>OY728159.1:489648514-494452264 GCA_963277665.1 Viscum album | reverse complement strand
AAGAGAGAAGACATAATTATTTTCAAAACATAGGATTTATTATATGTATGTATTTTTCATTATATTATAAAATATAGGCTTTATATCTATTATTATATGTACTTCATATATGTATGTATTATAATTTATAAGTATATTTTTTAAAGTAATATTTTATATAACTTACATATATAAAAATAATACATTATATGAATATCTTTTGTGTATTTATTTATTTCTGTTTGAAATATAAACATTTTTTAACCAAATGGGATGGATATGATTTCAAAATGAATGGAATTCAATCATATGATAAAACAGTATTTGAATTATGTTAAAGAGTTCACCATGTTTTCAAAAGATCATGCACATGATCCTTTTCAAATCATTTTCATATATCTATGAATTTTTTTTCAATACATATGTGTCTATAGGACTTGTAAGAACACTTGACCTGTCTTGAAATAGATCAAAGTTATAAGTGTTTGACTAAACATGGGTAATGTAACACCCTGAGTTGTTATGGACCATTTTTTTCTCAAATAAATTATTTTTCATTTATTTCATTCAATACACTATGTCAAACATTCCTTTCACATGGAACCGACTCAGCATACATTATAGGGAACATCGACTTGGCATGTATTACATAGAAAACTGACTTGGCGTACATTACACGCAACACCGATGTTTCTATGGAACATAATTTTATTGATATAATTATTTAAATTAGATAATTATAACCAGGCCATTAAACTTAGTTATATGAATAATTATAACTAATTTTCAAATATTTTTTCTAATATTCTTATATAAAGAAAATATATTTATAATGAAAGATATAAGTTTTGGTAAAGTCCATATATGTTTTAAAACACTATTTTCTCAAATGAAATACTTTTAATTTCTTTATGTGAAAAATAAATAAAATTCATTTTAAACAAATTTAGAAATTTAATTTCATAAAATAAACATCATTTTGGAGTTTATAATTTCTAAATTATCTTAGGTTGAATCTTTGGGATTTTTCTAAGAAACTTCATTTTTGGATGAATAGTCAAAAATAATGAATTTTAATTCAAAACTTCATTTTTCATTAAATTTATTTATATGGTTAAATTATATTTTATATTGGTTTAAAAGATTAATTAGGTCATACTTTTATAAATTAATCCAATTTAGGTTATTTGAACCAATTTCACTTTGAAATTTGTTATAAAAACATATCAAACTTTTAGATGTTTTTATTTAAAAACCAGGAGTGTCATCCCATCAGTTGGATTATTTTGAAATTAATTTCATCCACTTAGGTGATTGGAATTTGGATAAATGGACTCTTTATTTTGAATCAGAATAATTTATAATTTATAATAAGGTCAGATTAGTTTTTGACCAAATCAGTAAGATAGTTTTTTCTCAATTTGACTTCTTGGAGACACTTGTTTTATTTTGCACCTACATTATTTTTCGAGGTGTATATACCTACATTTTACATTTTATATCATGAATATCTTTATTATTGTGATATTTTAATCTTTTTTTTAATTTCATTTTCTTACATGGAGAGTATGATCCCAATTTACCAAGTTAAAAGAGTTCGTTGAAACAATCTCATCGCTTTTCGAGATTGTTTATGTTTCCTTTGATGAAATATTATGATCCATCTCTCAAGAACAGTCATGATATTTATTATATTATTTTTATTCATGATACCTTTATGTTTTATTACTATTTTCTACTCCTTGGTACTTAATATATTTAGTAAAAAATCATGAAAATATGAATGTATTTCTCTCCTTAGTCATAAATATATTTTATTGAAAAACCATGTTTTCAAAAATGATCTAAAAAATATTTTCAAATGATCATTGAAGATAGTTTTTAAGGAAAAAATGAATTTAAACATTTTAATGTTTTTTAATGATTTCTTTGTATGTTTCCAAAGATATTTTCAATTAAAAATGTTTTAAAAAATGTTTTATGTTTTTAAAAGCATTTTTCAATTCATAAAGGATATTTCCTCAAGAAATGTTTTTAAAAGATCTTTAAAAATTATTTCCCATATAAGATAAAATATATTGGTGTTACTCATGCCTTTATGGGTAAAACATTCAATGTTTCCATTCATATTATTTCTCTGAATGAATTATATTTTGATGCCATTATTTTTATGAAACTCGTTTCTCATTCACGAGTCATATGCTTTTGAAACCCATTATTTTCATAGGTTATGTTTATGATTTAATAATTATGAAACCTTTATTTTTTATAGGTTATAATATGATTACAAGTTTATAATATCCATTTTATTTCATGGGTTATGATATGATTTTTAATAATATTGTGGCACATTTATGTATGATTTCATTATGAGATGGGTGATACCTATATCTCCCTCCAATGCATTTGGTAAATATTAATATCTCATGAGATGGTCTTGGGAATGAACCTTGACTACTAAGATGGTTGTGTGAGTGAACCATGACTACCAAGATGGTTTGGGGAGTGAACTCATGCTACTAATATGGCCATGGGAGTGAACCATGACTACCAAGATGGTCTTGGTAGTGATTCCTTGGATACAATGTAAATCATATTATATTCTTATGTGTCTACAACTATTACATGTTTTATTTATACGTTATACTTTCATGGATTATGTTAATTATTAATTTATTATTCATGTCTAATAAACTACCAAGCTTTATGTTGTGTTTCATATATATGATCTTTAATATCCAAGGTATGATCTTCTATTTTTCTAATCCTATTATCATACCCTTATGCTCATGATTATGATTACATGTATCCCTTGTTTACCCTTAATAAGAATATGATCTCATGAGTTTTTATGTTTCCTTCCCCAGATTATGAAGATATTTATTATGTTTGATGTGTCTAAGAGGGGTTCTAGTCAATAAGAACCTAGTGGGAAATAATGTATCCTACTTATATTTCAATATTTATGTTTCCATGTTTCCAAAGGCACTTGACTAGTATGGTCTTTGGGTGTCTCTTTGTATAATGTGTTATGTATTCCACAAAATTTATGCAATATTAATGTATGAAAATTGAGTGTCTATATAGTTGGTATAAGAGAAAAGTTTTAGTTAAAATTTAGAAGGTAGGATGATAAAAGAACAATGAGAACCCTAAGGATATGTTTATGGATAAGTCTAAGGATATGAAATAGACTAGAAAAATGTCTAGGAATTTTGGTAAAGGATAGAGTGAGTGTTTTCCAAGAAATAAATCTGTGTCAAGATAATACAAGTTGATGTGGCTCTCACATAGAAGTACCTAGGGGTAAAAACTCTGACAAGATGTTCCAGTCCTGAATCGAGGTAATATGGAACATGAAAACGAGCCTTTCTGCACACCTATTTTTTCACTCCCATAGGGTATTCTTTGTAAATTAAAAAACCGTTTATGAACCATCATGAAGTATCTAAAAAGAACTTGTCTATGAATAATCTAAGAAAAACCTAATTTGACGTATATTAAGGAAGTCTTCATAATTTAGACATCCTATAAGTTACTTTTCATGATTATGTGGTTACTCAATATGATAATTGTTTCTTACTCTATGATTTGGATTTTATTAAATGGTTGGAACATGAAGGAACCATATTATTGGTGGTTGGTATGGACAATGCAATGATTGTCCTCCTTAGAAATTGATTCCTATGGGATCTGGAATGAAAAACCTTTTTATTATGATCACACCTCTTTATCAAGCTATAAATCATGGTGGACATCCAAATGAAAAATGAGGTAACAAAATTATATTGAGTCTTTCATGAGACAACATCCCCCTTGTTTTTAGGGTCTTTTTATCCACTTATTTCAGAAGAATGGATCAATACTACTGAAGAGATATTATACGTTCTCCAATGTTCGGAGCAAGATAAATTCATTCAGCTTGTTTATTATTTAGAAGGTGAGGCAGACCAGTGGTGGACTCTAATAAATAATACAAGGAATCCATATGATATTGAATCCATAGATTAGGATGGGTTCATGAATATATTATTTAATTAATACATTCCTATGATTCTTTGTACCAAGATAGAGAAAGAGTTCCTTGAGTTGAAGAAAATGGATGGTGAATCTATTGGTACCCACGAGGCAAATTTCATGAGACTTTTGAGTTATGATTTAGGGATTATCTTCCACCCCCAAATTAAAGTTGATAGGTTCTTCAGCGGCTAAAATCCAAGTCTCATAAGGGCACTATTCATAAGAGACTTTAGTACATAGGAATAGATTTTGTATTGTGAAATCAAGGTTGAAATAAAGTTTGGAGCGACGAATCAATCCCATGGTTTTGACAAGAATAGGACAATGGAGTTTAAAGGAAAATATAAAAACCATGAATAGAGGTAGATGAAATCTCTTTTATTCTCTATGTGTGGGAAGAATCATGGAGGAAATTATCTTAAGGGATCTAATAAACATTTTAAGTGTGAAAGGTGTAATATCTTAGATCTGAATTCCACTCAATGGTTCCCCATACCCGGTTGGCCACATGGAATCAAGTGAATTTACCCAAACGCCAAAGGCTACTGACTAGTGGTGAGGGCCTAGGTGTGATAGTGGGGAAACTATTCCCTTATTGATAGAGTGTAACATAGAAAAATACAATAGAAAATAAATAGTGGAAGTAGTAATACCATGCAATATAAGTAAATATAGGAAGACTGATAATAGAAATAACCATATGTCATATTAAATTAAAGATGATCCTACATGTGATGTGTTGTAGGAAAATTTCCAAAACATATTACACTATAGTAATACATGATATAAGTACCAACAGTACAAAAAGTACAAAAGAAACTCAAAATCATCACAAGTCTCATCTTGGTCCCATGCTCTCCTACCCATAAGCAGAATATCAAGTACCCAGAGAAGGTCTCTTGAACTTATCAACACCTACAACAATATAATATTTTTGGGCCAAAAAACATGACCCAAGCAGGGTGTGAAACTAGATCTGAGTAGCCAACCACCCATGGTTTGTGCCAATCTTTTGGTGAATATATATAACAGGATGTGTACAATGATGTAAGAAATGATCCAAGAAGCGCTCAAAAGTAAATAGTCCTACATGCACTAGGTTCCATTTACATTTATTTCATATTCATTAATCGTTTACTTACATTGAATTATGTATGTCTCGGAATCTTTCATAATTCCATCATCATCCGTATAATATTAAGCACAATAGATACCCTAGAAGGATATCTAAACAAGT
Organism: Viscum album; assembly: GCA_963277665.1. Taxonomy (NCBI): domain Eukaryota; kingdom Viridiplantae; phylum Streptophyta; class Magnoliopsida; order Santalales; family Viscaceae; genus Viscum; species Viscum album. The sequence goes on along the minus strand of OY728159.1, from coordinate 494,447,028 downwards.
ATATTGAAGACTGAATCCAATCTTGTACTTTGGATTGGAAAATGCGTCATAAGACATTATATTTTAATATTCAAATTATAATCTATGTTTGTCCTAGAAACTCTTAATTTTGAATTCAAGTATTACTCTAGGTGCAATTCCACCTACATTCTACAATTATGTCCAGAAGATCCTCTTAGGAACCTGGTATCACTCTAGGACTAGTGATAGTTTATATCAACTAAGACACCTTGGAACCTATAAATATTCCCCAAGTATCACCCATGATATATAAAAAGATCCATTGGAAGTCACAAAGAACATCTTAAGAGGAATCAAGAACTCACCGAAGGGGTTCCAATGCATCTGACGGCATTCTAATCGGAGTTTGATTGACAAATCAGGATCCAAATATCCACCCAGTGATGATGTTAAAGAAATCATGGGTGAGGGTTCTATCCAAATAAAGAATAGGAGGATACATCCATTCTTAAAAAAAATAAAAGTACATGGCGTGTAATTAAAATTACATGCCATGTAGCAACTTGATTTACACCCTTTTCTGAATTCCACTTACACGACATACTTAGGTCAGCCGAATTTCCTTACATGAACTGTAACAGCTAGTCACATTGTATAGAATGATTGTAGCTAGTACTTGGCATCTTTTCCTCTTATTTCTTAAATACAAACCAAAAATAAAAGATATGTACCTTAAAAATAAGAACTATATTCTTACATAAGGAAAGGACATCGAGCATTTGATATTCAACGTGATGGGAAGAAGTTAGCAAAACAGTGAGAATGGCGAAAAAAACACAGAATTCACCTCCCATGATTCAGTGATATAATTGTAAGAAGAATGTTTATTATGTTAAACACTACCCAAACCCAAGGGATGGTGATGATGATTGACGTCCAAAACCTCTTCAGCTGAGGGACAAGGGTAAATCTCATACAATCCCTATTTTTGCATAAGGTTGTGATAATAACGTGATGAAAGGTAGACTTACCATCCACTCTTGAACTAATAATGTGATATTTGATTCTAGATCTACCCAATCATTCATATATAAAAAATTTTCAAAACAGTGTTAATATTCCACCAAAATAATTAGATGTGGAATTAGTAGTAAAAACCCCTAATGGTATAATGATTTCATCCTAAGTCTATGATTCCTCTCTAGTTGAAGTTTGTGGGAATATGCTTCCTGCAAATATTTTAATTCTTCCTTTGGTTGAATTTGATGTTATTTTGGGCATGGATTGGATTTATCTACATAAATACCACGTCAATTTTCAAGGAATGGATGTAACGTTTCATATTTTAAACTATCATATGATCATCCATCCATGGGATGATAATTATTAACTTCATATGGATATTACATCTAGTTTTTGGGTCTTAATACCCATTCAGATTGGTTGTTTATCTAAAATGGTTGGGTTGAAAATAGACATTGATTGTATGCCTATTGTTTATGATTTTGAGTAAGTCATTATAGAATATTTTCCTAGCCTTCCACCAAAACATGATTTTGAGTTCTCAATAGATCTCATACCTAGTTCCACACTAATTTCAACAAACTACTTATATAATGGCCCCAATTGAGTTGTAGGAATTGAAAAAGAAAACCCAAGAAAACCTTGGTATGAGATTAATTTGGCCAACTGTGTCACCATGTAGTGCACCAGTTCTTTTTTCTTAAATAAAGATGGATAAATGTGACAATAAATTGATTATCAGCAGTTAAAAAAGTTCACAATCAAGATCAAGTATCCTCGTCCTTGTATTTATGGCTAGTTTGATCAACTGTGTGGAGATCAATACATTTCCAAGATTGACCTTCATTCTGGATATCATAAATTGAGGGTCAAGAAGGAGGATATACCAAAGACGACATTCCATAAAAGGTATGGACAATATGAATATATAGTGATATTATTCATTCTTACTAATTACCATGTTATCATTGTGGATTTGATGAATAGAGTCTTTAGAGATTACCTCAACCTTTTTGTGGTAGATTTAAAGATGATATACTTATATATTAAAAAAAGGAAGAGAAAAAGGTCACTTTATCATTGTACTAAAGACCCTAATCAAGGAGAAACTATATGAAAAATTTACAAAGTGATAATTTTGTCTGAAAAATGTATCATTTTTGGGTCACATAATCTCAAAAGATGGTATATTAGTAGATCCATAAAAGATGGAGGCTATTTAATGATGTCCTAGACCAACCACGGTGAGTGAGATCCATAGATTTATTGTTTTATTTGGATATTATCGATGGTTTGTGGATAATTTATCACAAATATATAATCCTCTTATCAAGTTAACTCAGAAGGGTTTCAAGTTCCTCTGGATAAATGAGTGTGAGGAAATTTTCAAGGAACTAAAGAGAACGGTATTCATTTCACCTGTTCTTACATTACCCTGTAGTGGAGAATAGATTGTAATCTATAGAGATTCATACAATAAGAGTTTAGGGTGTGTTATTATCTAAAATAACATGGTTATTATTTATGCCTCACATAATTTGAGTATTCCTGATAAAAATTAATCAACTCAATATTTAGAGTTAGTAATGGTAATATTTTCATTAAAGACATGGAGGCATTATATTTATGGAGAAAAGTGTGATATTTATACCGATCATAAAAGTATGAAATATATATTCATACAGAAGTATTAGAACATGTGAAAGAGAATATGGTTAGAGTTGATAAAGTATTATGACTTCTCAATACATTACCACTGTGGGAAAGTTAACATGGTGGATGATGATTTGAGTAAGAAAGATCATGCAAGATTATCTATGATGAGGATCACAAAAGATCAAATATTTCTGTATTTTCAATGAATGGATCTTGAAATACTGAAGGAAGGAGAAAAATATTATCTTTCTTAAATAAATATTCCACCCTATATCCAAGTGATGATTAAGGAGGCATATAAGGAATATGTAGAGTGATAAAATAAAGTTAGAAATGTTCTTGGATTTAACCATGACTATGATGGAATGATAAGGTTTAGAAACCGTGTATGTGTTCCTTCCAAACCATATTTTAAGGAGTTTCTAGAGAAACCTCATATTTATTCACTCTCTATTAATCCTAGATGTATGAATTTGTATAGGGGATTCAAATAATACTTCTAGTGGGATAGAAACAAGAGATATATCATAGATTTTTTATCTCAGTGCTTGGTTTGTTAATAAGTTAAGGCTGAAAAACAAAATTCAAAGGGGATATTGCATCCATTACCCATACTAGAAAGGAAATGGGTGAACATAACTATTGACTTTATCATAGAACTACCCAAAAACTCTAAAGGGTTTAATTTTATATTGGTGGTAGTTGATTTCATAACTAAGTCATCACACTTCATCACTATTAGATAATTCTTCTCTCTCGATCAGATTTCCAGGATATACGTTAAGGAAGTGGTAAGACTACATGGAGTACCACATTTCATTGTATCAGATTAAGATATGAGGTTCACCTCAATGTTTTGGAGAAGGCTTCAGCAAGAACTTGATTCAAAACTGAGTTTCATCACATCTTATCATCATCATATAGATGGTAAACCTACAAGAACAATTCAAACACTAAGGTATATATTGAGATCTTGTTCTTTGGATTTTAAAGGTTTTTTTGGGATCAACACCTTCTTATAGATGAGGTTTCTTACAAAATTTGATTTCACTAAAGCACTCATATGGAACCTTATGAAGCACTATATGAGAATAAATGTAGATCTCCAACATTCTGGTATGAGTTTGGATAAAGGAAGCTTTTGGTACATAAGATCTCTAAAGAAATGGTCGAGCATATTAGAACCATTCATCATTATATCAAGCTAGCTCAACGTCAGTAGAAACTTTATGTTGATAAGATATGGTATGATCTATAATTTGAATTTTTTAAAAAGTTTTTTCTATGAATCTCACCCTAGAATAAATTTATGGGGTTTAGAAAGAAGGGGAAACTAATCCCTAGGTATATCAGTCCCTTTGAGATTATTTATTATATCAAGATGGTATACTATCGTTTGGAACTTCCTAGAAATCTATCTCAAGTCCATGACGTGTTCCATGTATCTCTCCTAATCAAGTGCATACTTGACATATCACTTGTACTGAACTCATAAGTAATAAAATTAGAGAAAGATATTTCTTATTAAGAATAACTAGTTGAAATTCAAGATTGATCAGAGACAATTTTACAAAACAAGACCATTCACCTGGTCAATGTTTTTGGGATAAATCAGAAGTAATAGGAAGATACATGGGCAATTGAGGATATGATGAAGCATAAGTATCCCCATTTTTTTTACCTGAGTGATGAATTTGAGAGAAAAAATCATTTTAAGGTGGGTATAACATAACACCCTGAGTTTTTATGGATTTTTTCACGAATAAATTAATTTTTATTTATGTATTGAAATACACTAAGTCAAACATTACTTTCATAGGACACTGACTCATCATATGTTATAGATAACATCTACATGGCGTACATTACAAGTAAAACTAACTTGGCGTACGTTACACGAAACACCGATGTTTGTAAGAAACATTATTTTATTGTTATAATTATTTAGACGAGATAATTATAATCTAAATGTTAAACTTATTTATATGAATAGTAATAAATAATTTAAAAAAAATTATAATTTTTTATATAAATAAAATATATTGTTAATGAAATATATAATTTTTGGTAAAGTTCTTATATGTTTAAAAATACTATTTTATCAAATGAAATGATTTTAATGTCATTCAATGAAAAATAATAAAATTAATTTTAGACAAATTCATAAATTGAATATGATGAAATAAAATTATTTTTTTAATTTATAATTTATAAATTATTTTAGGGTGAATTTTTTTGTATCTTTCTGAGAAACTTCATTTTTTGATAAATAGTGTAAAATAATGAATTTTAATTCAAAATGGATTTTTCATTTAATTTATTTATAAAGTTAAATTATATTTTAAATTATTTTAAAAGTTTAATTAGATCATATTTTTATCAATTAATCTAATTTAGGTCACTTTAAACAATTTCACTTCGAAATTGGGTATAAAAAACTCAGCAAACTTTTGTAAATTTTTACTTTAAAACCCAGCAATGTCATCCGGTCAGTGGGATTGTTTTTAAATTAATTTCTACCACTTCTATTATTATAACTTGGAAAAATAGATTCCATGTTTTTAATCATCCTAATATATAATTTCTAAAAATTTCAACTAATTTTTTCGCCAAAAAATATTAATAAAAGTGGTTAAAGTTAATTATAATGATTAAGATAAATATTTGGTTAACAAGGTACTAAACATTAACTTTAAGACCCAAAATGACCTATAAACCTATAAAAACCCATTTTATGGCCATTATTTGGAAATTAACCTTCCATTATTGATTGTTCTGGTTTGGTATGACTTTTTTAGGTAAAAATAGGGATACACCAAACTTGTTTTCAAAAATGCCATGTGTGTCCTTTCCCTTCCCTATAAAAGGACATCACCTCTCCCTCTTCTTCAAATCTCTCAAACAACTTATAATCGACTAATATCTATCCTATAAAATTTAAAACGTACCTCCCTTTCTTATACAAGCCTCCCCTTGTTCATTAATCAATCCAAGGATGCCTTTTGGCACAAACCAAAAGGAGTTGTCCGATTAAGAGGTAACGACTTCTCTCAAGATCCTTTTATATTATTTATCCACTCAGTCCACTCTCTTTATTCCATGATTTTATAAAAACACTGGTATATTCAATTTAATATTATGATTTTGTGATAATTGTTTAACCTACACTTACACACACCTTTATCTAATGGGAAACGAACATACAGTTTACACGTACGGCGAACTACAGCCTCACTAAACGAGGATTGTTCATTTTTCATTTATTGCCTCTCATGGTGGAAATTATGATAGACACTCTATTTATATATGTTATATATTATATTTATTATTAATTTAATTTAATTTAATTATTTTAAAACACAAATCTTTATACTTTCCATTTTTTGTTAATATAATAATTTCGTTTCAGGAAGTGTGGACTACCACCCCATCAAAGTGATGTGATTCCTTCAAACACTACATAGAATATATTAAGAATGGTTTTAGTGAACTTATGTGATATATATGATTTAATAATTCTACTGGAATAATTATGTATATATATATAAATACAAACATATATGCACATGTTTCATTTAAATTCTTTTTTTTCAATATGGAAATAAAAACAGTAACAGCGTTCATGTATATGAACGACTTACCGCCTCCATGAAAAATGTATTCCATTTCATAATTATATATTCTATAAATTATTATAATACAAATATAATGAATATAAATTAAATTTATAAAATTATTTAAATTATTTAAATCATGATATAAGTATAAGGTCCCAAGATATAACAAATTAAGAGACATGGGAAAAACAAAGCGAATATTACCCAAAGTGAAACCTAAACCAAATATTGTTAACAAATGGGTAATATATGGTTATAATAATACCATATATGGTTATAATAATACCATATATGGTATTATATATAATAATATGGTTCTTTAAAATATTTATAATAAACTTATATTTATTATATATGACTTATGAATGAGTACAACAAGATTCAAGACAAAGTGTAAGAGGATTTCATCACACTTTTTATTTATGTAAGATAAATTCTTTATTCACCAACCATTCCGTTTATGGGTATTTATATAACCATTCTATTATATTTATTTCATGGGGTTAATGTTCTAAAATCTACTAAATCGATAAGATAGTTTTGTCTCAATTTACCTTCTTTGAGACACATGTTTTATTAAGCACCTAAATTATTTTTAAAGTGTATATTTTAATGGAATGGACCACTCTAGTCCATTCCTTTTCAAAAATCTGGTGTCAGAGGTGTTCCAAGAGGTCAAGGTGCCTTAACCCCAATACTTTTCCAAATTTCCAGTTCTGTGAATAGTAAAACAGTTGCCTTAAGTGAACAGTGAATTGGTAGACTTAAGTGAACATTGAAACGGTAGCCTTATGTGAAAAGTGAAATTGGTAGTCTTATGTGAATAGTTAAATGGTTTCCTTAGATAAATAGTGCAAGGGTAGCCTTAGGTGAACAGTGAAACAGTTGCCTTAGGTGAACAGTGCAACGGTAACCTTATATGAACAATTTCATTGGTATCCTTATGTGAACAGTGCAATGGTAACCTTATGTGAATAGTGTCATTAGTAGCCTTATGTGAACAGTGTAATGGTAACCTTATTTGAATAGTGTCATCGGTAGCCTTAGGTGAACAGTGAAACGGTAACCTTATGTGAACAGTGTCATCAGTAGCCTTATGTGAACAGTTCAACGGTAACCTTATGTGAGAAGTGTCATTGGTTGCCTTATGTGAGGACCAATGATAGCCTTTATTTCCTTTTCCAAATTTTTATTTCATTAACAGTATTTCAATAAAATGGTGAGGTTCCAACGGTAGCCTCTTTCCTTTGCCAGATTTTGTGTTCATGAACAGTGTTTCCAGCTTCCAACAATTTCACCCCTTTGACGTTTCCTTTGACATAAAATGCATTTAAATCCTTTTTGAAGGACTCTAAGGCCGATTTAAAGGCAATAACTCCTATATTAATTTTTCTTAAGGCTCTTGATGCTTTTACTTGGTCAAACCGTGTGGTTTAATGCGATCCACTTTTAAGGGAAATCCAGTGTATCTTAAACTGATGCTCCATTAAATCTTCTAAAGGTACGAGATATCATCCTCCCTAGTTCTTCCTCCTTGTTCTCAACTATGAGATGGTCGAATCTTTCACTCCATCCCGAAGTAGTTTCATAATCAAACTTTCCTCCTTGGAATGGTTCCCATCTGTTTTAATATAACCAAGCAGTATCGATCAATCTTCGATATAATGTATTATCTATCATCATTATTTTGAGTTCATCTCCTTCTATTTCTATATGTTCCTAATGGTATTTTCTTGGGTGTTGACCGGTTGTTGGTGTCTATGCATCCTCGGGTGGATACAGTTGTCACGGGGGGAGGAGATCGTAACCCGTTGTGTGGCTCCTTCTCTTATAAAGAACTTTAAGAACCGTTGGAGGTAGGGGACTCATTGCTTCTCTTTTCTTTTACATGCAACTGTAGAGTTAGCATGTTTTATCCCACTGGATCACAATGGAATTGAAAAAATAAATATTTGAACCAGATAAATAAGTTGATATCGATCGTATGTTATTTCCTCTTATTTTTCTAGATATTGTGATATCTATGCTTTCTTTGTTTAGCTTTTTGTTCTTGATGGAAATTGGTAAAGAACGTAAAGCCAGAATAAATTGATAATTGTTTAGATAAAGATAAAGAGACATGTGGATGAATTAGATGGTTGTTTTTCTAATTTGATGTTAATCAAATTGATGCAGTAAGAATGTTTAATCAATTTTTGATAGCTTATTGTTTAGGTTTCCCAATGATGGGACCTAAAAATAATAAATCAGTTAATTCAAGATGGATTAAAGAACTGGTTATTTGATAATTCCTTGAAGGGTTCTGAGTTACCCTCTTGTTGGCTTAAGGGATAAGAGCTCAGTTGATATGATATTTTTTCCTACTTCCTGTGTTTTGATATGATCCTGGAAGGCTGTTGTGAAATGTGGGGGCATGGAGGCCTATTGGTTGTGGAAGCAGTTGATGCCTAGAGTGGTGAGATGCATCAGTTTATGCATGTGGGTGTCGGGGAGGACACTGAGGATGATGAAATGGGTGGTATGCGAATGTTTTGATGCTTTATTATTCTTATTGGTTGTTTATCCTCTTTACATTCCCTCTAACACCCCTATAAAAGTGAGACTTAAAAGGCCAAATGTTACTACACATATCAAAAAAGGTGAACCTTTCTTTTTGAGAGCCTACCTAATAAGAACTCCATAGATAAGCATTCTTGTCCTGGAGTAGTAATCAGGATGGGTGACCTTATGGGATGTTTCCCAGGGTGTGTTTGAGTGAGGAAAAAACACTCTGAAAGAACATGTGTTGGCTTGTGGGGAAAATCATTAGTCTGATAAGCGACCCTAGTGAGTAATAGCCTATGGTGTTCTAGGAAGGCAACCAAGGTATTATAGGATACCCATGGGGTCAGATGACAAGGTTTATAGCCCAGGTAGGTGGGTCATGAAAAATGGTATCAGATCCAATACCCAGTCGGAAGTGCTTAGGCACTTCCTGTGTTTGACTCTTGGGGTCCACAACCAGGGCGTTGTGATTTAAAGGGGTGTATAATGTAACGCCCCTGGAAAAGTGAGACTTAAAAGGCTAAATGTTACTACCCATATCAACAAGGTGCACCTTTATTTTCCGGATCCTACCTGATTATAACTCCATAGTTAAGCATGCTTTGGTTGGCCTAGAGTAGTAATCAGGATGGGTGACCTTCTGGGATGTTTTCCAAGGTGTGTGTGAGTGAGGAAAAAACACACTTAAAAAACATGTGTTGGCTTGTGGGGATAGTAATTAGTCTGATAAGATACCCTAGTGAGTAATATCCTATGTTATGCCTGGAAGGCAACCAAGGTATTACAGGATACCCATGGGGTCAGATGACAAATTTCATAGCCTAGGGAGGTGGGTCGTGACTTTCTGCACTGCTCAAGGCATCTGGTTTGCTTACCCTTCTTCCAAAAGGGGTGAAGACACATGGGTTATGCCACGTGCTTTCCAAGTTTAGCTTCTCGATTGAGGATAGTTCTATGCTCTTGTTGTAGGTGTAAACGACTTGATGGGTAGTTTATCTACTCACCGAGTTGATCCCCCTTGTGTTTAGTAACTTAGAATGCTTTTCTAGAATGTCTGGGAAGATGGAAATTTAATAATGTTGTCAATAAACGATTTAATAAATGATGTTAACCCATGGGGTCAGATGACAACGTTCATAGCCCAGAGAGGTGGGTCGTGACATTCCCCACTGCTCAAGGCATCTGGTTTTCTTACCCTTCTTCCAAATTGGGTGAAGACACATGGGGTATGCCACGTGCTTTACAAGTTTAGCTTCTCAAGGGAGGATGGTTCTATGCTCTTGTTATAGGTGGAAACGACTTGATGGGTAGTATATCTACTCACCGAGTTGATCCCCTTTTGTTTAGTAACTTAGAATGTTTTTCTATAATGTCTAGGAATATGGAAATTTAATAATGTTGTCAATAAACGATTGAATAAATGATGTTAACCCATGGGGTTGGAGCTTACTAGGGCCCAATGTTGAGGTTGTAATTTGATGGAACGGTGAACTCTGGGTATGATGGTAATGAAATATAATGTGGAAATTATTGATAGTTAATTAATGTTTAAAGAATTAATTAACGTAAAGTGAAACTGATAAAGATGGAATGAAGTAATTTATTTAATCTCTTTAAATGGTTGTGTGCTTATAGGATACCTAGTCTTAGAAGTGTCAGTTGGGAGTCCGAGAGATGTTAGCTGCAATTGTGTCTAATACTAGGTTATTCCCATAGTGTGGTTGTGAGCTATAGTATATTCTCTACTTTTTGTATTTCTATACGCTACTCTACTACGCTAGTTAGGGAAACTGACACCCTGGGGATTCTGAGCCCTGGGGGGTGTTTTCCCCAACATTTTGGTGGGAAGATGGAATGGTGGCTACCCCATTTATACCCACTCTCTTCTCTTGGTGGTTACTTGATTTTGTAGGCACAGTAGTTAGTTTTACCCATATATGTGTTTAGAGGGCTCTAATGGCTTATGGTTATTCACACACATATATTTTGGATATAGTTTTATATAGACTACTATAGGTGTAATGTGTATAGGCTATGATGGATTGAGGATCCTTACTTGGCCTGGAGTAGTAATCAGGATGGGTGACCTTCTGGGATGTTTTCCAGGGTGTGTGTGGGTGAGGACAAAACAAACTGAAAGAACATGTGTTGCCCTGTGGGAATAGTCATTAGTTTGATAAGTGACACTAGTGAGTAATAGCCTATAGTATGCTGGGAAGGAAACCAATGTATTACAGGAGACCCATGGGGTCAGACGACAAGGTTCATAGCCTAGGGAGGTGGGTTGTGACATTCCCCACTGCTCAAGGCATCTGGTTTGCTTACCCTTCTTCCAAAAGGGGTGAAGACACATGGGGTATGCCACGTGCTTTCCAAGTTTATATTCTCAAGGGAGGATGGTTATATGCTCTTGTTATAGGTGGAAATGACTTGATGGGTAGTTTATCTACTCACCGAGTTGATCCCCCTTGTGTTTAGTAACTTATAATGTTTTTCTATAATGTTTGGAAATATGGAAATTTAATAATGTTTTCAATAAACTATTGAATAAATGATGTTAATCCATGGGGTTAGAGGTTACTAGGGTGCAATTTTGAGGTTGTAATTTGAAGGAACGGTGAACATTGGGTGTGATGGTAATGAAATATAATGTGGAAATTATTGATAGTTAATTAATGTTAAAAGAATTAATTAACATAAAGTGAAACTGATAAAAAGGGGATGAAGTAATTTATTTGATCTCTTTAAATGGTTGTGTTCTTATAGGATACCTAGTCTTAGAAGTGGCAGTTGGGAGTCTGAGAGATGTTAGCTGCAGTTGTGTCTAAGACTAGTTCATTCCAATAGTGTGTTTGTGAGATATAGTATATTTGGTACTTTTTGTATTTCTATATGCTACTCCACCATGCTAGTTAGGGCAACCGACACCCTGGGGATTCTGAGACCTGGGGGTGTTTTTCCCCACATTTTGGTGGGATGATGGATGGATGACTACCCCCTTTATACCCACTCTCATCTCTTGGTGGTTACTTGTTTTGGTAGGCATAATAGTTAGTTTTACCCGTATAGGTGTTTAGAGGGCTCTAATGTCTTGTGGTTATTCACACACATATATTCTAGATATAGTTTCATATGGACTACTATAGGTGTAACGTGTATATTCTGTGATGGCTTGAGGATCCTTACTTGGTGTATGGGTTGTAATGGTTTGAGTTATAAAACCTGACATATGATACATGTTATGCGAGCTGTGGTGGATCCCAGAAACTACCTGGTTACTTTTCTTATGTGGATGTGGTGGTTATTTTGTCCGAGGTTCATGTTGTGGTTCTTTGCCTAGATGTCTAAGGGAAAGCCTTTTTGGAGAGAGATTCTTAGGACATGCGATGTTGTGGAAAAGAGGAAAACTTGTGGATAATTAGTAGCGGGGTACCCTTGATATTATTTATTATATTATATACTCTTTTATGTGATACTTGGTGGGAGTATCCATGGTGAGTTTTGGAACTTAGTATACTTGTTTAGGTGACTAGTTAGTTTCACTTGTTGTTCACTGTGCTTTAGCATACTTTCTTTACATTTTCATGAGAGGCTCTGAGGAGGATTCTACTGTGTATACTATTATACTCACCCTATGTATATATAAACTATTTGTTTAAGTCACTTGGATCTGGTTTGAGATGAGTCTGGTTTCTACTAGGTTGGGGTTTTAGGAGCTATTTGGTCTTCATGGTTGTTTTTTTTACTTTATTTGCAGTACTTATAGTTTTCCACTTTTATTTGTAGTAATTTTCATGACATTACATATGTGTACTTGGGATTTCATTTATATTGTTGTCTGGGTTGGATTTTGTTGGTTTCTATCTTATCTCTCTCTTTCGCATGTGTTCTCTTAGAGGATAATGTCTCTCATCTGTGTGTCTATTATACCCTCAGTGCTAGTCACTAACCCAGGGCCTACTGTTGGCGGTACTCGTGGTTCATTATCTCCCTTCTCACATAGCCAGCCTAGGAGGGGTACACTTTGTGGGGAGGGTGTCATGACAGAGTGGTATCAGAGGTCTGGTTGAGGGTTATGATGGATTTTGGTGTTAGGAACAAGCGAGGTTGCATGGGTTGGTAGGGAAAAAGTGTCAATCATGTATATAAAGTGATGTAAACACTAGATACCAGATAAGACATAGGCATTTAGGGCCCCCTATGATCTGATGTGAAGACCTTTTTGTTTACAATAGCTACTAAACAAGGTGATAATAGTTTCAGGGTAGAGACCTAGAAAAAGATCAAGCATCATTCTTCTTTGTGCTTGTGTTTGAATGGGTAGAACTTAGGATAGGTTAACCAAAAATGAGTAAAAGAATACAATTAATTAATTAATGTTGAGTCTTCCGTATTATATGTTTATGATCTCTAACTATTTGTTATTTTTCAGGTATGGATCCTGGTCGATGTCCTCATCAATATCGCATAGAAGATGTCCAACAGGTTGTGCGAGTAGATCGGATTTGGGTAGAGGTTGACGACGATGACACTTTGAGGAGGAAACACTGAGAGTTTCAGTGCCTTAGATTGAAAAAGTATGACAAATATATTTCAGATGCAGTCATAGAAGACTGGTTGGAGAAGGTCAAGATATGATTCAGTTCGATCCATGTTCTGAAGAAGCACTAGGTTTCCTGGGTTATGAAGATTCTACATGGAGCAGTGAGGTATTGGTGGTTCTTGTTCCTCATGGATCTAGAGGAGTCAGCGATCTCATGGGAGGAGTTCCGAGATAGGTTTAGAGTCGAGTTTCTTTCTTCGACCGCGAAGGCGTATAGTCTCTAAGAGCTTCTTACCCTTTGATAGGGGAGCTCCAGTGTGAGAGAGTTTGGAATTAGTTTCAGGAACCTTTTACGATATGCTTCAGACCTATTTCCAAATGAGGAGGCCAGGGTGAGGCATTTCATGGAGTCTTTGTGTACAGAGATCCAGCACCAGTTCACCCCATTTATGCTGAAGACTTATCTTGAGGTGTTGGTGAGGGAAAAGGTCGTCAAGAGGACATTGGATGAACTGTATCATCACGAGATGGGAGTATTCATGATTCCACACAAATCAGAGATGTGGTCCGAGGTTCCTGGTTTTTAGGGAAAAAGAGTTTTCATTCAGCCATGGGTAGGTCCTAGCCCTCAACATCTTGTTCCTTTGGGGGTAGTAGCTCTCAAGCCTATGAAAACGGATTGGGTGCTATTTTTTCTTGTGTTAGTTGAGGTCATCAGTAGAAAGAGTGACCAACATTTCATATCAGTCATCGTGCACTAGGTGTTCCGCTCCAGGTTCCTCCTTTGAGGCAGTTCTAGCCGAGGTAGAGGCAGTAGGTTGCACCAGATTTAGATCAACATAGGGTAGATGGGGAAGTAAAATAACAACCCCATGATTCTCCCTATCCCCATACAGAAGATTGTGACCATGGTGGGGGTGGTCATCATGGTTAGAGAGTCTGTGGAGGAAGTCTTGGTCTGCTTCATGCTTTAGCATTTCCAACTCTAGGCGAGCGAGGAATCATTCAAGGTACCCTTTACTTTTTTTCTACCTTAGTGTATGCCTTGTTTGATTCATAAGTGACACAATTTTTCATATCAACTACCCTTTCCCATGCTTTGGGACATGAGGTAGAGAGGCTTCCAGTGCCCTTGGAATTGACTACACCAGTTGGAGGCCGAGATGACTTGTTTGAAGTATGTAGAGACTGTGATCTAGTGTTGGGGAAGCACCACTGTTGGGGATATTTCCAATGTTTACGAATACAAACATATGATTTCATCCTCGACCTGGATTGGTTATATTCGATGCATAAAATCATGGATTTCTTCAAGAGACAGGTTGTGTTCTTCGATGTGGATGGATAGCCGGTGGTGTTCATTGGCGAGCAAGACCCTCAGATGGGACAGAAGCATGTTCCGTCCTTATCATCCATGATGGATGAGCTAATGATGAGTTCTTAAGATGATCAGAAGTTGGTGTTTCCTAGGGTCATATAAGAGTACCTTGATGTCTTTCTAGAAGAGGTTGTAGCATTACCCCCTCGACTAGAGATCAAGTTTGGCATTGAGCTACAACCAAGAGTGTCTCATATCTCTATGTATCCATATAGGATGTCCCATTCTGAGTTAAAAGAGATGCATGTATAGCTTGATGGTCTTTTATAGTGCGGTTTTGTTCAGATGAGTGTGTCCCCATGGGGTGCACTAGTTTTGTTCGTGAAGAAGGCTGATGGCTGTTTGCAGTTGGGTGTCAATTATCATCACCTAAACAAAGTGACAATGAATAATCTATACCCTCTTCCACGTATTGATGATTTATTCAATCAACTGAAAGGTTTATGTTGGTTCTCAAAGATCTAATTGCGGTCAATATATCATCAGATGCGTTTGAAGGATGAGGATATCCCGAAGACCGCTTTCTGTTGTCTTCATGGGCATTATGAGTCTGTTTTAATGATGTTTGGTGTGACTAATTCTTCCATTGTATTCATGGGATTGATAAACGTTGTGTTCCCTGAGTTCCTAGAAAAGTTCATGGTGTTTTTCATCAATAATATCCTTGTGTACTCCATTTATGAGGAGGATAATAGAGAGCATCTACACGCCGTTTTGGGAGTTCTTTGTCAACAGTGGATATTTAAGAAGTTTTTGAAGTGTGAGTTTTGGGTTTTAGAAGTCTGTTTCTTGGGGCATGTTGTGTCCCAACAGGGAGTAGATATGGATCCATCGAAGATAGAAGAAGTTGTGTCTTGGGAATCCCCCAATACAGTGTCAGAGGTGTGAAGTTTCCTTGGTCTCAAAGGCTACTACAAGAGGTTTATAGCCGATTTCTCTCAAGTTTCGACTCCTTTGATAGCTTTGACCAGGAAGGATCAGGCGTTCATATGGAATGATCAGTTTTAGATAGCTTTCGAGTATATAAATGGACCTTGTTACTGGTTTACCTTGAGATCAGGGATGACATGATTCTATTTGGTTGTTATTGGATCATTTAACAAAATCATCCCACTTCATAGTAATCAAGGAGTCAAGCTCAGTGGAAGTTTTGTTGAGGTAGTATCTGGAGGAGGTGTTGAGACTACATGGATTCCCAAGGATGACCATTTCTGATCGAGATCCTTGTTTTACCTCTAGGGTGTGGAGAGGTCTCCAATATGCTTTTGATTATCATCTATGCCTTAGCACTGCTTTTGATCCTCAAATAGATGGTCATACAGAGTGGACTATCCAGACTCTTGAAAAAATGTTACTCTCTTGTGTACTGGATTTTGGAGGTTTGTGGATGAGTCACTTACCCTTGGTGGATTTCTCTTACAACAATTGTTTTTACTCCACCATCGGTATGGCGTCATTTTAAGCCTTGTATGTCTAACCTTACCATTCTACGTCGTGATGGAATGGGTTCAGAGAGTCAGCAATTCTCATTCAAGAACAAGTGTAGAATAAAATAGAGATGGTTCAAGTGATTTGTGAGAGAATGAGAGAAACATAGGATCATCGAAAATCATATTCCCATCTAAGTAGGATACCCTTAGAGTTTGATGTTGGGGATCACATGTTTTTGAAGGTGACTCCCCATCGTGGGTAGTGAAGGTTTGGTCATGGGAGTAATATTTCTCCCCAGTTTTTTGGGTCTTTATAGGTGTTAGATTGTATTAGATCCATGGCATATCGAGTTTCACTTCCCCTGTAGATGAGCATGATACATGATGTTTTCATGTGTCACTGCTCCGTTGTTATCTTCATGATGACTCTCAGGTCATCGATTGGGGAGAGATCAATGTTGATAATGATGCAACCTTCGAGGAGAAACTTGTGGAGATCCAAGACCACAAGAGAAGGTGTTGCGCAGGCATTCTATCTCCTTTTTTTACCATTTAGCGACATGGTGGTATGGAGTAGAGTAGCTAATAACTTGAGTCACAGATACGTTCTTAGTACCCAGAGCTGTTTGATATTTAACTATTTTCATGTAATGATGTCTCCTTTGTGGTTATAGACCTTTTGTGTTTATGAGATGGATTTCTTTGGTTTATTCTTATGGATTGCTCTATTTTGAGAGGTATCTCGATGGTTGGTTGTTCAGACATCTTTTTTCTTTCATTTTAGGTTAGTTTTGAATTATTGAGGAAGAGAATGTTTTGAGAGGTATCTGATGTAATGGTTCAGACCTCTATGGTCCATTCCACTGCAAAAATCTAGTTTCTGAGGTGTTCTGGGAGGTCAAGGTTATTATCCCTAATACTTTTCCAAATTTCTAGTTCTGTGAACAGTGCAACGGTAGCCTTAGGTGAACAGTGCAATGGTAGCTTTAGGTGAATAGTGCAACGGTACCCTTATGTGAACAGTGTCATCGGTAGCCTTATGTGAACAGTGACATGGTAGCCTTAGGTGAACAGTGTAATGGTAACCTTATATGAATAGTGTCATTGGTATCCTTATGTGGATAGTGCAACGGTAACCTTATGTGAACAGTGTCATCGATAGCCTTATGTGAACAGTACAATAGTAACCTTAAGTGAATAGTGTCATCGGTAGCCTTAGGTGAATAGTGCAATGGTAACCATGTGTGAACAGTGCCCTCGGTAGCCTTATGTGAATAGTGAAACAGTAACCTTATGTGAACAGTTCCATCAGTAGCCTTATGTGAGGTCCAACGATAGCCTTTATTTCCTTTACCAAATTTTTAGTTTATGAATAGTGTTTCCAGAATGGTGAGGTTCCAATTGTAGCCTCTTTCCTTTGCCAAATTTTGTGTTCATGAACAGTGTTTCAGAACGGTGAGGTCCAATGGTATCCTCTATTTCCTTTTCCAAATTTCAAGTTCATGAACAGTGTTTCCAGAATGGTGAGATTCCAATGGTAGCCTCTTTCCTTTGCCAAATTTTGTGTCCATGAACAGTTTTTCCAGCTTCCTACAGTTTTTCCCCTTTGATATTTCCTTTGATGTAAAATGCATTTAAAGACTTTTTTATGGACTCTAAGGCCGATTCAAAGGCCATAACTCCTATATTAATTTTTCATAAGGTTTGATATGCTATTACATGGTCAAACCATGTGGTTTAATGTGATCCTCTTTTAATGGAAAATCTTGTGTATCTTAAATCGATGCTCTGTTAAATCTTCTAAAGGGACAAGATATCATCCTCCCTAGTTCTTCCTCCTTGTTCTCAGTTGTGAGATTCTCAAACCTTTCATTCCATCCAATAGGGTTGCGCAATCAAACATTCCTGCTTGGATTTTCTCCCCTCTATTTTGATGCAACCAAGCAGTATCGATCAATCAATGATATAAGGTATGATCTATCATTATTATTTTGGGTTCATCTCTTTATGTTTCTCCAAGTTTCTAATGGGATTTTCTTGGGTGTTGACCAGTGTGGTGGTGTCTCTGTATCCTCAGGTGGATACAGTTGTCACGGGGGAAAGATATCATAACCCATTGTGTGGGTTGTTCTCATATAAATAACATCAAGAACCGTTTGAGTTAGGGGATTCTTTACTTCTCTTTTCTTTTATCAGCAACTATAGAGTTAGAATGTTTTATCCCACTAGATCACAATGGAATTGAAAAAAAAAATCTATACGAGATAAATAAATTGATAATGATTGTATGTAATTGCCTCTTGTTTTGATAGATAGTATGATATTTATGCTTTCTTTGTTTATTTTTTTTCTTGATGGAAATTGGTAAAGAAAGTAAATCAAGAATTAATTAATTATTGTTTAGATAAAGATAAATAGGCATGTGAATGAATTCGATGGTATTTGTTGTAATTTTATGTTAATTAAATTGATGTAGTAAGCATGTTTAATCAATTTTTGATATCTTATTTTTTAGGTTTCCTGATTTTGGAACCTATGTGGGGCATGGAGGCCTATTGGTTGTGGTAGTAGTTCACGCCTAGAGTGGTGAGATGCATCAGTTTATGCATGTGGGTATCGGGAGGACATAGGGGATGTTGAAATGGGTTGGATGTGAATGTTTGGATGCTTGTTGATTCTTGTTGGTTGTTTATCCTCTTTACTTTCCCCACTGCTCAAGGTATCTGGTTTTCTTACCCTCCTTCCTAAAGGGGAGAAGATATGTGGGGTATGCCATGTGCTTTCTGTGTTTAGCTTCTCAAGGGAGGATGGGTCTATGCTCTTGCTTTAGGTGGAAATGACTTGATAGGTAGTTTATCTACTCACTGATTTGAGACCCCTTTTGTTTAGTAGATTAGAATTTTTTTCTAGAATTCCTAGAAAAATGGGAAAGTAATAATGTTGTTAATAAATTATTGAATAAATGATGTTAACCCATGGGGTTGGAGCTTGCTGGGGCACACTGCTGAGGTTGTAATTTGAAGAAATAATGAACTTTGGGTGTGATGATAATGAAATATAATGTGGAAATTATTTATGGTTAATTAATGTTTAAAGAATTAATTAACATAAAGTGCAACTAATAAAAAGGGAATGAAGTTATATAATTAAGCTCTTTAAATGGCGGTGTGCTTATAGGATACATAGTCTTAGAAGTGGAAGTCAGGAGTCAGATAGAAGTTATCTGTAGTTGTGTCTAAGACTAGGTTATTCCCATAGTGTGGTTGTGATGTATAGTATATTCTATACTTTTTGTGTTTCTATATGATACTCCACCACGTCAGTTATAGAAACTAACACCCTAGAGATTCTGATCCCTAGGAGAGTGTTTTCCTCAAGATTCTAGTGGAAGGATGGATGGTTGACTTCCCCCTTTGTCCCAGCTCACTTCTCTTGGTGGTTACTTGTGCTGGTAGGCATAGTGGTTAGTTTTACCCATATATGTGTGTAGAGGGATGTAATGGATTGTGGTTATTCAGGCACATATATTTTGGATATAGTTTCTTATGGACTACTATAGGTTTAACATGTATAGGGTGTGGCGGATAGAGGATCCTTACTCGGTGTATGTGTAATTCCCCGACCCCAGAATCCAGTAGCCGGTGCATTATTTTAATATATTGTCATGATTACAAGGAATCAAGTCCTGAAGGACCAATTAGTTTACTAGTCTTGGACACAAGATACATACTTAAGTTCAACATTACAACTTGAAAGAAAAAGAACACTAATTTATTCCATTAGAAACATCCATGCTTCTTAGATTATTCCTGCAAGTCACTCATAACTAACGTCTTTATATCCTTGGAAAATGAAACATAAGAAAGGTGTGAGATCAAATGCTTAGTAAGAGTAAGAAATACAGTGGAAGATAATATAAACATTAGGCATGGTGAATAATTAAAAACACATGACTTTACAAATAATTAACATGAACACTTTATGGCAGGAATATGAGCTGAGAAAATAATTCCATAATAAAACATAGTCATGGGTATTATACTAGTCGAATAACCACATGAAATATCAATAGCTAATCTCATAATGATGGAATGCATAATTCCGGACATCATAACCACGTAGTCAAGGCCTCATGCCAAGACTACAAATAAGATTTTGTCAAGGACTTGTGTGAAGACACAAGTTTGTCTCATGAGACCTACCGATGCATCGAGGAGATATAGCGGGCTCCACCCGTCACTTACTAAGTCTAATGCATTCCTCATATGAAAAGTTTGAAACATAACATAAACATTCATATTAAAACTAGTATATGAAATGTCAATACTTTATCCACAAACCATGAATGGTATAAAAATAGAACATCCACAGTCAAACATAATTCATTCAATACAATATGGAAGATTGGATTGTAATAGATTAACCTCAATCGAGAATAATGAAGGATATTGACATAGATGAAAATAATCATCAAAACTATTTGAGAGAAATATTTCCCTTTTCTTGAAGACATTTAAAAGTAACATTATTTGTCAAGGAGCTATTTAAAAATAAATTTTTGAATCAAAGTTTCCCATACCACATTGTAAATTTTAAAAGGAATTTTAATTTTAAAACTTTAATGTCCATATAAATAAATCCTTAAAACCATTTTTAAAACATGTACATTAATGAGAAAGATTTAGAATAATAAATCTTTAAAACATATAAAATGATATTTTTGTTAGAGTTCCTAACCAAAAGAAAGACACTTGAATACAAATAATTAAGGTAATCAAAACTTTATAATATCATGAGAATAAAGGAGTCAAGATATACTAAGTCAAAGTACATTATATGCACCATATAAAAGTGAATTGTTGTATAACAATAAATAAGTCTCAATGGAATGTAAATTGAGATGAAATCTCTTATAAAGACAGTATCCTTAGGTTAAGGATAAATCAATGAAATAATTATGTGTGAAAAATATAAATACACTGAATATGATTGGATAATTATTGTAAATCAATCAGAGGACATTTACACATATTCTTGTAAAAACAACACCAATGAATTGGATGTTTAACTCAATAAATTAAGATTGAGTTAAAATTACTCTTATCAAGTTCATATCGATGACTTGAGAATTTATCAATGGAATGATTATGTGTATAAAAAGTATATCCACATAAAGGAGAGTCGAAATTACTATACAAATAATAAATAGTGATTCCAAACATAATCATGGAGTAAAATAATCAATGAAGTATGCGTAAAGCCCAATGAGTGAAAATTGAAATTTAAAATTCCCTTACCGATTTGGTACCTCACGAAACATACACCCCATGAAAGAAGGATCATACAATGAAGATGTAATACCAATAAATTAAAGTATATTAAACCAATAATACAATCATGGGCAGCACATACACCAAACAATAGAGAATACACTACTAGAAATAAGGGCTTTAGCGTCTTCCAAACGGTGGACGTTTTTGGCCTGTCGCTAAAGCCTTTAGCGGCCACCAAATGGAGGCCGCTAAAGATCAACCCCAAAAAATGATATTTTTGGTCTTTGATGTAGTAGGAAACACACGCATGGTCCACCATCTTGGATCACCAGCCATGGCGGATGCACGATGGCCGGGGGGTTCCGGTTGGTTAGGGGGGTCATTTTGTGGTGGGGTGATGTCGGGGGGATACCATAGGGCCACTGGAGGCACAATGATGTGTTTGGGATGGCTACAGGTGAGGCGGGGGTGGGGCGGCAGGGGGAGGCATGGCGGCAGGAGGAGAATCAGTGTGTTGCAGGTCTTGTTGAAGAAGACAAGGGAAAAATCCCACTGATTTTTTACTTCATTATTAGCGGCCGCTATTTTGCGGATGCTAATACACCCTTTAGCGGCCGCCAAAGAGCGGCCGCTAATACATGCAGCCAAAAGGCGGGAAAAATCCCGTTGAATTTTATTTCAGTATTAGCGGCCGCTAAAACTGACACGCTAAACTTCCCAAAATTCTTGTAGTGATAGTGGCTAATATAGCATGAATCTCACAGGAATAAAAGTGAGATGAAAAACCCTTATCTCGTTGTAATCAATCGAGTCGTATGAAAAAAAAGTTAATAACAACCAAATGAATTAAAAAATACCATGAATGTAAATATAAGCGTGATAATATATATCAAATGTCATTATACAATACACCACATGCAATAAATAAGTGGCGAATAATGGAAATCTCACGGAATTAAAAATGAGATAAGAAACCCCTTACATCAAGTCCGACTTATCTTGTATGTTACTTTTTCTTCCTGAATAATAAACTTAAGTTAATTTCTACTTGATTAAGAACATTTTTCAAGTTTATTATTCCTTTTATATCACTTATTACCTTTCTATAACAATTAGTTAATTATTTGAGTTCATATTGGATATTTTCTCGATGTTTGGAACTTGAGTCAAAAATGAACTTGTTATAATTAAAATTTTTCCATGTGTTAAAAATTACATTATCTTCAGAATGATATACATGATTTAGATATCATATATAAATTATATATCCAGTATATATATGTATTTTTAATAGTACATAACATTTGGAGATAAGAAATTAAATGTACCGTTCATGGAGACGGTAAGCTGTACGTACGCATGAACGCTACTTTCATTTCTATTTAGTATTTTAATGGAATTAAAACATAATGATACATAGGTATATTATGATTCCAGTATAATATAATATATAATATCATTAAATCCATCCTGTATATGTCCCACATAATGCATCAACGAGTCATATCATTTTGAGGGGGCAGTTGTCGGCACTTCCTCAAATGAAATTATCACGTTTTACCCATAATGGAAACCATAAATTAATGATATAAATGGAAAATAAAAAATCATAAAGAAAACATAAAAATAATATATATATAATATATAAATACAGTGTCATATTAATGGCCACCATGAAAGGATGTAGGAGATAATTGAACAATCATTGTTTCGTGAGGCGTTAGTTTTCCATCCACAGAAACAGTATGTTCTTCACCCATTAGATAGAGGTGAGTGTAAGTGTAGTTTGAATAATTCTCATAAAAACATACTAGTAAATTTATTATAATTTTTTTTTATATAATAAAAGAATGAAAATAGTTTTGGGGGTTTTAGAAGTAAAATAAAACAAAATAAAACAAAATAAAACAAAAGAATTTAAGAGAAAGTGTTACCTTTAATTTGAGTAACTTCCTTTGGCTTGAACCAAAAGAACTTATTGAAGTAGATTATGCTTATGGTAAGGCTCCTAGTATGAAGAGGGTGATCTTGAAATATTATTTGGTAAGGGTTTGGATGATACACGGGGCTTGAGAGGTGTGTGTAATGGGTTAAAAGTGGTGTCCTTTTATATGGGGGGAGGGGTTCTTTAGGAATATGTGGAAATATTATTTTATTATATAGTGATTATTGGTTTCTAAAGGTCCAAAAATAATTAAAGTTGAATATAATATGACTCATGGTTGAACTAGAATCATCCAATAATAATTAGATAGGTTTTGGATATTTTTTTAATATTAATAATCTTATTTATTTAAATCATTTATTAATGAGGTTAATACTACATCACTATGGTGTCATAAATAATATAATTTATTTGATGTATAAAAATTATAAAAATTTTACCATAATTTAGGAATGATTTTTATATTTCTAATGAATAATTATAGTCAAAAATAGGACTTATATAACCCCATGTAAAACTTGATTTACTAAAAGATATTGGTTTATGTCATTTTTTCCTTTACTTTAAGTTAATTAAAATAAAGTATCAATATCATTCATAAGTGGCTCCATGTGATCCCAAAATCAACCCAAGGATTCCCATGGTTGTACTTGACTAATCCAGTAAGGTTACGACAAGTGTTATGGTAATTTTGTATTATTATATTATTTTTTTACCTTGAATTACCCTATTTACCTTTAACCATGGTAAATAAAAGTCAAAAGTTACTATTCACCAAAAATTATTTTCATCTTATTGAACCAAATTTACATACTAATAACAACAATGTATCTCGGATTTTTTAAATTCAATTCACAGAAGCGGTAAAATTTCATTTAAATAAAAAAGTAGGATTTTTAACTACAACTTAGTGGTTTCACTATTCATCAAAAATTGAAGTTTTTCAGAAAAATACCAAACATTCAGCCTAAGATATATTTGATATTCCGAATTAAAAAATGATGTCTATTTTACCAAATTCAAAACATATAAGTTGTATTAATTAATTTAAAATGTATTCCCATTTGTCAAAATAAATAGCGTGTTTTTAAGAAACAATAACTATCAAAAGATTGACACTTGTTTATGTATAATTTCAAAGTGAAATTAATTCCAAAGACCAAAATTGGATTAAAGGGTAAAAATATAATCTAATTTCACTTTATAACAAATTTAAAATATAATCTAACCATATAAATATATTATATTAAAAGGCAATTTTGAATTAAAATACAATATTTCTCACTATTCATAAAAAATGAATTTTATTAGAAAAATAAAAAAAATTCCTCCAAAGTAAGACGTTCTGATTCTATAGAATAATTTTATTTTGTAAAAATGAATATGAAAAAGGGTCAAATATTGGATTTAAAAAGGGTTCTCCATTAAAATGTGGTAAAATTGAAATTTTTTGAAAAAATATTTTTTATCTGAAAAATTGAATTTGTTCTTATAATATGTCTAAGAAACACATAATACATAAGTTAAAATTATATGGAGTACATAAAATTCAAAATCGAGTTAATACTATTCATAACCACTATTGAACAGTTAGTTTGGTGAATCGTGGTGTGCTCAAACTCAGTGTTGTGTGTAGCGCAAGCTATTGTATTTAAAGAAAATAACTTACTATGAAATCTTGGGGTGTTACAGTATGGGTTGTAATGTCTTGAGGTATAATACTTGACATATGATACATGTTTTTGGAGCTTTGGTGGTTCCCGAAAACTACCTGGCTACTTTTCTTGTGTGTACATGGTGGTTTTGTTGTATGAGGTGTATGTTGTGGTGCTTCACCTAGGTGTCTGTGGGAAAGCCTTTTGGATAGAGATGCTTAGGATGTGCAACATTGGGGAAAAGAGGAAAACCAATGGGGAAGTAGTAGCAGGGTACCCTTGATATTCTTTATTATATTATATACTCTTGTATGAAATAATTGTTGTGAGTAGCCATGGTGAGGCTGTGAACTTAGTATACCTATTTAGGTGACTAGTTAGTTTCACTTGTTTTTCACTGTGCTTTAGCATGCTTTCTTTACTTTTGAACAAGAGGCTATGGGGAGGATCATACTGAGTAAACTGTTATACTCATCCTATGAATATATAAACTATTTTTCAGGTCACTTGGAGCAGGTTGTAGATCAGGAAAGTTTTTACTAACTTGGGGTTGCAGGAGTTGTTTGGGGTTCATGGTTGCTGTTGTTTTTTTACTTTATTTTGGGTACTTTCAGGTTTCCCCTTTTAGTTGTAGTATTTTTTCATGAAATTACATATGTGTACTTGGGATTTCATTTATATTGTTTTATGAGTTAGATTTGGTTGGTGTCTATCTTATCTCCCTCTTTTTCATGTGTTCTCTTAGAGGGTAATTCCTCTCATCTGTGTGTTTACTATATCCTCAGTGCGAGTTTCCAACCCGAGGCCTACTGGAGGCGGGACTCGGGGGGTCATTATCTCCCTTCTCACATTGCCGGCCCAGGAGGGGTACACTTTGTGGGGGTGGGGGTCATGGCATATATACTTCCTTTTTACATGTTATATAGTTAATACAGCTTTTTCATGATATTTTAAGGTTCATGTAATTTACTTTTCTTTCATGGAGATCATGATCACATGTTACCAAGTTATAAGAGTTTATTCAAACAATCTCTTCGATTTTCAAGATTTCTTTTGTTTATGATTCCTTTGATGAAATATTATGATCTATCTATCAAAAACACTCATAAATATTCTTATATTATGGTTTTTAATGATATCATCATGTTTTAGTACCATTTTCTACTCTTTAGTACTTACTATATTTAAGAAAACGGTTTTTATGAAAATATGATTGTATTTCTCTCTTTGGTTGAAAATATATTTTATTCAAAAACCATATTTTCAAAAAGGGTTTTAAATTATCCTTGAATATAATTTTCATGGAAAAAATTATTTATAATTGTTTAGGGTTTTTAAAGCATTATTTATAATTTTTCAAAGTTATTTTCAAAGAAAATGCTTTTAAAAATGTTCTGTGTTTCAAAAAAAGTTTTCAATGCAGAAAGGATATTTTATTCATGAAATATTTTTAAAATATCTTTTAAATTTATTTCCCATATAATATAACATCTATTGGTGTTACACATGTCTTTTTGGGAAAATTATTCATTGTTTTCATTCATATTATTTCTCTGAATTGAGTATGTTTTGATGGAATGGTGTTTATGAAACTTGTTTCTCTTTCACGAGTTATATGATTTTGAAACCCGCTTCTTTTCATGGGTTATGCTATGATGAGATGATTATGAACCTATAATTTTTCCTAGGTTGTGATGTGATTACATGTTTATAATAACCCTTTCATTTCATGGGCTATGATATGATTTTTAAATATCTTGTGGAAGATGTATATATGATTTAATTATGAGATGGGTGGGACCTATATCTCCCACCAATGCATTGGGTAAAGATTTATATCTCATGAGATAGACTAAGATGGTATTGGGAATGAACATTGACTACTACAATGGCCATGGGAGTGAACCAGGACTACCGAGATGGTATGAGGAATGAACTCATGATACTAAGATAGCCATGGGAATGAACCATTACTACCAAGATGGTATTGGGACTAAACCCATACTACCAAGATGGTCTTGGAAAAAACTCTTTGGATATAATGGAAATCATGTAATATGCTATTGTGTCTGCCAAAATTCCATGTTGTATTTCTATGTTATTATTTTATAGATTATGTTCCTTATTTACTTATGTTTCATGTCTTATGAACTGTCAATATTTATGCCATGTTTCATGTATATGATATTTGATATGTTGGGTATGATATTCAATTTTTTGAACATGTTCTCATACCCTTATACTCATGATCATGCTTATATATCTCCCTTTTTTACCCTTATTGAGCATCTTATATCACCCATTTTTATGTTTCTCTTCCCAGGTTATGAAGATATGTATTATGTTTGATGTGTCTAAGATGGGTTATAGTCAAGAATAACTAGGTGGGAGATAATATAGCTCACATATGTTTCAGTATTTATTCTTCCATGTTTCCAAATTCAATAGACTAGTATAGTCTTTGGGTGTCTCTTTGTAGAATGTTTTATGTATTCCACAAAAGTTATGTAATGTTAATGTATGAAAAGAGAGGGTCACTATAGGTAAGAACATAATGTATCTAGAGACTGGGATAACACTTTGGTTCATGAATCTACTAATATAATTTCAATTATAAATGATGATGGAGATAACATTGTGGTTTATGGATCAAATTATATGATTACACTTGTAAATGATGATGAATGTCATATTAAAGAAATGGTAATGGAATTTGAAGATGAGATTAGTGATTATCGAAAAAAATTGAGAAGTTAATGTTTTTTGAAAAGATTCCATTATATGCTAGATATACTAAATATTCAACATTTTCATCCATACTAATGTTTTATAATTTGAATATTGGAAATGGATGGAGTGAATCCATCTTTATAGAACTACTTTCTCACTTAAATGATATGCCTCCAGAAGATAATGATCTTCCTTGTTGAACATATGATGTCAAAAAAAATTATATGATAAATGGGTATGATATCTAAAATAATAATTTTTTTTCTAAATCAATATATATTATATCATAAGGACCATGAATCACTTAAGAATTCTATAAGTATAGTACCCCTAAATACAAGAAAGATTAATCAAGTCCTTCAAAAAATTTATTCTATTATCCTATCATTCTAAGGTTTAGACACCTATATGGATATAAGGATACTAGATGGAAATTTATGTGGTGTAAAGATATAATAATTATAGATGGGAAACTTCACCACTCAATCGATTCTCCTCAATGGATGACAATTGAAATTGATTATATTATATTTGGAAACAAGTTAAGAGACCTCTATTATATGTTATCTATAGATGGAATGAATCCTTTTGGTGTAAATAATAGCACTCACAATACATTTCAATTTATGTTGTTAAATTATAACTTATAAATTTGGATATGCATGCATTGAAAATACATTTTCATTCCTTTTCTTATATATGGACCAAAACAACCGAGTAATGATATTGATGTTTATTTGGATCCATTGATTGAATATCTAAATTTAAAATGTAATTCAGTTGTATTGTTTTGTAATGATTATATAAATTAAGACTTCATGTTGATATCCATGTTGTATAGGGAAACAAATGACATTCCTACTTGTATAAATTTTCCAGGATATAGCATTAAAGTAATTTTATGGTGTCCCATTTGTGAAGAAGGTACACACTCAGTTATGCTGAAACATTCCTCAAAGACAGTGTTTCTATGAAATTCAAAAAATTTACCCCAATAACACAAATGCTAATCCTAGATGAAATAATTCAATGGGAATTCAAGATAACATACAACACATAAGTGATCAATAGTTTTTAATATTAAAAAATATTGTCACCAATTTTTTGTAAATATTTTTTGGAAAAATATTATGTTTACTAGTTGGAAAAAGATATCCTTTTTTATTAAATTACCATACCATATTTTTTCTATTATATTTTCTCTAAGTTCTTCATGTTGAAACAAAATATGTGGTAGTGTCATTTTCATGTTACTAAATGAACTCATAAAAAAGGATAACATTATGTCTCGGATGGACATGATTAACATGGGGATGAGGAAAGAGTTAGCACCAGTAAAGGATGAAAGGGGTAATTTTCTTCCTCCAGAAGCTTCTAATCTTTCCAAGAAAGAGAGATATTGTTTTCCAAATTCTTGGATGATGTAAAGGTTATAAAGGTATGTTCATAAAATGTCAATAATATCATATTGATGACTGATATGAAGTTAAAGGCCCTAAAATCACATTACTTTCCTGTTTTGATAAAATATTTAACGCAAGTATCCTCACATTTCATTTTTCCTAAAAATGACTAAAACACATTAACCAAAAAATGTTGTCTTTTTTGGAGCTATATGAAGTAAATTTATGGACCCTGACAATGTTACAACTATAGAAAAGCATAATTTTTCCATTTTAAGTGATTTGGAGATATTATTACCACATTAATTGTTTTATATAATGGTTCACTTGGTTAGAGATATCCAAATATGTGGTACTCTATAATATATATAGATTTACCCTATTGAACAATATATAAAGATTTTTAAATGTCACATCAAAAAACTAAGTTTATTAAAAAGTTATATTTCATCTTATCAAAATGGGATATGTCCAACACTTAGAGGGGGGTAAATCAATGTTGGTTTAAATGGATCTATATCACTCTCAAATGCTCTATTTTTTTCTGTATATCATCCTTGGTTGGTATTCATATAAAGTAGGAAATAAATAACAGAAAAACACAAGGAATTTTTGATGAGGTCCTCATCCCTAAGGATGACTATGTATC
Source organism: Viscum album (assembly GCA_963277665.1). Taxonomy (NCBI): domain Eukaryota; kingdom Viridiplantae; phylum Streptophyta; class Magnoliopsida; order Santalales; family Viscaceae; genus Viscum; species Viscum album. The sequence goes on along the minus strand of OY728159.1, from coordinate 494,417,221 downwards.
TAATGTATGGTGGTTATTATCCCACTCACACACAACTTTCTTTTTATTATATAAAATAACCATGGGAAAGGGTATAACCTCTAACCGATTATCTTGACACTAACTAGATTTAAAAAATATCTAAGTTACTATTCTTTTGTACATAAAAATAGGATTTCAATTCCTTGAGGTAGATCAATAATGTAATCACATGTCTCTCTTGGAAAAAATGGATGATATTCTTCCTCAATATAAAATAATCTTCAGTGCAGCCTCAATTACAACTATCAACATGTTGTACCACATATTATAAAAACACATGCTACCATGCCAGAATCGAAATTCTATAATATATATATATATATATTAACAATTTAGTTTGGATTTTTTTCTTATCTATTATATTTTCATTGAAATAAATTTTCTACAATATGATGTTGTATCAGATCAATCATTATTGATTCCTCTTCTCCCTTAGAGCATAAATAATTTTCTTATATTATATCACTAGAACATCTCAAATATTCAACCCTCAAAATGGAAAGATGAAGAATGAGTTGTGTTTTCTTATTTTTTATTTGATACACCAGTGATATAAAAGAATGTGATATTATAATAGATTTATTTCTTTTTCTTCTCTCATTATATATTTTTTGAAACCCTTATGTTAGTTATTTACACAATATTTGGTATAGTATTTCTCTATAATTTTTTATTCTCACTCTTTCTAAAATATTTTCCTTCAAACCACATTTAAAACATTGGTTATTTACTATAAAAACTTTTAAAGACTTGTCTATAACTTTTACATGATATCAAGTTTATTTCAGACTTCTTTCTCATAAACTAACTATATTTATCTCTATTCATTATTACTTGAACCAAAAATAACAGAATCATGATATTTTAAACTTCTAAGGCTTGGATAACCTAGAATTGTTATATTTTATACCTTTTCACATATTTTTAATATAGATAACATATTTCACTGTATAAATATCACAAAGGTTCGAACATTAATATTTTATAAGGTCAGTTATACCCTATAAATCTTTAAAGTGTTCCCTATAATAGTTTTAAGTGAACTCTATGATGCATATGAACCTTTAAATGCTTCAATTTTTACCCTATAAAATTCTTTTCATGTACCTAATAAACTAAATAACACATACCATATGAAGATATTTAATTATACCTTAACATTATATTATAAAAATCCATCAGAATGTACCTTATGATATCACTAGAACTCTATGAAGAAATTCAATTCATATACCTTACAAAGCTTCACTACAACTACTTTGTAAGCCCATGGTTTCTTTAGTTTTACATTCCATGTAGGAAATAATCACTTTCATATTCTTTCTTTATCATAAAACTCACTTATTCATGAATCATGTTTTAATTAGCATCATCATATTTCACACTTAACAACACAACACATCATCGTCACATTTATGATTCTTCATTTATAAGATTCACTATAACATAATTCTTATAAAACTATACATTTTCATTGGGTTTTTTATACCCTATAAAGATATGGTACCTTTCAAAATCCTTCTACCCTATGAAAATTGCTCATTATCTATTTATTTTAAAAGTGTTGTACCTTATAAACATTTTAGTTGTACCTCATGATGGTTATACCTTACGAACATCAAAATGTACCGTAAAAACTAATCTACAATAACTCTATGAACTCTCCTAAACTTAACCTTCCATTTAGTTTTACAATCCTATAATATATGAACACTGATATGGAACAATATTTCAAAAAATGAATAATTTCATAGAGAAAACAAATTATATTGTGTCATTTAATCCAGAACACACCCATATTTTAAGTTTTGAATAGTGTAAAACATGTGGGAGTCCCGCATCAGAGTTTAATATGTAATTTCATTGCTTTATAATACATTACACTCCATTAGTGGCCTAATAAATCAATTAGGGACTCTCCACTCGACTTCTCATTATGTCGCCTTGCATGGTGGACCTCTCCAAACGATATAATACACTACACATCTCTTACTAGTACTGGCTTGCACTTATTACGCACCCTCAATGTCACTCTCATTCGAATCTTGTAATAGCCCCAAATTTCATCAATGAAATTTTCATTTTAAATATATAATTGTGTCATATTTAGTAATATAGTATTATATAATTTACATGCACAACATTATACAACAAACTATAAATCATTAATTTTAACATTAAATTTGGAAAATAAAAATAGCCATAAGAATTTAAAATGTGAAAATGTGAAAAAATAGAAAACAAGATGACTAAAATTTGAAAATTTGGATCTTCTCAATCCACTAGAATAACCACACTCATGAAAAACACTATATAAATTGGGAAAAGTATCAGCACTAAAATATGTATTTTGAGAATGAAAATGTAAACTTGAGAGAAGATATAATTCAATGAACAATGAATAAATATGAGATACTTATAGGAAGTGGGAACCCATATAACAATTATAAATATGACCATTGGAATAGTAACCTTCCTATTGGAATAATAATATTTTAATTTAGAATATTAACCTTACAAATTTAGAATAGCTAAATGATGGGATGGAGTTAGTGAATGCAAGTTGCTGGGACATAAAATGGTTGATGAAATGGTATAAAAGGTCAAGACCATTCAGTATCACTTTAGGGATACTCAAAGTCGAAAAAATTGATATGGTAATAACCATAAATGATACCAAATGTTTGAGTTTAGGGATAAATTATTCCTCCATATATCTCTATAGAAGAGTGTCAAGAGATTCGGGAAGGAGGGAAAGCTATGTCCTAGATACATCATCCCCTTTGAGATTCATGATCGCATCCAAGTCATGTTTTATTGACTAACACTTCCAAAAACCCTTTCTAAAGTACATGAAATATTCAATATATCTCTATTAATAAATTACATATCAAATGCCTCATATGTATTTAATTTATAGGTGTAACATATGAAGATAATATCTATATTGTAGAAAATATAGTGAAGATTTTTAACCATAGAGATAAAATTATTCATAACAAAACAACTCACCAATTCAAAGTAATATGGTAAAACCATAAGTATGAGGAGATGACATGGGAACCAAAAGAAGCCATGAATCATAAGTACCCTAAACTATGTTCAAATTAGTATATAAAATAAAATTTCTATGGAAAATTTTAAATAAGGGGAATAATGTAATGACCTCGAATTTTATCAATGAAATTTCCCTCCTGAATATATAATTTTGTCATATTTATTCATATAATATTATATAATGCACACACACTACATGATAAAACCGACTGCACTTTATTAATTTAAAAATTACATTTGGAGAATAAAAATGAACATAAAAAATGTAAATATTTCAATGGGATAAAAATTAGAATATAATATATCTAAAATATAAAAATTTAGATCTACTCAATCCACTAGAATAACCTCACTCATGAACAACACTGTAGAAATGGGGAGAAATATTTCTAATATAATATAAATATTGATAATTAAAACATAACCTTGGGTGAAAATATAATTGAATGAAATATGATATATTTATAGGAAGTGGGAACCCATATGGTTATTACAACTCAGACCATTGGAATAGTAATTTGACTATTATAATAGTAATCTGACAATTGGAATAGTAATACGACTATTAAGAATAGTAACTTGACCATTAGAATAATATAATCACCTATAGAAGTGTAAAATAATATTTTCATAACATTTAAAATAATAATATAGCATATTTATATCATGATAAAAGTAAAAAAATGTTTTAAAAATTATAAAATAAGTTTTTGTATATTTTTAAAACATAAATGTTTCATAGTAATTTTTATAAATAAATATAATGATTTAAAATAATGTTTATTTCTATAAAATTACTTTATAAATTAATATTATGATTTATTATAATGACTATATAATTTTATGAGACCTTAATTAATTTCTAAATGGTTTAGAAAATTGATCATAATATTAAAATTTGTATTTTAATAATAAATGAGTATTTTATTTAAATATTAAATTTTCCATATTTCAAAAAAAAATATTTCATTAAATGGGTTTTATTTTTTTGAATCTATATTTTAATAAAATTTTCGGTTGAATTTAGGTTATTTTAAAAAAAACAATTTTTTGGTGATGAGAGAAATACTATAAAATATGGTATTTAAGATTATAAGAAAATAAATTAATTTTTGATTCATTGATGATATAGGCACCCATTAGTTAGAACTCGTATGCACTAGTTACTATATATATTCACAATAATAAATACTATTGGTAGTTTAGATATAAAATAATAAAAAAATTAATATGGCATTCAAAAGAACCCCTCTCCTCCATTTATAAATTCAAACCCTCACCACCCCTTCTTCTTAAAACTTATAACTCTTATATATTACTTAATCTCTACCCAATTACCTTCCCAGGTCTCTCCCACGGTACCTATTTCTTATAATCTCATCAAAATATCAATCCAAGGATCCTTATGTGGAAGCCTCAGATGATACATCCAAAGGAGAATGTGATTCCCTCCAGGAAGTCTTTTATTTTTCTTTTCCCCCTCATCCACCAAAAAAGTCTATTAAACATGTCATAATAACTCTAGTATCACATATATGCTATAATTTTATTATGTTAGTATAAAATATATCATGTATCATCTTTTATTCTCATCATATTCTTAAAATGAAAACATTTTCTGTATTATGTTGGTTCACCGCATTGGTGGATGATGAGTTTTGTTTTCCATTACCACCTTCATGGTTGGTTTAAATTAAATTATAATTATTTAAAATTACTTAAATATGTATATTATATATATATATATATATTCACATTATGGAATAAATATATTTCCATAATATTAAATGAAACCAAACTAGTTCATGATGGTTGGTAAAACAGCGAAAAAAATTAATCATATAACATTAATGATTTACTGAATGGATCATCCATGTAACTGAACAAAAAAACTATTTGGAACCATTTCAATTTTTTAAGAAAATTAATAAAATTTCATTTAACTGCTATAGTTTTAATCCCATTTTATGAGAACTTTAATAATTATCCAAAAGTGATTTGACCTTGAAATCATGAAATGAATGACTTTGAAAAGTCATAATGAAACTTTATATCTCATTGAAATGGTTATAAATTAATATAAAAAATTATAATAAATAAAATATATGTGGGAAATTTTCTTAATTAAGTAATTAAATAATCTAACTTTATTTCCTAGTATGTTAAGTCCAAGTGTAGAGTGATTTTTGGAACATAAGATAATCGATCTCTTCGAACCACCTTTTTTAGTTTATGAGATTTCTCTCTCTAACTCTTTATATATCTATTTGATGTAATTAAATTATTCTAAATTATGTGTATATATATCTTAAATATATACCTATATTATTCTCCCATCCTTTTATTATGTAATGCATGCCTTGTTTTTATTTATCAAATGCCTTCTTTATGAAATCTCCTTTAATTATGATATGAGTCAAGATTGTGAAACCTAGTTATTTACATAGTAATTTCTTATGTTTGTTCCTTATGATTAATCACATTTTTTTTCTCACATAACCATGTACATGTTATGACGGGTTCACCAAGATAGTGATCCAATGCAATGTGTCATGTTTTTGTCTAATGAGGTGTTATATATGGGATTTTGGGAATAAACCTAATCCATGACGAGACTTTGTTCCCCATATGATGTTGTCATTGTGGTTACCCATAAATTATGATTGTGTCATTTATATGTTTTTGACACATTCATATGTTACAATGATCGTATTATTCGATGTTTATTTGTGTTGTGTCTTCATAGGACTAATCATGAGACTTTTATTTTATGGTATAATATTATTCTTTCCGATGCACATGTTATGCTTTATGAATAAGTTTATTCCCTTACTAGGTTTTTTAACTCACCCATTATTTTTATTTATTCCTTAGTTTGTCCCATATAGTCATAGGATATCTAGGGGATTTATGACCTCATTATGGATATTAAAATAAATTCATTTTATTTTAGTTTCTTTTTAATGATTATTAACCTTGTCTTCCAAAGAAACTAGGCCTCATAATATTTGGGTTGTTTTTATTGACTATTTATTTTAAAAATAATTTATTAATATTTTTAAAAGGAAAGGTTCGCTTTATATCCCATATTGAAACATTTTTAGCTATCTTCATGATAGATAGGCTGCTCGGGTGGTTGATATAGATAAGAGTTATCCAATTTGTTTTGTTTTATTCCTAATAAACTCTTTTTTGTAATAAAATATAAAATTTTATTCTTTAATAGATTAAACTCTGCAACATCAACAATTCCCAGTTACCTTATAACATATCAAAATCATTTTTTCACAAAATATTTTCCATGTAAAAACTTGGAAGTAGATCAGATACTTTAATGTTATCAAGTTAATGGATTTGTAAGTGGTAAAACTCTCATAAAACATATACACTATCCTCTAATCAATAAGATTGGGAATTATGGAATTATTTAAATCCATTAAAACATCATCATTTTGAAGTTATGAAACTTACCTTAATGTATTTAATCCTTATTGACAACAAATAAAACACAAACACTAATTGAGTTCAAAAATCCCCCTCCACCATTTTATTTATTATCAATGATTCCTAGAAATTAATATATCAATACATGACTTTATCACTTTCTTATTGATTCATCATCATTTCTTATCTCCTATATTCTTATTGTATTCCCCCATTTTATCATCTTCCCCTTATTGAAAATATATACATTGTGCATGATAGAGGATTTTATAACTTCATACTTAATAAATGTTTTATTAATCATTCCACCCTAAGTCAATGTAATTCATTATCAGTGTAGAAAATAACAATTTATAAAAGAAAGTTTTTTATTAAAAACTAAAGATGTTACCAACTAATAAAACATATATGACTCATTAAGGGGATGATCATATGTGTTTAGTTTGAAACAAAATGATGTTAATTGATAGTTTTTTTCTAATTTGAATTGAAACCTGAGATCCTATACTAATCTTAATACACAATAAAAAACATTCAAAATATATGTAATAGGTTTTAGAAATCATCCTTAAGATCTCATAAATATTTTAATTTAATGTCATTGTTTAAATAAATTTCCCCCCTTTAACATCTGAATTAATTCCTAGAAAAAATATTGATAAAAGGGTAACAAGAATTACCTTTTCAATGATAGTTTTTAAACACATTTTATAAATTAGTATGTATGAATTGTGAAATTATGAAAGCTTATCAAGATGAAATTCCCCTTAAGGGATGATTTCCATCTTCATTTCATCAAGGTATATATTTTTTTAAAATTTTATTTATAATATTAATTGATAAATCATAAAAATGTGGTGAATTTCATCAAATATGGAATGTTTATTCCTTTATAATTATCTTTATTAGTTATTATCTTTATAACTATATTCACCTTAAATTCCCTATAAAGAATGAACGCAAAAAAAGTATTAAATAGTAGGTATTATGGTGGATCTATATTTTTCATTAGTTAAGGTAACATGGTTGATATTTCCATCTAATTCATTGATTCAACTTAATTTTTTGGTTTGGATTTAATTTATTTCTTCATGATAGTTCTTATAAATTTTTAGTTTGTAATTCCTCTTGGTAGAATGGTTTCCACTTTAATATCATATTATTTATGTAGTAATTTCTTCTTTACATTAGCCATCAAGGCACAAATATATCTTGATACATGATTTATTTTATTTTTCATCTCTTCTTTCATTAGTATGTTTGTTAGTGTAACATCATGTCTCTCCTCATTGTCTTGATAAGAGGTGGTGGGGATACTATGCCTTAGGTGACATCCCCAAGGAACAAAAGGATGATAATAAATTCCAAGGGATTCAAAGAATTTTGGGGGATGATTTTCCGTTTAAAGAGAAAGCACTAATAATATAAAATGTAAACATAAAAACCTCTATATGATGCATGAATAGAGACAATACATCCTAAGAAATATATTAAGGTAACCAAAAATATTTTAGAACAATAAGAAACCAAACACCAGTATCTAGAATGACCAAAAGACTAAAATTACCAAATACAACCAAAATAAACCAACCTAATAACTATTTACCCTGATCCATGATCCACAACCACCTTCTGTTTTCAAGATATCAATAAACACCACTAAAAAAATATTATACATTCCCTTTAACTATGTCCTAGTATATGAAATCATAAAATGAACAATATTTCCCAAAAAGGTGGGGACTCTAAAATCACTAGGATTTCCCCAATGACTTCCCTACTAATTATAATAGTACAAGAACAAGTTATAATGTTTTATATATACCATGGAAGCCACAAAACCTTGTGTAACAAGTGGACCTCAACTTCACTGATCACTATAATCACTCTATAGTCCCAAGGATCAAGATCATCCACCACCTCCAAGTAGTTCTTTTCCTTTTCTTAGACATGGAATAATAAAATCTACAAAATCCTGAGGTAAATGGTAGGGAGTGATCTATAAATACCAATAGGGTCCCCCCAAGTTTTCCATATTATAATCCATAACAATAAAACAATCATGATTTCAGTTTAAATAAAATACTGCATTAAATAATGCATCATTTACATATTTTAAACAAAACATTCATTATTTTCAATTTATGGAAAACATTTCGAATATGGATTAAATGAACATTTTTATATAAAATCATTTACATAAATAGTTTTCATGAGTAAAAAAATTCTATAAAAATGGCATATATAATCAAAACATACACAACAAGCACCATGTTCATCTGCCCTAAAGTACATAATTTCAAGATATAGGATCCTCAAAATTCTCAAACCAGTGATCATGAAAAAATATGTGCTCACACGTCCCTCAGGATTAGGATGAATATGACTCATAAACATCCCATCAGGGATAATCATGACAAACTAGGTTTTTTATAGTTTTTATTATTAATTGATTGTTAGGTGATCAAAATCCTTGAATTCTTGTCCCAAATAACTCATTAACTACCAAGACTCACTAGTTCTCAATCAATAAATTAATAATTGGGAAATCAGATCATTTAAAATCAATCATCATTTACAAATCAATTTCTCAATTTTAAGTTCCAATATCTGAATTAAATTTTAAAACCAAAATATGGATGTATCATCATTTCATGCATCTTCAATCAAAAAAATCATGGGTTTTTATCATTACAACTTAATCCATTTTCTCAAAAAAAATATAAAATAATTTCATCAATTCCATTATTCCCAAAATTCATCCCATAATTCCAATTCTATTAGAATATGTGGTTTTCATCAAAATCCATTCCATTTCAAATTTCATAATCAAATAACTCCAAAATAAGGTTTTATAAATAAATTTAAATATATTTCAAAAAAATCAAAAAAATATAGGTTTCAATTTCATGGAAAATCTCATATGGAACCACCTACCTTTAAATCACAGAATCAAATGATCAACACCCACAATGGGTACACAAATAATGATCAAAATAGAAGAAGATATATGAATCGAATCTAGAATCATGTTTTATCAAGAAAAGGGTTAGATCTAATAAAATAGATTTTAATTCCATTAAGAACATGATGATCTAACACTCTATAATTAAGATAGAAAGAAAGATAATACAAAGATACACAAGAGGAGATCTGCTTGCTAGAGAGGGATCAGATCTTCCATCGGCACATTGATTCACCAAAGGAGGAGGATAGAGGAGCCATAATTTTTTCTTGAGAGCCTCCAAGGAAGAAAAAATCATATTAGAACTGAATTAGAGGATTAAGAAACATAAATAGGGGGATAAAAAATCTTAAAATTAAATTTGGAGAAATTAAAAACCATCCACATGTTTTTTTGGATAAGTCTACAAAGTTAAAAAATGGGTGAGACTTAACAGTGTGCCTATACTGGTCTTCTATTTGGGGTTCATGTTTTGGCCACGTGGTTTAACTAACTATACAACAATGGTGTGTCTCCCACTATCCATGGGGTGCATTGTTTGGAGGGTTTGGGTGCACAATTAGAAACAAAACGTGTAACCTAACCATGTTCCTTCCTCCAGTGGCTCTCAATATGGTGCACAGTTTATTGTCCCAAACCACACAATTTTATATAACCTTTCAAAAACCATTCATGGCCCAATAAGCTTCCAAGATTATCAAAATTTCACCAGAGACACCCCAAAACATGACCCAACCAAAAGGGAAAAACAGGGGTAGTAGAATAATTTAAAGAAGGTAACATGATGTTATATGTTAGAAGAAGATATGGCTCAACTGATAACACTTTACATGTTTGAATATATTTTTAAAGTAAAAGTGCATTGAAAAAATAGTTAACTGATAGGACATTGAGTGACATTTTTTTTCATCATTGATGAGTCAAAAAAAGTAAAATAAATCATTCAGTGTGAAAAATATGGGCCAAATGAAAATTTCCAATATGGGAAATATAATATAAAACATTTCCAGGATGAAAAATATCTAATTTGGAGAGACTACATACTTTTTTTAACCGATCATGTCATAGGAACATCACGCACTAGTTGAAAAAATTATATCTATTATTATTATTATTATTATTATTATTATTATAAAAAATTATTGAGATGTACCTATATCTCTCATTTAATAAAGAATAAAATTATGGTTTGAATAAAGGATATCCTATGAAATGGCATAGATATAAATAAAAAGAGAAAATTGTAAAAGTGTATGTTGATTGAGATGAATCATATAAAGTTTTTTCACAATGAATGGGATTATTATCTCTCAAAATTTAGGTAATTTATCATATTGAAATCATTGAGTATGTATCTCTGGGTAATTAGGTTAATTTAATGAATATAAAGTTTGATAAGCTATTCTATGCATTCAAGTCATGTATTATAACATTTTCTTATTGTGAATAGTTTATTCAGTTGAACATAACTTTTCTTTATTTCAATTATACAGGTTTCCTACTCATTTATACATCAGATTATGATAATAATGCTCCTATACTACTTTCATTTTCCATTATTGAGAATGAAAATTTTAAATCATGGAGTTGTTTTGTATAATGTATATGCACCCATGTTACAAAAATCCAATGAGTCTTCTTGATATCAAATTATCATCAAATATCTATAGAATATATTAACTATGATGGACTTTCATGGCTATAGACTAAGGATTATCATTGATATTACATCATACATATTTACAATAATTTCTATAAACATTTTAAATATTAAGTGATAAACAAGGTGATCATAAAGTTTGGAATGATTCATTAAACTTATATTTATTTGAATAACTTTTAGTACCCATTTTATTACTTTACTGTTGACTTTTTTTAATGTATAATTCACAATAGGGAAAATTTGATGAGTGACTAGAATAAATTGTAAGGTAAAATTAGGATGTGTATGATTACATGATGTGTATTTTTAAGGAGAGATGTTCATTTTCATATAATGTTGGTAGGAGATATGTTCATATGACCACTAACATTGTGGAGTACATAAATGTGGTATTTAAGGGTGTTCATAATCTACTGATAACATGATTAGTTAAAGAAAAATTTTATCAATGTGTGGAGAAATTTTTCAAAAACTCTTAATAGTCTTATCAATGGATGAAAAAGGGGATTCACTTTTCTCAAAACATCCAAAGATAAACTGATAATATTTTAAAGGATGAATCATCATTTTTGTTTGAATTTGTTCCCAAAAAGAGAGTCACTTTTTGGTAACAAAGTATCACAACCCACTAATAGGTAAAATTTTTCAAGTACTTCTGATCTTACTAGAACATATGTACTATGATTATGGTTATTTCTAAGAATCGAGGTATCCATGTGCACATGTTATTACAACCTTTTGGTCAATTAAATTATCCTAGGAACCCTATGTCAGACGTTCCTTTTCTCATCTTCAAATATAATCATGTTTCCCATATTTTCTTAGATTTTTGTCATGTTCTACTTCTAAGCATAAAGAGGTTACACCAATTTTATCATATCACACCACTTCCTATGATCATACCCACCTATGAAATATAGTTTTATATGTTTTAATGTTGTGATACTTCACATATGTCAATCATTAACTCATTATAACACTTATATAGAGACAGAGTCATGATACACAAATCTTCCATCTATCGATGGGAGATATGACCATTACTCTCTTAATTATGTTAGGACTCTCTATCTAAGGTGAGGATGTTTTAGGAAAATTTATTTCCCATTGGTTTTATTTTTTATAAATATTACTTGGAATATATGTTCAAAAGTATATCAATTACAGTAAAATTTTTAATACATTCCATGGATAGATGGTCATTTTTCCCATTTAATCAATGATGTTGATAATATTTTTTCCTTTTCATTTTAATTTGCATACATTATTGGAAAAATTGGAGGTAAAATATTAATTAACCATTCTACGATGTTTATTTATATGATGTATTTACCTTTTCTTAAGGAACATGACCATATAGATAGATACAGTTGTGGGTTATCTTTTCTTTCATATATATATATAGAATTATACATCAGATGTTGTATCAAGATGATGTGTATTATATGATTTATTATTTTCATTCAAATGTGGCTGTGGAATAATATCCCTAACATTGATACCAATGTTATCATGCCACTTCCTATGGATATTATGTAGGACAACCCACATGAATGATGGAATGTTACTTCATCCTTCTTATATGGAAGTCAATTCTAAAAATTTATATTATAAAATAGAAATTGAAATAATTTTATATGTAGGTAGAGTTGGGTGCATAGACATTCAAACACTTCTAGACATGCCATCATATATTACATACATATATTGTAAAGTATTCAATCGGATGATATATGTTGTTTTTAATTATGTGATAGTATTATAATTTTTTAAAAGTAAATTTTTTATTTTAATAATTATATATTATTTTTATATTATTTTATGATTCCTATGTTCTATATTTCATACCTTTTCTATATATTCTTCTTTGCTACTTCATAGAGATTATTGATTCCAACACATGGGTGGCACCACTTATCCATTTTCACATGGTTGAGTGGCACCATGTCAATTGGGTTATGTGGTAGTTTGGGTGCATTTATCCCATTCCAATGCCACCTAGGTAGTTGGTATCACTACATTCCATGAATATATCATGTGATTGCGATTAATATTGGAATAACTTTCATGTACGCTACATTCATTTTTTGTAATAGATGTGAAACTTCATGGTTACATGGGCAACCATAGTGTGCTTACATATATCAAAACAACTCGATTATGACTCATGGTATCATATAAGTTTACTATTGTATCTTACGCAACATGTTTTTTTCTATCAAGGCTTAGTAATAAATATTCTCCTTGTTGAATAATTATTTTTTTACTACAAATGAATGTATTATTTATATAGGATACTCATATCACATGCTTATTTCACATATATGATCGCACAAAGGGATATGTATTTGATCAAGAATATTTTCACACATCAGGGGAAATAAAGAACCGACCCATGGATAAGATATATCATGAAATGTTTATTGATTTGATACATGAAATTGAAACCTAGTTTGATATTACATAGGGTGATTAACATCACCTAGATGTTTCCTATTATGATAAACAACATGGGAGATTTCCAGTAAGATCTATTAGATTCTCCTCCACTTACTATTGTAAATGAGACACATAATGATGTGGAACATTGGAAGGATGTAGAACATGATCATATAGATGATCCCCTACTTACTACTATAGAAAAGCCACAACATCATCACAGTCCTCTAGTAATGTCTCTTACTCAGCATATAGATATTACACTTTCAAAAGTTATTAGATGGGATATGCCTATAGGGTTTCATGAAAATAATGATACTGATTTTTTTCACTACCTTAAATTATAATATTATGTTGCAATGATAGTTGTAAATTAAAGTGTATTTGAGTCTATATATTTCATTGTGGGTGAGATACCCATTTAACTGCATCCATATTCTTCCCACATGGGATAATGTTTATAACAACCCTAGTCTTTAATAAAAAATTAAAAAATATTTATTACATAAAATTTCACTTAATAAAACTTAGAAGATCAAGAGTTATAGTGTATTTGAGGCTTATAAAAATTACATAACAACTTAAAGTATAAAATACACATTTTTATTGAAAAATTATTTTACATGACTGCAATATTCCTTCATACTTACCAATGCATGGGGTAACCTGAGGACATACATATGGTAAATATGGGATATAAATCATAGTAAGGTAATAAAAATTTCATAACATGAGGAATACAGTAAATGTTAGTCAATAAAAATATCAATGGAGCGCAAAAGAAACATGATCATAAAGGCATAATATAGCATGATTTTCATAACATGGAAATGTGGCAATAACTTAAAACATAGAATCATAAGCATAAAGGGGTCAGGTAAACCCCTATAAAAACATGGTGGGAAAAATTCATATAAAGGAATCAGGTATACCTATATCCCAACATGATTTATCATGATACTGAACATTACCCAATTCTTGATAGCACTATCAGATCACACCCTTTATAATCATTTCAATATAATGCTTAAGTGTGACACATAGATCATAAAAAATAGATTCACTCAACATCAACATTTATTACAAGATCAAGGAATGAGGAATTAATACATATAAGTAATTATTTGATAAGTATGTTTTCATAAAGGTGAATAACCTTGATAGAGGAATGGGTATGATATTCACTTCAATATGATTTTGGCATGGAAAATTGCGGTGCAATTTTGACACCATAACAGTGTCATATAGAAATTCATAAATCAGGATGAAGAGAGTGAAAGGGGTATATTATCATTTATACATGGTATGGATAGTAAGGGTATCATGGAACATAATATCCAAACATGTGAAATGGAATTTAGATGCATAATATAAAAGAAATTTTTGAATTCAAATAACAAGAGAGAATTCACGTACGAAATTTTGGCGTAGTAACAGGTGGGTTTAAAGGATCATAGGGGAACTTAATGGGAGTTAAAAAAGATCAAATAATGTATAAATAAAATGGACGGTAATGAGTTATGGAATAACATATCCCAAATCAATCAAATAGAAATTAAAAGGCATGACATGAAATAGTTTCTTGAAGAAAAAGGAGAGACGGAGATCCCATACTTGGATATATGAACCCAAACTCTTTAGAGAGGCTTATTGGGGGATTTAGGGCACCTTTGGAGGACTTTAGGGTGTAGTGGAAAGAGGTTTGTAGAACTTAAAAGAGCTTCAGTGAAGAAAAATTGGTGATTGGGCTGGTTTATATAGGAAATGTGGGGGAATTTTTTTTTATTTTGGTTTTGGACACTACATAATAAAATATTCAAAACCAAAAAACATCCCATGGTTTTGACCATGGTTTATAGAAAATGGGATTGGTATAAATTATTTTATAAGGAAAATTTCAGAATATGTTAAAATATTTCCCTTGCTTATGTGGAGGTGAGTCACACTTTCAAGGAAATGAATTTAAAATCTTAAAATATTTTATATATCTTGGAGGATTCACTAAGGCTTTATAAAAAAAATAAAATTTAAAAAAATTACATTATGATAAATTAAAAAACATATATTTTTCATAATATAACTTTTATAGTATTTTATTACATCACTATTGGGTCGTTATGATGTCATAAAACACATTATATATTTATACAGTATTTAATTTTTACCAAAAAATTTGATTGTCTTAGAAAATTATGAAAAATTCACTGTTGGATAATTTCAACATCCTGATTCCAAAAATAATATTTATTTTATCTAAATAATTTTCTAAATATGTGAATCTTCACTTGTAAAATAAAAACTAACATTTACTAAAAATTGATGGGTTTTGACAAAAACAGTTTTCAAACCTTAATTAAAACTAAATTTGACTTCATAAAAATTATATGATAATTTATATTTAAATAATATAATTTAATAATAATATTTTATTAAATTATTATTTAATTCAAAAATCCATTAATTCATAAAAATAGATTTCCTAATTGAATTTGAATATTAACCAAAAAAGCACTATTTGTGCTTTAAAATCATTTACAAAGTAACAATAATAAAATGGAAGTATATTCCTTATTCTATAAAAAAATAATGAAAATAATAATAATGATAGGTACTTGTTACATATACCTTTATTACACCAGCATATTACCTAAGAGTAATTTGTGCAATGGTGGGGCTTTCATGGGGTCATTCAGTGAACATGGTTTGGGTCGTGATCTCGATGAGCTTGAACTTCTACCATAAATGGTTTCACTAATACATAAGTTATTGGATCTTATCTCGGTATTTATCTAGGTAAAATTCCATAAATAATATCTCTGTTGGAATCTCTAATAAATGGGCTTCATAGGGTACAATCCTACTGGTTGATACCATCACTTCCTTTTTCTGTGTCAAACAGATTTGTTAAAACCCTATATTTGTACTAGTCATGTGATCACTGTTAAATTTCTATATTATTAAGGGTAATGATACTTAGCGGTCATTTAATTACAATTGGATATAATAAAACCAAAGGAGTGCATGTGTTTTCTATATTCATAATACATTTAATTAAATGAAATGGAATTTTATTCATAAATGTTCAGGTCATTACTACCATCCCCCCTTAAGAAATTTCACCTTCAAAATTTCCTTTTTCCAAACTAAAACAGATGATGGTGACTCTATCTCATGAATTCATCTAGTTCCCACATCACTTCTTTGAAGTTTTGGTATCTCCAAAACACCTTGACAATGGGCATCATCTTATTTCATAGAACTTTTTCTATATGATCTAAGAACTTCACCAGATCATCCTCATAGGAGAGGACATTCTCTAATGGTACCACCTTTGGGTTGAGTACATGTGATGGTTCAGGTATTTACTTCCTCAAGAGTGATATATAAAATACATCATGTACTTGGGATAAGATCAGTGGGATTTCTAGTCGATATTCCACTGCTCTAATGTGATCAAGGATCTCAAAAGGGACAATGTACCTTGGACTAAGCTTTAAATTATTCCCAAATATCATAACTCTCTTACCTGGAGATATGCAGAGGAATAACATGTCTCTAACATCAAACTCTCGGTCTTGTCAATGATTTTTATCATAGATATTTTTTGACTTTGAGTAGCTTTGATGTGCTTCTGGATGGTCTTAACCATCTACCCCATTTCTTAGACCATTTCTATACCTATTAGTTTTCATTCCCCAACATTATCCCAACATTTTGTTGTTCTACACCTCTTCCCATAAAGGGCTTCATAAGGAGAAATTTGGACTCATGAGTGGAAACTATTTTTGTAAGTGAACTCCACCAAAGGAATAAATTGTTCCCATCTATCTTTGAAGTCCATTGAGAAAGTTCTCAACATGTACTCAAGTGTTTGGATAGTACACTTAGATTTTCCGTCATCTTGAGGGTGATAGGCCATAATGAAGTTCAAATCAGTGTTCAGAGCATTTTGGAGACTCTTCCAGAACATAGTGGTGAATCTTGTTTCTCGATAGGAAGTAATTGATAGTGGTAATACAAGAAGACTTATAACTTCTATGATGTATATATATTCTATTTGATCTAATGAGAAATCCTCCTAAATTTCAATGAAGTGTGTAGCCTTTGTAAGATGATCCACAACAACCTAGATATCATTGTTTCCTTTGTATGTATTCAGATATCCGGTAACAAAGTCCATTGTGATGTTTTATCATTTTCATGATTGTATGGGAAATGGTTGCATCATCCCCTTATAATTACACCTCTCATCCTTCACTCGATGACATACCATGTATTTTGATGTATATTTAGTGATCTTCTTATTCATTAACAATGAACTCTGAGGATCTCCCTTTTCAAATAGTTTCCACTTTCTTTTGAATTCCCACATCATATTTTGGAGCATCCTCTAACCTTTCAAAAAGAGGTGTTTGAGCAGTAATTTCTGAAAGGATTGATGATTTTACCTTCTTTATGAATCCCATGTCTATATTCATCATATCTAAGAAGTTTGGATCCTTTAAAATTCTCATCAATGATAGAATTTTTGGGTCCTTTCTACATAGATCATATTCCACCTTATTCACTTTCATAGGGTGGTAATTGATTGAGCAGTTGTAATCATTGATGAGATCTAAACATATTTGTTGGTGCATATTCATCTATTTCTGTGTGAATGTATATTTGAGTCTTTTGTGATCCATATATATTTCACACTTCTCCCTAAATAGATAATTCCTCCAAAAATTAAATGCAAAGATCACAGCTGCCAATTCCAGATCATATTTGGGATAGTTTTTTTCATGAATTTTCAACTTCCTTGAGGAATAGGCAAGACACATCCTAGGACTTTCTTTGAAGCATTGCTGAAGATTATGAAAATATCCCCATTGTGGGTATTGTGGGAACAAGAGAAGAAAAAAGACTCTTATTAAACTCCATGAAGATTTCTTCACATTTATCATTCCATGTAAACTTGACTCAGTTATGAGTTATCTTGATAATAGGGTTTGACAATCATGAGAAATTTCTCACAAATAAGTGATAATATCTAGCTAACACTAGGTGATAATATATTGCTTAGAGATCCTCATCCTCCAACTTGGTTTTGGAGTATATTAGAATATCATCTATAAAAACTACCAATAATGTTTCAAGGTAATCTATAAATACTTTATTCGTCAAGTCCATAAAGATTATTGGAGCATTAGTGAGTCTGAGTGGCATCACTATGAGCTCAAAATGCTTGCACCTTTTATAAAAAGTAGTCTTGTGTATATCCTCCTTCTTCACCTTATCTTGGTAATATCCTAGTAGAATATATACCTTGGAGAAGTACTATTCCCCACATAGTTGATCGAATAGTTCATCAATTCATGTAAAATGAGACTTGTTATTTTACATGATTTTTTTGAGCTCACGATAATCAATGCAATGACGAATTGACACATCCTTCTTCTTGATGAAGAGGACTTGTGCACCCCATGGTGAATCACTTGGGAGTATAAACCCATTATCTAGATTCTTCTTTAGTTGTTTCATCATCTCCTCAATATTGACAACATACATTCTATATATATTCTTGGATATTGGAAATTTCCCAGGTATAAGATCAATCGAGAATTAAACATCTATTCTAGGAGGAAGACCATGAAATTCCTCAGGAAACATATCAGCGAATTCCCTCACAATAGGCATGTCTTTGAGGATGGTTCTTTCCTTAAACTCAATCGTCTGAGAAAAATATGCATACTCATAGGGTAGTTATATCCATGCTTTATATGATAGTGATAAATAATATTCATACTTCTATTTTCAATTGTATAGAATCGGGGGTCGATTCACCATATGAAGATTGATTTCCTTCTTGTGAAAATTTATATTAGCTCTATATAGGTAAATCCAATACATTCCATGAATTGTATAAAATTCCACTATAGGGAGTATGATGATGTTCTCCAAAATGTTCAATCCACAAATTGTAATAGGGATAGAGTTATATACATAGGATGCAATTATGTCCCCATTTTTTATTTTCACTGACATCCCTACTTCTATGATTTGTGGTGGTGTTTGAATTATTCTACTAAAAATTCAGGATATAAAATAATGTGTATAATTATGGTTGGTAACCCTACCTTTCAATTTTTTATTCGGATTATACCTTATCTAATATATACTTGGTGATTATTATCTTAAATAGTTAAATACATAAAGGGAATCTAATGACATTAAAGGGATAACATTTATCTCCTTAATTTATGAATTTCTAGGCTTCGATCTAAGTTATCCATGATATACTTCATAACATATATTATTATGGTAATTTTTTTCCTTTAATAATGGTTAATACTAAGCTTATGAATTTTACGAAGCATATCCCACAGGAGTGTTAAACCAAGAGTGAATCAAGGCCTGTTTTCGTGCACCATTTCTCGTTTGAGTCTAGCTCAAAGAGGTGTTTTCGAGTTTTACCCCTAGATACATCTATTCTATAGCCACCTCTTCTTATTTTTATCTAGCCAGGGGTGTATTTTCTTGATAAACCACTTACTTTATACTCACCAAATTTTGGGGATTTTTTTTCTTATAATTAGTTTTATTCATAAGGTTTTCACTAGAGTTTTCTAATACTAGTATAAAAAATAACTAAACATATCCTCTGATACTAAATATAGCAATTATAGTCTTTATTACACTTTTAAACATGATTTATTACATAAAATTTCACTTAATACAAATCAAAAGATCAATAGGTGTAGTTTCTTTGGGGATTTGGAACATTACATAACAACATAAAACATGAAATACACATCTTTATTGAAAACTTATTTTACATGACCACAACATTCCTTCATACTTAGTAATGCCTGGGGTAACTTGAGGAAATAAACAAGAAAAGGGGGAGCTATAAATCCTAGTAAGGGAATAAAAGTGGCATAACATGAGGAATACCATACATGTCAGTCAATTTTCATATCAATGGAGTGAAAAATAAATATGAACATAGAGGCATGATATAACATGATATTCATAACATGGAAATGTGGAAATAACTTAAAAATTGCATTATAAACATAAAGGAATCAAGTAAATTGTTTTCCTAACATGGTGGAAATAAGTCCTGTAAAATAATCTAGTAAACCCGTATCCCAACATGACTTATCATGATACTAAACATTACCCAATACTTTAGACCACTATTAAGGTTCACCCACCATAATCATTTCTATCTAATGCTTAAGTGTGCCACATATATTATATAAAATGGATTCATTCAACATCATCTTTAACTCCATGATCAAATAATTCTGAATTCATATATGTAAGTCATAATTGTATATTTATGTGTGGATATATTTTAATACTCTTGATAGAGGAATGGGTATGGTATTCAAAACATGATGATTTTGGCATGGAAAATCATGGTGCAATTTTGGTAGCATAACAGCGTCATATGGAAATTAATAAGTTGGGTTTATGATAGATAAATGGGTCTATAATCTTTTTAAAATTCTATTTTATAGTAAGCGTATAATGTTACATAATATCCCAACATGTTAAATGGAATTTATATGCATGATATAAAATATGCTTGAATGTAAATGAGAAGAGAGAAATCCCTTATGGAATTTTGTCATAGTAACAGGTGGGTTTAAAGGATCATAGGGGGGATTAATGGGAGTTAAATAAAGATACCATAATGTATACACAAAATTTATTATAACTAGGTATAGAATAAAATATCCTAAATCAATAAAATTGAATTTAAAAGGCATGACATGAAAGAGGTGCTTGAAGAAAAATGAGAGAGGGAGATTCCTTAGTTGGATGTGTCATCCCAAAGGCTTGGGAGAGGATTATTGGGGGCTTGAGTGCACCTTGGTAGGACTATATGGAGTAGGGGGAATAATTTGGTCAAACTCAAAAGATCTTGAGTGAAGATAAATGGGTTCTTGGGTGGGTTTATATAGGAAATATGGAGGAATTCTTTATTATTTCGGTTTTGGACACTACACAACAAAATATTCAATACCATAAATAGTCCCATGGTTTTGCCCAGGGTTTTAGGAAAAGGATAGTGCTATAAATTATTTTATAAGTCTAAGGGCCGAAGATATGAAAATATTTCCGTTTATTTTGGGGAGGTGAGTCAAACTTTCAAGGAAATGATTTTAAATTCTTAAAATATTTTTTATGTCTTGGAGGATTTACTAAAGATTTATAAAACAAATAAAATAAACATAAAATTAAATTATTTTAAATTTAAAAAATATATTTGTCCTAATATTCCATTTATAGTGTTTTATTACATCACTATTTGTTCATTATGATGTCATAAAACACATTATATATTTATACAGTATTTAAGTTTTTCATAAAAATTCAATTGTCTGAGAAAATTATGAAAAATTCATCATTGGATAATTTCTACATCCTGATTCTAAAAATAATATTTATTTTATCTAAATAATTTTCTAAAAATTTTAATTTCCACTTTTAAAATAAAAACTGACATTTATTGAAAATTTACAGGTTTTAACAAAAATAGTGTTCAAACCTTAATAAAAAAATACATTTGACTTCATAAAAATTATATGATAATTTATATTTAATAAAATTAATATAATAATAATATTTTATTAAAATATTATTTAATTAAAATATCCATTAATTCGTCAAAATATATTTCTTAATTGAATTTTAATATTAACCAAAAACATCATTTGTGCTTTAAAAATAATTTTCAAAGTAACAATAATAGAATGAATGTATAATAATTATTCAATAAAAATATAATGCACATAATCATAATGATAGAGTCTTGTAACATATCCCTTTATTACACCAGCACACACCCTAAGAGTAAGGTGTGTAATGGTGAGGCTTTCACGGGGTCATTCGGTGAACATGGTTTGGGCGGTGATCTCAATGAGGTTGAACATCTCCCATAAACGATTTTGCTCAAGCTAAAGTCATTGGATCTCAAAATGGGCATCATCTAGGAAAAATTCTAGAAATTCTATCTCCCTTAGAATCTATGATAAATGGTCTTCATAGGGTATGATCCAACTGGTTGAGGATATCACTTCCATTTTACGTGTCAAAAGGATTTGTTGAAACCCTATATTTATACAAGTCATGTGATCACTATTAAATGGCTATATTATCAATGGTATGGATATATAGTAGTCATTTAAATACAATTGGATATAATAAAACCAAAGGAGTGGATGTGTTTTCAATATCCACAATACATTTAATTAAAATAATGTGAATTTTATTCATAAATTTTTGAGTCGTTGTAATGTTTTAGTCATCAGCCTTCTTTATCTAATGTGGGAATGAGTTATAGTCAGTATCGATGTTCCCGGTATGACATGGTAGAGGAAAGGTAACTCTAGATCCACCACTTATCACACAAGAGTTTGTAGTGGAAGCTACAACAAATGTTATACAAAAGGAGCTTATGCCAGAACACATACATTGACAAACACGGTGTGCACACACTATCTATACACTGGTTTATAGAATGAAATAGAATATGAGGCAGCGATGTAGACATCAGTGATACTTTTTCCACTATTCAAAACTTTTGAACTAAAATTGTGGTATATGTTTGTTACATTTTTTCTTGTATATTTAAAAAAACTGTATTATATATTTAATTAATATAATTAATAATTAGAAATATTATTATTATTAATTAATTATTGTATTTATTAATTTATAATATAAATAATAATTTATTGGTTAATTAATTAATATAATTAATAACTAATAATATATTACATTTATTATAAATTAACAAGGAAATTATTAATATAATTAATAAGTCTCAAGAACAATTTATAAATAATGATAATAATTAACAATATGATTAATAGTTAATAGTTATAATTTATCAATAAATTTATAATATAATTATTTATATAATTAATTATTAATGTAAATAATATAATTAATAATTTAATAATTTATATAGTTATTAATTAATTAATTTGGTGAATGTTAATATTAACAATATTGTTATTATTATTATTTAATGGGATAGGGTAGAACCTAAAGTCCCAACCAAATTTATTAAAGGGAAGTAAAAGGTTTATAAGGGAAAAAATAGATAGATATGAAAAAATCTACCTAGAATAAAACAACTATACAATGACATAAAAAATATGAGAACATGAGATTGAGTACTCATAGAATGATGAGTGGATTGGCTTCCCTAAAAATTAGGATATTGACCCCTCTTATATTTATTATACCTCTTTAATATACCACCTCTATCATTTAAGGCTCATCAATATAATAATTCATCACATATTCTACTTCATATGCACCATCACTTCCTTTATGATCATCCTCGCTACTTTTAGAGTAAAGAAACTCAATAATTTTGTGTGTGTGGAGCCTCTTGATCACCTATGAGGATGGTAACTTACTCTCTTTTCTATATTTTTTAGTTACAACTGCATTTTAAACCTCTCAAAGTTAACTCCCTGATGTAACATCATGTGTATGAGTATTGGGGAAATCACAAACCAACCCGAATAACCCGTTAAACCGGTTATCAAATAAATCCTAACAAATCCTAGAGGATGTTCTCGATCCCCACTAGCTGGTGACTAGTGATTGGGAATAAAAAAATAGAAGGGAATGATTTTCCACAATAATAACTCAAAAATTAAAAAAAAAGTTGATAAAAATCAATAAATAGTTCATATTCGAAAACACTCATCAATTGAAAAGTATCATATGTAAAAAAAGTCCCAAAAAATGGTATGTTAGCCAAATTCATCACATAAACCATCAAAGACATCATCACAATATCTCATTGTAACAAATGGGTCATGTAGTCCATTGTTCACTAGAAACTCCCAAGGTCCTTTTAATTATGAACACACACCACCTCAAAGAAGTGCTTTCCCTTTTCCTTGACCTAGAATAATAATGTCTATAAATTCCTAAAGGAAAAATTATGGTATGAGAAACCCTACCCCAATAGTATACCACCAAATATTCCATAAGAAATAAATATCAAATAAAATAAATGTGAATAATTTTAAATAAAACATATAATTGTTTTCTTTTCACAATTCATGAGAAAACAATATTTTCAAATCATTTCAATGGATAGTATAAAACTGGTACAAAAGTGAACATCCATAAAAACTGGTATGAAAAATAATTTATAACAAAACAGACATGGGTAAATCATTTCTTCAATATTGGCATGTATAAATAATTTCCATGAGTTCATTTTAAAACATACCACCATAGTTAAGTGTCTATGGGTTATGTAAGTAAAAACATTATCACACGTATTGGTGAAATATCGCTCCATGTGTGAACACATCCCTAGATCTCAAGCCTAATGGGAATTAGAGAACACCTAAATGAATTAAATCTATAACATAATTATAGTTTAGTTATCATTATCATTGTCAATCTATTTTCAGGAAAATATAATACATGATTATCATGTTTCTATCCCACCTAACTACTCAAGATACCATGTTCTTTAGGAAAATCAAACATAAAATGGGGTTATCTTTAATTTGAATCAATATAGTATCATTTAAATCAATCATTTTAAATCATACCCAAGGTCAAGTTTCAAAACATTTCCTTTCATTTTAAAAACATGCATCATTTGGTTTTCAACAAAACTCATGTCTTTCAAAAAAATCATTTCATTTCAAATCCATAAAAAATTTCATACCATCATCTCTCAATAATAATCATCGTATTGTTTCATTAAATAATTAATTAAATTAAAATCTATTTTTCAAAAAAATAACTTTATTTGAAAATATATAATCAAATATGTTCAAAACACAAATTCTATTTTTGAAAACATTTATCACGGATTTAAATTAATTCATTAAAAACTAATTAATGATCTATTTCAAATCAAGTAAGTAAAAAAAATCAATTGATAGGAATTTCATTATAGAACCACTAACCTCAATCAAGGCATCATCAAACACCCAACACAGGATTTAGAGTGGATATTCAAATGGTTAAAATCAACAAAGTGGGAATCAAAGAAAAATAAATTATAAATGAAGATATAGATCCATCAATGTCACAATAATCCACAACCCTAAAATAAGGAGAAAGAGGAGGAAAGGAGAATACACAATCAAAATG
The DNA here is from genome assembly GCA_963277665.1 of Viscum album. Taxonomy (NCBI): domain Eukaryota; kingdom Viridiplantae; phylum Streptophyta; class Magnoliopsida; order Santalales; family Viscaceae; genus Viscum; species Viscum album. Next base: position 494,391,497 of record OY728159.1, on the reverse strand, counting down.
ATATTTAACATACTAATATAGATTCAATGCTTAAAAATAAACATTTATCTCTGAAGTATCAAGGACGAAATTCCAAAAAATACCTCTGGAGTGTATCCAAAACCATTGGGGTCGATTTAGGTTTTAGAGAGGTGTGTTTATAATTAAAATATAAATTAGGAGAAATAAAATTATGACACTACTCTAAATTTACTTTTCCAATTCAATGTCCCTAACTAGTCCTTGGTTTCTATCAGCTAGCTATTGGTTCTTAGAAAAAATAATTTTCCACTAGAATTCATTGGGATGAGTTGGTGGGATTACATTGGCTAACTATTGGAGTTTCTATATGAACTCCAATCTTCCATATTTCCACTATCCATCTGGTGAACTTCTTATAGGAAGACCCTACTATTATTCTTCCATTGGTTGGTCAGTGGCCCTCACTGACTAACTAGTAGACTACCATTAGATTTTCTAGATAATGGTTCAAGTCCACTCCAAATCTATCCACCCTGGACATCTACTAACCTCTAAAAACATGAAAACACACCCCTGAACCCTTTAAAGGATCAAACAGGAGAAAACCTCAATGAATCATAAGGTATAACCATATATAAATATGAAAAAAAACATGATCCAAAAAATAAATCATGGGTCGTACCTGAATGAATGTTTTGGGATGTTAAAATTCTCACCACCATAGATGCATTATAACCTCATAAATCCTATCAAGAATACAAATCTGCAAAGAGAGGATGATTCTACTCTATTATCAATGTCTCACATTCCCAATTCTAATAAAAATGAATTCATGATACCATAACACATGAAAAAAAGGTATGGACTTCTGAAGGGTATCCTTCAAATGATAATCAATAATATCGATTGGTTTCATAGTCGTAGTCATATTATGATCCACATCAAGGTCCTACTAATTGAAAACATGAGATGATATTGAAAGAAATTTATTGAGTTGTGATAAGTAAAATGAATCCAATATCAATTTCATCTAAGGTGGAAAATAAAAATGGTATTCCACCTTCCCAATATTCGCAATAACCTTAAACAGTCCTACATATCTCTGTTCTAATTTCCCCAATGTTTTATTCCCCCCATGACCCAACTGAGGCAATACTCTCAAAAATTCCTAGTCTTCAACTAAAAATTGCAAAGGACATAGAAAGTGATCTCCATAAGATTAATACCAATTCTGTAATGTCAAAAATATTTATAAAATAGTCTGAATATTTTTTTCTTCTCCTAAAACCAAATAGGTCCCATAAGGTAATCTTCACCAATATTTAAAAACAATGTAGATATTTATAAGGTTTTCCATACAAGGACTCAAAGGGAGAAATTTAAATGGATGATTAGTAGCTATTATTATAGTAAAACTAAACCAGTTCCAAACGATAATCCCAAGATACTCCAAAGTCAAGGATAAAAGTAACAAGAATTTCCACTATTTTATTTGTAACATGGTTTTTCTAATAATATATTTGAGTATGGTGCATCATGCTCAACGTTACCTTGGATATCATCACCACCTAGAGGCCTCTCCAAAAATGAGATGTGAATTGAGGATCCTAATTTTAAATAATGGTAGATAAAGTCTATGAAATCTTATAAGCACCTTTATGTATATATTTTCAAGGTCCTCAACTTTAGTGGTATCAATAATGGGAATTAAGTGATCTGAATTGGTTAATCAGTCAATCACTACCAAAATTTATATCTTTCTTTAAGGTGTACATCATAACCCAAAAAAAGTCTAATGATATATCATTTCCACATCAAAGTTGATACAGGAAGTTTTTAAAGAAAACGCAAAGGTTTTTCATGCCTGACCGTGACCTGTTAATAATTATTAAAATGAGAAAAAAATCTACAATGTTATGTTTCATACCTAGCCACCATAAATGAAACCTAGTATCATAAAATATCTTCATTTTACCTTTCTGAACAGTCCATTGGGAATGATGAAAATACCTATCATAGTTTTTCTCATGGGAAATGAGATAAAATTACAATTCTTGAAGAAAAGGATACCCATTCAAGTTATAGACCATTCACCAATGGCCCCCTACACTACATAAATAATCCTCAATGCCTAGGAACTATTCATCAAGTTTCTTCTCTTGAAGGATCATCTAAAGAAGATAAAACTTAAATTGAATGCTATAAAAAAACATATTCTCATCCTCTTGGACACTTAAATGCATGTGAGAAAAGATAACCACAAGATTCAACCCCTCTGATGGTTTCTTCATATCCTGGGATGGTAGTTTCTTAACCAAAGCATAAAAAGTATTCCCTATTCCAAGAGTTTAAAAGAAGTAAATTTCAAAATACTTTAAATACTCTACCCATATTCTCTAATATAGATTCAAATATTTTTTCTAGAATATTTAAGTTAAGATTTTGCGATTAGAGTAAATTGTAAAAATTTCTCCAGAAAGGTTGTGTAACTATATCTTAACTACATTCATCACAACTGTGAGTTCAAGATCATGTGTGGGATGGTTCTTCTCATGATGGAGAAGCTCACAAGACAATTAACCCACCATGTGATCAACCTATATGTGAATTCACCCCAAACTTGAACCTAGAACATTAAAAAATACAACATAGCCCTACCTAGACTGTACAAGACTCAACACTAGATTTGATATCAAATTACACTTCCACAATGTAACATCCTAAAAATTTAGTTTAAAATAATAATAGTCGTAATACCTTTCTTAACAAGAAATACCTTGTTTCAAGAGAATTTAGATATATTATATAAATACTATTATTTAAATGTAGCTCTTATAACATTGTCATTGAATTGGTGGGTATGAATATGAGTAACAACATTCTGAAAAATATATATATAATGGTTCTACTTAATACAAATATATTAATTAATTATTAGTAAATAAGCACTTGTTTTTTACTAAAATAATATTATGCTTGAACAAGGAACATTATTAAAAATTATTTTTATTGAATTTTGTTCAGGAAAATTATAATAAATTTACTCCAAATTTATAAATTATATTTTATAAAATAAAAAAATTAAATAAAAATATCTGAATTCAGTTAGGGTGAAATTTGGAGATTTTTATGAAATGATTGATTTTTCGTTGAATGGTGAAAATACCAATTTTTTAAATACTTTTATTACTTTTCATTAAATAAAAAAATTGAAATTATCATTATATTTTGGATATGGTATTAAAGTAACATATGATATATTTGATTCATAATAATCTAATTAATTCCATTTGAATCACTAATATTGGTTTTTTTAAATAAGTTATCTTTATGCTTAAAACACATTTTTCTAACAAAAATTCATTGTGTTTTATGCATTTATATTAAAATTTATTTCATCCACTTATGGAGATTTTATATTTAAAAATTGATACAATATTTCAAATCATGTGGTTCAATTTCAGTAAATAGTTCCCTTTTATTTTTTTCATTATGAATAGAAGTAGGGATAAATATTTATCACCTCAACAAGGATAAAATGGGTAAAACATGGTTAAAACCATTAGATAAGGTATCAAAATAAACCTTAAAAATTCCCTTATTTTATGGGATAAAGTAAATTTCACTATAGACATAAAAAATTAAAATATATGAAATTTTTTGTCCCATTTTCCTTTTATGATGAAATTTATATTATTTTAAGTAAGAAAAATTCCAAAAATGTCACTCTCTTGACTTTAAGGTCTATAATTTTTATCATAAGGTTAAAAGGTTAATAATTTTATATCTAAAGTTTTATTTAAAATAATAATTAATTATTTTTATCATGGTATTTTATATATAATTGTTAATGATTTTCTAATTATATTAAATTCTTACACAACAACGACAAAGTATTTATTCAATTAGTAGAAAAATAATATAAATGATTTTAAAAATATTAAAAGTAATAAAATTTGGGTGAAATATTGTCTTCTAAGAATTCTTCAGATAAATATAAAATTTTATTGATGTGTGAAAGGTTTATATTCTAATTCTATAACTATCATGATGAATTTAAATCCAACTTAAATGAATAGATTCAACAATAAAATCAATGATATTTTATAAAAAATAATATTTTATTAAATTATTCAAAAGTCAAAAAAATATATAAATATAAAAATTAAGATGATAAATGGACTAAAATTTTATCCATTTTCCATTTATGAGCTAATTTTTAACATATAAAGAAAATTATATCCCTTTAAATTGAAAATTTTATTATTTTTGTTAATGTTTAAATTCGTTAACGGAGGTGTTAAACCAAAACATATGGTTTAAAATTGAACTATAACCCTTTTAAATTTTATTTTATGAGAATATTTAGTCCTTAGAATCTTTTTATTATAATATTGGTCCATTTTGAATCTTTTTTCTTGTTAATTACTTAATTTTATTTTAATCATTTTTGTAATACTAAGGGTGTCCTCTCCCTCCCTTATAAATGGACACCCCATCTCACTTTTTTTACACCACATTTATCCATATATCTCAACCAAAACCTACCTAATTTTCTTCTAAACTTCTATAAACATGAATTATATTTTATTTTATTCTTTAAATACCATTCCAGGGGTCTCAATGAAGGGATATAAAATAACTCTATCGAAGAAGAGGTGATCATCTTTACCAACTCTTTAAAGTTTATTTCTTATTCTACTTTCTATAAATCTCATATAACCATCCTATAATAATAAATATAATATAATAACTATACTAAGATGTTATTATTATTATTAGAATACTATTTTACATCTCTTTTCCATCCTATATAAATAAAAAAACAGCACTCATGTGTACATACGACATATCATCTCCACATAGTGGTGTAATTTTTATCATCACTACTTTACATAGATGGTTATAAATATTGAACTAATTTATACATGTGATATATAAGAAATAATTATTTTTCTGTAATTTTAATATCATATTTACCTTCTTACCTTTCAATACTTTTGAAAACGATCACATTTCTCATGAGTACGTGTGGACTACCAACTTTACAAAGCGATGTAATCCATTTTTCATATATGTTTTACATGAATGGTAATATGGATAAAATTAATGAAATTGTAATATATATATATGTGTGTGTGTGTGTGTGATGTTTTAATGTTTCTATTAAGGTTAATTATTACTTACTTTCTTTTTTTCATCCATTTAAAAGTGAAAACAACGTCCATGTGTACGTACAACCTATCATCTCTATGAATTGTGTAATTCATTTTTCTATATATTAAATTTATGGATGACTATAAATATATATATAAATAATATATAAGGTATTTATATCATTTATAAAATTATTTTTATGATATAACCATGATCAATGTATAAGGACTATAACTGCAGAACTGAATCTTTTATGGAAAATGAAACATTAATCACCTGGAAATGACGATTTTAGTAATGAGTTTTCAATAAATTGGTGTTTAATGTTATAAGTGGATTATATATGATATTATAAGTATTTAAATTATACCAATATATAATTATAATAAATTTAAATTTATTATATAGGATTTTAGAGTGCTTTTTAAGCAAACTGAACTTTTGCTAAGGGGTTTTTGTCTCACTTTTATTTATGTAAGACACATGCCATATTCACCACTTTTTTTATTTTATGTGGTGTAAATACATAAAATGAAATTATTTATGATTATCCTCATAAAAATTATGGGTATATAAATATAAATCTAAGGTTATCTCTTTCAAGAATTTTATATTTGAATTTTACCATAGTGGTAAGGGATTTATGTTTCAATCCCATTTTAATCAGGATTTTTTATACATGAATTTACATTGAATAATTATAAGATAATTATCTTATAAATATCATTTAATTTTATTATCCTCTATTTATTCATTTAATTTCCAATTAATATTACCAATTTCGTCTCTTTGGTACATAAAATGATTTAGAAAATGTTTTTGAAAAACCAAACTATATTTCTGCTTCAATCGGGAATCGTTTTCTTCCATGCCCATTTTTTCCTTAAAATGTTATCAATAACTTTTTACTATTATTGTATGAATGTTTAACTTAATTTTTTATCAATTTTTTACGTTTTATAAAAAAAATCAAATGAATGGGCTTTTCAATTTTAGAAAAATGTAATTTTGACTTTTTGTAAAAAAAATTGAAAGGAATCATTGTTTTAACTTATACGGGATAAATGGAATTTTCCAATATCACGACCACTCAATTAATGGAATATTATTTTATAAATTTACATGTTTATTTTAAAATAAAATTTCTTCTTTCATTTTTTGAAATATTTTTTATTAAATAAGTGGTTTTAAAATGAAAAGATAATTTTTCTCAAGAAATGATCGAAGTGATCTTTTAATGGAATTTCAATCTATGATGACATCCTTTGATTTTAATTATGTATCATTGGGGATATGGTTTTTTGATACCATCCATATTCTTTCTCTATATTCTTTATTATTATGATGAATAGATTATTACAAAAACCATTTTTCCATGGGTTATGTTATGATGTAATGTTAAATGTTTTCACGATCTTGTGGAGTACATATGAATGGATTGTGATTATGTGGATGGTGGATCCATTATAGGCCTAAAATGAATTGGGTAAATATGAATAACTCATGAGATAGATATGTTGTGCATGAACCTGATTTCATGTTCATAATTCTATGTGTGGACCTAGTTTTCATGTCCGTAAGATTATACGTGGACTTGGTTTTCATTTCCATAAGATTATACATAGGCATGATTTTTGTGCCCATAATATTATGCATGTACCTATTTTTCATGTCCATAATATTATTCATGGACCATGTTTCATGTACATAAATTTAGGTGAGGTCCTGATTTCTTGTCCTTAACATAATGAATGAACCTATCTATTTTTATACATTTTCAAAATTGTATAAGATTATGTTTTTGACACATTTATATATCTATGTTATTATCTCATTGATCATGACTAATTATTGATGAGTATTCTATAATATTAATATTTTATATTATTATTATAATTTTTTATTCCATGACTCATGTGTATGATCTATGATATATTGGGCATGAAATTTTTAATTTATGATCATAATCTCAAACCATTGTGCTTATCTTATTCTCATGAATGATCATTTATTGAAACCTCCTATGTTTACACTTATTGTGAATCTAATATAACATTTTCTTATTATTTTCCATCCCTAGGTTGAGAAGAATGGTTTTAATTAGATCACACCAAAGAATCATTCTATGTGGGAAATGTTGAATGTATTTAATCAAATAAGAGGATTATGTATCTGGTCTATAAATACACTAAATAGTTATGGTTTTGGTATGTATAATAATGTTATGTATTTAATATTAATCAAAAATGATTTAATATTTATAAATGAACTTTCGAGTCCATTATAGTTGGTATTAGAGAAGGGTTTAATCAATATTTAGTGATAAAATTAGAAAACATTTGTGAAAACCCTAGGGATAAGCCTAGGTATAGGATAACATCCCAAACCATTAGTAAGATAGATATTATGTAGTTTTCCACAAAAAAAATCTATGTATAAATGCTAAAAGTGGACATAGTTATGGAAAAAATGTATCTAGAGGTAATAACCCTAAAAATAGTGGTTTTGGTGTATCTTTTCTATCATTACAGTGCATAGTGAGTGTGACCTTATAGTGCACCTGGTTTAACACTCACAAGGGATATGTTTGGGTTAAATCACTTTTTATTTATGACTAATTATCAAGTATTTGAATAGATGATAACCAAGGATGGACAAAGGTTAAACCTATGTTTTCATAGTTTGAAAAAAAAGGTTTCATGATTTTGAAATTTGATGAATGTTTTTTCATGATTATATGATTTCTCACTATAACTATTGTTTCTCACACTATACTTTTTAATTTTATTGAATAGATGGAACCAAGAGAAATAATGTGAAAAAAATTTGATGTCCAATATAATGATCAGCCTCATGAGAAACCAAATGTATTAGGATCTAGGATGTAATATTTTCTGATTATTCTAACTCAACTCTCTTAAGATATGAGTGGTAACAAATATCATGTTAAAATTATGATGCACCAAGGAGGGAGAAAGGTTCCACTGAATATTTTATGTGAAAATGTCCACTCTTCTTCTATGGGTCTCATTATACTCTAGTTAATAATAAATGGATCAATGAGATAAAAAATATATTTTATGTTCTTCAGTGCTCATACCATGATAAAAAATCTCCTATCCATTTAACATTTAGAAAGAGAAGCATATAAATAGTGGAATATTATTAAGAATATATGGTAAATTGGTGAAATTGACACCACATAATTGGATGATTTTAAGAAGATATTATTCATTAAGTACTTACCTTGTATTCTATTTATAAAAATAGGGAAGTAAATCCTTGAACTTAAGAAGATGAATGATGAATCAATTGGTACCTATGAGGAAAATTTTACAAGACTTTTAAGGTTTGATTCTTCTTTAATTTTCATCCCTCAAATAAAAAATGATCGATTTTTTAGAGTTTTGAAACCAAGTATTTGAAATTAATTATCCATAAGGAACTTTGTAATCTATGAAGGAATTGCTCTATGTGCACACAAAGTGGAAATGGAAGCTAGAAACCAACCTGGTTCTCGTGATAATAAAAGAAATATGGAATTTTATGGATGATCTAGTGGTATGTCACATGGAGGGAAGAAAAATTTTCAACCACCTATTGTCCAAAAATGTTGTAAGGATTACTCTAGTGAACACTTAGAATCTTCAATAATATGACTTACGTTTGGAATGTCTGGCCATCGAGAAAAATAATTTTAAAGTGATATGAAGAGGATAGTCAATAAAATGTATAGAGAGAGCTTAAAATAATACACATCTCAGAATTTAGTGCTATAAATGATTTTTTTTGGGAATTCTGAAAATAAATTTCCTAATCTAGGGATAGTGATGAAAATAAGACACAAAAACCATTAAAATCATGGAACAAAGAGAAATCTTATGCAATTATAAATGCTAAAGTATATCAAGATAATTAGGTCACACTTATCTATAATAAATAGTTTGGGATTCCATGATAAACTGTATATGAATGAACCCCATTAAGAAATTATTTTTCATCCTTTAGTAAACTTTTATGTGGTTTTTTCATTGATTAACTCTCTTTATATAGATTTCATGTAAATTTCTAGAATATGGAAACTACATTTGAAAGTCCAAATCAATCTATGGTCATCTATCAGTGTAAGGAGGAACCCAATATAAATATTTTTTTCTTAGATATAAAATTATTTAATGAATAAAGGGTGATTTATATTTTTAGATAATATATGATTTTATTATGACATTTTTTTTGTGAAATTGTTAGTATATTTTGGAGAATATATGATGAAGGTAAATACATTTTGGTATGAGACTTTATGAGTAATTAAAACTATTTCAATATAATTTTTATGTTAATCATGGAAGGATATAAGATCAAATATTTCTAAAATTTGGGTTTCAATCATGGTCAGACATATTTTAGAGGACCCATATGGTTATCTACTTTTAGGAAGCATTAAGTTTAATCTTGGCTATTATTATTGAGGTTTTAAATATCAATGTATTGTATTTATCTATATTGAATATCTAGTTCTAACAATATTGTTTTTTATGATAACTAGATATAAAAGTAATGAATTATTGTTCATTTATATATCTTATTATCCATTAAATGTTAATTTTAGTGTTTTTTACATGAAAATTTCATCTTGAATATTCAATTCCAAGAGTAAGAGATGAAGTGGAAATTCATCAAAGAAAAACCAAAGGATGATATTATGTTTGTGAAGTGGAAATAAATCAAGTAGGTACATTTTATCATGTTCTCTATCTTGATAGTAAAATAATACGAAAAATTTAGGAAAAGGATCTTAAAATTAAAAATTGTGTTTTTTTCCTTCATTTCTGATAAATTAAAATTATTTTCACGTATCACATATTTATGTTTTTTTAGTTGTTAAATTTATCATGACCATGTTCTCTATCACTCTATATCAGTCATTGGACACTATTTTTCTCCTCCATGTCTATAATTTAACATCCCACCAACGTTATCCTTATAAAGTAACATGATTGTGTTTTATTTTAGGTAACCTTTATGTTTATCTCTTTCATTTTTTAAAAGAAGTTTTACTATCCCTCTCTACGATATGGATTTTCAATAAATGTATTTTCAAATATTTAACCTTTGATGACCAAGATAAAATTGTGAGGGTGAAATTTATTTAAGGAGGAGAATTTAACACTATAAAAATTTAGTCAAAAATAATAATAATCTTGATAAATTTCTTAATAGGAAACACTAATTTTTAAGTGAATGAGATATATTATAAAAATATTATTATTTAAATGTGACCATTATAACATTGTAATTGAACTGGATAGTATAAATATGAGTAAACATTTTATGAAATATATGTATAACGGTCCTACTACATATAATTGTATTTCTTAATTCTTAGTAAATAATCACTCACATTTTAGAGAAGTTATTTTATGCTTCCAAAAGGAATTTTATTCAAAAAATATTTTTATTTAATTTTGTGTGTGGAAATTATAAATAATTTATAAAAATTTTATAAATAGTATTTTATAATATAAAAAGATGAAATCAGAATATTCTAATTCACTTAGGGTTTAATTTTTAGATTTTTCTCAAATGATTAATATTTTAATAAATAGTGAAAAATAATTAATTTTCAAATACTATCATTTCTTTTCATTAAATCATGAGATTTAAAAGTTTCATTATATTTTTGATTTGGTATTAAAGTTATATATGATCCATTTTATATAAAATAATATAATTAATTCCATTTTAATCATTAATATTTATATTTTTTATATAAGTTAATTTTATTCTTAAAAACCAATTTTTTCTAAAAACTATTTTTCGTTGTGTTTTACAAGTATATATTAAATTTTTTTTCTTCTGTTTATAGATATTTAATCATGAAAAAATTATACCATATTTAGAATCAGGTGGTTTAGAATTTTAATTTATGTCTCTTTTATTTCATTCATTGTGAATAGTAATAGTGATAAATATTTATCATCTTGGTAAGGATAAAATGGGTAAAATAGTGTTAAAACCATGAGATAGGGTTTCAAAATAAAACCAAAACTTTACTTTATTTTATTTTATGGAATAAATTGGAATATAGACATCCCAAATTTAAATATATGTAATTTTGGTTCCATATTACCTTGATAATGAAATTTATATTATTTTAATTAATGAAAATTATAAAATGTCACTCTCTTGAATTTAGGGCCTTGAATATTTTTCATAAAGAAGAAAAGGGGATATTTTTTGATTTAAATGATTATTTTTAAGAGGAATTATTTTTTTATCATTATAATTTATTTTTAATTTTTAGTGATTGAATAATTACCCTATATACTTACGTAATGAAGACACAATATTATTCAATTAATAAAAAAAATATGTCATTTAAAAAATACTAAAATTAATAAAATTTGGGTGAATTATTGTGTTCTAAAAAAATAGATCAATATAAAGAGTTAGGGATGGTTGAAAGATTTATATTAAAATTACATAACAATATTGATGACTTTATAGTCAAAGTAAATGAATTATTTCAAAAATGACATTACTTATGTTTTTTGAAAAATAATATTTAATTAAATTAATTTAAAATCATAAAAATATCACAAGAGGACAATTAGGATTATAAATGGTTTAAAATTTCGTCTCTTTTCTATTTATGTGCTAATTTTTAACTTATAAGTAAAATTATAACCCTTTAAGATTGAAAAAAACCCTTTTCACAATTAAGGATAAAATTGGTTAATGAAGGTTATTAAACCAAAATTTAAGGTTCAAAATAACACAAAAATATATATAAACATCATTTTTTGAGAATATTTATACCTCAACCTATTTTTCATTGAATCTATTTTCATTTTGAATCATTTTTTGTGAGAATGATTTAATATATTTTAATCTTTTTAGTAATTACAAGTGTTTCTTTCCCCTATATTATAATATTACACTCATTCTATATTTTCTATAAAACACTTTGATCCATCTATGTAATAAACCATAATTTTATCAAAATAATTTCCCTTCTTATAATAATTTCATATTTCATAATGTAGTATGCATCTTATGCACCACATGATGAAACCAAGAAAATAATATTATATTAATTTTAACATTACATTTAGAGAATGAAAATTCCATAAGAAATGAAAATATTATAATGGCATAAATAAATAAATAAATAAGATGAATAAAATATGAAAATTTTGATCTTCTTGATCCACCAAAATAATTGTACTCATAAAAAATACTATATAAATGAAGAAAAATATTAGTAATGCAACATCATCTTAAAATTAGAAATATATATAAACTTGAGAGAAAATATAGGTGAATTAATAAATAATGAAATATTATATATTTATAGGAATTGGTAACTTATATGACTGTAATAAATATGACAATTGAAATAGTAATATGACCATTGGAATTGTAACCTAACCATTAGAATGGTATTCTCACTATTAAGAACTATAACCCGACCATTAGAATAGTATCCTCAGTTATGAAAGAATAAAATAATATTTAGGTATCTTAGAAAATGATAATATGGAATATTTATATCATTATAAAAGTAAATAATTGTTTAAAAAATTATAAAATAATTATTTTCATTTTTGTAAAACATATATGATTTAAACTCATTTTTATAAAAAAATATAAAGATATAAGAAAATTTTATTTTAAAAAAATTGGTTTATAAATTAAAAAAGGTCTCATAATGATGATAATATAATTTTATGATACCTTGAGTGATTTTTTGAAAGGCCATAATATTGATCATTATATTAAAATTGGGTTGTTCAAATAAATGAGCATTTTATTTAAAATTTAAATATTTTATATATTTATAATTTTTTTCATAAAATATATTTCATTTTTGTAATCTACACTTTGAAAAATATTTTTTGTAATTTTTTGTAATTTTTCTAAAATAGTTGATTTTTTGGTGAATAGTGAAATATGGTAAAATACTTTATTTAGCATTATAAGATAAATAAATGGATTTTTTAGTCATTGGTGATGTAATAACCCATTATTTTGAACTCACATACTCTAGTTACTATATATAGTCTCAATAATAAATACTATTGACAGTCTAGACCCATAATAACAAACAAATGAATATAATATTCAAAAACACCCCTCTCCTCCCCTTCTAAATACTACCCCTCGCCACCCCTTTTCCTCACAACTTCCAAGACTTGAATCTTACCAAATTTCTAAACAATTACATTAACAATTATATCCTATAAATCCTAGCTATTTTGGTATCATCAAAATTCCAATAAATGGTGCCTTGGGTGGAAGCACAAAAGGAGAAATCTAAATGATAAGGTAATACCCTTAACTGATAATTTTTTCCCTTCCTCCTCATCCTCCAAAATAATACATTAAACAAGGAATAATAACACTATTATCATATATATTATTTTATTTTATTTTTTTAATTTAATATCTATCATCCATAATCTTCTCTTTTCCTCGCATTCTAAAAATGAAAACATCATCCATATTATGTCGGTTCACTATCTCCGTTAAGAATAAGTTTTCATTTCCCATTATCACATTCATGGTAGGCTTAAATTCAAATATAATTTTTTAAAATGACATAAATATGTATATTATATATTTTTTAACATTTTGGAATAAATATATTTCCATAATATTAAATGAAATGACACTAGTTTGTGATGGATGTAAAAACTGATAAAATAAACAAACCATATAACATTAATGTTTTACTAACTGGGTTATCCATATGTATGAAAATATATTTGGGACTTTATTAATTTTTTAAGAAATTTAATACAATTTAATTTTACCTCTAGATTTGTACTCCCATTGAAAAATAACTTTAATTATTATCTATAAGTGATCTGACCTTGAAATCATGAAATGAAGACTCTCAAAGAAGAGAAATTAATATTTAAATGCCATTGAAATTATTATAAATGAATATAATAAAATTATAATAAATAAAATATAAATTTAAAATGTTTTTAATTATTTAATTAATGAATCTAATTTGATTTTCCATGATGTTAAGTTCATGTACAGATTAATTTTGGAACAAAAGTTAAGGGATCTCTTCAAACAACCCTTTTTCTTTGGGTTATGACCTTTCTATATCTATATAATTTTATATCTCTATTTTATGCTATGTAATGGTTATAATTAATTCACACATATATATATATATATATTACATATATACCTAGCTTATTCTCTCTTCATTTGATGTGGTAATACATCCATTAGGTTTATTTGTCAAATGCATTCATTATGAAATATACTTTAATTATGATATGAGGTAAGATTATGAAACACATTTATTTCCATGGGTATTTATTATGTTTATACCTCATGAATAATCTCATTTTTTCTAAAATAGTCATGTAAATTTTATAATGGGTGAGCAAAGATAGTTATATAATTCAGTGGGTAATGATTTTGTCTCATGAGACTTTATATATGTGATTTGGGAGTAAGCTTAATCAACTATAGGAATTTTCCACCATGTGATGTTTTCTTGGAGTTTAGACTTGACTTATGCTTATGTGATTTTATATTTTATTGCCACATTACTATGTTTCCATGATCTCATGATTCTATTTTTTATGATATGATCCCATGTGATTATTCATGATCTTTCTCTTTTGTGATATCATGTTCTTATATTTAACTCACATGTTATGCTCTATTGTTATTTTTATTCCCTTACTAGGATTTATATCTTACCCCTTTATTTTATGTATTCTCTAGGTTATCCTTTTAAGTTTTAGTATTTAAAATGGATTTAGGATCTCCTTATATAGAATAAAATAATGATGTTGTGTTTTAGTTTCTTTTTGATATGTTATGAGAAGAGTCTTACAAATACACTAGGCCTCATGATCTTTGGGTTGTATTTATTGGATATTTATAAGAAGAACATTTTAATAATATGTATAAAAGGATTTTGCCACTATATTTGGTTTTAGATCAAAGTCTAGTTATTTTTTAGGATTAGGACAAGAATAATTTAGTGAGAACCTAATGGATAAGTCTATTTATCAAAGAATATCCTTGAAATTTGGTGAAGTGTAAAGAAAGTGGTTTCTAAGAAATTGAATCACTGTTTTGATACTATAAGTGGATTTGGATTTAGCACAGTTTTATATAAGGTTAATAACCCCAAAATGTGGTCATTGGTTTTTAACTTGATTTTAACCTAGTACACAATAAATAGAGATTGCAGCTCGCATGGTTTGACACTCCTATGGTATATTATTTGGAAAATTCACAAACTCCTTTTTAACCATTATTAAGTACAAGAATAGATTATTTTGTTAGAAAACATAATAAAAAATTACTATAGAAAACCTAGACTGAAACCTATAAACTCGTAAGTTAGGATATTATTTTCATTTATATTTTATTCCTTTTATGTTCATTGTTTACCTTTTAATATAATTTTTAGCATGAGTATTATCATTCTTTTTATTATTTTACTTAATGGAAGGAAATAGTAGGAATTGTGAAAACATTCAGTGTGATAGGAAATGTGATGATTAACTTAATGATATGTCTAACCTTATGGAATCATGATCCTAGAAATTTATTGAAGTACTAGATTATATAACACATTATATGAATAATAACTTGAATCATTCGGAACACCCTCCTTCCCTTAGAAATACAAAGTTTCAGTCAAATCCTTTATGTGAAAAAGGCATCCTGCCATTAGCAGATCCTATGATCTCCTTACCATGGAACAATGGATTAACTTCATTGAAAATATATTATCTATCCTCTAATTCTCATAAGAATATAAATTCATGATGTCACTTTATTATCTTGAAGAAGAATTTGATTTGTGGTGGAAAATGATCAAGAACATGAAGTCAATATAGGATATTGATTCCATAGAATGGGAAGGATTCAAGAAAATATTTTTCAATTAATATTTCGACCAAACTCGCTATATTAAAATGGGGAGGGATTTCTTGGGACTTAATAAAAATAAATATGATTCTATCTGGTTGTATGAGGAAAACATCAAAATGCATACATGATATCCCTTTAAATTTTTCAACATCATTTAAAGTATGGTGGACCATTTCTTTAATGGGTTAAAGTTCAGTTTATAAAAAAATTAGAAATTTGATATGTTAAAAACTATTAATATATTTTCCTCCATGCCATTAATTTTGAGATTGAAATTGATGAATCTCATGGGTCACATGATACTATAGAAAAAAATCATAAAATGAAGTTTAATTCTAGAGGATCTATAGATAAATATCATGGTGTAATGAAAACCTAACATCACTCTTTTCAATTGTGTGGGAAGAAGCAAACTTGTACTATTTGAAAAGATCTTGGAGATTCTTCAAGTGTAGAATAAAGAGGCATAAGTATAATCAATGTCAAATAGTGATAAAGAAACCCATGAATGTGATTGAAGAAAATAAGGTCCATATCAACACACAGTCTGTAGTACCGTATTTTAACTATAAGGAACATGGGCATTATGAAAGATAATTACCTATGAATAGGGGGTTTTCAGATAATAAATGATAGAAATATATAAGTACTATAGATAAAGGGAAAGTCTTATGATATCACTACTAATGTGGTGGATCCTAAAAATGATGTACTGATAAGTAATCTAGTTATACATTCATGAATATGAACTGTACTTTTTGATTCTGGTTCTACACTGTCTTCCAAATCTTGTAAGTTTAATAAAACTATTTAAAAACAACCTCAAAATATAGAGGTTGATTTATCTTTGATAATAAAAAATGGGGAAATTATTTCATCTCAAGTATACTTTAATGGGAATGGATTTTTTGTCCTTATATAAATCCAACATCAACTATCGAGAGAGGGGGATCACTCTCAATATTTCAATTCATCCTATAATTTTGTAAAAGTAATGAGGAAGATGAATCTGATTTAAAATATTCTTATCAATCATGGATATTATTTCCTTATGATAAATAATATGTGTCAAAAATGATTAACACAAAGAAGATAATCATTCATAAATACATTCCCATTTTGAGAGATTATACTAATGTGTTTCCTGAAGAGTTTCCTAGTCTTCCTCCTAACTGAGATGTTAAATTCTTAATCGAACTTATACAAAGATATCTTCCCATATCCAATTACCCTTACATAATTTACATCATCGAGTTATAATAGCTAAAGAAATTGTTACAAGAGAATCTAGAAAAGAGTTTTATATGCTCGAGTGCTTCACCCTGGGGTGATCTAGTCTTCTTCATCAAGAATAAGTATGGGTTATTATACCTCTGTATTGATTATCATGAACTCAAAAATATCACAACAAATAATAAGTATCCCATACCATGGATATGTGACTTGTTCAATAAACTATATGGGAACTAGTATTTCTCTAAGTTAGTCCAATGGTTATTATATCACTAATTAAAGGTGAAGAATGATGATATTACCAAGAATTTATTTTGAAAAAAGTATGGACACTATGAGTTCATAGTGATACCCTTTCGAACAAATAATGATCTGATGATATTTATGGACTTAATGAATTGAGTCTTTATATATATAATTAAAAATATGTTGTGGTATTTATAGATAATATTCTGATATGATCTAAATTTAAGGATGAGCATGATGAGAATTTAAATACTATTTTAAAGACTTTAATAAAATATAATCTATAATTAATGTATAGTAAATGTGAGTTATGGATAGAGAAGGTATAATTGTTGGGGCTTGTTATCACTAGAAAAGGGATATTTGTATAACCTTCTATGAAAAAGGAAATTGAGGAGTTTCCTCAAACAACATATGTAATGGGGATCCATAGTTTCCGTAGAATAGATGGATATTAATAATGATTTGTGAGAAACATATCATGATTTTCAAAACCACTAACCAAACTAAATCGGAAGGTAGTAAAGTCTATTTAGAATTATGAATGTGAATAGATCTGTATGGAATTGAAAAGGAGGCTTATCACTACACAAGTCTTCATGGTACCCTCATGTGGGGATGTTTTCATGCTATAAATAGATTCTTCAAATAATTTAATGGGATGTGTAATAATGAAAAATGATAAAGTGATAGCCTATGTCTATAGGTGGTTTAAATTCAGTTAGAAAAACTACATAATACATGACCTAGAGTTGGTTGTAGTGATCTTCATGTTGAAAATATTTCAACATTATCTCTATAGGGGGAAGTGTAAAATATATATGAATTATAAGAGCCTCAAATATATATTCACATATAATGAGATTGATATGAACCATTGAATATGGTTACAGATGATCACATATTATGACTCCTCAATCCACTATCATTTAGGGGAAGAAAATAAAGTTTCATATGCTTTAAGTAGAAAGGATTAGAAAACCTTATTAATTATGATAATTGATAAGTATCCAATATTATTATACTTGTAAATTATGGACATGAGGATAAAAAATGATGGAACATCATATTTCCTTTCTCAATTGTTTGTTCAACCATACCTTCTGGAGAAGATAAAGGAAGCTCAAAGAGATTATATGGAAATACATAAGAAGGTAGAAGTTATAAGAAAATGGAAATCCTTAGAGTACATAATTGAAGAAAAATAAGTTTTAAGATTTGTTTCATGATTATTTTTACCATAAAATCCAAATATAAAGTAGGAGTTATTGAATGATTCACATATCTCAACCTTCTCAATCCAACTGGGGAGTATGAAGATATATCAATATCTATGAGAGAACTATTGGTGGAAAATATATATAATAAGATCATGTAATACACATCAAAATTCATTGTATGTCAGAAAGTGAAGGATAAAAAGAAAAATTTCAAGGGGATGATTCATCTATTACCCATACCTACATGGAAATTGGAAAACATATCCATGGACTTTATCACTATTCATCCAAAGTCATTAATAGGAAATAATTGTATATAGGTTGTGGTGGATTATATTATAAATATTTCTCATTTCATTGTAATTTTAGAGGAATTATCACTCTATAAACCTTCTAGGATATACATTAGAGAAGTATTAAGGTTTCATGAAACACCATTATCTATTATATTTGATCTAGATCTTTTATTTACCACTATGTTCTGGAAATGGAACTAGCATGCTCTAAACACTGAATTGAAATTCTGTACAACTTATCACCCTCAAACGGATGGTCAGTCTGTTTGGACTATCCAAAAACTATAATAAATGTTGAGAGAATAATCGATGGACTTTAGAGGTGGATTGGATCAGTATCTTCCTCTGGTCAAGTTCTCATACAATAATAATTTCCACTCAAGAGTCCAAATGGATCCATATAAATCCATTCATGGGAAGAAATATACAACACATTCATGTTGTGATGAAGTTAGTGAATGCAAGCTTCTTGGTCCTAAAATGGTTATGGAAATAGTAGAAAAGGTTAATACCATTCAGTAGAACATCAGGGCTTCTCAATGTTGATATAATAACTATGTTGATTAACATCGATGAGACTTAGAGTTTGAGGTCAGAGATAAAGTGTTCTTCCACATATCTTTATGGAATAGATTCCTGAGATTTTGGAAGAAGGGAAATATAAGTCCCAGATATACCAACCCTTTTTATATTCTTGATGGTATAAGAGCCTTGGATTATCGAATAGAACTCCCACCAACACTCTCTCTAGTAGATGATGTATTCCATGTATCCTTATTAATAAATTGAATACCATATCACTCAAATATATTGAATTCGAAGGTGTTATAGATGTAAAATGATCTTTATTATGAGTATTAGTCAGTGAAGATCTTGGAAATTAGAGATAAAGTTATATAAAAAAAGATAACACACCTATTAAAAGTACTATAGAAAAACCATAAGTATGAGGGGGTGAAATTGGAACTCAAGGATCCATGAAGAAAAAGTGCCCACACCTATTTTTACCATAGTATGTAATATGAATATTTCAAGGGTGAAATTTCATAAGGGGAATAATGTAACAATATAGAATTTTTTCAATGGAATTTCCCTACTTATAATTATGAAATATTTTATAATGTAGTATAAATCACATGAACTACATGATGAAACCAATAGCATTTTATTATATTAATTTGAAAATTACATTAAAAGAATAAAAATGACCATAATAATTGAAAATATTACAATGGGATAAAAAAGAGAAAGTAATATTAACAAAATAGAAAAATTTAGATCTGATCAATCAACTGGAATAATTTCACTCATAAACAAAACTTTAGATATAAAGAAAAATATTAGTAATGAAATTTTCATCTTGAAATTAAAAATATATATAACCTTGAGAGAAAATATATTTTAATAAATAATGAAATAAATATGAAATATTTATAGTAAGTGGTAATCCATGTGACTATTACAAATCTAACCATTAGAAAAGTAATTTAGCCATTGGAATAATAACCAGACTGTTGGAATAGTTTCTTGACTTTTAAGAATATTAACTTCACCGTTAGAATAGTATACTCACTTATGTAAGTGTAAAATAATATTTAGGTATATTATAAAATGAAAATATGGAATATTTATATCATGATAAAAGTTAATAAATGTTTTATAAATTATAAAATAAGATTTCATATTTTTATAGAGCATATATATTTTTTACTCACTTTTATAAAAAAACTATAACGATTTAAAATAATGTTTTATTTTTAGAAAATGGGCTTATAAATTAATAATATTTTTTATTATAATGATATTATTATTTTTTGATACTTTAATAAATTTTTCTGAGTCATAAAATTGATGATAATATTAAAATTTGTATTTCTAGGATAAATGATGGTTTTCTTTAAAAATTAAAATTCTCATATTTAAAAAATTATTTTCATAATATGGATTTCATTTTTGGAATCTAAACATATAGAAATGTTTAGGGTTAATTTTTTTTATTTCTCTAAAATAGGTAAAATTTTTTAGTAGTGTAATGCGGTAAAAATGATATTTAACATTATAAGATAAATACAAGATTTTTTGAGTCATGGATGATGTAATCAGCCATTAGTTCAAAATCACATGAAATATTTACATTATATAATCACAATAATCAATAATATTGTTAGTCTTTATCAAAAATAATAAACTAATCAATATAATATTCAAAAACACCCCTCTCCTCCCCTTATAAATACCACCCCTTTCTCCTCAAAAATTATAATCCTTTGTGCTTACAAAATTTATACCCAATTACCTTATGAAGTCTCTAATACATGTCTTAGTGCTTATTTTCTCATCAAAATAACAATCCAAGGTTCCTTAAGTTCAATCCTAAGAGGATATATCCAAAGGATAAGGTAATACCCTCAATAGAGTCTTTAATTTTTCTCTTTATCCTCATCCTCCAAAAAAATTACATTAAAAATGAAATAATAACCCCCAATATCATATATATAATTAAAATTTGTTATGTTAATTTAATATCTATCATTCATTATCTTCTCTTCCCCTATTATTCTAAAAATGGAAACATTTTCCATGTAATTTCAATTCACCGCCTACGTGGATGATGAGTTTTCATCTCTCATTACTACCTTCAGGGAATGTTTAAATTCACTTATAATTGTTTAAAATAACCTAAATATGTATAATATATATCATTTTATGATAAATATATGTCAATAATATAGAATTAAATGAAACTAGTTAGTGATGATCAATTAGACACCCAAAATAAACTAACCAGATAACATTAATGTTTTACTAAATGGATCAACCATATATTGGAATAAAAAAAGAAAATTTAGAACATTTAAATTTTTGGAAGTAAATGAATAAAATTTCCTATCACTTCTGGATTTTATGTCACATTTTATAGGAACATAAATAATTATCCATAAGTGATCTGACCTAGAAATCTTAAAATAAACAACCATAGAAAAGTGAAATTAAATTTTATATCACATTGAATTGGTTATAAATGAATATAGTAAATTGTAATAAATAAAATATAGATAAATTAAGTAATTAATTAATATAATTTTATTATATTGGATTTTAAGTTCAATTACATTAAGATTCTTTAGCATAAGTTAAGGGATCACTTTGAACAACCCTTTTTCATTGGGTTATGACCCATCTCTATCTAACTCAATTTCTCTCACTATTTGATTTATGGAATGATTATAAATTTTATATATATATATATATTAATTACATATATAAATATATTATTATTCCTTATGTATATAGGGTAATACATTACTTAAGTTTATTGATCAAATTACTTCTTTATAAAACCTCATATGATTAAGATTAGAGGCAGGATTGTGGAACCCATTTCTTTACATGGGTAATTGTTATGTTTATACCTTGTGATTAGTTTCATTTTTTGGATCACATAAACATGAACATGTTATTATGTGTTTTCCTAGATATTTCTCCAATTAATTGGGTAATGTTTTTGTCTCGTGAGATTTTATGTATAAGATTAGGGAGTAAACCAAATCCACCGTGGGACTTTGTCCACCATGTGATATTGTCTTGGTGGTTATCCTTGACTTTTGCATATTTCATATTATATGTTGTTTCTACTTTCCTTTGTTTCCATGATATCATGATTTTATTTTCTTTATATTATTATCCCAAGTTTTTATTCATGATCCTTTTTCTTGTACGATACCATGTTATGTCATTTGACACACATGTTATGCTTAATTATCATGTTTATTTTGTTATTGGGATTTACAGGTCACCCATTTATTTTATATATTCCCATGATTATTTTATGAATTTTTAGGAGGATAAAAGGATATAGGAACTCATTATGGATAATAAAATATAGATTTTGTGTTTTAGTTTCTTTTTTTTCTAATATGAGCCTAGTCGTCCAAAGACACTAGGCCTTATGATCTTTGGGTTGATTTATTAGATGTTTATATTAAAAATAATGTAATAATATGGGTTAAAGGATTCAGTATCTATAATATAAATTCATAAAAACTCACCCGATTATATTTTAAACTTCCCTATACATGAATTAGAGGTTTTTTTATTCTTAAAATACAACTCGAATGGTCCTTGATATGGGATATAAAGAGATTCTGCCAAAGAAGAGGTAATCATATTTGCTGACGAATTGAAGTTTATTTATTCTTATAATTCCTATAAATCTATTTTACTCATCCTATAATTGTAATCTAGTATAATAAATATTCATGTTTTTTATTATGAATATGGTATAATAATTCTTCATCTATTTTATATCCAATGGAAAGTGAAAACATCACCCGGGAGTACGTATGGATTACCATCTCCTTGTAGTTGTGTAATTCATTTTTAATCACCACTTCACATGGATGGTTTATGGAACTAATAAATACATATAATTTTTATGAAATAATTATTCTTTTTTAATTATAAAATCACATATACCTTCTTATCTTCCAATCCATTGTAAAATGATAACGTCGCTCATGTGTACGTGTTGACTACCACCTCCACAAAGTGATTTGATCTGTTTTTTTATTTACATGGATTATAATAAGGAAATATTTAATGAATAAATATTATATTTATGATATAATATTAATTATATAAAGGTTAATTATTTCTTTCCATTCATTCATTCCATTAATTGATAATTGAAAATAGTATGAATGTGTATGTATGGTCTACTGTCTCCATGAATGGTGTCATTTATGTTTCTATCTATACCTTTTATTGATGAATATAAATATACATATAATTAATATATTTATATTATATTAATATCATATTTAAAATTCTAGAGATGATGTAACCATGATCTAAGTACAATAAATATAATTGTGGAACCAAAACATCCATGAAAAATGAAACAATTAACACATAAATATAATGATTTTAGTGAAGAATTATTGATAAATGGGTGTTTAAATGCTATAAGTGGATATTATATGATAATATAATTATTAAAATGACTCAATTATATAATTAAAATAAATTTAAATTTATTATATAGGATTTTAGATCAATTTTAAATTTAAGTGGAACTTGAGGAAATGGATTTTCCTCTCACTTTTATTCTTGGGAGCCACATTCCATATTCACCACATGTTTCTTTTATGTTGTGTATATAAGTCTCATTAATTTATTTTATGATTATTATCATGAAAATTATTTTTATATACATATCTATATAATATTCTCTCTTTCATGATGTTTTTATTCGAATGTTACCAAATTGGTAAGGGATATATCTTTTAATCCCATTTTAAACAGAATTGTATATGCTTGAATTTACATTGAGGAAATTATATTGATATTTATAAGATAAATAATATTAAAATTTTTTATCCTATGTTTATTCATGTAATTTTCAATTGATAGTATAATTTTACTCTCTTTAGTACTTCAAATTATAAGGAATTTTTTTTTGAAAAAACAGATTTTATTTCTTCTTCAGTCTAGAATATTTTTATTTAATTTTCATGGTTTATTCAAAATGTTTAAATGAATATTATTCTAATATCCAATTAATTTTTGAATTCATTTTTTACCCACGTTTATATTTTCATAAAAAAATTAATCATTTTATCATTTTTTTTAAAAGGTACTTTTGGCTTTTTATAAAATATGTAACTAGAATATTTATGTTAATGTATAAAACATGAATGGAATTTATAGATATCATAAAGTCTCAAAAATTATAATCTTCTTTTATAATTTTTCATGTTTCTTTTAAAAGAAAATGTATTCTTAAATATTGTTGTAATATTTCTTTTTTGAATAAGTGGTTTAAAAATAAAAAGGTTATTTTACATAAGAAATGTTCAAAGTGATATTCTATAGGCATTTTTATTTATGATGTAATACATTTATGTTAATTATGTTTCAGTGGGGATATGAATCTATGATAACCTCCTTATTCTTTCTCTAGATTGTTTATTATTATCATGGTGAGATATTTTTAAAAAAATTTATTTTCCATGGGTTATGTTATGATAAAATGTTAAATGTTTTCATAAAATTGTGGAATACATATGAATGGATTATGATTATATAATTTTTGGGTCTTCTATAGTATTCCAGTTCATTGGATAAAGATAGATAACTCATGAGATAAATATGTTATGCATAAACCTGATTTTATGTTCACAATTCTATGTGGAGGCAGGTTTTTCATATCCAGAAGATTATGTGTGCACCATATTTTCTTGTCTATAATATTATGTATGGATCTGGTTTTCATATATATAATATTTTGTGTTGGCCTGGTTTTTATTCCCTATAAGAACATTTATGAACCGGGTTTCATGTTCATAAGTTTATGTGAGGACCTTATTTCATGTTCTCAACTTAATGAGTGAAGTTGTGTCTATTTATACATGTTCATAATGTTATAAGGTTAGTTTTTCACATTCATATGATTATGTTATGATCTCATAGATCATGACTGATTATTGATGATTTCTCACTCTTATGAATATTTTTTATTATGATGGTAATTTTTTATTACATGAATCATGTTTATGATCTATGATATATTGGTTATGAATTTTATAATTTATCATCATGATCTTATACCATTATGTTTATCTTATGCTCATGTGTGATCAATGATTGATATCTCATATATTTACCCTTAATGGGAATCTAAGCTCACCCTTTCTTATATTTTTCCTTCCTTGGGTTAAGAAGAATGGTTTTATGTAGAGTATTCCTAAGAAGTATTCTTTGTGGGAAACATTGAAGATATTTAATGAAATAAGAAGATTATATATACATAGTATCTAAACAAACTCAACCTTATGGTTCTACAGTGGATAGTAATGTCATGTATTGAATATTCATCTAAAATAATGTAATATTTATATATGAAATGTATGGGCTATTATAAACTCATCAAAGCAAGACTTACATTTCACATCCCATAAAAAATTCACTCCCTCCAAAGTAATATTAGTCAAAGAAGAATCTAACTTAGTGAAATAAGTTATGAAGTTGTGATAATAACCCCTCTAATTCAAATAATCTATGAATCTGAAATACATTCCATAATTTATACCAAGATATAAAAGTTTTCACCTTTTAGGATCAAATGAGATACCTTGATCTAAGACCATGTTCCCCAAGAACATTACCTCATGAATCCAAAATTGAAACTTTGATAGGTTGGCATAAAGTTAGTGATCCCTCAAGATGTACATAACTAATCTCAAATAAAGAACAATATACTACTTGGATTTAGAATAATCCATGATGTTATCCAAGAATAACACAATGAAAGAATCAATGTATTAGTAGAAAATCCTATTCATAAATTCCATAAACATGTAAAGAATAGTGGTCATAAAAATGGCATAACAAGATAGTCATAGTGGTCATACATACTCCTTAAATCATTATTTGGGATATCATTCTCCTTTATCTTGAGCTGGTGGTAACAATACCAAAGATCAATCTTACAAAAACGTTTCACCCCATTTAGATAATTGAAAAAATCGATTATGTCGGTCAATAAAAATTTTTTATTGGTCATAAATTGATTGAGATTTGAATAATGAACAAATAAGAAAAGGGTTACGTAGGCCTTCTTGGTGAAAATAACTGAAGCTACCCAAGGAAACACACTAGGTAAAATTTAGCCTTTAGACATCAAGTCATCCAAATAATCTTTTAGCTACTATAGTACAAATGGTTTCATATTCTAAGAGTGAATATATATGGGATAAGTACTTATCACCAAGTCAATAAAAAAATATAACTCCCTCTCTGATTGTAAACCATCAAATTATAATGGAAAACATCCATAAATTCATCTGATACTAGAGGAAGTTTACTACATAAACATTAATTAACTAGTTCTTAAAAATACATGAATATCATATTATCCTACTCTAAAAGAGGAGGTTTAACTTAGCTAGACATCTGATCCCATTTTCCCTATAAAACATGGTACTCCCAATCAGGGGAAGTGAAGAAGAATCAAGGAAGATAACATTCATTCTAGTATTTGTGATCCACTAACCAATAAATCTTTAGAATGACATCTAGGGTATTTATCCCAAGAAATAAAATTTCTCATACAAGCTCAAGTTTATTATAAAAATAAAGTGAAATGGGGTCATCAGATACCCTTTTCTCTCTTTTCTCAAGAGTCATTGTAATTTCCATCACATAAGGCATGATGTCCATAGGAATATTTAACAATTTCATAGTATGAATCGAAATAAAATAATTAGATCCACCAGTATCAATTAAATTAGTCACTAAAGATGAATCCATAGTAATGGAACCTCTCATTATCATAGTGCCCACATTAGTTCCAACTTGAGACTCATCTACTATATAAATAAGGTTCATTCATAATTCTTATTGCTAGAAACCCATTATTCTTGAATCATCTGATTGATCCATAAATACTCTCAGTACTGAAAAGACCTTACCACTACATGGAGTGATAAAAAGATAGAAAAGCCTATGCAGGTGAACTAAGAATCCACAAGAGCTATAGAAATTTGGTGCCTCTATGAAAGCATGATTTGAATGCCCAACCTTTAAACATTGGAACCAAGTCACTAGTCCTTTACTAGATACATTAAATGATTTAGATAAATTCTTTTATCAAGGAACACCACCATTGTTTCCACCTCAAAATTCATTCTGCTTCATTTTCTCTTTGAAGTAACCACTAAATCTTTCACTCAGAGAAGGAGGAACTCTATTCAAACCTAAAATTCTAGCCATTTCAATTACAAACATCACAGACCTATCCAAAATATCGACATACGAGGTAAGATTTATCATAAATACATAATATTGGATATATTATTGAAGAAACATATGAAACCTCCAAGCATTAGACTGAATATTCAACACCACCTCAGGTGAAAACTGATTAAGTTAATAAATTTTTTTGGTATACTGAGTCACTAACTAATCACCATGGTGAAGGTTGTGAAAATCTATATACTTAGCTAGAACCATCATCTCTGGGTATTATTTCTCTATTAAAATAGCCTTTAAGTCTTTCCAATCCAAGTACTCATTCTTCGTTTATAAAACTATATCATCCCACCACCTCCTGCTAGACCCCCAAGCTTAAATATGGAAAATTTAACCTTAATATAATCAAGTGCCTCTAAGAACTTGAAGAGTCATTCAATCATTACAAAAAATCATCTTCTTTCTAGGGGTTTTTTGTTCCCTGGAAATATGGTGGTTTCTAATGAATAAAATCCTAGGAATGATCTTGTCTATCATCCCTCTGAGGTACCTCCTTGGGTGCCTAAACAAAGATAGGTTTATCTCCTTGGCCTACATCTTGGACTTCACACACTTCTACCTCCACCTGGTTCTGGTCAACTAGAGATTTTTCTTGTTGTAGATCGTGAGTAGATTCCTCCTAAAGATTGTTCAAATTACTTCTTGGGGGTATAATACTATAAAGAATCAATAGATAACAAGGAAACATTAATCAAGAGACATGGTATCATCAATTTTATTAATCAAAATTCATTTTTGGAACACAAATCTCAAATAAAATTTTAGGAAAATTCTATAACAAGATCTAACAACTCCTAAAAGAAACATTTTTCCAAAAAACCCATGATAACATAAGGCATGCTATGATGATATTTGGATTAAAACTCACGCATAGTCTTCCCCTTAATCCCTTAACATCATTTATTCTTTTTACCAAGAGATGAAAAACTTCATACCAACATTCAAGGAGAGACATGAATCCTTTGATTCTAGTTTTTCATAAACCAAACAAGATAACAACTGAACTAGTACCCAAATCAATATTGATATAGTGTGGAGTGAATTCTCAATCACCATGGGATGGAGAATAGGATATGGGCATCAGAAAAAAATAATAGGGAATATTTTCACCATAATAATAACTCATCAATTCCAAATTAGTGGATAAGAATCAATAAAAATTTGGTATTCCAAAACACTCATCAGTTGAAAATACCATGAGTATAAAAATACAAGTCGCAAAAATTGTATGTCAACCCAAGTTTTTACATAAACCATAAAATACATCCTTATAAGGTATCCTTCTAACAAATGCATCACATACTTCCCTGGTCACCACCAACTCCCAAGGTCTCTCTAATCAAGAGAACCCACCACCTTCAAGTGGTAATTTACCTTTTCTAGAACCTTGAATAAGAAATTATATAAATTCTCGAAGGAAAAACAAGGTCGTGAGAAAAAATAGTCTTGTAGGATCCAACCAAGTATTCCATAAGCATTCATTTTCAAATAAAACAAATATGGTTAATTTTAATTAAAACATGGCATGGAGATATTTTCACAATTCATAACAAAACATCGTTTTCAAATCATATCAATGAAAAGTATAAAACAAGTAAAAAATTTCATTTTCATCAAAATAGAAATGAATAATAATTTATAAAAAAAATAAGTAATTCATTTATTTAACATTGGTATGTATAAATCATTTTCAAGTGTTCATTTTCAATCATAGCACCATGGTTAAGAGTCTCAGGGTTTGGTTAGTATGAGTATTCTCACACATATTGGTGAAATATGGATCTAGGTGTGTGCACATCCATATATACCAAGCCTAGGAGGAATATTAGTCCACCCTAAATAATGAACTCCCTACCCTCATCATAGTTTAGATAGTATTAAAATAATTAATTAGCTGTCATGTAGAGAAAATATGTGTGTTTCATGTGTTATTCTAACCTAACTACCTAGGCTCCCATGTTCTTCAAGTAAATCAAACATACAAGGTGGTATCTTTCATTACAACCAATAATAGTTCATTGCAATCAATCATTTAAAATTTTCCTCAATATAAAGTTTCAAAATAAGTTATTTCATTTAAAAATACTAAAACATATGGTTTTCATCAAAACTTATTCCTTTAAAAATGAATTAATTTCATTTATAATCCATAAAATATTTCATGGAATCATTTATCAAGATTAATCATCAAAGTATTTCATCAAATCATTCGTTCACTTCAAATCCAATTTCTGAAAATCATCACTTTATTAGTAAATCCATAATCAATGAGGTTCACACAGCCATACCATTTTGAAAAAAAATATAATCAACCAAATGTGAATCCTAGAATGATAAATTTTAAATTAATATCTAGATCCAAAAATGAAATGAGAATCCACATCCCTCAATGAAGGAGAAAGATTATTAAAGGATAATTCATTTTGAAATTAGATTAAACTTTTATAAATAGATTCAACACTTCTAATGAAACTTGAATCCATGATATCTCGTGGTTGGAAGGGCCAAAATAACCTCGACAGAGTCTCTAAAATAATGGGGTCAAATTACGTTTGAGGGAGGTGTGTTTATAATTAAAATAGAGAAAATGGAAAATAAAATTATGAAACTACACTAGATTTACTCTCCTTGATTAGCATCACTACCTTTCCATGGGATTCAACAGACTAGCTTGTGGTGCCTAGTATAAAAACTAGGCCATTAGAAGTACCTCTAACTAGTCTATGGAGTCTCTATTCGAACCTTAATTTATTATCCTACCACTGGCTGACCACTTGACTTCCTATAAGAAGACCCTACTTCCATTGTTATACCTATTTTATAGTGTCCCTCATCGACTAGACGATGGACTACATTTACCATTTCCATTAATAGGTTCATGTCCACTCTCAATCCATCCATCCATGACATCTCCCAACCTTTAAAAAACATATAAACACACTCTCATCCCTTTAAAAGGCTCAAACATGTAGAAATAACCAAGGCTCCACAAATATAATCAAAGATCAACATGAAATAAAATTATCCAAAAATAAACCAAGGATCATACCTAAAAAAAGTGTTTGGATATTAAAAGGAAACACTACCAAAAAATCAGAACACTTTCCCATCATATTTAAATTTCGACCAGTAACCACTTTAGAAGCAACACCAGCCACCATAATTGTCCCTACTCTCCCCTACGGTGTTACCTGATGTGCATTAGTATGACCACCCAAAAGTAAATTAAAGGTAGCTACAAAAAACATGTTTATCCACATATAAAACATAAATGTCTTATAATTAGGCTTTATAAGAACTAATATAATTGGATTAGAATCCTCTATAATGGGATTGTTACCAGTCCTTCACCATGGTCCATCCAAAGAACATTTTCTTTAGAATCTGCATCTAGTTTTACTATTTTAAGGTTCATAAACACAGATTTCTCCTATCTGAAACTAGTCCAAGAAAAATTTTCAATACTTGGGTGATTAGGAACCACCATAGACCCAACAGCCATAGACATATTACTATAACCCTTGATTTATGTTGAGTCCTATTAAATATAAGGTACATCAAAGGAAAGATATCATTTAGAATTAATAGAGGTGGAACACTTATTAGGTTTAGTTGAGTAATCAGTAACCAATTTAGATGTCCCTTTACCTTTGGAATTAGCTAATATATCCTCCTTAAATTACTCCATATCCACTTCATCTTGTATAGTAATCCCATTATCATATTGACCATAGATATATTCACAAGATTCTTTCTCATCCTCTGGACAAAGATAATCCTTAAAATAGGTCCATACATGGAGTAACTTCCCCTTAACCTCCTATTAATTAGAATGTTATACCAAGAAATTTAAATCATTTTTCAATGATACAAATTCTATTAATTACCTTGAACACCATGATCCCATGGACCATGAGTATAATTTTTAGTTCTAAGTACATCAATTATATCCATCCTTACAATTTGAGGATCATTATATGAACCAGAAACATTGGTAGTACTATCTTATGAGACACCCAAGATATTTCCTTTAGTATGGACTTGACAAGACCCCCAACATTATTTTGATTCTTGTCCCTATTTCCCTTCTTGTTTAAATCCTTATTCTCATGGCCATTCATATAAATAAAATAATATTTAAGGTTCTTTCTATAAGTAGATTTATTGTGAGCTATAGACTTACAATCCAACCAAAAAGTTGGAACCATTTCATATATAACTCACAAAGGGAATTAATCCTTAAATTTTGAGGGGAAGACTTTGTCAACTAATGTAGATAAATGGAAAAATTCCACTATCATATAAGCATAGTTACCTAAACAAACATTCTTAGTTTCCTTGTCCATCTTTATTATAATGGTAATATATAATGAAATGTCATATATAATTTTTGGATTCCATAGGGTCCAATGAAGTTCATAAACTCTCAAAAAGATCTACAAAAACTAATTATAGTCCTAAAGAGGATTGAAATTATAGTCTTGTTATTGAATATCAAAATACCTGGGCTTGAAGGATATATAATAAAACCCCCAAGCCTTCATCTTTCATTCCTTCCTAGGAAATAGAAAATGAAAACATACATTCCCCATAGGGACTCATCACCATGAATTAAAACCCTAAATAGTATATAGGTTATTAACTATTCCATAGACCCTCCCCCTAAAGTTTCCCCTCCTAAGCCAGTAATGAGACAGGGGAGATAATGATGATCTAATCCAACCTTTAATAGGCCATAGTTTGGAGACAAGCGTTGAGTGTATATCATAAACATGAATGGGAGGCATTACCCTATAAGATTTTAGAAGTGATAGATAAGAAGAAACACCCAACAACTCCTAATCAACAAAAGTAAATATAAACCCCAATAAATACATGTAATTTCATGAAAACTAAAAAAATATAAATGAAGCTACAAGTACAAAAATAAAATCATCAGTAGTGACCTTGAAGCCCAAATAGATCTTGAACAACTCCACAAGCTAGTTATGTCTATCCCGATCTCCAACCAACTCTTGGGGTCCTGAAAAATGGTTTATATACACATAGGTTTATAATAACAGGTATAATCAGTAGGATCCTCCCTAGAGCATCTCATGAAAAGGATAAAAAAATTATACTAAAGTCCATTGAATAAACAAGTGAATCTAATTTTTCACCTAAATAGGAAAGCTAAATCCCCAACATCACCATGGCCCTCTTACTATATATCACATAAAATAATAATACAATATCCGAAATTTTATCAAATAAGTTATTTTTCTATCACAACCCTACTGGTTTTTCAATCTTCCCCATCATCACACATCTTGATCCATCTCTCTCTGAAAGTAAGTTAGCCCGATGACACCTGGGCTACTATATCATACCTTGAAAATCATGAACCAAATAATCTAATCATAATGTACCATGAACCTCATGCATCACATCATCTAATCATCCCATTCCTTATATCTAAATAGTAACTGAGTATTTTTTAGAATCCACCACAACCCATATGTCAAGTATTATTCCTCAAGTCAACACAACCCATGCACAACATACCTATAATAATCCATAGGATACTATATCTAGTGATACATGTGTGTGAAATAAACAAAATCTATTACAAAACTCTATAAAAATATATAGAAAATTTAATCATCATGCATAAGAGTACTTAATACTACCAGGATAAGAGAGTAGAGAAAGGGGATAGTCAACCATCTGTTCCTTACCAACATGGATGTTTGGTAAAAATTCCCTCCCAAAATCCAATAGGTGTCAATATCAATAAAAACATGGGTGGGGTATCATAAGAAATCACATAAAATATAGGATATATATATATATATTATAACTAAACTATTTTCATCAACCCATTATTAAGCTCAATTGAAGCTATTATTTTTCGATCACCCAGCTTCCACCTCTAAGGATTAGACAGATTCTAAGCATATAAGCATTATGTAAGAACCTAGATCTTCGTTTCAGGTACACATTTCCTTTTTCTGAAGTTTTTAAGAAAAATGAAGTTTCTGGAAAATTTTGAAGTACATGCCGTGTACTTTCTGAGTACACACCATGTACTCTTTTCCCACTCGAAGCCGTGTGATGGTCATGTCCGGACCACACACACAGTGTGTAGGGGTGACGTGGATGACGTTTTTGGAGGATTATGAAAAAACCTAGTACACGTCGTGTACTCTAAAAGTACACACCGTGTACTTTTCTTTTTTTTCACTAAATGCACCGGGGTCGTGCCTGATGGACAGAACACACCCCTTCTCCAGGTTCTTTGTCCGAGAGAGACCCATACGGTCGGATCATCCCCGAGCCCCCGCCTCTCCGTCCATTCTCTGATTTGAGCTCTGTCGATTATGTTGGAAGAGCATCGGTGAGTTATTCCTTCTGCTTGAGACATGTTTTCCAATTCCTCCTCCTTTTCAAGATATCGTGGTTTATGTGTTTCGTACGTTTTCTCAGATCTATGACACTCTAAAGAGAATTTGTCATCGTTGTTCATGTATATCGATCTCCTAGGATCTAGGTAGGTGGTTTGTGCCTTTTTTTAGAAAGTCGATGAGTATTTTGTGAAAATTCCACCAATACCCTTGAATGGGGTATTGCATGTTTTCTGTTTTTCCCCTGTTGTTTGCCTTCTTTGATTGATTTCTTGTGTAGATGTATTCTCCTATGTATATGGTAGTTTTTACTGTACTTTGGATGTTTTCCATGCTTGTTTTTATTGTTTGGCATTTTGCCGGTTTCCATGCCTAGTTGTAGGATGGTGGAACTGCTGCTTTGTTATGATGTTGGGCCTTAGAATGATAGCCAAGTAGTTCTTGAGGTTTACTTGGATGATATATGCATGTTGAGCATGTTAGTTTCACACAGGACTGTGAGAACCTATTGTAGTAGACCACAGGGAGAATAGACGTAAGGGATTCTCCAGAGTGTCTTTTAATATGATGTGAGACCAAAGGGGGAATTGACGATGAGTGATTCCTCAGAGAGTCTGTAGTTCCTCAACACGGGCCATAGGGGCGATCAGATGTTGAGTGCTTCCCCAGAGAGCCTTTAGCATGATATGAGACTATAGGGGGAATTAACAGTGAGTGCTTCCTCAGAGAGTCTATTCTTAGCTGAACCAGAGGGGTGAGACTGTGTGTGCCTCCAAGAGGGTTTCTAGTACTTGTAGGTTGAACCATAGGGGTTAGAATGTGAGAGATACCCATAGGGTTACCTGTTTTCTACTTGTTGTTAGTTGTTTACTTGTGCACTTATATGCTAGTATTGTGGATTTTAGCTATTGTGTGCTTTTCTGGTTACTGCTTTCCGCACTTTTACTTGCCTTATATTCATTGACTGTTAGGAACAGATCTTTGGGTGATTTCCTACTGGGATTGTGTCTCACACCCTGTTTGGGCCATGCTTTTGGGCCCAAGAAGACTATGTTGTTGCAGGTGTAGATAAGGGAAAGCACCCTTCTACTTCAGGTTCATGATTGCACTGGAGTTGGAGACCATGGGACCGAGCTGTGGCTTGAGATGTTGAGGAGTTTACTTTGTTTTATTTTTCACTTTTCTTTTCAGTTTTACTTCAGCACGTTGCTTTGTTTACTGCTTTCCATAGACATATGTACCATGTTGAATCATTATTATTTTATACATTGCTTCTGTTGTTCAGTTCAGTTGTTGTATGCTATTTATTGTTTCTGTTATTATGATTGGTTGTTCTTCCATTGTATAATTTTTCGAATAAGGGCATAGTTTCCCCACCAACTCACCAAGGCCCTCACTGCTAGTCGGTAGCCTCTGGCATTTGGGGAAACGCAATTGAGGTCATGTGATTAACCGGGTACGGGGCACCAGTGGAGGGGATTCGGATTCGGGTCGTTACAAAGTGGTATCAGAGGGAGGTTATTTTCTCTTGCTTTACTGTTTTGAGACTTTAGCCAGGGATAGGACAGATTCGGTACTTGGTATTAAGTTGTTATCGGGAGTAGCTTACCTGTGTACAGGGAAAAGCCATACTACCTCGTTAATTTCAGTTTGCTGGTTTTGAGATTTTAAGGTTGATATGATTTCACCTAGAGTGATTCACATGCTTTGTGTTATTATTTTCTTGACGATTTCGGTTCTATTTATGTCGCAACCTGATGAGATGAGGGTATTCCATCTCATGCATCATATAAGCACTTATAGAAATCACATTCTAGGAATTCTTTCCATGCCATCTAGGGTGCATTAGCGATTGCATGTTGTTGTGATAGACTTTGTGTAGATTATGCATGCTATTGTGATAGATGCTTGATAGAATATATTCTACCTTGTTATAGGATTGTTTGTTTCCTAACTTGTTTAAATGAACGCCAAGTTTTGATTCGTGGGCAGTATGGGCCCTCATGAATCAGAATTTGGAACTTCTTTGACTTGTTTTCTGTGTTTTCTGGGCTTCTGTGCAGTTTCTGAGCCACTGGCCAGAAAAACCCAGAATACACGGCATGTAATTTTGAATACACGCCGTGTAGTTTTCATGCCGTGTCGTGGACCGTGTGAGCAGAAACACAGTGTCATGAGAATAACTTCATGAACACGCCGTGTACATTAGGTACAGGTCGTGTAGTTCGGAGCCGTGTACCCGGTCGTGTCACTAACAACACGGGTCAGGGAAGCTCGAGTAGAACACACCATGTTATAAAGTAACACGCCGTGTAGTCCGGTCCAGGTACCCAGTCGTGTCACGAACAACACGGGTTGGCGTCACCTTCTCTTAGACACGCCGTGTGTTTTCGGCACACGCCGTGTAGTCTTGTTCAGGTACCCGGCCGTGTCACGAACAACACGGGACATTGTCACCTTCACCTATGCACGCCGTGTTTTTTCGGAACATGTTGTGTAAGGTTCAGCCATGTAAACGGCCGTGTATTTAATAACATGGGTCGCTGAAGCCTTGTCTAGTACACCCCGTGTTTGTTCAGAACACACCATGTAGTTTTGGGTTAAGTTGGACCGTGGGGGTTAGCCGTGTAAGGAGAATCGGGTAGGGGAATAGTTTTCAAGTACATGTTGTTTGTTTCGTCAACACACCATGTAGTTTGAGGTGTTACACGACCTATAGGTCAGAGGTACACGCCCATGTCAGTGGCTTAATAAGACATGTCGTTTAGTTTTTATACACCTCTTGTAGTCGTGTTTTGTGGACTTATGTGTTTTCCTTCCCCTGTTCCCGTTATGTACTATTGTGTTCTATGTCTTTGTTAATTCTGATCTAAGTTGTGCTTTTGATCTTTCAGAGCTATACCTCTGAGACGTCCTCTGGTTGTACGTCTGTCGTCAGGCAGTGATCAGACACCGAATATGGCGGATCAAGGACTTCCTGTCGATCCTCTAGTCGGGCCAGCCTTGGCACCGACTGTCATACCAGTTGTAGGTGATGATGAGCAGTTCAGGGAAGGTTTTATGAAGATGATCCAGACCCTTTAGGGAGCACCGCCTCCTGCCACAACTATGGCAGACTTGACGCGGGTTTTTCAATAACAACATCCTCCTATGTTCTTGGGGGAAGGAGGACCTCAGGCTACAGAGTCATGGCTGGAAGCCATGCTAACCATCTTCGAGCATCTGGAGACACCTCCAGAGAGGCGATTCAAGCTCGCTACCTACATTCTTTGAGACTCCGCCAAGAGTTGGTGGGACGTGATCTCACAGGCGGGTCACCAGCAGTTCATGTCTTGGGAGGAGTTTCAGCGCATCTTTTA
This sequence comes from Viscum album, assembly GCA_963277665.1. Taxonomy (NCBI): domain Eukaryota; kingdom Viridiplantae; phylum Streptophyta; class Magnoliopsida; order Santalales; family Viscaceae; genus Viscum; species Viscum album. The sequence goes on along the minus strand of OY728159.1, from coordinate 494,353,911 downwards.
TGACAACTTATACCCGGAGACCCTGAGGGCCGACCGAGCCCGGGAGTTCATGAGATTAGAGCAGGGTACTCTTTCTATCATTGAGTATTCCTCTCGTTTCACTGAGCTGTAGCGTTTCACACCCCTCCGGGATGGGAGTGGGGTGTTCTTTGCAAGGAAGTTTGAGGATGGTCTCAGGTGGGAGATCCGCTCGTAGGTGAATATCTTCAAGTTGACTTCCATCACTTCCATTGTCAACTAGGCATGGATTGCAGAGCACAATCTGAGGGACTCTGGAGCTGCGAGCCAGGGCGGTTCTGCTTCTAGAGCTAGTTTTCCTCCAGATGATAGCAAGAAGCGCCATAGGGAGTCTACACGCAGTGATCCGAGGAAGCGTGATGCATCGTCAGGCAGTCAGGTGATATGCTACCAGTGTGGCCGATCAGGGAACATGAGGCTGCAGTGCCAGAGAGACCCCGTGGAGTGCCGATCTTGTGGCAAGATGGGTCACCTTCAGCGTTTCTGCCAGGTTTTCTCACCAGAAGATGGTGACCGAGGTTCTTCCATGTCTCCTTGTTCAGGAGCAGCACCACCAGTTTCTCACCAATCAGGGAACTAGAGTTCTTCCGGCCGTTTGGGCCAAGGTGGAGGTCGATTTCGTGGCAGTCAGCCACCAGTCACTCAGCACTAACAAGGTGGAGCAGCTCAGAGTGGTCAGCCAGGGGTGCAGGGCCGCGGTGCAGACCAGTCTTTCGCCGTGGATCAGACCTATCAGAAGCAGGATCCTGACCCTTCTATAGTTTGAGGTATGATCCTAGTAGCCTCAGTTTTATCTTCAACTCTTTTCGATACTAGTGCTACACATAGTTTTATCTCTGTTGCTGCTGTGGAGAGCGTTGGCCTTTGTGTCTTTCCTTCTGCAGACTCAATGACACTAGACACACCTTTAGGGACGAGGAAATCTTGTGTACGCTAGTGTACAGAGTGCCCTCTCGAGGTTTTAGGGTATCGTTTCTCATGGGATATCTATGTCCTAGAGATGACATGCTATGTTTTCATCCTCAGGATGGACTGGTTGGTTCCCTTCCAGGCTATCGTCGACTGTTATATCCTCAGAGTGAGTTTCGTTTCACCAGAGGGTGAATCTTTTCTTCATAGAGGTGAATGGGATGTTCAGGAGAGTCAAGCAGGACTCGAGCATCATGGGTTAGAAAGGGTGACGACCCAGATTTCTAGTCTTTATCTGGATGATCAGGGGACTTTGAAGTTGGACTTTCCTCCAGTGGTGGATCGTTTCAGGGACGTCTTTCCAGAGGAATTTTTGGGTTTGCCTCCAGAGCATGAGGTATACTTTTCTATTGATCTCGTGCCAAGAGTAGCACCGGTGTCCATTCCTCCTTATAGGATAGCCACACCTAAGTTTCAGGAGCTCAAGAAGTAGTTGGAGGAGTTGCAGGAAAAGGGTTTCATCCAACCCAGTACTTCTCCCTGGGGTTCGCCTATCCTGTTTGCGAAGAAGTCAGATGGTACCCTTCAGCTTTGTGTAGATTATCGAAAGTTGAACTAGTTGATGGTCAAGAACCGATATCCCTTACTGAGGATCGATGACCTCTTTTATTAGCTTCGAGGAGCCAGAGTGTTCTCGAAGATCGAATTGAGGTCCGGTTATTATCAATTGCACGATAGACCATCAAATATACCTCTGACTGTCTTTAGGAGTAGGTATGGTCTATACGAGTATACAGTCATGTCGTTCGGTCTCACGAATGCGCCTTCAGTTTTCATGGCACTGATGAACTGAGTGTTCCATCCTTACTTGGATTCCTTCATCGTGGTCTTCATGGACGATATCTTGGTGTACTCTCACACTTGACACGACCATGACACACATCTTGAGATCATTCTGAGTAAACTGAGAGAGCATCAGCTCTATGCTAAACTCTCAAAGTGCCACTTTTGGATGGATTAGATTCACTTCAAGGGTCATGTCATCGCAGTGGTAAGAGTATCGGTGGGCCCAGAGAAAGTGAGATCTGTAGTTTCCTGGGAGCATCCAAAGAATGTTTTTGATGTACAGAGTTTCCTAGGGCTAGCTGGATACTACATACACTTCATTCAGGACTTTTCACGCCTAGCAGCACCTTTGACAGGTCTGACCAAGAAGGGGGAAAAGTTCTTATGGTCAGATTCTTATGAGACAGCCTTCCACGAGATGAAAGGAAGATTGATGTTAGCACCGATACTAGTCTTTCCAAAGCCAGGCAATAGCTACACTATTTATTGTGATGCTTCAGGTATCAGACTAGGCATTGTAATTATACAGTGAGATGGAGTCGTTGCGTACGGGTCTCGGCAGTTGAGGCCACATGAGAGGAACTACCCTATGTTTGATCTGGAGTTTGTAGATATTGTTCATGCCTTGTGTTGTTGGAGACACTGAATTCTAGGAGAGCACTTTGTGGTCTTTACCGACCACAAGATTCTCAAGTATATATTCACTCAACATGATCGGAATCTGAGGCAGCACAGGTGGGTCGAGTATCTTCAGTCTTTTGATTTTGAGCTTGCCTATACGCTGGGAAAGAGAAACGCAGTGGAAGATGCGTTGAGCAGGATAACTCAGATTCAATCACTTGAGGAGGCTAGCAGTGAGTGGAAGCTTATGTCTCTGTTCTCTGAGATGCACTTGGAGGTGCACGACAGACAGGCACAGACTTTCCTATCTTCTGTAGCTGTTACCGCTACACTACTTGATCGGGTACGGATGAGGCATCTATCAGACTCAGAAGGCTTAGTCCTGCGAGAGAGTGTGTTAGGAGAGGACCCTCTTCCAGGATGGACAATGGGCGAGGATGAGATCATGTGTTTCCAGGGACGCGTATGGGTTCCAGCAGACATACGCAAGGAGTTGATGCGGGATTTTCATTCCTCAGTTTGGACAGTTCATCCTGGTGTCACCAAGATGTATTGGGATCTTCATCGCCAGTACTGGTGGCTAGGTATGAAGAAGGATGTCGCTGGTTTTTTCATGAGATGCTCTACTTGTCAGTAGGTGAAGGCAGAGCATCAGCGACCAGCAGGCCTTTTTCTACAGTTACCCATTCCAGAGTGGAAGTGGAACTATGTTGAGATGGACTTCGTAACCGAGTTTTTGAGGTCTCCTCGAGGGAACAATGTTGTTTGGGTTGTCGTCGACAGGCTCACAAAGGTTTCTCACTTCTTGCCGATCAAAGAGACCTTCAGTGTCGATGATCTGGGATGAATTTACATGAGAGAGATTGTACGTTTTCATGGAGTTCAACACTCCATTGTTTTATACAGGATTGTGTGCTTTACTTCTCGGATCTGGTAAGGACTTCAGAAGGTTTTGGGTACACAAGTACTTTTGAGTATGGCATACCATCCCCAGATTGATGGCCAGTCCGAACGCACAATCCAGGTGCTAGAGGATATGCTCAAAGCTTGCATCCTGGACTTTGGCGGTTCTTGGGAGAATCATATACCTCTTGTGGAGTTCGCCTACAACAAAAGTTTCTAGGTGACCATTCAGATGGCACCTTATGAGGCTTTGTATGGTAGGTCATTCCAATCACCCTTATGCTGGATGGAGGTAGGAGAGGCAGCTTTGCTGGGACCTCATCTTGTTTAGGATATTTCGGAGCAGATAGAGTTGATTCAGAAGAGGATGGCTACAGAACAGTCTTGGCAGAAGTCATATGCTGATTAAAGGAGACGACCTTTGGAGTTTGAGGTCTTGAATCAGGTTTTCCTGCGTGTCGCACTGAGGTTGGGACCCAAAAGGATTCGGAGACATGTTAAGCTTTCACCGAGGTACGTAGGGCCGTTTGAGGTATTGGAGAGAGTTAGGCCGGTTTCCTATCGATTGGAGTTACCTCAGAGGTACCGAGCCATGCACGACGCCTTCCACGTCTCTCAGCTCCGATGTTACTTTTCAGACTCGTCTCATGTCTTTCAGCCTAAGGAGGTTGAGCTTGAAGCAGATGCATCATTTTAGGATCATCCTATCGAGATTTTCGATCGTAGTACAAAGGTTCTCCGTGGGTGGTATGTTCCTCTAGTACGGGCGCTATGGCAGCACGGGCGAGTACAGGACGAGACCTGGGAGAGGGAGGCCGATGTACGATCCCAGTGGTCGGAGTTGTTCAGGGTTTCTTCTTCTACGCCTCACTAGGGAAATTTGGGGATGAATTTCTTTAAGGGGGGAAGTTTGTAAGAACCTGGATCTTTGTTTTAGGTACGCATTTCTTTCTTCTAAAGTTTTTAAGAAAAATTAAGTTTTTTGAAAATTTGAACTATATGCCATGTACTTTCAGAGTACATGCCATGTACTCTTTTCCCGCTCAAAGTCGTGTGATGGTCGTGTCCGGGCCACACACACGGTGTGTAGGGGTGATGTGGAGGCCATTTTTGGAAGAGTATGGAAAAACCTAGTACACGTCGTGTACTCTAAAAGTACACGTTGTGTACTTTTCTTTTTTTCACTAAATGCACCAGGGTTGTGCCTGACGGACAGAACACACCCCTTCACCAGGTTCTTTCTCTGAGAGTGACTCGTACACCAGATCATCCCTGACCCCCTGCCTCTCTGTGCGTTCTCCTATTTGAGATATGTCGATTGCATTGGAAGCACAGCGGTAAGTTCTTCCTTCTACTTGAGCCTTGTTTTCCAATTCCTCCTCCTTTTCAAGATATCATGGTTTATGTGTTTCAGACATTTTCTCAGATCTACAACGCTCTAAGGAGAATCTGTCATCACTGTTCACGTATATCGATCTCCTAGGATTGAGGTAGGTGTTTTGTGCCTTTCTGTAGAAAGTTGATGAGTATTTTGTGAAAATTCCACCAATACCCTTGAACGGGGTATTGTGTGTTCCCTGTTTTTCTCCTATTTTTTGCCAGCTTTACTTGATTTCTTGAGAAGATGTATTCACCTGTGTATATGGTAGTTTTTACTGCACTTTGAATGTTTTCCATGCTTGTTTTGCTTGTTTGGCATTTTTCCAGTTGCCATGCCTAGTTGTAGGATAGTGTAACTGCTGCTTTGTTATGTTGTTGGGCCTTAGAATGATAGCCAAGTAGTTCTTGAGGTTTACTTGGACGATATACGCGTGTTGAGCATGTTAGTTTCACACAGGACTATGATAACCTAGTGTAGTATACCATAGGGAGAATAGATGTAAGGGCTTCTCCAGAGTGTCTTTTAATATTATGAGAGACCACATGGGGAATTGACGGTGAGTGCTTCCTCAAAGAGTCCGTAGTTCCTCAACACGAGACATAGGGGGAATGAGACGTTAAGTTCTTCCCCAGAGAGCCTTTAGCACGATACGAGACTATAGGGGGAATTGATGGTGAGTGCTTCCTTAGAGAGTCTATTCTTAGATGAACTAGAGGGGTGAGACTGTGTGTGCCTCCTAGAGGGTTTCTAGTAATTCTAGGTTGAACCATAGGGGTTAGGCTGTGAGAGATACCCATAGGGTTACCTATTTTCTACTTGTTGTTGGTTGTTTACTTGTGCACTTATATGCTAGTATTGTGGATTTTAGCTGTTGTGTGCTTTTCTGGTTACTGCTTTCTGCACTTTTACTTGCCTAGTATTCATTGACTGTTAGGCACAGATCATTGGGTGATTGCCTATTGGGATTGTATCTCACGCCCTTTTTGGCCCATGCTTTTGGGCACAAGCAGACTATGTTGTTGCAGGTATAGATAAGGGCAAGCGCCCTTCTACTTCAGGTTCTTGATTGCACTGGAGTTGGAGAGCATGAGACCAAGCCATGGGTTGCGATGCTGAGGAGTTTACTTTGTTTTCTTTTTCACTTTGGTTTTCAGTTTTACTTCAGCACGTTGGTTTGTTTACTGCTTTCCATAGACATATGTACCATGTTGCATCATTATTATTTTATACATTGCTTCCGCTGTTCAGTTCAGTTGTTGTATGTTGTTTATTGTTTCCGTTATTGTGATTGGTTGTTCTTCCGCTGTATACTTTACCGAATGAGGGCATAGTTTCCCCCACTGACTCACCAAGGCCCTCACTGCTATTTGGAAGCCTCTGGCATTTGGGGAAACACGCTTGAGGTCATGTGGCGAACCGGGTACGAGGAACCAGTGGAGGGGCTCCAGATTCGGGTCATTACACATTAAATAAGACTTATAATTATTTATTTTCATTAAACGTTTCAAATTTTATTATTTCTTTCTGGTAACCATTAAACATTACTTTAATGTGATCATAAAATGATTCCCATTCCCCCCAGGCATAAATATACCGACCCCATGATTTCTAAAGATTATATTTATTATCATTCCAAAAAGACATCAAACCCAAGGGTTAAAACATTTATTATTCATTATCATTCTATAATTATAGGTTATCTAGGACTCTTCTTTAGATACCATAAAAGATATGCATAAAACATGCACAAACATCTGCCTCAAATAGTGCAGAAAGGAATAAAAAACAAGAAAATCTAGAATCCTGTCTATAAAAATTATTAATAAACATTAAAGTATCCAATATTTCATCACAAAAATATGAAATAAAAACTTCAACCCATTCCATCAGTCCCCCTAACACCACTATGCATATCACAATGCATCTATATCACCATCACTGGTACCAACGTCTACCACAAACCCAGGAATCCCTTCCCATCTCTCTTCAAACCATCATCTATAGTAGGATCACATCACATGGATCACATATAGTGAAATCACACAAGGTATAATGAAAAAAAAATTCAATAGGGCATATAATCCCAAATACCAAGGCATCTAGCCTTCATAAGAAAATAAGATCACTCATCACTAAACATTTATCTTTATCAAAAAACTGGTTCAGTTACATCTTAGATTAAACAATTCATTTATCATAGATTACAGCCACAAGAATCCTAAGGAATCAGCTATCAAAATATTTGAATTATTTAAAGATGGTTTAAGAATAACATCCAGTTTCACCAAACTATAACGAACAACGATTCCAGGTTAAATAGGCCTCCTAATTTTTTAGTCAATAATCATTACCAACATCTTTATTCTTTGTCAAAAAAGAAATTATATTTTTATGTTATTTAACCAATTTAATCATATAAAACATGATAAACCAGAGAAAAAATAATCATACTAACCATAACATAAACAAATTATAGCACCATGTCTAGTAAAATAAGTGGCAACTAATTATCACGGTATAAACATATGTGATTACAACAACCATAAACTGTATCCTTTCATTATTTCAGATTTAATCTTTATTATGGTTAATTAATCATTACCAAAATAGATAAAGAATGAAAATATGAGGACTCCACATAAAATAACAGGAGAAGTAATGAATCCCCCACCTTGATTAGGAGTTTGACATTCTTCACAGAAGAATGAATGATCAAGGATCAAACACCACTAGAATAAACACCTCTAATATAAAAGAATTATATCTAGAACCTAACATCCATATGACACTAAGAACAAAGATAATATTGTATCTAAAATAGAGGGTATGTCTACTATGAAAATTTTAAAAAATGATGGATGGAAAAGAGGGGGGAGAGAGGGGTAAAAAGTGGTTCCTTGAACCAAGAATGTTTGATTCTCCATGATCTAAGTTAGAATACAGAAAGAGATAATCAAGGGTCACCAAAGAATGGAAAAATGAACATTACCTAGAAATAAAATCCTCTAAAATATCCTAAAAATGAGATATCAACCAACTAATCCCTAAGTTCATCTAAAGCATCTAGAATTCAAAGAAACGTCCAACAGGAGAAGCAAAAATTAATTAATAGAGGATAAAACAACCATAAACTTCTTTAAAAATCCCTCATAATGATTCATGCGTTTCCCCCCTTAAAAACATACAATATCCAATGAATAAGGTGGCTATTTCAGCTATTTTAAATCAAGCATAACCACCACCATGACTTCCACCATGATATGTCCATGGTCATGGTGTTTCTTCAACCCGCTAGCTGAAACGAATTGTGTTGGGTCATGCTTCCCTCGTCTAGGTAATTTTTCCATCACCAAACACAAAACCATGAGTGTAGTGATTTCTTATACCCATTTTGGATAGATGGTTATATAGGGATCCATAGTTATCACCACAACCTTTCTTAGGAGTTTTGAGTTTTTTGTTTTGGATTGAATAATATCAAGGCCAAAAATACCTAGAAAATGGATTGAAAAGCTCTATTATGGGTCATGGTGCACTATTCACCACATGGAAAGCCCAAAAAATATTTTCCAAACTGTTATCTTCCACACAACCTTCATATTGACTTACATTAGGGTGAGGTGACCCTTTGAAAGGCCAAATCACCTATCCATGCCTCTGGAACACCTTAAAACTCCCTCTCGGCTCCACGAAGCATCAGGAAATAGAAATAAAATGTCGGTAAGGTATGAACCATTATAAAATAAGTCCTAAATCCTCTATGGATTAAAACCCCTTTATATAATTGAGTAAAACATTATAGATTTATTAATTAATTCAATACATTCTGATATTACATCTATCTTGACCCCCTCCCACCAAAGATACTGAAATGAGGGGAGAGAGATAATTACCCCTGAGTCCCACCATCAGTAGGCCTTGGGTTGGTGACAATAACTAAGGGTATAAAAATATCATAGAATGGGATGAAATTCCCTCAATAATAATGTAGGATTTATAGATACAATGAATTATCCACATGCACCCACATGGCATAATATAAAGGGAAACCAAAGTTATCTCACAATTCATGTATAAATAAAACTGATATGGATAAAATTATCCAAAATTAAAAATCCAAAAGAAAAGATAAATAAGCAAAATAACAACAATCTGAAGTCTGAACTAGTAATGTCTCTCACAGTCATTGTAATCCTCCTGGAAACTTGAAAATCAGTTTATATATATAGGGAGGGTATACAAGTATTCTTAGTGGGAAAAAATGTTTCTCACTCACATGTTAAAGAACCATACTAATGTACCCATTAGAAAATAGAAGAATGAAAATCACCTAAACTAGTCAAATATCTAATTATCCATCTCTACTTCACCAAATAATTCTCTCTAAATAGTACAATCCAAGTAAAATAACATTATAAGAAGAATATCAATAAAGGGTACCCTGCACCACTTTCCCACTAATTTTCCACTCTCACACCCTAACATCATATGTCCTGGAACTCCCATATAATCTTAATAACATATACCACCACCCCATAACATGTTCATGTCATATCATGGTCACAAACACCTTGGCCACCACCCCATAGCATGGTGACATCTCATCTCACCTAAAGACACCAAGTCCATCATATCAAAATCACTATCATAACCAGAGTAGTATAGTATCATGAACATGAAGTAAATAAACTATGTTACCTCCTCCTACCATGAACAATGCCTAACATAAGTTTCCCCACAACATAATTATATCACATCTCCCCTAAAGATACCTAGTACCTCACCTAGTGCACTAAAATACTTTCATCTGTTGTAGACAGTTCATATCTACTTTACTAGAATATAGAGTAGGAAAGAGAGGGTATCCATCTATCCATCCTCATCATCGTTATATTAGGGAATAAAACCCCCATGTAAAATTACAGGTAATGGCTATTGATGCCTGCCAAATGAGCATCGAAAAATTCACAAAGGAAAAAATACCTAATATGGTTATTATTTTCCCTGCAAAGGAAAATGAATAAGAAGGTGTACAAGACCTATGAATCACATGATCCTTCAAAGGACTCATGGTCGCATGACCATTATGAGGTCACATGATGACTCCACAAGCAGTGCATAGCCTACAGCAGGTCTTGCATATCCCCCTTAGATAATTCTTTCTGATCTTGAGAATGATCTCCAAAAACCCAATGATTGCAAGGCAGTAGTTGGGAAATCTCCCCCAAGACACACAATTTTCCAATATCAAGCACATGGAAATCCAACCATACATCCTTATAAAATGGGAGGAAATATTTCCAAAAGGTAGAGACCCCTAACAATTATAATGTTCATTAGACATATCACTGATGGGAAGGATAGTTTTCCTTGAAAAAATCAAATAAAAATTGCATGAACCATGAACCTTTGTAGAATAAAAAAATGGAAATAAAAGGGGAGGAGGTGGGAGATACTCACAGTCAAAAATATCACACGACGCACCCCCAATGGTCTGTAAGACATCGTGAGTCCCTTGATAAATACCTTCCACATATTGAAAAATCATTTTCACTCCTCAGCCTCACCACATGGAAATCCTTGAGTATATCAAGGAAACCATGCACTTACCTTTTGAATCCCTAAGTAAAAATGGTTGGGTTTTTTCATGAAATGCTCATGCATCCGCGAAGGTACTCTTTTGGTCACACGACACATCATAAAAAATATAGTAATTGTCTTCGACATTACTAATGTAATATCACATGACCATCAACCTTTGAAACATAAAACAAATGAAATAAAGGAGGGAGTAGGTGGAAGTCTATCACATTCATAAAATTCTTGCGATGTTCTAAGAAAATTCACAAGACAGTCTCGCACGACTCCTAGACAAGTATCCCTAATTTCACGGAAACCCCCAGAGAATCCACCCTTTCCTAACAAAGTGTCTGAGGCAAGGCATCGATAATCTCATGAAGGCCTTTCAATAGGAACTTTTTTCTCACTAAGGCCCTTATACATGTCAATATTATAGTATGGAAGTCCATAAAAATAGTCACATGATCAAACAAGTCCCAATTAATTGGAAATAAACAAATAATGGATGAGTTTATGAAAGGGACTCGTGGTCACTAAAAATTAGGTGAATCCCTCAGAGAAAACTACAACAAAAGATCATGAAGATGCATGGCACCAGGACCCTCCACCGACTCCAGTCTGGATCTATACCATATATTCCATGCAAACTGGTGAACAATAAGGGAGATTAAGCTTATAATTTCCCCACCCCTGCATGAAAAAATCATGGCTACCTATCGCGACCAAGAGAAAGGACTTTGGTATTTTCTCTCAAGTACCAGATAATATTTCTCAAAGCAGATGATCTCACGACTAGAAAGTCTTTAATCATGTAATTTGCTGACAAATAGCTTGGGTGATCATGCACCATGGATAAATTACTTCATGATATAATTCATATATCACGTGAATGGCTCCTGGTAGGACATACGAAGAACCTACCACATGTCTACTTGATCATGAGATACATAAAATAAACCAAAAATAAATGAATCTAAATCACTCTTAATAAAAATACTAGAAAAAATATTAAAGGTGTAATACTTAAGATAAAATAATGTTCGTTGACTCTTTCGCACTTCGCGTGAATCATTCAAGACACGCGTCATCACAAGGACATGTTGGCCATATCTCACAACATTATTTTGGCATGATATTTGGGTCATCATAAATACTTAAAAAAAATTAGAGAAATTCACACAGTACCCCTAGATGTACCACATTAGTCTCATTAAGACCTCTAGGTTCATCGCCTAAGCCTTTTGATTTCCTTCAGATATATCACCTGACTCATATAACAGTGCTAGATTATGTCAGCCAAGTATCTTGGTCGAATATGGGCATGTCAAATAAATCCCTTGTTATACCCACTTTAAAATTCAGATGAGACTCACGATGCATCCCAAAAATGTTTTCCAAGACTTGTGATTCCCTTCAGGGATGTTAGAAAATATAGGCATCAACCTCTAAGACATGCTGTATTGACACTCGTGATTCCCTCTATATGTTTTAAGCCAACTATTGTGAGTGGAACCATGGAAATTCAACTAAATCATGAAACATACTCTAGATAATCTATCCAATTAATGTGGTGGATTCTAGAATAGACCACCTAGATCTTGTGATTTCCTTTGGGCAAGTTATATTTAATCATGTGACAACCTTCAGATATGCCACCCAAGTTACAGAAAGTCCTTTATAACGACCAACATGATAATTTACCTATCTTAAAATATTCCATGAATATACTCTCTTACATATCAGGGAATGTGTATAGTTGATTCATGTTAGGTAGGAAATTTAGGTCACAGGGGAAACCTCAGAGTTTAATCCTTGACCAGCGACATAGCATGACATGTCCCGATAGCCAAAGAGACCTCATAGTATAATCCCAGACTAAAGGAACTATGATGAATCTGATTCCTACCATATTTATAATAAATAGGTCACCTCATCAATATTTGAGCTCCATAGGTCTATCCCAATATGTAAGTCCATCACTCTCCATGCGATGATATTGATCATTTTACATCCCATATTTCTCACATAGAGCATAGCTCACATGAGTTTAGGGATTTCTAATAATCATATAATTCACATAATGAGTCTCCACTAGCTAGGGAAACATATGTGTGTAAATCCTTAATGAGTGGCATGACACATTAGAATCAACACAAGGGAATCTACCTTGGGGACAATCCCAATGGCATGATTGAACTACAAAAACTTGGATTCTTTCAATAATCAGGAAACATAGTATTCATTCCTAATTCTTGATCTCAAATAATCAGCCATTTTATTGTAAGCCTTATTCCAATGTCATTTCAACCATCGGGGCCCAATCATTCATATGGGTTGATTACTCTACCTCATCCATTAGCAGAATGAGAAATTCATTGAACTATGATGACTCTAATTCCTACCATAAACAGAATATGTAGGATGCCTATCTGAGACCTGAGATCTATAATAAGTATTTTAAGTTAAGTCCCAGAACATAAGTCCCATAACATGAGAAATCAAAAAATGATCATTTTTCATCCCTTGTTTCTCACACCGAGCATAGATCACATGGGATTAGGGAACTGCAATGATCATGTCATCTTAATCATAAGTCTATAAAATAGCAAAGGAAAAATCTATATGTAAGCCCTTAAAAATGTACTACAAAAACTTTGATTCTTTCTATAATTGGGATATTTAGGATATCCATCTATGAATTGAGTTTAAACACCCAGTGTCCCAAAGAACCCCTATAAGTCCTTTCTACAAGACGTTAAACTGCATGGTTCCAAAAAACTATGTGGGTTTTGATTCCTATGATAACTTGGATACATAGTAATCATCATAATGGCACAATCCCCTCATCAGAATATTAAATGTCTCCTTTTGTGGAAACACATTCCAAAGCTCTTGGTAATACAACTTTATCACATAATCAAACACCCATTATAGGAGAATGATGGAGAACATTAGATACATACATATGGATTCACTAAAGAGCTGCAATCTTATTTATATGAAATAGAATTACCCCATAATCATTTTGTTAGGGTAGCCGGTCATATATTGGGATTAGGAAGATATTCAAGAACATATCTTAAACCTATAAGAGGGTCATAGAGTAGGCAATAATTCCCCTCAAAAGGGAGAGGTGAACCTGACCTCCCATCTTCTTGGCCAATGCGAGTCCCCAAGAGTCAATGGGCTTGAAAACCTTGGTGAACTCCTGACTTTGGAAAGCATATCTATACCCAGTTGTAGATGAGGGAACCATTGGGAGTTTCTGGTGAGAGCGGCAGTGGTAACTTGATTTTTATGATTGTGCACAATATAAAGCCCCCATAATCAAACCATCATGTGGTTCTCATCCATGCCTCAAATCCTAATGAATAAAATGGTGAACCCGGTGTGAATATCTATAATAACAAAATGATTGGGTTATAATCCTTCATGTTATTTTTCCCTTCACATGAAAAAAAATTACTAGACCAACAAGAATCTTTAAAATTATGGGGGGATAGAATGATCATGTTGTAGGTCACATTGATTTATGTACACTATACAAAAAAATTAGTAAGTTCAGCATGATCTTACAAGATGATCCTCTATAACTGGGGTTCCTATAAGTTCATCCTTGAATTTTAAAGTCCAAATGAGTATAATGGACAAATCATTCATAAAATAACAATTGTGTTAACCATGAAAATATGATTTATAATATTATTCCTATGGTATTGCACAAATTCGTAACCTTGTTCCTTATAATATCCCTAACTTCAGATACTACTCTCAGAATCCCAATTTGAGACAATGAATTTATCATCCAATGTTCACTCCAGTAAATCATATGTGGTTTCAACTCACATGGTACATAAAGAAATTTCACCTTCTTGAAAACTCAAATGACAGGTGTAAAACGTAATGGTCTAGGATTACCACTAATGTGGTATGACCCCAACGATGGAATATTTTTGTGAGGTTCCCCAATCATGGAAACCGTCGATTCCACATCACCCAGGGAAATCCAAAGCTAAACCAGTGGCCCTTGTTGCTACAACCAACTTCTTTGGGAGATTATCCCTAGAACATGAAAAATTCCACCTTAATTCTCTAATGTATGTGGGTTATGGAGCCAAATACAACTCCCTTTTAGTTCAAGTGCTGCTATGGAGGGAACTTGTCAACCTCTGTCACCAACACCATCTCACTGGTACCCACCAGTCACCTGCTGAGGGTACCACTTAACACGTTGGTGCCTCTGATACCCATGCATGAGCAGTAGGGAAAGATCATCAGGGGAGGAAGGAATTGGATATCTATGAGAGGGATCATATCCCACTCCTGCTGATGATTCCTACAAGAATATATCACTAGGAACCAATAAGGAGGCTCATATCCTTGCTGACTTAGAATAAGTTTGTGGGCATATTCTTGTATCAGGGATGGGGAGGTTCATATCTCTAACCCCATAAATGAATTTCATCAGCATATTCCAATGGCACAAGGAGGAAAAAAGTGGGTGCATATTCCTTCCTAAATTAAAGACATCTTCCAGTGTATAATGGAGATAGAAAATGTGCAAGCTTATATCCCTCCACACACTTTGCTAAAATTCCAATATATTTTAGAAATAGATGAATAAATTTGTTGGCATATTATGACAATATTGTAGATAAAGGGACAAACACATACTCTTATCCCAATATCCAAGGAATCTCAACACTCTCATCATCATGAACAAGTGGTTGTACTAGAGAAAGTGCACACTCTTTCTCCCATCCAGGGGGATTATCAGCATGTTTAGATAAAGGATGAGGCATCAGACTGGGCCCACACTCCAGTTCAAACTAGGGATCACCAGGTGAGCACAGTACGTGCCTCAGGATAGGGGTATATTACTATCAAAGAAAAATTGGTGGCATATTCCAAATACCAAGGATATGTCTCATATCCCCGTTTTGGCTAGGGTTGAACATTTGAGAGGTGCACAAGCCTCAGGAAAAGCTCATATTCTAGTCGAAGAAGTCTATAAGAATACCCCAAAGGCCCCGTATCAGTCATGTATCCTCATTCTGGTCAGGGATGACCAAGTGAAAATGGAACAGGCCCTGGTATGGGCTCATATTCCTACCATTGAATATACTTGGCATATTCCCATAGATCACAGAAGTAAGACATATATTCATACTCTTTCCAATGAACAAATGAGCTAGTATCATTCCATGGAAACACAAGAGGAGGATCATATTCCATCTTCCATTCCAAAGGTCTGTCAACATATTATGGTGGGGAATGCATATTCGGAATAGGCTCACATTCTTGTTCCAACATAGGCTCACAAGGTGAGATCATCAAATTCTATGGGGTAGGCTCATAATCCTTACAAGAAAGACCAATGGCATATCCCAAAGGCTTAAGATCATCTCATACTCCCATATTGATTGAGGATTTCAAAGTGAAAACATAACATGACTTAATAAAATCCCATATTTGTTTCAATAATGATATATATGATTGGAATATTTCAATAGCTTCTCAACAGCGAGCACATATTCCCATAATACCAGATGGTAATATACATGTTTTAGAAACCATCATATAGTTGGCTCATATCCCTACACAATCCCAAAAGTTTGGTCATAATATTCCAACCATGATGTATAACATGGCCTATATTCCTAACCTTTTCAATTCCATTGTTCTTGATGTTTTTTGAGACACATTCTCAACACCACTAGGGTCCGTCGATTCTTCTATCGAAGAGGAAGTAGAAAACATTAATTAAAATTATAGTCCTCCTTATAGTAGTGTGGAGATGGATCACAAGGACTCTACTCCTTACATCCATCGTGGTCAACCTCCCCACAGTGATATCTCCCACAAACAACGAAATCCTCCCCTTTCCAAGACACCGCTGTATATAGAGGTGTTAAAGACTCTGACAAATTCATATAGATAGGTTCTTGAAACCTTCGGTTAAACTATATATGTTTCCCCATCAACTTATATTATCATTCCATTCCCATTAGTAGGTTTCCATTAGATCCATATTTTATGGTCTAATTAGATGGATGTGTGTAAGTCTGATGAGGAGGAGAAAAAAATTAACATATAGAGAGAGCTAGCCAAAAAAACCTCCCTATCATGTTTGGGCACCCTCCTACATCTGACTATGAGATCCCAAATGAGCTAGAAAAGGAGTGTGTAATTTATATACACCATAATATGTGGGATACTCATCAAAAACTGAAGTATTGACATATCCCTTATCCAAGATATGTGTTTCACCTTCAGATAATCAATATACTATGTGGTCATCTCGACCTGGCCACTATCTCCATGAATCAGGATCCAAAACTGGAAAATCTCAAGGAAAATATGTTAACATGCTTGACGCCACCACATTGTGACACTTCAGTAGCTAATCTCTAAATCCACATCATGTATCTGTATTCATGGATGGGGATAGTATGGAGCGTTATAATTTGTTGCACCCCAGTAACAACAAAACCCATCACTTTTGAAATACTGTAATGTTATATTCTCTTGTGAAATCAGGTGACCAGGTAATGTTTGGGATAGTTGGTCACTGAAAAGGAATTCTGCCACTTCAATTAAGTACAGAAATTACAAATAGAGGGATAGTATAGCCAATGCTAACTCAAAATAGGCCTCTCTAAGCATCATAAATGCATTTCGGACATAAAGACTTAAGTTGTGATCATCTAAAAACTATCTGTAATGAACGGTTCTCTCCATGGGATGTTTTTTCACCTAGTTATTATACCGTCACAGTTGTGCTACATCAAACAGCCCATAATTGAAGCTTCCATACCATCCTTCCAAAAGCTAACCCATCCCCCTAGGTGAGGATAATATCTACCACCACCTCCACCCCTTAGATCTTCAATTCCTAAGGGGATTCTAGATATATCCTTGGAAGTTGTAGTAAAACCCCGGCCCACTAGGCTAAAGGAATTTATATCTCAATAACCATATCTATGATCATCATCCCCTGAGAGGGACCTCGATAAATGAGTGGTGATTCTATATCACCCACATCCCATTGGGTTGGGGGCATTTATATACTCATTTTTGTTGTGAGAGTCATCAATTCCCAAACTGGATCCATTATTTCTTCAACAACATGACCAATTAGTGCCAATTGGGGCCCTAGATGACCCACATCCTATAGGGAAGGTGCATTTTCTTCATCATTATCACCATACTTGGAATTATTCTTAACTAGGTTGGGGGGAAATCAGAAATGTCCCACTTATCCATCCCATTATGAAGAAAACCTCTTCTGGTTGGGGCCCATATGTAAACTAAAATCTGAAACTCCCATAAATTCATTGTTCATAGGCTGAGATGGAAGGAGCATACAAAAGATGAAATCAGACCCTACAGGGTTTGTAATCCAAAATGGGCCAATATTGAAAAGGGTTCAAATAATGACCCTAATAAAGGTCGTGTAGAATCATCCTGTTTTTTTTTGAATGTAATGTCACAAACACTATTTCTCAATATTCCTCTATGAATTTCATCACTATCAACATGGAATACATCGATCAATATGAAAATGAAAAGGTCCACAAAACCATGAATCTACCCTAAGAGGATGGATATTTATATACAACCAATGAGGATACGTGAACCTGAAACCAAAGAAGGCTCCGAAATATGGCACCTATAAATATCAAGTTTCCACCCCCAAAATGAAATAATGCCAAGTGGAAAGGTGTTTCTACATCATAATCACCAAACAGAATAGTTGATTTTCCTTCTATGGAGGAACAACTATCACGATATGAAAGTGAAATACAAACTCTCCAGCAAATCAATTAGGAACTTATCATAGGTAATATTCCCATAGGGCATTGAATTCAAGAAGAGATAAATATTCTCCCTCCCATAGGTGATTCTCAATTAAGAGAGGTATCTGAGCATCATATTGGATCTAGATCTAGACTACCAGTCTACATAAATGAATAATCAAAAATGATCGTGACTTCCCTCAGTTACAGTGATTGCATCTCCCTTTCTAGATAAATCATTTGGTCATAGGATGAATTGATAATTAGTGGGATATGAAGATGGGACCACCTCATCATCCCCCTCCCTCTCCCTATAGATGGGAGATGGTACCAATAGCAGTTCCCCCAGAGTTACTTAACATCCTCAAATCCTTTTCTACTATAATGGAATCCATGGCAGGGCTACGCACACCCATGCTAGCTGAGAGGAAGCCTTATTCTGAATGAGTGGATGATAATCCACCTCAATTAAACTTTAGTAATACTACCTTATCTACCTTTCATTGTGTAGGAGAACCTAAACAACATGTCAAAATATTTGTATCCTGATGTGGTCTGATGATGGGCCCTCGAGATCAATAGGAGGAAACAATGATGAGATGTTTTATACAGAATATGAAAGGGCCATCCTTTTTTATTATAAAATTCTATATGTAAGATCTGTTTCAAGATGGTAAGACCTTCGTCTTTAGTTCTTTATCAGTTCATCTACATGCCAAGAAATACAAAAATTATCGGCCTAACAGAATGCAAGCAATGTGATAATGGGAGGGTTTCTTGTTTCATAAAAAGATGGAAATGTTAAACCTATTCACTCAATATCCCTCTCTCACAAGAGAAAATACAGTAAATCTATACTGAAAACCTCATTTATGAGTTTCATACACCTCTAAATCCCATAAAGTATCCACATGGGTTTCTAGAGTTCACTAAAATGGCACAATGCCTTGAGGAGGCTATTCAGTGAACCCGATACAAAACTCGACTGATGTCTATATAGTACAGGGGAAAATTTTAGGAGAAGAATAAGTTTTAACAGTCACCCACAATCCAGTAGTAATTCAAATCAAGTACCTTGGAAGGATCCAAACTTACCATCACCAACTATCGAGTTAGGACAACCACATAATAACCCTCAGACAAAAGGACAAGAAAATAAGGGTCACCTGGGGTTTGAGGAATGAATGAACAAATTATACTCATTATTATATGAACATGTCACTAATTATTTATTAACCACCATGGAAAATAACATTTATAGGCTTCTATAGCCTAGAAATCCTGATGAGGTCAACCTCACCAACCATCCCGATAACTACCCTTACCATAGAAGGTTGGGTCATAATATCCAAGAATACTTTATATTCAAAGACATCCTTCAAGGCATGGTAAACTCTAGATATGTGATATTATACAACTCCCTAGAGGATATGTCTTGTATAAGAGTCATCAAGTCTAAGTAAGAATATGGATGGCAGAAAGCTTTAGCCAGACACACGCAAAAGTTTGACAACTAGATGAATCAGAAACTAGTTACACCCTAAAATCATAGTTTCACGGACCTTCTATAGCTCTTCCACCTAAAAATTATACACGATCATCATAGTTAGGAAGAAATTTAAGAGAAATAATCATATTCTGATCTAATGTAGGATCTGACCCTTGTAAATTTCTTCCATGTAACAACCATAGAACGGGAACCTCCCTGCCAGAAAAAATCCTCATCATATGAAGAGAACATATTTGATTATTTCAATGTGATACACTTGGTCAAACCCTTCTCTAATGATGAGTATTATTGTAAAAAATCTCTCAATTCTTCATTGAATCCTTTTTGTATTGGTTATGTTTGTTGACAAAGTGGGCCTCTATGTTGTGTTTGTTGAAAAAGCAGACCACAATGTTCATTTTTGTGGAAAAAGGTGGTTTACATGGTGAGTTTTATATTTCAGGATATTTTTTTTTCAATACATGATTTAAATAAGAACCTTCGCAAAGGAATGGATGATCTGGAGGTGGTAAAAAAATAGCAGATACAAGGTGGCTCTGTTTTCCAGTGTTTGCCAAATTTTTGGGCCTCAAAATTGAAAAATGGAGAAAATTGTTTTTGGAAAAGGGACTTGTGCATCAGTATCTTGGAGGCTTGGAAAGTTATGAGCCACATTTTTTTCAAGATCAGAATAATAAAATTTGAAAAAGGGAAAAAGGGGTGCCCATGTTTTGGTTTGGGCACACAAGGTGACTAGGGTGACAGAGGCTAAGGTGGCTGGACTTGCGTGTAGGGAGGAGACTTGCACGTCATCGCTCTGGGTACCAAAAATTCCTATTAATATAGGGACACCCCTCCTAATATGGAAATAATCTCAACACTTAGAGAAAATTTGAGCTCCAATCATGCAGGTGGTTTGGGTGCACAAGTGGTGGTCTGGTCGTGTAAGTATAAAGTTATTTAGAAGATGTGTGCCAGTTGATAGTTGTGCACCAATAATGGTTTGGAAGTAAAAGGGTGTCAGTCACCCATGTTCTGAGTTGGAGAAGGGAGTGTCGTGCAAGTTCTTAGGTGAAACTTACACGCCAGTCTTATAAAATCACGTCAGTTGATAGTTTCTTGCCAATATTGGTTTGGGCGTAAAACAATTGTGGGTTTCTCAAGTTATGGGTTGGAGAAGGGAGTGTTGCACAAGTGGTTTGGTGACACCTACATTCCAGGCTTGGAGAAGCACACTGTTCATTCTAGGGATGCACGAAAGTTGGATGATTTCCCAGTACTCCTGTGGTAAAGTTGTATTCATTAGTGGGTGAAAGTTGGACGTCAACAGAGCATCTATCAACAATTAATGATACAGATTTCATTAGAGATAATGTAGGGGCCTACAACTCGATAAAATTTGAGTGGATACCTTCAAGAGCAGTGAGGAAAGGAAGAGGAGTAAGGTGATCCCCTCCATCAATAGTGAGCTAGAGAGAGAGAAATAGGGAGTGAACCTTGGGAAAGTTGTGAGATGACCCTAAAATTTGTAAAGGCAGTGAGCCTGGGCATAGAAGTGATCTAGCCCAAACATTGTAAATTGGAAGTGAGATTTAGTGGATATGGTATATTGGCATATCATCATTCTATACTTCTTGGACGTAGCCCAGTGTGGGTGAACCAAGTAAAAATATTTGTGTCCACCTGCTTACTTCCCTACATTGCATCTGAAACATCATTATCAGATAAATAAGGAAAGAACATGATAAAATTTAACAACATAAGAGGAAACAAATTGAAACTTATAATATAGAGTTCAAGATCCAGTGAGGAAGGAAGAATTTTGAAATATAATACCCACACCCTGATTCACCCCCCCACCCCCTCTCAGGGCATCTAGGCCCCTTTTATCCCTAACAAGTATGCCCCCAAATATGAATTTCCAACACATAAATAGGGAATATGAGGCCTCATGCACCAAAATCAAGGATACAAGAGATAGAGAAGACATGGTGAGACCCAATATTCTGATCATATCCCTATGGGGGACATATGTGTAGCTGAAACTCATGGGAAAGAACTCTAGTGGGCCCAACAGAGGAAAAGAGGTTCCCAAAGTCCTCCAATAGTAGCATGCATCGGATTTTCTTGCATGACCACCTAGCTTGGGTTCAATACAATAAACCAAAATAATATAAAAGATTATCATAACCTATACTATTGGCAACATATATCCCCTCAACTTTTTCACAAGCCCCCGGCCCGTCCACCTCATATGCCTCATCTCATGAATTGCATGCCCATAAGCATCCTCATGTCAGTAAGTGTGGACCTTTGGCACAAAAGTATGACATTCTAAAATGGATAGCTATTTTACCTTAAAATCTCTCAATCCTTGATATCCTTCATCTTTAAAAATAAATCAGGGAGGCGCTTTTTGAATTCCTCCCAAGCCCATAGGAGTTTGAGATAGAATTCGTTGCGTCTGAGGTCTATTGAGTGGAGACCAGGTCCTCCAAATGTCATGTCGCTATCTCATTCACTGATCAAGATATGAAGTAGGGAATCCAAGTATATATCAACCCCCTATATGTTTTGGGTATACACAATAATGTCAATTTTCAAAGGGTTCTAATTAATATTGTATTTGGGATCAATGTCATCCTAGTTCGAACCCTCTGATGTTTGGAATATAGAGAAAGAGATTTATCTCACACAAAGATGACCATTCAATGGTATAAAAACCATGATTAAATAACCCTCAGGAAGATCAAAATCGATTCCTATTTTGGGGAATTCACATCTGATACTGAGTTCATTGTTTTTCATAAAGTCACCACATATAATGTTCTTCTTGGGAGTCCCTTGTTCCATAGCCACTTGGTGGTACCTTCAATATTCCATCAGTGTCTAAAGTAACCCATTGATGTAAAATTCATAATACTACTTGGTGAAAACGCCCCCTTAGAGACTTGCGGTTCCACATATTCTGAAATAGTTTTCTACAATAAGAGAGGAAAGAAACCATCAGCAGATGATGATATATAGGTTGTATCTCCCAATGTCTTGGGGACCACCCCTGTCATTCCCTAGAGTATGATCGACACTAACTATGTGCTCCCCATAATTTTGTTTGATATATTAGATCTAATCCCAGAGGTCCAAGACCCTCCTATCCTTAGTAATAGTATTAAATACAATCAACTATGGTATCTCACTGTGATGACTTGGATAGAAATGGATGTCAATTTCTCTTCTAATTTCATCCCTTGCCCTGATAGTGATGGAGAAGCCCCCAAATTTCTAGCTTCATATGAAAATGACTCTATAGAAACATAATTGGAAGTAGATGGGGATGGTCTTAGGAATTCCCCTCCAGAATTTGAGGAAGGTGTCTCCACCACTATAAATGATCTCAAATAGATAAATCTAGTAATATAAGAAGACCTACAACCTACTCTGATTAGCTCCACCATTCCCCCTTAAGGATAAAGACATATAAATTGAATTTCTAAAGAAACACCAATATTTTTTTCTTGGAACTATATATAAATGCATGGACTAAATCTAGATGTGGTTGTGCACCATCTCGGACAACCCATGAGCATCTAGTCTTCAAGTATACAACCTAGAGAATGTACCCTACTCATGCAACTAATGTTGAGGTAGAAGTTAACAAGTTGATCAAATCCAACTTTGTTTGAGAAGTGAAATACCCATGATGGCTTACCAACATCATCCCCATCAAGAAAATTAATAGGAATATTCAAGTATACATTGACTTCAGAGAGGTTAATAAGTATTGTAGAAGGATGATTTCTCATTGTTGATCATAGAACTCTTGATAATTGAGATTGGTGGATTTCAAGGCATTTCTTTCATGGATGAATACTCAGGGTACAATCAGATCATTATGGCCCTCGAAGATGGATAATCCACTACCTTTAGAGCACATCAATGAATATTCTTCTATTAGATCATGCCCTTTGGGTTAAAGAACACTTGAACCACATATCAGCACACCACACATCAAATATTTAATCCATTCCTTGGAAGGATAGATGAGTGTTTTGTCAAAAACCTGGTTGTTAAATCACAACAACGACATGATTAATTCATGAATATCCAGACAATTTTCGACAAGTTGTGACAACACAGTTTAAAGATGAATCCACTGAAATTTTCTTTTTGGGTAACATCGAGAAAGTTCATTATCCTTTTGGTATGCCACTATGGAATTGAGGTTTCTCCAAATAAGACCAGTGTAAGTTTAGCAATGTCATTTCCCATAAATCTCAAAAAACTATGGGGAATCCAAGGGAATATCACCTAAATTCAATGATTCATATCCAACATGGTTAGAAAAGATATCCCGTTTACTAGGCTAATAAATAAGGGAATTAAATGGTACAATGACTGTCCAAAATCCTTCAAAAGTCTTAAGTAGTACTTACTCCACCCACTGGTTTCGATGCCTCTAGTGGAATAGAGGCCACTCATCTTATATGTGTCCACCATCCAACACTCATTGGGTTCCCTCCTTACATAGAAAAATGATTTCGTAAGTTAGAATAGTCTCTACTACCTCATTTGAATGATTCTAGGTACCTAAACCATATATTCTAATGTTGAGAATAATTTCCTTACACTCATCTTTGTGGTAAAAAAGATGAGGCATTTCTAGAAGCACCACAAAGTCCAAATGGTCTCTTATGTTGATCCGGTCAAATACATCCATGGTCTTCCAATGTTGAATAGGCACATGGATCAATGTTCGATCATTTTGTAGCCATAATACATTTAATTTATATCATAAAATTTAGTGAAAGGGAATTCTATGGGTGATTTCCTCACAACAAATCATGCCCTATAAAATACACCAGAGGACACCGAGATTCCAGATGGGGAATTATTCTATGCCCATGGAACTCCCCAAACATAGGATATATACTTTGATAGCACATCCTAGATCCCTATTAGAAAAAATATGGAAAAACAGAAGCTCAATCGGGGTGGTCTAGGGATTGTATTTGTCTCTCCAGACAAAATAATTTTCCCTACTCTTTCTCATTATCTGAAGGCTATACAAATAATTATGAATAATACCAAGCCCTTATTGGTGGATTAGAAATATCGCTACAACTGTACATAGACTACCTGAATATCAAAGGGGAATCAAAATTGGTGACAAAGTAGATCAATGGTGAATATTCCATTAAAAAGATGAACTAGCCCCTCTCATTGGCTATGTTAGGGGACTGATGGTAGAGTTCCCTTTTGATCCCCCATTACATTATGTTCCCAGATCACAAAATGCTCACACCAATGCACTGGCTCATACATCCACTGTCCTAGATGAACCTAATTAGGAGAAAGTAATCATTCATATCACTTATTGAAGAATGGTATCATCGATTGTCATATGTGATATAGAAGAAATCAATCAATTCATCACTTCCCTAGAGTGTGATATCCAACAACCACCCCTAGATGGATCGATCCCATAATTGGATATCTCTAAAATGGGATTCTCTCAACAGATATTGTCAAAAATGAATAGATCTATCACCATATAACAAAGTCCCCTATTCAGGATGGTCCAAATAAGAAAAAATACCTCTGCAAATGAGTCTTTAATGGAATCCTCCTAAGATGCATAGAAGAAGGAGAAATTATCACCATTATGGAAGAAGTCCATGCAGACTCTTTTAGTGGAAATCAATCCATAACTGGGATTTCTCACCAAATCATGAGGTTTGAATATTACTGGAAAACCACAATACAGGACTCCATGGAATTCACCAAGAAATATCATGTGTACTGTATCAATGAAAACTTCATCCATCATCCCCTATAATTGATGCATACAACTAAATATTCGAGGTCATTTTATATTTGGGGGATGGATGTTGTGGGACCATATCCCCCAGCCACAACTAAGCAGTTCAAGTACATCCTCACTACTACCGAATTCTTTTCCAAATGGGATGAGGCAATTCTTCTGATGGAATTCAAGACAAATAATTTCATCAACTTCATGAAGTCCCATATCACCACCAAGTTCTAGGTACCTCACACAATATTGAAGGACAACATCCGCATCTTATGTTATAAATAATTGAATAGAATATACCAAGAGTATAATATCGAGTCCATTCACTAATATTGATATCATGCAGTGTAAAATAGATAGATAGAGGCCTAAAAATAAGACTCTATCAAATATAGTCTAGAAGATGGTGAATAAGGATAATAAGTCTTGTCTAGAAAAACTCCTCCATACTTTATAGGCCAATTGTACAACCATATATACTAACTCACAAGAAATTCCATACTCATTGGTTTATGAGACCAAGGTAGTGTTACCCATAGAGGTCCAGATTATTTCACTCCAAATATCCATTCGTGGATAGCTCTCAGATGGTAAACAATCATGAAATCAGTTGGATGAATTATAAAAGCTATATGAGAACATATTGTGCATACTACACAACCTGGAGGTCCATCAGAATTGGATAGAACATGCCTTTTATAAAAAAAATATCCTTCATTCATTCCCCTATGGAGAACTGGTGCTGGCTCTTAGATCCCCAATGATACCAGGAAAGAAACCCCTGAAATTGGAACCCATGTGGGAAGGGCCATAAGTAATACATAAGGTTTATCATAATGGAGCCTACACATTGGACACCATGGATGGGGAGTGTTTCACACCACCCACCAAAATGATATTTCTCAAGAAATACTTTTCATTACTATCATAAAATGGGAATCCAGATCCAAGTAATCCACTTCATTCATCCTGAGTACGATGTTAAACTATGCAAATTCGTCCTACCCACATGATGATAAACTATACAGAGTTTTTCCTAGGTGCATGACATAAAACCACATGGTTACCTAAGAACTATCTATGGATTGATTCATGGTATCATAGTATATATAGTGACAATAGAACCATTATTCTTAGTCACAACCATAGGATTAATATCTTTTCACATCGGGAGATCCAATGTCCTTACCACATGACACTAAAACTATGAGGAAAATTTCCTTACAGCACGACACTAAACTACAAGTAAGTGTCCTTACTGTATGACACTAAAATTTATGGAAAAATTATTTAATACATGATACTAAACTATATGAAAAATGTCTTTACCACCTGATGTAAAACTACAAAGATCCATAAATTCCCTTTTCCTTCACAGTGGGTGATCTACATTCTTACCATATGACGTAAAAATACATGAATCCATAATATTAATATCCATTCATGTCATGTCACCCACTTCCTTATCACATGATTTTAAAATACATGGGTTTTCTAGAACTATGTGTGGATTTATTTTAATTTCAAATGAGATAAGTAGGGACACCTCGATCCTATATATTGGCCCAGCCACCACATGAAACAAAATTCTCATATCCAGCTCTTAAATGTATTTGCACTGTGAGAGGGACCCTTTCTATTCCTTTTTTCTTACATCAACCATAGTTCACATGGGTTTAAGAGTCTTGGTAAGGGCTTCCCCACACAAACAAGGAATAATAGATTTTGACAGGACCATCTATATCTATAATGAAACATCATAAAAGGCGCACCATGATTCCATGTTGTATGACATTAAACTGTACAGTTAATTTCCTCTGCACAATATGAAACTACATAATCCTGTGGACCTCACCTGATATAACCACTATATCTAGTGTTGGTCTTCTACCACACCTCCATCCATTATATCCTTGTTCACGTTAGTGAGAAAACATCCTTTCCCCATGACGTTAAACTGCATAGTTCATTAAGAACTATGCATGTCTTGATTCTCATTTTCATGGGATATATAGCGACACCCGAACTTCCATCCTTGGGACCAACTGCAACATCACCAATTTTCCATGTCGATCCATCTTCGTCCTTTCTAGATGATGTTAAACTACACGGTTCCTTAATAACTATGTGCAGATTGATTACTTCCATCATAAGATACGTATTGATGTAGGGGTCTTCAAACCTAGGACTAACTACAAAAACCAAAATAATTCACATCTCTATATATGGTCGAGACCTGCATAGAATATTTCCCAGTCAAGAACTACATGTGACTTGATTCCTTTCCTCGCAGGATATGTATTGATGTTTGGATTTAAAACACTGGTCCCAATCACATTAAATCAATATAAATATTCCCCCCTCTTCACGTATGGGTCATACCTACGTAGGGTAATTATTAATTAACTATGTGTGTATTGATTCCCATTTCCATGGGATACATAGTGACACCCATAATTCCATTCATGGGCCCACCCGCGATACCACCATTTCATGTCGGGGGATTTGTGTCCTAACCACATGACATTAAACTGCATGGCTCTTCAGAACTACGTGTAGTTTGATTCTCATTTTCATGAGATACTTAGTGAAACCTAAAATTTCACCCTTGGGCCAAACCATAACATTTTCATTCATTCATGTCAGTTCCTACATCCTTACTGCATGATGTTAAACTACAATTGAAACATCTTGGTCACATGAAATTAAAGCAGCATAGAAAATTTCCTTACCGAATGATTTCAAACTATACAAAAAACATCCCCACTACATGATGATAAATTGTGTAGACCATAAACCATTTTTCATTCCTTATCAAAGGACCACAGGGGACTTGCCTCAATTAACTAGTGTAGGGATTTCTTCTAACATGTTTTAAAAAACACCTCGATCCACGTGCCACACTTCATGTCTTGTGTACCTCAAGTTACCAAAGTCCTTTCAAAGACCTTGGAAAAGAAAATATATCTCTCAGTTTGGTCATGTAATTTATACATAAGGGCTTGAGACCCACCAAACCGCAACATCATGGCCCAATATAAAGGGATTTCTAATTATTATGAGCCTGAAATCATCAAGGTAGAACTCAACACCTTATTTTGATCTGAACCTATCCTCATATGACTATCCCATATCATTACTCATGACCTAAGAACCATCAGCTATGATTTACAACATTTCTATCTTCTTCTCAGAAGTATGTTGGAGTGCTCTTGACCCCAGCTATCCTAATTAGGATCTTTTGTAACATATTTTATATTAGGTCTATGTGAGTCATGAACTTAAATTAAATTAAATTTGGTCAAAGATGTAAAACCTTAAAATCCATCCTATAATGGTCAAAATTTTAATACCCTAAACTACTAGAGAAATAGACACAAAACTTGTCATGTTGAAAACCCACAAAAGGTGACCAGAGAAAAATTCAATTCTTTTTCCACTAAAGTCTTCATATCTAGAGTTTAGAGTGAAAATAAATAAGTCATAAAGCTTATATGGTATACTTTGTAAACCTAGTAAAAGACAAGTTGTTCTTGCTAGACCCCCTGGTCCAGGAAAAATCTAGAGTAATGATTTTTCTCATTTACTCACCATAAGAATATGTTCTCTAGGAGGTAACATAACTTTTAGG
This sequence comes from Viscum album, assembly GCA_963277665.1. Taxonomy (NCBI): domain Eukaryota; kingdom Viridiplantae; phylum Streptophyta; class Magnoliopsida; order Santalales; family Viscaceae; genus Viscum; species Viscum album. The sequence goes on along the minus strand of OY728159.1, from coordinate 494,324,922 downwards.
GTGTTCAAACCATTATTGGATATTACATTTTTCAAAAATAAAACCTCATGATTTGAGTGTCTTGGATCCCCATAAACCATCCATATCCCTTAGAAAATATATATGGCTTCATGTGACCATTTAATTGACTATACATTGATGCATATGGCTCATGTGTATGTTCCCATGACTGTCATCCAAATGTGTCACTCTGCAAAATGGACATCCCAATCCTCATGAGCCCTAAAATCATTACAAAATCACTTTTCACCTCAGCGTGTCTGAACTACTCCCATTATGACTGTCTCATATCCTTCTCCTAATCTGAGTACTTTAGGCCATGATTTACAATCTCAGTACTTGACTATCTGAGCGGATTCTACATCCTCTAAGTTATGTCACCATTTGTTTACCCTTTATTAAGGCCATAATGTGACACTCAATTATAGAATTTTTTTGGGCCCAAACCTTAGGATTTTAAACCATAGTGTATAGGGATCAAGCTTCATAATCAATAGCTAAACTACCCAAGGGTTCCAAAACCTTTTTTGGATAGCTTTCCACCCATATCCATCCTCATCATCTGGACATTTGAGTCTTTATAAATCTTTCATATCTCTCATAAATAAGTGTATATCATATTTTTCATGGACATGATATCAAAGTATAAGGTCCATGGCCCACCGAATAAATGCATCGCCTCCTTGTCAAAATGGATCTTTAATCCTTGTGAGCCTTGGAAACACTGTGGTGGAACCCAGCACCTCAGAGTGTTATGAGTCATCCCTGAGATGTCTTTCCCATATCATATTCATGGACTCAAAATTTTGGGTTATGATTTACATCACTCACATTCTAACTATCCAGGAGGACCTAGCATCCCTAATATTTCACCCTCAACCAATATTGATTCCAAAAATCTTTCATTACCCTTGGAAAAGAGTTGGTATTAGATTTTCATGACCATTCTATCGATGCACAAGGGATTTAACCCACCAAATAAAGATATATCCTCCTTGTATGAAAGTAAATCCAATCCTTGTGATCCCTAGAAACACCATGGAAATAATTAGCACCTTAGTGTGTTTTAGGTCATTACCAGTGTTTCTGTACCACATTTCATGGTTATTGATATGAAGTCTGAGCTAAAAGACCCTAAAATAAAGAAATATTAGGTTATATTTGAAAGACCCTAAACTAAACCAATATGAGGTCTGACCTAAAAGACCCTAAACTAAAGTAATATCAAGTTCGATCTGAAAGATCATAATCTAAGAAATATCAAGGTCTGATCTAAAAGACCATAAACTAAATAAATATCATGTATAATATGAAAGACCTTAAACTAAATAAATATCACGTCTGAGTTAAAAGTTCTTATACTAATCCAATATTAGTTCTGACAAAAAAAACCCTAAATTAAAATAGTATTATGTTTAATATAAAATACCTTAAACTAAATCGATGTTAGGTCTAATCCAAAATTCCATAATCTAAAGTATGGAGGTTTCTTAGACTTAAGAATGTTGCATGGACCACTACATGGCCTTGGAATAATCTAGAGAATATAGACAAGAATATCACCTTTGATAGAAGATATAGCACTCTCACTCTGGGACATGTATCCTACCCAAGCAATCCATCTGAAAATCTGATGATCTCAAGATAACTAGAACAGATTTTCAGTAGATAATATCATGTTAGTGGGAATTAATGAGTAATTATTCAGAGTAATCTATTATGATTTAAATATTCAGATCCATAAATTCAGGTTTACTTGATGTTATGAAAAGGATAGGTATCATTGGAAATTATCATAACATCAAAGTAAGAAAATATCATCCACAACATAAATGAAAGAAAACATTATAATAGTATATAAATTTAAGAAAATTCATCCATTCACAGTGTGAAATAAAATGAGGAATATCTATATTTTGAAGTATCCCCAAACTCTCAAAAATAGAATTCATTACAGAGGTTGAGCTAAGATAAAATTTGATAGGATGCAATGGAATGGTCTGCACGAGTTTGATATGAAGAATTGATGGAATGAGGGAGTTCCTCTCCCCCCAATTCTTTGGCCTCTACCCCACGACAAATATCCTTGACCAAATCCATAAACTCATCAACCCTCTTTCAAGTGGTTTCCAAGAAAGATGATGATCTTGAAAGATCATACCTCATATGAGTTGTGATTTCCTCACATATCCATATCTATATAGCCCAAGCATCCATATAAACCCAAAATTTGGATATCAACTAACGAACTTGATCCAATGCCTCTAGCGTATACCTCATTTTCCTAGAAAATGGATCCTCTTCTACAATATTGTTCAAATACCTTTCACTCGTGGCTAGATCTTTTTGGGTAAATATTATTTTCTACATAATTTCATACAAAGGATTTCGGTCAAAACCACCTACCCCCATGTCATGAAATAATTAGTGAAGGTGTTACCCTTGGTCTTGGAATACTTCCAAGTGGGTCTTAGTGATCATGGTATGGATATATTTGTAAATCATCCTATGTTGCGCATGGGCCTCTGCAATCGATGAATGAGGCACTATGGGAGGATAAGTAACCAGTTGAATCAATTCAAAAATAGAAGAAGAATCACCATATTCCATTATCTCAATTATAATATCATCCTTAGATTTTGTTGGAGGATCAACTTCTTCAATAGAGTTTTTTTCACCATCATAATATTCACCACTCGAATGAGATCTCTTTCTTGACGTCTGCCCAGATCTTCGATCAACTCCATCATCACCTCTAATAGTGGGGTTGGTGAGAAAAAAGGCAAGACATGATGGACCAACTAATTAATAACACCACTTAGATATTTTGTTTCCCAAACATTATTATAATCTTGGGTTAGGAAAGCATATGAAGCATCAGTAGACCGAATCATGATCTCATCCTCAATATCTTCATGTGTCAGCATCTTCTAAAATTGGCAGATGACCCCAAGATATCACTCCCCTCAAACTCTGAATAAAGTAGGATGGTATTCCCTTTAAATACAACCAAATTGATGAGTGAATCGATAAGGTACATAAGTTTCATAGATAACTATATCTTCCACTTTGGATGCAAGAACCCCATCCTAGAGAGAGATCATATATGAACTTTTATCAAGGGAACCACTATCATTATCAATAATTGATACAACTAGTGCATTGAAAGAAGTAAAATCAAAGCCATCGAATTGGATCAATGTATCATTAACCTCAATAGGGATTACTAACATAGCCTCAAACCCATATATATTCAATAATTTGGGGAGGGATGAATCATTGGGGATCCAGATGGTGTTGAAATATTCATAAAAATAAAAGTAATCCCCTATCTAGCCAAATATAAGATGGAGAGAATTTTTGATCCTGTAATGGGTTCTACCTTGTTGAATATAGACCATGATCTGGTAAAGGCAAATAAGGACTGGTACATCCAAATTGAGATTTTGTTCTTTCGCAAGTCGCGCCACTATCACCAATTTACTAACTCAGATCCCTAAGCACATATCCCTAGTTAGTAAAAGCCACCAATTTAAAAACATGGCTATAAATACTTTTATACTAAGGTATAGAGAGATATATAAATTCAATTAGTAACCCCATGAGGTATAGTCCCCAGTTTCCAAGATAGCTTAATATGAGTCAATGTCATCATGAAATTGCTGATAAGGGAACCGATAAGAATGTATAGCAGTTGGCATATCTCCACTATATTAATATATTTATATATATATAATACTTGAAATAAATGAGTGAATGCATTGTAATATCCTTCTTCAATTTATCCTTTACAACAATAATCATATTCTTCCCCAAAATTGGGGTCTGTAAAGGATCATCCCAGACATCCGCAGCAGGGAGGAATTTATCATAAATCTCTCCAAGAGGGGGAATACCACCTAGTTTTTTGATATCCCATAGGTTGATACCCACTCCACCATGGGAAATATTTAATTTTTTGGTACCAAGGCACCAATATCTGATCATTTTTCAAATAATGTTGAGATAGTGGTAAATGATAGACTTGGAAATTCACTCAACTTCATTAATATGAACTCTATACATCTGGTCAAAAAATTATATGCATCTTCACCTAACCCAAAAGGTTCATTCCTATTCATTGAAAAAATTTCCTCTAGGGTAGAGATCTCACATTGATCCCCATACATTACTTGTATTATTCATAGAGGAATCAAAATATACTCCAATAGCTCTGAGTAACACGTTAATGAGAAAAGTCGCATCCATATGTACCAAAGGGGGGAGTTTTCCAATATATAATATAATTACTAAGATCAAGCTATGATCAGTCGACCATCCTTGGAAATTTTCATTTGGACATAGTCAAGAGAGGTTAACACCCAACAAAATGACATATTAGAGTCCGGAGGGTGGATGGGATAATCATTCAGTAGACCAAACCAGTATCTAGGAAGTCATTAAGATAAAGGGTTGTCCTGAAGATCATATGGGATAAACCTCTTTAGACTCTCATTATCAGTATACATATGATATTGAGGTTTGATATTTAGATTCTTAGCCATCATGTCCCTTTGATTGGTTGTAGCTGAGGAAATGGATGAGAACGAGAATCCATCTTAACAAGTGTAACTTCCATATGTCAAATATATGAAATAAACTCTTTTAAAAGTAAAGACATAAACCAGAATCATAATGTGCATCACATAATTCATAAAGGGATTCACAAAATAAATAAAGTGTTCATAAATCTCTTAACCTCTGAAGGACTCGCGGCCCGCAAAACCCCTATAGAGTATCACACAATTGCATGACCCCGTTGGAGACTTGTGATTACATAACTTGGACCTGGTCACGCTAATCTCATAACAATCAGGAGATCGAATGATCAAGCTATAATACCCCATGATACCCTCAAGAAAATCATAATCCTCATAGATAATGTTCTAGAAATTACCAAAGTGTGGTTCATGTTTGAACTGGACAGGTTCTTGAGTAAAATCAATCTCACAAGGAAAGTTCTCATGAAATGGGGTCTCGTGATTGGGACTCATGAATATGCCTCACAATTAGGACTTTTGGAATGGTCTTACAACATTAGAACATGATGAAGGTAGTGTGAGAGAGATCTAGGGGAATGATACTCATTGGATAAAGCTTCCATCCCTCCCTCTATATATAGGGAATCCAACAGAATACTATATCCTTCTTGGCATATCTAACGTCACCCAAGATTCCAATTTGTGATAACTCTAAACAATCATGTGGGAATTTACTTTCCTTAGAACTAATCTCTTATCCCTACAGTTGTTGCTCTTTAGGGGTGTTATTTTTTGATTTCCTCCAAATGAGCATTAGAAAATTCTCAAAGTAAAAAATACTAGAATATGGGTATTATTTTCACTGCAAAGGAAAAGAAGAAGAAGGTGGTTGAGACCTATGGATCACATGAGCCTTCAAGTGACTCTCCATCTCATGAACATTATGATGTAATGTAAAGACTCCACATATAGTGAATAGCCTATAGTAGATCCCATGAACCCCCCTTTGACAAGTCTTCCTGCTATTATGAAGGCTCTCCTGAAAATCGGTGATCGTACAGTGTTAGTCGGGTATGCTCCCCCATGCCACGTGGTTTTTCAGTAGAAATCACCTAAAAATACAACCAAAACTTCCTTTGAAAATGGTGGGGAAGATATCCAAAATGTGGATACCCCTATCATTCAAAATGTTCATTTTACATATCACTGATTGGAAGGATAATTTTCCTAAAAAATATCCAAACAAATTCACATGACCCCCAAACCTTTTTGGAATAAAAAAAGGAAATAAAAATGGAGTAGTTGGGAGCTACTCATGGTTGTAAATATCACACAACAAGCCCCTAGTGGTCTACGAGAAACCATGAGTCCCTGAAGACATACCCGCCTTATCTCATGAAATACCTTTGGCTTATCAGCATCATCGTATAGAAATCCTTGGGTATGTCCAGGAAACCATGTGCTTCCCTTTTTTCTCTCTAAGTATAAATGGATGGTTTTTCCCATGAAATGATCATGCTTCCCTATAGGACCTCTTTATTTTATTCAACACATCATCAAAAAATAGATTAATTGTCTTTGACATTACTCATCTAATATTACATGACCCTCAACCTTTGGTACATAAAACAAAGGAAATAAAAGAGGGAGGAGGCAGAATCCTCTCACAGTCATAAAATCTTTATAACGCTCTAAAGAATCTTATAGAGTGGTATTGTGAGACTCCTAGACAAGCTACCTTGATCTTGTGAAAACCATTAGACAATCCACCCTTGCCTCGTGAAGTATCCCAAACAAGGCATCAAGCATCTCATGGTGGCCTTTTAATAGGAATTGTGGTCTCGTGAAGGCCCTTAGACATGTCAATATGACAATATGGAAGTCCTTCCACATAACCACATGATCAAACAAGTCCCCATTAATTGTAAATAATCCAATAATGGATTTTTGATGAGAGATACTCATGGTTGCTAAAAATCAGGTGATTCCCTCAGAGCAATCCACATAAAAGGCTCATGAAGATGCATGGTTCCATATCCCTTTATCGACTCCATCTTGTATCCATGCTAGATACTTCATGAAAACTGATGAACAACCAAGGTGGTGAGGCCTATAAATTCCCAACCCCATCATGAAAAATGCACAACTACCTATCATGACCAAGAGAAAAAACTTTGGTAATTCCACACAAGCACTAGGTTGGATTTCTTGGATCAACTGATCTCGAAATAAACAAGTACTCATTCATGTAATATGTTGGTGAATAGATGGGGTGATAATACACCATGAATAAATCACATTGAGTGATCACTCATAGATCACACAAAGGGATCCTGGTAGGACATAAAAAGAACCTCCCACATGTCTGCTAGATCGCATTAATATTAAAATAAAATAGAACTAAATGAATCTAAGGCACTCATAATAAAAAGACTAAAAAAATATTAAAGGTGTAATACTTAAGTGGAAAATATGTTCAATGACTCTCGTGCACTTTTCATGAATCATTCAAGATAGGTGAAAGCACCTAGAAATTTTTTCCATAACTTGCAATGTTTCTTCAGCATGATATTTGGGACATGAAAAAGATTATGTACATGTCAAAGTAAGTCACACAGTCCCCCTAGGTGTACAAATTTAGTCTCGTGAAGCCCTTTGGGATCATCACTTAAGCCTTGTGATGTCCTTAAGATATATATCCTAACTTATATAATGGTTCTAGATCATGTCAGCCAAGTCTCACGATCATATTTGTTCTTGTCAACTAAATCCCATGCGATACCCACTGGGTAAGTCATCAGAGACTTGTAAAACCCTCCAAACATGTTGTCCATGACTCACAATGACCTAAATGGGATGTTATCCTAGACATGTGACACCCTTTGATATATATATTGTATTGACTCTCATGAAACCCTCCATATGTGTCAATCCAACTCCTGCGAGTTGAACTAGGGAAAGTTAGTTTGATCATGCGACACCCTCTATAAAAGTTATCCAGGTCATGCGATGGCTTCTTGGACATACCACTTGGATCTTGTGATGACCTATAGACAAGTAAACTTTGATCATGTGATAAACTTTGGATATGAAACCACGGTTAGGTGAAGTCCTTTAGAAAGACCAACTAGTTCATTTAGTTGTCTTAAGATATGCTAGGCAGATACCCTCTTACATATCAGGGTAAGCAAATAGTTGATTCATGTTAGGAAGGTAAGCATGTCACATGGGAAACCTCATAGTGTAAGCCCCAACCAGTTACATAATATGATATGTCCCAATATCCAAGGAAACCTCAGAGTTTAAGCACTAACCAAATGAACTATAATGACTCTGATTCCTTCCATATTTGGGATATGTAGGACACCTCTTCAATGTTAGATCTCCACGAGGCCATCCCAATACATAAGTCCCTCAGTCTCCAAGAAATGATATTGATCATTTTACATCCCTTGTTTCTCACTCTAAGCATAGATCACGTGATCTTAAAGAGTTTAAATAATCATATCATTTGTTTCATGAGTCTCCACCATCTAGGGAAACATATGTGTGTAAAGCCTCAATGAGTGGTAGGACACATTAGCCTCCACACAAGGGAATATACCTTGGGGAAAATCCCAAGGGAATGATTGAACTACGAGAAATCTAATTCCTACAATAATAATGATATATAGTAAACCTTACAAAGTCTTGAGATCAAATAAACATCCATTTTGATATAGGCCTTATGTTGATGTCATTTTAACCATCAGGATGCAGTCATTCTTGTGGGATGATTACTCTACCTCATCCATCATCAGGCTGATAAATACATTGCACTATGATGACTCTGATTCTTATCATAGCCAGGATATATAGTACTTCTCTTTGAGGCCTAAGCTCTATAATAAGTCTTTTCAAGGTGTTCTTAGCACATAATTCTCATACCATAATCAATGAAAAAATGATCATTTTCATCCATTTTTCTTACACTAAGAATAGATCATGTGGGCTTAGAGAAATGAAATAATCATTTCCTCTACATCATAAGTCTCTACAATGACAATGGAAAACTTAGTGTGTAAGCCTAGAATAAATGAAATATGATAACTATAATTATATCCATAACCGGGATACAATGGATGCCCCTCTAGGACTCGATCTTGAACACTTGGTGTCCCAGAGAACCCCAATAAGTCCTTTTTTCATGATGTTAAACTGCACATGTCCAATAAACTAAGTGGGTTTTGATTCCAATAATAACTAGGATACATAGGATTCCTCATAGTGGCTCAATCTCCTCCTCTGAGTAATAAATGCCTCCTTGTGTGGTAGCACATTCTGAATCCCTAAGTTATACGGATTTGGCACATAAGAAACCACCCATTATAGGATAAAGATAGAGAACCTTGGATACATATAAATGGATTCACTAAAGAGACCCTGGTCTTTTTCATATGAAGCATAATTACATCATAATCATTTTTTAGGGTAACCATTCCTGTATTGAGATTAGAAAAAGATCCATGAACATATCTTAAATCTATAAGAGGGTCTTGGAGTAGGAAACAATTCCCCCCAAAAGGGTGTGATGAGCCTATCCTCTCATCCTCTCAACCAATGCGAGTCCCCAAGAGTCATTGGGCCAGAAAACCTAGGTGATCGCCTACCTTTGGAAAGTAGGTATGTACCCGGTTATAGATGAGGAAACCATTGGAAGTTTATGGTGAGAGAGAGAGTGGAAACCTGATGTTGATGATTGTGCACAACACAAACCCCCCACAATCAAACCATCTGGTGGATCCCATCCATGCCTAAAATCCCAACAAAACATCGACACATAGTGCTTGATGTGGGTGGGGTGCATATAGAAATAATAAGGAACATACAAGAATATACATATATCAACACACAAGACCAACCTATAGTTTCACAATAAAAACATAACCAACTCACAATAACCTCACTTACCCTACCATATCTGAATTCATAACAGCACACAAGCCACAATCCACATCTCACACCACCGACCCATTTCCATTATCCAACCTATTTTTTATTATTTACCAGCAACCTCATTTAACCACATAGCCAATAATTTATTTTTTCATTATCCCTTTCAATCCCACTAAAAAACCAAACATCATCTATTTAAATCATTATTAAATGATTATTTCATTACTGTGTGGGCTTCTAGAACCATTACAACCACACATTACAAGCATCTCATCATCCCCATTGTACCGTCACCACACCACCCCAAAATCATGACCAAACAAAAAATCACTTCACCTCTCAAAAACCACATCAAAAAAACCATCATCTCACTACCCCAATAGCATGGTCAAACAACCATCACCTCACCACCCCAAAAACATGGCCAAATAAACAATCCCCTCACCACCCCCAAAGAAAGACCAAAAAAACCATCACCTCACCGCCCTAAAATCATGACCAAAGAACTATCACATCACCCAACACTGCATTAAAACCACACATCGTCTCCCCATAGTATAGTCACACATAAAAACACTTCAAGATTATTTTAAAGATTTAAAAATGAAGATTTTATTACATTTCACTTTATTTTACAGATGTTATCACACGTGCTATAAATCTAAGGGAATAATTTTATTAACCAAATATAAGTGGTTATTCAGTTTATATTTTAGTGTTATTTCATAATAACATGAAATAAGGTTTACATATCACAACAAATACAATACAAGAAAAGGGTCCCAATAGTTATGATTTTTAGCAGGATAGTTAGCCCTTACAAACAAAACATCACAATAATATAAAAGCTGTAAAAGCATTCTAATCATTCCCCTTTACCTATTAAATTTCAATTATCCAATTAATTATCTTTAATTAATCCATAACAACCATACCACAAATATAAATAAGATAAAACACCTCTCACAAGATACACATAAAGTGAGAAACATGGGATCCTCTACTTCAAAGGAGATTTCTGGTCTAACTGCACACCACATGGTGAAGAAGAAATTATTGTAAACCGTAACCTCATGAAAAACTCATTGATCAACAAACACCACATTGAGGGTTATCAGAAACGCTGATCATACTCACACCCCAAAACAACACCACACCACCATAGTGGATCTTGGAAAGAAGAACAAGAGAAACCCATGGTAAATAAAGGATAACTCACCACAAATTTCCAATGGGGATCCACCAGAACCAACTGATCGAAGCAGGAGGAAGGGGTTGATGATCCTCTGAGAGCCTCCTAGGGTTCTCCCAAAATGAGATAGAAAATACATAGATAGATGAGAAGAGATTTAGCTAAAATAACTATTTAAAACCTATAACTTGACACCTTCACATCATGTAACCCATTCACGACATGTACTCATTGGTTTCTAAAAAAAATACAAATTTTACCAAAATTTACATCACCTCGGCCATTATTTAGTTACACGTCATGAATTTTTTTCATGACATGAATCTGTTTCATGGGTTCCCCCCTCAACCAAATACAATCTATAAAACTGACCGGCTAAACAAGATGTGAACCACTAATTCATATCATGTAGACTATTCACAATTTGAATATCCTGTAGTATCTCTATTTCACCTCCCACTACTATAGATCCTCCACAAGCCTCCTATGAAACTCCTCCGACAACTAAAACCAACGATGTAATGGGCCAAGAAGGCATGATTCATTACACAATATACATATCAAATGATTATCACCCTTGAGAATCCAAAATAAATTCTAGATTGAAATAGGTCTAAACAACCACCTTGTGAGATACCTCTCAAGGATCTCGTAACACCTCAACACTACCACAATCCAATCACACCAAAACTAATGGCCACAAAACACACTAAATGCCCAAGAAATTTCTTATTTCACACAAACACACTGCCATACAACCATCTCAACCTCCATTATTCCCATACCAACAACTACTACAACCAACATTCTACACTACCCCCAAACACATGATTCAAGGAATTCAATCCTCCATGTTAATATATTATCCACTTTTAGTAGAACTATCTCACCCTTAGGGGTTTAATTGTAACATAGTTAATGTGTATAGATTTGAAATCAGGTCCTCCCCTTCCCATATTTTAGAACTTTATCACACATGATACATCAAGAAAACATAAAAACTAATAACATAACTAGATTTAAACATCACATCACAAGAAAAATAGAGTAATAAAAAACTCAAAACCTCTCTAGGAAATGGGTATGCATCTACATATATCACTCCCATGTACTCTCCTCTAGGTCACCATACCTCCACATCAAAAAAACTAGAGGAATGGTCCATCCATGTAGTTCCTTCTCTTAGTGATCCTAGATCTATACTGGTTTCTCCACAAATTTCATTTAAACCTCGTTATCCAACTCTCCCTAGTCAATAACATAGGATTTATATTGAATATACTAAAGATGTTGAGACATGTGGAAGACATCATGGAACCTCTCCAACCACGATGGAAACTCCAAATGATAAACCACCTCACAAACTCACCCCAACACCTCAAAGGTCCCAAGAAACCTAGGAGAAATCTCACTCCCTCTGCTAAACAACCATTTCCTATGTCAAGTGGAAACCTTCAAGAATACATAGTACCGAACCTCAAAATACAAGGTTCTACTAATGTGATTGGAATAAGACTTATGTCGGTTATGAAGTTCTTTCATACACTCAAGAACAAGATAAACCTTATCTTTCATGATTTTCACCTCATTAGAAGTAAACACTAATTCCTTCACAACCTATGTCTAGCACAATAGAGAATTACATGGTCACTCGTACGAAAAATAATACAGGTCCATGCTAATAGATGAGTGATAGATCTTATTATAAGAAAAATAAACCAAGGGAAATTGTTATGACAACAATCCACCAAAGTCTAAGATTCATGCCTTCATCATGTCCTTATATGTTTGGATAGTCCACCCTATCTACATGTGTGTCTGAGGTTTGATAGTATTGATGAGGAGGAACTGAGTTTCAAAAGAATGATACAATCCCTTCTAGACTCATGAGGTAAAATGTTCATCTCAATCCATGATAATAATAAAAAATCATGCAACCACACCACTTAATACACATACCACATAGTTAAAGCATCCATTATACTTGACTCTTTGATCTCTAAGAAGTGGGATGATTTTGTCAACTAATCCACAATCCCCAAGATAGCATCACAACCTCTATGATCTTATGGTAACCCTATGATCAAATTCATTGATATTTCATCCCATTTTTACTCAAGAACATCCAAATACTACAACAAACCTCAAGAAACATTGTTTTTATCCATTACCTACTTGAATACAAAACAACTCTCCATGAACTCTTCCACTTCTTGTTTCATCCCAAGCCACCAAAATTACATCCTCAATTAATTATAAATCTTGGAAACTTTTGGGTGTACCACTAATGGTGAGCTCTAAAACTCATGAAGGACTCCCTCATGCATCTCTATCAAAACAAATAGCCTCCCACAAAAAAACATCTTGTTATGACCATCCTATGAATATCTCCCTGAAGCTTCATCATAGAAAACATGATCACACATCACCTCTTCCTCTGAGTCTCCCCACTGAGACTCCTCCACCACTTTCATCAGAGAATATTGCACAATCTTCTGAAACAAAAAACCTCTACCATAAACCATCCTTGAATCTAAGTGCAAGGATTACAACTCCTTCATTATTTTCCAAAAATCCCCAAACTCCTAAAGAAAATCCTTAAATGACTTTCTACTAAAAGAGTAAACCACAATATTCCATTTTCCTGAGTTTTAGTAGATCTAAAAAACATAATCCTAAAGAAACTCTATCCACCTCAATTTCCAAAAATTCAGATCATCCTAAGAAAATATATAATTACAACTCTTGTGATCTGTGAAGACTATAAAGCACTCCTTAATGAGGTAATTCCATAACAACATTAATGGAAACAAAACTAATCCTATCTATAGATTATGTGTAGCATAGTTATTCTTGTGGGAATTCAACTACCTCGACCCCAAATAGATCACTTCCCTCTCATGCATCAACACGCATCCCAAACACATATAGGAAGCATAACAAAACACCTTAAACATCACAAACTCCTAAAGAAACTGAAGCATTGGTGAACAGACCAAATTCACATTTAGGAAAATGAATGCGGACTATCACTAATAATTCCATACAAAATCCTTTTCCTTCCTAATAAATACTGTCAATAAGGCTAAAAATTGAGATAAATCAGTCACAAGCCTCTAATAATAGACTTCATGACTAAGAAACCTCTGAACCTATGCCTTGTTCTTGGGTTATTCCCAATAAAAAACAACTTTTACCTCCACTTGGTCAACTTCCAAACCCTTCTGAGGCACTACATACCCAAGGAAATGCACCTCTCATGACCAAATCCTACACGTGGACACCATTCCATGGAGGAGGAGGTGTCGAAGAACCTTAAAGACAACTCTGATATGATCAAAATGCTCCAACTTTGACTTCAAGTAGATAAATATGTCTTTGACGAAAATGACTATGAAATAGTCCTAGAGTTCATGAGCCCTATGAACAAATCTGATCCATTCTTGATACCAAATATCATGACCATAAACTCGAAGTTCCCATACCTACATCTAAAAGAATACATTGGGATATCCACTCTTTCTCTCTCAACTGGTGATATCCATACCACATATCTATCTTATAAAATTAACTTACCCCTCTCATCTGGTCAAAAATATATTCTATCCTCATAAGAGGGTAATGGTTCTTGACCATTACCAGATTCAACCTTTTTTAGTCTATGCACAAACCTCATACTACTATCCACCTTCTTGTAAAACAACACTAGAGCTCCCCATGATGACACACTAGTCTGGATAAACCCCTTATGCATCATAACATCTATCTGAATCCTCAACTCCCTCGAATCATAAGCTTCCATCTGATAATGATCCATCAAAATCATAGAATCACCAGGCTGTAAGTCTCTCCCAAACTCAACATCACATTGAGGGGGTAGCATTACAACCTCCTCATAGAAAACATCTAGAAAATCACCAATGACCTTGGTGACCCCTACATTCCCAGCATCAATTAATTCAACCAATAAAACAACCATAAGATAATGAAGGGGATCCACATATCGACGGTTCACTTGAAAACCTCACTCACCAACGAAATCCACAAGATGTCCATGAACATCTGAAAAACAAGACTCTCCTTTGGAAGCATTCGATAATAATAGGTATGTAATACAACCAATTGAAACCTAGGATGACATCATATGGTTGTGTCTGTATCAAGAAAAGATCCTCATGGGACTGATGTGGTTGCACTATCAGTCTATACCCCTAAAACACATAAAAAAAGATGGTATGGCCTCCAACTAATATAGTCAACACCAGGGGAATGATAAGCCTCTATATATCTATTCCAAGAGAACGGACTAGAGTATGTTAAATAAAAGAGTGTGAATATACTGAATTAAACAAGGCACTAATAATGTTAGATGAAAAACTAATCATACCTAGAATGATCTATGTCCCCTATGGCATTTTTGTCTCCACTACATGTAACTGACCGCACCCATATCCTCTACCTCTCTACTGAAGGTCACCTCCATGACCACACTTGAGTCGAGTTCCATGAACATGAGTAACATCATGAGGTTATCCTCTACCCATTCCATCTACCCTTGGCGGAGCATAAGCTTTCAACCTCTACTGTAGAAACAATCTCATTGGAAACTGCTGGTGAGGTTAGTGTTAAACCTGAACACCTCCACTAAACTGAGACCAATGAAACATTGAGCACTAGTTATTATGATTCCCATGAACCCCACATACAAAAAAATTGTGCTAATTTATTTAAGAAAATCACACAAACCACTAGCCCCAAAAGGCTAAAAGGGAAGATGTTAAGGTCGACTCCCCACTAGTCAAATCCTCAAAGGTCCCGGTGCCTAATACCTTCCACTAATAACCCTTATTCCCATAGAACCATACTGATTCCCCTATCTTGATAAAAATACTCATTAGTGAATCTTCTTGATCACCTTCACCTTCTTTTAATCCTCTAGATACATTGTAAATGAAAAATGAGTTACTTCATACTGGATTGAAGGATGTAGTGCCTCCTAAAGGCATATCACATGAGACTCCTCAACTAAAAAATGATCCAAGGAAAACACATAAGCTCCTTGAACATGATTCCAAACTCCTACATTCACATACTCTCATACTGAATATAATGAATCTTCTTTCTCTTCACTTTCTTCATAGTTGACAAAGGAAATCTTCCTGGAACTCTTTCTGAATGTAGACCTGTGAAACATCTGCCTCATTCCCCTCACTAAGATATAGTTTCCACTACTAAAGTAAAACTCCCACGTCTAACTAACATACAAAGGGACCCAATATCCCATCATGGACCGGATCAAACTAAAAGGATCTCAAATTTTTCCATCCATTTCTTTGTCTCCACATCTGAAACAATGCATGTGTACTTCCCTAAATACTTTCACTGGAAAGTGCACAATTTCATATGACACTTATCATCCTCCTTGAATAGATAAACCCTCCAATGATCAATTGGATTATCCTATTGAACCTCTACTTTATTAACCACATGGGAATGATGCCCAAAATTCATAGCTATATAGAAAACAAAAATTTCCTAAACTTGGTAGTATGGTATTTCTTATTCCTATTCATTTTAATTAACTATATTCATTTTAAAATTACCAATAAACTACACTAAAATAGGAACACAATTCATCATGATGCATATAACTCTCCTTAGTTTGTATCATGTAAACAGGTCAACCTCACTTGTTCATTCAATAAGCTTAGAGTTTATGCACTGGATTAAAGGGGGGCCTAAAATTCTATGTCCTAGTAAGTTTCCCAAGCCTCTAACACACACCAAGGTTACATAGAACTGTTTCCATACCAATATATGCAATCCTGATTATTCCTAACCCCAAACTCCATCCTATAACTCAATCATCAGACTCTAATTCCACTATTTCATATCCCCCTCCTAGAAAATATACTACAATGATGGGATAGAGATAATTACCCTCGAGTCTAACCTATAGTAGGCCATGGGTTGTTGACTAGAACCAAGGGTATAAAAATCACATGAAATGAGAGGCATTACCCTCTATAATAATATAAGATCAATAGATAAGATGAATCATCCATAGAAAACTTCATGAAATAATATAAAAAGAAACCAAAACCATCCCATAATTAATATATAAATAAAACTAATACAGATAAAAGTCTCCAACAGGAAATACTCAAAATAAAAGGTAAATAAGAGACATAGAAACTATCCAAAGGTATGATCTAGTAATTTCTACCATGGTCCATAAAATCCTCCCATAAACCTGAAAATAAGTTTATATACATATGGTGAGAAGACAAGTATACTCAGTAAGAAAACCAAAGTATCTCATGAAAATGTGAAAGGATCATATTATTTCACTCATGAGAAAACATCAGAACCAACAACACATAAACATATCAACTATCCATCCCAACCTCAGCAAGTCAAGCTCACCGAATAATGCAATCCATGTATAATAACATAATAAGATTCATATCGATAAAGGGTACCATGCACCACATTCCTACTATTTTTATGCTCTCAAAACCCTATGTTGTATGTCTTAGTGCTCCCATATACTCTGAATAACATATACCACCACCCCACTGTATAGTCACATCACATCACGCCTGAAGACACCTGGGCCACTCCCCCATAGCACAGTCACATATCATCTCACCCAAAGACACCTTGGTCATCACATCACAACCAATACCATAACAAAAGTAGTAGGGTATCATGAAAATGAAGGACCTAAACCTTGTTTCCTCATCCTACCATGCACGACCCCCACCATAATCCACCCAACATCACTGTCATTTCACATCTTGCCTTAAGACACATTGTTCGTCGCCTAGAGTACTAATAGACCTCTTCCCATCATAACCTATGAATATCTACTCACCTAGAAGAGAGAGTGATAAGGAGAGGGTATATATCCATCAATCCTCATCATAGGGATGTTTTAAAAAACACACCCCATTTGAAAATATGTATTTCGATATGTAGTACATGATGTGCGTAGGGTGGGTATAGAAATCACAAGGAATATAAAATGGTATATACATATATCCACACATAGTCCCTACCTATGGGTTTAAAACACAACATTAACTAACTCACAACATCCCACTTTTTCTTCCACCTACAAATTAATAACACCATATAATCCACAATCCATATCTCACAACACCAACCCATTTCCATTATCTATCCCATTCATTTAATTATTTACCAACAACTACATTTAACCACAAAACCCACCATTTATTTTCTCATTATCCATTTCAATCCCATTAAAAAACAAACCCCATCCATTTCAATCATTATTAAATAATTATTCCATCCATAACATAGATTCTAGCACAATTAAACCACACATTACAGGTTTCTCATCATCCCCATCATACTATCACCGCACTACCCAAAATGCAGGGTCAAACAAACCATCACCTCACTACCCTAAAAGTACGGCCAAACAAACCATCACCTCATCATACTAAAAGAACGTTCAAAAAACCATATCCTCACAAAACCAAAAGCACATCTAAACAAATTCTCACGTCACCACCCCAAAAGCACGACAAAAAAAACCATCACCTCACCACCCCAAAATCATGGAAAAACAAACATCACATCACCCCATACCACATAACAACCTCACATCACCACCACACAGTATGTCCACTCATCACAACACATCAAAGATCATTTTACAACTTTAAAAAAGGGATTTTATCTCATTTTACTTTATTTTAGAGGTGTTATCACACAATCCAAAAATCTAGAAGAAACCATTTTATTAACCAAATATAATTGGTTAGCTGATTTCCATTTTAGTGTGATATAACAACAACATGCAACATTTTTTCCATATCATAAAAACTACAGTGAAAGAAAAGGCACCCAATAGTGATGAAATTTAGTGGGGAATTCATCCCATATAAATACAACATTACAATAATTTCAAATATTTAAAATAATGTTAATCTTTCGCATTTCCCCATTCAATTTCAATTATCTGATTCTTCATTTTTAATTAATCCATCACAACCATTCCTCATAGATAAACAAGAGAAAAATATCCCACATGATAAAAAAAGTGAGAAATGAGGGATTCCCTATCTCAAAATAGCTTTCCAATATTGATGAATGTCGTAAGGTGAAGAACAAACACCCACAAACCATGACTGTGTAAAAAACCCCGTGGATAAACCTACACAACATCAAGGTTCATCAAAAAACAAATCCCATAATCACTCCCTAAACTTACACTACTCCACTAAAATAGATATCCAAGAGAATAACAAGATAAAACCATGGTAAAATAGGATAATTAACCACGAATTTCCAATGGGTATCCACTGGAACCAATGGATTGAAGCAGGAGGAAGGGGGTTGAAGATCCTATGATATCGACCTAGGTTTCACCCAAAACAAGAGATAAAAACCATAAAAAATGAGGATGGATTTAGATAAAAGTCTTATTTAATATCTATAATGTGAAACTTTCACATATTTGTTTCATTGGGTTTTTGTGGCGTGAAATGGGTTTTGATCATTGGGAAACCATTGTCACTTTTCCTCGAAATTCACAATGGTTCCCCCATTTGTAGCTAGGTACAGACCTGCTTTCGAAAGGCAAGTTTTCATCTTGGTTTTTAGGCCCAATGACTCTTGGGGACTCACATTGTTCATGAGGATGGGAGTTTTGGATCATCACACCCTTTTGTGGGGAACTATTTCCTACTCTAGGACTCACTTATAGATTTAATATATGTTCATGTATCTCTTCTTAATCTTGATACGGGACTGGTTACCCTGACAAAATGATTCATTGGTTAGTTATCTTGTTAAAGAAATAAAGGGAGTCTCATTTATGAACTTACAACAGTGTCTAATCATTGGTGAATCCATCTATATGTATCTGAGGTTCTTCGTCCATCCCCTTAATGGTGAATAACTACTTAATGTGTTGAAGTTGTATGACCAAATGATTTAGATTGTTCTGCCATGTGAGGAGGTGGTTAATATTCCAAGAAGGGGATTGATCCATTATGATTAATCCTATATATCCTAGTTATTGATGAAATAAAAAATCCACCTAGTTCATTGATCTCAATTAGTTTAGTGTCATATGGAGAGGACATATGTACGGGTACTGAGACACCAAATGTTTGAGCTCAGGTCTCAGGGATACATTCTACGTATCCTGGTTAAGGTAGGAATAAGAGTCATCATAGTTAAATTATTCCTTTGGTAATGGCCCCAATTTATATACCCTTATATGATGGGTTTTCATACCATACCACTCGTTAGGGATTACATACTGGGATTTCCTTGTTGAGTAGAGATTCATGATTTCTAAGGAGATGTTCATTGCATCTTCATAATCCCATGTGAGCTCTGCTCATTTTAAGATACAAGGGGGAACATATGATCAATCTCATGGAATATATATACATATGGGGCTTGTATGCTAGGAAAACCCTTAGGATGTTTTTATAGACCTTGATCCTTAGAAAGGAGTACTACGTATCTCGGTTATGGCTGGAATCAGAGTTCTTGCAGTTCACTTATCCCTTAACCTGCTGATAGGCTAAGGTGGATGATCTCACTCGAGGACATTATGACCATCCTAATGGTTTCAGGAATACTGGGGGATTGTACCAAGATAGATTCCCTATTTATCAGGGATATACTATATATTTTTTGTAATTGGGGCTTACACACTGAGGCTACCCCTATAAACCTGGGGTGTATAGTGTAGATAAAATGATTAGTACAACTCCCTAATCTGATGTGAGTTATTATCATTGTGATAAAAAAAATTTAGAAAGTGATCAATATAATTTCTCTAGATAAGGGTCTTAGATAATGGGATAACCCTAAATGATCAATATGGAACTCGAACCTTAAAGAGGTGGCCTACATTTCTTGAATATAGAAGGAATCAGAGTCGTCATAGTTCCATTTATATTGGGGATTACACACTGAGTTTTCCCTATTTATCAAGGCGTATGATCTAATTTTTCTCTTGAATTTAGGGATTATACACCGAGGATGGATAGAACTATCAAATTATGGGATGATTTAGTGACCTGACATTCTTTTCTATAGGGTGTCACATGACCTAGTTGACTTGTCTGGGAAACATTTCATGACCTGGTTGGATTGCTCTAGAAGCCATCGCATGACCAGCCTAGACACATAGGGGGTATCGCAAGAGTTAGTGTGACATGGTTCGAACGATGTCATGTTTCTTATCCATAATCCCTAGAGGTCATCACGATACCCGACTGTCATGTCTAAAGGGCATCATGAAGGGGTGTTTTCGGTCTCGTTTAAATTGCCTAGAGGGTGTTGCGAGAGCTTGGTTGTCATGCCCAGATGCAAAATTGATACTTGACTAATATGAGCAGACACCATGATATAAGTCAAGCGATGTATTTGAAGGACGTTACAAGGCTTGGGTGATAGACCCAGAGGGTTTCACGAGACCAAGTTGGTGCGCCCATGGGGACCATATGACTAGTTTTGACATGTTCAGAGAATTTCTTGTGTCCCAAATAGCATGTTTAAGGAAGTTCATGAGATTGGGGTGATGTATACATGTGTTGTTTTTTGTCCTTGTATGACTCAAGCGAAGCTCATGAGGGCCAGCAATCATGTCATTCATTTAAGTCCTCCACATTTGATCTCAGTTCTATCCCTTTTATTGTGAATGCCTTCGTTTTGTTATGTATTAGTTTATTTTAATTCTTGCGTGATCTAGTGGGATAGTGGTATTTTCTTTCCATAGCCTACTATAGATTCTTTGCGTGATCTATGATTGATCACACAAAGTGAATTATGATTGTCTTATGACTACTCTGACTGCCTATCAGTATATTGACTCACAGAAGGCTAGCACATTGCACGATTGGTTTCTCTGAGAAGTAAACTTTGATTCTTGGGAATTTTTCTCTCAAGTGTTTTCTTCACGTAGTAGCTCATATATTTTTCATGTTGTGGTGGTGAATTTATAGGCCTCTTCACCCCATATGCTCTCTAATTTTTGTGCCATTTTTGGCGCAGATCTCGGGTGGAGTCGGCGAAGTGGGTCGGTACCGCATGGTATCATGAGTATCTATCACCATTGCTTCATTTATATGATTATTATCGATTAATAAAGAATTTTTTTATCATATGGTAATGTTAAAATACTTTTCATATTGCCTTGTAGAAATGCTTAAGGGCCTTCATGAGATCTAAGGTGCCTATTTAAAGGTATCTTTGAGATGCTTCATGACTTCTCTGGGACTTTCTATGAGACAAGGATGGTTTTTTTAGGGTTCTCATGGGACCATTTTGCAGACTTCCATGACATGTTGAAATCATTTAATATTTTTGAGTACCTTTCTCCTCTTCCCTATTTTATTCCCATTATTTTATGTGGAAAAGTTTGTGACTCATAAAATATTTCATAAGTAATGTCAAGGAAAATTACTCTATTTTTTTGTGATGCATCATGTGACCAATATGGGCCATATGGGGGTGCATAAGCATGTCATGGACAAATCCATATGTTTTCCCTTATAGTGCCTAATGGTAAGAATATATTTTCATGTACATAACCAAGAACCTCGATACGGTGCGGTTGACATTCCAAAGGGATTTTTTGAGATGAATCAGACATTTTTTTGAGGTCACACGACCTCTTTCAGATCGCTAGGGGCATGTCGCATGTCCTTCATCAACCGTGAATACCGCTCACATCCTCCCATTTATCTACTTTGTTTTATTTTATAAAGGTTTTGGGGTCTTGTGATATTTAATGAGTATCATTGAGGAAATTTATCCTTTCAAATGATGCCATGGTGCATGAGCTTCATGAACAGTATGGGTCACTTACTTAAGTTATTATTCCCCATAATTATCAAGGGAATTTCATATGGTTTGTCAAGAACATGCCAATGAAAAACCAAGTGGCTAGGGGGAGCTCATTCAATTGTCATCATGTAGACATCGGTTGTCTAAAGAGCCTTTGTAAGAGTAGGAAGGTTCATTGAAGGGGACTCCGGTGGGATTTTCCATTAGTTATTCATTGCATGGGGAATCTTCGCATGACCTTGAAATGGTAACACAATCATGAGTCCCATGGAGGCTCATGAAATCCACAAGTCTTGGTTCCTTTGATTTTGTGGGGAAGGATATTACCATATCCATGTATTCATTCCTTTTTTAATTTGATTATGCTCATTTGGTGGGATTCAAAAAATGCCCCCCCCCTAGGAGCGACATCTGTGGGGATAAGGACTCGGTTTTGAGGAGAATTAATTCCTGCCTGAGTCTTTGGAGGTGTCTCAAATCAGTGTGTTAGGTGACGTTTAGTCTACCATATGATGATTTTTATCCCACGAAACTTCCTATATATAAGGGGTGTAGGACAATACATTTTTCTAATCACCCCTTCTCTAGAGTGCTCTCTTTTTCACATCGGCAATGTGCCTCCATCGCGAGACCTTTCCATAAACCCTGATCACGAGCTCCATTCATGATTCTCAATAATTTCTCAGACTTTTTCTATGAGTGTTGTTGTTGTCTTGAGGACCTTTATAGATTCTTTTTCATGTTCATTCGATGTAGAACAACTCGTGTGACCATTTCTAGGTCATGCGGTCACATGTATCCAAGGGGGGTAATGCGGTCGCGTGTCTCCAAGGGGTCATGAGGTTTGTGTGATACCCTATGGGGGTTATGCACCCCATGATTCCTCTTGAGTTTGAGAAATATGTGAACTCCTTATATGTTATATGAATCCCAAGATGAGTCATGTGATGTTCTTTATTCCATTGGTCCTCATCATGCTTTGACAATATTTATTTTATTCATCTAACATATGAAACTTACTTATTTTTAGATGGCATGTGGTACTCATCAAGGCTCCTTAGCTACAACCAATAAAAGGTCCATAATTGCCAAAAATCATAATGTTGATCCCTGATATTGTGTGTATACTGATAATAAGACCATAAAGAGGTTCCTTTCCCCAGACATCCAAAATTATCCCTTATCACGTCGAATTTTTCGATACATGTTTGGTTTACTGGATGAGGCTACCATTTCCCCACTAGATTTTAATATTCTATCATGTTGGAAGTCTGGTTCTCTTCACTACATTTAGAAAATAATTAATAAGGATAGTCGACTAGTTACATCTTTATCCTAGGGTTTTTCATATCTATTATCAAACTATCCCCTGGGTATGAATAACCATTATTTCTCCAAACAACCTATATCTCAATTCTATTTGAACATATTTTCATATTCTTTTAATAATCTGGGAAGTATATGGTATTCATAATGGTATCTACATCCCAGTAGAAATTCTTTCGATGAGTGGGCATGGACTTTCTAGGTTAGACCAAGCTGTTTGAAGTTTGCTGATGATTTATACAGGGTTCACCTTTATAAGTCCATGTGGATCTCTCAATTCATCATCTATCTCCAGACTTACCTCATTCAAGAGATGATCATCCATTTGTTCCCTGGTAACAACACATTTTACATTTCCTATGGTGAAGTGGTCATCTTCCTATGGGACATCTATCAATTGGGTTAGATTCTTCCCCTTAGAGAAATTTATGATGAATTCCTCCCTACTGCGGATGTCTAGGATGATCCACAACAGAGCCCAGTTTTGGCGAGGTATATGCTCATTATTATAAGGGATAAATCAAAGAAAGATCTGAAAATTCACACTATTATTTATTTTATGGATTGGATCAATATTTTCCTTACTGTAGTGGAGTTAGACCAGGTATTATTCTCCCCCATAGGTGCCCCTCCCAGCAAGTTTATGATATTGATGGCTCATATTGGTCCATATTAGAGGCTGGAGATTATACCTCATGGGGATATTGTGTGGACTCTATGATATCTCAAAACATAAGACTATAAGGTTTCGTAGCCATGTTCTTCAATTGGTAGCTCTTTCCATCTAGGGACACAGGTTCAGGAATTCATGTTAGCACACTGATAATTGCAGTGCGACTTGCATAAGGGTGATGCCTTAACTTGGGAGTACCAATCCTTGCAATAATTTATCAAATGTTGGGTAATATTCAACAAGTTATCACCCCTTAAAGGATCGATGGTCCTATCTAGTTCCTATTTGGCTAGATAGGGTAGCATTTCCATTATTATGAATATTACAATGCTTTGAGGATCTCGGACATCATATCCCACCCTAGATTGTTTTACATCTTTGGGGTCAAGTCTATGTCCCTAAGACCTGCTGATGTTAAGGATATGCTATGAAATCATGAAATATTTGACTTTATACCCTTTCATGAACCGGTCAGGGCGATCATTGATGATGGAAGTTGCTCCCATGAGAAAGATATTATATGATCTCCCTTCCAGATGGGTTTATTGAAGCCATGGTGGATGAGCTGATCTTCAGTAATCCATACACACTATATTGGTTCACTAAACATTTTGGGTAAGATTAGAGGGCCTCACCTATTCCACTAGTTAGTGTTCAAGTGGAGTGAAATCCTAGGGTTAACTGTCAATTTTAGAGGATACTGACACGTGAAGACACCGAGGCTAAGATTATGATTATGCCTGATGATGATTCATCTACTTTCCTTACCCTGTATTATGACCAGGCTTGGGTAATTTCTTATCACAATGGTTTGTTGAGCCAGATTTTCTATCATGTGGATAGGCCTTTTGCATCACAAATTCCTTTTTTAGAGGCAACAATGGAGTTTATAAAATATCTAGACAAGACATCAAGAAATAGACCTCATTCGGGTGACAACCAATCGGATGGTGAAACAAATTTTGTTGAAGAGGTGAATCCTCTAACACATGTTATGGATGATGAGCCTATTGAGAGAACACAACATGATGTTTTTATCCTATTTAATCACTAATATGACTGTTCAGTCATCCTTCTACCACATCTATCTCATTGGCTGCAGAGGCTCAATCACATTGTAGTCTGATCTAGGAACACATTCAAACCTTGATTACTAACACCCCCTTGGAAATATTCTGCAACCAATGGGAATTCCTTAACAAGTTATTTCATGACTTAGGGGATGACAACTTCAACCATCTTCCTTTGTATGAAATCATGTAGAAAATCATCTTAACCTGAAGAAACTTGTCCATGTATTAAAGGGATTTTCATGATCTTGTGAATGAGGCTTCCCTTACTAAGAAAATTAGGGAGACAGTAGAGGCATTGGATTGGGGTCACAAATTTTAATCTAAACTGCAAACTTAGATGGATTCTTGGACTGCACAGATATGAAGATATAGGGAGATGATTGTTCACCTGATGTTTAAACTTTAAACATCATCATCCTCATTATATACTACTCAGAAGAGGGTTTAATAGTTGACTACTCTAGTCAAATATCACTATCCTAGGGCACAAGTGGAACAAGTAGGGAGATAGGCACTTTAATGCTTATTTGATTCCTCTCTCCAGACTCTTTCTAACCTTATTGGTGCAGTTGATCAACTTTTATTATAGTTTGAATCTTGTAATCCATCCCATTTTGGTTGGAGCTTCAGAGAGACTCAAACATGTGGATATTCCTCCCCCTTTTTTCACAATACAAATGGATCTTTTAAAGTCCTTATTTTTATGTCCATCTTCTCTTCATTTATGATATGTATGATATTTTTTTGTTCTGATATTATGAAAATTTCCAACACTACCCATCCTTTTCAATAATATCAATAAAAACTTAATTTATGTATATAGATATTTTGATCACAATAGACTCTTCTTAGAGAAGTGATCATGAATCCCCACCAACATGAAATTCTCTATTGGTGATCTATTCCAGTTATCTTGAGAACACCTGATTTGAAAAGGGATAAATGGGTAGAATATATGTCCTAGAGGGGGAGTGATCTACTATTTTCCAAATCCTATAGGCTTGGTGAGCATAGCTTGACTTTTCTAAGGCCATATGGAGATCCTTATAAGATCTCATAGACTAGATTGTTGTCATTATTTAGTTTAGGGTATTTTAGATTGGACATAATATTGATTTAGCTTTAGGACTTTTTAGCTCAGGCCCAATATAGATTTAGTTTAAGTCCCTTTAGCTCAGACATTATATCGTTTTAGTTTAGGGACTTTTATCTTAGACCTTATATCTCTTTATTTTATGGTCTTTTATCTCAGACCTTATATCAATTTAGTTTATGGTATTTTAGGTTAGACATTTTATTGATTTAGTTTATGGCCTTTTAGCTGGGACCTTCTATTGCCTTAGTTTAAGTTATTTTAGATCAGACCTTCTATTTCATTAGTTTAAGGACTTTTAGCTCAGAACTTATATTACTTTAGTTTGAGGTATTTTATCTCGGACCTCCTATTTATTTAGTTTGAGGTCTTTTAGCTTGGAGCTTTTACTATATTAGTTTAAGGTGTTTTAGCTCGGACCTTCTATTGCCTTATTTTAAGGTATTTTAGCTCAGATCTTATATTTCTTTAGTTTAAGGTCTTTTATCTTGAACCTTCTATTACTTTAGTTTAAGGTATTTTATCTTGGACCCTATATATAATCCTGAGATATGGCGCAAACATAATAGGAATGAGCTAAAACACGCTAGGATATTGGGTACTCTCCATGGTGTTACTGAGGCTCCTAAGGATCAGAAATCCCTTTTTTAGAGTGACATGTTTGGTTGACGACTATAGGAGCATATGCAGGAGCCATATGCATGCACACATAGTCAAGAAAAGGGTCCTTAAATCTGGGTATCCTTTCTAGGGGATATGGTGGATTTATGGAGGTGATATTGGTTGAGGTATAAATATTAGGGAAGTTATATCTTCCTAGATAGATGGAATACAGGTGATGTAATTCATAATTTGAAAGTCGGGGTCCATGAATATGAGATGATGTTGACATGTTGGGAATCTCTAGTGACATTCTAAGATTCTACGTTTTTTCACAATGTTGCTAGGGATCACAAGTATTGAGGCTTCTTTCTGGAAATAAGTAGATGCATTTAGTTGGTGGGTCAAGGCCCTTATTTGTTGGTACTATGTCATGAAAAAGATGTTATCCACCTCTCTCTAAGGTCCATGAAAGGTTATTGGAGACTCAAACATCTAGATAATGAAGTTGGGTTTAGAGGGAATGCTACCCAAGAAGTGTTCTGGTACCCTAGGGAAATTATCTATTAAATCATAAATATCAATCCCTATGCCTTTTGGTTTTGAATCATGAGGTATGGGCTATTGAATTCTAGGGAATGAATTGTCACAGTCCTTCCATGAGAAAGGGTATGAAATACAGTGATGTAACATTGATAATATAGAATCTGTTGGATAGTTTGGTGTGGGTATTGTAAATCTTGACCCAAATCACTCAAATCAGAAGAATGATATGGGATAGTAATAAAGGGAGTAGTTCAGACACACTGAGGTGTTGAGTGTTTCTACAATGATGTCAGGGCTTACAAGTATTGGAATTTCATTTTTCACTGTGACTTATTTGGTTGACGGTCATAGGTGTATATGTAGGATCCATAGTAATGTATTCATAGTCAATAAAAAGGACTTTGAAGATGGATATCCTTTCCAATGGACATGGAAGGTTATGATGATCCAAGACACCCCAAATCATGAAGTGTGATCTATGGAAACTATAAAATCGAAGGAGTGCGCGAGTGCCCTAAAAGTTGTGCCACTGCCTAATGAACATATTCTTATGGTGAGGAGATGTAAAAAATCATTACTATAACCATTTCTTGGACCATGGGGTCCAGCGAGAATAGCATTTAATATACTAGGGTTACAAGGTAAACCTTGTGAAATTTATGCCTTATATTTTTGCATCGTAATTTTTTCTTAAACTCTATAAATTAGAAGTTTAGAATGAGGATACTCTAATTTTTCTTAGGTCACCCTTTGATGGTTTTTGACCGGACAAGTTTTGTGTATCTTTCACTAGAAGTTTAAGTTCTTTCCATTTAGACCATTATAGCCTAGAATTTAAGGTCATACATCTTTGACCAAAGTACATGTAGTTTAGAGTCATAACCCACATGGACCTAATATAAGAGATATTACACAATAACCTAATTAGGTTACCCAGGTTCAAGAGCACCCCAACATCCTTCTAAGCGGGGGATGGAAATGTTGTAAATCATGTATTGAGGTTCTTGGGCCATGAGCAATGATATGGGATAGTCATATTGAGATTAGTTCAGACACACTGAGGTGTTGAGTTCTATCATATTGATTTTAGGGCTCACAAGAATAAAAATGTCCTTTTTTAGAGTGACGTATTTTTTTGATGGCCATTGGTGTATATATAGGATCCATAGACATACATGAATAGTTAAAAAAGGGTCTTTGAAGCTAAATATCCTTTCCAAGGGCCATGGAAGGTTGTTGCAATCCGATAAACTTGAGTCATGAAGTGTGGATTATGTATTGAGGTGGTTTAAATATTATGAAGTAGCCCATACTCTTGTTGATTGAGGTAAGTCTCTTATGGTCCTTTGACAAGGAAGGATTAATGGGTAACAGTTTCCCCAATTTAACATCGTGTAGTGGGGATGTACTTGCCTCTGTGGAGTTTAACATTGTGTGTTTAGGATGTACTTCCATGTAGTTTAATTTCATGCGTTAAGTATGTACTTCCATGAAGATTATCATCATATGGTAAAGATGTACTACCATTTAGTTTATAATCATGCAGTAAGGATGTGGGAGCCAATGAGAAAGTTTGGAAATGTCACGGTTGGGCCCAAAGATGGAGACTCGGGTGTCACTACATATTTCATGAGGATGAGAATCAATCTACACGTAGTTCTGAATGAAGTATTGTACATAGGTCTGACCCATATGCAAGGAGGGGGAGTTTTTTATTTTTTTTATTATGATTGGGCTCGATGTTGGAAACTTGGGAATCAATATGTTTCCCACAAGGGTAGGAATCATGTCACATGTAGTTCTCAAATGGGAAATACTCTATGTAGATCTAACCTATACTTAGAGGTGGGAATTATTTTCATTGACCATTACAGTTAGGCCTAGGATTGGATATCCATGCATCATTATGTATCCCGTGATGACAAGAATCGAGCTACATGTATTACTTTATATTCCATTTACTTTAACATCATACAGTGAGGACAAAGGTGGAATAACGTAAATAAATGGAAATGTTACAGTTGGGACTGAGAATGGATTTTTAGGCATTGCTACGTATCTCATAAAAGTTTAGAATCAAGTCATATGTAGTTCTAGAAATTCCATGAAGTTTAACATCATGTTGTGAGGAAGGAGGTGAACTAATGTGAATTGATGACAACATTACAGTTAGGTCCAATAGTGGAAGTATGGGCATCACTACATATCTCATGAGAATAAGAATCAAACCACACATAGTTCTTGGAAAACTGTGTAGTTTAACATCATGTGGAAAGGATATCGGTTGTACATTTTAATGTCATACGGTGAGTTCTCATAATAGACCTTTTGTGTAACTTTATGCCTTTCTTGTGAGGGTAAGTCCAAACTGCAATTTCTAAGCTCATGTGAGCTATGCTCAGTGTGAGAAACAAGAAATGACATGGGTTTCTCTAAAATGAAAAGAAATAAGTGGGTATAATAAGGTCATTTAGTATCATGTAGTTATTGGGAAAGGATATAGGATCGAGGCATCCCTACGTATCTCATCAGAAATGGGAATCAATCCATACGTTGTTCTAGAAGAAACATGCAGTTTAACATCATGTGGAATGGATGTAGGTGACTCGACGTGAATGGATATGGATATCAAGGATCTGTGTAGTTTTACATCATGTGGTAAGGACATTAGGTCACCCATCGTGAAGGGGAAGTTCTGGATCGGCAATTTTGCATCATATGGTATGAAAATTGGATCCCCCGTCATGAAAGGAACAATAATCCTATGTATGGGACCAATAATAGAGGTTAAATCTTCACTATGTATCCTATGATGATAGGAATCAATCCATGTGTAGTTCTAACGAAACCATGTTGTTTAACATCATGTAGAAAGGACATCGGCCATGCATTTTAATGTCATGTGGTGAGGACTAATAATAGCCCTATTGTGTAACTTTATGGCTTGCTTGTGAGGGTAATTCCCTACCTTAATTCATAATATCATGTGATCTATGATTGGTGTGAGAAACAAGAAATAGAATAGGTTTCCATACAATGAAGAGATAGAATAGAGTACGATAAGGGAATTTCATATCATGTAGTGGTTGGACCAAGATATAGGATCAAGGTGTACCTACGTATATCATCAGAAGTAGGAATAAATCCATATGTAGTTCTAGAAGAATTGTGTAGTTTAACACCATGTGGAAAATACATAGGAAACTCGATGTTAATAGACATGGATATCATGAATTATTGTAGCTTTTCATCATGTGGTAAGGACATTGGGTCACCCATCATGAAGGGGGAAGTTCTGGGTCTGTGCAGTTTTTCATCATGCGGTAAGGAAATTGGATCACCTATCATAAAAGGAAAATGATCCTATGGCTGGTACCAATAATAGAGGTTCAGGTTTCACTATGTATCCTATGATGACAATAATCAAGCTATGTATAGTTCTTAGGAAACCTTGTAGTGTAACATTTTGTAGTAAGGAAAAACTCCATACATTTTAACATCATGAGTTCAGGATGAATGACTGGACTTAATCCGATGTGGATTCCAAGGCTGACAGCTTATGCAAATTATTTCTTGAGAAACCTTTCATTGGCTGGAGGTGTGACATATTCCCCATCCATGGTGGCTAGTGAATAGGATCCATTATAGTAAACCTCGTGTATTACATAAGATCCTTCCCACATGGGCTCCAATTTTGGGGGCTTCTTTCCCAGTATCATTGGGGTTCTCATAGCCAACACCAGTTCTCCTCAAAGGAATGAACATAGTTGAACATTTTTATTAAATTCCAAATCTATATAGTTCTGATGAATTTCCATATTGGGAAGTGTTTGTAACCTCTTCTCATATAGTCATTCTAACTCTTCTATCCTCTTTTTCAATTTTTCACCATCTAAGAGTTGTTTGAAAATGGAAATTCATAGTGAGGGTGGTTGGAATTCTATAGGTAACACTGCCTTCATCCCATACACCAGTGAGTATGGTGTTTCTTGTGTAGCAGTATGTGTGGTGGTATGGTAGGCTCATAAAGCATGGAGGTGTTTTTTCAGCCAAGGCTTCTTATCCTTATTCACTGTCTTATGGGGTGTATTTTCAAAATTATTATTGAAGGCCTCTATTTATCCATTTATGCTGCATAATAGAGAGATGAGTGATTAGAATCAATGTTTTACTCCAATTAAAGCTTATTCAAATCTGTGGAATAGAATTTGGTCCCATTTTCCATCAATATTGTGTGAGGGACTTAGAACCTGGTGATGATATGAGACTTCATGAAGTTGATGATATTATTTATCCCGAACTCTTTGAGGGGTATGGCCTCATCCCATTTTGAAAATAATTTGGTAGTATTAAGGATGTACTTGAATTTCTTAGCTATGGCTAGAGGATATGGCCCCACTACATCCATCCCCAAATGGAAAACATGCAATAATATCTAGCTGTATATAGAAATTTTGGAGGTTGATAAATAAAGTTCATAAGGATTTGGCATGAATGAAATTTCTTGGTGAATTCCATGTAGTCTTGCATCATGTTTTTCTAGTAATATCCTAACCTCCTGATCTAGTGGTAGAGTCTAGTCCCAGATTAATGGGTGCTACAAGAGCTCACAGGGACTTCTTCCATGACGGTAGAAACCTCTCCTTCCAGTATGCATCTAAGGAGGATCTTATCAAATACACTCTTATAGAGGGTTTTCTTCTCGTTCGGGCCATCTTGTAGGATAAAGTTCGTTGGACGGCTCTGAATCTATTCCCTTTCGGATCTGTTTGTTGGGAGAGTCCCATTTTGAAGATAGTTGATTGTGGGATCCATCCATCCAGGGGTGATTATAGGTGCATCACTCTTTGAGGAAGTGTTGACATTATTGATCTATTTCATATCACAGAAGATAATTGCTGAGACCTTTCTCTGATGAGTGATGTGGAAGATTGTTTCTTCCTGACCAAGATTAGCCAATATGGTCACTGCATTGGCCACCATGTCAGCGCTATCACTCAATGATCATGGAATATGATGCAATGTGGGTTCAAAAGGTAAATCTTCCATTAGTCCCCTGACATAATCGTTGAGGGGTATGTTCTTCTGTTTTTATGGATTATTCACCATTGTACTCCTTTATCACTATCTTTGAATCCCATTTTATGTTTAGGTAGGCTATTTTCAGTTGTAGGGATAGTTCCAAGCCAGTGATGAGGGCTTGGTATTCTGACTTGTTATTTGATCAGCCTTTGGATAGTGAGAAATAGTAGGGAAACCCCACTTTTTCAAGAGAGACAAATAAAATCCATAGGCCAACTCTGTTGATCTTAGGTTTTTCCATCCTTGTCCCGAT
Source organism: Viscum album (assembly GCA_963277665.1). Taxonomy (NCBI): domain Eukaryota; kingdom Viridiplantae; phylum Streptophyta; class Magnoliopsida; order Santalales; family Viscaceae; genus Viscum; species Viscum album. Next base: position 494,291,785 of record OY728159.1, on the reverse strand, counting down.
AGGACTTCATAAGGCACCATCAAAATACATCTCCCATGTCTGGGGAGTTTCATGGGCATATAATACCTCTTTATCTAAAATAACAGTGTCTTCTAGTATATTCTATGGGGTAGGATGTGATGTGAGAAAATAAGACAAGTCTTGTCCTTTCACTAACTTTTATGACACAAACTAAATTTCATATGGCTGAAGAATGATCTCCCCTCGGGCTAAGTTCCCATTCAGCATCGGAAAACCAAGGATGTACTTGATCAGATCGATACAAGAGACTAATTTGAATTTTTGGTTCTTCAAGTAATGCCTCAACTTTTTCATTCTAAAGATGAACGTGAGGCATTTCTTCTCAACATCATATTATCAGGTCTTAGTACCTAGCATATTCCAGCTAAGGTAATAAAGACTATTATCACTCCATGCATCATTATTTTGTGTGAAGAGGGCACCGAGTGAGTGTTCCATGGTAGAAAAATATAATATGAGTGGACTTCCTTCCACCAGTGGCATCCGAATCGGTGGGTGCAACAGGTACTACTTGATAATTTCAAAGGATTTTTGGAAATCATAACCCCTTTTATAGGTGGTTCACTTCTTAATTATCCTGGTGAATGGGATAGATTTTTTGACCAGGTTGGAAATGAACCATTGAATTTAATCAAGGTGAGCATGGATTCCTCTCAATTAAATGAGATTTTGGGGGGGTTCATTGCTAAGATAGAACTAGTCTTGTCTGGTTCGACCTCAATATCAGGGCGGCGTACCCCAAAACCAAGGAATTTCTCTAATGTTACCCTGAAAGAAAATTTCAGCAGATTCATCTTTAGACTGTGTTATCAAATCATGTATAAAATTATCTAAAGGTCCATGAATTGATCACAATGCTGCTAGGATTTAACTACCAGGTCTTCAACATAATATTCGTTTATATTTCCCATGAACAAATTAAATATATAGTTCATGGCACATTGATATGTGGCACTAGAATTCATCTTTCCAAATGGAATGAATTGATAGAAAAATATCCCCTAAGGTTCTCTAAAGTTAGTGTCTTCTTCATCCCCCAAGGACATCTTTATATGATTATACCCTGATTACCAATCCATGAAATAAAGGGCTTGGAAACCAGTAGTTACATAGATCAATATTTCTCTGATCAGAAATGGGGAATCCCCCTTTGGGAATTTTTTATTAAGTTCTCTGAAATCAATGTAGGCCTTAATATTCCCATTCTTCTTCTTTGATAGGGACGATGTCATAAAGTCATCTTGAGCATTTCACTTCTTTAAAAAATATATATTCAATCAACTTGTATACTCCCACCTCTATATTTTTGGCATGATAGGGGTGTGTCCTCTTGGATTCTTGCTTGAATCCTCGATGATCATCTAGTTGCTCGAGATGGTGTGTATCCACATTTGGATTTTGTCTGGGAATTTCTATGTTGTTCCATGTGAACACATATCTATGTTTCTTTAGAAATGTGATATACATCTCTTTCTCCTCGAGGGGCATGACGTCACTAATTAGTATAGGCCACAAGTCTTCCTTTTTTCCTATGTTTATCTACTTGAGTTCATCATTGGTGGTGGAGACACCTTCCTCAAATTCTATAGGGTTTTTCCAGAGGTTTTTCTCATATTCTTCTATCTCATAATCTTTGGATACATTTTTCAACGAATAATGAAATTTGGGGACCCTATGTCATTTTTAGGGTGTGAGATTCCATGAGAAGATACATTTCCATCCCCCTTTGATTGAGTCATTGCAGAGAGATGTTAGAGATGATAGTCTTTCATGCTGTCATTGGGGATAAGAGGGTCTTGGACCTCTGGGGTTTTATTTATGACCTTGAATAGGTATATGCAGACCATATAGTCATTGTTGAGCATACTCCAGTGATTCACAGGGGTGGTCCACAAACCATTGGGAGTGGAAACCTTTGAATCATCATCCACCATACTTGTTTGCCTACCTTTTTATAGAAATCTACTTCAACATTTATGGCCCTAGAAGTCTTGAAGGGAGAAATTCCACCATGTAGTATGCCAACTTTTCCATTAATGGGATACTTCAGACATTGGTGCAATGTTGAAGGTATTTATAGGTGGATATGGAGTCAAGGCCTTTCGAGTAAGACGTTATACATGGTTTCCTACTGGATTACCATAAACTCAATGTTTGATGTGATATCCCCAAATTGGACTTCAAGCATGATTTTCCTAAGAGGTATTTTCTCACACTAATCATACCCTTGGAAGGTTATCTTAGTGGGAGATAGATTCCCTTTTACATATCCCAAACTTCATAGGGTTTAAACTGGGATAATATTGATCCAATAACCATTATCAATCAGGACCCTTTGGAAATTGACATTATTTAGTCTACCTGAGACATATAGGGGTCTGATGTGTCCTTGAAGGGACTCCAGATAATCTTGAGCAGTTAATGAGATGGTGATGTGACATTCGGATTTCATGATCTCCACTGATAGACCTCAACTATAGAAACTTATATCTTGAAATCGTGTGGGATATAGAGGTATTTAACAAGTACCTCCTTGATTTATTTTGAAATATGGAATGCATCGAGGACTAAGATCTTGTTTGGGACTGTCTCCAGCTATTTCAGAATATCATCTGGTTGTGTCAAAGGTCAGAACATCAAGATATGGGATTTATCCTAGATGCGTGGATGAGGAGAAGAGGGATTTTGGATGGATGAACCTGGTTATTTATTAAAGGTTGTGGGAGTATCTACTTCTAGGGGCAATAGTCTCTCTAGCCTTCCCCATTGTCTAGGTTGATCGGATTGGACCCCCCTTAAGTGGTCATGTAAGATAATCAGATGAAGGAGACTGATGGAAGTCATTGAGGCACCTCTTAGCCTCTTTTGATACCACTAGAGCACTTTACCATGAGTCTCAACTGTATATATGTCCCCTATGGTGATATGAACATAATATTGTGCCCGACCACATCTATGTTGTCCCATTTATCCTCAAATCTGGCACATATGGCCTCTCATTCCCTAGTTATGTGTGGGATACTCATACTTGGGGGGGGATCATCATTAGAGAAGGGGTATGACAATTGTATTCTATTGATAGAACCAAATATGAGTTCTTCATCTTACGAGTGGTCCATTTGGTAGGGTTTCCCATTCCTCAAAAGCTACAGGGAAGAGATCAGTGAGAGTTAAGGATCAATTTTGAGGAGAATGTGAATCTTCCAGTTCTATTTCTTCCTTCTTCTTACTATCAATCCCACCTTTAGGAGGAAAATTTGTTGTTCCCCCCTTGGTTGTTAGAGCAATCGTGGTTATGCACAACTGTGTTTTCATAGTGACTCAATCAATTGCCTTTCGAGTCATCTAGTTATCAAATTTTTGTGCTCGTCTAGCTGGAACTTTCTTCCAACCATCCTCTTTTTCTGACTAGATTATGGTTATGCAATTCACCTGCTGTGGGGAGTTTTCTAGAATCACCTTTCTAGATTCAACCATTCCTTGAATTACATCCTTGAAGACTAAGTATTATAGATATTATGACCCATCCTTCAATAGAAAGGGTAGTAATTGGGATAGTAGGTGAGTTTGACTTCCTCAGACCTCCTGGGTTGTGGGAGTATGAGTAGGTTATTGTCCATGACTACTAAGAAATAACTGGGTACTTGTTCATTTCGAAAGCAGTATGCTTTGTTCATCTATTCCTCTAATCCCAAGTTACCTTGATTTCACTTTTCTTATAGATGAGGATGATTCTATGGTCCTCACCACTTTATAGGAGATTTTGGGTGGTTGGGGGCCTACCTAGGTATTTGGGTAGGCACTATTGTTGGATTGATATTGATAGTTTTAGCTTCTGCTCTGGCCAGACTTTTTCCCTGTGCTACGGGCATCAGTCGAGTTTTCGATTGGGTCTGCTGGATACCTTATTTTAAATATTGGGCTATTTCAGAATACTCACAGAATCCACCTAGATATTTCAATAGAATCAGAGGCATCTAAAACTCGTCCCTAATATTTTTAGCACATAGTTCTTATAATTTCTCTTATGAGAGAGTTATGCTAAGTGAGTAGGTCAAACCCATCCACCTTGCTATGAAGTTAGACACCCTCTCATTCTCACATTGTTTATATTTTTTCAGGTCGATGATCATCATATTATTTAGTATAGAACTAAACTGATAAAGGAATTTATGAAAAGGGTATTCCCATCCTAACACGGATCCTACTGGAAGACTGTTGTACCAAATAAAGGTTTTCCCAATCAGATTCTATACAAAACACCTCAGCATTGTTTCCTACTACTGATCTCAAGGGCCCATAATCAGCCCACATCAGGATACAAAGTGCGTGAGATGTTGTTTGTGTTCGCCCTCACCATCAAATGTAGAGAAGGTAGGATTTCCAAATTGGGTGGAGGCAAAGTATCATCCACCCAATTGAGATATGGATTCCTATCAGGCTGCACAAGTCCATATCACCCATTAATGGCTTCCATTTTTGTATCCAGGGACTTGATGGTGTTAATAAGCTCTAGGGGCACTGTGGTGTGAGTTTCCACCCAACCATAGGGAGCCGGTGGGGGTAGATGATGTGGACCCACTTTTATATCCTACCTATATTCGATTCATCCTAAGATTTAATGGTTTTCCTAGTGAGGGAAAGGTTGTTTCCACAACATAGGGAAGTCATGATCATTTTCAACTTCCTCATTTATCTGGACTGATTTTCTAGATCTATTTCAAACTTGATGCTCAAATAATTCTATTGATAGATGATCAACTATGTGAGGGAGATAATTTGTCTCTATCAGGCTGGAATATTTTCTCTAAGTATATCCTCATTGAGTTGTTAAATAGTTTTTATTTTTCTCTCATATCCTGACAATCGTTCCTCTGGGGAAGGAACACCATTTCTTTTAGGATGTGACCAGGATGTGTGTTTACCCTTTTTTTCTTTAATATTCCTTCATTGAGGTGGCAACATGATATTCATAGGTTCTATGTTTTGGAGTCATCTTTGGTTCCGGGTGCGTGTAGCCTCATTTGGGGCATCCAAGTCACCCTCCTCCCAATGTAAGTTTTCTATGTTGTGGACTTCTGCACTTGAATCTTGATCAATATCTACCATGTTGATAGTGACAACATTTATAGAGGCATATCAGGAAATGGTGGTTGTGAAATTACTTTCAACACAACAGGATGATTCTATACTATCTTCTCTAGGGTCGTTATTTAAACCCTTGGCCATGTTGGGTTTTTTTGGATTGTAACCCCATCGGGGTTTGATTTTCTTCACCATACATTCATCTCATTTTTTCTACGAATAATGACTCTGAGGGAGTTTATATTCATGTTTGTTGAACGTTCCCCAACCAATAGTGTTTTTTCTTGTGCTGGGATGATTTTTTGGGATGCCGACTGTTGATTTCTTCCTCCCAACCGAGAGAAGATTGAATCTGTATCTAGTGATGATGATGAAAATGCCCCTAGTTTTGTGGGGTAAGGGTCATGTGGGGCTTCCATTGGTATTGAAAGGTTCTATTATTGAGGATATAATGACTCCAGTCAGGGACTTGATGATTCTCAGGATATACATGAAGATATAAATTCCCTCATCCCAATGGGGTTTTGGTGATCTATAATTACCATTGATGTCTCCAGGGTATTCTCAGGAGAAAATGGACCTAGATATGGTGATTGAGATATAAATTCCCCCAGTCCAGCAGTCTGGGGTTCTCTTGTGGCAGCTTAGGGTATGTCATAAATCCTCTTAGAAATTAAAAATCTGAGGGGTGGAGGTGATGATAGATATTCTCTTGGCCTAGGGGGCCAAGTCTGGTCATGGAAGGATGCTATGGAATATACTACCGTGGTATGTGTGATGTGGAGTATATGTGATCGTGTGGGAGATGGGTGCGATGGAAGCCCATGGGGAGATCCATTCCTTACAGGAAGTTTTCTGGGTGATCGAAATTTTAGTCTTTGTGTTTAGAATGTACTCTTATTATCTTGAGGATCCCAATTTGAAATCATGTTGTCTATCCTCTCTCCTCATCTATGGTATATAGGCACCATTGAAGTGGGGTATTTCTATTGCAGTAACTAACTAGCTCGAGTGTTATACAGTCCCCTTATTTTTTTGGAGGCTATAACATTACAGGTTTTCATATCTAAGGGGTTTGATTGTTTTAGGGGAGAGAAAAAGTGTAATTATCTATATTGTCCCCATACTCAAATATGGAGGCATGATGTGGCTTTATAGATCAACTTCCAAAGACTTGTGATGTAATGGTAGTAAGCGTGTTGTAGATTTATGTGGCTATTTTCTATTTTTGGATCCCAGACCATGGAGATAGAATCTTAGTATAGCTGAAAATAGAGTATATTAATTTTCTGAAGGTTACACTCATATCCTAGATAAGGGAGATGTTGATCCTTCAATAACTGATGAGTATCCCACATATTCTACAGTAGATAAGGAATTCAACCCTTTTTTATCTCATCAGAAAATGTGCAGGCTCATATCCCTACCCCGAGGCATGTGTCGCTCTCACTTGGTGGACCCCAGTTGAATCAGGAATATGATCTTAGTCTAAATATGCATTCCCCAATAGAATATTTCAACAAAGATACATATTAGGAGAAGTAATATGAGCCTCCCCTTATGTTTCCCTATAATTATTTTGTCACAATCATTCATTGGTGAAAGTAGGAATATGAATTTGACTTTCGTGATCTGCTGGAATATACTGGGTAGATTCACTTAGAGGAATGTGAGCCTGTCTTGGGGATTTTCCTATTCTCACTTGGTTATCCTAGGCTAGAATGAGGATATGTGCATGATCCTGGGACTTTGCAGTATTTAGTTGGGCTTCTTCGATAAGAATGTGATCATGTCCTGAGGAATGTGCCCCTCGTACATGGTGAGCCTTGTCCTGAATAGGAATATGATTTGGATCCTAGGACTTTTGAATATGTCATCATACTTCTTTGACATGCATGTACCCCTATCCCAAGGCATGTGCTACTCTCACCTGGTGAGCCCCAGTTGGAATGGAAATATGAGCCATATCTGATGCCTCACCCTTCATCAGAATATGTTGATCATCCTCATAGGTGGGAGAAATAATGTGCACATTCTATGGTACAACCACTTGTTTGTGATTATCAAAATGATGAGATATCCTAGCTATAAGGATAAGAGTATGTTCTTGTCCCTTAATCTGAAATAGTTTCAAAATATGCTAGTGGATTTCTTCAACTATTTCTAAAATATATTGGAATTTTATCAAAGTGTGTGCAGGGATATGAGCCTTCACATTTTCTATATCCATGATAAACTGAAATATGTATTCAATTAATGTGGTTATATGTGCCCACTTATATCCTTCTTATGCCACCAAAATGTGTTGATGGGAATCATGCATAGGGGTAGAAGTGTGAGCCTATCCCATGCCTGATATAGGGATATGCCCATAGACATGTTCTGAATGAGTAAGGATATGATTCTTCTTATTCATTCCTACCTAAATAAACTAGAATTCATCATCAGTTGGTCTAGGATTATGATCCCTCTCTTGGATATCTAATACCTCCCTCTTTTTTGGATTCTTCCTTGTATCTCGTGCATGGGCATCAGAGGTGGTTGTGCGTTATATGGAACCCTCGGTAGGTGGTTGATGGGTACCATCAAGATGGTGTTGGTGACAGCAGTCGACAGGTACCCTCCTCAGTGGCACCTAAACTTAAAGGTTTCCATATTTGGCCTATTGGTCCACCTTCATCAGATATGGAAAATGGTGGTCGTCATGCTCTAGGAATAATCTCTTGAAGCTATTGGTCAGGGAGACAAGAGCCACTAAATTATTAGCAGACTTTCCCTGGCGATGCAGACTCTCCGGTCAGCGTTCCTAGATAAATTCATGAGAATCTTCCATGGCCAGGATTGTACCATGTTGGTGGTACTCCATGTCCATTTTATTCTCCACCTATATTTTGAGTTTTTCAGTAGGTGAAGTTATCTTACGACCTGAATAGGTTGCAGTCACGAATGAGTTTCCAGAGTGAATGCTAGATGATGAATAAATTGTCATGAATTGGGATTTTGTCTATATCTGTACTTATGCAAAGAAAAAAGAACAAGGTTACTAATTAGTGAAATATTGTAGACATAATGTGCTCAATGTGATATGCATGGTTAACACAATTGTCCTGATATTCCCTGATTCGATAATTCTTCTTGTTTGGAATTTTTAAAATGATGATGGACTTGTTTCATGAGAACCCTAGTTATAGGGGACTATCTATAATATCATGTGATTTTTACTACATTGTTTATATAGGGTTTTAAAAACAAAGTGTCCTAATTCATTATAACTCGATCATTCTGTTATTATAGAGATAACTGCCATTTTTTTCATTTTATTTTCATATAGGAGAAAATAAAATGTCCTGATGGATAATAACCAATAATTTTGTCATTGGGGAGATTTACGTCAGGTTCTCCATTTTTTTTGTCAGGTTTTTGAGGTATTAAACGGGTTCTACTATTTGGGCTACCATTATCACTTTTCTTAGAAACTACCAATGGTTCCCCCATCTATATTAGGGTATAGAAATTATTTTTAATGTCTGGAGTTCATTTGGGTTTTTAGGCCCTCAGACTCTTGGGTAATCACATTGTTTGAGAGGATGGGAAGTCGGTCTCATCGTACCCTTTTGGGGGGAACTATTTCCAACTCTAGGACTCTCTTATAGATTAAATATATGATCTTATATCTCTTCAAAATCCCGATACAAGACCTATTACCCTAAAATGATTCATTAGTTAGTTATTTCATTAAATAAAGAAAGGGAGTCTCATTGATAAACTAATGGGAGTGCAATCTCATTGGTGAATCAATCTATATGTATTAAAGGTTCTTCATCCATCCCATTTACAGTGAATAACCACTTTATTTGTGGAATTTGTATGACCAAATGCTTCATAATGTTTCTCCATGTGAGGAGGTGGTTAATGTTCTCAGTAGGGGATTGAGCCATTATGAGGTATCCTACGTATCTTTGTTATTTCAAGAATCCAAACCCACATATTTTGTTGATCACGTTTAGTTTAGCATAATGTGTAGTAGACATATGTATGGTTACTAAGATGCAAAATGTTTGAGATCGGGTCTCAGGGAGGCATCCTATGTATCCTAATTATGGAAAGAATCAGAGAAATTATAGTTCAATTACAAACTTGGGATGTGCCCCAAGGTATATACCCTTATATGAGGATTTTCATACCATACCACTCATCAGGGATTACATATTGGGATTTCCCTAGTTATTGGAGATTCATGGTGTCCAATGACATTTTCATTGCATCTCCATATGCCCAAGTCAGCTATTCTTAATGTGAGAAACAAGGGGGAAAATATCATCAATTTCATAGAATATATATTTATGGGACTTTTATGTTGGGATAGTCCTTGGGATATTTTTTATGGAGCTAGGGCCTTGTAATGGCATCCTAAATATCCCTATTATGGCAGGAATCAGAGTTCTAATAGTTCATTTATCTCTTAACGTATTGATAGGATAAGGTTGTTGATCACACTCGGGGACATTATGACCTTCCTCAAGGTTTCAATAATTCTAGGGGCTTATACCTATACATATTCCCTGTTGATCAGTGAAATACTATATGATTTTGGTAATTAGGGCCTTTGCAGTGAGGCTACCCCTGTAACCCTGGAATTTATAGTAAAGATTACATGTTCAGTAAAACTCCCTAAGCCCACGTGTGAGTAATTCTCATTGTGAGAAACAAGGGTTAGTAATTGATCAATGTAATTTCTCTGGATAAAGTTCTTAGATAAATGGATTTCCCAAGATGATTCAATATGGAAATCTAAACTTGAAGATGTGTCATACGTATCCTGGATATGGTAGGAATTAGATTCATCCTAGTTCCCTTTATATTGGGTCTTACACACTGAGGTTCCCCTATTGAATGGGGATTACAATCTATGGTTACCCTTGTATTTGGGGTTTATACACTGATAATGGATAGAGATATAAAGTCAAACTATTCCCTCATGACATGGCCTAATTATCGATAGATTGTCACATGACCCAGTTGACTTGTTCGGGGGACATCGCATGACCTGGTTGTCTTGTCCTATAATGCATCGCATGACCTTTCTAGACACATATGGGGGTGTCGCAAGAGTTAGTATGATATTGTTTAAAGGATGTATCATTTCTTATACAACATCCCTAGAGGTCATCGCGAGACTCTTCTAGCATGTATGAAGGTTTTCACGAATCTTGAGTGACTTTCCCAAGGGGTGTCATGAGTCTCAGTTGACTTACCAAGAGGGTGTCGTGAGAGCTTGGTTGTCATGCCCATATACACCAGCGATGCTTGAATGATATGAGTGGATGAAATTATAAAAGTCAGGTGATGTATGTGAAATATGTATCAAGGATTGGGTGACAGACCATTAAGGTTTCTCAATACCAAGGTGGTGCTCCCAAGGGGGCCATACGACTTGTTTTGACATGTTCGGTGGATTTCACATGTCCCAAATAGCATGTTGAAGGAATGTCATGAGATCGGTGTGACATGTACTGGTGTTTTTTCATGTCCTTTTATGAATCACTCGAAGTGAACAAGGTCCAGTGAGCATGTATTTTTTTTTAGGTTATCCACTTTTGATCTCAGTTCTATCCCTTATATTGCAAATTCCTTGGGTTTGTTCATTATCAATTTATTTTAAGTCTCACATGATCTGGTGGGATGGTGGGATGTTCTTCGCATAGCCTACCATATATCCTTTGAATGATCTATGAATGATCACACGAATTAAATTATTCATTTTTCAATTCTACTCCATCTATCCATCGGTATATTACCTAACCAAAGGCTGGCCGATCACATGATCAATTGCTCTGAGAAGTCTGCTTTGATGCCTGGGACTTTTGTGCTTAAGAGTTTTCTTCACGTAGTATCCCACATATTTTTCATTATGGGGTAGAAAATTTATAGGCCTCACAACCCCATATTATCAATTATTTGTGCATCATATCTAGTGAAGATTTAATCTGCAGTCAATGAAGTGGGATGGAACCACACGGTTTCATGAGTCTCTTCCTTCAATGCTTCCTTTATCGGATTATTTCTGATTGATGAAGAATTTTTTGATCGTGATAGAATGTTAAATGACATTTAATCTTTTCTTATTGACATTCCCAAGGTCCTTCATGAGATCAAAGGATCTTGTTGAAAGGTATCTTCATGATTCTTGATGACTTTTCTAGGACTTTCTGTGAGACAAGAATGATTTGTCTGGGGGTATTGCGGGATCGTTCTTTAGACTTCCTTGGCATGTTACAAGAATTTTACAACCATGAGTACCTTCCACCTATTATTTATTTTATTTCCATTATTTTTTTGTAAAAAAAATTGGGATTCATGAAATATTTCATAAGTAATTTCATGGATAATTACTCTAATTTTTGGTGATGTATCACATGACCAATATGGGCCATATGGGGGTTCCAGAACATGTCATGGAAAAATCCATCTGTTTATTCTTAGAGCATAGAAGGGGGGAAAATAAAAGTTTCTAGGACATACATGAGGACCTCTGTGTGACATGGATGATAAGACAAATGGATTTTATGAGATGATACAGAAGTGTCATCGAGATCTCACGGTGTCCTACGGATCACCAGAGGTGCGCCGTATGTCCTTCAGTGATCGAGAGTACCTATCGCCTCCTCCCCTTTATCTCCTTTGTTTTATTTTGAAAAGGTTCAGGGGTACTGAAATATTTCATGAGTATCATTGAGGAAATTTATCTTTTTTAATGGTGTTAGGTGCATGAGCATCATGAACACTAGGGGTCTCTTCCTTGGATATTATTCCACTTAATTATCAGAATAATTTTGGATGGTTTGTTAGGAACTTTCCAATGAAAAACCAAGAGGCCTAGGGGATATCATTTGGTTTTCATCATATGGACATTGGTTTCCTAGAGATCCTTCATAAGATAAGGAAGTTTCATTGAAGGATTCTCTTGTGGGATTCGCCATAGGATATGTGTTGTGTGGGGAATATTCATGTGACCTTGAAATGTTCACATGATTGCGAGTCCTTTCTAGGCCCATGCAATCCACAAGTATTGGTTCCTTTTCTTTGGTGGAGAAGGAAATTCCCATATCCAGTTATTCTTTCTTTTTTTGAATTTTATTATTCTCATTTGGTGGGCATCAACAATCACGTAAACCATTCATTCCATGAAATCCATGGGTTTTATTAAAAATCAAACTTCAACAAAAATTCATGTCACCTCAATGTTTATTTAATTAAAAATCGTTAATTTCTTTCATGACATGAATTTGTTTCATTGATTCCCCTCTCATCCACATACAAATTGTGTAACTATCTATGTACATGAGATTTGAACTACCAATTCATGTTGTCTAAACCAATAATGACATGAATTTCTTGCAATAGCTCTACTATATCTCCCGCCACCACAGAACCTCCACAAGCCTCCTCTAAAACATCTCTAATTCCCAAAATTGATAAAGTAACAAGTCGAGAAGGCATGTTCCATTATACTATCCTCATTGGCATCTATATGGGCTATGTTTCCCTTTTCTAAATCCTACTAGTGTTTATATCCATAAATTGGGAGAAAATTCATTTCCTAATTTCATCAAATCCTTTCACATTTTTGAAGCCTCTATGACTTCCAATAGACCCATCTGAGGGACCAGTGCTCCTAATCAAAACCTCCTAATATTGGTCTAAAGGCCATCTATACAAGAAGTCCAAACCCAAGTAGTGTGGAAGCACCAAAATTATTAATATTAGTAATTAGTAATTATTATTTATCAATTAATTTAATTATATTATTAATTATTATTATTAACTATATTATTAACAATAAAAAAATATATTAATTATATTGTTAAATTTTATTTATATTGTTAAATATAATTATATTTATTATATTATTACTTGATAACTATATTAATAATTTTATTATTATTATTATTATTTATATTGTTGTTTTTTAATTATATTGTTAATTATTAATTATTAGAATCATGTTACTAATTAATTAATTAAAATTTTTAGATGTTATATATATTTATTTATTAATTATATTATTTAATAATAATTGTATTAATATGAAATATGTTAATCATAATATTAATTAATTATTATACAAATTATTTGATTAACTAATAAATATAGTCTAATTAGGTTTACAATTCACACAAAAGAAGAGAATATACCCAAATCCAAGTGATGTTGGCATTGATGCAATGGCCTAATGTGATTTTTCAAAGGTGGGTGGTTTTACTGGAGGATTAAAGATGGTGATTGAGCATTTTGGATAGTATAGTGTGGGTTTCCCCATGATTAATGAAACTAGAAGTTAATGGCGGACAGTGCAGGCTACGGTTAGCTAAGAAAAAGATACCCAAAATTTATTTTAATTAATATAAATTTATACACACAACTTAATGTGGATCAAAAAAATTTACTCCTCCCCTAGACAACTCTAACTATGCAATTATGATAACACTCCCATGTATCCCATTTAGAATAGATTACCAAAAGTGGCTTCATCTGTGTAGATCCTATAACGATTAGAGGGCTCACCAGCCCTCCCCGTAATAGGCAGAATTATGTTTTCCCCAACACTTGAACCCATGATCACTAGGAACATGTCTGCAAACCCCACCAAATAACCTATAGGTTGTTAGAAATTAATATAAATTTATAATAATAATCATCATCATCATCAAAAAAATATGGGGTCAAATTCCCTTTATTAAATAAAATAAAAAAATAATCAAGGGATGATGGGGTCAAACAATGAAATCCTTCCCTCAAATAGAAATCCAAAAGAAACAAGAAAATCTAATATTAAAAAATATTTTCATATTAATAAAACATTTCACTATTCAAGGAAGAGATTATATAAATACTTAAATTTAGAATGAATACTCAAATTATGATGTCCCCCAGACCACCTCAATCATGGGGGTGACATCCTCATCTCTAATTTTTTCCACATTTTAAGAGTTATCTTAATTATCATTAATACTTCCAGTTCTTATAACATCCATTATTGGAAGTGAATTTTTCTTCCCTGTAACCTTAAAAATAATAATTATTATAATTATTATAATTATAATCATCATCATCATCATCTTATTCATAATAATAATAATATTTATTCATGTTGAAGAGATTACAAACTATAAGCACACATATATACAAGTTATACAATTTGGTCAAGGAACATCCCTCCCCATTGGGATTGATAAGCACTCGTGAGGATAAACATAATAACTAACAGACTTAAGAGCCCAATGACTTCTAAAATAAAGTGATATAAAGACAAAAAGTCCCCATATGAGGATGGACTAAAGGCCCAATGGACATAATCCATTTAAATCACACGTTTTTTTCAATAGTAACATCACTAGCTATGTACTGCATCGCCACATCATGCTAAATGCAACATCTTTTCATGAATGTCACACCCTAGTTGGACAGCTAATGTTGTGCCAATATATCCCATGTACTTCAGGATTTTATAATCTAAAATACCCTTCATACATCACTAATTATTTTCATTTTAAATTTTATCATCATTTTTTATCTTATTTCTAAGTGTTTTGGCCTTAAATTTCATTAATTATTCATTCTGAACACTTTAGATGAAAATTACCTAAGTCTGTAAAAAATGGATACATGAGGTATTTAGCTACATGGATAAACGTCTATGTGGGAATTCTGGTATATAAATCACTAATGTGAATTAATCACCAACATCAATCAGATACATCATGAAATCTCATACATGTAAATCACCTATGTCGATGAGATCACCTACATGAGAAATTGGATACATAGATCAATTGCATAAGTGAATTAGATATGTGGTGAAGTCGACTATGTTAATCCAAATGGATACATCAGTTTTGGCTATTTGATAAAATTGGGAATTTGATGGAAATAAACTGCATTAGGAAGGACTACATGAGTTTGGATACATTATTCAAATAAGTTATGAGGATTCAACTATTCAAATTGTCTATGTCATGCTGCAATCTATATTTATTACTGTGGTATCACTTGAGTGAGATTTTAATGCTTCCATATGATATTTAAAAGTAATATTATCTCATTATGGTAAAATTGATTATAATAAGAGCCATGTACCAAGACAGAAGATAGGTACATAGATATTTTATTTTCCATTACTATTAGTAAGGTATTTTAGAGAAAAGGATGTGTCTCTGGTCCCAGATTCTATGGATTGTGTGCTATGAAAATACAAGATAATTTTTTCATGAAATTTCATGTTCCATATATATAATTCATAATACCTCTCATGTAAAAAAAATTATATATATATATAGAAGAAGATATTTTCTTATATGATTCTATATTTTACATAAAAAAGATTAAGAATCTTTATATTCTATAGTGTACAATATCATCCAAATGTGTTTTTGTTTTGAAGAATATCCTCAAGCTATATTCTTATCTAATCATATCTATTATAGATTTATTACCTCTATCATTTATATCTTACAACTATGTTTTATATCTATAAACACACTCAGTTTTCTTATCTTTGGTTGTAAAGGTTTTCGATAAAAAACCTAAAGGTAGTTGTTTGAAAATCCTTTCTAGATCCTGGTTGAAAACTCATGTACTTTTATAACAAGTGTTGAATAATTTCACTCAGTCTTATAGTCCTTGGAAAAAGGAATGGTATTCTCGATAAAAAGTATTGATCAACTGAAAATAACCAAAATCATGGATAAGAGGGTTGGTGGGTCGACTATTGGGATTATATTCCCTAAGACATTATAAATATCTATCAATTTTTATTTTCCATATGATTTTTTTTTGATTCTTATGATGAATAAATTAAAGTAAGATTTTCATTACTATAAGAGGGTGGTTTTCTAAGTGAATAATTTTTTTAAAGAAATCATTTCTTCCCCTCTCAATTCTTTTACAAACCTTTCACACCAACATTTGGTATCAAATCTTATGACTCTTGAGTTATCATATGTTAAATGTTCAACTCGAAATATATTCCTACAAATGAATAGAATGTCTGATAATATAGAAGGTATGTTTATTTCAATAGATCCCTACTTCAATGGTGAGAATTATGGCTACTAAAAGGCTTGGAAAATTATATATCTGAATTACCTTTGTATGAAGGTTTGTCTCAAAGCTATAAAGCTATATGAAATTAAAAAAGCTCAACCAGTAATTTAGGATATAGATACTGACCCTAGTTATGATTTAAATTCTAAAGTGATGAATTCTATTATTTTTTACTAAGTTTATATGAGTTAAATAGAGTATCTCAATTCCAAAAAAACCCACAAAATGTAGACTACCATTTCAATTACATATAAATGTAAAAATAATGTGAGATCCCTCATATATAATACTTCAAAACTAAAGTTTTATAAGTTTAGAATTATGGAAAGAGAAATAAACACCTAGGTAAATAGAAGGCTTATAAATATTGTAATCAATGTTGATTCCCTAGTAAAACTAATTACAGAGTCAGATCAATCCTTGATGTTCTAAAAATATTACCACCTAGATGGAGTGGGATTTATGCTGTTATTCGAAAATCTACAGAGGAGAATAATTTTAAAATAAAATATCTTATTAGAACAATTATTATGTAATAGGAAGAGATGGAAGATGAAGTTATAGTGAATAAGTTAATTAAGAAGGAAAATGCTGCTCTAAAATTCTCAACTTCAAAATATGGAAATAAGTATAATGAAATTTAAAAATAAAATTTATATTAATAAAGATACTTCAAAAATTTGATATTTGGATATGAGGTTGCTCAATTTTTCTAGGAAATTTATAAATTTATATAGTAAAATAATATTTTTTAAGAAACTTTTCAAAAATTATAAGAATTATGACAGGAATTATAAATAAGTAAGACTATATAAATGCATGAATCTTGGAAAAATTGAGTAATATTTTCCATATCTACAAAAAAAACATGTTAGAGAAAAGTATTTTAAAAAGTTTGGTTACAATAATAAAGAACATAAATATATGAAGAAAATATGGATTACAATTGAGAATTATAGTGAGGTTTCATCTTTAAAATTAGAAGGTGAACACTCAAATAAAAAGGCCAACATGTTCTTTTTATAACACTCTAATGAGGGAAATTCATATTATTCTTCTGAGAATGAATCTAAATCTAAAAATGAAAATTTCTCTTATGAGGAATTAAATGAATATTGCACCATTATGTAAACTAAATATGAGTATTTTAAAAAGAAAAACAAATCACTTGAAAATTCAAATAGTGACATAGATAATGAAAAAGAGGACATGAATAAAATAATTTCAGAATTAAAAATCAAACTTGAAATTTCTACTCCATCATGTGTTGAATATGGTAAGAGGATCAAAAATTATAGAGAAAAGTTCATGATTTTAAAGATGCTTCTAGTTTTTTAACTATAGGATAAAAAATTTAAAATAAAATCCTTTGAAACAATAAATATCATAAAAATAAATTTGGAATATTAATCTCAAGTGAGAACCCAAAATTGTATAAAAAATTATTTTTCTATTTCTAAAAAGAATAACCTCTCTAAAATTACTTGATTCTATTATGAAGAGTAAAAACATTGTGCTAAAATATTTTGATTTAAAAATTTATTAATTATTTGTAAATAATAATTATTTTATTTTAAAAAGTTTTTGAAAATTTAGGTCTGTAATTTATAGATAGCATAAATAGATTTTTGTTCCAAAATATTTAGTTTACAACCTTGTTAGACACAATAAAATATGGGTACCAAAATAGTTTATTGTTTTTTTCTCATTTTAGGGGAAAAGGTCTATGATAATAAATGAAAAATGGAATATGGATAGTGGATATTAAATAAATATGATTGGTGATTTATCTAATTTTTGCTCCTTATCAAAAACCGATGGAGGTTGTATTGCTTCTGGTGACAATGCCAAAGGAAAAATTATTGGAGTTGTATTGGATTGAAATCTAATATCAGTTCTCATCAATAAAGTTCTCTGTATCCAATGATTATAAAAAACCTGATAAGTATTTCTCAACTTTTTGATGAAGGTTATTTTGTTTATTTTTCAAATAATTCTTGTTCAGTATTGAAAGATAAAACTCTTAAATTTAAGTAACCTAGAACATAAAATGTCCATAATTTAGATCTTAGTTATTTGATTAGAAAAAAAAGTGAACTATTTAAATGATAAAATAGATGAATAATGGATATGGAAAGATTCATATGTTTTAATTTGTTTTATTTTAGATTATTGTCAAAAATGAATTTAGTTTCATATTTACCTCAACTTACATTGAACAAAAAGACTATGTGATTCATTCCAAATGGGAAAGAAACACAAGTCATATTTTAAACCAATTGAAGAGGTTTCAACTTATATACCACTAGAACTAATTCATATATATATATTTGGATTTGTAGATTTTCAAGCCTAAGAGAGAAATCTTTATTTATGTTTTTGTTGATGAATCCTTTATATTTACTTAGGTTTTATTTCTAAGTGTTAAAATAAATCTTGTTTTATTTTTTTAAGTCTTTCAAAAATAGTTTAGAAAGAGAAAGATTAAAAAAAATTCTTTGAGAAGGGACTATAGAGGAGAGTTTGAAATCCATGAGTTCAATGATTATTGTTCAAAACATTTTATCAAACATAATTTTTCAGCCCCCAAGACACCATAAAAATGTTGTTTTTAAGAGGATATATATGACTTTTTAAGAAATTTAATGAAGCATTTTATATGAATATAACATGTCAAATAGTTTTTTGGTTGAAGATGTGAATAAATTGTGTTACATTATAAACATAGTTCTAATTAGACCTATTTGGAAGAAAATAACCTATTAGATATGGAATAATAGAAATCCACAATATTGATACTTTATGGTTTTGGGATACAAGGTTTATAAAATAAACACCAAGTATAATCTTGGTAAATTTCAGCCAAAATATGATGAAGGAATATTTCTTGGATATTTTACTACTCCCAAGTTATATGGATTTTTCAATAAAAGGTAAATAAAATTTAAGAATCAACTCATGTGAAATTTGATTAAACTGATCCTTTTGATCAAAAAATGACTCAAATTTATAAACTAAGTGATTATTTAGAAAACATGAGACTTGTATCTCTATTTGAAAAAATTATAAATAGTTAGAACATGGTTTTCTAGAACCAAATAAATAATTTTTAGATATCAGTGAACCAAAAAATGTTCTTCCTATACATCCTAGAACCCTTAAGAACAATCCCTTAGAAACAGTTGTCAGGTGTTTAGATGAAGGGATTAAAACTAAAAGGATTGTAGGAAAACTTTTAGAGTTTTATTCCTTATTATATCATCCCAAACCCTAGTATATATAAGAATCCTTAGTAGATGATAATTGGGTTGTAGCAATTCAAGAGGAATTAAATTATTTCAAGAAGAAAAAGTTTTTAGAATTAGTTGATAGACCCTTTGACTATCCGGTTATAGGAATGAAATGGGGTTTTAAGAATAAAAAGGATGATCATGGTGTGATAACTCAGAATAAGGATAGGTTAGTAGCTAAAGGTTATAACCCGGAAAAAGGTATAGATTATGAGGATAACTTTACACCAGTATTTAGATTATAATCTATTAAGAATCCCATATCCTATGCATCAAATATGAATTTTAAATTATATTAAATTGATAAAAAATATTATTTTATAAATGATTTTATTATGAAGGAACTTTATGTTGAAAACACTCATAGTTTTGAAAATTCCCATTTACCTAATTAAATTTTTAAACTTACCAAAGCTTTTTATGACCTCAAAAAATCACCTAGAACATGGTATGAATGTTTTAGTTTATTTATTTTATAGAATGATTTTTCAATAGGTAAGTAAGATCTAAATTTATTTAATAAAACTTCATCTTCAGATATTTTGTTTGTTTATATATATATATATATTGATGATCTGATATTTGGTTCTATAAATAACAAATTGTGTAATGAATATTCAAAACCCATGAAAAAATAATTTTAAATGATCATGATGGGTGAGGTAAATTATTTTCTAGGTTTTTAGATTTATAAAAAAGATTTTTGGGAAGTTGTTGAATCAAATAAAATTCATACTTAAATTACTTAAATGATCTGGACTCAAAATTAGTAGAGTAAATACAACTTCTATGAGTTATAATGAAAATATTGAATTGGATGGAGTTAGGAAACCAGTTAACAATAAAATTTATAGAGGAATAATTAGAAGTTTATTATATTTGACTACTAGTAGACTTGAAATTATGGTTGTAGTATGTGTATGTGCTATATTTCAAGAAAATCCTAAATAATCTCATTTATAAGTTACCATATGATTTTTAAAGTATTTAAAAGGAATAATTTATCTTTTTCATTAATTTTTTAAAAACTTCTGATTTTAATTTAACTTTATATTAAAATTCTAAATTTGGTGGTTATAGAATAGATAGGAAGAGTGCCCCAGGAACATTCCATTTTCTAGGAATATTCTTTATATCCTAGTCTAGTAAGAAACAACACTCTATTTAATATCTACTACTAGAGAAGAATATATTTATTCTAGTAGTTGTTCTACATAGATATTTTGGATGAAACACACATTGATGGATTTTTTATTCAATTATATTTAAGTTTCAATTAAATGTGATGAAACTAATGAAATTGACATTTCTAAGAATCTAATAAGTCAAATAATTCATTAGATAATAAAACATATAGACTTAAGACATAATTTATTAATAGATAACGCTCAAAAAGTTGATATCATTATTAAATTTATATTGATTAAAAATTAGTTAGAAGATATCTTTACTAAACCCCTTTCATGTGACTATTTTGATTTTATCAAAAGATAATTGGGTTTGTTCGAATATAAATGAGTTTAATTTATTTTGTTTCATTAATATTAATTTTTTTCTTTATTTTATGATATGTATTTTAATTATTTATATAAATTTAATAAATATATTTTATTTTATTATATATTATTTAGTGTTTTTCAATTAGTTAATAAAATTTATCTGTTTTAGATTTTATTTTATTTTATTTTATAGTTGGAATCAACCCGAAACAAATTCAAGTATGTAATTTTTTAGGGGTTCGGGTCCACGACCTAAAATATAAATAAAAATTAACTCATTCTCCATTCACATACATATCTTCTTCCTAAAGATGAATTATTCCCCTAAAACTTGAACCTCTCAATTCCTCTCTCGACCATCCACAAACCATGTCATCTATTTGAAAGTTTAAGTATGTGGATGAAGGAAGTTCAATTTTTTCTAAGAAATTCAAAGGAAGTGGTTCTCAGAGAATACTTACGGGGAAATACATTGATATAGAATGGATAAAGTTGATAGAAATCTTACTGGAGAAATATTCAGTTTAAAGGTAAAGAGTTTGTATTTAATTAAAATATGTTTGGATTTCCATTTGAGGAATAATTTCATGATTTTATGAGTAACGTAGAGTTTCAGTTTAATAAAACAGAGGATATAGTCTCATAAAATGTAAATGGGAAGCCATTGATGGTTTCATATGTCCAAATGGTTGACATGTTACATATTACCCATGAAGAGGAGTTTAACTTTAGTCAAAACTTTGTGTAAATAAGTTATTTTAGATCATTAGATGTATTCAAGTTTTTTTATACCCACTTTTTTGAAAAGATCCTTTAAAAGAATTTCCCATGTAATGGAAAGTGTTAGGTATGTTATTGTAGACTGTAATAAACCAGAGGGATAGTGAAATGGAGAAAGTTCGTTTTCTAGATATATATTTGTTGTGAATTATAATAAATAACCTAAAATTTAATTTTTCAAGGTATATGATATGGTTCATGCATCATTTTTTAAAATAAAATAATAATCTTTATTACTACCCTTATTTAAGATTTATTTCCTTGGTTTTAAAGAAGAAAGAATTCAATTTAAATGGAGGGTATGCAATAAAATGTCACAAATGTATCACATTGGATATTATATTTTAAAATAAAATTGAAAATTTTTGGGATTCTATTTTAAGAATCTATATTACAATAGGTTATGAAGATCTCTCAAGGAGATCCATCTCAGATCTCACTTCCTATAGAAACAATACCTATTGGGATGGAGCCTACTAGGGGAGTGGAGAATTCAGTACCTACTAGATCCAATCCTTTAGTTATAGTTATAATTCCTTCCATGGATGATCCTATTCAGAGTCAGGAATATGATTTTTCATATTCAAGAGGATTAATTTTTTGATTCCACTAAAGGTTTTCATAATATTTAGGATACAATTTTTCAGACAACTATTTTATTTCTTTAGAAGAGAATAATTAAGACTCTTCCCTGTGTTCTAGTAACTAAGTACATACTAGAATCTTCAAATGACCTTTAGATAGATTATCCAATTCATCATATATCACCCTCTATTAGAAAAAGGGGTGATGATGTGGTTATGGTGTATACTGACAATTCTTATACACCTTTTACACCATCAACACCTCATGTTGATCATAAGAATGTTCCATCTAATAGTAAAAGCATAGATAGATCAGGAAAGAAAAAATTTTATTAGGTTATAATGGATGAGTTTGAAAATCTCATATCAGATTATTTTTATTTGAAGGTGGAACTTTTAATGTGAAAAATGATATCATAGAACTTAAAGAGTCCTCTTCTTCTAATTAGTATTTTAATAAGCTAGTTAGGATGTTGACTGCTCAAACTGCATTGATAAAAATTATTTAGTTTCTTACTAATTTTCATCTTGATACTAGTTCTAAGTTAATTTATATGGAACTTGAAGAGTTGAAAGATTTTATATGAGGTTTTAAGAAAGTTGTTTTACCATGGTTGAATTTAATGAGCTTGGTACTATGTTTTCATCTCCATGAGATGTATTTCAGAATCTTTCTTTGGTTCTACTAGGTGTTTCTCAAGATGTTCTTGATGAGTTTACATCTTTTAGGATTGAGATAATGAAAAATTTATACAATTTATGAAGTGTGGGGTATAATCCCATTTTAATTTATCAAGAAGTTTCAACCCATTTATCCCTTATAATCATTAGATGTTCCTAAATTTCAAAGTGGGATTGATCAAGTGATGTTATAATTAATTTCAGTGTCATATAATATTTAATGTCTTCAGTGTGATATGACCTCACATGTTTTGTTACAAGACTTAATGAAATATATGTTAGGTAAATTCCATGTCACCAAAGAAGTTATAAGGAAGCATAATGATGGAATTGATATGTTCTTGAATGACCATGTTTGTCATCTCAAAGAATCACTTGGAGTTATGGTAGAAGAAATCTTGGGTTTCATGAACCAAGTCAAGTTTTCATCCAGCCTGACACCTGAACTCGCTTATGAAATGGCCCAAAGGGCATTGCTGATCCCCATGGGATGGAAAATAGTTTTTGGGTATCAACAATACATTTTTGGGAATGATTTCATCCATGATAAGAAACTATAAGTAATCCACAATAATAAAACATCACACCAAGATCAATATCAATAACCAAAATAGATAAAAAAATTCAAGTTAAACATTTTACAACTTTAACAAAAAAACTAAAATGGGATGGGAACCAACTAAACCAAAACCCAAAACCTCCATGAAATGAGAGGGTTTTCACCCTCAAGATACCTCCACAAACCCCTACAAGAGAGGAACACTAAAAACTGGATCCAACATCACCACCATGAAATATTCTCCCTTTTCCTAGTTCAATCTTAACAAAGTTTACATACACATAGGGGTGTATGTATGGTGTGAGAAATATCTCAACTGGATGCCACCCAAAATAAAGATTTCATTCCATAAAATTAGAATAAAATCACCATCTAAGTTTTAGGAAATAATTTGGAAACAATTTAAAAATAATAATAGTGAAACCTTTTCAAACAAGAAATATTTGTGATTTAGACTTGAGTAAATTCCACCATATGCCAATGGTAAACACCACATCACAAGATATCACCGTATCATAGGAAATCCCTATAGGTACAGGCACTAGTGGGACCCTAGGAACCTCATATCTTAGTGAAACATGGTATAACAACAATAACCCATATTGTTCTTATGTGTGAGCCACTAGAGATGAATCCATCCAAAATTCTAGTGGTCTTCCAATCAACATCATCATAGTTCAATTAGTGTTGTTTCATCAAGACTTCTAGAAGAAACTAGGCCTTCAACCCCACCTATCCAACTATCGTACTAGTCCTCATCTGTCCACCTAGATACCTAGGATTCCCTTTGTGAGCAATTTCCATTTCACATGCAACATAGATCACTACTTTCACATAAATGAATCAAGAATCATGAAAACACATGATAAACCACCCCTTTTCAAAGGAAAAACATCTTTCAAATCAATATGCACACCAAATCCATTTTAAAAAATACATCACATAACTTATATAATTTTTAAAACACATTTAGGAAGTAAAATAAGGAATCACATATGAAACACAACCAATATCTTTTATAAAACCATATTTCAATCCATAAACTCCATAAAACCTTTTTAAAACCCATTGTTCATCTCATGCATAATCAATATAACACATTTAATAAGTAAGTCAATCTTACCAACATAATCTAATAATGATAAATCATGGAATCACCTACCTCAATCTTGGAATATTTCGGAATCCATTATAAAACCACAAACCCACCTCAAAGGAACCATATAAATGAAATATAAAACCATAAAAATAAATATTTTACCAAAAGAACACAATATTGAACCCTTATTAGGTAAATCTATCCATTGGAGAAGAAGAACTCAAATAGGGAGGAAGAATAACCCTATAAGAAGGAAGAAATCAAAATATTCTAGAATTAATTGATGATTATTGAAGATACAAGGCCAAATCCATCCAAGATTTGAAGTTCAAGGTGTCTAAGAGAGAGAGGAGGAGTATATTAGGGATAAAAATCATGTATGGATCGAATTAGGGGTGGTTTGGGGTTAAAAACAAGGAAGGGTAGAAAGGAAATTCACCATTTTTAATTACCTGGATAGGTTGCATGGTTAGTCCATATTTTTTTCCAAACCATACAGCAAACATATGGTCACCTCTATCCAGGAGGAAACTGACCACACGATTTCTTGGGGGAGGGTGGATGCCCATGTGGCAACCCATGTATCCTATATAGTACCGTTCTCACAGGCACATAAATTTCTCTAGGATGTCTCATGTTTTCCCCTATCCATTCACCAACTATATACCACATTATGTAGGGTCCAAGTACTCTATTTTTCTCTAAAAACTCCTTGGAAAACCAAGTGAAAAATACAAGAATAAAAATAAACAAATTAATACATCCAAATAAAATCGTGGATTTGATATTGGGAGTATCTAAATATACAATATATATGGTCCCATTCTCTATTATTCCTATTAATAAAAATAGTAAAATTATTTTTAAAAGGATGAATGAGATCTATCTTGAAATATTAAAAATATATTCTGATTCTTCATAGGTTTAATCAAGTTCAGAATCAAAATAATCTCTAATATTTCGAATTCCATTTATAGTAAAGGAGTTATTTGTTTTTAAACTTTTAAGTCTAATTCATTTTTCATAATTGGTTTCTCATGTTCATGTATTATCATTTCAAGTTGAACCTGATCCTTCTACTATTTGTGACCAATTTTTTGAATTTTATATCAGTGAATTCAAGTAAGTTGTACCGAATTTTATAGATATTGTGGAAATAATGGATAAAAGGTTTCAATCAATTAATGGAAGAATGATTTACATATAGAGTTCAGTATATCAGATCTTGAAGAATCTCTTAATGGATGTTTCATCAGCTCTCTCTACTATAGATAATGCTCCTTTGATCAGACCATAGGATTTCATTGCACCTTAAATTTTTTATTCAGGATAGATTTAATATTTTAAATGGAGTCTTGGGATTGGTTTTTCTTCAATTTATCAAAGGAAGAATCATTCCACTATTATTATTAAAGAATTATGTAAGCTATATATTATTCCAAGTATCGACAAGTCTACTGAATCCTAATTTCAAATTATAAGAAAAGGGCCTATCAGGCCATATGCTTCAGATACCTATAGATGTACTAGATAAGAAATTCAATAGGTTTATAATCCATCTTTTATCTATCTATCAAAAATATCAAGAAAAGTATGATACTGGTTTAGCTATTGGGCGTTATCAGGAAGAACCCTCTTCTTCTAATCTTATCAAGAAACTAACTTTTCATGTTATTGGAACCTATAACTATAGTATACATAAATAAAAACTAAAAAATATTCTTAAAGGTCATGTTTAGTGTTCTAATGTAAAATCCACTAGTGGATCAAGAAGTGGAGATATTTCGGTAGTGTAGAAGGAGACATTGTCATCAACAATGCTATCTCCAACTACCTTTCAAAACAAACTAACTTTCAAGCTACCTCCATTAAAACCACTATCCCAATTTGATCCCATTCATAAAACTGGGTCTTCTAAATAATATATTTTATTTTTATTTTGTGTTTTTTGAATGAATGTATACTTTTTTGTGATGATAATTAGTGAAATACTTATTTATTAATTTATTATTTTTTTAAAAAATATTTTAATATTTTTCATCTCTTTATTTCATTTACTAAATTATATTCTTTAAATAATTAAATATTCATCTTTAGTATAAGAATAAAATAGTTCATTACTCTAAAAGTTCTAAACTAAATGTGTTTCTCATTCCTTTTCCTTTCCTTTTTAATGACACAAAAAGGAAGAGAATTTATATATGTTTTAACCTATAATTATTCAAAAATGGTGTTTGGGGAGAAGATTTCACCTTTTACCAAAGGGGTATAAGTTTTCCTATAAAGTATGAGAAGTATAAAATTAAGGGTTAGAAACAATATTTAAACACTAAATTTTAAAATAAATATATATAATATATAGTTTTGTAAAAAAACATGGTTAACCCTCTGAGAATTTCATGTTTAATTTCAAATAGATTTTTGATCATAAAAAAGGAGTATATTATTGGACTAATAATTATTTACCAATATATCCCATGTACTTTAGGTTTTTATTATATAAAATACCCTTTATAATCTACTAATGATTTGTATTTCAAGTTTGTTCCTTGTGTTTTATCTTATTTCTAATTTTTTCACATATAAATTTCATTAAGTATGCATTCTAGACAATTTGGATGAAAATTTACAATGTTTGGAAAAATTGGCTATGTGAGGCATTTCGGTACGTAAAGAAATGTCTATGTGAGCATTCTAATACATAAATCACCAACATATAGGAATTTCCAACATCAATCAGCTACGTCGTAAAATAACCTACGTAGAAATCACCCAAATCGATGAGATTGCCTATGTGAGAAATTGCCTATGTAGATCAATGTAACATTCTCAACCTAGTGGCCACTATCTGGTGCTCTGATCTAGGTCATTACATGACCTCAGGCATGCCTCCCCGTATGCTAGAGGCTTCCAACTAGCAGTACAGGTCTATGGAGAAACGTTGAGGAGACTATACCCACTTATTAGAGTAATGTCATAGCATAAATGATTTCAATATATATAGTAAACAATAGAAAAAAATAAAAGGAAAGCATGTGAAAATTACAACAAGTAACCAAGTATCACTTTCTATAACAATACGATGAATACACTACATTTTAGGTATTCATACAAACATAAACCAAAACCAAAAATACCACAAAACCCTGAACATCGACCTGAGTCCCAACCCAGTCCTAACCTTCCATGCTCCAACCTGATATCATATTCACAACCAAAAAATATGTCCATGTCTTGAACCTGTATCATAAAAACAAGTAGCATCTACTCGAGTACCCAAGTTCCATGTTGGCCAGAGTAGGGTGTGATTACAACACTGTAGGCCACCACCAATGGTATCCAAATCAATAACTAGTCAGTACAAAAGTGTGAGCTAGCAAACAACTAAAATAATGAAATAATTTAAGTAATTATCTAATATTCATTTTATCCATTAAGTTATCTAGAGTCAACCAATAAATAAAACTAACTCAGATTACACTAGAATTCTATGCTATGGAACAAGGGGTTACCCACAATTTTAACCACAAGCGGTGGTTACTAAAAAAACTATCACATACCCATTAGTTAACAATATTCACTTGATCATTCTTATCATTGTTTCCATGGGTTAGGCATTTATATCATTTACACTATGGTCTAAGACAGTCAATTATCATGAATAAGGGAATAAGTCAAGTTCTATATCTCACTGGGGATGAACATTTCTTAAATAATCATAAAAAACTTACCTTGAAGCCGTGGTCTAAGTAGTCTCATCCAATGCAACTTTTAGGTGCCTAGAGCCTCAGTCCAACTCCCTAACCTATGCATTCTAGGGTGGTATTTAGAGCCTTAGTACAACCAGACCCATGGGAGGAGCATAAATTCATTATCCCACACCACTAAGTGATGTGCACAAGCTTATTTATCCATTTACTACATATAACATTTCAAAACCCATTCTTAAACAATACACATAATGTTCAAATTTCATGTTTCATTGAACACATAAATCATATTCCTGACTTAACCCATTAACACATTAACCATTTACACTTCATAACCCAATAACTCGCTTGCCTTATTCTAAACTCTCCCTTATTCCATTTTTTCAATTGTACAAAATTAAAATTAATCTCATTTACAAACCATTTCACATTTACCAACACAAACCATAACTATTAAACATGTGTTTTATTATTCCTAAAACCCCATTAGGTTATTTCATAAAATATTCACATTCATCATCTAGTTCATTTCATAACCATGTTAACATGAAAACATAATCATCATGGGTAATATCTCACTATCCCATAGATCAATTCAATTACTATGGTCCCAATGAACCTTTAAAACCACATCATGGAATAAAAAAATTCAAAATAATTATTTGAGATCATCTTGAAGCCACTATTTAAAACACGGGTCTTCCTCTTTGAAAACTAAAACATGCATCGAGGATTTCACTTCCATTTCAACCCTCCAAAACAACCATTTACCCATTTTCACAAAAGGGGACCTTTCCCTCATTTCAAACCTCATTTGAAATGTATTAAGAAACCCCCTATTTATCCCACTTTGAGGTCAACACCTCCTTTCAAAACATTGCTCACTTTAAAATGTCATTTTTTCTTCAATAAATCATTAATTGGTACAATGACACAAAAAAACCATTTAAACTATTTTAAAACCCCTTAGGTATTTAAAAAAGTCAACTTATAAACATTTCAATTATCCCATTAACCCTAACCACATTAACAATTACCCTTTTTCTATCCATTCACCCTCATAATTCCCCTATCTCAATGTTTACCAATTATTCTCACCATTTTCAAGAGTCCGACATACCTCATGGGTAGCCCTAGGTTCGGTGTCACTCACCCACAGACCCAACAGGGTCCGTGAAGGGTTTTTCACATTAATATATGGACCAAATCACTTTCCTAATTCAAAAACATAAAAAATTAGCAATTTAATATATTTTGAAAACTAAATACACATGTATATAACAACTCGACTGTGGGAAAAATCTTTAAGACCACCTATATCATGTTTGAAGATTATTATCATCCCAAATGCATCCCTTGATTCTAAATCAAGCACCCATTAAATCCCAAACTTATAATATGATTTAAAAGTGAGGTTTTTAGTTATTTAAAAGGATAGAAGATATTATACAATACCCAATATGTAAAATAGAGTAAGGAGGAGTGTCATATTCATCATGGTCTTTGATTTCAACCAAATGGCACTCCAAACACCCAATAATCGAAGGAGAATCACCCATGGAGGAGGAGGAGGGGGCTATTGGTTCATCACCCTTTATATAGGGGGTTGAATGGGGTGAAAATCAAATAATAAATAAATAAGATCAGGAGGGGAAAACGGTAAAACCCCACTTTTTAAAGGCCGCACGGTTTGGACGCACGACTAGTCAAATCATGTGCAATCTATGCAGCTCACCCTATCCAAAAGGAGATATGCCACATGGTTTCCTAGAAGCACCTGAATAGTTAATAAAACCATGTGGTAACTGTGAGATAGCCTCTTTCAGAAATGGGTCCCTAAGGCTCACGATTTCTTGGTCTTGGTGCATGGTTTGTTCTAACCGTGCTCTAATTGTGCATTGCACATTGTTTGGACTCTTTTCTCATCCTTTCATGTCCCATGCCCCCAGGATACACTCAAAACTTTCCATACACCCAAGAACCACTTCATTATCCAAATTAAAGGAATTTTAACAAAAACATTAATAAGAAAATACATATACAAAAGGTTGGGATCTTATAACCTCCCCACCATATAATGGATCATCTTCAAACCTTACTTTCAAACCATACTGAGCTTCCAAGATCAAAGGTTGGGCCATAGGTCCCACCTATCAACTTTAGTTTCCCAACCTTTCTATTGGACATGGCCATGACATCATAACAATCAAACCTAGGAAACAGTCGTACCCAAATCCACCTTCTCCACCATAAACCACAAACACAAAATTAAGGCTCCTCAAGGATGCACTAACCTTGACCTAAACCTCATCACTACCAACATAAAAACAAGGGAAGGGTTCAGGTAACATCACTTGTACACTATGAAAATGACACCAAAAAGACACTACATTACCCTGGCACATCTGACCAGAAATCCCGCAGTCTGATCATCTTCACAATTCATAGCCCAAATCACTTGGTGCCATCATGCCTCGTTTCCTAAATTTTAATGGTGACCCAAGATCATTGTCACTAAATGGATACATAGATTCCAACCACACTCCTCAACCTACATTGGTCTTCAAATCGAGCCTCAACATCCTCACCCCCTTTACAAACATCTGGAATACACCCAATCATAACCTTCATCTCAAGGCACTAAACTAGTCAAAACCCAATACAACACCCATCACCAACACTGCTTAACCAATATGTATCCTACCCAAATTCATCAAACTTGTACTACCGCTCACATCATCAACCGACCACTTCACCACTAGGGTGATCCACATAATATTATTTAGCTATCCCCCACCATGACATAGTGTTGGACACCTCCACCATCAACAAGGATACCAAAAGAACCTCAACTTGACCTTCTCAACATAACTGATGCATTTTCCAAATCACCGCATCCAAAAATCCATGGAAACTCTACCCAACTCTGGAACTCATCCTTATCTTCGAGACCACCCAGATTAATCACAGCTTTGTATTCCCTATCTCAACCAAAGACAACCTTTTTATTCCTCAAAACATATTCTATTTCCAAATCACACTTAACATCTCAACATTAATAGAAGGTGTCTTTCATCCCACTACATTTGTTCCCTTATACCCAAATGAGTCCATCTATCCCGACAAACTCACTCCGTTGGCACCCAACTTTCATAGTTGGAATATCTTCCTATACTTGGACATGATACCTTGTTACTTAAGGCATATCCCATCATCTAAGCACACATACTGGAGTTTATTCTTGAAATATTTTAAAACATCACCACCATCGAATCTGGTACTCTGCACACCATTGTCGACTTTATAGAACCCACCAATGTGTCCCATTACAAACACTCGGGTCACCTCTAAAACCAACTCAAGTTAAAATCCTCCACTCAAATCGATGACAATAAATTCATGGACAAACTTTCCTTTCGCAAATAATCCAAACATGCCCTTACAAGCTTATCATTGGAATATAGATTCCACCACATCCACTCCATGGTCTGCTCCATTCTTCCATGACTAACCTACCAATCCCCGCCTTAGGGGTATCATTACCACTATATTCCTAAAGATATTTCAACCTCTACATCTTACGATTATTTTACATGATGATACCCAAAACATAGACATGGTTGTCCCACCTTTTCTAGAACAACAAAACCAACATTACCTGCTACCTGTTCTCATCTTCCACGAATGGAACCCCTATCATTTTTCAACATTCAGGCCATCTCGAGGACCTCTCTCATAATCGGTCGATTGTTTAATTTCCACCACACGACTCCATATGTGTCTCTATATGATCGTAACCTCTAAGGTGTTTCATATCCAACTGAAACACATTCATGTAACTAGCCATAAATCCATATCCCTCTCAGTGTACCCTGGATGATGTCAAGATATTTGGAATGATCATCACTAGTGAAAATTATGCTAAGAAGTCATCAAAGAACATCACCTCAAACTATACACCCTCTATGTCACTATCCACTATAGGGAACCTTGAACTACCTAAAATATTGGGCTTAGATACCCACCATTGTTTCATCCACACTCAAATACCATAACTCGAATGGGATTTCCAACCAAAACTCACTACCACTTTATGACCCAATTTCAAGTGGTTGTGACCCAACATTCCCATTAGAATCACTATCGTTACACCCACTCGAGTCATTCTAGCACAAACCCAGTGATCTACATGGAAACACATCAACCACCACATTGATACACAACCAAACTACCTCACATATAACTTGTGATTCCCACATTGAACATACATAAATTTGATAGGCATTTATCCTTGCCCACCAGTTCATCCATCCCAAAAGGCATTGTGTATTTCCCAAAACAAGCCCACCTATGGACCTCCTAAAGGCCCTCAAGTTCTCGCACTTTCCTATGATCACACACTGAAATCGACTCTAGATCACACAAGTCGTAAATCACTAGAACTAGGCCCATAACCCACTCACTTATCTAACTATGACTCCTGGTCTGTCAGCCTCATTGGACTCAAGACATTCTCAACATTCTCATCCAGGGAACCAACCATTTGTAAAAGAAATCCCAACCATGTGACCACCACCACCCATGGGTGTCACTTATATATGGTAAGTTTCCCTCCATACTTTGGTCACTATTGTCATGTTATCCCAAAATCAACATCGGTTTCCTGCATCAACTGCCATCAAGGCCATAGGTCAAGGATACTAATAACCTTGTCTCTTCTGAAAACTGACTTTAACACCAATAAAAACACTCATATACCTTCTAATAAAGAAATTAATACATAATCATATTATTTTACCACACTATATGGCACCAAATTTGTATCAATTCTACCTCTAAGAAACTAATCATGATTTTAATGCTAAGGATCCTTCAACACAGGACCAACCTTCCTTGAGGCTACCCTCAATATCCCAAATCTATCAACTCATAACCACCACTGAAGTCACATTTATAAATCCATTAAACTTATTTCTTATCCCG
Organism: Viscum album; assembly: GCA_963277665.1. Taxonomy (NCBI): domain Eukaryota; kingdom Viridiplantae; phylum Streptophyta; class Magnoliopsida; order Santalales; family Viscaceae; genus Viscum; species Viscum album. The sequence continues at coordinate 494,258,391 of OY728159.1, read as the reverse complement.
CTAGGATAAACCCATTCTAGGAGACACTATGTGTTCCACTGTGAAGGTCCAAACGTTTTCTTGTGTTATGTGTTCCCAAAATCACTAATAACCCAGTCGATATCTCTCACGATTCATCATCTAAGACTTAATGGTACCATATCCCTAAATTGGAGTCATGTCAAGAAAATGTAATTGGATATCTTTCTCTCTCTCTCTCTCTAATCCATACACATCAAGCCTCACCCAACTTTCTACTCATGGCAGTACTCATTCCCCCCACTCAAAAACATACTATGTCTAACGCAACCCAGTGGACATTTACTCTAGGAATTACACCAATATCACCCACGCACATACATCATTACCACGATCCAACCCCCCCCCCCCCCCAGGGTCCAAAACACAACTTGCATGATCAAAATCCTTAAGAGTTACCAAATCCTCATTATCATACAACATCTCACTACCCAATGTCATGGCTCTGTCGTGGACACAACAATGACATCTCTTTTAACATGCAACCAAAACCCAACAAAAAGTCATGACCTAAAAACTAAGGTCCCAAACTAGGGAACTCTCACTACCCAAACTACCCTTACATGGGGTCTGATCACAACATTAGGGATACCCATTCCCAATATCCCTATAGGTTACATAATTTCCATAACCCTTCTAAATTAAACTTTACCATTTAAAACCCCATGTTCCAAATTTCTAAATCTTCCATTTTCAATACCCAAGAATTTTAATTTTTGGAAACCTTTTTATTAAACTAAAATTTTAGAAATCCAATAATTATTCAAATTCACATTTGAAAAACATTTCCTTTATCAAAACATTCAAGGTAAAATCAATAGATGATGTTTACAAGAAGAAAAATACACTACTAGCATATGAATCTCAAGGTACTATCAATTAAAGGAAACATACGGATCTCCTACCAAACCTATGTGCCTAGAATGATGTATAAATTCAAACACACCCTCTTTCTACACTTGTCCAAGAGATAAAACCTCATCAATCAATAACACCGCATCCAAGTACACCACTCAAGGTGGAAATAACAATCTACCATAAAAGCATAAAACCAAACATCAACTCCCACCCCTATAAACTTGGTTTTTTACTCATAAGTGGGGTTGTAGGAACCCAGGAATGAGCTCATTACTAGACCTCAAGAGTAATTCCATAGTAGATATGATATAAACATATGTAGTGACCATAAGAAACAAATAAAAGGATTGCATGTGAAAATTTCAAAAAGTAACCAAGTATCGCTATCTATAATAATATGATGAATACACTATATGTCAGGCATTCATACAAACATAATCTAAAACAAAAACTACCCAAGACACTGAAAATCAACTTGAATCAAAACCTGGTCCTAACCACCCATGCTCAAAATCGATATCCCATGCACAAATAAACAAAAAGTCCCTATCCTAAAATTGTATCATAAAAACAAGTAGCATCTACTCGGGTACCCAAGTTCCATGGAGGCCCGAGAAGGGTGTGAGTACAACTCAGTAGGCCACCACCAACGGTGTATAAAGTATCAACTAGTATGTTCAATAGTGTATTCAAGGAAACAAATGCAGCAAGGAAATCATTTAAGTAATTATTTAATATCCATTTTATCCATTAATTTATATATAGTTAACTAATTAAAAAAACTAACTTAGGTTACACTGGAAGTCTAAGACAAGGAATAAGGGGTTATAAACACTTTTAACCATAAGGGGTGTTTAATAATAAAATACTATCACATACCCATTAGTTAAAAATATTCACTTGATCATTATCATCATTTTTCCCATGGGTTGTGAATTTATACCATTTACACTATGGACTAAGCCAGTAAATTATCATGAATACCGAAATAAGTCATGTTATCTATCTCACTAGGGATGAACATTTCATAAATAATCATAGCACATTTACCTTGGATCCCTGATCTAGGTAGTCATATCTAATGAAAACATCAGTTTCCTAGAGCCTCAGCATGACTCTCTAACCCATACACTCTAGGGTGTGGTTTAGAGCCTTGGTCCAACCCATCTCGTTAGAGGAGCCTATGTCCATTATCCTATGCCACCAAGACATGTGCACATGTTCATTTATCCATTTAACAAATATACCATTTCACAACCCAATCTCAAACAACACACATAACATTCACATTTCATATTTTATTCAACATATAAATTATATTCATTCCTTAACCCATTAATACATTTATCATTTACACTTCATAACCCATTAACCCACTTGAATTATACCAAATGATCCCTTATTCCAAATTTTCAATTGTACAAAATATACATTAATCTCATTTACAAAGAATTTAACATTTTTAAACAATAACAATAACTATTAAACACATGTATCATTATTCCTAACACCCCCTTATGGTATGTCATCAACTATGAAAATTCATCATTTAGTTCATTTCATAACCATGTAAACATGCCAAAATAATCATCATGGGTCATATCTCATTATCCCATAGATCTATTCAATGAATATGGTGCCAACAGACCTTTAAAACCACATCCTGGTATAAAACAAAATTCAAAATACTTATTTGAAATCATCTTGAATCCAAATATTAAAATACGGGTCTTTCTATTTGAAAATGAAAACATTCTCCAAGGATTTCACTTCCATGTCAACCCTCCAAAACAACTATTAAACCATTTTAAAAAAAAGGAAACCATTTCCTCATTTCAAAAATAATTTGAAATATCTTAAGAAAACAACTTTTTAACCCAATTTGAGGTCAACACCTTCTATAAAAACATTACTCACTTTAAAATGTCATTTTTCCTTCAATAAATCTTTAATTAGGTCAAATCTCCAAAACATATCATTTAATCAATTTTAAAACATCCTAGTTATTTAAAAAATCCAACTAATAACTATTTCAAAAAGACCATTATCCATACCCCCATAACCAATTACAATTTTACTACTCATTCACCCTCATAATTCCCCTATCTCAATGTTTACCGATTATTCTCACCATTCACAAGGATTGGGCTTACCCCATGGTTAGTCCTATGTTTGGTATCACTTGCCCAAAGACCCAACAGCATCCATGAAGGGTTTCTCACTTAAATCTATGGCCAAAATCACTTTCCTAAATCAAAAACATAAAAACATAGAAATTTAATATATTGGGACAACTGTATGCACATATATATAACAATGTGACTATGGAAAAAGGATTTAAGAACACCTACCTCTTGTTAGAAGATGATTATTATCCCAAACGCATCCCTTGATTCGAAATCAAACACCAATTAAATCCCCAACATATAATTTAAAAGAAAAATGTGGGTTTTAGGGATTCAGAAGGAGAGAGAAGATTATACAATCCCTAATCCAGAAAATAGAGTGAGGGGAGATTAAACTCATCTGGAGCATCAATTTGATCCAAACAGCACTCCAAATTCCCAAGAATAGAAGTAGTATCACCCACAGAGGATAAGGGATATTGATTCATTGCTCTTGATATAGGGGGCCAAATGGGGTGAAAATCAATTAATAAATAAATAGGATAGGGAGGGGAAATGGTAAAAATCAACTTTTTAAAGGCCAAAAAGTTTGGTTGCCTGATAATCCAAACTGTGTTCCCACAGTGTAGATCCCTCTGTCTAAGAAGGGTTAAGAAACATGGTTTCCTAGAAGCACCCCCATAGTTTGGAAAACGGTGTGGTTACCATGTGCTATAATTTGTCCGAAAGGGGTCACTAACCCTCATGGTTTCCTGGTCTAGATGCACGATTTGTTCTAACCATGCGCCAATTGTGTGATGCATACTATTTTTCCTATTTTTCTCCTAATTTCCTATCCCACACCCCCAGGATACCCCAAAAACATCCCATACACCTAATAACCACTTTGTTAGCCAAAAATGTAAGTTTAACCAAAATTTAAATAATAACATACATATTCAAAAGGTTGGTATCTTACAATAAATCAGTTACATGAATTGGATACAATGTGAAGTTGACTAGATCAAAAAAATAGATACATTAGTTTTGGATATGTGATAAAATTGGACACATTATGGAAATCATCTATGTCATTAAAATTTGGTATGCGGATTAAACTATTCCAATAGGATACGTAATGATCTACAATCATCTAAAACATGATGCAATATTTATTTATTAAAATTAAATAAATTGAGTGATATTTTAATGGTATCATATGATCTTTCAAATCTATATTACCTCATTATGGTAAAATCGATTATAATAAGATCTAGACATAGAGATAGAAAATATGTACAATGATTTTTTATTTTTATTTTATATTTCCAAGTTATTTCAAAGAAAAGGACAAGTCTATGATATTGGATTATATAGATCGAGTTTTGTGAAAATAAAAGAGAATTTATGTATAAATTTTGAAGTTCCATATATAAAATTTAGAAGAGCTCTTTTGTAATAAAGATATATACAATGAATACTAGAATCACATATACATTGCTCCATTTTATGTGAAAAAAGAAGAATAATCTTTATAATCTACAGTGTGAAACATCATCCATCAGTGATGTCATTTTGAAGACTCTCCTTGAGCTAAATTCATTTCCAATCATATGTCCTAGATATTTCTTCCCTATTTCAAATTCATCTTGCAAATGTGTGTTGAATTTGTAAAAAAAATTGTTTTATTATCTTTCATTATAAAGGTTCCTTGTAAAAGAACCTGAAGGGTGTTATTTTTAAATCCTTATTGAAGCCTGTTTGAAAGCTCCTAGGATTTTGAAACAAGTGTAAAATTCTTGTACTTAGTTATATAGTCTCTGTAAAAAGGATTGGAAATCCATGAAAAAAATTGAACTAGTTAAAATCACAAAAATCATGGATAATATGGTTGGTGGAGTGGACTAGATGATTTATATTCCATGAACCAATTAAAATATCTATATCTATTTATTTTCTTTATTTTTTGATTTTTTTATTTTGATTAGCATAAGTAAATAATATGATTTTTTTCATAGTTATAATTGGGTGGTTTTCTAAATGAATAAATTTTTTAAACAACTCAATTCAACACCTATTGATTATTTTGAAAAAATTTCTAGACAATAACACCAACTGTTTTTCCTTGTTATTTTATTTATTAATTAATTTATTACCCTGGCCTTGGGTTTCGAGTTGATTCTTTTTTAATTTTAATTTTTTTGGAGTTTCAATAATGGGTGGAAGGTTATAAAACCGTGCAATCTACCTGTGTGATTCATGTAGTAAATTGTAGAGGCACTTATATTGTTTGTTTTTGGTTTTCAAAAATTATACACACACTATGAGAATATTTAATGTTTATCTAGTGGAAGATATATAGTTGGATAATGGGTAACCAAACCATATGGCCTAACTGTGTCAGCTACCTAGATTATAAATATTTATGTTTCCAATTATATCCCTGTTCGATTTAAGGGGTTTTAACCCATTTCCTCCCTCATTTTCATTATACCCAATCTTAGTGCATGTGATGTGAGTGATTACTTCCTTACTTATTCATCTTTGAGCCTCTAAGCTTCTATTCCAAGTGGATTTCATGAGGTAAAACCCTTCAATCTTCTTATTCGTCCTCTTTCCTATTAATCGCATTTTATCTAGGTTTCAATTCCTCCCTATAACCCCAGGGTCTTTCAGCCATGATTAAGGCTTGAGATTTATTCTAATGTGAGGATATTTTTATGTTTTAAGGATTTTTCTCCAAACTTGTTGGAATGTTTATCATCAAAGCCAGTGTGTTATGGTTTATTGTGAGTGTCTTCCACTTAGAACAAGGAAAATATTTTTTTTTACTTTCATTAATTTTCATGTCATTGGGTTCTTGATAATTTTAAATGCTTTTTTTATTAAATTATATCAATATATAATAGTTATAGTGGGTTTTATAAATGTTGTAAATTGGTTTCTCACTTGGGATAAAGAATATTCAATTATTTTTCTAGTTCATAAGGGATTTTTCTTTAACTTTTTTCCAAATTCTCAAGTGTAATTTAGGTTCCAAGTGACTATGAAAATATTTATATGGTTTTTTTGAATTAATTCTTAAATTAAAGAAACTTGAACCCATTGGGTCTCAAAATCGACAAAATGTTTTTTTTCAAGAATAATTTAGAGTTGTGAATTTTTAATTCATTTGAAGGAAATTGGAAATTAATTATTTAAATGATTTTAATGGTGGTTTTACATATATTGTTTGAAATATAGTTTTTATAAATTCATTTCAATGGATGAGAAGGGATTGTCATTCCATGTTGATTTTCAAGAATTCATGTTTTTCACTTTTAGAAGGTTTTCATGTTGTGTATGTTGGTGTGACCCTCTGGATACCTTTATTTTGACATAGATTGGGAACATGAGGGGGATGTTTCTCATTGTTTTGATTTAACTAATGCGGATTGGGGTTTCTTTATGATGGTGTTGGAAGTTGGGAAAGGATTATTTGTTATGTTTAACTTTCTATGATGATTCTATGATTTGATTTATTTTTAACCACTAGTTGATATTTTCATGGGAAACCATAGAATATTAAAGAGGTCTAGATATATGATGTTCTAGATATTTTCATACTAATATTATTCTATTAGTTTTTCTATATAATAGATCTAGTGGGGTGTTCCCCCGATGAGGCTATGTGTAGGCTAGTTTGGTGGCTTCTATTATCTGGACACAACATATGATAGTAGTTGGTCCCATGTATTTGGTAAAGTATAGGACCTTATCATATTGGTTCCTAGTTTGTTTTCCATAATTCCAAATTTTTTCTATGACATTTTATATGGGATTTCCTTCATCTTCCTTTTGTGTCCTCTATTTTTACTAGCATGTGTGGAATTATTGGTCGATCATTATTTATTGTTAAATTTTATTTATTCATTGACACAATGCCTTCTTAAATAATTTTTATTTTTAATGGCGTTATTAATTGTGTAATGAAATTTATTTTTCTAAGAATGATTCATAAAATGGTTTTAAATCATATTTCCATTTTAAAGAATTATTTTTATTGGTATATGTAAGATTTAAAAGAAAAGTTTTAAATAATTATTTAAAATATATTACTTCACCCATATTTTTAAAAAATTTAAATTGAGGTTTTATGAAATAGGTAAATGTTATGTTATTTGTTTTATTCTTCTTACTCATGAAAAACTATTTTCTTTATAATTTCAAACTAGAATAAATGAAGTGTTGTTTCAAAGGAATTTAACAAACTCCTTGGTGATATACTATAGGGAATGTTCATCTCACACCATTCATATAACAATATGTATATAAACTCTTTCTATTTCTATTTCAGGTTCCTTGAATATGTTTTATATTTTTCTTTCCTTCTTGGATTATTTTCGAGCTAGTCTATTGAATATACCATGAGATGTGGTGGGTGAATCTGAGTCACACATAAATGTGTATTTGTTCCACATTTTTTGTTTCATTTGGGATTCTTTTGTATTGTTTTTCTCTACATGGATATTTGGTAGTAGTTTTTAATATTTTTTTAAGGTTATTAATTCTTTCATTATTCAAATTATGTGGTTATTTTACTTTATAAGTTTATTACTTAAATTAAATTATACTATAATTTTATATTTCTTTTAAGTTGGATTATTGGTCTAAACTTTTCCCAATAGAGTTATTGGATTCCTATGAATTAGTCTATAATCCATAGTGATCTCGAACACATTTTGGTCCTTGTCATGGTCCATATCATGTTCCAATTGAGAGGTGACCGGTGTTCGTTCATGAGAAAATTTTACCAGATATTAGGTCATCAGAAGGGGTCTAGGATCTTGAAAAGTTCTTTTATTATTTTGGGTTTCTTGGTAGAAAGAAGATTAGGACTCTCATTGGGACTTGAGATGAATCACAAATAGGTTCTTGATCACCACCCTTCTTGGTGAAACTTGAGTCTCCATGTTAATTAAATGTTTGTATTTTGAATTTAAAATCATTTTTTATTATTTTTTAGGGACTGTTATGTGATATAGTGATATATTGATCCCCATTATTTGTATCAATGATTTGGGGGGTGAGTCTTTTCTTGGAGGGTGGATATGGAGAGTAATCCAAAGATACACGTTTACCCCTAACAATCTAGAAAACCATATAGATCCCATTCACTATGGGTCTACAAAATTCACATAGCCTATTCCATGGTTATCAAACAATTTTCCAAATCATGAAATAAAACCATAAACCAGTCTATTTATCCCTCAAATTATTTTCCTTATTTCTTTTTTTCTTCATATTGAAACCAATTGTGTTCACCATTAATGTGAGTGCAATTAAGAGATTTTTTATTATATAATAGATATTTTTTTATTTGGTATTTTTGTATGGATATAATTTATTGTTTTTCTACCTTCTTAAATGTAGGTTTTATGTTTTTAAAATAGGTTTTCAGATGAGAAAAGGGAATATTTTGGTTTTTATTTGATTATTTTTAACCCTCATTGGATGTTTTTAATTCAGTATAGTGTGTTTTCAAATGAAATGGTTATAAAATGAAATTTAGAGGTTGTTTTTGGAATGGAAAATGAAACTTTATAATAATCAAGAATATTTCAATTTTTAGTGGATTGAGATATGGGATTCATTTATTTTAAAAAGTGTGAGAGTTGTTTTAAATAAAATTAGATGTTATAAATTTAGCATGATTTAAATAAAATGTTTTAGATTTTTATCAAAGGCTTATGGTTTAAATGTGTTCCACTTTATTTTTTAATTTGTAAGGAATTATTTTATTTGATTTCTATAGCATGATTGGATTAAATATTTTTTATTTTAATTAGATTATTCCACCAGGATAGTTTTCAAATAAGGGTAGGAAATATGTTTGTTGGGATGATCTTCAAGATAAACCTTCTAATCATTTAGGGTCAGGTTCTCTTATAATGATCTAATATTTTAGTAAAATATTACTCATTAAAAAAATATTATATTTGATATCTTGATTAACACACAACACCAACCCTCAATGAACCATGAAACATTTTTATAAAATATATATTTACCATTGTAGTATACTTTTTATATGAGAAATTAAAAATAGTTTTCACCACTTTAATAAATAAAGTTCCCTTTTAATTTTTCTTTAAATAGTGAATCTTAAAAGATAATAAAATATTATTATACTTCAAATTTATTCTTTAAATTTTATATCTTTAAATTGTGATATATTTTTTGTATAAATAATATATTATAACTATTTTTAGAATAATGGTTAGTATACCTAAAGAATGATTTCCAATAAAAATAGTTTTTCTTCATACTTTAAGATTTTATTTAAAATCTAAATGTATGAATTATAGAAATATTATTTTTAAAAATTAAATTAATTTGTGGAATTATCATGAAAATATTATCTTTTTATTAATTTTTTGTATTTATCTAAAAATATTGATTTTTAGGTGAATAGTGAAAAAAATATTATTTTTAGAATTACCGCAACGTTTACAACATTATAAGTATATAAATATGAATTTAAAATTTCTAAAACTATTTTATAGAAATAATATATATTTAAACTTGTACCATATAATATGTGTTTTTAATTTTTAAATTTATATTTTACATTTTATAACTTAAGTTAAATTTTTTTCCAAAAAATAGTTTAATGCATTATACACAAATTATTTTCAAATTGATTTTCATCAATTTTTGAAAATGAATATAATAAAATGGATTTAATATATATAATTATATGGTATAAAATATTAAATAACGTTTATTTTATTTTATGGTATATAGGATAAGTTACCTTAGTTAAATAAATTATCACCGTAGTAGAAAATCAAAATGGTAAAAAGAGGTAACCTAGAAAGTAAAAGAAATAACATGTTAAAAATGTATCTAAATGAGTCATTGAGGATTTAATCATAAAAGTATTATATAAAATCAATTATTTTTTATTTTTTTGATCCACTTGACGTGTTTAAAATGTTCTCCCTTTGTATTAAGTGGTTATAAATACAAAAATGTCATTCACGAAACTTATAAAAGGGGTTTGTCACCACCCCTTAAATACTACTCAAATAATTCCTTTTCCACCTAAACATATACCCATTATACTTAATTTTTATCCCTATTCATTTTCTAGGAGCCTTTGTTCACAAGATATTGTCTTAATACCTTCATTTCTAAGGAGTCTTCTAAGGCAAATCTTAAGTTCTCAACGTGAGTACTCTATTCATAACTTTTTTTCTTTTCTTTATTACCTTAAAATATAAATTTATAATTCACATATAATGAAAGAATTGTTTTTTTATAATTAATGTTATTATTCCAAGGGATTAACTATTAATATCATTTCCCCTTTTTTATGAAAAATTAAGCTTTCATTCATTCGTTGTGAGGACCACCACCTCTACAAAGCGACAACTTCCATTTTTTCACCACTGAATCTATTAAATTAATATAAGGGTGAAATTAAATAATAAATGTGACATATATAATATGATTATGATTATGTAAAGTCAAATTATAATCCAACATCTTCCCCTATCCTTTAATAAAATAAAATGCTACATGTGTGTTTTGTGGACTACCACCCCCACAAAGTAATGTATCTAGTTTTACTTCTATTTTCACTATTATCTGTTAAAATATCATAAAATATGATTCAAAAACTTAAAATTATCTAAATAATATCATTATTATTCTATTATAATTACATTATTCCAAAATAAATCTCTTTCATAATCATAATCATCCATCAATTATGGTATGTTCTTGTTTGTGCCGACTTTAACACCCATTTAAACAATGATATAAAATAATATCATGTATGAATATGATAACTTAATTAATGATAATATATTACATAAATAATAAACTAAATATTTAATTTTGGTTCTTTAATAGTAAATTTAATATTAAACTCATTAATTAAGATACCAATGTTTGTTCATTAAAAATCATCGAATTATACTCATCAAAAATTCTATCTTTAAGGATTGTAAAAAAAATACCATATAATGAAATTATAAAATTATAAATAACTAAAAACAATCAATTATAGTAAATTTTATTATATATTAATGATTATATTTTAGATAATAATTAATAACAAAACTTCTATTATGAAACTAGATCAAAACAAACATTATTACTCTCACTCAATATTGAAAATAGACAATAACTAACTAGTATACATGTTGAGAATAATTGTAAAATAAGTTTATAAAATGGTATGGATATGAATAAGGTTCTGAATTAGGTTATTAATATATTTATTTTTTTATACTATAGTTCAAAGTAGTTTCATGTAAATCAATAGTAAAGGTATGGGATTTGGAAACTCAAACTCCTTTCTTTGGGTTATATGATTTATTCTAGAAATTATTTCTCCTATGTTTCCTAAATTCATTTATTTTCCACTTTAAATTATTTTATATCTTATATATCATAGTAAAAAAGTATTTTTTTTAATTCAAATCCGCTTAAATGAATGATTTTTTTCACTTCAAAAAAAATGAAACTTTTTGAAAAGAGACTCAGAACTATGCCTTTCAAATTAATTATTACAAAATGTTTTTCAAGAAATGTCTTTTGTTATTTGGTTTCAATTTTCCTATCCATGTTCAAAAAAATTATCTCCATTGGAGTTATTTTCAAGTTTTTACCTCTATTTTTTTATAATGTGATTGTTTTGGGTGATCAGGTTTTTGATGTCAATCAATTTAATTCATATTTTTATACTATTTGGAAATGTTATGAAACTTAATTTTATTTATATGAGTTCGTTATTCTATGAAAGGTGAATGTTTTTCCTCTTAGAGTTATAAACACCATTTTTTGGGTTCTTTGTGAAAATTGAATGATTTTCATTAAATATTTTTCAAACCCCATTTTATTTCCATGGGTTCTTTATGATGTGGTAAGTGAATGATTTTCAAGTGGAACTCATAAGTATGGATGATGATTAGTGGGGTCCTATATAAACCTCTAATGAATTGGTTAAAATTTTAAATCTCATTAAGTACGTATGCATGGGTAAAATTTAGTTATTTTTAAATGTGGGTGAAAGTGTATGACTCACAAAGGTGATGTATACATGGGTATGTTTAAGTTGTATCACAAGAAAGGGTGGAAGTGTTTGGCTCGTTAAAGTATTTTTTTCCTTGTAATGTTTGTTCTACTTTTGAAATGTGTTATGCATTATGATCTTATTCTCTCATGATTAATGGTTTATGTTAATTTTTTTGGTCCATGTTATAACTATTAGGTTTACTTTTTGATAATTTATGGATTTAAGTTCTTATTACATATCCTATGAATTTCACTTGTGCTTTATGATTATCACCCGTGATGATATGATATTTCTATTATGGTTGTGTTTTTCATTATTCTTATTAACTGATCCTTGATGAAAAGTTTATTCATACCTTATTCATAATTTGATATCACACCTTTCTTATATTTTATTTCCCTAGATTATGAGGAAGAGTGTTTCAAATGAGATGTTTAAATGATGGTATAGTATGGTGAACTTAAGAAAAAATGTTCACAAGCATTTTAAAATAGACTGATTATGTATATAGTCTTCATAGACACTACATTTGTCAGTACCTAAAATATTATTACTATTATTTATGATATATTATGTTCATTTCATGTAAAATATGTAAAATAAATTAATTTTATCTTGGGTATTTATAGTTGTAATTAAATAGAATGTTCAGTTATTTTTATAGATTAGAGAATATATTTTTGAGAATTTGGGTTAGGAAACCTTTGTATAAACCTAAGATATGAGTATAAGAATTTGATGATGTCCTAGAATTTTGGTAAAATATTGAGTATGTGGTTTTCATAGAAATTAAATATCTATCTAGATACTTGTAAGTGTATGTGGTTGGGAGATATATTCAGCTAGGGATAATCACCCTAAAAAGGTTGATTAATCATTTACTTGAAGTCCACTCTAGTGCATGATTGGTGGGCTTAAGTTTGTACACCGAGATAGATAATACTAAGGGATATACTTTGGTGATTCACATTACCCTTAAAAATAATTAATAATGATTTGATCACATTATTATGGAAATTTTAGGGCTCCTAATAGGAAGTATACAATTAATAACATAGATTTAAGACATAAAATTTCTAAGTTAAGGAAAAAATGTTAGTTTTGATTCATTAATTCAATGATAATAGTTTTATTTTAATATTAAGTATTCTTATCCTTGAATTTCCTTATTAAATAAATGGCTGGAGAAAGAATAAATTCATGTAACAATGAGTGTGATGGTAAATTCAATGATCATTCCAATGAGATACCAAATGGGATGGGAGATGGTGTACAAAACCATATAGAATTATCACCCAATTGTAATAAACTATGAATAATAACATAAACCATGTTCAGATATCAAAAAGTCTAAGGAAGGAGAATCTTGATATTTAATATTTCATGTTAAAATTTCCACCCTCCTACAATGGATCTTCTAATCGACTTATTGTTGAGAAAAGGATAAATGTTATTGAAAAGATATTTTTTATTATCCAGTGCTCATAGCATGAAAAAATTGTCTTGGTGGTTTGTCATTTAGATGGAGAGGTTCTATAATTTCGGAATATCATTAATAATACATAATATAAAGAGTAAATAGAAACTATATAATGTAAGGAGTTAAAGAAATTATTCTTCATCAGTTATTTTCATCTAAATATTCATATGATGATGGAGGGAGAATTCTCGGGGCTAAAGAAAAAGGTGGATGAGTTTGTTGGCACTTATAAAGAAAAATTCACAAGGATTATGAGGTATGCATGAAGTTATATCCCAAAACCTGAAATTAATATATATCATTTCTATATTAGTTTAAAATCAAGTATTCAAAGGGTTTTATCCATAATAGAATTTAGAATTTATGAGGAGATTTTTTGATGTGTGTTAAAGGTTGAGATGGGAATTAGATATTGTCTTTATTTTGGGGACAATAAAATAAAGTAATATCATGAGAAATTTAATTTTAAGTAATATGGGGGTAATATAATTCATCCCCCTACATAAAAAACGTGCGGGAATAAGAACCAAGGTAATTTACACAAAGGATCAAGGATGTGTTTGAAGTTTTGTAAATTAGGCCATCGATCCCATATCTAACGATGTAAGGCTAAAAACAGATTAATGTATCATAGAAGAAGAAGATCCAAACTAATGATCCACCCACACTATAATGCTTCAGGTGGAATTATTTTATACATTATGTGATTAAATGTATCAAACCTCTCTCTAATTAAGAAAATAGGCCCCAAAAACCTCCCAAACTGAGAGAACAAGGAACAAAATCCTGATCACTACCACAAAAGGTAGATCAGGATAATGAAGTGATGTGGGGTACTCTTGATCTATTTTCTATTTTTGATAATGTGTTATTTGATTCTAGTTAATCACATTCTTTTATGTCACATGGGTTTTCTAAGAATGTGGAATCACCACCACAAGCAATGACTGAAAATCTAACAATTAAAATTTTTATTTCAAAGATAAATTTTGTGGTAAAAGTTGTAAATGTAATTCCCTAACTCTAGTTACCCAGATCTGGTTCATTATTATATAACATTTTTATAATCACAAGAGAACAAGTATCTAAAAACCGATTAGTTTAGTATCCTTGGAAGTACTAGATGCATACATAAGTTTTACATTACATCAAGAAATAAAAAAAACATTGTGTCCCCTTTGAACACACTCATATTCCTTATCCTATACATGTAGGTTAATCCTAATATACTTCTTCACATCCTGGGAAAAAGAACACATAAGAATGGGGTGAGCTCAGATGCCCAGAAAAGAAAACAATATGGCAGAAACTTTCATAAATAAGCATAAAAATTTAAGGCAATGTATAAGACTAAAACACAAGCCTTTTAAACTTAAACATCAGTATAATATGGAAAATATAAATCAAATAATTCCATTTACTTATTCACATGGATATTCTACTAGTCGAATGATCAAATTTAATATCAATATCTAACTTCATAATGATGGAATGCATAATTCCAGACATCATAACCACATAGTCAGGGCCTCGTGCCAAGACTACAAATAATATTTTGTCAAGGCCTTGTTCTAAGACACTAGTTTGTCTCATTAGACATACCAATGCATCGAGGAGCTATAGTGGGATCCACCCATCACTTAATAAGTACAATTCATTCCTCATATGAAAATGTTGGAACATAATTAAGACATTCCTATTAAAACTAGCATACGAAAAGTCAATATTTTAACCACAAACCATGAATGGTATAAAAATATCACATCCACAATCAAAAAAAACTCATTCAATACAATATGGAGTATTGTATTATAATAAATCAACCTAAATCAAGAATAATGAAGGATATTGACATAGATGGAAATAATCAGTAAAACTATTTGAGACAAGTATCCTCTTTTCTGGAAAACATTTAAAAGTCTCACTTTTTATCAATAAGTCGTTTAAAAGGGATTTTTGAATAAAAGTGTCTCATACCACATTGGAACTTTTAAAAGTAATTTTAATTTTAAAAAATTTATGTCCATATAAATAAATCCTTAAAAACATTTTTAAAACATGGACATTAATGAGAAAGATTTAAAAGAATAAATCTTTAAAACATTTAAAATGATATTTTAGTTATAGTTCCTAACCAAATGAGAGATTATTGAATACAAATAATTGAGGTAATAAAAACCTTATAATATCATGATAATAAATTTATTCATGATATAATATGTCAAAGTACAATATATACGCTATATAAAAGTGAATTGGTGCATAACAACGAAGAAGTCTCAATAGAATGTAAATTGAGATGGAATCCCTTATAAAGACTATATCCTTAGGTTAAGGATAAATCAATGAAATAATAATGTGTGAAAAATATAAATACACTCAATATTATGGGATATTCAGTTTAAATCAATCAGATTACATTCACACATATTCTTGTAAAAACAACTCCAATGACATGGATGTTTAACTCAATTAATGGAAATTGAGTTAAGATTACTCTTATCAAGTTCATATCGATGACTTGAGAATTTATCAATAGAGTAATTATGTGTATCAAAAGTATATTCAAACAAAGGGGAGTGGAAATTAAAACATAAATAAATAAATTGTTATTTTACACATAATCATGGAGTAAAATAATTAATGAAGTTTATGTAAAACCCAATGATTGGAAATTGAAATTAGAAATTCCCTTACCGATTTGGTAACTTACGAAGCATACAATATTCAAAAGAAGGATCATACAATTAAGATTTATATGCCCATAAATTAAATTATATTATAAAAATAATATAATCATGGGCAGTACATATTCCACACAAAATTACATAGTGGCAAATATAGCATGAATCTCACAGGAATAAAAAATGAGATGAAAACTCTTTACCTTGTACTTTTCCTTAGTATATGGTAAGTTAAACTCCTATATAATAGTTAAATAATTTTTATTAAATTATAATAGAACAAAATACACAAATATGATATCATATAGGATCTTTTAATATTGCTTTGTTTATAATATTTTAGTAGTATCATTGTTTCGGGTGTTAACCGATTCGTTTTCCTTTATATGTTTTATTACGTAAGTCAAGTTTGTTATGGATAGGATGTATTTGATTCTTATCCAGAATGATATTAAGTTCTTAAACATTGTTATAAATCCTAAAATGAAAATTATTCTTGAATGGTTACGATGAAAAATGAATCTCATCGCGTTCGTGGAGACGGTAATCCATACATACGTACAAGCGACAATATCATTCTATTGATGGTAAAATCATATGTAACTGGATGGTATATCATTTATAAAGAATCCTTAATATGTTATATTTATTATTTATATAAATTATACTCATTATTATACTCATCCAAATAATTATGTGTTGAATAACAAACTACACCACGACGTGGAGACGGTAAGTCGTACGTACGCACGTATGGTGACTTTGTCATTCATAGGATGGATAGAATAATGAATATGATTGTACCATATTTATAATAACATCACAATATGTATAAGGTACAGGATTTGTTATTTTTTTATGGAAACAACAAATAAAGAGTAAGTGGAAGAAAAAAATAACTTTGAAAGAGGTGATGAAATTATTACCTCTTCTTTGGGTGCTTCCTTTTGATTTGATCAAAATGGATCCTTAGGTTAGCTTTATGATCAAATTGAGAAATCTAGGTTGAAATTAGGGTATTTGGGAGGATATTTTGGAGGGTTTTTTCTGAGCCAAATGGCTTTGGATGTGTGAATTTTAGATAAAGGGAAGTACCCTTTTTTAAGAGAGGTGAGGGTCACTTTAGGAAAATCTTGAAATATTATTTTATTATAAAATCATTTTCGATTTCTAATGGCTAAAAATTGATTTATTTCTAGAATAAAGTGGCGATGGGTCTAAATATTCTCAACCAATAGGTTTTATACAAGGTTAGGCAACCATATTAACTTTATATTTTAGATTTAATTCATAGTTAAATAGTTTAACTTTTACCATGTCTTCTTGTATTTTTATATTATGTGGTTAATAAACATACTATAAAATTCCAAGAGAACAAAAAGTGGTTCATTAATGACATATCTATAATTATATAAGCCCTTTGTCTAAACATTATATTTTTAGGAATATTATATCATTTAATAATATATTATTTTTAAAAAAACACATTTATGTCAATTTTGACACTATTTGGTATTTGGTTTTTGTGAAAGTCAAAAAAACTAATTACTTAAAAAAATACATCAAATAAACCCTAACATGTCATATTAACCTATAAAATTAGTATAATTCATCAAAAATCTGAAATTACATTTATTTTGATATTTATAATATCAATTATTTTAATCTTTCATTAATAAGGTAATTATTGCATCATCATTATGTCATAAATAAATTTTATTAATTAATGTCTAAAAATTATAAATAAAATACCATTATTTATTAAATATTTTTATCTTTATAATGAATATTTATAGTCTAATTTATCCTCTGAGTAACCCTATATTAAAAATGTTTTAGTTATTAAAATTTGAATATAACACTTTTAACTCTTCTTTAAATAAAATATAATAAATTTCCTAATCTAATCCAAGAGGATAAAAAGGGATCATATTTTCTGTCCTAAGGTTTATTTTGGTCTAAATACACTTATCTAATAGAATTAGGAAATGTGTTAGGGTAATTATAATATCATTTTTACCTTTAATCGCCCTATTTAGTTTTAACCGTGGTAAATAAAATTCAAAAGTTACTATTCACTGAAAATTATTTTCATCCTATTGAACCAAATTTTACTTACTAATGTCAATTGTGACTCTTGGAGTTTTGAAATTCAATTCACAAAATCGGTAAAATTATGTTTTATGCAAATTTGCAAATGCGCCTAGAAGGTGGGTAAAAGACTGTAAAAAGTTCAATAAAATTTTATATATCTAATATTATTATAAAATGAATTCAAGGAATTAAATTAGACTAATATAGATATTATGTATCTATTTTTAATTTAAAATAAATTTAAATTAAAAATAATTATTTAAATAAAAAGTTGGTTTTAAACAATAACATTGGGTTTTTCACTATTCATCAAAAATTGAAAGTTTTGAGAAAAATACAAAAAATTCACCCAAAGATAATTTTGATATTCCAAATTAAAATATGATTTCTATTTTACCAAATTAAAAACATAGAAGTTGTTTTAATTAATTTAAAAAAAATATTCCTGTTGTCAAAACCAGAAAGTGGATTTTTTAGAATTAAAAACTATCAAAAGATTGATATGTTTTTATGTCCAATTTAAATGTAAAATTACTTCAAATGACTAACATTGGATTAAATGATAAAAATATAATATAATTATACTTCAATACCATTAAAATTTATAAATTAACACTATAAATTATTTTGATTAAAAAAGTTTGTTTCAATTAAAATTTAGTATTTTTCACTATTTATCAAAATATGAAAGTTATCAGAAAAACACCAAAAATCTATCCAGACTAAATTTTTATGTCCTTCTTCAAAATAAGAAGTTTATTTTGTCAAATTTAATATATAAAAGTTTAAAATATTGGATTTAAAATGGGTTCTTCTTTAAAAGACGGTAAAATTTCATTTTTTGAAAAATACTTATTTTATCTGAAAAAATGAATTTGTATTTATATTATGTCTAAGAAACACATAATATATATGTTAAAATTATATGGAGTATATAAAATTCAAATTTTAGTTAATACTATTTATAACCACTTTTTGAACGGCTAGTTTGGTAAGTCATGGTGTGCCCGAACTTGGTGTTGAGTGTAGCACAAGCTATTGAATTACTTTAAAGAAAATAACTTACAATGAAATATTTAGGTGTTACATTCTTAACCCCTTTTGGAAATTGTTTCCTCTCAATTTTAAAATTTAGCTTGTGAACTTCATTGAAAATCCCACATCCTAAAAGGAGTCAATAAAACTATCACTTTAAAATAAAGAAAGAGAAGTACAAAGGTCACCTGAGATAACCCATACTAGGATTACATGTAGGAAAAAATGGATATGGAAGATAAACTAAGTGTTAAATTTTTATGGAGAGTGATAAAAATGATCCGGATAAAGTTAACAATAAGAAAACCACAAACTTGTGATGGGTTAAATGATTATTAGTTTCCTAGTAGGAAAAGTAGATGGACAATGTTTTTTTGTTTTAAATTCCATTTCATAAAGTTAAGGAATATTTTTATGAGATTGAATAATAACATAAAGAGATATACTTACTTTTCAAGTATAGTTTCATCCTTTAATAAATTTCTACCACGAACTCATCTTTTCTACAAACGATGAGTATTCAAGATGAATTGGTCACACCTAAAGTGCTAGAATCATCTTTTAGAGAATCACATAATCCACAAAGGATGAACTATATATTTCCCTTGTCTTTAAAGATTAACCAAAATCAAAATGGTTATTACAAGATCAGATGATCCCCAAAATGGATAATCCTTTATAGAAACAAATACTAATTTTAATTTTCAAAATTAAAAAAACAATACCCAATGTTTAATAAAGACCATTCAATGAACAATTTTCCTTAAAATCCTTTAATATAATCCAAACTAATATTGAAACCCAAAACTCAGAATAATTTAATCGCATATTATTTCATAGTAAATCTTAACATTTATCTCAAAATAACACCAACTACTCTTAAAGTCTCGTACTGAAGTGTAACTAACCAAATCACATTTTCTCTATGATAGGTTAATCATTTCCATTAATAACCTGAATCTCTATGAAAAACATAGATTATTCCAAAATAAAAATCCACCATTACTCCTCAAATGAAATCTCATAGTATTCTATTTTCCTTAGGCATATAGTGTTCCCAACAGAGTTAACATCTTCCAAAATAAAATTTATCACTTAATCACGAAATAACTTTCTTACACTAAGGATATCCATTTGATAAAACATAAGTTCCCAAATAAACTTATTATTGATCAATAAAATCATTTAACTAAAAAGAATTAGTCAAACTAACCAAGGACTTCACGTAGTTCAGTGTTAGGCGATAAATCTCAATCACACTTTTGTTGTGGGTTCAATTCCTGCATCTTTGTCTGACATGACGGGTTGTCACACGGTCTGCATTTTGTCCTTTTTCAAAAACTATATTTTATAACATTCCCGAAATGTGATAAATTCCTCAAAATAACCAAAACATAATTTAACCACAAATGTTATCTCATACCTCTCATTTTCATCCCAAAAATTAATAACCTATAATTTCCTTGAATTCAAGGATCATATAAACCCAAATGGTTCTTTATAACTATATCCACAAAAGAAAATATAATTCTTCCTCAAATAGAATTTTCACATAACAAACTATAGTGTTACACATACAAGAAAAAATTCTTCCAACGTAATCCCATCAACAAAGAGAATTAATACTTTTAAACATTTTACCATCCATTTATTTCCACATAGGTTCTTCCTTGACCTAGTGGTTATCCTATAGAATAGGGCATTGACTCGGGTAATGCCTAGGTCCCCTATATTTAAGGAAAATTACTATAAATGGATTCTTAGGATCATTTTTATTTTCTTCCATAGTACTCTTCATTTTTCTTTGGAAATTCTTTACTTTGTGTCCTTCTTTCTCACACATAAAGCATTTCTTTATTCCATTGAGACACTTTCTTAGGTGTCTCCTTCCACATTTCCTACATGATGGAAATTGATCTTTATTTTCTCTACGGTCTCCACTACTAGATCTCTTATCATTCTACTTTTTTCTCTTCTTTCTTGAGTTTCGGAGTTGGTTAATGTATATGTTGTTAATAATATTTTTAGAAACCTACTTCAGTATGAACACGATATCTTGTATGCCTATCAACATTCCATTTAGTTTCTCATTTACACCATCATTCCCACCTTGTACATCATGTTCAATGTTTCTATGACTTCCTTATAATCCAACCATAGACTAATACCAAAAATAATAGTGTGAGTAACAATAGTCATAAAATAATTTAGAGAATATCATAACACCATATTTTCAATCTAAAACACCTTAGGATTACCCAAGGTTATTTATTCTCACCTTATATTAAAATCCTTAAAATCAGTTTGTAAATAAAATGTGAATTATCCTAATCATATCCCCTTGGATTTTCATAACCAAGAGTGTAGTAAGGCTCGTTGTCGTGCACTAGTTCACATTAGAGTCTAGCTCAAAGCGGTGATTTCAGGTTCTACCCCTAGACACATCTGTACTAGAGCCATCTCTATCTGCTTGTATCCAGACAGGTATGTATTTCTTTGGAAATTCACAAAATATCTACATTACCAAAATTCTAGGAAGTTCTTCTATACTAATCCTCAATGTATATCTTAGGGTAATGTTCTCTAATCAGAGTTTTTCTAAATCTAGTTTCTGAGGTTTGTAATAAACGTCCTCTAATAACAATTGTAATTCCCCGACCCTAGTTACCCAGAGACGATGCGTTATTACATAACATTGGCATGATCATAAGAGATCAAGTCTCGAAACACCGATGAGTTTTTTAGCCTTGGAATTACTAGATACATACATAAGTTTTACATTACATAATGAAATAAAAAAAACAACATTGTGTCCCCTTTGAACACATTTATATCCCTTAGACTATCCCTTTAGGTCAATCACAATATACTTCTTCACATCCTGGTAAAAATAAATCATAAAAAGGGTGTGAGCTTAGATGCTTAGTAAGGATAACAATATAGCGGAAACTTTCATAAATAAGCATAAACATTTAAGGTAATGTATAAGACTAAAACACAAGCCTTTTAAACTTAAACTTCAGTATAATATGGAAAATATAAATCAAATAATTCTATTTACTTATTCACATGGATATTCTACTAGTTTAATGATCACATGTAATATCAATATCTAACTTCATAATGATGGAATGTATAATTTCGTACATCATAACCACATAGTCAAGGCCCCGTGCCAAGACTATAAATAAGATTTTCTCAAGACCTTGTTCTAAGACACTAGTTTGTCTCATTAGACCTACCAATTTATCTAGGAGCTATAGAGGGCTCCACCCGTCACTTAATAAGTCCAATTCATTCCTCATATGAAAATTTTGGAACATAATTAAAACATTTGTATTAAAACTAGCATACAAAATGTCAATATTTTAACCAGAAACCATGAATGGTATAAAAATATCACATCCAGAGTCAAACACAACTCATTAAATACAATATTGAAGATTATATTATAATAAATCAACCTAAATCAAGAATAATTAAGGATATTGACATAGAAGGAAATAATCAGTAAACCTATTTGAGAGAAATATCCTCTTTTTTGGAAAACATTTAAAAGTATCACTTTTTATCAAGAAGTCATTTAAAAGGGATTTTTGAATCAAAGTGTCTCATACAAATTTAAAACTTTTAAAAGGAATTTTAATTTTAAAACATTCATTTCCTTATAAATAAATCCTTAAAACCATTTTTAAAACATGGACATTAATGGGAATGATTTAGAAGAATAAATATTTAAAACATTTAAAATGATATTTTAGTTAGAGTTCCTAACCAAAAGAGAGATTATTGAATACAAATAATTGAGGTAATAAAAACCATATAATATTATGATAATAAAT
This sequence comes from Viscum album, assembly GCA_963277665.1. Lineage (NCBI taxonomy): Eukaryota > Viridiplantae > Streptophyta > Magnoliopsida > Santalales > Viscaceae > Viscum > Viscum album. Next base: position 494,235,208 of record OY728159.1, on the reverse strand, counting down.
GGATTCATGATATAATATGTCAAATTACAGTATATATGCCATATAAAAGTGAATTGGTGCATAACAACAAAGAAGTCCCAGTGGAATGTAAATTGAGATAGAATCCCTTATAAAGACCGTATCCTTAGGTAAAGGATAAATCAATGACATAATTATGTGTGAAAAATATAAATACACTCAATATTATGGGATATTCAGTTTAAATCAATCAGATTACATTCACACATATTCTTGTAAAAACAATACTAATGACATGGATGTTTAACTCAATGAATGGAAATCGAGTTAAGATTACTCTTATCAAGTTCATATAGATGACTTGAAAATTTATCAATGGAGTAATTATGTGTATAAAAAGTATATTAAAACAAAGGGGAGTGGAAATTACAACATAAATAAATAAATAGTGATTTCACACATAATCATGGAATAAAATAATCAATGAAGTTTGCATAAAACCCAATGAGTGGAAATCAAAATTAGAAATTCCCTTACCAATTTGGTAACATACGAAGCATACAATCCTCGAAAGAAGGACCATAAAATAAAGATTTAGATATCCATAAATTAAAGTATATTAGACAAATAATATAATCATGGGCAGTATATATGCCATAGAAAAGTAAATAGTGGCAAATATAGCATGAATCTCATAGAAATAAAAAGTGAGATGAAAACTCATTACCTTGTACTTTTCCTTAGTCGAGGGTATGTTAAACTCCTATATAATAGTTAAATAATTGTTATTAAATTATAAAATAACCAAATACACAAATATTATATCATATAGGATCTTCTAATATTGCTTTGTTTATAATATTTCAGTAGTATCATTGTTTCGGGTGTTAACTGATTCACTTTCATTTATATGTTTTGTTATGTAAGTCATGTTTGTTATGGATAGGATGTATTTTATTCTTATCCAAAATTATATTAATTTCTTAAACATTATTTTAAATCCTAAAATGAAAATTATTTTTGAATGGTTACGATGAAAAATGAATCTCATCGCGTTTGTGGAGAAGGTAATCCGTACGTACACACGAGCGAAAATATCATTCTATTAATGGTAAAATCATATGTAAATGGATGGTATATCATATTTACAGAATAATTAACATGTTATATTTATTATTTACATAAATTATACTCATTATTATACTCATCCAAATAATACGCTTTGAATAACAAACTACACCACAACATGGAGATGGTAAGCCGTACGTACGCACGTATGGTGACTTTGTCATTCATAGGATGGATAGAATAATGAATATGGTTGTACCATATTTATAATAACATAACATTATGTAGAAGGTACTGGATTTATTATTTTTCTATTAAAACAACAAAGAAAGAGGAAGTGGAAGAAGAAAATAACTTTCAAAGAGGTGATGAAATTATTACCTCTTCTTCAGGTGCTTCCTTTTGATTTGATCAAAAGGGCTCCTTATGTTAGATTTATGATCAAAGTAAGGCCTATAAGATGAATTTATGTTAGTTTTGAGGATAGTTTATCTGGTTTTGTCCAAGAAAAATGGATTTGGATGTGTAAATTTGAGAGAAGGGTAAATACCCTTTTATAAGAGAGGTGAGGGTCACTTTAAGAAAAGCTTGAAATATTATTTTATTATAAAATCATTTTCAGTTTCTAATGGCTCCGAATGGATTTATTTCAAGTATAAGGTGGGTATGGGTAGAAATATTCTCAACCAATGGGTTTTAAATAAGTTTAGGTCACCATATTAATAATATATTTTAGATTTAATTCTTAGTTAAATAGTTCAACTTTTACCATGTCTTCTTGTATTTTTATATTACACAGTTAATAAACTTAATATAAAATGCCAAGAGAACCTCAAGTGGTTAATTAATGACATATATATCATTATATAAGTCCTTTGATACAACCTTATATTTTTAGGAATATTATATCATTTAATAATATAATATTTGGTTTAAAAACTCATTTATGTCAATTTTGACACTATTTAGTATTGGGTTTTTGTAAAAGTTAGAAAAACTAGATTACTTAAAAAAATATGTTAAATAAACCCTAACATGTCATATTAACCTATGAAATTAGTTTAATTCACCAAAAGTCTCAAATTACATTTATTTTGATATTTATAATATCAATTATTTTAATCTTTCATTAATAAGGTAATTACTACATCATCATTGTGTCATAAATAAATTTAATTATTTAATGTTTAAAATTTATAAATAAGAAACCATTATGTATTAAATATTTTTATATTTCTAATGAATATTTCCAATTTAACTTATCCTATGAGGAACCCTATATTACAAATGTTTTAGTTATTAAACTTTGAATTTAACACTTTAAACTTTTCTTTAAATAAAATATAATAAATGTCATAATCTAATAAAAGTGGATAAAAAAGGATCATATTATTGTACTAAGGTTAATTTTTGTAGAAATAAACTTATACAATATAATTAGAACATGTTTTAGGGTAATTATAATATCATTTTTACCTTTAATTACCTTGTTTACTTTTAACCATGGTAAATAAAATTCAAAAGTTACTATTCAAAAAAATTATTTTAATCCTATTGAAACATATTTTACTTAATGATTTCAACTATTTCTCTCAGATTTGTGAAATTAAATTCACAGAAATAGTAAAATTATGTTTTATGCAAATTTATAAATGTGCATTGAAGGTGGGTAAAAGACGGTAAAAAGTTCAAGAAAATTTTATATATTTAATCTTATTATAAAATGAAATAAATGAATTAAATTAGACTAATATAGGTATTATGTATCTATTTTTAATTTAAAATAAATTTAAACTAAAAATAATTATTTAAATAAACATTCGTTTTAAACAATAACGTAGTGTTTTTCACTATTCATCAAAAATTGATAGTTTTTAGAAAAATACCAAAAATTCACACTAAGATAATTTTGATATTCCAAATTAAAAAATTATTTATATTTTACCAAATTGAAAACATATAAGTTTTATTAATTAATTTAAAAAACTATATCCTCGTTTTCAAAACGAGAAAGCGAGTTTTTGAGAAGAAAAAACTATCAAAAGATTGATATGTGTTTATGTCCAATTTAAATGTAAAATTACGTTCAATGACCAAAATTGAATTAAATGATAAAAATATAATCTAATTATACTTAAAAACCATTAAAATTTATAATTTAACAATATAAATTATTTTGATTAAAAAAGTTATTTTCAATTAAAATTTAGTATTTTCACTATTCATCAAAATATGAAAGTTATCATAAAAGCACCAAAAATTTATCCAAACTAAATTTTTATATCCCAATTCTAAAAAGGAAGTTTATTTTGTCAAATTGTATATATAAAAGTGTCAAATATTGTATTTAAAAATGGTTCACCATTAAAAGGCGATAAAATTTAATTTTTTTTAAATACTTCTTTTATTAGAAAAAATTGAATTTGTTCTTATATTATGTCTAAGAAACACATAATATGGATGTTAAAATTATATGAAGTATATAAAATTCATAATTTAGTTAATACTATTCATAATCGCTTTTTGAAAGACTAGTTCGGTAAGTTGTGATGCGCTCAAACTCGGTGTTGCGTGTAGCGCAAGCTATTGAATTACTTTATAGAAAATAACTTACTATGAAATCTTGGGGTGTTACAGGAAAACTCAAAAAATTCCAAAAAAACATCAAAATTTATTATAAATTACAAGACCATTCCAGGAGTATTGGAATCATTCACCCTATATAATATCTATTAAAATGAGGTTAATTTTGTGTTTAGGTCATCCTTGATGATATCCTCAAAGTGATAGGCCATATTTCCCCAAGTCTAAATATACTCTTCATGAATTATTTTCCATTATTTTAATCCCTATGTAAAAATTTGATCATGTTTTTTAATTGAATGATTTTTCTCATCATTAATAACAACTTGAAACACTCTATCAAATGTTCTGTTGGAACCCTCCTTTGAATAAATGATAGAGAAAAACTCCTCCAATGTCTCTTATTTAGTGTGTAGAATGAGCTATATGAAAATTTATTTATCATCTTACTCCTTTCCTATCTCCTTAATCACATCATTGATAGGATCTGTTTTCATATACACTAATTCATACTCCTATTTGACCTAAAGAATATCTAGTTTGGAAATGCAGTCAGACTCTCCCATAACCAAAGAACATTCATACACCAGACCTTGATCTTCATTTTTTTCACATTCCTAACCTGGTTCCATTGTATCTTTATATTCCGTCTCTTTATTTTCAACCAAATATCTAAGACCCTTATTTTTTACCTAGTTATATTCAATGGTTTTTCTATCCAATGCCTTTTTTTCCTCATCCTTCTTGGTAGACCTTGTCTCCATGGGTTTTGGTAGGTGAGAATAGTATTTGAGGCCTTTTAATTTCTCCCCCTTATTCACTATACAGCTACTTGAGTCTTACACTCCCTTATTTCCTTTCTTCCTCCTTAGGTTGTGCAGTCCTATTGCCTGCATTCTATCTTCACTATATACTGACGATAGGATTGAGATGTCATCACCTAACCCAGCCATAGTGGATCCATATAAATAAAAATAGTACTACTCTGGTGTATATATTTTTATGTTTTCCACTATCTAAGTATTTTATTTTCCCTTATAGGACACCATTTTCAATTTCCCATGCTCATAATCTAATAATTTTCCTTCAATACCTTCATAATGATTAGTTATCTTAAGATTCAGAGTGGTCTTCTAAGGACTTAGCTTGTTCACAAAATTCACCCTACCCTCCCTCATATAAGTTAAATTAAGAAACCCACCTGACCCATCCTTACTTGAGGATAGGCCGCCTTATTTCTATATTAAGATTTCATGGGATATTAGGATAGTGATACCTTCCTCATTTTCCTCCTACAACATATCCTTAGGGGATATCTCATCACCCAGTCCCATAACTTCTATTTATGTTAGAGGTTTTGAGTTGTGGGTGATTTGGTTTGAAGGTCATATCACACTCACCCTCTCCAACCTCCTTACCCCGATGCATCATCTCTTAATTGGTTATGTTCCTTTATGATTTCATCATAAGTGGGTGTTGATCCCTTGTCTCCTTGACCAATTCTGATACCCAGGATCAATCATCTAGAAAGAAGGGACCTAAATTAAATCTCCATACTGATTCTTGTGGTTTTACTAACACACTAAGATAAAGTGGCCTAGTTTCTTACAATAGGAGAATAAATCAACCCATAAATCAAAGACCACTGATTTGTTTCAATGATACACTTACCTTATCACAATACAAATGTTTTCCACTTGTGGTTTAGATACATCTACATTGACACATATTCATGGGGAAACATGATGATTAACGGAACATGTTCTACTATCAGAATACTATTATTGTCCATCCATATTTCATAACATTTTTATGATTAACAGATTTCAAAAATGAAGGTGTAATTTGGGGAAACATACCCACAAAGCTATAGTTAATGGATCACGTTTCAATTGAAAATCAACAGACTGTGAAAAGGTATAAATGGGAGCTATTGTAGACTAAGGTAACTTTAGACTAAGTGGGTATCAACTACTCCTCTAAAGAAAAATGAATCATGGTATTTTTGTTTTCATGAAGGCCAACTATCAATATTTCATATAATCCACAAGATCCAAAAAAAATATATCAAATGACTCAAAAAAAGGATGGTGTTGTCTTAAGTGATACACTAGTGTCAGATTCAAGAGAGTTGAGACCTCTATAAACTCTAGGGTTGAGAGAAGTAGTTTGGGGGATTGTAGAAAAAATTTATAACTTTAGGGATGATAACAATACTAGGGGAGGTATAAAGGAATTTGGTATTGTATAAAGTAATAAAATAGCAATGATGAGGCCCCATGGAAGTCTAAGGGAGTCCCTCCCCCTCCAAGGGGGAGGTACCAAAATAGAAACCATTTCACCTAGGTCAAAAGAGCTATCCAAGATCAATGAGACCATCATGAGCATGTTCACCTTAGGAAAAGGATATTGAATTATATATGAAAAAACTTATTGGCATAATGATCATTTATAATATATATAAATCTTATCTGATTGATATTTATGTTATGATACTTCTTGTACATATAATACTTCATCAATTGGTTGAATTTGACATAATATTAGGTATGGATTATCTTTCCCAGTATAAAGAACATATTAATTTTCGGTGAAAATATATCTCATTTCATACTTCAAATCATCCTATTAATAAGTATGAATATATGAATAATCATAGAATCCCATTGGATGAAAATTTTATAATATGGGTCCTCATACCCAGCAATGTGGGAATTCCAACTCAAATGATCAGGGAGAAATTTCATATTGGTGACAAGTCTATTTTAATGGAGTATACTGGTTTATTTATATATGAACTATCTAGTATTCCCCCAGAACATGAGGTTGATTTTTTTATTTAACTCGTACCTAGTTACATGCCTATATAAAAGAGTCCATATAGATTTTCCCCCATAAAATTAGAGTAATTGAGGAAAAAACTTCAAGAAAATATAGATAAAGGATTCATACACCTGAGTGATTCACCATGGGGTGCACTATTCCTCTTTTTCAATAATAAGGATAGAAAAATGCATCTTTTCATTGATTATTCTGAATTTAATAAAATCAATAATGAAAACAAGTATCTTCGGCCTTATATTGATGATATATTCAATCAAATATAAGGATATAGATACCTCTCAAAGACTGTCCTTTTATATGGATATCTTTAGTTAAGGGTCAAAAGGGAGGATATTTCCAAAATATTTTTCCACACAAGGTATAGACAATATGAATTTATAGTGATTTTAAACTTATTAATGATCTTGATATATTTATATATTTTGTGCACAAAGTCTTTCAGTATTATCTTAAAACATTTGTGGTAGTCTTTAGAGATTATATTCAAATATATTCAAAGAGAAAAGAAAACCATGAACATTTTTTTGGATTGTGTTGAACTTATTAATAAATAAGAAACTTTATTTCAAGTTTAAAACGTGATAATTTTTTATACATAAAGTATCATTCTTGGTACATGTAATCGCAATCAAGGGAATAGTCATAAATCTATCAAAGATGTAAGTTATCGAGTAATTTCCAAGACCAGCCATTGGAACTGAGATCTATAGTTTTCTTAGGATTTCAGGATATTTCTGATAATTTATAAGAAATTTTTCATGTATATCAATTCTATTAATCAGGTTAGCATAGAAGGGAGTGAAGTTACTTTGGATAAAATAATAAAAAGATAATTTCAAGTAATTGAAGAATAGGTTGATCACTGAATATATAAATACATTACCCTTCAGTAAGGAAGTGTTTTTAATATACATTGATGATTTTAAAAATAGATTGTATTGTATCCTCATGTGAAATGATAAGGTGGTTGATTATTCATAACATTAATTAAAGACTCATGATAAAAATTACATGATACATTATTTTTAGTTTATAGTTTCGATCCTTGCATTAAAGATTTAGAAACATTATATCTATATATAAAAGTGTAATATATATATATATATATATATATATATATCAAAATAGATTGAAATATATATTCACAAAAAATATTTGAATATTAACTAAAGGATGTGATTTTAATTGATAAAATATTATGAATATTCAATATATTACCACATGGGGAAGGAAAAAAATGTGGCTAATACTTTGAGTAAGAAAGATCATGTTACTCTATCCATGATGAGGATTGAAAAAGACCCAACACTCCTGGATTTACAAAAGGATTAATATTGAAGTAATAATGGAAGGAGTAAAATAATATATTACTAAACTTCATACTCAACCATCCATTCATGTAAATATCATATAATCCCATAAAGTTGATTCCCAACTATAGAAAAATGTAATGAGTATTCTAGAGTTGAACTCTGATACTGATAGAGTTATAGGGTTTGGAATCTTGATATTAGTTCCATCAAAAATAGAACTAAAGAGTTAAATTTTAGATTATTCTCATATATCATACTTCTCTATCCATCTAGGAAGTATGAAGATGTATATAGATATAAATAAAAACTTATGGTGGGATAACATGAAGAGGGAGATCATATAATACATGTCTCGATATGTGGTATGCCAAGAAGTTAAGGTTGATTGATATAATTATAATGGTATGTTGAAACCATTACCCATACTTGTATGTAAATGGAAAAATATTACCATGGATTTCGTCATAGGACTCTTTAAATGTCTATGGTCTATAATGTTATTTGGGATGTAGTCGGATTCCTTACTAAGTAAGCATATTTTATTTCTATCAAAAAATATTTCTCTATTGAATAACTCTCCAATATATACATAAGGAAAATAGTAAGGATTCATGGAGTACCACTATCCAATATATCTGATGAAGACCTGTGGTTTACCTCAAGATTCTAGATAAGTCTTTATAAAGCATTGGAGAAAGAGTTGAGTGTCAATACTAATTATCACCCTCAAATAGATGGTCAATATGAGAGGACTATTCAAAATATTGAGGATATGTTGACCTCTTATTCAATGTAGTTTCAAGGATACCAGTACTAAAAATGTACCTTGGTAGAGTGCTTATATAACAACAATTTCTATTCTATCATTCAGATGACATCATATGAGGCTCTGTATGGGAAGAGATATAAGACTCCAACATTCTAGGATGATGTTAGAGAGAGGAAACTGATAGGTCTTGACATTATACAATAAATTAAATAGAATGTTCAGAGCATTCAGTGACATATAAAATTATCAAAAATTCTATATAAGAGTTTTTAATATTATCACTAATGATATCTAGAGTTTGAATTTTGTTACAAGGTGTTCCTTTGGATATCTCTATAGAAGTGGGTTATAAGATTTGGGAAGAAGTGGAATGATATCCCTAGGTACATTGGTCCCTTAAATATATTTTCTCATGTTGGGATAGTAGATTATTGCTTAAAACTCCCTCCAAACCTCTCCTAAGTGCTTAATGTGTTCTATGTATCACTTTTGAGGAAGTACATACCAAACCCATCAAATATACTGAACTTGGAAGTTATACAACTAGAATGTGATCTCTCATATTAGGAAAAAATAATGGAAATTATATATAGAAGAGATAAGGTGTTATGGAAAAATTTCAGTTATCTATTCAAATTTATATATCGGAATCATAAGTTTTAGAAACCTAAATATGTAATGAGATAAAATTAACCTCACTTTTTTTCATCTGAGTAATAAAATTTCAAGGATGAAATTACTTTTAAGGGTGGTAAAATGTAACAACATAAGATTTTAGTGAAATATTACTCCTTAAATAAGGATTTTTTTTGATATATGACTTCACATAAAACATCTAGCATCAATGTACCATAAAACGTTTTAATAAAATAGATATTTACCACTTTAGAATAGTCATTAAATAAGTGAGCATAAATAGTTGTAACCACATTATGAAATAAATTTCCCTTTAAATACTATTTCAAAAAGTGTAGCTAAAAAACTAATAAAATAATTTTATAATTAAAATTTATATTTAAATTAAATATTTTTCAATTTTTATATATTTGGTTTATAAATAATATATTAGTACTAATTTTAGATGAATATTTAATATACCTAAAGAATGATTTCCTTTAAAAGTTGTTTTTCACCATACTTTATGATTTTATTTAAAATTTAAATTTATGAATTATAGAATGATAATTTGGGAAATAAATTAATATTTTTACATATCATGACAACATTACCTTAAAATAATTTTTTGAATTTTTCTAAAAATATTGATTTTTAGAATAATAGTGCAGGAAATCCATTTTAAAAAATATTCATTTCTTTTACAACATTATTAGTATATCAATATGATAGGTAAATTTATAAATCTATTTAATATGAAAAATATTTATTTTAAAATTTACCTTATAATATTGATTTTAATTTTTAAATTTATATTTTACCTTTTGGAACTTAAGTTTTATTTTTTTTAGAAATTTTCTTAATACATTATACGCTTATTATCTTAAAATTTACTTCCATAATATTTTGAAAATGAATATAATAAAATTTATTTCATATATATAATCATATGTTCCAAATTATTTAATAAGGACCTCTTTATTTTAGTTTATAAAGGATAAATTACCTTGGTAAAAAACTAGTTATCATAGTAGAAAACCATAATTGTAAAAAGGGGTATCCAAGGGATTAAATAGTATAACATGTTCAAAACATGTTTATAATAGATTTTTTGAGGTTTATATCAAACAAAAATTATCTACACTCAATTAATGTCCTTTTCTTAGATCCACTTGACATGTTTAACATGTGCTCTATTTGTTTAAGTGGTTATAATTACAAATATTTTATTCTCACCACTTATAAAGGGGGCCTCTAACCGCTAATTAAAGACCATGTGAAGAATTAAGTTTTGACATTAAGATATAACCATTTTCCTTCTTTTATAACCATATTCCTTTTCCTTGATCATCTTTCTAAAATATATTGGCTTAAGACCTCTATTTTCAAGGAGTCTTCCAATGGAATTCTTATGTTCTCAACGTGATTACTCTTTTCCAAAATTCTTTTATTTTATTTCTTAACTTCCAAATATAATTTTATAATTCCAATATAATGAAACAATTATTCTTTAAAATTAATTTTATAATGATAATGTAATAAATATTAACCACATTTACCGTTTTTAATTATGAAAAATGATATTTTTATTCATGTGTTGTACAGACAACCACCAATACAAAGCGATGACTTCCATTTTTTTCACCACCACTTATCTTCAATAATTATAAGAGTAAAATTGAAGAATAAATTTTAAATATTTAATATGGTTATGATTATGAAGATATAAATTATAATCCAAATTCTTTACCTCTCCTAGTTTGATAAATGAAAATGTTGATCATGCGTTGTGCGACTACCACCTCTACAAAGGTACATATCTCGTTTTTAATCTAGTTTCATTATTATTTGTTAAAATATATTAATATATGATTCAAAATATTAACATTATATAAATAATATCATTATTATTATGTAAAAATTACATTATTCCAATATAATTTTCTTTCAAAATCATAATCATCCATTAATTATGGTATGTTCTTGTTTGGGTCAGTCTAATAACCTACATAAACAGTGCTATAAAATAATATCATGGATCACTATGAGAAATTAATTACTAATAATATATCATATAAATAATAAAATGAATATTTTTTTCTAGAATGGTAAATTTTATATTGAATTCATTTATTAAGAAATTAACACATTCTCAATAAAAAAATTAAAAAGAATTCATCGATGATTTCAACTTTAAGAATCCTATCCAAAAATCCAATAGAACGAAATTATAAAATTATAAATAAATAATAATAATAAATTATAGTTAATTCTAATATCTGGGAATGATGACAATTTGGAGAATAATGAATAATAACACCTCTATTATGAAACTAGTTCAAAACAATCAAGATTACTCACACCCTATATTAAAAATATATAATAACTAACTGATATACAAAAATATAATACCTGTAAATTAAGGTTAGAAGGTTTATAGATATGAAAAAGTTTCTCGAATAGGTGATTAAGATATTTATTTTGTTATACATGAGGTTAAATTACTTCCATGGAAATCAATAATAAATGTAATATATTTGGTAACTTAAACACCTTCATTTGGGTTATATGATTTATTCTTGAAATGTTTTCTCCTATGTTCACTATATTTATTTATTTTCCATTTTAAATGATTTTATATCTTATATATATATGGGAAAATATTTTTTAATTTTAATCCACTTCCATAAATTGTATTCCATTCATATTTTAAAAAAAAACAAAAGATACTTTTTAAAAATAGACTCATAACTATGTCTTTTACATCGATGGTTACAAAATGTTTTTTAGGATATATATTTTATGATTTGGTTTACATTTTCTTACATATATTCAAAATATATATCTATAATGGATTTATGCTTCATGTTTCATCCTCCATTTTTCTTTTATTATGTGATTATTTTTAGTTGACCATGTTTTTTATAGAAATTAATTAAATTCATGTTGTTATATTATTTGGAAATGTTATAAATCCAAATTTTATTTCCATGGGTTATTTATAATATGAAAGGTGAATTATTTTAATTTTAAATTTTTATAAAATACATTTTTATTTCCATGGGTTCTTAAACAAAAGTTAATTATTTTCATTTAAACATTTTATGAAACCCATTTTATTTTCATGAGTTCTTTATGATATGATAAGTGAATGATTTTAAAGTGGCACTAATAAGTATGGATGATGATAGGTAAGGTCCTATATTTCCCTCTAATACATTTATTTAAAGTTTAAATTTCATGAGATATGTATACATGGGAAAAATTTAGTTATTCACAAGTGTGGGTGAAAATGCGTGACTCACAAAGGTGATGTATATGTGGGAATAATTAAGTTGTTTCGCAAGCATGGGTGAAAGTGTGTGACTCATGAAAGTAATATTTCTATATGATAATTCATTTTCCATAGTTTAAATATGTTATAAATTATAATCTTATAATCTCATGATTCAAGGTTTATATTAAATTTTTTTAATCCATGTTATGAATATTATGTTTCCTTATTGAACTTTTGTGTCTTTAAGTTCTTATGTAATGTCCTTTGAAGCTCCTTTATGTTTTATGATAATCACTCATGATGATTTAGTATTTCTCTTATGTTTATGTTTTTATTATTATTATTATGAAATAGTCCTTGGTGAAATGTTTATTCATCCCTTTTTGAGTGTTTGAGCTCACCCCTTTCTTTTGTTGTCATTACTCGGGTTATAAGGATGAGTTTTTATAATGAGACATTTAAATTATGGTTTAGTATGGTGTGTATAAGAAGAAATTATTTCTATAATTTAAAATTAGATGATTATGTATCAAGTCCCCAAAGACACTAAACCTATCAGTACCTGGGATATTATTACTTTTATTTATGAAATTAAATATTTATATCTTGTAAAATAATGTAAAATATTGGCATGTTTATCTTGGTTATATATTTCTCAACTTTATGACTCCACCCATACTCAATAATGAGTGGTATATTCAGAATCTACCTAGTCCTTATATCCAATAAAAGACTTTGTACATATCCATACTCCTTCCTTATGTGGTGATTGAGGTCCTCTTAATTCAATAAAGTGGTTAAAGGAAGTTGAGTGGGTCTTCAATTCTCTTAAATCCCTATATGATTCAAGGGTAAAGGTCATTGTTTCTTTATTTAAAGGACCCAGATGACTATGGTGGGATGTTTTGGTTCATTTTTTACTTCATGGGGGTATGTATTGGGAATTTTTCAATATGGAATGTATTCAATGGAACTATCATGAACATTTGAATATAGAGAAGGCCATAGAGTTCATGAGACTTCATTAGGGCAAGCAGCCAGTGAAGGAGTATGTTGACTATTTCTCATAGCTGGAATTATTTTCCCCTAATATTGTTAATGATTAATTCTTAAGAGATAATTTCATTGAAAGGGGTCTTAATGTAGACCTTGGATCCATTTTAGTATAATTTTATCAAACCTATTATCAGTAAATGGTTTTGAAACCATTTTAGTGGAAACTAATCAGGTAGGGAGATATATAGTGAGTGATACCTCATATATATTTAATCCAAGTGAATATGTTTCATTCTATGGGATTCATAGGTTGTTTGATCTCAAGCTCAAAGGGTTGGTTAAATGTGGTCATACTTTATAGTTAAGGAAGAGGCATCTTGCGTGATTCCAATATAGACCCCCTAGGAATTATAATTTGTCTTGTTATAAATCTCCAACAAAATTTATTCCATGCGAAACCTGGTCCATATATAGTGGTTTTTTAAATTTAGATATTAAAATAACAAGTTTCAGATGTAATTTTGGCCCTTAGGCAGCTATTTTTTTGGAATTATGTTTTGTGGATGTGTAAATGGATGAAATTTTGAGTTTTATATGGTATTTTATTTATTTTTTATTTTGGGTGTGTTCCTCATATATTTGAGTTTTCTCCAAAGTTGTATGTGTATTTTTTAGGTTTTGTTGTACTAAGGTTAGATTCATGATGTATAGAACATGGGTGACCCTTGGATCTATGCCCAGTGAACTAGGGCCCATTATATTCTATATAGATTGGACACTTGATGGTGCTAGTTATCTTGATGGGATCACTGTGGGATAGGGTTTTAGTTTTAGGTCTGGGTTTATCTTATGGGGATGTTTTGAACCAGGTTAGGAGCCCATGTTTTTTTTATAATAAGGTATTCCTTTGGATGGTATTCTCTATAATTTTTTTAGGTTTGTTTGATGGAATTTTGGATTAGTTTTATTTTGTGGATACATAGGTGTTTTAGATGGTTATTCATGTTTGGAGAAAAAGAAACATCTATTTGAGTGTTTTATAGATGTATCCTCTTTATACATGTGTTTACTCTATATCTCACCATTATATATGAATTTCAAATGGTGGGGAGACCTATATTGGGTCTCTATATTCTTTAGGAGTTTTTCTTGTGGTTTTAGTGGTGTCATGTTGGAAAAAATTTGGGTGTTGATCATGGATCTTTATCATGAGTTTTTTGGGGTTTGTTTCATGATCATTGGATCACCTTCATTATGAATAATTTAGTTAGACCCACCTCCTTTTGGGGGGTCATTATAGCTCTTAATTTTTTACCTCTTAATTTATTGAAGACTTTCTAAGGGGAGGTGTTATAGTTTATATAATTATCACACCCAAACCTCATTATTCATTATAATTTTATTAATTAATTTATTTATCTATTATCTCAACCTTTTGTTTTGATTCAATTATCTTTAAATTTTAAATTTTTTTGAGTTTCAGGGTTGGGATCATGGTTTTTTCATGGATAGTAAATATAGTACATCCTACCTATGTGAAGCATATTTAATTTGTTGTGTAACTCCTAAAATTAGGGACTAATTTTCACTTACCATGCACAAACCATGTGAATGAATAGTTATTATCCAATGGAATCCTAATTTTTTGAAAAAAAAATTACTAAATCATGTATTTTAAATATACAGGCTTCCCATATTTTAAATTTTTGAGTTTTTAATTATACTCATGTTAGATTTAAGGGTTTTTGACCCATTTCCTCCCTCATATTCATTAAAACCACATTTGGTGCACATGAGGGTAGTTATCCCTCCCTTACTCCTCCAACATTAAGCCTCCAATATTTAATTTCAAGTGGATTTCTTGAAATAAATCCATTCAATTCTACTTATTCTTCATTCTTCCTTACCCTTTCTATTATTTTCTCTTTGTTTCACTTCTTCCCTATAACCCTAGGGATTGCTAGGCCAATATTAGGATCTACGGGTGGTTTAAAGGTGGGTATATTTTAGTCTAAGTGTTTTAGTGATTTTCTCCATTATTTTTTAAGAATTATCCCTTTTAAGCAGTGTGTTTTGGCTTATTGAAAAGGGTTTACAATTTTAACAAGGTATGTGGTTTTGGGAACTTCCTTTAATTGGAATGTGTTTGTGTTCTTGATAATTTTAAATGATTTTTTTACTAAATTATATCTATATAAATAGTTATAATGGGTTTTATAATTTTTTTAAAGTGATTTCTCACTTGGTATAAAGGAAAAATTGGGTATCGTGTGGTGGTTAAACCATATTTGGACCTATACCTGCATTGTTGGGAGATGTGGTATCTAGAGTTGGTTAAAGTCAAGTTTAACATGTTAGATGTGAGTATGGATATAATAGATCTATACACGCCTTTTTATGAAATCTTGGTGTACTCCTAATTAGAGATGATCATGCCCAATATTGAGATCATTTGGAGTATACTGAGAAAATGTATTCTATACACCGAGCCTCATTAATTTTAAATATCTTTCCTGGTTTGATGATAATACTTGTTTGGGTTGCAATCAAGGAGAGTTATAAGGTAATCATTATACTAGGGAGTGTTCCATTATCTGTTTGAGGGTGGTGACCCTAATTTTTGTTTAAATTCAGTTTTTTCATGATCTGTATAGCTTGATGTTTGGTTTTGAGAAAATGGTAATGGTGTTTTTAGGGTGGGAAGTATAAGATCAGTCATAGTTAAGTGTCTATTGTGTAGGAGATAGTTGTGGAAGCTGATAGATCGGTCGTTTTATAGTCAATACAACATAGTTGCACATATTATTGGGATGAGATAATGGTTGTTAGGTTTACCACCAAGGATTATTGGGGGTGATAAGGTTTGTGGTGTGGTGACTATAAAGTCCCCTGTTGTTTTAGACTAGCATTTTGAGCATGAATTTAACTTTTTTTCTATCGGATACTTGTAAGGGGTAAAATTTTCATTTTCCCCGTGTAGATCATCTGGGATGATTATTCTGACCACTCCTTTGGTCCCATGATATGGATTTTACCCTAGGATAGGAGTTTGGTGAAATTATGAACCGATCAAATTTATATGGAATAATTAATAATTAATATATAATTAATTAAATAATAATTTTTCACACGTGTTCGTTTGAATATAGATTTTTAAAGGAGTGTCAGATTAAAATTTTTTCTCAGTCATTGATTTTGGGAAATCGATTTTTCCTTGGTGGGGCATAAACTCATGTTAAACACCGGGTTCGTGCCAGGGACCCTTTTTCTTTTTCATTTCTTTTCTTCTTTTCCTTTATTTTCTTATTTTCCTTTCTTTTCTTCTTTTTATTTCTTATATTTTCTTTCCCTTCCCTGGATTCTAGCGCACACCACTGTGGGTTTCCTAATTCAAATTACTGATAGAGAATATGGGGATAGAGAGATATAAAAAAAATATGGGGGAATATATGTACCATTGTAGATCTTGGGATGGGTCGGATCATCATACAGTATCCATGGACCACGGAAACCGGTGAAGCTTCAGTGGATTCCACCCAAAGGTATTCCATTTTTATTTTTTTGTAAATCCTTATAATTTTTTATTTTATAGTTTAAAACCCCTATTATGATGAATTATTACCCCTTTAGGTTCTATCTATATATTTTGTGGAGAAAGAAAGGGGTTTTGCAACGATTTGATGGTTTCCTACTTAGAAATCCAGATCACGCAATGTGTAGTTAAGGAAAACATGTCATGTGTTATTCTAGTTCAGGGAATATGGTAATATTAGAGGTACATTATATGTATGGGATTTAAAATACATGCACTAAGACTCAACTATATAGCTGATTGTCCAACCAGACTGCCTTTTAGGGGCACATGGCCATGTAGAGTACACAGTCAAACCTCATGTGGGTTGCACGTCATGTGGAAGTACACGACCAGGAAAATTACATGTTAAATCTATGTGAGGTACCTAGGAAGGTACCCCATGTAGGGAAAACATTTTTTACATGATCAACACACCATATACTTGGGTTTTAACACACCAAGTCTCGCTAGATTACACACCTGGGTGGGGATTTGGGAGTTCACATCGTGTACTAGAGTATACACATCGTGTATTGTCCCCATGTTATCTATTTGAAATTTTTTTCATATATTTACACCTGGGAGTTGGAATTAGAAACATCATTAGTATATTTTGAGAATTTTTTCACATATATCATAATGGTTCTACCTTTTAAGTGATTTGAGGAATTCTGGGAGGCCTTTTGGGAACTGAATCTAGATGTCTCCTGAGAGTGAGACCCTTGATCTTAGGTTTGCTATAAGCCATATCTTCATTATGATGTTCAAGTAATTTTTCTTTTTGGTCCACATTTTCTTCTTATATTTTGACCTAGAGGATCCCGTGTAGTATGTATCTACCTTACTATATTCTAAGGGTCTCATGTAGGATTCTTCTTCTAATGTATCATTCTGAGGATCCCATATAGGATTCCTCTATATACATTCACCATTGTTGAGAGTCCCATGTAGGATTCCAATTATTTTGTACCATTCCATGGATCCTATTTAGGATGTCTCTATTTACTTACCATCAAGGATCCCAAGTAGGATTCCTCCTTTTACTTTCATAAATGAGGATCCCAAGTAGGATACCTCTATAGTGTTATGAGCTGAGGGGCCCAATGGGTGCCTTGGTGTTTGACCGGACCTAATCTAGTATGTTGGTTTTTGGTATATATGTTATTTTTTGTCACCTTATAACTTGTACTAAACTTTTAATCCCTTGATGATGTGGAAGTAGTGGTGGTTTTAGGCATTCATCCCCCCTCACTCTTAATTTATGCTTTCACCTAGTTACTTATGGTGCAGCTATGATTTATAGAGGTGTTTCCTAGTTCTGGTTTGAAGATCCTAGTGTGATGTGATAGTTGTTTTGGGATGATTATAATTACTTTTTGGTATCCTTAAATTATGCCTATTAGATTCTTAAGGTCCCCAGATACACTTCATGGGACATGAACTCTGATTCTTTTCATATTTTCATCTTATTGTGGTACCCAAACATACTTCATAGGACCCAGATGTTGAGCCTTACTATTTTGGTATGCCCAAAGGTATTTCTTGGGATTCGGCTTCTAATACCTTTAATTTATATTTTTGGAATGCCCATAGTTACTTCCTAGGAATAGACAAATTATATTATTCCTTTGGTGATACTAGATTCCTATGTAGGAATTCCATGGACATACTCATAGGGAAGATGAATTATATTATTCTAGGAATGAAACTAGATTCCCATGTAGAAATTTCATGTAAAAACTCATAGGTAATATGAATTCTATTTTTTAAAGAGTGATACTAGATTCCCATATAGGAATTCCATGGATGGGATCATAGGGAATATGAATTATATTATTCTAAGAGTGGTACTAGATTCCCATGAAGTAATTCCATGGATAGACTCATAAGGAAGATAAGTTATATTTTTCTAAGAGTGATACTGAATTCCCATGTAGTAATTCCATGGATGGAATCATAGGTAAGATGAATTATATTATTGTATGAGCGATACTGGATTCCTATGTAGTAATTCCTTGAATGAACTCATAGGGAAGATGAATTATATTATTCAAGAACAGATACTAGATTCCCATTTAGGAATTCCATGGAAGGAATCACAGGGTGGATGTATTATATTATTCTTGGAGTGGTATTGGATTACCATGTTGGAATTACATAGACATACTCATAGGGTATATGAATTAAATTATTTTCTGAGTGGTACTATATTTCCATATAGAAATTCCATGGACGAACTCATAGAGAAGTTGAATTATTTAATTCTTGATTTTCATCTTAAAAAGATTCCTTGGTTATGTACCTTGGGTCTTGGTTTTATTTATATAAGTAAATTTCTATATCTATAGTATGTTCGATTATTACCTAGAATCCTTAATTTTAGTTATTAGAGATGAGTATGAGTGCGCCCATGGTTAGGACATGTATCCCCCTATGGTGGCATATATTTCTTAAAGAGATTTCTGGAGTAGGTCAGAGTAGGTATTTTCAATCAGGATTACAGACCCAAGTATTAAACTAATTATACACATATTGAGTGGTAAGACATCCAACTCAATCCCTTTTTCATAGGATGTCCATATGATTGGGATTAAATAACTAGGAATCAGCTACTATTGATTATGTTATTTTACACCTTAATCATGTATATACATATTTATGTGTGTGTGTATAGAAATATATATATACATGATGACACATCAACCAGTTGAATGGGAGTATGGACCCACGGCTATGGTTTTATGTTATTGTTGTCTTTTTTATTCAAGTAATGTCTCGAATAGGCTGAGAATATTGCATGAGCATGCACTTTTTATGTAATATTTATAGGTTCATTATTGTGGTGGCCTACTGAGATCACTTCTCACACATATGAATGCACCTCAGTTTGTGTGTAGATCTAATGTATGATTTTCAGGTTGAGAATATATACATGATGGATAGGGCTAAGGCCCATTGTTCAATGATCAAGGGGATCCACTCATGTAGATTCTATTAATCAGGCTGGAGCAGATTAGTAGTGTCTTAGAGACTGGGTATGTGTTCTGGCTCAGAGTTAGTAGTATATCCCTATAGATTTATTTTAGTTTCTTTAATGTAATCTTGTATATGTGATCAGTATAGTGTAAGATTAGTGTTTCATGTATGACATGGTTGTTCGGGATTTTACAGTATTTCATTTATTATTACACCATGCTTTTATTTCAGTTTATATATTATTCATTCACTCTATTTAATATTTATATTAATAATATCTAGTTATTTTAATTCCTTTTACTCAGATATGAGGGTATAGTCTCCCAAATATACAAAATTTATACCTTCATTTCTAGACGGAAGCCTCTAGCTTACGAGAGGCCCACTTGAGGCCTTGTGGAGAACTAGATTAGGGCACTAGTTTAATGGAACTCTGGTCGATATGTATACCCTCTCAATCTGTTCTTTTTATAATTTTGTGAGATAAAATGTATGTAACATAAATCTATCCATTGGTATGTGCTTAACCTTTTAAGGAAAGCATGCATTTTGTGTCGAATGCTTTATTTTTATTACAAAGTTCCCTTGAACAAAATATTTGATGAATTAAATTTGGAGGTGATTTACTATTCTGAATGTTTCCAACATCATGAGTTATAAAAGATATCATGATCTAAGTGTTTAATTGAATGGATGATAAATTTTTTTAGGTGTGAAAATTTCCTTCTATGAAGATCTATGGAAGTTCACTGGAAAAAGAATTGGTTGAACAGATTTTGTATTTTGTTTTGGAGAAGAATTGAAAAAGGGTAGCTTAAAGTTTGGAATCGATGGTGATACAGAGTTTTTATTTTATTTATGTGTAATTTTTGGTGAATAGAGAAATTTTTTTAAATTGAAAAGGGTAGATAAAAAGGAATGAAATCAGATGAAGTATACCAGATGAAGTCTAAATTAGATGAAGTTCAAATACAATAAAATATAATCATAAAAAGTCGACAATAAATTTTTTTTTCACATTTTCTATCATAAAAACATGTACACAGTTCTGTAGCTAAATTTTCTACAAGATGATATGATGATATTTATGATATGAAGATCATTAGATTGAGGTATGTAAATGAAGGCAATAAAAAATATTCCATGTAATTCATTAGATAAAGCAAGATTTTGGGGAATTATTTTAATGAATTTCTATGAAGATTTTTTAAGGAACCAGCAGATGGAGATTCTATAGAAAAAAAAAATTTATATACTTTTACCATTAAAAAATCAGTGATATAATGTTTTACTAGTTCAAAGTTGTTTATGAAATTTTTTTAAAGATATAAATTTGATGATATTTTTTTGATCAATCAAAGTTTAAATATCATGGAATGATAATCTATGATACTCACTAAGTTTGAAGGAATTCAGTTTAAGGATATGGATGTTTTATTTTATGAGAAGCTTCTAGAATACTTTGGAATCCTTGAGATGTATTTGAGTGAATTTTACTAAGTGGAATATTTTAATTTTTAGTTTTTATTAAGTGGTAAATTAAAATTATAATTCCACATTTTATTCTTATCATGCATCTATAAATAAGCTGCAAGTATAGTACATAAAAAATTTGTTGTTCATGCATGAAAAATATAAAGTTTTTTATAGATTTTTTCAAATATAGAAAGCAGATGAACTTCAAAAATTAATAAATTAAGCAGGTAGTTTCCAACCAAGGAATCTATTTTTTGAAGTTGAATATGAATAATAATTTGGTGTTGATTATAGTATTTGTGATTAGAGGTAGTGAATAGAAGTCACTAGAAAATATTTTATATCAGATGGAATCAGATGTACAAATTGTAAGCAAGTTGTATTGTTTTTTAAAAGGCACTGAAAAAACTTTATGGATGAACTTTATAGATGGAATTATAAAATGGAAGAATAAGATAGAGAAACTAGATTAATATTGAATAGATGGAAGTTTTTTACTGAAGTCCAAGAATAAATTTCTTTCCTGCTGATGGGAAAGAAAGTGAAGAATAAGTGCTTTTGAAATAAGTTCAAAAGTGAATAAATTATAAGCAGCATAGTGAAAATATTCTGATCCTGTTGGTGAAGGTTTATAAAATTTGTTACAAACTATTCATAACATAATTAAACGTGCATAAAACACATGAACTATAGTTTTTTTAATAGTGAAACACATGTGTAAATATATTCCTTTCCTTCTATAACAATATAAAAATTATTGTTTTCTAGTGGATAGTGTGTTACTGTATTATTTCAAAATCATACCAAGTAATAGCTGATACTATTGAGTAGTGAACATTTTAAATTATTTTATTCCTATTGAATGTTCTTGTGTGATTTTTTCAGCAAAGTTATAACTCTTTAATTGGATGTGAATTTTATTTCATAAGAAAGAATTTGTAAAAAAGAAAATATTGTTAATTCACCTCTCCCCCTCTCAGTGATCACCTATATCCTATTGGGTTTTTTCAAATTGTATTAATCATCCAGGGGATTTCATATTTCATGACACTACCTTTGCGTAGTAGTGAAATTTTATAAGGTTTATCATTCCAATATCCCTCACATCATCAATCAATAATGAAGTGTTTCATAATGAAATAATTGGGAGTTGGTTCAGTCTTGGGGTTAAAAATAGTTTATAACCACATGTATAAATCATATGTTCCATAACATGAGTTAACACATAGATGATATCAGAATAATCCTATGGATAATAAATGGAGTAAAATTAAGTGTGTTTAGTGGATATATCTACTGAATCCATCCCACCTAAATCTCTCAACGTTTATCTTTTTTTATCGTTTTGAGGCACTAGAATGTCATGGGTGATACGTGGATCCTACTCAAACATCTAGAAATTTAGTATAGCATGTGGATATGTTATGAATATGGTATTCTAATTGGTGATCTTAAGGAATATTCATTAATAATATTGGTGAATGATTATTGCAACTGTGTACGTTGATGAAAGGAACACACATAAGTTCTTCTTTATTACAGTGCATGGTTTTTTAGGTTATCATGCATAGTAGATCCTAGTCATGGGTTTGTATATTTATTTTTTTATATTTAATGAGTCTCCTTATATCCTTAAAAATCAATTAGTTTCAAATAAAACATTTTTTATTAGATACTTGAAATCATTATTAGAATAGAGTTACAAATGTTTTTGTATAAAATAGAACATTTTTTCATCTCATGTGATTCAATGCATGTCGTAAAAACATATGATAGATTGAACCATGGTTGGAATTATGTTATATGATAATTTAATCTATGGTTGGGATTGTATAATACATTAGGTGATAACATAATATGTGGTTTGGGTCATGGTGTATGTTATGTGATAAAGTAATCTCAACTAGGTTCTCTGGCATTAAGTTATGTGATCACATTATCAGTATTGGGTTCCATTTCATTGTATTGTATGATAACATAATCTGTGTTGGAGTCCCTGAAATTATGTTATGTGATAAAATAATCTTTGTTGGGGTCTATGACATTACATTATGCGATAACTTAATCTATGTCGGGGGTACAGTGTATGATATCCAATATCATAGGCTGTGACACGGTGTTATTTCTTCGATTTTTTACATATCGTAACGTACAATATGGGGATGTCATATTGTTTGATAGCATTGTTCCACATTATAAAAATAGATCATTTTATCATAAAGATGGTATCAATCATTGTCATAGGATATGACAAGCCAGATGTTAAGGGTTAACCTCATGTGGACCACATAACATAAGGAGTGATATCCATTGTGGGGTGTGGAATCATTCCTACATGTGACATATTTCCTCCTACAATATGTGTATATTATTAAATATGATTCACATTAGAAAAAAAATTCTTAATATTTAAATTATGAATTGATTTATATAATTTATAAATTTTTTGTAAACTATGGAAAAAGATAAAATGATATATTTATTTATTCTTAAAGTTGTTTATAAATTAATAAATAATACAATGTTAATAATTAATTGTTTAAATTTTTTAAAAAAAATTATTAAATATACCATAATATTTAAAAAATTATTTAAATTACCTTTTAAAATTATATTCCATTCCTTATAATTTAAAAAAAATTATTTATAAATTATAATAGTAATTTTTAAATTATTTATAAAATATAAAATAAAACAAAAATATAAAATATTTTATAATTAAATTATGAATTGTTTATAATTATTGGTTTGAATTTTTTAAATTAAAGGCCTTTATTTAAAAAAATATTTAAACCATATCAAAGTGAATTTAGATAGTTGATTTGATCAAGGTTTAGATAATGATAAATATTTCATATTTGGATTATATAAATAGTTTATAGATAGATTTGGATTATTAAATTTTTATAATTAATTTAATATATTATATTTAAATTAAATTTCATATAATGATCAATATGAAAATTTGCATATTTGGAATAAATTGAAAATGTTTATATTTATTTAAATTGTAGAATATATATAATGAATTGTAAAATTATTAAATGTTTATGATCATCTTTATTTATGAATTTTTAAAAAAAATTATTACATGCTTAAATATGTGAATTTTTTATTTATTTCAAAGTTATTCCCAATTCTATTCATAGTTATAATTTTTTTATATTATGAATATTTTTATGCTTTTGTTTAAATTTGTTAAATATCTTCTAGAAATTATCATGCATGCATCGAGCAAGTAATATACTATGTATGATAATGAATTTTGTTTCCTTATCCTAGACATTGATTAGTATATAATTGTGAATTTTAATTAAGTAGTTATTTATGATTTATATATATTAGGTGTTAGAGATATTTTGGGGTTAAGATCTCTCAAGATTAAAGTATCCCTGGGTAGAGGATCTTTGGGTTAGACCTCTCACATGTCTAGAGTCTTATGCCTTATTTAAAAAAATTGAGGGTTAACTATTTGGGGTTCTAATCTTAACCATGTAGGGATTATTGATTTCATATAATTTTAAGCCTTTACATTAAAGGGTTTCAGGTAACTTATGCATAAGATTCATTTGTATGTGGATAAATATAGTTGGATTTTAATTTGGGTTAGTAGAACAAGCTATAAGTTATGTAAAGAGTTACACATCAATATGGTTTGAACATATTGGTTTGGAGGAAGGAGTAAGATTCAAAACCAAATTAGTAGAATAATTTATTCATGTAATGATAATAAAATTAGATAAGATGGTGAGAATTAAATACCCTTTAAAATAATAACTGTTAGAGTCTATATAAAGCAAGGATTTTCACAACCTTGATCATCCAATCGGGTAGGAAATGATAAAGATGAGTACCCCTAGATTATCTTGTACTAGATAAGAATGTAATGGTTTATGAAAATAGGACTAGGTTTCTATTTTGGAATAATTTTTTGGTTACACCTAACTAGGAGTCCCTAATAGGATTAGGTTACTAGAGGAATAAATTTGAGTTTATCCATGTGATAAATTGGATAAAGAGTAATAGGCTCAACTATCCAAGATTCAAATTTGATATGATTGGGATGATTTCCAACCTAAATAGCTATGTGATGGGTGAAATGATAAAGAGACCCAAATATTAGTGAAATATAGATATTGGCCCACTAATGGATATGATAAATTTTAAAGGGTTTATTATTTTAGTGGGGGAAATTTAATAAAATTCATTATTAAAATTATGTAAGATATGATACTCATATTATAATAGATTTTGTTGTATATAATAACATCATCATCAAAAAAATAAAATTTGAAATTAATCTTTGAATAGTATAATCTTAATGTAGGTAAATTCTAAGACTATAACTTAAGAAAAGTTCTTAAGTAAAAGAAAATTATTTATATTGGAGTAAAACCATTTTATATAACCAATCACTAAAGTTGTTCAATAGTAATATATAGATGCTTATATGAATCATATAATGTTTCAATTGTGTTTTTAAATGAATTATTTTCAAAATAACAAAATAAACATTAGTATCTTCTCATATACTCAATATGATCGAGTATTCCAATGAATTAGAGGGAATAAAAGTTTCCTATAAGGATTATTATGGTTGTCTAATTAATTTTGTTGGAAATTTTTTAATAATGTAAATCCATTAAATAAATTCTTACCCTATTTTCTCAAAGTATTGAAAATAGATGAACTGGGTAATGTTTTGTCTCAATTTTGATGTTTTATTGACAAAACATGCGGGTAAAAGTTCAATCCAAGAGAATAAAATTTAGTTGAAGAGTCTAATTTTTTTCTAGTATCTATTTAAGGTCATTAAAACCTAGAGTTATCAGGAGGGAAGTATATTATTTCCATAAGATTGAATTTTTAGGATATTTTATGGTATTTTTGAAACTCCATGTAATGTACATGTCAGATATCATTGATATAGAAATAAATACCTCAATTTTAAAGGGTATGTCATAGTGAATGTAAACTTTACAAGTGTTATTAATATAAAAGTGTTAATAATAATGGGAATAAATGTTAAATATTATAGTTTACATTAAAGTTATGAAACAAAGAGTTACTACACCAAATATTTGAATGAAAGTAAATTTATCAAACTTAGATAGATCTAAGTGAAGTATGTGTATATAAATAGAATTTATCTTATATGATAAGATAATTTGTTTGCTAAAAAATATTCATTATGAACAATATGATATGATGGATTCAATATAAAAAGTTTATGATTCATCATATTCTATAACATGTTTGAAAAGGATATATAGATAAGAGGTGTTTTTTCCATGGTAAAAGTGTTTATCTAGTAGTTTATTAAAATATTAGGAATTGATATTCCATAACCATCAGTTGAATATTTTAAAGAATAAATCTTTATTTTTATAAAATTTCTTTAAACCCATAGAATACCATATATGATATAGATATAATAGTCTATTTTTCTATATTATACTAAAAGTAAGTAAGAGTTATTATCTAAACATAAAAGATTTGGTTTATCTTACAATAATATTCCAAAAATAATATAGTGTTTAAGAGGTTAGTGGGAGTATGTTTGCAATTAGTGATGTTCTGAGTTAAAAAATAAAGGATTATACTAGAAAAAAATTGAAGTGAATGTTGCCTTACCCCAAAAGAGTTTAGGATGTTTCGGTGAAGTAATAATGTAAATAGATATATTAGATTTTAAGGGAAAAAATATATTGAAAGGATTCTAAGAATGATAATAATGTACTTAGAAAGAGTTCTAAGTGTAAAATAGAAGTTATTAAAATTGTAACATTTTCTATTATACAATTGAGAAGTATGAATATGTTCATTGAGTTAAACATTATGAATATGATTCCTAAGTGTTTTCATTATTCCAACTAGCTTACTTCATAGATGTTACTCACTATAGAGTTTAGTGGGAGAATTTTGTCAAATTTTCACATAGATATGGGGTGGTAATTACATAGATATGTAGTGAGTTTAGTAAAACCCTAAAATTATGTAAAACATAATACTGATTTGTATATCTGTCAAATATTATATATTAGAAAAGTTATCATAAATGATTTTGTTAAGTATTTTTAAAGGAGTTTAAGAGTGTGAAATTTATCATAATTATAAGAACTGAAATATTCACTTTATCATTATTTAATATTAGTTACATATATGTATATATTGATATAAATTTCATGAAATGTATTGATAATTTACCTCTCAATGTTTTACTTTGAGTTATACCTAATTGATGATCATTATGGATTACTATAGGTTATGTCAAAATGTTAAGGTTAGCATGAGTATGATTCTCATATCCAGATATAGATTATTCCCATGAGTCATAAAATAATTTTAGTGTACTGGATCACCCACTTAGTATACCACATGGAGTTTAATTCATTATATTTTTGGTACAATATGAGTGTATAGTTCATGTTTGGAATCTCCACTTCTAGAGGTTATTTAGATACCTATCATTATAACCTTCATACTTTGATACATTTTTAAAAAAATCCTTGAGGCTTAATTAATCAAGGGATGGTTTGGTATGTTGTTGATTATGTCATCATTTGTGGCTTTATCAAGATGATATTTAACCTCTCATATTACAGTATTATATCCAGTCTGTTGGTTGTGATAGACATAGGAAGTGTGTGACTACACCTAGATAGTACATATAATTTTCTTATCTATTTGGGTGAGGGTCATGTGATGTGATCATCCATAAATATCGTTGGACTCGTCATGTATTAATCATGTTTTAATGATCACAAATCATATATATTTTGTAAATCCTATTAATCTTGTGTAATCTATATCAAATCATATGTACAGATGATTAGTATCTTTATACTTTAAATAAACCTATCCAAGATCTTAATTCCTATACATTAAGTTTAATTATTGTACACTATGTTTAATTCACTTCATAATGATTTCTTTGATGAATGACTAAGTCTAAACCATTTTATGAATATCACTGTTTAAGTCTATATACATATATTTTACTGAGTCTAAGAAGCCATGAGTCTGCCACCAGTTGTGATTTTCTGGAAAAGGATCCATACACCGTGACCATCCAGACACCGCAACCATCCAAACATTGTCACCATCCATACACAGTAACCATATAGACAATGTGAACATCTAGACACTATGACCATCCAAACACTATGACCATACATACACCGTGATCATCTAGACACCATGACCATCCAGAAACCATGGCCATC
Source organism: Viscum album (assembly GCA_963277665.1). Lineage (NCBI taxonomy): Eukaryota > Viridiplantae > Streptophyta > Magnoliopsida > Santalales > Viscaceae > Viscum > Viscum album. The sequence continues at coordinate 494,206,533 of OY728159.1, read as the reverse complement.
CAAACACCATAACCATCCAGACACTGTGACCATCCAGACACCATAACCATCCAGACATCGTGACCATCCAAACACCGTGACCAGACATTGTGATCATAACACCGCATTTGTTCTACTAGTTATTGATCTCTATAAGAATATGCCATCATAGTTGTCTCACCGCTCAAAGATAAATAAGGAGACATTGTTTCAAGGAGACATCATTTCATGGAGACACTGTTTACAGACAAACAGTGACATCCTTTCTAAATCTATTTTTTCATTTTTATTCATTTAATTTCTAACAGTCATATTTGAAGATTTTAAAGGCACTGACATAATTAATGTTTCTTTGTAGACATATCATATGACAGTATGAGGTATGAGGTGCATAATACATGCATTCTTTCAGCTCCAACACATGCACTCCAAGAATAAAAGGGAAGTGTAGCCTAGAAACAAGAGAGAGTGCAATAAAGAAGTTCACATGAGCTTTATTGAAAACAAGAAGCGACACATGCAACTCAACATTCCTAAAGAACACCTGAAGCATTATTGAATCAAAAAGATAGACACCATAGATTAGAATCGTCGAGCCCATATTCGCATTGACAATACCATGAATAATAAAATCTAGATCTAGTTGACTTACAATACTCTGTTTTCCATGAGAGGACTTGATTTCTACATCTGTTTAATCTTAGAAGTCTAGAGCTGAATAGACTAACACTCAGAGCACTTCAAACCCTATCTCATCATTTCTGCTCTGTTGTGTATTATTTCTCTTATCTTCCGAGCATTGTGTGTGTTTGTATTAAACATGCATTGTATCCTACATCAAACTAAAGGATAAAATATATCATTTTTCTAACATCTTTTTATACCTGTTTATTCCCATGGATAACTGTGGAAGAGGTTGTGTTTAACCTATTAGTTCATACCCACGAAGAACTGTGGAAGAGGTCATGTGACCTGGAAAATCTTGTGTACTGTTGTAAATCCCAATACAGGATGTGTATCTAGTTTATTTATATAAACTTCTTGGTGGTAGGTGATCCCCAAGTGGATTGGATTAGGTCTTGGCTTGAGACTGAACCACTTGTTTTATATTCAGTGTGCTGTCTATTTTAGTTGTCTCTGTTTTACTTTTTAATTCGGTATTCACTAAATTAACTTTGATAGTTAATCTTGGATAGAAGTTATAATTGTATTTCCTTATTATAATAGCTTCAAAAGTAATGTTAATAACCAATATTAATAATACTGATAATTAATATATCTTCTAAGAAGTTATTTAAACAGTCAAACTTTCATAATAGTATAACCTTGATTAACTGGGTTGTATTTAACTTTATTGGGGAACCCTTTTAAGAATAATTTTTAAACAGAATTTTGGAATAGATACTCAATTCACCCCCCTCTTGAGTACTCTACTCCGACCAACATTTGGTATTTGAGGGTTATTTTTAAAGGCTTGGTTTTTAACCATATTCAATTGTGATTGTAGTTTTACTTTGAAGATCTGTAAATTTCTGTTAATTCTAAATTTCTAGCTATTTTAAATTATTTTTTTATTATGGATAATAGATTGGAAGGAACTTAAACCAATAGACCACCATTCTTTAATGGAACCAATTATTCTCAATGGAAAATTAAAATAAAAATGCATTTAGAAAGTATGAGCTTTGAAATTTGGTCTTCGATTATAGATGAATATAATATTCCTTATACTGATAGAATCACTTGGGTTGAACCTACCAAAACTACCTATAATAAAAAATTGCAAAGCTATGAATGCTTTTTACTGCTCTTTAGGATATGAGGAACTTAATTGAATCTCTACATGTAAAACTGCCCATGAAATTTGGGACATTTTGTCTGTTTCATAAGAATGAAACTATAATGTAAAAGAAATGAGACTTAATACTTATACTATTAAATATGATAACTTTAAAATGATACCTGATGAGCCTATTTCTGACATGTATCTTAGGTTCAATGAAATTTTGAACACAGTGATTTCTCTTGGAAGAGAAGTCACTACCAAAGAATAGATTATGAGGATTCTCAGATGCCTACCTGACAAATGGAGAGGAACCTATGTCTCTATTAGATAATCATGTGACATCAGAAAGCTAACTGTAAAATAACTCATTATAAAACTGATGATGTATGAATAGGAGTTGAAAGTCAACAAGTAAGAGGAGGATGAATCCAAAATAAAATCAGTTGTCTTCAAGACCACCACTAAACACAAAGACAAAGGGAAATTGGAAGTTTATGTAGAAATTTCCAGTAGTGAAAAATCATCACCTGATAGTGATGAGGAGATGGCTCAACTAGCTAGAAGGTTTAAGATATTTTACAATAAGAAGAACATTTTCAGAAATCATAACTTTAAGGGAAGATATGATCAAAAAGTAAGTTGGAAGAAATATTGGAAAAGAAGTGACAAGTCTGATGAGATTGCCTGTTATTAATGTAAACAAAAAAGACATATCAAGTCTGATTGTCCCAAGCTCATGTATAAAAATAAATATGAGTACAAAGATATAAAGTATAAAAATCCAATGAAAGCAACATATAGTGCTTTTGAGGATAGTTCAAATGACTTAGAATCATCACATGATGAATAGGCTAACAAAGCCAATATGTGTTATATGAAAAACACATCTGAGGTAACACTGGAATCTCCTATACACAAATCTTATTATTCTAGAGATGAGAGTGACTTTGAAAATATGTCTAATGAAGAAATTTATGAATACTTTAATATGCTTGAAGTGACATGCAATGAACTTAAATATAAATACAAGTCTTTAAAGAAACAGCATGATCTTACCTCAACTGTTAAAATTGAACTCGCTGTAGAAAGGGAGAAAAATGATCAATTACTCAAAGAGAAAAATGAACTAAAACTCTCTAGTGAGAAATTGAAAAAGGATCCTAAAAGGTTTTCTAATGGTAAGGATACCTTGGTACAAATTATCGATAAACAGATTGCTTCTAAATACACTACAGGAATTGGCTATCAACCTGGTAAAATAAATTTTGGAAGAACTAATTTTGTTTCTAAATCTAAGACATACAGCTTTACTCCTAGTTCTGGAAACCATTTAGCTAGCTCAAGTTATGACACACTCTCTACTATTTCAAGCTTTTTTGGACTAAATAGAGTTTATTTTTCAAATACTTTACATAATGCTTATAGGAAACCTATGAAGCAGATATGGGTGCCTAAGGCACTAGTCACTAATATTACTGGACCCAAACAAGTGTGGGTACCAAAATCTATTTTTATTTGACTATTTTGTAGGAAATACACTTAAAGAGTACCTATAAAATTTTATGGTACTTGGATAGTGGGTGTTCAAGACACATGATAGGAGACTACTCATGCTTCAATAATTTAATAAAAATTGATGGATTACATGTCACCTTTGGTGAAAATTCCAAAAAAAAAGATTATTGGCCTTGGCCAAATTGGTAACTCTAACTCATTTTTGATTACTAAAGTAATTTTTTGATGAATTTAAATACAATCTGCTTAGTATCTCACAGTTATGTGATGGTGGATTTCATGTTAAATTTGAAAATGATACCTGCAGTGTTTTTAATTCTAAAAATGAATTAGTTTTTTCTACATTGAGAAATGAAAAAAATATTCTATTAACTTGAATTCTTTATATTCTCAAAATGCTTCATGTTTAAGTGTGTTTCAAAAAGATTCCTTGATATGGCGTAGAAGACTAGGACACTGTAACACTCACTCCCTTAGAAAGTTAACTAGAAAAAACTTAGTTAAATACCAACCCAAACTTGAGTTTCCAAATGACAAAGTGTGTAATCCTTGTCAAAAAGGAATGAAACACAAAATTATCTTTCAAACCAAATAAAGAAGTGTCAACTTCTCAACCTCTCGAATTGGTTCACATGGATTTTTTTGGACCATCTAGAGTTTTTGTTTAAATGTGAAGAAATATGTTTATGTTCTAGTAAATGAATTTTATAGATATACTTGGACCTTCTTTTTGTCTCACAAAAGTGAAGTCTGCTCTCATTTTACCAAATATTCCAAAACTGTAGAAAATATTACTGGACATAATATTAAATCCTTAATATGTGATCATGGTCATGAGTTTGAAAATCAAGAGTTTGAATCCTTTTTCTCACAAAAATGGATATAGTAATAATTTCTCTTCTCCTAGAACACCTCAACAAAATGGAGTTGTAGAAAGAAAAAATAGAACCCTACAAGAGATTGCTAGAACCATGCTCAGATAATATGACTTACCTATTTACTTTTGGGATAAAGCTACAAATACAGCATGTTATATTATCAATAAAGTATTGATTTGACCTATCCTTAAAAGAAATCCATCTGAGTTATGGAAAAATAGAAAACCCAAAGTTAGCTACTACAAAGTATTGGTTACAAAGTCTATATCCTTAATACTAAGGACAATCTTGAAAAATTTTCATCCAAGAGTGATGAAGGAATCTTGTAAGGATATTCAATTTCTCTTAAAGCCTATTTAGTGTTTAAAAAAAGAACTAGATGTTTAGAAGAATCTGTCCATGTAAAATTTGATGAAATATATCCACAAGAGCTTAAGACCACTCTAGAGAACATGGAGGATGATTTATCAAATCTGAACATTAATTCAAGATCCCCTAACTATCCTATAAAGAAATATGTGAAAACTTCCAATTCTGGAAATTCTTTAGATTCTGGTCACAATGAACTAGATCATGTTGATGAACCTAAAATCATCAGTCCTTCTTTTTATAGAGCTATTAAAACTCTTAAGAACCATCCTTTAGATGTTTTTGTAAGAGACTTAGACAAATGAACTCAAACTAGAGATTCTCTTAGAAATCTGGTTGAACATCAAGTCTTCTTGTCACAACATGAACCTAAAAACATTGATGATGATATCAATGATGAATTTTGGGTGATGTCTATGCAAGAAGAACTTAATCAATTTGAAAGAAATAAATTTTTGAAATGTGTTGAAAGACCCAAAGACACATTCACCATAGAAACTAAATGGGTATTTATAAATAATGTAGATGAATCTGGTAATATAGTTAGAAACAACGCTAGATTGGTTGCACAAGGCTACATTCAAGAAGGAGGAATTGACTATGAAGATACATTTGCACCAATAGCTAGACTTGAATCCATCAGAATTATGCTTGTTTATACATCACATCTGAATTTCAAACTATATCAAATGGATGTTAAAAGTTAAATTTCTAAATGGGTATATATTTGAGGATGTCTTTGTTGAGAAACCCCCTGGTTTTACAAATCCTCATTTTCCAAACCATATTTTTAAGTTATAAAAATCTTTATATGGTTTAAAACAAACTCCAAGAGCTTGTTATGATAGATTAGGTACTTTTATTATTTCCAAAGGCTTTACAAAAGGAATAGTTGATCCTACCATTTTTATAAGATGAATTTTAAATGATTTTTTAGTTGTTCAAATATATATAGATGATATTATCTTTAGATCTTCAGAAAATTATTTATGTATTGATTTTTCTAAAATGATGTAAAATGAATTTGAAATGAGTTTAATGGGTGAACTCAAATTCTTTCTTGTATTTCAAATATTTCAAAATAATGATGGTATTATTTTAAATCAATTTAAATATACTATATTCCTTCTAAAAAGTTTTATATTGGATAACACTAAGAGTAGTGACACTCCAATGAGTATTACTTATAAGTTGGATCTTAATGAAAATGGAAAATTTGTTGATCAAACCACTGATAGAGGAATGATTGGAAGTTTACTTTACTTGATAGTTAGTCGACCTGACATTATGTTTAGTGTGTGTATGCATGCTCGTTTTCAAGAAAATACTATTGAATCTCATTTAAATGTTGTTAAGAGAATTTTCAAATACCTCAAGCATACACCCAATCTAGGACTGTTCAATCCCAGAGGAAAATAATTTGAGTTAATGAGTTATTCTGATACTGACTTCGGTAGTTGTAAGTTAGATAGAAAAAGAACCTTTGGAACATATAACTTTCTATAAAAGTCACTAGTATCATGGTGTAGTAAGAAACATAACTCTATTGAATTATCTACTGTATAAGCTAAATACATAGCTGCTGGAATTTGTTGTGCACAAATTTTATGGATTAAACACACATTACTAGATTATGGATATCAATTCAGGCATGTACTTATAAATTTTGACATTAAAAGTGTTATTAACATCTCAAATAATCCTATTTCACACTCTAGGATGAATCATGTTGATGTAAGACATCACTTTTTGAGAGATCATTATCAGAAAGGTGATATCACGTTGGAATTCATTAGAACTGAATATCAGCTTATTGATTTATTCAACAAACCACTAAATTTTGAAAGAATAGATTACATCGTACATGAATTGGGTATGATAAATCTTAAGTAGTTATCTTATTGTTTCATATCTTACTGTTTCTCACTTTACGGTTTAACAAGTCATTGTCTTGATATTATTGTTTAACTATAATAGTTCTATAATCTTACTATCTTAAGAATTACTATTTATTGTCTATGGTCTCATAGTTACTATTTCTTTTTTATTGTATGGCACTTACTGTCTCAAACAATACGGTCGCACAGTTCAAAAATCACATTATTATTGTCTCAACGTGAATGCTTATTATTGTCTCATAGGGAATAACTGTTACTGTCTCACCATGAATGATTGTTATAGTCTCACCATAAAGATGCTTTATTGTTTTATTTATAAATTATAACCTGTATCACATTAATTATTTGTTTTTACTTTCCCGCACTTTTTACCCTGTGACGCTTGATATCCTTAAATGATAAAATAAAAGAAGTTTCACTCATTCTTCACTCGAGATCTATTCTCTTCTCTTCTCTAAAATTGTAACCCCTATTTCAACCCTTCTCTCTCTAGAACCTTTGGTGAAAGCCCAGGATGAAATTCCCTTCTTCGTCAACTCCTGAGAAGCACAGTTCAAAGAAGAAGTTGAAAATCACACTGAAATTCTCACCTGAGGGCCCTATGAATCTGAAACTAGTGAACAGAGTAGTGGTAACTGAAAAGGAGATATACCATAAGTTTCTTCTATCAAGTAAGAATTTGGTGATGAAAGTACTAATAGAGCAAGGCTGGATAGATTGGTTTACTAAGGAGGATAGTTCTATCTACCCGAAGCTGGTTGCCTAGTTTTACCAGTGTGTTCAATTTTCTTTTTGATTCAAAAGATGGGTATGTTGTGCAAAGCTAGATCAATGGTCAGATTTGTACCTTTTCTTCAAGTTTATGGTCTTCATGCCTTAGGATACCTCATAAGGGTATTTTTGGGGACTACCAGAGTGGTCCTCCACTTTCAAGTAAGTTCTTTGTTTTGGAAGAAGCTTTGAGAAGTTTAAGTGGAAATGAAACCAATAGGAGAGCCATAACTTCTGAGCTAGATGGTGAATCTAGACTCTTGTTTAAGTTTGTTCAGAATTTGTTTATCCCTAAAAAAGTTGATTTTGTTGTACTCAAGTATCAGGATGTATTTTTGATACATCTCATGAAAAATGGACATAAGATCACCCTTTTCAAGTTTATTATACACCATATGTGTTAGTTGATCAAAACAACCTCCAAGTCAAACTCCATATTTTATTCTAAGCTTATCTAAGCTATACTTCATGCAAAGGGATTGGTTAGACTAGATGAAGAATTGATCAAGGATTGTGAGTTTTGTCTTTAAAAAGTTATTTTTAAGAGAATGAAAATCAATTGGAATCCATGGAGGAAAGCATGGGTGGAAGATAATGATAGAGTTTATGAAAAGTTTAACCCAGTGGAACACCCTTCACGACCTAAGGATGTCTCTAATCCTGGTTTGGAACCAGATGAGATTTTAGTATTCTGATGTAGAAGAATATTAAGAGGCTATTGTACCTTAAAAATAAATTATTCTGGTTGAGGAAGATGGTGAATCTTCTTCTCAAGTTTTAATTGAAAAGGAGGTTCCTATTCCTGAAAAATTTGTTGATCTGGAAGAAGAAATTGCTTCAAAATAAGAATATGTTTCTAAGGAAAGTGGAGAGAGTGTTGTAGAAGAGCATATAGAAGAAGATATTCTTTTTGTGCATGAATTTTCCCTTGAGGAACTTCTAGAGGAACAAGTTGTTCTTGAAGTTATTCCTTAAGCTAAAGAAAGAATAGATCAAGTCATTCAGTTGGCTTGAAAGGAAATGGATGAGTAAATTAGAAATAAAATCATGGATATTGATCAAGTATCCAAATCTCTCAATCCTGATAAAGATGAACCTATTCAGGGGGAGCAGCCCCCCAATCTGGAAGTGTTGAGGTTCCTAATCCGGTCGATCCAAGATCACGGGATACATAGTTTAAATTTTCCAATTATTTTGATGTGAATTATTCACATGAAATATCAGTCAAAGGTCTTGATCTGGATACTATGTTTCAATTGAAATAAGTTTCTGATCTTGTCCCTGAAAATTAACCTAAGCCCATCTCAACTTCTATTCCCAAGCCTTCATAAGAATCTCTAAACATGGTGAAACAGGATGATCTGAAAGCTTTTAAAGCCACTCTTTTGGCTGGAGTTGAGAAACTCATGAATACCCAACTAGCTCCTGTAACCAACCTGAGTGAAAGAGATGCTACACTATTATTGGAAAAATTCATATGGTAGATTCAACCCAAGATGCTTCATGATATTCAAGAAGTCAGAGTTGAGAATAAACTGCTCAGTGATGAAGTAAAGACTCTAAGATGTATGGTTGAATAAATGCAGAGAGTGATAACCTAAAAACCAAAACCTGATTCTCATCCTATTGAGGATAGTTTTACTCAGACCCCACAGGAATTAGCCTCACTGATTCAACCTCATCTAACCTCTTTAGCCGACAAATTTGCTGAAAGGAACAAGCATATTTTTTAAGAGATGCGTGAGCTTGTTATTGGACTTAACAAGTTAACTGATGAGTATAACGGGTGCCTCCAGAAAGTTCTCAATCAACTGAAATCTCTTACCTAGACTATCACTACTTCTTGTACTACTGGACAATCTTCTCAACCTTCTTTATACAGTGATCTCCTCCGAACAGTTGTCAAAGATGAAATTTAGGCTGTGCTTAGTGTCTTTGATAAAGAATATCTATCTGAAGTTATCAAGAACAGTGAAAGAGTTCTTGATTTAGTGTGCATCCATTCCAAGATTTCTAATGATTCTTAGAAAGAAATTGATAATAAATTGGACTTATACTTCAATCATATCTTCTATAATAATGACATGACAAACCACTTCATGTATCATGTGGAGAATCTGAGGATCCCTCTTATAACTCAATATTTCAAAACTCAAGACCAAAAGCTCAAAGATGTTACTCCTTTTTTGGATAAGTTTATAGAGAACAGGGATGACTTTGAGAAAGCTATGCAGTATGGTGGTGAAATTATTGCTGATTTTATCAAGCTTTTAAGGCCTTATCTTCATGTTCATAGTACTACCATTGTCGCTCCTACAGCTGCAACTTTGAGATCTGGTTTTCCTGCCTTCTCATCCTCTAACCTAGCCTCTACATCTATGTCTGTTAGTCAATCCCTGAATCAGATCAGGCTTGTAATCCTTGATCAACAATTGCCTCAGTATTCTACTGCACCTACCTTGTCCCCTTCTATTTTTTAAGTACTTCCTTTAACTTCTTTGTCCACTGGTTCACTCCCTTCTTCTACTTCAACCTCAGCACCTATGGTTTCTTCTTTTGATGTTGCTGCCAAGGGAAAGGAGAAGATAAGCCAGTACTGAAGAACAGTGATTACTATCTTTTGATGGGGATGTTTTATGTAGTCTTGTTCTTTACTGCTTATACTGCCATTTTTTATCAATATAATGCATTGTGCTCATTTATTTTCTATTTCTTATTTTATTCTTTTAGATAATCCCAAAAGGGGGAGAAATTTGTTTTCTATATGCACTAAATTCACATTAAAGAAGAGACTCATTACCTAATAATAAATCTCTCACTCACATGATTTTTTATCATCAAAAAGGGGAAGATTGTTGGACTCTTCATGTATTAATCATGTTTTAATGATCATAAATCATAAATATTTTATAAAGCCTGTTAATCCTATATAATCTATCTCAAATAATATGTACAGATGATTAGTATCTTTATGCTTTAAATAAACATATCCAAGATCTTAATTTCTATAAATTAAGTTTAATAATTGTACACTATAGTTAATTTACTTCATAATGATTTCTTTGATGAATGACTAAGTCTAAACCATTTTATGAATATCATTGTTTAAGTATGTATAAAGATATTTGACTAAGTCTAAGAAAATGTGAGTCTGCCACTGGTTGTGCTTTTCTGGAAAAGGATCCAGACATCGTTACCATCTATACACCCTGACCATCTAAACATTGTGACCATCCAGACACCGTCACCATCCAGACACCATCACCATCTAGACACTGTGACCATCCAGACACTGTGACCATCCATACACTCTGACCATCCAGACATCGTGACCATCCAGACACCATCACCATCCAGACACCGTCACCATCCAGACATCGTGACCATCCAGACACCGTGACCATCCAGACATCGTGACCATCTAGACACTGTAACCATCCATACATCATGAACATCCAAACACCGTGACCATCCATACACCGTGACCATCTAGACAATGTGACCAGACACTGTGATCCTAACACTGCATCTGTGCTACTGGTTTTTTATCTCTATATGAATATGCCATCATAGATATATCACCGCTCAAAGAAAAATAAGTATACATCGTTTCAAGGAGACACCGTTTACTGACAAACTGTGACACCATTTCTAAATCTGTTTTTTCATTTTTTTCATTTTATTTATAACATTAATATTTGAATATTTTAAATGCACTAAAATAATTAATGTTTCTTTGTAAACATATCATCTGGTAGTAAGAGGTACGAGGTGCAGAATACATGCATCATGTCAGCTCCAACACATGCACTACAAGAATAAAAGAGAAGTACATCCCAGAAACAAGAGAGAACGCAATAACAATGTTCACATGAGCTTTCCTTAAAATAAGAAGTAACACATGAAACTCAACATTCCTAAAGAACACATGAAGCATTCTTGAATCAAGAAGCTAGACACCATAGATCAGAATCGTAGAGTATATCTTCTCATTGACAATACCACAAAGAATATGAGCCAGATCTAATTGACTTACAATACTCTATTTTCCACGAGAGGACTAGATTTCTGCATCTATTTCATCTCAAAAGTCCAGAGCTACATAGACTAACACTCAGAGCACTTCTAACCCTATATCATCATTTCTTATCTTTTGTGTATTATTTCTATTATCTTTCAATAACTGTGTGTGTTTTTATTAAACACACATTGTCTCCTGCATCAAACTGAAGGATACAAGATATTATTTCTCTTTAATATTTTTAAACCTATGTATTCCCATAGATAAGTGTAGAAGAGGTTGTGTGTAACCTATTAGTTCATACCCACAAAGAAATGTGGAATAGGTTATGTGACCTGGACAATCTTGTGTACTTTTCTAAATCCCGATACAGGCTGTGTATCTAGTTTATTTATATAAACTACTTGGTGGAAGTTGATCACCAAGTGGAGTGGATTATTTCTCTACTTGAGACTGAACCACTTGTTTTATATCTGTAGTGTTGTCTATTTTAGTTGTCTCTGTTTTACTATTTAATTCTGAATTCACTAAATTTACTTTGATAATTAATCTTGGAAAGAAGTTATAATTGTATGTCCTTATTAGAATAGCTTCAAAAGTAATGTTAATAACCAATATTAAGATTACTGAGAATTAATCAATCTTCTATGAATTTATTTAAACAGTCAAACTTTTATAATAGTATAACCTTGATAAACTAGGTTTTATTTAACTTTATTGGGGAACCCTTTTAAGAATACTTTTTAAATAGAAATTTTGAATAGATACTCAATTCACCCCCCCCCCTTAGTACTCTACTCTAACCAATAAAGATGAATGACATGTGATGTATTCATCAACTTGGGTATTCTATACTCAGAGAATTAAGAACATATGAGTAAGCTAAATGGGATTGTAATAATCCATGTCCCATGGTCACTTGATGTCTTAGAAAAAGGGATCATATAAAAATTCACTCTTGCATGTGATATAGATGGTGGACACAGATATAGATACACATGTGATTAATAGAGATCAGGCCAACTCACTTTATAGCTTGAGTATCATTGATGCATTGCTAAAAGATTCTATTTTATTACAATTATATATCTAGTTATTTATATTTATTTTCAATGTTATAATGGATATTGGGGTTACGGTTTTTGATTTACTAAATGGGGATTGAGTTTAAATTAGTGAGATACTCTAAAATTATTTTAGAGTTTATCCAAAAGAAGTTTTGGATGGTTATTCACAAGGTATTTAAAATGATGTGACATGGTGAAGTAAATGATATATTTCCAAAAGTGTTTTGTAAAAATATCCAAAATGAGTTTTGAATATGGTTTCATAGGATATTGTATATAATATATTATAATCTGAAATGACACTAAGTCTATAAGTCTTTAATGTGAGTCAGAGATTATTTAAGATGTGCCCAAACCCTCATATTTTATATATATATATATATATATATTTCATATAATATTATATGATATGAGAATATTGTATTAATGAAATGATAAAAAAACAAGGAAAGTTATATGTCATGTTCATGGGATATCATACTACATGACACTGCCTTTTCATGATAATGAATCATTAAATGGTTTAATGTTAAAATCTTCCTTATATCATTTATCATTAAGAAAGTGTTTCGTGATGAAACACTTGGTATTTAGTTCATCCATGGGGTTATAAGTAGTTTTTTACTGAATGCATAACTCATATGTTATATAATATATGAGTTAATTCATGGATGAGTTAAGAAGAATCTCATGGCATATAAAAGGTGGTCAATTTAGTTGGTTTGGTGGATGTATCTACTAAAAACCTCCCACCAAAATCTCTCTACCTTCTCCACCTACTAACATTATGAGGAACTAGAATGTCATGGTAGATAAATGGATACCTATCAAGAATTGATAAATTTAGAACAACCTATGAATACATCATGGAGAGGGGAGTCTAGTGGTTTCCCTTAAGGGGTCTTTATCAAGCATATTCAGGAATATTGTTACAGTAGAATACATTGGTTAAGGGTAGATGCATGAGTTATTATTTTTACAGTGCATGGATTCAGGTTATCTTGTATGTTCTACCTAGTGATGGGTTTCTATATTGATTATGTTGTGTTTAATTAGTGTTGTTAAATCATTTAAAACCCATAAATTCCCACCAACTTCCTTTTTGTGATAATAATGCCAAATGCCTCAACAATGAAACTTCCCAACATATTATATGTCCATCCCATAAACAATACTCATCCCACACCAAATAATGAAACCTCTTTGTGGGGATATATAATCCACTACACACCCATCTATATTTCAGATTAAACACAATTTACCTCAAAGGAATGTAAGGAAATAAAACAGAACATACCCAATGGGTCTTAACTAGGTTAATTCGCCCCCCCCCCCCCTCCATCCAGAGTTACCACACATATATAATAAACCCCAACATGTTCAGCCAAAATGGATTGATTTGAAACATCCCACGATAGGCCATGGGATTTTTTATACCCAACCTAACCAATTTTTTATTTTCATTCAAATGATTCCCAATTTATGAGCCTAACACCACATAAGTACCTTATCCATATAAACATAACCTTCTATCATGGACACGTGTAGTCGTTTCACCTCATTATCCACCTATAATATCAACTAAAAAGATGTTCAATATCCAAAAAAATTATATACAGTTCAATAATCCATCTTGGATACATATAAAGCTTCATCATCCATATAACTAGTTGATATCATGCTTTAGTAACACCCTTCCTCTATGTTTTTTACCACTCAATCTCTGCAGACACATCTATCCATTCAATAATACCTTTAGTATCCATTATATAATAACTTTATCCACATATCAGGGTGATTGTATTCTAATAATACATCCACACACACAAATTAGGTTTCATTTAGACAAATTCTTCAAACCTTGTTAAATCAGGGAATAAATAATAAGGATTAGTTTTTGAACCTCATTCCTTTAGGATACCATCCCCTATACAGAACCATAGGACTATGGGTTTATTATCATGATTATGATGATGATGATATAAAACCAAAAAAATAATGATAATAATAATATGTTTCATAATAATAATAATAATAATATTAATTTAATATGAATATATACATTAATTGTAGGTCAATGTAAATTTTTAATAAGGTGTAATTTTCTAACATTCTAGATTAATAGTTTATGAATAATAATAATAATCATCATCATCATCATCGTTATTATTATTATTATTATTATTATTATTATTATTGTGTGTGTGTGTGTGTGATAATTGGTTGTTGGGAGCTTACCAGAGTGGTAAAGTTACCCCAAAATTTTTCAACAGATTAGAGTTCAAATCCTAGAATCCCCTGTGAGTGGGGGATAATTAGGATAATTATGGAAAAAATAGTAGCCCACACTATGGGCATCCATAGTTGTAGGAATCATGATTTATGGTGGAACCAAAAATATGGCTTTGTGTGACAAGTAGGCGTTGTAGTGTGGAAATTGAATGCATCACTGGTTGGGCGACTTGAATGAGATATGTGTTCATTAAATCTTATCAATCAACTCTCTACCCACCCAAATTTATATTATGGGATGGATAGGATTCCTTTCATGTTATTTTCAGTACATTGGAACCTATCTTATGGTGTGGTGAGACTTGGTAGGTGGTGAAGCGGGGCACCATGCAGGCATTGTTAGGTGGGTGGCTTGTAAGAGATACAATTGTGTTGGAACCTATCAACTGGACCTCCTACCATATGAATTTCCTATGTAGTATGGATGGGTTAACTTTCTTCATGGTAAGTGGGTGTCGTGAAATTATGATGGGTGATATGGTGTAATTATTATGGATGAGGGGGATAATGCGGTGTAAGACTGATGACATGGCATGATGCAGACTATTCTTTGAGTCCTTCGAGTCACCTCCTCTAAATGGAATTTGGTCCATAATCATTCGGGACTTTATCCCATTTATAACATAGGACTTTAGTCCTCTCCATGTTATAAAATAAGTCCAGTGAGTTCTTTCCATTCCTTATTGTGAGGGGTGAGGCTTAACCCGTTGGGGTGGCTGAGTGTGTGTGTGTTGTTTACATTTTTTAATTCCCTATACCTAATATATATATATATACATGTATATATAATGGTGATAATGGATATTTTCACTCCAATGTCTAAATTTGGTGAATGAATAATCAATATTGATCATTTTACCATGAAAATATAGATAATTAATGTTTTTAGGAAAATAGATTTTATTAAAATGGTGTTTTGTATTTTAAAATATTAGACACTAAGATTATTGTTGGTGAAACATATGAAAATGTTTAAGGTCATTATTTTAATCATTTTTTTAAAAAAAAATAGATTGCAAAATAACCCTATATTGGGTGATTTAGAGCTCTTAAGATTACAAAATCATTGAAATAATCTTTATACATTAGTGTGTCGGTGGGAAGCCTGATGACATCTATGTTGAACATCATGTATGAGGAGCTTTTGGTGGAACAAGTGATCATGAGTATAATTAATATAACTCATTTTGGTTAGTAATTCCTCATTATATAAGGGTTATATATTGTTATTTGTAATATTAATAAATAATGAACCTTCAACAAACATGTTGGGTTGAAGTATGTATTTCATTTTGAAGGGAATAACACTTTTACAAACATAGTGGAAAACATCAAAAAAATAAATTATGCTACAAAATCTCTATATTTTTTTGGAATGAATAAAATAAATGAATAATAATATACATTTTATCTACTAATATGAATCTTTCCATGATCTTATCCACTGTATTAACAGGGATCACTAACAATCGTTCAAAAAACTCCTTCCTCCTAGGGTATACATGGATTATGTGAATCTCATAACGCTTGTAAAATATTGTATCTTACTCATGGTTTGTTAGAAACTTTTTTAGACAGAAGTAAAGAGATTTTATTTGATGATAATTTTATGATATGAATCACACACACCATCTTATAGTATTGGCCTCCTTATATAGGCACCAAGGACAATCCTCAATAATTCAAACATTATATAAATGTTTAAAAATAAATGTGAAGGTAACAAAATATTTGTAACCTATGAACATAAATAATGAAACATTTAAATCCTTAAACATTTCATATTCCACCATAAAAATTCCTTTAAATTATCATCATATTATAATCAACTTGATCATGATATCTTCAAAAAGTAAAATCGGGTTATATCATGTGTTATTTAATAACATGTAAACTTTTATGCACAAATCCACACCATAGTGACACTCACTATTACATGGTTTAACCAATAAAAAACCTTACCATGTTAAAGAAAAACATAGAATGGTTTGACCTTTAGTTCATATTTTTATCAATATAAAACTTTCTCTAAAGCCTCAGATATTTAGTGCAATTTTACCTTATGTCACACTATATGTAACAACTTGTGAAACCATATCCAAAAATCCTCTTGGATATATTACAAAGCTCCTCTTGGAAAATATATCATTAATTTTCACTATAATATACATCATACATAAAATTTTTTGAATATCCATCAAAACCTTTTTTTGGATATCCTCCAAAACACTTTTGGGGTAGCTCTCAAAATCTTATACAAAAATTTCATAACAATACTTAATTATCATTCCCAAAACTACTAAGTGTGAACCCATGGGAATTTATAACATTGAAAACAATTATGAATTTCAAGATCTATAATTATAAGAAAATAGAATACTATATAAAATTATCAATTATACTCAATCTATAGAGGGATCTGGTTTCATCTCTATCAAAAGCACATATCTTTATAATTTTTCCACCAACTATATCCTATAAAATTATGCAAAATAATATAATCTCTTTTTCAAAGGAATAAAGTGACTATAATATGCAGTGTGTTGTTAATTTAAAAGTCTTATTTTGACTTTTATGTCTTTTTTTATGAAATAAAAAATCTCTTTATACTCAATTATCTAGTAAATGATTTACTTTGAATATTGTTTTCATTTCATTGTACTCACTATTTAATCGTACACGCTACTTCATCATACCCACTCTATTTATCATGTCATGACCCGCCCTCGGGGCCCGTGCTGTGACTACCCCAAGCCCGCCTTCCATAGGCCAGGGGCTAGCGACTAGCACCAAGGTGTAAATCCCAGTAAAAAGGGAAGGCATTGCCTTTGTAAAGTAAACAAGCACCACAGAGTAAGAAAGTGGAAAAGTAAACACTAAGTGAAAACAGAGTACAACTGAAAGTGCAGAAAAGTAAATGGGCCAATATACAAACCCAAACTGAAAGTAAAGTACAACTCGAAAGGGAAAACAACAACTGTAAAGTAAAATCCGCTACACCGAGCTGTCCACTGGAAATCCCACCTGAAGGGTGGGTACAGATAGCTCCACTGCTCCACGGGTCCTACCGTCCGCTCCGAGTACGTCCCGCCCAGTGGTCCACCTCCACGTACCATCCTGCTCTGCAAGCCTCAGCCAAGATCAACGTTGTCCATCGTCTGCAACCAACACAACGTAGTGCGGGCATAACCCGTGCAGGGGTGAGTATAAGCTACTCAGTAGGGACCCCGAGACCCCTGAAAGTCTCCCAAAATCCACAAAAGATAAACTACAAAGGTGAGATACAAACACGAAGTAACAACCGACACTGCTTAGGTATATGCCCATACATATACCTAAGTCATCAATTCCAATACGCTCTAACCTCCGAGCCCAAGTATAACTCAGTCCACATAGGAAAGTATACGTATTCCACACAGGAAAGCAAAACAAAACCCACACAGGATAGCACAACACAATCCACACAGGAAAGCAACATGATTCAGCTCACACAGGTATACTTCATCGATAGACGATAAAGATGATCTCTGATCCATCTAAGTCGTCGGACCCACGAAGGATCGATAGGTAACTAACCCCCGCAAAGACCCACACAGGATCGGGCCCACATAGGACCTGTAGGCACTGGTTCACACAGGACCGCTGAGCGCAAAGACCCACACAGGATCGGACCCACACAGGATCGGGCCCACACAGGACCTGTAGCACTGATCCACATAGAATCGCTGAGTGTTGTAGTCGTCGTCGTCAAATCCACTAAGGATCTCTGTGCTGTCGTCGTCGCAGTCACAGTAGCAGTAGCAGTCACAGTCGCAGCCAGCACTAGGGTTCCCACACACAGCAAGCTCGTTCGGGAGGGTCCGTTCCACGAGCCGAGAGTCTGATACATCAACTGTCACAATGTCCAGAGTTGATGTATCCAAAAGTTCCGTATCGCCAACAGGAACTCAACGCAACAGACGGCGCGTCGATCGGACGCCCGGTCTGAGAGTTATTGGCTTTTTCGTCCCAGGGGCCCGGTTGGTTTTTAAGGCAAAACCAACCTGATCGTACTCCACCTGCATCCAAACCTCGGGCGGAGTATGCCAAAAGATCCGTCTCACAAAGAGGAACCCAACAAAGCTGACAGCACATCAATCGGACGTCCGTAGCTCAAGATATAAGCGTTTCCGCTCCGAGGGCCCAGTTGGTTTCGTGTACGAACCAACCCGGCCGAACTCAAAGTATTCTGAAACTTTGAGTACGATATACCGAATCAACCATCTCGATCCAAGGATCGCATCACCACTGACGGTTCGTCAATAGGAGGTCCTTAGCTCAAGTTATGGGCAAAAGACCGAAGTCGATTCGAAAACGGGGGGTCCGGGTCCGGGCCGACCCGACCCGGGTCCGACCCGGCCCGGCGCGGCGGCGCGGCCCGGCCGGTGGTGGCGCGGCCTGGGCGCCGCTCGGGTGCCACGCGCGGGGGGCAAATCCCCAGCTTCCCTACTGGCGGCGCAGCTGAAAGCAGCGCCTTTGAGAAACCGGCCCCCCTCGTGGGGGCCTGCCTTTGAGAAAAACGGGGGGGCGCTGCCCCCCCCCCCCTTGGTGTAACCGCGGCCCCCCCATTATGGGGGGCCGGTTTTGGCCAGCCGGGGGAATTAATTCCCCCGGTTCTTCTCCCTTCTGGCCGGCCCATCCTGGCCGGTCGGTCCTTCCTCAACGGGGCCAGCAAGGTCGGTACCCTTTTCGGCTTCCGACACCGGCGGCCCGGCTAGCCGCCGGTCTTCCTGTTGCGCCGCGTCCCGGAACCGGCCGCGGCCTTCGTCGTCCGGCGCGGTGCGACGGCATCGCGCCCCTCCGCCGCGGCCCCGCTCCGGCCATGGCGCCTTTGGTTCCCTTCGACGCGGCGCGACGGCGTCGCGTTCATGATAATCCTTCCATGGCGCGGCGCGACGGCGCCACGCAATATTTGTCGTGTGATTTCCGCATGGTGCTACGGCACCACGCCTTCTCGTTCAACCACAAGAAGATAATAATAATCAAGAACAAAGGAGGGGGGATTCGGCCGTGTTTGTGCGGTCCGGCCCCCCTCTCGTTAGATGATAACCCTTAAATATTTATCCACAAGATTATCATACTAGAACCAAGAACGAGAGTAAATAAATAATCAACAACAAACCCCTACCTCGGTTTCAAGAATGATGATCGTCAACGACCCGCGGAAGACGCGTCGCGGTGGTCGGCGTCACGAAAGAAGATGACGCGGAAGAAGACGTTGTCGGTGTCGCGGGTATGGCGTCGCGGAAGACGATTCCCGAGAATGTGGCGTTCTTCGTCGAAGCTTGAAGAAGAAGAAGATGAAGGCTCCAAATTCTCTCAAGGTGGCTAGAGAATTCTAACCCAAATAAAATAAGCTAAAGTCTTATTTTATTCACACAATTATCAATTTGAATTTCAAAGGTTTGAAATTCAAACAATTCAACTCCATTAATTAACAAAGTTGTCATGTTAATAAAAGAGGAGTTTAAGGGAGTTTTAAAAAGAAGAAGGTGAAGAGTTATGCTTTGTGTGGGCCCCACCACACTTAATCCTCCCAAGGGAGGTTAAGTGGATGTGGGTCCCACCTCTAACTCCCTTTGGGAGAAGTTAACCAACAAGTTAAAATAAAAATTTGTATTCACAATTTTTATTTAACTTATTCTAAACTCCCAAAAACTAACTCTCAACCCGCAATAAACGCTACCTCGGAAAAGTTCTCCTTAAGCGAATATCGGCGCTACGAGTTCATCGGTGCCCTCGGATTTCAATTCCGAGCACCAGATCAAAAGTTAGAAATTCCCGCTCGTTCGTTCACTGAACGTACCCAAGCCAAACTTCGGAAAATGATTCCGGGCACTCCGGGCCTCAGAATCAGGTGCTGTCAGAAACCGCGTTCTGGTAAAATTCCAAAGAAAATTAATAAAAAATTTCCCTTGAATTTTACGGGTCTTTACATTACTCCCACCTCAGGGCTTTACGTCCCCATAAAGATACATCAAAAACTAGGGAAACAAATGAGGGTACTGAGCACGCATCTGAGCCTCCTGCTCCCATGTGCTCTCCTGGAGGTTCTCGTGCTGTCATCTGATGCGCACAAGAGGAATCAATCGCCCACGTAGGACCCGCTCCTGTCAATACTCTATCTCCACCGGGACCTCCGTAAAAGTCGCCCCATCGTCAACGTCAAGCTCCCCATGGTCAATGATGTGCATCGGGTCGTGCACGTATCTCCTCAGCTGAGACACGTGGAAGACGTCGTGCACCCGGTGCAACTGAGGTGGTAGAGCCAGGCGATAAGCCACCTTGCTAATCCTGCTAAGGACCTGGAAGGTTCCGATGAAGCGTGGAGATAACTTGCCGCCTCGGGAAAATCTCCATATACCACATCGAGGTGAGACCCGTAAGAAGACGTGGTCGCCATCCTCGAACTCTAGTGGCATCCGCCTCCTGTCAGCGTATGACTTCTGCCGGCTCTGAGCTGTCCTCATCTGCTCCTGGATGACCTGGACCTTCTCTGTCATGGCCTAGACCATCTCCGGTCCCACAAGTGCTGACTCCCCAGGGTCTGTCCAGCACAAAGGAGATCTACAAGGTCGGTCGTACAACGCCTCGTACGGTGCCATCCCGATGGTGGAGTGGTAGCTGTTGTTGTACGCAAACTCCACCAAGGGTATGTGGTCCTCCCAGCTTCGACCAAAGTCGAGGAAACATGCGCGGAGCATGTCCTCGAGAGTCTGGATGGTCCTCTCCGTCTGACCATCCGTCTGAGGGTGAAAGGCTGTGCTCAGACATAGTTGCGTCCCGAACGCCTCCTGTAACCCCTTCAAAAGCCGGGAAGTAAAGCGAGCATCTCGATCGGAGACAATAGATGATGGCACACCATGGAGCTGCACAATCTCTTGAACGTAGAGACGCCCCAAGCTCTCCACTGAGCCCTGCTCTCTGATGGGTAAGAAGTGTGCCGACTTGGTGAGTCAGTCAACAATCACCCAGATGGAGTCGTGACCTCTGGAAGTGCGTGGAAGTCCAGTCACGAAGTCCATAGATATGCCGTCCCACTTCCACTCTGGAACCTCCAAGGGTTGTACCAAGACTTCTGGTACCTGGTGCTCTGCCTTCACCTACTGGCAGGTGAGGCATCGAGAAACGAACTCTGCTACAGCCTTCTTCATGCCCGGCCACCAGTGCTGTCGTCTGAGATCCTGGTACATCTTCGCCACTCCAGGATGTACCGCCAAAGGAGAAGTGTGAAACTCTCTTAGCACCTCCTCTCTCAAAGAGACTGGTACCATGGTACGTCCTCTGAAAAGGATGTTGTGCTCTGCTCCAAGGGAGAAACCATCAGGTGCCTGTACCGAGGATATCTGTGCACGCCGTGTCTCACAGTCAGCTTCCTCACGATGTGCCTCTCTGACCCACTGCAGTAGTGGAGGGGTGACTGTGAGATACTGGAGGAAGGATGCTCCATCTCTATCCATGAAGGATATCTGCAAAGAGCCTAGCTGCTTCGTCGCCTCCTCAAGTAGCTGAATGCCCGTCCTCCTACTGAGGGCATCGGCTACTACGTTCCCCTTTCCAAGAGTATAGACTATCTCAAAGTCATAGTCCTGAAGGAACTCGAGCCATCGCCGTTGTATCAGGTTCAGGTCCTTCTGCAAGAAGATATACCTAAGACTCTGATGATCAGAAAAGACTGTAAAACGCTCGCCCATCAGGTAATGTCGCCATGTCTTCAGAGCGAAGACCACTGCTGCTAACTCCAGGTCATGGGTAGCGTATTTCTGCTCATGCGGCCTCAACTGACGTGATCCATAGGCGATCACTGCTCGCTCCTGCATCAGAACACATCTGAGTCCGGTCCCTGATGCATTGCAGTAGACTACATACCCTACTCCCTCCTCAGGCAACCTCAAGATAGGTGCGCTGGTAAATCTCTGTCTCAACTCCTGGAAGCTCTGCTGACATCTGTCTGACCACACGAAGGGTTTCCCATTCTTTGTCAAATATGTGAGTGGTGCCGCAACTCTAGAGAAGTCTGGAACGAATCTCCGATAGTATCCAGCTAGTCCTAAGAAACTCTGAACCTCAGTCACGCTCCTGGGTGGCTCCCATGCTAACACAGCTTCGATCTTCGCAGGATCCACTGCAACTCCCGCCTCAGAGATAACGTGCCCCAAGAAGTGGAAATCATGTATCCAGAACTGGCACTTTGAGAGCTTACCATAAAGCTGGTGCTCTCGGAGTGTGTCTAGTACAACTCGCAAGTGATAGGCGTGCTCCTCCTCAGTCGTAGAGTAAATCAGAATGTCGTCGATGAATACCACGACAAACCGATCAAGGTATGGCTGAAAGATCCTGTTTATGAGAGCCATGAACACTTCTGAAGCATTGGTTACGCCGAAAGGCATAACCAAGAACTCATAGTGGCCATACCGACATCTGAAGGCCGTCTTCTGCATGTTCTCGTCTCTGACTCTGAGCTGATGATAGCCTGACCTGAGGTCTATCTTCGAGAACCACCGTGCTCCCTTGAGCTGATCAAAGAGGTCATCAATCCTCGGTAGCGGATAATTGTTCCTCACTATCACCTGGTTCAGGCGACGATAGTCAACACAAAGTCGCAAGCTCCCGTTCGCCTTCTTGGCGAACAAAATTGGGGAAGCCTAGGGTGAAACACTGGGTCAGATGAACCCCTTGCCCTGCAAGTCCTCCAACTGTACTCGTAGCTCTCGAAGCTCGGCGGGGGACATCCAATATGCTGGAGTGGATATCAGGGTTGTCCCGGGGTACAATTCAGTATAAAAGTCTACCTATCTGCGAGGAGGTAGCCCTGGAACGTCGTCGGGAAAAACGTCCGCAAACTGATCCACCACTGCAGGAAAACCAGGACTCTGCACGTCAACTGCTCCAAGGATTAGGCTAGCCAACTGATTAGTGATGGGCTCTCCTCTCCTCCGCGGAAGTCCATCCTGTGCTGAAAAGGCTCCCTTCTCACTGGTGAAGGTGAACCTGCTCCCGTCGGTGCATACACATCGCACCTTGCGCCTAAAACAGTCAATCTGTGCATGGACCGTAGAGAGCCAATCCATGCCCAAGATGACGTCGTAAGGCCTCGACGCTGCTATAAGAAGATCCCAGCCGAATCTCTCGCCTCCTAGAGTAATCTCACACTGCCGGCACCAGTGCGTAATCGTCGATTCTGTTCCCGTAAGAGTCTCTAGCCATAAGGATCGATCCAACGGCTCTGTCGGAATCTCCGAGCTCCGAACAAGGGCAGCGGCTATGAAAGAGTGACTCGCTCCTGTGTCTATAAGTACTAAAGAAAGGGTGGAATAGACACAGATAGTACCTCGAATCATCTCTGGTGCGTCGTGGTCGTAGGCCTCTGCTGCCTAGAGCTGTGCCTGTCTCTGCCCGCCTGCTCCCTGTGGTCGGGGTGGACCTCCTGGTGGTGGTGGTGGTAGAGCCTCAAAGCGTTGCCCACCACCTGCTGCTCGGCCAACTCCTCTGCCTCGTCCTCCTCCTCCCTGCGGACCGCCACGGTCGACCCTCTGCCTCTGCCTCGGTGGTCCCTCAACCATCTGCTGCTCCTCGGCACGGCGGGTCGGGCAGTCACGAGCCATGTGGCCCTGCCCGCCGCACGAGTAGCACCGCTTGCCTCTCGAAAGACTGGCTCCTCGCGGTGTGCCCCGCACTGCTGAGCCAGTGTTCTGAGGTCATCTGCCTGAAGGTCTAGTCTGCCTGGACCCCTGAGTCATCCGTCGACTACCTGATGCAGATGACTCTGCCATGTGCCGCCCTGCGGTGGGTCTTGGCGCTGGTGTAGACTCAGCAAGGAAACTCTCGATCAAAAGGGCCCGCTCCAGTACTCCTGTCTGAGTCGGTATGCTGAGGGAGATCAGTGATGCCCTGATCTCATGTCTCAAACCCTGCTCGAAGGTCCGGGCCCGGAAGAATGGGTCCCGTACCATATCGGTCGAGTAGCGCGAGAGATCAGTAAATCTCGCCGAGTACTGAGCGGCCGTCATGATGCCCTGTCGTAGCTGAAGAAGCTCCTGGATACGCACCGCACGAAGGGTGGCTGGGACGAACTCTGAGCGGAAGAGGCTCTCAAAGTCCGTCCAAAGAAGAGATGCCTCATCGTGCACCTGGAGCATCAAGCTCCACCATCGGCCCACTGCTGCGTGTAGTAGGCTCGCAGCGAGGATCACCATGAGGTCTGCAGGTGTCCTCACTAGCCTAAAAACTCGTACCACTGCCTCCAGCCAGTCCTTTGCTGCCTGGGTGTCCGTCTCCCCACGGTACCTAGGCGGTCGCTGGTGCTGGAACTCGTACAGAGCTCCAAGGTGACGTGCATCGTCAGCGGCTGGAAGCATCGGTGGCTCGGTGGGTAGAGCTACCGCCGGTGCCACTACTGACAAAGGGCCCTGCAC
This sequence comes from Viscum album, assembly GCA_963277665.1. NCBI lineage: Eukaryota > Viridiplantae > Streptophyta > Magnoliopsida > Santalales > Viscaceae > Viscum > Viscum album. Next base: position 494,181,503 of record OY728159.1, on the reverse strand, counting down.
CGAGGCCTCGTCGCTCGGTGGGCTGTCGTCATGCTCGACTCTCGGAACCCTAGCTGGAAGCCGTCGTGGGGCCATCCTAAAAGGAAACAGGTGCGCCACGGTCAGAATAGTATACCTGGTGAGCTGATATAAAGTAATCACAAAGAAAACTTTGAAACACACACGCAATCAATGTTTTTGTTCATTAAGTCGGAAATCAGTAGTCATGGTCCTGGTGTACGGATACGTCGGCCGCCGCACCAACACTGGACACCCTGGACTGATAACCACACTCAATACGCTAAACATTATTGCTTCACATAGAAAAGATCAGAGTTCGCGGTAGAACCAAACTCCTCTGATACCAATTTGTCACGACCCGCCCTCGGGGCCCGTGCCGTGACTACCCCAAGCCCGCCTTCCATAGGCCAGGGGATGGCGACTAGCACCAAGGTTTAAATCCCAGTAAAAAGGGAAGGAATTGCCTTTGTAAAGTAAACAAGCACCACAGAGTAAGCAAGCGGAAAAGTAAACACTAAGTGAAAACAGAGTACAACTGAAAGTGCGGAAAAGTAAATGGGCCAATATACAAACCCAAACTGAAAGTAAAGTACAACTCGAAAGGGAAAACAGCAACTGTAAAGTAAAATCCGCTACACCGAGCTGTCCACTGGAAATCCCACCTGAAGGGTGGGTACAGATAGCTCCACTGCTCCACGGGTCCCACCGTCCACTCCGAGTACGTCCCGCCCAGTGGTCCACCTCTAGGTACCGTCCTGCTCTGCAAGCCTCAGCCAAGATCAACGTTGTCCGTCGTCTGCAACCAACACAATGTAGTGCGGGCATAGCCCGTGCAGAGGTGAGTATAAGCTACTCAGTAGGGACCCCGAGACCCCTAAAAGTCTCCCAAAATCCACAAAGGATAAACTACAAAGGTGAGATACAAACACGAAGTAACAACCGACACTGCTTAGGTATATGCCCATACATATACCTAAGTCATCAATTCCAATACGCTCCAACCTCCGAGCCCAAGTACAACTCAGTCCACACAGGAAAGTATACGTATTCCACACAGGAAAGCAAAACGAAACCCATACAGGATAGCACAACACAATCCACACAAGAAAGCAACAGGATTCAGCTCACACAGGTATACTTCATCGATAGACGATAAAGATGATCTCTGATCCATCTAAGTCGTCGGACCCACGAAGGATTGATAGGTAACTAACCCCCTCAAAGACCAACACAGGATCAGGCCCACATAGGACCTGTAGGCGCTGGTTCACACAGGACCGCTGAGCGCAAAGACCCACACAGGATCAGACCCACACAGGATCGGGCCCACACAGGAATTGTAGCACTGATCCATGTAGGATCGCTGAGTGCTGTAGTCGTCATCGTCGAATCCACTAAGGATCTATGTACTGTCGTCGTCGCAGTCACAGTAGCAGTAGCAGTCACAGTCGCAGCCAGCACTAGGGTTTCCGCACACAGCAAGCTCGTTCGGGAGGGTCCGCTCCACGAGCCGAGAGGCTGATACATCAACTGTCACAAAGTCCAGAGTTGATGTATCCAAAAGTTCCGTCTCGCCAACAGGAACTCAACGCAACAGACGGCGCGTCGATCGGACGCCCGGTCTGAGAGTTATTGGCTTTATCGTCCCAGGGGCCCGGTTGGTTTTTAAGGAAAAACCAACCCGACCGTACTGCACCTACGTCCAAACCTCGGGCGGAGTATTCCAAAAGATCTGTCTCACAAAGAGGAACCCAACAAAGCTGACGGCACGTCAATCGGACGTTCGTAGCTTAAGATATGAGCGTTTCCGCTCCGAGGGCCCGGTTGGTTTCGTGTACGAACCAACCCGGCCGAACTCAAAGTACTCCGAAACTTTGATTGCGATATACCGAAACGACCGTCTCGATTCAAGGATCGCATCGCCACTGACGGTTTGTCAATCGGAGGTCAGTAGCTCAAGTTATGGGCAAAAGACCGAAGTCGATTCGAAAACGGGGGGTCTGGGTCCGGGCCGACCAGGCCCGACCCCCCCCCCCCTGGGTTGACCCAAACCGGATCGACCCGACCCAGGTCCGACCCAGCCCGGTCTGCGGCGCGGTCCGGCACGGCAGCGTGGCCCGGCGCGGCGGCGCGGTCTGGCCCGGCCGGCGGCGGCGCGGCCTGGGCGCCGCTCGGGTGCCACGCGTGGGGGACGAAGCCCCTGCTTCCCTGCTGGCGGCGCGGCTGAAAGCCGCACCTTTGAGAAACCGTCCCCCCTCGTGGGGGCCTGCCTTTGAGAAAAACGGGGGGGCGCTGCCCCCCCTTGGTGTAACCGCGGCCCCCCCCATTATGGGGGGCCGGTTTTGGCCAGCCGGTGGAATTAATTCCCCCGGTTCTTCTCCCTTCCGGCCGGCCCGTCCTGGTCGGCCGGTCCTTCCTCAACGGGACCGGCAAGGCCGATCCCCTTTCCGGATTCCGAAACCGGTAGCCCGGCTAGCCGTCGGTCTTCCCGTTCCGCCGCGGCCCGTAACCGCCCGCGGCCTTCGTCGTCTGGCGCGGTGCGACGGCACCGCGCCCCTCCGCCGCGGCCCCGCTCTGGCCGCGGTGCCTTTGGTTCCCTTCGATGCGGCGCGACGGCTTCGCGTTCATGATAATCCTTCCACGGCGCGGCGTGACGGCGCCGCGCAATATTTGTCGTGTGATTTCCGCGTGGTGCGACGGCACCACCCCTTCTCGTTCAACCACAAGAAGATAATAATAATCAAGAACAAAGGAGGGGGGATTCGGCCGTGCTTGTGCGGTCTGGAACCCCTCTCGTTAGATGATAACCCTTAAATATTTATCCACAAGATTATCATACTAGAACCAAGAACGGGAGTAAATAAATAATCAACAACAAACCCCTACCTCGGTTTCAAGAACGATGATCGTCAACGACCCGCGGAAGACGCGTCGCGGTGGTCGGCGTCACGAAAGAAGGACGTCGATGTCGTGAAGCGAGGATTCGAAGTTCTTTGACGACGATTTCGTCGCGGGAAATCGTCGCGAAAGAGATGACGCAGAAGAAGACGTCGTCGGTGTCACGGGTATGGCGTCGCGGAAGACGATTCCCGAGAACGTGGCGTTCTTCGTCGAAGCTTGAAGAAGAAGAAGATGAAGGCTCCAAATTCTCTCAAGGTGGCTAGAGAATTCTAACCCAAATAAAATAAGCTAAAGTCTTATTTTATTCACACAATTATCAATTTGAATTTCAAAGGTTTTAAATTCAAACAATTCAACTCCATTAATTAACAAAGTTGTCATGTTAATAAAAGAGGAGTTTAAGGGAGTTTTAAAAAGAAGAAGGTGAAGAGTTATGCTTCGTGTGGGCCCCACCACACTTAATCCTCCCAAGGGAGGTTAAGTGGATGTGGTTCCCACCTCTAACTCCCTTTGGGAGAAGTTAACCAACAAGTTAAAATAAAAATTTGTATTCACAATTGTTATTTAACTTATTCTAAACTCCCAAAAACTAACTCTCAACCCGCAATAAACGCAACCTCGGAAAAGGTCTCCTTAAGCGAATATCGGCGCTGCGAGTTCATCGGTGCCCTCGGATTTCAATTCCGAGCATCGGATCAAAAGTTAGAAATTCCCGCTCGTTCGTTCACTGAACGTACCCGAGCCAAACTTCGGAAAATGATTCCGGGCACTCCGGGCCTCGGAATCAGGTGCCATCAGAAACCGCGTTCTTGTAAAATTCCAAAGAAAATTAAGAAAAAATTTCCCTTGAATTTTACAGGTCTTTACATATCATACTGACTCTAACCAATGTACCCACTCTATTTACTGTATTGAATATGACCATCACACCCACTCTGATTATCATACAGACTCTGACCATCGTACTCACAATGTGCATCATACCCACTATGCATCATATCAGTATTTTTCATTATATTCATACTAACAATATTACTCATATCTATCATCATACAAGTGATATTAATCATAATCATGTTATACTTTTATCACATGTATGTTTTCATTATTTTATCAAAACACATGTTTTATATAAATCATAATCATGTTATTATTTTCATATATCTATTGTTTTAATCAAAATGATGTCATGGAGTTAGTTATAAAATAATCAAAATGATGTCGTGTTTTCTGTTTCAATATGACCGTTATAATGACAGGTGTCCAAGTCGCTCTGAATTTTCTTGAAAAATATGACCATTGGAGAAAATGTGACCATTGGAACCTGAGGCCTATAAATAGGAGGTTATTTGAACTAAAGAGAACAACTTTTTCTTCTTCCAAATTCTATAGAGATAATGTGTGACATATCTCATGCTTCGTGAAAAAACATTGAAATTAAAAAACATGGATGGATTGTTCTTAGTTTTTCTATTTCAATAAGTGGTTTTTTTTATTTCTGATCAAGTGATGATGACTGAGGGCTACTGGGAATAGGCAAATGGTGTGACTGCTCATTATATCAAGGGTTTCAAGTTTTTGAAAGACAGAGGTCCCAATCACCTATAAAATTGAGGGATTATGGGGATTACAAGAATGGTGTTCCAATCATTATATCGAGGGATTACCATTATTAGTAAGACAGACCTATTATATTAGGTAAAAGGATACCCTAATCTTTGGAATAAAATAATTATAATACTATTTACTTTTTTGATACTTATTGTAATAGAAAGATAACCCTTTTATTTCTTCTTTCTATTAGTATAATTTTATATCGTAATTATTTCAGTTACAATTTATTCTTTTCATTATTGATTATATATGTTATATGGTAGAATCATTTACACTTGATATACTCTGATATTTGTATTCAACCTGAATACAATTGTTTGATAACTTGTGGTATCATAACATCAGAGCAAGAGTCAGTCCGATCATTTGTTTTCTTTTATAAGAGGAATTTTGAATTGTTTTATTTTCTATCATATTAAACTAAGAACCTTCCTTAAAGGTTTTAAATAGAGTTTTTTTAAACATACAATTCACCCCCCCACCCCTCTTGTATTTTTTCCATCTCATATCCATTTTGATCTAATAATTGGAATCATAGGTAAAATTAGATAAGATTTTTTTCAAAGAAAAGATCTCATATTTTAGTATGATGACTAAATTCTTATCCGCATTTGTATTAGTTTTAGAATTTAGTTTTTCTTCTAAAATATTTTTCTCAGAAGGTGTATTATCAAAATTGTTAGAAATTTCTTCCTTTTAGAATTCACATTCTCAATGTTTTTAGAAAAAATTCCAATCTCAATAGTTTTAGAATCAAGATCTTCAGAGAGATCTGATACTTCTCTTGTTAAAATATCAATCCTAGTATTTTCTTTTTTAAGTTTCCTAGAAACTTTAGAATTTTCATTTTCTAAAAGTTTATAAAATCTGGATATTTATTTATAAGAAGGTAAAGAATTATCATTCTCTGATTAGGATGTTTATTCATCATAAGAATAATATTTATTAAGATAATTGTTACTCAAATACATATTAGTATGTGATTCATAACTGTGTACTTTGGATATTAAGAAATGATAAGGAGTTTTGGAAAGGAGACCAATATTCCTGTGATTTGAGATATCACTATCAGAAGAGTCTTCGTAAAAATCACCTTCGATGGCACTCTAGGAGTCATTTACTTTCAGGACTTTCTTTCCCTTCGATTTATAGCATTTCTTCTCATTCTTCTTTGAATTTGTTTCCTTTCTATCCTTTCTTTTTAGCATATGATAATCAGGTCAAATGCGCCCTTCTCTTTTACATTCATAGCAAGTGACTTCAGAATATTTCTTGTCCTTGTTATATTTGTAATTATTTTTATATCTATATTAGAAATCCTTATTTCCAAAACGTTTATTCATTCTTCTATCAAGATTTTCAAGATCATCCTCTGACTGCTCAATATCACTGGAATCTAATAAAACTTCCACCTTTCTCTTTCTTGACTTAGCTTTCACAGGTGATTGAGACTTGGAAGGATTAGATGTAGTAGTGAATGCTAATCCACCATTCTTCTTTTTTACTTTTTCAGAATCTCTCTTAAGTCTTTCTTTATATTGAAATAATGTTCCAAAAATATTATCAAGATTAATATTAGTAATCTTTATTGACTCATAAACTTTGGTCCTCTTGGATTCCCATTCATTCGAAATAATTTCTATGATATTTTCGACTAAAAATTCATCCTCTAAATTTATCTCCCTTAGCTTTAAGACTATTAACAATCGTCATAAATCTTTGTTGAACCTTTACTACAGGTTCATCATAAGGAAATTCAAATTCTTGGTAGTCGTCTCTTAGCATATCTCTTCTTGTTTCAACAACATTGGATGTAACAAAGTGTGTAATCTCTAATTTCTTCCATATGTTATTTGTGGCTTCACATGAATATATTTTACTGTAAATATCCCTGGTGATGGAACACAATAAAGTATTTTGTACCTTATAGTTTAACTGGTATTCAAGTTTTTCTTGGGAATTAAAAGTTATGACTTCTTTCTTGAGGATATTATAGTCACTTGTAAGAATAACGAAGTTATATACACCATTATTAATGATAAAATTATTCATTTGATCTCTCCAATATTCAAACTCATTTCCATCAAAGATAAGTGGTTTTATAGGATTGATATTTTCAATTTAACTGATATTCATCATTCCTTCCATCATAAAGAAACAAAATCCTTTTTCCACAAATATAGTTTAGTGTAAAAAACTTGTAAAAGAAAAGAAAATACAAGTATAAAAAGTAGTGGAAAACCCCCTCTAATACCAATTATTAAGTCAAAATTCTTCTTTTGACTTTTATTTATTTTGTTTTGGAAATAAAAAATATCTTTATAATAAATTATCTATTAAAGGATTTAATTTGAATATGGTTTTAATTTCATCATACTCACTATTTCATCATACTCACTACTTCATCGTACCCACTCTGTTTATCGGCTTGACACTCTGCCTTTTGGCTTGACACTATGTCTATCAGTTTGACACCATGTCCATCAAATTGAAAACCAAGGGTATTCACTTTGTTTACCTTCAGCATTAAATCCAATCCTATCTACTTTATATTTGGTTTGACAATGATTGATTTTATATTCATTATCATCTTAACAACCTAGACTAATGACTTTGTTTCTAATCGGTCTGAAAAAACTCAGTATATCGGCTTGAAAACTCATATTATTGAATTTTTTCCATTGGCCTAACAACCTATGGTATCCACTTTGTTTTCCATCATCTTGACAGCCTATGGTATCCACTTTGTTTTCCATCATCTTGACAACTAAGCATATTCACTTTCTTTATTATCGGTTTTATATTTGATCATATTCACTTTCCTTATTTTAACTATTTATTTTATGTATTTTATTTTGTTTTTAATTTCATAATAGTTTGAAACCAACAACTCACTTGAAATATTCGACAGGTATATTCTCTTTTTTCTTTTTATATCACTTTTCTTTTATTTTGTTGTTTCTTCTTTTTCATTTTTTTAATAAAACCTCAAAAAAATAATTTATTATCTAATGTTCGATCCTTTATCTTCTAATATCAAACATTAAAGTACAATGGTCATCCAAATTCTCCTATAAATAGGGGACCTTCCCCTTATTCAAACCCACACTGGTTCTTTATAATTTCTCAGGGAAGCTCTGATCTTCCTCTTAACCCTCAGTACATTTGTTTCCTGCTTAACCATTTGTTTTTGGCTCCATTTTTCCTGTCTTAGTCTTCTGCCAATACTCCTACTGATATGTCTTCAAATAATTTCTTATATATGAATTTCTTTATAGAAAGGTTAGTTACTCAAGATTTTTTTGATAATTTTGATTCTTCAATTAAAAGGATCATTTTTTTCCAAGGTTGGGAACACCTATGTGTCAAGAAACCTATATCTCAGGATCTGATTCTTGTTGAAGAGGTCATAAAATTCTATAATAAAGTGACATTTGATAAAAATATGATGATTAATTTTTTTGTGTATGATAGAAAGTTTGATTTATTAGTAAAACAAGTGGCACACTTTCTTGATGTCTCTACTAAAGGTGACTCTTTATGTCTGTCTCATGAGATACCTGAGGAAGTCAGTATGTTTAATAATTAAAGATATGAAAAGTCACTCTTTCTTATCAATGAATAGAAAAGAAAGGTAGCCCATATATCTGCAGATAATCAGTTTATCACCCTATGGATGTATGGGTTTCTTATTATTAATAAAGGGGATAAAGAAACTCTTAATATTTCTGATATCTTTATGTTAAATTATCTTTTTAATATGAGAAAGTTAAATCTTATTGGTTACATTTTCGAAATAATTAATAATGTGAAGTTAGGAGAAATTAAGTATCATCTTATCATGTATCCAACCATCCTTAAAAAGTTTATTCTTGAAAGTTTGAAGTTTTTCAATCTTCCATTGAAAGTAGAATTAAAAGGGTTGAAGGGCTCATGGATCAGCAAGGATACAATAAGAAAATTGGATGGTCATTTTGATGATGAACCAAAATTGTTTGTCAAAGATGTGCAAGAATCAGTACAAATCAATTGGAACCACTTTTAGTGGAATCATCTCTAGTAGTGATAGCTTCTCAAAAGTCAGATCCTCAAACTGGTGAAAAGTCTAAAAAGAAAAGAAAATACAGTAAAGAGGTTGTATCCAAGTTTAGAAAGGAGAAAGAACAAAGAAAATAAGGTGATCCTCAATTCGGACTTGACCCATCCAACATTCTAGATAAAAAAAAATAAGAATATAAGATACTCTAGAGGCTAACAAGAAGAAGAAGAAACTTTTAAAAATAAAAGAAGAGGATTTTGACGTCACCAGGATACTAAAAGGTGTTGAGTTAGAAAGTGCTCAACTGGATAAAGAAATAGACCAAGACCCAATTGTATGGACTGTTCCAGAGAAATGGAAAGAAAAAGTGCAAGTAGTAATTCAATATACTTCACAATAGGAAGGTGAATAAGAAGAGGAAGGTGAATTTATTATCGAATATCTTCAGAGTTTTGAGAAATGTAGAGAAGAACCTTCTATTGAAAAACATAGTGAAGGGGTTCAAAAATAGGATGCTCATGTTGATCCAGCAGCAGTACAACCTCTTGAAACTCAATAAGAAAGAGCTCCTTCTTTGGTCAAGAAAATGGCTCAAATTCTCCATGTAGATAGAGAATTTATCATCAGTGGTGGATATGAAGAAGAAAAAGTTGAAAAATAAAAAGATAAATTAAAAGGAAAACAACCTGCTAAATACTCAAGACAATCTCATGAAATTCAATCGTATGATGATGATACTGATTCATAAAACACTATTTATATCAAGAAAAGTGATTACATTGTCCATGTTATAAGAATTATTGAGAATAATATTCCTTACCTTCCCAGAATAGAATGAAAGATTGATTTCATCATAGAGAATAAAATTAAGAAATTCAGTTTAGTAAGAGAGTTCAAAAAGAAAGTGATGTTAGTGGAGGCCGATCTAAAATTTTTGAGTGATAACTCTATTTATCATAAGAATGCTTATAACAGGATGACCAAATGGTCATAAAAAATATAAATTTTGGATAATGAACATGAGGAGTAAATTTAAGACTTAAGGAGGATTTAAAATGGTCTTTTTATTGCCTTTAATAAGCTTGATAGGGAAAATATTGAGAGGATGAAATAGATTCCAAAAACCCATGGTGCTGATATTGATTCGGTGAAAGAGTTGAAAGAAAGGTTTAATGTCTTATAGTCAGATTTTTCAAAGGTTTCATCTTTAAAAGATGAAATTGTCTTGTTAAATAAACAAAACACCTTGTTGGATGAAGAAAATAATAATATACAGTAAATAATTGTTACTTTCAAAAAAGTGATCAGGACCCAAGAAGACACCATCAAAAACCAAGATTAGTTATTGCATACCAAAAAGAGCTTCTCAAATATCATAGTGTTTATATCTCAGAATTCAAGAATGAGATAAAGAATATAAAGGTTTTTCTCTATGAGTTGTTTAAGAAAGAAAAATAAAGATAAAATAAATTAATGTTTTTATTGTATTTTTATTTCTTGATTGTCTTCTGAAAATCTTTGAACTTTTGACAATTCAATGAGCTTAATGTTTGTATTTCCATTGTTTTTAATTCTGTTTCTCTCTGAACTTTTTAGGAAATTCAATATTACCTCATTATTTTTGTAAATCACAAAGGGGGAAAATTTTTTATAAAAGGGGGAAATTCCCAAAGGGTACAATCCTTAATGTTTTACTCAAATGTCATATAATAAATAAAATAATAATATAAACCAAGGGAAATATATATGAATACAATCCTTAGGAAAGAATATAGTTAAGGGGGAGTTAGTTGTATTCATTTCTTTCTTCAGAATAGTTTTTATAACTCAAGGGGAGATAAGTATTTCTTTCTAGTTTTACTTTGTGTTTTGTGCTTTCAAAAAATGGGGAGATTGTTAAGTCAAAAGTCTTCTTTTTATTTTTATGTATTTTGTTTTTGAAGTCAAAAATATCTTTATACTCAATTCTCTAGTAAATGATTTACTTTTAATATGGTTTTCATTTCATTGTACTCACTATTTCATCATACTCACTACTTCATCGTACCCATTTTGTTTATCATACTAACTTTGAACAGCGTACCCACTTTATTTATCATACTGACTCTGACCATCATACCCACTCCGATTATCATACTGACTCTGACCATAGTACTCATAACTTTCATCGTACCCACTTTGCATCATATCAGTATTTTGCATTATATTCGTACTGACAATCTTACTCATACCTATCATTTTACCAACGATATTAATCATACTCATGTTATACTTTTATCACATGTGTGTTTTCATTATTTTGTCAAAATACATGTTTTATATCAACCATAATCATGTTATCATTTTCATATATCTATTGTTTTAATAAAAATTATGACATGGAGTTAGTTATAAACTAATAAAAATGATGTCATTTTTTCTGTTTCAATATGATTGTTATAATTCCAGGTGTCCAAGTTCCTATGAATTCTCCAAAGAAATATAATTGTTGGACAAAATGTGACCATTGGAACCTGGGGCCTGCTTCGTGTGAAAGCCTTAAAATTACAAAACTTGAATGCCTCGTTCTTAGTTTTTGTATTTCAGTAAGTGATTTTTTTTCTTTGTGTATCCAATCAAGTGATAACGATTGAGGGTTATAGGTGATAGGCAGACAGTGCTTCCAATCTTCGTATCGAGGGATTTCAAGTGTTTGAAAGATAGAGGTGTCGATTACCTTTAAAATCAAGGCCTTGCAGGGATAGAAAGAAGGATGTACCGATCATCATGTCAAGGGATTAACATTGTTGGTAAGATAGACCTATTATCATAGGTGAAAGGATACCCTACTCTTTGGGATAAAATAATTTTAATACCATTTACTTTTCTACTTCTTATTATAATAGAAAGAGAAACCTTTTATTTATTCTTTCTATTAGTATTATTTTATATTGTAATTGTTTTAGTTACAATTTATTCTTTTCAGTATTGATTTTATACGCTATATGGTAGAATCATTTACACTTGATATACTCTGATATTTATATTTAACCTGAATACAATTTTTTGATAACTAGTGGTATCATAACATCAGACCAAGAGCCAGTCTAATAATTTTTTTTCTTTTATAAGAGGAATTGTGAGTTTTTTTATGTCATATTAAATTAAGAACCTTCTTTAAATTTTTTAAATTGAAATTCTTTTTAAACATACAATCCCCCCCCTCTTGTATTTGTGCCATCTCATATCCATTTAGATCTAAGTTTTATGTCAATCCTATATATCCTACTCATAAGTTTTCAATTATATGAGTATATAAAGACTAGATGGATAAACATACCACATATCATTCATCCAAGTGGATGAACACATCACAATCCATCATCCAAATAGATAATCACATAACATATACCTTATTTAGGTATAAACATACACATCCTATATCTAAATCAATCAAAGGCCCAAATGTCTTACTCATCATATGAGAGGAAAAATTTAATCTTAGTTAAGGCTCAACCAATGACATGATCAGTAATATACCCAACCACCCATTGTTTATTCCATACCCAAGGATGAAATAATAATGGTATAAAAGTATGAAGGTTCTAATGATAGGAATCATAAAAACCTTATATATGAGGATTAAAAAAGAATCATTCATCCCTGGAATACCAAATATATAATTCATGATACTCCTTATGGTATTCTTGGTGGGACATCTAGAAATAAAAACTTCTTTTTGTGCCTCTTCATAGAATTTTTTATCTCTATATGAGCCAAACCCATGTTAATCTTCACATGCCATCACAACCTATAAATATCTATGATTGAAGATCCCTAAACCCAAATGTTTGAATCCAATTCGAAAAACACATACTTTAATATTGGATTTAAAACCAATTGATATGATCCAAGGTAAACTTACATATATTTCAATAATTTGAACATTAAATCTCATAATAATTACATAATAATAGGACCAAAAGGTTTAGCGTATTTGAATATTAGCTATATAAGCAACTTATTTTAAAATACCTGTGAACATTTCTCCAATATCTCACCATACCATATCTCCTTATAGACATATCATATATTATATTTATCTACATAACCAAGGTAATGTAAACATAAGAAGGGTTGAGCTCAAATTCTCAAGAAGGGAAAAACTTATTAACATGTCATCAAGGTTTATATAATAAGAATGTGAATAAAACATGAGAAATGAAGAAATATATAATTAAATAAGTCATGGGAAAATAATTATTGTCTATAATTCATAATATAATTACTTATAGTCTCAAATGATCAACATATACAATGGAATAGGTGTGTATAAACATGAGACAATAATCATGATCCATGGTAGCATAACATAAGCATATAATATAGAAATGTGTCATAAGAAAAAGTATAATAAATCATTACCCATTGAAGTAATCATTGAAACCTAATTACTATAATACAATGGGTTTTGGATAACAAACCATGTAGCCTTTTAGGCTTGAGCTAACAATCTATGTACCCTCATAGGCTTCGGCTAACAACCCATGTACCCTCTTGATCTTGGCTTAAAAACCTATGTACCTTATTAGGATTGGGCTACTACCCATGTACCCTTTTTGAAATCATGACATATAAAACTTTAACCAATTCACTGAATGCTGATATAGGACCCCACCTATCAAATAATGATCATATATACATATGTGTTCCAAGAAAACCCAAAAAAATATACATACTTCAAACATCACTTATTAAATCATGGAAAAGAGATCGGTTTAATGAAAACTCTCATAAGAAATCAAGAGAAAGAAGTTGGATGGTGTCTTAAGAACATATCCCTAGTTTAACATAAGGAGAATTAATTATTTTTACATAGATAAAAAATACCTTTTTAATATCATTGGATAAATCACTTTGAAAAATAAGAGGAAATACCACCTTTTCTTTTTAAAATCATTAAGAATTAAGTTAATTTAGAAAATTATTTTTTAAAAATGGGAAGGATTCATCATTGAGAAGAATTTTTTTAATGATGATAGAATGTGTTCACATGGAAAATGTTAAAAAGACATTTTAGAGAACATTTTTTACATTATCGTAAAAATATGAAGTTACAAGTTACTTTTGAAAGATAATTTAAAAGGGTTGACATGAAGACATATTTCAAACAATATTTGGAAAGAAATATAAATTATATATACTTTTAAAAAGTCATAAATGTTTTTTAGATAAAATATTTAGTGTAATATAAAACAAATGACCGATAACGGAAAACCCTTTTTAATAATTTAAAAATTCCTTCATTAAAACCCACATTTTTTAAAGAGAGATAAATATTTCATTTGAAAATTGGTAAAGAGATATTTATAGATCAAAAAAATAATATATATATTTATTCCAAAATAATAAAGGAGAACGTTGGTGTGAATACATAATATGGATATAGAGTGAAAATAATCATTAAAAATGATGGGAATTATTCTTAATAATGTTATACTTTTATGAGAAAGAAATTAATCAAGGAAGAGTATTGGAGTTAAAATTTTCAATTTACCCAGTGATACAGATAAATTATCATATAATAAAATATTATTTTGGAATAAAACCAACATAGAATAAATACGTTCAAAGTGAATCATTATAACTCAAATGGAGAAGGTTTAAGTTAACAAAATTCCTTACAACATAGGTATCCCTTGAATCAAAAATCCATGAATGATATAACTTGATTTGGATTTTTTTAATCCCTTTAAATGAATTAAATTATTATAAAAACATACATAGATAAGTATATATACCATGCAATATAAAACAAGTGGTGAATATGTTATATGTCTCAAGGAAATAAAAGTGATACAAGAAAAAACCCTTACAACTTTGGTATCCCCTGAATCAAAACTATTTGAAAGAGGAAAAATGAAAAGTGATTTTAATTAAAATAAATAAAAATATAATAATTAAAAAATATTCCAAATATTAGTTTCATGAATCTTATAAACAAAAATAGGTGCATAATATGAAACATGTCTCAAAGAAGGAAGTCTGAGATGAAAAACTCTTACCATTACTCTCAACTTCTTTGAAATTGATTTAATCTCTAGTATAATAAACATAAACATATTAATCACATATTTTAGAACAAGTTTCATATATAATACCATTTCTAATATTTAATTATAACCATTAATTATATTTTCATTAGATAGTTAATGTTTATTTTCATTAGTGAATGTTTTGATTGTTTTGTGTATGTATTATAATGGTGATAGCAAAACTAATTATATGATAAAAATATAATCATTAGAATCTTATAAAAGATATTTAAACCAAATTTTATAAATTATTTATACATCCCCATGTTCTTTGGATATAAAATCTGGCCATGGTTCTTGAAAAGGGAATCCATGGTGAGCTTGTTTCGGGTAATTTTCCAATATTAATTGATTACTTTAAAATGATCGTTAATTTTTTTGTTATACTTTAAAAAGAATATTTATTAAATATAGTAATAATTAATTTAATATATATTCATAAAATATATTTTATAACCAAACATATAGGATAGTGATGAAAAATAGAATATGTCGCTCTATGGAGGTGGTAGTCTCCACATACACACAAATGACATTTTTATTTTTCATGGAATGAAAAGAATTTTGAAATTGATTTATATTTAAAAAATATTTATAATGTTATAAATATCATATATATTCATTAAATAATTCCTTTTAACTAATTAAGTGATTTTGTTTATAGAAAACAAAACACAACACTCTGTGGAGGCTATATTCTACACGTACACACGAACATCATTCTCATTTTTATAAGGAAAAAGTAAGCTAAATAATAATTGTTCCATAAATATAATAACATTTAATTATAATAATGATACTTATGTTATTATTTTGTGATTATATAAAAAACTTTTAGGTAGAATAAGAATAATTAATGAAATAGGAATGAAAAAAGTGATTTTGAATTTTTACATTACTCATTGGAATAACACCTTTGAAAATTCGATTAAGGATTTTAGAGGTGGAACATTGAGGACACAAAAAACTATTGGATGTGTCTATGAGTTTTTTTGATTGATTTTTTCAATGTTTTTTTTTACATAATGGGAATGTAGTTTGAGGAGAAGTGGTTTGGTAAAGAGATCATTTTATATCTGAGAGGAGTAAGTTTTTTATAACAAGAGGTGCACTATTTAAGGAAATTGGATCCAAAAGTTGAAAATAATATAGTGGATGTAATTTTATGTAGATCAATACATCAACCTCACTTTTTTAGAAATGTTTTTAACAATTTTTTAAGTCTTTAACACTTTATTTTAACCCTTTTTTATTTTGGATTTTACCGTGGTAAATAATTTTTACCTAATTTATTTATTTTAATGTCTAAAAAATAAAATGGATATAATTAAATAATTTGTAACTTGTTATTAAAAATAAAAATGAATTTTATCTGGTATAATTTATAAAATTTTTAAAAATTTATTCTTAACTAATAAATGTATGGCGCATTAAAAAATAATTTTAGAGAAAAAATATAATTTAATTTCTAAAATGTAAAATATAGGTTTGTAAATTAAACATAATATTTTTAAAATAAATAATTCTATTATAAAATAAATATTTTATTTGGAAAAAGGTTTCATAAAATTTTATTCCATGCTTATATCCTAAACATTTCATAAAATTTATGGTATTTTTAAAAAAATTGTTTTTCATATTATTCATCTAAAGATCAATATTTTCAAAAAAAAACTTTAATATTCATTATGAGATAATACAATTATTATGAACCCAAAAATTAAGTTCATTTTTAAAATTTAAAATTCTAAAATTTTGGAATTTAACTTACAGATGGGAATATAAAATATGATGAAAAAAATAATTGGAATATGACTTTTTAGAATATTAATTATTTTATTTGTATTTCCTATCAATTAATAATTAAATGAGTGTTAATAAATTTTATTATATGTTTAAATAAAACATAAGGGTCATTATTTAAATTATATATTTTAATTTATTTAAATAAAAATTATATAATGTTTATGAAAACAATTCATCAAAAATAACCCTTTTACCTTTATTGTGGTAATTAGATTTTATCTCAATAACTTATTTTTATGCCTAAAAATAAAATTAAACTTAATAATAATTAAAACATGATGATTAAATATATGTAAATCATTTTATCTGATTCAATTCATAATAGTGATAAAATTAATTTTAATGTAAGCTTACGTAACACATGAGAAATGTTTTTGGAAAATATATATATTCTAAACAAAAAATGAATTTATTGATTTCCTAGTAATAAAGATTGGATTGATGTTAAATTGTTTTATTGTTTATATTATCAATAAAATTCATTAAAATAATTATTTTATCATGATATAATAAAATTCATAGTGCATAAAAATACTTTTTTTAGTAAAATATATTTTTGTACATAAAATGATTTTATTAATTATTTAGCTAGACTAATTGAATATTATTTATGAGTTAGTATTAAATATGACCATTATTTTTCTTTATACATATATTCCATAATTTATTTAAATCTATTTATACTTTCCAACTTAATGGATACATTAAAACAGTTATATTTTATACTTATATTAAAATATATCATGGTTTATTTTAGTTCGGGGTTATATGTGAAGAAAGTTATTAAAAATTGATTTTATTTAAAGTAAAATTAATAATGAAGTATCAAGGAATTAATCTAGTGACCATCAATTAGGTATAACATAAAATCATACTTTTAGACTTCAATTTTCATTTCACATCACACAATATATGCAGTCGTCATGAAAGAATAAGAAATAAGTGATTGTCTTTTATATAACATGGAAAATTTAGTATTGTTAAATTTTTGTAAGAATACCAACAAAACCATACATAATCATCCATATAATAATGTTCTATATGATATAGTACTATAGAGGCCTTAATGTTTCTTCACTTTTGTTGTTTTGTTAAACTAATTACATCTCTATGTAATTCTTACCACCTCTCTATTTAATCCTCTAAACATTTCCCTACTAAAATCCTTTTATGGGTAACATATATGAAGAATTATTATTTTCATAATAGTGCTATTGGATTTATAGTAATTATATTTAATGTCATGAATGTAATATTTAAACTTTTTTACTTAAAAAAATCCAATTTAATGATGTTAATAACTTTTATTATCTATATATAATTATTTATTAGTTCATCAACTTCATCTTAGAACTTTATCAATCAAACTTTTATTTTAGATCATTCAGTAACTAAATCAAATATAACTATTTTACATTAAAATTTTTCTTTACCAATAATTCTTAGACTCTTTTAATATATAAATTGACTTTCAATTTAAATTATATTGGCTTAATGTTTTATTTTTAATGGTTTTAACTTATCTGAGTCCAAATATACTCCCACTAACCTCTTATAAACTATATTTTCTCTAAAATATATGTCTAATAAACAAATTAATTTATTTTCTAAAATAAAACTTATTTACTTCATGGGAATATTTACAAAATAATCCATTAATACCCATATATTATATGTAATTCGATGTGATTAGATAATTATTCTGAAAATAGGATTTTATTCTTTATAATATTTCATTTAAGGGTATTTGAAACTATCCCATTTATTTTAACAAATATCCTAGATATTTTTTTATCTTAGATAAAACTCATTTTATCCTTTCCTTGTTTTTAAACCATTTTATAGGGTTGGATCAAGTACTAAACCATGTGTATCAAAAACCATCATCTCATTTTTTTTGTAATATTAATTTTTTATAATAACTCCTCTTATCGTATAAGAGGAAAATAAGATGAAAAATACAAATTTCTTATAATTTAAAAATATATTTTAGATCTACAGTAATCTAATGAATATGTCTCATCAATATATAAACCCATGGCTTTATCATATGAATTTATACTTCAATCTCTATCTGTAAACTATTCATCAATTTTTAACTTGTATACATACCCAAAATAATTATTTGGATGTATATTTGGTATTATACAACATTAATAATTGACTTTGAATCTCCATGATTCATTTTATAACCCTTCAGGTATTCTATTAAATTTCATTCAATGTAAACATTTTCCCACCTTCCTAAAACCTCTTTTATATTTCAATGACTATGATTGAAAATTTTAACATCCAAACTTCTTATAACGGATTAAATTTTACTCATATATACCATCGATACAATACAAGAGTCGAGTTATCCCATTTCATGATCATATATCCTCAACTCTTTGAGTATTCAGGGTTAAAAGTTTCTAAACACATTCATATTATCCAAACATTTCCAATAATAATTTTATAATGAATTTAATTTTCAAATCAATCTTTAATGGAAACCTCCAATCTTTCTAAGTAATTAACATAACCAACAATATTGAATATATATAAGTATAAAATTATATTCCTTTGGTCATATTTCATATATAAAAATTATTTTTAAACATTCTATTTAATCTATTTATGCTTTCGTAATAATCTAGATCAACTTTGTTAAACAATTTCAACAGTTGGCTACTCAAGAATATATTTTCTCTAATAGATTGAATTTTCTTTATTTATTAAGAAGGATTATAAAGTTTATTTATAGGTCTATGAAGTTTCTTTTATTAAGATTTTAATTCTCCAATATTGATCTCAAAGTCATGTTTGATTATGATGATTATTCCATTGTATTTATAGTATAAGTTTCTATCAAATGAGTATAATGTTTTACATTTATTTAATAATAAATTTTGTTAAATTCAATCTCGCTAAATTGGTGACCAGTTTAAAATTAAATCATATCCATTAGTGGTCCAAGATCTATATTTCAAAAATATAAATATCTACTTTAGGGTTTTTATTAGAACATGGTTATTTCAATTGTTCTACATGTCAATCATATCATATATGAATTTTATATTTTAGTAAAAAACTCATTTACCAATCCATTATGTGTATTATTTCAACTCTATTTTTATAATGTCCTAACTCTTAGGGTTTTACAGCTAAGTATGACCCAAATATCACAGTGGTATTTTTTTACCAAGCTATTAGGGTTATCCATTTACACCATTTTTTACACAAGATAATCCATGGGATTCCAACTTTTGCATGAACCTACTCAGTTGGATGATTGAGATCATAAAATTTGTTTTCTTAGGAAGGAACCTAACAGTGATTATTTTTTTAAGAGATTTAAAATCTCAAAATATCATCTCATATATTATATTTATTTATAAATGATTATAAAGATTTATTTTTAGTGTCATATACCTTTAATAAAATCAATATGTTTAAAACATAATTAATGTATATCATTTTTTTACAAATCATTATTTTTGTTATTTTTCTAAAAATACTATTTAATTAAATTTATAGATATAAAAATTTATCTCATGCATAAGGTTCCGGAAACCCTTTCATATAAAATATTATAATCATTTTAAACAAAAATCCAAAAAAAAGAGTAATAATGGTTTAACAGATAGACAACTCCTATATTTCTAGATAGATCCTAAGCACCAAGGATAGTGAGAAACCTGACCCAAAATCCCACTACCCATGGATCAATACACAAGAAAGAACTCAATCCCAATACAATCCTAAAACCTAATATATATATATATATATATATCATAACTAACCTTTACTTTCATGTTTATAACCACAAAAATAAATCATAGCTATGATTGAATGTAACAAAATCTTATATCATACCAGAATGCAACTCTTTATATGTATGTAATTCCATTTATAAGATATAGTTTGAAACTTTAAACTAAATCATACATATATTAATAATATAATGTTCGTATTCATCAATAAATTAAATAAATTAATAATTCATAAATTTAGACTTGAGATAAACATTTATAAACATTTCATAAATTATGAAATTATAAGAACTTTATGATTTTGTAATGCTCTATAGAAATTCAATAAATTAAATAAACATGATAATTTCATACTTATTTCAATATGAGCACCTTCATATTATTAATTTTCATGACATTTAATATTAACTCATTAATATTCCAAAATATGTGATATTTTTTAAAACTTTTATAATAAATATAAATATTTCATTTATTATGTAATAATTTTACATAATTTAACTATCACATATTTTATTTTATTTAAAAACTTGATAAAATTACCAAATATCATTTTTTAATGATTTAAATAATTTTCCAAAATAAGTTTTTTAATATGGATATTTCATATTTTCATTTAGGAACAATTCAAAAATTAATATATAAACTCTTGTATATTTACATTATTTTATAATTTATAAATAGTATATAAATTATTATACCATGTAAATAAAATGTAAACGAAGATTTTTTCCACCAATTTTTTTTTATTATGGATTAAATATTCCCTTGGATTTGGTCCCACTCTATTGAATATTTTTGAGAATTCTAATAAAAAATATTTTTTCTTTAAAATTAAAAAAAACATTGCGGCTTTGAATATAGACCATGGTGTGATTGTTTTTTTTTTAGAATAGTTTCCCTAGAACCAACTACATTTTACTTTATATTACCTTTATATTATCAAATATGTGAATATTAATAAATTAATTATCATGTATTTATTTTTATTTCGTGTTTCACCCCTATGACATTTTTGTGGGTTATATTATTTAATTATGAATTATTTTTATGTTTTGGTTATACTTTTTGTCTTCTGGGTGTTTTAGGAAGTCCTAAGCAGTTGAAATATAAGTCTACATTTGTACATGTTGTGGGGTAGGGTGACCATGTTATGGATATTCTTTCTTGCCTTAGTTAATTTTTGATTGATGGGTGACCATGATGTGGAGCAAAGGTTATGCCATGGAGGGTTTTATTAATCAATGAGTTGAATATGGGTGAGGTGTTGGTATATGCTGAAAGGGTGAGGATTAACCATGGAGATCATTTAGGAAGGCACTCGATTTCATGGTGATCAGTGTTGTGTCATGGTGGATGAATCTAATTATTTTAGTTTACTCTCGATAAAGGTGCATGTATTGTGGCTTGGAGGTTGCATCGTGGTGGTTTTTTGGGAAGGACAACCATGCCATAGGATAAACTAGTTTTGTCTTAGAGGGTGGTGGTAGAGGGATTAATCTTGTTCAATTTTTATGGCCCTACCACCATGGTCTAGATATAACACTGTAGGTAATTTGGTGAGGGGTGCACCATAGAGTGGTGCATAGGACCACTTTTTAGAAGGTGTCTTCCTCAGTTTTAATTTTTTTTGGGGTTTATGTTTTTCCCCTCCTTAGTTTTAAGAGTGTTTGGACCAATTTTATATTCCTTTCATCATTTTTTCTATGGAGAGAACATTAGATTCTAAACCTATTTTACTTTGTGCTTGGATCATCCATTGATTTCAAATGGATTCTCAAGGTAAATCTCACTTTTCATCATTTTCACCCTTTCCTATTATCCCTACATCCATTCTTTCTTGGATTATTCTTCCCACATTAACCCTAGGTGATGCGTTATCCACTATTAGGGTGTTGATTGGTTCTGATTTGGGTATTTCAATGTTTAGGGATTACAGAGGGCATCTTTTTTATTGATCAAGCATCATCATCAAAGACAACTCTTCACAACTTGGTTTCTTCTTGAATGGGATAGGTATTTTTATGAAATTAATTTATTTGACATGTCACTGAATTCTTAATGTTTTATAATTCCTTTATTTCTATATTATATCTATATTTGACAGTTATAATATATTTTCTACATGTTTTAAGTGTTTTCTCACTTAGAATAATGAATATTTTAACGGTTTTCTATTTTTCAAAATAATATTTGAATTCTAGGTGTTTTTTAAGATGCATGCAGGGATTTTTTAAAATTAATTTCAATGAATAACTGTATTTTACCCATTTTAGGTCTTGGATTGGGTAAAAGTGTGATTTTCAAGAATTAATTGAAATGAAGGGGGTTTCATGGGTTTTAAAATGACTTGCAGGAAAAAGGGAGTTGGTTATTAAAAATATTTTAAGTGTGGTTTTACATGGATTGGTTAAAAAAAAGTTTCTAGGTTGTATTTCTAGATTATTAAATGACTTGGCATCCCTAGTTGCTTTTTTAAAAGACTCATTCGGATATTTATGAAAGATATTTTTATGATGAGTATGATACCCTTAGTTGTACCCTTTTCTTTTTACTAAGGTTGATATGGTCTTTGGCCCCTAACGTCGATGATATATATTATTTATGATTTATATGATGTGAAATGGGTTATTTATTTTGAATTAATTAGAGTGAGATGAGGTTTACTTCTTATGCGTAATTATGGATTCTTTTGATTTGTTTATTTTCTCATCTCTACTAGATTGATCTATCACAGGAACCTAGGTGGATAGTGGAAGTTAAAGATGTTTATTACACTATCTTTGTGTGAGTTAAATGCTTATTTACCTAAGAGGGGTTTATTTTGTACTCATTAAGATCTAAAAAGGGAACTGAACGGGGTGTTCCTATTCATATAGGGGTTGAGTGAGTGATCTAATAAACCATGTCTAGTATCATTAATATTGAATCCTATTGAGTTTTCCATGATTCCTAGATTTCATTGAGGTTAATTTTGTGGATTTTATCCTATGCATTGTTTGTATCCCCATGTTCTTAATTTAGTTACATTAAACCATTGCTTTATTTGTTTCTTATTATCATTTTACCGTTGATATCTAGGTTCATATTGTGTACTTATATTTCATTTTAGTTATAGTTTTGGTTTGTATTAAA
Organism: Viscum album; assembly: GCA_963277665.1. Lineage (NCBI taxonomy): Eukaryota > Viridiplantae > Streptophyta > Magnoliopsida > Santalales > Viscaceae > Viscum > Viscum album. Next base: position 494,158,179 of record OY728159.1, on the reverse strand, counting down.
ATTTAATTGGAAAATGGTGTATAAATTGTGATTTTAAATAAAGGTTTATTTTGATTAAGTGGTGAATTTTTTAGGAATGGTTTTGATAGAATAAAAGTACCAATTTTTTCATGAATTTAAAAACCCTTATTTTTCTTGATTAAAATGTTTTTTCTCTAAAGATGAAATGGAAGTTGTTTTATAATGGTAATTATGGAATGATACATGTTTTATCTAGGATTTATTAGGAGAAAACTTTTTTAATCTATATTTCATACTAGTATTAGTGATATCTCTTTTAAAAGGGTTTTAACAAACTCTTTGGCGGTATTCTACTGGGTTCGGTTTTTGTCACACCCTTTATACACCAATGGATTTATGTATTTCTCATTTTTTTTCTTTTAGGATCATAAGCTATGTTCTCATCCTACGGTTGATTTTTGGTTTTCTATGATGAGGTATGTTGAGATATGTGGTGAGTTTCCATGGATCATGAAGAGATGATTGATACTTGATCAGGTTTGACTTTTGTTTTGGGATTCTAATGTATTGATCTTGTTATCCTTGGTCTTTATTTTAGTTTTTTTATATCTGTGATGTTTTTTATTGATTTTTTCCATATTATGTGGTGGTTTTTTTAAGTATTACTCTTATTATTCCTTTTATGTTATAGTCTATTTTGATGTGTAATTTTTTACTAAAAATTATTATTGATATGCATGATCGTCCAAATAAGGATGGGTAATTCTAGATTTATAGGAAGATTATATGATGTGATTGTTTTTATTATGAGGGGGAAATAATTCCCAATAGTTATATTTTGATACCCTATGACCAATATCCATCCCAGGATAATCTGGAACACACCCTGGGCCTTGTATCGATCTCGGTGGGGTGACATGTTGGTTGACTCAGGATAGTTCATTAAAAATATTAACATAGTACCCTCTTATAATTTGGGTTTTATTTTTGTAAAAAAGAGATAGTATCATCATTATAACTCAATAGTTAAATCATTAGTAGGTTTATTATCACAACCTTTCAAAATAAAACTCGAGTTACCATGGCTATTTTGGATTTTAGTTTTAGATTGAATTTATATTTTGATTATTTTGATGATGTTGAGATCCTCATTTAGTTACATTAGATACTAAATGGATTCTCTCTAGTTGTGGGATGAGGTTATAAAGAGATAATCATGGAATCATTAGCTCACACAGCCTTTCAAGCCGTGTGAATTACATTTCCATAGTCTAGGAAATGTCTCAAATGTTGTGTAATGATGATTTCATGGTTCACTAAACCATGTGGTCACATCACATACAGCTCTACATCCCTCTTATATTGGTTGTTTAGACCTATTTTGGTTTCCATTGGCTCCTAATATGGCTTACAATTATGGGCTCTAGATCAAATAGTGGTTTTTATGATGTTTTAGTGTTGTTGGAATGTATTCTGTATAGTGTTATGTGTTATGTTTAGATTATTATAGGTGTTATAAAATTTATTTTTTGAAAAAATAATTTCATGAAATTTATTGATTTTAAACCTAATTTTTAAGTGGATAAACTATAAAGTATTTTGACCTACTTGTTGTGTTATTTTAAGAGTGGTTATTTTTTAAATGTAATTTGGAGAAATATTTTTAAATGAAATATAATTTATTAAAATATTTCAATTTTAAAACATATTTTTAAGGTTTTTTTAGGATGAAGATTTTATAGAATATTTTGGGTAAAGTATTTTTAATTCCATGATTTTTTTTAAAGAATATGATTCCATTATATAATTTGGTGTTTTTTATGTGTTTTTTATAGAAATATTTTGAAAAGAAAATTAATTTCATAAAACATTTTGGTTTTACGAATTAAATCATGAATTATTTTAGAAATGAAGAATATCTTTATAATGTTTTAGTGGGTTTATTATTTTAAATTAGTTCTTAGTTTTCAAATCCATCATAGACATTTTCAAATTTTCTCAATAGGAAAGTTGGGATTTTAAGTTGTGAAATGAATTTAATATGGTTTTCCCTAGACAGTGAACTGTTTTAAATTGGGTGTGCTTTGAAAAATGATTTTTTGCTCTTCTTTTTGAAGTCTGGGATTTAAAATAAAGTTATTTTTGTAGAGTGATATGCTTTTAGTGCTTTTGGTTTAGTTACTTAGTTTTAAATGGTATTATTGTTTTTTGAGGTATAATGAATGTATGGGTTGGACCTATGCCTCATGATATTTAAATTATGCCTCCCAGAAGATCTCAATGGAAAGTAAAAAGTTTTTCCCTTAGGGTGATCCTTATGGTGATTCCTATCATCATTAAGTGTATCTATTTTGATTATCGACTCTACTAAAATGTAGACACCATGAAATTTGTTCCATGCACTTCTCCATAAATTCCTTCAACTCAGCTCAAAAAGTTCGCGGTGCAACTCTGCATTTTTTATGGGGGTAGTGATGGTAGCAAAGGCATCATCCCAAAGGGTTGGGACCATATTCAGGCACTGACCCCAAGTAGGGGTGGGGGGCATACCCCCATGGTATGGATCAATAAATTTGGCTAAGTCCCCAAAGCGGATCCCAAGGTATCAGTGGCGTGCAAGTAGTTGCGCGACTAGACTCTTTTTTTCCAAGGTCATATTTTTTCCTAAAAATAGACCATTGGGGTCTTTATTTGTATGGACAAATTTTAATGAATCCTAATTGCTACTCTAGTTTCCCTAATGCTTCTCCCAAGTCTTCTAAAACCCTCAAGGTAGTTCTTTAACACCTATAGTGGAGTAATTGAAGAAAGATCATAGGACTTAATTCCCTTCAGTGTTTTAAATCCCTAACACTTGCGTGCCTAAAGTGACCAACCTCCCTAAATTAGAAAAACTTACGAGCCACCCATTCTTGTCAAAGGAACTTGAGTGCCCCACTTTTGGGAATACCTATGAATACTCTTGAAGTCTTAAGTCAGGTCTCACCCAAGTATTAACAACCAGGTTTTTCATCACTTAAGTCAACATCAGGTCGCCCAATCCTACTTGTGCGCCCATACCTGCACACTAGATACTTACTTCGGAACCCTTCATTGATTAACTTTATCCCTTTAGTATATACAAGCCTTTCATCAAGCATTATTCAAATCCATTCATGGAAAGGTTTCTTCTTTATTGGCTCCTTTATCTGAAAGGGATTATATTGAAACCTCCACCAAAACCTCCTGACTTATCAAACATTTGTGAAGGGAACATCAGTGTGTCTCCTATTTGGGTTTGTATATCCGAAATCAGAGGTTTCCCACATTTGTTTTGAAATGGGGTTAGGATTCATGGAGTTTCTGTGGGTTTGTATATCCTCAGTCACATGGACCTTTCTCCTAGAAAAAATGTTGAACAATTCCCAGTTTGGAGGATTAGGGTTTTGGCCATGCCTATCCCTTATCATCTCTAAAACCTAGAGCCTCAGGTCCCTCTTAAGAAAGGTACGGTTCATGCCTACTGTTCCTTTTTAACAAAGGATAATTATCCCTCCCCTAACAAGACCAATTTTACGGAAACCATCCTGGTGTAAGCCCCTAGCCTTTCATGTAGGGGGTTGTAGTATTTCTATTCTATACTTCCTTCACCATCACTCCTTCCTTACACTAGACCCTTGTCTAATGTAAAGTGAATAGAGGGAAGTTTTATCACCCCAGCCTCTTCCACCATCACCTTTGTAGGCCCACCCTCTTCTACTAGCGAAGGAGTAAAAGTGTGTGTGCCTTTTTTGAATATTTAAAATCCTATTTTTTCTCACAATGAGAATGAATCACATGGCCTTAGAGATTTTTGATGATCACAACATTTGTAAGAACACCTCGGACTAAATGAAATACGAGAACTCTAATTCCCATAATAACTGGGATATGTAAGAAGCCTTCCTAAGGCCCGATCTCTATCTCATTTCATCCATAAATGGGAATCCTCCTTAGGATTAAGTCCTAAATTAAACACCCAAATCACCAAGGCATCAATTTTAGTAAGTAAGCCCAAAATAATTTATATCAAAGGACTACTGTAACATCCCAAGGTTTTCTAGAAATAAATTGAAAATGCTTGAAATTTTGTTTAAGGTATATATTTATAAGTATCCTTTAAACATAATTTTATTTCTCCAATGTTTTGAATTTCAAGAAACTATCATCTACAATTATGTTCAGTATGTTATTTAGAGTCTGATGAAACAAACTTGTTTTTTTGGTGAATAGTAACCTACCCTTATGAATAGTAACCTACCCTTATGAATAGTAATATGACCCTTATGAATAGTAAATAAGAGTAACATTACGTATGAATAATAAAATAAAATTTAGACATCTTAGAAAGTGACAATTTGACCTTAGTAAACGTTTTTGGTATTTTATAAGTCATAAATAATTAATTATAATTAATTAATTAATTTAAAAGAATATTTATTTTCCTGTAATGTATTCATAAATTATTGAATCAATGTCTAATAGTTTTTAGATAATTTTATAAGACCTTACGTAATTTTTGAAAGAACTATAAATTCAGTTTTAATCTTAAAAACTGTTTTTTAAGTAAATTATGATTTTTATTAATTATTAAATTAATAATATTTAGAAAATTATTTTTGAAAAATGGACTTCATTTTTTGATTCTACACGTCGAAAAATGGTTGGGGTAAATTTTTGAGATTTTTCTGAGATACTTGAATTTTTGATGAATAGTGGAATCCGATAATTCACAATAAAAGCTAAATAATGTATTAATTGAGTCACTGATGATGTTATGCTGATGTAAGCCCACTTGGTTCGGGATTACATTATAAAATTACTATTATCGGTCATCCAAGACTCACTATTCCTGGTCTTTGGTGAAATTAATAAACTAATCAATTTTATATTAAGAAAACCCCTCTCCCCTCCACTATAAAAGCCACCCTTCACTCCCTCTTTTCCTCACACCTCTCAAGCTCTAAGACTTCTCTAAACTCTGCCCAAACACCTTCCCAAGCTCATCCCCCACGTCCAAAAGATGATGGTCTCATCAAAAGACCAAGCCTAGCTTTCTTAAAAAGGATCTCAAGAGGAGGATTCTAAAGGTAATTTTTCTCTCTCTTCTCCTTTAATTTCCTTTCAAGTTCAAGTTCCTTTCTTGATCTCTCCCTACCTATCTTCATCCAAGTTGTTCTGTAAATCTAGTATTATATATATAATGTAATATTATGATTCTAATGTTATATTATATCACCCCACACCCTTTCCCTCTTCCATTTATTTTATTAAAGAGAACGTTGTTCATGAGGTGTTAAATTTATCACCTTTAAAAACGAAATTTTCTCTTCTTCCATTTCTACCTTTAATCTGGTCATGAAACCATTTATATGGTTGAACCAGGTTATAATATATGTTTTACAACTCACATAATGTTCTGGAATTCTTTTGTACTCATGATTCAAATTTATAAGACTAAAGGAGGTTGTAATTATCAAAGAACCACTTAAATGATCTAAACGAACATAATTAATGTTTTAACTTATGAATCATCATCATATAAAGAATCAAAGTGATAAATGGTATAATTTATGGTAATGTAAATATGTAAAAACTACTCCATTCCAATTCTGGAGTTTCACTTCCAATCAACAAGAACGATTCATCGTGAACCGATTGTAAAAATCACAAAAGAACCCACCCAAAATAATGCAAGGAACAAAATACAAACAATAAAGGGGTGAAATGAGGTTATGAAATGACCATATAAGATGTTATAAACATGAAAATGTTTCTGTAAAATACTAATAACACTCTTTTAACCATTATACAGGAGGTTTAAATAATTTTTAAGTAAGACAAGCCCAAGGTAAGGGAATTCTTAACCCGATTTCCATTCTTTGGGTTAACCGTCTACTTTATTATTTATGTGATATTTAAATTGTTTGTGTGATGGGTTATGTCTATATTATGTTTTATTATGTGTTTTTACAGAGTATATACATATTCCATCTGATCTATTAAATCTCACTTCAAGTATATGATGTTTATAAGGGACTTTTCTTCTAAAATCCCCTTTTTAAAATTCTGTTTTACAAGATTCAAAAGAAATGTTTTTATGATATTATTTATGTTGTATGATAATGTTTTGGTTATTGGGAATTATTTATGATTAAGGTTGGGACCTATATTTCCCTCCAATTCATTGGGTATGAGTAAGTTGGAGGTCGTCTGTATGGTTACTCCACGTGTAACTGCGATGGTTACACAAAGTATGGTAGCCGTGAGGGTTACAAATTTTAAGGTAGCCAAGATGGTTACAAGATTATGTAAGTAATGCCCAAAGATACCTCTATGATTATAATTATGTTTGGTGTGGATCTTGTGTAAATCTCATGTTACACAAAGTAAGTATTTATGGGTGGAAAGCATGTCTTTTGAGAATGTTTTCATACGTCATGCGTATTCATGGGCTAATGTGATTTTTCCATATTTTTCATACCTTACTGAGCTTTTGTGCTCATCCCAAGTTTTTAAATGATTTTTCAAAGGTTAATGGATGAGTAATACAAGGAAGGAAGACATGTTAAATGTTGAATAATTTTCAAGGAGTCATGTTTAAAGTTTTAAAGTTTTATATTCTGAGGAAAATGGAAACTGATTTTATGGTATCCACTATGTAACAATGTGTAATGTTATGAATGATTGGTCTTATTTCTCTAAAGCTCTAAACCTGAAAAGATCCTCAATGTAAAAGCAATTGTTTTCTTGAATAAATTCAAGATTATGTATGAAATAAGTGCGGGTTGTTATAGTTGGTATCAGAGGATGGTTTAGATAACTTTAGGGGTTAAGGTGATGCTAATAGAATACCATAAATAATTTTCACTCTATGTTTAATTTGTTATAGCATTTAAATATTACCATTTTGCTTCATCTAAGAAATGTTTGTTCAGAATGGTTGTCCGCAGAAGGAACATGGATGCTGAAGAGGAGAGGCACCGACAGAATGACATCCTTCCTGATCTACAGCCCGGAATGGTAGGGATTGGAACCGAGCAGTTTGTGATAGTAATGGCTCAGCTAACGCAGGCTATAAATGGTGGTGGAATCCATTCAAGAGAACCAATAGAGTTACCCCAACGGAACATGACAGTGGTGGAAAATTTTATGAGACAACATCCTCCTGCATTCAATGGATCTTCTGACCCAGTGGCAGTAGAAGGATGGATTAAAGCCCTTGAACAGATATTTGATGTTATGGGATGTTCGAACAATTAAAAGGTAAGTCTTTCCATTTACCGTTTTGAAGGGGAAGCTGATCAGTTGTGGTCAATGGTAAGGAATATCAGGGGTATAGAGGATTTTGATGCCTTAGTGTGGGATGAATTTAAAAGTCTTTCTCTTGAAAAATATTTTCCTAAGGTGGTGCGACTTAAAATGAAGAAGAAATTCCTTGAATTGAAACAAAAGGAGGAAGATTCAGTGGCTGTGTATGAAGAGAACTTCACCCGACTGGCGAGGTATGCTCCAAATCTTATTCTGGATCTCGATAGAAAAATCAACCGCTTTTACTCAGGATTGAATCCAAGGTATCGAAGGGCGTTGGCCTCCTGTGAATTCAAAAGTTATGAGAAACTTGTCCGATGTGCTGAGAGGGTAGAGATAGAATTTTCTAAAGATCACATGCATTTTGGAAACAAAGAGAAGAAGAGGTATCATTGGTAAGCAATGGGTAAGAATCAACCAAAGAAATCTGATGGTAAGAAAATCCAGTTTCCAGTTTGTGAAAAGTGTGGCAAGAAGCACCCTGTGGAATGTCTTATCAAAACTGGGAAGTGTTTTAAATGTGGTAACTTTGGACATATGGCCCGAGATTGTAATGAAAATGATCCAAAGACTAATCTTGATAAGAAAACTGTAAAGTATTTTAAATGTGGTGAGATGGGTCACTACGCAAATGCCTGTCCAAAGAGGGATCCAAATGATGCAAAGAAGCCAGACTACAAGCAGAAAGGTGTAGGGAGATCCTTTGTGACTACATCAGTAGGTGTTGGGCCATCCAATGAAGTTGTATCAGGTACTTTGTTTGTTCACTCAGATTTTGCTAAAGTTTTTTTTGATACGGGTTCTACACATTCCTTCATCTCAGAGAAATTTTCTAGTAAATTGAAAATATCACCTCAACAAATGAGACCCGAACTTGTTGTTAAAACACCAGGGGGAAATGTTATAGCAAAGAGGAATTATAAGAATATTTATATTGTGGTATGTGGGAAGACTTTACCTGCAAACCTTGTTGTTTTACCCTTAGTCGAGTTTGATGTTATTCTGGGGATGGACTGGCTTTCTGATTATCATGCTAAGATTGACTATAGAGCTAAAGAAGTTGTTTTTCAGAAAGAGTTTCAGTTTGTATACAAGAATTAACCCATAAAATTGATAACATATCAGGAAGCTGAGAAAATACTGAACGATGGAAGTGAATGTTATCTTGATCATATTATTGAAAATAAGGGAACTATTCAAATTAATGATTTGCCAGTGGTAAATGAATACCTTGATGTTTTTCCTGAGGAGTTACCCAGTGTAATACCTGAACGAGAAGTCGAATTCACAATTGATTTAGTTCTTGATGCTAAGCCAATTTCAAAACCACCATATCGTATGGCTCCAATAGAACTTCATGAATTGAAAAATCAGTTGCGGGATTTTCTTGTCAAAGGCTTCATTCGTCCCAGTACTTCACCATGGGGAGCCCCTGTTTTGTTTGTTAAAAAGAAAGATGGTTCCATGAGACTTTTCATTGATTATAGATCTTTGAATAACATCACTATTAAAAACAAGTATCCTTTGCCTCATATTGATGACTTGTTTGATCAGCTCCAGGGAGCTCAGTACTTTTCCAAGATTGACTTGAGATCCGGATACCATCAGCTGAAGGTGAAGGAGGATGACATTCCAAAAACAGCCTTTCGTACTAGATATGGGCATTATGAATTTGTTGTTATGCCATTTGGGTTAACTAGTGCACCTGCTGTATTCCTAAATCTTATAAATAGAGTATTTCATGAGTTCTTGGATAAGTTTGTGGTTGTATTTATTGATGACATTCTGGTTTTCTCTAAAAATAAAGAGGAGTATGAAAAACATCTAAGGGTTGTTTTACAAACTTTAAAAGAAAAGAAACTATATGGAAAATTCAGAAAGTGTGATTTTTGGTTGCAAAAAATTTATTTTATTGGGCACATTGTAAATAAGGATGGAATAACAGTTGATCCTGCCAAAACAAAAGTAGTTGATGAATGTCCAAGACCCACAAATGTTACAGAGATTCGTAGTTTTCTGGGCTTAGAAAGTTATTACTGATGGTTTGTTAAGAACTTTGCACGGTTATCTAGCCCAATAACTAAGTTAACACGGAAAGGGGTTAAATTTGTTTGGACAGAGGAATGTGATGTTTTTTTCAGGAACTAAAGAAGAGATTGGTGAATGCTCCATTTTTGGCCTTACCTTCTCGGAATGGTGAGTTTTTAATCTACAGTGATGCTTCTTTGAAGGGACTTGGTTGTTTTTTGATGCAGAATGACCAGGTAATTGCCTATGCTTCGAGACAACTTAAACATCATGAGATAAATTATCCCACACATGATTTGGAATTGGCAGCTGTGGTTTTTTCTTTGAAAATATGGAGGCATCATCTATACGAAACCAAATGCCAAATATATACTGACCATAAAAGTCTTAAGTATATATTCACTCAGAAGGAATTAAACATGAGGTAGAGAAGATGGCTAGAACTGATAAAGGATTATGACTGCACGATCAATTACCATCTTGGAAAAGCAAACAAAGTAGAAGATGCCCTAAGTCGGAAAAATCATGCATCATTAACCATGCTACGATTGGAAAATGATCCCTTGATTAATGATTTGATGAATTTTGGCTTAGAAGTTGTTGTTGCAGGGAATATATCTGTTTTGTTTCAGGTTTCAGTGTAGTCTTTGTTGTCAGAAAGAATTATGAAAGCGCAGAGGGAAGACCGTGAGCTACAGAAAAAGGTAGAATTGGTTAAAATGGGTAAGTTTCCAAAATTTAATCTTGATAAAGATTGTGTTTTAAGATTTGGAAAAAGGTTGTGTGTGCCTTGTGATTCCAAGATGAAGAAAGAATTATTGTGTGAAGCTCATAGTTCTCCATTTTCTGTTCATCCTAGAAGTACTAAGATGTACAGAGACCTTCGAGAGTATTACTGGTGGAATGGGATGAAAAGAGATATTACTGATTTTACAATGAAATGTTTGACATGTCAGCAGGTTAATGTAGAGTGGCAGTTATCGAAGGGGATGCTTCAGCCTTTGCCAGTGCCAGAATGGAAATGGGAGAATATATCCATGGATTTTGTGGTGGGACTACCAAAAACTCCTCGAGGTAACAATGCGATATGGGTTATTGTTGATCGGCTAAAAAAGTCTGCTCATTTTCTTTCTATTCTAGATACAATGACATTAGATCAGCTTTCTTGATTGTACCTCAAGGAGATTTTCAGGTTACATGGAGTTCCTCTTTCCATTGTGTCTGACCGAGATCCCAGGTTCACTTCTAAATTTTGGAAGGGACTTCAAAAGTCTTTGGGCACAGAGTTGAATTTCAGTATATCTTTTCATCCTCAATCAAATGGGAATTCAGAACGAACGATTCAAACTTTGGAGGATATGCTTCAAGCTTGTTCAATGGACTATCAGGGAAGTTGGGATCAGCATCTTTCATTAGTTGAGTTTTCTTATAATAACAGTTTTCATTCCAGTATTCAGATGGCACCTTTTGAGGCCTTGTATGGAAAGCGGTGTCGAACTCCTTCGTTTTGGGATGAAGTCGGTGAAAGATAGTTGATGGGGCCAGAATTAGTAGAAGAAGTGGCTGAGAAAGTGAGGGTGATCCAGCAACACATGAGGACAGCTCAGAGCAGGCAGAAAAGTTATGCAGATAACAGAAGGAAAGACTTCTCTTTCGAGGTAGGTGACCATGTTTTCCTTAAAATATCTCCTTGGAAAAGTGTGATGTGTTTCAGTAAGAAAGGGAAACAAAGTCCACGGTTCATCGGTCCTTTTGAAATCTTGGATAAAATTGGAACAGTTGCATATCGCGTAGCTTTGCCTCCGAGCTTATCTCAGGTACACGATGATTTTCATGTTTCGATGTTGAGAAAGTATGTTCCAGATTCATCACATGTATTGAGGCCGGAAGCAGTTCAGCTGGCAGAGAACCTTTATTATGAAGAAAAACCGGTTCAGATTCTTGATCAAAGAGAACAGGTATTGCGGAATAAGGTAATCCACCAGGTAAAGGTTTTATGGAGAAACCACATGGTTGAAGAAGAAACATGGGAGTCTGAAAATGCTATGAGGGAAAAATACCCTCAGTTGTTTAATAAGTAAATAAAATTGCAAGGACGCAATTTCAAGAAGGTGGGGATAATGTAACATCCCAAGGTTTTCTAAAAATAAATTGAAAATGCTTGAAATTTTGTTTAAGGTATATATTTATAAGTATCCTTTAAACATAATTTTATTTCTCTTATGTTTTGAATTTCAAGAAACTATCATCTACAATTGTGTTCACTATGTTATTTAGAGTCTGATGAAACAAACTTGTTTTTTTGGTGAATAGTAACCAACCCTTATGAATAGTAACCTAACCTTATGAATAGTAATATGACCCTTATGAATAGTAAATAAGAGTAACATTACCTATGAATAATAAAATAAAATTTAGACATCTTAGAAAGTAACAATTTGACCTTAGTAAACGTTTTTGGTATTTTATAAGTCATAAATAATTAATTATAATTAATTAATTAATTTAAAAGAATATTTATTTTCCTGTAATGTATTCATAAATTATTTAATCAATGTCTAATATTTTTTAGATAATTTTATAAGACCTTACATAATTTTTGAAAGAACTATAAATTCAGTTTTAATCTTAAAAACTGTTTTTTTTAAGTAAATTATGATTTTTATTAATTATTAAATTAATAATATTTAGAAAAATATTTTTGAAAAATGGACTTCATTTTTGGATTCTACATGTCGAAAAATTGTTGGGGTAAATTTTTGATATTTTTCTGAGATACTTGAATTTTTGATGAATAGTGGAATCCGATAATTCACAATAAATGCTAAATAATGTATTAATTGAGTCACCGATGATGTTCTGCTTATGTAATCCCACTTGTTTCGGGATTACATTATAAAATTACTATTATTGGTCATCCAAGACTCACTATTCCTGGTCTTTGGTGAAATTAATAAACTAATCAATTTCATATTAAGGAAACCCCTCTCCCCTCCGCTATAAAAGCCACCCTTCACTCCCTCTTTTCCTCACACCTATCAAGCTCCAAGACTTCTCTAAACTCTGCCCAAACACCTTCCCTAGCTCATCCCCCACGTCCAAAAGCTTCTGGTCTCATCAAAAGACCAATCCTAGCTTTCTTAAAAAGGATCTCAAGAGGAGGATTCTAAAGGTGATTTTTCTCTCTCTTCTCCTTTAATTTCCTTTCAAGTTCAAGTTCCTTTCTTGATATCTCCCTACCTATCTTCATCCAAGTTATTCTGTAAATCCAGTATTATATATATACTGTAATATTATGATTCTAATGTTATATTATATCACCCCACACCCTTTCCCTCTTCCATTTATTTTATTAAAGAGAACGTTGTTCATGAGGTGTTAAATTTATCACCTTCAAAAACGACATGTTCTCTTCTTCCATTTCTACCTTCAATATGGTCATGAAACCATTTATATGGTTGAACCAGGTTATAATATATGTTTTATGACTCACATAAGGTTCTGGAATTCTTTTGTACTCATGATTCAAATTTATAAGTCTAAACGAGGTTGTAATTATCAAAGAACCACTGAAATGATCTAAATGAACATAATTAATGTTTTAACTTATGAATCATCATAATATAAATAATAAAAGTGATAAATGGTATAATTTATGGTACTAGAAATATGTAAAAACTACTCCATTCCAATTTTGGAGTTTCACTTCCAATCAACAGGAACGATTCATCATGAACCGATTGTGAAAATCACAAAAGAACCCACCCAAAATAATGCAAGGAACAAAATACTAACAATAAAGGGGTGAAATGAGGTTATGAAATGACCATATAATATGTTATAAACATGAACATGTTTCTGTAAAATACTAATAACACTCTTTTAACCATTATACAGAAGTTTTAAACAATTTTTAAGTAAGACAAGCCCAAGGTAAGGGAATTCTTAACCCGATTTCTATTCTTTGGGTTAACCGTCTACTTTATTATTTATGTGCTATTTAAATTGTTTGTGTGATGGGTTATGTCTATATTATGTTTTATTATGTTTTTTTACAGAGTATATACATATTCCATCCACTCTATTAAATCTCACTTCAATTATATGATGTTTATAAGGGACTTTTCTTCTAAAATCCCCTTTTTAAAATTCTGTTTTACAAGATTCAAAAGCAATGTTTTTATGCTATTATTTATGTTGTATGATAATGTTTTGGTTATTGGGCATTATTTATGATGAAGGTTGGGACCTATATTTCCCTCCAATGCATTGGGTATGAGTAAGTTGGAGGTCGTCCGTATGGTTACTCCACGTGTAACTGCGATGGTTACACAAAGTATGGTAGCCTGAGGGTTACAAATTTTAAGGTAGCCAATATGGTTACAAGATTATGTAAGTAATGCCCCAAGATACCTCTATGATTATAATTATTTTTGGTGTGGATCTTGTGTAAATATCATGTTACACAAAGTAAGTATTTATGGGTGGAAATCATGTATTTTGAAAATGTTTTCATACGTCATGTGTATTCATGGGCTAATGTGATTTTTCCATCTTTTTCATACCTTACTGAGATTTTGTGCTCATCCCAAGTTTTTAAATGATTTTTCACAGGTTAATGGATGAGTAATACAAGGAAGGAAGACATCTTAAATGTTGAATAATTTTCAAGGAGTCTTGTTTAAAGTTTTAATGTTTTATATTCTGAGGAAAATGGAAACTGATTTTATGGTATCCACTATGTAACAATGTGTAATGTTATGAATGATTTGTCTTATTTCTATAAAGCTCTAAACTTGAAAAGATCCCCAATGTAAAAGGAAGTGTTTTCTTGAAGAAATTCAAGATTATGTATGAAATAAGTGCGGGTTGTTATAACTACACTCTCCTATGAGACTCACTGAACTAAGTGGGCTTTGATTCCCATCTAAATGGGGACGTAGGAAGCCTCCATGAGGTTCAAACCCAACATTTCAAATCAATCATGTTCTTCCTAGGCCATTTTCCCAATAATCCAACTTGGAAAATCATATCTTTTCCATGTTCCTTGGCCTTCTTAGGAATAATTCCCACATAAATCTATTACTAAGAACATTCCTCTTAGATGTCCTTACCACATGACATTAAACTATATGGATAGGTCCTTATCACACGACCTTATAAGGTATGATGTGTCCCATTAAGAAGCACCAAACTACGAGGGTTCTGATTCCTTTCACAAGGATATGTAGGTATCCCATTTATAGGTATGATCCTAACATCAAAACAAACATTCATCTCCTTGGATGTTAATTAATTCCAGAGTTCCCCACTAATTGGATTAAAAACTAGTATTATCATAACAATGCTTAAAAGAATCTATAAATAGTATATGAGAGGATACCATTGATGGTGAAACTATAATACATACGGATGTCTCCATTAATGAAGAACCTTGAATACATATGGATTATTCTAAATCTCACACATGCTAATAATTGATTGAAAATTTTAATGGAAACCTATGTTATACTCAGTAAATTAATAAGGATTCACAAAAATATCTTAAATATATAAGAGAGTCCCGGAGTAAGCAATAATTCCCCCCAAAAGGGTGTGATGAGTCCAAACTCTCATCCTCTCACCCAATGTATGTTCTTAAGTATTTTAGTTCCAAACCTAACGAACACATGCCTTTGGAAAGTAGGTCCCTTTGGATAAAGAACTGTTGGATTTTTCTGGTTCCATAAATAAATCCAATGGAAACCACCCGAAATCAGTGATTCCTAACCAGAACACATGTTCTGGGGGATAAAAAACACCAAACTTTGTATATGGTGGTATAGTTGAGTTCTTATTTGTTCGTGAACTCTTAGAACCCTTATTCATTTACTCTTCACTTTAGAAGGGATTGAGTTATGAGCCTTTATTTGGGATAGTGAGAAGTATAGAGATATGAAACAAAATTTGTTATAAAGATATTAGATTGGGTTTCAAGGTGAGATTGTATCATTGGTGAGTTTATCCCAATTTGGAAATCTAAATCGATGAGGATTGGTTATATTTTAGCTTGGTTTCCTCTAGTGAGCAGAAGTCTTGAATGTAATCCAAATATGGATTTATTTTGAGGTTTTTTCCTATTAGGTTTAGATATGATGGTAATTTTGAGTATTGTTTTAAATAGGTTTATTATTTGGGGTTTTTTTTATTTCATATTTGTAGAGGTGTTGATTATTTAAAAATTTACTCATTCCTTATTGATTTTTAATGTCTTTTAGGTTTACATGTGGTGGTATTCATGTGTTGGGACTCATATTTTGAGAAGATACTCATGGGAAACATATTATTGTGTAACTAGTATCAGTTTTGAACTCATGAATTTTAGTACTTATTATTTATATATTTGGTTTTAGTTTTATTCATGAGAATTTTTTTCAATTTTGAGATCCTAGTTTACCCTCTCAAGTATTATGACCCAAGTTTAGAGCCCATTTTGTTTCCTGATGTGGCATGTTAGTGGATTTTATTATTATTTTCATGGTTGAATGTTATTAATGGAATTGTGGATGGAACTTATTTATATACTTTTAGATATTATTATGGTTTTTCTATTCCTTTTTTATTTAATTATGGTTTTGTAAATGTTTTTTTTGTCAGTGGAAAGTTATTTTTTCTTTGGGTAATTTGTGGAAATGTGTTTATTTTTTAGATTACTTACTTAGGGATGTGTCCCTCCTTTATTTAACCATTTTAGGTGAATTATAAATGGTAGGGAGACAAATTTTAGGTCTCTAATTCCTTAGATATCTACATTCAATGGTTCTGAATTGGGTATTTCTTGGATATCCTTAATGAAATTTATGGGTTTTTCAGTTGGTTTTGAGATGGTGTGTTGTTCTTGGTGATTCTTTTCTTTTTAAACTCTCTAGTTTATTTCCATATCACCAAACTATTTTCAAGGGGTTTCATTGTAGCTTTACTTGTGATTACTAATATTTTTATAGGAGACATTTTGGGGTTTTAAATTAGCATAGTGGGGAGAATTGTTATACCCCTCTGACATAGTCAAGGGTTATATTATTTAATTATGAATTATTTTTATTTTTTTGGTGTGTCCATTTATATTGGGTGTTTCAAGAAGTCATAAGGAGTTATAGGATATGATTATAGTAGTCCACTCCATGGGGTAGGGTGACCACATTGTGGTGATGCTTCCATGCCTTAGTGAATGTTTGGTCGATGGGTGACCACAGCGTAGAGTAGAGGTTGTGTCGTGGAGGGTTTTGTTTTTCCAATGAGTCAAATTTTGGTGAGGTTAGGGATATTATGCAAGGATGTGGTTATGTCATGTAGCTTGTTTGGGAAGGCACGATGATCTGTGGTTTTCAACACTACACTATTATTGATAGAACTCGTGTTTTGGGATTTTGGATTATGGGGTTGTGTTGTACTATAGCCAGGAGGTTGCAGCATGGTGGTAGTATGAGAGGGAAAACCATTTTGTAGGATCAATCGTCTAAACTATGGAGGGAATCAATGGGGGATGTCCCCTTTACTACTTTTAATCCCATTACATCATAAACTAGAGACCATATCACGGACCATCAAGTGAGGGGTTCCTCGTGATGTGGTGCATGGGGCCACACTGTGGTATTTGTTTTCCTATGATTTAATTTTTATGGTTTTTCATTTTATCCACTATTCAATTTTAATAGGGTATATCCCTTACTTCCCCTCCTCATTTTTAACAACCTGTGTAGAGATCATGGGATTATCCTCCTTCCCTTGGTTCATTTATCCTTTTTCACCAATTTCAAATGGATTCTCAAGGTCAATCTCTCCTTTGTTCTTATTTTTACTTTCTTCTTCACCGTGTACCCATTATTTCTTGGATTTCTCATCCCCCATGATCCCTAGGTTCTGTGTTGGTTGAGATTAAGGTGTAAAGTGGTTCTAATTTTGGGGTTTGAATTTTTGGGTCATGGATTGGGTGTCTTCTTGGTTAGTTGAGCTTCACCGTCAATTTTGACTCGTTGTGGATAGGTTTCCACTTAAATGGGGTAAATATTTTTGTTCACTTCATTTATTTTAATTTTCATTGAATTCCTAATGTTTTTTAAGGACTTGTTTCCTAAATTATATATATGTGTGACAGTTATAATGGATTTTATTAATGGTTTAACTATTTTATTACTTATAATAAAGGATTTTTTAAAGGTTTTATAGTTTTCAAAGTGATCATTGAATTATAAGTGTTTGTGAAAATTCATATACAGCTTGTTTCAAATTAATTTCGATGACTAAAGATATATGAACCCATTTGGGTCTTAGAATGGGTAAAAGTGTGATTTTCAAGAATGATTTGAAACGAAGGGGGTGTAATGGATTTAAAAATTACTTGAATGAATAAGTTAGTTGTTTGTTTAAATTATTTATGTGTATTTTTACATGGATAGGTTTTAAAGAATGTTTTAAAGTTGGATTTTAATGATTGGGTATCCAAAGTTGGTTTTTCAACAGGCTCATTTAGCACTTTATGAAATAGATTTTTATGATGAGAATAAGACCCTCAGTTGAACCCCTTACTTTTAACTAGGATTGATATGATTTGTGGACCTATATGGGGATATTGTGTATTATTTTTTATATGGATGATGTTAAAGGGACTGTTTATTATGTGAGTGTTGGAGGTGAGATAAGTTTTTTGCGTATTCTTAATTATGGATTCTTTTTATTTATTTGATTACTCACATCTAGTAGATTGATTTACCAAGGAATCCTAGGTATCAATGGAAGTTTTTTATTCATGTTATATTATATTTGTGTATGATAGATAGCTAGTTCTCTAGGATAGTAACATCCTACTATGGGTTTATTGTTTACCCAGTGATACCCGAAAGGGGTAGTTTAATTAGATGTTCCAATTTCACATAGGGTCTCAGTGAGTGATCTGATGAACCAAGTCCAGTATAATGATTTTTAGGGCCTAGTGAGTTTCCCATGATGCTTATATTTTGTTAAATATTTTTTATTGGGATCATTTTTTGTGCATTGTATGTATCCCCTAACTCTTGATTTAGTTACATTGCACCATTGCTTCAATTATTTCTTATTATAATTTTTTCAATTGATATATTAGTACATATTGTGTTTTTATATTCCATTTTAGTTATGTTTTTGTTTTATATTAAAACTAAATTTCAAAATGGTTTGGATAGTGTGATTTTATAGAAAGCATGATGTTGGATTAAAAATTACAGTTTTGAGAAATCGTTTTGAAAAAGGTAAAAAGGATTAACTTTGTTTTCAAGAATTTAAAATTCATTATTTTCCTTGGTTTGAATGTATTTTCACTAAATTGTAAAGGAATGTTTTTTTATAAAAGTAATTATGGAATAATAATTTCTTTCCCTGTGATTTATTATGAGAAAACCCTATTTTTATCTACATTTCAATATAGCATTAATGAAATTTATTTTGAATGTATTTTCATAAACTCTTTAGTGATATCATAATGGGATTGGTTTCTCTCAAACCATACATACACTAATGGTTGTATGTGATTTTGATATATTTTTTTCAAGGGCCAAGGCTATGTTCTATTACCATAGTTTATGTTTGGATTAGTTTGATAATGGAGGGTGTGAGGTGTGGTGAGTAAACATGGATCATGAGGATATGATTGTTAGTTTATTAGGTTTGGATTTTATTTTAGGATACTGATGTGTTATCCTTGTTGGCCCAAGTATTTCTTTGAGTTTATTTTGAACATGTAATGTTGTGTATTTATTTATGATCATATTATGTGATGGTATAGTTTATATATTTCTATGATTATTCATGTTGTGTTATACTCTATTTTAATGTATCGTTTTTTACTAAATTTTTTATTGATATTCACAAGTATTCGAAATATAGATGGGTCATTTTAGATTTCTATATGGATTTTTTGATGTGTTTGTTTTGATTATGAGGGTTAAATCATTCCCAATGGTTGTATTTTGATACCCTAGAACTATTTACCATCTTGGGGTAATGAATAATGCACCTAGGGCCTTCTATGAGCCAGGTCAGGTGATGTATTGGGTTGACCTAGGTTGGTTTGTTATAATATGATTAACATTAATGTTATAATGTCCTAAAAACTATTGCATTGAAATGTAGATATAAGTTCCCCACTATGATGAGAACCTTGAAGTGATATGCAAATATTATTAAAAATATATCATACGGCTAGGATAACACTCTATGATGGGACACGTAGTATATTGGCTATCAAGTGTGATTAATCATAAGAGGAAGAGACTTTTTCCATAAATTTCACACTATTTGATATCTAAGATGGGGGAGTATGAGGGTAGATCCACTTATAGGAATTCAAAATGTTTATGTTTCATTAGATATTCATGTCTTCAGACATGTGTAATGATACTTGTACTTTAAGATTATTATTAATACATATCAAGTCTCGTGAACTTTGACGTATTGACCAAAACCATGATGACATATGTTTATGAGAAGTAGGATAAATTGGGTGCATTATGAATGATATGTCATTAATGAATTATTAGAGAAATTATTTTTCTCTTTTATCTATATAGAAGTTGATATCTCGTGCATTTGATTGGAATGTAATCATCTACTAAAATCCATGGTCATGGTGCATTAAAAAGTTCATTTTAGATAGTCAAAGAAAAAGAAATAGAGCATATAGATTAATGACACAGGTATAAAACCTGTTTGATGATGAAAAATCATGAAACATGGTTTATATTATACATAGGGAATTCATATTTGGTAGTCATCAATGTGACAATAACTTATTCCTTTATGGGTTCCTTGATGATTTTCTAAACACTGATCTTGTACTTTAGGCAATCCTGCCTATTGTAACTAAGGAATAGGCCTGGAGGGTTGCACACTTAGTGTATCTATCGATCTCAGATAAATTCTATTTGAATTTTATAGTTATAATAAATATTATAATCAAGACCGAGTAGGAATATTTATTGAAGATCTATTTATTTGATCGCAAACACTCAGTCACTAGTTATATTCAAGATAGAATATATATATATATATATATATATATATATATATATATATATATATATATTTGTGTGTGTGTGTTTTGAATATTAAAAAATATATTTATTCACAAGACCATTGGATAGAATATTTATTTTTGATTTTTATTATCTTCAAGGTATAAAATAATATTTATTATTAAATAAATATTATAATTACATTAATTTTTAAATAAATATTTATTCACAATATCATTGAATAGAATATTTATTTGTTTCATATTTTATTCATAATAAAGTAAATATAAAATTTATTTATTTATCAAATAAATAATATTTATTTATTACTCAAGGTTTGATAAATGTTATGGAGTAAATACAAACCTGGTTATTAGTTCAATGAAAATGATATATTAAATATCATTTAAATAAATATTAATTTATTTTTTAAATAAATTATATTTATTTTATCTGTAAGAATTTCTCATTTTAAGGAATTATTATTATTATTATTATTATTATTATTATTATTATTATTATTATTATTATTATTATTATTATTATACATGGGGCTCTCTAGGGACTAAGTAATTGGTTAAGGTTCTATATAAAATTACCAATTCTGAACCTAGTGCTATAAAAACCCCGTTATATCGTTTTCTTTGTTTAGTCATAAGATACATCATTGTTCATAATGAATTGTCACTAAATAATTGTCTCTTGATAAATAACATCTCTAGGGTTTCTCTTGGGTTTAAGATAATTCCTACACCACTTTCCTCCCTATCAAGTAAAAAATAGAACTAGAGAGAGAGTCCTTTAATCTCGAAAAATTTTGTTCTGATCATAGAAAACAAATAAAGATGAATAGATTTTTCATTCTAGCACCTCAGGTTTCATTGGAATCATTTAGAGATTGAAGAGCATTCATGGATCACCTCTATATGGATTCTATTTCCGATCCTCTTTGTGAAACAATGCTACAACCCAAAATGGGTTCAATCATTTGAAATCTACATCAAAGGAAGATCTTAAGACCAATGTATTTTTTTATTAAATTAATTATAAAATTAAAGTGAAAAATACACTAATCATGTTTCTGAGATTCCTTATCAAGTTTCATCATGTATATCAATTGTCATGATGATTCTTTATTTTGATCTTGTGAATTATTCATTTGATATGAAAAAAACCAAGTTAGACACCTTGCCGACACCACTTACCATTATATCTAGAACCTTTAAGTGGTATTAGATTGATCATGTTAAAATTTATAATTATTTATTGATCATTGATCAATTTATGCATTTTTTATTATTTTTTCATTTCTATTTTATTCATTTGTTAATCCATAATTTGAGATATCTTATTCATTAACCTTTATATAACCAGTAACAAGTTACTAACACATGTATAATATATAAATAACCCATAAAGAGGTGTTGATAATTGTTTCAAGATAACATGGTACTACATGTAATGTAACCAGATCTACATACTATGTACCCATATTCACTACACCAAGACATAATCATGAAATATATGGCTGGTATTTTAAAGGAATATGTGATATCATTACACGTCGTGTATTGACCGTAACCTACTTGAACACCATTTTAGGGAGTAAAAACCATTTAGTTGGCATACACGATGTGTATTACTATATAGTTTGGAAAATATATATTCAAATACATGTCATACTTTTATTATATGTTGTGTAAGGATTTAAAATTGATAAACATGGTCTAGATGGGATGACCCAAAATGTAGCTTGTGTGTACTTCATATAACCTATAAATTTCCTCACATAATACACATCGAGTTACTAGGAGTGTATCATGTATGGAATAAAAAATCATTACCCAATATGTCCACACACCATGTAACTTATGCACATATGTGTAGAGTACACTCCAAGCCATGTTGTACACTATATAATTAATTTACATGGAAGGAAAATTAATTGTGCCATTAAATCTAATTAACACATGTTCTCATGTTATAAATTGATGGTACATGTCATGTGATATATTTTAAATAATATTAAAATCTTATTTACTTTCCACATTAAATTAAAAACCGCACACCATGTGTGGTCATTACATGTCATGTACTCAATGTGCATTAAAAGTAGTACACGTTGTGTAAATTAACACATTTCTGTGTGTTATAAATTAACAGTAAACTCCATGTAATTATATTACATAATATTTATACTAAATCTTGTGTGAGTTCACATTACATGATAAGGACCTTTCCACGCAAGGAGTAATTGAGATTGGTATACATCGTGTTGCCTCAAAGTAAACATTTTGTTCTTAATTAATTTAAAATAAAATTAATTTTTTAAATTTTTTAAAATTAAAATGGATGATAATATCAAGGAATGTTTAGATGGTCATTAAGATAAATGAATTAATTAATTAAAAATATAATAAATTTATTAATTTGGTTAATTTATCTTAAATAAAGAATTATTGAAATGAATAATGGCTAGTTGTTTTAAATTCTTATATGTTACATGTATGTGACTGGTCATTAGCTTGACCAACCAATGTATGTGTCAGGTTTCTATTTAATTTAATAATATTATATGGTTTTTTATATGTTATAAAATTTTATTAAATTAAATATGATGGTCTATCTATCATTACATTCTTCTTAATTATGTAAGACCAGTGTGTCCATGATTTATTTTACGTATCACATAACCTTGGTCCCCTTCACCTTTATGTGAGTTAAAGATATGTATATGATAGAGAACCAAGGGTATGAGGTAGTTCAAAACTCAATATGAGATGAAGTTAACCAAAAAGGTACAAAATTCAATGAATATTTTATCTTGATTCGTGCCTAGCTCAAGGAGTTTTACCCTAAGGGTCATAGGTTTATTTATCATCAACTCAATAAACCAACCATTATAAAGATCATGACCATGTCACTTTATTTAATTTATTTGTATCTAGTGCATGGTTTATTTTTATGTATTCTTTATCATGATCACATAAATAAATAAATTAACAATCATGCAATATGAAATTAAAATAAATTGTATTATACAAAAATTAATTTATGAGAACATGGATAATTAATTAATAAAATCTGCATGATATTGAAAATACATGTAAAAGGATAAAATAACGAAATTTTCACATAATAAAAAAAATCCTTAAAGAAAAATATTAATTTAGAAAGCCTTCCATTACTTTATTTAGAATAGACCCATAGAAATATGTCTTGGTTTGACCCATGATAGGACACTTTCTTTTATCAGGTAATTATAATGAAGGTTTTGGGATGACATAACCAAGTCAACATCAAGAGGAGTATCCCTCGATAGACTTGGTGTGACTTGGAGTTAAATATTGAGGAAATACAAGTCATTATTTTAGGATTGGGGAGTCTATTAAATGGATTAAGGGGTTGTGGGTTAATTCATTTGGCAAGAAAGAATACCTAAATACCTTTGAGTAATTAACTAGATCCTTTTTTGGGTTATGAGAAGAGAAATGTCGATCCTTGCCACTATAATGTCCATAAAATAAGAACAATTTGAGTAAAATTGTTAGGTTTATTGGGACTTGAGAAAATAGTGGGATACTAGTTAGATAATTAATATTATTTCATCTATCATATCTTAGAAAATAAAGTTAAAAGACCATAAAATATGGTTTTATTTTTTTGTAAAAAATATTAATTTTATCAACCTTGATATACCTATATTTTATATTAGATATGGAGTGTCTCATGACTATAAATAACTTTCAGGAGTGGTATAGGCACTTGCACATTGTACTACACCAAGACTTGGATCATTACATGCTAGAGTCCCAAGTTTCTGGTCCTTTTATAAAGGAGGCAAGTGAGTAAGAGCTATGTGTCTATATCAAACACTTTTATGATTAACTAGGTATCTAATTTTTTATTTTATTATCCATATCAAGTGAGAAATATAATTCACATGAAAATAAGGATACATATTCCATACAAAAACATCTAAAAAATATTTATTAAGAGAGATCTATACAAGAGCGGTTTATGATCTCTAAGGCACTCCTTGTGTGAAAACATGAAGAGGGTTCACCATATGGACCTCAAGTATTCAATAAGATTAGATAAATTTAACATCTAGAAATTCTAGGGTTAATCACCCTGATTAATTGGTCATGGATCTCATACTTATTTCACTCCCTCATAGCTTCACTGTCTTTGTTATGAATTTTAATATGAACATCATTGAGAAGTATCTCCCATATATCCTTACTCTACTTTTATAGGTAGATAAAGATATAAACTATGAAAATATTTTTATACTTATTTTTAACAATAGAAAGATAAAATAGAAAGTCTCTAAGACTAAATTTAAGTCCAAGGGATCAAAAAACTCCAAAACAAGAGGAGGGTCAAGGGGAAGGAAAGTGAACAAGATGTAAACTATTTTTCATGTGACAATAATGGCCACCGGAAGAATAAATACCTTTTGTCAAAGAATAAAGGGGTATTTAGGAACATTATTTATCAATTTCATATTTATATTTCTAAAAATTGGGTATTAGATACATCATGTGGTGCTCACATTTATATTAAAATGTAGGAACCAAGTAGATTCAAAAGAGTGGCCTGAGGTGATGTGGATCTATGAGCATACAATGGAGAAAGACTCATTGTAGTGGATATTAGAGACTATGACCTCATATTTACAACAAGAATGATCTGGTATTTAAAGAACTATTATTATGTTTCTTACATTACCAAAAACATTATATTTGTATCTTGTCTTGATAAGGATTTTTTTATTTTTAAATTTATAAATAAAAGTTTATACTTTTACAAAATATTATATTTTATTGTATAGAACACCTAAATAATGGTCTTTATATGTTGGTGTATAAAAACCAAGTGCTGGAAATCAATAAGTAATCTATTTTTCAAGACTCATATCACATCTGATTTTGGTATCACTGACTATATCATGTAAGTGAAAAACTCTTGAAAAAATATATCAATATGGATATTTATATTCTTTTTAACAAAAAAAACTTGGTACATATCACACTTTTTTACAAGGTAAAATGATTGAATCCCAATTTAGTGTAAAGGGTGAAACGACCATAATGATTCTTGAATTTGTTCATATAGATGTGTGTGGACCTTTTCCAATTAAGTTATGGGGTGGATACTCATTTTTCAGAACTTTTACTAATGATTTTAAAATATATGGATGTCTTCTTAATAAGGTATAAGTAAGATTTCTTTGAGAAATTAAATAAATACAAGAATAAAGTTGAGATCCAACTTTGTAATAAGATAAAGAAACTCTGCTTGGACTATGGTGTAGAATATCTTAACCAAGAGTTCATTGATTATATATGGGATTTTGGGATTATATACCAATTAACTCTTTATACACCATAGTGTAATGACATAAGTTAAAGGAAGAAATTAACCTTGTTAGATATGGTGATATCAATGATGAGTCCCACAATCTTCTATTTTACTTTTAGGGATATTTATTACTAAAGATAGTGCATTTACTAAACCAAGCTCCAACTAAAATGGTGAATGAAATTCCTTATAATATTTGGTGTTGAAATAAATATGTGTTTTCAAATTTAAATGTATGGGGATGTGAATAATTTTTTATGTCCTCTTCAAGTAACAAATTTTCATCCTGAGGCACAAAGTGTATCTTTATATCATATCCTAAACATATAAGTGGTATAACCTATGAAATCCCCCAAATAAAAGGGTAATGGTGGAAAGACACACCATGTTCCTTGGGAGGGATAACATATCCAAAAGACATAGTCGAAGCTAGTTAGACTTAGATAAATTAAAGGATCACAATACACAATAGTTGGCATATAAATAGATTACCCAAAACCCCAAGAAATAGGATTTTCTAAAGACATAATAAGAGTTTAGGAGTACTATAGAGGTTAGAGAGATAGAGATATATATTTTCTAATTACTGAGGATGGTGACTCATTATTGGTTGATAATAGTGAACTTGTGTCCTATAAGAAATCATAAAGTGACTTATAATATATTAAATGGAAAGAATCCATGAATTCGGAGATGGATTACATATACCAAAACTAAGTTTGGATCTTGCTAAATCTTTCAATGGATGTGAATACTGTTGGTTTCAAATGGGTATTCAAGAAAATACTAGAAATGGATGTATAAGTCAATACCTATAAGGCATGAATGATTGAAAAAGGATTTAAATAACATCAAGGCATCGACTATGATGAAACATTTTCAGAATATAATATAATAAAATCCATAATAATTCTACTTTAAATAGAATCTTACCATGACTATGTTATTTGAGAAATGGATTTCAAAATATCCTTCCTTAATGGGAACCTTTTGAAAGATGTATATATGACACAACCAGAAGGTTTTGTGACTCAAAATGATACCAAAAAGGTATAAAAGTTACATATATATATTTATAGATTAAATAAAGTATCCATATCATTGAAAATTATCTTTGATGGAGCTATTAGAGAATTTGGATTCATAAATAGCGAATGTAGTTCTTTTTTATAAAAGAGGTTTAGTGAGAGTTCAGTTGTTTTATTAATAGTATATGTTGATGACATATTATCAATTCAAAGTGATATACCAATATTAAAATCTATTAAGAGGTGGTTGAAAAAAAATCTCCATAAAGGACTTAGGTTAAGTGGCCTACATTCTTGGGATCAAGATCTATCATGATAGATCCAAGAGGTTGTTTGGACTATATTAATGTATTAAATAAATTTATTATGGAACAATATAAGTGGGGATTATTTATAATGTCACATGGAATACATCTACCCAAGAATATATGTCCTAAAACACAAGAAGGGAAATAAATGGTGAATAGGATTCCATATGAATCAATGATTTGATCAATCATGCATATCATGTTATATATCATACTTGATGTTTCCTATGACTTGAGCAAGGTAAGAAGATTTCAAGAAGGCCCTGGAGACTTCCATTGGATGTAATTAAAGACTATCATAAAGTATTTTAGGTATAATAAGGAAATATTCTCGGTTTATGGAAGAGATGATGAGCTACTCTTAAGCCGATATATAAATTATTTTTTCCAAATTGATATGGATGACATGAAATCATAATCAGTATATGTAATATACTTTAATGGAGTGTCTATGATCTGAAATTTTTTAAATCATATTTTGGTCACTCATTCTACAGTATAGTATTTATATATTATGGTTCTGATGCATTCAAATAAGTAGTCTAGATACACAGCTTCATCTAGAAGATTGATGTGGTGGCAAGCAGTAAAGACCCTATTACATTGTACTATGATTATACTATAGTTGTGTGACTTTTCAAGGATCCAAGGTCGCATAAGTGGTTTAATTGTATACTTCATATGTTTTATCTCTTGAGTGATTTTTCTTAGAGAGGTTATGTCAATGAAAGTATAGCTTCTATGGATAAGAACATAGAAGTCCCATTTACTAAAGACTTGTCTTATAATAAGCATAAACATAATGTGAGATCTAGTAGAATTAAAGTTATTAGAAGTTATCTCTATTAAAAGTTGTATTTTATTGGACTTAGTTCCCTAAAACCAACTAATTTTTACTTTATATTACATGTGTATATTCAAATATGTGAATATTAATAAAAGTATTATCACATATTGATTATTCTTCTATGTAACATTAATCTGATAATTTCCTAAAATATTTGTAAAATTGAAAATGATGAGAACCTTAAAGTGGTATGACAATATTCTTAAACTTTTGTCCTATAGTTATGATAAAATTTTATTATGGGACACATAGTATGTTTCCTATCATGTGTGAGTATTCATAAACAGGTGAGACTTTATTTCTTGAATTTTGAACTTGGTAATATCTAAGATAAGAGATTATGAGGATAGATATGAATGTTGAAATTACATAATTTTATGTGTCATTGGATATTTCTATTTTTTAATGTGTGCAACAATCCCTAGACTTTAAGATTATTGTTAATGCATATTAAGACTCACATTTGATGTATTGACCAAAACTAATATGACATATGTTCATGGGAAGTGGGATAAGTTGTGTGTTCCATGAATGATATGTTAATAATGAATAAGTCAGGAAGGTATTTATTCCTTACATATATATGTAAGTTTATACCTTAGGTCCTTTGATTGGAATGTAATCATATAATAAAATCAATGACTAGGGTTTATTGAAGAGATCATTTCAGATAGTTAATGAAAGAGAGATTTAGCACATAGATTGATGAAATGGGTATGAAACCTTATTTATGATGAGATATTGAGATGGTTATTTTATTATACAGTGAGAATTCATATGTTTTTTCATAATTGGGACATTAATTTCTTTCTATATGGGTGGATTGATGTGTTACTATATTCGGATCTTGGACTTTAGGCATGCCCTCCTAATTTCACTAAGGAAGAGGTGTAGAAGTTCATACACTTAGTGTATTTATCAATCATAGTTAAATTATATTTGACTTTAATTTTTGGAATAAATATTATTATCATGATCAAGTAATAATATTTATTCAGGATTTATTTATTTGATCACAAATATTCAATCAAAGGTTATATTCAAGAGAGAATATATGTGTGAGTTAAATATTAAATAAATATTTATCTTTAAGACCAAAAAATAGAATATTTTTTTATATCTTGTATTATTCACAAGGTATTAAATAATTTTTATTTAATTACATGAATGTTAAAATAAATATTTATTCACAAGATAGATGAATATAATATTTTATTGTTTCTTATTTTATTCTCTAGGTTATAAATAATATTTATTTATTAATAAATGAATATCTATTTAGTTATGAAAATATTTGAAAAATATAAATATTTATTTGTGAGACTGTGAATATAAATTTATTTATATTTCAAATGAATGATTTTTGTTTATTATTCAAGATTCGTTAAATTTCAAGGAGGAAAGATATACCAAATTATTAGTTTGGTGACAATGATATATTTAATATGATTAAAATAAATATTAATTTATTTATTCCATAAATTATATTTATTTTATCCATAGTCATTTCACATGTCAAGGAAATAATCATATTATTATTATTATTATTATTATACATGGGGTTCAATAAGGATTAAGTAATTAGTTAAAGCCATATGTGCAATTACCAATTCTTAACCAAGTTATATAAATACCTTGTTATATAATTTTATATAGTTATTCACAAGAGACATTATTGTGAACAATAAATACTCTCAAGATAATTCTCTTTCAATTAAGAACATCCCTATGGATTCTCTCAAGGATAAGATAATAATTCCACCAATTTCTTACCTCTCAAGAATGAAAGAATAAGAGGGAGAATAATTTAAACCTAAAAGATTGTGTTGTGCTCAAGTAAAACAATGCAAGATGAATGGATTATTCGTGTTAACACCTTTAACTCCATCAACAGCATTCATAGATTTAAGAGAACGTGTGGATAACGAAAAGAGGGATTATATTTTAGATCCTACCGGCACAACAATGGTATAACTCAAATGGGGTTCAATCAATAAATATATACATTTAATAAAGACATCAACATCAAAGTATTTTCTTATTATAAAATTAATTATAAATTTAATGTGAATGATCCCCATCTCATAGTTCCAAAATTCTTTATCAAGTTTCATTAGGTGTATTCATTAACATGATTATTCTTCATTATGATCTTTTGTATTATTCATTGAATTCAAAAAAAACCATGGCATGGTTAATCCCTAGTAAAAGGGGTAAAACCTTGAAAAATTTTTATAGATACAAGTCATTTTAGTTCTATAAACTATGAACAACCAATATCTACCACAACATGGTTTATTCTTATGGTAGAAATATAATTATTATAAACCACATCGTAGTGATTATTAAACCATGATGTGTTAATGTCAAAAAGTGATGTTATTTTTTCATGACACATTTTTATTCATTTTTTACACAAACTTTGAAAAGGTTTTATAAAAATTATAAAACCACTGTCATTTTTATCTCAAAACATTTCATGGTTTAGAAAACCTTCAAAACCCATGACTATTTAAAAAAATAGTTTCTTGAAAATCATATTTTTTTAATTTCTTAATCCATTTGAAACCTCAATCCAAATGGGATAGAATTGGGTCCAATTCCACTATCATGATTTGGTTCATACAATTCTCCTCTAAAAATATTGGAAAACATCAGCCAAAATTGATTATGCCACATGATCTCTCCTTTTTTCTGGGATAGATAAAATAAATGAAGAATGATGTACCTTTTTCTATGCCAATATAAATTTTTCCTACATATTATCCATGATATTGATAATTATAACTAAGAATTATCCAAAGGAATCCTTTATCTTAGTGTATCCATGGGCTATAAAAATCTCCCATCACTTAAGAAGGACCTTCTCTTCCTCACGGTTTTCAAGTAACTTATTTAAAGGTAAAGAGTATGTTAAATGGGGGAGAGAGATAGAGATTTTTAGTTCAAGGATAATTCTATGATAGGAATAACATGTTCTGCTTCATGGTATTGTCCTCCTAATATAGGCAGAAGTGGTGATCCGTATTTTTTACGATTGGGACTTATCTCAATTTTGAGTTTCTTGGAGTCTCAATATCTCCATAGGGGTAAAACAATAAATTTTCCCTAGTAGGTGATTTCATAAAAATTATCCAATGTTTAGGTTGATTTAGGGGTGTGGTGTTTACCCTGTGGTTGAGTCAGCATAGAATTTTGAGCTCAATGGGATCTTGATACAAACATATTAAGTATAAAAATATTATTTATAGCTCATGCATGTGTATTTGTGATGTGACACTTATATATATTTAAATATGAATAAAATAAAAATTATGACCCTATGGATTTATCTAGAATATAAGTATTACCCTAAGAGTGTTATAATCTAGGTTATCAATGGAGTTTTTGGGTTCAGGCTATCGTAGACGGGTTAATTAATTAAATAAATCAATTTAACTAATTGATTAATTAATTGGATTGTTCATGGAGAAACCCTAGTTTCCCTCTATAAAACATTTATTATGGTTATATCCTAGGTTTATCCACCCATGTGATCGATGGATAACCCTGAGTGGGGGTAGAGGGAGAATGGATAAATCATAGGGGAATAGAAGACAAATAGAAAAGTATAACCGAATATGTGATAGAAATGATGAACACACCTACAGTTTCAAGTGTATTGAAGCAATTAAAATTTTAATATCTAAATTTTTTAAAAGGAAACACTATTTTCGATATCCTACATGATATGTCACATTGAGCTTAAGGGAAAAATTGAATAATATTTAAATGTTACTATTAAAACCTTTCAATTAGAATGGAAGGAATGAAAACTATTAACTAAATTATGAAAATATGGTTTACAAATGTATATATAATTAATTATTTTGTGAAAAATTAATTATAAATTAGTGTAAAATCCTTTTTGAAATAAAAGTAAATTTTTTTCTGAAAAACTATTTAGATGTGCACAAGTGTATTTTATACCAATATATTAATAAATCACTCTTGTTGGATTATATTGATTATATATATATATATATTTATTTAATTTAATGTCTAAAATTAATATTATGTGTTTATAGACTTGATATAATAAAAAATCCAATTTTATGAATAAAATAATTATTTTTCAAAAAAGATAGTTTTTCCACCTTTTGATGGAGCACTTGTTTTAAATCTGGTTTTTGAAAATTTTATAAGTCCTATTTGAAAAAATAAAATTATTGTTTTAAATAATAATATCAAAATTTACTTTAGTTGAATTTTTGTTATTTTTTTGATAAATTTCAGGTTTTGGTGAATAGTTAAAAAATAATGCATTTGAATTGAAAACAAATTTTTCATCAAATTTATTAATTGTGTTAAATTATATTTTTTAATTGTTTTAAAGTATAATTAGATAAATATTTTATAATTTAATCCAATATAGGTAATTGGAATCAATTTTACATTGAAATTTGATATTAAAACTTTATAAACTTTTGAACATTTTACTTTAAAAACATGCATTCTCATTCTGTCAACGGAATTAACTTTTAATTAAATTTCTACAATTACTATGTTTTGAATTTTGAAAATTTTAAATTTTACTCTTGCATATATATGGCTTACCATCTCCATGATTATAATGTATTTTATTTTTCATAACCATACTTAATGGTTTGATTTAAAAGTATAATTGATGTATAAAAATGATAATCATGTCATGAATATAATTCTAGAGATGATGGACTAATAAACTCTTTGACTATTGACATCATAAAAAAGTCATTTTTGACTCAAGTACCAAATATCGATAATGTTGTAATAGTGGGTTCCCTAGACCCAACTTGAATAGTACTTTTGATTACCAATTCATGTACACAATTATTTATACATTATGTACACTTACAATTATTGTGTAAATATTTCTAGGTCCACTATTTAATGGTAATTTACATATATTAATTATCATATTAAAAGGTTATAGAATATCTGATTCTATAATGAGAACCTTGAGATATTATGACATTAATCTTAAACTAAGGTCATATGGTCTAGATATATCATACTGACTAGAAAAACTTGATTTCTAACTATCAGGTGATGGGGGTTCATAAGAATTGATACTTCTTCTAATGAAGTTTTCACTTGGTGATCTTTAGTAGTGAGATCTTTAGGATAAATCATCTAATAGGAACACCACATGTTTTGGGTGTCATGGGTTGTTCCTATGTATGAACATGTGTATTTGTCTCCATACTTGAGATCATTATCAATGTATACCATTTGATCACATACTTTGATGCAAGGAAAAAACCATGATAATTAAATCATGGTGAGGTAGCTTGTGGAGGGTGAATCATTGGTGGTATGGAATTGGTTGAATGGTTAAGAAAGGATTTGTCACTTTTGGGTCGAGGAAGTAATATATCTCAGACCTTGTTGATCAAGATGCTAGTACCATTATAAATCCTTGGCCAAGGTAGTGGAAAGGTAAATCTATCTAGTTATATCAACAAATAATAATGAAATAAAAGGTAGATGATAAAAGAGTGCATCTTTCTTTATGAGATATCTAAAGACAAAGAGATTATATTATACAGTGCGTATTTGTAGGTTGGTTGTCGTTGCAATGACTATCCTTGTCTCTTTAGGGGTCATGATGGGTTGCTACACTTCGCTCTTGGTCTGTGAGCATTATTCACTACTATAGATATAAGGACCTTGAGGGTCACACAAAATAGTGTTTTCAAGAATCTGTTATATTCCATTGAATAGGTATATTGGACTTGGTGGGACCTGCCACATGGTCCGAGTGTTTTCCAAGTTATCGATCACCGATAAATATACAAATTCATATTATTCAAGTAAAGAATAATTGGTATTTAATTTATTTATTAAATTTATCTACAAGTTAGGTAAATTTGAGAAATAATATTAATCAAACGAATATTATTTTAATATTCTAAATTCGTTTAATATTAAGCTGGAATGATGATTCGAGTTAAATGACTTGGGATTTTCTCACGTAATATATTTAACATATATTAAAGGTTTTTGATAAAATATTTATGATGTGGTTTAATTCATAATAATTGCATATTTAGTGGGAGTTTTATTTCCTGGGGTTGAGGAACCCTTTTCGGGATTTTGACACACCCACTATATAAGCAGGGAGAGAGTTCATTTCCATTGACTATTCGTTAATTTTTGAATGATAACCTCTCTATACTACCCCTTTTTAGAGAGAGAGAGAGTATCTCTCTCTCTCTCTCTGAGTGATGATCCAAGAACGCCTTCATGAATCGAAGGCAGATGATCGCGATGATTTTAGGGACATCAAAGTCATTGTCGAATCGTCGTGCTAGCACCGAAAATTTGATGATCGACACTCCTATGGATTTTTAAAGCATGTGTGCACAATATAGAAGAATCATTAAATGGATATTTCAAGTAGAAATAACTGGAGACAAGAAAATGTCAAGCACAAATTTATATATGAAAGATATTTGTTTTCAGTTTTTGTTTTGTGCTCTTTTTAATTTATGTGATATCCTCATACTGTACTGGGGATCGAATCATCAGAGACGAAAAGTCTAATTATCCCGATGATAAAAAAAATTAAAAAATATTTTCTCCACTAGCTTCCGCTATGACCCTAGTACCTTCAATTAGTATTAGAGGGATCATCTAAATTTTTTGAGCCTATCAAAATTAATTTTCATTAAATTAAGCATAGGATTAAATTTTGTTCCCAATGGTATATACCGTGCATCGATCCAATTTTTTGATGGCCAAGTTATGGTCATTTGAAATACTTAATATGGGTCATTTTTTGGTTATAGAGTATTAAAATTTGATGAATTTTATCTCGTTCTTATTTTATATGGTGGAAATTTTGGTGATTTCATTATCTAGCCATTTTTTCTGATCACCATAATTAACACAAGTTTTTTTGTTTTAATTATAATTATAATAATAATAATTTTATTATAATAATTATTATTATTATTTTAATTATAATTATTTAAAAGGGGGGATATTTGTATCCTTTGTAAAGCCGTAAAAATGTGTGGTTAATTTCCCCAAGAAAAAACCAAAAAAAAAGGGGTGTGGAAATCCTTTCAAAGGATGTGCGAAAGTAAGACATAAAAAATAAAATAAAATAAAAAACCCAAAATACCCCTTTGGGTATTCTTCTATGTGGTTGGGCTAGCCTTTTTTAGTCACGGAGTTCTCCTCCTCCCCAGATCCTACCCAACTGGGTACCCGAGTGTGCCACCATCTGAGTTTTTTTTTAATAATTTTTTAAAAACAGGCTAGGTTAAAAAAAATTTGAAAATACGCCACAAAGGCGGCATCCATGATGCCGCCTTTCCCCTAAAATAGAAAAAATATATTTTTTCTATTTTTATTTTTATTTTTCTTCTATTTTATTTTTTTTTTGTTTATATATATATATATATATATATAAACAAAACAAAACAAAATTAACAAAAATAAAATTTTCAGCAGAATTTATCCGCTATTTAAAATCCAGTAGTACTGCCATTATAGCAATCTAGATTCTGACATAAGCTATCACCCAGGGATCCTTTTTATAAGAGATCTTACCCTGAAATCATTCTGCATTTCCGATGTGGGATTCAGGTTCTCCATTTCCTGTACAGAACATTCTGCATTTCCGATGTGGGATTCTATTTCAAGTACGTGACTTTGAAAGACTATAAAATATAAACTATAAGGCCAATATAAATGAAACATAAAACATGGATTAAACATATAAAAAATAGTTGAAAAAATCATAAAAAATGATGATAAAAAATAATTTATAATCTTTCAAAACCACTTACTTGAAACATAAGAAGTTTCAAGTACTTGATTTTGAAAGCTTATAAAATATAAATTATACGACCAATATAAATGAAACTTAATACATGAATTAAACATAAAACAAATATTTGAAAATAAAAATAATTTCGTAAAAAATACTGATGAAATATAATTTATAAGCTTTCAAAATGACCAACATGAAACTTAAAAATGTTTCAAGCACGTGACTTTGAAAGCCTATAAAATATAAACTATAAGACCGATATAAATGAAACATAAAACACGGATTAAAAATATAACAAATAGTTGAAAATAAAAAGAATTTCGTAAAAAATGTTCATGAAAAATAATTTATAAGCTTTCAAAACCACCTACTTGAAACTTAAAATGATTAAAGTATGCGGTTTTGAAAGACTAAAATATAAACTATAAGACCGATATAATTTAATGTTAAAACATGGATTAAACATATAATAATTTATTTAATTATTAAATTAATATTATTAATAATTAAATATATAATAATTAATTAGTTAATTATAAATTATTAATAATTAATTATATAATAATTTACTAATTAATTAGTAATATAATTATTCAGTATATAATAGTTAATTACTAAATTAGTAATATAATTATAAATTATATTTATCCATTATAATTAATAATTAGTAATTATTCAAAATTATTATATAATAATTAATTAGTTAATTGTTTGTATAATATTTAATTATATAATAGTTAATTAGTAATATAATTATAAATTAAAATTATTCATTATAATTATTAATTATAATTAATCATTATAATTACTAATTACTAATTATTCATTATAATTACTAATTATAATTATTAATTATTAATAATTAAATATTAATTTGTTAATTAATAATATAATTATTAATTATAAAACTATTAATTGTATAATAATTAGTTAGTTAATTAGTAATTATTAATAGTAAAATATATAATAAATAATTAGTTAATTACTTATATAATTAGTAAATTTGTAATATAATTATTAATTATTTAATAATTAATTAGTTACTTAGAAATATAATTATTAATTATTTAATAATTAATTAGTTACTTAGAAATATAATTATTAATTATATAATAATTAATTAGTTGATTAGTAATATAATTATTAACTATATAATTTGTAATTTGTTAATTAGTGTTTATTAATCATTAATTATATAATAACTAATTAGTTAATTAGTAATATAATTATTAATTATATAATAGTTAATTAGTTAATTTTTTGAGAAAGATAGAGTCGAGACCCTTTTTATAATTAGTTAATTGGTAATATAATTATAAATTATAATTATTCATTATAATTATTAGTTGGTATTTATTAAAAATTATTATATAACAATTAATTAGTTAATTGGTAATTTAATTATTAATTATATAATAGTTAATTAGTTAATTAGTAATATAATTATTCATTATAACTATTCATTAGTAATTATTAAAAATAATTATATAATAAATAAGTAGTTAATTAGTAATATAATTATTCATTATAATTATTCATTATAACTATTAATTATTAATTATTATTTATTATTTATTATTTATATAATACTTAATTAGTAATATAATGATTAATTATATAATTATTAACTGTATAATAATTAATTATTTAATTAGTAATATCATTATTAATTAGTTAATAATTAATTAGTTAATTATAAATATGATAATTAATTATAATAAGTAATTATAATTATTAATTAGTAATTATTAATAAATAATTATGTAAAAATTAATTAGTTAATTAGTAATATTATTATTAATTATATAATAATTAATTAGTAAATTTTTAATATGATTTTTAATGATTATTATTCATTATAATTATTAATTAGTAATTAGTAATATAATTAATAATTATAATTATTCATTATAATTATTAATTAGTAATTAATAATAATTAATTATATAAAAATTATTTAGTTAATTTTTAATATTATTATTAATTATATAATAATAAATTACTAAAATAGTAATATAATTTTTAATTACATTTATTCATTATAAATATTAATTATTAATTAGTAATTAGTAATTAGTAATTAGTAATTATTAATTATTAATTAGTTAATTAGTAATATAAATATTAATTATAATTTGTCATTATAATTATTAATTATTAATTATATAACAATTAATTAGTAAATTAGTAATATAAATTTTAATTAAATTTATTCATTATAATTATTAATTATTAATTATTAATCAGTAATTAGTAATTATTAATTTTTAATTAGTAATATAAATATTTATTATAAATATTAATGATAAATATTACTTATTAATTATTACTTATACAGTAATTATTTAGTTAATTATTAATATAACTATTAATTATATAATAATTAATTAGTTAATTAGTAATATAGTTATTAATTATATAATAGCTAATTAGTTAATTAGTAATATTATTATTAAATATAATTATTATAATTTTAATTAGTAATTATTAATAATTAAATATGTCATAATTAATTAGTTAATTAGTAATATTATCATTAATTATACAATAATTAATTATTAATATAATTATTACATATATAATAAATATTTAGTTAATTAGAAATATAATTAATAATTATAACTAATTAATTAGTAATTAGTAATTATTAATTATTAATTAGGTAATTAGTAATATAAATATTTATTATAATTATTCATTATAATTAGTAATTAGTAATTAATAATTATTAATAAGTAATTAGTAATTATTAATTAGTTAATTAGTAATATAAATATTAATTATAACTATTCATTAAATTATTAATTATTAATTATTAATCATTAATTATTACTTATATAATAATTAATTAGTTAATTATTAATATAACTATTATTTATATAATAATTAATTAGTTAATTAGTAATATAATTATAATCGTTCAAAGTCACGTACTTGAAACATTTTTATGTTTTAAGTATGCGGTTTTGAAAGTTTATAAATTATTTTTCATTAAAAAAATTTTGTAAATTGCTTTTGTTTTCAACTATTTCTTATATGTTTAATCAATGTTTAACATTTCATTTATATTGGTCTTCTATTTTATGTTTTATGGTATTTCCAATTCACACACTTGAAAAATTTTAAGTTTCAAGTAGGCGGTTTTGAAAGCTTATAAATTACTTTTCATCAACATTTTTTTGGAAATTTCTTTTGTTTTTAACTATTTATTATATGTTTAATCAATGTTTAAAGTTTCAATTATATTCATTTTATAGTTTATATTTTATAGTCTTTCAAATTCACGTACTTGAAAAAATTTTAAGTTTCAAGTAGGCGGTTTTGAAAGGTTATAGATTATTTTTCATCAACATTTTTTAGGAAATTATTTTTGTTTTCAACTATTTATTATATATTTAATCAATGTTTAAAATTTCATTTATATTGGCATTATAGTTTATATTTTATTGTATTTCAAAGCCACGTACTTGAAACAGAATCCCACATCCGAAATGCAGAATGTACTGCGCAGGAAAGGGATAACCTGAATCCCACATCGAAAATGCAGAATGATTTTCAGGGCAAGCCCTCTTATAAAAGGGAGGTCTGGGTAAGAGTTTCTATCAGAATCTAGACTGTTGTAATGGCTGTAGCGCTGGATCTTTAATAGCAGAGAAATTCTGCCAAATTTTTTTGTTTTGTTTATATATATATATAAACAAAACAAAAATAAATAAATAAAAATAAAAATTTTCAAAAAAAAGATTTTTTAGGAGAAAGGCGGCATCACGGATGCTGCATTGCCCCCGAAATGCAAAGGCGGCATCCGGGATGCCGGCTTTGTGGTGCATTTTTTAAAATATTTTTGCCCTAAGAATTTTCTGGAAAAAAAATTTAAAACGTAAAAAAAAATATGCCACCATCCACCTCCCTTTTCAGAGGGTTCTTCCACAGTAACTGGTTTAGATGAGGTTTCCACCACAGCCTAAGTCATCAGCAGCCACCTTCAACTTGCACCTCTCCTCCTGTCAGATCTGACTAGGCTCGAACCTCTGATTGACAAAGCAACCTTCTTCTCCTCCTGATGGGAAGAACCGGTGATGCCATCTCATCTCCCTCCTTCAGATGGCCTCGGCCACCCTCCCCCAGAGTCGTACCTCACCTCTACCATGACTCCTCCCCATGACATATTATGGCCATCCAAGGAGATCTAGCCAACGGAGAAGCTCCTTGGGCCAACCTCCACCACTATGAGATCGTTGTTCCTCTTATATTCCAAACCAGCAGCTTTCCAAGGTTGTGCCAACGGGGCCTCCTACTGTCAAAGGAACAGATCCGACCATACCTTTCCATATGAGGCTCCATTCGCTGGTTTGATCGACCTCATTGCCTCCCATTATGACCATCCCCTCCATTCATATAATCGTATCCAAGTGAACCGTCCGGCCAAGCTTGGAAGAGGTGACCTCGCGGCCTCCTACTCTCCTGCTACAAAACCCCACCATGCCCTTATTACTTCTGGCATCCTGAATGGTCACCCAGATTTGGACGGTCGACAATCTCACCACTAGCCAGTACACCCAGATGTATTTTGATCCCATGAGGTACCCAGATAAGGTCCAATTGGATCTAATCTTTCCAGAAATGGGACTAGGTGGGTCTGCCCGACCCAGAATGGGTTTGGGCAGACCGACCAGGCCCAATATGGCCCTACATGGTCTTTGCTTAGCCTGTTATGGGTCTTTGTAGGTTCAGTGTGACACATAATGGGCCAAGGTAGGGTTTCAAGACCCGGGTTAACCTAAATTGATTTAATTTATTTATTTTATTTTATTTTTAAATTAAATTAATTAATATATTAATTTTGGTTTAAAAATAATTTTAATATCTAAGGGTAAATTAATTTAATTTTGTTTTTAAATTAAATTGATTAATAAATTTAATTTTTGGAATTAAAATTAAAATAAAAATGGACTAAAAATAATTAAATTATTTTAATTATTTTAATTTGTTTAATTTAATTAAAATCCCTCGTACTTAATTTAATGTAATTTATTTTTTTTATCACGCTTTAATTTTACCTGTTTACTGGTCTTGAGCACTGACCTATGTATGTCTGCATTTAATTATTTATCTAATTATTTATTACATGTGTGCGATGATTGTGATAAGTAGTTAAGAAATTGATGGTATGTGTATCTTAATTTATTTTTGGTCAATTTGCATAAGGGTCTGCATGTCTAAACTCATCTTATGTACATTATACCCCTAGTTACCCTCGTCTATGTGTTACTGTTCTTGTACCATGGATTAATACATTGTACGTTCTAGACTCTTCTAAGATGAGGCGGTATGATTTGACGAGGATGACAAATGATGTGGACTCCACGAAGATGAGGCATTACTCAAGACGTGATATGGACCCTGCCAAGATGAGGCGGTACTCCAGATGAGAAGCGAACATACTGGACGGGGATGAGCTATATCAAGAGTAAATTTATGACTCAGGTATGATTCCCTTAGGTTATTTTAGATGCTCACGAACATTCAGGTATTTGATGTCCTTGTGCATTTATTTATTATTTTATGCTTTTTATAACAGCAGTGAAATACCTAAAATAATAAATAATAAAATGAATAAAGAAGCGATGAATGTTTTCTATTAATGTTAAATTATGAGTGTGACAACATAGAGGAACCATATTAATAGAAATGGATTACATTCTTTGAGATAAAAACAAAAAAACCCTCAAAAAATATTAAGTCTTAATCCCCTCACATCATTCAAATTTTGACAAAACCAGGTGTTCAGGGTTCTCATCATCCAAAGTTGAGGGTTCCTATTACTACTAGGGACTTGTTATAAGAGTGGTGGGTTGAACTAAATAAATTTGGAGTAAAGATTATCCAAATATAACTTTCTATCATTTTAGATGCAAGCATTGAGTAAATCAAGTCATGGTTTTTGATGTTGGGACTTCACTCAACAGATCAAGGAACTGTGAGTTAATGTGGTTGGCCAGTCAAAATCCTACCTCTAACTCTCCAAGTAGTGGCATAGCCAAATATTGTAGACTATGAGAGGAGGTTTGAGGATCCTTTCCTCTATAATACTCAAGTGAGAGAGTATTCTAATTATATCACAGAGGGTTCCTATAATTTGATAAAATAGTGGGAGACATTTAATGATTTAATTAATTAATCAATAATGTTTAATTCAGTAATAAAGATAAAAGTACTAATCTTTTATAATTTTATTTTTGTATAAAAATGTAAATTAATACCATAATAAATATAATGATAAATTGGAAAAATCCAATGTCCTATCCAGAATGAATTTCTAAGTGTAGTACAGGTGCTTTCACACAATACTACTATATCTTAAATTCAAGTTCATGATGTCCCTATACCTATTAAGCCACCTCAGGAAGCGATATTGTTACATTGCTTATAGAAGACACATGTATGAAGCATATGATGGTTATGTCATAATTTTATCATCAAAATCCAATTTTATTTTCAGTTACAACATCAGGACATTGATGATATAACATGTAGTCTCATATCTGATTAGCTTATAAGTAGAAATTGAATCAAGATATGAATGTGATGATTACACTATCTTTGAGTAAATATAAAAGATGAATAATGGATGTCCAATTTTATATCTATTACACCCATAACTATAGTTTCATTTAAAGTTAAAAAATGAATATGATGGATCAAACACTTCATTACCTTTTAGGTAAGGTTCACCAAGTAAATAAGAACATTAAACAAAGAACTATCTTTAATTCTTATGGTGAATAAGTTGAAATAAGAAGTGAAATGTCCAATCAAAATTGTATTTCCAAATTCAAATTTGCAAATCCCTTTAATAAAATGAGGTTGGTTATTTAACAGGAAGTTATTTTCATCACATAATTTGAAGTAAATTCTATGGAAGTTAAAAGCAATGAATTGAATTGAAGAAGAAAGTTTGTGTTTCTTCTTTAGGTATATTCATCAATATAATGTTTCTGACACACTACTTGGGTATTGAATACAATATTCCTTTCAAATATGTTTATTGAATTATAATAACCAAGTAAGTAGTATAAAAATTATAAGAAGTTAGGTGTATTCTCCAAGTGGTTGAGAAAGGGTAATTCCTAAGTCAGTAGTGAGAAACACATAATTTCTAATTTCCAAGTGAATGATTATAGTTGAATTTTTCTTTAGTATAACCAAAACAATTATCTCATGTGTCCATTGGACACTAGGAGACATTTTTCTAGGTTTATTAATGAATGTTGTTTGTATTTTATCATACTCAAAAAATATTTCATTGATACTTGAATCAATGGAAATGTGTGATGAATATAAAAATGTAATATTTTTACCCAATTATGGAAAGATAATTCTTTTTCAAAAAAAAATAAAAATTATTTCAATTATATACCTGGTTTGGTATTTAGGCTAGGTAAATCTAAACACTTTTGGTATTTTCGATGTCTTTACTTTGGAAAAAGAAACCTTTATAAAAAAAAGTATGCCACAAAGCATTTGGAATTAGTTCATATAATAGCATTAACTATTATAAGGGTAATATAGAGGTATATATATACTTCATATGGTTTCTTAGTGTTTTAAGGAATGTGAAAGTGAAGTATATGCATGGTCAGAAGATATGAGTTACTTTGTCCTGGCATGCCAAAGAATATCTTGACCAAGCGTTCATCGATCATGATAATGTAGCATGGATTAATTCCTTAACACACATTAACTTATGTATATAATGACATTAAAGTTAATTAGGAGGATTTATGATAAGTATTACATTTTTAAATTGATCAATAAAATGTAGCATGGAACAATTCTTAAACCTGTTTTTATACATCAGAGTCCTGATGTAAGGAGTATCAATGTGGCAACTTATAGAAACTTCCCTTATATTTCAAGATGTGATTTGAAAATAATGGTGATATCCCATAACCATATGATAAATATAATGACACATGGGTATCATATGAGTCCTAGTATGATGGAAATCCATTATGTCATAAGAAAAGTTTTTAGATGTAAACTTTTGTTTGGTTGTAAAAAAACTTGAATAAAAAACACAATGTCCATCTAAGTAATTATCCTAACAGTTTCTTAGGATATTACATAAAACCATATGATATAAAA
The DNA here is from genome assembly GCA_963277665.1 of Viscum album. NCBI lineage: Eukaryota > Viridiplantae > Streptophyta > Magnoliopsida > Santalales > Viscaceae > Viscum > Viscum album. The sequence continues at coordinate 494,114,335 of OY728159.1, read as the reverse complement.
TTTGTATTTAAGTGATAGACTAAATTTCTATAAAAGGGTACACATCTCTATTAGAGATAGTGGGATCCAGATTGACTTGGGTTTAGTCAATTCTATAGATGCACATGTAGTTGTCTTAGGAACAAGTTTCACAAGTGCATGCGGAATAAAAATGTTCCAGAGGCACTTACTATGAAAGAATGTTAAAACCATAGTGATAGTTTTATATTCACCATATCCAGTGATAAATTATTTATTTTAAATAATATTTCCTACAATTATGAAGTATATGGAAATAAGCTAATATTGACAAGGTCAATTAAAATTCAATAATGGATTCCATGTATAAAAGTGAAAAGGGACTTGTGATTTTGAATAATGTAGTGGGTATTCAAGTGAAATGATACTTTGGTGGTACAAACATGGTACCAATAAGGCTTGATTGGTAATACCAAGTAGGTATGCCTAAATCCATTATAATTTTACTTGTTATAGCTATTTTTTTAGATCATTTAAGTGGTCATTGGATGTTGAGGCCAACTTTTTTGGAAGGTGTCTATAAAACACAACCATAAAGGTGTGGAGACACCATAGGATGCCAATACAGGTTGAAAGTTACTAAAATCTAGTTTAGGATTAGAGTAATAAATAATATCTTAGATAATTCATTTAGAATGAATATTTTCCATGTGTCTACCAGGGGTTAGTGGGAACATCATTGTTTTCTGAGTAAAATATGTTTGGAAACATATGGAAAAAATATATTTATATTTCCGTTAGTTAAGACTAGGATAAAAGTAATTTCTCCAGATATTTACTTAAAGTAGGAACCTAAGTTATAGGGAACAAGATCTATTGAGGTAGATCTAACGGTTTCTTAGACCTAGTCAATTATACATATACTGATATAGTATTGAAAAATAGATGTTGGAACAATTCAAGATAAGAATTTTTTCCAGTGTCACATGGCATAAATCCTTCCAAGTATACATTCATGGACATGATAGGAGATTAAATGGTGATTTGTGTTCTATACGCCTTAGAGATAGATCAATCGCATATTCCATAACATGTACATGAAATGATATTGCCATAAAATACTTTATGGTAGGAAAATATCATTTATTTCTAGAATAATTTCAAGTAAAATAGTCACAACTATCTGATTATACTTAGGAAAGTATGAAGGATATGTACCTGGTGTGTGGAGATTATGGGATACTAGTTTTGAGGGGAAACAAACTAGTCTTCCTTAGATCAATTTGATCTAATATCACATTCAAGCTAAGGTGTTACGAGATTAAAGTTCATAAAATCTAGTGGTAGACATACCTGCAAATACTGAGTATGCTACAACTTTTGAGGTAGTTAAAAAGCAGTTACTAAATGCAACGGATTGTTCCAGTTCATGGAATCACACATAGTAAGTAAAGTGTTATCATAATGTAAATTATGATATTCTTACTGGCCACGATGTCATCTTTTGGTAGTGGAAAAAAGGTATATACATGGGATACCATCTCTTGAGAAGCTTTACTCAAGGATATGATATTTCACATAGTAGAGTAGAAACGTGGAGGAAACGTGTAAAACTCATCAACTAAAGTCATGATTCATAAGAAACATGATCTTAATCATGTGAGAGCTAACAAGTATAGTTAGAAAGTTGTATCTAGTGCAAGTGAGTGTTGTAATAGTGGGTTCCCTATACCCAACATGAACAGTACTTTTGATGATGTACACTTACCATTATAGTGTACATATTTCTATGCCCAATATTTAATGGTAATTTACATAGATTAATTTCCATATTAAAAGGATGTAGTTGATCCCAGGCTCTAATGAGATCTATGAGATACTATGACATAAATCTTAAATTAAGGACATATGGTCTAGATACATCATAATGACTAGATACAATTGATGTATGAATATCAGGTGTTGGAGACTCATAAACATTGAGACTTATTCTCAAGAAGTTATCACTTAGTGATCTCTAGTAGTGAGATCATGAGGACAGACCCACCAATAGGAACACCACGTGTTTTGGGTTTCATTGGTTGTCCCTATATACCTACATGTGTATTTGTATCCTAACCTGAGATCATTATCAATGTGTTCCATTTAATTGCATACTTTGATGCAAGGATAAAATCTTGATGATGAAATCATTGTTAGGTAGCCTGTGTTGGGTGTGTCATTGGGGGTATGGAATTGGATGAATGGTTACGAAAGGATTTTTTGCTTCTGAGTTGAGGAAGTAATATATCTCAGGACTTATTGATCATGATGGTAGTACCTTTAAAAATCCTTGTACAAGGTAGTGTAAACGTAAATCCATATAGTTAGATCTATATGTAATAAAAAAAGAAAAGGGAGATGACACAACTGTGCATCCTACTTTATGAGATATCTAAATACAAAGATATTATATTACACGGTGTGTGTTCTTATATTGGTTTGCATTGTTATGACTATATTTATCTCTTTAGGGGCCTAGAGGGTTACACACAATAGCATTTTCAAGAATCCTCCCTATTCAGTTGAATTAGTATATTGGAAATGGTGGGACCCACTATAGGGTCTAAGTGTTTTCCAAGTTATCGATCACTGATAAATAAATAAATTCATATTATTATACTAAAGAATAATTGGTATTGAAATATTTATTAAATGTATTTTCAAATTAAGTAAATAAAAGGAATAATAATAATCGAACGAATATTATTTTAATATTCAAGGTTCGTTTAATATCAAGCGGGAATGACGTGTCAATTTAAATGACTTTGGATTTTATCACGTAATATATTTAATATATATTATAGTTTTGTGATAAAATATTTATGATGTAGTTTAGTTCATTATAATTGATTATTTAGTGAGTGTTTTATTTCGAGGGGTTGGGGAACCCTTTCTGGTTTTTTGACACACCCACTATATATGAAGGGAGAGAGTTTATTCCCATGTACTATTCATTTATTTTTGAGTGAGAGCCTTTATCTCCTACTACTCTCTATAGAGAGAGTCTCTCTCTCTCTCCAAGAAATGATCCAAGAATGCCTTCAAGCATCGAGGTTAGAGTATTGCGGTGATCGTCAAGACATTCAAGACATCACTGATTCACTGTGCTAGCACTTTGAATTTGATGATTGATAATCATATAGATTTTTTAAATGTGTGTGGATGATCTAGATGGATCTTGATGTGGATATTTCGAGTAGAGATCATCGGCAACAAGAAAATGTCGAGCGTGCCTTCAGATCTAAACAAGGTATGTTTTTTATTTTCATTTTGTGCTTTTTTAATTTACACGAGATCCTCAGAATGAATGAGGGCTTGGATCATTGGAGAAAACAAGTCTCATCATCCCAAATATGAAAAAAAAATCACCAGCCCACCGGCTTCTGCTATGACCTCAGTACCTTCAGAAAAAACATTCTACATGAACTTAAATAATTAATTATTTATCATAACATTATAATAAGTTATATAAAGGAATAATAAACTTTAAAAAGTATCTAAAGAAAGTAAATAATTAACTTAAGTATATTATTCATGAAGTTAAAGATTGTACCTGATGATTCAGAGTCAAGGTAAGTTAACCTTTAACTAAAAACATCATTTTAAATATTTTAAAGATTTGTTCTTCTAAATATTTCTCTTTCATGTCCATGTATTTAAAATGGTTTTTATGAATATATTTATATAGACATGAATGTTTTGAAATGGTAATTTTTGAGTTTATTTAAAATTATTCAAAGTGGTATGAGACATTTTGATTTAAAAAATATCTTTTTAAATGTTTTAAATGGGTTTTAAAAATGGATTAGTTATTCAATAACATGAAATGTTTTTTTTATGCCAAAATGTGAGGAGGATAAGAAGACACAAACCCGAAGGCTGCCTCGTGAAGCCCCTCCACAGAGTCCCCCTGGCACCACGGCACCCCATGAAGCAAAGAGGTGGTAACGCTCCGTGAACCCCTTCAACGTTCGTGACCCGTCGCGAAGCAAGGAGGGAGTAATGCTCCGCGAACCCCTTTGACATTCGCGACCCACCACAAAGCAAGGAGGCGGTAATGCTCTGTGAACCCCTTTTATGTTTGTGACCCACTGCGAAGCAAGGAGGTGGTAACGCTCCATGAATCCCTTTGATGTTTGCGACCTGCTGTGAAGCAAGGAGGCGGTAATGCTCCGCGACCGCATTTGACGTTCGCGACCCGCCACGAAGCTAACCTGCACTTTGCGCCGCGCGCGCACTGCTTCAAAGCGCCTCTCCCCTATAAATACTGGCCTCCCTCCAAGTCCAATAGGTGTATCACCCAACCTTTTAACTTCCTAGATCCCAAATTTTGAAGCATCTTCTGCTCTGCGAACCATGATTTGTGCGAGGTACTTCTGCTCTGTGAAGTACCTCTCCTTTGCCTTGTTTTAGGCCCCTCTTTCGAGAGGGATGCCTTTCGCAGAGCCTAAGGGCCTCCTAAAAGTAAGGGGACCCGAGTCGTCGCAGAGTATTTATGCTTTGTGAAACTCCCTTCATGTACATGAGATCTACTTGCTAAGGTAGGGTCATTGTACTTCGCGAAGCATATTGCTTCACGATACCCTATTTCATGAGCCACCTTTTCTCTGCAAGGTAGTACTCTGAAAATGCCTTTCCACATTGCAAATCACCTCCTATATGCACCTTCTCCCTATGCTTAGGCTGGGATGCTTCACTTCGCGAACCACACCCCTCTACAAGTACCCTTCACCATGCGGGGCACCAAAGCTTCACATGGCCCCTGCCTATGAACCCCTCTGCTTTGAAATTCCTTTTCCTTTGCGACCCTCCAGGTTTTCTCAATGCAACTTCAAAGTCCCATGGATGATACTTCCCATTGATTTGCTTCGCCTCTTGATTCTTCACATAGGCATGCTAATGGATATTGCCTCTTCGCATAGCCACGCTAACATGGACCCCCGAATGGTTCGCTCTATGAAACCCCCCAGCTACGTCGTTGCCGTTGACTTCGCTTCACCAATGTGTAGCGGGTACTAGTTATGTAAGTCCTAGTGGTGCAGAGTGCACCCACCTCGTCTGAGCTACAGGACGTTAAACTTTCAAGCACCATCGTCCTCATCACATGATGTTAAACTATGACCTCGTCCTATGCCTCGCACGTGGTGTGCCCCCACCTAGGACATTCTTCACGTTCGTTGGTCTCTACGGGGACGATATCATCCCCCATGGGGGATGATATCCTCCTTATCGAAGTGGAGTTTGTCCTTGGGGAAAGGGAAATCATCTCGGAGTAATCCCCTAGCTTTTCTTGTAAAAGGCAACACCCTTTCCCCTCATTTATTCCGTTCCAAATCCCTCTCTGGCAGGGCTTTGTCACCATCGGGCCTCCATCCTGGAGTAAGTCCCAACCTCCTCAGGCTGCTAACCATTCCTAAGCCCTTGTTTCCTCTTTGGACCACTAACTACGTGTAAGCCTCACTCCACTTCCCACAGACGCACCTTTCGTGACTTGATCATCATGTCTCTTCTACCTCTTGTTTCTCACACCGAGCATGAATCATGTGGGCTTAGAGCAAGCACCGACCATGACAAACACCACCATCCATGAACTATGTGGTCTTTGATCCTTAACAAGGTGAGGTACATAGGAAGCCTCCCTGAGGTTCAAGCCCAACATCCTTGGGCATCCTAGAGTGTAATCCCCACACCCCCAAACATGAACTGCGTGGTCTTTGATCCTTTCCAAGGCGAGGTACGTAGGAAGCCTTCGGAAGGTTCAAGCCCAGCATCCGGTCATTCGTACCATCTTCACGTTGGTTCACCAACACTTTGGGTTGCCTTAGAGTATAATCCCTAAACACCACCATCCCAAACTACGAGGACTTCAATCCTTACTAAGGCAAGGTACGTAGGAAGCCTCCCTGAGGTTCAAGCCCACCACCATCCATTGGTCCTGACCATCTTCACGTCGATGCACCAAGCCCCCATCCATGAACTACATGGTCTTTTATACTTTCCAAGGCGAGGTACATAGGAATCCTCCCCAAGGTTCAAGCCCAACATCTGATCGTTCTGATCCCCTTCGTGATGGATCGCCCCTGTCTTATCGGACGTTAAATTGTTGACCCCAATCAGCGGTAAGTCATTGCACCCAAACTCATCCGAACTACGAGGACTTTGATCATTTCCAAGGCAAGGTACGTAGGAAACCTCCCCGAGGTTCAATCCCACCATCCACCTAGACCAAGGTCCTTATTCACGTCAGTTCACCGACTCCTGCCCCAGATGAACTATGTGGTCTTTGATCCATGCCAAGGTGGGGTACGTAGGAATCCTCCCCGAGGTTCAATCCCACCATCCAAAATTCGCCCCGACCATCTTCATGACGGTCCAACCCCATCCAGCGGTAAGCCGTTGTGACCCCATCTAGCGGTAAGTCGTTGCGACCCCATCTAGTGGTAAGCCATCGTACCCCATCTAGCGGTAAGCCATTGGGACCTTTTTCAGAGGTAATCCATTGTCACTCCATTCAGTGGTAAGTCATTGTCATTCCATTTAGTGGTAATCCATTTTCATTCCATTCAACGGTAAGTTGTGGCTAGTCCATTCAGCGGTAATCTGTTGTCACTCCATTCAGCGGTAAGTCGTTGTCATTCCATTCAGCAGTAAGCCGTTGACATTCCATTCAGTGGTAAGTTGTTGTCACTCCATTCAGAGGTAAGCTGTTGTCATCCATTTTTAGTGGCAAGATTTTGTCATTCCATTCAGTGGTAAGTCGTTGTCAAGAAGAATTATGTTCACTGAACTACGAGGACTTTGATTCCCTTCCATGGGGATACATAGGAAGTCTCTTCGAGGCTCAGGACCAACTTCACCATCTCCCATGTGATGGTCCTATTTCATACCCCTTCACTTCATTCATCCACTCATCATCTATCCTGATTCTTACCCAGGCCGCCACATCTCGGTGGGATCATTCCACCTCATACCCCATTCCATTTAATGGCATTTGGGAATCCAACCACATGGTGGCCCCAATATCCGTGTTCCCTCCAGGGGTTGCACCTATCTGATCCACTCCAGTGAGTGTTCTGATCAGTCTAATCTGTCTCCTCTGGATGTTAAACTTGTGGCATACCCCAGTTTAAACATGGGAAGCTGAGGAAAAACTCAGATACATGCCCATGGCATATGATTCCCCACATTCGATGTGGGATGCCTTGGGCTTCCGCACCCTCGAGAAGCCCTATAATAAGGGACAGAAGATGGACGTGCTAGTGTCCTAGTGCCTAGACACGCCATTGATGACCAACATGACTACTCCCCTAACTGAAGGTTGCTTCCCTGACCATACCCCTTGGAATGTCCCGACAGAAGCAGTGTAATTAACTGGTGTCCATGAAGATATGGCGCTAGGAAGAGTTTCACGAACAATGTATTAAATCTATAAGGGAGACCCGAACTAGGTGAAGAGTTCCGAGGAGGAATACATGAAAGGAAAAACCAACATCCCATCATCCCATTTCGATCAAGGAGAAAACACCCCTGAATAAGGAGTGGATTTTTCCCGCCTTTCAAAAGCAGGAATGCGGGGCAACAAAATAGTTACGCGTCCCCCACGAGATGTGACACGTCTGCCCCAGTGAAAGCGTCAGAAACAGAAATGGTGAACCTGTCGTGAAGTTCTTCTCCTCAATATGGAGATTAGTAGCACTCGAGGAATCAATAGATTGACCTATCACCAGATCCAGTTATCTGGAACCGGGTCCCGCCAAGAAAATAGCGGGCCTGGTGTGAAACTCACCAGAATTTGGGGTAGTAGAACGTTGGACATCTCGTTCTGTGACGTTGTCATCATGGATCCCTCTTAACAGTCACGGAAGATGGGATGGCTATGGGGCATTGGTCGTCAATTCCTTTTTATTTCAGCATTGATGAGTAAATCTCCCTGCTTCTCAGGAATCAGGTTGCTACTCCAGGGACGCGATCACTGCCTTCCCAACGACGCAGGGGCAGGGGAAGCTCCAACACGGTCATTCCACTTGGCTTCACTTATTCCACGATGACCTCTATGTCTGCGACCATAGGGCACCCATGCCCCATCTCTCCATCTGAGGTTATCCAAAGAAGGGTGATCAATGACCACGTGCATCGTTACAAGGTGGAGGGCATAATCCCAACCCGGGATATGGCCCACCTGGATCTGGAGGCGTCTACACCTCGTCGTTAACACCGCCCTCGATGGTCGTGTAGGGAGCCATTACTCCCCACCCCGGCATACAACCATTTTGGGAGCCTGTCCCCAAAACACTTTGACGATTACCTGCCCTATGCAGATGAGGTAGGTGAGTTCCGGGCCATCCCAGTCAGAGTCTCATTCCAGGGGCTCCCAGCAAGGACTCCCACCCGGTCGCGTCAGCACCGCCACTCAGTCTTGCTGGAAGAGGAGCAGGTAGTCTACATTCCTGCACCACCGGCACCGGTTCGTCCAACTCGACGCTAGCTTCAGGTGCAAAGTGAGGAGGACGCCCGCCAAGGGGTATCAACGTCGGTAGCTACTGTGGTCCGAGCCACCACCAACACATATCATCAGTCCCCCACATACACTGAGTAGGGGAAATTATATGCTCATCCAGGATCGAGGCCCCAACCACCCCATGGGCAGGCTGTGTCGACTCTCTTGGTCGTCGGCATGATCAGTGGTCATCGTGAGCTAACCCGCAGTGATGCCACCTAGTACGGAGGTCCTCCCCGTACCACTACCGCGGAGAGCACAGACCTTCCCCGCTTCAAGGATCGGCATGGAGGTCCGCCCCATGCCACCCCCAATCCTAATGAGGTCCTTCCCCATAACGGTGACACTAGGTCTGGAAGCCTCTCCCATGCCCATTACACTGGGTATGGAGTCATTCCTCCTACCCCTGATCGCCGGTGTAGGGACATTGCCCATCTGGTCTCTCTTCAATGTGGGGATCCTCCCCATGTCCTTTCAGTAGCTGTTGAAGGTCCTCCTCACCTCAGCAACCAGAGTGGTGAAGGCCAGCCTTGCTCCACCCACACCCAGCATGGAGGTCATACCCATATGCAGCTAGACCGGTGCAAGGACCCTCCTCGCACTGAGGTTGCCTGAGAAAACAAGCATGGAGGTCCTCCCCATGCTTTTTCCAGTTCCAGCGGAGGTCTTTCTCACTCCAGTGCTACCCATGGAGGTCATCCCCATGTCCCCTTCGACATTTTTCCCGGTGCTCCTTGCACCCCAGCTTTCTCGGGTGGAAACCCTCTTCGCCCCAACACCAGTGTATCCAAAGGACCCCGTATCAAAAATCATCCCTGTCCTGAGGAGCCACCCAAGGGCAGGAAGGCGGGTCTTCACCACCAAAAGAATAATTCTATAAAGGTCCATACGGAGATCAAACTGTTCTTCTTCTCAGACTCTGAAGCGGAGTACGACTCAGCTCGGGAACCCTCCCCTCGCTCATCCGAGTCAAGGGATGGGGCAGAAACAAGGCAAATCATCCTAGTACTCCTGGAATGAGAGGTCCATATGATTCCTGCCTCCCTCCACAGGTCTATCCAGGAGGATGAAAATCTGGTGACCCCACAGGTTACAGTCGTGAAATCACCACCATCATCACTGGAACCACTCTCTACTTCAACAAGAGATCATAGAGAGCTATTCTGGGGACCAATGGCAGGCGAGCAGCACTATGTCCTATCATCGGTAGCACTATCCTCTGAGCCGGGGGCTACGGCCGTCAACTCGTCTTATTGCGACATAGTGGCCAGGTCGCTACACTCTTTGGAGGATAGCATGAGAATCGGCGGCTAGTCAGCCCGCTCGCCGTACTCTCCATTGACCAGCCTGCCGTCCCAGCGGTCTTCATCAGTACCGCTACCAGTTCCTCAGCCACCCCCAATTGACGAATGGGTCAACCAGGGGCCAGAACCTGAATCTAAGCCAAGTATCCTATGGAACATCCTCGCGGTGGACCACTTCCCTGAGAATTTCTGTCCCATGGTAGCGTTTAATTTTTATGCATCGAAATCCCTCACCCTATAAGAGGTTGAATGTTTCCGCCAAAACCTATGGGTGACACACTTTCGCCTTCATCATCAGCGGGTGGTTTATCCCTAGATCCAAGCACACCTGGAAGACATTGGTGAGAAATGCCATCTATTCAATATGGCTACACTCCCTGTGGCACAGCGCCCTGAGTCGTCAGGTCACCGTAAGGCCCTCCAACAACAATTTCTTCAGAGTTTTAAGATACTTCACAGAATCATCAAGGAGTCATCCCCCCAAGCACAGATCTTTTGCTGGGGGAAGTATCTTACACTACTCTTTAGTCCTATCTGGAATCAACCCAACCAGCTTGGATACATCGAGGATATTCCCCCAGGAAGGGTCATGGTAAACATGTCTGACATAGTGGATGATGAGGATGAGTTGGAGCTTCTTGATGGGGACTTACCCCCCGAGGGTGTGCCACCACTATTGGACCCATTGGGGAGGGTTACGCGCCAGCATAAGAACCTACTAGGTCTCCCTGTTCCCACCGAGGAATTGGTACTCAGCCAAAATGTTGGCAAGGGAAAAGAGCACGTCGGAGCTGTCAGGCAATCCAACTTGTCTGCCTCGGTGAAGAAGATGGAGGAGGACCCTGAGAAGGCCATGTTGCACCAACAACTTGACGAGTAGAAAAAGTTGGTCGACGAGCTCCTGGATGAATGCGTTGTAGAGTGGCGGCCTGACTACGGCGATCCTAGGCTGGCACAGCAGGGGCAGGAACAGATTCCCCTCAGTGAGGTGCCTCCAGGAAACCCTGATCATGCTGCTCCTACAGACAGGGTCGAAGCCGGAGCTCATGGTAAGAGGGCACAGTATTTCTCACCAAACCCTCATGAATGGAGAGGCAATCCAAGGAATCCAGCTTGGGTTCCCCCAGCTTCCCCGTAGGCCACTCCACCAGCCGCTACATGAGCCACTGAGCCTGTTTACCGTGTTGAAGAACCCTCCAAGGTGCTTGTAGTTAGGGATACCCATAAAGACAAGGACCCCACCCAGATGATCCAATTTCGGCACTCATTTCCCACCTTGAGGAATTCGAAACACGATAGGTGGCAATCCCACCTGATGGCAAGCCATATTCGGCATGGGTGGATGATATGTCGATGCCTCTGGGTTTTGGTAATCCCACCTTATCCCCCTTTAACGGGATGGGGGACCCGCTACAGCACTTGGACCACTTCAACTCAAGGTGTGGGCCCATGTTAGGCACTCCAGCATAGCAGGAGGCTGTCAAGCTCAGCTGTTTCGTCTAGACATTGGAGGGTCCGGCATTTGTCCGGTATAGTCAGCTCCACGTTGGATCCGTAACCACTTGGAAGGACATTCGCATGTATTTCCTCTACCAATTCATCTCTACCACCTAGAAAATGAGCATCGCAGACCTCTTCAAGTGAAAGCAAAGGCTTGATGAGCGAGTCGTGGACTTTATCACCCGGTGGAAGGGGATCACATTCTCCCTTGACATGCCACTGACTCAGGAGCAACTACTGACGATGAGCATAGGTAACATCAAGATGGAAATGGTTCCTTCTCGAATCACCCATAACTACCCTGGAGGGTTTTGATACTTCTCTGATAAGGCCCAACGCCTGGAGGAAGCCATGCAACAGGCTAGTCAAGCATGTCCGTTGCCCCTGCAATTCCAACAAGGAGGGATGCCATAGCTGAGCTTTCTACGGGCGCTCAAATAGAAACCCCCCGGAAACTAGAATTGCTACCAGTGGAACCATCCCCACAGCCTCGTAGAGGCCCACCACCTCAGGTGCAGCCTCAGGCACAGCAGTGTCCGCCTCAGAATCAGCAGGTGCCCCCGCATAAGGCTCCGCCACCGCTCAGGCGGGATAACCAGGCTTCGCCTCCTTGACAGGAACCTCCATCTTCGCGTTAGGGCCAGGCTCCTAGGGCCCCCTTTCCGAACAGAAGAAACTGGACTTACTCATTCAACGAGAATCAGGTTCCCAGCTATTTCAAAAGTGCCTTGGAACAATGTATCGTGTGTTTTCCTGAGTGCAAAAGGCCAGAAGAGATGAACCTCACTGATCACCCCAACTACTGCCCCTATCATCGGATCCTGGATCACACCCTCAAAAAGTGATATGTGTTTAAAGACTGTCTTCAAGACCAGGTCGACAACAACATAGTCAGGCTAGGCCTAGCCCTAGCACAAGTGGTGGGTGTCTTTGTAAGGCCAGACAACAGTAGTGACGACGAAGGTGAGTGGAAGCATGTTTCTAACCATATATCCTAGAAGTATGACGACTGGATGACTCGAAAAATGGTCGCTCGTTCCCATGGCATCATTCGGGCATGCCTTAATCAGCCGAAGCTTTCAGAAGTTGTGTCCACCACTTCTACATCATCATCTCAGCCAACCACTTCCCAGAAGAGCAAGCATCAGCAGCACAAGGGAAAGCAATGCGCCCCGCCAATGCCATCGTCGTCCCACACTCTCGGTGACTTTATGCCCCTTGAGATGGGGATTCCTCCTAGAATCCACCCAATAGCGGATGACTCTTCAAGTGATAGTTAAGGGTACGCTTCAGTTAATACCATAGAGTTGGTAAATCCCTATATGACTCCCGACAATGAGGAGTACCAGGAGAACCTCCCCAACGTCCCCAGTTGATGCCAGCATTGGTGAAGTCGTGGCCATATAGGTCATCGAGGCACATCAGTTGGCACCTCCAGCCAGGCCATGTATGCCACTGAGACTAGACAGTAGGCTCAGTGCAGAGTTCAGAATGTGCATCCTCTTCATCTGGTGTCGTCAGGCCCACCTCCACCACCGTTTGTATTACTGGATCAGGCAGAGCCATTTCGACCATGCTGCGGCCAGACTTGCCCCACTGTAGGCCGATCTCAGTCATTCAGTCCTCATCTGGCAGCTACTCTCTGGGCTTCAACTAGTGAGAAGCGGGATATTCCCAGCACCAGTCAGTCATTGGCCGAAGCAGCACATCCCGCCATACCTCCTGTCACAGAGCAGCCTCCTGCAAGAAAAATTTCATGTCTCGCATAGAAGTATGATGTCCTAAAACACCTTTACAGCATCCTAGTGAGGCTTTCCATCCTCGAAGCCCTTATCTTGTCATCAGATATGCACGAGGTCCTCGCTGAGGCTCTAAGAATCCCCCTCCAATTTGAGATGGAAGTAGCAGCCGCAGAAGCTTTTCATGTTGAAACTATTGAGAATGATGAATTTCAGGCCATAATTTCATTCTCTGGAGAAGATGAAGGCTCTCCCATACAAGGGCACATCCACCCACTGTACATCACCGGCTAATTTAACGGTGTGGAAGTTCAACGCTTTCGTGTTGACACTGGCTCTGGGATAAACCTTATCCCAACATGGACGATGCGAAAGATGGGGTTATCTGAAGATGACCTGACTCCCTCTGATTTAAGAATCCTGGGATATGACAGGACAAAGCAGGTCCCAGTTGGTAAGATCCATTTGAAGACCCAGTTCGGTGGCCTAGTTGCTAGTACCGATTTCATGGTTGTCTCCGAAGACACCACATACAAGGCATTGATGGGCAGGCCATGGCTCCACCTGCATGCGACAGTCCCCTCATCGTACCACCAATGCCTCAAGTACTCCCTTAATGGTCAAGTAGGTGTACTCTAGGGTGATGCATCTCCTTTCGCCTCTTATGAATCCCTCTACCTGGACGCTGACTATTATAAGAGCAAGGATAAATAGATTCAGGCAAGTGAGTTTGAGCCCTCCACGGTCGCAAAAGACCCATGGGCAGGTCTGGATGACACCTACATCTTCCTGATCCACTGATTGGAGGCCACAACCCCTGACATGGGGCAATGTTTTATTGTCTCGAGTATAAGAGGAAATCATATTCCCAAGTCTAAGCGACGACGGAAAATCACCTTGTACTCCTATAAAAATCAGGCTCAGGTGATCCCAGAGCCTCCTACCCTCGTACTGTATCGGGATGTCAGCCCCATGGAAACGATAGTACATCATACGTGTCTATTTCTCCAGGCTGGAATTAACCGGCTCAAGCCGACGCACCACTATTGCTTTGATATCATCAATCATGGCCCCTTGGGCTGAATACCAGATGGGATCGGGTCAACTGCCTTCATTGTTATGGCATCAGCAACACATGAATCTCCCGATATGCTATCCACAGCTGCCTAGGCTAGTACCAGCCTCTCGTCAGAATTTGCCGAACTAGAGGAATCTCCTCCCACTGGGGATCCCTCCTCAATTGGAGAAGAGGATTTAAAGGATGCCCCCCCCCCCCCGCCGCCGCCTTTTAAGAGGGATTCTCTGCCACGGTCGATGAGCTGGTACAGGTGATCCTTGGAAGCGAGACAGATCTGAGACCCACATTGATCAGTGCCGCCATGCCCCTCGAGGAACAGCAGTGGTACGTAGATTTCTTGAAGCAGCATCATGATGTATTCTCCTAGAGCTATGATGAGATGACAGGAATAGATCCTCAGGTATCCGTCCACTGCCTCGGTCTCTCTGCAAATCATTGTGGGTTCAAGCAGCCTCCCAGAAAGATGCACCCTTCTCACGGTGCCATGGTTGAGGTCAAATTTGACAAGATTATCAGGACCAACTTCATTAAGGTGGTCTAGTACCCCAAGTGGCTAGCCAAAATTGTGCTTCTTAAGAAGAAGAATAGATAGATTAGAGTCTGTATCGACTTTCGGGATCTCAACCGTCCCTGCCTGAAGGATGATTTTCCCCTTCCTGTGATGGAATTGTTGATCGATTCTATAGTTGGGTTTCAATCCCTCTCTTTCATGGACGGGTACTCTGGATATAATCAGATCTAGATGTCCCCCGAGGATGAAGATTCCACAACTTTCAGGGTGCCTCAAGGTACTTTATGTTACCAAGTTATGTCCTTTGGATTAAAGAATGAAGGTTCCACCTATCAGCGGGCCATGCACCACATATTCAAGCCAATCCTTGGGACACTGGTGAAATTCTATATGGAGAATCTGGTGGTCAAATCTCTCCAGTGATAGGAACTTCTCAAGGACCTTGAGAAAGCATTTGACTTCCTCCGTTCCCACCACCTAAAGATAAAACCGCTGAAATGTGCCTTCGGGGTCACTTCTGGGAAGTTCCTTGGCTTTGTTTTCAGGTACCGGGGCATCAAAATTGTCCTAGAGAAGATCAAGGCCATCATCCAGATGCCTCCCCTAAGCAATATCCTGGATCTTAGAGGTTTCCAAGGACACTTACCCTACATATGATGATTCATTGAGAATCTGGCCAGAAAGTGTAAGCTCTTTTCTTGGCTAATGAAGAAAGGCTCTGCCTACGAATGGTACGAAGAGTGCCAGACTGCATTTGAGGAAATCAAGCAATATCTGCTTCAGCCTCTGGTCCTGATGCCACCCGTCTCCGGAAATTCACTAATCATGTACGTGATTTCCCTGGAACAATCTCTTGGTGCCCTTCTTGCCCATAAGAACAGTGAGGGGACAAATAACAGTCTCTACTACCTCAGTCATATGCTCATCGATACGGAGACCAGATACTCCCCCATCTAAAAGAGCTTCCTTGCACTAGTATTTGCAGTACAAAAATTGTGACACTACTTGTAGCACCATGAGGTACAATTGGTGTCTCTGGTAGATCCGTTGAAGTACATTCTTAACCGCCCCATGTTGACTGGTCGTCTAGCATGGTGGGCAGTGATCCTCCAGCAGTTTGACATCAGGTTCGTGCCTCAAAAGGCTATCAAGGGACAAGCATTGGCAGATTTTCTTGATGCCCATCCAACCCCCATGGACCAGTCCCGAGACCTGGATTTTCCTGATGAGGAAATCCTCTCGGTAGATCATTCCATTCCGTGTTGGCAGATTCACTTTTATGGTGCTTCCCGGAGCCCCACCGGCAAGAGGCTCAATAATCCTAAGCTCAACAGGGTAGGCCTGGGTATTGTATTTATTACCCTGGAACAAACTATTTTTTCGTAATCATTCTTATTGTCAGAAGGTTTCACCAACAATGAAGCAGAGTATCAGGCTCTCATCATTGGCCTTGAGCTGGCCCTCAAGATCGATGTGCCCCATTTTCATGTGAAAGGGGATTCTGAACTAGTCATCAAGAAAATCAATGGTGACTACATCATCAGAAATCCAGTGCTCAAACAATTTTTGGAGCGCACACTCCAGATAATGGCCCAGTTTCCATCTCGTCCGGAAGTTACTCATGTCCCTCAATCTCAGAACAGTCAAGCCGATGCCCTGTTCGGCTTGGCTGCATCACTTGCAAAACCCAAGCAGGATGATCTGATTATACATGTGGCACATCGGAGAGTCATTACTCCCGTCACCTCAGATAATGACGATAGCCTACGAGTAATCCATATTACCACATGAGCCTCCACATCAAGAACCCCAAGGTTCCTTATATGTAGTGGTTGAAGTGACCCATGACTGGAGATCCCCCTTTGTTGATTATCTCCAAAAAATTTACCTCCCAACTGATCGGGCCAAGCGCGAGTGAATCCAATGTTGTACGCTGTAGTTTACCCTCTAGAGTGATCCAAGTCTTGAGAAGATTATTTATAAGAGTCGGTTTGATGGTGTTCTCCTCTGCTGCATCCAAGGTGTCGAGATTTCTTAGGTCATGCAGGAGGTGCACGCCAGTTCTTGTGGGGCTCACCAGAATGGGTCGAAGCTATCTGATCAGATCTGGAGACTGGGGTACTTCTGGCCCTCCATGATCCGTGACTGTATCAAGTTCACCAAGAGATGTCATGTGTTCCAAATTCATGTTAATTTCGTGCATTAGCTGCTAGAACCTCTCTACTCCACCAAGTACTCTTGGCCTTTTGAGGTTTGGGGACTCAATGTCATGGGACCATACCCATCGGCGATAGCTTTCCAGTGTAGGTTCATCCTGACCGCCACAAATTTATTTTCCAAGTGGGCAGAAGCAGTTCTGCTAAAGGAGGTAAAGGCACGTTCTATCATCGACTTTGTGAGCTCCAGTATCATCTACTAGTTTGGAGTCCCTCACATCGTCCTCACCGATAATGGAACCAACTTCCGAGCTGCTGAGTTGAAGAAATTGTATGCCAAGTACAACATCCGTTCGAACCATACCTCTTACTATCACGCGCAGGCAAACGGATAGCTCAAGGCGTTCAACAAAACCCTCTCTAACATTCTATAGAAAATGGTTGGTCAGAACAAGAAGATTTGGTCGGACAAGATCCCCAACGCCCTCTGGGCATATCGGACGACAGCTCGTAATTCCACCCAGGTGACCCCATATTCCCTGGTGTATGGAGCTGAGGCCATCCTGCCCATCAAAATTCAGCAGCCTTCATTATGCAAAGTGTTCTATGACTAGTAGGTGCCAGATAAGGTAGCCGAAATTCATCTGGCTGAATTGGAAGTGCTTGATGATAATAGGCTTCATGCCCTGCACAATATGGAAAGGCATCAGAATAAGATAACTAGGGATTTCAATAAGAAGGTTCACCTCCACTCTTTCCTACAAGGCGACTTGGTATTGGCCCTCCAGACTCCAATGATCCCTGGCAGGAAACCACCCAAGTTGGAGTCCAAATGGGAAGGACCTTACATAATCCACAGGGTTTACCCCAATGAAGCATACTCCCTGGTGACCATGGATGGTTAGCGTATAACTCCTCCCACCAATGCCAAGTTTCTCAAGCAATATTTTGCCTAATCTAGTAGGTCCGGCATGACCCTAAATTGTCTAGTCCTACATGACCTTAAACTTGATGATGGTCCTATATGACCTTAAACTGTTCTGTCCAACATGACTTTAAACTGTGCATCATCCTGTATGACCTTAAAGTGCATCTCAATAACTATGTACAGCTTGATTCCCATCCTTATGGGATATGTAGGAATTCTCGAGCATCTCATCTTGAGCCCAGCCCCGAAACTCTTCTCTTTAACTATCCCCCCTGGGTATAGTTCTCCCAGAGTGTCCTCGCATGATATGGGGTAGGCTTCCTTAGCCCCACTCATGCCAGGATTATAACGGCCGCACCATGTGCTCACTCCTCGTTCTTCTATCCTCCCACTTCCTCACCATACGTGTAACGACCCGAAATTTTTTAAATAAATTTTGTTTCCTAATTTTATGTGTTATTGTTATACTCAACAAAAATGTTTTATTTGATAAACATGATTATAATTAAAATGAGATCAGTGGGTTTTGACTATTATATAATCATCGGTCAATATGACCACTGTGAACAAAATGTTTTGATTATTGTCTCTAAATATAAGTAATCTTGGTTAATTATTATAGAAAGAAGATTCTATGGCCTCACCTAGTAGTCTTGGACCGATCGAAGCCCATCTAACAGAGCTTGGGAAGGAGGTAGCACCACTAGGCTTTGCTCTGGATCAAATCCAAGCCGAACTTCATCATGTGAAGCTGGAACGGAATCGCCTTCGTGAGAAGTTCAAACTGATAGAAATTACTACTCGGGCAATGTTGACTGAGCCGCCCCAAGCTTCTATCACCCTAGCACACCTTACTCTTAGGTCCTATGCTGTTATTATAAGGGGTTATGTAACGAGACCGTAACTACCTTGTGTAATCCTTGTTTTAAATAAAAATTGGGATTTCTTCTTATGATGAAGTTTATGAATTTTGAAATGACCGGATAAATATAGTATGCATATTTTTGATGAATTTTAGAAAAAGGATATTTTAAATATGTTTATGTAAACCCTAAATAATTAAAAATGTGTAATGATTTTCAAAAAATGGTCTTCTGCAATTATGTTCAGTACTAAATTTAGAGTCTAATGAGATCAACTTGATTTTTGATGAATAGTAAATTATGAATAGTGATTTTATGATTAGGATTAGTAATATGACCAAATGGATAAGTAATCTCACTTAAAGAAAGTTTTAAAATAATCTAGGCACCTTGATTAAGTAATGTGATTCAATAAAATAGTTAAATAATGGTTTCATTAATTATTATTCAAGTATTAGTTTTTTCGGGTGAATAGTGTTTTTTAATTAAAAATTTAATTAAAAATAATTAGAAAATTATTTTTATAAAAATGACTTTATTTTTGAACTCAATGCATCGATATTATGTCATGGTAATTTTTGGGGTTTTTTCTGAAAAAAAATGAATTTTCGATGAATAGTGTTTTTATTTAAAAATTAAATTAAAAATATTTAGAAAATTATTTTTTCTAAAATGGATTTCATTTTTGAAATCAGAGCATTGATATTTGATTAATGTGAAATTTTGGGATTTTTCTGAGGAAGTTGAATTTTCAGTGAATAGTAAAAATACCGTTTTAGGGTTTCGGTATGTTTAATGACATCATAACGGTGTCATGATGATGTCATGAGATATTTTGAGGGTTGGCCGGCCAAGGGTGATTAATTATTGTTTTGGGGGCCCCATGTGGCCTAACTCCATGATAAATGCCAAGGGAGAGCACATGGGTTTGAGAAAAGCACATGTGAGGTGTCCCTTGGCCATTAATGCCTTGTCCCCTCACTTTCCCTATAAATACCAAGCCCTCCTCTCATCCATTCGACTCCCCACTCATTCCCAACGAATTTCTGGTCTCATTACCTCCCAAGGAGTCCTCCCAAGGTGCCCCCAAGCCCTCAAGGTCCCAACCTTTGAGGTTTAAGAGTTACATTTTAAGGTAAGGGATCCGACCTCTCTCTTTCTTTTCAAGTAATCTCTTTTATGTCATTTATTTTATACTCCATGTTCTTATGTTGGAGGATGTTCTTTTATATTCATCATACTGCCTATTTCATGTTCATATGATGAGAGACCCCCCCCCCTTTTCTCATCAATTCGTTTTAAAAAATTTTAAGTGGCGCCGTTAGGCTGCCGAATTTTTAAGGGATTCTTTCACCTTCCTCATTTTCAAGTTCTATTTTCATTCAAGTCATTCATGTTCCTTTTTATTATGTTGGGGTATGATCTCTAAATTATCATACTGATCTTTTATGATCATATGATGAGAGACCCCATTTGATCGCTTCAATTCAGTATTTTGAAGTTTTAAGTGGCGCCGTTAGGCTGCCGAATTTTTAAGTGGTTCTTCACCCTTCTCGTTTTGAAGTTCTACTTTCATGTCAATTATTTCAAGTTCCTTTTTGTTATATTGGGGTATGATCTCTATATATATCATACTGGACTCTTATGTTAATATGATGAGAGACCCCATTTGATCTCTTCAATTCAGTATTTTGATGTTTTAAGTGGCGACGTTAGGCTGCCGAATTTTTAAGTGGTTCTTCACCCTTCTCGTTTTGAAGTTCTACTTTCATGTCAATTCTTTCAAGTTCCTTTTTGTTATGTTGGGGAATTATCTCTATATATATCATACTGAACTCTTATGTTCACATGATGAGAGACCCTATTTGATCTTTTCAAATCATTTTTGTTGATGTTTAAGTAACGCCGTTAGGCTGCCGAACTTTCATAAGAGAAATCTAATTCTTTTTCTTCCTTCCATGTTTTTCATTTCAAATGGTATGTCCTTGAAATTTCATTACCATGATCATGTATCCTTCTTATTCTGTCCATGTACTATTTTATGGGTCATTTATGAATGTTTGACCTATTTTACCTCTATTTTAATGTCTTCTAAAACCTCGGAACATTGCCGTTATGCTGCAGAATTTCTGTCTCAAAATGTCTATCTCTTTTTCTAAAGTTCTTTTATTTTATTAAGTGAATACTCAAAGATCTTTCTTCTAAATGGGTATTCACATATATACCAAAATGTTCTATTTTAAATTCTGGGATTTACATACATGAGACCCACCTTCCTTTTCTGTGGGTTTTAAAGTGATATAAAGATCATGTCTTTAAAGCAGTTTTTAAAAAGTTATGATTATGAAATGAAACCCATTTCCTTTATGCTATATGGGTTATTTATGAAATGTTTGATGATGATATATGTTGCTCACATGATAATAAAGGCAAATTTAAGGGTGCGCCCTGATAGCGCTCCAATGCATTGGGTAATGATGTAACCACTAGAGATTACAATTTTCACGATACCTTGGTGAATAACCTTGGTAATTTTAAAATGACACCTTGGGGATGGACCTTGGTGATATTTTCATGATTGTCTATGTTAAATGATGTAGCCACATCTTCAAGTTATGAAAAAGTTTTGTTTTTATTATGATATGCCTCATGATTTCATTTTCATGCATTAAAGTTCTTTTCATGACTTTATTGATGTATCTCAAGTTCATATGTAAAATGTTTCACTTGTTTCCCTTGCTGGGCCTTCTGCTCACCCTTCCTTTTGATGTATGTCCCCAGGTTATGAGATGCAGTAATGATCCTAGGGTGAACATGAGGAGAAGCCTCTCAAGTGTTTAAGAAGAATGTTTTTTTTTTGTTTCATGTTTTATGTTCCTTGTTTCCAAGACACTAAACCTTAAAGATCCTCAGTTCCGTGTAATGGAATGAAAAGTTATGTTATAAAAAGACGGGATGCTATAGTTGGTATCAAAGGATGGTTTAGTTATTTTTGGAAATTAGGATATGAAAACTCTAGGTAGAACCCTATAGAAAAGTTTAATATAGGAAATATTCCTGGTATTTTGGTGAGTATTGAGTAAGGGGTTGCCAAGCAAATACATCCCTGTCTGGATACGAGCAGGTAGAGGTGGCTCTGGTACAGATGTACATAGGGGTAAAACCCGAAAACACCGCTTTGAGCTAGACTCGAACGGGAACTGGTACACGACAACGGGCCTTGCTGCACTCTTGGTTACGACACTCCCGGGGGATATGCTTTGGTAAATTCATAAGCTTGGTATGAACCATTGTTAAAGGAACGAAGATAAAATAAAATAAAGGTTCACATAAGAATATATGATCATTCATAACCTAGATGAGAACCTAGGAGATCACAAGTTAGGGTATACCTTTCATATACAAGTTATCCATATATGCTTTCAGTTCCTTTTCATGATTATTAGCTAAGTACTTAAGCCCCTAATTATGCTTTCTCTTCTTAGTTAATGGTGGGAAATGGAAGAACATGTTCCGACAACCAATGTGATAGGAAATGCGACGATTTTCGTATTAATATGACAGGGATAATTAGGGGATTAAAATATGATTATTATTTTGGAAGACGTTCATTATTTTGGGAACCATATTTGATCGAGGTAAATAGATTACTACGGTATTTTCATTGAGGAGTAAGGTTGACTTATATTTTGAAGAATCGATGAATTTAAGATGAACTTATAGTAATTTAGGTTACTTATGGGAATGACTAACCTATCTTGGGTAAAATATGTTTAGGTTAGCTACTTTTTTTATAAGATGTTAGGAGTGGTTGATGTTGTCTGGAGATGAACAATGAAGTTGTTTTGGAAGACTATGTTATCAAATCCTTCTTGTATTTGGGTTTCAATCTTAGTTTGGTTTGTTTTGAGGAATTTTAAGGACCGTTATTTATGGAACGGTCTATGATGAACTTTGGGTAGTACCATGGAACTTTGATGATTTAAAAGTAGTTTCCATTCCTATGGGATTCTTTCTTTTTGAAGAGTTGTTTTACCTTAACCTTTCTGTTTTTGGGATAATGTTTAAAGATAGAAGAAATAGATAGTTAATCTTTTTTAGATTATGTGATTCTATAGAAGATGATTCTTGTGCTTTTATGAGACCAAGTGTTTTTGAATTCTCATCATTTGGAGAAAAGATTAGTGTTGGTAGGGACTTGTTAAAGGATGAAACTCTACTTGAAGGTAGGTATATTTTCTTCTGTTTTTGTTCTATGTAGTAAATGAAATCCTCAAAATTATGAAAAGAAACGTAAAACAAAAATGTTGTTGGTTTACGTTTCCTACTAGGTAATCAAAGACCGTTTACACACATCATAAGTTTGGGATTTTCTCATGGTTAACTTTCTCCTAATCATGTTCTCTATCACTCTCCCTCAGAACTTGACCCTTTGTTTTTTCCTCCATGTCCATGTTTTCCTACATGGAACCCTAGTGTGGGTTAACTCGGGTGACCTTTGTACTTCCCTTTCTTTATTTTAAAGTAATAGTTTTACTGACTCCTTTTTCGATGTGGGACTTTCAATGAAATTTCAAAACCCAATTTTAAAATTGAGAGGACGCAATTTCTTAAGGGGGGAAGATTGTAACGACCCGAAATTTTTTAAATAAATTTTGTTTCCTAATTTTATGTGTTATTGTTATACTCAACAAAAATGTTTTATTTGATAAACATTATTATAATTAAAATGAGATCAGTGGGTTTTGACTATTATATAACCATCGGTCAATATGACCGCTGTGAACAAAATGTTTTGATTATTGTCTCTAAATATAAGTAATCTTGGTTAATTATTATAGAAAGAAGATTCGATGGCCTCACCTAGAAGTCTTGGACCGATCGAAGCCCATCTAACAGAGCTTGGGAAGGAGGTAGCACCACTGGGCTTTGCTCTGGATCAAATCCAAGCCAAACTTCATCATGTGAAGCTGGAATGGAATCGCCTTCGTGAGAAGTGCAAACTGATAGAAATTACTACTCGAGCAATGTTGACTGAGCCGCCCCAAGCTTCTATCACCCTAGCACACCTTACTCTTAGGTCCTATGCTGGTATTATAAGGGGTTATGTAACGAGACCGTAACTACCTTGTGTAATCCTTGTTTTAAATAAAAATTAGGATTTCTTCTTATGATGAAGTTTATGAATTTTGAAATGACCGGATAAATATAGTATGCATATTTTTGATGAATTTTAGAAAAAGGATATTTTAAATATGTTTATGTAAACCCTAAATAATTAAAAATGTGTAATGATTTTCAAAAAATGGTCTTCTGCAATTATGTTCAGTACTAAATTTAGAGTCTAATGAGATCAACTTGATTTTTGATGAATAGTAAATTATGAATAGTGATTTTATGATTAGGATTAGTAATATGACCAAATGGATTAGTAATCTCACTTAAAGAAAGTTTTAAAATAATCTAGGCACCTTGATTAAGTAATGTGATTCAATAAAATAGTTAAATAACGGTTTCATTAATTATTATTCAAGTATTAGTTTTTTCGGGTGAATAGTGTTTTTTAATTAAAAATTTAATTAAAAATAATTAGAAAATTATTTTTATAAAAATGACTTTATTTTTGAACTCAGTGCATCGATATTATGTTATGGTAATTTTTGGGGTTTTTTCTGAAAAAAAATGAATTTTTGATGAATAGTGTTTTTATTTAAAAATTAAATTCAAAATATTTAGAAAATTATTTTTCTAAAATGGATTTCATTTTTGAAATCAGAGCATTGATATTTGGTTAATGTGAAATTTTGGTATTTTTCTGAGAAAGTTGAATTTTCAGTGAATAGTAAAAATACCGTTTTAGGGTTTCGGTATGTTTAATGACATCATAACGGTTTCATGATGATGTCATGAGATCTTTTGAGGGTTGGCCGGCCAAGAGTGATGAATTATTGTTTTGGGGGCCCCATGTGGCCTAACTCCATGATAAATGCCAAGGGAGAGCACATGGGTTTGAGAAAAGCACATGTGAGGTGTCCCTTGGCCATTAATGCCTTGTCCCCTCACTTTCCCTATAAATACCAAGCCCTCCTCTCATCCATTCGACTCCCCACTCATTCCCAACGAATTTCTGGTCTCATTACCTCCCAAGGAGTCCTCCCAAGGTGCCCCCAAGCCCTCAAGGTCCCAACCTTTGAGGTTTAAGAGTTACATTTTAAGGTAAGGGATCTGACCTCTCTCTTTCTTTTCAAGTAATCTCATTTATGTCATTTTTTTTATACTCCATGTTCTTATGTTGGAGTATGTTCTTTTATATTCATCCTACTGCCTATTTCATGTTCATATGATGAGATACCCCCCCCCCCCTTGTCTCATCAATTCGTTTTAAAAATGTTTAAGTGGCGTCGTTAGGCTGCCGAATTTTTAAGGGATTCTTTCACCTTCCTCGTTTTCAAGTTCTATTTTCATTCAAGTCTTTCATGTTCCTTTTTATTATGTTGGGGTATGATCTCTAAATTATCATACTGATCTTTTATGATCATATGATGAGAGACCCCATTTGATCGCTTCAATTCAGTATTTTGAAGTTTTAAGTGACGTCGTTAGGCTGCCGAATTTTTAAGTGGTTCTTCACCCTTCTCGTTTTGAAGTTCTACTTTCATGTCAATTATTTCAAGTTCCTTTTTGTTATATTGGGGTATTATCTCTATATATATCATACTGGACTCTTATGTTCATATGATGAGAGACCCCATTTGATCTCTTCAATTCAGTATTTTGATGTTTTAAGTGGCGACGTTAGGCTGCCGAATTTTTAAGTGGTTCTTCACCCTTCTCGTTTTGAAGTTCTACTTTCATGTCAATTCTTTCAAGTTACTTTTTGTTATGTTGGGGAATTATCTTTATATCTATCATACTGAACTCTTATGTTCACATGATGAGAGACCCTATTTGATCTTTTCAAATCATTTTTGTTGATGTTTAAGTAACGTCGTTAGGCTGCCGAACTTTCATAAGAGAAATCTAATTCTTTTTCTTCCTTCCATGTTTTTCATTTCAAATGGTATGTCCTTGAAATTTCATTACCATGATCATGTATCCTTCTTATTCTGTCCATGTACTATTTTATGGGTCATTTATGAATGTTTGACCTATTTTACCTCTATTTTAATGTCTTCTAAAACCTCGGAACATTGCCGTTATGCTGCAGAATTTCTGTCTCAAAATGTCTATCTCTTTTTCTAAAGTTCTTTTATTTTATTAAGTGAATACTCAAAGCTCTTTCTTCTAAAGGGGTATTCACATATATACCAAAATGTTCTATTTTAAATTCTGGGATTTACATACATGAGACCCACCTTCCTTTTCTGTGGGTTTTAAAGTGATATAAAGATCATGTCTTTAAAGCAGTTTTTAAAAAGTTATGATTATGAAATGAAACTCATTTACTTTATGCTATATGGGTTATTTATGAAATGTTTGATGATGATATATGTGGCTCACATTATAATAAAGGCAAATTTAAGGGTGCGCCCTGATAGCGCTCCAATGCATTGGGTAATGATGTAACCACTAGAGATTACAATTTTCACGATACCTTGGTGAATAACCTTGGTAATTTTAAAATGAAACCTTGGGGATGGACCTTGGTGATATGTTCATGATTGTCTATGTTAAATGATGTAGCCACATCTTCAAGTTATGAAAAAGTTTTGTTTTTATTATGATATGCCTCATGATTTTATTTTCATGCATTAAAGTTCTTTTCATGACTTTATTGATGTATCTCAAGTTCATATGTAAAATGTTTCACTTGTTTCCCTTGCTGGGCCTTCTGCTCACCCTTCCTTTTGATGTATGTCCCCAGGTTATGAGATGCAGTAATGAGCCTAGGGTGAACATGAGGAGAAGTGTAACAACCCAAGATTTTATAAAAAAATATTCTTTTTAATTTTATTAATGTCTTGTGTTGTACGCTACACCAAAAGGAGCTTGCACAACACGCATCCTTGTCTTGCCTTGCATTACACGCAATCGCGACCTTCCTCGATAGCGTGTGTAATACGCAATACCGAGTTTCACTAAACAACGATGTGCTATTAAAATATTATTAAAACTAGCCGTTATGAATAGTAATAACCACTTTTTAAAATTCTGTAAATCTTATTTTTCAAAATGAACTTCATTCTTGGATTCAGAGTATCGAATTTAGCCTAAGGTGAAATTTTGGTACTTTTCGGATAACTTTCATATTCTGATGAATAGTGAAAATTACTGAATTATAATTAAAAACAACTTTTTTAATCGGAATAATTAATAGTGATAAATTATTAATTTGAGTGGTTTTAAAGTATATTTAGAATATATTTTTACAATTTAATACAATGTTGGTCATTGGTTGTAATTTCACATTTAAACCATACATAATCAAGTGTCAATCTTTTGATATATATTGTTTCCTAAAAACACGCTATTTATTTTAACAGCAGGATTTAATTATAAAATTAATTAATGCAACTTCTATGTTATGAATTTGGTAAAATAGATTTCATTTTTGAATTCGGAATATGAAATATAGCTTAGGATGAAATTTTGGCATTGTTCTGAAAAACATCAATTTTTGATGAATAGTGAAACTACTAAGTGGTAGTTAAAAAAACTGAATTTTTCATAAAACTTAATTTTGCCGCTTCTGTGAATGGAATTTCGAAAATCCGAGAGACACGGTTAATATCAAGGACTAAAATGTGGTTCAATGAGATGAAAATAATTTTTGGTGAATAGTAACTTTTTACTTTTTTTTACCGCGGTTAATAGTAAATAGGGTAACTAAGGGTAAATATGATATTACTATTACCCTAACACATGTCCTAATTCTATTGGACAAGTGTAATTCGACCAAAAACAAACTTAGGAATAAAATATGACCATTTAGGCCCACATGGATTAGATTAGGACATTTATTATTAATTTATTTAAAGAAAGGTTAAAATAGTTAAAATCAAAGTTTAATAAGTAAATCATTTTTAATATGGGGTTATACATAAGATAAATTCGATTGTAAATATTCATTAGAAAGCTAAAAAGATTTCCTACATGATGGTATTTTATTTGTAATTTTTAGACATAAAATAATTTAATTTATTTATGACACAACGATGATACAGTAATTATCTTATTAATGAAATATTGACATAATTGATGTTATAAACACCAAAATAAATGTAATTTGAGATTTTTTATAAATTCCACTAATTTTATAGGTTACTATGATATATTAATGTTGATTTAATCAACTTGTTTCGAACATTTAATTCTTTTATGACTTTCACAAAAATCATATATCAAATAGTGTCAAAATTGACACAAAATAGTTTTTAAATCAAATATTATATTATTAATTGTTATTGTATTCCTAAAAATCTAAGGTTCGGCCAAATGACTTAGATAAGGATATATATATTAATAATAAACAATTTGGGGTTCGTTTGGCATGTTATAGTAAGTTTATTAACCATATAGTGAAAGAAAACAAAAAGACATGGTAAAAGTTAAATTATTTAACTTAGAGTTAAATCTAATTGATAAGGTTAAAATAATATCCTAAACTTGTCTAAATTCTATTGGTTGGTAGGATTTCGACCCATCCCCACCTTAGCTTCGAAATAAGACCCTTTGGAACCATTATAAACCGATTTTGACTTTAATATAAAATAATATTTTGAGATATTCCTAAGGTGCCCCTCTCCTCCATTATAAAAGGACACCTCCTCCCCCTCCTCCTCACACCAATTTGAGCACTCAAGCTCGGCCAACCCCTGCCAAAATATCTTCTCCACTTCCATAGAAACATCCTAGAGGTTCTGGTCTTCCTCAAAGACCAATTTTAGTGCCCTAAGAGGAGGTCTCAAAGAGGCACTTCAAAGAAGAAGTAATTACCGTTACCAATTCTTTCATCTTTATTTCTTCTTCCACTTCTTCTTCTTAGGTTGTTTCATTATGAAGTAATAACATCAGTATCACTCATATACTGATATGTTATTATAAGTATGAAACAACCCTATTTCACCATCTATCCATCCTACGGAAAAAGAAATCACCGCGTGTGCGTACGTACGGAATACCGTCTCCACGCCGTGGTGTAATCTATTTTCCACCACCACCTTACATGGATGGGTATAATGGTGTAAAGAATAACTATACATAGTTATTAAAACATCATATTGATTCTGATATATTGTATAATCCACTCCAATTCAATTCAATATTTATAGAAATGATATCATCGCTCGTGCGTACGTACGGAATACCGTCTCCACGACGCGATGAGATTCATTCTCCATGTTAACCATTTAAGAATGATTATAATGTATATATAAGAAATAATAATGAAATATATGACATTATAAAGCTACTGGATTTATGTATATATATACATATGTATGTCATCTACTTACTTCCATTTCAAGACAATAAGGAAAGGAAAACAGCGTTCATGCGTACGTACGGACTACCGTCTCCATGAACGGTGTTTTTCATTTTATTTATCTACCTATTATATATATATATACTGAATATATATGATATATAAATCATATTTTATATTCTGGAAGTAAGTAAATCATGATATAAGTAATAACGATGTCAAGAACAACAAGTCAAAACACCTACGATAAATGAAACGATTTTACCCAAAACGCTTCTTTAACATGGAATTTACAAAAGAACGGGTAATATAATGTCATAAGTGAACCATATATGATATCATAACAATGAATATGATTCTGTAATAAGTCAATAACATGATTTAAATCATTATACAGGAGGTTCGGACACTTACAAAGCAAGTCGGACCTAAGGTAAGGGGAAATACCACAATCTCATTTTTATCCGAGATTGTTTATTCGTAAGTATTTACTGGGGTGTATTTTATCATCCACATCCATGTTTACTCAACATGTAATATTATTTTCATCCACCTACAATTGTTTAAAACCTATTTTACCCTTTGTTGAGTTTTTAGTAAAAGATATGAAAGGAATCTTTTATCGTTTTTCATACGAGGTACTTTTTGACTTTTCCGACAAAAGTACGAAGAATGTTTTTTTAACTTATACGGCACGAACAGATTTCTACTGTTTTATAAAGCCTTATTTTCATGAAGCTTCCTCTAAAATATTTCATGACTATTTTCAATAAAATCTCTTTCTTTTAAAATTGCATGATGTTTTGTGAAAAGAAATTGATTTTGAAGAAGAAAGGATATTTTCCTCAAGAATTCATTTCAAGTGTTTTATCAAAATTATTTTCCATATAAGATAATAAAGGGTTCTGTTTCTATCCATATTTTTACATTGATTTGACTATGTTGTGATGGAATTATGTTTATGAATTCCTTTATCTTATATGAATGTTTTTATGATGTCATGTTGTTTTAAGAATCCCATTTTTATTACATGGGTTATGAAATGATGTATGATTTATGATTTTGTGGCACACATAAGAATGGTATCATTATGAGATGGGTGGGACCTATATCTCCCTCCAATGCATTGGGTAAAGATTTTATATCTCATGAGATAGACATGGCTGGAACGGAAGGTTATTTCGGTTCAGTGATACAGGACTGAAACGAGGAGTGAACTCGGTTCAGAAAGGGACTTTGTCCACTAAGATAGTCTTGGAAATGAGTCGTGACTAACAAGAAATGATTTTCCATGATTATGTGTGCATGACACAAAGTTTCAAGTCTTATGTTATGATTATGGGGATCTCATTTTCACTTCTATGATTTGTTCCATGTTAAGATATTATGATCTCTTTTGCAGGTTATGATTTCCAAAAAGATATGATATGATTTTTATTTCTTTTGTATACCCTTACTGAGCATTTGAGCTCACCCTTTTATGTTTTCTTTTCCCCAGGATATAAAGAAAGGTTTTAGGTAAAAAAATGGAAGATCTTTATGGGAGATATTGAAGATCTTTCACCAGGATTAGAAGATTATGTTCCGAGTTTCCAAAGACACTAAACTATTACGATCCTTGTGTGTGTGTGTGTTTGTTATGTACTAAGTATTCCGCAAATGTAATGTAATGTCCATGTACGTCAGGATACGGGTCTCTACAGTTGGTATCAGAGGCAAAGGAGGTAGGAATGTATCCAATCCTTGGGAACTCTCACATGTGAGCGTTGGACGAAGCATGGCTCTCCGCCCAAGGGCTTCATGAGGAAATGGCTGCCACTGGGGATGGTGGTGTGTCCCACCCAGGGGGTGTAGCCGCCCATGGAGTGCCCTGATAGGTATCAATTGTAGTCCACATGAAGTAATTCTGGACCGCTACAGTTGGTATCAGAGGAAAGGTTTAGTCAACCTTTGGAAACTAGGATGCGAAAACGTTAGTGAGATCCCTAGAGATATTTCTAAGGTATGTCTAGGGATGTCCCTAGGGATAAGTATACGTATAGGTTATAGTAATAGAATTACGCTAACGATCATAGAATTAAACCTAAGATGTTGGATATTGAAGGTACTCCCCCTTTATTATGTTGTTTTCCCTAGCATGATTTTTGCCTCTCACACTATTCTTTTTGGGTTTTAGACGATGGCTGGAACCCGAAGGAACCGTGTTGATCAATGCAATGGACAATGCAATGATTGCCCTCCTGAACAAACAAATGTTATGGGAGATGGAGTGCAAAATCTTATTGTTATACTTACACAAGCTATGAATCATTCTGGACTTCCAAATGAGCAGAGAAGGGAACAATATTCTATTGAGTCCTTCATGAGGCAACGTCCACCTTCTTTCAGTGGGTCTTCTGATCCACTTGTGGCTGAACAATGGATCAGTACTACTGAAAAGATATTTTCAGTTCTTCAATGTTCTGAACATGATAAAGTCATCTTAGCAGTATATAGTTTGGAAGGTGAAGCTGATCAATGGTGGAATCTTATCAAGAATACGAGGCCAAGAGATGAAATTGAGTCCATGGAATGGGACGAGTTCAAGAACTTGTTTTTTAGTAAGTACTTCCCTCGTATTCTTCGAACAAAGATGGAGAAAGAGTTTCTTGAACTGAAGCAAAGGGACGATGAATCTGTTGGTACCTATGAAGCAAATTTTACAAGACTTGCAAGGTACGCTTCTGGTATTATCATCCAACCTGAAAGTAAAGTTGATCGATTTTTCAGTGGCTTAAAACCAAGTCTTCGAAGGGCATTAGCTATAAGAGACTTCAGTAGCTATGAAGAAATTGTGCGTTGTGCTATCAAGGTAGAAATGGAAGTTGGTGTTACATATCCATCTCATGGTTTTGACAAGAAACGAAAGATGGAGTTCAAGGAGAAATCTCAGAATAATGGTGAAAAGAAGATGAATGTTTCCTTATGCACAAAGTGTGGAAAGAAGCATGGTGGAGATTGTCTTAAAGGGACTAGAAAATGTTTTAAGTGTGGAAAAGAAGGTCATCGAGCAGCTGAGTGTCGAAGTAATGGAAAAAGGGTTTCTAATGATGTGAATAAAGCAAACACTGGAGAGAACGCACCGCCAACACTTCAATGCTTCAAGTGCAAGGAAATGGGGCATTATGCTAATAATTGCCCTAATCCAAGGGTTAGTGATGATCAACATGAGCAACCACTGAAGGAAAAGGACAAAGGGAAATCACATGCGATCACTATTGGCAATGTTGAATATGACAACGATGTGGTGGAATGATTAAGTGTTTATGTAATGGGATTCCAAAATAATGTTGTATCATTGAGTATTGCAATATTTATTGATGTGGTATTCAAAGTGATTGAGATATTTTTTGGAAATAAGATGATATGCGCATAATGAAGACGAGAAAATGAAATGTTTAATAGTATTCATGAGCTCATGATTGATATAAGGACTAAGTGATATCATGGTTTGAGTATATAGAATTTTGAGGATTTTGGTATATGGAAAGTATTAACATTTAACTGCACTCATGTTTTCACTAAGGTATTCAAGAGAATACACGATTAAGGACTTTGAATGTTTGGAATGTGACCAACAAGACATATCTTATGATATGTGGGGATCAACGACAGTATTAAATCTCTGGTAATCGTTGTCACTATATTATGAGAATGGACTGAAGTATTATGTATAAGCCTAAATATTAGATTGGATTATGTTGGACATAAGTTAGTATTGTTTAAGGATAAAAGATTTTCGATATTATTGATGGGACGTTATATAGTTTTGGAAAAAGGACAACCTGCAGGACGGGCGACAGCCCATCGCTTCGGACAAGGCTGTGGGAATCGAACCCACAACTGAAGTGTGACTGGCCTTTATCGCCTACCACTGGCCTACAGGAAGTCCCTGTTTAGTAGAAACTAGTTTTATAATATTAAGCAGTATGATATATGAAGTATAAGTCCATTTTAGGAACCATATATGATTAATCTCACTATAGATCGATTTATGCATATAATTTTTGCTAACCTTTTGTTTGAGACAGATGGAATGACCCGTCATTCTATCACATGATCTGCTAACACTTCACGAATAACAAATTCAACTTCATTTATTTAAGAGATGAAGTGGAAATTGTTCAAGGCACGAACAACAGTGAGATTGTACCAAAATAAAGTAAGTATTTATTAAAATTCAAATTTTCAACTTTAGGGGAAATGATCTTGAAAACCAAAAATGTTGTCATAGTGATCTTATACCTGATGAATCAGATGGTACCTTATATCATCACAAATCTATGGATTTGTGATTACTGGCTTTTCCATATCCATGTTCTCTACCACTCTCCATCAGAACATGATGGTTAGATTTCTCTTCCATATCCATATTTTCACCTATGTGGAAACCCAGTGATTAGTTTATTTGGGTAACCGTTACGTTTCATACTTTTGTTTTTAAATATTGGTTTTGATATTCCTTTTTACGATGTGGGTTTCTATTAAAGAAACTTTCGAATAGTAAACCATTTATAACCCCGACGAATTTCGAGGGCGAAATTCATTTTAAGGGGGGTAGAATGTAACAACCCAAGATTTTATAAAAAATATTCTTTTTAATTTTATTAATGTCTTGTGTTGTACGCTACACCAAAAGGAGCTTGCACAACACGCATCCTTGTCTTGCCTTGCATTACACGCAATCGCGACCTTCCTCGATAGCGTGTGTAATACGCAATACCGAGTTTCACTAAACAACGATGTGCTATTAAAATATTATTAAAACTAGCCGTTATGAATAGTAATAACCACTTTTTAAAATTCTGTAAATCTTATTTTTCAAAATGAACTTCATTCTTGGATTCAGAGTATCGAATTTAGCCTAAGGTGAAATTTTGGTACTTTTCGGATAACTTTCATATTCTGATGAATAGTGAAAATTACTGAATTATAATTAAAAACAACTTTTTTAATCGGAATAATTAATAGTGATAAATTATTAATTTGAGTGGTTTTAAAGTATATTTAGAATATATTTTTACAATTTAATACAATGTTGGTCATTGGTTGTAATTTCACATTTAAACCATACATAATCAAGTGTCAATCTTTTGATATATATTGTTTCCTAAAAACACGCTATTTATTTTAACAGCAGGATTTAATTATAAAATTAATTAATGCAACTTCTATGTTATGAATTTGGTAAAATATATTTCATTTTTGAATTCGGAATATGAAATATAGCTTAGGATGAAATTTTGGCATTGTTCTGAAAAACATCAATTTTTGATGAATAGTGAAACTACTAAGTGGTAGTTAAAAAAACTGAATTTTTCATAAAACTTAATTTTGCCGCTTCTGTGAATGGAATTTCGAAAATCCGAGAGACACGGTTAATATCAAGGACTAAAATGTGGTTCAATGAGATGAAAATAATTTTTGGTGAATAGTAACTTTTTACTTTTTTTTACCGCGGTTAATAGTAAATAGGGTAACTAAGGGTAAATATGATATTACTATTACCCTAACACATGTCCTAATTCTATTGGAAAAGTGTAATTCGACCAAAAACAAACTTAGGAATAAAATATGACCATTTAGGCCCACATGGATTAGATTAGGACATTTATTATTAATTTATTTAAAGAAAGGTTAAAATAGTTAAAATCAAAGTTTAATAAGTAAATCATTTTTAATATGGGGTTATACATAAGATAAATTCGATTGTAAATATTCATTAGAAAGCTAAAAAGATTTCCTACATGATGGTATTTTATTTGTAATTTTTAGACATAAAATAATTTAATTTATTTATGACACAACGATGATGCAGTAATTATCTTATTAATGAAATATTGACATAATTGATGTTATAAACACCAAAATAAATGTAATTTGAGATTTTTTATAAATTCCACTAATTTTATAGGTTACTATGATATATTAATGTTGATTTAATCAACTTTTTTCGAACATTTAATTCTTTTATGACTTTCACAAAAATCATATATCAAATAGTGTCAAAATTGACACAAAATAGTTTTTAAATCAAATATTATATTATTAATTGTTATTGTATTCCTAAAAATCTAAGGTTCGGCCAAATGACTTAGATAAGGATATATATATTAATAATAAACAATTTGGGGTTCGTTTGGCATGTTATAGTAAGTTTATTAACCATATAGTGAAAGAAAACAAAAAGACATGGTAAAAGTTAAATTATTTAACTTAGAGTTAAATCTAATTGATAAGGTTAAAATAATATCCTAAACTTGTCTAAATTCTATTGGTTGGTAGGATTTCGACCCATCCCCACCTTAGCTTCGAAATAAGACCCTTTGGAACCATTATAAACCGATTTTGACTTTAATATAAAATAATATTTTGAGATATTCCTAAGGTGCCCCTCTCCTCCATTATAAAAGGACACCTCCTCCCCCTCCTCCTCACACCAATTTGAGCACTCAAGCTCGGACAACCCCTGCCAAAATATCTTCTCCACTTCCATAGAAACATCCTAGAGGTTCTGGTATTCCTCAAAGACCAATTTTAGTGCCCTAAGAGGAGGTCTCAAAGAGGCACTTCAAAGAAGAGGTAATTACCGTTACCAATTCTTTCATCTTTATTTCTTCTTCCACTTCTTCTTCTTAGGTTGTTTCATTATGAAGTAATAACATCAGTATCACTCATATACTGATATGTTATTATAAGTATGAAACAACCCTATTTCACCATCTATCCATCCTACGGAAAAAGAAATCACCGCGTGTGCGTACGTACGGAATACCGTCTCCACGCCGTGGTGTAATCTATTTTCCACCACCACCTTACATGGATGGGTATAATGGTGTAAAGAATAACTATACATAGTTATTACAACATCATATTGACTCTGATATATTGTATAATCCACTCCAATTCAATTCAATATTTATAGAAATGATATCATCGCTCGTGCGTACGTACGGAATACCGTCTCCACGACGCGATGAGATTCATTCTCCATGTTAACCATTTAAGAATGATTATAATGTATATATAATAAATAATAATGAAATATATGACATTATAAAGCTACTGGATTTATGTATATATATACATATGTATGTCATCTACTTACTTCCATTTCAAGACAATAAGGAAAGGAAAACAGCGTTCATGCGTACGTACGGACTACCGTCTCCATGAACGGTGTTTTTCATTTTATTTATCTACCTATTATATATATATATACTGAATATATATGATATATAAATCATATTTTATATTCTGGAAGTAAGTAAATCATGATATAAGTAATAACGATGTCAAGAACAACAAGTCAAAACACCTACGATAAATGAAACGATTTTACCCAAAACGCTTCTTTAACATGGAATTTACAAAAGAACGGGTAATATAATGTCATAAGTGAACCATATATGATATCATAAAAATGAATATGATTCTGTAATAAGTCAATAACATGATTTAAATCATTATACAGGAGGTTCGGACACTTACAAAGCAAGTCGGACCTAAGGTAAGGGGAAATACCACAATCTCATTTTTATCCGAGATTGTTTATTCGTAAGTATTTACTGGGGTGTATTTTATCATCCACATCCATGTTTACTCAACATGTAATATTATTTTCATCCACCTACAATTGTTTAAAACCTATTTTACCCTTTGGTGAGTTTTTAGTAAAAGATATGAAAGGAATCTTTTATCGTTTTTCATACGAGGTACTTTTTGACTTTTCCGACAAAAGTACGAAGAATGTTTTTTTAACTTATACGGCACGAACGGATTTCTACTATTTTATAAAGCCTTATTTTCATGAAGCTTCCTCTAAAATATTTCATGACTATTTTCAATAAAATCTCTTTCTTTTAAAATTGCATGATGTTTTGTGAAAAGAAATTGATTTTGAAGAAGAAAGGATATTTTCCTCAAGAATTCATTTCAAGTGTTTTATCAAAATTATTTTCCATATAAGATAATAAAGGGTTCTGTTTCTATCCATATTTTTACATTGATTTGACTATGTTGTGATGGAATTATGTTTATGAATTCCTTTATCTTATATGAATGGTTTTATTATGTCATGTTGTTTTAAGAATCCCATTTTTATTACATGGGTTATGAAATGATGTATGATTTATGATTTTGTGGCACACATAAGAATGGTATCATTATGAGATGGGTGGGACCTATATCTCCCTCCAATGCATTGGGTAAAGATTTTATATCTCATGAGATAGACATGGCTGGAACGGAAGGTTATTTCGGTTCAGTGATACAGGACTGAAACGAGGAGTGAACTCGGTTCAGAAAGGGACTTTGTCCACTAAGATAGTCTTGGCAATGAGTCATGACTAACAAGAAATGATTTTCCATGATTATGTGTGCATGCCACAAAGTTTCAAGTCTTATGTTATGATTATGGGGATCTCATTTTCACTTCTATGATTTGTTCCATGTTAAGATATTATGATCTCTTTTGCAGGTTATGATTTCCAAAAAGATATGATATGATTTTTATTTCTTTTGTATACCCTTACTGAGCATTTGAGCTCACCCTTTTATGTTTTCTTTTCCCCAGGATATAAAGAAAGGTTTTAGGTAAAAAAAATGGAAGATCTTTATGGGAGATATTGAATATCTTTCACCAGGATTAGAAGATTATGTTCCGAGTTTCCAAAGACACTAAACTGTTACGATCCTTGTGTGTGTGTGTGTTTGTTATGTACTAAGTATTCCGCAAATGTAATGTAATGTCCATGTACGTCAGGATACGGGTCTCTACAAGAATCCTCTCCAGTGTTTAAGAAGAATGTTTTTTTTTTGTTTCATGTTTTATGTTCCTTGTTTCCAAGACACTAAACCTTAAAGATCCTCAGTTCCGTGTAATGGAATGAAAAGTTATGTTATAAAAAGACGGGATACTATAATACAATTCTAAACTGCATGGCCTTCAAGAATTATGTACATCTTTATTCACATCCTCATAGGATACGTAGGAAGGCCCGGACATTTCATCTGTTGGCCCAGCCCAAAGGCCGGAATCTTCTCTTGGGTCAAGACATATGGTATGGTGCATGATTTTGCATCAATTCACGTTGATCTCATCTTGGTTCCTCCATCCATAGGTGTATGCCCCTTTCACCGCCCTTCTTGACTTTAAAATGTATGGGTACAACTATGCTTCACCGACTCCTTTGATTGGGACTCCATCATCCTTCCCATCTAGAAGGGCCCCCGAATGGCATGGATTCTAGTCCCAAGGTCTCTCCTACCACTCCGGTCCAACACCCTCGAGGATGTTAAGCAACAAATTGATACAAATCCCGTGTTTCGAATATGGTCAGTAGTCAATGCTTGTTTGTTGTTCCCATTCCAGGTCACTATAAGGACTTTGTGTTTCGAACATGGTCAGCAGATATCCTTTGTCGTCAGGTCCACCCCAAGATGTCCCAAACACTGAGTGTAGTGGTCCATTCTACCATGTTGTATCTCCAAGCGATGAACTCCCTTCAGGAAATGCCAGCTACTAGACCCCTATATGGTTGGGAGAGCCAAGTTTGGCTCCTTGTTTCCCACACCGAGCACTTCTCACGTGGTCTTAGGAGCTGTGATGTGGTGGGAACCACACAAGAGGTCATATGGCTACCAGTGGCCGGGGCCCCTTGGCCTTTTCAGGGCCCCGGACCAAGTTCTCACTCAGGATTGTATGGTGTGTCATGGGATTATGTCCTCATTCACTTCGGGTTACTCTCCATGTCATACATATCCCTGTATGAGATGCCTTATCCATCCCTTCATCCTCACTACAAGATGTTAAACTGCAAAATGGTCGGGCCTTCCCGTCTGAGGCCCAGCCTCAGGACCCTTGGCCTTTTTGGGCCCCTGGCCCAAGTTCCTATTTAGGATTGTATGGTGTGGCATGGTATTATGTCCTCAGTCACATCGGGTTACTCGTCGCACCATACACTTCCCCTATTGGGGTATTTTACCCCTTCATCCTCATCATAAGATGTTAAACTGCAAACTGGTTGGGCCTTACCGTCTGAGGCCCATCCTCAGGCCCCTTGGACTTTTTGGGCCCCCGGATCAAGTTACTATTTAGGATTGTATGGTGTGACATGGGATTATTTCCTCAGTCACGTCGGGTTACTCGTC
Organism: Viscum album; assembly: GCA_963277665.1. NCBI lineage: Eukaryota > Viridiplantae > Streptophyta > Magnoliopsida > Santalales > Viscaceae > Viscum > Viscum album. The sequence goes on along the minus strand of OY728159.1, from coordinate 494,075,145 downwards.
GCGCCATACACCTCCCTTGTTTGGGGTATTTTTCCCCTTCATCCTCACTGCAAGACGTTAAACTAAAAACTGGTTGGTCCTTCCTATCTGAGGCCCAGCCTTAGGCCCCTTGGCCTTTTTGAGCCCCTAGCCCAAGTTTCTATTTAGGATTGTATAGTGTGGTATGGGATTATATCTTTATTCACGTTGGGTTACTCGTTGTTTTGTACACCCCCCCCCCCCCCTCTTTTGGGTATCTTACCCCTATGTGCATTATTTCCAGAACTACATGTGGCTTGACTCCCTTCCTCATGGGATACGTAGGACTGCCTGAGCATCTCATCTTTAGGTCCAGCCTCATCTTTCCCCCTTGTCCAGCATTCCCTCAAAGAGGACTATATGGTATGGTATGGGATTATGTTCTCACCCACGTCGGGTGTTGTAACAACCATGCCATTTACCTCCTCCAAAGATTTTTCTATCCCCTTGTGATATCCTTGTCTTTTCAAGTCAACCGCTCTAAAGATGAGCCCCCCTGACCCTATTCGGTGATTCACTAATGTGTCTGAGAGTACTCTGGTTCAGCACCTAGAGTGTCAGATTCTACCCAGACATGCTTTCATCCATTTCTCAGGCTTCATATTCCCCTTCACTAGGTCTTCCATCACCTTTCACACCCAAAGGGACCCCCGAATGGCATGGATTCTGGGCCCAAGGGCCCTCCTACCATTACGGGCCAATGTCCTCAAAGGTTTCGAGCAATAAATTGGTACAAGTCCCATGTTGCAAATTTTTTCAGTGGTCGATGCTTGTTTGTTGCTCCCACCTCAGGTCACATGATATGGATGTTGTGTTTCGAACAAAGTCAACAGTTATCCTCCATCATCACACCAACCCCATTAAGACCAAAATGCCGGTTACATGACTCACATCCTTGTCCACTTCATCATGTCCAGGTATAATTTCAAAACTCTTGGTACTATTACTCAGTGTGCATCCACACATTAGGAGAAGAAAGTCGTGATAAGGCAATCATTCGGGGCCCTGCGCCAATTTCCCCTTTTCATGTATTCCACATATTACAATACCTTACCCGCCATTATTTCCTACACTGAGTTTGACTCACATAGGCTTAGGGATCAGGTTAAGGTATGAACTTACTTGGAATAGTCCCACTTCTCCATGGTCTAAGTTCTAAGACCTTAAACTAAGATCTTTTCATATTGCCTCTTCGTGAGAACTACGTAAAGCTTGATTCCCATCCTCATGGGAAACATAGGATCACCCGAGCATCTCGTCTGTGGGTCCAGCTTAACTGAGAGCCACCCTCTCTTACTTCCTACCATCTTACCTCTTTTTGGCCCCTTGGATCGAGGTTTCCTTCTCGGAATTTCACACGGTGTAGTATTAGATTATGTCTTCATTCATGTCAGGTATGCTTTATTGCACTGTGCACATTCCGCCTTTTATACTGGTTTATACTACGTCTGTGCCACACGATGTTAAAATACATGGCTGGTCCCATCACATGACCTTAAATTGTGACAATATCGTCCTGGCCTCACGACGAAAAATAGCACTGCATTTTGGTGCCCTTGCTCAAGGGACATCATGTTTGGTATCGGTCAAACACCATACAATTTTTCAATGCCTTCATTTGGCTTGATTCTTGTGGCGATTCTAGGAATTTCTATCCTAGTCCTTTCGCTTCACAAAAAAACATTCCCCCTAAAGGAGAAACAAGATACATCAAGTACCGCTTCTTTTGGTGTAAGGGCCAAACACGCACGCCCCTGCTATCCTTGGCACTAGAACCTTACCGTTCCACCTTTCAGAACTACGTATGGATTGATTACCATCCTCATGGGATACGTAGAGACACCTAGGTATTTTTGCTAGGGTCCAGCCCCCAAGAATCATAAATCTTGTACCTCCTCATTTTTGGCCCCTGACCTGACCCCTTAGGGGAACCATGTAGCTGCAGTTTCTCCCTGAACAAGTTCGGGATACCCCACGATGACATTGGGAAGTGACATCTCCCTCACCAGAGAGGTCCTGTCTAAAAGAAAGAATGATCCATGATCAAACCGATGCGCCTATCTAATGTGCTTCCACCACATTGGCATAATTTCAGGAGTGTTGGATTCTGTTCGAACAAACCATCACTTCATATTCCACTCTTTGCGTGCCCCTTATTCAGAACCTTGTCCTCTTTCATGTCTAAATAAACCCCCTAACAGTATGGATGCTCGTCCTATGGCCTGCCTATTGTCTTGGGCCAACACTCCGGAAGACTAATGTATGACATTTTGAGTTAGGCCCTGTGTTTCGAACATGGTCAGTGGTCGGCCCTCATTTGTTATCCCCATTCCAAGCTAACGTGATATGGATGCTATGTTTCGAACACGGTCAATAGTTATTCCCCATCACTACGCCACCCTCGTTGTGTTCTGAATCCTGAGTATCATGATTCACACCTTTTATCCCCATCTATTTAGATTGATTCCAGTGCCCTTGTCATTACCCCGTTCATGCACAATAGCACGCTGGGAAAATAGTAATTCGGCAGTTCTAAGAGCTTCATTCTTCAGTCAGGTCTCTCCCATTTCCTCCCAAAAATCTGGGCTAGTTGTTCAAACCCCGGATGCCTGAAGCTTGTTTTGCACTCCTACATTTGTATGGGGGTTATAAGGTGGTCATCCCTTGTTTCTCACATCGGGCCCGAACCACGTGATCTTAGGGAATGATCACTGTATGCCCCACGAATATCACGAGGATGTAATAAACCAATGTAAACAATAGAACTCATGCATAAAATGGCACCAAACAATCAAAGCATGAGAGTACGATTGAGGGTTTGTAATTGTTACAGTACCCGAGGGTCGATTCCCCCCATGGACGGGTTAACCTCATCAAAAGAACATAGAAGCTATGTCACCCTCTGGTTGGTGGCATCCAGGAGTTATTGCTGCATGTTCAGCTCCTGCTCCACCTCGGTAGTGATGGGGTGAAATTCATTGGCCGTAATCTGGGCCCTCTCCATGTCGGTCCGGATGGTGATAATCTCCTCATAGGCTCGCTTCATGCCCTCTTCAGCCTCTACCAGCTGGGCCTTTAATCACAATACTAGCTCAGATTATGTGTCGAGGGAGGTCGAGTGCTCGTCAGCCCGACTCCGCAGTCACTGGACCTCATCCTCAGCCTCCTGGATCCTCTTGATGTTTACCGCTTTCCTCTGTTGCCAGCCCACACTGAGGCCACGGTCATACGCCCAAATCTTTTCCGCCATAAGATCTCGAACAAGTATGTGAGGACACTGGGCATCCACTCCCCCATCACACAGTCCGTGCAGTCATGGGAAAAGTCTGTCCATCTCATCCAACCATAGTGCTTGGGGGTTTCATTGATGAAGCATGTGATCAGCTTCCAAGATCGGCGACAGACTATCTTTCTATCCTCTTTGTCAGAGGTCGTCTCATCCTAGTTGGCGCGATTGGCATGCTCATACATAGGGAACACCCCCAGGAACTCTTCAGCAGGGTCCACGTCTGGTATTTGATAGGGCATGGTGGGACCTAGAATATCTGGTTGATCCTCATCATCGGATCCTACCTCGATGATCTCAATTTCAGACCCATTGATGGTCCCACTAGTGATCGGGAGCGCCGTTACTTGGTCAGTTTGGTGTTCCGCCTCCATGATCATCTGCATTACTCTAGTAAGGATGCCACAGGAAGCCCCAACCAACCTCGCCAAGGTGGCCCACGCCATTTGAAAAACTTTACACGCCAATAAAGGGGGCATGAGTGTTAGTTGGAATGGTTAGGGGGTGGTGGTCATGAAATCGATAGGAGGGACTTGTATAGATCGAATTCCTGATCTCAATCTTGGGTCGATGTCATCGGGACACTGAAGAACGGCCCCCCGTATATGGTTGGAAGGTCTGAACACTCTGGAGGGGTCGCCTCAGGTATCCTATCCCCACTGGATGCAACAAAAGATACGAAGGCAGGTGCAGATCCCGAAGGCCCCGCATCTACATCCCCTAAGGGATGAGAATGAGTTCTATATATAATACTCTCCTGCATGGTTTATATGCTAGCAAGGAGTCCAAAGTGACCTCAAAGCAAGTCTCAGAGAAGGGGGTTTCAGAATTTTTACCTCAAGGGCCTCTACGAACTCATCAAGATCTGAGTCTTGATCTCCAACTTCACCCTCCTCCAACGGGCTCCCTATCTCGGCCTCATCTCCCTAGGAGGATTCTTCTAATTCTTCTAGAAGTGGGAAACGCTCTCTTAAATCAGCAGTCGACAACTACGGGAGAGTAGTGCGGTCTAGAAGCACCTTGAAATGGTCCGTCATTTGGCGAGGGGCACCCTGAGAATGTAAAAAATCCTCCATCTCTACCAGGTACCACTCCACCTCCACCTGGGGCACCGCAAAGCCGGCCCAAATAGGGCCTATCCCCGGTAAATCCATCCCGAGATAGTTAAGGTGCTGCCACAACTTGGTGGGGCCGAGGAATTGCTTGTTGACTTCCTAGATGTCCCAGGCCTCTGGGAAGATAGCATTCTCCGGCATATCGATATGACACAACCTCTTCCCCAGAGCCTGGGTGGGTATCCTGCGGAATCCTCTCAGTGGCCTCCCCTCTGGATGGCTCTGTTCTTATAGAATCACCAGGTCGGATGCCACTACCATATCCGCTACCACTACTTCCCCCTCAACTGGTGCGGGCCTCACTGCTACGGCATCCCCGCAACCACGAGATGTCCTTATTGCCTTATATCCCCGACCCTAAGGTTGGGGAGGTTCTCCATCACCAACCCAAATGGTTGGATACTTCAGCATCTCTCCTGGATATATCACCTCCCGGCTTATGGCATACTCCTTCACCAGCCCAAAGACGGTGGTAGGTGGAGGTAGTTCATTTCGCATCTTACCATCTTCCCATGTGAACATGATCCACATCTGCCTCATCACACACGGGTGTTCCTTGTGGCACACCTCCAAATAGACTCGTGGGGTCAGTCGCTGCATGCACCGTAATTCCCTTGCAAATCGGTGTGGGGTGTACGGCTCACAGAGGGACTCACGGTCCACCCTTACCACCAATACTCCACCTCAAAAGTCCAGAAGATATGCCCGTTGCTCTTCTGTTCCCTGGAAATCATCAGTGAATACCCCATTCGGCAATGGAAATGGGTGAAAATCGAACTCTTCCGCCTTCCACACCCAGTTCAGAACCGACAGTGCGATTAGTTTGGCTAGAAATCTCCCCGCAGTGTTCAAAATTGATGGGTGGAATTTCGAGCCTGGAGGAGAGATAGGGTTTGGGTATTCGTAAACCCCCTGATATGTGCTGCTATCCACCCATACAAAAGGTGGAATGGCCCACATACCCTCTACAGCCTCTTCCCCTCGCTGATATGCCACATCATCTTATACAGTTTGGAGAGCATTGGGATTCCTAGGTTGACCCACCCTCCTGTCGCCAACTTGGACGCCATGATGAATGTTCTTGGGCGTACTCCCATGTTGGTATCCCTCACCAGCAGGATCCAACCATAGATAAGAGCCATGATAAATGCCACCAACTTGACTATTGGCTGCTGCTCAGTGCTGAGGCTAAACCCTCAGGTCTTCTACTAGATGTCCTCCAAGAGCCGCCAGTACAAATGTTCCTTTCCCCATTGATCCCCCTTCGAGCAAGTCCGAGGCCTCACCGGAAACTGTCGGTCTACCGGGAAGTTCATGAATTATTTGAACCATCGCCTAAAGTGGACATCCCTTACTGCTTCCTTGTCCTCCCTGGGCACAACCTCCATCAATGCCATCACCAGCTGTGGAATCTGCTCCAGATCCTCCTATCCACTCATGATGGGGAGGAATTCGTTGTACATCGCCTCCAAAATTGGGACCCCCGAAATCTAGTGGACATCCCACAAGTTGATACCAACCTCCCCATGGTTTAAGTGGAAGGTATTGGTCCTTGATGACCATATGCTCAACAGCTCTGGAATTAGTTGTTTTGGTTGATATATGTGGAATTGGGAGGCCCAAGACGCCTCGTACAAACCCACTCTCCTCATCTCGGCCCTAAACTCCTCACACGAGGTGCCTACCCAGTAGTCCTAGGCCCAGTCGTCTGTGAAATTGCTTCCCTGGCGCAGGTCCCATTCCTCGGACCACCCCTTCCTTGGGTTCCTCAAATATGCCTTCAGTATCGTGTGGTACATAGGAGGAGACATTTACGGCTACAAATCCTTCCCATCGACGTTATTCAGGTGGTTGTATAGGCAGTCAGCAACGACGGGTGTGAAATCCTCCCGGGCATGGCCATAAACCACCTTGAGCCATCGGCACTGGCACAGTGTGATCCTAAACCAGTAATCTGGTTCATCCCTACTTGCTTCAGGGATGAAGACTTGATCCCTCATCCTGAAGTCGTACAAAGGCAACCTCTTACATAGTGGGTAGTTCTTCTGGTTCTCCGACAGCAGCGCCACCAACGAATCATGGTCAAAGTGGATCCGGACTAACTCCCCTAGACCCAGACTGTTTTTCATCTCATCCCTTCAGGTGGAATCCGCAAGAACCCCCTCGGTAGCTTTTTGATGATCCATTCAGTTTTAGAACTTGGATGATTTTTGGGTTGGTTCATGAAGCTCGTTCACAAAGACCATTCGCGAATCTTGTTCACAGATAATGTTGGAAAAACCTATTCATAGAGCCCTGCCTACACCTTCAAGTGCAAGATCATGAAGCGCTATTGCGGATTCAAAAACTTTTTGTGCGCCACAAAGCAAAGACCCGATTCGCAGAGAGCAATCACGGAGTACGTGGATCTTCGCGAATCGAGAGCGCTAAAGTCCAAAATTGCGGAGAAAAGAAAAGACAAAAGAGAGTTCCAGTCCCCTATTTATAGGCGAGGGACCCTTAGAGCTTCATGGCACATCTCGACCGAAGCGTGGTTCGCAGCTCGTCCTGCCCGAGCTCCACTTTCTGGCTTGGTGAGCCCTCTTTGCGAGGTAGCTTCATGAACGACCGAGGATTTTGGCAATTCACCCTCATACTTTGACCCTTGATTTCTTTGTGACTCCAAGTCTGAGGGGGGGAATTTTTTATGCCAAAATGTGGAGAGGAGAAGAAGACACAAACTTAAAGGCTGCCTCGTCAAGCCCCTCCGCAGAGTCCCCCTGGCACCACAGTTCCCCGTGAAGCAAGGAGGCGGTAACGCTCCGTGAACTCCTTTGAAGTTCATGACCCGTTGCGAAGAAAGGAGGCGGTAATGCTCCGTGAATCCCTTTGACGTTTATGACCCACCACGAAGCAAGGAGGCGGTAACACTTCGCGAACCCCTTTGACGTTCGCAACCCGCCGCGAAGCAAGGAGGCGGTAATGCTCTGTGAACCCCTTTGACGTTCACGACCTGTCGTGAAGTAAGGAGGCGATAATGCTCTGCGATAGCATTTGACGTTCACGACCCGCCATGAAGCTAACCCATGCTTTGCGCCGCGCGTTTTCTGATTCGCGGTGCCTCTAACCTATAAATAAGGGCCTCTCCCCAAGTCCAAGAGGCGGATAACCCGACCTTTCAACTTCCTAGCTCCTGAATCATGAAGTATCTTCTTCTCTGTGAACCATGAGCTATGCGAGGTACTTATGCTCTGTGAAGTGCCTCTCCTTTGCTTTGTTTTAGCCCCCTATTTCGAGAGGTATTTCGTTCAAAGAGCCTAAGGGCCTCCGTGAAGAAAGGGGATCCCCAAGGGGACCCGGGTCATCGCAGAGCGTTTATGCTTCGTGAAACACCCTTCATGTACATGATATCCACATGCTAAGGTAGGGTCATTGTACTTCGCGAAGCACATTGCTTCACGATACCCTACTTCGCGAGCCAAATTTTCTCTATAAGGTAGTACTCCATGAATGCCTTTACACTTCGTGAAGCACATCCTATATTCACCTCCACCCTATGCTTAGGCTGGGACTCTCCACTTCACAAATCACACCCCTCCTCAAGTACCCTTCACCATGCAGGGCACTAGAGCTTCACATGGCCCCTTCCTAGGAACCCCTCTGCTTTTCAATTCCTTTTCCTATGTGACCGTCCAGGTTTGCGCAATGCAACTTCAAAGTCCCATGGATGATACTACTCATTGTGTTGCTTCACCTCATGCTTATTTTCATAGGCACACTAACGGATATTGATTCTTCACATAGCCAAGCTAATGTGGACCCCCCCCCCCCAATGGTTCTCTCTATGAAACCCCCCAGTTATGGCATTGCTGCTGCCTTCCCTTCACCAAGGTGAAGCGGGTACCGGATATGTAAGTCCTAGCGGTGTGGAGTGCACCCACCTCATCCGAGCTGCGGGATGTTAAACTGCCAAGCACCATCGTCCTCAGCATATGATGTTAAACTGTGACCTCACCCCGTGCCTCGCACACGGGGTGCCCCCACCTTGGACATTCTTCATGTCCACTGGTCTCTACAAGGATGAGATCATCCCTCACAGGGGATGATATAATTTTTATCAGAGTGGCGTTTGTCCATGGAGAAAGGGCGACCATCTCGGTGTAAGCCCCTAGATTTTATTGCAGGAGGCATCACCCTTGCCCCTCCTTTTCTTCGCTTCAAAATACCTCTCCCGCTGGGCTTCATCATCGTCGGGCCTCTATCCTGGAGTAAGTCCCAACCTCCTCAGGCTGCTAACCAGGCCTAAGCTCTTGTTTTCTCTTTGGGCTGCTAACTACGTGTAAGCCCCACTCCACTTCCCATGAACGCACCTTTCACGATGTGATTGTCAGGTCTCTACTGCCTCTTGTTTCTCAAACCGAGCATGACTCACGTGGGCTTAGAGCAAGCACTAACCATGACAAACACCCCCATCCATGAACTATGTGGTCTTTGATCCTTGCCAATGTGAGGTATGTAGGAAGCCTCCCTGAGGTTCAAGCCCAACATCCTTGGGGAGCCTAGAGTGTAATCCCCACACCCCAAAACATGAACTATGTGGTCTTTGATCCTTTCCAAGGTGAGGTACGTAGGAAGCCTCCCGGAGGTTCAAGCCCATCGTCTGATCATTCCGACCATCTTCACATCGGTTCACCAACACTTTGGGTTGCCTCAGAGCGTAATCCCCAAGGTTCAAGCCCACCACCATCCATTGGTCCCAACCATCTTCACATCGGTGCACCAATCCCCCATCCATGAAATACGTGGTCTTTGATCCTTTCCAAGGCGAGGTACGTAGGAAGCCTCCCCGAGGTTCAAGCCCAACATATGGTCGTTCTGATCCCCTTCACGACGGTTCGCCCCCATCCTGCAGGACGTTAAACTGTAGACCCCAATCAGTGATACGCCGTTGCACCCAAACCCATCTGAACTATGAGGACTTTGATCTTTTCCAAGGAAAGGTATGTAGGAAACCTCCCTGAGGTTCAAGACCACCATCCACCTAGACCAAGGTCATTATTCACGTCGGTTCACCGACTCCTGTCCCAGATGAACTATGTGGTCTTTGATCCTTGCCAAGGCGGGGTACGTAGTAATCCTCCCTGAGGTTCAATCCCACCATCCATAGGTCGCCCCGACCATCTTCACGATGGTCCTACCCTATCCAGAGGTAAGCCGTTGCAACCCCATCCAGCGGTAAACCGTTGTACCCCATCTAGCGGTAAACCATCATACCCCATCCAGCGGTAAGCCGTTGGGACCTTTCTCAGTGATAATCCATTGTCAATCCATTCATTGGTAAGCCATTGGCATTCCATTCAGTGGTAATCCATTTTCATTCTATTCAGCAATAATCCATTGTCATTCTATTCAGTAGTAAGTCGTTGTCACTCCATTAAGCGATAAGCCGTTGTCATTCCATTTAGTAGTAAGTTGTTGTCATTCCATTCAGCAGTAATTCATTGTCACTCCATTCACCTGTAATCCATTGTCAGCCTTTTTCAGTGGTAAGATGTTGTCATTCCATTCAGTAGTAAGCCATTGTAAAGACAAACTACATTCACTAAACTACAAGGACTTTGATTCCCTTCCACGGGGATACGTAGGAAGTATCTTAGAGGCTCAAGCCCAACTTCACTTTTGCCCTTGCAATGGTCCTATTTCATCCTCCTTCACTTCATTCATCCACCCATCATCCATCTTGATTCTTACTCGGGCTGCCATATCCCGGTGGGATCATGCCACCTCATACCCTTTTCCATTTAACGGAATTTGGGAATCCAACCACATGGTGGCCCCAATATCAGTGTTCCCTCCAAGTGTTTCACCTATCTGATCCACTCCAGTCAGTGTTCTGATCAGTCCGATCTGTCTCCGCTGGACGTTAAACTTGCGACATAGCCCACGTTAAACATGGGAAGCTGAGGAAAACCTTAGATACATGTCCATGGAATATTATTCCTCATGTTCGATGTGGGATGCCTCGGGCTTTTGAACCCTAGAGAAGCCCTATAATAAGGGACAAAAGACGGATGGGATAGTGTCCCAGCGCCCAGACACACCAGTGATGCCCAACATGACTACTCCCCTAACTGAAGGTTGCTGCCCTGACCGGACCCCTTGGAATATCCCGAAAGAAGAAGTGTAATTAACTGGTGTCCATGAAGATATGGCACTAGGAATATTTTCACGAACAACGTATTAAATCTATAAGGGAGACCCGGACTAGGGGAAGAGTTCTGAGGAGGAATCTATGGAAGGAACAACCAACATCCCATCATCCCGTTTCGATCAAGGATCAAATGCCCCTGAATAAGGTGCTGATGTCGCCTGCCTTTGGAAAGAGGGAATGTGGGGAAACAAAACAAATCTACATCCTCCACGAGACGTGACACGCGCACCCCATCGAACGCATCGGAAACAGTTTTCTTATGATTGAAAATTAAATTTTATGAGTAACATGTTGAAATTGAAGGATTTTATGTGTTATGATTATATAATGGTACTTGTACATTTTACGGGTAGTTATATGATAAACCAAGGATGGGTGATTATTTTATAAACTATATTTAATTGGGTATATAAGTCATTTGTATGGATATTCCATTTCTAAGAGTGACATGTGATTCTCGCTCAAATTTACCCAAGAGATGAAGGTAGAATGGTCCTTGTAGTTTAGCTTGGGTTATCGAATCCTCAGAGACCTAAGAAGAAACCTATATACACGTACATTCTATGGACTATTTTTGGCTATGAAGTGGCCAACTTGGGTTGATTTTATATGGGTTTAAAGGATAACTAATAGATTTAAGTGAATTCAATTTAAAAGAATGAGTTGATCCTAGGTTATCGCTCGGGGTGGATTGGATGAATTACTTTTTTAATGATTTCAATTTATTATAATTGAGATGGATTCATTTAAGAAGATCAAACGAAATCAGCACTTACTGGTTTAATGCCTACACACCCTAATAATAATCACCTATACACTTGAAGGATAAAAGTTTTGAGCACTCCATGGTAGAGGTTCGTATTAGCACTTGAAATGTGTGACCTTAAATTCAATAAGGATGAATATGTTTTAAAATCATCAAATAAAAATCTCATTTAAAAGAAGTGATTAGCCATTAATGGAGTGATAAATAACATCCAATACAGCCCCTTTCTACTCCCTTGGATAAACCCATAAAAGAGTTATCCCTCCATTTATTACATTTCTTCAACGGAAGCGGGAAGTAGACTTACAAGGGTGGAATTGAAGAAGGAAAAACAACAACAAAAAAAGATCACTCCTCCATTGTGTGATAAATATCACAAAGTATGGTGTGAATAAATCCACAACTTGAACCAACGGTATCAACTTGATAAGTAGAAGAACAGAATAAGATTAAATAAAGAACTTTTATTAAGAAACTAAGGTTAATTAAACAACTTACATGAGAAATAAATGCGATTACAAACACAAAGCGGCAGCATAACACTACAATGAAACCAAGCACCAAAGATCCCTAAATCATCCAACACCATTGACTTAAATAGGAACTTTTGAGGCCTTGGGTCGAGCCTCCAACAGTAAATAGCATCTCAATTAATTTTGGTAGGCCATAGGTGGTGGAAAGCTTGTAGAATTTGGACTTTTTCACATTTGACCCGAGGTGGCAGCCAGCTTTCATCCACCGAACAGACGCGTTTGCATGACCTTCTATATTGCCGAATCAGAGTGGTCCATAGAAGAAGAAAATGTAACTCTGGATTTCTTCTAACCTCCTGTAAACGTTGGTCCCATTTGGAGTTTTTTATTTCGAGATATGATCAAATTAGTGGGATGTTTTTCTGGGCCGCAGAATCTGGCCCAGAATTGTATCTCTAACTTGGGTCGCCTTAATTACCACCATATAGGCCGAATTAGAATTGAATCATAAAGAGTTATTTGTTACTATACATTTATTCTATCATCCCACAAAATTTGGGATTCATTGGGCTTGTATGTTGGGACCCATAGTCTCATCAGTGAGCTGGTGTCCAATCTGCCTTCTCTAGAATTGCTTCCTTTCATCACAAAATATCCCCATCTTCTTCCATGAATTCTCCATTGATCCCTAAATGAAACATTTTCATATTGGAGTGTAGATAAATTTACAAAAATATCAAATTAAAATATGTATAATCATATGAATCATTGTTTACTTCAAATGATGATCAAAAATGTACCACATAATAGTGCATTTTAAGAAGGTATTACAATCATAATGTGAAATGATGTTCAAAGTGTAAAATGCACTAAAATGGTGTTTATGAATAATAAAGAACCTAAATATTATGTATATTAATAATGAATATTATCCTCATTTAGTGGATAATCACACCCCCCAACTTGAGTTTTGCTAGTCCCGGGCAAAATAATTCAATGATTTTATTTGAATTTCGTTCTTCAAACACATTATAACAAATAGTGCTCACAATGTAAACTACACACAAATATATCTTTATAACCTATCAAGATAATTTAAAACAAGATGAAATTAAAATCATATCCCAAGCCCAAGCCCATTCCTTTGATCAAATCCATCATCATACTTCATCCAACTCAATTAGGTGTAATGATGTGTTGTGTATCACAATAGATATGGGGGTTCATTTTCATTCAAGGGGGAAATCATGGAAGTGCTAGGTGGAATCACATTTAATCCTAATATGATTATTCTTCATTATTTTTTTTTTGGATTTTTTTTTTCAATATTTTCATAGTAATTGAGATTTCAATTAATCAAATTAACCCATGTAGAAAGACTTTGCCGATGACTCCCAAACTCAGAGGCCTTAGGGCACCAAGTGAAGCCCACATACTCGGGCATCGTCTCGAGTTAACTTAGTAAAAAACAAAGTCATATTACCATAAATATCGATAGATTTAAAAACTCAGGGCTAGACAACTCTGGAGTCATGATCCCCAAGTTCCGAAAGCCTCGCATTTTATCAATCCATTGCTCTACACGCAAATTTTTTTTATTTTTTTATTTTTTTATTTTTTTTATTTTTTATTTTTTTATTTTTTTTTATTTTTATTTTTTTTTGAATACTCATATTATTCATAAAAATCAAACCAGCCTATGCTATTTATTATGGGACCCCAAAAATTCAAATTAGTACCCCACAGTCTAAAGGACGTGCATTGTGGGATTTTGATTTAATGGATGAAAATAAAAATGATGAAAATTTTCATTGGACAACCAAACTTCCAAAATCAATGCTTTTAAACTTAATCATGAATTAAATTAAGAGTCAAAGAAATAAAAATTATTTGATATGTAGTTTTAATGTGATCAAAGATGTTATTATATAAATGATAAAGGAATTTTACTTCTTTTTTTTATCATTGTTTTTTTTAAACAAACATTTTGTTTCCACACCCCCCAAATTAGAATAAAACTGTCCCTAGCTTCGTAAAAATAAAATTTAGAATGGGGTAGAGGAATAAAAAGGGAAGTTCAATAAGGAAATTGAAATATGGGGATCATGGAATGAAGTCACCTGGTGGTTGAAGTTTGAAGTTCTTTCTGCTCCAATTTAGTCCTTTGATATCCATGTCGCTTGCAAAGTTCCCTAGTGGAAAAAGGAAAACAAACAAACAAAACAAAAGAGTATATATATATATAAGTAAAATATAAGTATATATATATAATAAAATAAACTGATGATACATTGTCTTCTTTTTAAATTTCTGGGTAATGTATTACTCAAGCATGACACCACGTGACACGGATGAATATGGTGCTCCCCTTTCGTACCCATCCATACTCATAATAGAAGAACAAGTCAAAAGTCTATTTTTTTATTTTTAAATATACAAATGATTATATAATCTTATTTGAAAAATAAAGATGATTCAGAAATATTAGAAACATAAAAACCATGGGTTTCCTCCCAGGCAACGCTTTGTTTAACGTCGTTAGCCCGACATAGATCCCAAATTTATCAATTTTTTCCTGGTTCATAGATTGGCTCAATTAACTCAACATCTATTTCCTATTTATTGAATGATTTAATGAATGTTTTTAACCTTTGACCATTGACCTTGAAAATGTGACCACTAGTGGGATCTTGAATCTCTACTGCCCCATGGGGGTATACATGATGCACTATGAAAGGACCTGACCATCTAGACCTTAACTTTCCCGGTGTAAATGAAGTTTTGAACTATACAAGAGCACAAGTTTTCCCAGTTCAAAATGTTTGACCTTGATATTCCTAGATTGGTAGGCTTGAACTCTAGCTTTATTTATCCTTGAATTTTCATAAGCCTCCATCCTTAATTCCTCCAGTTCATTGAGATATAATTTCCTTTTTGTTCCGGCCAATGAGAGGTCATAATCCATTTTCTTAATTGCCCAAAAGGCCTTATGTTCAATCTCCACTAGCAAATGGCATGCTTTACCATAAACCAACCTATATGGGGACATTCCTAAAATGGTTTTATATGCGGTTCTATAGGCCCAAAGAGCATCTAAGAGTTTCTCAGACCAATCTTTCCTAGAGGGGTTGATAGTTTTTTCAATAATTTGCTTAATCTCCCTATTCGCTAACTCAGCTTGACCATTGGTTTGAGGATGGTATGCAGTGGACACTTTATGAGAAATACCATACTTAGACATGAGTGAATAGAATGGACGGTTGCAAAAATGGGTTCCTCGATCACTGATTATAGCCCTAGGAATTCCAAATCTTGAAAATATGTTCTCTTTCAGAAATCGAATCACAACTTGATGATCATTGGAATTAGTGGGAATGGACTCAACCCATTTTGAGACATAATCAACAGCTATGAGTATGTAGAGGTATCCCCGGGAGTTTGGGAAGGGACCCATGAAGTCAATTCCCCAACAGTCAAATATTTCAACCACTAATATGGGAGTGAGTGGTATTTGATTACTTTTTGTGATGGACCCTACTTGTTGACACTTAGGACAGCTTTGACAAAATGTGTAGGAGTCCCTTGAGAGGGTGGACCAGAAGAGAACACATTGAAGAATCATAGTAGATGTTTTCTTAGAGGAAAAGTGACCTCCACATGCCTCACTATGATAGAATTTAAGGATGGACTCTTGTTCAGATTCTGGAACACACCTCCTAATGACTTGGTCAGGGTAGAACTTATAGAGGTATGGATCATCAAACACATAGTGTCTAACATCAGAAAGTAATTTCTTTCGAGCTTGAGTCCCTAATAATTTTGGAATGACTCCTGTAACTAAGAAATTGGCTATGTCGGCATACCAAGGGCAGTCACTCACAGAGTATAGGTGTTCATCAGGAAATGAATCAGACACAGAAAGGTGATTTGAGTTGTCTTTGAATTCCATCCTAGAGAGATGATCAGCTACAACATTTTCAACACCCTTTTTATCCTTGATTGTGAGTTCAAATTCTTGTAAGAGAAGGACCCACCTAATCAGTCTAGCCTTGGCATCTTGTTTTTGGAAGAGGTATTTTAGTACAGAATGGTCAGTGAACATAGTGATGGGAAATCCTAAGAGGTAGGACCTAAACTTCTCTAAATCAAACACAATATCAAGTAACTCCTTTTCAGTAGTGGTGTAGTTTATTTGGGAATCATTTAAGGATTTTCTTTCATAAGAAATGAAATAAGGAGTTTTATCACAACATTTTCCTAACACAGCTCCAACAGCAAAGTCACTGGCATCACACATAAGTTCAAAAGGAAGGTTCCAATTAGGAGATTTCATAATGGGAGGAGAGGTGAGAGAGGATTTGAGGGTTGAGAATGAACCCTCACAGCTTTATTTCCAAACAAATGGAGCATCCTTTACTAGGATAGCACAAAGGGGACGGGATATTGAACTAAATTCCTTGATGAATCGTCTATAGAAACCATCATGTCCTAAGAAATACCTCACTTACTTGACAGTTTTGGGTGATGGAAGGTGAAGAATTATTTCAACCTTTTCTTTATCAACTTCAATCCCCCTACTCGAGACCAGATGGCCTAGAACAAGTCCCTCTTTAACCATGAAATGGCATTTTTTCCAGTTTAGGACCAAATTCTTTTATTCACATCTTGACAAGAATATCTCCACATTCTGCAGACATCCCTCAAATGTATCCCCAAACACAGATAATTCATCCATGAAGACCTCTAGAAAATCCCCTACCATGTCTGAGAAGATTCCCATCATGCACCGTTGGAAGGTTCCAGGGGAATTTCATAACCCTAAGGGCATGCGTTTGAAAGAAAAGGTTCCAAATGGACATGTGAATGTAGTATTCCCTTTATCCTCTAGGGAGACCTCAATTTGATTGTACCCCGAGTACCCATCTAAGAAACAGTAGAAGGTATGACCTTCCACTCTCTCAAGGACTTGGTCAATGAATGGTAAGGGGAAATGGTCCTTCTTGGTGAATGAGTTTAGTTTCCTATAGTCAATGCAGACCCTCCATACACTACTCACCCTTGTTGGAAGAATCTCTCCATCCTCATTGGTTATCACTGTGATTCCAGCCTTTTTTGGAACCACTTGGATTGGGCTCACCCATTCACTCTCAGATATGGGATATATGATACCAGCTTTCAACAATTTCAGAAGTTCTTTCCTTACTACCTCCATGAGATTAGGATTGAGTCGCCGTTGAGGTTGACGACATGGATTTGAATCAGATTCCAGAACAATCCTATGAGTCCCGATAAGTGGGCTAATCCCAGGAATATCATAAAGGGTCCAACCAATGGCTTTCTTATTCTTCCTAAGTACATCTAGAATCATCCTCTCATGATTGGCTTCAAGAGAAGAATAAATGACAACAGGATGTGTTTGATTGTCCCCTAGTAAAGCATACTTGAGTGTAGCAGGAAGTTCCTTCAATTCAAGATTAGGTTGGTTCAGAATTTCAGAAGAATATTGGGACATTGGGTCATGTTTAATTTCTTTTTTTAGAGTTTCAGATAGGATTGATTCCCCACATGTAGAAGTTTCATCTACTAGATTGGCTTTATCAGATTTAGGGAAGGAAATTGGAGTGGTCTCCGTGAAAGTGGTTTCTTGAAAGGTTTCACTGATTGTTGGACCTAAGACTTCATCATAAGAGCAATTTGAAAATGATTCAAGCCAAGGAGATAAACTTCCTTCATATGAACAAAGGAAATCAATCTCATCCTGACTTAAACATTCATCAAATATTCCTTGATGTACCATGGATTCATTATCAATGATTCCTATCATGTTTACTTCATGAATTTCCTTGTTATCCCCTATTTGTGAGCTTTCATTATAGATGTTCAAGTCTAGACTCATGTTCCCAAAGGTGATGGTCATGTTCCCATTTCGGACTCGGATAACAGAGTTGATTGTTGCAAGGAAAGGACGACCAAGGATGATTGGGGTTTCTTCATTATTTCATAAGTTTGGATGGTTGTCAAGGACAATGAAATCAGCAGGGTAGATGAAGTTTTCAACCTTTACCAGAATGTCCTTTAAAATCCCCTTTGGAACCCTAATGCTATGATCAGCAAGTTGAAGTGTGACAGATGTGGGTTGGAGTTCTTCTAGGCCTAACTGGCAGTACACAGCATATGGGATGAGATTGACACTAGCACCTAGGTCACACAAGGCCTTGACAACTTTGCTTTCTCCTAGTTCAACATTGATGTAAGGGCAACCTGGGTCTTTCAACTTAGGAGGAATGGTCCCTTGAATGGTGGTACTCACATTAGCAGCCAAAAGGACTTGGTTTTTATGTGAAAATTTTCTTTTAAAATTGCACAAGTCCTTAAGGTACTTGGAGTAGGCAGGTATGGTTTGGATTGCATCGAGAAGGGGTATGTTCAACTTGACTTGTGAAAAGATTTCCCTCAATGTTTCACTCAATTCAGGCTTGGTTTTCCCCCTCATGCGTTGAGGAAATGGTGCAGGTTGTGGGGTTGTTTTTTGGAGAGTTGTTTCCTTGAAAATTTTATCAGTTTCCTCAGTTTGATCTTGTGGTTCATTCAAATTTTCATCCAAGTTTGAATCTTCAGGTGGGTTCTGAATTAGTTGTTCAAGTTTCTCAATTGATTTCTCAATTATTAAAACAGTCACATCCTTCAGTTGTTCATGAGTTGTTTGAGCACAAATTTACTCTCCCCTTGAAGTTAAGGATGGCACCGCCTGAGTAGGAATGGGTGCCTTTCCAGTTTTGATGGTTTGAAGTTCTTGTTTTAGGGAAGATACCTTCGAGTTCATCCTCTCCATTTGTTTGCACAGTTGTTCTAGTAGTCTTTGTGGAACAGTTTGGGTGGGTGCTTGAGTAGGTTGGTTTATCCCAGGGGGATATTTTGGAGGTGGTATGGTTTGTTGAAAATGGACCGGTGGCTGTTGGTATTGGATAGGTTGGGTTTGGAACTGGTTATGGGTTTGGTAGTTCTGATGGGGGTAAGGATTTTGTCCCTGTGGTTGGCTAGGTTGTTGGTTATCTTTCCAGCAGAAGCCTGGGTGGTCATTATACCTTGGGTTGAAGGTGTTTTGGTATTGAGGCTTTTGAAAGTTCAAAGCATTTACTTCCATTGGGGGTCCTCCTAAGAGAACATCCTTGATGGATGGAATGGTTGGGCAGTTGTCTATCTTATGGTCATGTTTGTCACAAATTGTGCAAATAGGGTCAACATTTGGATTTCATGAACTTTCCTAAGGTCTATCTCTTCAACCTTCCTAGAGAGTGTTGCGAGTTTAGCCCTAAGGCTTTCCTCTTCTCTAAGTGTATTAATTCTAGTAGTTCTTTGTGGTTTTTCAGAATAAGGTGAAGTTCCCCATGTTTGGTTTTGTTCATAAAGGCTTTCTAGATACTCGTAAGCATCATTTGGGGCTTTGTTTTTAAAGGTTCCATTACACATCATGTCAATGAATTGTTTGTTCCCCGGACCCAACCCTTCATAGAAAATTCTCACTTGTTCAGAAATAGAAAAACCATGGTGTGGAACCGTGTTTAGAGTGTCTTTGAAACTCTCCCATGTTTCATAGAATGACTCTCCCTCTTTTTCAAAAAAGTTTTGGATACTCATTTTAAGTGCAATTGTTTTGTGGTGGGGAAAGTATTTTTTGTAGAATTCTCTTTGTAGTTGGTCCCAAGAGTTGATGGATGATGGTCTCAAATTTTTTATCCAACTTTTAGCTCGATCCTTTAAAGAAAAAGGAAATATCCTCATCTTAGCTGATTCTAGTTGATGTGGGGGACACATGGTTTCTACAATGTCATTGAACTCCTTAATGTGAAGGTAGGGCATCTCGGACTCCATTCCATGGAATGTGGGAAGATGGTTTAGGACATGAGGTTTAAATATGTAGTTGGAATCTCCTAGGGAATTTTTTCTAATTCATGAGGTGGCATTGGTCCAAGAATGTGTGAGGTAGTCATTCATGGTTTGATCGACCGCATTCCCCAAGTTTAGGGCTGCCTCATTTGGGTTTCCATTTTGGTTCCCACCTAGGTTTATGAGTTTGTTTCTTTGAAGACCTTCCATTGAAATGGGCTCAATTTTTGACTCAGGGTTGTTAGGAAGATTATGATCTAATGGAAAGAGTTCCCTTGGTGTACTTGACTCCCCAACCCCAGGACTATCCACCCTAACAAGAAGGTTTGATTGATCACGGGTGTAGGCGGACATGCGCCAAAAGAAAAAAAATGAGAAAGGGATAAGATAAGAGAATTTCGATAGGAAAAGAAGAAATTGGGGAGAATAGAATGGTTGTTTAGATGAATTACTTGGGTCCCCAGAAACGGTGCCAAAATTTGATTCTCGCTCAAATTTACCCAAGATATGAAGATAGAATGGTCCTTGTAGTTTAGCTTAGGTTATCGAATCCTCAGAGACCTAAGAAGAAACCTATAGACACTTACATTCTATGGACTGTTTTTGGCTATGAAGTGGCCAACCTGGGTTGATTTTATATGGGTTTAAAGGATAACTAATAGATTAAAGTGAATTCAATTTAAAATAATGAGTTGATCCTAGGTTATTGCTCGGGATGGATTGGATGAATTGCTTTTTTAATGATTTCAATTTCTTATAATTGAGATGGATTCATTTAAGAAGATCAAACGAAATCATAACTTACTGGTTTAATGCCTACACACCCTAATACTAATCACCTATACACTTTAAGGATCAAAGTTTTGATCACTCCAATGTAGAGGTTCGTATTAGCACTTGAAATGTGTGACCTTAAATTCAATAAGGATGAAGATGTTTTAAAATCATCAAATAAAAATCTCATTTAAAAGAAGTGATTAGCCATTAATGGAGTGATAAATAACATACAATCCAGACCATTTCTACTCCCATGGATCAACCCATAAAAGAGTTAGCCCTCCATTGATGACATGTCTTCAACGGAAGCGGGAAGTAGACTTACAAGGGTGGAATTGAAGAAGGAAAAACAACAACAAAAAAAGATCACTCCTCCGTTGTGTAATAAATATCACAAAGTATGGTGTGAATAAATCCACACCTTGAACCAACGGTATCAACGTGATAAGTAGAAGAACATAATAAGAGTAAATGAAGAACTTTTATTAAGAAACTAAGGTTAATTAAACAACTTACATGAGAAAGAAATGTGATTACAAACACAAAGCGGCAGCATAACACTACAATGAAACCAAGAACCAAAGATCCCTAAATCCTCTAACACCACTTCCTTAAATAGGAATTTTTGAGCCCTTGGGTCGATACTCCAACAGTACAAATCATCTCAATTAATTTTGGTAGGCCATAGGTGGTGGAAAGCTTGTGGAATTTGGACTTTTCCACATTTGACCCGAGGTGGCAGTCAGCTTTCATCCACCAAACAGATGCATTTGTATAACCTTCTATATGGCCGAATAATAGTGGTCCATAGAAGAAGGAAATGTAGATACGGATGTTTTATAACCTCCTGTAAAAGTTGGTCCCATTTGGAGTTGTGGATTCCGAGATATGATCAGATTAGTGGGATGTTTTTCTGGGCCGCAGAATCTGGCCCAGAATTGTGTCTCTAACTTGGGCCTCCTTAATGACCACCATAGAGGCCGAATTAGCATTGTATAATGTAGAGTTATTTGTTAATATACATTTCTTCTAGAATCCCAAAAACTTTGGGATTCATTAGGCCTGTATGTTGGGCCCCACAGTCTCATCAGTGGTCTGGTGTCCAATCTTCCTTCTATAGAATTGCTTCCTTTCATCACAAAATATCCCCATCTTCTTCCATGAATTATCCATTGATCCCTGAATAAAACATGTTCATATTGGAGTGTAGATCAATTTCAAAAAATATCAAATTAAAATATGTATAATCAGATGAATCATTGGGTACTTCAAATGATGTTCAAAAATGTACCACATAATAGTGCATTTTAAGAAGGTATTACAATCATAATGTGAAATGATGTTCAAAGTGTAAAATGCACTAAAATGGTGTTTATAAATAATAAAGAACATAAATATTATATATATTAACAATGAATATTATCCTCATTTAGTGGATAATCAACATGCATGGAAGTTGACCATATGGTTATTTAATTTGTAAGAGTGACATGTATCGACATTGACCGCTTGGTTATTCCATTTTAGTTTATTTATTTCCCAAGTTAATAACTTATATTTTATATACTTTCTTATGAGTTTTCATGAAAATAATTTGATTTTAAAAAGGTAAGATGATGATCATTTTTTTAAATGATGATCAATTTTTTCAGGGTAAAAATGTATGTTTTTAAGGAAATATTTTATGGTTTTCACTAGACTAATGGTTTAATTTATTTTAAGTCTATTACTATGATTTTATTCTCATCCCAAGTTTTAAATTCTTTTCACAGGTTTTAAGGAATATTTTTTTCAAGTATGAGATCAAGTAAATTTTTTAAAGATATATTAGCATAAGAAATCATGTTTTATTTTAAAAATTTTAATTTTATAGAAGAAATGGATACTAAGTATATGTATCTACTTCTAATGTATGGGTTCAATATGTAATATTTTTTCATAATTATATAAAACTCTAAACTTATAAGATGATTTAGAAAATATTTTGATTTATAGTTTTAAAATAAATAGAATATGTAATGTTTAAGGTCAAGTCCTTAAATTTGGTATGATAGTAAGGTTTTGAAAAATTATGAGATTATTATGTTTTCTTAAGAGTTATGGATATCATCATGGGTTTATAATTTTAAGGTTGATCATAAGTTAAATGTCTTATAAACCCCTTTTTAGGCTTTATGTTATGAAATTTTAACGTGGCTAGTGGTATTTTTAGAGACATATTTTTTTAGGTAATTATTGGTTGTTACTTTTTGAAGATGCAAAATGAAAGGTATGAGATAAAATTTGAGTATAAAAATCTAATGGTTATTCTATAGAACTTTATAATATTTTTTTAATGTTATAAAATTATATAGTTTTAGAAAAAGTACAACTCATAGGATGATTGATAGCTTGTCACTTCTGGCAAGGCCATGAGTTTTAGACCCACAACTGAAGGGAGACAAGGGTGAATCACCTACCACTGGCCTATGTGAAGTCCCGATTAGTATGAATTTTTTCTTTTAGATAAATAATTATATGTATAAAGAATAAGTTTATATTGGTAACATGTATTTTTTTGAATATATAACCTTGGTATTGGAAAATAATTTTTTGATTAATTTATTAATGTTATTTTGGAAGATGTTCACTATTTTGGGAACTTTATATTATTAAGGTAAATAGAAAATTGTGGGATTTTATTGGATAAATAAAGGTTGGATTATATTTAAGAGGAAAATTTGTCTTTATGGTTATTTATGTAAATGGATATCATACTTAGAGATTATGTGATTTGGGAAATTACACTTTTTGTATGATACATTAAGATTGATTGATATTATTTATAGATAAATGTAAAATTTATTTTGGAAGATTATGTGATCAAATAATTTTTGGGTTTCAATCTTAGTCTATAATATTTTTTATAAATTTTAAGGATAGTTGAATGAACTATTTTGTACTTTGGGTATTACTATTTAATTTTGGAGATTAACATAGTTTTTCATCATATAAAGGTTTATTATTTATAGAAAATTATCATGTATTATATTAAAAATTTTGTTTTTGGTTAATATTTCATGATATAATAAATATATTGTTAATAATTTTTAGATTATTTGATTCTCTGGAAGTCTATTCTAGTGCTTCAGGCATGAAACATTCATCTTGAATACTCATCATTTGGAGAAAAAGATGATTTTGTGGTGAAAATTAATTAAAGGATGAAACTCTACTTGTCAAGTATATTTCTGTATGTTCTTAGTCTAGGTAGTAAAATAATTCCTAAATTATAGTAAAAGGATATTAAAACAAAAACTACATATATTTAGTTTTCATACAAAGAAATCAATAACCTCTTAACACATCATAGATTTATGGTTTTTTGATTAATAAATTTCTCATGATTATGTTATCCAACACTCTCCATCAGAGCTTGATAGTTTGTTTTATATTTCTTGTCCAAGTTTTCCAACATGAAACCCTAGTATTTTTTGTCTTAGGTGACCTTCATACTTCCCTTTATTTATTTTAAAGTGTATATTTCATTAATACTTTTTCGATGTGGGATTTTAAAAAAATAATTTTGAAAAGTCAAACCCCTAATTTTCAATCCCGAGTTCAAATTGATAGAACGCAATTTATTAAATAGGGGAATGTAAAATCCCAAGTTTTTAGAAGGAAACACTATATGCAATAGCGTACATGATGTGCCACATAGATCTTAAGTGAACAACTAAATAATATTTAGATGTTTCCATTAAAACCTAACTGTTAGAGTGGGATGAATGAATAGTATTAACTAAATTATGAAAATATGGTTTAAACATGTATATTTAATTAATTATTTAGTAAACAATTAATTATAAATGAATATAAACCCCTTTTTAAAATAAAAGGAAATTTTTTTCTAAAAACCTATTTAAATTTGCACAAATGTGTTTTATATTAATAAATTAATAAATCAATATTGTTGTATTATATTAATTAAATATATAGAATATATTTAATTAAATGTTTAAAATTCAACTTATGTGTTTTCTGGACAAGATATAAGAACAAATCCAATTTTATGAATAAAAGAAGCATTTTTAAAAAAATCTAGTTTTGCGGATTTTTAATGGAACACTTGTTTTAAATATAATTTTTGACACTTTTGTAAGTTATATTTTACAAAATAAATTTATTATTTGAAATATGAATATAAAAATTTACTTTGGTTGAATTTTTGGTATTTTTCTAATAAGTTTCTTGTTCTTATGAATGGTGAAAACATACTACATTTTAATCGAACCCCACTTTTTCACAAAATTTATTTATAGTGTTAAATTATATTTTATAATAGTTTTAAAGGATAAATAGATCAATTATTTATCATTTAATACAATTTAGGTCATTTGAATCAATTTCACATTGAAATTGGATATAAAAACTTTTTGAACTTTTGAACGTTTTTCTCTAAAAACATATTTTCTCGTTTCATCAACGAGATTAATTTTTAATTAAATTTCTGAAATTTCTATGTTTTTAATTTTTAAAAATAGAAATTTTATTCATTAGTACGTACAACTTACCGTATCCATGATTATAACATAGTTAATTTTTTATAACCATACTTAATGGTTTGATTTAAAAGTTTAATTGATGTATAAAAATGATAATCATGTCATTAGTATTATTCTAGAGATTATGGACTAATGAAAACTTAGACTATTGACATCATACCAAATTAATTTTTGAATCAAGTACTAAATATTGAAAAAATGTCCAACATGAATTTAATAATTAATTAATTGTTATAACATGATAATAAGTGATATAAAGGGAATAATAAAATATAAAAAGGATCTCAAGCAAGTAAATAATTAACATAAGTTTATTATTCATGAAGATAAATATTGTACATGAGGATTCAGACTCAACGTAAGGGACCCTTTAACTAAAAATAGCGTTTTAAATGTTTTAAATATTAATTCTTCTAAATCTTTCACTTTCATGTCCATGTTTTCAAAATGGTTTTTATGAATGTATTTATATGTACATGAATGTTTTAAAATGGTAATTTTTGAGCTTCTTTCAAATGATTCAAAGTGGTATGGTACAGTTTAGTTTAAAAATCTATTTTTAAATGTTTTAAATGGGTTTTTAATATGGATTGGTTATTCAATAACATGAAATATTTTCTTATGAGTGAAAATAAAATTTTATGATTAACATATTGAAATTAAAATATTTTATGCATTATTATTATATAATGGTGCTTGTAAATTTTATAGGTGGTTACATGATAAACCAAGTATGGTTGGTTACATTATAACCTTGAATGCATTGGGTTTGTAAGTCGACCTTATGGCTATTCCATTTGTAAGAGTGACACATATAGAAGTTGATAGTATGGTTATTCCATTTGTAAGAGTGACATGTATGGAATTCAATAGCATGGTTATTCTATTTTATTTTATTTATGTACCAGGTTACCAACTTATCTTTTATATTCTTTCTTATGAATTTTAATCAAAATCCTTTGATTTTCAAAAGTTAATATAACAATTTTTTGAAATGATGATAAACTTTTCAGGATAAAGGGTATGTTTTTAAGGAAATTTTTTATAAGTTTTCACAAGACTAATGGTTTCCTTTTTTTAAGTCTCTTACTGAGATTTTTTTCACATCCCAAGTTTTAAAAAAATCACTTGGCTTAAGAAATATTTGGTTCAGGGATGAGATCTAGGGAAATTTTTAAAGATATATTAGTATAAGAAATCATATTTTATTTTAATATTTTTTGTTTTACGGAAGAAATGGATACTGAGTATATGTTTCCACTTTTAATGTATGGGTTCACTATGTAAGAATTTTTTATAGTTCTATAAAACTCTAAAACTATACGATATTTGGGAAAATAATGTGATTTCTAGTTTTAAAATAACTAGAATATGTAATTTTTAAGTTTGTGTCCTTACAAAATTTCTCCATCGAGGTAGGGATTTTTTATTTCTTGTTGTTACATTATTTATGATTCTATATAAGTACTTTGAATTAATTCTCCATTCTTGGTGTTAAAAGAGATATTATTTCTTAGTTTTGATAATATCCTTAAATATCAATTATAATCATTAAAATTTTGGTTCTTGAATTCCAACCCTGAAGGAATGGAAATTATAGGTTAGAATCATTAAATCATAACTATTTTCTTATTATATAGACTCATTGTAGGATTGATGAAGAACTATAACTCATTATATTTTTCTCCCCCCTCCTGTCCTTTTCTCTCTCCTCACATATCTCCCATTTTTTCTCACATGTGGGTTCAATCAGGTATGAAATGGGAGACATGATGAGAGGGAATGGTGGAAGATATTACCACAATTCTTGAGGAGCTTTACAGAAGGAGGTAACTTCAATAGAAGTGGTCATGGTGCCGCATGAGGTGCTCGATCTGGTGCAATTTGATTGGTGGGGTTGTCCTGTGTGATAGAGAAAAAAATAATGTATATAATAAAAAACAAAAGGGGCATGATTGGGGGGTACCACAGGAATATCCCCTTCATTTATATATAAATTTATTATAATATTATTATTGTTATTGTTATTTTTATTATTATTAATCCCTGATTTAGTTGTATCTTATTAATTTGATGTTAAATTGTTGACTAGTTGATGTCCATTGTAATAAATACATTGAGATGAATGGTTCAACACCAATATTTGATACATAATTATAACCCAAGGAACAAACACGTGATCTTTTCAGGTAATTTATCTCATTTTCATCATGATAGAATTTATATTTTTCACTTTATTCACATTTTCAATAAATAAATAGCCTATATTGAGTTTTTTTCATGTAAGTCACAATGGAATGATCTGTTAGACTGTATGATGTCATGTTCAAGGTGATATAATTAGTTTTAGGATTTATTTTATTAGGGTCAAATACAAGGTTTGGGTGAGACATTTAGAGTTTTCACAAGATCAATACTCCCCTGGTGGTATGTTATGATAAGGACTGGGTCCTCTAAATTCATTTTTCCTAGAGTTTGGTATTTGATAACATACTTTTGGTATAGATCCTTGAGATCAACATGGGTTCAGTACTCTATCATTATCAATGAGGTGAGGTCCCCCTACACACTATTAATAGGGTTTGATACTCCCTGATATGATTGGGGGAGAGTCCTAAATCCATTGGTTTAGTTTGCCTTTGAATGATGTTGTATTCCTTTGTGAGGTATGAGTCTCCCAATATTGTTCCAGAGTTGTGATGTGGTTTTACCCTTAGTTGGGTAGTTATTGTATTAGAGGTTAGTAATCCATTAGTAAACTTCTATTATTAGAAAATATGTGGGTTCCTTCTATATATATCTCTAACGATGATCCAATAATTGTAAATGGAAAGGAACAATACTCCCTCAACTGATATGCATACTTGAGTAGGGATCAGTCTCCATTTTAGGGATTCTGGTGGTGTTTTGGAGTAAAGGCTGAGTGGGTGGGATTATTTAAAATTTATGACCTCTCTAGAACCCCTAGGTTTCCTTCAAGTCATAGAATAGGGATATAAATTTAATTTTTTACTTTCGGAACCTTTCAGTGTTTCAAGCACCTCTAGTTAGCTCTAGTGTAAGTGATATTCTATTAGAGTTGGTTCCCTAAAACCAACTACTTTATAATTTTGATTACCTATATATCCATGGTATTGGATATTAATAAATTTCATATCACATGATGAATGTTACCATATATAACATAAATATGATAATGGCCTTTGAGTATCTTTCACATCAAAATGTAATAGAATTTCCCTACTTTGATGAGAACCTTCAAGTGTTATGATGATATTCTTAAATTCATGTTCTATGTCTATATGAAATCATCTAACTGGAAACATATGATATAGGATATCAAGGATATGGGGATCATAACTCATTGAAAAAACTTCTCATGAAGTTCTCCTTTATTAATCTCCAAGATATTAGGTTATGATAATATACCTTCTCATAGGAATCTCACATGTCACTGGATACTCCTATTTGAGAATGTGGGTATTGGTCTTTAGACTTGATATTATTATTAATACATATAATGAATCATGAACTTATACTCATTGTTAAAAACCATGATGAAATATGCTCACAGTGAAGTATGATATGTTGTTTGTCTCACAAGTGATATATAGTATATTCCATTGGCCTAGCAGTGTGGTGACACCCTGACTAATGCCCCACAGCTAAGTATGAAGCCGATAAAGAGTACATTCCCTTAACCTAGAGGTGTGGTGACACCCCATTTGATTCCCCAAAACCATGTCATCAAATCTTAGGTGTTTTGTTAGTGTGTCATAACCAAAATGGGACAATTAAATGAGCCTCCACCCCTTAGATACACAGGCTCCCATGTTCTCTTTCCATTTCAAACTAACTAGGTTAACAAAGCACATATGACACTTTTATCAATTTTCACATAAAAACCTAGTGAAGTGTTTGAGAATAACCATGATTCAGGTATACATCATTTAAAACTTTAGTGGCATAGATTTCAATAATTAAAATTTCCTTTGTAAAACATAAAAATAAAAATAGAACATTCCAATTGGTCCTACATAATTTATTTTGAAATCCACTTAAAGACTAATTTGAAACAGAGTTTGAAACCCAACTTTAAATTGATAAGGATTCCTCTTTTTATGTGTATATAAAAATACATACATACATATATATCACTATTTTTAAAAATTCACATACTTCCATGTGAATTTTAAAACTTATATATATATATATATATATTCTTACCCAAGTATATACCCATAACCATTAGGTAACTAAAAAGGAATACGAAGAGTATCATATTTATTCTAATTGAAACCATTCTTGAAACACTTTATAAATACTTATCTATGTGTGTGTGTGTGTGTACACTCCCATTAGAATACACACATTTACACATCATTGTGTGAATATGTTCAATAGTGTGAATATATATATAGATAATAATTGAAAATAAATAACTCAAAAGAGTTTTTGAACAAATTATAATTAAACTGAAATGGAATAAATCATGTGATTTCAATTAAACCCCTTTAATAATTAATAAAAAAATTATAAACACTCAAGAGATATTAAAACACCTGATTTATATTTACAAGATATCACAAATATTATTCAAGGAAAATTCATAACATGTTTTCAAAGTAAAAAAATCAATTTGAGAGAGAATCCATGGAAATACCATATTTGAAACATAATCTATTCCTTATAAATTTTATAAAAAACCATAATAGGATTATTATACATTAAAAATAATAATGTAATGGATAATAAATCAAAGGCAAAAAAAATTAAAGGTCATGAATGGGGAAACTCTACCTATAAAAAGCATAGATGGTGAAACCCCTTCAAGAACAACAAGTGGGGGGTGCCGAGAGGAATCCTCTCACCCCAGGAATAGAACCCCCAAAAAAAGAGTCAAAAATTAGCCTACCTCAAACTCTAGGGTTTTTTTCACATGCGACGCTCCAAGGGGGAAGGAAGAGGAAGGGAGAAAGAATAATAAGAATAATTTGTAGGGGAATAAACACTTGCCTAAGTTAATCGCACACCAAAATGGGGGAGAATCAATGAAGAATAGAGGCCAGACCAAGGCTAAAGGCATGCAAGAAGGAAGAGTCTCGAGAGGGGTGTTATGAGATAATTGGAAAAATGGGGAGGTGAAATAGGGATCAAACCCATTAAGGTAATTTTGGTAAATTTTAAAATTTTAAGACAATGGATAGTTTCATGGTTTATGTTCATGATTTACTAGATCATGATTTAACAATACACCCATATACTAGGCACACTAGAGCACACATGGGTTTGTCAAATAGTTTTATAAACTATACACCAACTAAGAGAAATCGTTCTGTCAAGGTTACAAACTCACCCACACAGTTATTCCATAGCTTTTCTAATCATGCAACACATAGAAAAAACATAAGATTTAAAAAAAATTAAAACACTCAAACCTAAAAAAACATATAAATAAATAAACAAACAAAATAATCATTAGATAAGGGTTTGGTGTGGAAATTATACACACCATGACTTTTTATTCCCATTGAAATCCATAAAACTTGTGAAATAATACATGCCAAAGGAACTTATATTAGAATAAGAAACAACCCAATAACTAACACTAAACTAATAAACCTTCAAAGTAAATCAAAGAACCCATAGGTATTATAAAAATTATAAGCCACACCTGATAACTTAGATCAAAAGGATAAGGAATGAAGACCCACAGTGGGTCTCCCCACCATTTTAAGGTTCTACTTGAATGATGATTTAACAAGGCTAGGCCACTCCATAAAGACCACTACAAAACACAACCCATGTTTCCAACCAATAGAACTTGTGTAGAACTTATGACTAGAATATCATCAAAAGAATCACTAAAATGAATAGTAATTATCTAAATTATTATCCCTGGGATCAAAACTGGAAATACTTAAGGAACAAGTGAGTGGAAGGGAAAAGGTAAAGAGGTAAAAATGGAATAGCTCAAAAGCTTTACAAAACTATTCTCAAAGAATAACACATTCTAAAGAGTACCTGAATGATTTCCTAAAACAAGAACCACCAACACACTCATCACCACACTTATATCATAGAACGATGGGGAAATAGGTATAAATAATTAACACATCTATTCAAAAAATACATGGTCCCCACTCTACTGTTGAAAATAAAGAAAGGATGGCCTAAGATCTTAAATCAAAATCAACAACCATGGAAATCTCAATAATAGTCAAACTAATAACTTCCCAATCATAAACTCAATTGGTGTTGAATTTTTTCTAGTCACCCAGAACACACACTAAGGTTTTCCAATGTCTATTTAATCAAAATAATACCTAACCACTATTTTCATCACCCAAGATCCTCAAGAATAACCTTCCCCAATAATGAGTCAAGAATATAACCCAATAGAATCTCAAACAACAAGAACAATCAAAGAAGGGCCCAAAGAAACACACTCATTCAATGACTATCTTAAAAACTCATTTAACCAATAACCCATAATAGGAAATCTCTAAGGCTCCAAAAAACTCAAGAATTTTCTGGTAGGTAAATTCAAACAACACAAAACACAAATCCCAAAATAATACCAAAATTATAATGATAAAATAATGCAAAATTTTCTTAAAAAACCATAATCCCAACTTTAAAATCTTTAAATTTCATAAAAAAATCATTTTTTCCTTAGAAATTTAATTTTCGCACCCCTTTACAAAATATAAACCCAATTGAAAACACCCCAACAAAAAATTAATTAACATTTCAAATAAACAAATCAATAACAAAAATCAAAATCACATCCCAAATTAATTGTAGGCCAAACAAGATTCATGAGTTTCTATTTTAAAATTATTTAAAAATACCACATTAAATTTTTAAAACCTTGAAACCTTATCAAAAACGGTTTTGATCCTTACTTTCCAATTTCAAAACATTTGGTACACATTAAAAACAAATTTAAAATTTCAGACACCAATTATTAAAACAATGAACATCCTTTTAAAATCATTTTAAAAATTCATAAGTTTTTCTTGAAAATGCCTCATGATTATTTAAACAAAAAATCTATTTTATTCCATTTTAAATAAAAACATAATTGATAATTTAAAAAATCACTTTTACCATATAAAACTAAATTTCATTTTAAAACTTTATTTGAAATAAAACCAAATCAAATCAACATGTGATCCAAAACAATTTTTAAAAAATGAACCCAAAAATAAAATTTCAAAGGGGATAGTGGTCATATTTGGTTGTACTACAAGATTTTTAATACTATATTATAATCATTAAAATACCATGGAATGTTTCTTGAAAACATATGCATGGGCTCCACATTGTTTTCCAAGCCATGTGATCTACTAGTGCCTTTCATTCCACTCCCTTTTCACCTCAAAATTTTAAAATATCCTGAAGAAACCCATAAAATCCTAAATTAATCATAATGACATCAATTGAAAATAAAAATCCATCAAAAGAGTCAAATAAAATCTCAAATTAAAAAATAAAATCCCAACATCCCCTGGAAACTCGAGTTTTTTTCGGAGTGGTGGTGATTAGGCACCAACATGGTACTTGAAAAGGCCCAAAGGGTGTTCCCGATCCCCATGGTCTTGTACAATTTCTTGGGTATCAATTAACCAATACTTGGGAATGATTTCACCAAAAAATTTAAATAATAAAAAACATTAATAAAATTTTATAATGAAACTTCCATATGTAGGAAATATGTGCCAAATCATAAGTGGAGGGAAAGATGATATAAAATTAGTAAGGTAAAAGAAATAAAAAATAAATAAATATTAATCCCCCTCTCTATGGATATAAATAAAAAGTTCTAAAAGGTTGGTGTGAGAAAAAATACTAAAAATAAAACTACTAATATACCATAACAGACTATCAAATGTGACCCAAGGTCACCCTCCATCCAAACCGGAATACCAATCAGTACAATAGTGATTAAGATCTAAAAATAAAACTAAAAATATATAAATATAGGCATGAGAATAAAAAATTCCCATTAATTGGCCACCCTCCTTACCACATGATTACCCATTAATTAAAGATCCATTATCAAGCTAGATTTAAAATACAAATAAAAATTGGTTTTTTTCATTTTTAGTTACATTTAAAAAAATAACACATAATTTACATTTATCAAATACATTTTAAAAACCTTTAATAATTTAAATAATAAATATTAACAATGATAAACTATATCATACTAGCTAAAACATCTTTTAAAAAAACATGCTTTAATAATTTAAATAAAAAAATAATTTTTCAAAAGTAAACCATACCAAACATTATGGGAAAGCATTATTTCATAAATGGTTAGTAGGAACTCAGGTTCCACACATAAAACTCATGATCTAATTATTTAAAATTAAATCATGTATGAATTACACTAAGTATTACGTTCCCTCAGTCTAAACACATAGAGACACCCTGACTGATTCCCCAC
This sequence comes from Viscum album, assembly GCA_963277665.1. NCBI lineage: Eukaryota > Viridiplantae > Streptophyta > Magnoliopsida > Santalales > Viscaceae > Viscum > Viscum album. The sequence continues at coordinate 494,041,634 of OY728159.1, read as the reverse complement.
AACAAAGGCTGAAGCCACTAATGAGTATATTTCCTTATCTTTTCATCCTCGAGAAACCCCATATAATTCCAAGCAATGATTTCATTGAAGATTATTTGTTTTATTAGTATTATTTAACCAAAAAGGGACACTTTAACTAGACTTAACCCTTATATACATGGGTCCCCATGTGCTCTTTCCATTTCAAAAAAAACATGTCAAGAAAAAACATATTCCACTTTAAACAATTTTCACATCAAAACCTAGGAAAAATGTTTGAGAGTAACTATGATTCATGTATACTTCATTTAAATCTTTAGTGGTGTATCTTTAGCTAATTAAAATTTTCTTTTTAAAACATAACAAGAAAAATATAACATGGAAACCATGCCAAAATAATTTACTTTTAAATCCACTTAAAGACATTTTTGAAATCAGTTTTGAAAACCATATTTAAATTCATAATAATTCTGATTGTTATGAATATATAAAAATTTATTTATATATATATAATCACAATTTCACATGTCGCCATGTGAATTTGTAGACTTACACACACACACTTTGTAATATCCCTGGTAATGATAGAATAAGACTTTTTCATATTTATTAATATTTATGAATTATATAGTAATTTTAATTTAAAATTAATTCTAAATACAATATCATGCCTCACAAGAAACAATGATTTCTTCAAAATCATGCATTGTATGCAAGACAAAGTTATAACGAACAATAATATACTATTAATTTTATTATTTTAAGTCATAGTTATCGCCTAGTCGTTATATAGGAGAGTATGAATTGTAATAACTATATTATTTTTACACATTATTATATTTTTTTTGAAATTTATCAAAAATATTTTATAGGTATATGATAATAATAAATCATATTTTAGGCTTAAAAGCTCAATTTTTTCTAAAAAGAAATTTTATCATCTTTTAATGGCACACCTATATTAAATAAATTTTTGGACAATTTTATAATTTTTATAGGAAAAATAAACTTATTTTTTAAAATTTAAATATCAAAATTTAATTTGGGTGAATTTTTGGTATTTTTCTGAAAACTTTCATATTTTGATTAATAGTGAATAATAATGAATTTTAGTTCAAAACTGCATTTTCATCCAATTTATTTATAGATTTAAATTATGTTTTTATTTGGTTTTAAATTATAATTAGATAAATTTTTTATCAATTAAACTAATTTAGGTCATTATAATCAATTTCACATTTAATTTGAATATAAAAAACTTAGCAAACTTTTGAACATTTTTACTTTAAAAACTCACTTTGTCGTCTCATCTGCACGATTAATTTTAAATAAATTACTATCACTTATTTGATTGTAATTTTAAAAAAATGGATTCAATATTTTCAATAATATTAATTTATAATTTCTAATAAGTTAAAATTATTTTTTGACAAAAAATATTTGTAAAAGTAATTAAAATGAATTTCAACAATTAAGGTAAAATGTGGTTACTTAGTGGTTAAACTTTATTCTTAACAGTCTAAATGACCTATACACTTGTCCAAAACCCATTTTATGGAAATTATTAGAACATATAACCTAATTTATATAATTTGGACCATTATTTTAGTCACATGTTGTAAAGGAGACCTTTCAATAGTGTTTACCTTTTTATATTTATAAGAACGTCACTCCCCGTCCACTATAAAAAGGCACTCACCCTCCCTAATTTTTCACACCTCACGACCCATTTTTTCTCATCCAACCCCTACCTAAATAATCTCCCAACATCCCTAACTTCACCCTATATTCCTAACTTTGGGCATGAATCCAACCAAGGAATCCCTTTGGTGAAAATGAAAAGGAGTTACTTGAAAAAAGAGGTAACATTCTTCAATGTGCATTTGCGTTTTGTTTATTTCTCTTCCCCATCATTTATTTTTATTACATGATTATTTAATAACATAATTATAATAAATATAATAAATAAAATTTATGATAATTTTTCTACCTACACCTACACACACTTCCATTAAATGGGTAACGAAATTACCATTCGTGAATGGCAAACTACCACCTCATGAAACGATGTCATTCGTTTTTCCTTTACCACCTCTCAAGTTAGGAATTATGATGGAAACAACGTTTTTATATGATATATATATATATATATGATATTTATGATTTATAAATACTTATATATTTTTTATATACACATACTTTCATGCTTTCCATTTTTTTTAAATACGATAACATCATTTGTGGACACATGGACTACCGCCTCCTCAAAGAGATTTGATACATTCACACATTACATGTAATGTATTAAAAATTGGTTTAATTAAAAATATGTGAAATACATAATATTTATATATGATATTTATGACATGATTACCTTTTTTTAAATATAATATATCATTTTCTTTATTACCCTTTCACCCACTGAAAAAGTGATAATGTCATTTGTGGACGTATGGGTTGTCGCCTCCTCGACATAATGTGATTCCTTTTACATCAAAATAATTATATATATAATTATATATGATTTAATAAAATAGTATTTATTGTATAATTATCATTTTGAAAAGATAAATTTAACTTACCTTTTTCCATAATGATCGTTGAAAAATGGGAACGTTACTCATGTGTACATACGACCTACCGTATCCTTGATTATAATATTGGTAAATTTTTCATAACCATATATCATTATTGGTTTTAAATGTATAATTTATTTATAAATATTAAAATTATTTCATGATTATTTTTCTGTAGATGTTTATATAACAACCCCTTCGGCCATAGTTGACCTTCCAAAGTCATTTTTGACACATAAACCGAATATGGTCAAAACACCCAACCTGAACTTAATTTTTTAAGTATTTGTTTAAAAAATTGAAATTAGTGAAATAGAAGTAATGATAAACTTGAAAAAAATATTAATAAAGTAAATAATTGACATAATTTTATTATTCAAGAAGATAAAGACACACATGACAAGTCAGACTCAAGGTAAGGGATTTAGTATTAATCTCCTTTAATTGAAGAATTTCTTCATGTTATTCACCTTTATTGTTTTATAAGGTTAATATAAATCCCCCTTGACATTATACATATTTTTTCTATTATCATGTTATTTAATATTTTTTAAATGTTATTCTTTAATTGGTCTTATGATTTAAATATTCGAAGTGGTATGGGACACTTTTAAGGTTTAACAATTTAGTTCTCAAATATTTTCTCCTTGTCAATATTCTGTATATTATTTTATATGTTTATTTGTATAAAGTTATTATAAAGTAATTTTTATTTTTATTTTAAATTTCATTCAAAAAAATCAAAAGGAATATTTTTATGGGTTTATATGGAATTTTTTGACAAATTACAAAAGAATGTTCTCTTTTTAACATACACAAGGACAATGACTTTTATATCACTATGAAAATTATTTTATTTTTGGATTAAATTTAAAGATTTCATGTTTTATTAAATGAAACAATTTCTTTCTTTTTTTGGGTATTTTGGTATTGGAAATGTTTTTTACAAAGAAATGTGTATTTTGTTTTTGAAAATGGGATTTTTTAAATATAATGGTATTTTAATATCTAAAAGTTATTTTTATATGAGTTTAAAAGAGTTTTACAAATGATGAAATGTTTTATTTCATGTTGTAGTTATTAGATATTATAAATGATGGTTTCACCCAGACAACACTGGGTGATCCTGTTATATCTTAAATGATGGGTGCAATTAGATAGTTCTCCAATGCATTAGGTAATTATTATATTCTACAGATAATTATATTGGAATTTAGTCAAGTGGTTATTACAATATTTGAGGGTTCTATAAGGGTTCAATTTGATGATTTCCCAAGGTAACTACATAAATTTTATATGTTTTATAATTATTTTTCATTGAAATTATTTGTTTTCAAAAGGTAAAATAAATGATATTTATTAAAGAATGGTATTTCCCTCTTTGGGTAAAATTTTATGTTTTCAAGAAAGGGTTTTTCATGAGTTTTATTTTTTATCAATGGACTAACGGTTTCCTCATTTTTATATCCCTTACTAAGCTTTTTATTCTCACCCCATGTTTTTAAATTTTTTTACAAGATTTAATGATGATTAAGGGATTGTAATAATTCATGTTTAAAGTCATGAAGAGTTTTCATAAAAGAGATCATGATTTATTTTTAAAATATTTATATGGTGGAAAAAATGGATATTGATTGGAAGTGTACAGTTTATATTTTATGGTTATGTTATATATGAGTTATGGAATAATTATCTAAAACTCTAAACCTGAAAATATCATCAATGTTATGGAAATAAAATTCATGAATTAAATTAGGATTTATATAATGTTTAATTCTGGTTCCTTAAAGTTGGTGTCAAAGGTTGGTTTAGATAACTTTAAAGGTTAGGTTAATATTAATAACTTTACCTTGAAATATTTTACCTTGTGTTCTATTTAAAATGTTGTATAACTTAAAGATTACCAAGTTTATTCATCTAAAATATGTCTATTCATAATGGTTTTCCACATAAGAAATAAGGAAGAAGTAGTGGAAATGAATCGAGAGGAAGATATCCTTCCAAATCTGCATCTTGAGATGGTCAAAATCAAAACAAAATAGTTTGTTGCAGTAATTTCTAAGTTTAATTGGGTGATAAATGGTGGTGGTATCAATGATATATAAAAACCCGGTCTACCTTGAAGGAACATATCTTTTTTTTAGAATTTCATGCGGCAACATACCCCATGATTAAGTGTATTATTTGACTCAGTGGTAGTCGAATGATGGATCAATTCTCTAGAAAATATATTTGATATCATGGGATGTTTATAACATCAAAATATAACCCATTCCATTTATCATTTTGAAGGTGAAGTTGATCGATGGTGGACTTCGGTTAAGAATACCAAAGATAAAGATGATATTGATTCCATGGAATGGGGAACATTCAAGGAATGTTTCCTTGATTAATATTTTCCTAAGGTTGTTTAACTTAGAATGGAAAAAAATTCCTAGAATTGAGGAAAAAAATGAAAATTCCATAACTGTATATGAAGGAAACTTCACAAGATTGGCTAGGTATGTGCCAGATATTATTCAAGATGCTGACAGAAAAGTTAATGGGTTTTACTTAGGATTTAAACCAAGTCGAGGAAGATCTCTAACCTCATGAGAATTTAAAATCTATGATAATGTTTTCTATTGTGCTAAAAGGTTTAGATGGAGTTTTCTGACTCTTATGTGCCTTATGATGATGAAATTAAGAAGCGATTAGGATGGAAGGTGATGGGGAAACATGAAAAAATAAATCAATAAGTAATAAAATTAATTTCCAATATTTTATTAAGTGTGGTAAAAATATCCCTAGAGAATTTATTATGAATACAGGTAAGTGTTACCCATGTGGAAAGTTTGGACACATAGCCTGTGAATGTAAGGAAAAGAATCCTAAGGAATAAAATAGTGTGGTAATAGATAGAAATACGATGGTAAGATGTTTTAGCCATAATGAGATGGGTCATTATGCTAATTCATGTTAGAAGTTAGTTGCACAGGAAGGAAATCTTTATGATCGGAAATTGGAAGGTGTAGTGTGGTCATTTTCTACTACTAAAGTTGATGTTGGGATGTCAAATGAAGTGGTGATAGGCACGTTACTTGTGTTTTCAAATTATTCCAATACCCTATTTGACTCTGGGTCCTCGCATTCTTTCATTTTTGATAAATTTTCATGAAATTTTGGAATATCCCCTCATGAAATTAATATATAACATTTGGTAAAATAAATTGGGTGGAATTATTAAAGCAACCAAGATTTAGAGGAATCTTCCTATTTTTTCAGTGGGATAGTCTTTCCTAAAAATCTTGTTGAACTAGCCATAGTAGAGTTTTATATCATCCTTGGTCTGTATTGGATTTTATTTTATCATGATAATATATATTTCAATTCTAATAAAGTTATGTTTAATGATTTCATGCCTTTGATAACTTACCAAGAAGCTGAGAAATTTATTAGAGATGAAAATGAAATTTACCTAGCTCATATTGTTGAAAATAAAAAAAAACTATTCAAATTAGTGATGTTCCAGTAGTAAATGAATACATAGATGTTTTTTCAGATGATTTTACTAGTTTTATTGCTAATTGAGATGTTGAGTTTACTATTGACTTAGTACCTGATGCTAAGCCTATTTCTAAACACCCTTATCGAATGGATTGAGTGGATCTTTTGGAGTTGAAAAATAAATTCTAGGAATTATTAAATAAAGGCTCTATCTGACCTAAAACTTCACCATGGGCTGATCCTATAATGATTTTTTTAAAAAATATGGACCAATGAGACTTTTCATTGATTATAGATCCTTGAATAAAATTTCTATTAATAACAAGATCCATTTACCTCATATTGATGATTTTTTAGGAGCTCCATGGAGCACAGTATTTCTCAATGTTTGACATGAGGTCGGGGTAACATCAGTTGAAAGTAAAGGAATCTAACATTATGAAGACTACATTTTGAACTATATATGGACACTATGAATTTTTAGTAATGTCGTTTGGTTTATCTAATGCATATTTTTTATTCATGGATCGTATGAAAATAATTTTTCAAGATTTCTTGGATAAGTTTGTGGTTGTGTTTACTGATGACATTTTAGTATTTTATAAAATTCAAAAGGAACATTAAATGCATCTAAAGGTTGTATTGAAAACCTTATATAAGAAGAAACTGTATGAGAAATTTAGAAAGTTTTAATTTTGGTTGCAAAAAATTTCATTCCTTGGTCACATTTTTTCTAAAGATGGCATAACTGTTGATCTTGATAAAATGAAATTTTTTTAAGAATAAAAAAGACCAAAAAATATCATTGATATTTTTAGTTTTCTTGGATTATTGGGTTAATACCAGTGGTTTTTTGAAAAAAATTCTCAGTTTTCTAGCCCAATGACTAAGTTAACTAGAAAAGAAGTTAAATTTATCTATATAAAATAATGTGATGATGGTTTTTAAGAACCAAAAATAATATTGGTGAATATTCCTATTTTGGACTTTAATTCTAGGAATGGTGAATTCCTCATCTATAGTTATACTTCATTGAAAGGATTTGGTTGTTTCCTAATGTAGAATGATCATTTAATTGTTTATGATTCACATTAGTTGAAACCACGTGAGTTAAATTACCCTATACATGATTTGGAATTAACTGATGTTGTTTTTTCTTTAAAAATTTGGTGGCATAATTTAAATGGAGTGAATTGTTAATTATATACTAATCAAAAAAAATTTAAGTGTATATTCACTCAGAAATAATTGAAGATGAGACAAAGAAGATGGTTATAACTAATCAAGAATTATTATTTCATGATTCATTATCATCCTAGAAATGAAATCAAGGTGTCTAATGCTTTTAGTCAAAAAAAATATTGATATGTTAACCATGTTAAGTTTGGAACATGACCCTTTGGTTAATTATTTGATTAATTTTGGCCTAGAAGTTATGGATGCAGGGACATCTTATGTTTTGTTTTAGGTTTCAGCTCAGTTAACCTTGTCCGAAATAATTAAGATGGCTCAGAAGGTGGATTAATATTTGAAAGAAAAGGTAGAATCTATTTAAAATGGTAAGTTATATAATTTTAATATTGATGAAGAAGGTGTTTTATGATTTTAAAAAATATTATGTGTGCCTTTTGATTACTAGTTGAGGAAATAATTATTGACTAAATCTCATACTTCTTAGTTTTCCATTCATTCGAGTATCACTAAGATGTACAAAGACCTTCAAGAGTATTACTAGTGGGATTGAATGAAAACAGATATTTCTAAATTTACTGTGAGGTGTTTGAATTTTTAGAAAGTTAAAGCAGAGTGATGGTTACTTAATGGGATGCTTCAACCTTTTCTAGTTCCGGATTGGAAGTGGGAAAATATATCAATGGATTTTGTGGTAGGATTTATAAATACATCTCAAGTTAATAATTAAATTTGGAAAATTATTGATTGATTAACTAAATCTGAACATTTCCTTCCCATTTGAGATATAATGTATTTAGATCAGCTTTATTGACTGTATCTAAAAGAGATTTTTAGGTTTCATGGATTTACTCTATCAATTGTATTAGACTGTGATCCCAGGTTTAGATCCAATTTTTGGAAATGACTTCAAAAGTCATTGGGTACTTAATTAAATTTCAATATATATTTTTATCCTCAATCTGATGGACAGTCTGAGTGGATGATTCAGACCTTGGAATATATGCTTCATTCTTGCTCAATTAATTATCAAGAATTTATTATTGACATATTTCTTTGGTTGTGTTTTCTTATAATAACTATTTTTAGTCTAGTATATAGATGGTTCCATTTGATTCATTATATATTAATTGGTGTCAGACACTAGATTTTTGGGATGATATAGGATAAAGTAAGTTGATGGGACCAGATTTGGTAGAGGAAACGACTGAGAAGGTTTAGTTGATTCAGTGACACATGAGGATATCTCAGAGTAGGAAGAAAAGTTATGTGGATAACTAGATAAAATATCTTTCTTTTGAGGTAGGTGATCATGTATTTTTAAAAGTTTCTCCTTATAAAAGTGTGATGTGTTTTGGTAAGAAGGGGAAGCTGAGTACATTGTTTATTGCACCGTATGAAATCCTGAAGAAAGTTGGATTAGTTGTATACTGACTATATTTACCTTTGAGTTTATCCCAGGTACACAAGTTATTTCAAGTTTCAATATTAAGGATATATGTGCCATATTCATCGCATGTTTTGAGCCCTAAAGTTTTTTAGCTTGAAGAGAATTTTTCTTATGTGAAACAACCAGTTCAGGTTCTTGATCACATAGAGAAAGTGTTTCAAAATAATTTGATTTATTAGGTTATGGTTTTATATAAAACCTATATAGATGAATAGGAAACATGGTAATTTAAAAATTATATGAGAAAAAAAATATCCCCACTTATTTGATAATTGAATAAAATTATGAGGATGAAATTTCCAAAAAGAGGGGATGGGTGTAACATCCCAGGTAATGATAGAACAATAATTTTTCATATTTATTAATATTTATTAATTAGATTTAAATTTTACCTTAAAATTTATTCTACATAAAATATCATACCCGACACACAATAATGAGTTCTTTGAAATCTTGTATTACACATAAGACTGAGTTATACTGAACAATAATATACTATTAATATTATTATTTTATATGGTAATTATTGTCTAGATAATATATAGGTAGGTAAGAATATTATTAACTATATTATGTTTAAACATTTTTATAAACTCTTTTTAAATTTATCAAATAGATTTTATAGGTATAAGATAAGAATAAATCTAGTTTTATGCTTAAACGCGCTATTTTTTCTAAAAAGCAATTTGATCGCCTTTTAGTGGAACACCTATTTTAAATAATTTTTTTGAAATTTTTATAATTTTTATATGAAAAAAAATAAACTTATTTTTTGAAATATAAATATTAAAATTTACTTTGGGTGATTTTTTGGTATTTTCTGAGAACTCTCATATTCTGATGAATAGTGAATAATACTGAATTTTAGTTCAAAACTGCATTTTCATCCAATATATTTATATAGTTAAATTTTGTTTTTAGTTTTTTCTAAAGTATAATTATATAAATTTAATATAATTTAAAACAATTTATGTGGTTATAAATAATTTCACATTGAATTTAGATATAAAAACTTAGCAAACTTTTGACCATTTTTACTTTAAAACCCCTCTTTGTTGTCCCGTATGTGGTGTTAATTTTAAATTAATTTCTGTCACTTCTGTTATTAGAATTTGTAAAATGGATTCCATGTTTTTAAAAATAATAATTTTAAATTTATAATAATTTCAACATATTTTTTGACCAAAAATATTAGTGAAAGTAATTAAAATTAATTACAGCGATTAAGGTGAAAATGTGGTTACTTAGTGGTTAAACTTTAATCTTAAGAGTATAAATGACCTATAAACTTGTTTAAAACCCATTTTATGGAAATTATTTAATCATATATCTTGTTATATATAATTTGGGCCATTATTGGAGTCACATTATGTAAGGGATACCTCCCAATAGTGTTTAACCTTTTATATTTACATGAATGCCACTCCCCCTCCACTATAAAAAGGAACTCACCCTCCCTATTTTTTGACGCCTCTAAAGACCTTTTGGATCATCCAAACCCTGCCCAAATAATCTCCAAAAATCCCTATATTCACCCTATATTCCTGAATTGGGACATAAATCCAACCAAGGAATCCTTTTGGTGCAAACCAAAAGGATTTACCCGAAAAAAAGAGGTAGCATTTTTCAATATGAATTTGTGTTTTGTTTCTTTCTCTACCCCTTCATTTATTATTATTCAATGATTATTTAATAACATCAGTATCCTAAATATACTGATATTTTTTTATGTTTATGGTTCAACCTACACCTCCGCACACTTCTATCAAATGGGTAATGAAATTACCATTCGTGTACAGTGAACTACTGCCTCGCGAAACGATGTTATTCGTTTTTCTTTTACCACCTCTCATGGTTAGGAATATGGAAAAATGTTTTTATATAATATATGTGTGTGTGTTATATTTATGATGTATATATACTTCTATAATTTTTATATACACATACCTTCATGCTTTCCATTTTTTGTAAATATGATAACATCGTTTGTGGACATGTGGACAACCGCCTCCTCAAAGCGATGTGATACATTCATACATTATATGTAATATATTAAGGATGGGTTTAATTAAATATATTTGACATACATAAAATTTATATGATATTTATAACATAATTAAATTTCTATAAATATAATATATCATTTTATTTATTACACATTCACACACTGAAAAAGTGATAACGTCATTCATGGATGTGTGGACTACCACCTCCTCGACGTGATGTGATTCTATTTACATAAAAATAATTGTTAATATATAAGTATATATGATTTAATAACATGGTATTTATGATATAATTATCTTTCTATATAAATAAATTTTACTTACCTTATTTCCATAATGATCATTGAAAAATGGGAACGTTACTCATGCGTACGTACAACCTACCGTCTCCTTGATTGCAACGTTGGTTCATTTTTCAAAACCATATTTCATTACTGGTTTTAAATGTATAATTTATATATAAATATGATTATTATTTCATGATTATTATTTTTTATATGTTTATATAATGATCCATTTTACCATAGTTGACCTACCAAAGTTGTTTTTGACATATAAACTCAATATGGTCAAAACACCCAACGTAAAATTAATTATTTAAGTAATTGTTTAAAATAATAATAATTTAAATAAAAGAAATGATAAACTTGAAAAAGGTTTTTAAGAAAGTAAATAATTAACATGATTTTATTATTCGAGAAGATAAAGACATACGTGACAAGTCAGACTCGAGGTAAGGTATTTCATCTCAATCTCTTTTCATTGAAGCATTTCTTGATGTTATGCATGTTTTTTCTTTTATAAGGTGTATATACATACCCTGTGATATTATATATTCATATTTTATATATTATAATGTTATTTAATGTTTTTTTAATGTTATTATTTAATTGGTCTTATGATTTAAATGTTCAAAGTGGTATGGGACACTTTGAATGACTAAAGATTAAATTTTCAAATATTTTCTTCATGTTAATGTTCCTGATATTATTTTATATGTTTATTTTTATAAAGGTGTTATAAAGTAATTTTTATATATATTTAAAATTTCATTCAATTTTTTTCAAAAATTAATCTTTTTATGTGTTTTATACGGAATGTTTTGACAAATGAAAAATAAATGTTCTATTCTTAGTGTACACGATGACAATGACTTTTCTTCCATTGTGGACATTATTTTATTTTTGGATTCCTTTGAAGGATTTAATGTTTTCTTAAATCAAAATCCTTCTTTAATTTTTTTGGTGTTTTGGTATTGAAAACGATTTTTCAAAATAAAGGTTTATTTTTTTTGAAAATTGAATTTTTGAAAGAAAATGGTATTAAAATATCTGAAAGTGATTTTTATTTGAGTTTAAAAGATTTTTCCAAATGATGAAATGTATTATTTCATGTTGTGGTTCTTATATATTATTAAGGATGGGTGTGCCTAAATATCACCGAGTGAGCCCGTTATAGATTAAACAATGGGTGTGCCCAGATAGCGCTTCAATACATTGGGTAATGATTATATTCTATAGAGAATTATATTGGAAGTTGGTCGTATGGTTATTCCAATCTATAAGGGTTCTGTAAGGCTTCAATGTGATGATGTCTCAAGGTAGCTAAATTAATTTTCTATGTTTTTTAATGAGTTTTCATGGAAATAATTTGTTTTCAAAAGGTAAATAAATGATATTTATTAAATAATGATATTTCTCTCTTTGGGTAAAATGTTATGTTTTCAAGAAAGAGTTTTTCATAAATTTTAATGTTTATCAATGGACTAACAGTTTCCTTTTTTTATATCCCTTACAAATATTTTTATTCTCATCCCATGTTTTTAATTTTTTTATAGGATTTAATGATGAGTAGTGGATTGTAAGATTTCATGTTCAAAGTCATGAAAAGTTTCATAAAAGAGATCATGATTTATTTTTAAAAGTTTTATATTGTTGAAAAAATGGATACTGATCGGAAGTTTCCACTTTGTATTTTACGGTTTTGTTATGTATGATTTATGGACTAATTCTCTAAAACTTTAAACCTAAAAAGATCCTCAATGTGAACGAAATAAAATTCTTAACTTAACTTAGGATTTATGTAATTTTTAAGGTCGGGTCCTTATACACATACACACACAGATATATATATATATATATATATATATATATATGCTTATCCATGTATATATGCATAACTGTTGGATATCTAAAAGGGAATATGCAGAGTGTCACATTTTTTCTATTTCAAACCATTCATGAAACACTTTAGAATACTTGGATATATATATATATGTGTGTTTGTGTGTGTGTGTGTGTGTGTGTCTGTATATATGTTTGTGTATATGTATATGTAAACACTCTCATTAGAATTAAGATATCCACAAATCATTGTGTAAATATTTTAAATAGTGTGTGTATATATATAGATATAGATAATAATTGAAAATAAATAACACAAAATAGTTTTAGAAAAAATTATAATTAAAATGAAAAGTAATAAAGCATGTGAGTTCAATTAAACCCATTTACAAATTCACAAAAAAAATTATAAACACTTTGGAGATATTAAAATTCACAATTTATCATTAAAAACTATCACAAATAATTTTTCAATAAAAGTTAGAACATGTTTTCCAAAGGTAGAAGCAATTAAAGAGAGAATCCATGAAAATACCAAATTTGAAACATAATCTATTGTAAATTTTATAAACATCCATAATAGAATTATTACACATAAAAAATAATAATTTAAATTATAAGTAATCAAAGTCTCTAAAATTAAAAGTTCAATAATGGGAAAACCTACCTAGAACAAGTGTATATAGAAAAAACACTTCAAGAACGATAAGAGGAGGGTGCTGAGAGGAATCCATGAACACTAGGAATATAACCCACAATAAAAGAATAAAAAATAAGCTGACCTCAAATATAGGGTCTAGACCACATGTGATTCTCCAAGAGGTAAAGAAAGAGGAGGGTAGAAAAGGGTAAAAAGAAGTTGGATGGGGGAAAACACTTACCTAAGATGATCACACACTGAAATGGGGGAAGAATCGATAAAGAATTAAGGTTGAACCAAGGGTGGAGGAACGCGAGAGGGAGAATTGACATGGAGGGGTGTCTTAAGATAATGGTAGAAGGGGGTAGGGATTAAAACCATTAATGTTATTTTGTTAAATTTGAAATTTTAATTCTAGGGAGAGTCATATAGTTTTGGTGCGTGGTTTACCAAACTGTGCGTCAATCATGCGCCCCTATACTGGGAACCCAAGCACCTTCATGGGTTGGTCGCATGGTTTCATAAATAGTGTTCCAACAATGATAAATCACTCTATCAAAGGAAAAAACTCACCCACATGGTTTCCTTATAGTTTGTCCAACTGTGCGTCCAAACCATGGGACACATAGAAAAACTTGATTTTTTTAAAATTTTCCAAATTAAAAGGCTCAAACCTTCAAAAAAATATATATATAAAAATAATTAAATAAAATAATCATTAAATGGGGATCAGGTGTGACAATTATCCCCACAATTACCCTTTATAGCCCTATAAATCCATCAAAATCATGTAATAATACACTTCAAAGGAACTTAGATTAGAAAAAAACACCCAAGAACTAACACCAAACCAATCAACCTCCAAACAAAATCAAAGAAGACACAAGAATCCTCAAAATTAAAATTTACACCTAGTGACTTAGATTAAAAGGAAAAGGTATAAATACACATGGTGGGTCTCCCCACCATTTTAAGGTTTCACTAGAATGATGGATCAACAAGGTGAGGCCACTCCATAAAGACCACTTCAAAACACAACCCAAGTTTCCAATTGAGAGGACACATGAAAAACTTATAATTGTAAGATCATTGAATACCCCACAAAAATAAACACTAATTATCCAAAATATCATCCCTAGGATAAATACTAGAAATACATAAGGAATAATATATAGGAATAGAAAGGAAAATAGTGAAAGAACATAATACTTCAAAATCATTACCTAATTATTCTCAAAGAAGAACACAACCTAAATAGTAACCTAATGATTTCCTTAAAAAAGGACCACCATAAAAATCATCACCACACTTATAACTTGGAAAAAAGGGGAAAGAGGTATATATAATTAACATTCCTCTTCAAAAATGACATGGACCCTACTTTGGTATCGAAAATAAAGGGAGGATGACCTAGGTCCTCAAATCCAAATCATAAACCATGGTGATATCAATAATATTCAAACCAACACCTACCTGAGTATAAACTTGAATGGTGGGTAATTTGTACTAGTGACACAAAACACACAACGACGGTTTCCTATGTTTAGTGAATCAAAAGAATACCTCACTAAATCTCTCATCACCTAAGATCCTAAAGAAAAACATTCCCCACTAATGAGTTAATAAAATAACCCAAAATAATTTCAAACCACATAAACAATCAAAGAGGGACTGAAAGAAACACACTCATGCAGGGACTATTTAAAAACTCATTTGACCAGAACTCTATAATAGGCAATCTCAAAGGCCTGACAATACTCGTGAATTTTATAGGAGGCATATTAACAAAATAAAATATGAATCATAAAGGAATAACAAACTCATCATGATAAAACAAAATAAAAACTATCTTCAAAACAAAGAATAATCCCAACTTTAAAATATTTAACTTTCATAAAAATCATTTTTATTTCCTTTAAACTTACTTTTCACACCCCTTTACAAAATTAAAACCCAATTTAAAACACCCCAACCAAAAATTAATTCTCATTTCAAAACAAAAAATTAAGAAAAAAAATCACAATTACATCCCAAATTAATTTTAGACAAAACAAAATGCATGTTGTTATCCTTTAAAATGATTTTAAACCCCAATATTAAAATTTCAAATCCTTGAAACCTTATTGAAAAACAGTTTCGATCCTTACATTCCAATTTCAAAACAATTGGTACCCATTAAAACAATTTCAAAATTTTACACTTATATTATTAAAACATCAAACATTCATTTAAAATCATTTCAAAACTTCACAAGTTCTTTTTGAAAATGACTCATGAGTCTTTATACACAAAATAAATTTTATTTCATCTTAAAAAAACCTCGTTGATAATTTCAAAACTCACTTCTACCATTTAAAACAAAATTTCATTTTAAAACTTTTTTATAAATCAAAAAAATTAATATAAACTTGTCACCCAAAATAATTCCCAAAAAAAGGAACCCAAAATAAAATTACAAAGGGTCTAGTGGTTATAATTGTTTAAACCACATGGTTTGATGGACTATGGTCCAATATTTCAACTACCATAGAGAGCTTCTTAGAACTATCTACATAGGATCCACGTGATTTTTTAGTCCATACAAGCTATTTTTTCCTTTCATTCCACTCCCTTATAACCTCAAATTTGAAAAATATCTCAAAGTAACCCATAAACACCCAAAGAAATCATAATGACATCAATTGAAAATAGAAATCCATCAAGAGTCAAAGAAAAGATAAAAATAAAAAATTAAATCCTGGAAACCCCTAAAAACTCAATTTTATTTAGGAGTGGTATTGATCGGTCACTAACCCAGGACCTATATCCCAAGTTGTGAAAATCATATCTTCAATCTACCAAAACTGTCAAATAACAACGATGATTTATAAACCTAGGTCCACTTAAGAATCCAGTTCTCTAATATGATTTTTTCATGAACTAGCTCAATTTGTTCATCCATCAAACGTCTGGCCTAATTTTTAAAAAGGCCTGAAGGGTGTTCCTGATCCCCACAGGCTAGTACAAGTTCTTGGGCATCAAGGAATCCCCATTTGGGGATGATTTTACCCAAAAAATAAATTAAATAAGAAGCCTAAATTTTAATAAAATTTCAGAATGACTCATCCATATGTCAAATGTTTATTCCAAATCAGAAGTAGAGGGAAAGAAGATATAAAATTAGTAAGATAAATATAAAATAAAAAAAATATACTAATCCCTCTATCCATAGAAAGAAATAAAATTGCCTACATGGATGGTGTGAGAAAATAAACTAAAAATAAAACAACTGACATAACTGAACAAACCATCCCCTATGAACTGATGTCACTATATCCAAACCAGAACACCAATAATTTAGAGAGAGATTAATTTATAAACTTGAAACTGAAAATATATAAATATAGAAATGATCATAAAAATTCTCAGTAGGCCACCACCCGTCTTTCCACATGATTACCCTTTAATTAAAGATCTAATATCATGCTAGTTTAAAAATACAAATAGAAATTAGTTTTATTCATTTTTTATTACATTTAAAACAAACAAAAAATCATCAAAATTTATCAAAGGCTGTTTAAAAACATTTAAACTTTAAAATAAGTAATAAGAAAAATGGTAAATAGTAACATACTAGCTAAAAAATATTTTAAAGAAATCATGATTTAATAATTTAATTATACAAATAAAGAGTCAAAATTAAACCATACCAAACACCATGGGAAACACCTAATTCATCTATGGTTAGTTGTCACTCTGGTTCCTCATGTATAACTTATGATATAATTATTAAAAAATCAAGCATGCATATATGCTGCTAAGAAGTGTGTGCCCTCGGGCTAGCGGTGTGGAGAAACCCCAACTGATGCCCCACAACTAAGTCTAAATCCACTAAGGAGTATATTATCTTATCTTATTAGCATGTAGGCGCCCCATATAACTCCCCAAAAACCATTTCATCAAAGATTATTTATTTTATTAGTGTGGCATAACCAAAAAGGGACACTTAATCTAACCTTACCCCCAGAGACATGTAGATCCCCATGTGATCTTTCCATTTCAAACAAACCATGTTAAAAATCACATATTCTAATTTAAAACATTTTGAAATCAAAACTATAACACTCCAATATTTTAAGAAATATTCTTTTCAAATTAATATAATTTCATTGATAGCCTGTGTTACATGCAACAGAAAGTTTAGACAAATTGTGATATACTATTAAAATATTATTAATACATAGCTATTGGATTGAAGGATATGAATATGTCTAACTAAATTAGGAAAATTTATGGTTTTCGCATGTATAAAATTAATTCATTGGTAATCAATTAATTATAAATGAAAATATAAATCATTTGAAAATAAAGGAGATGTTTTTCGGAGAAACTGTTTTTATGTGCGCAATGTATTTTATCCTAATAAATTAAATTGATTAGTATTGGTGAATAATTTCAATGAAATTTATATATTATATATTCGATCAAATATTTTAAAATTAATCTAATATTTTTATTCTATCATAGGATAATAATAAATTTAGTTTTATGCTTAAAATGTATTTTTTAAAAAGAAATCATTTTTGTCGCATTTTGCGCACTTAATTTAAAATGAATTTCATAAATTTATAGGTTTTTAATAATATAAAATAAATTAAATATTTAGAATTAGGAGGTTAAATTTTTTTAAATAGACACCTTTTATTTTTTGTCAATATGAATAGTGACCATGATAGAATTATCACCTCAGTAAAGGGTAGATCAGGTTAATCTAGGTTAAAACTAAGTGGTAAGGCCATAATTTTTAATAATAATTCTTATTTTATGAATTTATTTTTACCTTTATCACCTTATTCTATAATTTTATAATTTTAATGTACACTAGTCCGTGAAAATGACCTATATAATATTTATATCAAAGAAAGTTACAAAATGTCGCACTTTATGTATTTAATATCTCTTATGTGTCCACATAAGTATAAAATAAATTTATAAATGAATATAAGTGTATATTTTTATGCTAATAAAAATATTTTTATGATATAAATTTATTTATAATTTCCATTAATTATATAATGACCTTAATTTCTTATGATACACGGATGCAGTATTTCTCCATTAAATAAAAAATATTATAAATGATTTTAAAAATATTAAAAATGATGTAATTTCAATGATTTAATGAATAAAATGAATTTTATAGATCTATATGACATATTAGGGAGTTTTAAAAGAAATATATTCAATTTCCCCCTTTTTCTTGATGTATTTAAAGTTAAATTAAATGAATAGCGTTAAAAATGACATTAATGATATTTTATTAAATAATATAAAAATCATAGATTCTTCTCCATTAATGGGATATGGTTTTAAAAATCAATAATGGTCTACTTATGGTCCCTTTTTCATTTTATAGTAACATCATTATCCCTTAAAGGTTATAAAACATTAATATTACAGTAATCATCAAAAGCGTTAATGGGGGTTAAAACTAAAATATAATCCAAACTTGTTATAATTTTATTTGATGAGATTATATTGACTCATAGTAATATTATATTTTAATTTTACCAATTTTTATTCATTTGGACATCAAAATTAATTTATATTTATTTAATATTTTAAGAATTTCCAAGAGTGCCCCTCCCCTCAATTATAAAAGGAACTCATTATTTCTCTTATTCACACCAATTTGAGCCTTCTAGCTCAGATAAAATCTTTAAATTTATATTTTACACTTACCTATCCACCTAATATATGTTTTCTTCCCAAAATACCAAACTTAGATCCCATTGAAGGATATCTAAAGGAGTTATTTCAATGAAGTGGTAATCACCTTAACTGATCATTTTCTTTTAAATTTTTCTTTTAAATATTATAAATCATTTATATTATTAATAAAATAATATTTTAAGTATCCTAAGTATAGTAAAATTTTATTATTATTATCTAAAAACCATTATACACCCTATTTTTCTCAAATGGGAAGTGAAACTATCGCTTGTGCGTACGTACGGCTTATTGTATCCACATATCGATACAATTAATTATTCATCACCATATTTTTTGGATGTGTATTATGATGGATGTTATATTTATATAATATATTTATGAATCAATTATACTTATTTAATTATAATATCATGTCTAACTTCTTACCATCCAATCATTTTGGAAACGATAACGTCACTCGTGCATACGTGTGGACTACCTCCTCTACTAAGCGATGCGATTTTTTCATTTAGATTTTACTTGGAAGGTAATGAGAATTAATTTGATGAATATATATGATATAATAATGGTACTTTAAAGTTTAATTAATATTTACCTTTATTTTTTTCATCCATTGAAAAATGAAAATAGCATTCATGCGTACGTACGACTTACCATCTCTATGAACGGTGTAAGTCATTTCTTTATCCCTAACTTTAATTAATAAATATAAATATATATATATATTGAATATATATTATATTTATACCGTGATTAAAATTATTTATATGAAGTAACTATGATCAAAGTTCAATGACTGAAACTACCAAACCAATACATTCATGAAAAACGAAGCAATCACCCAAAATAGTGATTTTAATAAATAATTGTTAATAAAAAAGTCATAAAAAGTTAAAAATAAATAATATATGGTTTGATATATATATATATTCATATTTTTATAGAATAATATTTATAATAAACCTATATTTATTATACATGATGTTTGAAAACATATAAATGAATTTAAACCTAAGGGTCTCAAGTTTCTTTTAGATTCCCCATCAATATTAACTTTAATCCATCTAAGGAATTGTGATTTCTAGAAAAACTTAAAAGTGTGTCTAGGATGATAGTAAACTCCATCAACCCCAAGTTTCCACAAGATACCGAAGTCATTCACTGAGTTTTTTCATTGTACTTTTTTGGATTGAAGAAGATTTTCAAATAACAACAAGGATCCTCACCCGCCCTGCATTTAAACTAAATGATCTATTTTGATGAATAAAATCATTTCTATCATACCAAATCACATAGAGGATCTTATTAAGAGTAGCTAAGAAAATATTCTTGATCTGATAAACAGTACCTATAACTGTACAACGCTGAATATGAGAGATTATTGAGTCAAGAAGTAACCATCTATAATAAAAAAAGATCCAAAATATAATTCCAAAGAGTAGTAGCAGTAGCATAGGAAAGAATGATATGGTTAATTTATTCTCTATATTGATTGAAAATTCAGCATTTAGAGCAAATTTTAATCCCAAAATATTGAATACAACTATTAGTGGGGACCCAATTATGAGAAATATGTCAAAAAAGAGTGAGTATCAAAGGTTTATCCATAATTTACCAAAAAAAATAATCCAACTAAAATAACCATCATTATTTCTAAAATGATGGTTGTAAAAAGATTTAGTGTCAAGCATGCCATTATGAGAAGGTTCCCAAATTAATAAATCATCAGATTTGGAAAAAGGGTAATTTTTAATGATATGTTAAACATTATTAGATATATTAAAATTTTGGGAGTTTACAACATCTTTAATAGAAATATTAGTGTACTCAGAAATTTGGTTTGAAGAAATCAATGGAGCTCTAGTCTGGTTATCAAACTATAAATTCATAGAAGAATTTATGATAACCATCCATCTAGAATTATAAATGATGTTGGAAAAGGCCTATTTAATATATGGCCTGATAGATGAGTCTATATAATTTAGGTTACCTTTCTTCAGCTTGTCTAGAAACCTATTTTTAAGGAAAGTAACGGAAATGGAGTTATTGTGAAGGAGGTTCCAAGAAAGTATGTCCTGTAAGGATTCATTGAATATTTTAAGGTTTTTTATTCCTAAACCTCCCTTATCTAAGGGTTTACAACATGTAGACCAAGGTACAGTCACTAATTTTCATTCAATAGTGCTTCCACTCCAAACAAAATTTTTGATAGAGACATTTATTTTTTTAAGGAGGCTAGAATTCCATTTGTAAACCATCAAGGAGTAGACCATTTTAGAGGAAATATTAGATTTGACAAGTCACACTTTACCAGCCATAGAAAGGGACTTACCCTTCCAAGAGGAGAGTTGGTATAGGATTTGGTCAACAATTTTTGAAAAATAACCACATTTAGGTCTTCCCCAAAAAATAGGGACACCATGGTAAGTGAATGGTAAATATCTTTCCTTTAGGCCTAATTCATTAATTGTGTTGGTTTTCTATTAAAGTGGAATCTTTTCCCAAAGAAGATAAAGGATTTTTCTAGATGATATCTTGTCCTGATATCTCTGTATATTGAGTTAGATCCCCATTGATATTTTGAATATTTCTTTTACCACCTTTTAGGAAAAGGATGATGTCATCTGTAAAAAAAAGGTGATTGGGGACAACCAGTTTCCTATAAGAAATAATAGAATTAAGTTTGTTCTACTCTAAGAGATGAGTAAGAAATCTACTCAAGTAATCCTTTGCAATTAATAATATAATAGTATAGGGGGGGTCACTCTATCTTACACCTTTGGTGAAATTAAAATAATCCTTAGGAGATCTATTAACAAGGATAGAGATGAAAGATGAATTGAACATGGTTTTAATTCTACTGATAAATATATTATTAAAACTAAAACCTTGAAGAACCTTAAATATGAATCTAAATTCAATAGTATCAAAAGCTTTTCAGATTTCAATATTAATGGAAATATTTCCTTCTTTATTATATTTATTTAAGAGCTTAGTGCATTCAGAGGTAAGGAAAGTACAATCTTGAATGGTTCTACCTTTGAAAAGGCAAAATTGATTCCAAGAGACGATTTTATTAAAAATGGTTTCAATACTATTATAAATAAGTTTAGTAATGATTTTATAGAGGTTGTTAATGGGTGTAATGGGTCTAAAGAGATGAATTTATGATGAATTTTCCACTTTAGGGATCAGGGTAAGAAATTGGGCATTCAGCCCATGAGGAAGCATTCCATTGGAAAAGAAAGTTTTAAATAACCTACAAACATATAAATGAATAATATACCAATAGTTTTAGAAAAATACATTATTGAAACCATTGGAAATAGGTACACTGTCTGGTTTTAAGCTAAAGACAGTGTCATTGATCTCACGATCAAGGGGAATGTTGGTGAGAAAAGTGTTATCTTAATCATTAACAGTGGTAGGGATGACATCAGGTAAAAGGTCTTTATTAGTGTCTAGGACATTGAATATATTACTAAAGTATGAGACAACATGACTACCAATACCATATTCAATATCAACAATATTGTCCCTTTCCTTTAGAAAAGTGAGGGGTCTAGAGGCTTTCTTAATTATTTGGAGAGTGTTGTATAACTTAGTATTTTTGTCCCCATAACTGATCCACTTAGTTATATAGATATGCTTTTAAATGTTTTCTTTAATTGAGAGAAGAGAAGCAAGTTTGGTTGTAAGATTAATTTCTTTTTGAGGATCCAGGGTTCAATCAGAACTAGTATTAGTAGTTTGAATTTGGTTTAGTTCATTTTATAAAAGGATAATCTCATTTTCAATTTGATTTGATTTGGATCTACACCATCCTTTATGCTTTTGTTTAAGGCTTTTCAACTTAAAGGTACAAGAAAAAGAATCATTACAATGGTATATAGAAGACCAAAAACAACTATGATTCTATTAAAATAGGATCAAAATCCCAAGCATTGTTAAACCTAAAAGGAAGAATAGTTTTCTAACTTCTAATATAGAGATTGATCAGGATCGGATGATGATCAAAGTTATGTTTGGGAAGTGTGATACTAGAGATAGTTTCAAAACTATCCAGAGTTTTACTATTTGTGAAATCTCTGTCTAATTTACTAGAAACCACCCTATTATAGTGTCTTCTATACCATGTATACTTAGCTCCAACAAGGTTAACTTCAATTAGATTATTATCTTCAACTGAGGTTTTAAACTCTCTAGAAGAAATGGTAGAGTGTGTTAGGTCTATTTTCTCACTAGGATCAATAATGTCATTAAATTCACCAACCACAATCCATAGATCATTAATAATGTTGCCAAAATAAGAAAGGTCCTTACAAAGAGGTCTCTTATCTTGATATATATTATTTTCATAAATAAAATAGAAATAAATGTGGTACTTATAATAATAAAATTCAAAAGTAAACATTTGATCATAAATGTTGAGAACATTAACATTATTCAAAGTATTATGAGAAAAATCCGAAGTGTTTCAACAGAATATCAATTTTTTCTATCACTAAGGAAAATATAGCCAATACGATTTAAGTGAGTGAAACTAGAATTGGAATTATTTTTCGGCTCAGTAATGGCAAAAAAAATTGGCTGAAGAGTGTTAAGAAATCTTTTTAAAACAAGAATAGTATCAGGGTTAGCAATACCCTAACAATCCCATAATAAGATATGCATTTGAACTTATACTTGGGGTTGGAACCCCCCTTCTTCTTACTCCCAGATCTATTCCTCTTAGACGATATTCTAATATTTTTCATCTTACTCGGGCTAGGAACTTCTTCCTATTTGTTTATAAAAGTAACAGGAGAAATAATGTTAGGATTACCAACCTTATTATCATGGGAAAGGTCTAAATATTGTATTTATTTTTATTTTTCTTTAGGTTTGATAAGTTCCTTTAGAGAGGTGAATATCCCAAACTTATCATCTGTATCAGCTGAGGTAGTGATGGAAGTTTCGTCATGTCTCTAGCATGTTTTGATGTCTTGAACAGGTGCTACTTTAGATTTTTCCTCAACTACATAAACAGCTTGTGTGGATTCCATACTCTTTTCCATATTGTGGATTTTGAATTCATCAGAGGAATTATAGCCACTGGATTTGTTTTTCAATCTATCAGCACTTTGAAGATGATCAATACTTTTGGCATATTGGTGAATATGCTCTTGGATATTGGATGTAGGGGTTCAAGTATTTCCATCTCTAGGACAATTTTGTATGACACCAATACCTGTGGGTGGTGATCTTAAACTCTTCTTTTTAGGAATAGTGTTCATAGTAGTTGTACCATCATCCTGGGAGGTAGAAACTGATACTGGTTTCACTAAAAGAGTAGTTTCAGTTTTAGTACTACCTTTAGGGATGGTCTTGGCAGTTTTTTCAGCCATCAAAGAGTCCACCTTCTCAGTTACTTGAGAATAAACATTGCCCGATGTGATTTAAGATATACTATTGATAACATTTCCTTGAACCTCCTTTATATCATTATCTTTGTTATCTTTGTAGGAAATGAAGTTTTCAAACTCTATTTCTTGTTTAGGTTGTTTGGTAATCTCCATAAAAATATTGAAAATTTCATCAATAATATCTTGGTCTTCCATTTCAGATAAGGGTATATCAGTAGACCCTTCAAAGATAGAATTTATTAAAAATTAGACCATGAAAACCACTATGACTGAGATCTATAGTGTTCTTCATTTGGTTGGATATTATTGACACTTTGTAGAGAATTTTTCATTCATATTGAATCCTCTCACCAAGTTAACTCGAAAGGGATATGAGTTCCTTTGGATGGATAGATGTGAGGAATGTTTTAAGTAACTAAAGAGAAAACTAGTTGGCACAACTATGGTTACACTACCTTATAGTGGAGAGGGTTTTGTATTCTATAGTGATATATAAAATAAATTATTATAATTCATCCTCATAAAGAACAATATGGTTATAGCTTATGCCACACAATAACTGAAGGCCTGTGAAAAAAATTACCTAACTCATGATTTTCAGTTAATTGTGGAAATTTTTACATTAAGATATGGAGGAATTATCTTTATGGATAAAGGTGTAAAATATATAAAAAAAGTTTAAATTATATTATCACTCAAAAATATTTGAACATGAACCAAATAAGATGGTTGGTGTTGATTAAATATTTTGATTGGTCAATACATTACCACCCTGGGAAAGCAACCAAGGTGGAAGATGCTATTATTCAAAAGGATCATGCTAGATTTTCTATGATGAGGATCACAAAAGATCCTATATTTTTTTACTTGAAAATGATGAATCTTGAAATCTTTAAGGAAGGGTATAAATCTTACCTTTATCTAATGAGTGTCCAACCATCTATCCAAGTGAAGATTAAAGAGGCATAAAAGTAAGATGAAGATATATAAAATAATGTGATAAATATTCCTGAGTTAAACCTTTATTTTGATTTAATAATAAGTTTTAATAATTTCTTATGTGTAACTTAAATACTATATTTTAAGAATGGATTTTTGGATAAATTTCATAGTTCTTTATTTTCTATTAATCCTGTAAGTACGAAGATGTATAGAGATTTGAAGGAGTATTCTTGGTGGGATGGAATAAAGAGAGATATTACAGAGCATATTTCTTGATTCTTAGTATTTCAATAAGTTAAGTATATAAGATATAAGTTAATATGATGTTACAACCATTACCCATACCAAAATGGAAATGGAAAAACATCATCATAGATTTTGTTATCAGACTCCCAAAAACATCTAAAGGGTGTAATACTATATGTGTTATAATTGATCACCTTATGAAGTAAACACACTTTATTTACATTATAAAATATTTATATCTTGATCAAATTATATGTATATATATTAATTAATTGTTAATATTTCATGGTGTACCACTATCAATTGTTTGTGATTGGGATCTT
Source organism: Viscum album (assembly GCA_963277665.1). Taxonomy (NCBI): domain Eukaryota; kingdom Viridiplantae; phylum Streptophyta; class Magnoliopsida; order Santalales; family Viscaceae; genus Viscum; species Viscum album. The sequence goes on along the minus strand of OY728159.1, from coordinate 494,015,555 downwards.
AGGTTTACCTTGAAGTTTTGGAGAAGTCTTCAGCAAGATCTGGATACAAAGTTAAGTTTTAGCACTACTTATTATCCTTAAATGGATTTTCAGTCTAAGAGGACTCCTCAAATTCTAGAATACATTTTAATATCTTTCTCTATGGATTTCAAAAAAAAATTAGGTTAACACCTTCCTTTGGTAAAATTTTCTAACAACAATAACTTTTACTCTAATATTTAGAGAGATCCTTATTAATCCCTCTATAGTAGGAAGTGTGGAACTCAAACATGATTAAATGAAGTTATAAAAAGAAATATTTAAGGATCTAATATAGATAATTAAATGACAGATAAGGTTAGATCTATTCAATAGCACATAAGAGCATCTCAAAGTAGACAAACAATTTGTGTTGACAGTCATCAGAAAGATCTGGTGTTTAAAGTTGGTTAAAAGGTATTCTTTTGAATATATCTATAGAATAGTTTTATGGAATTATAAATAATAGAAATAAAATATTAAGGTATATTGGTTCTTTTAAAATTATTGATAATATCAAAATGGTAGATTACTGATCAGTGCTCCCACTGAATCTCTCTTAATTTCATATTGTTTTCCATGTATCTCTCTGAAGGAAGTACATACATGATCCTTTATATATATTAAATTATGAGGTTATAACATTAGAGAAATATATTTCTTATGAAGAAAATTGATGGAGATTTTAGATCATATAGAGAAAGTGTTACGAAACAAAATCACACACCTAGTCAGAGTTTTGTGGTGAAACCACCAATTTGAGGATTTTACATAGGAACCTAAGGATATGATGAGATATAAGTATCCTCATTTTTTTGTAATATATTAACAAAAAAAATTATTTTGAAAATATTATAATGGGGGTAGAATGTAACACCCTAATATTTTAAGAAATATTTCTTTTCAAATAAATTTAATATCTTAGATAGCTTGTTTTATATGCAACAGTGAGTTTAGACAAACTCTGATATGCTATTAAAATATTATTATCACCTAGATGATGTATTAGGGGGTATGAATAGGACTAATTAAATTATGAAAATTTATATTTTACTTTTTTATAAAATTAATTCATTAGTTATCAATTAATTAGAAATGAAAATTAAAAAAAATGAAAACAAAGGAGATGTTTTTCTGAGAAACTATTTTTATGTGTGCATTGTATTTTTATCCAAATAAATTAAATTAATCCCTATTGATGAATGATTTTAATGAAATTTATATATTATATATTCAATAAAAAAATTTAAAATTCATCTAATATTTTTTACTATGCATGGGATAATAATAAATCTGGTTTTATGCTTAAAATGCATTTTTCAAAATAGCAATTTTTATCACATTTTTTTGCAATTAATTTAAAATTAATTTATGTTATTTTTAAGTATTGAATAAGATATAATTAATTGAATATTTAGAATCATGAGGTTCAGATTTTATAAATAGGCTCCTTCTATTTTTTGTCAATATGAATAGTAACTGTGGTAAAATTTAACACATCGATAAAGGGTAAATTGAGTCAATCTAGTTTAAATTTTTATGTGAATTATTAAAGGTATTTAATTGATACATGTCATGTATTTTATACACATAATATTGACCAAAATACACAACATATATTTGATATATGTCACATAGTGACTTAAATCCAAGAAATATGGGAAAGTTGTGACTTAATGGCATGTAGCTGGAATACATGCCTTGTAACATATAAATTTCTATGCAGATTACAATCCAAGTCGCTATGTGTGTATTGAATATGGCCATAGAAATAGGTTTATAGTTTGTATCAAGTTTTACATGTCATATAACTTGTTCCTATTTACACGGAGTATATATCATGCCAAGCTGCACCCCGTATAAATTAATTAAATAGAATAAAATTAATTAAGGAATTAAACCAAATTACATAGTGTTTAGTTATCATACACACCATAAGCTTTTACAAAGTATTAAATTCCTAATTAATCTCTATGATAAATCCAGAACTACATTCCAGATATGGTCTTTGTACAATCCATGTACTTCATGGGCATTAAAAGTGGCATACTTCACATATGTTAACATGTTTCATTTGTCATAAATTTCTAGCTGAATACTTATATTAACTCACATAATTACACATCATGAAATAATGTGACATGTTGTGTATTATATATGTTTTTTAACTACATAGTACATGACATGGACCAAATGGTACATTTTATAATTCATAGGGGTATGTGATGTGTTGCCTCTAGTACACACCATGCACTTAATTAATTTTAATTTTAATTTATTTAATTTAATTATCTAAAATTATATATGATGGGTATCTCCAAGACTATTTGGATATACATTTAAGAAGAATGAATTAATAAATTAATAAAATAATAATTTATTAATTTTAGTAATTTATCTTAAAAATAACGAATTGAAATGAATTATAGCTAGTTTTAAATGCATGCTAATTTCTTGTGTGTATGATAATGAGATTGATCAACCTATGTATGTGTTATATTTATTTAAATTTAATTCTTAATAAATATATTTTTTGTGAAAATTATTATTAAATTAAAATGATTATCTTTGAATCATCACCGCCTCTATATTATGCACGGGCCTACATGTCCATGGTTTCTTTTATGTAACCTCATAACTATGGTTCCCCTCACATGCGTGTGAGTATAGAATATGTAAAGGACGGAGCTCCCATGTTAATAGAGGCAATTCAAGTTTGGATCCGAGGTGAAACCGACCAAGGAGATACATATGTGAATAGATGGAATGTTGTAACTCAAACCAGACATTGGTTCAATGAGTTTTTCCCTAGTTTCAAAGGTTATTTTATCATCCACTCAGTAAACCAACCTATATAAAATATCATGATCATGTCATTTATATTTGTTTTATTTTTTTCTAGTTCATGGTTAATTATTTATGTTTATTGGATGATTTATCGTGTTTACATAAAATAAATTAATTGATGAGAATTAAATATGGAATAAAATAAATGGATTGTGTAAACATTATTTTATCAATACATGGTTAATCACTTATGTAAAATACATATAATATTAACAAGCATGTAAAAGGATAAAATAAATAATATTTACACATAAATTATAAAAACCACTCAAGGAAATATTAAGTCATAATGAATTCTATTATTTTAGTAAAGTGTTACCATAGTTAAAGTGTTGTTAAATCCATAGTCGAGGAAACTTTTCAATTATCAGTGATTTTTAATAAATTTATTGGTTTAACTTAACAAAACCGGTATTGAGTGTAATGGATGCATTCTATTCAGTACCTTGTAGTGGAAAATGTTGAGGAAATCCAAGTCTAGGATTTAAGGATTGAGGATTCTACTCAATGGATCAAGGAACTAATAGTTAATGAAATTGGTAATACCCACCTACATAAATACCTTCAAGTAATTTTCATGGGCATATTCTGGGTTATTAAGAGGGAAATATGGATCCATTCAACTAAAATATCCACACGATGGGATATTTCAAATCCATTGATGAGGTTTATTAGGATTTGATAAAATATTGGAAGACTGATAAATAAAATATATTACATCACATTTTTTAATTAATATTAAGTATTAAAACCTAATTTTATATTTTTTTTTGTTATATAAAATGACAAGTAATGCAATATCAACATTATAAAAGTGTTCAAATTTGTAGAAAGATTCCCTTCTTATCAGTAGTAACTTACATGAGTGGTATAGGAACTTGTGTATTGTACTATGACAATATTGGAAGAATTTCATGGTGGAGTCCCTAATTCTTCAACCACATTCAAAGGAGGTGAGTAAATAAAAGGTATATGTTTACATGATATATGTATCACCCCCCCCCCCCAATTTCAAGTAAGTAACCCTTAATTTATTATTTTAAGCATATAAAGTGTTTGGTTAAAGTTTGGGATGGTTTAGAAACCTTTTGGAATGTTTTTTGTCCTTTTCGAAAGGTTCACAGCTGGTTCATGATTTTTAGAAACCATGAAACTCCTATAGAAAATAGTGCACAATGAGATAGGGGATAAGGGAAGGGTGAATGGGCAGGTGCATGGTTTTTTCAAATCGTACGGAAACCTAAGAGAAACCATGAAATGTGAGACAGTCGAATTTTTAATGATTGGTGCATAATTTTTATAACTATGTAGGCCAACCATGTGAGGTCCCTCTTGAAGAAGAGGTCGGTTCACAGTTATCGCACTTTTTTCCTAACCATGTGACTAACTATGCATGGTTTAAAAACTAAATCCTAAAATTGTGGATATAGTTAGAGATTATGTTTTAACCCCTTTTCCCCCAAACTAACTCTAACTCGAGATTTATCCCACCAAAAGGATAAAGAATATTTCCCCATCGATCCAGATCCAATCTGAAGGTGTTTCTTGGTGCCTTGAAGCCCAAATCTTGTGGTAAGTCATCATTTTTTTTATTTTTTCTTGGTTTTCCTTAGATATTATTCTCTCTATCTCTTGGTTTATTATCTCTAGTACCATTATGGATAGATATAAGGATTTAGGCTTATTCATGATAGGGGAATATATCTAAGGTGGTTTTTTGGAGTATTCAACCCAATTTAATGGACGTTTTAGTTCCATTATTCATTTTCTCCATAAAACCTGAGGTGGTTGGATTCACTCCTGAATCCTCTATTTAGAACATGAAGTCTTATATTTAAATTGATTTTTTGACTGAAATTGGTTTTGAAATTTTTGTGGATTTCTTTTTGGAAACCCACTTTGGTGATAGTTTATAGAATTATTGAAATTTAGTGTTTTTGTGGAAAGTGAAATTGGTAACTTGATTTTAAAATGGTTGTTTAGTTTTGATGCATGGAAAAGTGTTTTAAATAAAAGGTTGGTTTTATTTAAATGGTTGTTTGAAAGGTTGTTAATAAAAGAATTGTTTTATTGAAATGGTTGAAATGGTTGTTTTTCCATTGTTTTTTGGCATAATGGTTGTGTGTCTACATGTGCATTCAGGATGGATAAAGGTATGAAGTATCCCCTTTCATTAGTGGGATAGATAAGGTTCAGGACTTTCCCCCATCAAAATGGTTCATTAAGTGACATCTTAGTAAAAGGGTAACTCACCACTCGTGAGTATAGGGAGGCCTAGGTTGCATTCATGGTTGGATGTGTGGATATGTGGAATGGAATTAGTTATGACAAAATGGAACTTGTGGAATTATTTTAAAGTATTGTTTGGTTTCTTACCTTGGAAAATGGATTTTTTTTGGAAAATTTTTTTCATATGGAAATTTTTTTATATTCTATTATAAACAATTTTAAATTTTTTTATATAACTTTTTTTATATAAATTATTTTATATAAATGTTCTAACATGTTCTATCTTAGTGGTGTGAGTAGGGATTTCATTTGGGGAAAGCCTACTAAGTTTCATTACTCACCCCTACTCTAGAACTTTGGTACTTTTGTAGATTTCATTTATTAGGATCTAGGAAAAGGTAAAGTATCACACTTATTTAGTGGTACATTGTGACACTTGGGATATTGTAGAGTTGGAGCATAGAACATTTTGGATCTTTGGAGTTATGTGGGTTGTTTTCAAGTTTTCTTGGTTTTTTTACATTGTACACTTTGATATTGGTAGTCTTATGTTATGGTACTTGGTTGTAGTTTTATTTTTATATAAATGGTATTACTTTGAGTTGTTTTACATTTTTATCATGCATCATGTAGTAGTGATTTAGTTATTGTATGTTTGGTTAGATTGTTTTATTTCAAAGGTCAAATCATCCCCCATATTTTATTGAATCTCTTGGCATTTATTACCAGCCTTTGGCACCTTGGGAATATTTCTTAAGGCTAAGTATAAATTTAACTTCAACTTAAGCCAATGAGAAAGGGGTGTTACAAGTGGTATCAGTCTTGGTCCTTATAAATATCATTGTTAAACAAGTGGTATCACCTTGTTTAGTTCTTAACTTAAAAGTGTTCATCAGTTCTGTCAGTCTTGGAGTTGAAATTCATTTTGGTTCATTCCTTTAGTTGGGATGGTAAAAATGAGTAGGATTGTTGGGACTTGAAATGTAGAGAATAAAAAGATATAGCTAACCTTTTTATGACAAACTTCAAGTTACCACGGATTTGGGTACATAATTGTTTTGGAGACACTTATAGGATTTGGATTCTCATTTTCATGGGTTTATCCAATGAAATGAGCAAGACATGCATTATAGAAATGAATTCCCATTAGGCATGCATATTTCATTTTGAGTAATGATGTATGATTTGGTGTAAAGGTGTAAATTTTAGAAAAAAATGATGAAATTGTTTTTAAATGTGATATTTTGAAAAAGGGCATGATTGTGGTATTTTGAAAATGTATTAATTTTAAAAATCATGGTGGAATTTTCAAAAATGGTTGAACATTGAAATGTTGAGTTTTGGAAAGAAATGATGTGATATATGATTTGGTGGAATTTGAAATGTCTAAGACTTCATTTTCCAGAGAGTGAGACATATGGCGTTTTTTGTGTTTATAGAACATGGTACCTAGTAGGCATCGTAGCACAAGTAGAAATTTTGACTAGAGCCAAAGCCCAAAACCATGTATGTAGTGGTAAAAACTTTGGCTATAAGTTATATCCATGGTTCTATATGTTTGTGGTTTCTATTTACATGGCTATAGAAAAAAAGTATAGCCATAGTTTTTTGTATTTTTTCACGGTTATCCACTGTGGAAATAGAGGCTATTTCCATGGTTTGTAAAACAGTGTCAATAGATCCCATAGTTTTCCATTGTGGTAGTTGACCTATAGCCACGGTTCAAACTATGGATATAGGTTTTGTTTCCACATTGGAAAACCGTGGCTATAGCCCAAAAATAATAAGTACCCAGGAGGATTCGATCTCTGTACCTCTGTTGTGGGATTCAGTTTCCTAACCACTACACCACAGAAAAGTTCAAGTATATATATATATATTTTTATATATATTTTTAAAAACCATTTCTATATGGTGTAAACCATGGCAATAGGTCTTCCCACACTTTTTTCACAGGAAAATTTTTTACCCACACAAATGAAGAAGACCTATAGCCATAGTTTAGAGAAACCATGGTTATAGCCTGTTGAAAAAATACTCTATAGACATGGTTATACACAAACTATAGCTATAGTCCTCAAGAAAAAAACTCTATGACCATGGTTTTATAGAAACTATGTCTATATCCCTTGAAAAAAACTCTATAGTCATGGTATTACACAAATTGTGGCTATAGTGCTCAAAAAACTCTATAGCCATGGTTTAAAAAAACCATGGCTATAGCCCTCAAAAAAAGACTCTATAACCACGTTTTTAGAGAATCCATGGATATAGGTACATTTTATAGCCACGGTTTCACTAAATCATGGTTATAGACTTCAAAAATATACCCAATACCTATAGTTTTTTATCAAATCGTGGTTATATCCTTGGTATAAATACTTATAGACACGATTTTGGAAAACCATGGATATAGTTTTGTGGCTATAGCTCAGTTTTATATTAGTGTAGGAACAAACCTGAAGAATCTATTGAAAATGTTGTTGCACTTGATCAATAGGTGAACTAATAGCTAGTTTAGAGTATCGTCTAAACCTTTCAGGATTTTTATAGAGGGAACCGATAGGATGAACAAAGACAAGTGGATCACTATGTCCAGTTCCAGAAGTAGAATCCACCCATATTTTGGTGTGATTCAGAACAAAATAAGGAAGAGGTGTGGATTAATAGGATGAATTGAATCTTTAATTTCCTTGTCACACCATAAAAACTGAAAGTCAATATGGAAATGTATATGCTAGAGGATCTCGCATGCCATTGGTAGGATTTATCTATTCAAGATAAATTATACTAGGGCATTTATTGAAAGGATTTTAAATAATTGTTTAGAAAATAATTATATCTGCATATATTAAGAATTGTAATAATAATGTATTTCTTCATATTGAAACATGATATCCTCACAGTGACATAGTATGTGGATAAACTTATGAATTTAGTCCTATTTTCACCCAAAGTTGATGCTAGTGCATCCTTGAAGGCATTGATCTTTAAATCAAAGTTGAGGTAGGAGATTCACTCAATGATTGGTGTGCTCTATATAATAGATTATATGAAGATGTTTAATAGAGAGACAGTGGCAGAATGGGACATCTCAAGAGCTATAGTTGGGGGAATCATGTTAATACCTATGGGAAATAGGGGGAACTATAATGTTGGGAGCAAGAGGAAGAGGGACAATTATTTCCAATTTGGGAGTATGGATTAGGATCAAATGGATGGATTGGTGAATCTTCCTATAAAACCAAATATTAGTCATGGATGTTTTAAATTTGGTTTGTTCGACCTCAGGAAGAAACAGTGTATAGAACCACCTAGAGCATTCCATAATTAAAATCATATAGGGAATATTTAGTTCTATTGTTGCAGTGCTCTGAGGTCAGGTGTTCAAGGTACTTATTATGTGTCGAAGACGTCGTATTCTTTGACAAGGTGAGATCAGCATAATTCCTATAATCCGCAGAATAGATATAGCTATAGAAATTCTAGGAATACCATGACTCCTCAATAAGGGAAACCTCAACATGGAAACAAAGAAAAATTTTTCTCAAGAAAGAAATTATATGGAGCTGAGAATATTATTATGGATGATTAATCCGGACCATCAATGGTGAGAAGTATGATTATTTTTAATTCTACCATTATTCAAGATTTTTTTTATATGGGTTAATCCCACTCCTTTTTTATTCTCATGCAGTTGATTTTCTGGGTTTAAATGTTGAGATGATTCCTTGAGTGTTAAAACTTAAAACTCCTCTTGGTCAAAGAGAATTATGATCTTTTTTTGTAAATCATGTTCTATAATTGTTGATGGAGATAAGATGATATAGTACATCTCTATGATTGATATGGATGTATATGATATAATCTTGGGTATAGATTGGATGGAAATGATCAAGGCTCACATCTATTATTATACCAGAAAGGTCAATTTTACGACGGATGATGGCATCGAACATCTCTTAAGTGGAGAAAAAAATGTAAAGGAAGGTGCAACAAGTATTTTTTTCACTATCAATTAGAATGATCTCATACCAATTGGTAGCATTGAATTTTAAATTGATAGAAGATATCAAGGATAATAATTTTATAGTAGTTTTTTATTAGTTTCGGGATGTTTTTCCTAATAATTTCTCAAGGTTTCAACCCAAAAGAGAAGTGGAGTTTACAATTGATCTCATTTTGGGGACTAGTCCCATTTCCCTTCCATATTATCAGATAGAACCTACTAAATTGAGGGAATTGAAAGTTTAGTTAGAAGATATGGAAATAAAAGGTTTTATTCTTCCTAACACATCTCTATGGGTAGCACCGTTCTTATTTGTCAAAAAGGTGAATAAAACTATTTGTTTGTATGTGTATTATTATAAGCTTAAACAAGTCATGATAAAAAATAGGTATACACTTTCACAAATTGATGATTTTTTTGATTAATTGAGGGGAGATCATTGGTTCTCTAAAATTGACTTGTGATCTGGATATCTCCAATTATGAGTTTGGAAGAAGGATATTCCAAAGACAGCTTTTAGAAGTAGATATGGCCATTGTGAATATGTGGTTATGCATTTTGGTCTTAATAATTCACCAAATTAATTTATATAATTGATTAATCAGATATTTTAGAGGAATCTAGATTCTTTTATGGTGGTGTTTGTGGATGACATATTGGTGTATTCAAGGACAAGGGCTGAGTATGAGAAAGAATTGGTGATATTTTTGGGAATCTTTCAGGATCATTGGTTGTATGACAAACTATCAAAGTGTGATTTTTGGATATAATAGGAACATTTACTTGGACAAGTAATCTCTAAAAAGGTGTTTTTGTGGATCCAGAAAAGATAGAGGTTGTTATCTCTTGGAAACCACCAAATAATTTCTTCAAGATACACAGTTTTCTTATTCTAAATGGTTATTACTGACACTTTGTTCATGATTTTTCATGACTAGCCTAAACTATGATATATTTTACAAGGAATAATGTTCAATTAAAAAGGAATGATGAATTTCAAAATTCTTTTCAAGAACTTAATGTTTACCTTACATTAGCACCAATCTTAAGTTTTTCAGAATCAGGATAAGGGTATGTGGTGTATTACAATGCTTTGGGATCATGTTTGGGATGTTTTATCATGAATGGAGACCATGTTTTTACTTATGGATCAAGACAGTTATGGTTTCATGATAAGAACTAACCAAAACATGATTTGGAGTTATCTTTTGTAGTCCATTATTTAAAAACATGGCATCATTACCTCTTTGGTGAGAACTTTATAGTGTTTACAGACCATAAAATCTTGAATAATATTTTCTCGCAAATGGATTTTAACCTAAGACAAAGAATATGGATAGAGTACCTCCAAATGTTTGAATTTGACTTGATGTATACACTGGGTAAAGGAAATACGGTGCCAGATGCATTAAACAGTAATTCTTATGCCCAGTTGGCTAAAGAATCTTCATATGAGTGGAAATTGATGTCAGTCCAAGATGATATGCACTTGTAATGTGAATACTGAGGTGAATTTGTGGCCTTCTTTCCATTTTTTTTGTTCCTAATTTGGTTAATATGGTTAAAGAGGCACAGACATCTAATTCAAAATGTGTTTCTATGAGGTCAAAACTCAATGGTGGGGAAACCATTGAGGGATGGAGGCTGGATGGAAGTTCAGTGTTGTGGTTCATAAATCGGATGGTCATACCTATGTGTTATTATAAATAAATTCTTCATGATTACCACCATTCAATATGGTTTTTTCAACTTGGGATTCAAAATATGTATAAGGCATTAAAAGCAAAGTTTTGTTGGGTCAGCATGAAAAGGAAGGTGGCTGAGTTTGTTTTGAGATGCTTAACTTGTCAGTAAGTTAAAAAAGAACATAAGTGAATAGCAAATATGTTGCATTATTTACCTTTTCTTGTTTGAAAATGGGAGCATATAGTTATGGATTTTGTAATAGTTCACCCAATAATGGTTTGGAAAAATGATTACATATGGGTGATAGCAGATCATCTCACAAAGTCAGATCATTTCATCCCTATTCATGAATCTTGTATGGTGGAGGACTTGTCAAAAATCTATATCTGAGAAGTGGTTAAAAGGCATGGTATACCAGTTTTGATAGTATTAGATAGAAATCTAAGGTTTACATTTATTTTTTAGAAATCCTTACAGAAATCCCTTGGAACTCAGTTGACTATGAGTATGGCGTATTACCCTCAGACAGATGGACAATCTGAATAGATGATACAAACATTGGAATACATGTTGTGGTCTTGTGTAATGGATTTGGGTGGATCATGGGAAGAGAACATATTGTTATTGGAAGTTTCATATAACAACTATTATCAAGAATCAATATATATGGAACTTTTTCAAGCATTTTATGCACATCCTTATCATTCCCTACTTTTTTGGGTGGAAATAGTTGAGACATCGCTGGTTGGGCCGAGCCTTGTCCATGAAATAATGAAGAAGAATCAATTGATCAGGAAAATGATGGAGACAAATCAGATTCATCAGAAATTGTATGAAGATCATCATCAATGGTCGTTGTTGTTTTAAGTGAGTGATCATGTATTTTTGAGGATCTCTATAAGGATTAGACACTATCGTTTTGGGAAGTAGGCCATGTTTTCTCCTCTATACATAGTCCCTTTTGAGATACTAGAATGGGTTGGTGAGGTGCAATATCGGTTGGAATTTCCACCATGGTTCAGTGTGGTACATAATGTGTTCCATGTATCTCAGTTGAAAAATAAAAAGCCTAATATAGACCATGAGATTTGATGGGATCACATAGACCAAGATCTGGATGCTTCATTGGTACATATGCTAGTGCAAATTGTGGATAGGAAAGAGAAATTATTTTATGGAAAAATATTTGGTATAGTATGGGTTTTTTGGAAACATGGTTATATTTAAGAAGATACTTGGGAATGAGGGAAATAGTTGGTCAAGAAATGGCCCAAACTCTTTCATAGAAATGATGGTTTTCTATTTTTTAAGGATGGAAAGACCAATAGTGGGGAGAATATAGTACCCCCAGTTTCAAGTAAGTAACCCTTTATTTATGTGTTTTATGTATACAAAGTTTTTGGTTGAAGTTTGGGAGGGTTTGGAAATCTTATTGAATGTTTTTTGGTATTTTATAAAGGTTTGCAGTTGGGGCATGGTTTGTAGAAACTGTGAAACCCTTACAGGAAATCATGCACAATGAGACAGGGGCTAAGGGAAGGGAATACAGGCAGGCACGTAGTTTTTCCAAACCGTACGGTAGCCTAAGAGAAACCATGAAATGTTTGATAATGTAATTTTTCATGATTTATGTTCAGTTTTTCTAACAGTTTGGGTCAACCATTTGAGTTCCCTCTTGAGGTAAAGGCTGGAGCACAGTTAGCGCACAGTTTTCCTAACCATGCGACTAACCATGCAATGTTTAAAAACTAGATCCTAAAATTGTGGATCTAGGTTGGGATTATGTTTTAACCCTATGTTTTTTCCCAAACCAACCCTAACTCATGATTTCTTTCTCCCAAAGGTTAAGGAATCTTTCCCCGTAAATCTGAAGCCAATATGAAGGTGTTTCTTTGTGCATTGAAGCCCAGCTCCCATGGTAAGTCATCATTTTTTGTAGTTTTTCTTAGTTTACCTTAGATATTCTTCTCTTCCTCTCTCTATTTATTATATCTAGTTCCTTTGTGGATATATCTAAGGTTTTTAATTCTAAATATGATTATATTTGGCCTTATTTATGATAGGGTAATGGATCTAAGGTGGTTTTTTGAGTATTCAACCCGGTTTCATGGGCGTTATAGTGTTGTTCTTCATTTTCTCCATAAAACCTGAGGTTGGTGGCTTCACTCTCAACTCCTCTATTTCTAACATGAAGTCTTAGTTTAAAATTGATTGTTTGATTGAAATTGGTTGTGAAATTTTTGTGAATTTCTTGTTGTAAACCCTCTTTGGTGACAGTTTATAGAATTGTTTAAATTTGGTGTTTTTGTGGAAAGTGAAATTGGTAACTTGATTTTAAAATGATTTTTTTGGTTTTGATGAATGGAAAAGTGTTTTTAATTAAAGTTTGGTTTTATTTAAATGTCTATTTGAAAGGTTTTTAATAAAATAATAGTTTTATTAAAATAGTTGAAATAGTTGTTTTTGCATTGGTTTTTGGCATAATGGTTGTGTGCATTCATGTACATTACGGTGGATAAGGGTATGAAGTATCCCCCATCATTACTGATATGGATAAGGGTATGAAATTTCCCACATAAAAATGTTTTATTAAGTGATGTCTTAGTGAAAGGATGACTCACTGATCACAAATATAGGGAGGTCTATGTTTTATGCATGGTTGGATGTGTGGATATTTGTAATGGAATTAGTTATTCCAAAATGGAACTTGTAGAATGGTTTTAAAGTATTGTTTGGTCGCTTAACTTGGAAAATAAATTTTGTGGGAAAACTGTTTTGATATGGAAATTGTTTTATATTCTGTTAAAAACTATTTTAAAGTGTTTTATATAAATTGTTTTATATAAATGTGCTAACATGTTCTATCCTAGTGGCATGAGTAGGGAAGTAATTTGTGGAAATCCTATTGAGTTTCATTACTCACCCCTGATTTGGAACTTTGGTGATTTTTTAGATGTCATTTTTTAGGACGCAGTAAAAGTTAAATTATCACACTTATCTAGTGGTACATCATGATACTTAGGCTATTTTTGGAGTTAGAGCACAAAGAATGTTGTAGTTTTGGAGTTATGTGGGTTGTCATCGAGTTTTATTATTTTTTTCTTCTACTGTGTACTTTGATATTGTTAGCCTTCCATTGTGTTACTTGGTTTTAGTTTTATTTTGATATCAATGGTATTCCATTGAGTTTTTTTACATTGTTATCATGAATAATTTAGTATCTATTTGGTTATGGCATGTATGGTTAGATTTTTTTATTTTAAAGTAAAAATCATACCCCATATTGTATTGAAGACCTTGGAATTTATTTTCAAACCTTTGGTGCCTTTGGGATGTTTCTTAAGGCTAGGTAGCAATTCCACCTTGAATCAAGACAATGAGTAGGGGTGGGATGTTACAATATATCTAGATGATGCAATATATTTCTAGTGTTCAATGTTATCATCCATGTCTAGTGATCTCTAGAAGTTACATGGAAATATGTATGCGTACTCTATGTTGTCTCATGTTCACAATCACTATCAAGAGAATGGAATACAATAGTGTTATGAGATATCAAAGGAACTATTCACGTGCATGATTAAATAAGGTTCACCATCCAAACCTTATGTATTCAATATGATTAGTAACATTTAGCATTTAGTTATCTTGCCTTTTAATCTACCTAATTACTTGCACACCAATCCCATAATTTCTTCACTCCCTCGGTAATTCTCTATATTTATTATGAATTATAATATGAATAATATTTATAATTATTTTCCATATCTTCTTACCCTAATTCACCAAGCATAAAAGATAATGATGCATGAAAAGACTATATTTATTATGGTTTAAAAAGGAAGGGAAATCCATAGGGCCATAATACTCGTTCTAAGTCTCAGGCTTCTATACACTGCCCAGTCATGAAGAGGAAGATCTATAAGTAAGAAAAGGATCAAGATAAAGAATGTTTTTCAAGTGTTAATAAGGTCCGCTGGAGGAGGAATTACACCAAAGTGAGAAAATGAGTCAAAAATTAAAGTTCATTTGTTATCAAATGTAAATTTTTCATATCCACCAGTTGGGTATTAGATATTTCTTTTTTATGCTCACATTTGTATCCAAATATAGTAACTAAGTATATTTAGGAAGGTTGAAAAAGGTGAGGTGGATCTTCAAGTTTACAATAGAGAAAAAATGGTTTTTTTGGCTATGGGATACTACCACCTTGCATTATCAACATGAATGATTATACTATTTAATAATTTTTATTATGTTCCTAATGTTACCAAAAATATGATACCCATGTAGAGTTTATAAATGGATTGATTTGTATACAAATTTGGAAATAAAAGATACTTATTTTATAAATATAGCATTTTTTAAGGTATGTAACACCTTAATAATGGTCTTTATATACTATAATATAATAAACATATATTGTAAATCGATAATGAATCAATTTCACATGACTCATTTCACACTCAACTTTGGTAACACCAACTTAGTCATGTAAACAGTAATTTCTTGAAAAATCTTTTTTAAGATTGGTATTTTTATTTTTGAACAAAAATACCTTGATGGATGTCACACTTGATTACAAGAAAATATGACCAAATCACTATTTTTTGGAAAATGTAAAAAGGTCATGGATATTCTTGAATTGGTTTATACATATGTGTGTGGACCTTTTAGTATTGAAGTTATAGGTAGATAATTATACTACAAAACTTTTACCAATGACTTGAGTATATAGGGATATATATATATATACTTAATGAGTTATAAGTATGAATCCTTTGATAAATTTAAGGATTTCAAAAATGAAGGAGAGAGTAGGCTTAGTGACAAGATAAACAAAACTTTAATTAGATCGATGTGGAGAATATCATAACCAAAATTTCACTGAATATCTCAGAGAGTTTGAGATTTTATCTCAAATCTCCTCATTATACAAGATAGTGGAATGGTGTGAGTGAAAATAGGAACCAAAACTTGTTGAATATAGTGAGGTTAATGATGAATCTAAAAAATATTCCCTTATACTTTTGGGGATATTCATTATATACTATTACATATGCACTAAACCATATTCCAACTAAAGTGGAAAATAGTATTCCATACAAGATTTGGTAAGGTAATAAACCCATTTTTCACATATATGAGTGTGGGGATGAATTTTTTTTTTAATACCATATTTGGAAACAAACTTTCACCTTGAGGAACTAATTGTATCTTTATAGCATATCCTAAGGAAACTATATGATATTATCTATATAATCCTTAAAATAAAAAATTTGTGGTTAAATGGTGTCCCACCCTTATAGAGAGGGAAGACATCTTCAAAATAGATGGTGGGTGAAATATTTACCTTAATGAAGTTGTTGCTCAAGATGCACAAGAGTTGTAATAGGAAAAAGTTCTTCGAGACCCTATAGAAGTAGTTGTTCCATGGACACAAGTACTGTGTAATTGCACTGGATAGGTTAAAAAACCAGTGAGATATTATTTTCTAATCACCAAAGATAGTGACTCACTATTAGTTGATAAATATGAACCTATATCCTATAAGGATATAGTAGGTAGATTAGAAGTTTCAAGTTGTTAATAATCCACAAATTCTAAGATGGATTCTATATACTAAAACCAAGTTTAGGTTCTGGTCAATCCACTAATAGGTGTATATCTTGTTGGGTAAAATGGGTATTTAGGAAGAAACTGTACATGGAAGGTAAATTTAGTACCTATAAAGCATTAATAGTGGATAAATGGTTTGAGAAACATCAATACATAAGCTATGAAGAGATATTTTATCTAGATTATTTTCTAAAATCCATCAAAATTATACTTTCCATTGTATCTTTCCCTGATTATGAGATTTATAATATGTATGTAAAAACTAATTTACTTAATGGAAACATCATGGAAGAGTTATATATAACATAACTAGAGGATTTTATGAATATAATATATTCTAATAGGGAATAAAAGTTACATGTATCCATTTATGGATTGAACAAATAATCTAGATCATGGAATATTCAATTTGATGAAGCCGTAAGGGAATATTGTTTCATAAAGAATGAATATGAGTTCTGTGTCTCTAAGAATTTTAGAGGGAGTGAAGTTATTTTCCCAGTAGTATATTTTGATGACATATTATTAATCAGAAATGAGATACCAATATTACAGTCTATTAATACTTGGTTGAACACATGTTTCTCTATGAAGTGCTTAGGTGAAGTAGCCTACATTCTAGGGATCAAGATCATTTTTTATAGATCTAAGAGGCTTTGTGAACTAATTAAAAGAACATACATTCACAAATTATAGAAGAGATTCGGTGTTGAATAATCTAAAAGGGGGTTGTTTCCTATTTCACATGGCATACACATATACAATAAAATATATCCTATGACATAAAAAGAGAGACATTTGATGACTAAGATTCCTTATACATCAGTTATATGATCATTCATGTATTCCATGTTATATGTGAGGCTTGATGTTTCTTATGACTTGATCATGGTGGGAAAATATCAAGTAGATACAATATACTATAATTTGATGGCATTAAATACTATATTAAAGTAATTGAGGCATACTATATATATTTTTTAGATTTATGGTGGATATGAGTATCTAGTCATCGGGGGATATATAGATACTAGTTTCTGAACAGATCAAGATGATCTGAAATCTTGGTCAGGATATGTCATCACCCTCAATAGAGGAGCTATGAGATAGAAGATCTCAGAGAAAGTATTGGTCATTGATTATATAGTAGAGTTTGAGTATATTGAGGCTTCTAATGTATCTAAATAAGTTGTTAAAATACAATAATTTCTCTAATATCTTGATATTTTTCCTAGAATTAAAGAACATATCACATTATATTATGCTAATACTGCAGTGGTGGCCCTTGACAAGGAGTCAATAAGAAATATACTATTGAAGTATATACTTAAAAAGTAAACCTCTAGAGGAATTTTTCTCAAAGGTGTAATATCATAGTAAGAAGATTTTCTATATAGGATAATTTTGAATACCTATTTACTAAATTCATATCTTAATAGAACCATGAATATCATATGAGATATATCTGACTCAAAGTAATTTGTAGTTGGCTCTAGTGAAAGTGAGAGTCTATTAGATTCAGTTCCCTAGAACCAAATAATTTTTAATTTTTATTACTTTTATATTCATGGTATTGAATATTAATAAATATATTATACCATGATGATTTTTATTTTTGTGAAACATTAATTTGATAATGTCCTTTGAGTATCTATCACATCAAAAGGTCATAACAGTTCTCTGCTATGATAATAACCTTGAAGTGCTATAATGATATCCTTAAATACATTTTTTTATGGTTTAATGAAATCATATGACTAAACAAATATGATACATGATATTAGGGGTAGGGGATCATAATACATTGAGACTTATTCTCATGAAGTTCTTCCTTGGTAATCTACAAGAGAGGAGGTTATGAGAACAGACATGTCCATAGGGATTTCACATATTATATATGTGTGTCATTGGATATTCTTATCTATGAATTTTGATATTGGTCATTATATTTTATATTATTATTAATATATATCATGTGTGATGAACTTAGATTCATTTTTAAAAAAAATTGATGATATATGATCGCAATGAAGTAGGATGTGTTGGATGCATCATAGGTGATATGAAATCAATGAATAATTCAAGAAAGGATTATTTTTTTCCTTTAGGATTTAATTAAAGTGAGTATATTAACACCTTTAATTGTAATGGAAATACTTGATAAAATTCCAAGTAAATGACAATTTTATCATAAAGTTTGTTTTTGGAAATTCAAAGAAAATATTTCAATCATATTGGTTGATGACACATGTTATGTAATATTCTTGATGAGATATAGATACAAAGGTATTATATTTCATAGTGAATATTCATAGGAGGTTGTTTTCATATAAACATTAAGGTCTTTATCTATTCATGCCTTTACATGTTGTTAGATGTTTATCTTGTACTTTAGGCGAGTTAGCCTAATGCCACTGAGAAAGATTCTTAGAGGGTCACATGCTAAGTGAATATATAACCTTAGTTAAATTCAATATTAATTTAATATTATGATAAATATTATTATCATTTTCAAGGAATAATAATTATTCAAGTTATATGTTGATCGCTAAATTTTAGTCACTAGTTATTCAAACGAATATATATGTGAGTTGGATATTAAATAAATATTTATCCATCAGCTTAGTGAATTTAATTTTTATTTAATTATTGAATGAATAATGCAGTGATATTTATATATTTGAATAAATAGTCATTATTCAAGTTTTTATAAATTCCAAAGAGTATTCATGGACCAATTTAAGGGTTTTGTGGGAAAGATATATTTAATATCATTTAAATTAATATTAATTAATTTATTTAATAATGATATTATAATTATCTATGAATTTTTCATATGTCAAGGAAATGATCATAATAATAATAATATTATTATTATTATTTATTATTATTATTATACATGGGGTTCTCTAAAGATTATGAGATTGGATGAGGTCATGTGTGAAATAACCAATTCTTTTATCTAACTTTATAAAACTGGTTACATCATTTCAAAGTTGAGACATTTTTGTGCACAAAAAATTCTATCTAGATAATTCTATCAACCATAGAGAGAACTTCCTTTGGAATGCCCTCATTAATAGAGAGATATTATATCCTATTCCTCTCTATAAAGTCTCTGAGATAACTAGAAGAATACTTTAAAATTGAAGGAATTATTTTTCTAATTGATGGGAAATAATTGAAGTAGTTAGAATCAGTCATGCTAGCACTCGATAATTCTATGATGATGTTCTAAGATTCATGGAGCATGTGTGGATAACTCTATAGGGACTCTAAACTTAAATCATTTGACACAATGATGATAAGATAATAATAGGTTAATCGAATAAAAAAAGTAGAAATAATTATAAGACAAAACATTTATCTATTATATAAATTAATTATAAATTATATGTGAAAAGATCCTCTCTTCGATTCCTTCAAAGTTTCTATCATCAAGTTACGAGAATTTATCTGAAGAAACTAATGAAACTCATTACTACTTTTGTTTCACCCTTGAAACTTCAAGGATGTGACTATGTATTATTAATTAATATATTTGATTATTATTTAGTCATTATGTTGAATTTTTTGTTCTTATTTAGGGTATTACATAATGTGTTTGTGGATATTATCACCCATACTTTTACATATAGGTTTGTAGGGTCATGTTGGTATATTTTTTAAGCACTGTTGGATCAGTAACCAAGGTGGATACCAAGATCTTGGTGTTTGGGAATTTTTTAATATACCACTGAGGTATACTGATGGTTTGAGTTTTATTAAATTTTTAGGATTTAGTGATTGTTTTCCTACATGTGTGACTATCTTTCATATAGGTTGTATTGTATAAAATCCATAAATTAAACATTTTATATTATATTAGTTGTTCATGGATTCTTTATTATGTATTATTTCATGGTTTGTATCCTATTTTATATGCTTTTTATGTGTTTTTTAGATGTTAATACATCCGATTATTTAGATTTATACCCTTATTTCTAATTTCCAACTCATCTCTTAATAGAGCGAGCTTTGAAGGTTGCACTTGGTTTAATCATAGACTTGTCTAGGGTGTCGACAGAATCAGGTCATTACAGATTATGTATTATAATTATAAGAAGAAGGGATTTTCTGATTTAGATATGGGGAAATTAACTTGGATTCTATATTCTGATCATTTAGATAACTCAGTGGTTGAAATTATTCTAGTCATAGTTGACTCTATTTTTAATGGTTTAGATTGGGTGAAAGTTCTTAACATTTTTTTCCTCTTATTTATTTATTTTTTTGTATTTTCCCCTCAACATTTTCTATATTCACTTCAAAGATCCTTGAATCTATTTTTGATGTCAGGTAATGAAAAATACTAACATCACTTTGTAATTACGATAAAAAAATTAAAAAATAGGTGAAGTTTATTTTCTTTCCACTTAAACTTATATTTATTAATAAATATCTTAAATATATGATTTAAAATGTAATAATAAATATGGAAAATAATTATACAAAATCACTTATCATAAGTGATAAATCTATAATTGATAATACTTATTAAAAATTAATTACAACACTTATCACTTTTGGTAAATAGTTTGATTTTTTTGTTTATATAAAAATAAATAAATTCCAAAAAAAATATTTGATAAGTGATAGGAATTTATTATTTAAATTATAAATTTGGAAAAAAAATATATTACTTATCATATGTAATTTGTAATGACCTGCATCATTACAGGTTGTGAATTTGAGAGGTAATTTAAATTTTTAATCTCTATAGTAGGGTTTGTTTTGAGAATCAAGATTTAAATATAAATAATGATATTTTTAGAATCTTGAGAATATTTTTTTGGATATGTATTAAGGCCCAGAAGGTGATTCAGGTTCTTGGGTGAAGGTTAGGAGATCTCAAGTTGACATTCATATTTTTAGAGGGGTTTTACTCTACCACACAGTCACCACAAGGTTAGGAAAATTTGTGCATGTGACTAGGGAAACACATTTAGGGTGAATTTTTTTCTTAGGATTGAGGCATGTGATTTGTGCATGGTTATAGAGAACCCTATGAGAAAACCCATGTGGAGTGATGATGTATTTCAAAGATGTCACATGGTTTGAAAACTCATGTGGCCAAACCATTTGAGGAGGTGTGGCTCGACGTAGTGTTGTTGAGATGGTTTGTGAGTATGATATACTATATAATACCAAATGTAGTATAGAAATAATAGAGATACTGAATAAAGTATCTAATTATGATCAATATACAAGAGGGGGGTGAATTGTACACTTTATAAGATTCTTTAGGAACTTTTAAAGTTGGTTAGAAACCTTTCTTTTGTTTAACAAGGTTAAACAAGATAATTCACAAAACCTCTAAGTTCTTCACACTTACTTGATTCAAGAAATATGATTCTAAGAAAGTGATTCTGGAATGATGGTTCCAGAAAATGGAACTTAATTAAAGTTTACAAAGATAAATATTCTACCTTAAATCATATAGAATCTTACTATATCGGAGTACAAGTATAACGAAGTATAAGATAGTTATACTTTCCTCAACAAATAAAATTCAGCGGAAAACTTGTAACAAAACAAGAAACAAGTAGTAAATATTTTAACCCAAAGATAAGGGTATCCAACAACCTTGGATAAAGGTCCCTTGATTTATACTTTCAAGAAATTCTATCTCACCCACACCAGGTTAAGCCCTCGATATGAATATCGGGGTCTGTCTTGCTATCCTCGCAAGCCCTCAACTTCAAGGTAGTCGTTACCTCTATCTTCCTATCCCCAGAAGCCCTCTATTGTACACGGCAACAATTAGAGTCACACAAAGCAAATTTGAACAAGAAGTTCAGTACGCACAAAGCAATAAATCCTCTATCTCTAGAAATCACTTCAGCAGCATGTAATCTCTAGATTGATCAACTTGTTGTGAGATCTTTCAAATGAGATCCTATTTATAGGCACATTACCAACGGTCATCTCCCTCCTCCAATGGTCATATTTTTCCTTGAATTTTAGAGGGACCTATACACGTGTCACTCAAACAATGGTTAGTTATAAACTGAATGCACGACATCATTTTATAACAAAAACAAGTGTAAGAAAAAATATGGTTACATAACAAAAATAAATTATTAAGAGTGTAAGAAAATAAAAGTTTAGATTCTAACCAAAAACACATTTGGTATCTATAATACAAGGATATTTAGATTTTGTTTTCTAAGGACTTCAGAACCTGAACTCTATAGAATTATAGAGTCTGAATTTCAAAGAAATTCGGAATCTGGATTCACAAAAATTCGGTACCTGAACTTACAAAGTTTGGAGTCAGAGTTCATGAGAATTCGAAGTCATAACTTACAAAGTTTGGGGTTATATTTAATGATAATTAAGAGTTAGAACTCGCAAAGTTCACAGTCATAATTTATTATAATTTGGAGTTAAAACTCAAAAAGTTCGGAGTCAGAATTAATTAGAATTTGGAGTCAGAACTCACAAAGTTTGAAGTCAGAGTTCATGAGAATTCGGAGTCAGAACTCACAAAGTTCAGAGTCAGAATTCATTAGAATTTGGAGTCAGAACTCACAAAGTTCAGAGTCAAAGTTCATGAGAATTTATAGTTAGAACTCACAAATTTTTGAGTCAGAATTCATTAGAATTCAGAGTCAGAACTCATAAATTTCGGATTCAGAATTCATTAGAATTCGAATTCATAACTCAGAAGAGTTCGGAGTCTAAATTCAGAATGCTATTTATCTAATTATTATATGATTCTGAGGTTTTAGATATAAAACTGAATTTTACACTTGAACAATGAAAAACATGGTAAGGATAAATTTCCTTGGGGAAGGAAAATTTTTCTTATAAAATTAAAACACAGGGTAAAATGAAATTTTCCTTGAGATAAGGTGTTTGTGATTTTCAAAACAATAAGGAATGATAAAGTCATAAGAAAACCTTATTGACTAAACAATCTCCCCCAAGTATGAAGGAATAGAAAATTCATAAGGAAAACCTTATTGACTCAACAATCTCTCCCTTTTTGGAAAGCACAAACATCCTTACAAAAAAGAATAAAAGGACTTAGAAAATATTTTTCTAGACTTTGAAATAAAATTTATCTCCCTTTATACATGAACAATAATGAATACGACTAACTCCCCCTTAGTATTTGGAACTCTAAGGATCATATTTTAGATTTTTGGAATGAGATTTTTCATTATCTTGAGTACGGAAATCTCTGTAATGAAAACTCTCCCTTAGATAAATTCCCCCTTAGGGATATTTATTCTTTTTCTTAGTATTCTTTTTCCTTTCTCCCCCTTTGTGATTTTTAAAAAGAATTTGAGGGAATGGAAAAGAAATTATAGTACCTGAAATATTAGTACAAAGTATCCAAAAAATGAGAAACCAAAATTTCATTAAGATAGGAAGAATTTATACAATGAAAAAATACAACAAAAGATCATATTGGATCTATTTTCCTTCCTTCTCCTTGGGTATCAATTTATTCACTATAGTTTTTAGCTTTTTGAGTTCCTTGTGATCTTCCTCTACTTGCTTTAGGATATGAATCTGATCCTCTACCTTCTTATATAAAGTTTTTATCTTTTCTTCCTGAGCTTTCAGAGCTTCTGCCTGAGCCTTCAACAACTCATCTTGCTTAACTAGCTTCTCTTCGATCTTGATCTGAAGATCCCTTTCCCTCTTCCAACTTTTGGCAACAGAATATATCTTCCCATTCAGATCCTTTACTCTTGAATCTAAGTATTTTTCTCAAGGGTTAGCTTTTCCTCAAAGATAGTCATGAGATCCTTGATTTTACTATCTTCAATATCGAAAGCTTCCTTAACCTCATGTTGAAATTCATAAAGCTCTCTCAAATATTAAACTATTTTCTTTGACCAGCTAATCACTTTCTTATTAGATTTTTTGTGGGCCTCATATTTAATGAATAAATTATTGTAATACACTTCTCCATTACCATGGATATAGAATCCGATTTATGATTCATGCTGTGTTGGAGCATCTGAAATCTCGAGTCAATGCTTGGAAAGATCAGAATGGTGTCAACAAGCTTCTTCAGTGATTGAATGACGAAATCATGTCCTAAGTATGATGATTCTAAATCTGGTACTTTTCTTGGTGAGGACTCTTTATATAGCTCAACAAGTTTTCTATTGGAAGATCCACCATCTTACTTCTTCTTTAGAACAAATTTAGTAGGTGTATCCACAATCACCTGTTTCCCCTTGATAGTTCTCGGAACAGATTCCTCATCTAGAGACTCATGTTCACTGTCAGACAGCTGAAAAATTCTATCTTTATCAATCTTCTCCTTCTCAGCTCCTGCCTTAGCATCTTCAGGGTGAATGAAATGTTGATTATAACTTTCTTCCTCAGAGATCTTATTCACTTCATCTTCAGCTTTTTCATCTGCCCTAGGAGTATCAAGCTTCAAATATTCGGCTTGTGATGTTTGGATTGATAATTTCTTGGATGAACTTTCCTTCTCATGAAAGTATTCAACTTGATTTATGAGGTCTTCTGTACCACCACTTCTTTCTTCTTCTTGCACTTCTTCCACATCATTCTTTTCTTCAACAATCTTTTCTTGAACTTTTTCCGGAGTGAGAAATTTCTTCCTCGGAGTCTCAGGTAAGGGTTCTACTTGGAAGTATTCTGATACAGATATATTCTCAGATGCTTTCTCGGTATCCCTTATAAGGGATTGAACAATTTATACCTCTGACATCTTCTTCTTTTACTTCGTTTCCTTAGCTTGCTTCTCAAGATCATTAGCGGTCTTTTCTTTTAAAGCCTTGGCCTCAGCAGGATCCAAGCCAAATTGTGTCTCTCCTTCCTTCTGGTTTTTCTTATCCTCCCTCCACTTTGAAACAACCTCATCCAGATAAGCTTTCTGCTTCTTGGGATTTGGAGGTGCGGATTGAGTTTACTTAGCTATAGGGGTTTTTCTTCTTCTACTACTTCCTTCAATTTACTCTTCTTTCCTTCTTTTTTCGATGGTTCAAGAACTTCTTGTTCCTTTGAAACAGCTTCATCCTCTTCCTATGGTAAGTCATAGAATTCTACGGAATCTTTAGAGAAACCAATATTCATTCTCTTCAATGTATCATCGCTTACTAACATTACTTTGCAATTCCTTGGCTTGGAACTGCAAGGAATCTTGAAAGACTCAAGGCACCGAACAATTAGCTTAGAGAGGATGGCTGGATACATAATTATCTAGGCTTTCAAGTTCCCATTCTAAATATTCTCAATCATAATCAAAATATGCTTCATCAAATTTATCTTCCTCAGATTCACTAAAAAATCTAAGATGTACATGTCACTCTTCTTCAAGGTGTCCTTATAACCTTTTCTTGGAATGATGAAACCTTGCACCCATAATTCAAGGATCCGATTATTTGTAGACAAATGAGAAATATTTAGAGTCTTCACATCTAAAAGTCCAGGACACTCCCTAGCTTTCACTTTGATAAAACTTCCTTGTACATTCAGCAATTTATGGGAACAGAATTCAGCTTCCCCTTCATAAGACAAGCCTACCAAGCTAGTATCCTTGGTGTATGAAAGGGAATAAGTTTTTCCATAGCTTTTGAAAGAAAATTTACTCCTCTATTCTTCTTTTAAAAATCTCACATATTCATAAAATTCCACAAGAAAATCTGGATATACTACATCATGAGATTATAACTTTGATATGCAAATTCTTTCCCATCCATTCAATCCGAAGTTCTTGGATATAATGGAATCGTACTTGGAAAAACAATTCGGATGCACCAACCTCTCCCTGTAAATCTGCCACTCCGAAATCGACTTGACAGTTGACATCTCTTGAGAAATAACTTCAGCAGACATTCAGATTTGAACAAGATTTGAGAGGTTCAGAATAGGCTTTTGAAAGGGGGACAGAGCTTCAGCATGCAAAGGCTTGAAATTGATGTGGGACAACCCTTTGGATGTCCTTTATATAGGCATTGATGCGACGGTTGAACTTCTAAAGACAATCCAACGGTTGAGAAATATTCTGATTAGATCTAACGGATCATATGATAGCCACAAGGAAAAAATGGTAGGATCCAATCTTTTGAGGTTTTTAAAGGAAAACATTTGGATTTAAGGAAACTAGAATTCTAAAAATTTAAAACACAAATAAAAATACCAGCAAGTAAATGATGATTATGAAAACTTAAGAAAGAAAACATACCTTTCGTATTTCCAGGATAATTATTCGTATTGATTAAAAATTCTTCTTGAAGAAATTTATATTTCAAAAAATTTTATTACGAAAGAAAAAATGAAAAAAAAAACTCCATTATGAAAATATTCATTGCGATAATTTTGAGTACGAAAATCTCCATTACGAAAAATCTTTATTACGAAAATTTTGAGTACAAAAATTTTAGACTATGAAAATTTTAGACTACGAAAATTTTCATTATGAAAGATTTGAAAAATCTAACTATGAATTTTTTTAAAAACTTCATTACGAAAAACTTGAAAAACTTCATTACGAAAAACTTGAAAATCTTCATTACGAAAAACGTGAAAATCTAACAAGAAAATGTACTCCCCCTATGAAAAAGAGTTTATTACTGTAAGTATATTGGTTTCAACAAAAAGTTAACAAGGAAGATTACCATATGGTTATCATTCCAAACTTCTGTTTAATGTATTCAAATCTATCAGAGGGTAAATATTTTGTAAAAATATCAGCAATTTGATCTTGAATTCCAATAATTTGAAGAATGATATCTCCTTTTTGTGTGTGATCCCTAAGAAAGTGATGCCTAATATCTATGTGTTTTTCATGAGAGTGATGTGTAGGGTTTTTACTAAGGGAAATGGCACTAGTATTATCACACAAAATTTTTGTTTTGGTAAAACTCATACCATAGTATGTGAGTGTGTGTTGCATCCACAACACTTAAGCACAACATCTTCTAGTTGCTACATATTCAGCTTCAGTAGTGGAAAGTTCTATTGAGTGTTGCTTTTTTCGTGACCAAGAAACTAATGAATCTCCTAAAAATGAAAAAGTTATAGATGTACTCTTTCTATCCATTCTACATCCCCCAAAGTCAGCATCTGAAAAACTTTTCAA
This sequence comes from Viscum album, assembly GCA_963277665.1. Taxonomy (NCBI): domain Eukaryota; kingdom Viridiplantae; phylum Streptophyta; class Magnoliopsida; order Santalales; family Viscaceae; genus Viscum; species Viscum album. The sequence continues at coordinate 493,988,031 of OY728159.1, read as the reverse complement.
AACAAAATCATTTCCAGAAGTATAAAAAAAGTCTTAAATCCATGGTTCCCTTTAAGTAGCGAAAAATTCATTTCACTGCCTTTAAATGAGATTCCTTAGGATTTTATTGATACCTTGCACATAAGCATACTGAAAACATTAAGTCTGGACGACTAGATGTTCAGTAAAGTAAGCTTCCTATCATACCTCTAAAAGATGTTTGATCTACTGGTTTCCTAGCTTCATCAAGATCAAGTGTATTTGAGGTACCAATGGGAGTACTTATACTCTTAGTTTTGTCATATCAATACTTTTTAAGAAGATCATTAATATACTTATGTTGGGATATATAGATTCCTTCTGGTTTTTGAGAAATTTGAAAACCAAGGAAAAATATTAACTCACTCATCATACTCATTTCAGACTCAAATTTCATTAGATCCACAAAGGAATCAGTTAAAGATTGCTGAGTTGAACCAAATATAATATCATCAATGTAAATTTGAACAATAAAAACATTTTTCTTATCTTTATTTATAAAAAGGGTTGGATCTGCATTTCCCTTGACATAGTTATTTTGAAGCAAAAATCATGTAAGTCTATCATACCAGGCTCAAGGGGCTTGCTTAAGTCCATACAAAGCTTTGGTAAGTCTAAAAAAGTGATCAGGATGTTTTGTATATTCAAAACCAGGAGGTTTTTAAACAAAAACCTCCTCTTGAACATAACCATTAAGGAAAGCACATTTCACATCCATTTGAAAAAGTTTGAAATTGAATAATGATGCAAAGACAAGTAGGATATGAATAGATACAAGTCTATCTACTGGAGCATAGGTTTCTTCATAGTCTATTCCCTCTTGTTGATTATATCCGTTAGTAACTAATCTAGCTTCATTTCTAACTATGATTCTATTTTCATCACACTTATTTCTGAAAACCCATTTTACTCCAATAATATAAGTTTCCTTAGGTCTTTCAACCAAGGTCCAGACTTTATTCCTTTCAAATTCATTTAGTTCATCTTGCATGGCTTTAATCCAATCATCATCACCTAAAGATTCATCAGTGTTTTTTTGCGCTAATTGGGAAAGGAATTATAGATGTTCTACTTCATTTATTAAGGAACTTTTAGTTCTTACAGGTTGATTCACATCACCAATGATACTATCACTAGGATTATTCTTTAGAAAAACTGGTTTGGGTTTTGTAAAACCCGTTCATCAACATAATGTAGGAAATATTCGGGGGTAAATGCTTCAGAAACATTTTCTTGGGCATTTTCCTTATCATAAGGATATTCTAACAAAAGTTGATAATCAGTTTTTGAAAACACATCCAAAGATGTAGGTTTGGGTTGTTTAAAAACAAAAGGATTAGTTTCATCAAATTTGACATGTACTGTATCTTCAATAGTAAAAGTGTTTTTATTGAAAACTCTATAATCCTTAGAAGTTGTAGAGTAGCCTAAGAAAATTCCTTCACTATATTTTGTTGTGAACTTGTGTAGATTATCTTTAGTATTTAGGATGAATACCTTGTAACCAAAAACCTTGAAGTAGGAAAGTCTAGGTTTTCTATGATTCCATAACTCATAAGGTGTTTCATTAAGAAAAGGTCTAATAAAAACTTGATTTATAGTATAACAAGAAGTACTTACAGCTTAAGCCCAAAAGTTTATTTCTATATAATATTCACTCAACATGGTTCTTGTTATCTCTTGAAGAATTCTATTTATTCTTTCAACAACACCATTCTTTTGAGGAGTTATCGGTGCTGAGAAATTGTGAGTAATGCCTTTTTTATTAAAAAATGTTTCAAAATCAGAATTTTGAAATTCTCCACCATGATCACTATGAATAGTTTTCAATGGAAGTTTTTTCTAATTTTTAACTTAGGCTCTAAAACTTTTAAAATACAAGAAGGCTTCAGACTTCTTTGCTAGAAAATAAACCCATGTAAATCTAGTGTAATCATCAACTAAAAAAATACATAATACTTGCCTCCAATGCTTCCAGTTTGTGTAGGACCAAAGAGATCCATATGCACTAACTGTAATGCATTAGTAGTTGATACTTCACCGACTGATTTAAAACTTGATTTATGTTGATTTCCATATTGACAAGGATCACAAACTTTTAAATAATCAAATCTAAGCTCCGGTAGATCCTTAACTAATATTTTCTTAGAAAGTTTTCATAGGTTCTTAAGGTTACAGTGACCTAAACTTCTATGCCACAACCAATAATGATATTCTATTGCACTAAGTCAAGGTAGATCTTGGATCCTAAGGTCTTCTAAGTTTAGTGTGTATACATTCTCTTGCCTATGAGAAGAAAGAATAAACTCTTCCTTGGAATTGCATACTAAGCACTTGTCATTCCTAAAATTCACAAGGTAACCTTCATCACATAATTGTCTTATGATAATGAGATTGTGATTAAGAACCTTAACAAATAAAACATTTGAAATCAAAGTTTTTACAAGAAGAACAATGTTACCTATACCAATAATTTCTCCCTGAGCATTATCTATGAAAGTTACTTTTCCTCCTTTCGTCTTGATAATCTTTTCAAAATAGTTTTTGTTACCAGTCATATGTCGGGAACATCCACTATCCATGTACCAAGTGTTATTGTTGGTACTCTCTCTATTTTCCTGAAAACAAAAGAGTTAGACTTTCGGAACCCAAACTTTCTTGGATCCGGAAATTTCAGAAAGAAAAATCTTAGGCACCCACATTTTCTTAGAAAAATAGGCTTTATGAAATCCTAAAGACTGTGTTTTGTTTAAGGAACAATTTTTTGCCCAGTGTCCACCACACTAACACTTAGTACAGAATGGAGCACTTTGAGGAACAAAATAATTATTGCTAAAAATCGGTTTAGAACTAGTATAACCAAAACCAGAACTATTCATTAGAGGTCGGATTTGAGAATACATCTTATCAAAATTTTCCTTACCTATGGTAAAGTTTGACAAACACTTCCTCAAGGAAAAAATTTTGGATTTCAGTTTGATAACCAAGTTCTTGTATTCTAAAACATTTGATTTGGAACTAAAGTTAGGCTCAAAAACATTTTTCTTAGAAATTATGTTTTCTAGATCCTTGGAAAGTTTATTCTTTTCAGAATTTAATCCCTCGAGATTTTTTGAAATACTTTCAAAATCAACAATTTTCTTATCAAGATCTTTAGAAAGATCTGATATTTCCTTAGTAAGAATAGTATTCCTAGAATTTTCCTTATCAAGATTTTTCATGAGTTTTGAATTCTCAATATCAAGGAGTTTAGCAAACCTAGAAACTTCTTCATAGGTAGATAAAGTATTATCTTCATTAGAAGAAGATTCTTCATCTGAAGAGTTATAATATTTATCATTATTATAATTTTCATTTAAAGAAACATTGGTCATTGATTCAACATTGTGTACCTTAGCCATCAAACAATGATTTTCAATAGGTATTCTGGCTATTAGACCAAGATTCTTTAGTCCAGAAGATTCATAATCTGATGATTCATCTGAAGAGTCACAACCACTGGCACTCTAGGTGTCATTATATTTCAAAACTTTCTTATCTTTGGATTTATAGTACTTATTTTTGTTTCTCTCAGAATGATTTTCCTTTCTTTCTTTTCTCTTGAGAATAGGACAATCAGGTCTTATATGTCCAGCTCTATTGAATTCATAACATGTGACTTCTGAATCTTTCTTGTCTTTCCTTTCCTTTTTCTTATATCTGGATTGAAATTTCTTCTGTCCAACAATATTGTTCATCCTTCGAGCAATATTTTCTAACTCATTTTCTGAAGATTCACTTCCACTAGATTCGAATTGGATAATAATCTTCTTAGATTTGTATCTAGTAACTCACTCAGGAGTCTTGGCTTTCATATGATTTGAAGTTGTAGTAAAAGCAACACTGCCATTCCCATTCTTCTTCTTTACATTATCAGCATCTCTCTTCATTCTGGTCTCATGTTGAAGAAGAGTTCCAAAAAGTTCATCAAATAAATCTGAGTAACCTTTTTGTTCTCATCAATAGCACTCCTCTTAGATTCCCACTCATTGGGCATGATGTCTATGATATTATCAACAAGAGCTTCATCATCTAATCCTTTCTCACCCATGGATTGTAAACTATTCATAATAGTCATGAATCATTGTTTCACCTTACATATGGGTTCTCCATAAGGAAATAAAAAAACATGATATTCAGCTCTGAGCATGGCTCTTCTTATTTCAATAACTTTGGAAGTTCCAAAGTGAGTAACTTCAAGTTTCTTCTAAATACAATTTTCTACTTCACAAGATAAAATTTGGCTATATATATTTCTAGTCAAAGAAACAAAGAAAGGTATTGTGTACCTTATAATTCAGTTGATACTTATTATTTTCTTTATTGGTGAAGGCACTAACTTCCTTTTTAGGGATTTTATATCCTCCAGTAAGTATAACAAAATTATCAACTCTAGTATTGATAATAAATGTATTCATGCGATCTCTCTGATATTTGTAATCATTCCCATAAAAAATAGATAGTCTTGTTCGATTGATATTTTCTATGGAACCAACATTGATTCCTGCCATCTTGAAGAAAATTTGTTCAACAAAAACATGTTAATATAAAAGGTTCGGATTTAAGGAAAATATTCCTAAGCAAGGAAAAAGATAGAACAATGAAAAATGAGCAAGGAAAACTTATATGTGAATATAAGTGTTTCAGATACCTACTCTGATACCAATTATTAAGATGGTATGTGAGTGTGATATACTCTATAATACCAAATGTAGGATCAAAATAATAGAGATACTGAATAAAGTATCTAATGATGCTCAATATACAAGAGGGGGGTGAATTGTACACTTTAAAAAATTCTTTAGGAACTTTTAAAGTTGGTTAGAAACTTTTCTGTTGTTTAACAAGGTTAAACAAGATAATTCACAAAACCTCTATGTTCTTCACACTTGCTTGATTCAGGAAATATGATTTTTGAGAAAGTGATTCTGGAAAGATGGTTCCGGAAAATGAAACTTAATGAAAGTTTACAAAGATAAAGATTCTACCTTAAATCATATATAATATTACTATATCAGAGTATAAGTACAAGGAAGTATAAGATAGTTATAATTTCCTCAACAAATAAAATTTAGCAGAAAACTTGTAACAAAACAAGTAACAAGTAGTAAATCTTTTAACCCAAAGAGAAGGGTATCTAACAACCTCGGATAAAGGTCCCTTGATTTATACTTTCAAGAAATTATGTCTTACCCACACCAGGGTAAGCCCTCGATACAAAGTTCAGAGTCTGTCTTGTTATCCCCGCAAGCCCTCAAATTCAAGGTAGCCATCACCTCTGTCTTCCTCATCAAGGAATCCCTCAACTTTAAGGTAGTCAGCACCTCTGTCTTCCTATCCCCAGAAGCCCTTGATTGTACATAGCAACAATTTGAGTCTCACAAAGTAAATCTAAACAAGAAGTTCATTACGCACAAAGCAATAAATCCTCTCTCTCTAGAAATCACTTCATCAGCATGTAATATCTAGATTGATCAACTTGTTGTGAGCTCTTTAAAATGATCTCCTATTTATAGGCACAGTACCAACGGTCAGCTCCCTCCTCCAACGGTCATATTTTTCCTTGAATTTTAGAGGGACCTATACACGTGTCACTCAAAAAATGGTTAGTTAGTAACTAAATGCATGACATCATTTTATAAAAAAACAAGTGTAAGAAAAATATGGTTATATATCCAAAATAAATTATTCGGAGTGTAAGCAAATAAAATTTCGGAGTCTAACAAAAAACACATTTGGTGTCTATAATACAAGGATATTCGGATTCTGTTTTCTAAGGAATTCGGAACCTGAACTCTATAGAATTTCAGAGTCTGAATTTCAAAGAAATTTAGAATCTGGATTCACAAGAATTAAAAACCTGAAGTTACAAAGTTTAGAGTCAGATTTCATGAGAATTCAGAGTCAGAACTTACAAAGTTCAGAGTCAAAATTCATGAGAATTCAGAGTCAGAACTCACAAAGTTCAGAGTCAGAATTCATTAGAATTCGGAGTTAGAACTCACAAAGTTCAGAGTCAGAATTCATTAGAATTTAGAGTCAGAACTCACAAAGTTCGAAGTCAGAGTTCATGAGAATTCGGGGTCAGAACTCACAAAGTTCAGAGTCATAATTCATTAGAATTCAGAGATAGAACTCACAAAGTTTGGAGTTAGAGTTCATGAGTATTCAAAGTCAGAACTCACAAAGTTCAGAGTTAGAATACATTAGAATTCGGAGTCATAACTCACAAAGTTCAGAGTCAGAATTCATTAGAATTCGGAGTCAGAACTCAGAAGAGTTCGGAGTCTAAATTCATAGAATGTTCTTTATCTAAGTATTATATGATTCCTAGGTTTCAGATATGAAACCAAATTTTACACTTGAACAATAAAAAACATGGTAAGGATAAATTTCCTTGGGGAAGTAAAATTTTCCTTATATAAGTAAAAGACATGGTAAAATGAAATTTTCCTTGAGATAAGGTGTTTGTGATTTTCAAAACAAGAAGGAATGATAAAGTCATAAGGAAACCTTAGTGACTAAACAATCTCCCCCAAGTATGAAGGAATGGAAAAGTCATAAGGAAAACCTTATTGACTCAACAAGTTTGGGACACATGGATGGTGTATAATTTTTAAAACAAAGTTTTCAAACCATGTGGATACTCAGATCCTTAAAAAATAGTTACAATACCATCCCCCCACCCAATCTTTTAATTTCTCAACCCCTCCTCCTTCTCCCTTACGCGCACCTAGACAGGGGGAATCCGCTACCCTTTTTCCCTTAAATTTCCATTATAAATAGGATGGTTTAATATAGATTTATTTGGAATTATAGTTATTTTATCCTCTCTTTCCTACATCTTGTTATTCCCCTTGTAACTCTCCCTAATTTTGGTTCTTCTACTTAGGGTTTTGTTATCAATTACACTAGTGCATGGTGGAATCATCCTAAAATGATGGGATTTTACTCATGATGAACAAAGGAAGTTATGTGATGATGAAAGTATATCATATTTAATCATTTTGATTGGGTTAATCCAATTCCCAAATTTATTTAGGGTTTTTAATGAAATTAAATTAAATTGTAAATTGATCAGGTGTCATATGTTAAGGATTTTTCTTAGGATAGTGTCAGGGGTATGTCATTGATCTTTTTTGTGTTATTGGGTGTGGTTTTGGCATTTTTTTAACACCTAATGAGTTTTTATGAAATTATAACAATTTTAATTAATTTTAAAATTAATTATAATAGGTTTTAATTAGTTAATTGGGCATTTTCTCTTGATATTGGAGCTTAGTAGATTGTGTGAGGCTTGGAAGAGCTTGGTCAATGATGGATAAGTTTGATTAAAGGGAATTATTGTGTGTATAAGGTAGGTGGTCCCTGTGAATTTCCATAAAGTTTATGCCCATGTGATATGGTATTTGATAAGTGATATCATCACTTAGTAAGATCAACCATATATTTAAATAAATTTTTTTCTTAAAAAAATCCCCATGGATAGATGCAATTTTTCTGGGCCATGATGGACCCATGACACTAGTGTGATGCCTCAGCTACCGATAGTCAGGGGATTTATTTAAAATGAATTCCTTGGGATACATATACCCTATAGAGGATTCCTTTGAGATGATAATTAATGTATTGGGCCTGATATAGGATCCTTGGTTCCCTTGAGTAGGGGTGAGTAATGGACTGGGGAATGTTTTTCCTAGGTATAGGCCACGAGAGAACCATGATATACCTTATAGACTATGTGATAGTTTAATTGAGAGTGTATCAAGTGTTATTCCCCAAACATATATGTTACTAACTTGGTGGGTATAAACTGAGCAAGAATGATGGGTATGTTGGGTGGTAGGACCTTCCTAGATTGGTTTAGAAGAGAGATGGGAATTATGTCACCTCTCTAGTGTGATGCTGGTATGGTATTTCCTATAAGGCTAGTGACTCCATGTTATGATTATGGAGATGATATGAGATGGTATTCCCTATGAGTGTTGGTCTTGGGCCGAGCGATTAGAATATGATAGGGGATCCCATATAGGGTGTATGAATTTTGGTGTTACCTAGGGGACCCTGGTGGGTAACCTAGTGTTATGTTGACCCTAGAGACGGTTAGTGTAGGGGAGTAGGTATCATCTATATCAAGTGTTACCTTCAAAATAAATGATTGAGAGTGACCATTTATCATGGATATTATGATGGTATCTAATCTTTTCTCTTAATATTCCATCCTATAATACATGTGATGAGTTTGGGAAGGTGGACGACCTATATGGTTTGATGTGAGGTTCTGAGGAGGATGTTTCCTTAGGTATATGTTTTTTATGTTATATATATTTTTGTGTGATATCTTAATTAAGGTTTCATATGATGGGGGTGGGATGAAACCCTTGGGTAATGGATACTTGGTACCTATTCCAGGTAAGGGATATGACACCCCCTGTTTATGGTATATGATGGTTTCAAGGAGAGAGTGTTCCCCCATATGTATTATTATATAGTTCCTAAGTGGGACTCCCCCTTAGTAGGATTCTTGTGGTTATGAGGATATATGTGGATCCCTCGGGTAGGATATGATGTTTCTAGGTGAGCTATAACCCTAGGTAGATGATGGTTTCAGGTGAGCTATGGCCCCAAGTATATGCTAATTTCAGGCAGGGGATGCAACCCCCTGTGTGGTGGATATATACTAGTTCTAGGTAGGGTATGAAACCTCCCATGTGGATGGATGTATGATAAGTTTTTACAGGACATGGTTCCCTAGAATATATTATATTTTTATGGTTTATGGGTAATAATTTTTTTCCCCTATGTGTTACTTATATGGTTTTGGGGATGGATGTGTTTCACCCTAGGTTTTATGATTTATTCTTTGAGACACTATGACACTAGCTGAATAAGGTATGAAATTTGGGTACTGGTTTTGGGGAAAGATGTGGTCCCCTAGGGTTGTTTATGTGACATGATTATAGAAACTTTGGCAATGAAAAAAATAAGTATTATCGATCCCATGTGTCGTATCAGAACCCAAGTATTAACAATGATTATTTATTTGAACTTCAGCACACTACTTATTTATTTTGTGCATATCACTTTTGAATACACTACAGAATTGGTTATGTTAGAGAAACCATTAGCAGTAGTCTATTGAGTTTTATTTATTCCCTAATCAGTAGGCTATAACACTTTGGCACCTCAACATACCTCATTGATCACAAGATCAAGTAGGGTAGAGGCAAAGTGTTTCATGATCATGTTTTAGTATCTTGAATATGATTTTTAGATTGTATGAGGTATGAATCAGGTATTTTAGTGTAAACTCTTCTATATTATTTTCTTCTTTTTATTTTGTATATGTGATCATCATAGTGGGTGATCATTTGTTATATGACATGTTTCATTCCATTTGATATAAAATGGTTATTTTTTATTGGTTTATGCGTACTCTAATTTTTTTATGGATAATTACTGGTTATTTATGTTATTGTTACTTTGATATGTGGGTATAGTCTCCCCATAGTAACACCTTAAAACCTGAATTATTTTCGGTAGCCTCTAGTATATGGGGAGTTTCCCTTGATGTCATGTAATAGCGTCAGTATGTAAACTAGAGAGTGGTCTATGGTGGGGTATGATAAAAAATAGTATCAAGGAACCTTTTCTTTTTCTTTCTTGTTGGTGATATGGTATATGGGGAATAGGTACATGTCATAGCTTATGATGAACCTCAGACTGGTGCGTTGTGAACACATTTTTTAGTGGAAAATTCATGTTACTAAGGATATGAGATTTTTTTTTCTTTGTTTTCACTATTAAAATTGAGATATTTATTCAAGTATGATTTATGTATTTGATATAGATATTTATGGTTTTTTCACTTAGGTCATTGGAAAGAGGTATGTTTACATGTATCATTTTTGGCATGTAGTATTCACATGAAATCTGTGTTATTTTCTGTGATTGATATCATTGATGATGGAGAGTTAAACTATTCAAGGTGTTAAAAACAAATTATATGGTTTTTCCATATTACTTATTGGTGGAATTCTTCTTAGCTGAACCATAGTATTTTTCTTCTCATGATAGGTCAATTGGATCTTACGGAGGGATATTTCATGATGATGAATGTATAGTCTCTCAATACAGGGGATGTATAGTGAAACTTAGTGGGTTGGTATTGGTAATTGTTTCCATGGTTTTAGTTTTAAAAAAGAAAAAGGGTTTAGTTAATTAATGTTTCAAAAATAACCTATATGGTGTTTTCCTATATAGATTCTTAGTGGAATTATACTTAACTAAACCATATTCCTATAGTTTTACTCGATATAAATCATAATAGGATGATTTCATTATCTACATATAAATATGACCTGATCCTTAAGGGGGTGGTTCAATATGCTGATTTCAAGTGAGGATTAGTTACCTAAAGTGGGATAATGGATCAATATAAGATTCTTAGTATACATATATGTGATAACCCTAGAGTGGGGTGAGGGGTGTTTCCATGTGAGTTTCCTTGAGATATTTGAGATAAGAGAAGATATGTTTCCACATGAGATGTGACTTATGTAAGATATGTTTATATTCTAGGTGATATATCCTAGTAGCTTTGAGATATATATTTGGATATTGGTGATCTAGGTTACAATTAATAGTAGGATGTTTTCCTTCTATGTTTTAGGTGATATATGATATATAATGTTAACTTGAGAGAGGGGTTAACTTGGACTTGTGGGTAACCATAGTGGTAATGGGTATGGGTAGATTCCTTGTGTTTAATATTGATATAAGAGAGTTGTTGTTAATTATGTAGTATAAGCATAGGGAAGAATTTGGATTTTGAGATAGTAAGTGATTAATGTGCTTCATGTATCAAATTTAGGTTTTGAGGGAAATATTAGTGGGATTCTTGGACTTAATGATTTTAGGTGAGGTTTTCAATGAGTTTGTAGATCATGATCCTAGATATTTTCATATGGGATTTATAAAGCATGGGTATATGCTTCTGTATTTTGAGAATAATCTCAAGTGATAGGTGATCATGAGGTTGTTCATGGCATGGGTGAGATGCCTCGAACCTATTGGAAAGAAAGAACCAAGGTTCTTCTAGTTAAATGATATTTAAATTTTATGGGAGCATGGTTGGATATTAGGCATGTGAGACTAGGTTTTATAACATGTGACTCATGGGATCATGAGTCGGGTTGTGTGATTGGGTGGTACGAGAGTGTACAGCTATTAGGTTCATGGATCGGTGAGCAGACATGTGTAGGAAGAGGATGTATGGATTAAATGAGATGCTTACAGGAATGGTTTCCTGAGTCTTGGATGATAACGAGATGTGTTTCCCATTTAATGGATGGTGACATCATGGATGGATTGTTTACAGGGTTAATGGTATGGGTGAGTGTGGATTTGGAGGAGTGATGTGTGTGTGATGTTGTATCATGTTGAGATTTCACACAAGGAGAGGTATAATGGAATTTATATGGTGGGGGAACACCATTGGAGGTTGGAGGGTGTGACCCTCATTTTGTATGTAATTTTTAAATATGTCAAGGAGGGTGATCCTGATGATCTAGGAATGAGCATTGATTTGTGTTTTGCATTGGTTCTCATGTATAAGTGGGATAACCACGTCTATTCATTACACACAGTAATGGATGGAGTGTGGGACATGTAGATTGGGTGTTTTGTTTTAGAAAAGTATTGATAAGAATACTCTTGTATTGGGGAGAATCGTATCATACATGAAGGTATAACCCTTATGTCGGAAGGGGCATGGATGTGTGAGACTAGTCGGTGAATGAGCTAGATGGAATTGGGATGTTTTTAGGAAATATATGGTTTGGTTTGGTTTCTCAGTGAAAAAAAAATCTAAGAATCAAATACAATATTGGAAAGAGTCTATGTTTCGGCATCAAGATCAAGATGGAATTTGATGGGATCTAAGGTGAGTCAAATGAGAGATTCATCTGTTCTTAGGGTGATAGAATAACATCCTAGACCCAATTAAATCAATAGTAACCAAACCTGGTTAGCCACATAGACTCAAGAACACCTCCCCATATATCATAGGTTTCCAACTAGTAGGGAGAGTCTATGGTGGAATAGTGGGGAGACTATACCCTTATGATCAAAGTGTAACATAATGATATAATCATATCAATCAATAGCAGAAGTATATAACAACTGAAAAACTAAATAAAAAACATCCATCACATAAATAACCAAGTAATCTCATCCAACATTATCATATACAATTATGATCATGTAATTCTATACAAAATACAAGTAATACATGGAAATAGGAATCAATTACAATACATGTATCAAAAGTAAAAAAATACCAAACAAAAATATCCCCAGATAACATCATGATCCCAAATCCTAATTCTATGCTCCCCTAATTCTATGCACAAATCAATCAATCATATTCATGTAGGCACTCCCTATCCCTACTTGCATCCATGAAGTTTGTTTGGGTACCATAAAGGTGGCCTGATAAGTGTGTGAAATAAAATCATTATGCCACCACCAATGTTTTCTAATTATATATAGTTCATGAATATATAATAAAAAATGTGAAGGTAATAATACATATGTAAATTAAGTGTGGTATATAAATAACCTACATAGGCTTTGGTTACCATGGAACACCTGACCTCTAATATATTCTTCAGCCTAAGCTGAATTGTCTCTGAGTAATCAATCAATCATGATTTAATTTAATAATGAATTATTGGGACCTAGATCATAGCCCAAGAATCCCTTGTGTATCATATAAAACAGGATGTATATAATAAGAACATCATAAAAGTATAAGTCTCTTACTGAATCAAATCTCGCACTTTGTCTTGGTAGATATGTCGTAATATTCATTAAATCATTATTAAATCTATATAACCTAATCCTATCCTTGGTGTTTCTAAGTCAGAACCCAAGTATCACTTCAATTATATCATGAACCAAACACCCTACAAGATTGTCCTAGGCATTCCTCCAAGGAATTTTGGTATCGCTCTAGGTGTGTTATAAATTCACCTCTCACTTAGTTCATCCTTCGAAATCCATGAAGGGATCCCAAATTTCACTCATGGAGTATAATATAATCTATCTAAGAGTTTATCCTTGGATATCTATGAATTATTCCAAGTATCACTCAGGTGTAATATTAGGCTGCCCTCTAAGTTCATCCTTGGCTTTCCATAACTGAGTCCAAGTATCACTCAAGAATAAATAAGATAGATTCCAAATGATCCCATCCAAGGAATTTATAAAGTAACCCATGTGTCACCCAATGTTCATAATAAAAAATCATTGTAACATTTAATTAATCAAGTCATAAGAGTCCATCTATGGGGATCTTAACTTGGAACCCGTCTCTCACTCTTTACGTGTCAAGAATAATGGTCATGGGTCCATATTCTAACCATACCATATAATCTCACATTTTAACCCAAAAGGTAATCATAATTATAATCAATTAACTCACCTCATAAGGTGGTTTAATTAAGGAATAATCTTATAAGGCTTAGCATCACATGAATCCTTACATTTTTTTAAAATTTTCCATTTCAAAAATAAAATAAGTCTCAAGAATAAGAGAGAAAGAAAAATGGACAAAGTCCTATGGAAATGGTATTCCATTCCCTATCTTATTCAATTTATTTTATAATTTAAACAATTCATTTGATATCCCTAAGGAAAGGGGTAAAAGGCCATACTAAAAAGGTGAATCACATGCAAAGGGTCTACCCATGTTGTTTTATTCTAATTAAAAAATGAACCCAGGGGTAGTTAGAATTCAAGGTCTTTAACCTATAATTGAACCTCAATAGGTCTCATGAGTGGTGTTGATATATCCTATCCATTCAATTTAAGAATCAATTCAATTTATAAGCATCACTCTAAAAATATGATGAATGCCACAACAACATAATATATAAACACCCCAATTTTAAGGGGTAATAATGAGACCACCTAACTTATATTGGTATAAGAATACACATCTAGTCTTATCCTATGATTTTATCTAGATAAAAAGAAATTAGAAGAATGGATAAACACCCTAAAAATAGGGAATAAGAGCCTGCACCAAAATAATGTCACCGAAAACAAGGAAAACAATATAATGTGTAAGAGGAATAGAGAACTCACTAGCATGGATCCAACAAGATGAACATTTTTTTAATTGGATTCAGGATAGAGGAGTTATGGAAAATACTAGGCTTAGGCTTCAAGGGAGGTCCTAATGAGAGAAAAAGGTGGCCATTTCTGAAAAAAAAAGAATATAGGAGGAGGTATAAAACTTAAATAAATTAAGGGAAAAAAGTTCATTTCCCAAATAAATACCGGGGCATATGGTTTGGCTGCATGGTTGACCAAACCATGAACTAACCATGCACACCTATCTACCACAAACTCCCCCTTGCACGGTCATGGTACATGGTTAGGCAAACCATGCACCGAACATTCATTTTCCCTCTTCTAAAAACTAAGGCATCCACACATGGTCGTGCAGCCCTTGTTGCATGGTTTCATCAAAACATGAGGCCTTGTACCAAGGGTTAGACCACCCCCATGCAGTTTAATCAAACTATGCATCTTAAGTGGCATGTTTTCTACTAACCATGCATCACATCTACCATTTCCAAAAAATTGGGCTTCGGGCTCCAAACAAGCCCCAGCCACCCTACTTTACTATATAGCCTTACTATGAATCCATAAAAGGACAAAAACAAATAATTAAACTAGAAATAAAAAGATTTTATACCTCGTAGAAAAGCTGGGATATTACAATCTTCCCCCTGAAATAAATTCATCCCAAAATTTCTCTTCCATCGGTGGTTAAGCATCATCTGAGAATAAATCTTGCTACTGGGAATGTACATTGGCCTCTTGCTCCCAAGCCTCATCCATCACACGATCGAGATGCCATAGAACTTATACCAAAGGAACAGACAATCCTCAGATAACCTTTTTGTCACGACCAACAATATGAATAGTATTCTATTTAAGGAATGTATTTACATCCAAATCAATCTCATCATACTTAAGAATATGTGACAAATTAGAATGATATTGGAAAATATGAGATATGTGGAAGAAATTGTGCATGGATTGGTACCTATGAGGAAACTGAACTAATAGAATATCGGCCTTAATCTCTCCAAAATCTCAAAGGTCCTAACATAATGAGGCCATAGCTTCCCTTTTTCTGAATCCATCTATGCCACAGTCGAGTAAAAATTCATAAGAAAATATGACTCCCCACCTTGAACTGTAGTGGTCAACAGTGATGATCAGTGTATGATTTATTTCTAGAATAAGTTTTAGACATCCTATTCCTAATAAGTTGAACCTAATCTAAAGTCTCCTGAATGAGATGAGGACCTAGTAGCACTGCCTCTCCTTCCTCTAACCATCACAGGGGTGAACAACATAGCCTACCATAAAGAGACTCATAAGAAGAAATTTTTATGCTTGCCTAGAAACTCTTATTATAAGAGAACTCAGTGAGAGTTAAGTGTTTATCCCAAGAACCTCTGAAATAAAGTAAACATTATTAGCACATGTCCTCCAAAACATTTATCATATTCTCGGACTGACCATCAGTCTGTGGGTGATAGGTTAGTTCTTGTGAACCTAGTTCCCTCTACAACCCTTACCAGAACGGTGATGTGAAACAAGTGTATATGAATGATATGATATAAATTTGAGCCCCATGAAGGTATATAATCTCACAAATATAGATCCTTCTAAGATAATTCACTGATAGAGTCTCTTGGTTAGATATAAAATGGGTGACTCTGGTCAACCTATCTACGATCACCCATACGACGTCACTACCCCGAGGTGATCTAGGAAGTTTGGTAATGAAATCCATGGTGATTTCATCCCATTTCCACACATGAATAGGCAATGGCTATAAATTTCTAACTGTTCATTGGTGCTCTGCCTTCATCTACTAATAAGTTTAACACTAAGTAACAAACCCAACTATCTCCCACTTTATCCCTAGCCACTAGTATTGAAGACGTAAGTCTTGATACATCTTGGTAATACTAGGATACACACCCCATATAGAGTCATTGTAATCTCACATCAAATCCTACCACATGAATATAGAACCCAAACTTTTCCATAGATGCACAAGATCTCATCCTCACCAATGGTTCAACTAGGTGGTGGGTCCTCACATACCATGCTCTCCCATAGGACCAAGCCCTCAGAATATGAAATATGTCTCATCCTAACCCTATCCAAAAGAGTAAAATTTTCCAATAAAGACGAGATATAAATCTTCTCATGAATATCATGCACCTCCA
Organism: Viscum album; assembly: GCA_963277665.1. Taxonomy (NCBI): domain Eukaryota; kingdom Viridiplantae; phylum Streptophyta; class Magnoliopsida; order Santalales; family Viscaceae; genus Viscum; species Viscum album. Next base: position 493,971,652 of record OY728159.1, on the reverse strand, counting down.
AGTGAATCTTTAAAAACAATTCCATAATTTTTAACTCACTACTGGCCTCCTCAACTTCCTATATTTGATTCCTCCTACTCAGTGCATCGGCAACAGCATTTCCTTTACCATGCATATAGGCAATCTCAAAGTTGAAAGACTAAATTTATTAAAACCAAATTAATTTCATGAGATTCAATTCATGCTATGAAAATATTTACTTGAGTATTTTGTGGTCTGTGTACACTAGAAAACTCTCTCCTAGTAAATAATTCCCCAAATAGTACAAGGCATGAACAACAGCGGCTAACTCAAGATCATGTGTCCAGTAGTTCCTATCATGTGGCCTTAATTGAAGAGACTCATACACCATGACTCACTCCTCCTACATCATAAATTCTCCTATCCCGATACCTGATGCATCACAATATACAGTATAGCTTCTTCCCAACTCTGGAAGAATTAGGATCTACACTAAATTCAGTAACACTTTCAAATTTTTAAAGGATGTCTCATAGGCATATGACCATGAGAACTTCATACCCTTATTAGTTTAGACCATAAGAGGTGTTTCTAAGCATGATAAGTTCTGTATGAAGCACCTATAATTTTCAGATATCCCCAATAAACTCTTTATATCAAGGATGTTTTTATTATCTTCCTAGGAAACTACAACTCTCACCTTATATGGGTCAACTAATACTCTTTTCTCTGAGATAATATGACCCAAGAAGTAAATCTTATCCATCTAGAAGTAAAACTTTATGATCTTAACATATATTTGATGTTCTATTAGTTTATCCAATATGATCTCAGTATGTTTGGCATGGTGATGTCTAGTGTGTGAATACTCCAAGATATCATCCACAAATATCACCACAAATGAATCCATATATAAATGGAAAAATTGGTTCATTAGTGCCATAAAAAATGTAGGCACATTCATAAGACTGAACAGCATAACTAGATACTCTTATAGACTATACCAACTGTGAAAATCTATATGAGGTATGTATTGAGGTAGAAAACACACCTGATGATAACCTGGTCTCATATCAATCTTCAAGAACACATGGTCTTTTCAGAGCTATCCAAAAAGATCATCTATCCACGATAAAGGATATTGGTTCTTAATAATCAACTGGTTCAATTTCTGGTAATCCACACATAAACGAAGGGTTTTCTCCACCTTCTTGGTCAAAATTACCAGTGAACCCCTCAGATAAGTGTTAGGTCATATAAACCCCTTTGCTTCCAATTCCTCTAGATAACTCTTGAGATCCTGAAACTTCATAGTAGCCATCCTATAAGGAGGAATAGATACCAGTATAGGTCTTAGAACTAGCTTTATAGAAAAATCTACCTCTCTCTTTGGAGGTATTCTGGAAAATTCATCTAGGTAAAAATCCCTAAAATGATAAACCATTGCAGAGAAGTTTGTTGGATGAATTTTTTAATCATCCAGATATAAACTAGAAATCTGGGATATTATCCCTCCTAGACCATGATACTCTGGTCCATCTCTACTCACCTGGACATCCCATTGACCCTTGTGAATAAAAACTCTTCCCTCCAGTGATGTGAAAGTCACCCTCTAATGATAGAAATCAATGAAATAATGATAGGGAACCAACCAGACCATCCCAAGAATGATTTCAAACCCTTTCATCTTGAGGATGAAGAGGTACCACACTAAGTGACACCCTCCTATATCAAGTGGGAACTCTCTGTGTGGGTGTACACTCTCTGGTCATATCCCCAATTAATTGTCAAGTGGCATCACGCCATAGGAAAACTGAAAATTTAGCTCAAGGCTCTCTACAATAGGTATAGATTTAAAATAATTTGATGCACATATCTCTAAGAGTGTATACTAACATAGATGCTACCAAAATAGTACCTCTCACTATATAAGGTCTAGTACTCTACTTCTCAGGTATTGGATACATTGTATACATTTATCATGAACCAAATCTCAGATATATGTCCTGACTACCCTGAGTATGTTTGTTATGATGTCATTAAAAATCTGGTGTCAAGATACCACAGACACGACCACCTCCTCATCTTAATCGGCTAGACATACTCCATCTTTCTTCCTGATGAGAAGATGTTGACCCCTCTCCTAACCTTGGAGTCAGTTCAAACCCTCTCTTGTTGGATACTAGAGGAGAATCTCTAAAAAATCATTTTAGATGACCCATCTTGCAGTAAGATCTGTACTCAACTATGTACCTTGTACATTGAGGTCTCATATATCCCAGTATACTGAACTGATAGAACCTCACCTGGATACCTGAGTATGCAACCTGGCTACTAATATCACCATGTGGAATCTCCAGATGATGCTTCCTACTATTGGTTGATATATTTCTAGATCTATGTGTCAAACCACCCTAGATTTCACCCCCAACCTCTCTCAGGTTACTATCTGTGATAAGCACCTAATTCACTATTCTAGATACGGTATTAAGCCAAAATACATTTACCTATGATTGTATGTTATACCTGATATTGACCTCAAATCACATGGATTTAGATAACTCATAACCTAATATAATAGGTGCAAACTACTAGATCTCCATAAAATGGGAAGAATAGTCCATGACTGATAAGGCATCTTGCTCCAACTTCATGAACTCTCGGGCTTTATCGAGCCTCAACATCTCAATATAGAAATAATCATTAAAGGTTGTATGAAAATCCCTCCAAGACATATCCATGTGATAATACATATGATTAATCACATCCCACTATCTCTTGTTGGGATCTTGAAGCATATATGTAGCGAGATTCACTCTCCTCTTAGCAGGTCTCTCAAGATGCTTGAAAATCAATATCATGGTCTCTAGCCATGACTCTATAGCCTGTGGTCCACCATCCCCAGAAAACATGGGTGAATGCTACTATTTAAACTCACACATCAACTCTACCATAGTCTGGGCAGGTCTTGGTGATCCCTGAGCGGTCTATATAAAACATAAGAACCCATCTTGATACTAGTAATTGGAACCCATATCGGGTATAACTAGAGGTGGTGCAAGAGGCACTACTTGAGGTTCTATTAGTGACCTAAGGCCAACTACCTCTGAATCATGGTCATTTCCACCCTATTATACCATGACTCAAGGTTGTCGTGGTGGAATATCTTAACAAAATCTAAAGTCACACCTCCAAACAATATTTAACAACTACTAAGAGCGCAGATATAAGAATAGGATAGGTAAAATCCTTACTATATAAATTTCACACCCCTATACCCTCTCTTATATCCAGATCTAGGTGATATAATAATCATAGGATAATAAAGTGACACTTACTACTATCCACTACTGAGGTCGGGTTAGGTTCAAGTTATCTACTAGAATTCATAGGTCCCGGTATACATAGTGTTAATTGAAAATTATAGAGGAAAACACCCTTTAAATTGAAATTGGTAACCTTATTTAATGGTTACCATTTTATTTTAGAATTTAATTTCATTTAAATTAATTATCATTTATATATCAATTCTTGTAAATGGTTGAATTATATAGATCACCACTTCCAGTTTATATGGGACCATACACCTCATAAATTGAACGTTGGCATTCATTTAATCCCAACCAGCCATTTATCATTCCCTACATTAAATGTTAGCTCAATTTCATGGATAAATCAATAAAGTCACCAAAAAATGCTGCAAGAAATGCACGTAGTAATATAAATGTGGCATGGAATAATGTAGAACATATTAATCCTAAAGTGCCTATAATGATGCATGATGTAATATTCCCTTGTCATATCAGGCCAAGGAAAAAATTCATAATAAGAAGGAACATCAAACATCAAGTGTGTCACCCAATGATAAAGTCAAATCAACAATAATAGTAATAAATCAAAACATCACATTCCATCCTAGGAAATTTGGATTTTTCATGTACGTGGGTTAGCTACTCCAAGGCATAGCTAATTACCAAATTCTGAATCATTATTAATCTCCTATATGATATTCCCAAACAATAATATGAAAGAAAATAAACCCTTTGATACCACTTTATGATGTCCTAGACTCGGTTCACTCAATATTAACCAAACCTGGTTGGCCACAAGGCCTCAAGCGCACCTCCCCGTATGAAAGAGGTTTTCGACTAACAGTAGAGGGTCTATGGTAGAATAGTGGGGAGACTATAACCTCATGATCAGAGTGTAGAAAAATGGTATAATCATATAAATCAATTAAAAAATAATATAACAAATTAATATATAAAGAATAAACATCCATTATATAAATAACCAAGTAATCACATCTGGTAGTGTCATATAGAATGATGATCATAGCATGCTATACAAAAGACAAGTAATACTTGGCAACAGGCATCCAGTACAATACATGTATCAAAAGTACAAAAATGAAAAATAGAACTATCTATAAATAGAATCACAATCCCAAAGCCTCATCCTATTCTCCCCTACTCTTATGCACAAATCAATTAAGAATCTTCAAGTAGGTTATTTCCCCTATCCTTATCTTCATCCATAAATTCTACCTAGGTACTATAAAGGTGACCCAAGAAGGGTGTGAGATAAAATCAGTAGGCCACCACCAATGGTGTCTAATTCCATCCAATTAGTGAATATATAATAAACAATTTGTAGGTAATAATAAATCTGTAAATGAAATATGGTATATAAATCACCCACATAGGTCTGGGTTCCCATGGAACACTTGTCCTCTTCTACCAGCTTCAGCCTAAAACAAACTGTATTTGAGTATTCAATCAATCATGATTAAATTTAATAATGATTTCTCAAGACCTTTCTCATAGACCAAGAATCCCTTGTGTATCATATCAAATAGGATGTATATAATAAGGCCATCAATAAAGTGTAAGGTTCTGACTGAATCTAATCTTGTACTTTGGATCGGAATACACATCATAATAATCATTAAATCATTATTCAATCTATATAACCTGATACCATCCTTGGAATTCCTAAGTTATAATCTAGGTATCGCTCTAGGTATAGTATTAACCAAACACCATGAAATCCCATCTTATCCATTCCTCAAAGAAATCATGGTATCTCTCTAGGTGTGGTATAAATTCACCAATCACGGAGTCCGTCCTTAAAATTCCATGATGGGAGCCCAAGTTTCACTCAAGTAATATAATATAATCTTCCTAAGAGTCTATCCTTGGTTGTCCATAATGGATTCTAAGTATCACTTAGGTATAATATATTTTTTCCCTCTGTGTTTTTCCTTATAAGTCCATCATGGAGTCCAAGTATCACTCGGGCATAAATAAGATAGCTTCCAAATGATCCAATCCATTGAATTAATAAATGAACCCATGTATCACCCAAGGTTCATAATAAAAAAATCATTATAACATTTAATTAATCAAGCCAGAAGAGTTCGTTTATGGCGGTCCTAACTTGGAATGTACCTCTCACTCTTGGCATGTCAATAAGAATGGTCATGGGATAGTAGTAAAACCATACGATATAATCTCACATTTTAACCCAAAAGTTCATCATAATTATAATCAAGTAACTCAAATCAGTAGGTGGTTTAATTAAGTTATAGGCTTAGATGTGATGCCCCAAAACTTATTTCTCATGTAATAGTAATATTATGATTTTATTTTGTTTAATTTACATGTTACCCAAACAAAACTTGCAAACTAAATTCTTGTATTTTTATTTAAATAAAACACTGAAGTGTTTACAATACACCAAGACCAAAGAAAACCCATACTAACCAAAAATACCTATTTAAATACCTATTATAATTATAATGAGGCCACCCAAAACAAAAAAACCCAAGAAGATAATATGGGTCTTTCAGATCTGTCACAACGAACATTAGAATGGCCCGAGCCACTGCAACTGCACTAAGCATCAGTAGAATGATGTGCACCATCCTCTTCAATTGTATTAAATTTGGGATGCCCTAATGTATGGTTTTATAAGGCATCAACTCATCCATTTCCTTGGTTGACCATTGAATTCTAACGGTTATAATTATAGTCATTGGTCTTTTCGATTTTTTAATAAAAAAATATCTAATTTAGTTTTTCAAAACATTTAAGTTATGAAAATATAATATATCCTCTTATTATAAACTTTAAAAGGACAATGATTTAATATTTTGAGCTACACTTAATGTGATTTTAAAATGAGATGAGGATTTCAAATACATTTCAAATATCTAAAATATCTTGTAAATATTTTCATTATTAATGCTTAAACAAAGTTTTAACTAAACCACGTTTTTGATTTCTATAATACTAGTATAAAGTTTTCATATGGATGTATAAAATTTAAAATTATAAATTTGTGTTTTAAAACTTTAATGCTTATAAAACTAAGAGAATTTTTGTTTTGAAAAGCACCTATTTATATGTAAGGAAACTTAGTACTAAATTTTAACAAAAAAAATAAACCCCACTAGGGCCAGCCCTCTAGCCGGGATGAGGGAGGCAGCACGCGCTAAGCGGTCGATCCTAGCCCTCAACCTCAGCACAGGTTGGCTTGTAGGATTTTGTTCACACTGTACATACTAGGTCTAGTGAGCAGGGGGCATAGCTACCCCGAAGGGTGCATAGGATCATGCACAAGGGAACTAGAGGCGCCACCGTGCAGGGCGGCACGGTAGCGTGGGTGGGCACAGGAGCGCGCCCGCAGAACCTGGTATGAGGCGGTACAAGGAGGAAGGAGTAATCTGGCATAATTCTAAGATATTTGGGCTTATAAAGAGGTCGTAATAGTCCCTCTGATTCGATGTGGGATGAGACAAATTGTCCAGGATTGAATCCAGGCCGTTGGATCACGTCACGCGTGATCTGGGCTGTCTGTTTCGATCTGGCACTTGATCCTCTGTAGTCGTGGAATCCCTCACATTTTTTGTGCATCGCCCGATCCAACATGGATCTAATCTCATTAATCTAAGATTTTTAAAACACTATGTAGAATCTGATCCATATGATCCTGATAAATCTAATCACGACCATCCATCTCTTTTAAAAAATCTGTGTTGCACCAAAGTCGTCGGATCAAGTCACGATATGATCTGGACCATCTATTCCTTTTTAAAATCTCCACATCACCATGGTCCTCTGATCTACTCCCCCTTTAATCTCCACTTTCCATTTTTTTCAGGTTTCCTCTCGCGATGTCTTCTTCTTCTCCTCCTACACCGGACCAGTAACCCCTACTTCTCATTTCTCTTATTTTTTCCACACCCGTGATTCCTCCCATCACCATCTGAGGGCCCTCCTTTCACACGTTTTCTACAAGACCGATACCTCGATCTTATTTTAAACCAATTGGGTCTCGTATTCCTTGAAAGTGACTTTAAAATATTCTAAATATTTTATGTATAATATAGTTTATAAACAAACTGTTTCACTCCAAGAATCCATCAACTATTCTTCTTCCTCTAGTGCCTCCTTTAAGATCCTTCGAGATTTTCTCGAGCCCCTCCTCTTCCTCAAACCAAGGTGATGGAATTTATGTTGCCTTTCCTTTTTTGTTTGAGAGTACATACATATATATGTATACTCATAAAAATATATATATAACCCTATGGTTCAGTTAAAATATTCTCTTATACTGGTCCTAAGTCTTCTGGAATTTGAGTTCAAGAAGTATTATGAACATAAGTGTTTATATTATACATAAGAAACTTATTTATGTACTTTATATATATACGGTTATTTTTATATTTGGTTTATGAATATATAAATATATACATGTATGATCATACGGTTTTGGTTAAACCTCTTTTATACCTCATTTTAATACTTTTAAACATTAACTTTCAAGGTTAAGTAGAGTTTTAAAACTTAAGGAATTATGTGTTGTAAAAAACTTTTATATATATACACAGTTTCATATAATTATATAATTTGTAAGTCTCACCTTCTAGACTGGATTTAATCCTTTTAACATTGAACTCCAATGGTTAGTTTATGTTTTTGATAAACTTGTAAGTGGCAATTAATTTTGTTATAAGACCCATATGTATACCCAGTTATGTATATAAGTTGTATATGTTCACATAAACATATATGTAAGTATTTTTATAAATAAATCTTTTAAAATTTATATTATGTTTTTAGGGACTCTTTCCAATTAATGTTAATAATATATTAAAGTCATATGGGTGTCAATGGATTTTTGGTTTAAACCTTTAATACATAATGTATATTCGGATATGTGAATATATGTATATAAAAATAAACTTTGATTATTGATTTTACTTAGAATTTTCCAAGGATTACTAATAAAGAATAAAAAATGTGTTTTCAAAATATGTTTAGTTTTTGTTTAAAACACTGCTCTTTATATACACCTTGTTGTATGAAGAATTTACACAACATGAAACCCTAATTTTGGATATTCTAAATATTATACTTATGATTTGTTTAGTAATTATGAAGAGTTCATGAGTATAATATTTAGGGTTTTTCAAATTTTATATTCATATGTATGAATTACTTATTTTTATATTAAATGGTGTTAGTTTCGGTTGAATCTCATACTTTCCATTTTTAGCATTATGTATACCATTGTGATGTGTTATACCAAAGCATATTAGTAATAAATGTATGAGCATATATCAATTTAATAACCCATCTGAAATATTTGCTTTATCTTTTAATTGATTATGCATCTAGGTAAAATTCCAATATGTATTGGTTAATAAAGTCTTAGAATTTTAGGGTTATCATTTTATGTAAAAAAAACTTGTATTTCTTTTAGTGTATTAGTTGTAATCACATATTCCATAATCTGTTTATCATACTCACCATTCAATGACATATCCATGTAGTTAATAGTTCTGTAATTAATAATTATATGATATATTCACTATATATATGTAAATGCTAATGAATTTAATTAAAACTCTTATGATCTTTTATGGAATTATGAATTAAATTATTCAAATTGGTATGGGACACCTTGAATAATATGAAATGTGAAATTAAATATTCAAAGTGGTATGGGACATTTTGAATATATGACCATATTTGGATTGTGAGGAATGTAATAGACTCGGTATAACAGGTTGGGGACCGGTTAATGAAAGCCCCTCAGTGCATCGATAGTTATCATGAGACAATCGGGTCATGGCATGAGGACATTGACATTTTAGGTCTTGACACGAGGTCTTTACAGTGTCTGATATTATATGTTCCCTCATTATGTTTATGATAATTAATTAACCAAGTGGATATTTGACTAATAGAATATCCATAGTTAAGATCCATTACTTATGAGTATTAGAAAAAGTAAATTCTTATGGCATGATGTTTATTTGGCACTCAGTGATTTTAGTAACCAGTGTGTGTTTCATTTTAGTAGTGTATGAAATTAAAGTTATTACCTTTATGTGTAACTTTGATTATATATTACTCTTAGTTATTAAACTTGTACTTACTTATTCATAAGTCATACTTATTTATAATTTCTTTTACTTGTTACTCTAAATGGGCATGCTTATAATTGAATCATGTTCCCTTGTAATTCTGTTAGTATGCTTTTAATTGTGCACCTTCATTTATTAGAAAATTGTTATGATATATTGCATGCGTTACAACATTTCTTAAGAAAAATGTTCTATGGAAAGTTTTAAAAGAATTTTTTCAAATGTTATATTAGTATATTATGTTATTTTAAAACCCCTTACTAGGCATTCGTATGCTCACCCTGCATTTTTGAAATAATTTTTTTCAGGTATCAGTTTTAGCAGAAGAAGCATGTCAGAAGTAGCTGGTTTCCTAGAACCTGAACTGAATCGATCATCTGTAGGGGAGATGATGTGTAAAAATATTAGTGCATGTTTTTTTAAAAATTATACATCATGTTTCAAGGCACCGGATCCGAGTATTCTGGGGTCAGGCTGCCACAGTTAGTATCAGAAGATTCGGTTTAGATAACTCTAGAAAACTAGAACTTAACAAAAAAAATTACATAAGCATTACTAAGTATGATGTTTTATTAATTTTCAGATGGAAAAAAATACCAGTCTTTTGTCTCTTCTTATTGAGGCCTTGGAAACCATAATTCCCATAGCCATCCATAATAACTTTGTAAACTATGCCCATATTCGTATGACATGCAAACACTTCTACGATGTGTCCAACTCTCCCTGTGTACTTTAACTCCACTGAGGATCGGTTTTGGACTACCTCTTTATGATGCCAACCCAATTTCCATCCTACACACATAGAGGAAAGTACTAAGAGGGACTTTTTAGATTCTTCACCGTAGCAGAAGGTATCCAGTCCCTTATGGATTTCCAAGAAGCTGCAGCAGCGAGAGACCTCCACACAGCATATATGTTCCAAGTCTTGTCCTATGGCCATTATGGTTAAGTAATGGACTTTTAAATATTTTAATTTGAAGCCTCTCATTCTATGTATAGACATCAAGTACATACTGATGTATCTCAGCTATACACCCCTCATGTCACACTCTGGAGACACCATAAGTGCACCCACGAGATTGAACCAGATTTCTCAGGTTGCATTTGGTTCAGGGAGATTAAGAGTTTTAAAAACATTTTGGGGATTCGTGTAATTGGGAACTGGGGAAACCATTAGTTCTAGGTGTAGTATACTAGTTTTTTTTTTGAAACTACAATTTTTTATTTCTTCTTTCTTCTACATTTTTAGTGTTCGTGTTTCACTGAATGGACTTTCATGAAAAATTTCTATTTTCAGATGGAAGGACAGACCCATATCTTATATCTTCCCATTGAGGTACTAGAGGCCATTATGGTCAGAACCTGTGCAGAAGTGTACCTTCCCTTCACAAACCTGTAAAGAACGTGTAAAAATATTTATGGTATATCGAACAGTCCATCCATTCTCCACTCCTTCCAAGGGAATCCATACATCTACCACCGTATAGCCACTTCCCAACTCACTGAGTATAGGTGGAGGGGAAAGTACCATGAATGTCTTTTCCTATACTTCAAACTTTCCTAAAACTTCACATCCAAGGTAAAGTTTCAAGAGGCTTCCTTGTAGGGGAACCTCCATGCATCCTACAAGCACCAAATCATGAGCTTCAGTTTATATGACCACTTCTATGACCTTGACATCCTCAGACTAGAGACAGCCCGACGAGTCTTTAGAGAGTTTGTCCATTCGGACATCTCTGAAATCTCTACCATTCGAGCCTCCCTCTGGAAACCTGAGTGTACAATGCATGAGTTTAACCTGTTCTGTTCAAGGTGTGTCTGGTCTAGGGAAGTGGAAGAGTTGAACACTAATTTGGGTATTCAGCTGGCCACACCTGAGGATCCTCCATGATGGAGGATGTGGTGAAGAACATTAGAGAGTTTCTTTTCGAGTGGTTGTATGAAATGAATTGCGAGGACACAATTATTTATAGGGGGAATAATGTGACATCCCAAAACTTATTTCTCATTTAATAGTAATATTATGATTTTATTTTGTTTAATTTACATGTTACCCAAACAAAACTTGCAAACTAAATACTAGGATTTTATTTAAATAAAACACCGAAGTGTTTACAATACACCAAGAACAAAGGAAAACCATACTAACCAAAAATACCTATTAAAAGACCTATTAGAATTACATGGAGACCACCCAAAACAAAACAAAAACCCAAGAAGATAATATGGGTCTTTTGGATCCGTCACAATGAACATTAGAATGGCCAGAGCCACTGCGATAGCACTAAGCATCAGTGGAATGATGTGTACCATCTTCTTTAATTGTCTTGAATTTGGGACACCCTAATGTATGGTTTTATAAGGCATAAACTTGACCATTTCCTTCGGTGACTATTGAATTTTAATGTCTATAATTATATTCATTGGTCTTTTCGTTGGTTTAATCAAAAATATCTAATTTAGTTTTTCAAAACATTTAAGTTATGAAAAAATAATATAACCTCTTATTATGAACTTTAAAAGGACAATGAATTAATATTTTGAGCTACACTTAGTGTGATTTTAAAATGAGATGGGGATTTCAAAAACCTTTCAAATATCTTAAATATCTTGTAAATATTTTCATTCTTAATTCTTAAAAAATGTTTTAACTAAACTATGTTTTTGATTTCTATAATACTAGTATAAAGTTTTCATATGGATGTATAAAATTTCAAATTATAACTTTGTGTTTTAAAACATTAATACTTATAATACTAAGGTAATTTTTGTTTTTGAAAAGCACATGTTTATATGTAAGTAAACCTATTACTAAAGTTTAACAAAAAAAATAAACCCCACTAGGGCCAGCCCACTAGCCGGGCCGAGGGAGGCAGCATGCGCTAGGCAGTCGAGCCTAGCCCTCAGCCTCAGCATAGGAAGACCTCCAGGATTTTGTGCACGTCGTTCATGCTAGGACTATCGATCGGGGGGCATAGCTACCCCAAAGGGCGCATAGGAGCATGCACAAGAGAACTAGAGGTTCCACCATGCGTGTAACGACCCGAAATTTTGAATAAATCTTGTTTCCTAATTTTGTGTGTTATTTTATTTTATACTCAACAAAACTGTTTCATTCGATAACATGAGTATAATTAAAATTAGAACGTTGGGTTTCAACTGTTATATGACCATTGGTCAATATGACTGTTGGAAACTAAATTTTGTGATTATTGTCTCTAAATACAAGTGATCTTGGTTAATTAATATAGAAAGAAGATTAGATGGCCTCATCCAGTAGTATCGGTCCAATCGAAGCCCATCTAACAGAACTTGGGAAAGAGGTAGCACCATTGGGCTTTTCTCTGGACCAAACCCAAGTCGAACTTCATTGTGTGAAGCTAGAATGGAATCACCTTCGCGAGAAGTTCAAACTGATAGAAATTACTACTCGTGCGATGTTGGCCGATCCGCCCTCAAATTATCTCACCTTAGCACACCTTACACTTAGGTCCTATGCTGGGGTTATAAAGGGCTATGTAAGGAGACCGTAACTGCCTTGTGTAATCCTTTGATTTAAATAAAAAATTTGATTTCTTCTTATGATGAAGTTTGTGAATTTTTAAATGTCCGGATAACTATAGTATACATATTTTTGATGAATTCTAGAAAAAGGATATTTGAAAATATTTATGTAAACCTTAAATAATTAATTATGTGTAATGATTTTCAAAAAATGGTCTTCTACAATTATGTTCAGTAAGAAATTTAAAGTCTAATAAGATCAACTTGATTTTTGATGAATAGTAAATTATGAATAGTGATTTTACGCTTAGGATTAGTAATGTGACCAAATGTATTAGTAATCTCACTTAAAGAAAGTATTGATATAATCTAGGAACCTTGATTAAGTAATGTGATTCAATAAAATAGGTAAATAACCGTTTCAGAAATTATTAGTCAAGTATTAGTTTTTTCGGGTGAATAGTTTTTTTTAATTAAAAATTAAATTAAAAATATTTAGAAAATTATTTTTATAAAATGGACTTTATTTTTGAATTCATTTCATCGATATTATGTTAAGGTAATTTTTGGGGATTTTTTTGAAAAAAGTGAATTTTCGGCAAATAGTGTATTTATTTAAAAATTAAATTAAAAATATATAGAAAATTATTTTTATAAAATGGAGTTCATTTTTGAAATCATAGCATTGATATTTGGTTAAGGTGAAATTTTGGGATTTTTCTGAGAAAGTTGAATTTTCGGTGAATAGTGAAAATACAGTTTTTAAGTTACGGGTGTTTAATGACATCGTTAAATGATGTATTAAGTATTTAATCAATATTGTAGACTTATGAATAGTAAGATAAGGTATGAGGTGTCCCCAGTGTCCAATACCATGGGAAAATACCATGGGAAATCCCATGGTTTTGCCAATACCACCAATGAGGTGTCCCTTGGCCATTAATGCCTTGTCCCCTCACTTTCCCTATAAATACCAAGTCATTCTCTCATCCTTTCAATTCCAAAATCCTCCTAAATGAATTTCTGGTCTCCTTACCTCCCAAGGAGTCCTCCCAAGGTTCCCTAAAGCCTCTCAAGGTCCCAAACTTCAAGATTTTGAAGTTACTCTTCAAGGTAAGGGATCCTACCTCTCTCTTTCTTTCCAAGTACTCTCTTTTATGTCATATATTTTATGCTCCATGTTATTATGTTAGAGGATGTTCTTTTATATTCATCCTAATTTCCTTTCCATTTTCATATGATGAGATAACCCCTCTTTCTCTCATCAATTCATTTTAAGAATGTTTAAGTGGAACCGTTAGGCTGCCGAATTTTTAAGAGATTCTTTCACCCTTCTCGTTTTCAAGTTCTATTTTCATGTCAAGTCTTTCATGTTACTTTTTATTTTTTGGGGGTATGATCTCTATATATATCATACTGATATTTTATTTTCATATGGTGAGAGACCCTATTTGATCTCATCAATTCATTTTTTTAAGTTTTAAGTGACGCCGTTAGGCTGTTGAATTTTCATAAGAGAAATCTTATTTTTGTCTTCCTTTCATGTTTTTAATTTCATATGGTATGTATTTAAAATTTCATTACCATGTTCTTATATCCTTTATATTCTGTCCTTATACTGTTTTATGGATCATTTATGAGTGGGTGACCCATTTCCCCTCACTTTTCAATGTTTTCTAAAACCCTGCAACATAGTCGTTATGCTGCTGAATTTTCGTCTCAAAATGTCTCTCTCTTTTTCTCAAATTATTTTATTTTATTAAGTGAATACTCAAAACTATTTATTATAAAGGGTTATTCACATATATATCAAAATGTTTGATTTTAAATTCTGGTATTTACATACATGAAACCCACTTTCTTTTTTTCGTGGGTTTAAAATGACATAAAGATCATGTCTTAAAAGCAGTTTTTAAAACTTTATGATTATGAAATGAAACCCATTTATTTTATGCTATATGGGTTATTTATGAAATTTTTGATGATTATATATGTGGCTCACATAATGATAAAGACAAATTTAAGGGTGCACCTTGATAGTGCTCCAATGCATTGGGTAATGATGTAACCACTAGAGATTACAATTTTAAAGATACCTTGGTGAATAACCTTGGTAATTTCAAATGACACCATGGGGATGGACCTTGGTGATATGTTCATGATTTTCTAAGTTAAATGTTGTAGCCACATATTAAAGTTATGAATCATGTTCTTTCCATTATGATATGCCTCATTATCTCCTTCTCATTCCTTAAAGTTATTTATCATGACTTTATTGATGTATCTCAAGATCACATGTTAAATGTTTCCCCTTGTTTCCCTTACTAGGCCTTCTGCTCACCCTTTATTTTGATGTATTTCCCTAGGTTATGAAATGCAGTAATGAACCTAGGATGAACATAAGGATAAGACTTTAAAGTGTTTAAGAATAATGTTTTATGTTTTCATGTTTTAAGTTCCTCATTTCCAAGACACTAAACCTTATAGATCCTCGGTTTTGTAAAATGTAATGAAAAGTTATGTTATAAAAAGGTGGGACATTATAGTTGGTATCAAAGGATGGTTTAGTTATTTGTGTAAATTAAGATATGAAAACTTTAGGAATAACCCTATAGAAAAGTTTAAATATAGGAAATATTTTTGGTATTTTGGTGAGTATTGAGTAAGTGGGTTCCAAACAAATAAATCTCTGTCTGGATACGAACAAGTAGAGATGGCTCTAGCACAGATGTTCCTAGAATTAAAAACTCTAACAAGGTGTTTCGGGCTTGACCTGGGGTAACCTGGTGCACGACAACGGGCCTTGCTGCACTCTTTGTTTGAGACTCCCGAGGGATATGCTTTGGTAAATTCATAAGCTTTGTATGAACCATTATTAAAGGGACAAAGATAAAATAAAATAAATATTCACATAAGAATATATGATCATGGATAACCTATATTAGAACCTAGGGGATCACAAGTTAGGGTATACTTTTCTTCTACAAGTTTATCCTTCTATGCTTTAGGTTTCCTTTTCATGATTATTGGCTAAGTATTTAAGCCCCCTAATTATACTTTCTTTTCTTAGTTAATGGTGGGAAATGGAAGAACATTTCCCAACAACCAATGTGATAGGAAATGTGATGATTTCCCTATTAATGTGACAGAGATGATGAGAGATCAAGTTGAACATAGTCTGATTATTCCAAACCAACTATCAAAAATCACAATTAATAATTGGTACCTATTTGAATGCCCAAATTCATCAAGGAAGAAGAAGATGAAGTCTCAATGATGTTCATCTGATAAAGTTGATAAGGGAAAGAAGACCCAATTACCTTGGTGAAAAAAGTGTGGAAAGGGGCACCAAGGAGAATGTCACAAAGGAACCAGGATATGTTTTAAGTGTGGGGTGATAGGGCATAAAGTAGCCAATTGCCTTAAAAAAATGGTTAATGTTATGAATAGAGATAAGGTTCAATCTAATGTACCTTATACTTTTCAATGTCGTAAATGTAGAGAAGTTGGAAATTATCCAAGGCAATGCTCTCTTGGAAGGGATGAGAAGCATGATGAGCATCAACAATCTTCAAGGACAAGGGAACAATGCAAGTCCTATGCTAAGATGGATCATGATGACTAAAGTACATGTAACTTCTTTGCAATAATTGTCTCTGTCATGTTGTATTTTTGTTCATGTCCTATGAGCATATCTTTAATGTTTTCTGAGAACATCGAGTCACTACCTAAGATGTTTTTATATCATTAAGGAAAACATCTATTGTTATGTACCACATGTTGATGTTGTGAAGCTATTCTTATTGAAAAAAAATGATTAGGGGATTAAAAGATGATTATTATTTTGGAAGACGTTCACTATTTTGGGAACCCTATTTGATCGAGGTAAATAGATTACTACGGTATTTTCTTTAAGGAGTAAAGGTTGACTTATATTTTGAAGAATCGATTAATTTAAGGTGAACTTATAGTAATTTAGGTTACTTATGGAAATGATTAACCTATCTTGGGGAAAATATGTTTCGGTTAGTTACTTTTGTTATAAGATGTTAGGAGTGGTTGATGTTTTTTGGAGATGAACGATAAAGTTTATCTTGGAAGACTATTTTATCAAATCCTTCTTATATTTGGGTTTCAATCTTAGTTTGGTTTGTTTTGAGGAATTTTAAGGATAGTTATTTATGGAATGGTCTATGATGAACTTTGGTTAGTACCATGGAATTTTGAAGATTTAAAAGTAGTCTCCCTTCCTATGGGGTTCTTTCTTTTTGAAGAGTTGTTTTTACCCTTTCTGTTTTTGGGATAATGTTTAAAGATAGAAGAAATAGATAGTTAATCTTTTGTGGATTATGTGATTCTCTTGAAGATGATTCTTGTGCTTTTGATGAGACCAAGTGTTTTTGAATGCTCATCGTTTGGAGAAAAGATTAGTTTTGGTATAAACTTATTAAAGGATGAAACTCTACTTAAAGGTAGGTATATTTCCTTTTGTTTTTATTCTATGTAGTAAATTAATTCCTCAAAATTATGAAAAGGAATGTAAAACAAAAACGTTGTTGGTTTAAGTTTCCTACTAGGTAATCAAAGACTATTTAACCCATCACAAGTTTGTGATTTTCTGGTGGTTAACTTCCCCTTAGACATGTTTTCTATCACTCTCCATCAGAACATGACCCTTTGTTTTCTCTTCCATATCCATGTTTCCCTACATGGAATCCTATTATGGGTTAACTCAGTTGACCTTTGTACTTCCCATTCTTTCTTTTAAAGTAATAGTTTTACTGAATCCTTTTCCAATGTGGGACTTTCAATGAAATTTCTAAGCCCAATTTTAAAAATTGTGGGGATGCAATTTCTTAAGGGGGGAAGATTGTAACAACCCAAAATTTTGAATAAATCTTGTTTCCTAATTTTTTATGTTATTTTATTTTATACTCAACAAAACTGTTTCATTTGATAACATGAGTATAATTAAAATGAGACCATTGGGTTTCGATTTTTATATAACCATTGGTCAATATGACCGTTGGAAACTAAATGTTGTGATTATTGTCTCTAAATACAAGTGATCTTGGTTAATTAATATAGAAAGAAGATTTGATGGCCTCATCCAGTAGTCTCGGGCCAATCGAAGCCCATCTAACAGAACTTGGGAAGGAGGTAGCACCACTGGGCTTTGCTCTGAACTAAACCCAAGCCGAACTTCATCGTGTGAAGCTAGAATGAAATCGCCTTCACGAGAAGTTCAAACTGATAGAAATTACTACTCGTGCGATGTTGGTCGAGCCGCCCTCAGATTCTCTCACCTTAACACACCTTACACTTAGGTCCTATGCTGGGGTTATAAGGGGCTATGTAAGGAGACTGTAACTGCCTTGTGTAATCCTTTGATTTAAATAAAAATTGTGATTTATTCTTATGATGAAGTTTGGGAATTTTCAAATGTCTGGATAAATATAGTATGCATATTTTTTATGAATTCTAGAAAAAGGATATTTGAAAATATTTATGTAAACCTTAAATAATTAATTATGTGTAATGATTTTCAAAAAATGGTATTCTACAATTATGTTCAGTAAGAAATTTAGAGTCTAATAAGATCAACTTGATTTTTGATGAATAGTAAATTATGAATAGTGATTTTACACTTAGGATTAGTAATGTGACCAAATGGATTAGTAATCTCACTTAAAGAAAGTATTAATACAATCTAGGCACCTTGATTAAGTAATGTGGTTCAATAAAATGGGTAAATAACCATTTCAGAAATTATTAGTCAAGTATTAGTTTTTTCAGGTGAATAGTGTAATGAATTTTCAGTGAATAGTGTATTTATTTAAAAATTAAATTAAAATTATTTAGAAAATTATTTTTATAAAATGGAGTTAATTTTTGAAATCCGAGCATTGATATTTTGTTAATTTGAAATTTTGGTATTTTTCTGAGAAAGTTGAATTTTCGGTGAATAGTGAAAATACAGTTTTTAAGTTACGGGTGTTTAATGACATCATTAAATGATGTATTAAGTATTTAATCAATATGGTCGACTTATGAATAGTAATATAAGGTATGAGGTGTCCCAAGTGGCCAATATCATGGGAAAATACCGTGGGCAAGCCCATGGTTTTGCCAATACTACCAATGAGGTGTCACTTGGCCATTAATGACTTGTCCCCTCACTTCCCCTATAAATACCAAGTCATTCTCTCATCCTTTCGATTCCAAAATCCTCTTAAACAAAGTTATAGTCTCCTTACCTCCCAAAGAGTCCTCCCAAGGTGACCTCAAGCCTCCCAAGGTCCCAAACTTCAAGATTTTGAAGTTACTCTTCAAGGTAAGGGATCCTACCTCTCTCTTTCTTCCCAAGTACTCTATTTTATATCGTATCTTTTATGCTCTATGTTCTTATGTTGGAGGATGTTCTTTTATATTCATCCTAATTTACTTTTAATTTTCATATTATGAGATACCCCCTCTTTCTCTCATCAATTCATTTTAAGAATGTTAAAGTGGCGCTGTTAGGCTGCCGAATTTTTAAGGGATTCTTTCACCCTTCTCGTTTTCAAGTTCTATTTTCATGTCAAGTCTTTCATGTTACTTTTTATTATGTTGGGGTAGGATATCTATATCTATCATACTGATATTTTATGTTCATATGATGAGAGACCCTATTTGATCTCATCAATTCATTTTTTTTAGTTTTAAGTGACGTCGTTAGGCTGCCGAATTTTCATAAGAGAAATCTTATTTTTTTCTTCCTTCCATGTTTTTCATTTCATATGGTATGTCTTTAAAATTTCATTACCATGTTCTTATATCCTTTATATTCTGTCCCTCTACTGTTTTATGGATTATTTATGAGTGGGTGACCCATGTCCCCTCTCTTTTCAATGTTTTCTAAAACTCTACAACATAGCCGTTATGCTGCCGAATTTTCGTCTCAAAATGTCTCTATCTTTTTCTCAAATTATTTTATTTTATTAAGTGAATACTCAAAACTCTTTATTATATAGGGGTATTCACATATATATCAAAATGTTCTATTTTAAATTCTGGGATTTACATACATGAAACCCACTTTCTTTTTTTCATGGGTTTAAAATGACATAAAGATCATGTCTTAAAAGCAGTTTTTAAAACGTTATGATTATGAAATGAAACCCATTTCTTTTTTTCTATATGGGTTATTTATGAAATTTTTGATGATTATATATGTGGATCACATGATGATAAAGACAAATTTAAGGGTGTTCCCTGATAGCACTCCAATTCATTTGGTAATGATGTAACCACTAGAGATTACAATTTTAACGATACCTTGGTGAATAAGCTTGGTAATTTCAAATGACACCTTGGGGATGGACCTTGGTGATATGTTCATGATTGTCTAAGTTAAATGTTGTAGCCACATATTAAAGTTATGAATCATGTTATTTCCATTATGATATGCCTCATTATCTCCTTCTCATTCCTTAAAGCTATTTATCATGACTTTATTGATGTATCTCAAGTTCAGATGTTAAATGTTTCCCCTTGTTTCCCTTATTGGGCCTTCTGCTCACCCTTTCTTTTGATGTATGTCCCCAGGTTATGAGATGAAGTAATGAACAAAGGATGAACATAAGGAGAATCCTTTCAAGTGTTTAAGAAGAATGTTTTATGTTTTCAGGTTTTAAGTTCCTGGTTTCCAAGACACTAAACCTTAAAGATCCTCGGTTTTGTAAAATGTAATGAAAATTTATGTTATAAAAAGGTGGGATGTTATAATGCGGGGTGCAACGGTGGCATGGGTGTGTGCAAGAGTGCGCATGCAGATCTCAGTACTGGGAAGTACTAGGAGGGGGGGAAGGAGTAATCTGGAAAAAGGTTGAGAGCTCTGAGATTATAAAGAAGCCACAAGAGTCCCTCTGATTCAATTTGGGATGAGAAAAATTTTCCAGGATTGAATCTAGGTCATTGGATCGCATCACGCGTGATCTAGGCCGTCTGTTTCAATCCGGCACTCGATCTTCAGCAGTTGCGTAATCCCCCGCATTTTTTGTGCACCATATGATCCAACACAAATATAACATCATCTGTCCAAGATTTTTAAATCACTGTGTCGAATCTGAGCCATCTGATCCCGATGGATCTAATTGCGACCATCCATCTCTTTTAAAAACTCTGCGTTGCACCAAATCTATCGGACCAAGGTATGATCTAATCTGGACCATATTTTCATTTTTAAAATCTCCACATCACTGTAGTCGTCCGATCTACTCCCCCTTTAATCTACACCATCCATTTTTTTCAGGTTTCCTCCCGTGATGTCCTCTTCTTCTCCGCCTGCACCGGACCAGTAACCCCTACTTCTCCTTTCTCTTATTTTTTCACACCCGTGATTCCTCCCATCACCATCTGAGTCCCCTCCTTTCACGCATTTTCTACAAGACCGACACCCCAGTCTTATTTTAAACTGATTGGGTCTCAGATTCCTTATAAAGTGACTTTAAAATATTCTATATATTTTATGTATAATATAGTTTATAAACAAACTGTTTCACTCTAAGAATCCCTCAGCTATTCTTCTTCCTCCAGCGCCTCCTTCAAGATCCTCCGAGATTTTTCCAAGCCCCTCTCCTCCTCAAACCAAGGTAAGGGAATTTATGTTGCCTTTTCTTTGTTGTTTGAGAGTATATACAAATATATGTATACTCCTAAAAATACATATATAACCATGTGGTTTAGTTAAAATTTTCTCTTATACCGGTCCTATGTCTTTTGGAATTTGAGTTCAAGAAGTATTATGAACATAAGGGTTTATATTATACATATAAAACTTATTTATGTACTTTATATATATTTGGTTATTTTTATATTTGGTTTATGAATATATAAATATATATATGTATGATCATACGGTTTTGGGTAAGCCTCTTTTATACCTGATTTTAAGACTTTTAAACATTAATTTTCAAGCTTAAGAAGTGTTTTAAAACTTAAGGAATTATGTGTTGTACAAAACTTTTATATATATACACGGTTTCATATAATTATATAATTTGTAAGTCTCACCTTCTGGACTGGATTTAAGCCTTTTAACATTGAACTCCAATGGTTAGTTTATGTTTTTTATAAAATTGTAAGTGGTAATTAATTTTGGTGTAAGACCCATATGTATATCCGGTTATGTATATAAGTTGTATATGTTCACATAAACATATATATAAGTCATTTTATATCTAAATCTTTTAAAATTTATATTATGTTTTTTAGGGACTCTTTCCAATTAATGTGACTTATATATTATAGTCATATGGGTGTCAATGGATTTTTGGTTTAAACCCTTTAATACATAATGTATATTCAGATATGTGAATATATGTATATACAAATAAACTTTGATTCTCAATTTTACTTAGAATTTTACAAGGATTACTAAGAAAGAATAAAACATGTGTTTTCAAAATATGTTTAGTTTTTTTAAAACACTACTCTTTATATACACATTATTGTATGAACAATTTACACAACATGAAACCCTAATTGGGGATATTCCAAATATTATAATTATGATGTGTTTAGTAATTTTGGAGAGTTCATGAGTATAAAATTTGGGGTTTTGCAACTTTTATATTCATATGTATGAATTACTTATTTTTATATTAAATGGTGTTAGTTTCGGTTGAATCACATACTTTCCATTTTTAGAATTATGTATACCATTGTGATGTGTTATACCAAAGCATATTAGTAATAAATGTATGAGAATCTATCAGTTTAATACCCCACCTAAAATATTTGCTTTATCTTTTAATTGATTATGCATCTAGGTGAAATTCTAATATGTATTGATTAATAAAGTCTTAGAATTTTAGGGTTATCATTTTATGTAACAAAACTTGTATTTTTTTAGTGCATTAGTTTTCATCACATATGTCATAATCTGTTTATCATACTCACCAGTCAATGACATAGCCATGCATTTAATAGTTTTGTAATTAATACTTATATGCCTGGTTCATTATATATATGTAAATGATAATGAATGTAATTATAACTCTTATGACCTGTTATGGAATTATGAATTAAATTATTCAAAATGGTATGGGACACCTTGAATAATATGAAATGTGAAATTAAATATTCAAAGTGGTATGGGACATTTTGAATATACTACCCTATTTGGCATATGAGGAATGTAATAGAATCGGTATAATGGTTTGGGGACCGGTAAATGAAAGCCCCTTGGTGCATCGATAGTTCTAATGAGACAATTAGGTCATGGCATGAGGCCATTGACATTTTAGGTCTTGACACGAGGCCTTGACCGGGTCTGATATTATACGTTCCCTCATTATGTTTATCGTAATTAATTAACCAAGTGGATATTCGACTAGTAGAATATCCATGGTTAAGATCCAGTACTTATGAGTATCAGAAAAAGTAAATGTTTATGGCATGAAGTTTATTTGGAACTCAGTGATTTTAGTAACCAGTGTATGTTTCACAGTAGTAGTGTATGAAATTAAAGTTATTACCTTTATGTGAAACTCTGATTATATATTACTCTTAGTTATTAAACTTGTACTTTCATATTCATAAGTCATACTTATTTAGAATGTCTTTACTTGTTACTCTAAATAAGCATGCTTATAATTGAATCATGTTCCCTTATAATTCTATTAGTATGCTTTTACTTGTGCACTTTCATTTCTTAGACAATTTTTATGATATGTTCCATGTATTACATCATTTCTTAAGAAAAATGGTCTATGGAAAGTTTTAAAATAATGTTTTCAAGTGTTATATTAGTATATTATGTTATTTTAAAACCCCTTACTGGGCATTCATATGCTCACCCTATGTTTTTGAAATAATTTTTTTCAGGTATCAGTTTTAGCAGAAGAAGCATTTCAGAAGTAGCTGGTTTCCCAGAACCTGAACCGAATCGATCCTCCGTATGGGACATGATGTGTAAAAATATCAGTGCATGTTTTGTTAAAAATTATAAATCATGTTTCAAGGCACCAGCTCCAGGTATTCTAGGGTCAGGTTGTCACATTAGAAGTTCTATAATCACCCAAATCCTTCCATTTGTTTTAAATTTTCCATTTCAAAAATGAAATAATTCTCAAGAATAATCGATAAAGAACAATAGCCAAAGTCCTAGGGAAATGATCTTTCATTCCTTATCCTATTCAATTCAGTTTAACAATTTAAACAATTCATTTGATATCCCTAAGGAAATGGGTAAAAGGCCACACCAAAAAGGTGAATCATATGAAAATGGGACACCCATGGTGGTTTAGATTAATTCAATAATGCATCAAAGGGGTGTTTCTAATTAAAGTTATTTAACCTATAATTGAACCTCAATGGGTCTCATGAGTGTTGTAGTTCTATCCTATCTTTTCATTTTAAGAATCAATTCAATTTATAAGCATCGCTCAAAAAATCTAGAATTAGGAATAACAAAATAATATATAAAAACCCTAAATTTAAAGGAAAATCATGGGACCACCTACCTTATCTTGGTAGAAGAACACTCATCCAGTATCAGCCTCTGATTTGATCTAGATCAGAATAAAATGGATGAATAAACGAACTCCATAAAAATATGGCATAAGATCTTACACCAAAATAACGTAGTTGATAGTGAGGTAAATAGTGTAAGGTGAAAGAGTTATAGAGAACTCACCGGCATAGATTCAAAGAGATGAATGATGTTTGAATCGAAGTTTGGATTGAGGAGTTATGTAAAATCCTAGGCTTAGGATTTAAAGAATCTATCAACGTTAGAAGAAGGTGGCCACTGCTAGAGAAAAGAAAGAATAGAGGATGAGGGTAAAAACTTAAATGAATCGAGGTCAAAAAGGTCATTCCCCTGCTAAATAATGGGTATCCTAGTTTGGACACCTGATTGGCCCAACCATATGCCAAATATTCACACATCTCTACCACAAAACTCCCTGCACATGGTTATGGCGCACGGTTAGACAAACTGTGCACCGACCATATATTTTTCTTCTACTAAAAACTATAGCATCCATGCATGGGTTTTAGGCCCCTATTTCATAGTTTCATCAAATTTTTCAGCCCTATATAGAGGGTTATACCACCCCACATAGTTTATTTAAACTATTCAGTCTTGGTAGGACAGTTTCTAATAACCATGCATCCCAGCTACCTTTTCCAAAAACTAAGGTTCTAGGTTCTGAACAAGTCCCAAATACCCCAGTTTCCTCCATATCCTCACTAGTCATCTGTAAAAGGTCAAAAACAAATAATTAAACTAGAAATAAAAAGGTGTTGTGCCTCAAGAAATATCAGGATCTTATAGATAACATGACACCTAGTTGGTTATTTGGTGATCCAACCCTATAATTACACCCAATGGTGGGTGTGGAATTTAGTGTGGGTTTTGGAAGATCACGTGTAATGTCCCTGTTGGAGTTGGTGGCCTAGAACCAACTACTTTGTACTTTATTTATTAATAAATAACTTATCACATATTGATTGTTCCTCTATGTGAAAATGCATGTGATAATGTCCTAAGGATAATTGTTGCATTAAAGGGTCATAGCAGATCCCTGATATGATGAGAACCCAGAAGTGCCATAACACTGTTCTTGAATATATGTTCTATGGTCGGATGATGTTATTTGAGGTATAAAAATAATACAGGCCATTAGGGGTGAGAACTCATAAAACTTTGAGGCACCTTCTCATGGTGTGCTCCCTTGGTAATATCTAGGGGGATATTATTAGAATGAGACTTTCCAGTAGGAAATACACATTGCATAGTGTCATTGGATGTTTCTATCTGCGGACGTGTGTATTGGTCCTTAGACTTTAATGTTATTATTAATGGGTATTACAACTCATGAAATTAGATGTATTGATGAAAACTGTGATGACACACTATTCGCAGTGAGGTAGGATACGTTGGGTGCGTCCCGAGTGATACTGCATTAATAGATAATGTGAGAAAGGATTTTTCCATTATGTTCCATAACAGAAGTAGATATCTCAGGCCCTTTGATGGAATTGATATAGCCTAAATAAATCCATGGCCATGGTAAGGAATGGGCAAGTTCAATTCTGGAAATTCAAAGAAATAATAATCAATCACATGGGTTGATGGAACTAGCATGCAACCCTCTTGATTCGAGATATCATGACAAAGGGATTATACTACATGGTAAGTGTTCGTAGGAGTTGACACATCATTGTGGCATTAACTTCTTTCTCTATGGGTTTCTTGGAATGTTTCTAGACGCTAACCTTGGACTTTAGGTAGGCTCTGCCTAATGCCACTGAGAAAGAGGCCTAGAGGTTCACGCACTAATTGTGTCCAAGTATCTCAGTTAAATATTAATTTAACAAGTTGAATAAATATTATTCCCGACTGTGGTTTAATAATTATTTAAGAATTTCTGATTGAATTTATTTCAACACTATTTATTCGAGAGAATATATTGTGGGATAAATAATATATTTATTAGCAAGTAATACAGTTATATTTATTTGAGAAATAAATATCCATTATTCAAGGTCTAATAAATGTGGATTAAATAAAGAAAAGTGGAAAAACAAAAGTACACACCGTGTATATTAAATATACATGTTGTGTATTTTTTTCTAGGAATTTATGAGAAATAATATTATTTATTTAATTAAATAATAATAGGTGTAATTCATTGGGTTCATGTTAGATAATAATAATAGTCAACTGTTATTATTAGACAAGGGGTATTACTGAGAATTAAATGAAATGAATAAACGCTTTCGGGTAATTAATTCATTTTATTATTCTATGTAATTAAAAATACCAATTATATATTTCTCATTAGCCTAGACATTTTTTTTGGGGTTGTGCACAATGGATTTGGGAAATCTCTCAAGCCAAGATAGAATTCTTTTTCCACCAAGAACACTCTCAAGCTATGAGAGAGAGATCCACCTCCACCGGATCAAGGTAGTCAAGGTAGTCAAAGGTGGACATCGCAAACGAAGACTCTTCCATACTAGCACCCGGAGATCCCTTCAGTGACGTCCAAAGATACGTGGAGCACGTGTGAATCACCACTAGATAGATCATACACTTGGATTCTACGACGCAATTACAGATCACATCAGATCATGATCAGAAACATTAATGAAGAAATAATTCCATCAAGGTAATTATTGTCAATTAATTAAATTAATCATAACCAATATATGATGATCCTATATATGGTTATGGTAATCCCCTATTTTATTTTTCATTATTCATTCAATTCCAAAGATATTGCATTTTATTATCGTGACGGATCTCGAATTGATCGTTGTTAATGCTAAAATTAAAGTTGGGTACACCCACAAACGTGCTTCCACTACACCCAGAACCTACAGTCCCGACTTGGTTTCCACACACTAGTGCCCCAAGACAGCCAATCACATGACCCCAAGTGTGCCTCCTTATATGTCAAAGGATTCCGACTAGAAACAAGGGTCTAATATTGACCATGGGGAGACTATACCTTCTTTATCAAAGTAGAAAAATGACAAAAATAAATAAAAATAGTCAATTGATTTAACCAATAACTAGATGAAACAATATCACATGATGACTAAAATAGGAAAATAGAATATCCAAAAATTAACAGTAGATGTTACATGCTAAGTACATGTCAAGTGTCAATATGCAACACCCAAAATAAATAAAGACACTGAAAACTCCCAAAAGGGTCTCGAATCTTGTCCAGTTCCCTCAATCATGCTCCATCCCAGCTCATCCATCTCACATAGGGACTTTTCCCTTAACCTATCCTACAACCATGAAATCTATTTTGGTACCAATCAAGTAGACTGAGTAGGGTGAGAGTAGAACTTAGTATGACACCATCAACGGTGTCTAAAATTATATCCAGTCAAAATAGTGTATGTAGTTTTATAAAGAATAAATAAAACCACTAAAGTAAAAAAATTTACATTTATTCAATTGATCTTTATTTAACCACATAACCCCTGGGTTCCTGAGGACACCTGAACTCTCAATACCAACTTCGGCCCATGCTGGAGTTTGAACTATCCCTAAGGGATATCATATATTTGAATTCCATTATTACTATTCATCATATCAAGTCATATATGAATTCCATTGCTACCATTCATCATCTCAATTCATATCTGAATTCCATTTTTACAATTCATAATCTCAATTCAAATATGAATATCATTGTTACCATTCATCATATCAATTCACATCTGAATTTCATTGTTACCATTCATTATCTCAATTATCATTATGGGCTTTTGATGCAGTAGACCATTTCCTACACATTATTACTACATCTATTACACTATCACAATATCACACATATCACAATATCACATGTACCACAACAACCCATTAATTAATTCACTAATTGATTAATCCAGTATAACAATTAAATATTAATATCATTACATTAATTAATTCAAAAATTAATTAATCACATTTGTCCCATTAATTAATTCAACAATTAATCAATCACATCATTTCATTAATTAATTCAATAATAAATTAATCATATAATTCCATTAATTAATTCAACCATTAATTAACCACATAAATTTCATTAATTAATTCAACAATTAATTAATACAATTCAACAATCTCAATATCCTCATAATTAATTCACAATTAATTATTCCAATTCAACAATCTCAATATCCCCATAATTAATTCAACAATTAATTATTCCAATTAAACAATCCCAATATCCCCAATATTTACAATCCCTTAATTAATTAATTTACCAAATTAATTAATTCAATGTAAGAACCTCAATTTCTAATCATCCAATAGAAATTATATATTTAATTAAACTTAATTATAATAAAGACTTTTGGATTTGAATAATAGATCACCTACCTCAATTCTTTGACGAGAGATTGCCCAATGAAAATTCCCCAAATTAAAATGGATAGGTCAAACCCATGATGAAGAAAGATATCTTGAATAAAATCCTAGAAACAAGATTAAACGTATCAAGATCTAATAGAACTATATCTAGATATAGAACTAACAATGGATAAACATCCCTATTTTATCTGAGAAGAGGACTAGGAGAGAGAGAGAGAAATCAATCAGAAAGAAACAACATACTCAAAGAGGTGTAGATCTTCAATCTTCCCTTTGATTCACCAAGAATGGAGGTTGAGAGTACTTGGAATTCATCTATAAGCCTCTAAAATGAGAGATAATGTTTAAGGTTAATCTAGGGCTGATTTTAGGTTAAAATGGGGGGTTTGGGGAATTTAAAATCTAATTTTCGGGTTAATTAAAAACTTGTGCGTGGTTTCCTAGGAAAGGGCACATGGTTTTCCAAACTGTGTACCTTAACCACTCGCCACATCTAGGGGGTTCACAATTTCTCCTAATAGGGTGCATGGTTTGGAAAACTATGTGTTAGTCATGTGAATCCCCTCTTCTTGGGTTTGTATAGTTTATTTTGTTGGGGTGCATAGTTTGGAAAAATCGTACACCAACCATGCACTACCTCTCCTTCCAAATTTCTCAAATTTCACTAAAAAAACTCCCCAAGTAAAAAATCAACCAAAAAGTACTCAAGATAAGGAAAAATAGTATCTATAAATGATCCTGAGACATCTCCAAAAATGTTCAGGATCTTACAATCTCCCCACCTTATAACAGGTCATCCTCGAGCTTTATTTCCATGTATCCCTAAGATTATGAGTCAAATAGATCAGGGCACTAAGCTTGTGTATCTTATTCTCTTTATCATGTCTCTTCCTGCACATGTCCATGTTCCCACAATACACGAACTATCGACACGGTCTTTCTCTACTACACTTTTTCACTATGATCCAACATGTGTATCGGATTCTCCTCAAAGGGAACATCTATATCAACATCAACATCATCCATAGATATCACATTAGAAGGGTTGGAGTGATACCACCAAAGTTTTGACACTTGAAAAGCATCATTTATAGCACTGAATCTCTATGGAAGATCCAATCGGTATGCCGCCAGCCCAATTCTCTC
This sequence comes from Viscum album, assembly GCA_963277665.1. Taxonomy (NCBI): domain Eukaryota; kingdom Viridiplantae; phylum Streptophyta; class Magnoliopsida; order Santalales; family Viscaceae; genus Viscum; species Viscum album. The sequence goes on along the minus strand of OY728159.1, from coordinate 493,941,734 downwards.
GACAACCTCAAATATTTTTAAAAACCTGGGCACCAAATTTCCCTCTCTCTGTATCATATGGTGGACTAATCTAGGTGACACCCAAATGAATACATGATCACCCTCTATAAACTATAAGGGTCATTGAAGTATATCAGTATATAACTTATGTCTACTTTAAGACATGGCCATACATTTTTTAATCAACTAAACCTACTCTGACATCTCCTGCACAAGACTTGGTCCCAACAACTTTGACTCACTTGGATCTATCCTTCATAGAGGTGATATGTATTTCCTACCATAAAGATACTCATATGGTTCCATTTGTATAATTTCCTGATAATTGTTGTTATAAGAGAACTCCACCAATGATAGGTGCTTCTCCTAAGATCCACCAAAGTCTAGGATGTATTCTCTAAGTATATACTCAAGAACCTTTATAGTACATTCCAATTACCCATCTGTTTGTGGGTATAATTTTATACTCAAAAGAACTTGTGTACCAAGTGAATTCTTCAATCCCTACTAAAAGCATGAAGTAAAATGAAAGTCACAGTCTGAAACTTTAGTTTGTAGAACTCCATGCAGATAAACTATCTCCCAAATATACAAGTCTCCCAACTATTCCACTAAGAAGGTCTCTTGTATAGCCAATAAATACACTAACATTGTGAAATGGTCTACAATCACCTGAATAGAATCATTATTCTAAGGAATCCTTGGAAGACCCACCTCAAAGTCCATGGTAACATCATCCCACATCCATTCCAGAATGGGAAATGTTTGTAGTAAACCACCAGGTCGTTGATTCTCAGACTTCACTTGTTGAAAGGTGCATCATTATGTCAGGAACATTGTTATCTCATTTTTCATTCCCAACCCCCAAAATTATCGTCGTAGGTCATGGTACATTTTGGTCACACATGGATTCACTGCCCACTTTGAGGCATGAAATTCCTACATCATCTCCTCCTGCATGCTCATAGGCACAACAACCTGATTCCTGACATAGATGGTATTATCCTCTTCTATGGTCCAATCGGAAGGTGACTCCCCACCTTTAAGGCTTTCCCTCTAGGCTAATAATTCTGTATCCTCATACTACCTATCTACGACCCAACTCAAAATTTTAGACTCTACTGAAACTGACATGAGAGTCATATTCTATTGACTCTCCTGAACCAAAACATGCATCTTAGCTATTAAATTCATCATCTTCCACTTAGCACTAGACTCATAAACTTCTTGAGTCTAATTTTTCCTACTTAAGGTGTCATCCACACTATTTCCTTTCCTGGGCATATATACTAGCTCAAAATAGAATGACTAGATATACTCAACCCATCTTTGATGTTGGAGATTTAACTATCACTGCAAAAAGATATGATTTAAACTCTTTTGATCCATATACATAGTAAAATTTTCTCCCAACAAATAATGTTTCCAATACTTCAAAGAATAAACCACAATATCCAACTCGAGGTCATGTGTAGGGTAGTTTAATTCATGTATCCTCAACTTCTAAGACCCATATGCCACAAATCGATCTCCCTGCATCAACACTGCTCCAATACCTATCCCAAAAGCATCACATAACACCGTATACTCCTCACCTAGCTTAGGTATGATCAAAATAAGTACTGATGTCAATCACTTATTCAACCCTTGGAAGGAATTCTCACAAACTTATAACCATTCAAACTTTATCACCTTTTGGTCAATCCCAAAAACGGTGATACCAATTGGGAAATTTCCTAGATGAATCTATGATAATATCCAGATAATCAAAAAAAACTACGGATATCGAAAACATTATTGGTATACTACCAAGAAACCATTTCCTGAACTTTTTCTAGGTCCACTAACACACCTTCCTCTGAGATGATGTGACCCAAGAAGTGTGCCTAATCAATCCAAAATTTTCACTTAGATAACTTGACATATAGCCAATTCTATCTGAGTGTACTTAAGATAATGTAAAGATGTTGGGCAAGATCATCATTAGTATTTTGGTACATTAATATTTCATCCACAAACACTACCACAAACTGATCTAGGTACATATAGAATATTCAGTTCATTAAGTCAATAAACACTACTAGTGTGTTCGTCAACCCAAACAATATTAGGAAGAAATCATAGAGGTCATACCTTCTCCTAAAAGTATTCAGAGGTATGTTAGAAGGTCAAACTCTAAACTAATGATACCCTGATCTCAAGTCAATATTCGGGAAAACACAAGCTCACCTCAAATGGTCAAATATATTATCGATACATGGAATAGGATACCAGATCTTCATATTCATCAAGTTCAACTTCTGGTAATCAACAGGAAATCATAGAGTCATATCAGCCTTCTTTGTAAATAAGACTAAAAACCCCCAAGGCAACGTACTTGGATGGAAAAACCCTTTATCCATCAACACTTCTAACTGAGTATTGAGCTCTTGAAGCTCTATCAGTTCCATTATGTAAGGTGGAATAGAAATTGTCTCATCCCCTGGCATGAGATTAATTTTAAATTACACATCTATCTTAGGTGATATCCCTGATAAGTATTCGGGAAACACATAATGAAACTTATCCAATAAGGGTTGAAATACATCCTTATTTACACCCCCATAATCTAGTAACATACTAGAAACCTAGGTAGTGATCTCCCCTAGTTGCTAATTAACTATCCCTACACATCCCTCCTAGATATCCAACTCTCCTTGATGAATATATTTGTCACCCTTAGGAGGTGTAAAATTCACTCTCCTGTGGTAATAATCTATGTGGTATTAGTATTCCACTAAATAGTTCATACCCAAAATTAGATCAAAGTATAACATGTTAAGGATGTAAAGATACCATAGAAAATGATACTCCCCAACCTCGAGAGAACACCCCTTTCACATACAGATGTCTCTAGACCATACTCCCAATGGTGTATCTATCATCAACACCCCATTCATGAACTCTACCGCCCAACTCAAACGATTCAAAAGTTGTTCAGAAATAAATGAATGAGAGTAAATAGTATCAAATAAGGCACTAGATATCATAGAAGATACACGAATAGTATTTATAACTGTCGATGGCCCAACCTCGCTATACACTAGTATATGATAAACTGCATGCAACTGTCCTAACCTTCTTCCCTATGATGTAGTCTGAGTCCCCTGAGTTTCACCACTCTACTGATATGGGATATCTTTCCTAGAAGAACCTCATCCACTGCCACTACCACCACATCCAGTAGAACTCCAGCTTCTAGACTGATGCAGTGAAAAATATCCCCTCACCACACTTTGGTTCTATCTAGATCCTCCATCATCACTCATTTGTCATGGGTTCCTGCAGAACTTCTATATATGTCCCATACTACCACAATATCATAACTCTACTGGTGGTCGGGGATAATTTCTACGATAGTGTCTTGGCCTACTGTACTAGTGGAAAAGAACTCAAGTAAGATCTTGAGAAACTGATCCTTCCCCCAATCCACTTTTCCTGCTATCCCCCCTGGATAACATTATCTTAGCGACACTTCATGATCTTAGAATAAATTACTCCTAATCATATAGCATCAAACATATATCCTTAACTAAAAGCCTCTTTCAGGTTCCCCTCAGCTATGAAAGCTTGATCCACTACCTTAGTAAACTTCTTTAACCGAAAGAGGTTAACTTGGGAATTAATATCACATTTAACATCATCTTGGAAATTCCTTTTTGTAGTTATATAATTCCCTTCCAGTGCTAGAGAAAATGACTTCAAGTCTATAAAGTGACCAACATATTCCATTACGGACATACTTCCCAGATTTAACTGCATGAATTCAGCAACTCTTTCTTGTATCAGCATCTATGACTAAAATTTCTCCAGGAACTTCTCCAAAAATTCTTTCCAAGTAATCCCATATGTCTACCCTTTTTAGGATTGAACATCCCACAAGTGCTTAATTGATCCTCACAACATGTATATGGACAACATGACCCTATTCTCAGTAGGAGTCTCTAAATGTTCAAGTATAGTCTGGATGGACTCAATCTAGAACTTTGTTGCCTCAGGTCCACCCTCTCTAGTAAAAGTTGGAGGGTGTTGTAACTAAAACTCCCATGTAAGATTATACATTCTCTTCACAACATTCCTTGGGTATATTTCCATCAATTTAATAAACCAAGAAAATTTCTCTCATAAATTCTCTCCAACTTCCTCACCTGGAACTACTGGTTCCTCAGGTTCCACTACTAAAAGAGCATCTCCGGCCATGTCCTCCTATCATCTTCTCAAAAAGAGTTTTCATGGATTAATATCTCTACAATTTCAAACACATTTCTTAGGAAAAATAACACAACATTAACATAATTAACAAGAGGGGTTCACATTAATCTATAACAAATCATTCCCCTTTTTCCTACAACATGGTCAAAATAGAGGCATTATCACTACCCTTAACCATCTTACATCTAGTTCATGGTTGATAAGGGGTAAAATCATTCTCAAATTCAAATTTATTATTAGTAACCCATTTATTTAGACCTTGTATAATTTTCTAATTTCATATCAGTCACCATTTTTAGTTCAATCACACAAGCAAGGAAAAATAGTTCAATTTCAACCACTTTCCCAAGACCCATTTTCTTATGTGTTCCCAAAATGATGAATGTCATAAAAATAATCCCGAGTGACTAGAATGATGCATGAATACACAACTATCATTCCATACTAGACCATGATTTAAATATTATAAAATATCAGAAATAATAATAACATCATACAACAAGTGCACCACTCGAGGTGAAATAACATCAACTATAACAACACACATCAATAATAGCAATCCCTCCCTGGGTACTTGGCTTTTACCCTCGTACATGGGTTAGAAAATCCCATGAACAATCTCTTAACCAAGGCCCGAATCATCCTATAATTTGGTCTAAATTTCTTAAATAGTAAGAAAAAAACTTCTCGGATACCACTTTGTAACGTCCTAACCTTAGTTACACTCATCGGTGCCCCATATTGGTCAATCACATGACCTCAAGCACACCTCCTTATACACTAGAGGCTTATGACTAGCAGTGAGGGTCTAATGTCAATCATGGGGAGACTATACCCTCTTTATAAAAATATAAATAAATAAACAATAAATAAACAATACCCAAATGATATAACCAATGACTATACGAACAAATATCACATGATGAATAAAACAAGAAAATACAATATCCAAAACTAAAAAAATAGATATACCATGCCAAGTACATGTCAAGTGTCAATATGCAAAACCCAAAATAAATAAATACACTAAAAACTCCCATATAGGTCCTGAATCTTATATGATTCCCTCAAACATGCTATATCCCGACTCATCCATCTAACATAGGGCCTTTTCCCTTAACCTGTTCTGCAACCATGAAATCTATTCGAGTACCGATCAGGCATCTGAGTATGGTGTGAGTAAAACTCAGTAGATTTCCACCAATGTAATCTAAAATAATATTCATTCAAAGTAGTGTAGGAAGTTGTATAAAGAATAAATAAAATAAATATATAAATAGTTTACATTTATTCAATTTCTCCTTATTTAACCACATAACTCCTAAGGACACTCGAACTCTCAATACTTACTTTATACTATGCCGGAATCTAAACTATACCTAAGGTATATCATATATCTAAATTACATTATTACCATTCTTCATCTCAATTCATACACAACTACAAAATCAGCCTATTTTCACAATTGAAAATCTTGGCAATATGGTCCAAAACAATGGTTGTAGTCTAAAACCACAGTTTTTCTGAACTATGGGCGCTATGGTTGTGGAAATAGGGTCTAACCTATTGTTGTGGTTTTGAACTATAGAAATAGGTGGTTATGTACATGGTTTTAAACCATGGTGACAGCCTTAAAAAATAAATGCTCCCAGTGAGGTTTGATTATGCAACCTTTGCTATATTCTTCTAAGACTTTACCACTATACTGATCACTATTATATGTATATATATATAAATATAAATATATAAATAATTATATATAATTATAATTAATAATCATTTAAAAAAAACTTATTAACACGGTTTAAACCATGGCAATAGATGGTTATATCCACAGTTCCAAACTGTGGTAATATCCACCTATTTCCACGGTTTAAATCATGGCTATATACAGCTATGGCCATAGTTTAAACCATGGATATAGGATGATATGTCCATGGTTTAAACCATGGTGATAGATGCCTATTTTCATGATTTACTAAATAGTGGCAGTAGTCATTTCCCACCAATGTTCTGCATTTTTTGGATTTTCCCACAAAACCTATTGCCACAGTTTTATATAACTGTGGAAATATGTTGGTCTATAGCCATGGTTTTTAGAAATTGTGTCTATAAGATTCCTATATCTATAGTTTTCAAAACCGTGGTAATAGAAATTGTGTTCATAGCCTAATTTTCTAGTTGTGATATCTGAATTCCATTATTACCATTCATCATCTCAATTCATATTGGAATTCCATTGTTATCATTCATCATCTAAATTCATATTTGAATGCCATTATTACCATTAATCATCTCAATTCACATATGAATTCCATTGTTACCATTCATCATCTCAATTATCACTATGGGTTTTTTATGAATTAGACCATGCCCACACACGATTATCACATATATAACACTTTCATAATATCACACGTATCACAATATCAAATATAAAACAATAACACACTAATTAATTCACCAATTAATTAATCCAATGTAACAATTTCATATTCAAATCATTCCATTAATTAATTTAATAATTAATTAATCATATCTATCCCATTAATTAATTCAACAATTAATTAATCACATCATTCCATTAATTAATTCAATCATTAATTAACCACATCAATTTAATTAATTGATTAAACAATTAATTAATCCAATTAAACAATCTCAATATCCCCCTAATGAATTCAACAATTGATTATTCTAATTCAATAATATCAATATCCCCATAATTAATTCAACAATTAATTATTCCAATTCAAAAATCCTAATATCCCCAATATTTATAATCCCTTAATTAATTAATTTACCAAATTGATTAATTCAATGTAACAAATTCAATTGATAATCATCCAATAATAATTCCACATTTACATACACGTAATTGAAATCAAGACTTTGGGATTTGAATAATAGACCGCATACCTCAATTTGTTGATGAGCGATCTCCCAATGTAAATTCCCCAAATTGAAATGGATAGGTCAAACCCATAACAAATAATTAGATCTTTAATAAAATGTTAGAAAAAAGATTAATAATATCAATATCTAAAAAACCTAGATCTATATCTAAAACTAATAGCATATAAACATACCACTTTTATCCTAGAAGAGGATTTGGAGAGAGAGAAATCAATTGGGAAGAAACCACATACCCAGAGAGGTGAAGGTCTTTAATCCACCCTTTGATTCACCAAGAACAGAGGTCGGGAGGGATTGGAATTCATCTGAAAGCCTCCAAAAACAATATATAATGTTTAAGGTTGAGCTAGAGTTGATTTTGGGTTAAAATGGGGATTTGGGGAATTTTAAATATAATTTTTGAGTTAATTAAAAACTCATGCATGGTTTTCTGGGCAGGGGTGCACGGTTTCTCCTAATATGGCACACAGTTTAGCAAAACATGCGCCAACCATGCACTACCTCTCATCCTTCTAAATTTCTCAAATTTCACCCAAAAACTCCCAAAGTAATAACCTTAATAAAAAATTACTCAAGAAAAGGAAAAAGAGTACCTACAAAAGATCTCAAGACATCTCTAAAAAAGTTTGGCATCTTATATCATGGTATTTCTTCAGTAATTAAGGCATCATGATTAGAAGATAAGATATTGCATCAAGGTGTGAGGTTAAACATTTTTAGTAAAGGTTGGTTATAGGTGGTCTAGCTAGTGTTTTTGTTTTATATTGGGTGCAGTGAGGTGGAAACTATGTCAAGAACATCAATGGGCCGCTATGAATGTGTTTTTGGTAGCCGATTCATATAGTAAGGAGTGACATGGATTCAAATAGACCTTTTTGAGCAAAGTATTGTGGTGTGGAGCACCATAATATTGGGGATGAAATGGTCGATTATGTTTTAGTGTCTTGAGATAGATGGGTGTAGTTGAGTACTGTCTTGGTTTTGATGATGAAGATGGGTGGGTGGATCAGGTATTGTTGAATAGTTAGCCTATTATTTGGAGTTGAAAAATGGAAACTTTTTTGAAATTATGGGGTAAAACTTGATGATTTTATCATGATATTATAATTAGGGTATGTTGGGATAATAATTATTATGGTGGGGAGATTTTAAAGACTCGTGTCTTTAGAGGTTGTGAATTTCATAGGGAATTTGAATTTTTGATTTTTAAAGCTAGGGATATTCTGAGAATCGGGGTTTGACTTGGAATTTTAAGATTTGGATCATCTTGAGAAGATGTTTTATAAGTGGATCAAGGCTCATATAGTGCTTCAGCTACTCTAGTGAAGATTGGGAGATTCTGGGTTGACATTTAGGTTTTTAGAGGGGTTTTCCTCTACCACACAGTCACCACATAGTTAGGGAAAACCATGTTGGTGACTAGGTATATATGTACCGGTGAGTTTTAAATTAGGGTTGAGTCACATGGTTTGTTCATGGTTTCAGATAACCATGTGAGAAAAAATATTCAAAGCTTTGAGGTATTTCAAGGGTGTCACACGATTCAGACACATAGTTTGGAAAACTATGCAGTCAAACTCTACGATGGGGTGTGTCTTGAGGTATTGTGAGCCACGCAATTGGAAAATGCTTTATAAAATCATGCAGATTCAAGTTTATTAAAAAATATTGAAAATACCATTTCTCCCTTAGTCTTTAAAGTTCTCATTTTCTCCTCTTTTTCCCTCATTTTTTTTATAACTAGGGAATTCCACTTCCCTTTATTTCCTTTGATTTCCCTTGTACAGAGGATGGTTTCTTGGTGATTTTTTTGGAATTAGAGGTATGATTTCCTCTCCTTACTCCTCATTATTCATCCCCTTGAAACTCTCCCTAATTTTAGTTCTCTAACTTAGGTTTTCCTTAATGATTCCATCAGATCATAGTGGAATCATTTTGAAATGATGGTGTTTTTTCTTAGTATGGATAGAGGAAGTTTCGTGATAATGAACACACACCATATTTTACCATTTTGATTGAGTTAAGTCATTTGCCTAATTTATTTAGGGTTATTTATTATATTAAATTATATTGGTAATTTATTTGGTGTTTTATATTAGGTATTTTTCTCAGGATAGCATTAGAGGTATTCCATGGAACTTCTATATGAAGTTGGATGCAGTTTTGGCATCATTATTCTTGTAGGTGAGTTTTCAGAAAATTATTCCTATTTGAATTAATTTCATAATTAATTATAATTTTCTATAATTAGTTAATTGGGAATTATATCTTGAGATAGAATCTTATGATGTAGTGTGAGGCTTTGACAAGATTGGTAGGAGATAGACGAGTTTAATTAAAGGGAATGACTATGTGTATGAGGTAGGTGATCCCTATGAATTTCCCTAAAGTTTATGCTTATGTTAGATGTAATTTGATATGTTCTCTTATCACTAAGGGACATTGACCTTGTATTTAAATAAATTATTCTATTAAAATAAATTCTTGTGGATAGATTCAAGTGTTGAGGGCCACAATGGGCCCTTGACACTAGTGTGATGCCTCGACAACTGATGTCCATGGACTTGATTTAAAATGTATTTCTTGGTATATGTGGACCATATAGGGGTACCAATGATATGATAATGGGAATAGTGGGACTAAGATAGGAGCCTTAGTTCCCTTGAGTAGGGGTGAGTGATGGACTATGGAATGGTTGGCCTAGGGATAGGCCATGAGAAAACTTTGAGATACCTTATAGTCTAGGAGATAATTGATTAGAGAGTGGGGATAGTGTCCCTCCCTCATGGATGTATTATTAACTTAGTGGGTATACCTTGGTAAGGAATGATGGGTTTCTTGGGTGAGAGGGATGACCAAGATTGGTTTGGAAGGGTGATGAGAATTATGTCATCTCTCTAGTGTGATGTTGGTATGATATTTCCTATGGGTCCAGTGAGGCCATGTTATGATTATATTTATGATGAGTGATGGTGTGCCCTCTATGTGGTAGGATTGGACTAAGAGATGATAATGAGATAGAGGAGGGTGTATAAATTATGGTGTGGCCTAGGGGGGCTGGTGGGTTCCCTAGTGTTATATTGAAAATAGATTGGGTTACTTTAGGGGGAGTGGGTATCATCAATATTGGGTTTCACCTTAGAGCTTGGGTATTGATGGTGATGATTGATAATGTATGTTATAATGGGGTTTGGGTTATGTTCTTGAGTGGCTAACCTATTAGACATGTGACGGGTTCGGACAAGTGGTGCACCTGTGTGGTTTGATGTGAGGTTACAAGGAAGATGTTCCCCCAGGTATATGTGTTTTATGTTATATATATTTTTATGTTATATGTGAAATAAGGGTTCAGATATCGAGGGAAGGATATGACCCTCGGGTAATGGAGGCCTGGTGCTTATTCAAGGAAGGGGATTCAACCCTTGGGTGTATAATATATGATGGTTCCAATAAGATAGTGTTCACTCTAGTGTTTTATTATATGGTTCTAGGTAGGGATTCCACCTGGGTAGGATTCTCATGGTTATAGAGCTATATATGGATCCCCTTGGGTAGTATATGGTGGTTCTAGGTGAGTTATGGCCTGAGATAGATGATGGTTTGGGGTCAACTATGGCCTTGGGTATATACTAGTTCTAGGTAAAGTATGTGAGCCCCTGGGTGGTGGATATATGCTAGTTATAGGTAGGGGATTTATTCACGCTCAAATTTACCCAAGAGATGAAGGTAGAATGGTCCTTGTAGTCTATATTGGGTTGTTTAATCCACTGAGACCTAAGAAGAAACCTAAGACACACAACCTATGAGGTGGATTTTTGGATATGAAGTGGCCAACTAGGTTTTGATTTTGGATGGTTTTAAAGAACACTAATAAACCTAAGTTAATTCAATTAAATAAAAATGGGTTGATCTTAGGATTATGCTAGGGGTGGATTGAATGAATTTTACTTCTTTAGACAATTTTGGTTTAATTAATTCTTGATGAATCCATTCTTTAAAATAACACTACCTTCATCATTTTCTGTTTTGATGCAACTAAACTCAATTACTAATCCCCTACATACTTAGAGAACCAAATTCATGATGTCTCCAAGGTATATGGTCATTTTAGTAATTGGATTTAGCTTCCTCAAACACAGTGAATATGAAGAGTGGAAATAACTGAAGAATGAAAGTCTTAAATTAGTTAACCAATTAACAACAATTCATTCATAAAATAACATTCAATACAGCCTTTGAATCTTCCTAAGATCAACCCATTAAAGGGTTAGACCTCCATTGATGGTATACTCTCAATGGTGTGAGGAATATGGCTTACAAGAATTAGATTGAAGAAATTAAAACCGCGGAAATAACGAGCACTCCTCCGTGTGTGTGAATGAAATTCACACCTATGTGTGAACTAATTCAGCACAACAAAGAGATATCATTGTGCTTTGTGATTATAAAGTTTTAATGAAATAAATGGGAAGAATAGAATAGAAATATGTTGATTAAGAACAAATAAGTACAAAAAAGGAAACTTACATGGAAATTGAAATGGGATTACAAACACAAAGTGGCAGCATAACATTACAATTAAACCAAACACCCAAGATGAAAAAATCCTTTACCACCACTTCCTTAAATAGGAATTTTGGGAGCCTTGGGTCGAGCCTCCAATAGTACAAAATATCTCACTTGAGTATGGTAGGCCTAGGGTGGTGGAAAGTAAGGGAGAGGAGACTTTTCCACCCTTGACCCGAGGTGGCATCCAGCTTGCTTCCACCGAACCGATGCGCTTGGATGACCTTCTAGATGGCAGAATCAGAGTGGGTCATAGATAAAGAAAATGGATCCACCAATTTCTCCTACCCTCCTGTAAAATTTGGGCCCATTTATAGTTGTGGTTTCGGAGATATTATTATATTAGTGGACTATTTTTCTGGGCCACAGAATCTGGCCTAGAATTTTATCTCTAACTTGGGCTGCATAAATGACCACAATAGAGGCCTAATTAGCACTGGATCCTGAAGAATGATTTGTTCATATATATTTATTCTATAATAACACGAAATTTGGGCTTAATTGGGTTTTTAATTTGGGTTCCACATTCACATCAGTGAGCTGGTGTCCAATCTGACTTCTCCAGAATTGTTTCCTTTCATCACAAAATATCTCCATCTTCTTCTATGAATTCTCCATTGATCCCTGAATCAAACATGTTCATATTAAAGTTTATATCAATTTAAAAAATATAAAATTAAAATATTTATAATTATATTCCTTAAAATCAGATGAATCATTGGGTACTTCAAATGATGTTCAAAAATTCACCACATAATAGCGCATTTTAAGAAGGTATTACAATCATAATGTGAAATGATGTTCAAAGTGTAAAATGCACTAAAATAGTGTTTATGAATAATAAATAACATGAATATTATATATATTAACAATGAATATTAGCCTAATTTAATGGCTAATCACACCCACCAACTTGAGTTTTTCTCGTCCCGTGCAAAATATATCTCAACAATATGAAATTCGAATTCCCTTTTCCAAAAAAAATTTAATACACAATGATCACCAAAAACCCTTATACCAAAAAATCATGAAACCCATAAAAATATTTTAATACAAGATAGTTTCATAAGAAGATCCAAATCTCAAGCTCATTCCTTTGTTCAAATTCATTGCCATATTTCATCCAATATCAATTAAGTATGAGGATGTGTTGTGTATCACAATAGATATGGGGGTTCATCTTTATTCAAGGGGGAAATGACGGAAGTGCTAGGTGGAATAACATTTCAATATTAAGATGAGTATTCAATTTTTTTTTTGTATTATATATTTTTTTTTGTTTTTTGTTTTTGTTTTTTTTTTGCAATTTTTCCATGGTAATTGAAGTTGCACTCAAAAGAGTCAACCCCTGTAGCGAGACTTTGCCGATGACTCCCAGGCTCAAAGAACTTAGGGCACCAAGTGAAGCTCACATACTCGGGCATCATCTAGAGTTAACTTGGTCAAAAACAAATTCAAATTACCAAAAATAGAGATAAAATTACTAACTCTGGGCTAGACAACTATGGAGTAATGATCCCCAAGTGCCGAAAGCCACGCATTAGGTCATTTCATTGCTCTACGTGCAATTTTTTTTGAATACTCATATTAAACTAAAATGATCACCAAACCTATGCTATTTATTTTTAGGACCCCATAAACTCAAACTAATATCCCACTATCCAAAGGATGTGCATTGTGATCTTTTTTTTATATTTGGATGAAAATATAAACGATGAAATATCACATTGGACAGTCATACTTTCCAAAATCTATGCTCATGAAATTATACAAAGATTAAAATCAGAATCAAGGCATGCTAAATTATTTGATATTCAGTTTCAAAGTGTGCAATGTGTATTACCATGTTCAAAGTTAAAGGAATTTTTCCTTCCATTTACAATTTTTTTTTCAAGTCATTTTTTTTTCACAAAAGAAATTTTTTTTATTTCATCTCCCCCCCCCCAACTTAAAATAACATTGTCCCCAGTGTTTAAAGAAAATAAAATTTAGAAGGAGTAGAGGCAGATAATGGAAGTTCAAAAAGGAAGTTGAAAATGAGGATCATGGAATGAAGTCACCTTGTGGTTGAAGTTGAAATTCTTGCTGCTCCCTTTTAATCCTTTGATATCCATGTCACTTGCAGAGTTTCCTAGTAGAAAAAAAAAACAAAACAAAAAAACAAAATATATATATATATATAAAATAAAGAAAGTAAAATATAAGTATATATATAAAAATTATATAATAAGGAATCACAAAAAGTCGTAGGTCAGTGGTAAGCCCGCGCCCCTGTCTCCCTTCGGTCCCAGGTTCAAATCCTCACGGCTTCACCGGTTGTGAAGGAGTTTTCCCCACGACCCACGACGTGTCCCTTTTTATTATTATTATTATATTATTATTTATTTTATTTTTTTTTTTTTTTTAACCTACAAACACATTAAAAAAACAAACTGATGATACATTGTCTTCTTTTTAATTTTCTGGGTAAGGCATTACTCAAGGATCACACCACGTGACACAGATGAATATAGTGCTCCCCTTTCATACCCATTCATACTCATAATAGAAGAATAGGTCAACAGTCTATTTTTTTTAAATATAAAAAAATTTAATTAATATTATTTAAAATATAAATTTTATTAAAACAAAAAAATGATAGGAAACTTGAAAACCATGGGTTGCCTCCCATGCAGTGCTTTGTTTAATGTCGCTAACTCGACTTGAACCCCCCAACTTATCCAATACCAACTTTCAACATTTTAAGGACCACATGTTTCGCCACTTCTACTAGGTTGAGATTCATTATATTTTTAGAATTTTTTTCATGTACAAACCTATGTTCTAAAATGAGTGGTAAAATCCAATGAATATTAGAAATGGTTGATCTAGTTTCCTCTGTAGTCTTTCCTAAGATATCAATGATCATTCCAAATTTTTTGGTTTCAAGAGAAGAATGAATTCTAATTGAAAGGTCATGATTATACCTTATTAAGGGATTATTTAGCGGGGAGGTAAGGAAAATAATTTTGAGCTCGGGTTGGATAGGACATTTAGACACAAGTTGATAATTTGAATCCAACTCAGTTTCATTTTCCAAATTCCTTAACAAAATTGTTTCATTTTGAACAGAAGATTCAACCACAAAATTTGAAAGAACGGTGTTAGGAATGGGTATGGACTCAATTTTTTTTATTTATCTCAATGGTTCAGGTATTGGTGTTTTTGAAAAAATTTCAATAGAGTTATACTTAGGAGACTCAATCCACGATGTCAAATTTCCCTCTTGTGAATACATGAAATCAATTTCTTCCTGATTTAAAGACCCTTCAACAATTTCTTGATTCACTTCCCCTACCCCAAATCCAAAGGTTGGTTCTTCAATAAATTCATGAGAGGTTTTTGGGAAACTAGACACTTCACATAAGGTTTTGGAAGGTACAGTTGGTGTATAGATGAGTTCCTCACAAGTATTAAAGCATTGTAGTTCTAATCTCAAAGATGATACCTCAGAACTCATTATCTTCATTTGATTACACAAATGTTCAATCAGTTTTTGAGGATTAGGCTGGATAGGAGTTTGTAAATCGTGACCTTCATTAAGTTTGATCTCATTAATCATCCTCGAGAGGGCTGGAAATTGATCCTTTAAACAATCATTATCCCATTGATTGTACATCTCACCAGTTGTGTGGTAATTAATCAAGGGTTGATCAAATAAATTTTCTAATTTAGGGGCTTCCCAATATTGATTTTCTATTTGATTCCAGCATGAGTTTGTGACATGATAATTTGGAAGATACTCCATTGGAGAAGATAGAAAGTTGGATTCCAGATTCTTAGGACACACACAAATAGAAAGGGGTAAAGATAAGAGAGACGGGGGTGAGAATAGAGAATGTGGGGTGAGAAGAGGATGATAGTGTTTGAGGTAACTTACTTGGGTTCCCGGCAATAGAGCCAAAATTTGATTCACTCTCAAATTTATCCAAGAGGTGAAGGTATAATGGTCCTTGTAGTCTAGATTGGGTTGTCGAATCCACTGAGACCTAAGAAGATACCTAAGACACACAACCTATGAGGTGGATTTTTGGCTATGAAGTGGCCAAATTGGTTTTGATTTTGGATGGTTTTAAAGAAAACTAATAAACCTAATTGAATTCAATTAAATGAAAATGGTTTTATCTTAAGATTATGCTAGGGGTGGATTGAATGAATTTTACTTCTTTAGACAATTTTGGTTTAATTAATTCTTGATGAATCCATTCTTCAAAATAACACTACCTTTATCATTTTCTGGTTTAATGCAACTAAACTCAATTAATAATCCCCTACACACGTAGAGAACCAAATTCATGATGTCTCCAAGGTATATGGTCATTTTAGTAGCTTCCTCAAACACAGTGAAGATGAAGAGTGGAAATAACTGAAGAATGGAAGTCTTAAATTAGTTAATCAATTAACAACAATTCGTTCATAAAATAACATTCAATCCAGCCTTTGAATCTTCCTAAGATCAACCCATTAAAGTATTAGCCCTAAATTTATGGTATACTCTCAATGTTGGGTGGAATATGGCTTACAAGAATTAGATTGAAGAAATTAAAACCGCGGAAATAACGAGCACTCCTCTGTGTGTGTGAATGAAATTCACACCTATGTGTGAACTAATTCAGAAAAACAAAGAGATATCACTATGATTTGTGATTATAAAGTTTTAATGAAAGAAATGGGAATAATAGAAGAGAAATATGATGATTAAGAACAAATAAGTACAAAAAGGAAACTTACATGGAAATTGAAATGCGATTACAAACACAAAGTGGCAGCATAACATTACAATTAAACAAAACACCCAAGATGAAAAAATCCTTCACCAAAACTGCCTTAAATAGTAATTTTGGGAGCCTTGGGTCGATCCTCCAATAGTACAAAATATCTCACTTGAGTATGGTAGGCCTAGGGTGGTGGAAAGTAAGGGAGAGGAGACTTTTCCACCCTTGACCCGAGGTGGCATCCAGCTTGCTTCCACCGAACAGACGCGCTTGGATGACCTTCTAGATGGACTAATCAGAGTGGGTCATAGAAGAAGAAAATGGATACCCTGATGTCTCCTACCCTCCTGTAAAATTTGGGCCCATTTGGAGTTGTGTATTAGGAGATATGATTATATTAGTGGACTTTTTTTCTGGGCCGCAGAATCTGGGCCAGAATTTTATCTCTAACTTGGGCCACATAAATGACCACAATGGAGGCATAATTAGCACTAGATCCTGAATAATGATTTGTTAATATATATTTATTCTATCATACCACGAAATTTGGGCTTAATTGGGTTTGTAATTTGGGTCCCACATTCTCATCAGTGAGCTGGTGTCCAATCTGACTTCTCCAGAATTGTTTCCTTTCATCACAAAATATCTCCATCTTCTTCCATGAATTATTCATTGATCCCTGAACCAAACATGTTAATATTAAAGTGTATATCAATTTAAAAAAATATCAAATTAAAATATGTATAATTATATTCCTTAAAATCAGATGAATCATTGGGTACTTCAAATGATGTTTAAAAATGTACCACATAATAGCGCATTTTAAGAAGGTATTACAATCATAATGTGAAATTATGTTCAAAGTGTAAAATGAACTAAAATGGTGTTTATGAATAATAAAGAACATGAATATTATATATATTAACAATGAATATTATTCTAATTTAGTGGCTAATCAGGGATTCAACCTCATGAGTATATGGATGTATGATAAGTTTCAGTTAGAACATGGGTCACCTGGGTGTATGGTATTTTCATTGTTCCTGGGCTAGACATGTTTCCCCATGGGTGGTATGTTTTATACACTGAGACAATTCAAAACTAGATGAAGTGTGAAGACATTCAGATACTAGTTTTTGGGAAGGACTTAGTCCCCTGAGGTGGTTGATGTGACATACTTAGAGATTATTTGACACTAACCTAAATAGGTATGGTCAATATTAGGTGTCACCTCAGAACCCGAAGATCTGTGATGATTATTTATTTGAATTATTACATGTTATTTATTTATTCAGTGTATATAAAATGTGCATGCACATCTGGTTATGTTAGGTACACCATTGTTGGTTTCCTATTGTGTTATACTCACTCTTCTTAGGCGGCCATGGAACTTTGGAACCCGATCATACCTCATTGATTACAGGATCAGGTAGGGTAGAGACCTGATATTATATGATCATGCTAGAGTAGATCAAATGGGATTTGGATACTTGGTGAGGTGAAGCTTGGGGATGATGGTAGAGGCTTTTCTTTATTTTTTTTCTTTTATTTTTTTTTATGTGATCGGCCGAGTGGATAATCAGTTGTTGTATGACTGTATGTTGTTGTCCATTTGATATAGGATGATTATTGTTTATTGGCTTATGCATACTCTTATTGTTATTATGGATGATTCTCGATTATTTATGATATTGTTAATATGATATTATAGTATGGTTATGTTGGACTTGGTGTCCTGGGATCAACTGATTTTACTTTTATTACATGTATATTCAATGTATTGAATATTAATTAAACATGTTATTTTATATTGTTCATTGTTATGCATGACATTAATATAATAATTTCCTAGAGTATCTGTCTCATCGATAAGGTTATATTAGTTCCCTTATATGATGAGAACCTTGAAATTCTATGAAAATATTCTTAATATATTTTTATTATTGAATAATATATTATGATGGGGCATATAATATATAGACCATCAGGTACAAGTACTCGTAAGCAGATGAGGTTTCTTCTCATGAAGTTCCCACTCAGTAATCTCCAAGATGGGAGATTGTGGTAACTGACGTGCCAATATTAATTCTGCATGTTTTAGCATCATCAAATATTTATATATGTGAGCATTTGTAATGGTCCTTAGACTTTAATATTATCATTAGTACATGTTAGGACTCGCGCACTTAGATTTACTAAAAAAATTGTCAAGTCATATGTTGTAGGTATGTAGGGTAAGTTGGATACCTCACGATTGGGATGTCATTAATAGATAAGTTAAGGAAGGATTTTCCCCTACCATTTTTATGGGAGTTGATATCTCGACCCTTTGATTAGAATATAATTGGCATCAAAATTCCATGGTCATGGTGTATCGGCATGTTTATTTCAGATAGTTAAAGAAGTTTGTAGAAAGCATATAGGTTAATGACACCATTGCGCAACCTTCTTGATGAGATATTATGACAGATGGATTATATTACATAGTGAACATTCATATGTGGTTTTCAAAATTGAAACATTAAATTATTTCTCTTGGGTGTCTTGACCCATTACTAGATAGTAATATTGGACTTTATGTAAGCCTACCTAATGTCAATGAGAAAGAATCCTAGAGGGTCACACACTAATTGTTTCTATTAATCTTGATTAAATTTTATTTGAATTTAATTAAGGGAATAAATATTACTCTCAAGACTGAGGAATAATTTTATTCATGTTATACTGATCGCATAAATTAAATAAATATGAATTCACCAGCCTGTGAATAAAAATATATTTATTTATTTTATTAAATATTTAATGAATATTTATTCACCGGTATGTGAATAAAATATTTATTTATGAATAAAATATTTATTTAGGTATTCAATAAATATTGAGGAGTTCGAACAAACCAAGACCGCATCCAGTGATAAATAATTGTTTACCATCCATTAAATATTATTTATCATTTGTGCAAGATAGCGCACACTAAAAAATAATAATTATATTATTATTTTTTGTATTATGGTTTATTAAAGTATTCAATATTTTTTAATTTCTAGTATGAAATTAAAAAATATTTTAAGCTAAAACCTACCACTATAAATATCTTGTTATGGATATTGTGTAATAAATTAAAAAAGAGAGAGAATTATTGCACACAATGAATTATTTTTCAACTCCTCATCTCTCTCCCTCTCATGTCTGAGAATGAAAGAGAGATTTATTCATGATAAAATAATGATCAATCAAGAAATAAAAATGTAGGACACTTGATTCACTGCGCTAGCACCTAGAGATCAAGCGGCATTGCTCGAAGATCATTAGAGAATGTGTGAATCACCTCTAGAAGGATTATACCCTTGTATCCTCACAAGCACAATGAAGGTAATCTGAGTGGGTATTTTCAGATGATCGATATCGACTATAAAGAAAGAAACCTAAGATGCGGTAATTTCTTTCTTATAATCTAAATAAATTAATTATAAACTTAATGTATATGATCTTATATTGGGGTTTGGGGAGATTAATAGTAAAATAAATTTTAATTATCACATTTCCCACCACATGCTTCTTCTACACCTAGAACATTCAAGTGGTATCAGAGGAGTCATGATTAATTTTATAATTATTTATTTGATTATTGATATATGTGCAATTGTGGTTAGATTTTCATTTCATGTTATTCATTCTGTAATACTATTTGAATTAACATGCTTCAACATATTGATCATGATTCATTTTCTTAAAGGTATAAGAATATATGAAGAACGACCAAAGATGTCATCAGGAACTTCCAATTTTTTGGTCGGTAAGACAGGTTTACATGGAATGTAATCGGAAGTACATGTCATGTACCCTAGTGCACTGTATTTGGATGTGCTGAAGGATTCATGATATTCCACGCAGTTACTACACAAGGTGCATTTATTACACACCACATTTAGACTGATCCAGGCTGGCACATGGGTTGTCAAATTACATGGCGTCTATCAGTGTACAGGTCGTATAGTCTACATGGGTTAGTGGTGTAAATTGCACAATCTGTGTGGTCATTATACATGGTCAAAATCACATGAGACTGGGAACCTAGAGAATTTATGATATACACGATGTGTATACGGTGTACATGGTGTGTAGGTCATCAATTATCATTTCCAAAACACACGCCAAAGACCCAGGCATGCATCCTAGACACATGGAAAGTGGAATTCATGGTGTGTTTCTAGTCTTTTCACACCATGTAGTTCATATGAGGTACATTCCACAGACCCAAGTGTGTACCCTAGATACATGGAAACTGAGATATGCGATGTGTAGCTGGTCTGCACACACCATGTAGTATCCCTTTAAAGGATAGAATTAAAAATTACATTAAATTAAAAAAGTGCAGTATTAAAACATTATTTTATTGATTGGAACACCATTGTGTGTTTAATAATTTAATAATGGTTTTAAATAATTTTAAATGCTCAATTAATTTATTATAATAAACATGTTATTATTGGTTTTTCTTTTTATTTTTCATAAATTCCATAAATGATGGGTATCTCCAATTAAGTTAGGGTGATCATTAAGATGAAAGAGAAATAATTAATTAATATAAGCATGTTTATCTTAATAATAAAGAATGAATAAATGAATGAATGTTAGTCAGTTACTTTTGCATATTCATTCCATGTATAACTGAACATGATCTTGACCAAGACCTGTGTATGTGTTGGAATTTATTTAATTTAATTTTTTTCATGGGTTTGAAATTATTTAATATTAAATTAAATGAGGATTTACGAGTCATCCCTCCCTCCATTATTATGTAGGATTTGTATGTCCAAGGATATTTATGTAATCCCCTTTAACCAACACTTTGGTTCCCCTCACATGCATGTGAGTAAAAAATACTTGTAATTAATGGAGCATCTCAAGGAACATAGAGGCGGTTCAAGATGAAACCATGATGATTCCAACTCGGTGATACACATGTGTATAGGTTTAATGTTGTAACTCATTCCAAGACTGGTAAATGGAGTTATTCCCCTAGTCCATAGGTTAATTTAATATTCTCTCATTAAATCAAACATTAGATAAGATCATGATCGATTTATTTACTTTATTTATTTATTTCTATCTATATGCATTTTTATTTTACGTATGAAAGAGTGCAGTCACATAAATAAATGAATTAATATGAAAAGATGGAATTTAAATAAATGTATTATGCATAAATTTTTTATCCAACATGGTTAATTAATTATGTAAAATCCATTTAATATTAAAAATACATGTAAAGGATAAAATAAGATAACATTTATTCATAATAAATTAAAATCCCTCAATTAAATATTAAGTTATACTTGGCCTTCCATTACTTGATTAGGAATGAAACTAATATAACTAAGTGTTTGACCAACCCTTGTAGGGACACTTAATTTTATATAGGGGGTTTGTATGTGGGTTTTGGGTTGACTTAACCAGTTTACATCAAGAGGGGTATCCCTTGCTAGACATGGTGTAATTTGGAGGCAAGTGTTGAGGAAATCCAAGTTAGGATTTTAGGATTGGGAAGTCCACTCAATGGATCAAGGAGTTGCAAGCCTTCAGTTGGAAAATACATGCATACCTAGATACCTTTAAATAGATTGACTAACCCATGTTGGGGGTATGTGAAGGGAAATGTGGATCTTTTCCACTAGAATGTTCTAAAAACTGGACATTTTGAGTTCAATGGTGAGGATTATTGGGACTTGATAAAATAGTGGGAGGTTTCATAAAAACACTTAATCTCACTTAATTTATAATCAAGAAAAGTAATAATAATTTTCTCTTTTAAATTGTAGAACAAATGGAAAGATAATCATCAACATTATCCTTTCAATCTATATTGGAGAAAGACCATATTCTAATTGTCAGTAACTTCCAGGAATGGTAAAGATGCCTTCGGGTTGTTTTGTGCCACGAACAGAAATCATACATGTTAGAATCCTAAATTATTTTTCCACCTCCCAAGGAGGTGAGTGATGAAGAGTTCCTAGTCTATGATAAACGTATGAATGATTCATTCAATGTTCAATGTTTGATTCTTTCATCTATATCTATTGAGCTCAAGAAGTCTCATGAAAACATGGATGCATATAGCATGCTCGAGAATCTTTATGGAATATATTAGGAGAGATCTAGACAGGATCAATTTGAGATTTCCAAAGCACTCTTTAAAAGTAGTATTGTGGAGGGTGCTCCAGTTGTACCTCATGTATTTATGATCATTGGCTATATTGAGTGCCTAGAGGTTCTGGAGGTTAAACTTCAAGAACTAATCTCATTATTGCATCACTCCCTTAGAGCTTCTCTAGTTTTGTTGTAAATTTTAATATAAACATCATTGAGAAGTATCTTCCATATCTTCCCACTCTTATTCTCTAAGTGAATAAGGAGACAAAGTGTGAAAATCCTTTGGTCCTTATAGTGAACAAGAATAAAGTCCAAGAAAAAATCCCCAAGGCCAAGTCTTCTTCACAACACTCTTACAAGAATATGAAGATTAAGGGGTAATAAAGGGGGATAGGATGTTGTTTGTTTCGCATGTGGCAAGAAGGTCTGCAGTAATGGGAATCTTTAAGTGTGTTTTTTATCGAGAGAAATTTATTTATTCCTACAAATTGGGTATTAGATACAACTTTTGGTGCTCACATATGTATTCAAATGCATGAACCAAGTAGATTTAGAAGAATTTTCCAAGGGGAGGTAGATCTATGAGCAGCCAATGAAGCTAAACTTGTTGTTATAACTATCAGGGACTACCACCTCACATTGTCGACTTGAATGGTCTTGGTTTTTAAAGGTTGTTATTATGTGTCATTTGTTACTAATAACATTATATCAGTATCCAGAAGATATACATATGGTTTTATTTTCAAATTTGTAAATAAAAGTTGTTTCTTTTATAAAGATGACATTTGTTATGGTAAGGCACATTTAGATAACGGTCTTTATTTTTTGGACTAAAAATACCATGTAATGAAAATTGATAATGAAACAACCTCACATGAATCATACCACACCCAACTTTGGCATCAATAGCTAGGTTGTGAAAACAAAGATCACTTGAATAAATCACATCAAGATAGATATTTAGATTCTTTTGAACTAAAACCACTTTGTGTGTGTCATGCATGTTTACAAGGCAAAATGGTTAAATCCCATTTAGAGGGAATGGTGAAAGAGACAAAAAGATTCTAGAATTAGTTCATGTAGACATGTGTGGACCATTTCTTATTGAAGAAAGGGGTGGGTGCTCATACATCATAACTTTTAATGATGATTTAAGATATATATTTAGATTCTTTTGAACTAAAACCACTTTGTGTATGTCATGCATGTTTACAAGGCAAAATGGTTAAATCCCATTTAGAGGGAATGGTGAAAGGGACAAAAAGATTCTAGAATTAGTTCATGAAGACATGTGTGAACCATTTCCTATTGAAGAAAGGGGTGGGTGCTCATACTTCATAACTTTTAATGATGATTTTAGTAGATATGGATATGTCTACTTAATGAGGTATAAGTCAAATTCCTTTAAAAAAATAGGGAATACAAGAATGAAGTTGAGAACCAGCTTGGTAAGAAGATTAAGAAACTCCTCTCAGACCATGGTGGAGAATATATTAATCAAGACGTCATTGATTATCTACAAAAGTTTGGGATTTTATCTCAACTCACTCCTTATACACCTAAATGGAACAGTATAAGTGAAAGGAGGAACCATGCCTTATTGATATGGTGAGATAAATAATGAGCTATGTGAGTCTTCTATTATCCTTTTGGGGATACACATTACAAACAAAAGGACATATACTAAACCAAGTACCAACTAAATCAATAAATGGTATTCCATATAAATTTTGGAGGGAATAAAATCCATGTTATCGAATTTACTTGTGTAGGGTAGTGAAACATTTTTTAAGGCCTCTTCAAGTAACAAACTTACACCCTAAGGCGCAAAGTGTACCTTTATAGGATACCCTAAGGAAATAAGGGGATATTTCCTAGACAAATTCTTAGACAAAAATTTTATAGTGGAAAGACATGCCATATTTCTTGAGAGGGAGAACATCTCTAAAAAATATAGTGGGAGTGAGACAAACTTCAATGAAGTCATGACTCAAGGCACACAAGAGTTGGTACGGGAACAGATTCCACAAAGCCCCATGGAAGAAGAAACTATTCTGGAGACACAAGTACTTTATAGGAGTATAAGAGAGGTTAGAGAACTAGAACGTTATGGTTTTCTATACATAGAGGATGGTGACTCATTATTAGTTGATAATAATGATCCTCTAACCTACAAGGAAGCAGTAAGTGGAACAGATGTTGTCAAGTGGAAAGAAGCTATAAATTCTGAAATGGATTCCATGTACCAAAACCAAGTCTAGATTTTGGTAAACCCTCCAGTATATGTAAATCATGTTTTTTGAAAATGGATATTCAAGAATAAACTGTACATGGAAGGGCAAGTCAGTACCTATAAGGCGTGACTGGTTTCAAAAGGGTTTAAACAACATTAAGGCATTGACTACGACGAAACCTTTTCACTAGTTGCAATGCTAAAATACGTCAAAACTATATTTTCCATTAACTCCTTCCATTATTAAGATATCTGTAAAATGGATGTAAAAATATCCATCCTTAATGGGAACATTCAGGAAGATGTCTATATGACACAACCCAAAGGGTTTATGACTCCAAAGGATTCCAACAAGGTATGAAAATTGTAAAGATCCATTTATGAATTAAATCAAGAATCTAGGTCATAGAGAATTTGTTTTTATGAGGCCATAATGGAATTTGGTTTCATAAAGAACGATTGTGAGCAGTGTTTCTATAAACAGTTTAGTGGGAGTGCGATCGTTTTCTTAATAGCATATGTCGATGGCATATTAATTATTGGAAATAAAATATCAATCTTATGGTCTTTTAAAGTTTGGTTGAATAAATGATTCTTCATAAAGGACTTATGTAAGGCATTATATATTATTGGGATCAAGATCCATCATGATAGATACAAGAGACTGGTCGGCCTAAGTCAAGGTACATATATTGACAAGATCCTGAAAAGATTTGGTATGGAACAATCTAAGAGGGGATTGTTGCCAATGTCACATAACATTCATCTTTCAAAGAAAATGTAGCCTCAAACACATGAAGAAATAAATGGAATGTTAAGGATTCCATAGGCATCAGCGATTGGGTCAGTCATGTATCATATGCTATGTACTAGGCTAGATGTTGTCTGCGCATTAAGTATGGTAGGTAGATATCAAACTGATCTAGGTGACCACCATTGGATGGGAGTCAAGACTATCCTTAAGTATCTGAGGCATACTAAGGATATGTTCCTAGTCTATAAAAGAGATGAGGAACTAGTCATCAGATGACATGCGGATACTAGTTTACAAACAGATCAAGATGACATGAAATCACAAACGGGATACATCTTCACTCTAAATGGAGGTGATGTGAGCTGGAAGAGCTCAAGGTAGGATGTGGTTGTAGAATCTATTGTGGAGTCGGAGTATATTGAGGATTCTAAGGTAGCAAAGGTATCAGTATGGATACACAAAGGAGCCAAGGTCACATTAGCAGGTGAAACATGTACTTTGGAAGTATCGTCTCTTGAGGGATTTTTCTCAGAGAGGCGAGGTTTCAATAAGTATCATTTTCACAGAAGACAACATGGAAGTCCCCTTGACTAATTTTTTGACTCGGAAGAAACATGATTATCATGTGAGATCTGGCAGAATAAAAGTTGTAGGCGGTTAGCTATAGTCCAAGTGGGATTTTATTGGAGTTGGTGTCCTAGGACCAACTGACTGTACTTTGATTACATGTATATTTGATGTATTGAATATTAATTAAACATATTATTACATGTTGTTCATTGTTTTTCAGGACTTTAATATAATAATGTCATAGATTACTTGTCGGATTGATAAGGTCATAGTAGTTCTTCGCTATGATGAGAACCTTGAAGTGCTATGAAAATATTCTTAATATAGTTCTACAGTTAGATAACATACTATGATGGGACATGTGGTATATAGAATGTCGGATGTCAATACTCATAAATGAATAAAGCTTCTTCTCATGAAGTTCGCACTTGGTAATCTCCAAGATAGAAAATTATGAGAATAGACCTACCAGTAGGAATTCCACATATTTTGGTGTCATTAGATATTCCTATCTACGAATGTGTGTAATGATCTGTAAACTTTAAGATTATCATTGATGCATGTCATAACTCACACACTTATATTTATTGAAAAAAATTGTAATGTCATATATTGGCGGGAAGTAGGGTATGTTGGATGTGTTATGATTGACAAGTCACTAATGGATAAGTTGAGGAAGAATTTGTCCCTTCCATCTTTATGGGAGTTGATATCTCGACCCTTTGATTGGAATATAATTATCACCTAAATTCCATGGTCATGGTGTATTGATGTGTTTATTTCATATAGTTAAAGAAAGACAGATTGAGCATATAGGTTGACGACATCATCGTGTAACATGCTTGATGAGATATTATGAAAAAAGATATTATATTACACAATAAGTGTTCATATGTGGTTGTCGACGTTGTGACATTAAGTTCTTTCTTTTGGGTGTTTTTACCTATTGTTAGACAGTAATCTTGAACTTTAGACAAGCACACCTAATACCAATGAGAAAGAATCCTAGAGAGTCGCACACTAAGTGCTTTCATTGATCTCGATTAAATTATATTTGGATTTAATTAATGGAATAAATGTTATTCTCAAGACCGATGAATAATTTTATTCAAGTTGTATTGATCGCATAAATTAAATAAATATTTATTCACTGGCATGTGAATAAAAATATATAATTTATTTTATTAAATATTTAATAAATATTTATTCACCTGTATGTGAATGAAATATTTATTTATGAATAAAATATTTATTTGGGTATTCAATAAATACCGAGGAGTTCGAACGGACTAAGACCACGTCTGGTGATCAATAATTGTTTACAAACCGGTAAATATTATTTATCATTTGTGCAAGATGGCGCATGCTGCAAAATAATAATTATATTATTATTTTGCTGCATTGGGTTTATTAAAGGATTAAATATTATTTGAGGGCTGACATGCAATTAAACAATATTCTAACATAAACTCTACCTCTATAAATAACCCATTATGGCTATTGTGTAGGAAATCGAAAAAGAACGAATTGTTGCGCACACCAAATTATCTTTCGACTCCTCCATCTCTCTCTTTCTCAAAAACGAGAACGCAAGAGAGATTTATTCAAGATCAACGAACAAGTAATCAAGAACAAACAGCGCAAAAAACTTGAATCGCCGCGCTAGCACCCAGAGATCGAGTGACATTACTCAGAGATCATTGAAGCACATGTGGATCACCACTAGAAAGATTCTACCTTTGGATCATCAAAAGCGCAATGAAGACAATCCAAAAGGGACTTTTTGGATGTTCGACATCAACTACGAAGAAAGAAACCTAATACGAGGCAATCAATTTCTTCTAATCTGAATAAATTAATTATAAACTTAACGTGCAAGATCCTCTATTGAAGTTTCAGACAATTGATATTAAAAGAAATTATAATTATCACGTCGCTCATCGTGCGCTTCCGCTATGCCTAGAATCTTCAGGTCTCTCCACAATAACACCTTAGGCCATTGCTGCTAGTCGCCAACCTTTAACGTACGAGGAGGCACGCCTAAGGCCACATAACACCGCCAATCCAAACACTGTAGAGTGGCTCGAGCGGGGGGCATTACATGTTAAATGCGATAAACACTCATAATTAAGTGTCCTCAAATGTAGTGAAGTGTTGTAAACGCATTTTGGTAAAAGGTGTTAGGCACAACCTTAGTTTAATTAATTTGACCCTTTCAGTCCTGGCAATGACTGTTATTATGACATGTCAGCTGTAATATTTTTAAATTTGTTTCATGTCATGATTTTGAATGTATGTATTCATTGTTTTCAATGGGTCTCGCGCCTTTGGGGCGAGAAAGGCATAAATCAAGGAAGAGTGAATTATATCTTATACTGATTGTTAATTATTATAAAATTTTATGATGAGGGAAAAATATTTGAGTTAATCTTTTCATAAATTAGGTGCATTCCCATAGTACATTCACATTACAGTTACAAAAATGACATGTGGATTATTTTGTAATTTTTTGGGTTGAATTAAGACATGTTTTTTGCAGTGGCATCGACCTTGCATATAGTGAGACATAAACATTATGATATGGGTCCACCATTTATGTTTTTTATTAACATTTTGCATGACCTTTCACATTGGGTTAAGACTCAATGTGTGTGTGCGGTTTCCTTTTTAAGGTTGTGTATTAAGACACTAACCACTTATAATAAATGATTTTACCTAGAAGTGTTTAGATCATTTATTAACAAAATGTCTTCAGGTTACTTAACAAATGTTATTAAAATTACTAATAAAATAAAAAACAATGTGATAGAGTACATGTTCTGTGTTTTAAAAATATTAAAAATGTTTTAAAAATTGAATAATTGGTATTTGAAACACATAATATAAAAATATATATTTAAACATTTATTCCAAAAAACAGATAATAATAACCATCTTCAAAATACGTTTAATTATAATAATATTATTAATATTAATTTTAAGTGTTCCCGTAGCTGGTCGAGCCAACCACCGATCTAACCAGCACCGGAACTATTCCTCTGTCCTCTTCCCCGGCAACCAGAAATTGCTCCGCCATGAATAAATGACAGCCCGCTTCCCCTGTTTCCCCTTTATATATGTTTCCAACTCTCCTTTCTTAGATTCTCCGCCTGAGACTCTCACTCTCTCATTCCACAGGGCGTGGTGGCCATTTCCAGGTACATTTCTACGCCTTTTTTGGTTTCTGCTTCTTATTTTCTCCTTCTTCATTCTATTAACAATGTGGAAGAGCTTGTTGAGCTAGAACGTTACGGACTGAAGTTTAGTTTCGCACCGAGGTAAAGGCTGTTGATCTCAACTGTCCTTCAGCCTGCACGTCCGAAGATTTGGGTTCGGATTTGGTTCTGTGTTGTTTGATCTTTATTTTTGCAAAATTTGGGAATTTCCTTTGAAAAGGTATATCCATCATCTTCAGGTCCTTAACACACTGATGCGATGAAATGATCTGCTGTGGTAATACCGAAGTTTTTTTGATTGATCTGGTGTGAATTTTCCTCCCATTCTCATTTGTTCAGAATGTGATGATTTGGAAGGAGAGATTGTGATTTTAATGAATATCGATAAATCCCAAATTTGAAAAATATAACAAATCGTTTTCGTCCATCCTGGATGGGACGACAATCCCTATCCCTATCAAGCAGTCATATTCTCTTGGGAAGAACCACCATGGAAAACTCAAACTAGTCTATTGGTCCTAAATTATCGTTAACCTTCACTCTTCTCACCACTGGGTTTCACACGATATTAATGATCATTATTTTACATGTTCGCAGATCCCTTTGACCCTGCATCATGGCCACTGGGCAACTATTTTCCCAGACTACACAGGCATTATTCTACAATTACAAGCAACTTCCCATCCAGCGGATGCTTGATTTTGACTTCCTCTGTGGTGAGTTCAGCTCCGCTCTCTCTGTTATCAGGGGTGATAAGCACTCAGTAGATCTCTGTATTTGCTTTAAATGTTTGTATCTTTTTCAGGTAGGGAGCTTCCTTCCGTGGCTGGTATCATAAATCCTGGTTCTGAAGGTTTTCAAAAACTTTTTTTTGGTCGACATGAGATTGCTATACCCGTACATTCAAAGTATCTACTCTTTTAAAACCAGCTCTTATTTTCCTTTTTTTTACTCTGATACGTGTTCAGTAACTTCAATTGTCTGAGCTCGTCACTGAATTTATTCTTTCTAACAGAGTATCTTGTCACACATTCTTTTTGAAATGTGCCTGTTAAATTTGTTTGGCTGATTTTCATTTGGATGATTTATGCAGCATCCAGGCAGCTTGTGGGGCGCATCCTACCGCTGATGTTTTTATCAACTTCGCATCATTTAGGAGGTCAGTCCACATCTCTTAACTCTTTGTCTTCCCATTTGGTGCAGCTGTCCTTTATTTTTTAAATAAGTGAATTGTCTTAATATGTGTCAGTGCTGCGGCTTCATCCATGGATGCTTTAAAAATGCCGACCATTAGGGTTGTGGCCATAATAGCTGAAGGTGTCCCTGAATCAGACACCAAGCAGTTGATTGCATATGCACGATCAAACAATAAGGTAAATAAGTGATATTGAGGATTTGTTAATAACTGACAAGAATTCAGTGACCCATGAGTGGTTTCATTTTGAATGGAATTTGCAGGTGATTATTGGTCCAGCAACTGTTGGTGGCATTCAGGCTGGCGCCTTCAAGATTGGTGACACTGCTGGAACAATTGATAATATAATTCATTGCAAACTTTACAGGCCTGGATCTGTTGGCTTTGTCTCGAAATCTGTATGTGGTGATTTTGCCACTTAAAATGGAGTGGTATTTTGTTGAGGCTGCGTACTTATGTTGGGTTATCCCACATCAGTTGTAGAAGGGACCGGGGTGTTCTATATAAGTGTGAGGGGAAACCTCACCTCATGGGCTAGCTTATGGGGTTGAGAAGGATAACACTTGACTATGGCATCGGAGCCCAGGCTACAACAACTTTGTTCAATGGCCTGGGTAAATTCAGTTGATGAAGATCCAACCAAGGCCCTGATGTGTGGGGGAGAGATTGTTGGGCTGTTCCACATTGGTTGTGGCTGGGGTTTTCAATACTAGTGTGAGGGAAAACCTCACCTCATGGGCTAGCTTTTGGGGTTGAGAAGACCCAATAACACCTAAAACTTCATGCTCTACTCTCTTTAATGAATCACAATGAAAAACAAAACTGAAGCTGACTCAACCAGCCCACCACCACTGGCTTCTTAATTTTTTTGTTGCTTCTCATTCTTAATTTGTTAAATCTTCAAGGACATTCAATATTTTGCATGTGTTGTTAAATGTTGTTATTGTTCACATCTTCAAATGCAGGGTGGCATGTCTAATGAGCTATACAACACAATTGCCCGTGTGACTGATGGAATCTTCGAGGGTATCTCATATCACCTAGCTGTCCCATTTAAATCTCCTTTCACTGCTGCCTTGTGCCTTCTTTTTGCTTAAGATATAACTTCTTTCATTGTTGAAACCCGTTCAGGTATTGCAATTGGAGGAGATGGGTTTCCCGGATCTACTCTTTCTGATCATGTTCTGCGGTTCAACAGCATACCACAGGTGCATTTTCCATTTTCTCCTTTTTGAATGTTTGCACTCTTCGTCATTTTGATATTCAATTTCAAGCTTCACATCATTGTACAGAAAAAATGGGCAAATCTGTTGGATGACTTTGCACTTGTATTGCGTTTCTGTTATCTGTAATCTAGTTGGGACTGAATTTATTCATTTTTTTGACTAAAACATTTTTTTTTTTTTTGTGTATCTTAGGTTAGGATGATGGTTGTGCTGGGGGAACTTGGTGGACGAGATGAATATTCCCTTGTAGAGGCATTCAAACAGGGAAAAATCAATAAACCCGTGGTTGCATGGGTTAGTGGAACATGTGCGCGGCTCTTTAAATCAGAAGTACAATTTGGTCATGCTGTGAGTTATCAACCATAATTGTCTGCATTAAGTGAGATTAAATCCCCACTATCAAGTCAACTGTTTGGAAATTTGCTTAATCACCCTCATCATCTAAATTAGGGAGCCAAAAGTGGCAGTGACATGGAGTCTGCACAAGCAAAGAATCAAGCCCTGTGCGATGCTGGAGCTGTTGTTCCTACTTCATATGAAGCTTTTGAAGCAGTAATTAAAAAAACGTTTGAGACACTAGTATGTTTCTTCTCAATACTCTGCATACATGTGTCTTGGCTTGTCTCAATTTTGAGAAACTCCTTGGTTCCTTTTCTTCTAGGTCAATGATGGGAAGATCACGCCCACTAAGGAAGTGAAACCTCCACAAGAAGTGAAACCTCCACAAATCCCAGAAGATCTGAGCACTGCTATTAAAAGTGGGAAAGTTCGTGCTCCAACACATATTATTTCCACCATCTCTGATGATAGAGGTGAGATTGAAGCTCATTTAGTTTCTTGTTTACAATAATGTTTTCGTGAAGTGGGTGCATCATTATCCTTCATTTCACTTTGAAGGTGAGGAGCCATGCTATGCTGGTGTGCCAATGTCATCCATCATTGAACAGGGGCTTGGCGTGGGTGATGTTATCTCGCTTTTATGGTTCAAACGGAGTCTTCCCCGGTACTGCACTAAATTTATTGAGGTAAGCTATTTACAAGTGCAATTCTTTTACCAAATCCATCTCTATCTTGCATTCTTGCTTTTAGGATTCATTTCCCCCTTGTCTTGTCAAAGTAAATGAAGGGAAAAAAGATTATGTTTTTGTGTTTGGTTCTATATTTTTGAACAAAATCAATGCTGTCCAGCTGTTTTCGATCAGATGGAGTAAATTTTACGCTTGTTCTTAACTTGATCAGATTTGCATCATGTTATGTGCTGATCACGGTCCTTGTGTATCTGGTGCTCACAACTCCATAGTAACGGCAAGAGCTGGAAAGGACTTGGTTTCCTGCCTCGTCTCAGGTACTTCGGATTTCAGTTGTTGAATTCTGTCACCATGAAGGCCGTGTTTGATTTCAGAAAACGTTTATTGTTTTCATTTTCCAAAAATGCCTTAGAAAACATGTTGGAAAGTGTTTTGGATAGTAGGTGAAAATGAGAATGTGTGTGATTGATCTCCTTTTGCATTTTCATTGTCCTGGAAACACGCAACTAGGTTTGAAAACAAAAAATGTTTTCCAAAGCCAAACACAACCTTAGTGTATGGGTTCCAAACTAGGCGCTTACATGAAATGGAAAATGAAAGTGGCTGGGTTTTTGTGACAGGCTTGCTTACAATCGGACCACGTTTCGGTGGGGCCATTGATGATGCTGCTCGATATTTCAAGGATGCTTATGACAGGGTGTGTTTTATGGTGCATTTCTCCATGCAAAGTGAAGGGAAATGCTCGTCCTTGTTGATAGTTTATCATGAAAAAACAACTGCTTCATTGCTTGTCAGGGGCTTTCACCTTACGAATTCGTTGAGAGCATGAAAAAGAAGGGCATCCGTGTTCCTGGAATCGGACACAGGTCTGAAGTTAGTGTCTATTTGTTTCCCATGCTTCCTAAAAGTCAGAACGCGGGAACTGATTATTCGTTTGAACATAAGGATCAAGAGAAGGGACAACAGAGACAAGAGAGTGGAGCTGCTGCAGCGATTTGCCCGCGCGCAGTTCCCTTCGGTTAAATACATGGAGTATGCTGTTCAAGTGGAGGACTACACCCTCTCCAAGGCAAATAATCTGGTCCTGAACGTCGATGGTGCGATCGGATCGCTCTTCTTAGATCTCCTCGCTGGTAGTGGAATGTTCACCAAGCCCGAGATTGATGAGATTGTGGAGATTGGCTATCTGAACGGGCTCTTCGTGTTGGCTCGCTCAATCGGTCTCATTGGGTGAGTGAATTCTTTCTCAGGAACCATTCCACCACACCACTCTCTTAATCCCTTAGATATGGTGGGTTCTTCTTATTAATGCACTATTCACCAAGTTGCTTGTTGCCATGGTGCTTCACATCATCTTCTTGGCTTGGTTGGTTCTTGGGCATGACTGATTTCTCTTTTATATGGGATTTCAGGCACACCTTTGACCAGAAGAGATTGAAGCAGCCTCTATATCGCCACCCGTGGGAGAATGTCCTCTACACCGAATGAGACCGGGAATGGCGCGGCATGGCATGCTACTTTCGACAGGTATGTTCCCTATCAGGTTAGATTAGTTGGTATTTTGTGTCGGAATTGCAAATCGTAGGGTTGAGATTCGTCAATTGCGGTATGTGATATTTAATGGAAGATTAAGGGAGGTGTTATGACACTAAGCTTTGTTTTGGGGACCTATTGTTTTCATGGATTCCTCATGTATTATCATTTGTCGGTGATTCTTGTCCAAACTCCTTTTGTGTGAGTGGGGTTTTACATAAAATTGCATCCCTTAACCCCATAAAAAACATAGGCACTCATGTTTGAAAATTAAATACATTCCATAAAATACAAATGTAAAAAACAAGGGAGATAAATATTTCTTATGTGTCATTGATCTTTTGGTCTCTACCATTTTGATTATGTTTATATATGATCTTTGGCCTCCTTGAAGTTCAGGAGAAGCTCCCTTGAGAATCCTTGAATTTCTCTCTTGGAAGGGCTGCATAGACATAACCCAACCCATATCAGGATCTTGAGACTTGGTAGGTGTCTCCCCATGTCCGCCTCTAATAGATTTGGAGTTGACGACGACAGAATCATGCAAATGAGATGCATTATCCTCAAATGATAAACTTATAACATGTAACTCTATTGCATGTAGATTCAAATAAACATTCTAGTTAACATATCCACAATCATGATAATATCACTTGTTAATGCATGAATGTCAAGAAACCTGATCAATACACAACAAAAACAACAAAAGAAACTCCTCAATACATTTGGGAGTCCAAAGCCCAAGGGTAGGGGAAGGTACAAGCCCACACAACTCCAACCACCTTCAGCCATCGTCCACACTAGCAAAAATTCTCAAATACCACCCAAACAATATCATCAACACCTTTGTTGAAGCAACCGGTAGGAAACACAATGATGAAATGCAAACATGTATGTAGGAGAGAGTAAAAAGTATTCGATATGATCTCAAAACAATATACTCCACCAAATCAATGTGAATATAAAAAACTATGCATGGACATAACAATGTAAACCAACTGAATGGAGGACAACTCAAACCCAAGAGAAAGATCCAAAACCTAGAGCTACTCATCACTTACAACAAATTAATCACTCACCCATCGTGTATAATGACTCGAACCTCACATATGTTAGAAATCATACATCACACACTCCCAAGATATCTATATCGTATCAATCATTAGGAGCATCCCCCTCTTCACATAAAATCCTCATCCTCATTACGGGTCAGTCCTTCAAACTAGGTATCCTATCTCGAGAAACACCACCACTTTCCTTGATGAGCCCTTGAGTGCCATCACTTCCTGAGGGCGGTGGGTCAGAGTTTACAAAATAAAGTTCACGTCCTTCTCACTACCCAAACTACTAAAGTGTAGTATAGTAACAGAGAATTTAAGGTTGATTCAGTAGGAATAGGCTCCCAAATCCTAGTATAGTAAATCTTTCTTAATTTTTGGTTTGAAAGTCCAGAATTAAAATATAACGAGTAATTGAAAACATAAGTAAAAGAAAAGTGGTGTGATTGTGAAAACTTTTCTATTAAAAACAAAGACGATGGACCAATTTCAGAGGATGTATTTTCCTAAAAATTATTACTTTATTAACTTATGGAATGGAATGAATTAATTTGTTATGAGATCCCTTAAAGGTAATTAATCTCCACTCATTCAAAGTCTGCAAATACTATAATTTGTTCAATTCGCTATGGTCAAAGGAGTCTAAATAAACTAATGTGCATTATGTGTCAATCTCTATTGCAAAAGAAGAATTAAAGACTACTCTCACATACCCATCATTCCCTACCATGCCTCACTTACTCATCACTTCTCTCAAAGAATAAATAAAGAATGTGACAAAGGATGTGCTCAACATAATACTAAATTGAAATATTCAATCCACAAGATAAATCCATCAATTACATTCAATCACCATTCTCCTACTCTTGATTCACCATCCCTTAAGAGATTACTCCCCAATGACAGAATTGACATCCATCATGAATAAAGAAGTTATCTTGAGAGATGAAAAAGACATGCACATAGAACAGAGAATCAACACAAACATGCAAGATGGAAAGAAAAACCACACTAGCATTGAAGAATTCAATTCTATAATCCACAACAAGAATCTCCTTGTCAAAGTTCTCTTTAGAAGAGTAAAAATCGTCCAAAAGTGGCTAAAACTCTCAAGCAATTTGAAAACAAAACATATATATAATCCTAGACTAAGTCATAGTGCAATGTTACACATTGCAACGTGGGAGTTAAATCTCAGCTATATGCCCCCTATCTTTTCTCCTCGGGTGGCCATAATCATGATGCAAGGTATGTGATTAGGGCGTGAAGGAGGTCTCCCAATTTCTTTAAACTTTGAATCCCTAAGGATCCCGATGCAATCCTTGAATATTTTGGACGTGATTTAAATTTCAAAACTTTATCTTAGTCTGGTTGTAGCATGAAGGGTGGTCTCGGTTGCGACATGGAATCTGAGCGCTTCAATGGTTAACTCAGTCTTCTTCGATTTGTGGGTTGAAAGCAGGCATCACGACACAATGGCTTCTCAGTTCCTCCTAGTCACTCATACACAGTTGCTTTGCGGTGTGATGGTCCTGATCATAACGTAATGGATGATTCACCTTCTTCCAAGTTATTAGTGCACAACTCCATTGTGGCATGACTGCATTAGGTTGTTCCATGTGTTAGGATCACTCTGGGATATACTCAACATGGGGGGGGGATCAATGTTGGCGCCATTTTAAATCAATTTATCCTTTTATCCCTTTTTCATATTTGACCGATTAAGATCTTGATCCTCTCATTCTCTCACCTCGCCTTCGTTCTTCAACTCACACACACAAAGTGGACAAGATATTTACAAGGTTCACCTTTCAATAAGAAAGGCTAGTCCTTGGTGCAATTAGGAAACACTCCACAATCACACAAACCACTATAATGAGAAAGTAGTTACATTGGGTTGGCCAGAAAACAATCATGAACTGGAAGTGTGGTACCTTACACTTAAGAGGGGGGGCAAAAAGTGATCCTAATTGATGGTGTGTTTGGTTTCCGCTCATCCTTAAAGAGGTCATTTTGGGAATTAAAAAAAATTATATTTGGATGGATGGAATGGTGATAGCCTAGTCCAAAATTCATCTTCCTGCTGGATCTTTATACTACATGTGTACATAGTATTCAACTTCTTCAAATCTTTTGCAACATCAAGAGAGTCCTCCACCAGATGTGACTTCTGTTGAATGTCGCAGTGCTGCAACGTTCTTCCCCTCTTCCTCTCTTATTTACAAAGCAGCAAGTAAACAAAAATTCTTCTTTATTTGTATGCACGATAGTACACACACTCTCTTCACAACAGTAAGTCTGAGTGCTGCTCCTTCCCTCTATTTTTTCTGTGCAAACCGAATTGCACTCCCTCCTTATGAACTTCTTGACCAAATCAACCAATTCTTCTTATTCTTCTTCTTTCTATGCAATATAGCTGCACACCACTCTCTTATCTTCTTTTCTCTTCTTCCCTCTTCACTTATCCTCTTATTCTTCAGTACATA
Source organism: Viscum album (assembly GCA_963277665.1). Classification (NCBI taxonomy): domain Eukaryota; kingdom Viridiplantae; phylum Streptophyta; class Magnoliopsida; order Santalales; family Viscaceae; genus Viscum; species Viscum album. The sequence continues at coordinate 493,903,796 of OY728159.1, read as the reverse complement.
TAATCTACATTGGTTCTTCTTTTTCCCTTGTTCTTCTTCACTGCATATGATCTACACTGATTCTTCTTATTCTTCTTAACTTAGACACATCATTGGAATAAAAATTGTGTTGGGTTTTTCCCTCTTTTTTCTTTGCACACATAAATTCCTTTTTTCTTGAATAATAGTGTTGAACCTATCTAACTTTGAAATCTTTTTTGAACTGGAAGAATGTATATGATAATAAATATTTGCAGTGTCGATTACTTCTTTCCATATTCTTTGCTTCCATATGCATTCAAAATATTGTGTGAATGAAATATTTTGAATTACCAAGATTATTGGCAATTCAAAACCCTTAGATCTTGACCTTTATTATCTTTCAACAAATCCACAATCTATCCACATCTTTTTATCATTTAAAATGCCTGAAGACTCAACATTAATTGTTCCCATGATAATAGACAATATCATACATCTTTACCTATAATAACCATGGATAATAATTGTAAGTTAATATAAAATAATTGACATGACTTCACCATTCTTCAAAAACTTCTCTTTCAATCCATGGTAAATTGCATGCATTTAAAACACTTTTGAATATGCATGCTTCTCGAGTAAATGTTGCCATGGCTCCTTCTTCATTTGTGGCACAACCCTCACACTCTCTTCTCCCTCATTTTTCATATTCCCCTTCTTCATCTCTCTATAATTAATATATGTTCATTTAAGATCACCATACATACACCAATATATGTGTGAAATCGTGAATCATTCATGGCTTCTTTATAAATACCATCGAACCTGCAGACATCTCAAATTCACTAAGTCTTGAAGGCTCACACATAAATACACGCTTATCCAAAGCCTTACAAACATTCCTTTATCATTATTTTAGCCCTAGTAAAGTCATACACTCATGAAGTCTTAAGGTCATGAAGACTTATGCTCAGGATCAGAGTCATATGATCAACTTCAAAGTCTTACACTCCTGCTCAGTGATAACAACAACTTAATATTCTTTACAACATCATTTTAAATTTGATGTTGTTCACTCTAAATATATTTTTCTTCAATATCCTTGATTGAATAACAATCTCATTGTGATGCTTAATCGATGAAGATCAGCACAAGAGCATCGTTTCACATATTTATTTAGATATTCCACAATGCAAAGCACTTCGTGAATTCCCTCTTTCTTCTTCTATTTTCCTTCAAGAATTGCGATGAGAATTATCATGAAATATAGTACACTAAAGCTTGACATACCTGTCATAAAATGAATTCACCATCCCCTTCTTCTCATCCTTATGTAATATAATGCCAATTGCATTTCACTATCTTTGTATTGATCTTCGAGACTTAACAACTCTTCCACTGCTCCTACCGTGTGTGTCCACGGTCACTTGACCTACCGTGCGTGTCCATGGTCACTTGATGATTAGCCAATAAAAATACATATTTTAATTACATTTTAATGGTATTAAATGTTCATTTTTGATCTTATGGTCCAAAGTTGGTGGATTTTAATTTTGAACATCCATTCTTATCTTATGTGCACTTCATGCCTAATGCACACCAATTTAGGCCCAATGATTCATATGATTTTAAGGATTGTAATTATCCATATTTTAATTTGATATTTTGTGAACTGTATCTAAACTTAAATATAAACATTTTTTATTCAGGGATCAATGGGAGATTCATAAAGGATGATGGAGATATTTGGTGATGAAAGGAAAGCATTCTAGAGAAGGCAGATTGGACACCAGCCCACTGATGAGAATGTGGGACCCACAATACAAACCCAATGAAGCCCAACTTTTGTGGGATGCTAGAAGACATATATAGGAACAAATAATTCTTCAGGATCCAGTGCTAATTAGGCCTCCATGATGGCAATTAAGGTGACCCAAATAGAATATCAAAATCTGAGCCATAATCTGCGGCCCAGAATATTATCCAACTAAATCGGATATAACTCCAGATTCCCAACTCCAAATGGGCCCAAATTTTACAGGTGGTTAGGAGACATCCGGAGATCCATTTTCTTATTCTATGGAACACTCTAATTCGACCATATAGAAGGTCGTTTCGACGCGTTTGTTCGGTGGTTTCAAGCTGGCTGCCACCTCGGGTCAAGAGTGGAAAAGTCCAAGTTCCACAAGCTTTCCACCACCCTAGGCCTACCATAATCAAGTGGATGATTTGTACTGTTGGATTCTTGACCCAAGGATCCCAAAATACCTATTTAAGGCAGTGGTGATGGAGGATTTTATCATCTTTGAGCTTTGTTTTCATCTTAATGTTATGCTGCCAATTTGATGTTGTAATCGCATTCCCTCAATTATAAGTTCCTTGAATTACCTTAGCTTCTTTATAAAAGTTCTTCATCTTATCTTTTTCTATTCTTCTTTTTATCACTTTGATACCGTTTCCACAAGGTGTGAACTTGTTCATACCAAACCTTGTGAGATTATCACACAACGATGGAGTGATTGTTATTTCATTGTTTTTTTACTTCTCCAATTCCTCCCCCATGAGTCTACTTTCCACTTCCATTGAAACCATAGGATCAATGGAGGGATAACCCACTTATGGGTTGATCCAAGGTAGTAGAAAGGGGTTGTATTGGATGTTATTTTTCACTATCTTAATCTCTAATCACTTCTTTAAAATGAGATTTTTATTTGATGATTTTAAAACTTCTTCATCCTTATTGAATTTTAAGGCCACACATTTCATGTGCTAATACGAACCTTTACCTTGGAGTGCTCAAATATTTGATCCTTCATGTGTATAGGTGATTAGTATTAGGGTGTGTAGGCATTAAAACAGTGAGTGATGATTTTTTTTGATCTTCTTAAATGAACTCATCTCAAATATAAGAAATTGAAACAGTTGAAAAGGGAATGCATCCAATCCACCCCAAGTGATAACCTAGGATCAACTCATACTTTAAAATTGAATTAACTTCAGTGTCTTAGAGTTCACTTAAACCCATATAAAATCAACCCAAGTTGGCCACTTCATAGCCAAAAACAGTCCATAGAATGTACGTGTCTATAGGTTTCTTCTTAGGTCTATGAGGATTTGACAACCCAAGCTAAACTATAAGGACCGTTCTACCTTTATCTTTTGGGTAAATTTGAGCGTGAATCAAATTTTGGCGCTGTTTCCGGGGACCCAAGTAATTCATCTCAACACACATTCTATTCTCCCCCATTTCTTCTATTCTCACCCAAGATCTTTTATCTTTTACTATTCTTGTTTTTTTTCTTTTGGCGCATGTATGCCTACACTCGTGATCAATCAAACCGTCTAGTTAGGGTGGATAGTCCTGGGGTTGGGGAGTCAAGTACACCAAGGTAACTCTTCCCATTAGATCCTAATCTTCTTAATACTCTAGAGTAAAAAATTGAGCCTATTTCAATGGAAGGTCTTCAAAGAAACCAACTCATAAACCCGGGTGGGAACCAAAATGGAAACCCAAATGAGACAGCCCCAAACTTGGGGAATGCAATCGATCAAACCATGAATGACTACCAAAAACCTTCCTGAACCAATGTCCCCTAATGAATTAGACACAACTTCCTAAGAGATTCCAACTACATCTTTAAACCCCATGTCCTAAACCACCTTCCTACATTCCATGGAATGGAGTCTGAGATGCCCTACCTTCACATTAAGGAGTTCAATGACATTGTAGAAACCATGTGTCCCCCACATCAAATTGAATCAGCTAAGACGAGGCTATTTCCTTTTTCTTTAAAGGACAGAGCTAAAAATTGGATAAAAAATTTGAGAGCATCATCCATAAACTCTTGGGACCAATTACAAAGGGAATTCTACAAAAAATACTTTTTCCACCACAAAACAATTACACTTAAAAAGAGTATCTAAAACTTTTTTGAAAAAGTGGGAGAGTCATTCTATGAAACATGAGAGAGGTTCAAAGACACTCTAAACATGGTTCCACACCATGGTTTTTCTATTCCTGAACAAGTGAGAATTTTCTATGAAGGATTGGGTCCGGGGAACAAACAATTCATTGACATGAAGTGTAATGGAACCTTTAAAAACAAATCCCCAAATGATGATTACAAGTATCTAGAAAGACTTTCTGAACAAAACCAAACATGGGGAACTTCACCTTATTCTGAAAAGCCACAAAGAAATACTGGAATTCATACACTTAGAGAAGAGGAAATCCTTAGGGCTAAACTCGCAGCACTCTCTAGGAAGGTTAAATAGATAGACCTTAGGAAAGTCCATGAAATCCAAACTGTAGACCCTATTTGCACAATTTGTGACAAACATGACCATAAGACAGACAACTGCCCAAACATTCCATCCATCAAGGATGTTCTTTTAGGAGGACCCCCAGTGGAAGTAAATGCCTTGAACTTTCAAAAGCCTCAATACCAAAACAACTTTAACCCAAGGTATAATGACCACCCAGGCTTCTGCCGAAAAGATAACCAACAACCTAGCGAACCACAGGGACAAAATCTCTACCCCCATCAGAACCATCAAATCCATAACTAGTTCCAAACCCAACCTATCCAATACCAACAGCCACCGGTCCATTTTCAACAAACCATCCCACCTCAAAAATATCCCATTGGGATAAACCAATCTTCTCAAGCACCAACCCAAAATGTTCCATAAAGCCTACTAGAACACCTGTGCAAAAAAATGGAAAGAATGAACTCGGAAGTCTCTTCCCTTAAACAAGAAATTCAAACCATCAAAACTGGAAAGGCACCCATGCCTACTCAGGTGGTACCATCCTCAAATTCAAGGGGAGAGTCAACTTGCACTCAAACAACTCATGAACAAATAAAGGCTGTGACTGTTTTAAGAAGTGAGAAATCAATTGAGAAACCTGAACAACTAATTCAGAACCCATCTAAAGATTCAAACTTGGATGAAAATTCAAATGAACCAAATGATCAAACTGAAAAACATGATAACATTTTCAAAGAAACAACTCTTCAACAAACAACCCCACAACCTGCACCATTTCCTCAACACATGAGGAGGAAAACCAAGCCTGAATTGAGTGAAACATTGAGGGAAATATTCTCACAAGTCAAGTTGAACATTCCCCTTCTCGATGCAATCCAAACCATACCTGCCTACTCAAAGTACCTTAAGGAATTGTGCACTTTTAAAAGAAAAATTTCACATAAAAACCAAGTCCTTTTGGATGCTAATGTGAGTACCACCATTCAAGGGACCATTCCTCCTAAGTTGAAAGATCCAGGTTTCCCTTACATCAATGTTAAACTAGGAGAGAGAAAAGTTTTCAAGGCCTTGTGTGACCTAGGTGCTAGTGTCAATCGCATCCCATATGTTGTGTACTGCCAGTTAGGCCTAGAAGAGCTCCAACCCATATATGTCACACTTCAACTTGCTGATCATAGAATTAGGGTTCCAAAGGGGATTTTAAAGGACGTTCTGGTAAAGGTTGAAAACTTCATCTATCCTGCTGACTTCATTGTCCTTGACAACCATCCAAACTTAGGAAATAAGGAACAAACCCCAATCATCCTTGGTTGTACTTTCCTTGAAACAATCAACTCTGTTATCTGAGTCTGAAATGGGAACATGAACATCACCTTTGGAAACATGATTCTGGACTTGAACATCTATAATGCAAGCTCAAAAATAGGGGATGATGAGGACATTCATGAAGTAAACATGATAGGAAGCATTGATAATGAATCCATATAACATCAAGGAATATTTGATGGATGTTTAAGTCAGGATGAGATTGATTTCCTTTGTTCACATGAAGGAAGTTTATCTCCTTGGATTGAATCATTTTCAAATTACTCTTTTGATGAAGTCTTGGGTCCAATAATCAGTGAAACCTTTCAGGAAACCACATTCATGGAGACCAATCAAAATTCCTTCCCTAAACCTGATCAAACCAATCTTGTAGCTGAAACTTCTAGATGTGGGGAAACAATCCTATCTGAAACTCTAAAAAAAGAAATTGATATTGATCTAATGTCCCAATATTCTGCTGAAATTATGAACCAACTTGATCTTGAATTGAAGGAACTTCCCGCTACACTCAAGTATGCCTTCATAGGGGGAAATCAAACACATCCTATTGTCATTTCTTCTTATCTTGAATCCAATAATGAGAGGATGCTTCTAGATGTCCTTTGGAAACATAAGAAAGCCATTGGTTGGACCCTGTCTGATATTCCTGGGATTAGACCACTTATCGGGACCCATAGGATTGTTTTGGAATCTGATTCAAATTCATGTCGTCAACCTTAATGGTGACTCAATCCTAATCTCATGGAGGTAGTAAAAAAGGAACTTCTGAAATTGTTAAAAGCTGGTATCATATATCCCATAGCTAAGAGTGAGTGGATCATCTCAATCCAAGTGGTTCCCAAGAAGGTAGGAATCACAGTGATAACCAATAAGGACAGAGAGATTCTTCCAACTAGGGTGAGTAGTGGATGGAGGGTCTGCATTGACTATAGGAAGCTAAACTCATTCACCAAGAAGGACTATTTCCCCTTACCATTCATTGACCAAGTCCTTGAGAGAGTGGCATTTCATGCCTTCTACTGTTTCTTAGATGGGTACTCAGGGTATAATCCAATTGAGGTATCCCTAGAGGATCAAGGGAAGACTACATTCACATGTCCATTCGACACCTTTTCTTTCAAACGCATGCCCTTCAGGTTATGCAATTCCCCTGGAACCTTCCAGCAGTGCATGATGGGAATATTCTCAGACGTGGTAGGGGATTTTCTTGATGTCTTCATGGATGACTTCTCTATGTTTGGGGATACATTTGAGGGATTTCTAAGAAATGTGGAGAGAGTATTTTCAAGATGCGAAGAAAAGAATCTAGTCCTATACTGGGAGAAATTCCATTTCATGATTATAGAGGTACCGGTTCTAGGCCATCTGGTCTCAGGTAGGGGGATTGAGGTTGATAAAGCTAAGGTTGACATCATTCGTCACCTTCCATCACCCAAAACTGTCAAGGAAGTGAGGTCTTTCTTAGGAAATACTGGTTTCTATAGAAGATTCATCAAGGACTTTAGTTCAATCTCCCGCCCCCTTTGTGCTCTCCTAGTAAAGGATGCTCCATTTGTTTGGACAGAAAGCTGTGAGGGTTCATTCTCAACCCTCAAATCCTCTCTCATATCTCCTCCCATTATGAAATCTCCAAATTTGAACCTTCCTTTCAAACTTATGTGTGATTCCAGTGACTTTGCTGTAGGATTTGTGTTAGGAAAACGTTGTGATAAAACTCCTTATATCATTGCTTATGCAAGAAAATCCTTAAATGATGCCCAAATCAACTACACCACCACTGAAAAGGAGTTACTTGATATTGTGTTTTCCATAGAGAAGTTTAGGTCATACCTCTTAGGATCCCCCATCACTGTGTTCACTAACCATTTTGCACTAAAATACCTCTTCCAAAAACAAGATGCTAAGGCCATACATATTAGGTGGGTCCTTCTCTTACAAGAATTTGACATCACAATCAAGGATAAAAAGGGTGCTGAAAATTTTGTAGCTGATCACCTCTCTAGGATGGAATTCAAAGAAAATTCAAATCACCTTCATGTGTTTGATTCATTTCCTGATGAACACCTATACTCTGTGAGTGACTGCCCTTGGTATGCCGACATAGCCAATTTCTTAGTTACAAGATTCATTCTAAAATTCTTAGGGACTCAAGATCGAAGGAAATTCCTTTCTGATGTTAGAAACTATGTGTTTGATGATCCGTACCTCTATAAGTTCTGCCCTGACCAAGTCATTAGGAGGTGTGTCTCAGAATCTGAACAAGAGTCCATCCTTAAATTCTGTCATAGTGAGGCATGTGGAGGTCACTTTTCCTCTAAGAAAACATCTGCTAATATTCTTCAGTGTGGTCTCTTCTGGACCACCCTCTCAAGGGACTCCTATACATTTCGTCAAAGCTGTCCTAAGTGTCAACAAGTAGGGTCAATCACAAAAACGAATCAAATGCCACTCACTCCCATCTTAGTGATTGAAATCTTTGACTGTTGGGGAATCGATTTCATGGGTACCTTCCCAAAATCTTAGGGATAAATCTACATCCTCTTAGCTATAGATTATGTCTCAAAATGGGTTGAATCCATTCCCACCAAGTCTAATGACCATTATGTTGTGATCCGATTTCTGAAAGAGCACATATTTTCTCGATTTGGAATTCATAGGGCTATAATCAGTGATCGAGGAACCCATTTCTGCAACCGTCCATTCTCTTCACTCATGTCTAAGTATGGGATTTCTCATAAATTTTCCACTGTGTACCATCCTCAAACCAATAGTCAAGCTGAGTTAGAAAATAAGGAGATTAAGAATATTCTTGAAAAAACTGTCAATCCTTCTAGGAATGATTGGTCTGAGAAACTCTCAGATTCTCTTTGGGCATATCGTACAACATACAAAACCATCCTAGGAATGTCACCATATAGTTTGGTTTATGGAAAAGCATGCCATTTACCTGTTGAAATTGAGCATAAGGCTTTTTGGGAAATTAAGAAAATAAATTATGACCTATCATTGGCCGGAACAAAAAAGGAAATTAGATCTTAATGAACTTGAGGAACTAAGGATGGAGGCTTATGAAAATTCCAAGATCAATAAAGCTAGAGTTCAAGCCTACCAATCTAGGAATATCAAATTCAAACATTTTGAATCGGTAAAATTTGTGCTCTTGTATAGTTCAAAACTTCATTTACACCCGGGAAAGTTAAGGTCTAGGTGGTCAGGTACTTTCATAGTGCATCATGTGTACCCCCATGGGGTAGTAGAGATTCAAGATCCCACTAGTGGTAACATTTTTAAGGTCAATGGTCATAGGTTAAAACCATTCATTGAATCATTCAATAAATAGGAATTAGAGGTTGAGTTAACTGAGTCAACTTATGAACGAGGAAAAAATTGATAGATTTAGGATCCATGTCGGGATAACGACATTAAACAAAAGCACTACACAGGAGGCAACCCGTGGTTTTCGTGGTTCCAATATTTTTGGAATCATCTTTATTTTTCAAATAGAATTAATTAATCATTTTAATATTTAAAAATAAAAAAATAGGTTGTTGACCTGTTCTTCTATTATGAGTATGGATGGGTATGAAAGGGGAGTATCATATTCATCTGTGTCACGTGGTGTGATTATTGAGTAATACCTTACCTAGAAATTTAAAAATAAGACAATTTATCATCAGTTCATTTTATTTATATGTGTTTGTATCTTAAAATAAAAATACAAAAAAAATATATTAATAAAAAAGGGGGGGACACACCGTAGGCCGTGGGGAAATGTCACGAACCGAATCTGGTCGCCGTCAAAACCGGCACCCGACCCGACCCGTGGCAAGTCCCTAAGGGCGTTCCCGATCCCCACGGGCTGGCACAAGTGCCCGGGTATCAAAAACTGAAAATTGGGAACAATTTACCCGAGTTTTTATACTTAAAACAACAAATGAATCCAAGAAATCAAATCTGGATTTTTCAAACCAAAACATCTTTTACTAAAATTCAGAACTGAATTACACAATTTTAAACAATGTTTGAACACCATTACAAAGGTAAAAACCCAATAAAAGATAGCCCAAGAACCTCCACATGGAAAGAGGCACCTCCTTCAAGCCATCTCCACGACACTGCATCACGATGGACTGCTAAAAACCCGAACCACATGCATAAAACCTGTACCCAAACCTGTGACATAAAATAAGCAAGTCTACTTACACCCAAAGGTGTAAGTAGGGTGTGAGCTAAAGCCCAGTGGGATACCACCTCTAAGAGATTCCATGTGATAAACATTTCATGACAAAAAGCATTGCAAGTTTTGTAAATAAGAAATACTTGCTACAATTTTCTAAAGGATGCAATAATAAATGAAAACAGTTTTCATGTGGGCTAATTTTAAAGGACAAACAATTTTAAAATAAATAACAAAGATACTGAATTTTCAAGCCAACAATACCATATACCGACGGTAAGTACAAAGGATCTAATGATCACAAGTAATAAGAAATAACCCCTAGACACTAGCTAGCTGTGGGTCCCAAGTACCTCGCATCTCGGTGAGAGTAACCACAAAAAACAAATATCCGTTCTCGTGCACGAGCCACTAGTAGGGATCATACCCATAACCTAGTGGTCCCTAATCATCATCATCATAGTTTAGTTAGAGTTGTAAGCGTCAATCTTGCTACGTGAAACTGAGGCCAAATCCCACGGATTCACTAGCATACTAGTACACCTCCACCCACCTAGATACCCGGGGTTTCCCTTTGTGCTCAAACAAGTTCAACAATACAAGAAATATAATTTTCACATGAAAATATAACTTCCACATCAAACATTAAATAAACAGCCCCTTTTACATCACACAAGTCACAAATCCCACTTTTCATTCAAATGCATTTTGAAATCAAACTTACACCAAAATTGCCTACAACAATTTTCACATTTCTTTAACACTTCCACAAATAATTTAAACAATTTTATAAAACCATTATAAGATATTCAACTCACATAACAACCCACACACATGTCACATAATACCCTTCTCACCTTCACAATTCATTTTGTCAATAAACTCACACGAAACATCCCACACCCGTGTTTCGCACACAAAACACAATTTAGTAAAATGTTTTGGAAATTTATAAAACATTCTAAAAATTTTGGATATATCAAATCACCACTTTACCATTCAAAAACCCACATTAGGTGAACACAATCACCCAAACAGTACATATACACCCTTTCCCAACTTTGTTTAACCAAATAAAACATTTGCAATTTTTATAAAACAAACCCAAGAGGTATAACCGTTGTTTGCACACTAAACCCATTTCAAAACCATCGTTAAAAACCAATATCATACCAATACCAATCAAAAACAGAACTTTAAGCCCTAAATCAATTATTAAACCACCCCCAAGTGTTATAAAAATACATCAAATAATACCACAAAGATACACATGAAAAACACATGTTTTCATAAATCACCTTCAAAAAGTACAACACAGTTTTACACCTTAAACTCATTAAAAAACCTCTTTTCAAGGCCCACAGGACAATAATTAATTAAAAAACTAGAATTTTCAGCCCCTTTCAAGACTAATAAATCACTTTCATATGTTATAAACTAAACCCAAACATTACCCCAATAGTCACACATGAAAAGTACCCAATTTCAAGCTAAAATACAACAAAAAATTAAATGTTTTACCAAATCCATCAAAAAAAGTTTTCAAACCACACAAAATAGATTATAAACATACTAAATTAATAAAGCAAGAAATCTAACTCATCACAAAATGGTTACACATGGAATCACCTACCTTTTGAGTCGAAACCCTCAAAACTTGGTGCGAAACCTTAAGCGCACCACCGCCGCACCACAAGGAATATAAATCCAGACCTAGAACACCAAAAATTGACCCCAAAGATACCAAATCAGACCTTAGGATCAAACCCCAGCTTCTGGATATGAGTAACTTCAAGAAAGAGGAAATAAAACTAAAAGAGGATGGAAGGAACCAGGAAAGAATTCATTTTCTTGAAATATCTTGAATAAATCGGCCCCAATCCACCAACATATGAATCTCCAAGTACCCAAAACTGATATGGAGGTTCTAAGGAGTCATATTAGTTCATGTGGGGACTGAAATGGGGGAAAAAGGATGAAAATTGAAGGAGTTATGAAAGATTCATTTTAACTCATCAAATCTGGTCGATTTGAGAAAGAGTATGAAAGATCGCCCTACTTCACGGCTCACCTGAGCTCCAAATTTTCGAAACCGATACTGGGGGTGATCCTCGGGCTATTGGATTTTAGAGGGAGGTGGAATCATGGTAAAACAGTAAAAAATAAATGAGATATGGAAAATTTAAAAAAAATATTTAAAGCAGGAAATGGGCCTACGGGCAGGCCCATTACCTTAATCAAAAACCCAAATCCATCATGATTTTGGATTTATATGTGGTCCAAAGGGATATGGTGATTTTAATATATCAGGGTATTCCAATTGGGAAGTAGAATGGGTTTTAAATAGTAAAAATTGAAGGATTTATAGAAGAAACAAAATTAGTTTTTAAATCTGGAATTGGGCTCGCGGTTTGGCCCAAATTTTCAAAACCCACCATTTTCACCAAAATGGGTGGTAAACCCCCCAAAAAAATCAGGAATTGAAATTAAATGAAATATGAATATATAAAAAAGTCACGTGTGTGATAGGAAAACCCCGTCACAACTGGTGAAGCCGCGGGGATTCGAACCCGGGACCGAAGGGAGACAGGGGCGCACGCTTACCACTAACCTACGAATTTTTGTGATTCCTTATTCTATAATTTATATATATATACTTATATTTTACTTTATTTATTATATATATATATAGTTTTTTTTTGTTTGTTTTTCTTTTTTTTCCACTAGGGAATTCTCAGAGTGACATCAAGATCAAGGGATTAAAAGGGAGCAGCAAGAATCTCAACTTCAACCACCGGGTGACTTCATTCCATGATCCTCATTTTCAATTTCCTTTTTGAACTCTCATTCTCTACCTCTACCCCCTTTTAAATTTTCTTTTCATTAAACACTGGGAAAAAATGTGTGTAAATGGAAGGAAAAATTCCTTTAACTTTGAACATGGTAATACAAATTGCACACTTTGAAACTGAATATCAAATAATTTAGCATGCCTCGATTCTGATTTTAATCCTTGTATAATTTCATGATCATAGATTTTGGAAAGTGTGGCTGTCCAATGTGATATTTTATCGTTTATATTTTCATCCAAATAAAAAAAAATCACAATGCACGTCCTTTGGATAGTGGGGTATTAGTTTGAGTTCATGGGGTCCCCCAAATAAATAACATAGGTTTGGTAATCATTTTAGTTTTAATATGAGTATTCAATATTTTTTTTAAAAATAAAATAAATTTAAGCGTAGAGAAATGAAATGACCTAATGTGTGGCTTTCGGCACTTGGGGATCGTGACTCCATAGTTGTATGCCCCATAGTTAGTAATTTGATCTCTTTTTTTGGTAATTTGAATTTGTTTTTGACTGAGTTAACTCGAGATGATGCCCGAGTATGTTGGATTCACTTTGTGCCCTAAGGTCTTTGAGCCTGTGAGTAATCGGAAAAGTCTCACTACAGGGGTTGACTCTTTTGAGTGAAATTTAAATTACCATGGAAAAATTGAAAAAACAAAAAAAATACAATAAAAAAATGTGAATACTCATCTTAATATTGAAATGTGATTCCACCTAGCGCTTCCATCATTTCCCTTTTGAATAAAGATGAACCCCCCATGTCTAATGCGATGCACAACACATCATCACTCTTAATTGATATTGGATGAAATATGGTGATGAATTTAAACAAAGGAATGAGATTGGTATTGGGATATTCTTATGAAACTATCTTTTATTAAAATATTTTAATGGGTTTCATGATTGTTTGGTATAAGGGTTTTTGGTGATCATTGTGTATTAGAATGTTTTTGGAAAAGAGATTCGAATTTAATATTTTTGAGATACATTTTGCTCGGGACTAGAAAATCTTAAGTTGGGGGTGTGATTAGCCAATAAAAATAAATATTTTAATTACATTTTAATGGTATTAAATGTTTATTTTTGATCTTATGGGCCTGAGTTAGTGGATTTTAATTTTGAACATCCATTCTTATCATATGTGCACTTCAAGCCTAATGTACACCAATTTAGGCCTAATGATTCATATAATTTTAAGTATTTTAATTATCCATATTTTAATTTGATATTTTGGGAACTGTATATAAACTTAAATATGAACATTTTTTATTCAGGGATCAATGAAGGATTCATAAAGTATGATGGAGATATTTGGTGATGAAAGGAAAACATTCTGGAGAAGGCAGATTGGACACCAGCCCACTGATAAGAATATGGAACCCACAATACAAACCCAATTAATCCCAAATTTCATGGTATGCTAGAAGAAATATAGAGGAAAAAATAATTCTTCAGGATCCAGTGCTAATTCGGCCTCCATGATGGCAATTAAGGCGACCCAAATAGAATATCAAAATTTGGGCCAGAATCTGCGGCCTAGAATATTATCCCACTAAATCGTCCATAACGACCTATTAACAACTCTAAATGGTCCCAAAGTTTACAGGCGGTTAGGATACATCATTAGATCCATTTTAGTCTTCTATTACCCACTCTAATTCTTCCATCTAGAAGGTCCTTTTGACGTGTCTGTTCGGTGGTTGCAAGCTGGCTGCCACCTCGGGTCAAGAGTGAAAAAGTCCAAGTTCCACAAGCTTTCAACCACCCTAGGCCTACCATAATCAAGTGGGATGATTTGTAATGTTATATACTAGACCCAAGGCTCCCAAAATTCCTATTTAAGACAGTGGTGGTGGAGGATTTTATCATCTTTGAGCTTTGTTTTCATCTTAATGTTATGCTGCCAATTTGATGTTGTAATCGCATTCCCTCAATTGTAAGTTCCTTGAATTACCTTAGCTTCTTTATAAAATTTCTTCATCTTCTCTTTTTCTATTATTCTTCTTATCACTTTTATACCGTTTCCACAACATGTGAACTTGTTCATACCAAACCTTGTGAGATTATCACACAACGGTGGAATGATTGTTATTTCATTGTTTTTTTTACTTCTCCAATTCCTCTCTCAGGAGTTTACTTTCCACTTCCATTGAAACCATAGGATAAATGGAGGGCTAACCCACTTATGGGTTAGGAGTATAAAGGGATTGGATTGAATGTTATTTTTCACTATCTTAATCTATAATCACTTCTTTAAAATGATATTTTTATTTGATGATTTTAAAACTTCTTCATCCTTATTGAATTTTAAGGCCACACACGTCAAGTGCTAATACTAACCTTTACCTTGGAGTGCTCAAATATTTTATCCTTCAAGTGCATAGGTGATTAGTATTGGGGTGTGTAGGAATTAAAATAGTGAGTGATGATTTTGTTTGATCTTCTTAAATGAACTCATCTCAAATATTATAAATTGAAAGAGTTGAAAAGGGAATGCATCCAATCCACACCAAGAAATAACCTAGGATCAACTCATACTTTAAAATTGAATTAACTTCAGTGTCTTAGATTTCACTTAAACTCATATAAAATCAACCAAATTTGGCCACTTCATAGCCAAAAACAGTCCATAGAATGTACGTGTCTATAGGTTTCTTCTTAGGTCTTTGAGGATTTGACAACCCAAGATAAACTACAAAGACCGTTTTACCTTCATCTCTTGGGTAAATTTTATCGTGAATCAAATTTTGGCGCTATTTCTGGGGAACCAAGTAAGTCATATCAACACCCATTCTATTATCCCCCATTTCTTCTATTCTCACCCAATATCTCTTATCTTTTCCCTTTCTTGTTTTTTTTTCTTTTGGCGCATGTCCTCCTACACTCGTGATCAATCAAACCGTCTAGTTAGGGTGGATAGTCCTGGGGTTGGGGAGTCAAGTACACCAAGGGAACTCTTCCCATTAGATCATAATCTTCATAATACTCTAGAGTCAAAAATTGAGCCTATTTCAATGTAATTTCTTTAAAGAAACCAACTCATAAACCCAGGTGGGAACCAAAATGGAAACCCAAATGAGACATCCCCAAACTTTGGGAATGCAATCAATCAAACCATGAATTCCTGGACCAATTCCCCCTCATGCATTAGGCACAACTACCTAGGAGATTCCAACTACATCTTTAAAACCCATGTCCTAAACCACCTTCCCACATTCCATGGAATGGAGTCCGAGATGCCCTACCTTCACATTAAGGAGTTCAATGACATTGTAGAAACCATGTGTCCCCCACATCAACTAGAATCATCTAAAATGAGGCTATTTCCTTTTTCTTTAAAGGATAGAGATAAAAATTGTATAAACAATTTGAAACCATCATCCATAAACTCTTGGGACCAATTACAAAAGGAATTCTACAAAAAACACTTTCCCCACCACAAAACAATTGCACTTAAAAAGAGTATCCAAAACTTTTTTGAAAAAGAGGGAGAGTCATTCTATGAAACATTGGAGAGGTTCAAAGACACTCTAAACATGGTTCCACACCATGGTTTTTCTATTATTGAATAAGTGAGAATTTTCTATAAAGGGTTGGGTCCGGGGAACAAACAATTCATTGACATGATGTGTAATGGAACCTTTAAAAACAAAGCCCCAAATGATGCTTACAGGTATCTAGAAAGCCTTTCTAAACAAAACCAAACATGGGGAACTTCACATTATTCTATAAAACCACAAAGAACTACTTGAATTCATATACTTAGAGAAGAGGAAAGCCTTAGGGCTAAAATCATAGCACTCTATAGGAAGGTTGAAGAGATAGACCTTAGGAAAGTCCATGAAATCCAAACTGTAGACCCTATTTGCACAATTTGTGACAAACATGACCATAAGACAGACAACTTCCCAAGCATTCCATCCATCAAGTATGTTCTTTTAGGAGTACCCCCAATGGAAGTAAATGACTTGAAATTTCAAAAGCCTCAATACCAAAACAACTTCAACCTAAGGTATAATGACCACCCAGGCTTCTGCTGGAAAGATAACCAACAACCTAGCCAACCATAGGGACAAAATCCTTACCTCCATCAGAACTACCATACCCATAACCAGTTCCAAACCCAAACTATCCAATACCAACATCCACCGGTCCATTTTCAACAAACCATCCCTCCTCCAAAATATCCCCTTGGGATAAACGAATATTCTCAAGCACCAACCCAAACTGTTCCATAAATCCCACTAGAACAACTGTGCAAACAAATGGAAATAATGAACTTGGAAGTCTCTTCCCTTAAACAATAACTTCAAACCATCAAAACTAGAAAGGCACCCATGCCTACTCAGGCAGTACCATCATAAAATTCAAGGGGAGAGTCAAGTTGCACTCAAACAACTCATGAACAACTAAAGGGTGTGACTGTTTTAAGAAGTGGGAAATCAATTGAGAAACCTGAACAACTAATTCAGAACCCATCTGAAGATTAAAACTTGGATGAAAATTCAAATGAACCAAATGATCAAACTGAAAAACATGATAACATTTTCAAAGAAACAACTCTTCAACAAACAACCCCACAACCCACACTATTTCCTCAACGCATGAGGGGGAAAACCAAGCCTGAATTGAGTGAAACATTGAGGGAAATCTTCTCACAAGTCAAGTTGAACATTCCCCTTATCGATGCAATCCAAACCATACCTTCCTACTCAAAGTACCTTAATAAATTGTGCACTTTTAAAAGAAAATTTCCACATAAAAACCAAGTCCTTTTGGATGCTAATGTGAGTACCACCATTCAAGGGACCATTCCTCCTAAGTTGAAAGACCTGGGTTGCCCGAACATCAATGTTGAACTAGGAGAGAGCAAAGTTGTCAAGGCCTTGTGTGACCTAGGTGCTAGTGTCAATCTCATCCCATATGTTGTGTACTGCTAGTTAGGCCTAGAAGAGATCCAATCCACATCTGACACACTTCAACTTGCTGATCGTAGCATTAGAGTTCCAAAGGGGATTTTAAAGGACATTCTGGTAAAGGTTAAAAACTTCATTTATCCTGCTGACTTCATTATCCTTGACAACCATCCAAACTTAGGAAATAAGGAACAAACCCCAATCGTCCTTGGTCGTCCTTTCCTTGAAACAATCAACTCTGTTATCCAAGTACGAAATGGGAACCTGACCATCACCTTTGGAAACATGAGTTTAGACTTGAACATCTATAATGCAAGCTCACAAATAGGTGATGATGAGTACATTCATGAAGTAAACATGATAGGAAGCATTGATAATGAATCCATAGAAAATCAAGGAATATTTGATGGATGTTTAAGTCAGGATGAGATTTATTTCCTTTGTTCACATGAAAGAAGTTTATCTCCTTGGATTGAATCATTTTCAAATTACTCTTATGATGAAGTCTTGGGTCCAATAATCAGTGAAACCTTTCAGGAAACCACATTCATGGATACCAATCAAAATTCCTTCCCTAAACCTAATCAAACCAATCTTGTAGATGAAACTTCTATATGTGGGGAATCAATCCTATCTGAAACTCTAAAAAAAGAAACTGATATTGATCCAATGTCCTAATATTCTGCTGAAATTATGAACCAACCTGATCTCGAATTGAAGAAACTTCCCACTGCACTCAAGTATTCCTTCCTAGGGGACAATCAAACACATCCTATTTTCATTTATTCTTCTCTTAAATCCAATAATGAGAGGATGATTCTAGATGTCCTTAGGAAACATAAGAAAGCCATTGGTTGGACCCTGTTTGATATTCCTGGGATTAGCCCACTTATCGGGACTCATAGGATTGTTCTGGAATCTGATTCAAAGCCATGTCATCAACCTCAATGGGAACTCAATCCTAATCTCATGGAGGTAGTAAGGAAGGAACTTGTAAAATTGTTAAAAGCTGGTATCATATATCCCATAACAGAGAGTGAGTGGGTCAGGCCAATCCAAGTGGTTCCCAAGAAGGCAGGAATCACAGTGATAACCAATAAGGACAGAGAGATTCTTCCAACTAGGGTGAGTAGTGGATGGAGGGTATGCATTGACTATAGGAAGCTAAAATCATTCACCAAGAAGGACCATTTCCCCTTACCATTCATTGACCAAGTCCTTGAGAGAGTGGAAGGTCATGAATTCTACTGTTTCTTAGATGGGTACTCATGTTATAATCAAATTGAGGTCTCCATAGAGGATCAAGGGAAGACTACATTCACATGTCCATTCGACACCTTTGCTTTCAAAAGCATGCCCTTCAGGTTATGCAATTCCCCTGGAACCTTCCAGCGGTGCATGATGGGAATATTCTCAAACATGGTAGGGGATTTTCTTGAGGTCTTCATGGATAAATTCTCTATGTTTGGGGATACATTTTAGGGATTTCTGAGGAATGTGGATAGATTCTTTTCAAGATGTGAAGAAAAGAATCTGGTCCTAAACTGGGAAAAATGCAATTTCATGGTTAAAGAGGGACTAGTTCTTGGCCATCTGGTCTCAGGTAGGGGGATTGAGGTTGATAACGCTAAGGTTGACATCATTCTTCACCTTCCATCACCCAAAACTTTCAAGGAAGTGAGGTCTTTCTTAGGAAATGCTGGTTTCTATAGAAGATTCATCAAGGAATTTAGTTCAATCTCACGTACCCTTTATGCTCTCCTAGTAAAGGATGCTCCATTTGTTTGGATAGAAAGCTGTGAGGGTTCATTCTCAACCCTCAAATCCTCTCTCACATCTCCTCCCATTATGAAATATCCAAATTGGAACCTTCCTTTTGAACTTATGTGTGATTCCAGTGACTTTTTTGTAGGAGTTGTGTTTGGACAACGTTGTAATAAAACTCCTTATGTCATTACTTATGCAATAAAATCCTTAAATGATGCCCAAATAAACTACACCACCACTGAAAATGAGTTACTTGATATTGTGTTTTCCTTAGAGAAGTTTAGGTCCTACCTCTTAGGATCCCCCATCACTATGTTCACTGACCATTCTGCACTAAAATATCTCTTCCAAAAACAAGATGCTAAGGCTAGACTGATTAGGTGGGTCATTCTCTTACAATAATTTGACCTCACAATCAAGGATAAAAATGGCGTTGAAAATGTTGTATATGATCACCTCTCTAGGATGGAATTCAAAGAAAATTCAAATCACCTTCCTGTGTCTGATTCATTTCCCGATGAGCACCTATACTCTGTGAGTGACCGCACTTGGTATGCCGACATAGCCAATTTGTTAGTTACAGGAGTCATTCCAAAATTCTTAGGGACTCAATATCGAAGGAAATTCATTTTTTATGTTATACACTATGTGTTTGATGATCCATACCTCTATAAGTTTTTCCATGACCAAGTCATTAGAAGATGTTTCCCAGAATCTAAACCAGAGTCCATCCTTAAATTTTGTCGTAGTGAGGCATGTGGAGGTCACTTTCCCTCTAATAAAACATTTACTAAGATTATTCAGTGTGGTCTCTTCTGGAACACCCTCTCAAAGGACTCCTACACATTTTGTCAAAGCTGTCCGAAGTGTCAACAAAGTAGGGTCAATCACAAAAACGAATCAAATGCCACTCACTCCCATCTTAGTGATTGAAATCTTTGACTACTGGGGAATAGATTTCATGGGTCCCTTCCCAAACTCTAAGGGATACCTCTACATCCTCTTAGTTTTTGATTATGTCTCAAAATGGGTTGAAGCCATTTCCACCAAGTATAATGACCATCATGTTGTGATTCGATTTCTGAAAGAGCACATATTTTATTGACTTGGAATTCCTAGGGCTATAATCAGTGATCGAGGAACTAATTTCTGCAACTGTCCATTCTCTTTACTCATGTCTAAGTATAGGATTTCTCAAAAAGTTTCCACTGTGTACCATCCTCAAACCAATGGTCAAGCTAAGTTAGCAAATAAGGGGATTAAGAATATTCTTGAAAAAACTGTCAATCCTTCTAGGAAAGATTGGTCTGAGAAACTCTTGGATTCTCTTTGGGCATATCGTACAGCATACAAAACCATCCTAGGAATATCACCATATAGGTTGGTTCATGGAAAAGCATACCATTTACCTGTTGAAATTGATCATAAGGATTTTTGGGAAATTAAGAAAATAAATTATGACCTCTCATTGGCTAGAACAAAAAATGAAATTAGATCTCAATGAACTTGAGGAGCTAAGGATGGAGGCTTATGAAAATTCCAAGATCAATAAATCTAGATTTCAAGCCTACCAATCTAGGAATATCAAATTCAAACATTTTGAACCGGGAAATTTTGTGCTCTTGTATAGTTCAAAACTTCATTTACACCCGGTAAAGTTAAGGTCTAGATGGCTAGGTCCTTTCATAGTGCATCATGTGTACCCCCATGGGGCATTAGAGATTCAAGATCCCACTAGTGGTCACATTTTTAAGGTCAATGGTCATATGTTAAAACCATTCATTGAGTCATTCAATAAGAAGGAATTAGAGGTTGAGTTAACTGAGCCAACCTATGAACCAGGAAAAAATTGATAGATTTAGGATCCATGTCGGGCTAACGAAATTAAACAAAATCGCTGCACAGGAGGCAACCCATGGTTTTCATGTTTCCAATCTTTTTGGAATCATATTTATTTTTCAAATAGAATTAATTAATCATTTTAATATTTAAAAATAAAAAAATAGACTTTTGAACTGTTCTTCCATTATGAGTATGGATGGGTATGAAAGGGGAGCACCATATTCATCCGTGTCAAGTGGTGTGATCCTTGAGTAATACCTTACCCAGCAAAAAAAGAAGACAACATATCATCAGTTCGTTTTATTTTTATGTTTTTGTAGATTAAAATAAAAATACAAAAAAATATATTAATAAAAAAAGGGGGACACGCTGTAGGCCGTGGGGCAAACCCCGTCACAACCGACGAAGCTGCGGGGATTCGAACCCGGGACCGAAGGGAGACAGGGGTGTACGCTTACCACTGACCTACGACTTTTTGTGCTATCTTATTCTATAATTTTTATATATATACTTATATTTTACTTTCTTTATTATATATATATATATATAGTTTTTTTTGTTTGTTTTTATTTTTTTCTACTAGGGAATTATCAAAGTGACATCAAGATCAAGGGATTAAAAGGGAGCAACAAGAATTTCAACTTCAACCACCAGGTGACTTCATTCCATGATCCTCATTTTCAATTTCCTTTTTGAACTCTCATTATCTACCTCTAACCCGTTCTAAATTTTCTTTTCTTTAAACACTGGGAAAATGTGTGTAAATAGAAGGAAAAATTCCTTTAACTTTGAACATGGTAATACAAATTGCACACTTTGAAACTGAATATCAAATAATTTAGCATGCCCCGATTCTGATTTTAATCCTTGTATAATTTTATGAGCATAGATTTTGGAAAGTGTGGCTGTCCAATGTGATATTTCATCGTTTATATTTTCATCCAAATAAAAAAAATCACAATGCACGTCCTTTAGATAGTGGGGTATTAATTTGAGTTCATGGGGTCCCCCAAATAAATAGTATAGTTTTGGTGATCATTTTAGTTTTAATATGAGTATTCAATAAATTAAAAAAAACAATAAATTTGCGCGTAGAGCAATGAAATGACCTAATGTGTGGCTTTTGACACTTGGGGATAGTGACTCCATAGTTGTCTGGCCTAGAGTCAGTAATTTGAATTTGCTTTTGACTGAGTTAACTCGATATGATGCCCGAGTATATGGGGTTCACTTGGTGCCCTAAGGTCTTTGAGCCTGGGAGTAATCGGAAAAGTCTCGCTACAGGGGTTGACTCTTTTGAGTGCAATTTCAATTACCCTGGAAAAATTGCAAAAACAAAAAAATACAATAAAAAAATGTGAATACTCATCTTAATATTGAAATGTGATTCCACCTAGTGCTTCTATCATTTCCCTCTTGAATAAAGATGAACCCCCATGTCTAATGTGATGCAAAACACATCATCACTCTTAATTGATATTGGATGAAATATGGATATGAATTTGAACAAAGGAGTGAGATTGAAATTGAGATCTA
Source organism: Viscum album (assembly GCA_963277665.1). Taxonomy (NCBI): domain Eukaryota; kingdom Viridiplantae; phylum Streptophyta; class Magnoliopsida; order Santalales; family Viscaceae; genus Viscum; species Viscum album. The sequence goes on along the minus strand of OY728159.1, from coordinate 493,881,148 downwards.
CTTATGAAACTATCTTGTATTAAAATATTTTTATGGGTTTCATGATTTTTTGGTATAAGGGTTTTTGGTGATCATTGTGTATTAAAATATTTTTGGAAAAGGGATTCGAATTTCATATTGCTGAGATGCATTTTTCTCGGGACTAGAAAATCTAAAGTTGGGGGTGTGATTAGAAAATAAAAATAAATATTTTAATTAAATTTTAATGGTATTAAAATTTCATTTTTGATCTTATGGGCCTGAGTTAGTGGATTTTAATTTTGAACATCCATTATTATCATATGTGCACTTCATGCCTAATGTACACCAATTTAGGCCCAATGATTCATCTGAATTTAAGGATTGTAATTATCCATATTTTAATTTTATATTTTTGGGAACTGTATATACAATTAAATATGAACATTTTTCATTCAGGGATCAATAGAGGATTCATAAAATATGATGGATATATTTGGTGATGAAAGGAAATCATTCTAGAGAAGGCAGATTGGACACCGGCCCACTGATGAGAATGTGGGACCCATAATACAAACCCATTGAATCCCAAATTTCGTGATATTATAGAAGACATATATAGGAACAAATAATTATGCATGATCTAGTGCTAATTCGGCCTCCATGATGGAAATTAAGGCGGCCCAAATAGAATATCAAAATCTGGTCCAGAATCTACGGCCCAGAATATTATCCCACTAAATAGACCATAACTCCCTATTCGAAACTCCAAATGGGCCCATATTTTACAGGAGGTTAGGAGACATCTGGAGATCCATTTTCTTATTCTATAACCCACTCTAATTCGGCCATCTATAAGGATCTTTCGACAGGTCTTTTTGGTGGTTTCAAGTTGACTGCCACCTCGGGCCAAGAGTAGAAAAGTCCAAGTTCCACAAGCTTTCCACCACCCTAGGCCTACCATAATAAAATGGGATGCTTTTTACTGTTGGATTATCAACCCAAGGATCCCAAAATTCCTATTTAAGGTAGTGGTGGTGGAGGATTTTATCATCTTTGAGCTTTGTTTTCATCTTAATGTTATGCTGCCAATTTGATGTTGTAATCGCATTCCCTCTATTGTAAGTTCCTTGAATTACCTTAGCTTCTGTATAAAAGTTCTTCACATTATATTTTTCTATTCTTCTTCTTATCAATTTGATACCGTTTCCACAAGGTGTGAACTTGTTCATACCAAACCTTGTGAGATTATCACACAACGGTGGAGTGATTGTTATTTCATTGTTTTTTACTTCTCCAATTCCTCCATCATGAGTCTACTTTTCACTTCCATTGAAACCATAGGATCAATGGAGGGATAACCCACTTATGGATTGATCGAAGGGAGTATCAAGGATCTGGATTGGATGTTATTTTTTACTATCTTAATCTCTAATCACTTCTTTAAAATGAGATTTTTATTTGATGATTTTAAAACTTCTTCATCCTTATTGAATTTTAAGGCCACACACTTCAAGTGCTAATACAAACCTTTACCTTGGAGTGATCAAATATTTTATCCTTAAAGTATATAGGTGATTAGTATTAGGGTGTGTAGGCATTAAAACAACGAGTGATGATTTTTTTTAATCTTCTTAAATGAACTCATCTCAAATATAAGAAATTGAAATAGTTGAAAAGGGAATGCATCTAATCCACCCCAAGTGATAACCTAGGATCAACTCATACTTTAAAATTGAATTAACTTCAGTGTCTTAGAGTTCACTTAAACCCATATAAAATCAAACCAAGTTGGATACTTCATATCCAAACATAGTCTATAGAATGTATGTGTATATAGGTTTCTTCTTAGGTCTCTGAGAATTTGACAACCCAAGCTAAACTACAAGGACCATTCTACCTTCATCTCTTGGGTAAATTTGAGCATGAATCACTTGACCTACTATGTGTGTCCATGGTCACTTGACCTAACATACATTGGGTCTATATTTCTTTATACAGTAGGTCCACATTTCTTCATGCGATCGGTCGACATTACTTCATGTGGTCACTTGTTCACAGTAACTTCACCTATTGTGTGAATCTTATAGTAAGTTATCTCTTTTATGTAGTTGATACATCGACCATGACTTAACACATCATGTGGTCGATAATGGTTCTTCATGCATTCACTTGTATCACCCTTCATGTGGTAGGTACCAGTTCTTTATGCAGTCACTTGAATCACCCTTCATGAGGTAGGTACCGACTCTTCATGTGGTCACTTGAGTGACCGTGAGACCACACTTTTCAAAATCTTCATAATAGATATATAAAACATCTTCATTATGAATTTCATTCTCTATGGAATTCAAACTCTTCAAAAAAACTTTGTACCTAAATATATTTCCAAAATAACAATGCCAAGAACTCCATTTTTCATATAAAATATACAAGCAACTTCAAATACTACACCCAAGATGTATCTGCCAATATCAATTTACTTAATATAACATGACACAATTATTGGGAACTTCTTTAAAACCTCAAAGATCTTCTTCATTTACACTATATTTATATTATTTTGACAACAAATACAACTAAAAAAAAGTGGGCTTAACACCATGATCACTTCATCTCAAATTTCAACAGCTCTTTTAAATCCAATCTTTTTTGAATTGCATTTTGAGGCATGATTTGTCTATAATTCATTGAATTTCTATAAATCTTCTTCAAAGTTATTTGATATCTCCTTTCCATAAATCATTAAATACAAAAATAATTAGATAATATGTGATCCATTTGAGTGTTAAAATCATAGAAAAATTCTATGTATGTTTTTTGGTTATCAAATCCCCCCACACTTGAACACTTGTTACCCCAAAGAAAAATCTCATAATAAAATAAAAAAGAATCTATATATCAATAAGGGAAACATTAAATCAATTATACTTATAAATATTTAGTCATAATTGAAGATTTTCAAAAGTATGAAATTTATCCAATCAAGTGGGTTCTAATCATTTTTCATTTATAATTCAAATTGAAAATTCTTTTCCTCTTCCACCTACATTATTCAAACTATCATCATTATTTAGGACACTTATGATCTACTTTACTGGAAAAAAATTTTACTCATCACTTAAGACCATTCAATTGAAGTTATGATCAACAAGTATATTCAGTCTATCCATAATCTTGCAAGTTATCTAAACCTCTACTTAAAAATCAACCACAATAATCAAGAGGAATTTTTCAAGGCATATCTAGAGGTTTAAGATGGGTAGTTCATAATGTAGAAAATTAAAATCAAAGGCTGAAAAATGTGGCTAAATTATTAAAAGTACAACGCATGATATTTAATTAAGCTTAATGAAAATTAGCTTCATACTCTCTCAAAAGACAATATCTACTACTTATTTTCACCTCTTTCCCATAAGATCACATTTTGATCTTTCAAACTAGGGATAAATTTCCTTACATCTCAAAATTTTCTCTCTTTTATCTTTTTTTTTCAAACAATATAGGATTTATATAATCATAATCAAAACTTTTTTATTAAGCCTCTTCCCAATAATCAAGTGATAATTCTCACATCTTTATCTATTTCATAGAAAAAATCCCAACAACATCATGAATACCCCCTCTTTAAGATAAATTAAAATCATACAATAATGCCAAAGAATTAGGGTTGGATGGATAAATTAGCTTATAATGTGTCTTCATATAAGGTAATTCATGGTCTCTATGGACTTTTAAAGAGTTCAGATGCAAGGTAGGTATCAATCTCAAATGGGCTGAAAAAAATAAAACGATGGCCTCAATAATATTAATGTGGTTTAAAATCATCATGCTTCATTAAGATTAATAATAAATTTCTAGCATCGATATATATCATGATAATATCTCAAAAAAGAGGGTACTATAAATAATATCACAAATTATTTTAGAGAACATCTCAAGAATGAGAATAAAAACATCAAACAATCAAGTTATGGAATGAACAATAATAACCAATTTAAGTAAATGAAAATTTCCAAAATTTTAGAATCAAAAATCAAAATCATATTATCAATCACTTTAAAAACACTCAAATGGGTTCCAAGGATCCCTCCCCCACACTCAATTAATTTTTTCCTCTAGTGATATTATTCCACTTAGACGATGATGTGTCCCATATCAATAAGGGGAAAAATTCAAATGGGTTCCAAGGACCCCCACACTTAAATTGAACATTATCCACAATGTTTAAACAAGATGATAGTGTTTCATGTTAATATAAATTAAAACACATCAAATGAATGAATTAAAGTGAATGAAAGGAATAGAAATATTCTCTGGTTCATCTAACTTATTTTCCTTGATGGTTAGATAAATTGATTAGATAAAAATTTATGCATTAGATGGAGTGTTTGGATTGATTTCCTACAAAACTGATTCTATACTTGACAATTTGTAAGTTCAAAGTGATATATCAATAAAGCTAAAAAATAAAGCACTGTTCAAAATATTGAGGTCTATGTATATCATTAATGGAGTAAAAAATAATATGAAATATCCTAAAATAGATAAGGTACGCATGGATAGTACACAAATATGAGAAAAATGGAAAAAAGAGAGATTCCATAGATAAAAAATTGGGGAGGTTTGTCCTAAGGCTCATTGGTATCCTCCTTGGTCTCCCTACTATGATCCCCAACCTTCCTGATGGTATCTTTATAATGCATGGCGATAGTAGGTGGATCCACTCGAAATGATTGCTTATGCCACCGCATAATCTCTTCAATATCTCCCAATAGATACTGAAGGAAAACCAATGTAGATACTGACTACTAAACAACCTACTCTCCTAGGGTTATAGTGATAGACTATGGGGTAGGGAGAATGAAACACCCTAAAATTATAATATATTATTACCTTTGAATAAGTTAATTTGTTTGATAGCTTTCTCTACATGTAATGCTAAACTTTAAAGAAAACATGATATATTTTGATAAAATATAAATATTTAAGTATGACTATTAAAACCTAGCCATTGAATTAGAAGGAATGAATAGGAGTAACCACTTTATGAAATCTACATATAAAAAAATAAAGACTACTCTTAATATGAATGAAAATCAATTAGTTTTCCTAAAATGACTAATAAGATCCTTTATTATTTAGAAAAGTATTTTTCTAAAAAAAATTCCTATTATGAGATAAACATTTATATTTCAAGAATCACATTTTATATTAATAATTGGTTAACACCAATTTAGTTGGAAAATGATATGAAATAAGAATAATATCAGTTAATATTTTAAAATTTTATTTTCCAATAAAAACAAATTTTCATTATATTTTAGGATTTTATTCAAAAACTAAATTTATAAGTTTTGGAATTTGAAATAAATTAAAATGAAATTAATTTTTTAATTCCTCATATCAAAATTGACTTAGTATGAATTTTGGAGCATTTTCTAAAAAGGTTGATTTTTAGTCGAAAAATGCGGGATTTATGAAAATTATAATTTCCGTGACTTAATCACTATGTAACATAACATAGAAGATTTAAAAATATTTTAAAAAATAAATATAAATTTTAGGAAGAAAATTATTCATTTTAAAATATTTTTTGAATTTAGAAAACCTACATAAAACTTTTTTATAACTCATTAAAATGTTACTTTGATATAAAAATTATTTTCACTTTTTTCTTTAAATTAAGTATTTTCAAGGTGAGTTTCAATTTTGACTTGTATTATAAGCCTTATAAATATTATTAAATTAATTATAAATAAATTTATGTCATTAAAATTAGTTACCATGATAATTTTATCTTGTATATAAATTTAAAGCTAAAAACGTTTTTTTCTTCTGAAAAGTGTTTTTACATGATTAAGTGTGTTTATTTTAAAATTAACTTTTACCACCTTTAAAAATTATATTTGATAAAATTATTTTAAAAATTTAAATCAGAATTATCAAATTATAAAATAGGTTCCATCTCCATCTTCATCATTAAGATTAATTACTAAGGTTAGAAATTAATTTCCAAGGTAAAAGTAAAAGTGGTAAATTGAGTTTAACCTAGTGTAAAAGACCTATTTTTTTTTAAAAAAAAATCCCTAGAAATTAATTTTTGAGATTTTTATTGAATAATAAATGTTTCCATACACTTTTTATACTTTTTATACATCAAACCTTGAATAGTGTCATGACATTATTGAAAAATGTAAAGGTGTTCCCAAAACTACCCTTTCTTTCACTTATAAAAGGGTAACTTCTTCACCACTTCAAGACACACCTTAACTTAGAATTAATTCTTGAATCTCTATTATTTTAATATCTATTAAAACATATCCGATGAAAAAAATATCCTGGTCACTCATAGTTATCTTAATCCACTCAAATTCAAGGAGACTTCCAAGGAAAATTCAAGTCCCCAATGTGAGTATTATCAACTACTTTGTTTTATTCTTAATCTTATTATTTTAAAATTTATTATAAACATACAAATATAATGATATTTTTATCATTTATATTGTATAATTTTATTATATTAATGTAATTACCATTTTTTATTCATATACCCCATCCATTAAGAAAAATAAAACCATAGTTTGTGCGCTATGCAGATTACTGCCTCCACAACGTAACGAGTTTCATTTTCATTCACCACCTTACAAGGTTGAATATAAAGATGGTATTAAAGTATAAATATAATTTTTATGATACCATTAATGTTATAGTATGACAAATTAGAGAAACTATTAATAATATGATCAAAAAATGATCATCGTTAATTTAATCATTTAAAATAAGTGTGCTAAGAGGATAACTGTTTATTCAAATTGTATAATATTTTCATATAAATTAATTATTATTATAATTAATTATAATTATGATATATAAAAAAATAAACACCAAATAATATCATTATTCTTTTGGTATAATTATATTACAAATAAACCACCTCATAATTATTCATTAAATCAAGGTATGTTCATGTTTGGGCCAGCTTAACCACCCAATCAAACAATACTATGAATTTATGTCATGGATGAATATGAGAATTTATTTACTAGTGTAATATGATATAAATATGTAAATAGTGTTTTTTTTTGTTCTGTTAATGTTATATAAATAATTAAATCATTAATTAATAAAACACATTTCATTCGTTAAGAATATCTGAAACGTGATCATTTTTGTTTTAATTACCGTGGTTCTTAACCAAAACTAACATGAAATGAAATTATAACTTTATAAACTATATTGGAACATCTATTACAGTAGCTTAGGTGATCCAATAATTATTAAGCTTGAAATAAGAAAAAAAATGAACACTTATTTTATGAAACTGGTACAAACAATCAAAGCTATAAACATCTGGTGTGGAAAATCAGAAGAATTCATGAAGAGAATGACTAATTATGAAGATTATGAATGAAAATGGATATGATTAAGGTTATAAATTAATTTATTAATATATATTTATTTTTTATACAAGAGATTAAAGTATTTTCATGGAAGTTAGTACAAGAGGTAAGGGTTTCGTCTCAATTTTCCTTCATTGAGACAAGTATTGTATTTATATACTTATTTTCATTTTTTGAGGTGCGTATAATGAAAATTTGATATATCGAATCATGAATCAATTTTATTTAATTTTATATAAATATAAATTTCATGTTTTAACTCAAGGATTTTTGATTTAAAAGTTTTTAAGCCATAATGCTCTTCTTGGTATCAATTCTCATTCTTTGGGACACAATACATTTTATGCACCATATTCCCTTTGTATGGTGTTATATTTATTTACTATACCATGAATTTTTACCTTTTATTTCATGGGATTTAATTTCCAAATCATGTTCCCCTATTTAAGTGTCTAGTGATTTAGTTGTTTCCACAATAGTGTGGATTTTTGGTAACTCAATTTTCATTCATCAAGTTATGATCATTATTTGAACTTATTTCATATAAGTTGGGTAAATTTTACACTTTGATTATATTATGTGGTATTCTATCATTTATTTATGGGGATATAAATTACTACCACATAAACCCTTTGAAAAATAATCTCACTTATTGGGATATATTCTATTGAAGCCATCCACTTTCTTCCTTCAAATGGGTTGTGATCAGGTTATCCTTTTTATTAACATGGGGGAAAGTATTTGCATTCTGTATGTTTTTATTTAAATACTAATTATTATTTGAAAGGTTGATTATGTATTTTTTATTTACTTCTTTTTATGGTGAATGCACTAGTCTTGAACAAGTGACGGGTGGGGGCCGACATTATATAGCCCATTGATGCATTGATAGGTATCCTGAGAAAAAACAGGTTGAATTTTGGTCTATGACTCTTCCCATAATAGGATATTGTCTTGGAATAAATCCTTGAAAAAAGGATATATTGACTGTGATTTCTATGACAAGTAAAGTATCTTGTAAAAAGGGAATGACAATAGGTTTTTGATGTCTGACATTATACATTCCATCACTATGAGATTCATATTATTGATATACATGTTTTCATTTATCATCATTTATATAAAATGATTTCAATTTCAAGTTAATTTTGGATTTAAATTTTTTAACTATTCTTTCCATAATGTTTATGCCATGTTTATTCCATGATTTATTTAGTTATATATTTCCCATACCAAGCATTTGATCCCAACCCTTCTTATGTTTTCATTTCCCAAGGTTATGGAGAAAAGTAGTACATGTGATATGTTTAGAAGGATAAAAATTATGAAATAATTTTTGGGTGATATTGAATACTTTTCATGAATTAATTAGTTTCACAAATAATGGGAAAATTTTCATTTGATACAAAGTGAGATTTACCAGTTTATATCGTGTCCTAATTCTCTAAATCTATAAAACTAAAAAGATCCTTTGGATGTAAGAGATGCAATAATAATTTTTGATTTTGTAATTAAGGTTGGTTATATCTAGGATTTTATAGATGGTATTAAGAAAGTACATAAAGTATGTGTCTATGAGCACCAGATCCGGGAGTGTGGGTCCAGGGCATCACAATTGGTATCAAAGGAAAGGTTTGGATAACTTTGGATATTAGGATGTTTGATGAGGATAATTTAAAGGGTTGATAAGATATGGTTGATCATATGTTCAAAGGAATAGATAACCCTTTAGGGATAAATATATGATTTATTATTAATGCAATAATGCACATTTTATTTAGTTATTAGGGTTATATAACCCTAGTAAAATTTCCTAGGAATAAGTCTGAGTATCAAATAATATACTAATATTTTGGTAAAATAGATATTATGAGGTTTCTCCTAGCTATACATCCATATCTGGATACTAGAAAGTGGATCTGGCTATGGCATAGATTCGCCTACGGGTAATCACCATGAAAAGGGTTGGTTAATAATTGACTCAATCATAATTCTTATTCACAATGTGTACCACCCTAAGTTTTAAAAAAGGAAAACTATTATTGATATCATATGCAACACACAACACCAAGCCTAAACAAACCATGATTATTTATGATCGTTATAACCTAGCCATTAAATTGGTGGGTATGAATAGTATTAAAAAATTTATGAAATATATAAAAAGGTATTAATCAATATAAATTTATTGATAAATTCTCATGAAATTAACACTCAACTTTTAATAAATATATTTTATTCTATAAAAAATATGTTTCCTTCAAAAATGAATTTTATTTCTTTTTGCAAGAAAATATCATAATTAATTTATTATTTTTTTATAAATCATATATTATAAAATTAAAATAATTTTTTAAATCAAAATATCAAAATCAACTTAGGGCTAATTTTTTGGATTTTTCTGAAATGTTTGATTTTTTAATGAATAGTGAAAATTACCGACTTTTCAAATACTATCATTTCTTTTCCTTAAATTAAGGAATTTAAAAGCTACATTATATTTTGGATTTGGTATTAAATTTAAATTTTAAACATTTTATTTATAATAATCTAATTAATTTTATTTTAATCATTAATTTTCATGATTTTGGTAAAAGAATATTTTTATGCTTAAAAACACGGTTTTCTGCAAACTATTTTTAAGTGCATAATGTCTATTTATTTTAATTAATTAAAATAACCCCTACTAAGGAAATATTTAAATTCAATTAATAGATTATATATATAGTTATATTAATTTAAATCCATATAATGATGATTACTAGCTATATAGTTAATGTTCGATCATCTTATGCTTGAAAAATACATTTCTTAAAAAACCTTTTTTCAACATGCTTTGTGGGTTTAATTTGAAATTAAATTTTGAAACTTATATGGATTGGATTTGATATAATGGATTCAATATTTGGAATCAAAATAACTATTATTATATAATAATTTCAAATTAATTTTTGGTTATAATGAATAGTAAAAACAACAAAAATTGGTTACCATGATTAATGTTAAAGCCAATTTATCAGGGGATTAAACTAAAGAGGTAAAGGGAGTAACATATTTGAAAAATGTTTATTTATTGAATGGTGGATGTTTTTATCAACCCTATAACCCCTCTAATCCATTATTTATCAATTTTGGAGGCACTTGGAATGAGAGTGGCTTTCCATTACCGAATAGTTTTGGATATTTACAAAAATGCCACTCCCTCTCACTTATAAAGGGAACCTCCTCTCTCCCCTTTTCCAAACTTCAAATATCATTTTGGTTTTGTTAAGAACTACCCAAATACCATCCTTAATTCCCTTAACACATCCTAAAATTCTTTTTTATCAGAAATCTAATCTAGGAAGACTTTAGGTATAATCCTAAAGAGATGGTCTAAAGAAAATGTATCATTCCTAACCGAGCATCTTTATTTTATTTCTTCTTCCACCTACTTCAAATATTACTCAATAATGATGATATAATAACATCTGTATATAAAAATATAATAATATTTTATTGTCATGACCTCCTCCCTCCAAAGATTCCCCTCTTGATCTGGCAATGAAGGAAGAGAGATAATGACCCCTGAGTCTTGCCTCCAGTAGTCCCTGGGGTGGCGACCAACACCAAGGGTATACAATCTCACAATATGGGAGGAATTACCCTTTTTAGAAAAAAAAATCAAGAGATATGATGGATCACACCTAAAGAAACTCCAAGAAATGTATAAAATAAATCCAAAACCATCCCACATGCATATGCAAAACAAAACTGATACAAATACAAAAGTCTCCAATGTAAGTACCAAAAGAAAAGCTAAGAAACAACACAAAAACTGTCAAGATCCAATCTAGTAAGGTTTATCATGGTCCATGAAATCCTCATGAAAACTTGAAAATAGTTTTATATACGTAGGGTGAGCATACAAGTATACTCATTAGGAAAACCAAAGTCTCTTGTGCACAAGTGAGAGAAGCATACTAATGCTCCTATGAAAAAAAAAACAGAACCAAAAGCCCCTAAAAAGGTATAATAACCATCCCCACCTCACCAAGGCATGATCACCAAGTAACAAAAGTCAAGTAAAGTAATATAGTAATCACATCGATGATTTGAGCACCCTGCACCACTTCCCATTGGTTTAACTGCTCTTGCCTAATAGAAAACAACCCGGCACTCCTGCCTCTTCTGAAAGAGACATTCCACAACTTGACTACACACACCTGGGCCACAAAACACACCACATCCAATCACTGAGGCCGCAAGCCACATAACATTCCACCTACATACACCTGACCCACAAACCACACCTCATCTCGAAGACACCTGGGAAAGCACAACACATCTCATCTCGAAGACACCCAGGAAAACACATCTCAACTGCACACACCTGGGCATCATGAAAAGAACCAGAAATTCTGTATATTTTTTTAATTATATGTAATTTTTATGAGACTGTTAAATCTGATAGCACATGATTCTGAGGCACGGAGTGCCCGAAATGATCCGTTGAAAAAGTGTTAAGCTTAAATTAGTGCATGTGATTAATTTTCCTAAAAAAGTGGAATAACTCTTAAAAGGGTGCCTGGATTAGAAATCTGAGGGAATCGTTGCGTTCAGGATGGTGGGTTTACCCTAGTCGTGACTTAATTTTAGTCGGCGCATGCCTCCAATGAGAAAACCTAAAAATGGAATAACTATAAATAAAATAATTAAATAAAATTATTTTATTTTTCAAATGCTTATAACTCACGAATGGTGACTCAAATTAAAAATAAGAGACCACCATTGAACTCGTGAGGGTATGATTTCCTTAGGTAGATCCTAACATTGGATGGCACGGGCCAACAATGGAAGTTAGTTTTTGGCCGCAAATAAAATAATTAAGAAACAATTATTTTATTGTTAAATTCTATAAATCCTAAAAGGTAACTCGTATTGAAAATCCAAGAGTATCGTTGAGCTCGTAAGGGAATGTTTACCTTAGGCAGAGCCTAACATCGACCAGCATGGGTCGATGGTGACTGTTAATAACTTTTGAACTTTTTTTAAGGTACGTTTAGTAAATGTGCAGACGGTGATTTATATCTTTTGAACTGGTGCTTAGATTAAAAATCTGAGGGTACCGTTGAATTTGCACTGCCGAGATTTGCTCAAGGGAATCTTAACTTCTACCGGCAAGGGTCGGATGAAAAAGTTAATTTTTGGACTTTACAAAAGAAAATAATAAAATAACTAAAGGTCATTTTATTTTTATTTTTACAACTGTTAGAAAAATGGTGGTGGGACCGAAGTGTAATGTCAGACCATTAATGTCTTGACCCTTAAGTTTTGTAACCACACAGTTGGTAGTTTTTAATAGGTTGTGTAACCACACCGTTGAGAAAAATTAAAAGGTTCATTAACTAAACTCATCAATGAACCCCATTAATTTTGAGATGTATTGATCCTATCCTCCCCTCTATTTAATCCGAGCTCGGGCTTGGGTTTTGGAGATCTACGAGAGGAAGCTCTGGCAAAGCGATGACGACTTTCCACTCCAACGAAGAACATAATTTAGTGACAAATGTTTGGGGAATCGACGGGCGATGGTAAGCGACGACAAACACCTTCGGACGTGTGCAATCCATTCTCCTTTGTGGCATCTCCTACGAATCTGATGTAGGGGGTTTATTATTTAATTTTATCTTTGATAAATTAAATTGCTACTACTTTTTAAGATACTAATGCGGAGGGCACGTGCCAAACGAACAAGGCCCAGAACCTCCACTTCTTTGTTCTTGTCGCGTTCATCATGGGAAAATTTATCCAACATGACAGAACCTTGAATCCGGGAGCCGCGCAGCGACAACGACATCTTGGGAGGCCCGTAGGTGTGAGAAGAAGGGAAAATAGACCACTGAAGCTCACCCAGTGGCCCATGAAAGATCTGCCGGCGCGACAAAGGCATGGAGGCACCGACGACCGGTGTCAGCAACAGGCACCGGTGGAAAAGGCGGTGGCCGGTGCTTGCCGGCCACGGAAGGGGGTGATGTCGCACGGTGCCACAATGGTCTCTAAGGGGCGGATGACACTTGGCCGACTGCATTGGCGAGGCGGCACACCATCGCGCGCTGTGGTGAGGTGGATGCGGCTTTGAAGCCGCAATGAAGGTGAAGGGGAACCACACCCCATGGGTCCCACTGATAGGGGGCAGTGCCATGTGGTGCACCCTTTTTGGAAGACTGAACGGACTAGCGGTCTTGTAAAGACCCGTAAATTTCAAGGATTTTTTTTTAATTTTCTTTGGAATTTTACAAGAACATAGTTTCTGACGGCACCTGATTCTGAGGCCCGGTGTGCCCGGAATAATTTTCCAAAGTTTGGCTCAGGTACGTTTAGTGAACGGATGAACGAGTTTTTCTAACTTTTGAACCGGTGCTCGGAATCAAATTCCGAGGGCACCGATGGAATCGCAGTGCCGATAATTTCTTAGAAACGCCTCTTCCGGAGTTTCATTTGCTCAGGTGTGGTTTCTAATTTTCGCGCTTAAAGTTAAGAAATAAAATAATTGTACGACAAACTTTATTTTATTTCACTTAAGCCACTTGGAAGCCACTTGAAGCCACTTAAAGCGGCTTAAGCTGAGTTGGTACGGATAGGGTGCTATCCAAAAATATCCTACCCCCTTGGTAGGATATTTGTGGGGTGGGGCCCGCATGAGCCCCGCCGTTTCTTTTCCGCTAAGTAACGCACCCGCGAAAACCCGTCATTATGAAAGTCAACTGACGCGTTTTCTTAAATTCTTAACGCACCATTTAATTGGGAAGTTTTGTTCGTAAATTAAATGGGCAGTTTCTTTCGTTAAATTAATTCTACGAACTAATGGGTCGTTACTTACCTCTTTTTCGTTTGTTGGCGTAATAATAAAATAAGACCAACACCGACTTTTGGAGGATAACGCGTTGAGAGACTTTTGACAGAAGTTCTTGTGCCTTCACCCTTCTTCGTGAAGAACACGAAGAACGCGAAGAACGCCGACCTCCGACGAAGAACGCCGAAACCGCGGAAATCGACGACGCGACGCCGTGTGCCGCGACGCCGATGTTTCCTCTTCCGCGACGTTCTTCTGCGACGTTCCTTCTTCCGCAACGAAATCTTCGATCATCTGTTTGAGGTAAGAGTTTTCGGGTTTTTTTTTAAAAACTTCTTTGTGGTTTATAACAACACAAATATTTAATTATTTATAATTAAATCTGTTGTTTCTTGGTCCTCAGAGTTCGTCGACGCGGCGCCGGATACCACGACGATCTCCTCCTTCCGCGACGAACCCCTCCTTTCGCGACGATCAAACCCGCGAAGAACCCGCGTGCAACGAATTGACGAGGTAGAGATTTTATTTGGAAGTTTTATATTCCCGTGTTTGTTTCCGTTCCAAAATGAAGTAACCGGTTCATGAAAACAATTCTAACTCTTTAAAATTGTTTTTGGTTATGTATTCATGTGTTGAATAATTATCCCGTAGTTTGTATCTAACACGGAGGGTGCTGGCCAAACGAACACGGCCCGACAACCCTCCGTCGTTCTTCGTGGTTGTGAGGATTTGGCGGGCGATGAAAAAATGTGACGCAAGGGCGATTTGACGATCTCGCAGTGAAGAACGGAACCCGGGAGGAACAATGGCGTAGTCAGGAAGGAAAAAGGACCACCGGAGCAACTCTGGTGGCCCGCGGAAGCGGTCGGCGACGGCCAGCGGACCCGCAGCCGTGCGGGTCCGGCTCGCCCGCACGGGACGCGGTGACATGCCGCGTCCGCTGAACCGGTGCGGCCCCACGCAGGGCCGCGTCACCTCCAACCCGCGGGGGGCAGCGCCCCACGACATCCAGCTGCTCGGCCGGTCTGACCGGCCGGGCCGCGCCCTGGCCGGACCGGGTCGGGTCAACCCGGTTCGGCCGACCCAGGGGGGGTCGGGCCGGGTCGGCCCGGGCCCAGACCCCCCGTCTTCGGACTATTTTCAGTCTTTTGCCCGTAACTTGAGATACGGGCCTCTGAACGACGCGCCGTCAGCGGCAATGTGATCCTTGGATCGAGACGGTCGTTTCAGTATATCGCACTCAAGGTTTCGGAATACTTTGGGTTCGTCCGGGTTGGTTCGTACACGAAACCAACCGGGCCTTCGGAGCGGAAACACTCATATCTTGAGCTACGGACGTCCGATTGACGTGCCGTCGGCTTTGGTGGATTCCTCTAAGTGAGACGGATCTTTTGGCTCACTCCGCCCGAGGTTTGGACGTAGGTGGGGTACGGTCGGATTGGTTTTGCCTTAAAAACCAACCGGGCCCCGGAGATGAAAAAGCCAATAACTCTCAGACCGAGCGTCCGATTGACGCGCCGTCTGCGACGTTGAGTTCCTGTTGACGATACAGAACTTTTGGATACATCAACTTTGGACCTTATGTCATTTGATGTATCAGCCTCTCGGCTCGTGGAGCGGACCCTCCCGAACGAGCTTGCTGTGTGTGGGAACCCTAGAGTTGGCTGCGACTGCTACTGCGACGACGACTGTGCAGAGATCCTCAGTGGAATGCGATGACGACTGTGCAGAGATCCTCAGTGGACTGCGACGACTACAACACTCAGTGATACCTTATGGGACAGTGCTACAGGTCCTGTGTGGGCCCGATCCTGTGTGGGTCCGATCCTATGTGGGTCAGCGCTCAGCGGTTCTGTGTGAGCTAGCGCCTACAGGTCCTGTGTGGGCCCGATCCTGTGTGGGTCATTGCGGGGGTTAGTTACCTATCGATCCTTTGTGGATCCGACGAATTAGATGGATCAACGATCATCTTTATCGTCATTCGAAGAAGTATACCTGTGTGAGCTGAATCCTATTTTGCTTTCCTTTGTGGATTGTGTTGTGCTATCCTATGTGGATTACGTTTTATTTTCCTTTGTGGATTGTGTTGTGCTATCCTGTGTGGATTTACGTTTTGCTTTCTCTTGTGGACTGGGTTGTGCTTGGGTTCGGACGTTGGAGCCGAACGGGAATCAATGACTTAGGTATATGTATGGGCATATACCTAAGCCGTGTCGGATGTTACTTCGTGAATGTATCTTTCCTTTGTGGATTATCCTTTGTGGATTTCGGGAGACCTTCGGGGGTCTCGGGGTCCCTAATGAGTAGCTTATACTCACCCCTGCACGGGCTATGCCCGCACTTCATTGTGTTGGATGCAGACGACGGACAACGCTGATCGTGGTGGAGGCTTGCGGAGCAGGACAGTACCTGGAGGTGGACCACTGGGCGGGACGCACTCGGAGCGGTCAGGTGGACCCGAGGAGCTGTGAAGGCTATCTGTACCCACCCTTCAGGTGGGAATTCCAGAGGACGGCTCGACGCTGTGGCTTCCCTTTTCAGTTGCTGTTTTCCCTTTTAGTTGTACTTTACAGTTGGGCTTGTATTTCCGGCCCCTTTACTTTCAGCACAACTTGTTACAGTTTTTACTTAGTATTTACTTTTCCGCTTTCTTACTCTGTGGTGCCTGTTTACTCTACAAAGGCAATGCCTTCCCTTTTTCCGGGATTTACGCCTTGGTTCTAGTCGCCATCCCCTGGCCTATGGAAGGCGGGCTTGGGGTAGTCACGGCACGGGCCCCGAGGACGGGTCGTGACCAATTGGTATCAGAGGTGGTCGGTTCTACCGCAGACTCTGATCTTTCTTCTATGTGAAGCAATAGTGTTTAGCGTATTGAGTGTGGTTATTAGTCCAGGGAGTCCAGTGTTGGTGCGGCGGCCGACGTATCCGTACACCAGGACCCTGATTTCTGATTTCCGACTTAATGCACGAAAACATTGATTGCATGTGTGTTTCAAGTTTTCTTTGTGATTACTTGTGTCAGCTCACCAGGTATACTGTTCTGACCGTGGCACAGTTGTTTCCTTTTCAGGATGGCCCCACGATGGCAGCCAGCTAGGGTTCTGAGATTAGAGCACGACAACAGCCCGCCGAGCGACGAGGCCTCGGTACAGGGCCCGTTGAAAGCGGAGGCACCGACGGTACCTTTACCCGCTGAGCCCTCGATGCTTCCCGCACCGACCACTGACGATGAACATCTCCTCGGAGCTCTGCACGAGTTCCAGCGCCAGCGACCACCCAGGTTTCATGGGGAGACGGACCCCCAGGCAGCCGAGGACTGGCTAGAGGCGTTCGTTCGAGTTTTCAGGCTAGTGAGGACACCAACAGACCTCATGGCGATCCTCGCGGCAAGCCTACTGCACGCAACAGCAGGACGATGGTGGAGCTTGATGCTACAGGTGCACGATGAGGCCTCTCTCATCTGGACGGACTTCGAGAGCCTCTTTCGCTCAGAGTTCGTCCTGGCCACCCTCCGTGCGGTGCGCATTCAAGAGATTCTTCAGCTGTGGCAGGGCAGCTTGACGGTCGCCCAGTACGCGGCGAGGTTTACCGATCTTTCTCGCTACTCGACAGATATGGTACGGGACCCATTCTTCCGGGCCCGGACCTTTGAGCAGGGTTTGAGACACGAGATCAGGGCATCGCTGATCTCCCTCAGCATTCCGACTTAGTCAGGAGTACTGGAGCGGGCCCTTCTGATCGAGACCTTTCTGGCTGAGTCCACAGCGAGACCTACCGCAGGGCGACAGGTAGCAGAGTCTTCGGCAGCAGGTAGCCGACGGATGACTCAGGGTTCCAGGAAAACCTGACCCTCTCGTAGATGACCTCAGGACACTGGCTCAGCAGTGCGGGGCACACTGCGCAGAGCCAGTCTTCCGAGAGGCAGGTAGTGCTACACCTGCGGCGGGCAGGGCCACATGGCTCGTGATTGCCCGACCCGTCGTACCGAGGAGCAGAAGACGGTGGAGGGGCCACCCAGGCAGAGGCAGAGGGTCGACCGTGGTGGTCCGCAGGGAGGAGGCGGACGAGGCAGAGGGTCTGGCCGAGCAGCAAGTGGTGGGAGACGCTTTGAGGCTCTGCCACCACCACCACCGGGAGGTCCGCCCCGACCACAGGGAGCTGGCAGGCAGAGACAGGCTCAACTCCAGGCAGCGAAGGCCTACGACCACGGCGCACCAGAGATGATTCGAGGTACGATATGTGTCTATTCCACCCTTGTTGAAGTTCTTATAGACACAGGAGCGAGTCAATTTTTCATAGCCACTGCCCTTGTTCGGAGCTCGGAGATTCCGACAGAGCCGTTGACTCGATCCTTACGGCTAGAGACCCCTACGGGAGCAGACTCGACGATTACGTACTGGTACCGGCAGTGTGAGCTTACTCTAGGAGGCGAGAGCTTCGGCTGAGATCTTCTTGTAGTGGCGTCGAGGCCTTATGACGTCATCTTGGGCATGGATTGGTTATCTACAGCCCATGCTCAGATTGACTGTTTTAGGCGCAAGGTGCGATGTGTGCGCACCGACGGGAGCAGGTTCACCTTCACCGGCGAGAAGAGAGACTTCGCAGCACAGGATGAAATTCCGCAGAGGAGAGGACAACCCATCACTCATCAGTTGGCTAGCCTCATCCTTGGAGCAGTTGACGTGCAAAGTCCTAGTTTTCCTGCAGTGGTGGATCAGTATGCGGACGTCTTCCCCGACGACGTTCCAGGGATACCTCCCCGTAGAGAGGTAGACTTTTATATTGATCTATAACCTGGGACAACCCCGATATCCACTCCAGCGTATTGGATGGCCCCCACTGAGCTTCGAGAGCTGCGGGTACAGTTGGAGGACTTACAGGGCAAGGGGTTCTTCCGACCCAGTGTTTCACCCTGGGCTTCCCCGATATTGTTTTCCAAGAAGGCAGACGGGAGCTTGCGATTGTGTGTCGACTATCGTCGCCTGAACCAGGTGACAGTGAGGAACAAGTATCCACTACCGAGGATTTATGACCTCTTCGATCAACTCAAGGGAGCACGGTGGTTCTCAAAGATAGACCTCAGGTCAGGCTATCATCAGCTCAAAGTTCCAGACGAGGACGTGCAGAAGACGGCCTTCAGGTGTCGGTATGGCCACTATGAGTTCTTGGTTATGCCTTTCGGCGTAACCAATGCTCCAATAGTGTTCATGAGCCTCATGAACAGGATCTTCCAGCCATACCTAGATCAATTTGTCGTGGTCTTCATCGACGACATTTTGGTGTACTCGACCACGGAGGAGGAGCACGCCTACCACTTGCGGGTTGTACTAGACACACTCCGAGAGCACCAGCTTTATGGCAAGCTCTCGAAGTGCCAGTTTTGGTTACATGAGGTCCACTTCTTGGGGCACATCATTTCTGAGGTGGGAGTTGCAGTGGATCCCGCGAAGATCGAGGAAGTGCTAGCTTGGGAACCACCCAAGAGCGTGACGGAGGTGTGGAGTTTCTTGGGTCTAGCCAGATACTATCGGAGATTTGTTCCGGACTTATCTAGAGTTGCGGTGCCACTCTCAGCTTTGACGAAGAAGGGGAAACCCTTTGTGTGGTCGGACAGATGTCAGCAGAGCTTTCAGGAGCTGAGACAGAGATTGACCAGCGCACCTATCTTGAGGTTGCCTGAGTAGGGAGTTGGATACGTAGTCTACTACGATGCATCAGGGACCGGAATCGGATGTGTCCTGATGCAGGAACGGGCCGTGATTGCCTATGGATCATGTCAGTTGAGGCCGCATGAGCAGAACTACGCTACCCATGACCTGTAGTTAGCAGCAGTGGTCTTCGCTCTGAAGACATGGTGGCACTATCTGATGGGAGAGCGCTTTACAGTCTTTTCTGACCACCAGAGTCTCAGGTACATCTTCTCTCAGAAGAACCTGAACCTGAGACAACGGCGATGACTCGAGTTCCTCCAGGACTATGACTTTGAGATAGTCTATACTCCTGGGAAGGGGAACGTAGTAGCCGATGCCCTCAGCAGGAGGACGGGCATTCAACTACTTGAGGAGGCGATAGAGCAGCTAGCCGCCTTGCAGATATCCTTCGTGGATAGGGACGGAGCAGCCTTCCTTCAGTCTCTTACAGTCTCTCCTCCACTTCTACAGCAGGTCAGAGAGGCACAGCGTGGGGACGCTGACTGTGAGACACGGCGTGCACAGATATCCTCGGGACAAGAACCTGATGGTTTCTCCCTTAGAGCAGAGCACGACGTCCTTTTCAGAGGATGTACCTTGGTACCAGTCGCTTTACGAGAGGAGGTGCTGAGAGAGTTTCACACTTCTCCTTTGGCGGTACATCCTGGAGTGGCGAAGATGTACCAGGATCTCAGACGACAGTACTGGTGGTCGGGCATGAAGAAGGCTGTGGCAGAGTTCGTTTCACGGTGCCTCACCTGCCAGCAGGTGAAGGCAGAGCATCAGGTACCAGCAGGCTTGGTATAGCCCTTGGAGGTCCCGGAGTGGAAGTGGGACGACATATCTATGGACTTCGTGACTGGACTTCCTCGCACTTCCAGAGGTCACGACTACATTTGGGTGATTGTTGACCGACTCACCAAGTCGGCACACTTCTTACCCATCAGAGAGCAGGGCTCAGTGGAGAGGTTGGGGCGTCTCTACATTCAGGAGATTGTACGGCTTCACGGTGTGCCATCGTCTATCGTCTCCGATCGGGACGCTCGTTTTACTTCCCGGCTTTGGAAGGGGTTGCAGGAGGCGTTAGGGACGCGGCTACGTCTGAGCACCGCCTTTAACCCTCAGACAGATGGTCAGACGGAGAGTACCATTCAGACTCTCGAGGACATGCTCCGCGCATGTGTCCTCGACTTTGGTCGCAGCTGGGAGGACCACCTACCCTTGGTGGAGTTCGCGTACAACAACAGCTACCACTCCACTATCGGGATGGCACCATACGAGGCGTTGTACGGCAGACCTTTCAGATCTCCTTTGTGCTGGACAGACCCTGGGGAGTCAACACTTGTGGGACCAGAGATGGTCCGGTCCACGACAGAGAAGGTCCAGGTCATCCAGGAGCGGATGAGGACAGCTCAGAGCCGAAAAAAGTCTTATGCTGACAGGAGGCGGAGGCCACTAGAGTTCGAGGATGGCGACCACGTCTTCTTGCGTGTTTCACCTCGACGTGGATTACGGAGATTTGGCCGAGGCGGCAAGTTGTCTCCACGCTTCATCGGACCTTTCCAGGTCCTCAGCAGGATTGGCGAGGTGGCTTATCACCTGGCTCTACCACCTCAGTTGCACCGGGTGCACGACGTCTTCCACGTATCTCAGCTGAGGAGATACGTGCACGACCCGACACACATCATTGACCATGGGGAGATAGACGTGGATGATGGGGCGACTTTTGCGGAGGTCCCAGTAGAGATAGAGGATCGATAGGAGCGGGTCCTACGTGGGCGATCGATTCCTCTTGTGCGCATCAGATGGAAGCACGGGAACCTCCAGGAGAGCACTTGGGAGCGGGAGGCTCAGATGTGTGCTCAGTACCCACATTTGTTTCCCTAGTTTATGAAGTATCTTTACGGGGACGTAAATCCCTGAGGTGGGAGTAATTTAAAGAGCCGTAAATTTCAAGGATTTTTTTTTAATTTTCTTTGGAATTTTACAAGAACACAGTTTCTGACGGCACCTGATTCCGAGGCCCGGTGTGCCCGGAATCATTTTTCGAAGTTTGGCTCGGGTACGTTCAGTGAACGGACGAGCGAGTTTTTCTAACTTTTGAACTGGTGCTCGGAATCAAATTCTGAGGGCACCGATGGAATCACAGCGCTGGTAATTTCTTAGAAATGCCTCTTCTGGAGTTGCGTTTGCTCGGGTGTGGTTTCTAATTTTCGGGCTTAAAGTTAAGAAATAAAATAATTGTACGACAAAATTTATTTTATTTCACTTAAGCCACTTGGAAGCTACTTGAAGCCACTTAAAGTGGCTTAAGCTGAGTTGGTACGGATAGGGTGCTATCCAAAAATACCCTACCCCCTTGGTAGGATATTTGTGGGGTGGGGCCCACACGAGCCCCGCCGTTTCTTTTCCTCTAGGTAACGCACCCGCGAAAACCCGTCATTATGAAAGTCAACTGATGCGTTTTCTTAAATTCTTAATGCACCATTTAATTGGGCAGTTTTGTTCGTAAATTAAATGGGCAGTTTCTTTCGTTAAATTAATTCTACGAATTAATGGGTCGTTACTTACCTCTTTTTCGTTTGTTGGCGTAATAATAAAATAAGACCAACACTGACTTTTGGAGGATAACACGTTGAGAGACTTTTGACAGAAGTTCTTGTGCCTTCACCCTTCTTCACAAAGAATGCGAAGAACGAGAAGAATGCCGGCCTCCGACGAAGAACGCCGAAACCGCGGAAATCGACGACGCGACGCCGTGTGCCGCGACGCCGACGTTTCCTCTTCCGCGACGTTCCTTCTTCTGAAACGAAATCTTTGATCATCTGTTTGAGGTAAGAGTTTTCGGGTTTTTTTTAAAAAATTCTTTGTGGTTTATAACAACACACGGATTTAATTATTTATAATTAAATCTGTTGTTTCTTGGTCCTTGGAGTTCATCGACGCGGCGCCGGATATCGCGACGATCTCCTCCTTCCGCGATGAACCCCTCCTTCCGCGACGATCAAACCCGCGAAGAACCCGCGTGCGACGACTTGACGAGGTAGGGATTTTATTTGGAAGTTTTATATTCCCGTGTTTGTTTCCATTCCAAAATGAAGTAACCGGTTCATGAAAACAATTCTAACTCTTTAAAATTGTTTTTGGTTATGTATTCATGTGTTGAATAATTCTCCCGTTCTTTTTATCTAACGCGGAGGGTGAGGGCCAAATGAACACGTCCCGACAACCCTCCGCCGTTCGTGCTTGTGCGGATTTGGCGGGTGATGACAAAACGTGACGCAAGGGCGATTTGACGATCCCGCAGTGAAGAACGGAACCCGGGAGGAACAACGACGCAGTCGGGAAGGAAAACGGACCACCGGAGAAACTCCGGCGCCCCGGCGCGCCGCCGGACAGAGCCGCCGCGGCGGCGGCGGCCAGCGGACCCGCGGCCGCGCGGGTCTGGCTCGCCCGCACGGGACGCGGCGACATGCCGCGTCCGCTAAACCAGCGCGACCCAACGCGGGGCCGTGACACCTCCAACCCGCGGGGGCAGCGCCCCGCGGCGTCCAGCTGCTCGGCCGCTCGGCCGAGCCGAGCCAGGCCGGTCCGACCGGCCGGGCTGCGCCCTGGCCGGACCGGACCAGGTCCAGCTGGGTCAGACCGGGTCGGGTCGACCCGGTTCGGCCGAACCAAGGGGGGTTGGGTCGGGTCGGCCCGGGCCCAGACCCCCCGTCTTCGGACTGTTTTTGGTCTTTTTCCCGTAACTTGAGCTACCTGCCTCTGAACGACGCGCCGTCAGCGGCAATGCGATTCTTGGATCGAGACGGTCGTTTTGGTATATCGCACTCAAGGTTTCGGAATACTTTGGGTTCGTCCGGGTTGGTTCGTACACGAAACCAACCGGGCCTTCGGAGCGGAAACGCTCATATCTTGAGCTACGGACGTCCGATTGACGTGCCGTCGGCTTTGGTGGATTCCTATAAGTGAGACGGATCTTTTGGCTCACTCCTCCTGAGGTTTGGACGCAGGTGGGGTACGGTCGGGTTGGTTTTGCCTTAAAAACCAACTGGGCCCCTGAGACGAAAAAGCCAATAACTCTCAGACCGAGCGTCCGATTGATGCGCCGTCTGCGACGTTGAGTTCCTGTTGATGATACAAAACTTTTGGATACATAAACTTCGGACCTTGTGTCAGTTGATGTATCAGCCTCTCGGCTCGTGGAGCGGACCCTCCCGAACGAGCTTGCTGTGTGCGGGAACCCTAGAGCTGGTTGCGACTGCTACTGCGACGACGACTGTGTAGAGATCCTCAGTGGACTGCGATGACGACTGTGCAGAGATCCTCAGTGGACTGCGACGACTACAGCACTCAGCGATCCCTTGTGGGTCAGTGCTACAGGTCCTGTGTGGGCGCGATCCTGTGTGGGTCCGATCCTGTGTGGGTCAGCGCTCATCAGTTCTGTGTGAGCCAGCGCCTACAGGTCCTGTGTGGGCCCGATCCTGTGTGGGTCATTGCGGGGGTTAGTTACCTATCGATCCTTTGTGGGTCCGACGACTTAGATGGATCAGTGATCATCTTTATCGTCATTCGAAGAAGTATACCCGTGTGAGCTTAATCCTGTTTTGCTTTCCTTTGTGGATTGTGTTGTGCTATCCTATGTGGATTACGTTTTACTTTCCTTTGTGGATTGTGTTGTGCTATCCTGTGTGGATTTACATTTTGCTTTCCTGTGTGGACTGGGTTGTGCTTGGGATCGGACGTTGGAGCCGAACGGGAATCGATGACTTAGGTATATGTATGGGCATATACCTAAGCCGTGTCGGATGTTACTTCGTGATTGTATCTTTCCTTTGTGGATTATCCTTTGTGGATTTCGGGAGACCTTCGGGGGTCTCGGGGTCCCTACTGAGTAGCTTATACTCACCCTTACACGGGCTATGCCCGCACTTCGTTGTGTTGGATGCAGACGACGGACAGCGCTGATCGTGGTGGAGGCTTGCGGAGCAAGACGGTACCTAGAGGTGGACCACTGGGCAGGACGCACTCGGAGCAGTCAGGTGGACCCGAGGAGCTGTGGAGGCTATCTGTACCCACCCTTCAGGTGGGACTTCCAGAGGACGGCTCGACGCTACAGATTTCTTTTTCAGTTGCTGTTTTTCCCTTTCAGTTGTACTTTACAGTTGGGCTTGTATTTCCGGCCCCTTTACTTTCAGCACATCTTGTTACAGTTTTTACTTAGTTTTTACTTTTCCGCTTGCTTACTCTGTGGTGCCTGTTTACTCTACAAAGGCAATGCCTTCCCTTTTTCTAGGATTTATGCCTTGGTGCTAGTCACCAGCCCCTGGCCTATGGAAGGCGGGCTTGGGGTAGTCATGGCACGGGCCTCGAGGACGGGTCGTGACAGGTTCGTTTAGGAGGTAGATCGCGCAACCCTTTGTGCGGGTCGCGCCAACCAGTGGGCCGAGCCGGTCCGCTGCCCAGCGGGCCGAGCCCGCTGTGGCCCAACCCATATAGGGCGGGATAGGCTGATCCATGGAACAGCGGGCTAATTCTCGGCCCAACGAGATGAGCTTTCTGCAACCCAGTTTAACCGGGCTGGCCCAAGCCGGGTCGGGTCGGACCGGACCCGAACCCCTTTTGGACCCAGTTTCTCTTAAAGAGACATATCTTGCGAACCAGACATTCGTTTGATGAACCTTCAGTGGAGTTGGGATCCTTGGAGAGAGACGGTCCTTTTTAGATACTCTACTTTGGATTTGGAGAATGTTTGAGTCTGGCCGGGTTGGATCGTACCTGAATCCAACTGGGCCCTTGGCACTAAAATGCCTATAACTCTCAGACCGGGTGTCCGATTGACGCGTCGTATGTTGCGTTGGAACCCATATGACAAGACAGATCATTGGGTTACTTCTTCATGGAAATTTGTGGTAGTTAAGATACGACTGATATCTTGAGGAGTAGATACTACAAAACTCAAGTGCACTGGGTGCGGAGAATCCTGTGGTTGGATGTCATTTGAGTAGCAATCCTGTACGGATTGAAATATTAGAGACTCTGTGTGGATCAACATCATAGCTACCCTATGTGGATCAACATTATAGTTACCCTATGTGGATAAGTATTATAGTGACCCAGTGTGGATCGGTATCCTAGTAACCCTGTGTGGATTGTAACGTCTCGGGACCGGGTGCCACTCAACGGGTGCCTCGAACCCGGTTCTCCATGTGACTTCAAGCGCATTTCCACAAATGCCAGAGGCTGCCGACTAGCAGTGAGGGCCCAGGTCTGATAGTGGGGAAACTATGCTCTCATTTGTCAAAGTGTAGCACAACGGAATACTAGATAAAACATACATCAACAAAAGAGGAAGAAAATAACCATACACAATTTTAAGCGAACAACTGTAGTAAAAACAACCAAAAGTCATATATATAATGTTGATGCAACATGCCACAAGTTCTAAGAAAATATCCAGAACATGTTACAAAGTAGTACAACAATACAGAGTACAACAAAGCAAAACAAAACAACCAATAGCATCGCGAGCCTAAGCTCGGTCCCATGCTCCCATACTCCTCGGTAGAAATCAAGTACTTGTATAGGGACCCTTTCCCTTATCCACACCTGCAGAAACATAATCTGTTTGGGCCAAAAAGCATGACCCAAATAGGGTGTGAGAAATAATCTCAGTAGGCACCCACAAAAGGCCCGTGCTCAAATGTGTGTAAACATGCAACAACAGTGTGCAAAAGTAAATGAAATAAACTAAGTAGTACTCAAAAGTAACTAAATTTACCAGTTATATTTCCATTTTAACATTCATTTAATCATTCAATATAAGGAAAACCACCACAGTGAGTTTTCTATGTAAACAGTCAATGTCCTCAGACACACAAACCCTTACCCTCAGGTAATCAGAATATCACCCTCAGGCAATCATAATATCGTCCTCAGGCATAACAGATATTGCCCTCAGGTGTACGAAATGTCACCCTTAGGCACAAAAGTCACCGCCCTCAGGCATACGAAAGGTTTCCCTCAGGTGAAAAAGAACGTTGCCCTTGGGCTAATCCAGTCATGCCCTCAGGCTATAGTAAAACACCGCCCTCAGGCAAAAGTAACCAGGCCGAGCCCAACGTGTAAATAAGAAATTCACATACAATTCCTATCAAGGAAATTCAACAAACATTATTACAAAGGCATACCCTTGGGTATCCTGGCCAAATGGTTAAACAGAGGAACGCACCCCCGGGGTGGTCCTGGATCCAAGCATCGATCCCAAATAGCAGTTTGTTATCACATTTAATCACCTATACATTTCTAGCTAGTTAAAATAGCAACGACCTCAGCCATACGACACCCCAACATGGGTTCGTAGCCCAAAAAAACACACAAACATACAACAGTTGGAAATTAAACACCAAGCCACCTACCTTAAACACCCCTGATCAGTGTACTCGAATGTCGCTTCCAGAAACGTCCAAGAACGCCATAGATCTAAGGTAAAAGAATTCTCATTCAAACTCAAATAACTTCCCTTAGAGGAAGAATTGGAAAGAAACACACAAGGAGAAGGAATCTCTTACCTGTGCGGTTCCAACATGATCGACGGAAGCAGAAACAGATTCCCGACGCTCGATCAGTTGATCCATGAAGGTTCGACCGTCCTCTCCCGAGCTCCTATCTGGTTCTAAGCCAATCCTGTGAACAGGGTTGGCTACTACCCATTTTAAGCGAAAAAACAAAGTACACGGCGTGTACTTTTGACTACACGACATGTACTTCCCTCATTTAACTGTTCCTCTAGCGGCCCACGAAACTGTTCATCCATCAACATGAGTACACGACGTGTATTTCTGATTACACGGCATATACTATCGCGCAGCTGGTGGCTACTTCCACTGCCTTACTATTTGCCTGCCGACTGACTACACGGCGTGTAAATACCACTACACGGCATGTAGTCGATTTTTACACCCCTCGTTGCCGACATGGATACACACCCTGTGTACTCATACCACACGACCAAAAGTAAATGGTGTGTGGAATAGTACACGGCGTGTAGTCCCAAAATTTAGGATTTTCTCCATTTTCCTTATTTTCACAAAAACACGTAAGGAAAAGAGAAAATAAGAGACCTGTACCTCATAAATAAGAACTGGGTTCTTACAGACTTCCCCTCTTAAAGAAATTCATCCCCGAATTTCCCTCAAAAGGGTAGAGAAGATAAATCTCAGAACAGCTCTGGCCACTAAGCACGTACATCGGTCTCCCGCTCCCAAGTCTCGTCTTGCACTCGGCCATGCTTCCATAGAACCCGTACAAGAGGAACTGACCGGCCTCGTAGAACTTTCGTGCTCCTATCAACAATACGAATCAGATGCTCCTCAAAGGACGCATCTACCTGTAGATCAACCTCCTAGAGTTGAAAGATGTGAGATGGGTTTGAATGATAGCGATGCAACTGAGATACATGGAAGACGTCGTGCATGGATTGGTACCTCTGTGGTAACTGTAACCAATAAAAAACCAGCCCGACTCTCTTCAGAATCTCAAATGGCCCCACATACCTCGGTGAAAGTTTACCCTGTCTCCTGATCCGTCTGTGTCCCAGCCTCAGAGAAACATGTAAGAAAACCTGATCCCCGACCACGAACTGCAAAGGTCATCTGCGGTGATCAGCATAAGATTTATGACGAGACTGTGAGGTAGCCATCCACTTTTGAATCAACTAGACCTGCTCAGAAGTCTCCTACACGAGACGTGGTCTCAGTAAAGCTGCATCCCTATCTCTAACCAGCACAAGGGTGATCGGCATGAACTACCATATAAAGCCTCGTATGGTTCCATCTCAATAGTTTCTTGAAAACTGTTATTGTAGGAAAACTCAACTAGGGTTATATGCTTCTCCCAAGAGCCCCCAAAGTCTAGGATACATGCACGCAGCATGTCCTCAAGCACCTGTATCATACGCTCTGACTGGCCATCAGTCTGAGGGTGGTAAGCTGTGCTCAGAAGCACTTGTGTACCCAGTGCCCTCTGAAAACTTTTCCAGAAACGAGACGTAAAAAGAGCGTCCCTATCTGAAACGATAGAACGAGGGACCCCATGAATATGCACTATCTCTCGGAGATACAAATTCCCGAGCTCGTCAACACTGAAGGTCTCCTTTATCGGCAAAAAGTGAGATACCTTCGTGAGTCTGTCTACAACAACCCACATGACATCATTGCCTCGAGGTGACCTCGACAATCCAGTCACGAAATCCATCGCGAAATCATCCCATTTCCACTCTGAGATGGGTAACTGTTGTAACAGTCCGGATGGCCTCTGATGCTCCGCCTTCACCTACTGACAGGTGGAACATCTCCTAACAAAACCAGCTACTTCTCTCTTTATACCCGGCCACCAGTACTGACATCTCAAGTCACGGTACATCTTAGTAGCCCCAGGATGAACTACCCAAGATGAAGCAT
This sequence comes from Viscum album, assembly GCA_963277665.1. Lineage (NCBI taxonomy): Eukaryota > Viridiplantae > Streptophyta > Magnoliopsida > Santalales > Viscaceae > Viscum > Viscum album. The sequence continues at coordinate 493,851,801 of OY728159.1, read as the reverse complement.
GAAACTCTTGCATAAACTCCTCGCGTATATCCCCTGGAACCCATACACGTCCATAGAAATGCAATACCTCATCATCGCCTATCGTTCAACCAGGAGGAGGGTCCTCACTAGCCACCGACTCCCGTAGAACTAGGCCTTATGAATTAGATAGCTGTCTCATCCTCACTCTATCAAGGAGGGTAGAATTCACAGATAAAGATAAAAGATAGGCTTACCCCTGACTTTCGTGCACCTCCAGATGCATCTCAGAGAACAAGGCCATGAGCTGACACTCACCACTGGCCTCCTGTACCGCCTATATCTGAATCCTCCTGCTCAGTGCATCAGCAACTGCATTACCCTTACCAGGTGTATAGGCAAGCTCAAAATCGAAGGACTGTAGGTATTCGACCCACCTTCACTATCTCAGGTTCAAGTCACACTGAGTAAAAATATACTTGAGACTTTTGTGGTCGGTGAAAACCACAAAATGATCTCCCAAGAGATATTGTCTCCAACAGCGCAACGCATGAACAACTGCAGCCAACTTGAGGTCATGCGTTGGGTAATTCCTCTCATGTGGCCTCAAATACCGAGACCCGTACGCAACAACTCAATCGCCCTGCATCGACACTACTCCCAGCCCAATACCTGATGCATCACGGTACAATGTATATCTCTTTCCTTGCTCTAGGAGTATCAGGATTGTTGCTAATGTTAACCTTCCTTTCAGATCCTGAAAGGCTGCCTCACAAGCTTCTGACCAAATAAACTTCACACCCTTCTTAGTCAAACCCGTCAATGGCACTGCTAAGTAGGAGAAGTCCTGTATAAAGCGTCTGTAGTAACCTTCCAACCCAAAGAAACTTCGTATCTCAAACACGTTCTTAGGCTGCTCCCAGGAAACTACTGCCCTCACCTTCTCTGGGTCTATTGAAACTCCTGCCTCTGAGATGATATGACCCAGGAAGTGAATCTGGTCCATCCAAAAGTGTCACTTTGAGAGCTTAGCATATAGATTATGCTCTCTCAGTGTACTCAATATGATCTCAAGATGGGTGGCACGGTCGTGTCGAGTGTGAGAGTACACCAAGATGTAGTCCATGAATACTACCACAAAAGAATCCAGATAAGGATGGAACACACGATTCATCAGAGCCATGAAAACTGCTAGCGCGTTCGTGAGTCCGAACGACATAACCAAGTACTCGTACAGACCATATCTGCTTTGAAAATCTATAAGCGGTATATCTAATGGTCTCACGCGCAACTGATGATATCTTGACCTCAAGTCAATCTTCGAGAACACGCGTGCTCCACAAAGTTTATCAAAAAGATCATCAATCCTCAGAAAAGGATATCAGTTCTTAACCGTCAACTAGTTCAGCTTCTGGTAATCCACGCAGAGTCTAAGGGTACCGTATGCCTTCTTCGCAAAGAGGACCGGCAAACCCCAAGGAGAAGTACTGGGTTGGATAAAACCCTTTTCCTGTAACTCTTCTAACTACCTCTTGAGCTCCTGCAACTCTGGTGTAGCCATCCTATAAGAATGAATGGACACCGGCGTTGCTCCTGGCACAAGATCAATAGATAAATCCACCTCATGCTCCAGAGGTAGACCTGAAAAGTCGTCCAGGAAGACATCCCTGAAATGACCAACCACTGGTGGGAAATCCATCTAACAAGTCCCCTGATCATCCAGATATAAACTCGCAATCTGGGCTGTGACTCCACCTCTCCCATGATGCTCTGGTCTAGCTCGACTCGTCTGAACATCCCACCCGCCCTTGTATAGAAACTCTTCGCCCTCTGGTGACGTGAAACTCACCCTACGACGATAACAATCTACAAAGGCTCGGAAGGGAACCAACCAGTCTATCCCGAGAATGACGTCATAAACTGTCATCTCTAAGACATAGAGGTCCCATAGAAAGTGACACCCACAAAATTATAGGGGGCACTCCTTGCACTGACACACATATGTCATTCTAGTTCCCAACAGATTGTCTAGCATCATGATATCAGAAAAAGTAGAAACATAGAGCCCAAGGATCTTCACAACGAACACAGATATGAAACTATGTGTAGCACCCGTATCAAAAAGTACTGAAGATAAGACAAAATATACTAGAATAGTACCTCTGACAGTAGAAGGTCTGGGATCCTGCTCCTGCTGGGTATGTTGCACTACATATTCCTATCCAGTTTCGTGGCCTTGCGACACAGTCTGACTACCCTGATCTATCCCGCCCTACTGCCTCTGAGATCTTGGTGTATGGCTACCACAGCCACAACCACCATCTCTGCCTACACACCCTGACGTATTCCAGTTTCCCAACTGGTAAGAAGCCACTAGTCCTGATCCCACACGCGGAGTCTGCAAAGAGCCCCTCTCACTAGCCACTGGTGGAAACACCCTGCAAAGCGCTGCAGATGACCCATCTTGCCGCAAGCTCGACACTCCACTGGGTCTTGTGGACACTGAGGTCTCTTGTGCCCCTTCTTACCACACTGGTAGCAAAAGACTGGCCCACCTGAAGAAACTGCCTGGCTAGTACTGCCACCATGAGAGAAACTCATATGTCACTTCCTCTTCCCGGTATAAATAGTACCGGAAACTGGTGTCGAACCACCCTGGCCCACACCACTAGATTCCCACAGGTTTCACTCTGTAATCAGCACCTAATCCACAATAGCATGTCCTGTGGGCAACCTGAAAACATTCACCATCACTCGGATATCATAACGAAGACCATCCTCAAAGCATCTAGCTCTCAACATCTCATCACCCACCAAACCAGGTGCAAAATGCTGAAGCTCGGTGAAACGAGTAGAATAATCCATCACCGACCTAGAGCCCTACTGCATATTCATGAACTCTTGAGCCCTATCTTCCCTCAACATCTCTAGAAAGAAGAAGTCATAGAATACTACCTAAAAAGATTCCCACGCCATGTCCCTGTGGTGCTCTAACTGGGTGGTAACATCCCACCACCTCTTGGCAGAATCACGCAGCATATACGTCGCGAGCTTGACCCTCTGCCCTGGAGGTGTCTCAAGATACTCGAAGATAGTCTGCATAGACCCCAACCAAGACTCCGCAGCCTGTGGTCCGCTATCCCCTGAGAAAATAGGCGGATGCTGCTGCTGGAAGATATGAGTCAGCTCATCCATAGATGTGGCAGCCGGCGGTGTTCCCTGAAAGGTCTGCATAAACTGCATAAAGCCTTCACGGAACTGCGCCTCCATGCCTGTGTCCGGTATAATGGTTGGTGCCACATCTGTATCTACTGGAGGATCCACTGGTAGCCCATGGCCCACCATCTCTGGAGTATAATCGTTTCCGCTCTCCTGGAGAACAACGTGTGGTCGTCTTGGCGGCATGACTCTACAAGGTCAAACACACACCTTAAATCCACATTATCAAAGACTGGAAACGAAGGGACCAAAAAGGGAACAGGAGGAAGAAGGCAATTTAAGATTTGAAAAACAAGACTACACGGCGTGTATACTGACTACACGATGTGTACCTGGCTCCTCTTCCCCTGCTCGAGTCCTTCTACATGTCTTAGAAACACGGATCCCGTTAAACAAAACTACATGGCGTGTATATAATCTACACGGCGTGTATGGTGAAAATTTCCAAATACCCGTGTTGTTTGTGACACGTCCGACTACTCGGCTTGATACTACACGGTGTGTTACACCCGCACTTGGCGTGTAAACCACCCCGTTTCCCTAGCCACACAGCTAACCCCACACGGTCTGTCCTCAGACGATACTACACAGCGTGTCCCATAGGTACATGGCATGTACTAGACGAGCTCCGCTGACCCGTGTTGTTATTTACACGGCCGGATACATGGCTCAAACTACACGACGTGTTCTATATACACACGGCGTGTACACGAAAGGATTACCCCGACCCGTGTTGTTAGTTACATGGCCGGGTCCCCAGGTCACACTACATGACGTGTTCTTCATTGACACAGCGTGTTCAAGAAAAGATTACACCGGACCGTGTTTGTTAGTTACATGGCCGGGTCTTTGGGTCAACCCTACATGGCGTGTACGTCAGGTACACGATGTGTTTTACCCCAGCCCTTCCCTACCCCATGTCCCTTCCCACACGGTCCATGACACAGGAAGAGACTACACAGCGTGTACTTAGGGTACACGGCGTGTACTTAAAAAGTTTTACTTCCTTCCCGAACAGAAGAACATACACGACGTGTTCAAAGAACTACACGGAGTGTATTCTGGGTTTTCCAGATAATATGCCTCAGAAACTTCTCCAGAACCCCTAAAACACTGAAAATAATACCTAAGTGCCAAATTATGATCCACGAGGGCCCATACTCCCCACGAATCAAAGTTTGGCATCTTATCTGTGTTTTAATAAAATAAACAGTGAATGATCCGCCAAATTCTGGTAAATGGGGGCCCATAATCCCCAAAACCAAAGTTTGGCGTTCATTCTATAAACCAAATCACACAAAAATACCCTATCACATAGCAGGTATTTATCAAAGAAGCTATCAGAACAACATGCTTTTCTAGCACAGCAACTATCACAACAACATGCAATTTCTAATGCACCTATATGGAATGGAAACTATGCATGGCATGTGATTCCTAGCATGTACCTAAATGATGCATGAGATGGAATACCCTCATATCATCGTGTTTCCACTAAATAGAACCCATGGAAAAAATATAAATAACACAATCACAAGTGCGTCACCCAACGGTGAAATAAAATCAATTGTAAAATTTACAAAATCATAAGAATTTCAAAACACGGGGTAGACTGGTTTTTCCCTATACACAGGTTAGATACGCCCAAGCACAACTCATTACCAAATACCGTTTCCATCCTATCCTTGACTAAGGCTCCAAATAGTAAGTCAAAGAAAAGAAGGCCTCTAATACCACTTTGTAACATCCCAGGCTCGGGTGCCACTCAACGGGTGCCCTGAGCCCGGTTCGCCATGTGACCACAAACGCATTTCCCCAAACACCAGAGGCTGCTGACTAGCAGCGAGGGCCCAGGTCTAATAGTGGGGAAACTATGCCCTCATTTGTCAAAGTGCAGCGCAGCGGAATACCAGATAAAACATACATCAACAAAAGTGGAAGCAAATAACCATACACAATTTTAAGCGAACAACTGCAGTAAAAACAACCAACAGACATATATATAATGATGATGCAACATGCCTCAAGTTCTAAGAAAACATCCAGAACATGTTACAAAGCAGTACAACAATATAGAGTACAACAAAGCAAAACAAAACAGCCAGTAGCATCGCAATCCTAAGCCCGGTCCCATGCTCCCCTACTCCTCAGCAGCAATCAAGTACCTGTATAGGGACCATTTCCCTTATCCACACCTGCAAAAACGTAATCTGTTTGGGCCAAAAAGCCTGACCCAAACAGGGTGTGAGAAATAATCTCAGTAGGCACCCACTAAAGGCCCGTGCTCAACTGTGTGTAAACATGCAACAACAGTGTAAAAAAGTAAATACAATAAACTAATAAGTACTCAAAAGTAACTAACTTTACCAGTTATATTGCCATTTTAACATTCATTTAATCATTCAATAGAAGGAAAACCACCACAATGAGTTTTCTATGTAAACAGTCAGTGTCCTCAGACACGCAAACCCTTACCCCCATGTAATCAGAATCTCGCCCTCATGCAATCACAATCTCACCCTCAGGAATAACAGATATTGCCCTCAGGAGTACGAAGTGTCGCCCTCAGGCATAGAAGTCACCGTCCTCAGGCATACAAAAGGTTTCCCTCAGGCAAAAAAGAATGTTGCCCTCAGGCTAATCCAGTCATGCCCTCAGGCTATAGTAAAACACCGCCCTCAGGCACAAGTAATCGGGCTGAGCCCAACATGTAAATAATAAATTCACATACAATTAATCTCAAGGAAATTCAAAAAACATTATTACAAAGGCATACCCTCGGGTATCCTGGCTAAATGGATAAACAGAGGAATGCACCCCCGGGGTGGTCCTGGATCCTAGCAGAAATCCTAAACAGCAGTTTATTATCACATTTAATCACCTATACATTTATAGGTAGTTAAAATAGCCACGGCCTCAGCCATACAACACCCCAACATGGGTTCATATCCAAAAAAACACACAAACACACAACAGTTGGAAATTAAACACCAAGCCACCTACCTTAAATGCCTCTTATCAGTGTACTCGAATGTCGCTTCCAGAAATGTACAAGAACGCTGTGGATCTGAGGTAAAAGAATTCTTATTCAACCTCAAATAACTTCCCTTAGAGTAATAATTGGCAATAAACACCCAAGGAGAAGGAAGCTCTTACCCGTGCGGTTCCAACGTGATCGATGGAAGAGGAAACGGATTCCCGACGCTTGATCGGTTGATCCATGAAGGTTCGGTCGTCCTCTCCCGAGCTCCCATCTAGTTCTAAGCCAATCCTGTGAACAGGGTTGGATACTGCCCATTTTAAGCAAAAAAAAAACAAAGTACACGGCGTGTACTTTTGACTACACGGCGTGTACTTCCCGCATTTAACTGTTCCTCTGGCAGCACTGCTAAACTATTCATCCATCGACAAGAGTACACGATGTGTATTCCTTATTACATGGCATGTACTGTCGCGCAGCTGGCGGCTACTTCCACCAAATTACTATTTGCATGCCGACTCACTACACGACGTGTAAATACCACTACACAGCGTGTAGTCAGTTTTTACACCCCTCGTCACCGACATGGATACACACCCTGTGTACTCATCCCACAAAGCCAAAAGTACACGGAATGTGGAATAATACATGGTGTGTAGTCCCAAAATTTAGGATTTTCTCCATTTTCCTTATTTTCACAAAAACACTTAAGGAAAAGAGAAAAGAAGAGACTCGTACCTCAGAAATAAGAACCAGGTTCTTACATGGATCAACATCTTAGAAAACTTGTATGGATCATCATCATAGCCACCCTATGTAGATCAACATCATAGATACCCTGTGTGGATCAACATCATAGAAACCCTGTGTGGATCAGCATAATACCGACCTTATGTGGATCAACATCATAGCGACCCTATGTGGATCAATATCATAGTGACCCTGTGTGGATCAACATCATAGTGACCTTGTGTGGATCAGAATCATAGAGACCCTTTGTGGATCAGCATCATAGAGACCCTATGTGGATCAACATCATAATGACCCTATGTGGATCAGTATTGTAGCGACCCTGTGTGGATCATCATTGTAGCGAATCTGTGTGGATCAGCATTGCAGTGACTCTATGTGGATCAACATTCTATCGACCATGTGTAGATCAGCAATGCGAGACTTGACAAGGACCAACCTTATAGCATCCTGTCGTGGATCAATGACATACAACCCTGTGTGGATCAACAATAGAAAAACTCCTTAATGGTTCAGTTGTGGAAACTTACGAACAGAATAAAATGATATAGTTTAAGACTAATCATCTTTATTCCTAAACTCTGAGTTGTATACCTAGTTTGAGCTGAGTCTTTTGCTTTGTGCTTTGTGATTGAGATCATGCTTTGTGGTTTTCCTTTATGGAATTTTGGTAGACCTTTGGGGGGTCTCGGGGTCCCTACTGAGTATTTTTATACTCACCCCTGCATGGGTTTTTCCCACACCTTTTTGTGTCTTATGCAGACAACGTAAAACTTGACTGAGTCTTGAGGAGCCAGGGCTAGACGAAGCTCGAAGGTGGTTGAAAGATGGTGTACAGAGGTGACCAGTTGATGTGGAGAGCCACAGTGAGGAGATGTACCTACCTTTCATGTAGAATCCTTGGAGGAAGACCTCAGGAGTTATTTTCCCTTTTTGCTGTATTTCTATTTTGGTTTGGCTTGTATTCTGTCCCCTTCACCTTCAGTATTTACTATTACACTTAGTGGTGGTTTTTAGTTGTGGTTTCACCTTACTTATTCCATTGTGTTTTTCTTGTGCATAGTGTTCCCTGTCTCTGTGTGTACAGGTTTAGAGGTAATGCCTTCCCATTATAGGGACATGCCTTTCCGGTGCTAGTAGAAAACCCCTGGCCTATGGAAGGTGGGCTTGGGGTAGTCACAACACGGGCCCCGGGGGATGATTCGTGACAAAGTGGTATCGAAGGAGTCGGTTCTACTGAAGAACCAGGACTCTGATATTTCCAATGGAGGAATAGTTTTAAGTGTTTTGAGTGTGGTTTTCAGTTCGGGGAGTCCAGTGTTGGTGCGGCGGCCGACGTATCCTTACACCAGGACCCAAAATTCTGATTTCCAACTCGGTGCACAAAAATACTGATTGCGTACATTTTGGATTTTTTTTCTATTGATATCTTTTGAGTCATCTCACCAGGTATAACTTATTGACCATGGTTCATCTTGATTATCTTTTAAGATGATTCCATGCAGACAACAAGCCATGATTCCAATACGTGACCATGAGGATGGTCCACAAAGTGATGAGGCTTTAGTACAAGGATGGTTTCCCGAGATGGTACCTTCGGGCGGTGTCCCAGAGATACCATTGCCTGTTGGTCAATAGTTACTACCAGCACTACTGGTAGAGGACACATATAGGCTCGATTCCTTATATGAGTTTCAGTGACCGGTACCCCTCAGGTTCTGAGGTGATCTTGACTCACATGCGGCTAAGGACTAGCACGAGGTGGTGATCGAGTTTCCATCTATCCAGGGCACCATATGATCATATGGAGGACCTGGTAGTGATAATTCTACGTGGATCAATAGGGCGATGGTAGGGTTTAGATTACCCCTATCTTACAATGGGATAACTTTTTTGTGGACAAAGATTGAGAACCTTCCTCATAGAATGGGGTCTCTTGAAAAAAAAAGCTAAGGGGTTTGTGTTCCCAAGAGTTTCTAAAATTTTGATAGGATGACATGTCGGTAACTGAGTATCCTTCGAGGCATACCAACCATTCTAGGTACTTTATGAATAAGATATGACCAGTGATTCAGGGCTCAGACCTCCAAGCGAGACGTGTTTAGGGACATCTGAGCCAACACTATTCCTCTGTGCATTCCTACTTATGTTAGGGTGCTAGAGAGAACCTTTTTGATTGAGAATTCTTTGGCTGAGTAGATACAACCAGTGAATGTCAGCAGACGTGGAAGAAGAGCTAGAAGATTAGAAATAGGTGGTATACATTTGGACATGTTACAACCACCACCCCAATATGACCCCACCAGGCTCAGGGAGTTGGAGGAAAGGGGAAGGAAGTAGCTGTATACGGTCAAGGAGTGTGACCCAAGGGCTTCAGGAAAGATTCAAAGTGTGGTATGTGTCTACTACTAGCTTCTGTATTAATAGACATTGGTACTAATCATTCCTTCTTATCATGAATCTTGTTTAAGACCTATAGTTTTTGGTTAAACCATTGAATTGACTCTTATGTCTGGAGATACCTATGGGAGGAGACTCGATAATCGCACTTATGTCAATGGTGTGATCTGACCCTTGAGGTGAGAGTTTCGGTTGGAACCTCTTGGTGGTAGTGTTGAGGCCTTACGACGTTAGTTTGGGTATGAACTTGTCATACATAGTTCATGCTCAAATTGAATGTTTTAGGAAAAAAGGTTGTGGTATATCTAAAAAATTGGAATGGGGTTTTCCTTGGTGAGCAAAAAAGGAAACCCAGACAACATGGGTTAAACTCATGAATAGGAGGGTGCAACTGATCACTCTTGAGTCGGCCAACCTTACCCCCATGACAACAGGTGTTTTGAGTTTTCAGTTCCCAACAGTAGCGGTAGAGTGCGAGAACATCCTTTGAAAATATGTTTCCAGGATTACCTCCCCACAGGGAGAGGGAATTTTACATTGACCTTCACCTAAGTATGACACCAATATCTATAACTTAATATCTAATGGCTTTCGCGGAGCTCTGGGAGTTGAGAGTATAGTGGGGATAATGGTTTACTGTCTACTCCGATCACAAGAGTCTCAAGTATATCTTTTCAAAGAAGGACCTAAATCGGAGACAACAATGATGGATAGAGTTCATCAAGGACTATGAATTTTAGATAGTCTATACTCCTGGTAAGGGGAATGTGGTGGCAGAAGCACTCAGCAGGAGGACTGCTCTATAGTTTCTAAGTTAGGCAACAAAGCAGCTAGCCGCGTTGTAGTTATCCTTTGTGGATAGTGATGGAGCAGCTTACCTCTAGTCGATGACAGTTACTCCCCCACTCCTTCAGTAAGTCAGGGAGGCATAGCTTGGGGAGGTTTAATGCGAGGCCCGACGTTCTTACATATCCTTAGGATGGGCTCTTGATGAATTTTTTGAAGGTGGGGATCATGCCATCCTCTTTAGAGGACACACCATGGTACCAGTGATGCTATGAGAGGAGGTGTTGAGGGAGTTCCACAAATTCCCTTTGGCGGTACATCTGGGTGTAGAGAAGATGTACCAGGACCTCCGGTGTCAGTACTGGTGGCCAGAGATGAAGAAAGTAGTGGTGAAGTTCGTATCATAATGCCTCACTTGTCAGCAAGTGAAAGCTGAGCATCAGGTTCTTGCATGTATGAGCACAACTTTTACCCCCAGACATACGGTCAGATAAATCAGACCATACAGACTGTGGAGGACATGCTTCGTGCTTGTGTCCTAGATTTTGGTTACAGTTGGGAGGACCACCCACCACTGGTGGAGTTTGCGTACAACAACAATTATCACTCCACCATTAGCATGGCTTCATTTGAGGCCCTATACGGGTGACCTTGCAGATCATCTCTATGCTTGGAAAACCCAGAGGAGTCAACACTTATGGGTCCAGAGTTGGTAAAGGCTACCACAGAGAAGGTGCAGATCATCCAGGAGTGGATGGAGACTGCACAGAGCTGGCATAAGTCTTATGCTGACAGGAGATGGAGACCCTTGGGGTTTGAGGAGGGAGACCATGTCTTCCTTTGAGTCTCATCCCGACGAGTCCTGACTCACCATTGTGACCTACTATTCTGACTCATCGTTGTGACCTACCATTACTAAAACTATAATTTTTTCAAGGTGTTGGAATAAGTCACCTTTACCTCCCATAACACCTAAAACACTAGATTTTCACAAAGTAATCGACCAGATAGGTATGGTACATCACATCATATACCTATCAAACTATTCTCCCCCTCAAGAATTCAAAACCAATCCTAGAAGAAAGAGGGGTCTGAACAACCACCCCGTGAGATACCTCTCAAGGATCTCGCTATGCTTGAAACACTGCTATTGACTAAACACATAAAAGTTCAATGATAATCCATCCTATATTTTTTTAAAGATAGAGTGAAACCTAGACATCTAAGAACACCTCTCCCAACATCTTCCAACCCAAAAAGCCACACAACACACCATGAAAGCATCATAACACACTATCCGAACATGCGAATCAGGTAATTCTATCTTCCATGTCAAGATACTATTTGCTCTGGGTGTTACAGACTCGACCGCACAGGTTTAATCGCATTGCAATTAATACATCTCAACTAGGAATCAGGTCCTCCCCTTCCCACATGTCAGGACTTTATCACACATTACAGAGTAAGGAAACAACCCATCTTATAACAAACAAGGTTCCAACATTACATTTCAAAGAAAAACAGAACAAGGAAAATCTCAAAAGAACTTTGGGTAATAGGAAATAATCTACACTTACACCTCCCAAATACTCTTATCTATGCCACCATTCCTCCACAACACACAAACCAAAGGAATATTCCACCCATGAATCTCCTTATCTTGATGATCCTAGATCTTTATAGGCCATTCCATGTATGACACATCATCTTCGATATCCAACTCTCCCCAGTCAATGAAATGAGAGTCATCATAAAGATACCGATGGAGTTGAGAGACATCAAAGACATCATGAATCAACTACAACTATGGTGGTAGTTCCAATTGGTATGTGACACATGCCTGTCGTAGGGCGTGGAAAAAGAAATTTAATTTTCCTAGTGCAGCACAATGGCTGACCAGGGTCGTCTCACTTGAGAATCTTTTTCAGTTCATTTACTCACTTAATCTAATTCACCTTAATTATTTCATTTTGGATGTTTTTATTTAATCTATGAATGGAATGGAATTTATTAAAATAAATGAAATGAAAAAATTCAATTCAAATTAATATGAAATTCTAAACAAAATGGAATTAGTGAAGAATGAAAGTTCTCCTGAGAGAACTTTCAGGGAGCACCTTCATTGATCAACTTCAAATATTCTTAGTGAACACACTCCATAATATGTGTGAAAACCTTAGTCTACCCCAGTTATAAATAAAAATTCTACTTAGAGATCGCCAAACACACCCTCCATCCACCTCCTCAATCAAGGAAAAATGGTTGTAAACTAAGAAGTTAAACTTTAGACAACCACAATGAGGATAACACCCACTATAAATTAACCTTATAATTAACTAAAATAATATTAAAAACATGGTCTTGGGTCCAAGAATCTGATTAATCCCTCAAGATGTTCCTCATATTAGTTACTCATGATCATGAGTATCATAGTTCATGATGGTAAGATGAGAAGAAAAAAAGAGGGTGGATGGGTGGACACAGAAATAAAAACAATGGATGAAATTATTATAAATATAAATTAAAATTGAAAAATAAAAAAAATAAAGAAAATAAATAAATTAAAAATAAATGGAGAAGATTTATGGCCGACCTCACTCGGTGGAGATCTCCTCCTTGGTGCCTTAAAAGAATGGGATGGAGAATGGGACGATTTTAGAGGGATGAGCTCCCCACCTTTTATAGGTAGAATTTGTCCCTTGAAAGATGATGCATTTTAGACCTAATAAATGACCTCTTCATGCATTTCAACCTTCATTAATGTTTTTTATAAATATATTATCTGTCTCTACTCAAAATTTCAGAGTATTTGGACATCATATGTGGGAGTTATGAAATTTTCATTGGAGGTTTTGTTTTCTGGATGAAGTTTCCAGGAAGCTTCCTTAAAAATTATAATACCCAACGACAAACTTAATGAATTAAAAACTCCCTCCAATTAATTTTAGAGCCTATAATATGTTTCCTTGTTCTATTAAAGTTTAAATCACCATAATTTGAGTTGTTTAGGCCGAGATTTACTTTTATTATGGTGGTGGGGTCCAAGTTATCTACCTGGAAAATCTTTCAACTTAATTAATTTTTCAAGGCCTCTAGATGCCCAAATATTCCCCTGGTCCAGAAGAAAAAGTTGGGGGAAATAAAATAAGTATTCTAAAAAAACTATTCTCTCAATTTGGATTTATATATTTCAATAAATGACTAAAATACCCTTGATGTTAAAATCTGTCCAAAAATTCAGAATTAAGCATTTTCCACCATTTTTCTCAAAACACATCATAAATCCAAAATTAATTCATATAATCTCAAATTGATAATTTTTTATGATTAAAAAAAATTAAATTCATACAAAAAATGTGGAAAATATTAGCTCTATCAATTCCCCCACACTTAAACTATGCTTGTCCTCAAGCATAAAATCTCAAAAATGGAATTCATATGACACTAATGTTACCAATATTCAAATTCAAAAGTAATAAATTTTAATAATTTTCAATGTAAAATAAAACATTCAAAAATCCACATAAAATATCAATTTAATTTTACATTTTTCAAATAAATAATTAATTTATATATATTACTTTTCCCCTTTGAAAAAAATAGAACTACTTCTTTCATTCATTCAAGATTCTCAATTCATTATTATTAAGCATGCCACATCATGATTTACCTCACCTTTGAATTTTTTATCTTATATCTCATGATACAAATCAATTAGAGTTATGATCATATCATTAGAAAATTCACCTAATCCACAATATTGTAAAATAACTATTTTCTCCACTTTTTAAAGACAAAAGACACATAAAATCATGAGGACTTTTCAATAAAGGTTCAAATGACTCTGAGGCATAAGGTTGGTAGGATTTAATGTTTTAAAAATTAAGGATCAAGGAGGAGGTTTATCTCTTAAGTACAATGCCTTATATAAAAAAGTGTAATGAAATTATCCCCTTCAAAGTAGAAACATCCACTTCCCCTAAAATCAAAGTAAGGTCATGATCAAGTAAGCATAATGAATGATTTGTGCACCATATTGATTTTTTTTCTTTTGTATATATTATTTTTTTTCTTTTTCAAAAGTTATGATTAGATAAAACCTCACATCCATCACCTAAACACATATGATTAGAAGATCGTCGGTCTGAAAAATAGTGATTTTTGGTTCTCCCAAATCACAACCCATTTTATCAATTTTTTTGGTTCTTTTTGTCATTTTTGTCATTTTTTTAATTCAATAAGGGCTACTAATGAAGTACAATGGATTACTCCACAACATTTTACAATTCCTAAAATAGCACCCCCACACCTTTTCTTTATAAAGTAAATCATCCCTTCCACCATGAATCTCTTCACCCCAACACTTCATCTTTAAAATATCATGAAAATACTAAGAGGATAGTAGGAATGGGAAACAAATGGCTTAAAACAAGGCTCATCCCTAACAAGGTCATTCATGGTCTCAATGTGATAAAATAAGGATTGATGTAAAGGTGGTATTTAAGGATAAGTGTTTCAAAAGTTTCCTCAATAATTTTAAATGTGTTTTTGTACAGTCATAGCTTTGACAAGTTCAAATTCAAGTTCTGGCAGGTGATATGTCCCAAGATCACTCAAGAAATATGCTCAAGAATAAATACGAAGTACTTGGTCTAGAAATCCTATTAGTAATGAGACATATGATATTGGACAATCACTCAAGGCATGATTTATAATAACAAATCAATTCACATGAATTTTAGAAATTCAAAGCATGAATGATGGTAGGGAAATTTTATTTACCTGAATCAACCAATTCCTTCAAATCCTGAGTCATCATTTCAATATCCATGCTTTAATTTATACATTCAATTTTCCATTTTACTCATTAAATCTCATTAAAATTGAAATCTAAAACATGGAATCACAAGATTCCTAAGAAAATCATGCCTCCTAGATAAGTCAAGTAAGCATTAATTCAGTTGTGGGCATGAAATTCTTATCATTAAATCTCAAAACATGTTTTGGACCAAAAAATGTAATGAGTTTAAAAAGATAATCATAAAAAGTGAACTCCCTTTTGAAATAAAGATTTTTTCCTCTTCCTCCAATTCTTGGGGATTCCTTCTACCATCATGATCCTAAAAAAGAAAAATTACTCAATTAATCATAAGGATCATTTCATTTAAGCTAAAAATAAAAATAGGATATGGGATGCATGATAGAGTAATTCCTAATACTGAATTTGAAATTTAAATTCCTAATATAGAAAATTAAACTAATAAAAATAAAGTGAAGGATAAATCTTGGTATGATCCCCCAAGTGGGACCTGGAATCTTTTACTACCTCCAGAGGGCGGTACCAACTTTTATCCATAATCTGTCAGTGGATGAAGCTTCTTTGATTTGAATAAAAAAATGTGTCTCTTTCTATATTTTAGTTCTTTGTTCTTATTGAGGAGGAATCCATGGACAGAGTATACCAGATCCTCCCCCTTCTCAATGTGGTACAACTTACATGGCGGGGTAGGATGATGTTGGTAACCTCTTCTTATTTATTTGCTACTTGTGCGACCATCTTGTCTTCCAGTGCTGGCTTCATGGAGGCTTCAACCTCTTGTTTTATTTCATCAAGATCAAAAACTTGGATCTCTTCATGATGGGACTCCCCCAGTATATATTCAATGTCTTTCGGGAGCTCTTGGCGTACCTTAATAAGTGCGTCTTTTTTTACATCATCCTTCAAGGTGTAGTATGAGTTTTCCAAATCTGAAAAATCAATATAATTAGGAGAGATACTCAAATTAGTTTCAACAATAATCTCCCTAATTTAGTTCTTCATTAATATACTCTTCAATGGAAAGTTCCTCATGGATTCTATCTTCACTGGATGGAGGTAGGTAGTCAATATCCTCCATTATTACTTCAAATTCCACTACTTAGGTGGTTTCTTCCTTCAGTGCTGCTGGATCTCCTTCTTTTCAAGGCTTGGGGAGATCAAGAAGTTTCTCACATTCACTCTAGAATTCATCCAATTCATTTTGATCTCCCACATGTGGATTAATAAGAAATTATTCCTCCCTTTCCTCCTCATGCTCTTAAATTTCAAAGACGAGTGGTAAAATTTCTTCCACCACTACCTCAGGTCATTCATCTGGCTCAGGGTTGGGTTGCTCTTGGGTTGTGTGTACATATTCAGTAATCAATTCTATTTGGCTCTCCATATTTTTCACTGTATCACTAATCCTTTGAAACT
Organism: Viscum album; assembly: GCA_963277665.1. Lineage (NCBI taxonomy): Eukaryota > Viridiplantae > Streptophyta > Magnoliopsida > Santalales > Viscaceae > Viscum > Viscum album. The sequence continues at coordinate 493,835,473 of OY728159.1, read as the reverse complement.
GAGCATCAATATCATTACAAACATTTTCTGGCACCTGATATTGTTTAGTCCATGAATAATAATTTGATTTGAAAGACATCATGAACAAAGAGTTTTTTAGTTTTTTTTTGAAATTTATGATTTTATTTTGTTTTTTAAATGAAAATATATCTACAATATGAAAATAGAAAAGGATAAGTAAACTACTGGTTGGATCCCTAGAAATAACACCAGTTTTGATGCACACCTATCGTAGGGTGTGGCAAAAGCAATTTAATTTTTCTAGTACAATAGAGTGGCTGACCAGGGTCGTCTCATTTGAGTAGGTTTTTTATTTTGTTTACTCACTTAATATAATTCACCTTAACTACTTCATTTGGGATGTTTTTATTTAATCTATGAATGGAATAAAATATATTAAAATAAATGAAATTCAGAAATTCAATTCAAATTAATATGAAATTCTAAACAAAATGGAATTAGTGATGAAAGGAAGTTCTCCTGAGAGAACTTTTAGGGAGCACCTTCATTGATCAGCTTCAAATATTATTAGTAAACACACTCCATCATATGTGTGCACACCTTAGTCTTCACTAGTTATGAATGAAAATTTTACTTAGTGATCGCCAATCACACCCTCCATCCACCTCCCCAATGGAGGGAAAATGGTTTTAGATTAAGAAGTTAAAATTTAGACAACCACAATGAGGATTACACACACTATAAATTATCATTAGAATTAACTCAAAGAATATTAAAAACATGGTCTTGAGTTCAATAACCTGATTACTACCTCAGGATATTCCTCGGATTAGTTACTCATGATCATGAGTATTATAGTTCACAATGGTAAGATGAGAAGACGAAAAGAGGGTGGATGGGTGGACACAGAAGTAAAAACAATGAATGAATTTTTTATAAATATAAATTATAATTGAAAACTAAAACAAAAAAAATAAATTAAAAAGAAATGGTGAAGATTTGTAGTTGTCCTCTCCCGGTTTAGATCTCCTCCATGGTTTTTTGAAGGAATGAGATGGAGAATGGGATGATTTGAGAGGGATGAGCTCCCCTCCTTTTATAGGAAGAATTTGTCCTCTATAGTTTGATGCATTGTATCCCTAATAAATTACCTATTAAAGCATCTCACCCTTTATGAATGTTGTTCATAAATATCTTTTCCGTCTTTCCTCAAAATTTCAGCATATTTGGACATCATATATGGGAGTTTTGAATTTTTCATTAGAGGTCTCATTTTCTGGATGAAATTTGAAGGAAGATTCCTTCAAACTTATAACACCAAGTGGAAACATTAATGAATTACAAACTCCCTAAAATTAATTTTAGAGATGATACAATATTTCCTTGTTTTATTCCATGTGGAATCACCACAATTGGAGGTGTGTAGGGCAAGATGAACTTCTGTTAGGTTGGTGGGGTCCAAGATGTCCGCCCGGAAAATATTTCAAATTAATTGATTTTTAAGGCCTCTAGATGCCCAAATATGCCCTTGGTCCAGAAGACAAAGTTTTAGGAAATAAAATAAGTATTCTAAAAAATATATTCTCTCAATTTGGATTTATATTTTTTAAGAAATGACTAAAATACCCTTGATGTAAAAATCTGTCCAAAAATTCAGAATTAAGCACCTTTCACCATTTTGCTCAAAACACATCCTAAATCCAAAATTAATTCATATAATCTCAAATTGATAATTTTATATTATTAAAAAAATTTAAATACATACAAAAAATGTGTAAAATATTAGCTCTATCAATTCCCCCACACTTAAACTATGCTTGTCCTCAAGCATAAAATCTCAACATGGAATTCCGAGGACACCAATGTTACAAATATTCAAATTCCAAAGTAATAAAATTTAACAATTTTCAATGTCAAATAAAACATTAAAAATCCACATAAAATATAAATTTAATTTTCCATTTTTCAACGAAACAATTAATTCATATATTTTACTTTTCCCCTATGAAAAAAATGGAACTTCTTCTTTCATTCATTCAAGCTTCTCAATTCATGAATTGAGAGAAAATGACTCGGATGCTTAAGGTTGGTAGGATTTGATGTTTTAAAAATTAATTCTCAAGGAGGAGGTTTATCTCTTAAGTACAATTCATGATATCAAAAAGTGTAATGAAATTTTCCCCTTCAAAGTAGCAACACCAACTTCCCCTAAACTCAAAGTAAGGTCATAATCACGTAAGAATAATGAATGATTTGTGCACCATCTTGATTATTTTTATTTTTCGAAAGTTATGATTAGATAAAACCTCAAATCCATCACCTAACCACATACGATTATAAGATCATCAGTCTGGAAAATAGTGATTTTTGGTTCTCCCAAATCAGAACCCATTTTTCTAAAAAAAATTTGGCTCGTTTTGTCATTTTTTGTCATTTTTTTTAATTCAAGAGGGGTAAAAAATGAAGTACAATGTATGACTCCATAACCTTTTACAATTACCATAATATAACCCCCACACTTTTTCCTTACAAAGTAAATCATCCCTTCCACCATGAATCTCTTCACCCCCACACTTCATCTTTAAAATATCATGCAAATACTAAGAGGATGGTAGGAATGGGAAACAAGTAGATTAAAACATGGATCATCCCTAACAAGGTCATTCCTGATATCTATGGGATAAAATAATGATTTATGTAAAGGCGGTCTTTAAGGATAAGGGTTTTCAAAAGATGCCTCAATAATTTTAAATGTGTTTTTGTAGAGTCATAGCTTTGATAAGTTCAAATTCAAGTTCTGGAAGGTGATATGTCCCAAGATCACTCAAGAAATATGCTCAAGAATAAATAGGAAGTAATTGGTCAAGAAATCCTCTTAGGAATGAGAGATATTATATTTTACAATCACTCAAGGAATGATTTATAATAATAAATCAATTAAAATGAATTTAATAAATTCAAATAATGAAATATAGTTGGGAAATTTAATTTACATGAATCTATCAATTCATTCAAATCACGAGTCATCATTTCAATATCCATGCTTTAATTTAAACATTGAATTTTACATTTTACTCATTAAATATCATTAAAATTGAAATCTAAAACATGAAATCACAAGATTCCTAAGAAACTCATGTCTCCTAGATAATTCAAGTAATAATTAATTCAGGTGTGGTCATGCGATTCTTATCATTAAATCTCAAAACATGTTTTGGACCAAAAAATGTAAGGAGTTTAAAAGATAATCATAAAAAGTGAACTCACTTTTGAAATAAATCTTTGGTCCTGTTCCTCTAATGCTTGGGGCTTCCTTCTGCCATCATGATCCTACAAAAGAAAAATAACTCAATTAATCATAAGTTTCATTTCATTTAAGCTCAAAATAGAAAATGGGTGTGGGACGCATGCTAGACTAATTATTAATTCTGAATTTGAAATTTAAATTCCTAATATTGAAAATGAAACTACTAAAAATCAAGTAAAGGATAAATATTGGTATGATCTCCCAAGTGGGACCTAGCATATTTTACTGCTTCTAGAGGGCAGTACTAGCTTTTATCCATAATCTGTTGGTGGATGAAGCTTCTTTGATTTGAACCACAATATGTGGATCTTACTAGCTTTCAGTTATTTGTTCTTGTTGAGGAGGAATATATGGATAGAGTATACCAGATCCTCCCCCTTCGCAATGTGGTAAAACTTACATGGCAGGGGTAGGATGAAGTAAGGAACTTCCTCTTATTTTTTTTGCTACTTGTGCGACCATATTGTCTTCCAGTGCTGGCTTCATGGAGGATTCATCCTCTTGTCTGATTTCATCAGGCTCAACAACTTGGATCTCTTCATGATGGGGATCCTCTAGTAGATATTCAATTTCTTCAGGGAGCTCTCGGAGTTCCTCAATAGGTGCATCATTTTTCACATCATCCTCCAAGGCGTAATATGAGTTTGAAAAATCTTAAAATTCAATAGAATTTGGAGAGATACTTAAATTAGTTTTAACAAAATTAAAAGAATTTGAGTTCAAGAATGTATCATCTCCCTGATTTAGTTCTGCATTAATATCCTCTTCAATTTAAAGTTCCTCATGGAGTTGATCTTCACTGGATAGAGGTAGGTAGTCAAGATCCTCCATTATTACTTCAAATTCCACTACTCAAGTGGTTTCTTCCTTTAGTGCTGCTGGATATTCTTCTATGCAAGGCTTCAGGAGATCAAGAAGTTTCTCACATTCACTCTAGAATTCATCTAATTCATATTTATCTCCAATATGGGTCTTAGTAAGCAAGTGTTCCTCCCTTTCCTCCTCAGGTTCTTCAATTTCAAAGATGAGTGGTGAAATTTATTCCTCCACTACCTGAGGTTATTGCTCTGGCTTAGGGTCAGGTTGCTCTTGGGATGTGCATACATATTCAGTAATCAATTCTATTTGGCTCAAAATATTTTTCACTTTATCACTAATCATTTTAAACTGAGCATCGAGATCATTACATACATTTTCTGGCACCTCATATTGTTTAGTCCATGAATAATAATTTGATTTGAAAGACATCGTGAACAAAGATTTTTTTTTAATGTTTTTTAAAATTTATGATTTTTTTTAAATGAAAGTATATATACAATGTGAAAATATAAAAAGATAAGTAAACTACTGATTGGATCCCTGGAAACGGCACTAGTGTTGATGCATGCCTGTTATAGGGTGTGGAAAAAGAAATTTGATTTTACTAGTACAACACAGTGGCTGACCAGGGTCGTCTCACTTGAGGAGGTTTTTCAGTTTGTTTGCTCACTTAATCTAATTCCCCTTAACTAATTCATTTAGGATGTTTTTATTTAATCTATGAATGGAATGTAATTTATGAAAATAACTGAAATGAAAAAATTCAATTCAAATTAATATGAAATTCTAAACAAAATGTAATTAGTGATTAAAGGAAGTTCTCCCGAGAGAACTTTGAAGGAGCACCTTCATTGACTAGCTTCAAATATTCTTAGTGAACACACTCCATAGTATGTGTGAACACCTTAGTCTACACTGGTTATGAATGAAAAGTCTACTTAGAAATTTCCAATCACACCCTCCATCCACCTCCTCAATCAAGGGAAAATGGTTGTAGATTAAGAAGTTAAACTTTAGACAACCACAATGAGTATTACACCCACTATAAATTATCATTAGAATTAACTCAAAGAATATTAAAAACATGGTCTTGGGTTAAAAAACCTGATTACTCCCTCAGGATATTCCTTGGATTAGTTACTCATGATCATGAGTATTATAGTTCACGATGGTAATATGAGAAGAAGAAAAGAGGGTGGATGGGTGGACATAGAAATAAAAACAATGAATGAATTGTTTAGAAATATAAATTACAATTGAAAACTAAAACAAAAATAAAGAAAATAAATAAATTAAAAATTGGGGAAGATTTCCAGCCGACCTTCTAATTCTCGCTCAAATTTACCCAAGAGATGAAGGTAGAACGGTCCTTGTAGTCTAGCTTGGGTTGTCAAATCCACAGAGACCTAAGTAGTAACCTATATACATGCACATTCTATGGACTGTTTTTGGCTATGAAGTGTCCAAATTGGATTGATTTTAGATGAGTTTAGAGGATATCTAACAGATTTAAGTGAATTCAATTTAAAAGAATGAGTTGATCCTAGGTTATCGCTCGGGGTGGATTGGACGTATTTCCTTTTCAAAGATTTTAATTTCTTATATTTGAGATGGGTTCATTTAAGAAGATAAAACAACATCATAACTTACTGGTTAAATTCCTACACCCTTTAATACTAATCACCTATACACTTGAAGGATCAAAGTTTTGATCACTTCAAGGTAAAGTTTCGTATTATCACATGAAGTGTGTGGCCTTAAATTCAACAAGGACGATGGAGTTTAAAAATCATCAAATAAAAATCTCAATTTAAAAAGTAATTATATATTAATGGGGTGATAAATAACATCCAATACATCCCCTTGCTACTCCCTTGGATCAAACCATAAGTGGGTTATCCCTCCATTGATTCTATGGTTTCAATGGAAGCGGAAAGTAGACTCATGAGGGAGGACATGAAGAAGTAAAGAAAACAACAAAAATAAAATGATCACTCCACCGTTGTGTGAATAATTTCACAAGATTTGGTGTGAATAAATTGACACCTTGAGGAAACGGTATCAAAGTAATATGTATAACAACATAATAATATGAGAATAAGAAATTTTATTAAGAAACTAAAGTGAATTGAACAACATACAAGTGAAAGAAAAATTTGAGACAACAAAATCGCAGCATAACATTACAATTGAACCAAGCACAAAATATTCTTCAATCCTCCAAAACCACTACCTTAAATAGGAATTTTTGAGCCCTTGGGTAGAGTCTTAAACAGTACAAGTCTCCTCAATTAATTGTGGTAGGCCATAGGTGGGTGGAAAGTAAGGGAGAGTTGATTTTTCCACCCCTGACCCGAGGTGGCAGACAACTTTCCTTCACCGAACAGACGCGTTTGGAGGACCTTCTATATGGACGAATCAGAGTGGTCCATAGAATAAGAAAATGGATATCATGATGTCTTCTAACCTCCTGTAAAATTTGGGCCCATTTTAAGTTGTGGATTCCGAGATATGATCAAATTAGTGGTATGTTTTTCTGGGACACAGAATCTGGCCCAGAAATGTATCTCTAACTTAGGAAGCCTTAATGACCACCATAGAGGCCGAATTAGCATTATATCCTGAAGAGTTATTTGTTAATCAACATTTCTTCTATCATCCCACAAAATTTTGGATTCATGGGGCCTGTATTTTGGGTCCCACAGTCTCATAAGTGGGCTGGTGTCCAATCTTCCTTCTCTAGAATTGCTTCCATTCATCTCCAAATATCTCCATCATCGTTTATGAATAATCCATTGATCCCTGAATGAAAAATGTTCACATTTAAGTTTATATATAGTTCCCATAATATCAAATTAAAATATTTATAATTACATTCCTTAGAATCAGATGACTCATTGGGCCTAAATTGGTGTATATTAGGCATAAAGTGCACAAATGATGAGAATGAATGTTCATAATGAAAATGCACTAACTCAGGCCCATAAAATAAAAAATGAACATTTAATACCATTAAAATTTAATTAAAATATATGTTTTTTTTGGATAATAACACCCCCAACTTGAGATTTTCTAGTCCCGAGCAAATAATTCAATGATTTTATTTGAATTCCTTTCTTCAAACACATTATAACAAACAATGCTCACATTGTAAACTGCACACAAATATATTTTTATAACCTATCAAGATAATTTAAAACAAGATGAATTTAAAATCATATCCCAATCCCAAGCCCATTCCTTTGATAAAAACCATCATCATACTTCATCCAACTCAATTAGGTGTAATGATGTGTTTTGAATCACAATAGATATGGGGGTTCATTTTCATTCAAGGGGGAAATCATGGAAGTGCTAGGTAGAATCAAATTTAATCCTAATATGAGTATTATTCATTCCTCTTTTTTTGGATTTTTTTTTCAATATTTCTATAGTAATTGAGATTGCAGTTAATCAAATTAACCCATGTAGAAAGACTTTGCCGATGACTCCCAGACTCAAAGGCCTTAGGGCACCAAGTGAAGCCCATATACTCAGGCATCGTCTCGAGTTAACTTAATAAAAAACAAAGTCATATTACCATAAATAGAGATAGATTGAAAAATTCAGGGCTAGACAACTCTGGAGTCACGATCCCCAAGTGTCGAAAGCCTTGCATTTTATCAATCCATTGCTCTACATGCAATTTTTTTTGAATACTCATATTATTCATAAAAATCAAACCAGCCTATGCTATTTATTATGGGACCCCAAAAATTCAAATTAGTTCCCCACAGTCTAGAGGACGTGCATTGTGGCATTTTGATTTAATGGATGAAAATAAAAATGATGAAAATTTTCATTGGACAACCAAACTTCCAAAATCAATGATTTTAAACTTAATCATGAATTAAATTAAGAGTCAAGGAAATAAAAGTTATTTGATATGTAGTTTTAATGTGAGAAAAGATGTTATTATATGAATGATAAAGGAATTTTACTTTTTTTTATCATTGTTTTTTTAAACAAACATTTTGTTTCCACACCCCCCAACTTAGAATGAAACTGTCCATAGTTTCGTAAAAAAAAATTTAGAATGGGGTAGAGGAATAAAAGGGGAGTTCAATAAGGAAATTGAAATATGAGGATCATGGAATGAAGTCACCTGGTGGTTAAATTTTGAAGTTCTTGTCGCTCGAATTTAGTCCTTTGATATCCATGTCGCTTGCAAAGTTCCCTAGTGGAAAAAGGAAAACAAACAAACAAAACAAAACAATATATATATATATATATAAGTAAAATATAAGTATATATATAAAAATTATAGAATAAGTAAGCACCTTAAGCCGTAGGTCAGTGGTAAGCGCACGCCCCTGTCTCCCTTCGGTCCCGGGTTCGAGTCCCCGCGGCTTCGCCGGTTGTGACGGGGTTTGCCCTACGGCCTATGGCGTGTCCCCTTTTTTAATTATTATTATATTATTATTATTATTATTTTTATCTTAACCTATAAAATAATAAAAATGAAACAAAATAAACTGATGATACATTGTATTCTTTTTAAATTTATAGGTAAGGTATTACTCAAGGATCACACCACGTGACACGGATGAATATGGTGCTCCCCTTTCGTACCCATCCACACTCATAATAGAAGAATAGGTTAAAAGTCTATTTTTTTATTTTTAAATATAAAAATGATTAATTAATCTTATTTGAAAAATAAAGATGATTCAGAAAGATTAGAAACATAAAAACCACGGGTTGCCTCCCGTGCATCGCTTTGTTTAACGTTGTTAGCCCGACATAGATCCTAAATTTATCAATTTTTTCCTGGTTCATAGATTGGCTCAATTAACTCAACATATATTTCCAATTTATTGAATGATTCAATGAATGTTTTTAACCTTTTACCATTGACCTTGAAAGTGTGACCACTAGTGGGATCTTGAATCTTTACTGCCCCATGGGGGTATACATGATGCACTATGAAAGGACCTGACCATCTAGACCTTAACTTTTTCAGGTGTAAATGATGTTTTGAACTATACAAGAGCACAAGTTTTCCCGGTTTAAAATGTTTGACCTTGATATTCCTAGATTGGTAGTCTTGAACTCTAGCTTTATTGATCCTTGAATTTTCATAAGCCTCCATCCTTAATTCCTCTAGTTCATTGAGATCTAATTTCCTTTTTGTTCCGGCCAATGAGAGATCATAATCCATTTTCTTAATTTCCCAAAAGGCCTTATGTTCAATCTCTACTGGAAAATGGAATGCTTTACCATAAACCAACCTATAAGGGGACATTCATAAAATGGTTTTATATGTGGTTCTATAGGCCCAAAGAGCATTTAAGAGTTTCTCAGACCAATCTTTCCTAGAGGGGTTGACAGTTTTTTCAGGAATTTTCTTAATCTCCCTATTCGCTAACTCAGCTTGACCATTGGTTTGAGGATGGTATGAAGTGGACACTTTATGAGAAATACCATACTTAAACATGAGTGAAGAGAATGGGCGGTTGCAGAAATGGGTTCCTCGATCACTGATTATAGCCCTAGGAATTCCAAATCTTGAAAATATGTTCTCTTTCAGAAATTGAACCACAACATGATGATCATTGGACTTAGTGGGAATGGCCTCAACCCATTTTGAGACATAATCAACAGTTAAGAGTATGTAGAGGTATCCCTGAGAGTTTGGGAAGGGACCCATGAAATCAATTCCCCAACAATAAAAGATTTCAACCACTAAGATGGGAGTGAGTGGCATTTGATTCCTTTTTGTGATGGACCCTACTTGTTGACACCTAAGACAGCTTTGAAAAAATGTGTAGGAGTCCCTTGAGAGGGTGGGCCAGAAGAGACCACATTAAAGAATCTTAGCAGATGTTTTCTTAGAGGAAAAGTGACCTCCACATGCCTAACTATGACCGAATTTAAGGATGGACTCTTGTTCAGATTCTGGAACACACCTCCTAATGACTTAGTCAGGGCAGAACTTATAGAGTCATGGATCATCAAACACATAGTGTCTAATATCAGAAAGGAATTTCCTTCGATCTTAAGTCCCTACGAATTTTGGAATGACTCCTGTAACTAAGAAATTGGCTATGTTGGCATACCAAGGGCAGTCACTCACAGAGTATAGGTGTTCATCAGGAAATGAATCAGACACAGAAAGGTTATTTGATTTGTCTTTTAATTCCATCTTAGATAGGTGATCAGCTACAACATTTTCAACGCCCTTTTTATCCTTGATTGTGAGGTCAAATTCTTGTAAGAGAAGGACCCACCTAATCAGTCTAGCCTTAGAATCTTGTTTTTGGAAGAGGTATTTTAGTTCAGAATGGTCAGTGAACACAGTGATGGGGGATCCTAAGAGGTAGGACCTAAACTTCTCTTAGGAAAACACAATAGCAAGTAACTCCTTTTCAGTGGCGGTGTAGTTGATTTTGGCATCATTTAAGGATTTGATTGCATAATCAATGACATAAGGATTTTTATCACAACGTTGTCCTAACACAACTCCTACAAAAAAGTCACTGGCATCACACATAAGTTCAAAATGAAGGTTCCACTACAAAAAAACCCTGGTTTTGCGGCGGTTTTGTGGCGGCGGTTCACAAAACTGCCGCTAAACGTTATCCGGGAAAGGTTTCGCGGCGGTTTATTAAAAACTGCCACGAAACCCATTTTTTTTAGAAAACTCGCGATGCTTTCCCCCTCGTGTTGTATCCCCTCTTCCTAGATCCGCCTCACAAACCCTCTCCTCACAAACCCTCCTTGATCCCCGGCGACACCTTCTCCCTCCGGTGACACCGGCTTCCTCCGGTGACAGCCGCACCCTCCGGCGACCCCCGGGCCCCCGGCGAACCCCTCACCCCCCCGGCGCCCCCTTCGACCGCCGGCGACCCCCACGCCCCCCGCGCCCCCCACGCCCTCCGGCGACCACCACGCCCCCCGCGGCCTCTGGCGACCCCCGCACCCCGCCGGCGACCACCGCGCCCCCCGCGGCCTTCGATTTTGGTAATTAGAGGTTCCATTTTCAGATAATCATCTTCATTGACTGTAATATTTTATACCAAATACCCTCATTCTATCATATATGTGTATTTTGTGAAATATTTGAATATTTTTATGGATCTCAAACACTATGTAATTGGTATTTCTACTCCTACAAGAAAAATAAGAGACAAGGATTTTTTATTACCTATCTATACTTTATTTATTTCATATTTAAATCTTGTATGATATTTATTGATTCTGTATATGAAATCTCTACATGTCATTGTTATAATGGATTGGTTGATTTTCCATAATGGTCTTATTAATTATTACATTCATTTGATTTCCATTGCTGGACCTAATGGGTTTTTATGTATTTCAAGTAGAATGGAACCATATATTGATTTGTGTTAGATATTCTCTTCTAGAGTTACATAGGATGATATACATGATTACAATTTTTCCTGAAAAGTGATCATCGTGTAGTGATATTCCTCCCATATGTTTTGAGTTTCCAATGTGTTTTATTATAATATTTTGGTTTACATCTATTGAGAAGGGGTGGAGTTTTATAATAACATGATTTGTAAAATGTATCCTATTTTTTCACTTTTATCAAATCACACCATCTAAAATGAAGGATTTTAAAACATAGTTTGATGGTTTTTTTCTAAAGGTTTTATCCAACCCATTTAATATGTTCTTGTAGGTTAAATAAGGTACTATATTGGTTATATAATCTATTTGATCATGATATTAAAATCTTTAATTTTTTTAATCTTTTTGAATTTATGAAAAAAAGTATAAAGTAACCTCTACCCTGCCTCCGCCCTGCCTCCGCCCTGCCTCCGCCCTGGCTCCGCGCTGCCACCGGTGCCTCCGGTGCCTCCTCCTCCACCGCGGCCTCCTCCTCCTCTGCTGATGCCTCCTCCTACTCCGCCGGTGCCGCCAGTGCCTCCACGTCTCCTCCCCCTCTGCGGTCACGCCGCGGTCACGCTACGGTCACGCCGCGGTCACGCCGCGGTCACGCCGCGGTCACGTCGGTGCCTCTGCGGCCGCCGCCTCCTCCTCCGCCGCCGCGGCCGCCGCCTCCTCCTCTGCTCCTCCTCCTCCTCCTCCTCCTCCAACGACCTCATCCTCCTCCTGCTCCGCTGCCTCCGCCCTGCCTCCGCCCTGCCTCTGCGCTGCCGTCGGTGCCTCCTCCTCCACCGCGGCCTCCTCCTCCTCCACCGATGCCTCCTCCTCCTCCGTCGGTGCCGCCGGTGCCTCCGCGGCCTCCTCCTCCTCCGCGGTCACGCCGCGGTCACGCCGCGGTCACGCCGCAGTCACGCCGCGGTCACGCCGCGGTCACGCCGGTGCCTCTGCGGCCACCGCCTCCTCCTCCTCCGCCACGGCCGCCTCCTCCTCCTCTGCTTCTGCTCCTCCTCCTCCTCCACCAGCCTCATCATCCTCCTCCTCCGCTGCCTCCGCTGCCTCCGCTGCCTCCGCCCTACCTCCGCCCTACCTCTGCTCTGCCGCCGGTGCATCCTCCTCCACCGCGGCCTCCTCCTCCTCCACCGCGGCCTCCTCCTCCTCCTCCGCTACCTCCGCTGCCTCCTCCTCCTCCGCCGCGGCCGCCTCCTCCTCCTATGCTCCTGCTCCTCCTCCCCTCCACCGGCCTCATCCTCCTCCTCTGCTGCCTCCGCCCTGCCTCCGCCCTGCCTCTGCCCTGCCTCCGCGCTGCCGCCGGTGCCTCCTCCTCCACCGTGGCCTCCTCCTCCTCCGCCGATGCCTCCTCCTCCTCCGCCGGTGCCACCAGTACCTCCACGTCTCCTCCTCCTCCGCGGTCACGCTGCGGTCACGCCGCGGTCACCCCGCGGTCACGCCGCGGTCACGCCGCGGTCACGCCGCGGTCACGCCGCGGTCACGCCGCGGTCACGCCGCGGTCACGCCGCGGTCACGCCGCGGTCACGCCGCGGTCACACCGTGGTCATGTCGGTGCCTCTGCGGCCACCGCCTCCTCCTCCGCCGCCGCGGCCACCGCCTCCTCCTCTACTTCTTCTCTTCCTCCTCCTCCTCCACCGACCTCATCCTCCTCCTCCTCCGCTGCCTCCGCTGCCTCCGCCCTACCTCCGCCCTGCCTCTGTGCTGCCGTCGGTGCATCCTCCTCCACCGCGGCCTCCTCCTCCTCCGCTGATGCCTCCTCCTCCTCCGCCAGTGCCGCCGGTGCCTCCGCAGCCACCTCCTCCTCCGCGGTCACGCCGCGGTCACGCCGCGGTCACGCTGGTGCCTCTGTGGCCGCCGCCTCCTCCTCCTCCACCGCGGCCGCCTCCCCCTCTTATGCTCCTACTCCTCCTCCTCCTCCTCCACCGGCCTCATCCTCCTCCTCCTCCGCTGCCTCCGCTACCTCCGCTACCTCCGCCCTGCCTCTGCGTTGCCGCTGGTGCCTCCTCCTCCACCACGGCCTCCTCCTCCTCCGCCGCGGCCTCCTCCTCCTCCTCCGCTGCCTCCGCTACCTCCTCCTCCTCCGCCGCGGCCTCCTCCTCCTCCTCTGCTCCTGCTCCTCCTCCTCCTCCTCCTCTGGCCTCATCCTCCTCCTCCTCCACTACCTCCACTGCCTCCGCCCTGCCTCCGCCCTGCCTCCGCGCTGCCGTCGGTGCCTCCTCCTCCACCGCGGCCTCCTCCTCCTCCGCCGATGCCTCCTCCTGCGCTGCACTGGGCATTGATGATATTTCATTAGAGAAGTTGTGAAGCCATTATTTTGGACTGGTATTTGAGATAGATATAACCTTTCTCTCCTTTTCGGTTTTATTGAAGAACATATCTCTTTATTGTTGGGTTAGTTTTTCGTCAATCTTTAGGCTCAGATGTCTAATATTAACATGTATTCTATTCCTCCTATATCGGGTTTGGATACGGAAGGTTGGGTATATATGTGCTCAAACCTAATTGAGTTATTCCCATACATGTCATGTATATATAGATAATGTACAAATTAGTTGTGTATTATGTTGGGAAAAGTGATAATTGGGTTAATTTGACCTTACATGGTGGTCGGTGATTATAGATCAATAGTCGATCTCTCTATAATTCATTCGTTTCATATTATTGTCAGGATATGTAATATTTCCCTATTAGGTGTATATTTTTTCCATTTGTTTTCATAATACCTATTGTACTATTTTTTATTCTCTAAAGTAAATAACATGATAGAATGTAAATATTTAGTTTATTTTCTCTTATTTTTATTATTATGAACATATTCATATATATGGTTGGGTGAATGCCTACATGTACATTATGAAGAGGCCTACCATTATAATTATTCATTCTCGTCACTTATCTTTAAAAAATGGCCTATGGTGGAAAGAATTGGGTTTTGGTGGCCTAGTCTTCCACCGTGAGGAGGTCATTACTGCGTCGAGTCTCAAAAAACCATAATGGGAAATACAAACACATGGTTCATCAAAATAATAAAATATCTAAAAAATTATTTCAATTATGACAAATATACATGCCACCTTATCAAAAACTACATGACTTAAATATTTCAAAATACCAACATATATTCCTATGATGTAGACATTGTTTTTGGGAGAGGCAGATAGATAGAGAAGGGGAAGGGGAATAAATTACATGGTTAGGAAGAAGTATATGTAACCAACACATCAAAAAGGTGATGCTAATGTCAAATAGGACATCATTTGATTATAAACTACTTGCATCAACCTTGGATAAATTCCTCTACAACATCATTCATGGCCATGGTTTGGGTCAAACATGTAGTATTATTTCCATTATGTATGACTACATTTGATGTTACCTTTACATTGTTCTTCATTTATTTTTGGATTTTTTGGTTAGATTTTGGAGATTATTTACACTGGATCATTGTATAAATCATCTGATCTGATAATTATTTTTCTCAAAACTGATATGAGATGTCCCAACATTATTATCTCATGCTGTAACATGTCATTGGGTTAGAGGTACATCACCATTTATAATTTTTAAATAGTTTTAATTAAAATTAGATTAAGTTAAGTTAATTTGTTGATTGACTTGGTTCAACTTCATAGGTAATTTTTTTGGGATAAAGATTGGAGTTCACCACAAACAATACATAAGTGGTTGGTTATTATATAGGTGTGATGAGGTGGGCTGGTGATTTTTAGGCAATTATTCCTTGTTGGTTTTAATTGAAATAAATTATAATTTTTATAATAAAATTATATAATTAACTATAAATTGTATATAATTATGTATTTGGTGTTGTGCCTTGAGATAGGTACTAAAAATATGATTTCAGATTTAAAAAATCATAGACAAGAGTTATAGGGTTGTTCTTAAAAAGTGAAAAAAATAGAATTGATGTGAGTAGTCCTTCTGCATTTCCCATGTGTTTATGAATTTGATGTATGTATGTGTTTTACATTCTCACCACTATAGTGATCAAACCCTTTTAAAAAATTAATTTTTTTTATTAAAATAAAATTCTTATAAATGAGATTAATAACGTTTCAATGTCTAAGAAAACCCTTGAATAAAAAACTGGTTCTTTATATGTCGATGGTTGAAGACATGATTATAAATATCTGACTTGTAATACTCAAACCTAGAGAGGTGACACTTCGATGAATAAAGTGAACATAGTGACCCTCTTTATAGTTGGTTGTGTATGAAACCATTGAGAAACATCATTCCTCTTGGAGGACATCTAAGGTCAATCCTAAACAATCACATAATGTCTCAGGTTTAAAATGCATTATGATCAGTTTCGATCACACATCAATGGGGTGTTGTTTGAGGCAACATAAATGTGTGATCGATAGTGTTATGATAAGTGTGTAGCCCGATATTCTTATTGCTCCTCAATGAGGTGTTGACGCTGTCTCCTATGGACCAGACTTGTTCTATTGGTCTGAAGTGGTAAATGTGATCAATGAATCATCTTTATTATATTATGCATACTTTATGATCAATGGTTCATCTTTATTATATTATGTTTCTGTAATCTTACACTATCGTATATTTTTGTGTAGGCACATTGTGATATACATGGATAAAAACTGGATCACATTACCGAGGAACACACCTCAATATGTTAAGGGTTTGAATGAGTTTTTAGATTTGGCAATTTCTAATCAATCCGTTGAAGGGAGAATAAGATGTCCATGTCCTAAATGTAAATTTAGAACATGGTTGAAGAGGGATGAAGTTTATGAACATTTAATACTGAAGCAATTCCCTGATCAATATTTGTGTTGGATTTGGCATGGAGAATCAAACAATACAGAAAGATTGAGGACTGATGTTAATCCACATAATGAGGTCCCAAGTTTGTCGCCAATGAAAAATGAAATGCAAAACCTCATAAATGATGAATTCGGCACTGCAAGACACCACTATGAGCATCAAAACATATCAGAACAACCAGAAGATGATGCTACAAATTGCAACGTGACAAGTGATGTTTTTTAGACTGTAACACAAGCAGATCAAGATTGTAACATATCATTGGATCCTCCTCTTGATTCTGTGGAGCCAAATGTAAGGTAAAACTTCAGTTAGAAAAATGCGTTTCATGATTTAGTTGATGATGGAAATCACGAGTTGTATAGTGGGTGTTTGAAATATTCAAAGCTTTCATTTCTGCTGAAGTTGTACCATATCAAATGTATTTGTGGAATTACAAATAAGGCAATGTCTATGTTATTGGAATTGATTCGTGATGCATTTCCTGAAGCAAAAATCCCAGAATCGTTTTATGAGATGAAAAAAGTTGTAAACAAGCTTGGTCTGAATTATACAAAAAAACATGCATGTCCCAATGATTGTATGCTTTACTGGGGAGAGGATTCAAGTAGACAGAATTGTAAGAAATGTTCTTCTTCTAGATGGCAGTTAAAGGGTAATGTTGGAAGTATGACTGAACATAATTTCATGGAGAAGAAGAAAAGGAACACACCTGCAAAAGTTTTGCGTTACTTTCCTTTGAAGCCTCGATTGCAAAGATTATTCATGTCATCAAAAACCGCCGAACACATGAAGTGGCATACTGTAGATAATAACAATGATGGGTTAATGAGACATCCACGAGATTCCCAATTGTGGAAGACATTTGATTCATTACATCCAGATTTCTCAGCTGATCCTAGGAATGTTCGATTGGGATTGGCTGCCGATGGATTCAACCCATTTGGGACTTTGAGTACGAGTTATAGCATTTGGCCAGTTGTTTTGATCCCTTATAATCTGCCTCCGTGGATGTGTATGCAACAAACATCTTTTATCATTTCGATGATTATTCCTGGAAAAAAAATGCCTGGAAATGATATTGATGTATACCTGCAGCCTTTGATTGAAGAATTGCAGGAGTTATGGAGCAATGGTGTTGAGACATTTGATGTTTCTTCTAAAACAATGTTCAAAATGCATGCTTCTTTAATGTGGACCATTAGTGACTTCCCTGGGCTTGGGAATTTATCTGGTTGGAACACTTATACGGGTTTGGCTTGTCCCGTTTGTAACTTTGATTTCGAGCCCAAACGGCTACCTCACAGTAGAAAATGGTTCTTCTTGTGCCATCGAATATTTCTTGATGCATCTCATAGATTTCGGCTGAACAAATAAAAATTTAATGGTTCCATTGATCGTAGACCACCTCCAAAGTTGTTAACCGGTTCTGAAATATTGACACAACTTGAAAATGTTAAAACATAATTTGGGAAGGTTCAGCAATTGAATGATAGAGGAAAATGAGCGTGAAGTGCATCATCAAGTGAAATCAGAACGCAACAATGGAAGAAAAAAAGTATATTCTTCAAACTTCCATATTGGGAATTTAATTCTTTGCGCCACAATCTTGATGTGATGCATATTGAGAAGAATGTATGTGATAATTTGATTTTCACATTACTTAATGAGCATGGAAAGTCGAAGGATCATCTCAATGCTCGCAAAGACTTACAAGTAATGAACATAAAATGTGATCTCTGGCCAGATGAGAATGAAAAGTATGCTCCGACCATTTTTTCAATGAAAAATAGGGATAAAGATACGTTCCTTCAAATTTTAAAGAATGTTAAGGTATCTGATGGGTATTCGAGTAACATCTCGAGGTGTGTTGACTTGAAGAATCGTAAGTTATATGGATTAAAAAGTCACGATTCACATATTTTGTTACAACAGTTACTACCTTTGGCATTGCGTACATTATTACCTGAAAAAGTTACTGCTGTTGTACTCCAATTCTGCACATTTTTCAGGCAATTATGTGAGAAAGATCTACATCCATTTCAGCTTGACAACCTACAGGATAGGTTTGTATTGACCCTTTGTGCAATGGAGATGATCTTTCCTCCATCGTTTTTTACTATCATGATGCATTTAACTGTGCATTTGGTTGAAGAAGATAAATTAGGAGGCCCCGTTCATTATCGATGGATGTATCCAATTGAGAGGTATTTTATTTATATGTTTCCAGTTAAGTAAACAATTTTTGGAATTTAAATAAATGCATAATATTATTTTTTTTCACAGATATCTTGGGCATTTGAAAGCATACGTGAGAAATAAAGCTCAACCAGAAGGCTCTATTGCTGAAGGCTATTTGGCCGAGGAGTGTCTCACCTTTTGTTCCAGATATTTGGATGATATTGAGACAAGATTTAATCGAGTTGGATGTGTTGACGACACATCAACTCATTCTCAAATGCATCAGAAATAAAAAATATTTCCTGCTATTGGCCGATCAGTTGGGAGGACCTCATACGCGACACTAACAGAATTGGAATTATTATAGTCACATAGATATGTGTTGCTGAATAGTGAAATTGCAGATCCATTTATTGAATAGTTGAGGATACAAACAAAGAGACGAATGAGAGGCCGGACACAAAATGAAAAATATATAACGAAAGATGTGAATAAAGAGCTGGTAGAATGGTTTGCACGACGTGTAAGTTTATAAATATTGAAATAAATACGAATATTAGTTTGACACATACAATTTGCAAATCTATTAATTTTTTTTCAGATCATGAATACTGATACTCGAGCAGACTTGTCAGAAGATTTGAAGTTTCTTGCTAGAGGTCCTATAAAACAAGTTAGAAAGTTCGGCGCTTATAATGTGAATGGTTTTAGATTTCGTACAGTCGATCGAGAAGTGGGTTTGAAAACACAGAATAGTGGTATATTTACATTTG
Source organism: Viscum album (assembly GCA_963277665.1). Lineage (NCBI taxonomy): Eukaryota > Viridiplantae > Streptophyta > Magnoliopsida > Santalales > Viscaceae > Viscum > Viscum album. The sequence continues at coordinate 493,816,216 of OY728159.1, read as the reverse complement.
CTGAAGTGGAATAATATGGAAAGCTACATGATATTATTGAATTAAACTACCACGAGCATTTTTCTGTTGTTTTATTCAAATGCAAATGGGTCGATATTATCAGAGGTGTTAAAAGAGATTCCTTGCAATTTACTTCTGTAAACTTCTCTCGCTTGATGAATGTTGGTGATCGTGAACTGCATGATCCATATATCTTAGCATCGCAGGAAAAAATGGTATATTATGTGAATGATGTTGTGGATGAAGGGTGGAGTGTAGTTACTCACGTAATACAAAGAGATTTGTATGATATGGGTGATGAAGTGGAAGATTTGACCTCTACAATTGAATTTCATCAACAACAGGAAGCAGAATTATTTGTCCATCATGATATTGAAAATATTAGTCTAGAAAGGATGAATGAAGTGGATGAAGCAATGGAGCAGGAAACCGACATGATTGAAGGGGAAAATGATTGTATGTACAATTATTTATTCATTCAGCAACCACTTGTTTCATTTCTGTAGTCATTCATTATCATTGTTATATATATTTTGTTTATTAGTACTGGGCATCTATTATCATTTTTATTTTTTTTTTCTGCATAAATTTTTTGAAATATATATTCTGAACTTAATTTTATTTGATTAAATGACAGAAATGCCAAGGAAGAAGCGGTACACCATTCCTTCTACTTCTGCGACAGATGACAATACGTCTGTCCCCACGACATCTGAGGTAGCAGCTGCCTACATCCCTGCATCATCTCCCCCTGCACCATCTCTGAAACCATCAGTGGATGCCTCATTAGAGGATGAGTCATCGCCTCCCCCTACAGGAGCCTCAGTAGTGGGGCAGCGACACACCCCTTCCAGTTCATCATGGACATTCTGGAGGGTCACAGTCATAGGTACAAATTTTAATTAAATAAATTTATTGCATTTTGTTTATAGTAATTGTTTGCTCATTGAAGATGAAAACAATGCAACCGTGGAAAAACACATAAACAGTTCTGATGTTTGGAACATGCATGGCGAGAAGATAGTGGTGCCATTTGATTCTTATGGGGTCCCGACGGATGACGCCGTAGGTTTACTTGGTCAGATTATAGGTCAACTGGCAGCGGAGCCCATTTCCCTGCCTATTTCATATGATGATTGGAGGCATATGCCTCCAAACTGGAAAAATGAAGTTTATGATTCTCAGATAAAGGTAATTTTATTACTTTATGGTTTAATTGAATGTCATGTTACTAATATATTCAAAATGAATTTCTGTATACAGATGTTCTTCCACTTTACCGTTGCTGATGTGATAGCACAGAAGTGGACATTGAAAAATATTGGAAAAAAATGGAAAGATTTCAAATGGAGGTTGTGGTGTGATGTCAACGATACTTCGTTGACCTTGCAGCAGATGTATGAGAAGCTACCCAGTGGGGTACCAAAAGAACAGTGGAAGGTTTTTGTCGATAGACATCGTGATGAGAAGCGGATGGTATTGAAATATATATTATTATATTATCCTCATTTTACATTTATACATGTACATGAAGAGGAGATAGACATTGAATACAATACTGTTAAATTGAATTTTATTTATTTCAGGATCTCTCAAGACAGAATGCTTCAAACCGGGCAAAGAAGGTCATCCCGCACACTGCGGGTTCAAAAAGCTTTTCAAGAAGCCGAATGTTATTGGTAATCTTTTAATTAGTTTAAATATTTATAAGATAATATTATCTATTTAACATATTTAATTGTTGATTTATCTTTGTTTAATGCAGTCACAGAGTTTAGGGCATGACGCATCCCGAACAGAACTGTGGCTGGATGTTCATAAAAAAACAGATGGAAGTTTTGTTAATGAACCTGCCGGAGAAGTTGGGGTATGAAGTCAATTATTTATTATAATAACTTATTATCAGTTTTTACTGTGTTAATATATATTGATATTTGATTTATAGGTAAAAATTAAAGAAATATGGGATGCCAATCCTGGGAAATCCTACTCAGTATTCCAGGATGACCCGGTTGGTAAAGTCCTTGGGAAGGAGCATCCTGGTAGAGTGCGCGGGATGGGTTTGGGACCTGTACCATCTGAGGTCTTTCTCATGCCATCAGGGATTTCAGCTACATCTACTCCTGCTTATAGTCATTTCATACCTGAAGATGCTCAGAGGGAGATGTCTTCTCTACGAAACATAGTTCACCAGCAGGGGGATCAGATATCTGGTTTGCAGAAAGAGTTGCTTGAAATACGTCAGTATATGAGCAGATATGCCCCCGGTGGTAGTGCATCGGGTAGTGGTGAGCAAGTAAATCACAAAAAAATCAAAATCATTTAGTTTGTAAACTTTTATTGGTTTTAAGTTTTATTATAAATATGCAACAATATTTAATTTTCAATATAATGTTCTTACAGGTGGCAGCAGGTGGTGGAGATGAAGTTGGAGAGGGTGACGATGCAGCATCAGATGATGAGTAGTAGTATTACTGATGTGTTGAACAAGTATGATAACGGTTGGTTTGTATATGTAACATTTATGGCACATAGTTTATGATCTTATTTTATCCCAAACTTATCGTCGGACTCAAAGGTGATGTTTAAAGGGTAATGATTATAGTGGGATGGATCTAGGTTCCACCCTTGTTCATGCTGGGGAACAATGTATTAAATGGTTAGGTGATGGAATGACTAAGAAATTTCATTGAAAGTCAGGTATGGGCTTATGTGAATGTGCTTGTGGTAAACACGAGATTTCATAGAGGAAGGAATTGTGGTTCAGGTTGTGATATGTGAGTCATCTAAGCTGAGTATCTTGGGAATGGTTAGCTGAAAGTGGATTGAATTATTATACTTCTTCTTAGATGTATATAGGTGAAAGTATCCATTTAAATCATGTCACTAGGCTAATGTGGGTGTCATGAAAGGGTCGAAAATGTCTTCTGAGAAAGATTGCATGACTAGTTTTAGTTAGGTTGATTGGCATTTGACTGTTTCTTTATAGTAAGGTCCCTATTATGGCCTCAGAAGTATTTAGGATTTCCCAATTAGAGGAAAAATTCCAATATTATCATTGGAAATCTTTGGATATTCTTTATAGGAAATTACAATGGTGGAGAATACTATGGTTCATAATTTTATGTTAATGTTAAAACCTATAGTGGGGAGCACGATCGGTTGGATGCTTAAAGGGATGACGATGTGATCATTTATCTATATTCTGGTTTGATTTATTTTTCAGGGCAGTGGTGTAGTACAACCAAAATTATTTTTTTTCCAGTTCAGCATTTAGCGGCGGTTTTAACCGCCGCTAAATGCCTTGCAGGGCAGCATTTAGCGGCGGTTAAAACTGCCGCTAGATATATTACGTTTATATTTAGCGGAGGTTTTTACCGCCTCAAAATAGGCGCATCAAATGGCATAATTTTGCGGCGGTTAAAACCGCCGCGCATAAAAAGGTGTGGCATACCCATAAAACCGCCGCTAAATGGAGAGAAACCGCCGGGAAATGAGGCATCTACGACACATATTTTAAACCGCCACGAAATAGAAAAAACCGCCGCTAAAAGATTGCCGACGCCAAGTTTAGCGGCGGTTTACAAAAACCGCCACCAACCCATTTCGCGGCGGTTTAAACCGCCGCTAAATGGAAAAAAACCGCCGCTAAGGGCTTCTTTTGTTGTAGTGTTCCAATTTGGAGATTTCATAATGGGAGGAGAGGTGAGAGAGGATTTGAGGGTTGAGAATGAACCCTCACAGCTTTCTGTCCAAACAAATGGAGCATCCTTTACTAGGAGAGAACAAAGGGGACGAGATATTGAACTAAAGTCCTTGATGAATCTTCTATAGAAACCAGCATGTCCTAAGAAAGACCTTAATTCCTTGATAGTTTTGGGTGATGGAAGGTGACGAATGATGTCAACCTTGACTTTATCAACTTCAATCCCCCTACCTGAGAACAGATGTCCTAAAACTAGTCCCTCTTTAACCATGAAATGGATTTTTTCCCAGTTTAGGACCAGATTATTTTCTTCACATCTTGACAAAACTCTCTCCACATTCTGCTGACATCCCTCAAATGTATCCCCAAACACAGAGAAGTCATCCATGAAGACCTCTAGAAAATCCCCTACCATGTTTGAGAAGATTCCCATCATGCACCGCTGGAAGGTTCCAGGGGCATTGCATAACCCGAAGGGCATGCGTTTGAAAGAAAAGGTTCCGTATGGACATGTGAATGTAGTCTTCCCTTGATCCTCTAGGGAGACCTCAATTTGATTATACCCCGAGTACCCATCTAAGAAACAGTAGAAGGCATGACCTACCACTCTCTCAAGGACTTGGTCAATGAATGGTAAGGGGAAATGGTCCTTCTTGGTGAATGAGTTTAGCTTCCTATAGTCAATGTAGACCCACTATCCACTACCCACCCTTGTTGGAAGAATCTCTCCATCCTCATTGGTTATCACTGTGATTCCGGCCTTTTTTGGAACCACTTGGATTGGGCTCACCCACTCACTATCAGCTATGGGATATATGATACCAGCTTTTAACAATTTCAGAAGTTCCTTCCTTACTACCTCCATGAGATTAGGATTGAATCGCCGTTGAGGTTGACGACATGGATTTGAATCAGATTCCAGAACAATACTATGAGTCCCAACAAGTGGTATAATCCTGGGAATATCAGATAGGGTCCAACCAATGGCTTTCTTATGTTTCCTAAGGACATCTAGAAGCATCCTCTCATGATTGGCTTCAAGAGAAGAATAAATGACAATAGGATGTGTTTTATTGTCCCCTAGGAAGGCATACTTTAGTGCAGCAAGAAGTTCCTTCAATTCAAGATCAGGTTGGTTCATAATTTCAGCAGAAGATTGGGACATTGGATCAAGATAAATTTTATTTCCTAAAGTTTTAGACATGATTTATTCACCACATGTAGAAGTTTCAACTACTATATTGGCTTGATCAGATTTAGGGAAGGAATTTTGATCGGTCTCCATGAATGTGGTTTGCTGAAAGGTTTCACTGATTGTTGGACCTAAGACTTTATCATAAGATCAATTTGAAAATGATTCAATCCAAGGAGATAAAATTCCTTCATATGAAAAAAGTAAATCAATCTCATCCTGACTTAAACATCCATCAAATATTCCTTGATGTTCTATGGATTAATTATCAATGCTTCCTATCATGTTTACTTCATGAATGTCCTCGTCATCCCCAATTTGTGATCTTGCATTATAGATGTTCAAGTCTAGAATCATGTTCCCAAAGGTGATGGTCATGTTCCCATTTCGAACTCGGATAACAGAGTTGATTGTTGGAAGAAAAGGACGGCCAAGGATTATTGAGGTTTGTTCCTTATTTCCTAAGTTTGGATGGTTGTCAATGACAATGAAGTCAGCAGGGTAGATGAAGTTTTCAACCTTTACCAAAATGTCCTTTAAAATCCCCTTTGGAACCCTAATGTTATGATCAGAAAGTTTAAGTGTGACAGATGTGGGTTGGAGTTCTTCTAGGCCTAACTGGTAGTACACGACACAGGGGATGAGATTGACACTAGCACCTAGATCACACAAGGCCTTGACAACTTTGCTTTCTCCTAGTTTAACATTGATGTAAGGGTAACCTGGGTCTTTCAACTTAGAAGGAATGGTCCCTTGAATGGTGGTACTCACATTATCAGCCAAAAGGACTTGATTTTTATGTGAAAATTTTATTTTAAAAGTGCACAAGTCCTTAAGGTACTTTGAGTAGGTAGGTATGGTTTTTATTGCATCGAGAAGGGGTATGTTCAACTTGACTTGTGAAAAGATTTCCCTCAATGTTTCACTCAGTTCAGGCTTGGGTTTCCCCCTCATGCGTTAAGGAAATGGTGCTGGTTGTGGGGTTGTTTGTTGAAGAGTTGTTTCCTTGACAATGTTATCAGTTTCCTCCGTTTGATCTTGTGTTTCATTTGAATTTTCATCCAAGTTTGAATCTTTAGGTGGGTTCTGAATTAGTTGTTCAGGTTTCTCAATTGATTTCCCACTTCTTAAAACAGTCACAGCCTTTAGTTGTTCATAAGTTGTTTGAGTGCAACTTGACTCTCCCCTTGAAGTTGAGGATGGCACTGCCTGAGTAGGCATGGGTGACTTTCCAATTTTTATGGTTTAAAGTTCTTATTTAATGGAATAGACTTCTGAGTTCATCCTTTCCATTTATTTGCATAGTTGTTCTAGTAGGCTTTGTGGAACAGTTTGGGTGGGTGCTTGAGTAGGTCGGTTTATCCCAGGGGGATATTTTGGAGGTGATATGGTTTGTTGAAAATGGACCAGTGGTTGTTGGTATTGGATAGGTTGGGTTTGGAACTGGTTATGGGTTTGGTAGTTCTGATGGGGATAAGGATTTTGTCCTTGTGGTTGGCTAGGTTGTTGGTTATCTTTCCAGCGGAAGACTGGGTTGTCATTATACCTTGGGTTGAAGTTGTTTTGGTATTGAGGCTTTTGAAAGTTCAAAGCATTTACTTCTACTACAGGTCCTCCTAAAAGAACATCCTTGATGGATAGAATAGTTAGGCAGTTGTCTGTCTTATGGTCATGTTTGTCACAAATTGTGCAAACAAGGTCTACAGTTTGGATTTCATGGACTTTCCTAAGGTCTATCTCTTCAACCTTCCTAGAGAGTGCTGCGATTTTAGCCCTAAGGATTTCCTCTTCTCTAAGTGTATGAATTCCAGTAGTTCTTTGTGGCTTTTCAGAATAAGGTGAAGTTCCCCATGTTTGGTTTTGTTCAGAAAGGCTTTCTATATACTCGTAAGCATCATTTGGGGATTTGTTTTTAAAGGTTCCATTACACATCATGTCAATGAATTGTTTGTTCCCTGGACCCAACCATTAATAGAAAATTCTCACTTGTTTAGGAATAGAAAAACCATGGTACTGAACTATGTTTAGAGTGTCTTTGAACCTCTCCCATGTTTCATAGAATGAATCTCCCTCTTTTTCAAAAAAGTTTTGGATGCTCTTTTTAAGTGCAATTGTTTTGTGGTGGGGAAAGTATTTTATGTAGAATTCTATTTGTAGTTGGTCCCAAGAGTTAATGGATGATGGTCTCAAATTTTTTAGCCAATTTTTAGCTCGATCCTTTAAAGAAAAAGGAAATAGCCTCATCTTATCTGATTCTAGTTGATGTGTGGGACACATGGTTTCTACAATGTCATTGAACTCCTTAATGTGCAGGTATGACATCTCGGACTCCATTCCATGGAATGTGGGAAGGTGGTTTAGGAAATGGGGTTTAAAGATGTAGTTGGAATCTCCTAGGGAATTGTGTCTAATTCATGAGGGGGAATTGGTCCAGGAAGGTGTGAGGTAGTCATTCGTGGTTTGATCCATTGCATTCCCCAAGTTTGGTGCTGCCTCATTTGGGTTTCCATTTTGGTTCCCACCTGGGTTTATGAGTTGGTTTCTTTGAAGACCTTCCATTGAAATTGGCTCAATTTTGGACTCTAGAGTATTAGGAAGATTAGGATCTAATGGAATGAGTTCCATTTGTGTACTTGACTCCCCAACCCCAGGACTATCCACCCTAACTAGACGGTTTGATTGATCGTGGGTGTAGGCGGACATGCGCCAAAAGAAAAAAAAAACGAGAAAGGGACAAGATAAGAGAATTTGGATGAGAAAAGAAGAAATAGGGGAGAATATAATGGGTGTTTATATGACTTACTTGGGTCCCCGGAAATGGCACCAAAATTTGGTTCTGGATCAAATTTACCCAAGAGATGAAGGTAGAACGGTCCTTGTAGTCTAGCTTGGGTTGTCGAATCCACAGAGACCTAAGAAGTAACCTATAGACGGACACATTCTATGGACTATTTTAGGCTATGAAGTTGCCAACTTGGATTGATTTTAGATGATTTTAGAGGATATCTAACATATTTAAGTGAATTAAATTTAAAATAATGAGTTGATCCTAGGTTATCGCTCGGGGTGGATTGGACGTATTTCCTTTTCAAAGATTTCAATTTCTTATATTTGAGATGGGTTCATTTAAGAAGATAAAACAACATCATCACTTACTGGTTCAATGAATACACCCTTTAATACTAATCACTTATACACTTGAAGGATCAAAGTTTTGAGCACTTCAAGGTAAAGGTTCGTATTAGCACATGAAGTGTGTGGCCTTAAATTCAACAAGGACGATGGAGTTTAAAAATCATCAAATAAAAATCTCAATTTAAGAAGTGATTATACATTAATGGGGTGATAAATAACATCCAATACATCCCCTTGATACTTACTTGGATCAACCCATAAGTGGGTTAGCCCTCCATTTATTCTATGGTTTCAATGGAAGCGGAAAGTAGACTCATGAGGGAGGACATGGAGAAGTAAAGAAAACACCAAAAATAAAATGATCACTCCACAGTTGTGTGAATAATTTCACAAGATTTGGTGTGAATAAATTCACACCTTGAGGCAACAGTATCAAAGTGAGATTTATAACAACAGAATAAGAGGATAATAATAACTTTTATTAAGAAACTAAAGTGAATTGAACAACTGACAAGTGAAAGACAAATTTGAGACAACAAAATCGCAGCATAACATTACAATTGAAACAAGCACCAAAGATTCTTCAATACTCCAACACCACTGCCTTAAATAGAAATTTTGAGCCCTTGTGTATAGCCTCCAATAGTCCAAGTCTCCTTAATTAATTGTGTTAGGCCATAGGTGGGTGGAAAGTAAGGGAGAGTTGATTTTTTCATCCTTGACCCGAGGTGGCAGCCAACTTTCCTTCACCGAACATACACGTTTGTAAGACCTTTTAGATTGCCGAATCAGATTGGTCCATAAAATAAGAACATGGAACTCCGGATGTCTTCTAACCTCCTGTAAAATTTGGGCCCATTTGGAGTCGTGGATTCTGAGATATGATCAAATTAGTGGTCTGTGTTTCTGGGTCACAGAATCTGGACCAGAATCGTATCTCTAACTTGGGCCGCCTTAATGACCACCATAGAAGCCGAATTAGCATTATCTCCTGAAGAGTGATTTGTTCCTCAACATTTATTATATCATCTAAAAATATTTTCTATTCATTGGGCCTGTATGTTGGCCCCCACAGTCTCATAAGTGGGATGGTGTCCAATCTGCCTTCTCTATAATTGCTTCCATTCATCTCCAAATATCTCCATCATCGTTTATGAATCATCCATTGATCCCTGAATGAAAAATGTTCACATTTAAGTGTATATATAGTTCCCATAATATCATATTAAAATATTTATAATTACATTCCTTATAATCAGATGACTCATTGGGCCTAAATTGCTGTATATTAGGCATGAAGTGCACAAATGATGAGAATGGATGTTCATAATGAAAATGCACTAACTCAGGCCCATAAGATCAAAAATTAACATTTAATACCATTAAAATGTAATTAAAATATATTTTTTTTATTTTATAATCACCTCCCTTGGTGGATATCTTTTCCATGGTGCCTCGAAGTAATGGAATGGAGAATGAGATGATTTGAGAGGGAGGAGCTCCCCTCCTTTTATAGTTTGAATTTTGTACCCCAAACATTGATGTGTTTTATACCTGATAAATGACCTATTCACGCGTCTCACCCTTCATGAATGTTTTTCATAAATATCTTTTCCATCTCTCATCAAAATGTAAGATTATTTGGACATCATTTGTGGGAGTTATGAATTTTTCATTGGAGGTTTTGTTTTCTGGATGAAGTTTCCAGGAAGCTTCCTTAAAACTTATAACACTAAATGGAAATATTAATGACTTTAAAACTCCATAAAATTAATTTTAGATATGATAATATGTGTAATTGTTCTATTCTAGGTGTAATAACCACAATTGGAGGTGTTTAGGCCTAGATGGACTTTCATTATGGTGGTAGTGTCCAAGCTGTCCGCCCGAAAAATCTTTCAAATTAATTTATTTTTTAAGGCCTCTAGATGCCCAAATATGTCCCTAGTCTAGAATAAAATGTTTTTGTAAATAAAATAAGTATTATAAAAAAACATTCTCTCAATTGGGATTTATATTTTTCAAGAAATGACTAAAATACCCTTGATGTAAAAATCTGTCCAAAAAATCAGAATTAAGCGTTTTTCACCATTTTGCTCAAAACACATCATAAATCCAAAATTTATTCATATAAGTTCAAATTGATAATTTGGTATGATTAAAAAAATTTAAATTCATACAAAAATTTGGAAAATAATAGCTCAATCAATTCCCCCACACTTAAACTGTGCTCGTCCTCAAGCATAAAATCTCAACATGGAATTCAGAGGACAACAATTTTACCAATATTCAAATTCCAAAGTAATAAAATTTAACAATTTTAAAAGTCAAATAAAACATTAAAAATACCCATAAAATATCAATTTAATTTCCTATTTTTCAAAGAAATAATTAATTCATATATTTTACTTTTCCCCTTTGAAAAAATGGAACTTCTTCTTTCATTCATTCAAGATTCTCAATTCATTATTTTTAATCATGGTGCATCATGATTTACCTCACCTTTGAATTTTTCTTCTCATCTATAATGATACAATTCAAGTAGAGTTATAATCATATCACGAGAACATGCACCTTATCCAGAAACTTGTAAAATAACTATTTTCTCCACTTTGTAAAGACAAAAGACACATAAAATCATGAGGACTTTTGAATAAAGGTTAAAATGACTATGAGTCTTAAGGTTGGTAGGATTTTGTGTTTTAAAAATTAAGGCTCAAGGAGGAGGTTTATCTCTTAAGTACAATGCATGATATCAAAAAGTGTAATGAAATTATCCCCTTAAAAGTAGCAACACCCACTTCCCCCAAACACAAAGTAAGGTCATGATCAGGTAAGAATAATAAATGATTTGTACACCATCTTGATTTTTTTCTTCTGTATATATATTTTTTTCTTTTTCGAAAGTTATGGTTAGATAAAACCTCGCATCCATCACCTAACCACATACAATTAGAAGCTCTTCAGTCTGAAAAAAATGATTTTTAGTTCTCCCAAATCACAACCCCTTTTTCTCAAATTTTTTGGTTCTTTTTGTCATTTTTTTTCATTTTTAAAATTCAAGTGGGGCAAAAAATGAAGTACAATGGATGACTCAAAAACATTTTAAAATTCCCAAAATATCACCCCCACACTTTTTACTTACAAAGTAAATCATCCCTTTCACCATTAATCCCTTCACCCCCACACTTCATCTTTAAAATATCATGAAAATACTAAGAGGATGGTAGGAATGGTAAAAAATGGATTAAAACATGTCTCATCCCTAAAAAGGTCATTCGTGGTCTCTATGGGATAAAATAAGGATTGATGTAAAGGTTGTATTTAAGTATAAGGGTTTTTAAAAAGATTCCTTAATCATTTTAAATGTATTTTTGTACAGTCCTAGCTATGAAAAGTTCAAATACAAGTTCTGGCAGGTGACATTTCCCAATATCACTCAAGAAATATGCTCAAAAATAAATAGGAAGTACTTGGTCTAGAAATCATCTCAGGAATGATACATATGATATTGGACAATCACTCAAGGCATGATTTATAATAACAAATCAATTTACGTGAATTTCATAAATTCAAATCATGAAAGATGGAAGGGAAATTTCATTTACACGAATCAATCAATTCCTTCAAATCATGAGTCATCATTTCAATATCCATGCTTTAATTTAAACAATCAATTTTCCATTTTACTCATTAAATCTCATTAAAATTGAAATCTAAAACATGGAATCATAGGATTCCTAAGAAAATCATGTCTCCTAGATAATTCAAGTAAGAATTAATTCAGGTGTGGGCATTCCGTTCTTATCATTAAAGATTAAAACATGTTTTGGACCAAAAAATGTATGGAGTTTAAAAGATAATCATAAAAAGTGAACTACCTTTTGAAATAAAGCTTTGGTCCTCTTACTCCAATGATTGGGGCTTCCTTCTGCCATCATGATCCTACGAAAGAAAAATTACTCAATTAATCATAAGGATCATTTCATTTAAGCTCAAAATGAAAAGAGGGAGTGTGCCGCATTCTAGACTAATTCCTAATACTAAATTTGAAATTTATATTTCTAATATTGAAAATAAAAGTAATAAAAATCAATTAAAGGATAAATCTTGGTATGACCCCCCAAGTGGGACCTGAAATCTTTTACTGCCTCCATATGGTAGTACCAGATTTTATCCATAATATGTCGGTGGATGAAGCTTCTTTGATTTGAACCACCACATGTGTCTCTTCCTATCTTCCAGTTCTTTGTTCTTATTGAGGAGGAATCTATGGACATAGTATACCAGATCCGCCCCCTTCTCAATGTGGTACAAATTACATGGAAGGTGTAGGATTATGTAGGGAACCTCCTCTTATTTTGTTCCTACTTGTGCAACCATCTTGTCTTCCAGTGCTAGATTCATGGAGGCTTCAACCTCTTTTCATGATGGGGCTCCTCCAGTATATATTCAATGTCTCCAGGGATATATAGAAGTTTCTCAATAGGTGAGTCATTTTTCACATCATCCTCCAAGGTGTAGTATGAGTTTTTCAAATATGAAAATTCAATAGAATTAGAAGAGATACTCAAATTAGTTTTATCAAAATTAAAATAATTTGAGTTCTAGAATGTAACATCTCCCTGATTTGGTTTGGAAATAATATCCTCTTCAATTGAAAGTACCTATTGGAGTCAAGCTTCATTGGATAGAGGTAGGTAGTCAAGATCCTCCATTGTTTCTTCAAATTTCACTACTAAGGTGGTTTCTTCTTTTGGTGCTTCTAGATCTTCTTCTTTGCAAGGCTTGAAGAGATCAAGAAGTTCCTCACATTCACTTTAGAATTCATCCAATTCATGTTGATCTACCACATGTTTCTTAGTAGGAAAGTATTCCTCCCTTTCCTCCCTAGGTTCTTCAAGTTCAATGATGAGTGGTGAAATTTCTTCCACCACTACCTCAGGTTATTGCTCTGGCTCAGGGTCGGGTTTCTCTTGGGATGTGCGTACACATTCAGTAATAAATTCTATTTGGATCTCCATATTTTTAACTTTATCACTAATACTTTGAAACTAAGAATCAATATCATTACAAACATTTTCTGGCACCTGATATTGTTTAGTCCTTGGATAATAATTTGATTTGAAAGACAACATGAACAAAGAGTTTTTTTAAAAGTTTTTTTAAAATTTAGGTTTTTTTTTGTTTTTTTAAATGAAATTATATCTACAATGTAAAAATAGAAAAAGATAAGTAAAATACTGATTGGATCCCCAGGAATGAAACCAATTTTGATGCATGCCTATCGTAGGGTGTGGCAAAAACAATTTAATTTTTCTAGTACAATACAGTGGCTTACCAGGGTCATCTCACTTGAGGAGGTTTTTCAGTTTTTCTTTACTCACTTAATCCAATTCACCTTAACTACTTCATTTGGGATGTTTTTATTTAATCTATGAATGGAATGGAATTTATGAAAATAAATGAAATTTAGAAATTAAATTCAAATTATTATAAAATTCTAAAAAAAATGGAATTAGTGATGAAAGGAGGTTATATCAAGAGAACTTTTAGGGAGAACCTTCATTGATCAGCTTCAAATGTTCTTAGTGAACACACTCTATCGTATGTGTGCACAATTTAGTATACACCAGTTATGAATGAAAATTATACTTAGCGATCGCCAATCACACCCTCCATCCACCTCCTCAATCGAAAGAAAATGGTTGTAGATTAAGAAGTTAAACTTTATAAAACCACAATGAGGATTACACCCACTATAAATTATCTTTAGTATTAACTCAAAGAATATTAAAAACATGGTATTGAGTTCAATAACCTTATTACTCCCTTGGGATATTTCTCTGATTAGTTACTCATGATCATGAGTATTATAGTTCACGATGGTAGGATGAGAAGAAGAAAAGAGGGTGGATGGGCGGACACAAAAATAAAAACAATGAATGATTTTTTTAGAAATATAAATTACAATTTAAAACTAAAACAAAAATAAAATAAATAAATAAATTAAAAATAAATGAAGAATATTTTTAGTTGGCCTCTCTCGGTGGAGATATCCTCTATGGTGCCTTGAAGAAATGGGATGGAGAATGGGATGATTTGAGAGGGAGGAGCTTCCCTCCTTTTATAGGCAGAATTTGTCCCCCGAAATTTGATGCGTTATATCCCTAATAAATGGACTTTTCATGCGTCTCAACCTTCATGAATGTTTTTCATAAATATCTTTTCCATCTCTTCTCAAAATTTCATCTTATTTGGAAATCATATGTGGGAGTTGTGAATTTTTCATTGGTGGTCTCGTTTTCTGGATGAAATTTCCAGGAAGCTTCCTTCAAACTTATAACACCAAATGGAAATCTTAATGACTTCCAAACTAACTCAAATTAATTTTAGAGACGTTAATACGTGAAATTGTTCTATTTCAGGTAAAATCACCACAATTGGATGTGTTTAGGCCGATATGGACTTCCGTTACGGTGGTGGGGTCCAAGCTGTCCCCTGGAAAATCTTTCAAATTAATTATTTTTTATGGCCTCTAGATGCCCAAATATGCCGCTGGTCTAGAAGAAAAAGTTGTAGGAAATAAAATAAGTATTCTAAAAAAATATTCTCTCAATTTGGATTTATATTTTTCAAGAAATGACTAAAATACCGTTGATGTAAAAATCTGTCCAAAAATTCAAAATTAAGTGATTTTCACCATTTTTCTCAAAACACATCATAAATCCAAAATTAATTCATATAATCTCAAAATGATAATTTTTTATGATTAAAAAAATTTAATTTTTTGCAAAAAATGTGGAAAATATTAGCTCTATCAAATCCCCGCACTTAAACTGTGCTTGTCCTCAAGCATAAAATCTCAACATGGAATTCAGAGGACACCAATGTTACCAATATTCAAATTCCAAAGTAATAAAATTTAACAATTTTCAATGTCAAATAGAACATTAAAAATACACATAAAATATCAATTTAATTTCCCATTTTTCAAAGAAACAATTAATTCATATATTTTACATTTCCCCTTTGAAAAAAATGGAACTTCTTCTTTCATTCATTCAAGCTTCTCAATTCATTATTATTAAGCATGCCACATCATGATTTACCCCACCTTTGAATTTTTCCTCTAATATCTCATGATACAATTCAAGTAGAGTTATGATCATATCATTAGAACATGCACCTTATCCATAAGCTTGTAAAGTAACTATTTTCTTCACTTTGTAAAGAAAAAAGACACATAAAATCATGAGGAATTTTCAATAAAGGTTCAAATGACTCTGAGGCTTAAGGTTGGTAGGATTTGATGTTTTAAAAATTAAAGATCAAGGAGGAGGTTTATCTCTTAAGTACAATCCATGATATCAAAAAGTGTACTAAAATTCACCCCTTCAAAGTAGCAACACCCACTTCCCCGAAACTCAAAGTAAGGTCACGATCAAGTAAGCATAATGAATGATTTGTGCATCATCTTGATTTTTTTTTCTTTTGTATATATTTTTTTCTTTTTCTAAAGTTATGATTAGATAAAACCTCACATCCATCACTTAACCACATATTATTAGAAGATAGTCAGTGTGGAAAATATTGATTTTTGGTTCTCCCAAATCACTACCCATTTTTCTCAATTTTTTTTTATTTTTGTCATTTTTTGTCATTTTTTAATTCAAGAAGGGAAAACAATGAAGTATAATGGATGAATCCTCAAACTTTTACAATTACCATAATAGCACCCCCACACTTTTTCCTTAAAAATTAAATTATCCCTTCCACCATGAATCTCTTCACCCCCACACTTCATCTTTAAAATTTCATGCAAATACTAAGAGGATGGTAGGAATGGGAAACAACTGGATTAAAACATAGCTCTTCCCCAAAAAGGTCATACATGGTCTCTATGGGATAAAATAAGGATTGATGTAAAGGTGGTTTTTAAGGATAAGGGTTTTTCAAAAATATTCCTCAATAATTTTAAATGTGTTTTTGTACAGTCATAGCTTTGATAAGTTCAAATGCAAGTTCTAGTAGGTGATATGTCCCAAGATCACTCAAGAAATATTCTCAAGAATAAATAGGAAGTACTTGATCTAGAATTCCAATTAGGAATGATACATATAAAATTGGACAATCACTCAAGGCATGATTTATAATAACAAATCCATTCACATGATTTTCATAAATTCAAAGCATGAAAGATGGTAGGGAAATTTCATTTACATGAATCAATCAATTCCTTCAAATCAGGAGTCATCATTTCAATAACCATGATTTAATTTAAACATTAAATTTTCCATTTTACTCATTAAATCTCATTAAAATTGAAATCTAAAACATGGCATCATAATATTCCTAATAAAATCATGTTTCCTAGATAAGTCAAGTAAGCATTAATTCTGGTGTGGGCATTAAATTCTTATCATTAAAGCTCAAAACATGTTTTGGACCAAAAAAGTAATGAGTTTAAAAGATAATCATAAAAAGTGAACTCCCTTTTGAAATAAAGCATTGTACCTCTTCATCCAATTTTTGGGGCTTCCTTCTGCCATCATGATCCTACAAAAGAAAAATTACTCAATTAATCATAAGGATCATTTCATTTAAGCTAAAAATAAAAAAAGGGTATGGGAAACATGCTAGACTAATTCCTAATACTAAATTTGAAATTTAAATTCCTAATATTTAAAATGAAACTAATAAAAATCAAGTGAAGGATAAATCTTGGTATAATCCCCCGAGTGGTCTTTGAAATCTTTTACTGCCTCTAGAGGGCAGTACCAGCTTTTATCCATATTCTGTCAGTGGATGAAGCTTCTTTGATTTGAACCACCACACATTTCTATTCCTAGATTTTATTTCTTTGTTCTTGTTGAGGAGGAATCCATGGACAAAGTATACTAGATCCCCCCCTTTGAAATGTGGTACAACTTATATGGAGGGCATAGGATGAAGTAGGGAACCTCCTCTTATTTGTTTGCTACTTGTGTGACCATCTTGTCTTCCAGTGCTGGCTTCATGGAGGCTTCAACCTCTTGTCTGATTTCATCTGGCTTAGAAACATGGATCTCTTCATGATGGGGATCTTCCAGTAGATATTCAATGTCTTCAGGGATCTCTTGGTGTTCCTCAATAGGTGCATAATTTTTTACATAATCCTCCAAGACATAGTATGAGTTTTCTAAACCAAAAAATTCAATAGAATTAGGGGAAATACTCAAATTAGTTTTAACAAAATTAAAATAATTTGAGTTCAAGAATGTATCATCTCCCTAATTTAGTTCGGCACTAATATCATCTTCAATTGAAATTTACTTTTGGAGTCTATATTCTTTGGATGGAGGTAGGTAGTCAAGATCCTCCATTATTACTTCAAATTCCACTACTCAGATGGTTTCTTCCTTCGGTGCTGCTAGATCTTCTTCTTTTCAAGGCTTGTAGAGATAAAAAAGTTTCTCTCATTCACTCCAGAATTCATCCAATTCATTTTGACCTCCCACATGTGGATTAGTAGGTAATTATTACTCCCTTTCCTTCCCAATTTCTTCAATTTCAAAGACAAGTGGTGAAATTTCTTCCACCACTACCTCAGGTTATTGATCTGGCTCAGGGTCAGGTTCCTCTTGGGATGTGCATACATATTCAGTAATCAATTCTATTTGGCTCTCCATATTTTTCAATTTATCACTAATCCTTTGAAACTGAGCATCAAGATCATTAAAAACATTTTCTGGCACCTGATATTTTTTAGTCGATGAATAATAATTTTATTTGAAAGACATCATGAACAAAGAGTTTTTTTTAATTTTTTTTTTGAAATTTATGATTTTTTTTGTTTTTTTTAAATGAAAATTATATACAATGTGAAAATAGAAAAATATAATTAAAATACTGATTGATTCCTAGAAACGGCACCAGTTTTGACAAATTCCTGTCGTATGGTGTGGAAAAAGCAATTTAATTTTCCTAGTACAGCACAGTGGCTGACCAGGGTCGTCTCACTTGAGGAGGTTTTTCAGTTTGTTTTTCACTTAATCTAATTCACCTTAACTACTTAATTTGGGATGTTTTTATTTAATCTATGAATATAATGAAATGTATTAAAATAAATGAAATTCATAAATTCAATTCAAATTAATATGAAATTCTAAACAAAATGGAATTAGTGATGAAAGGAAGTTCTCCCAAGAGAACTTTCATGGAGCACCTTCATTGATCAGCTTCAAATATTCTTAGTGAACACACTCCATCGTATGTGTTCACACCTTAGTCTACACCAATTATTAATGCAAAGTCTACTTAGAGATCTCCAATCACACCCTCCATCCACCTCCTCAATCAAGGGAAAATGGTTGTAGATTAAGAAGTTAAACTTTAGACAACCACAATGAGGATTACACCCACTATAAATTATCTTTAGAATTAACTCAAAGAATATTAAAAACATGGTATTGGGTTCAAGAACCCAATTAATCCCTTGGGATATTCCTTGGATTAGTTACTCATGATCATGGGCATTATAGTTCACGATGGTAAGATGATAAGAAGAAAAGAGGGTGGATGGGTGGACACATAAATAAAAACAATGATTAAATTTTTTAGAAATATAAATTACAATTGAAAACTAAAAAAAATAAAATAAAATTAATATATTAAAAAGAAATGGGGAAGATTTTTGGCTGGACTCCATCAGTAGATATCTCCTCTATGGTGCCTTGGAGGAATGGTATGGAGAATGAGATGATTTGAGAGGGAGGATCTCCCCTCTTTTTATAGGCAGAATTTGTCCTCCGAAAGATGATGCATTGTATCCCTAATAAATTAACTCTTCATGCGTCTCAACCTTCATGAATGTTTTTCATAAATATATTGGCCTTCTCTCCACAAAATTTCAGTGTATTTGGAAATCATATATGGGAGTTATGAATTTTTCATTGGAGGTCTCGTTTTCTGGACCAAATTTTTAGGAAGCTTCCTTCAAACTTATAGCACCAAATGGAAACCTTAATGAATTAAAAACTCCCTAAAATTAATTTTAGAGATGATCCTATGTGTCCTTGTTCTATTCCAGGTATAATAACCACAATTTTAGGTTTTTAGGCCAAGATGGATCTCTGTTATGATAGTGGGGTCCAAGCTATCCGCTCGGAAAATCTTTCGAATTAATTGATTTTTAAGGCCTCTAGATGCCCAAATATGCCCCTATCCCGGAATAAAAAGTTTTAGGAAATAAAATAAGTGTTATAAAAAAAATATTCTCTCAATTTAGATTTATATTTTTAAGGAATGACTAAAATACCCTTGATGTAAAAATCTATCTAAAAATTCAGAATTTAACACTTTTCACCATTTTGCTCAAAACACATCATAAATCAAAAATTAATTCATATAAGATCAAATTGATAATTTGGTATCATTAAAAAAATTTAAATTCATATAAAAATGTGGAAAATATTAGCTCTATCAACTCCCCCACACTTAAATTGTGCTTGTCCTCAAGCATAAAATCTCAACATGGAATTCATAGGACACCAATGTTACCAATATTCAAATTCCAATGTAATAAAATTTAACAATTTTAGATGTAAAATAAAATATTAAAAACCCACATAAAATATCAATTTAATTTCCCATTTTTCAAAGAAACAATTAATTCATATATTTTAGTTTTCCCTTTTGAAAAGAATGTAACTTCTTCTTTTATTCTTTCAAGATTCTCAATTCATTATTATTAAGCATGCCACATCATGATTTACCTCACCTTTTAATTTTTCCTCTCATCTATCATGATACAATTCAATTAGAGTTATGATCATATCATGAGAACATTCACCTTATCCACGAGTTTGTAAAATAACTATTTTTCTCCACTTTGTAAATACAAAAGACTCATAAATCATGAGGAATTTTCAATAAAGGTTCAAATGACTTTGAGTCTTAAGGTTGGTAGGATTTTATGTTTTAAAAATTAAGGCTCAAGGAGGAGGTTTATCTCTTAAGTACAATTCATTATATCAAAAAGTGTAATGAAATTCTCCCCTTCAAAGTAGCAACACCCACTTCCCCCAAACTCAAAGTAAGGTCGCGATCAAGTAAGCATAATGAATGATTTGTGCATCATCTTGATTTTATTTCTTTTGTATATATATTTTTTCTTTTTCGAAAGTTATGATTAGATAAAACCTAACATACATAACCTAACCACATACGATTAGAATACTGTCGGTTTGGATAATAGTGATTTTTGGTTCTCCCAAATCACAACCCATTTTTCTCAATTTTTTTGGTTCTTTTTTTCATTTTTTGTCATTTTTTTAATTCAAGAGGGGAAAACAATGAAGTACAATGGATGAATACATATCCTTTTAAAATTCCCACAATATAATCCCCACACTTTTTCCTTACAAAGTAAATCATCCCTTCCACCATAAATCCCTTCACCCCCACACACCATCTTTAAAATATCATGAAAATACTAAGAGGATGGTAGGAATGGGAAACAACTAGCTTAAAACATGGATCATCCTTAACAAGGTCATTTGTGGTCTCTATGGGATAAAATAATTATTTATGTAAAAGTGGTATTTAAGGATAAGTGTTTTTCAAAAGTTGCCTCAATAATTTTAAATGCGTTTTTGTACAGTCATAGCTTTGAAAAGTTCAAATACAAGTTCTGGAAGGTGATATGTCCCAAGATCACTCAAGAAATATGCTCAAGAATAAATAGGAAGTACTTGGTCTAGAAATCCTCTTAGGAATGAGACATATGATATTGGACAATCACTCAAGTCATGATTTATAATAACAAATCAACTCACATGAATTTTAGAAATTCAAAGCATCAAAGATGGTAGGGAAATTTCATTTACATGAATCAATCAATTCCTTCAAATCACGAGTCATCATTTCAATATCCATGCTTTAATTTAAAAATTAAATTTTCCATTTTAATCATTAAATCTCATTAAAATTGAAATATATAACATGGAATCACAAGATTCCTAAGAAACTCATGTCTCCTAGATAAGTCAAGTAAGCATTAATTCAGGTTTGTGCATGCAATTTTTATCCTAATATAGAAAATTAAACTACTAAAAATCAAGTTAAGGATAAATCTTGGTATGATCCCCCAAGTGGGACATGGAATCATTTACTACCTCTATAGGACAATACCAGCCTTTATCCATAATTTTTTGGTGGATGAAGCTTTTTTGATTTGAACCACCACGTGTGGCTCTTCCAAACTTGTAGTTATTTGTTCTTGTTGAGGAGGACTCCATGGACATAGTATATCAGATCTTACCCCTTCTTAAAGTAGTACAAATTTCATGGAGGGGGTAGGATGAAGTAGGGAACCACTTATTCTTTTGTTGGTACTTGTGCAAACATCTTGTCTTCTAGTGATGGATTCATGGATTCTTCAACCTCTTGTCTGATTTCATTAAGCTCAGCAACTTGAATCTATTCATGATGTGGATCCTCTAGTAGATATTCAATGTCTTCAGGGAGCTCTGAGGGTTCCTCAATAGGTGCGTCATTTTTCACATCATCTTCCAAGGCATAGTACGAGTTTTCCAAATCTAAAAATTCAATAGAATTAGTAGAGATACTCAAATCAGTTTCAACAAAATTAAAATAATTTGAGTTCAAGAATGTATCATCTCTATGATTTGGTTCGACATTAATATCATCTTCAATGGAAAGTTCCTCTTGGAGTCAATCTTCACTGTTTGGAGGTAGGTAGTCAAGCTCCTCCATTATTACTTCAAATTCCACTACTTAGGTGGTTTATTCCTTTAGTGTTTCTAGCTCTTCTTCTTTGTAAGGATTGGGGAGATCAAGAAGTTCCTCACATTCACTCTAGAATTCATCCAATTCAAGTTGATCTCCCAAATGTGTCTTAGTAGGCAAGTATTCCTCCCTTTCCTCCTTAGGTTCTTCAATTTCAAAGATGAGTGGTGAAATTTCTTCCACCACTACCTCAGGTTATTGCTCTGGCTCAGGGTTGGGTTGCTTTTTAGATGTGTGTACATATTCAACAATAAATTCTATTTGGATCTCTAGATTTTTCACTTTATCAATAATCCTTTGAAACTGAGTATCAAGATCATTAAAAACATTTTTTGGCACCTGATATTGTTCAGTCCATGAATAATAATTTGAATTGAAAGACATCATGAACAAAGAGTTTTTTTAAAGTTGTTTTGAAATTTATTAATTTTTTTGTTTTTTTAAATGAAAATATATCTAAAATATGAAAATAGAAAAAGATAAGTAAAATACTGATTGAATCCCCAGTAAAGGCACCAGTTTTGAAACATTCCTATCGTAGGGTGTGGAAAAAGGAATTTAATTTTCCTAGTACAACACAGTGGCTGACTAGGGTCATCTCACTTGAGGAGCTTTTTCAGTTTGTTTACTCACTTAATATAATTCACCTTAATTACTTAATTTGGGATTTTTTTATTTAATCTATGAATGGAATGGAATTTATGAAAATAAATGAAATTCAAAAATTCAATTCAAATTAATATTAAATTCAAAACAAAATGTAATTATTGATGAAAGGAAGTTATCCTGAGATAACTTTCAGGGAGCACTTTCATTGATCAGCTTCAAATATTCTTAGTGAACAAACTCCATCGTATCTTTGTACACCTTAGTCTACCCCAGTTATGAATGAAAAGTCTACTTAGTGATTGCCAAGCACACCCTCCATCCACCTCCTTAATCAAGGTAAAATGGTTGTAGATTAATAAGTTAAACTTTGGACAACCACAATGAGGATTACACCCACTATAAATTATCCTTAGAATTAACTCAAAGAATATTAAAAACATTATCTTGGGTTTAAGAACCTGATTACTCCCTCAGGATATTACTCGGATTAGTTACTAATGATCATGAGTATTATAGTTCATGATGGTAATATGAGAAGAAGAAAAGAGGGTGATTGGGTGGACACAAAAATAAAAACAATGGATGAATTTATTAGAAATATAAATTACAATTGAAAACTAAAACAAAAATAAAATAAATAAATTAATTAAAAATAAATGGGGAATATTTTTGGTCATCCTCCCTCGTTTTAGATCTCCT
Source organism: Viscum album (assembly GCA_963277665.1). NCBI lineage: Eukaryota > Viridiplantae > Streptophyta > Magnoliopsida > Santalales > Viscaceae > Viscum > Viscum album. The sequence goes on along the minus strand of OY728159.1, from coordinate 493,793,084 downwards.
CCATGGTTCCTTGAAGGAATGGTATGGAGAATGAAATGATTTGAGAGGGAGGAGCTCCCCTCCTTTTATAGGTAGAATTTGTCCCCTGAATATTAATGTGTTTTATCCCTAATAAATGATCTCTTCAGGCATCTCACACTTAATTAATGTTGTTCATAAATATATTTTCCTTCTATACTCAAAATTTCAGCATATTGTTACAAAATATATGGGAGTTATGAATTTTTCATTGGAGGTTTCATTTTCTGGATGAAGTTTCCAGGAAGCTTCCTTCAAACTTATAACACCAAATGGAAACCTTAATGACTTCCAAACTCCCTAAAATTAATTTTAGAGCCAATAATATGTTTCCTTGTTCTATTCCATGTGTAATCACTACAATTGGAGGTGTGTAGGCTGATATGGAATTCTGTTGTGGTGGTGGGGTCTACGGTGTCCACCCAGAAAATTTTTCAACTTCATTGTTTTTTAAGGCCTCTAGATGCCCAAATATGTCCCTAGTACAGAATAAAAAGTTTGAGGAAATAAAATAATAATTCTAAAAAAAATCACTCAATTTGGTTTTTTATTTTTCAAGAAATGACTAAAATACCCTTGATGTAAAAATCTGTCCAAAAATTCAGAATTAAGCGTTTTTCACCATTTTTATCAAAACACATCATAAATTAAAAATTAATTAATATAATCTCAAATTGATAATTTTGTATGATTAAAACAATTTAAATTCATACAAAAAATGTGGAAAATATTAGATCTATTAGTATGCCACATCACCAACTCGCCCCAACACCTCAAAGGGTCTGATGATCCTGGGAGAAAGCTTACTCCCTCCGCCAAACCTCCACTACCAACATTGATGGGAAAACTTAAATAATACTTGGTCCCTAACCTCAAACTCCAAGGCCTCCTCCCGCGATCGACATATGAATTTTACTAGTCCAATGCTACTTTCATTCTCTCACGAATGAGCTGAACCTTCTCTATCGTGCTCTACACTACCTTAGGACCAAGAATAGCTATCTCCCCAAACTTATTCCAGAACAATAGAGAATGGAATAGTCTCCCATACATTTCCTCAAATAGATCCATACCAATGGAAGAGTGATAGCTATTATTGTAAGAAAACTCTAACAAGGGTAGGTATTGTACCCAAGATCTATCAAAGTATAAGATTCATGCTCATAGCATATCCTTCGGTGTCTAGATAGTCTATTCTATATTCCAATCTGTATGAGGGTGGAAAGTAGTGATGAGGCATAATTAGGTGCCAAAAGTATGTTTTAATCACCTCCAGACTTGTGAGGTAAACCGCACGTCCTGGTCTGAGATAATGGACCTTAGAACTTCGTGCAACCACACCACTTCATCGACATACCTCTTAGCCAAGGAATACACTATACCTGACTCCTTGATTGCTAAAAAGTGAGTTGATTTCATCAGCCGATCCACTACTACCCATATATCATAATAGCCTCCTTGAGACCTATGTAACCCTGTGATGAAATCCATCAAGATGTCATCCCACTTCCACTCAGGGATATCCAAGGGATACAACAAAACACCAGGAACATAGCGCTCAAACTTTACTTGTTGGAATACCAAGCATCTTGCCACAAACTCCGCTACCTCCCATTTCATTATAGGCCACCAAAATTGCATCTTCAAGCCATGGTACATCTTATAAACTCTTGGGTGTACCACTAAAGGTGAGCTATGAAACTCATGGAAGACTCCCTCATGAATTTCTACTGAAAAAAAATACCACGGAATAACATCCAATTCCGACCATCATATAACCATCCCATTGGAGCATCACCATGGCCAACACAGTCACGCATCACCTATGCCTCAAAGTCTCCCCACTGAGACTCCTCCACCTGCCTCATCAGATAAGAATGCACTATCATTTGGAACAAACAACCTTTATCACCATCCATTCCTGCATATAGGTGCTCAGATTCCAACTCCTCCATTGCTTTCCAAGGATCCGCAGATTCCCGAACAACCTCCTTCTGTGAATTTTTTCTCAATGTATTGGCTACAACATTTTACTTTCATAAGGTGTAAGAGATTTTAAATTCATAATCCTAAAGAAACTCCATCCACCTCTATTGTTTCAAGTTCATATCATGCTGGTAAAATATATACCTCAAACTATTTTGGTTTGTGAAGACCACAAAATACTCCCCAATGAGGTAATGATTCCACAACATCAGCACAAACACGACCACTACTAGCTCTAGATCATGGGTGGAATAGTTATTCTCATGGGGGCACAACTGCCTAAACCCATAAGAGATCACTACTGGTTGCTGCAACAAGATACATCCCAAGCCCAAATGGGAAGAATCACAGAACACCTCAAACATCAACCCTTCCTCTAAAAACTAGAGCACTAGAGCACTAAACAACTTCCCCTTGAAATAGATGAACGCTTCCTGGAATTTATCAGTCCACACAAATCTTTTTCTTTTATAGTTAGAGCTATCAATAGAGCTACAACTCGAGATAAATCAAGTACAAAACTCTGGTAATAGCCTAATAGACCAAGTAAACTGTGAACTTTTTCCACATTCTTGGGTTCTTCCAAGGAAATAACTACTTCAACCATTGATGGTTCTATTAGTACACCCTGTTGTGAGACCACATGTCTAAGAAAATGCACCTCCCACATCCAAAAATTACACTTGGATAAGTTTCCATAGAGCTGGTGCTATTGAAGAATATGTAATACAACTATGATATGCTCAACATGCTCCTCCTATGACTTCGAGTAGATCAAGATGTCATTGATAAATATGATGATGAACCGGTCCAGGAAATCATGGAAAATGGAGTTCATGATCCCCATGAACATGATCAATGCGTTCATAACACTGAATGACATCACCACAAACTTGAAGTGCCCATAAATGTACCTGAAATTAGTCTTCAAGATATCACCCTCCTTCACCCTCAACTGGTGATATCCATACCATAGATTTATCTTAGAAAACCAACTTGCCTCTCTTATCTAGTTGAAAAGATTGTCTATCCATGGAAGAGGGTAAAAGTTCTTGACCGTCACTTGATTCAACCTATGGTAGTCTATGAGCACCCACAGACTACCATCCACCTTCTTTGAGAACAACACTAGAGTACCCCACGATGACACACTAGTCTAAATAAATACCTTCTTCATGAGATCATCAATCTGAATCCTCAACTCCCGTAACTCAGAAGGTGTCATCTGATAAGGATCCATCGAAATCGTAGAAGCACTAGGCTGCAAGTATTTCCCAAACTCAATGTCACATCGAGGGGGTAGAGTCAAAACCTCCTTGGGGAAAATATCTAGGAATTCCCCAACAACCCTAGGAACCTCCACTATCACAACATCTACTAATTCCACTGACAACTCAGCCTACAAGGAAAGAAGAGGATCTATATGATGACTACCCACCTGAAAGCTCCACTCACCAATGAAAACCATACGCCATCCATCCATGTTTTAAAAAATGTCTCTTCTATGGGATAATTTGATAATAGTGAATATGGAATATAACTAGTCGATGCTGATAATGACATCGTATGGTTGCATCTTTAGTAAGAAGAGATCCCCATGAAACTGATGTAGTCCCATCATCAGTCTATATCCTCGGTACACATCAAACAAGATGGTATGGCCTCCAAATGGAATACCCAACACTAGGGGCATAAGAATACTATCTATGTTTAGTCCCAAAGCATGGGATAGAGTAGGTGAAACAAAGGAGTGTGAAGCTCCAAAATAAACAAAGAACAAGCATGAGTACTAAACAAGATGATCATACTTCTAATGATCTTTGGTCCTATCGAAACTGCTACCTCCACTGTGTGCAAATTACCATGGACAACTCCTCTACCCATTTTATGAAAAACACATTCATGACCATGCTTAGGTTACAGTCCCCAAGGAATACCCTAAGGTCATCCTCTACTTGCTCCATCTCCCCTTAGTGGAGCATGATCCTGTTGTCCCTACTGTTGAAATGGACTTGCTGGTAACTGCTACTGAGGTTAGCACTAAACCTTTCCACCTCCACCATACTAAGCTCTATTATCCACTAGGCACTGACTTTGAAGATGGTTGTAGACCCCATAGAAGAAACACCTTAGCCCAAAGCTCACAAAAAGGGCACGGTAACCACTGGCACCTGAAGGTCAGAAGGGAAACTACTGGGGTTAAATCCATGTTAGTTGAAACCTTGAATGCCCTAGTGGTAGAGACCTGATACTAGTAACCTTACCCTTTGAATAACTCATCTTACTCCCCTCTCACGGTATACCTCCTTGTGAGTGCATCCACTCAATCACCTCCTCCTTCTTCTAGACCTCCAAGTACATCAAAAACGTAAAGGGGGTAACCACATACTAGATAGAAAGAATAAGTGCCTCTTATAGGAATCTCACAAAAGACTCCTCATCTAGAAATATATCTAGATAAAAATTAAGGAGATCCTTGAACTTAATCCCCATCTCTCGTACCAACACACTCCCCTACTAGAGGTAGAGTAACTCCTACCTCTTCTCAATCTTCACAGTCGATAAAAGGAATTATTCATGGAACTCTTTCTCAAAATCGACCCACAGAATGTTAGCCTCCTTCCTATCCCCCAGGTACAATGTCCACCACTGACATGTATCTCCCCACATTTGGCTCACTTCCAAATGAACCTAGTACTTCATCAGAGCCCATATCAAACTAAAAGTAATCTCAAGCTCCTTGAGCTAGCTCCCTGTCTCCATGTCCAAAATAAAACCCTCATATTTTCCCAAGGCATGATGCTAGAAATCACATAATGCTCTCTACCACTGGTTGTCCTCCAGCACTAGATCAACCCTCTGACGATCATCTAGATCAAACTACTGAGCCTCAACTTCTTGAGCTACACAAAGACGACGACCGACTTCCATAACTAAAAAGGTAAACAAGGAATTCCTAATATCAGGTAGTATAAAATTTTATTTTAGATTCATTTTAATTCATTATTTTCATCCAATCCATTCTTAACCTTCCCAAAATAACCCAACTTAAATAAAAACACAAGTCATTATGATGCTTGAACCTTTAATATGGTCTCTACCCTACAAACGGTGTAGCCTCACATGGTCATTCGGTAGGCTCAGAGTCCTTGCATCGGATCACGATCCCCCCTAAAATCCCATGTCCTAGCCAATATTCCCTGGCCCATGTCACAAACCAAGATTACCTAGCACTATTTCCCTACTAACCCATGGAATCCTCACTATACCTAACTCAAAACTCCATCCTATCTCTCAACCATCACCTTTGAAACCATTCTGTCATGACCCCCATCCTCTAGTGATGAACCTCTTGAGCTGGTAATGAAGGAACAAAGATAATGACCCCCCGAGTCCCACCTACAGTAGGCCCCGAGGTGGCGACCAACACCAAGTGTATACAATATCACAATATGGGAGGAATTTCACATTTTAGTTAAATAATATTGAGAGATATGATGGATCATCCACAAAGAAACTCCAAGACATGTATAAAAGAAATACAAAACCATACCACATGCATATGAAAAATAAAACTGATACAAATACAAAAGTATCCAAAGTAAGTACCAAAAGTAAAGCTAATAAGTGACATAAAAAATGTCAAGATCTGAGTTAATAAGGTTTATCACAGTCCACAAAATCCTCCTAGAAACTTGAAAATATTTTTATATACGAAGGGTGAGCATACAAGTATACTTAGTAGAAAAACCAAAGTCTCTCATGAAAAAGTGAGAGAATCATATTAATGATCCCATGAGAAAACATCAGAACCAACAGCCCCTAAAAAGTTATACTAACAATCCCCACTTCACCAAGGCATTCTCACCAAGTAATTCAAGTCAAGTAAAGTAATATAGTAAGAACATCGATGATTTGGGCACACACACCAATTCATACCGGTTTAACCACTCTTCCCTAACAAAAAACGTCATTTTTCTCCCAACTCTTCTGAAAGAGACACATAACAAGACACCCACACACACCTGGGACACAAACCACACCTTGTCCCATCACCAAGTCTATGAGCCACATCACATCCCACCCATAGACACATGGGCCATAAACCACACCTCATCTCAAAGACACCTGGGAAAGCACAACACATCTCATCTCAAAGACACTTGGGAAAGCATATCTCACCCGCATACACTTGGTCCTCATAAAACACAACCTGGTCGAAGAATCTTGGGATATCACTTCCTGGAAGAAGGATCAAGGAAGAGAGGGTGGCCAGCTAGCCATCCTCTCATCAGGATGTTTGGGAAAGACACCCTCTCTCATGACAATGGGGGTGTTCAACATATAGTTCTCAACCAGGGAAGGGTGCGTATAGAAATCACAATAAAAATATATAGATTATACATATATGATACCAAACACTCTAGCCCAACCTATAGGTTTATAAGAAACAACCAACCCACAAATCCGCCTTTGCTGACACTTCTAAATGCTTAACCACACAACAAGCCATAAAATTAAATCATACCCCAAGCTAATTAATTTAAAAAATTATAATTCTTTATTAAAAAATTAATATATTCATCCCATTTTTATCCATGAAACCACTAATCACAACACACAACAATCCACATAGTAAAAGTTACATAGAGGAAGAAAAACCATGGTAAATTAACTTACTTCTCATTCCTCTCTGTTTAAAACCTATGATAACCACTGTCATCATCATTATTCAAAGTCATTCCACCCATTCTATATTCTCATACAAGAAAACCCCCAACTCATAGCCATACCCAACAACACATCTCATCATAACCATTTTTGGAAGCCCTACTGCATAACACTTATCATCCATTCCATAATCAATCAATCTCTCAACCTGATATTCCTACACACCCTCTGAACCACCCATACGCAACCATGCTCCAAACCGTAGCACCAAAAAAACCACACATGGAATAATTTCTAGATTTAATAAGGCATCCCTTATTTAATTCTGATTGTAAATTCTATTGTGATCACAAAAGGTTTGATCATGGGGCATCCAATTATTAGCCGGGTATACGTCATTAACAATTTTCATATATAATTGTGTTCAAGGAAAGAAACAACATAAATTACATAATTATAATATGCGAAAATAAATACCACCAATTACCATAATTTTCAGTGGGTCACTAGCCTATATAGATTATAATATCATCAGAAGAAACAATAACACAGTAAAACATACATTACTTTCCAAACCCCTGTTTTCTTATTAAAAACAGATTCAATTATCTTTGTTAATACTGGATCAAATATTTTTATAGAAGAGATATCGATACACCCACCCTACATGATTCAAAATTAAGAGATATGAAGGAAAAATACATAGAATAAGAGACAATTCACACTTCCTGGTTTCACTAAAGCAAGGGGTGCACATGCAGAATGAAGAGCCTCCAGGGAAAACACAATCTAAAGGCTACATCACAGTCGTATGAATCCTTAGGGAATAAAGTTTTGGGGAATCTCACACTAATAGAAAGGGAATTTCATAAGGAATAGGATATATCATCTTTAAAAATTTCAGATCCTAAATCAATGGGTGAAAAGTTTTTTTAAAAATCCATTAAAGGTTGATCTTGACCAAGACCATGCAGTTTGACCATTTAGAAGGCTCCCAAACTTTTAAAAAATTAAAGATATGATTCATGGAACTTTAAATAGATTAAAAAAAACTTAAATATGTTATTAAATTAATTTTACTTCAAATAAAACATTAAAGGGTAGAAACTAGAAAAATCTAGAAAATTGGAAAACTGTTGAAAATGAATCACTAGTGCGAGCAACCGTTGCGAGTCACCAGTGCGACATACCAGTTTGAGCCACCATCACAAGTCACTGATGTGGGATACCAGTGAGATCTACCTTCATGATTCATCAGTGCGAGTCACTGGTGTAAGTCATCAGTGCAAGCTACTGGTGTGAGATACCATCCTGACTCACCGGTCCTGACTCATCGTTCTAACTCATCGTTCTGACTCACTGTTGCGACAAACCATTGTGACTCACTAGTCCTAAATCACCATAAAACTCACCGTTTTTACTCACCATTGCGACCTACCATTCTGAATCACCATTTTGACTCACCAGTCCTAACTCACCATTGTGACCTACCATTCTGACTCACTGTTTTGACCTACTGTTGCGGCCTACCGTTGTGAAAACTAGAAATTTTGAAAAGTGTTGAAATAAGTCTCCTTGACCCCCCAAAACACATCAAACACTATATTTTCACAAATTAATGGACTAAAGAGGTTTGGATAATCACATTTATTATGTTAATGGCATAACCTAATTCTATCTCCACTTCTATCAAATGGGAAATGAAACCATCATTCATGTGTACGACGAACTACCACCTCGTGAACTGATGTAATTCATTTACCATCATCACATATTATGACTATTAATAATGATGGATTAAATGTTTATATATGATATTAATTACATATTAATCATTTTGTAAAATTAATATATCGTACAACTTCTTACCTTACCATCCATTGAAAAATGATATTGTCGTTTGTGTGTACAGTGGACTACCAACTCACGAAGCGATGTCATCCATTTTTTTATTACCAAGTAACATGGATGCTATATTTTTGTGTATTTAAATAAATAATATTATATTTATTATATAATTATAATTATTTAAAGATAAAATAACATTTAACTTCTTTCCTTCATGATCTTTTAAAAACAGAAACGTTACTCATACGTATGTACGACCCACCACCTCCATGATTGTAACATAGTTCATTTTTTCATAAATATACTTAATGATTATTTTTATAAGTATAATTGATTTGTAAAATGATAATTATGTTGTGATTATTATTCTAGAGATGAATAATTAATAATATCTTTGACCTTAGTCAACTTACCAAAGTGATTTTGGACATATGAGCCGAACATCGTCAAAATGTATGACTTGAACATAAATGATTAAGTAATTGAATATATATTGATAATAAATAAAATAAAATGAAAAATTTAAAATCAAATGATTTTACACTATGTATATTTTTTAAAATAAATTTAATCTCTTTGATGGCTTATCTTTCACAGAACACTGGGCTTAAATGAACTCCAAAACAATATTATTATTTTAGCATGACTATTATAAACTAGCCATTAAATTTGTAGGAATGAATATAATTAATCACAATATGAAATATATAATTGTTAAAATAATTTTAAGTTATTAATTAATTATTTTTTAATATGAACATAAATTTTTGTAAAGTCATTTTGTTCTTCAAATATATGTTTTCTTCAAAAAAGTGATTTTTTTTGCTTTCACGAGAAAATAAATATAATTAATTTTTGATACTTTTATAAAATTTATTTTATAAAATTAACATTATTTTTGGATTTAACATGTCAAAATTATTTTAGGATGAATTTTTTATAATTTCTTGAAATTTTTAATTTTTCAGTGAATAGTAAAAAATACCATTTTTTATAAAACCCTCATTTTCTTTATATCAAAAAGTAATTTTATAATTTTAAATTGATAAAAAAGTAACATAATTACTTTTTATTTAGATATAATATAAATAATTACATTTAAATGAAATTTATACCTTATTTTGGTATAAGTACATTTTTGGGATTAAAAACACATTTTTCCAAAAAAAACTATTTTTCATTGCGTATTGATGGTTTAATTTTAAATGTAATTTTGAAAATTTTGTGTTTTGAATTTCTATAAAATGGGTTAAATTTTTTGAATAAGGATTTACACATTGGGTTATAATTTCATTTTCATTTTTAGTCATAAAAAAGTTGCCTTGGTAAAAAAATATTTACCGTGGTATGGGTAAAATAATGTAGCAAGTTAAAGTTAAAAAGTAAAAGCTCAAAATACCTAAAAACCACAACAATAAATGGGTGGTTGATGTGTTTATAAACCTTAACCAGAATTTACAACATTAATTATCAAACTAATTCATTGGAATTAATTCCACCCAAATGTGGTTTGATTTAAATATAAAATAATCAATATTTAATCACTTAAAGCCACCCCTCCTCAAGTATAAACCATCCCTCACCACCCCATTTCCCCTCAAAAGACTTGAAGATCTTAAAATATCTACCAAAACCTCTCCTCCAAACTCTTTCCATGTACAAGTACTTCTAGTATCTACTAAATACCAATTCCAAGTTCCTTAAGGTGGTGATATTCAAGGGGAGGTTAAAGTACGCAAAACCAAAGAGAATCGTGAGGTGAGGGTTTCTCATCTCACTTTCAATTTTGTGAGATACATTAATTATTCACCACTTATTTATTATGTGTAGTGTGTATACTGAACTATGATATATCATATCATGAATCTCATTATATTAATGTTATTTAATGTTTCATTTTATAATTATTACTTTTATGGGGAATATGATTCGATTGATTACAAAGTTTCAAGGGAATTCTTAACCCAATTTCCATTAGTTGGGTTAAAATTCAACTTCATTGATTATGTAATTCTACAATTATTTGTGGAAACACTTTTATTATCTTATGATTTTATTTCCACTTGTTTTATGTGGATTCACAACGAATACACACAATCGATTAATTTTATTAATGATCACTTCAATGATATGATATTTATAAGGGACTTTATTTTAAAAATTATCTTTTTAAAGTTTACCTTAAAACTATCTTTTTATTCCATTCCCATGTTTTCTAAAATTGTTTCCAAAAATATTTTTACTATTCTTTTATGATTTTTAAAGTAATTTTTACTCATGTTTGACTTTTTACAAAAATGGTTTGAAAGGATTATTTTTTTGTCTAAATGATGTTCTTTGTGACTTTTCCAAAAAATACGAGAGTAATGTTTTTGAACTTATAGATAATGAGAGTATTTTCCCAACATCATGATGCTTTAATGATTTAATTTCTCCATTACAAGATTACAAGGTTGTTTTCAAAGAAAATGTTTTCCTTTATAATTACGTGACTCTTTAAAATGAAATTATTTGAAAATGGAGATTTTGTTTTTTGAAGAATTATTTCAAGTGATATTTCAAAATTATTTTACATATAAGATAACATTATTTGATGTTATTTATGATTTACTTGGGATATTATTCAAGGATATTATCCTTATTCTCTTTATGTATAGTTTATGTTTATGATGGTATGTTATTCATGAAACCGATTTATTTTCCATGAGTTATTTTATGATGAGATGTTTATGAAACTCATTTATTTACATGGGTTTTGATACGATGAATGAATTATGTTCTTGTGGTATATATATGTATGGTTTTTATTCTGTGATAGTGGTTAAGTTATAACCAAGTATGGTGGTTACATTATAACCAATGATGGGTGGGACCTATATCTCTATCCAATTAATTGGGTAATGATTTATATCTCATGAGATAGATATGACTGAAATAATAAATAAACTTAGTTTAGTAAGATAGTACTAGAATTAGGATTGAACTTGGTTCAGTAAAATAGGACTGGAACAGGGAGTGAACCCGATTTAGTAAGAAAAGACTAGAATGGGAAGTGAAACTAGTTCAGTTTGGGATTTTGTCTGCCATGATAGTCTTGGGAGTGAACCTTGACTACTAAGATGGTTTGGGGAGAAAACCCATTTTCCTATTATAATCTTGGAAAAGATCCTTTACTACTAATTAAATGATTTTATATGCTTACATTTATGCAATATTCCATGTATTATGCTAATTTTATTCTCTCGTGTCTCATGATCTCTTACAATTCATGTCTTATAAATTATTATGATCTATTCCATGACTCAAGATTTTGATCTTTGAAATATAGAGTATAATTTTCGATGTTATGTTCATATTCTTATGCCCTTATTCTTATTTTATGACTGATATCTCCATTGTTCACCCTTACTGAGAATTTGTACTCACCTTTTTCTTATGTTTATTTTCCCCAGGATATGAAGGAAGGTATTAAGTGTTATATTTCAAAAAGGGTTTTAGTTATGAATGAATAACATGAGTTGATGTAAATGTTTTATGAACTAGTTATTTCTGGTTCCAAGTTTCCAAAGGCACTAAACCCATATGATTTGGGTGTGGTTTTGTTATGTTATGTAATGAATATTCATCTATTTATATGTAATATCTATGTATGAAAAGAGTGAGTCATTATAGTTAGTATCAGATCCAGGTTTAGTTAACCTTTGGAAACTAGGATAAGAAAACCTTTGTAATAACCCTAAGTGTAAGTCTAGGTTATAGTCTAAGAGTTTTAGTAATGATCATGAATAACCTAATTTAAAACTAATGTGTCATTGATTGAAATTTTATAAGTAATTTACCTTGATTATGTGGTTTTCCCAGTATGATTTTTGTTACTCACACTATTATTTTTGGTTCTAGTCAATGTATGAAACATGAAGGAATCATGTTAATGATAAATATGATGGAAAATTCAATGATTTTACTCATGAAAAATTTAATTTTATGGGAGTTGGGATGAAAAATAATATTTATATACTCACAAAATCTATGAATCATACTGGGATTACAAATTAGAAATGGAGGTAACAACATTCCATTGAGTCCTTTAGGAGGAAAAATCCACCTCCTTTTAGTGGATCTTCTGATCCACTAGTGGATGAGCAATGGATCAACATCGTTGAGAAAATATTTTCTATTATTCAATGCTCAGGTTATGAAAAAGTTTTCCTACTTGTTTATTGTCTAAAAGGTGAAGCAGATCAATGGTGGAATCTTATCAAGAATACGAGGAAAGAAGAAGAAATTGAATCAATATAATGAGACGAGTTTAAGGGTATATTCCTCAAAAATTAATTCCCTTGTACTTTACATACAAAGACGAAAAAGGAATTTCTTAAGCTTAATAAAAATGATAACGAATCCATCAGTACATATAATGAAAATTTTATAAGTCTTGCAAGGTATTCCTTTAGTTTAATTATCAGTTATGAAAGTAAAATTGATCAATTATTTGGTGGATTAAAATAAATTATTTGAATGGAATTATCTCTAAGATACTTCAGTATCTATGAATAAATTGTTCAATGTGATCTCAAGGTGGAGATGAAAATTGGAGTTAACCATCAATATCATGGTTTTGATTAGAAAAGAAAAATTGGATTAAAATGAAATTCTAAAAACCATGGAGAGAAGGAGATGAGCTTTCCTTTATGCTTAATATACAGGAAGAAACATGGAGGAAATAATCTTAAGGGAATTTATAAGTGTTTTAAGTGTGGTAGGGAAGGTCATCGGGCAATTGATTGTCAAATTGATAGGAAAAAGTTAGATAATGATGTGAATAGAGAGATAACTACATAGAATGCACCACCCACACTCCAGTGTTTCAAATTCAAGGAGTTTGGGCATCATGCAAATCAATTCCCCAATCCAAGGGATAATATAGATGATAATCCACAACAAACTCTCATGGAATAGGATAAATGTAAATCTTATACAATCAAAATGGATGATGTAAATCATGTAAATTAGGGTACATTTATCCTCCCCTTATTAGTTGGGAATTTCATGTCTATTTTTGTATGAGTGAGACCTATGATAATATTATTTTTCACCCTTTAGTGAAATTTCATGTGATTATCTCCCTCTAAATGAATCCTGGAATAATGTAACATCTAAGTATTGTTCTACTATTGTCTTTCCTTACGTATTTGAAAGTATTTTTTGAATGGTACTAGTACCCATAAAAATTGATTGAGGTGATATTTTTAGAGAACACATGATTAAGGGAAATATAACCCTTAATATCTGGTTGATGTTGGGATAATAATGAGGTAAAGATATTTTTTATTGTGATAAAATAAATGGGATAATATTTATGACCTTGTAACTTATTATTAATATGATGACAAGGTGGTTTATGGATTGAGTTTAGAGAATTTTTAGATTTATGATATGAGGAAAGAGTTAATTTTTTAAAGTGTGCATGTTTTAACTAAAGTTTTATGGTAATTCATGTTATTACCATGTTTCAAGAGAATACATGATAATGATCTTTAAATGTTTGGTGTGTGACTATTAAGAGCTACATCAAGTTTTTTTGGAGATTAATGATAAATTAATTTTAAAAATTTAGTGACCTTGATTCAAAAGTTTTTTTTGAAAGGTTCATAAGGATAACCATTTATGAAATTGTTTACATTGAAATTTGAATGAGGTTTTAGAGATTAATGTATTCCTTAACCATATGAAGATTTATGCATATGGAATAAACTATACTAACCATTTTATTATGATGATAACTAGAGAAAAAAGGAATGACTTGTCATCCCATTATGGATCTTATGATCCACTAGTTCTTCAGGCATTGCAGTTTCAACATCATTTCTTGGAATGATAAATAAAGTGGAAATTGATCAAGGAACAACCAAAGAGTGATATTTTACTTATGATATTAAATCAAGTAAGTATATCTTTTAAAATGATTTTGAAATAAAATTTTACCCTATTATCATCATTTTTATGATATCAATGACCATTTTTAGACCTATTTAGTCTATGGTTTTGTGGTCATTAACCTTATAATGACCATGTTGTCATGACCCACCTTATTTAAGATTAGGGAAGGGACCAAAAAGTGTCATGAACTTCCTTCTTAGATGAAAGAGAGATAATGACCCCTGAGTCCCACCTTAAATAGGCCCCATAGTGGTGACTAGAACCAAGGGTATAAAATCTCACACAAAATGAAAGGCATTACCATTTTTAATGAAAAAATTATCAATAGATAAGATAGTAAAAATCACAAACAACACCAAAAATTTATATAAAGGAAACCAAAATCCAATCCATGAATGATTTAAACATAAACTGTGACAAAAGTACAACCAAATAACCAAAGAAAGTACCAAAAGAAAAAGAGAGTAAGAAGAAACACAAAAACTATCCCAACACCTGATCTAGTAAAGTCTAGTACAGTCCTCAAAGTCCTCCTAGAAACCTGAAAAGAATTTTATAACGCAGGGTGAGCATACTAATGCCCCTGTGAAAACAACATAAACCAATCGCACCTACCAAGGAAAAATACTAACCATCCCAACCTCGTCAAGGCACTCTCAACAAAAAATGCAAGTCAAGTAAGGTAATAATATGAGAACATCGATGATTTGGGTAACACACACCACTTTTCCCACTGGTTAACTACTCATTCCTAATAGCTAACATCTTAACTCTATCACCCTTCCCCAAATGCAGTCCCACCGCACAACTTCCCACACACACCTGAGCCAAAAACCACACATATCCCACCCTCATACACCTAGGTCACAATAACTACACCTCTCACCTAAAAACACCTAGTCCTCGTCCCAAAGACATGTGGGAAACAAACCTGGCCCTCAGACACTTGGGCCCCTCATCCACAACACAACCTTTCCAAAGGATCTTGGGCTATAGTAAACCTCAAGACATTACAGTCTTCCCAAATATGCTCGAGCGGTAAAAACATAGAAGGGGTGTGGGGAAGAAAGTAGGTAAGTAGTCATCCATCCACTCACCAGGATATTGGGAAAGACACCCTCCCCCATGAAATGGGGGTGTTTATTACATAGTTCTCAATAAGGGTGGGGTGCGTATTGAAAATCACAAGGAACTACAATTTATAAATATAGGTAAACAAGCACTCAACCCAACCTATGGGTTTCAAAAAAACAACTGGCCCACATAGAACTACCTTTACTACTACCCCTATATGCACAACCACACAACAACCACAACCAAATCATAAACCCAACCCCTTTTTCATTTAATAACTGATCATTCTTTATTATGGAGTTCACTATAATTAATTCCAAAACTACATAGGCAACCACTATCCTCAACCATTATCAACACAATAAGAAAGTCAAGATGCAGTCCCACTTCCCAAACAATACATAACCACATTACATTCCCACTACAAAACATCACTCAATGGACACAACACAAACAAAGGTAGTCCCACTGCCTACAACTTCATCCATTCCAAAATCAAACAATATCTCAACCTGAGATTCCATCACACCTCCTATACCACCCCATACACAAAGTCATTTCATCTGTCCACCCTCGTACCCATAATAAGGATACCAATAATAACTTCACACAACCCCCACGAAGTACAAAACCCAACCAAACACAACACACACCCACACCATTAGTCCAGACATATTTAGATTTAATAAGAGGAGTTCTTTAATTCCACTTTAAATAACAGGGGTGATCACAGAACATGTTTGATCTTATGGAATCCATTTATTTTAAAAAGTGTTCATGATTAAATGGATTGATATTTGTGATTATTCATAGAGTATAAACAGTAAGAATAAGAATATCACCAGTTCACAAGCAAATGTCACCAACGACCATGATTTTCAGAAGGCCTTACAACCAAAACAATTTATAACAAGAAAACAAGGATAATAAAAAAAGCAACACTCAACATTCATCCATCTTTAATTCCCTGCCCGTTATCATAACAGGTCCTATTATCTTTTTATCATCATCTTACCCCCTCATTTAGTAATCTTGTTAAAGAAATAATTCAGCCGTTCTCTCCCAAGAAGCATTACTACACCCACCCCTCATGATACACAATTAAAGAGAGATGAAGGATAATCCCTACCTGGAATAACATGTGACCATAACTTCTCCTTGCACCAAACAAGGGGTCGCACAAGTAGTAAGAGACTCCAAGGAAAACCGAATAGGGAGGGCACAAAAGCACAGGAGCATGACTCTTTGAGGAATAGGGACTGTAAGTGCACCAAGATAGAATGAAAGAGTTTAAGGAAATAGGAGATCTCATCTTAAGAAATAGTGAGATCCTAATAACTAGGGAGATGATTTCAAAGTGCATGAAAATTGGATCATGGTTTGACCACGCGACTAGGTGGTTACATGGTTTTATGGGACGTTACAAATATTGAGAATTTAATTATTCTCCTCAAATAGGGTGGAAAGTTCATTAAAATGGATAAGAGTTGATATGTTCTCATTTAACGATGAAAAACACGTAAGAGGGGCAAAACGGGAAAAAACCTGAGAAAACTGAAAATGATGCTGATGATGATGCTGACATTGATGCTAACACTGATGAAAACACTGACATTGATACTAACACCGATGCTGACACTGACACTGATGCCGACGCCGACACTGATGTTGATGCTGACGTTGACGCTGATGTTGACACAGAGGCTGACAGTACAAAAACGACTCGCCGACACTGACAATATAAAATGACTCACCGAAATCAACAATAAAAAACAAAACACCGATACCAATTGTTCAAAATTACATGCTGACACCAACAGTTCAAAATTACATGCTAACACCGATAGTTCAAAATAGCATGCTGACACAGACATTTCAAAATGGCTCACTGATAGCCCCCAGAACACCCTAGACACTGGATTTTCATAAAGGAATGGATCAGATAGGTCCAAGAAATTACATAAAATACCTCTCAAAACATTCTCACCCTCGAGAATTTAAAACCCATCAAAGGAAAAAAGAGGGGTCAGAACAACCACCCCCGTATGATACCTCCCAAGGATAAACCACCATGTGTTGTTCAAAAATTGGAGTGAAAACCTCGAAATCCAAGAACACCTCCCCAAAATTATCTAACCCAAACATCCACACAACATCAAATATCACACTATCCTAACACATGGATTAGGTATCTCTTTCCTCCATGTCAAGATACTATCTGATTTGGGCAGCACTAACTCACCCGCATGGGTTTAATCGCATCCGCATTAATGAATCTTGATTAGGAATTAGGTCCTCCCCTCCCAGTATGTTAGGACTTCTCACACATCAGAGAAAAGGAAATAACTCATTTCATAGAAAAAGGGTCAATCATTACAACATAATCATAGCATAAAGAAAAACATAAGAGAAAAAGTCAGAACAATTTCTGGTATTGGGCACACATTTCTGCCTCCCGATCCCAAGTACTCTCCTCAAGGCCACCATACCTCCACAACACACAAACCAAAGGAATGGTTCATCTATGAAGAAAATTATACCAATGGTCCTAGATCTCCATCGATCTCTCCACGAACGTCACATCATCCTTGATATCCAACTCCCCCTAGTCAATGACATGGGAGTCATCATGTAGATACTGACAAAGCTGGGAGACTTCAAAGACGCTATGGATCCTCCCCATCCATGGTGCCAACACCAGCTAATGTGCCACCTCAGCAAATCATCCCAACACCTCAAAAGGTCTAATTAACCTAGGAGAGATCTTGTTTCCCTTACTAAATCTTCGATGCCCATGTCAAGGGGAAACCTTAAAGAACACATGTTCTCCGACCTCAAAATCCAAATTCCTCCTATGATCAGCATAAAAATTTTTCTAGTCCTAAGATGCCTTAATCCTATCATGCATGATATGAACCTTCTCTGTCGTGCTCTGCACCACCTCTAGGACAAGAACACCTGCCTCCCCAACCTCTATCAAGATCACAGGTGAATGACATGACCTTCTACACAGGGCTTCAAATGGTGTTATGCCAATGGTATAGTAATAGATATTATTGTAAGAAAACTCTACCAGAGGAAAGTGTTGTACCCATGATCCTCTAGATTCTAGAACACATGCCCACATCATATCCTCCAAAATCTGGATGGTCCGCTCTGTCTCCATCTAAGGGTGGAAAGTAGTGTTAAGGCGTAGTTAGGTGCCAAAAGCATGTTGTAATCCCCTCCAGACTCGTGAGGTAAACCGTGCGTCCTGATATGAGACGATGGATCTTGGAACCCCATGAAGCCGCACCAACTCATCCACATGCCTCCTTGCCAAGGTATCCACTATGCTCAACACCTTGATGACCAGGAAGTGAGCCAATTTCATTAGCCAGTCCACCACTAACCAGATAGTATCACAACCTCCTTGAGACATGGGTAGTCCTGTGATGAAATCCATTGAGATGTCATCCCACTTACACTCGGGTAAATATAAGGGCTACAATTGACCTCCGGGAACATGGTGCTCATCCTTCACTTGCTGAAACACTAGGCACTTCACCACAAACTCCACCACTGCCCGCTTCACCCCGGGCCACCAAAACTGTTCCCTTAGGCCTTGGTACATCTTGGAAACTCCTGGGTGTACTAATAGGGGTGATCTATGGAAATAATGGAGAACTACCTCATGCATCACCATTGGGACAAACATATTTCCATGGAATAACATCTAGTTTTGACTATCCTCCAACCATACCTCTAGATCATCACCCTGGACAATGCAATCATGCATCACTTCAGCCTCTGAGTCTCCCCACTGAGACTCATCCACCTACCACATCAGAGAAGAAGTCACTGTCATATGAAATATATATCCTCTACTACCATCCAATATCACATCCAAATACAAAAATTCCAACTCCTCCATTGCCTTCCAAGCATATATGGATTCCAAAACTACCTCCTTATGTGACTTCCTACTCAAGGCATCAGCCACCACATTCTCATTTCCTGAGGTGTAAGAGATCTCGAAGTCACAGTCCTAGAGAAACTCCATCCACCTATATTGTTTCAATTTCAGGTATTGCTGGGAGAATATATAGCCCAAGATCTTTTGATCCATAAATACCACAAATCACTCCCCGATAAGGTAATTCTGCCACAACTTTAATACAAACACGACCGTTGTAAACTTCAGATCATGGGTGGAATAGTTACATTCATGGGGACGTAACTACCTCAACCCATAAGAGATCAATCCTCGCTATTACATAAGTACACACCCCAAACCTAAGATGGAGGAATTACATAACACCTCAAACACCACCCCTTCCTCTAGAAACCCGAGCACCTGATCACTGACCAACCTCCCCATTAGATAGTTGAGAGCTACCTGAAACTATTTGCTCTACACAAAGGCCTGGTCTTTCCTGGTCAAGGTTATGAATGGAGATGAAACTCATGAGAAGTCAGGTAAGAAACTCCAGTAATATCCCTATAGACCCAAGAATCTATAAACCGTTACCACATTCTTGGGTGCTGCCTAAGAAACAACTGCTTCAACCTTTGATGGGTACACTGCTATCCCCTACTGAGACACCATATGTCTAAGGAAGTGAACCTATCATGTCTAGAACTTACACTTGGAAAACTTCCCATATAGCTGGTTGTGTCAAAGGACCTCCAAGATAGTCCTCAGATGCTCAATGTGTTCCTCCTCTGACCTTGAGTAGATCAAGATTTCATCGGTGAACATGATGATCAATCAGTTTAGGAACTCACAGAAAAAAAATTCATGAGCCCCATGAACACGGATGGTTTGTTCATGACACCGAACGACACGACCACAAACTAAAAGTTCCCATACCTGCACCTGAAAGTAGTCTTTGGGATGTCACCCTCTTTCACCCTTAACTAGTGATATCCAGACCACAGATCAATCTTGGAGAACCAACCTGCTCCCTTCATAAGTTCAAAAATATCATCTATTATCGAGAGAGGGTAATGGTTCTTGACTATCACCTGATTCAGTCTCCAGTAGTCTATACATAGAATGAGACCGCATTCTACCTTCTTCATGAACAAGACTGAAGCACCCCATAGTGACACACTAGGCCAGATAAAACCCTTTTTCATTAGATTTTCAATCTGAATCCGTAACCCCCACAACTAATAAGGTGCCATATGATAGGGATCCATTGAAATCATATGGGTACCAGGCTGTAAGTCTATCCCAAACTCGACATCACGTCGAGGGGGTAGAGCCACAACCTCCTTGGGTAAAACATCTAGGAATTATCCTACAACTCTCAAAACATCCACCATCATAGCATCTACTGATTTTAATGACAATTCGACCAACATGGAAAGGAGGGGATCCACATGCCAACCAACCACTTTCCAACAAAAGCTACACGCTAGCCACCCACGTCTGAGAACATGAATCGCCTTTGGAAGTAGTCGATAACAACATGCACAGAGAACAAACAGTAGATTCTAAGGATGACATTGTATGGTTGAATCTGTAGAATAAGAAGATCCCCACTAGACTAATACGGCCCCAACATCAGTCTACATCCCCTGAAAACATCAAAAAAACTAGTCTGACCTCCAACTGGCATGCTCAACACCAAGGGAATGAAAATTATCTCTATTTCTAGACCCAGAGCATAGGCCAGAATGGGTGCAAAAAAGGAGTATGAGTCTTCTGAATAAAACAATGCACATGCAAGAGTACTGAACAAGCTGGTCGTACCTCAAACGACTTTCAGACCAACTGGAACTGCTGCCTCTGCGACATGAAAATTCACACACCTAGCTCCTCTTCCCCTCGGATATTAGCCACCTCCCTGACCAAACCTTGGTTATAGTCCCTGAGTATTTCTTTGTGGTTGGCCTCCTCTTGCACCATCTAACCTTAGTGGAATGGGAGCTTGTTGTCCCTACTGCAGAAAAGGTCTCGATGACAACTATTACTGAGGTGGGTGTTGAACCTGACCACCTCCACCGTAATGATATCGAACTAGGAACTGACTCCGAAGATGTCCACGGCCTCTACAGACAAATCACCTCGGTTTCGGGCCCATGGGGAAAGGGCTATGACCAGGAGACTGAAACATGAACTGCTAAGTCCTACTTCCTACTGGCCAAAACCTGGAAGGCCCTGATGCTAGAGACTTTCTGATGAATTCCTTCCCCTTTGATGAACTTGGATGACTCCCCTCTCATAGTACACCTCCATGTGAGTGCATCCTCTACACTACCTCATCCTTCTTCTAAACCTCTAAGTATGTCAGCAGAGTGAAGGGGGTAACTGCATACTGAAGAGAATGTCGAAGGGCCTCTTCTAAGTGTCTCACTCGAGAATCCTCATCCAAAAATAGGTCTGAAGAAAAATGGAGGAGATCTTTAAACTTGATCCCCAATTACCTCACTGATATACTCCCTTGCTGGAGGGAGAAAAACTCCTATATATTCTTGGCCTTCATCATCGAGGAGAGAAACTCCACTCAAAACTCCTTTTTGAAGTCAGCCCATGAAACATTGGTGCCCTTCCTATCCCAGAGGTAGAGTGTCCACCACTAACATGCCACTCCCCTCATCCAGATCACTGCTAGAGGAACCCAATACTCCCTCAGAGAATGGATCAAAGTAAATACGATCGCCATCTCCTCAAGCCAACCCCCCCTCTCTAGGTATAAAATGTTGCCTTCATACTTTCCCAGGTTCTTCCTCTAGGAAGCACGAAGGGTATTCCACCACAATTCATCTTCCTATTCTTGATGAACCCTCTACTAATTGACCAAGTTAGCCTGTTGGGCCTCGGCTTCATGAGCCACCCGCGTACGACATCTGGGTGCCATAGCTAAAAAGTAAACAAGGAACTCCTAAGTCTAGGTAGTATGGAACCTCACTTATAATTTTATTTTAACTCTTTATTTATTTTAATTTTCTAAAAATTCCCCAAGACGAGAAAGAACACAAGTCATTGTGATACATGTACCTTTCCTAGGGTCTCTACCCCATGACCAGTGTAGCCTCACTTGGTCATTTGGTAGGATCAGAGTCCTTGCATAGAATCACGGGGGGCCCTAAAATCCCATGTCCTATCTAGTATTACCTAGATTATGTCATGCACCATGATCACCTAACACTATTTCCCTACCATCCCATGTAATCCTCACTCTTCCTAACTCAAAACTCCATATTATCTCTCAAAAACCTCCCTCTAATACAATTCTGTCATGACCCGCCTTCTTCAAGATGAGGGAAGGGAAAACAAAGTGACATGACCTTACTTCTTCAAGATGAAAGAGAGATAATGACCCCTGAGTCCTACCTTCAATAGGCCTCTGAGTGGTGACTAGCACCAAGGGTATAGAATCTCACACAAAATGGAATACATTAGCCTTTTAATGAAAACAAGATTGAGAGATAAGATGGTAAAAAACTAAAAAAACACCAAAAATTTATATAAAGGAAACCAAAATCCAACCATTTCATGATTTAAATGTAAATTGTGAAAAAATTACAACCAAAGCACCAAATAAAGTACCAAAAGAAAAAGAGACTAAGCAGCAGCACAACAACTATCCCGACGCCCAAGCTAGTAAAGTCCAACACGACCATCAAATTTCTGGAAACCTAAAAACAGTTTTATAACATAGGGGGAGAATACAAGTATACTTAGTAGGGAGAACAAAGTCACTCATGCACATGTGGGAGAAGTATACTAATTACTCTATGAAAACAACAGAAACCAACCACACCTACCAAGGAAAAATACTAACCAACCCAACCTCAGTAAGGAATGCTCACCAAATAATTCAATTCAAGTAAGGTAATAATATGAGCACATTAATTATTTGGGTACCCTTCACCACTTTTCCCACTGGTTAACTACTCATTCCTAATGACTAATGTATTAACGCTACCACCATTCCCCAAATGTAGTCCCACTACAAAACTACCCACACACACCTGGGCCACAAACTACACATATCCCACCCATATACACATGGGTCACAACAACCACACCTCTTGACTGAAAAAACTTGTTCTTAATACCAAATAAACTTGGGAAACAAACTTGGCCCTTAGACACCTGGCCCCCTCATCAACAACACAACCTACCTGAAGGATCTTGGGCTATACTAAACCTTAAGCCATTACAGCCTGCTCAGATACACTCGAGTGATAAAAACCTGGAAGGGGGTGAGAGGAAGAAAGTCAGTAACTATCCATCCATCCTCTCACCAGAATATTGGGAAAGACACCCTCTCCCATGAAATGGGGATGTTTGGCATATAGTGCTCAACAAGGGCGGGGTGTGTATTGGAAATCACAAGGAACTACAATTTATACATATAGGTAAACAAGAACTATGCCCAACCTATGGGTTTCAAACAAACAATCATCCCACACAAAACCATCTTTGTTACTACCCATATATGAACAACCAAACAATATCCACAACCAAAGCATAAACCCAACCCCTTTTTCATTTAATCATTGTTTATTATTTATTAAAGAGTTCAATGTAATTAATTCCAGCACTACCTAAGAAACCACTATCTGCAACCATTCTCAACATAACAAGAAAGTCAAGCTATAGTCCCATTGTACAAACACCATGTAACCACATTTCAGTCCCACTGCACAATGTCTCTTGATGGACACAACACAAAAAAGGTATTCCCACTACCTACAAGTTCAACTATTACAAAATCAAACAATCTCTCAACCTGAGATTCCATCACACCTCCTGTACCACCCCATACACAAATTCATTTCCTCTATCCACCCCCGTACCCATAACAAGGCTACTAAAAGTAACTTCACACAACCCCCACGAAGTAAAAAACCCAACCAAACACAGCACACAACCACACCATTAAGCTAAGCATATTTAGATTTAGCAAGAGGGGTTCTTTAATTCCACTTTAAATAACAGGGGTGATCATAGAACTGGTTTGATCCTAGGGAATTCATTTATTTAACCAAGTGTACACGATTAAATGGATTGATATTTGTGATTATTCACAGAGTATCAACAACAAGAACAAAAATATCACTAGTGCACAAGAAAAGGCTACCAACGACCATGATTTTCAGATGATCTTACAACCACAAAAATTTATAACAGTAAAAAAAGGATAATAAAATAAAAAATCTCTCAACGTTCATCTATCTTCAATACCCTTACAATTTTCATAATAGGTCCCATTATCTTTTTATCATTATCTCCCTCCTCATTTATTACTCTTTTTGAAGAAAGAATTTAGTCATTCTCTCCTAAGAAGCATTACTACACCAACCCTACATGATACACAATTAAAGAGAGATGAAGGAAAATCCTTACCTAGAACAACATGTGACCAAAACTCCTCCTTGCGCCAAATAGGGGGTCACGCGAGTAGTAGGATACTCTAAGGAAAACTGAACATGTAGGGTGCTACAATATAGGCACATGAATCTTTGAGGAAGAGAGACCACAAGCGCACCAATAGAGAATAAAAGAGTCTAAGGAAATAAGATATCACAACTTAATAAATAGTGATATCCTAATCATCAGGGAGATGATTTCAAATTGTATAGAAATATGATTGTGGTTTGACTACATGGCTAGGCGGTTACAAGGTTTTGTGAGATGTTACGGAAATTGAGAATTTAATTATTCTCCTCAAAGATGGTGGAAAGTGCATTAAAAGGGATAAGAGTTGATAGGTTCTCATTTAATGATGAAAAAATGTAAGAGGGGCTAAATTAGAAAAAAACCTAAGAAAACTGGAAATGGCGTTGATGCTGACATTGATGCTGACACAGACAGTACAAAAAATAACTCACTAACACCAAAAGTACAAAATGACTCACTGACACCAACAATACAAAATGACACACTGACACTGACAGTTCAAAATAACACGCCGACACCAACAGTTCAAAAGGACATGTCGATACTCAAAGTTCAAAATGACATGCTGACACTGACATTTCAAAATGACTCACCACCACCAATAGTTCAAAACAACACGCCGACACTGACAGTTCAAAATGACATGCCGATACTGACTGTTCAAAATGACATTCCGACATCGACATTTCAAAATGACATGCCGACACTGACATTTCAAAATGACTCGTCGACACCGATAATTCAAAACAACACACTGAAACCGACGGTTCAAAATGACATGTTGACACCGATAGTTAAAAATGACTCACCAACACCAATAGTTCAAAACTACACATCAACACCAATGGTTCAAAATGACATGCCAACATTGATAGTTCAATATTACTCAAGGATAGCCCCCAGAACACCCCAAACACTGGATTTTCACAAAGGAATGGACCAGAGAGGTATGGGCCTTTACACATGTTCTCTATCATTCTCCATTAGAACTTAATAGTTAAAATTCTCTTCCATGTCCATATTTTCACTTTGAACTAATATTATCCTAATCAGAATCCTAATTATGTGGTGATATTCACCTTTTAATTTTCATATTTTTAAGAGGAAGTTTTATTGACCATTTTTATGATGTGGGTTTCCTACAAAATAATTTTCAAATATCCAACTTATATTTTCAAAGTGAAATTACAAATTAAAAGGATGCAATTTTTTTAATATTCATGATCATATCAGGATAGTATCTTATCAATTGGTGATTCCACTAAATCTCTTTCAAGTTCATGATGTGTTCTATGTATCTATTTTAATGAAGTACATACATGATCCTTCATATGTACTAAACTCAGAGGTCGTACCACAGGAGAAATAAAATTTTATAAATAACAACAGATATAGATTCTAGATCATAGTGATAAAGTTATACGAAACAAGATCACTCACCTTGTTAATGTTTTGTGGTCAAACCACCAACTTAAAGAAGCTATATGGGATCCTAAGGATGTGATGAGGTAGAGGTATCATCATATATTTGTATCTAAGTGAAGAATTTTGAGTGATAAATTCATTTTAAGGGGGTATAATGTAACACACCAAGATTTTAATATTATTTCTCTTTTTTTAAAATAAATTTAATCTCTTTGATATCTTATGTTTCACAGAACACTGAACTTAAACAAAATCCAAAAAAATATTATTATTTCAACACAACCATTATAGCCTAGCCATTAAATTGGTGGGAATTAATAGTATTAACCACATTATAAAATATATAATTTTTCAAATCATTGTTAATGTATTAATTAATTCTTTGTGAATATGCACAAAATTTTAAGTAAAATCATTTTGTTTTTCAAATATATGTTTTCTTAAAAAATAGATTTGTATTTCTCTCCCTAAGAAAATAAATATAATTAATTTTTGACACTTTTATAAAATTTATTTGATAAAATTAAAATAATTTTTAGATTTATCATTTAAATTTTATCTTAGGATTAATTTTTGAGAATTTTCTGAAAAGTTTAATTTTTCAGTAAATAGTAAAAAATACCGATTTTTATAAAACCCACATTTTATTTATATTTTAAATCCATTTTATGATTTTAAATTTATATTAATTTAACATATGTAATTTTTAGTTAGATATAATCAAATTAATTACATTTAAAAAATATTTATACCTTATTTTGGTATAAGTGCATTTTTAGGATTAAAAACACATTTTTCCAAAAAACCATTTTTAAATTCGTTTTGACGATTTAATTTTAAATGTAATTTTGAAACTTATGTGTTTTGAATTTTTAAAAATTAATTCCATATTTAGAATCATGGGGTCAAAATTAGGTTATAAGTTCATTTTCATTTTTAGGAAAAAAAATGTTACTATGGTAAAAAAAAGATTTATCACAGTATAGGTAAAATAATGTAGTAGGTTAAAGTTAAAAGAAAAAATATTAAAAACCTAAAAACTACAACATTAAATATGTATTTTATGTTTTTCTAGACCTTAAAAAACCTTTATAACATTAATTTTCAATCTAATTCATTAGAATTAATTCCACCCAAATGTGGTTGGATTTAAATATAAATAATCATTATATAATTACTTAAAACCACCCCTCTTCAAGTATAAATATCACCCTCACCACCCCCTTTCTCCTCACAATACTTGAAGATCTTAAAATATATGCCAAACCCTCCCCCCCAACTCTCCCCTTGTCTAAATGTTGCTGGTATCACCCAAAGACTAATTCCACGTTCCTTAAGGGGTCCTTCAAGGAGGTGATATTCAAGTAGATCTTAAAGTACATAAAACTAAAGGGAAGTGTGAGGTAAGGGTTTCTCGTCTCACTTTTAATTATGTGAGATACATGACTTATTCACTGCTTATTTATTATGTATGTTGTATATAATTTTATTTGATATATCATATCATGAATCTTATTATCTTAATGTTATTCAATGTTTCATTTGGTAATTATTACTTTTATGGGGCATACGATTCGACTGATTGCAAAGTGGAAAGGGAATTATTAACCCAATTTACATTATTTGGGTTAAACTTATACTTAGTTCATTATTTCATGCTAAGATTATGTGTAGAAATAATTTTGATTATATTATGATTGTATTTCCACTTGTTTTGTTTAGATTTACAATAAATACACATAATCTATTAATTTTATTAATGGTCACTACCATGATATGATATTTATAAGGTAATTTCTTTTAAAAATTATGTTTTTAAAGTTTCCCTTAAAACTCTCTTTTTCTTCCATGACCATGTTTTCTAAAAAAAAATCCAATTTTTTACTATTCTTTAATGATTTGTTTAAAGTTATTTTTTCTCATGTTTGTCCTTTTACAAAATGGGTTGAAAGGATTATTTTTTTAATTTTCTAAATGATATTATTTGTGAATTTTCTAACAAAA
This sequence comes from Viscum album, assembly GCA_963277665.1. Lineage (NCBI taxonomy): Eukaryota > Viridiplantae > Streptophyta > Magnoliopsida > Santalales > Viscaceae > Viscum > Viscum album. The sequence goes on along the minus strand of OY728159.1, from coordinate 493,764,718 downwards.
ATATGAAAGGTATTTTTTTAACTTATATGACATGAGAGGATTTTTCCGTCATCATGACACTTTAATGATTTGATATCTCCTTTACAAGATTACAATGTTATTTTAAAACAAAATGTTTTCCTTTAAAATTGTGAGACTCTTTAAAAACTGATTTGAATATGGAAATGTTGTTTATTTTAAGAATTATTTCAAGGGATATTTAAAAATTATATTCCATATAAGATAACATTATTTGATGTTACTTATGCTTTACTGGGTATATTATTTAAGGATACTATCCTTATTCTCTTTATGAGTGGTTTATGTTTATGATGGTATGTTATTAATGAAACCCATTTCTTTTACATGAGTTATGTTATGATGAGATATTTATGAAACTCATTTCTTCACATGGGTTCTGATATGATGAATGAATTATGTTCTTGTGTCACACATATGTATGGTTTTCATTATGTGATAGTGATTATATTATAACAAAGTACAGTGGTTACATTATAACCAATGATGAGTGGGACCTATATGTCCATCCAATGTATTGGGTAATGATTTATATCTCATGATATATACATGAATAAAATGGGAAGTAAAATTGATTCAATAAGACAATACTGGAATGGGGATTAAACTCAGTTTAGTAAAACAAGGCTGGAATGGAGAGTGAACATGGTTCAATAAGACATGACTGAAACGGGAAGTGAAACTAATTCAGTAAGGGACTTTGTCCACTATTATAATATTAATAGTTAACCTTGACTACTATTATTGTTTGGAGAGTGAATCTATTTCACTTTGATAGTCTTGGAAAAGATCCTTTACTACTAAGGAAATTATTTTATATGCTTATGTGTATACTACATTCCATGTCTTATGCCAATGATATTATCTCATGGATCATTTTATCTTATGATTCATATCTTATGAACTAATTTTATTTATTCTATGACTTAATATTATGATCTTTGATATGAAAAGTATAATTTTCAAATGTTATGTTCATGTTCTTATGCCCTTATGTGTATGTTATGATAAATATATCCCTTGTTTACCCTTACTAAGCATCTGATTTCAAATTCTTGTTATGTTTATTTTCACTAAGATATTAAGGAAGGTATTAAGTATGATATATCAAAATGGTTTTAGTTATGAAGAAATAAACAAGATACTATGTAGATGTTTTATGAACCAGTTGTTTTTTTTCTAAGTTTCCAAAGACACTAAACCCATATGATTTGAGAATGGTTTTGTTATGTTATGGATTCAATATCTATATATGAAAAGAGTGGGTCATTTTAAATAATAAAATTTAAAAAGGTTATTAATAAAGTAAACAATCAACATAAGTTTATTATTCTAGAAGATAGAGAATGCATGTTATGAATTGGGCTCAAGGTATGGGATCTCTCTAAACCACCCTTTTCTTTGGGTTATGACCATTAACTCTCTAACTCACTTTCTATATCTATATCTCTCTATTTAATGTTATTGAATGATTATAAATTATGTATATATTTCTCACACATATATAACTATCTTATTATCTCTTCATTTAAAGGTGTAATAAAGGCCTTATGTTCATTTCTCAAATACCTTCATGATGAAACTTCCTTAGATTATGATATGAGGAAAGATTATGAAACCCATTTTCTTTACATGGTAAATTATTATGTTTATAACTTATGATTTATTTCCTTTTTTTGGAACAAATAAATAATGAACATGTTATGAGTAGTGGACACATATAGTGCTCCAGTGTATAGGGTAAAGATTTAGTCTCATGAGGTGTTGTGTATGAGGTTAGTGAGTAAACCTAATCCATTATGGGACTTCATCCACCATGTGATATTGTCTAAGAAGTTAGTCATGAATATTTTTTATATCATTTTATATGTTTTTACACATTTACTATGTTACCATGATCTTATTATACCATGTTATTTATGTCAGGCTTCCATGTGATTACTCATGATCCTTCTCTTTTATGATAACATGTTATACCTTTGACTCACTTGTTATATTTCCTTATCATGTTTATTCCATTACTATTATTTTTAGTTCACCCATTTCTTTGATGTATTCCCCAAGTTATCCTATAAAGTTTTATAATCTCAAATGGACTTAGGAACTCATTATGAGGAATAAAGTGAGGATGTTATGTTTTAGTTCCGTTTCAATGTATTCTAAACCTAGTATTCTAAAGACACTAGGGCTCATGATCTTTGGGTTGTAATTAATGGATTTTTATGATTAAAAATGATGTGATAATATGTATAAAAGGAATGGGTTGATATAGTTGGTAACAGATAAAAGTTTTAGTTAACCTTTGAGAACTAAGATGAGAAAATTTTAGTGAGAACCCTAGGGATAAGTCCAAGGATAATTCTAAGTATAGGAAAATATCCTAGAATATTATTGAAGGATAGATTGAGTGGTTTCCTAGTAATTACATCCCTATCTAGATACTATAAGTGGATTTTGATCTGGCACAGTTTTATCTAGGGGTAATAACTTATAAAAGGGCACATTGAGTTGGACTCTATCATCACCTAGTGTATAAAAATGGGCCTTGTTGCACACTTTGTTTCACAATCCCATGTGATATGCTTTTGAAATTCACAAAATGTTTATGAACCATTATTAAGGACTTGAAAAAAATTCCAGGATAGAAAAAATAATAGGAAACATTACCATGTATAACCAGATTGAAACCTAGAGACACATATTTTAGTATATACTTATCACTTATAAGTTATTCCTTCCATGTTTATAAATTTCCCTATTGTATGTTAATGTATTCTCATCCTGTTTTTTTCGCATTTTTAGTCATTAGATGGAAATGGGAGAAACCATGCCAAAAACCAAAATGATAGGAAATGTGGTGATAAGACCAATGATATGACAAAAATTATGGGAGAAAAAATCTGAACTTAATTATTATACTAGATCAACTAGCTAAAATTATTAATAATAACTTGAATTATACAAAACAAAATCCTCCTCCTAAGAAAGAGTGAGTTGCATTCAAGTATTTTATGGAAAAAGGCCTCTTACCATTAGTGTATATTTCGATCCCCTCATTGTAGAAAAATGGATTAAATCTATTGATATAATATTATCCAATTCTTAGAGAAAGATAAAGTTGTGCTATCCATTTATCACATTGAGGAAGAATATGATCAGTGGTGGAAACTGATCAAGAACATAAAGTCCAAAGAGGATATTGATTTCATGGAATGAGAAGACTTCAAGAAAATATTTTTCAAAAAATATTTCCCCTAAACTCTCCATCTTAAAATGGATAAGGAGTTTCGTTTCCTAAATTAAAATAAATATGAGTCTATAGAGACATATGAGGAAAGCTTCACAAGTCTTTCATGTTACACCTTTGGATTTTTCATCAACATCGAAATTAATGAAGACCATTTCTTTAGTGTGTTAAAGATGGGTTTATGAAAGGAATTATCATTTTGGGACTTTTAAATCTATTAAGAGATTTTATATTGAATCCTCAATATTTATATATATATATATATTAATGACTCCTAGTGGTCTTGTGGGACTAGAGACAAAAAAGTAAAATGGAGTTTTCTTCAAGAGCATCAACAAATAAATTCAATGGAGGAAAGAAAACCCAACAAACCTTTTATCAAAAGTATGGGAAGAAGTATCCTAGAAACTATTTGATGGGAACCAAGACATGCTTCAAATTTTTAAATGAGGGGAATCATGATAATAAGTTCCAAAGTGGAATGAATAAATCCACTAACGGGGAAGAATAAAAAAAGGATCAAAGAAACAATCATCTTGAGGTGTATTATTTCAACTGTAATGAAAATTTGTATTATACAAGACAATTTCTTAAGCCAAGGGATATTAGATATAGTCAAGGACAACAACCTTCAAGGATTAGAGAGAAAGTAAGAGCATATGCTATCACTATTGGTGAGGTGGATCTTGATGATGACATGGTGACATGTAAGCTAGTTGTTCATTCAAGAATAGTGAATATACTATTTTATTTTGGTTTTATGCATTCTTTCATATCTTTCAAGTTTAGTAGAACTGTTCAAACATCAACTCAAAATATGGGGGTTGAGCTATCTATGAGAATATAAAATGGAGCTATAGTTTCATCCCAAGTATATTAATCCTCCCTAATCAATGTTTATGGACTAAATATTCCATAAAATATCATCTTACTTCCTTTAGTAGAGTTTTATGCTATATTGGGCATGAATTGGCTATCCTTATATAAATAAAACATCAACTTTTAGAAGAGGGAGATCACTCTACACGTCCCAATTCATCCCCTAATTCTATACAAGTGTAGGGAGGAGAATGAATCTCCCCTAGAATTTTCTATTCAAGTGTGGATATTATTTCCTAATGATAAAGAATATCTAACCCAAATAATTGAGACAAAGTAGGTAATAATGATTGAATACATTCCCATTATGAGGGATTATAATGATATATTCCCCAAAGAGTTTCTTGTCCTTCCTCCTGATCAAGAGGTTGAGTCCCAAATCAAACTTATACCTGGATCTCTACCCATATTCAAGAATCCTTATAGAATGTACACCATTGAGTTGGAAGAACTAAAGAAGCAATTATAAGAGAATCCAGAAAAGAGTTTTATATGACCGAGTTCTTCACTATGGGGTGAAACATTCCTATTCATAAAGAAGAAGGATGGGTCAATGCACCTCTGCATTAATTATCATGAACTCAAAAAAAATCATGAAAAAAAAGTATCTTATCCCATGGATAGATGAATTTTTTGATCAACTATGTAGAGACCAATATTTCTCTAAGGTGGACCTTCAATCAAGATATCAGCAGTTAATGGAAAAGAAGGAAAATATTCCCAAAACTATATTTTAAACAAGGTATGGACACTATGAGTTCATATTTATTCCTTTTGGACTCAATAATACTCCAAAAATATTTATAGACTTGATGAATATAGTCTTTAGAGATTACCTCGACAAATTTTTGGTAGTCTTTATAGATGGTATTATGATTTTTTCCAAAATCAAGGAGGAGCATAAGGATCATTTGAATACTATGCTAAAGACTTTGAAAAAAGAGAATATATATGAAAAGTATGGTAAATGTGAGTTTTGGATGAATGAATTATCATCATTGAGGCATATTATCACTAATAATTGGATATATGTGAAATATTCTAAGAAAAAATAAATTGAGGACTGGCTTAGACCGACATCTATAATGGAGATCCATAGTTTCCTTGGACTAGTTGGGAATTACCAATGATTTTTGAGAAACTTATCATGATTGTAAATCCCACTAACCAAGATAAAATTGAAGGGAGTAAAGTTTTTCTAGACCAGTGAATGTGAATAGAGATCTAAGGATTTGAAAAAGAGTCTTATCATTATATCAATCCTTACGCTTCCCTTAAGTGGGTAACTTTTTGTGATATAAAAATGATTCAAAGAAGGGATTCGGATTTTTACTGATGAAAAATGATATAGTGATAGGATATGCCTCAAGTTAGTTGAAATTTCATGAGCACAACTATTCCATGCATGATCTGGAGTTGGCTGCAATGATATTTGTGTTTAAAATATGAAGACATTATCGCTATGGAGATAAGTGTGAAATATATATTGACCATAATTCCTTAAATATATATCCACATAGAAGGATATTAATATGGGCTAGTGAAGAGGGTTAGAGAAGATCAAGGAATATGACTTCTCAATCCATTACCATCCTAGTAAATAAAATAAAGTGGAAGATGCTCTAAGTATAAACGATCTGACAACCTTATCACTAATGAGAATTTAAAAGGATCCAATCTTATTATAATAGTAAAGTATGGACATGGTAATCATGAAGGAAGGAACATAATAGTTCCATTCTCAAATTATTTCTAAACCATACATTTTGGAGAAGATAATGGGTGCTCAAAGATATGATTTGGAAATTTAGAAGAAGGTGGAAGCTATAATAAAATGGAATTCTTAGAGTTCAAATTTTATAAAGGAGTTTTAAGATTTTGGTTATGAATATTTGTACCATCAAATTCAGAGATAAATAAAGAGATATTGAATGATGAACATAACTCAACCTTCTACATCTTCCTAGGTAACATTAATATATATTGAGATCTCTGAGATCACTATTGGTGGGAAAACATAAAGAAGGAGTGCTGAATATACATCAAAGTGTCTGGTATATCAGTAAGTGAAGGATGAAAGGAAAAATTCTAAGGGTATGATGAAACCATTACCCATATCTATATGAAAATGGGAAAACATCACCATGAACTTTGTTACCAGTATCTCAAAGACATCAATAGGAAAAAAATTACATATGGGTTGTAGTAGATCATATTATAAAGAATACTCACTTCATTGTAATTCAATATGACTTCTCACTTGATCAACTTGCAAGGATATACATCATAGAGGTGGTTAGGATGCATGTAACAACACTATCAATTATATATAATCTATATTTTAGATTTACCTCCAAGTTACAGAAGATACTCTAACATGATCTAAATACTGATTTGAACTTCAGTGTGAATTATCACCCCCAAACTGATCATTCCTGATGAACTTTGAAAAAGGGTGAGATCAACATCTTCCTCTGGTTGAGTTCTAATATAATAATAGTTTCTAATCAAGAATCCAAATGGATATATATGAATTACTTTATGGAAATATATGTATAACACCTTCATGTTGGGATTAATTAGGTGAATATAAGCTTTTGGGTTCTAAAATGGTTGAGTAGATGGTAGGAAAGGTCATGACTATTAAACACCACATCATGACTACTCAGAGTCAATAGAAGATCTATACTGATAATCATCAACAAGACCTGGAGTTTGATATGGCAACCCTTCTTTTTATTACAACTTAAACATGCTTTATTACATAAAACTTCACTTGATCAAACAAATAAGATCGAGAGGTTTAGTGTATTTGGGGCTTAGGATCATTACATAAAAACTTTAAACTTTAAATACAACATCTTTATTGAAAACTTCCTTTACATGACCACTACATTCCTTCGTACTTAGCATTGCATGGGATAACCTGAGGACATGCATAAGAAAAGGGTGAGCTATAAAGCCCAGTAAGGGAGTAAACAATGAATAACATGAGGAGTGAAATACATGTTAGGAAATAGGCATATCAATAGATCACAATAGAAACATTAACATAAAGGCATGATAAAGCATGATAATCATAACATGGAAATGTGGCAACAACACTTAACATTGAATTAGCATGAGCCAAGGCTCATTGCACATGGAGCATGAGTAAACCCTCATTGCACTTGAAGCACGAGTAAACCCTCGTTGCACTTGAATTATCATGAGTAAACACTCATTGCACATGACGTATCATGATACTATACTTTACCCAATGCATTGGAGTGCTATAAAGGGCGCACCCTTCTTAAACATTTCATTTAATGCATAAGTGTGCCACATGGATCATAAAACATGGATTCATAAAACATAATCATTTATTCCACGATAAAGGGATGTGGAATTCATAAATGAAACATTATAATCAATAAGTAAATGTGCATAAAGGTGAATACCCTTGATGGAGAAATGGGCATGGTATTCACTACACAATGATATTGGCTTAGAAAATCGGTGCGATTTCGGCAGCGTAACGGCGTGACATAAGAATTCATAAAAAAGGTTGATGAGAGAGAAAGGGGTTCCTCATAATATTTACATGAAATGGACAGTAATGAGGTCATATAGATACATGTCTCAACAATTGAAAAGGAATTTAGATTCATGATACAAAAGTATTGCTTGAATATAAAAGAAGAGAAAAAGGTTTCTTTCGGAATTTCGGCATAGTAACGGGTGTACATGGGAGGCATTTAATGAGAGAGAAAGGGGTCTCCCATCATTCAAACAATAAGAGGGAAGTATGGGAGAGGTGAAAAACCATACCCCAAAATTCATAATTGAAAATAAAAGGGCAATACAACTTAAAGAAAATTGACAAAAATGAGAAAGGAAGAAAAAACCCTTACTTGGAAGTGTGCTTCCAAAGGATAGAGAGAGGCTTGTGAGAGGCTTCTTGGGAGCTTGGGGCACCTTGAGAGGATTATAGAGAGAGTAGGGCAGAGTTTGGACGAACTTAAAGGGCTTTGGGTGAGGAGGAAGTGGGAGCTTGGGTGGGTTTATATAGGAAAGGTGAGAGAATTCTTTATTATTTAGGTTTGGGACCCCTTATATTAAAATAATCCAAACCACAAACCATCCCATGGTATTTGCCCATGGTTTCTGGAAAAGGAAAGAGGAAAACAATATTTTACAAGTCCAAGGTCCGAACTTATTAAAAAATTAGGGTTGCTTATGTGGAGGTGAGTCACACTCCCATGGAAATTAATTTAAAAAGGCAAAGTGTTGAATAAGTCTTGAGGGCTCCATTAATGCTTTGAAAAGTAAGTAAAACAAACCCAAAACTTCATTATTTTAATGATAAAACACATATTGGCCGAACATAAGGATTATGGTATTTTATTACATCACCATTGGGTCATTATGATGTCATAAAACACATTATATATTTAAATGGTATTTAATTTTTACCCAAAAATTTGACTGTCTCAAAAAATTATGAAAAATTCACTGTTGGATAATTTCGACGTCCTGATTCCAAAAATAATATTTATTTTATCTAAATAATTTTCTAAATATGTGAATTTTCACTTTTAAAATAAAAACTGACATTTATAAAAAAATTCACGGGTTTTGACAGAAATGGCTTTCAAACCTTAATAAAAATTTTAAGTGTATTCATAAAATTATAAGATCATTTATATTTAATAAAAATTAATTTAATATTAATAATACTATTTTATTAAAATATTATTTAATTCAAAAATCCTTTAATTTAATAAAATATAATTCTTAATTAAATAATAACTAAAAACACCATTTGTACTTTAAAAACTAATTACAATGTATCAAAAATGACTAGAAATTATATTCATTATTATATACAAAAATAATGTACATGAACATGGTTCTACTTATTTGTTACATAACCCCTTAAAATAGCCGCATAAGACCTAAGGGTAAGGTGCGCGATGGTGACAGACTCTTGGGGCTGCTCGGATAACATCGCTCGAGTGGTAATCTCTATCAACTTCCATTTTTCCCGTAGATGATCACGTTCGAGCTTTACTTGATAAAGCTCAGCTTGGGCTTGGTCAAGGGCAAAGCCCAAAGACGCCACCTCCTTTCCGAGCTCCGACAAATGGGCTTCGTAAGGGGCAATTCTACTGGATGAGGCCATCTCTTCCTTTGTCTGAGTAGAAATGGTTTCATTAAAGCCTTATATTTATACTACTCAGATGATCACTGTTCAACGGCTATAAAAGTAACGGTCACAAATCTTAACATAAAACTAAAGAAGTTGACATCTTATAAAAAAAATTTCATAAAGAAACATTTAACTAGATCAAGAGGGATTTTCCATTAATGAAACTTTGGGTCGTTACAACATTCCCCCCTTAAGAAATTTCTCCCTCGAAATTTTCCTTTTCCCACACTAAAACAAATGTGGGTAACTTAGCTTCATCATATCCTTCGACTCCCAAGTTGCTTCTTCAAACTTGTGGTTTCTCCACAACACCTTGACGAGGGGCATTGTTTTATTTCGTAGAACTTTTTCTCTACGATCCAAGATCTTCACTGGTTGCTCCTCATAAGAAAGATCGTCTTCTAATTGTACCACCTCAGAAGAGAGTACATGTGAAGGGTATGGTATGTACTTCCTTAAGAGGGATACATGGAAGACATCATGCACCTTGTCCATAGTAGGTGGAAGTGCTAGTCGATAGGCCACATCCCCAACACGATCAAGAATCTCGAAGGGGCCGATGTACCTTGGACTTAACTTCCCTTTCTTTCCAAACCTCATGACCTTCTTCCACGGAGATATGCGTAAAAACACCATGTCTACGACTTTAAACTCAAGGTATCGTCGATGATTATCTGCATAACTCTTCTGTCGACTCTGGGCTGCCTTGATATGCTGCTGAATGGTTTTCACCTTCTCCACCATTTCTTCGACCATTTCTGGTCCAAGCAGCTTACGTTCACCGACCTCATCCCAACATGCCGGTGTTCTACACCTTTTCCCATACAGGGCTTCATATGGTGCCATTTGGATGCTCGAGTGGAAACTATTATTATAAGAGAACTCAACTAGAGGAATATGTTGATCCCATCCTCCTTTAAAGTCCATTGAGCACGCTCTCAACATATCCTCAAGTGTTTGGATAGTCCGCTCGGATTGGCCATCAGTTTGAGGATGATAGGCCGTACTGAAGTTTAGTTCAGTATTCAGAGCATGTTGAAGACTCTTCCAAAACTTAGAGGTAAATCTTGGATCTCGGTCAGACACAATAGATAGTGGTACTCCATGCAACCGTACCACTTCCCTGATATATATCCATGCCAGTTGATCCAAAGAGAAATCCTCTCGAATAGCAATGAAGTGTGCAGTCTTTGTAAGACGATCCACAACAACCCAGATTGCATTATTGCCTTTGGATGTCCTTGGAAGTCCAGTGACGAAGTCCATGGTGATGTTCTCCCATTTCCATTCTGGTATGGGCAATGGTTGCATCATCCCCTTAGACTTCTGCCTCTCTGCCTTCACTTGCTGACACACCAGGCACTTTGATGTATATTCAGCGATCTCCTTCTTCATATTATCCCACCAAAAGTTTTCTCGGAGATCTCGATACATCTTTGTGCTCCCTGGGTGAATAGAGAAATTTGAACTATGTGCATCATCCAAAAGTTCCTTCTTCAGCTCCGAACTTGATGGGACACATAGTCTTTTCCCAAACCGCACAATTCCTTCTTCATTAACATTAAACTCTGAGGATTTTCCCTTTTTGATAGCTTCCACTTTTTCTTGGATTCTCGCATCATCCTTTTGAGCATCCTTTAACCTTTACAAAAGAGATGGTTGAGCAATCATATTTGAAAGGATTGATGATGTTCCCTTCTTTATGATTCCCACGTCCATCTTCATCAAGTCTAAGAAGATTGGATCCTTCTCAATTCTCATCATTGATAGAATTGCTGGATCCTTTCTACTTAGGGCATCTGCCACCTTGTTCGCCTTCCCAGGGTGGTAATGTATTGAACAGTCATAATCCTTTATGAGCTCTATCCATCTTCTCTGGCGCATATTAAGCTCTTTTTGTGTGAATATATATTTAAGACTCTTGTGGTCAGTATATATCTCACATTTCTCTCCATAGAGATAATGCCGCAAGATTTTCAAGGCAAAGATCACCGCCGCCAACTCTAGATCATGCGTTGGATAGTTTCGCTCATGGATTTTCAACTTCCTTGAGGCATAGGATATCAATTTATCATTCTGCATCAGCACACATCCTAAGCCCTTCTTCGAAGCATCACTGAATACCACAAAAAGCTCCCCACTTGTGGGTAAAGTGAGCACGGGTGCAGTGATAAGCCTCCTTTTCAACTCCTTGAAGCATTCTTCGCATTCATCACTCCAAGAAAACTTTACTCCCTTTCGAGTTAGCTTGGTAAGAGGGTTGGACAATCGTGAGAAGTTTCTCACAAATCTTCGATAATATCCAGCTAACCCCAAGAAGCTACGGATATCAGTTACCGATGTTGGCCTCGGCCATCCCTCAATTGCATCTGTTTTGGAGGGGTCCACAGATATCCCATTGCTTGTGATGATATGGCCCAAGAATGAGACCTCCTTCAACCAGAACTCACACTTGCTATACTTGGCATAGAGCTTATCCTTGCGCAAAGTCTCCAGTACAGTTCTTAAATGCTTCTCATGGTCCTCCTTGGTTTTGGAGTATATTAGAATATCATCTATAAAGACTACCACAAATTTGTCTAGGTAATCTCTAAAGACTCTATTCATCAAGTCCATGAATATTTCTGGAGCATTGGTGATTCCAAAAGGCATTACTATGAATTCATAGTGCCCGTACCTTGTACGAAAAGCAGTCTTGGGGATATCTTCCTTCTTTACCCTTACTTGATAATATCCCGACCGCAAGTCGGACTTGGAGAAGTATTGTGCTCCACGCAGCTGATCAAACAAGTCATCGATTCTTGGGAGAGGATACTTGTTCTTTATCGTGATTTTGTTAAGTTCACGATAATCGATGCAAAGCCGCATTGACCCATCCTTCTTCTTGACGAAGAGGACTGGTGCACCCCATGGTGATGCACTTGGGCGTATAAACCCTTTATCCAGATTCTCCTGTAGTTGTTTCTTCAGTTCTTCAAGCTCAACCACAGCCATTCTATATGGAGTCTTGGATATTGGTAGCGCCCCAGGTATAAGTTCAATTGAGAACTCAACATCTCTTCTTGGAGGAAGACCAGGAAGTTCCTCGGGAAATACTTCAGCGAATTCCCTCACAATAGGCATTTCTTCAAGGGTGGTTTCTTCCTTGGACTCAATCATCTGAGCCAGATATGTGTGCTCATAAGGCAGTAATATCCATGCTTGAGATGATGGAGCTAAAGGAGATTCATCTTCCTCCTGACACTTGTAAATAATTGGGGGTCGATTCTCCATATGGAGTGTGATTTCCCTCTCCCGACAATTTATGTTGGCTCTATATAAGGAAAGCCAATCCATGCCAAGAATTGCATCAAATTCCACCAAAGGGAGTATGACGAGGTTCTCCGGGAAATTCAATCCACAGATTATAACAGGGGAGGACTTATACTCATGGGATGCAATGATTGCCCCATTTGCCGTACTCACCGACATCTTTACTTCCATGATTTGTGGTGGTGCAGGGATTGTTCTACTAAACTTTTGAGATATAAAAGAATGCGTAGAACCTGAATCAAAAAGTAAGTTCTCTATTCTTGAATGAATAACTAGCGTACCTGTCACCACTTCGTTGTCGGGGTTCACTTCGCCAGAAGTGATGGCAAAAGCTCTTCCTTGTTGTCTTGGAGGTTGTTGATTGCCTCCGATAACCCTTGGATTAGGGCACTGATTCGCAAAATGACCCGGTTCTTTGCATTTGAAGCATTGAACAATGCGTTGAGGTTCGAACGGAGTGTTCCTCCCCTCCGTCGCAGCCGCGGGTCCTTCTTGCTGACAGTTAACAGCTAGGTGCCCTTCTCTTCCACACTTGAAGCATTTTCTTGTCCCCCTAAGGCAATTTCCAGGGTGCTTTTTTCCACACTTTTGGCAAGTGGGGTGCTGGAATTTCTTAGCGCCGTTGGATTTATCCATCGGACCACCAGCATTGAAGTCCACCTTCCGCTTCTTGTCCCCATGATACCCCTGTGATTCTCCGATCTCCATTTCAACCTTGAGGGCACATCGGACAATTTCCTCATAGCTGTCGAAGTCACGGATCGCTAATGCTTTCCGCAATCTAGGCTTCAGCCCACCAAAGAAGCGGTCAACCTTGCATTCGGGGGTAACGACAAAGCCGGAAGCGTATTGTGCAAGCCTTGTGAAGTTTGCCTCGTACGCTCCCACAGATTCCTCATCTTTATGCTTGAGGGAAAGGAAGTCCCTTTCCATCTTAAGACGGAGGGTGTGTGGAAAATATTTATCGAAAAACATCTTCCGGAATACCTTCCATTCCAAAGCCTCAATCTCCTCCTCAGGCTTCGTATTTTTGATCAACGTCCACCATTGATCAGCTTCACCCTCCATACGATAAGCCGCCAGGAGAACCTTCTCTTTTTCAGAGCATTGGAGGATGGATAATATCTTTTCAATGGAGTTGATCCATTGTTCAGCAATCGTGGGATCGGATGATCCACTAAAAGTAGGAGGCCTTTGTCTCATGAAGCTTTCAATAGCGACTTGTTCTTTCTTAGGGGGGGTTGAACGTTCCTCTTGACCAGTGTTTCTATTCAAAACTTGAGTTAGCTGAGAGAGAAGCGTGACAAAGTTCGCGATTCCCGCTCCCATTGGATTGGGCATCTCATAAGTACAATCATCACACTGATCTTCACAACGGTTGTTAGCCCGAGTTCTCCTATTACCGGCCATTGGCTGGAATAAAAGGAAAGTTAGGGGTAACACATAAAGGGTAATCCAAAGACAAAAGTTGATGACTTATAAATAAACTTTAATCTCTTTAACTCATGAGTCTATAGGATTCAATCCAGGCTTTTCATGATCTTCCTTCTAACATATATTCTTAGGGGCATTTTTCCCTTAATAAGGGTTCATACTAAGATTGTGAATTTATCAAAACATATCCCCCGGGAGTGTCGTAACCAAGAGTGCAGTAAGGCCCATTTTCGTGCACCAGTTCCCGTTCGAGTCTAGCTCAAAGCGGTGCTTTCGGGTTTTACCCCTAGGATACATCTGTGCCAGAGCCGCCTCTACCTGCTCGTATCCAGACAGGGATGTATTTGTTTGATAAACCACTTACTTAGTATTTACCAAAACTTAGGGATGTTTTTATTATGATTAGTCTTGTATCTAAGGCTTTACTAGGGTTTCCTAATCCCAAAAATAACTAAACCTATCCTCTGATACCAACTATGACAACCCTGCTTTTTATTACAACTTAAACATGCTTTATTACATAAAACTTCACTTGATCCAACAAAGAAGATCGAGAGGTTTAGTGTCTTTGGGGCTTAGGATCATTACATAAAAACTTTAAACTTGAAATACAACATCTTTATTGAAAACTTCCTTTACATGACCACTACATTCCTTCGTACTTAGCATTGCATGGGATAACCTGAGGACATGCATAAGAAAAGGGTGAGCTATAAAGCCCAGTAAGGGAGTAAAAAATGAATAACATGAGGAGTGAAATACATGTTAGGAAATAGGCATATCAATAGAGCATAATAGAAACATGAACATAAAGGCATGATAAAGCATGATAATCATAACATGGAAATGTGGCAACAACACTTAACATTGAATTAGCATGAGCCAAGGCTCATTGCACATGGAGCATGAGTAAACCCTCATTGCACTTGAAGCACAAGTAAACCCTCGTTGCACTTGAATTAGCATGAGTAAACACTCATTTCACATGACGTATCATGATACTATACTTTACCCAATGCATTGGAGCTCTATAAAGGGCGCACCCTTCTTAAACATTTCATTTCATGCATAAGTGTGCCACATGGATCATAAAACATGGATTCATAAAACATAATCATTTATTCCACGATAAAGGGATGTGGAATTCATACATGAAACATTATAATCAATAAGTAAATGTTCATAAAGGTGAATACCCTTGATGGAGAAATGGGCATGGTATTCACTACACAATGATATTGGCTTAGAAAATCGGTGTGATTTCGGCAGCGTAACGGCATGACATAAGAATTCATAAAAAAGGTTGATGAGAGAGAAAGGGGTTCCTCATCATATTTACATGAAATGGACAGTAAGGAGGTCATATAGATACATGTCTCAACAATTGAAAAGGAATTTAGATTCATGATACAAAAGTATTGCTTGAATATAAAAGAAGAGAAAAAGGTTTCTTTTGGAATTTCGGCATAGTAACGAGTGTACATGGGAGGCATTTAATGAGAGAGAAAGGGGTCTCCCATCATTCAAACCATAATAGGGCAGTATGGTAGAGGTGAAAAACCATACCCAAACATTCATAATTGAAAATAAAAGGGAAATACAACTTAAAGAAAATTGACAAAAATGAGAAAGGAAGAAAAAACCCTTACTTGGAAGTGTGCTTCCAAAGGCTAGAGAGAGGCTTGTGAGAGGCTTCTTGGGAGCTTGGGGCACCTTGAGAGGATTATAGAGAGAGTAGGGCAGAGGTTGGACGAACTTCAAGGGCTTTGGGTGAGGAGGAAGTGGGAGCTTGGGTGGGTTTATATAGGAAAGGTGAGAGAATTCTTTATTATTTAGGTTTGGGACCCCTTATATTAAAATAATCCAAACCACAAACCATCCCATGGTATTTGCCCATGGTTTCTGGAAAAGGAAAGAGGAAAACAATATTTTACAAGTCCAAGTTCCGAACTTATTAAAAAATTAGGGTTTCTTATGTGGAGGTGAGTCACACTCCCATGGAAATTAATTTAAAAAGGCAAAGTGTTGAATAAGTCTTGAGGGCTCCATTAATGCTTTGAAAAGTAAGTCAAACAAACCCAAAACTTCATTATTTTAATGATAAAACACATATTGTCCGAACATAAGGATTATGGTATTTTATTACATCACCATTGGGTCATTATGATGTCATAAAACACATTATATATTTAAATGGTATTTAATTTTTACCCAAAAATTTGACTGTCTCAGAAAATTATGAAACATTCACCGTTGGATAATTTCGACATCCTGATTCCAAAAATAATACTTATTTTATCTAAATAATTTTCTAAATATGTGAATTTTTACTTTTAAAATAAAAACCGACATTTATAAAAAATTCACGGGTTTTGACAGAAATGGCTTTCAAACCTTAATAAAAATTTTAATTGTATTCATAAAATTATAAGATCATTTATATTTAATAAAAATTAATTTAATATTAATAATAATATTTTATTAAAATATTATTTAATTCAAAAATCCTTTAATTTAATAAAATATAATTCTTAATTAAATAATAACTAAAAACACCGTTTGTACTTTAAAAACTAATTACAATGTATCAAAAATGACTAGAAATTATATTCATTATTATATACAAAAATAATGTACATGAACATGGTTCTACTTATTTGTTACATAACCCCTTAAAATAGCCGCATAAGACCTAAGGGTAAGGTGCGCGATGGTGACAGACTCTTGGGGCTGCTCGGATAACATCGCTCGAGTGGTAATCTCTATCAACTTCCATTTTTCCCGTAGACGATCATGTTCGAGCTTGACTTGATGAAGCTCAGCTTGGGCTTGGTCAAGGGAAAAGCCCAAAGACGCCACCTCCTTTCCGAGCTCCGACAAATGGGCTTCGTAAGGGGCAATTCTACTGGATGAGGCCATCACTTCCTTTGTCTGAGTAGAAATGGTTTCGTTAAAGCCTTATATTTATACTACTCAGATGATCACTGTTCAACGGCTATAAAAGTAACGGTCACAAATCTTAACATAAAACTAAAGAAGTTGACATCTTATAAAAAAAAATTCATAAAGAAACATTTAACTAGATCAAGAGGGATTTTCCATTAATGAAACTTTGGGTCGTTACATTTGAGGTTAGGGATAAAGTGTTTTTAAGCATATCTCTATGGAAGAGAGTCATGATATTTGGGAATAAGGGAAAGCTAATCCCTAGGTATGTTGGCCCCTACGAGAATCTCAATCTTATCAAAGCTATGGATTATCGACTAGCACTCCCACTGACCCTTTCTTAAGTACACGATGTATTCCACATATCCTTCTTAAGAAAGTACATAAAAGATCCATAACATGTACTAAATTTAGAGGTGGTATAGTTTTAAAATGATATCTCTTATTAGGATCAACTAGTGAAGATCTTGGACCATATAGATAAAGTTATATGGAATAAGAAAATTCACCTGGTCAAAGTTCTATGGCGGAACCATAAATACGAAGAGGCAACCTGGGAACCAAAGAAATACATGAAGTAGAAGTTACCTCACCTATTTTTACCATAGTATGTAACATGAAATTTAAAGTTTGAAATTATTTAAGAGGGTTATAATTTAACATCTTGATTTTTAAAAAAAGAAAACTATTCTTGATAACATATGTGACATGCAACACCGAGCTTAAACGAACCATGATTATTTATAATTGTTATAACCTAGTACTTAAATTGGTGGGTATGAATAGTATTAAATAATTTATGGAAGATATATAAATGTCCTAATTTTATAAACATATTGATAAATTCTTATTAAATAAGCACTCAACTTTTAATAAATAAATTTTACACTATATAAAAACATGTTTCCTACAAAAATGTTATTTATTTATTTTTTGTGAAAAAATATTATAATTAATTTATAAAAATTTTATAAATTTTATTTTATAAAATTAAAATAATTTTTTAAATTATCATATCAAAATTAACTTAGGGTAATTTTTTTGGATTTTTCTGAAATGTTTAATTTTTCAGTGAATAGTGAAAATTACTGACTTTTCAAATACTGTCATTTCTTTTCATTAAATAGAGTAATTTAAAAGTTTCATTATATTTTTTATTTAATATTTAAGTGAAATATTAAACATTTTATTTTGAAAAATATAATTAAATTCATTTTAATCATAAAATTTCATGATTTTGGAAAAAGATTATTTTTATGCTTAAAAACACAGTTTTCTGTAAACTATTTTTAAGTGCTTAAAGTATATCCATTTTAATTAATTAAAATAAACTCTATTAATGAAATATTTAAATTTAAATAAATATAATAAATATATATTTATATTAATTTTAATTCATATAATTATTATTACTAGTAATATAGTTAATGTAAGATCATCTTATGCCTAAAAAACACATTTCTTGAAAAACCATTTTTTGACACGTTTTACGTGTTTAGTTTTAAATTAAAATTTTATGTGAATTTAATTTGATAAAATGTATTCTATAATTTTAATCATAATAATTAATATTATATAATAATTTCAACTTAATTTATATTCATAATGAATAGTAAAAACAATAAAAATTTGTTCTAATAGTTACTGTTAAAACCAGTTTACTGGGTGGTTAAACTAAAAAGGTAAAGAGAGTAACATGTTTAAAAAAATATTTATTTTTTGAATGTTGGGGGTTTTTATAGACCATATGACACCTAAAAATTATTTTTTACCAATTTTTGAGGCACTTGGACTAAGAGTGACTTCCTATTATTGAATAGTTTTAGGCATTTACAAAAATGTCACTCTCACTCGTTTATAAAAGAGAACCCCCTATCCTCCCATTTCCATAATTAAAAATCCTTTTTGTTTCATCTAATAAATACCCAAATACCTTAATTAAATCCCTAACCATGTCTTTAAATAATTTTATAGATCAAAAATATAATCTAGGAAGGATTTAGGTATAATCCTAAAGAGGTGGTCATAATAAGAGGTATCATTCTTAAACAAGAATCTTTGTTTTATTTCTTATTCAAACACCTTAAAATATTACTCAATAATGATTATATAATAAAATAATTATATTCCATATACTAATAGGTTATTATGTTAATTTTATAACCTAAATTCGTCTCCACTTCCATCAAATGGGAAACAAAACTATCGTTCGTGTGCACAGTGAATTACTGCATCATAAACTGATGTAATTCATTTCCCATCATTGCCTATTATGTATTTTCATGATAATAAATTTAATATTTATATATTATATTAATGAAATATTAACACCTATATAAAATTAATATATCATATACATTTTTACCTTACCATCCATTAAAAAATGACAACGTCGTTCGTGTGTATGACAGACTACCACCTCACAAAGTGATGTGATCAAATTTTTTATTAACATATAACATTGATGGTATATGTAATTTTATTTAAAGAAATAATATGATATTTTTGATATAGTTATAATTCTTTAAATATAAAATAACATTTACCTTCTTTACGTCATGATCTTTGAATAATGGAAACATTACTCTTATGTACGTACGACCTACAACCTCCATGATTGTAACACAATTCCTTTTTCATAACCATCCTTCAAGTTTCGTTTTAAAATTATTATTTCTGTATAAAATTATAATTATTTCATTATTATTATTATGAATATTATTAATTACTAATCTATTTGACCTTAGTTAACTTACCAAAGTGTTTTTGGACATATGATCTAAAAATCTTCAAAACATCTGACTTAAACCTAAATGATTAAGTAATTGAATATAGAATGATAATAAATAAAATAAACGTAAAAATAAACTTGAAAAAAATTAGTAATAAACTAAATAATTAACATAATTTTATTATTCAAGAAGATAAATAATGCATGTGATGAATCAGTTTTGAGGTAAGGGATCTCTCTAAACCACCCTTTTCTTCGGGTTATGACCATTATCTCTATAACTCACTTTCTATCTCTCTTTAAATTTATGGAATGATTATAAATTCTATATATATTTCTAACACATATATACCTATTTTATTATCCCTTCCTTTTATGGGTTAATACATTCCTTATGTTCATTTCTCAAATGCCTTCACAATGAAACTTCCTTAGATTATGATATGAGACAAGATTATGCAACCACTTTTCTTTCTATGGGTAATTATTATGTTTTTTCCTTTTGATTGATTTAATTTTTAAGGAACACATAAATCATTAACATGTTATGATTGGTGTTCCCATATAGCACTCTAATGCATTGGGTAAAGCTTTAGTCTCATGAGGCGTCATGTATGGGGTTAAGGGGTAAACCTAATCCATTATGGGACTTTGTAAACCATGTGATATGGGGTTAGGGGGTAAACCTGATCCATTATGTTATGATTCCATGTGATTACTCTCAAGACTTCTATTTTATGATATCATTTTTTACCTTTTACTCACACATTATGTTTTTTTATCATGTTTATTCCATTACTAGGATTTTTAGAACACCCCTTTCTTTGATGTATTCCCCAGGTTATCCTATGCAGTTTTAGAAGCTCAAATGGACATAGGATATCATTATGGGGAATAAAATGAGGATGTAATGTTTTAGTTTACTTTTAATGTATTATGAACCTATTCTTCCAAATACATTATACCTCATGATATTTGGGTTGTAATTAATGGATGTTTATATTTAAAAATCACGTGATAATATGTGTAATTGTCCTGAATTTGTATATGTTGAGTGGGCATAATACTACACACTTTAAATGACACTCCTGGGGGATATTCTTTGGGAATTAAAATTCTATTTATGAACCATTATGAATGATTTAATAATGATATTAACTAATTAGGTTAGATAAGCTAATAGAAAAATGACCATGGATAACCAGGTATTGAATAAGGAGAGTCATTGGATGATCCAAAAGTATCATATGTTAAAAAATATTTTTCATAAGGAAATAAATTTATATTTATGTTTTTATATACATGATTTGGATATTATCATAACCTTTTTAGATTTAAAATTTGGTTGAAATAGAATCATGGAAATGAATATGAGAATGGTATGTACCTAAAAACCACTATGTCTTATAACCAAATAAGGGAGAATATTTAAATAGTAATAAATTTTAGTATATTCCTATTATGATATAAAAGGTGAGTTTTCTAGTCTTACCTAAGGTAATAAGTTTGATATAATCTTGAAACACATATCTATTTTTAGTGAGTGATATTTATCAATGATATCCTGGTATACTCTAAAATTTATGAGGATTATGTGAAACATGCAAGGATTATTATTTAGTAGTTTTAATTTAAAGGTATCGTGAAATATATTAAATTGTATCAATAAAATTGAAAATTGATTTCATGTGAAGGTTATTTTTTGGGGAATAACTATTAGAGAACACAAGATTGAGGTATGGATAACTATTATGTTTAATATACACAAGATGTTGAGATAATAAAGGGTGGTTTTATTTTGAAGAAGTAAGTTAGATAGTATTGTAAACCTTGGTATTGTAATTGAATCATGATATTTTTGTACAAGTTTATATCATTTTTGAGATTTTTATATATAGTAACTAGTGTATGAACTAGTGGTTAATACCATTTTAGGTTTAAAGATATATTTAATTTTTAGAGTAATATATAATCTCATTTTGGTTTAATGTCTTGGATATTAAAATAGGTTTTGGTAAAGGTATGTTACTAAGATTATATTATTAAAGAATATACACACTTTTTCATTTTATTGTATGAATGATTAATATTGTTTTAGGAAGGATAAGTTGGATTTTGTGACCAAAAATTTCAATGATTTTTAGGTTTAGAATGCTTTAAGGAATTTCATGGTAATTTTGGATATCTATTTTAAGGATTGGGTTAATAGATATGAGAAAACAAAATTCAAAGTAACCTAGGTTGAACCGAGTCTGATACAAGTTTATTTGTATGAAATATTATCTAACATTATAGTGTGATAAAGTAAGACATCTTGAGGTTAATTTTTTTAAGTTTATTTATTATAATTCACTTATAATTACCGTCAATAATGATATTTTTTTATTTTAGTAAAGGATATAACTAGAAGGAACCATGGGTGTGAGGGACAATGTGGAGATTACCTCAACGAACAACCCATCAGAATGGTGGATAGAGTGAGGAACCTTGTTATTATGCCAAACTAGCTATCATGAAATATGATTAACAATGTGAATATAGTCCAATTCCCAAACACAATAAAGATGAAAAAGATGTAGTCTCATTAAAGTTAAAGTGATGAAGGTTATCCAACTCATAAGTGTAATGGAAAGAGAAAAGCTACAAAAAATAATTACTTCAATTGTAAGAGAGTTGGGAATTATGAAACTCAATATCCCAATCTAGGAGCCAATGAGGGATATAGTCACCAAGAATAATACAAACAATAAAAATCATATAAGACTACTACTAATTAATTAGATAATGATTTTTCACTCTCGATATTATGGAATTCTATTTCATGTAAGCTTTCACCAACTACCGAATATTGAATTATAAAACCCCCAGTGGTTTGATTATCATATAAACAATTTTTAGGGTTTGTGGAAAGTTATTCATTATAGATATGGATCAACATGACTTTTTAGAATTATAATTAAAATTAGTAATGGGATATATATATCTTTAAATAATTCAACGTGTTCAATATCTTGCTTCGTACATAACACCAAACTTAAATAAAATCACAATATATTTAGATAAAATATAAATATTTAAGTATAATCATTAAAACCTAGCTCTTAAATTATAGGTAATGAATAGTAGTAATCATTTAATGAAATATATGTATAAATAAAATAAATACTACTCTTAATATGAATGAAAATCAAGTAGTTTACCTAAAATGACTAATAATATCCTTTATTGTTTTAAAAAATATTTTTCTAAAAAATCATTTTATGCAATACATAATTATATTTAAAGAATCATATGATTAATGATGATTTATTTTTTATATTAAAAATTATTTAACTACAATTTAGTTGGTAAATGATATGTAATAAGTATAATATCATTAAATATTTTAAAATGTCACTTTCCGATAAAAGATGGTTTTCATTATATTTTAGGATTTTATTCAAAAACTGAATTTAAAATTTTTGGGATTTGAAGTCAAAAAAAATTAAATTAATTTTTTAATTTCTCATACCAATATTGACTTAGTATGAATTTTTGAGAATTTTCTAAAAAGTTTGTTTTTAGGTTAAAAATTCGGGATTTAAAAAAATTATAATTTTTATGATTTTATTGGTATTAAGGATAATCTAGAATATTTCAAAACCTTTTAAGAAATAATTTTTTTTAGAAATTCCAAAGGATTGGAGTTTTAATTTTTGATAATAAGGTTGGTCAATGTTGTTGAAAATAAGCATAGTCAAGGATGATCACCAAGATGTGGGTTGGCATCTCAATGAAGCTAGTTGGATTTATTGATAATAACACAATAACATTGTTGAAAACACATAGATAAGATGAACAAAGTGTTTAAGTGATTCTTGGGAGATTGGTTGAACCTAAAGTGATGGAAACATTATGTTATTGATATTAAGATTCATAACCATTCATGTTAAAGTGTTGAAAAAGAGATGATTGTCCGTGTAGAGTGTTGGAGTTGGTGGCCTAGAACCAACTACTTTGTACTTTATTCATTAATAAAAGCCTTATCACATCTTGATTGTTCTTCTGTGTAACAATGCATGTGATAATTTCCTAAGGATAACTGTTACATTAAAGGGTCATAGCAGAACCTTGCTATGATGAGAACCCAAAAGTGTCATAACACTGTCCTTGAATATATGTTTTATGGACGGATGATGTTATTTGAGGGATAAAAATAATACAGGCCATTAGGGGTGAGGACTCATAAAACATTGAGTCACCTTCTCATGGCGTGCGCCATTAGTAATATCCAGGAGGATATTATGAGAACGAGACCCGCTAGTAGGAAATCCACATTTCATAGTGTCATTGGATGTTCCTATCTGTAGACGTGTGTATTGGTCCTTAGACTTTAACATTATTATTAATGGGTATTACAACTCGTGCACTTAAATGTATTGAAGAAAACTATTATGACACACTGTTCGCAACAAGGTATGATACATTCAGTGCGTCATGAGTAATATTGAATTAATAGATAATGCGAGAAAGGATTTGTCCCTTCTGTTCCATAATAGAAGTAGATATCTCAGGCCCTTTGATGGAATTGATATATCCTAAATAAATCTATGGCCATGGTAAGGTATGGGCGAGTTCAATTCTGGAAATTCAAAGAAATAATGATTGAGCACATGGGTTGATGGCACTAGCATGCATCTCGCTTGACTCGAGATATCATGACAAAAGGATTATATTACACGGTAAGCATTCGTATGAGGTGACACATCAATGCAGCATCAAATTATTTCTCTTGGGTGCCTTGACCCGTTGCTAGACAGTAATCTTGGACTTTAGGAAATCCCACCTAATTCCAATGAGAAAGAGGCCTAGAGGGTCACACACTAAGTGTTTCCATGTATCTCAGTTAAATATTAATTTAACAAGTTAAATAAAGAGTATTCCCGACTGTGGTTTAATAATTATTTAAGGATGCCTGATCGCATTTATTTCAATACTAGTTATTCGAGAGAATATATTGTGGATGAAATAATATATATTTATTAGCGAGTAATGCAGTTACATTTATTTAAGAAATAAATAGCCATTACTCAAGGACTAATAAATGTGGTGGAGGAAATAAATAAAAATGGAAAATAAAAGTACACACCATGTATATTGAATATACATGTCATGTAGTTTTATGGAAAACGAGTGCACGTCGTGTATTAATGATTATGCAGTGTGTAGTTTTTCTAGTAGGGAATTTGAGGAAATAATATCTTTTTATTAAATGATATTTATTATAATCAGTGTGGGCGCATGTCAAGGAATTAATCATTCGACATGGAGGTTTTCAATAAGAGTTAATGAAATAAATAAAATGTGTAACACGTTTATTTATTGTCATAACTCTTTAACCTCAAACCCAATTATAAATATCCTCACAACCCCAACACTTTTCCCCAATGGTTGTGCACAACAATTCTGGAGAGTTCTCTCACGGCTGAAAGAACTCTTTCCTCCAAGAACACTCTCAAGACCGAGAGAGATCCACCACCACTGGATCAAGACGATCTAAGGCAGACATAGATTGCGAAGGTTCTTCCACGCTAGCACCCGAATATCCCTTCGGTGACGTCTAAAGATACGTAGATCACATGTGGATCACCGCTAGAGGAATCCTACACTTGGATTATACAACGCAATGATGGAACACACCGGATTGTGACTGGAGACATCAACGAAGAAATAATTCCATCAAGGTAATTATTTTCAATTAATTAATTTAATTATAACCAACATATGATGATCCCATCTCTATAGTTCCGGGAGTCCCTCTTTTGTTTTTCATTATTCATTATATTCCGAAGATCCGGTGTTTTACATCGTGATGGATCTCGGATTGATCATTGTTAATGCTAAAATTAATGTTGGGCTGACCCACCAACGCGCTTCCACTGCGCCTGGAACCTACAAGTGGTATCATAGGGGTCATATCGTTGATTATAATTATTTAGTTTTTCATTGGTGATTTACACATTTAATAATTTAGTTGTTTCAATTCAAGTTAATCGTTCTTAAAAATATGAATCTCAAGATCTATTCCTCCCCTCTCGTTTCTCGTTCACCTTACAAAAACGAATTTTTCTTTAAATTTTGATTAAAATAAAATAGAGAAACTCATCCGGAGGTGACAAACGTTCCTCATCGTACAACACCAGAATACACAACGTGTATTCGGAAGTACACGTCGTGTAGTCTAGGTTCAATGTATTGGGCTGGTCTGCCAAATCAGGCTGTGTATTGGATCCTATCTAAGTCATATATGACACCATGTGTTGACCAGGAACAGGTGGCACACAGTTTCTGGATTACACGCCGTGTGGTCCACTGAACACAGCATGTAATCCCTTTGGGCTGGGATTGGACCATGTACCCTGTACACGGCTTGATCGGCTGGAAACCGTGTAACGCAGATAATACATGGCATGTGTCCAACTGAACATGCCGTGTACTCCGAAAATTTCTGTAGTACATCAACACGCCATGTCCCTGGGCATGTACTTCGGATGGACGGTGAAGAAAATTACACACTGTGTAGTCATAACTACATGCCGTGTACTCACCCAAATTACACAGATTTATTAAAATTTATTATTATATTATACAAATCCTTGAGACGTGTACCATAGTGCAGGTATAAAGTTGAGGCACAACACGTGATAGGTGTTTTATATATATGTGTTTAGATTAACATCTGTGTAATGAACAGGAATTCACTGGGTTGCCTCCAAGGTACAAGTTACGTACAAAGATAATTTTAAATGAATTTATTTTTTTAAAATTATGATGGATGAGAATCTCAAGGAAATTCAGAAAAGGGTTTAAGATAAAAGGATTGATTAATTAAAGATAATTAATTGATTCGAGCGTGATTTATCTTAAACAAGAATGATTAAAGAATAGAATGCTTGTTTTATTTATGCGTAAATATATTTTCATGTATGGATGATCATGATTTAGAATAAGACCTTTTTATGTGAATGGTTTCTTTTAATTTATTTATTTAAATTAAATTTGTTGGCCTGTGAGCCTTCTCCTCATTAATATATAGGTCCCGCGTGCCCAAGGATTATTTTATGTAAAAACCCCTTTTTACCCCTCACCTGCATGTGAGATAAATGCATATGTAATGGATGGAGCTCCCAAGCTAGTGGAGGTGGCTCAAGTCAGGATCCAAGGCGAAACCAATCCAAGGAGATACAAAGGTGGAGAGGTAGAAAGATGTAAACATGAACCCGAAAGGTTCAAGGTGTTTCTCTCCTAGGTCTTAGGTTAGTTTATCAACCGCTAGATAAACTAACCAAAATAAAAAACTCATGATCATACCATTTATTTTATTTCTGTCAGTTTCATGGTTTATTTATTGTGGGTGTGTTGTCACGATCACACAATTAATGAATTAAACGAGCATACAAGATGGAACTAAAATAAAACCAGCTTATACATAAATATTATCTTATACATGGTTAATCACTTAAGTATATCCCACTTAATATTAACAATCATGTAATTAAAGATAATAAAATGGAAATTTACGTATAAGGATAAAATACCTTAAAGAAATATTAAGTCGGTATAGCCTTCCATAATCTTGGTTGGAATCGAACCATAGTTCAAAGTGCTTGACCAAACCTAGTTGGGGTGCTTTCAATTATCAGGGAATTATAACTCAAGGTTTTGGGTTGACTTGACTTGGTTCGCATCAAGGGTTGACTGCCACAGTAAGACTTGGTGTGACCAAGAGGCAAAGGTTGAGGAAATCCAAAATAAAAGGATTTCAGGATTGGGGAGTCCACTCAGCGGATCAAGGAGCTGCGAGTTAATGCAGTTGGAATTTGGAATGCCTACCTAAAACCCTTCAAGTTTCTTGACCAACACTATTTGGGGTAATGTGAAGGGAAATATGAATCATTTCCACTAGAATATTCAGGAAATAGAATATTTTGAAGTCAATGGTGAGGGATATTGGATTTCGATAAAATAGTGGGAGACTAATAAGTATAAATTTATTTATTTGTATCGGTTTTTATAATAAAGTACTAAACCTTTTCTCATTTTAATTTGTAGAAATGGAAAGAAAAATGAATTCAAACATATCATTATAAATCATACTCAAGAAGGAAAACCGTCTCATCGACACCAATTTCCAAGAGTGGCAGAGGCGTTTACGCGTCATCCTTCGCCATAAGAGGAAATTGTATGTGCTGGAAGAGCCTATTCCAGTTGAGCCTAGAAACAAGGCCAATGATGAGGAACTGTCTATTTATATGAAACATATGGATGATTCCAAAGATGTCCAATGTTTCATGATATCAGCCATGTCTAATGAGATCTTGAATCAACATGAAAACATCGACGCGTATAGCATGATGTCTCACCTTAAGGATCTCTACCAAGAGAAGGCGAGATAAGAGAGATATGAGATCTCCAATGCTTTGTTTACAACTAAGCTTAGAGAGTTTGTGCCATCTGGGCCTCATGCAGTCAAGCTTATTGGCTACATCAAATGCCTATACATCTTAGGGATTAAATTCCTGGATGATTTGCATACAGATCTCATCCTATAATCACTGCCCAAGACCTTCTCAAGATTTATTGTCAACTACAACATGAGAAATAACAAGAAGATTCTATTGGAATTTATGACCTTGATTCGCCAGGTAGATAAGGACATGGGGCATGAAAAACCTGCATTCCTTATGGTTAATAAGAAAAGGAAGGACAAGGAAAAAGGTCCAAAGACTTATAAACGATTTTAATCCCCTGAGCGCCATCCCTCCATGAAGGGGAAGATCCAGAGGCAGGGCAAGGAATGGGAGACAGTGTGTTTTTCATGTGTAAAACAAGTCCACTGGAAGAGGAACTGAACCCAGAAGTGTGGGGATGCTAAAGGTGCATTCTTTATCGAGTGTAATCTTTCAATTTCTACACATTGGGTATTAGATACAGCTTTTGGGGCTCACATCTGTATTCAAATGCAGGAACCAAGTAGATTTAGAAAGATTTCCAGAGGAGAGGTGGATCTTCGAGCTACCAATGGTGCAAGGTTGGCTATGTTGGCTATTGGCGATTACCACCTCTCACTGCCGACTGGGATGATTTTGGTTTTCCATAACTATTATTATGTGCCTAGTGTTACCAAGAACATAATTTCTGTATCTTTTTTGGATATGGATGGATTTATTTTCAAGTTTAGAAATAAGTTTTGTCTCTTTTATAAGAACAAAATATGTTATGGTATGGCACATTTAAATAATGGTTTGTATGTATTAAATTATGAAAACCAAGTGTTGGAAATCGATAACAAAACAAATTTACATGACTCATACATCAACCAGTTGTGGCATCACCGTCTCGGTCATGTAAATGAGAAGCGCTTGACAAAGCTCAGCCAAGAGAGTTATTTAGACTCTACTGAGCTAAAACCACTTGATAGATGTCACACTTGTTTACAAGGTAAAATGACTAAGCCACCTTTCGATGGACATGGTGAAAGGTCCATAGAGCTTCTAGGATTAGTGCACATGGATGTATGTGGACCATTTTTAGTAGAATCTAGAGGTGGATATTCTTACTTCATTACTTTTACTGATGATTTGAGTAGATATGGCTATGTCTACTTAATGAGGTATAATTAAGAAGCCTTAGAGAAATTTAAAGAATTCAAGAATGAAGTAGAGAATAATCTTGGTAAGAAGATAAAGAAACTTCGATCGGATCGAGGTGGAGAATATATGAACCAAGAGTTCATCGATCTTCTACGGGAGTCTGGGATTCTATCTCAGCTCACTCCTCCTTATACACCACAGTGGAATGGTGTTAGTGAAAGGAGGAACCGCACCTTGTTGGACATGGTGAGGTTGATGATGAGTCGTGAAGATATTATATTATCCTTTTGGGGATATTCATTACAAACTACAGCATACACATTAAATTGAGTACCAACTAAGGCAGCAAATGGAATTCCATCTGAGTTATGGAATGGAAGGAAACCCACTTTGTCGCACACACATGTATAGGGATGTGAGATGTTTGTTAAGACCTTCTCAGGAAACAAACTAGCACCCCAGGTCACGAGGTGTATCTTTATAGGATGTCCCAAGGAAAAGAAAGGATATTACCTATATAACCCTTCAGACAAGAAAGTGATTGTCACCAGACAAGCCATCTTTCTTGATAGGGAGCACATCCTCAAGAAGGATAGTGGGAGAAATATTGACTTAGACACAGTTGATGCTCAAGATACACAGGAGTTGGTACAGGAAAAAGTTCCACAGGTCCCTGTAGAAGAGGTTCCAGAAACACAAGTACTACGTAGAAGCTCAAGAGAGGTAAGGGAACCAGAGATATTTGGTTTCCTAGTCACCGAGGATGGTAAATCATTATTGTTGGACAATGATGAACCTCTCTCCTATAAGGAAGCAGTAAAAAGATCAGAAGCTGTAAGATGGCTAGAAGTTATGAATTCTGAGATGTATTCCATGTATCAGAACCAAGTCTGGGTTTTGGTCGATGATCCAGTTGATGTAAATCCTGTTGGATGCAAATGGGTATTCAAGAGAAAACTGGACATGGAAGGTCAAGTTAGCACCTACAAAGCAAGGCTAGTTGCTAAAGGATTCAGACAGAGTCAAGGAATTGACTATGATGAAACCTTCTTGCCAGTTTCCTTGTTTAAATCCATAAGAATCATACTTGCCATAGTAGCTTACCATGACTACGAGATTTGGAAGATGGATGTCAAAATGGCATTCCTTAACTGGAACCTTCAGGAAGATGTGTATATGACACAACCAGAAGGGTTTGTGACACCATTTGAATCCAAACGGTTTTTCAAGTTGCAGAAATCTATTTATGGATTAAAGAAAGCATCCATGTCATGGAACATTCGATTTGATGAAGCCATAAAGGAATTTGGTTTCATTAATAATGAATGTGAGCTATATGTTTATAAGCGGTTTAATGGGAATGAAATCATTATCCTATTAGTATATTTTGATGACATATTGCTTATTGGAAATGATGTACCAGTCCTACATTCAGTTAAGGACTGGCTGAATAAGTGTTTTTTCATGAAGGACTTGGGTGAAGTAGCCTACATTCTAGGGATCAATACCATTCATGATAGATCCAAGAGGATGCTTGGACTAAGTCAGGTTATATACATTGACCAGATACTAAATAGATTTGGTATGGAACAATCCAAGAGGGGATTGGTTCTAGTGTCACATGGCTTACATCTTTTTAAGAAAATGTGTCCCCTGACACAATAGGAGAAAGATAGAATGTGTAAGATCTCATACGCTTTGGCTATAGGATCCATCATGTATGTCATGTTATTTACCAGGCTTGATGTTGCCTATGCACTGAGCATGATAGTCAAATATTAAGAAGATCCAGGAGAACAACATTGGAATGTTGTTAAGACTATCCTTAAGTATCTGGGAAGAAATAAGGATATGTTTCTGGTGTATGGAGGAGACGACGAGCTTGTCATTAGAGGGAATGCTGATGCTGGTTTTTAGACAGATCAGAACGATCTGAAGTCGCAATCTGGATATGTTTTCTGTCTTAATAGAGGAGTTGTGAGCTAGAAGAGTTCAAAGTATCCAGTTGTCGCTGATTATATAGCGGAGTCCGAATATATAGCGGCTTTTGATGCATCCAAGGAGGCCTTATGGATTCGAAACTTTGTCCAGGAGTTTGATGTGATTACTATAGTAAAGATCCTATCACGTTGTATTGTGATAATACTGCAGCGGTGGATCTTGTGAAAGAACCAAGGTCACATCAACAGACAAAACATATACTCTGGAAGTATCACCTCTTGAGGGATTTCTATCAAAGGGGTGAAGTTTTAGTGATCAGAGTGTCCACGGAAGAGAATTTAGTGGACCCCATGAATAAAGGCCTATCTCAGTAGAAGCATGAATATCATGTGAGAGCTAGCGGGTTAAAGGTTGTTAGCAGTTGGTTCTAGTCCAAGTGGGATTCTGTTGGAGTTGGTGGCCTAGAACCAACTACTTTGTACTTTATTCATTAATAAAAGCCTTATCACATCTTGATTGTTCTTTTTCATGACAATGCATGTGATAATGTCCTAAGGATAGCTGTTGCATTAAAGGGTCCTAGCGGATCCCTACTATGATGAGAACCCGGAAGTGCCATAACACTATTCTTGAATATATGTTCTATGGCTGGATGATGTTATTTTAGGGACACAAATAATACAGGCCATTAGGGGTGAGGACTCATAAAACTTTGAGGCACCTTCACAAGGTGTGCGCCCTTGGTAATATCTAGGAGGATATTATGAGAACGAGACCCGCCAGTAGGAAATCCACATTTCATAGTGTCATTGGATGTTCCTATCTACAAACATGTGTATTGGTCCTTAGACTTTAAGATTATTATTAATGGGTATTACAACTCATGCACTTAGATTTATTGAAAAAAATTGTGACTACACACTGTTCGTAGTGAGTTAGGATACATTGGGTGCATCACGAGTAATACTGCATTAATAGATAATCCGATAAAGGATTTTTCCCTTTTGTTCCATAGTAGAAGTAGATATCTCAGGCCCTTTTATGGAATTGATATATACTAAATAAATCCATGGTCATGGTAAGGTATGGGTGAGTTCAATTCTGGAAAGTCAAAGAAAGAATGATCGAGCACATGGGTTGATGGCACTAGCATGCAACCCGCTTGATTAGAGATATTGTGACAAAGGGATTATATTACATGTTAAGTGTTCATATGATGTGACACATCAATGCAGTGTCAACTTCTTTCTCTTGGGTGCCTTGACCCGTTTCTAGACAGTAATCTTGGACTTTAGACAAGCCTGCCTAATGCCAACGAGAAAGAGGCCTAGAGGGTCACACACTAAGTGTGCCCATGTATCTCAGTTAAATATTAATTTAACAAGTTAAATAAATATTATTCTAGACTATGGTTTAATAATTATTTAAGGATACCTGATCACATTTATTTCGACACTAGTTATTCGAGAGAATATATTGTGGACGAAATAATATATATTTATTAGCGAGTAATGTAGTTACATTTATTTAAGAAATAAATATCTATTACTCAAGGACTAATAAATGTGGCAGAAAAAATAAATAAAAATGGAAAATAAAAGTACACGCTGTGTATATTGAATATACACGCCGTGTAGTTTTATGGAAAACGAGTACACACCGTGTATTAATGATTACATGGCGTGTAGTTTTTCTAGTAGGTATTTTGAGGAAATAATATCGTTTTATTAAATTATATTTACTATAATCAGTGTGGGAACATGTCAAGGAATTAATCATTCGACATGGGGGTTTTCAATAAGAGTTAATGAAATAAATAAAATACGTAACGCATTTATTTATTATCATAACTATATAACCTCAAACCTGATTATAAATATCCTCACAACCCTAACACTTTTCCCCAATGGTTGTGCACAAAAATTATAGAGAGTTCTCTCAAGGCCGAATGAACTCTTTCCTCCAAGAACGCTCTCAAGACCGAGAGAGATCCACTACCATCGGATTAAGGCAATCAAATACAGACATCGCAAGAAAAGGTTCTTCCATGCTAGCACCTGGAGATCCCTTCGACGATGTCTAGAGATACATGGAGCATGTGTGGATCACCACTAGATGAATCCTACACTTGGATTCTAAAACGAAATGACAGATCACACCGGATCGTGATTGGAGACATCAACGAAGAAATAATTCCATCAAGGTAATTCTTGTCAATTAATTAAATTAATTATAACCAACATATGACGATCCTATCTCTATGTTTCTGGGACTCCCTCTTTTGTTTTTCGTTCTTCGTTCTATTCTGAAGATCTTACATTTTACATCATGACGGATCTCAGATTGGTCGTTGTTAATGCTAAAATTAAAGTTGGGCCAACCCACCAATGCACTTCCACTGTGCCCGGAACCTATATGGAGAACTTCAAAATCTAGCCAGAAGTGAAGCACCATAGGTTGTCTGTTTTCTAGTTGAATAGGGATGAAAAAGGATATGGTTTGAGTTGTGTAAGGGTATTATATGCCTTGTATAATGGTAGCATGGAAACTGGTGTAAGGGTACCCTACCTTAAGGGTAGCATGCTTTATGAACACAAGGTTATAGGCATAGCCTTGGAGGCTGTGTAAAGGTAACTTTCCTTGCATAAGGGTAGCATGATTATACCACATAAGGGTACAAGAAGATACATAAAGGTATCTAGGAAACCTACGTAAAGGAATCCATGGGATTGTGTTAGGGTAGAAACTTTCATAAGGGTATATCCCGCTCATGTAAGTGTATCCAAGAGCTTCCTCAACTCATGTAAGTGTCACTCTTAGCTTTCATAAGGGTGTGAGGTTGCATAAGGGTAATTTGATCAGCTCATGTAAGGGGTTTTTGTGATCTTACCACATCACAATCTCTATGAATCTGAAATATAGAGAGTTTTCACGCCTCGTAGAGGAACATATTTCACTGTGGAAGATGTTTGAAATGAGGTTATGGTGATGGATGAATTGTAAAGAAACAACCACATCACAAAAGAAATGTTTTTTCACCGTGGAGCTTATTTCTATTCCATAAATATGAATGTGGGTTATATTTATTATTCTTACATTTAAAAAGTTTATACACCATATAGAATAAGTTATCCTATCACAGTGGATGCTGCATTGTGGAAGATGTACTATGATGCATGGTTTTGTTGGATGCATCATGGAGGTAATGGTTATGTCATAGTATCCATGCGTGAATAAAAGAGTAGACTTCAGGTGACTTTTAACTATCCCAAAATGTAGTGAAACCATGTGGTTATTCTTAAATGGAGGTTCAAACACATTTGATGAAGGATTTATGATTGTGTTTCCTAAATAGTTAAAATATGAAGACCTTGATTGTCATGGGTGCACATTTATTTTTTCATATTTACAGATATGGAAGTTCATACTTGAAGATGGAGATATTCTCATGGGAATTTATCATGGGAATTCATATCCTTCCCATATGATAATATCCATCTTGAGACACATGAAGAATTTAGGATACATTTATGACTCTTAAAATTATAGTGGTTCACATTTATGGTTTTCCATATTTATAGATATGGAATTCATGGCAGTTGATAGAGAGTTTCTCTTAGGTAGTTACATCATTCAGATATGGAAATAATCCATGTAGTTATTACTTGAGACACATGGAGAATTTAAGATTCATTTATGAATCTTAAAAATGAAAGTTACATCATATGTTATAATGACTATATAAGAGAAGAACATCTATATCAATGAGATATCTCTCGAGAGAAGAGATATTTGTATAGAGAATACATTTCCATATACAATTATTAGAGATAAAGGAGAGTTTTTTCTATTACAGGGATGTAAGTCTTGAAGAATTAGCATCCAATTAAGATCAATCCAAGAATAAGACGAAGGATTTTTTTTTACCTACAAAAAAGTGAAGTTGTTCTAGAGGCATTCTGGAAAGAAAGAAGAAGGTGCTGCATCAAGGTGTTTTTATAGAGGTTAAAGAGAATCCCAATAGGAATTCAATAGAGCATCTATCTATAATGAATGATTCATTCCAAGATAGTGATTCTAGATAAGGGACCTACATGTTCATAAACTATGTAAAGGTGATCCTTTAAATCAGTAGTGAGCCAATGAAAGAACGTTCGAGGGAGTAACCCTTGTGAAGAAGTGATCTATCACTAAACCTTGTAAGGTAGTGATCATGGGAATAAGAGTGACCTTTATTGAACCTTTTTATGTAGTGAGATTCATATTAATTTCGTTGTACAACATAATTTTAATTCATGCTCCATGGATATAGCCCAGTGAGGATGAACCAAGTAAATACACATTTTCATATTGACCATATGTATGCACACAAAAAAATCAAGAAACCTTAATAATATCCAATTAAAGAGTATAAAAAAGTGAACCTCAAGGTTTATAGGTCAATATCCTATTAATAAAGTGTTATAGTTAAATAAGAAATGTTTTAAATTTTTATTGATAGTGTATATCCTAATCCACCCCATTTTAGGGCATTCTCACTCTAAGTCCCCTATTTATTTCCGAAATGTAATATCAAAGGGATGGGTTCACTTTTGGAATTTTTATTTATCTAACTTAATATGAATTTTTGTTGAATATGGAATCCAAAATTAAGTCTCCTTTATTTAATGGTAAGTACTTCAAATCATGAAAAAATGAGTTCATCCAATTCATGGAATATTCTCTAAGAGTTTCTCAAGAAGTGGTAAAGGATGGAATACTTATGTTAATATGAAACAAATTTATCTTTGAAACATATCAAATAAAAATTGTAGCTTATGCTTCAGTTGAATAAGCATTAAATTAGCCTCTTGAGGAATAATTCCACAAAAAAGTAAATCATGGAAATTTCTCCAAATAAAGTTGTATAAAAATGGATTTTTTGCAATGAACAAAGGTCAAGTGAGAAGTGCCTTATGATAAAATTCAATAAGAAGAATATAATGAATAATTCATCCCAAAAGTTGTGTTATCTAGAAGGGATAAAATTTAAACCTGATAATTATGATTCTAACCCTCATACTAAAAAAGTATGTGAAGTTTCAGACTCTCTATTGAAGCTAAAAAGTATATTTGATTCTAGAGATGAAATGAAAAAAACATCAAGTTGATATTACAAGGAATTCTTATGAAATGATAACCAAGATCAATGAAGTATAATGCATGGATTATACTAATAAATGAAATATAAAGGATATGGATTCTTAGTTGAAATACAAAACATGAAAATCAAACAACTTGAGGAGAAGATAAAAATATTTCTAAAAGTATCCTTAGAGGAAAGAAATTTTCTAGATCTTAAATCTAGAATAAAGGAGTTATTCTATGAAAAATATAGAATTTTTGTTCCACCAAAAATGAAAGCACAAAATTTATTTTATTGTGTAAGATTTGTGCATATAATGTATTGATTATTTGAATCTAACAAACCCAAATATGATTGAAAAAATACAATAGTACCAAAATATCATTCAATGAAAAACAAATAAGGCGTGATTCATATGGTAAATGTTTCATTATTTCTAACCCATGTCATATGGAAAGGATCTTTAATTGGATAAATGCATGTAAGAGTAATGAATCTATATAGAGACACTCAACTCTTATGACTTACAAGGAAATTTCTTATGCTTAAAGAAGTCTTATTAATTTAGAAAATTGGTTCAATGTTTTGGAGGATGAAAATGGTTCTCGAAAAAGGGTGTATCAATCACCAAAATCTGATTACTTACAATAACTCTCTTGGAGGTAAATAATTAAAATATATAATAAAAAACAAAAGGTTGTTCTAGATGTGATGAAGGTGAGAGAGAATGTGAAGTTGAATCCACTGAGGAAGATGTATTGCAAGATAAAACTTTTGGACATCAAGTAAGTGGTTTTCTAAAGTGGTCCTAATCAAACCACTAATAGTAAAACGATGATGATGTAACAGATAAGAAATCTAGAGGTGATATCCACTAGTGATGGAACCTAAGAATCCACTTATTCAAGTGAGGAAAATTCCATAATTATAGAAAATCCAAAGCCTAAAAAGAATGAAAATGTTGAAATCCATAAGATTATGTGTGTAATAGGTACCACACAAAAGATATCATTTGTTAATAGGTTAAATTTTATGACTATAATTGATGATGAATAACTTGAAGAGTTGATTGCATTCCTTTCAAAAAAGATAAAAAAGGGGAAAAGTAAATGAGCATGGTGATGGGTTGGTTCATCTTGATCAACCATATTCCTCAACTTGAGTAACATTTAGGTACCCCTATCCCTATATTCTTTATTATGTCTAAATATTTGTGAAGTGGTTCAAAATTAAGGGGGATATACACACCATGGGGTGGTGTTCCTGAAAATCACACCAATGATTGTTCTAGATAAGCATAAGTAGATGAATCTTATTGAAAATATAGTCAAGAAGAAGATGTGTCCCCATTCTGTAAACCAACAAGTGATATAAAAAATGATTCAAAGATCAAAATTCTCTAGGGTATTTTTTCTGAACATCAAAGGATATAAATCCTTATCAAAAGTTTTTGAATCCTATGAAGATCTAAAAGGCATGGAGTTCAAATGATACTATTTTTTCAAATTGAACCACTCAAGCAACAAGTAGTTTTAAATGTTTATCAAGTTGTATCAATTACTTAATCATGTGTTATTTTTTTCACAACCAAGTACTTTAATTTTATGTACTAATGGTTTGATATGAAATGATGAAGATCAAAATTTATCTTTTGAAAGTGGAAAATACAAATTTGTTATGTGCATTTCTTGGTATTTATAAGTGACATGGTCAGAATTGTTGTTTTCTATAAAAAAATATTGTTTTATACATCAATATCTAACTTAGTAGGATTATAGAATTTATTTTTAATGTCCTAAAATTCTAAAGTAAGAACATTGTGTTTGATAACTTGTATGAAACACAACACCAAGCGCGTAAGGGAATATAATATCCTGAGAATTTACAATATATTAACTATTTTAAATAAATTCAATCTATGATATAGCTTGAAATGCACGCAATACTTAGTTAGCTTTCATTATATGAAATAGTGACTTTCTTTGATGAATTGAATTACATGCAAGGTTCAGTTTTACCGAAC
Source organism: Viscum album (assembly GCA_963277665.1). Classification (NCBI taxonomy): domain Eukaryota; kingdom Viridiplantae; phylum Streptophyta; class Magnoliopsida; order Santalales; family Viscaceae; genus Viscum; species Viscum album. Next base: position 493,726,239 of record OY728159.1, on the reverse strand, counting down.
AACAATATATTATTAAATTATTATTATTTAATATAATAAGATATAAACTAGATGTTAAATTGGTGGTTATGAATAGTATTGACCAAATTATGAAAATATATGGTTTATAAAAATGTAAAATGAATTCATAGGTTACCAATAAATTATAAATGAATATAAAAACCATTTGAATATAAAAAAATGTTTTTATGATTAAAAATGTGTTTTATCATAATAAATTAAATTAATTACTGTAATTGAATTAAATTAATCAAATATATATTATTTATTCAATAAAATATTTTTTATATTCATTTAATATGTTTAATAAGAATAAAATAAGAATAAATCCATTTTTATGCTTAAAAGTTGTATTTTTCTAAAGGTAGATTTATCACCTTTTAAAAGAGAACCTATTTCAAATCCAATTTTTGGAACTTTTATAAATTTATATGTATAAATAAACTTCATTTTTGAAATTTTAACATAAAAAATTAACTTATGGTGAATTTTTGGTATTTTTATGTGTAGTTTCACTTTTTTATGAATAGTGAAAAATACTGAATTTTAAATGAAAACTGCTTTTTCATATTAATTATTTATAGTGTTAAATTATATTTTAAATTGGGTTTAAAGTTTAATTAGTTTAATTATAAATAAATTAATCCAATTTATTTCATTTGAATCAATTTCAAATTTAAATTGGATATAAAAACATTTCAATCTTTTGAACATTTTACTTTAAAAATCCGCTTTGTCATCCCGTCTACTATATTAATTTTAAATTAATTTATGCCACTTATGTGATTGGAATTTGGAAATATGTATTATATATTTAAAATAATAATAATTTATAATTTCAAATAATTTCAAATAATTTCAACTTAGTTTTCTACAAAAAAAATATTTGTGAAAAAAATTAAAATTAATTACAGCGATTTAGAGAAAAATTAGCTTAACAAGGGAGTAAACCTTAAACATAAGAGACAAAATGAATAATAAAATTGTTAAAAAGAAATTCTATGGCCATATTTAGAACATATACTACCTTTTATATAATTTTTTTCATTATTGGTTCCACTTTACATGGAAAAAATGTGGGTGGAATTCCCTCTTTCAAAAATTTACAAGAATGACACTCCTCCACTATAAAAAGGAACTCACCCCCACTTATTCACACCTATAAAGCTATTTGGATATTCCAAAATCTTCTCATATAATCTTAAAAAATACCTCCCCTAGTACTAGAATCCTCAATTCAGAAATTAATCAAACTAAGGAAGTATTTTGGAATAAACCAAAATGAGTTACGCGAATAAGAGGTAACATTCTTCAACAATCACTTTTGTTTCATTTACTTCTCCAAACCTTCAATTATTTTTAAATAATGATTATATAATAACCTAATTATATTAAATATAATTATATTATGTTATTCTAATATTTAAATCTACAATTTCACACACATCCATCAAATGGGATACACAGTCATCATTTGTGTGTACGGCGGACTACCGCCTCACGAACTAATGTCGTATGTTATTCCATTACCACCTTTAAAGGTTGGAAATAATGATGGATTTATATTTTATATATGATATATATAGTATTTATAATTTATTTATTCTTATTTAATTTTTTATATAACACATACCTTTATGCTTTCCGTTTTGTGGGAATACAATAACTTCGTTTGTGGATGTGTGGACCATCACCTTCTAAAAGTGATGTGATTCGTTCACTCTATACGTGGAATATATTAATTATGGTATTAATAAAAATATATGAAATATATGAAATAAATATGATACTATAATTATAATATACATACATATATATATCATTTAATTTTTATTCTTTTAATCATGACAAAGAAATAGAAGTAGCGTTCATGTGTACGTACGACATAACGTCTCAATGAACAGTGTATTTCATTTAATATATAAAAGTACTATGGATTATTATAAATACCTATATAATGAATATATATGGTAATTAAACCCTGGTTTACATCCTTTTGATTATGAAATCATGACGGATGTAAGAATAATAAAAATAACATGTCAAAACATACTTGAAAAACTAGGTAATTAACACCCAAAACAGTGAAAATAATGAAATATTACTAATAAATAGGTAATAATATATTATAATAATATCATATATGATATTAAAAATATGATTATGGTTCTTTTATAAGTTATTCACATTATTAAAACCATTTTAAATGAGGTTAAATTATTTTCACCTGAAAGGAAACACAAGATAAGGGATTTCATCTCAATTTCCATTCTTTAAGGCATACTTTATCATTGTGTACCTAATTTATTATATATGGTGTACATACTTCCAATTTTATAATTAATATCATTAATAATTCATTATTCATGGTATTTTTAGTTTCAATTTGAATTATTTCATTTAAGGGTATTTGAACATAAAATTACCAAGTGGTAAAGCAATTTTATAACTCAATTCATTTTTCATTGGGTTATATTACTTCATCATTGTCTTTAATATTATATGATTATGTGTATAAATAATTTAAATATATATTTATGTATTTACACATATTATATGTTTATTTATATTTGATACACATAATCAATTTAGTGATCAATTCTCACTTTAATGTTATGATCATTTTAAGGGTTTATTTCACAATCTCATTATAATTGAGATTTATTATTCTTGAAATTCCATCAAAGGAATTTATATGATCATTGTTAAATAAACACTTTAATTTTCTTATACTATGGTTATTCATGAACTTTTTAATGTAATAGTTCCATTTTACTACTCTTTGGTACACAAATATTTTAGAAATGTTTTTAATAAAACTCGACTTCATTTATCTCTTTGGCCAGATAACCTGTTTTCTTATAAAAACACTATTTTCTAAAAAGTTTTTAAAAAATGTTTTTAACCTTTCAAAATTTATTTATTAAATACATTTTTACCCTTTTTTACAAATTTTTTAAAATTAATCTTGTTTTCATTTTCTTAATAAGATACTTTTCTAACCTTTTTACCTTGCAAAAGGAATGCTATTTTTATCTTTTATGAAATTATAGATTTACACACCTTAATTTATTTGAATCTTGCTACACAAGTTTAAAATGTTAATTTTAAAGAATTTTTTTAAAGTAATTTTCAAAGAAAATTATTTAAAATAAAAATAAAAATTGAAAGGATATTTTTCTTAAGAATGTTTTTAAATGATCTTTGTATAGTATTTACATTCATCAATGACAACAACTCTCTAACCTTAATTCACTTAGGATATGTTGTATTAATACCATCCTTATTCTTCATCTGAATGGTATATGATTTCTTTGACCAAGGATAGTATTGAAATTCACTACCTTGATTCCTTTGTTAGTCCCCTTGAAATATTCAATTCCATAAGATCATTATACATTAAATTTCTTCTAAATATCCATATTATTCATCATGGATATGTGTATTACCTAAACTATATACCATATTTGAATACGTTTTCTACTTTTATATTTATTTGATTATTTGGGTAAGTATTGATAAATCTATATCTTTTATTCAATATATATATTTGATAAGGAACACTTTTATGAATTAAATCGATTATTCGATATATGAGGAATGCTTTAGACATGCACTATATGGGTTGGGGACTGGTTAATGAAAGCCCTTCGATGCATCAGTAGTCTCATGAGATGAAATCAGTTGGATAGACTAAGATAATGGGTTTTACCCAGTATGTTTTAAACCATCTAGAGGATAGATCTTTACGGTAAAGGAATAATGTTCTTGGGAAACATGATGTCTAATAATTAAACATTTCCGTCATTTTGATTCAGTTATTATTATCCATGAGATTTTCACTATGAAAAAATCTATGGATGCATTTAATTATTAGTTTATTACTTAAATGGAATGAATTTTTAGTTATTTATCTTACCATATTTATTCTTCCTTGTCTTATCATGATGGTCAAGTCATTTAAATGGCATTTTTTTCAATTATTTACCCTGCCATATTGTTTACACACTTATTTATTAGTTTATTGATTACATGACATGTGTGTTCAGATATTTACCATTACATAATGGTTATGATCATTGATTAATTATTAATTCCACTATATTAACCCTTACTAAGAATTTGATCTCACGCTTATTTTTTTTACTTTCCCCAGGATTCCTTGAATTTTACTAAGAAAGATATGCAAGGATATGCTAGATGGAGTAAAGTTGTTATCCTAAAAGAAAAAAATTATGTTGTAATTTTTCTATTCATTTGTAATACAAGACTCATGTATATATCTAGTTTACCAAGAAAATTAAACTACTTGTTCCTTTGGGATACAATTTACTTGTATCTAGTTCTAATGTAATGGTAGTAGGTACCAAATCTAGAATTTATGGTGTTGGGTCGCTATAGTTGGTATCAGAGCAGGTTTAGTAGAAACCTTGGGAAATATATTTAGGAAAACATATATTAGGGAACATAACCCTAAGATATAATTTGAGGATGATTATATAATAACATCCTAATGTTTTGATTAGATATATATTATGTGGTTTTCCTAGAAATAAATCCCTATCTTGATACTAAAAGTAGACGTGGTTCTAGAATAGATGTACCTAGGGGTAACAAATTCGAAAAGTTGTATTGGGCCTGAATCGAGCATAAAATAGTATATGACAATGGGCCTTACTTCACACCTAGTTTGACACTCCCGGGGGATATTCTTAGGATAATTCATATTTTCTTTACAAACCATTATGAAGGATTTGGATAGATAATAAAAATGAATAACCTAGGTTAAACCTAAAGTGTTTTAGATTGAAAATAAGGTTTAAAGATTTAGTTATCCTATAAAATATTAAATGTTTATCTCACTATGATTAGTGTTACTCGCACTATGATTCATAGTTTTAGTCAATGGTTGGAACCCAAAGAAATCATGTTAACATTGAACATGAAGGAAAAGTTTGTGGAAATGATAAACCAAATGGTATGTTGATAGGAGTGAAAGATATCACGTTCATTCCTAATCAGTTTTCTTGAAATATGATTAACAACATATACCTTAACCAACTCCTGGATTCACCAAATAAGATAAGGATGGAGGTTTCTAAGATCTCGAGTGGTGGAGACCATAGAGAAAAGAATGATTGATTTCTATCATGCAAGAAATGTGGTAGGAGGCACCCGGGGAAGTGTTCTAATGGAATTGGGAAATGATTTACATGTGGGAAAGATATAAATAAATTAAAGAATATTCAAAGATAATTGAAGGGAATAATGGAAGGAAATAAATCTCATCATAAGAATCCATTTATAGTTTGTTTCCTTAAATATGGGGAACCTAGGCATTAATAGAGTAAATGAAATCTTCTAAAGGGTACACTCTAGACCAAGGAGGGACCTATGTGGAAATAAATGGATGAAGTATTGATGTATTAAGTTTTATTGAAATTTTAGTTAAAAGGATATTTAATGATTAAATTTCAAGGATTTAAATTATATTAATTTTTGAAAATTATATTAATATAGTTTAGATAAAGTACAACCTGCATGTCGGTTTAAACCCATAAAATCCAAAAAGGTGATGAGGCTTAAACCCATGATCGAAGGATGATAAGGGTTTCACACCTACCCCAGTCCTACATGATGTCCTGGGTAATGTGTAATTATTTTTAGTTAAACAATTTTATGAATAAATGTTAATGATGAACCATTGGTAACAATTTTAGAGATTAATTTATTAACCATATTGGTTTTAGAAAATTTCCATGGACAAATATAATGACTTGTTTTATGTGTATTATGATTCCTTAAAAGAAAATCTTAATTCTTCAAAAAAGGGGTTCATTTTAGGATATAAATTTCATGGAGTAAGATGTGAATTAGAATTTAATCAAAGAACAACCTAAAGATAGAATTGTTTACATGAAATTGAAACATATAAAGTAAGTATATTTACCTTATATTCTTGGTCAATAAAAGAATTCCTCAACATTAGTAAAAGTATCTTAAAACAAAAATGTTATCCAAATACCATCATTTTTTGAATCGATGGTCTTTTAAATCGTCACATATTTAGGGATTTTAGGCTATCAAATTTCCATTTATCATTCACTTGTTTGTGATCAATGAAATAAATCAATCCCCATAAATATTTATTCTTTTCCTCTAAGTCTACATTTTCACTTTCCACTAATGTTCCCCTACATAGAAACCTAGTTATATGTTATTCCATGTGACCTTTGTACTTATCATTCTCTATTCTTAAGAGGATATTTATAAACTCTTTTATGATGTGGTATTTTCAATAATTTAGTTTTCAAATATCAAACCCTATATTAACAAGATCAAGTTTAAATTTTGGGGACATAATTTAATTAAGGTGGGGAGAATGTAATGCCTTGAAATTATAAAGTAAGAACATTGTATTTGATAGCGTATATGACATGCAACATCAAGCACAAAAGGGAACATAATATCCAAATACTTTACAATATATTTACTATTTTAAATAAATTCAATCTATGATATAAATTTCAATGCATGAGATACTGAGTTATCTTGTGTTTCACGCACCAATGACTTGCTTCGATTACTTGCGTTACATGCAAGATCAAGTTTTATCAAACAACAATATGTTTTTAAAGCATTATTATTTAATATAATAAGATATTAACTATCCACTAAATTAGTGGTTATGAATATTATTAACTAACTTATGAAAATTTATGGTTTATAACAACAAAAAATGAATTCATAGGTTACCAATTAATTAAAAATGAATATAAAAACTAATTGAATATAAAGGAAATGTTTTTATGATTACAAAGATATTTTATCATAATAAATTAAATTAATTACTATTAGTAAATTATATTAATGAAATAAATATATATTATATATTCAATCAAATATTTTTTATATTCATCCAATAGGTTTTATAAGCATAAGATATGAATAAATCCTGTTTTACGCTTAAAATTTGTATTTTTCTAAAGAGAGATTTGCTACCTTATAATGGAGAACCTATTTTAAATCCAATTTTTATCACTTTTAAAAATTTTATATTTCAAAATAAAATTAATTTTTTAAACATAAACATAAAAAAATATATTAGTTTGATTTTTTTTGTATTTTTCTGAGAAGCTTCATTTTCTGATGAATAATGAAAAATACTTAAATTTAATTGAAACCCACTTTTTCATGTAAATAATTTATAGTGTTAAATTATATTTTAAATTGGTTTTAAAGTTTAATTAGTTCAATTATACATGAATTAATCAAATTTAGGTAATTTTAATCAATTTCTCATTTAAATTGGATATGAAAACATTTCAATCTTTTGAACATTTTACTTTAAAAACCTGCTTTGTCGTCCTGTCTGTGGGATTAATTTTAAATTAATTTATAGTAATTTTGTGTTTGTAATTTTGAAAATTGGATTAAATATTTGGAATCAGAATAATTTATAAATTATTCAAATTATTTTTTGACCAAAAAAATCAGTGAAAGTAATTAAAATTAATTATAGTGATTAAGAGAAAAATTAGATTAACAAAGGACTAAACCTTAAAATTAAGGCCCAAAATGACCTAGAGACTTGTTCAAAATCCATTTTATAGACATATTTATACCATAAAATCAATTTTATTAATTTTTTTCATTATTTGAGCCGCTTTACATGGAAAAGATGTGGGTGGAATTCCCTCTTTAAAAAATTTACAAGAACGCCACTCCTTCTCCACTATAAAAAGTCACTCACCCCTACCACTTATTAACAACTCTAAAGATATTCATATCATAAAAACATTAACCAAATAATATCCAAACATCTATACCACCATCCTAGAATCCTCATATTGGTATTAAAGCAAACCAAGGAAGTATTTTGGTATAAACCAAAAGGAGTTACCCGAATAAGAACTAATGTTCTTCAATAATCACTTTTGTTTCATTTAATTCTCCACCACTTCAATTATTTTTAAATCATTATTATATAATAAAATCAGTATATTAAATATACTGATATTTTTTATGCTAATATTTTTACCTATACTTTCATAGACATCCATCAAATGGGATACACAATCATCGTTTGTGTGTACAACGGACTACCGCTTCACGAACTGATGTCGTTCGTTCTTGCATTACCACCTTTCAAGGTTGGAAATAATGAAGGATTTATAGTTTATATATGATATATATAGTATTTATAATGTCTTTATTCTTATATAATTTTTTATATAACACATACCTTTATGATTTCCATTTTTTGGGAATATGATAACTTCGTTTGTTGACGTGTGAACTACCGCCTCCTCAAAGTGATGTGATTCGTTCACACTATATATTGAATGTATTAAGGATGGTATTGATAAAAATATGTTACATATATGAAATAAATATGATACTATAATTATAATATACATACATACATACATACATATATATATATATATATATCATTTACTTTTCATTATTTTAAATACAACAAAGAAATTAAAGTATCATTAATGCGTACGTACAACCTACCATCTCCACGAACGATTCATTTAATTTCCTATATCAAAATATTATGGATTATTATAAATAAATATATTATAAATATATATTATAATTAAATCATTTTTTATATCCTGGATATTATTAAATCATGATCGACTTAATAAGAATAAAAATAAAAAGTCAAAACATACTCAAAAAACTAGGCAATTAACACCCGAAACAGTGAAAATAATGAAATATTATAAACATATAGGCAATAAGATATTATAATAAGACCATATATGATATTATAAATATTATTATGGTTCTATTATAATTTTTTGACATGTTAAAATTATTATATGGAAGGTTAAAGGATGTTCACCTGAAAGGAAACACAAGGTAAGTGACTTCGTCCTAATTTCCATTATTTGAGGCATAATTTATCATTGTGCACTTAATTTCTTATATATGGTGTACATACTGCCACTTTTACATGTAATATCAGGAATAATTTATTATTCATAGTATTTTTAGTTTCAATTGTAATTATTTCATCTAATGGGATTTGAACTTAAAATTACTAAGTGGTAATGAAATTTCATAACTCAGTTCCTTTTTCATTGGGTTATATTACTTCCCCATTATCATTAATATTATATGATTATATGTATAATTACTTTTAATATCTATTTATGAATTTATAATTCTTATATTTGTATTTATAGATGATACACATAATCAATTCATTGATCAATTCTCACTTCAACATTATGATCATTTTAAGGGTTTATTTCATAGTCTCATTCTAATTGAGATTGCTTATTCTTAAAATTCCATCAAATAAATTTATATAATCATCATTAAAAAACCCATTTGATTTTTTTCTAATATTTTTACTCAAAACCTTTTTTGTAGCAACCCAAACTTGATGTACATAGACATTACATCACTTTTTTAGAATACTTAATACATTAAAAAAACAACCACCCAAAGACCATATTAGTTCGGTGCCTTTGTAAACTTGGAACACATTATTATAATTTGGTGAAAGATATTAAAAATATCCCATAAATATATCCCCCTTTATTACCCCTAACTAAAAACTTTTTCTATAACCTGTGGAAAAGAAACATAAGAAAGGGTGATCTCAGATGCTCAGTAAGGGTAAACATGGAAGATATGTAAGAATAATAAGAATATAAGGGTATGAAAACATGATAATAACATTTTAATATCATATCCTACATATAAAAATATCATATACCTTATTCATGGAATAAATATTGGAATTTAATAAGACATGAATCATAAGGAAATAAATAACATAATCCATGAAATCATAACATAAGAATAAGACATCAAATTTGTGGCTGACACATAACAATATAAAATGAATTACATAGTAGTAAATAAATCACTACCAAGTCCATATTAGTAGTATAGGTCCACTTCCCATAACATATTGGTAGTCATGGTTCACTTCTATAACCATATTGGTAGTCATGGTTCACCCCCCATAACCATCTTGGCAGACAAGGTCCTTCAGGTATATCTCCTGAGATATAAATCCTTACCCAACGCATTGGAGGGAGATATAGGTACCACCCATATCATAATGAAATCATACATATATGTTCCACAAGATCATAAAAAATCAAATCATAAACCATTAAATGAAATGGGAATCATAAACATGTAATCATATCATAACTTGTGGAAAATATATAGGTCTCATAATCATTTCATCAGAAGCATAACTCGTGAAAAGAAGTGGGTTTATTAAAAATCATGCCATCAAAGAATAAACCATTCATATAAACAATATTAATAGTATTCTTGAACTATAACAAAGTATGTCAAATTGTATGGGGAAGGATTTTGAATGATAACTTAGAACATGAAATTTTCTTAAAAATCAATTTTTAAAAAATAAAACACTTTCAAAAACCTTTCCTTTTAAACCAATTTGAAAAAATATAAAAGAATAATGAAAAATCATTTAAAAATTTTATTAAGGAAAATATCCTTTCTTCTTTGAAATCGTTTCCTTTTCTTAAAATATCGTTCAATTTTAAAAGAAAAAATTTTATTTGAAGATAAAATTGTAATCTTGTAAGATAGTCTTCAAGGTAATAAGGTTTCCTGAAATCATAGAAATCCGTTCAGGTCATATAAGTTAAAATAAAACATTTTTCTTGTACTTTTTTCAAAAAAGTCAAAAAAGTACCTCATTAGAAAAACAACAGAATATTCATTTCAAAACATTTAATAAAAATTAATACATAGGTAAAAATAAGTTTAAATGATTTTATAATAATATTAAAAAAAGTAATTAATTTTTAGGAAACATAGATATGTAAGATAAATATTCCCCCAATAAATACTTACGTATAAACAATATTGGATAATAAACAGATTGTGAAATTAAACTTTAAAACTTTATAATCAGTAGAATTGTATGAACCATGAAAGAAAGAAAATTATATGGAATTAAAAATACCATAATATTATATTTAAGACTCATAAAATTTATTCATTGGTAGTATATACACCACATAGAATAAACAAGTAGTGTATGAGGCATGTGTCTCACAAAAGTAAAGGTGAGACAAAAATCTCTTACCTTAGGTCTGATTCCCTCTGTATGTGTTTGAAACCCCAATATAGTGGTTTTAAACATATTATTAACTTATAAAAGAATAATAATAATATTTATTATATCATATATGATTCATTTATGACATTATATTACCAGTTTATTAACAATTTCAAGTTAAATCCATGTTTCGGGTAATAACCGCTTTGTTTATCATACGTGTTTTGACTTGTGATTATTGATACTATTACTTAAACCATGATTTAATTATTTATATAATTTAAAACATGAATTATATATCATTTCTATTCATCATATAAACATTTATAATAATCTATAAAATATAGATATATGAAATGCAATACACCGTTCTTGGAGACGGTAAGCCATACGTACGCATGAACACTATTTCTATTTTCTTATCATACTATATGGAAGAAGGTAAGTTAAATATATATATATATATATATATATATATATATTATTAAATTATCATTATTATGTCATATATTTCATATTTATTCATTACATACATTTTTATAATCATTCTTGAAATGGTTAACATGGAAGACGATTCTCATCGTATTGTGGAGACGATAGGTCGTACGTATGCATAAGCAATCATATCAATCTATTAATGGTAAAAGGGTGATAATTAGATGGTATATTAATTATTAAAAATAAATATAATGTCATATTTATTATCTATATCCATTATATCCATTATTATACCCATCTAAATAAATTAGTGATGAAAAACATATTACAACACGGTGCGGAGATGGTAAGCCTTAAGTACACACGTGTGGTACTTTCATTTTTTTTATAAGATGAATAAAAGGTGTATATGGTTGTTAGATAGTTATAATAACATATTATCATATAGTTGATACTGTGTTTATTACTTTATAATGGAATAAACACATGAATAGTAAGTATAGGAAGATACGAAATTGAAAGAGTCGATAAGGAGATTACATCTTCTTCAACGATCACCTTCTAGATCTCCTCTTAGGGTTACTAAAGTTGGTCTTTTGAGAAGACAAAAACCTCCAGAATGTTACTAGGGAATTAGATAAGGGAAATGGGTAGGGTTTGGTCGATCTTAAAGGCTCAAAGTGGTGTGAGTAAGTAATGTAGGAGGTTCACTTTTATAATTGAGGTGGGGATAACTTTTAGAAATCCCCAAAATATTAAAATATAATAAGATTATTATAGATCTAAATACTTACAAACGAACCATAAATGAAAATTATAAGACATATTCTACCATATACTACCCCCTTGTGATTATTTAGTTTCTTTTTATTTTTAAAATAATATAATAATAAATTAATTCAATAAGATGTCATTATTGTCAAATTTAATACTATTCATTTAATTTGACTTCAAATACATCAAGACATAGTGGGAATTCGAATATAATTCTTTAAAAGATCTATAATATATCTTATAGATCTAGTAAATTTTTTATACATATTAACTAATTCAAAATATATCAAAATTAATATTATTAAAATCAATTATTACATTTTTCTGTTAAATAAATAAATATTGTTCTAGAATTGAAGAAGTTTATAAGGTAATTATATAACTTATAAAAATTCAAAATAATTTTATATAATGGAAATAATTTCATTTATATCAAAATAGACATTTAGATTCATTCATATCTTGATTTTTTTCTATGTGAACATATAAAAGATTTTAAATACAAGAGAGTGATACTTTGTAACTATATTTGATATAAATAATATATAATTTATTTTCTTGGAAAAGTTCCATTTAAACAACTAAAAATCGATAATAAAGTGATAAGGGTTGAATCCTATTCATCCAATAATTTTTGGACAAGTTTTGGTTTTATTTTAAACTTTACAATTTTTATTTACCCTTAATTATTCTATTGGAATTTTAATCATAGTAACAAAATTTTAAATATTAAGAGGTTATAAATTGTTACTTACATGAGGTCAATTATCCGTATAATGTAGTTCCATCTGACATTAATATTTAGCATAGGGGGATATGCCTTTCCTTAAGGTGTCTCTATTAAAGGAAGTCATCTATGGAATCCACGGAGCACCTGTTCTTCAACAGTGAGTGGGCTAAGTTGATATGGAGGTCGTTTGGGCAGTTTAGAAGCTAGTATAATCAAGTCTTTACCACCAAATCATTCCTTCAGTGCTGGTTTCATGGTGAAGAAAGATCCAATAGAGAGAGAAAGGCCAGAACCATCATTCTCAATGTAGGTTTTTATATTCTTTGGTCTTCCAGAAATGGAAATCGACATCAGCATATCTTAATCTCTTCCACGAGTATCATCTTAAAAACTATAAAATTAATTCTTGATCTCTAAAGGTTGTGTAAATATGTGGTTAATTCACCTTCCCTCATGACATTATTTCCATCCCATCTCTCCCTCAACAATAATCCTTCAGCTCGGGGTACATGGATTAGATGGAGGCCTCCCCTCTTAAGGAAAAAAACTTAACGCCGATGGTTCTTGCAGTATGGGTTACATGTAGGGTGGTGGAGTTATTAGAGATCTTGGTGGATCTTTTGTGGCTTCATTTTCAGCTTTCTTTGGGAGTGGTGATTTCTTTCAAGTGAAATCTCTTTCCATGTTAACTGGATTGCTACTTTGTAATTAGAGGCACATTCCTATTATGAAGATTGATAAAGATTCTTTAACAATCAACAATTATTTTTAAGTTATGGGAACTATCTTGTGGTCCATTGAATGTTCGATCAGGATATATAAGGGCCTTATGCATAACCAAATGTCCATCCTTCGTACCTAGCGTGAGGGAAATGTGGTGGTGGAATTTATTGCTTCTAGAGCTTCTCAGAATGACCATCTCCTTATTTTTTCGAACTTGGGAACCTTTACTCCAAGGGGTATCACTTTGTTTGGGCCAATTCTCTTAGATTGCATTATTTTAGACCTCCTTAACGATTTTTCTTTGTAGGCTTTTCATCCAATTTTCCATCCAATAAATAAAAATTATTTTCTGGTTATATTCTTACCCAAGTGGTTTAAAAATGTTATAATTTTGTCCTAAGGTTGATTTTTGTAAAATCTCACTCATAAAAAGAAATTAGGACATGCGTTAGGATAATTTTATAATGTTAAAATATTATTTTTACCATTAATTACGGAATTTACCCTTTACTCTGGTAAATAAAAATACTAAAGTTACTATTCACCAAAAATTAAGTTGATCCTATTAGACCAAAAATTTCATAATTATTACAACTGTGTATGTCCATTTTTCTAAATTCAGTTCATAGAATTAGAAAATTTAAGTTTAACACTAATCCCACAGATGTGGCGAGAAGGTGATAAAAATAATGTTTAAAAGTTCAATAATTTTTTATATCTAATTTTAATATAAAAACGATTCCAATGAACTAAATTAGATTAATATATGTATAATTTATCTATAGTGACTTTAAAATAAATTTAAAATATAATAATTATTTAAAATACAAACATAATTTTTAACTACAATACAATACTTTTCACTATTCATCAAAAATGAAACTTCTCAAAAAAATACTAAAAATTCACCCTAAGTTAATTTTGACATTAAAAATTAAATAATTATATTTCAAAGAGTGTCTAAAATTAATTTTATTATTGTTCACAGAAGGACATAAAAAAGAAGTTTCTTTAAGAAAATAATATTTCTAAACATATAAAGAATTTACCAAAAATTATACATTCCATTATAAATATGTTCTATTTATGTGAAAACATTATAAATAATATTTAAAAAATAGTTATTACTATTCATACTACTATGTTTAATTTCTAGGTTATAATTTTCTCATTTAAATAATTATAATAACCAAGTGTTGTTTCACTGAGACTCAATGTTGCTTATAGCACAAGTCAAGTCGGTGTTGCATGTAGTGCAAGATTAAATTAGTGATGTGTATTATGTAATCCAAATTAAGTGATTTTATATAATAATAATAAAACTATACTCAATATTACGTGAAGTGAAAAATATCAAAAAGATTAAATTAATTCAAAAAATACAATTCACAAAATCTCGGGGTGTTGCATTCTACCCCCATTAAAATGAAGTTTTCACTTGAAATTCATTTGGGTTATCAAATGTTTAATACTTTAAAGTTTATTTCATATAAACCCACATTGAAAAAATTAATTCTAAAACATCCTTTTAAAATGGAAAATTTGGAAAATAAAAGTTACCCAAAGTAAATCATAACTATGTCTCTACGTATAAGAACATAAGTGAAGATTTGAGCATGAAGGAATAGTGTAAATAATCATAGAGATTGATAAAAATCACTAATCACAAGAAAGTGGGTGGTCAAGAGAAAGTTAAAAATCATAAAACCATAAAATAAAGAAGCATGAAAGAGGTCATTGATATCATAAAAAATGATGATAATATGATACCCTTTTACATCATGATCCATTTTACTAATGTTGAATAATTTTCATGAGGATATATACTAACATTATTTTAGAACAATGTCACCCATTTATTTTTCCTTGATTAATTCCAAATTCATCTCTTATTTTAAGAAATGAATTATAATTTATCACTACTAAAGTGTTAGCAGCTCATGAGATCCATAAATAGAATGATAGGTCATTCCATCTATCTTTATCACAACAAAAAAGGTTAGAACAAGTTATCAAATATGCATAATTAAACCTATAGTGAGATAATACTTTAATCTAACAAACTTGATCCAAATTTTAACTTAAAATTTCTATTAATGGATAACATTATAATCTTTTTGAAAGTTGAAAATCAAAAAACTTTAAAAAGAGGTTCACTAAATGAGTTTAACATTTATCTACCATATATCATAAGGAAGTTCTTGGTTTTCACATTCCAAACATATGAATACCTTAATCATGTATTCTATTAAAACATGGTAATAACCTAAATTACCATAAAACCTTAGTGAAAACATGAATTCTTTAAAAAATTAACTATTTCCTCATCCTATAAATCCAATAATTCTATAAAATATATCCATGAAATCATAAACCATATTTTAATCTTATCAGTCCCAAGTTCATCAATAATATCCCATTTATAATCAAATATATATTTATCTAATTATACTAACATAATGTGCATATTAAGGGTTATCATTCCCTTAATCACATGTTTTCAAAAAATATTACCTTACCACCTCAATCAATTTTCTAGGTCTATAGAAATTTTCAAAATATACTTTCCATTCCTTAATAAAAATCTTATAATTAAATTACTTATATATTTCATGATTTTTATAACATAATCTTTTAATTCCAAAACATATACGCCTAAATCATCCAACTTTATTCTTAAACCATTACTAAGGATCCATAATCTTATTCATTACTGAAATATGAATCGCGTCTTAATGTTCATCAACCTTAATCTAACCAAGCTTCTTAGTTTTAATTTAAACATCGATGTTATAACATCTAATACCTTTCACATTTTGTTTTCAATCTCTTTATCCTCACCAGTAGAACCAATACTTGTACTACCTTCTTGTTTATCTTCATGATATTTCCACTTAGGAAATAGATTTTCATAATTCCCGTACTTTTCACATTTGAAACACTCAATGTTAACCATGTTCCATCTAGTTGTCACTATTTACTAAAATTATAAAGCATAGCATGATAAAAATTTATCATAATGGAAAAACACATAATCAAGGGGAGGTACTTTGAATCTATAACATATTATATTTAATCCTAGGTTATACATGATCATTACCAAAATCCTAAGATTGTAACATATACTTATACTTATCCTTAGAGACATCCCTAGATATATACTTAGAAATATCTCTAGGTATATCACTATTTTTTTACATTCTAGTTTCCAAAGTTTGACTAAACTTTCATTATAATAACAACTATAGAGACCCAGTCTTGACTATTATATACATTACATAAAATTTTCAGAATACTTAATACATTACACAAACAACCTCCCAAAGACCATATTTGTTTAGTGCCATTGGAAACATGGAACACATTCTTCTAATTTGGTGAAAGATCTTTAACATCTCCCATAAAGATATTCCCATTACCCCTAACTAAAACCTTTCTTTATAGACCAAAGAAAGGAAACATAAGAAGTGGTGAGCTCAAATTCTCAGTAAGGGTAAATATGGAAGATATATAATCATAATAAGACATAAGTATATGAAAACATGAGCATAACATTTGAATATCATTTTCTGCATATTAAAAGATCATATGAATGAGTCATGGCATAATGATTGGAATTTCATAAGACATGGATCATAATGAAATAAAGAACATAATCCATGAAATTGCAACATAATAATAAGACATAAAATTTTTGGAAGACACATAATCATATAAAATGATTTCCATAGTAGTCAAGGCATTGTTTCAAAGGCCATTTTAGTAGTATGGGTTCACTTTCCATACCATCTTGGTAGTCATGGTTCACCCCATAACCATATTAGTGTACAAAGTCCTTTATTTATATCTCATGAGATATAAATCTTTACCCAATGCATCAGAGGGAGATATCGGTCCCACCCATCTCATAATGAAATCATACATACATGTTCTACAATATCATAAAAAATTATATCATAACCCATGAAATTAAACAGGAATAATAAACATGTAATCATATCATAACTTCTAGAAAAGATACAGGTTTCATAACCATTTCATAAAAATAATAACTTGTGAAAAGAAGTGCGTTTCTTAAGCATAAATCCATCAAAATATAAACCATTCAGAGAAATAATATGAATGATATTCTTGAACTATAACAAATTATGTCATCTTGGATGGGGAAGGATTTTTAATGATCACTTGGAACATAAAATTTCCTTAAAAATAACTTTTTAAAACATAAAACACTTTCAAAACCCTTTCCTTTGAAACCAATTTGAAAACATATACAGGAATCATGAAAAATAATTTAAACATTTCTTGAGAAAAATATCCTTTCTTCTTTGAAATCATTTTCTTTTCTTAAAATTCCATGAAATTTTAAAAGAAAAAATTTTATTTGAAAATAAAATTTTAATAATGTATGGAAAAATTTAAGTTAATAAGGAATCAAGAAATTATAGAAATAAATTCATGTTGTATAAGTTAAAATAAAATATTCTTCTCATACTTTTTTCAGAAAAGTCAAAAAGTACCTTGTTAGAAAAATGACAAAAGATTCCTTTCAACCCGTTTAATAAAAAATCATACATAGGTAAAAATGAGTTTAAAAAAATGAAAAAGAATATTAAAACTATATTGGAATACATTTTTAGGAAACATAGGCATGTAAGATAAATATACCCCAGCAAATACTTACATATAAATAATCTCAGACAATAAAGAGATTGTGAAATTAACCCTTACAGCTTTATAATCTGTAGAACCGTATGCCCCATGAAAGAAAGAAAATTATATGGATATGAAAATAGCATAATATTATGTTTAAGACTTATAAAAGGAATTCATGGGTAGTATATACACCACGTAGAAGAAACAAGTAGTGTATGATACATGTGTCTCACAGAAGTAAAGGTGAGACAAAAATCCCTTACCTTAGGTTTGATTCCCTCCATACATGTCTGAAACCCATGTATAGTGGTATTAAACATATTATTAACTTTTAAAAGAATAATAATAATATGTATGATATTATATATGATTCATTTATAACTTTATATTACCCATTTATTAACAATTCCAAGTTAAAGAAATGTTTTGGGTAATAACTGCTTTGTTTATCGTATGTGTTTTGACTTTTCATTCTTGATCCTCTTAATTAAATCATGATTTACTTATTTTCAGATTGTAGAACATAAATTATATATATCATATATATTAATTATATAAAATTTATAATAATATATAAAAGATAGATATATGAAATGTAATACATTGTTCATGGAGACAGTAAGTCGTACGTACGCATGAACATTGTTTTTATTTTCTTATCATACTGAATGGAAGAAGGTAAGTGAAATATAAGTATATATATTATTAAATTATAATTATTATGTAATATATTTTATATTTATTCATTATATACATTTTTATAATCATTCTTGAAATGGTTATCATAAAATATGATTCTCATCGTGTCGTGGAGACGGTGGGGTGTACGTACACACGAGCAACGATATAATTTTCTTAATGGTAAAAGGGTGAGGAATTAAATGGTATATTAATTATTTAGAATAAATATCATGTCATATTTATTATCTATATCCATTATATCTATAATTATACCCATTAAAATATAAAGTAGTGATGAAAAATAGATTACACCATAGTGTGGAGATGATAAGTTGTACGTATGCACACGTGATACTTTCATTTTTTGTAGGATGAATAAAAGGTGGGATATGATTGTCCCATAGTTATAATAACATATAATAATATAGGTGATACTATATTTATTACTTTATAATGTAATTAAAATATGAAGAGGAAGTAGAGGAAGATACGATTTTGAAAGATTTAGTAAGGAGATTACCTCTTCTTCGGCAATCTCCTTCTAGATCACCTCTTAGGGACACTAGAGTTGGTCTTTTGAGAAGATCAGAACCTCTATAATGTTAATAGGGAAGTTTAGAAGTGAAATTTTTAGGTTTTTATCTATATTTAAGGATCAAAGTGGTGTGATGAAGTAATAGAGTAGGTTCCCTTTTATAATTGAGGTGAGGGGCACTTTTGGAAATTCCCAAAATATTAAAATATAATAATATTATTCTAAATATAAATACTTAAAAACGAACCCTAAATGAAAATTATAATAAATTTTTTACTATATACTATCCCCTAGTGATTATTGAATATTTTTGTGATTTTTAAAATAAATTAATAATAAATTAATTCAATAAGATATCATTATTGTTAAATTTAATATTATTCATTTAATTTGACTTCAAATACATCAAGAATAGGTGGGAATTAGAATATAATTCTTTTAAATGTCTATAATATATCTTATATATTTATTTAATTATTTATACACATTAACTAATACAAAATATATTAAAATTAAAATTATTAAAATCAATTATTCTATTTTTCTGTTAATTAAAAAAATATTATTCTAGTATTGAAGAAGTTTTTAAGGTAATTATATAACTTATAAAAATTAAAAATAAATTTATATAATTAAAATAATTCCATTTATATCAAAATATACATTTATATTCATTCATATCTTGATTTTGTCCTTATGTGAACACATAAAAGATATTAAATACAAGAGAGTGATACTTTGTAACTATCTTTAATTTAAATAATATATAATTTATTTTCATGGAACAGTTTCTATTAAACAACTAAAAATCAATAACAAAGTGATAATGGTCTAATATAATTCATCCAATAATTTTTGGACAAGTTTTTGTTTTATTTTAAACCTTATCATTTTGATTTACCATTAATTATTCTATTGGAATTTTAATTGTGGTAACAACATTTTACATATTAAGATGTTATAAATTATTACTTATATGAGGTCAATTGTCCATAAATGGACACTTTATAAAATTTTAAACCTTATAATAAAATATTTGTATTTTATAAATATTTTTATGATTCTTAATTAATCAAATAAAATATTATTTTTATAAAATACACTTAGTGTTAATTTTAACACTATTCACAACTTTGTCTTTAGATAAAACCTAAATAGAAATATAATTTCAAAAAAAACGCATTTAATATACTCCTAACATGTCAAAGTCACCTATAAAATTCTTTTGGGACATTAATTAATTCAAATTATATTTATTTTAATATTTTTTATATCATTTATTTGATATTTCCTTGGATTAAACAATTATTGCATCATCATTGTGTAAGCCTTTAAGGTAATTATTTATTTCCTAAAAATTAAAAATAAATTACTATGATAAATATAATAATTTTAACCTTAAAATAAATATTTATAATGTAATTTCTATTTTGTATTAAACTATATTAAAAATAATTTACTTATTAAAATTATGAGTATGACATTTTTAACTTATCATTAAATAAAATATAATAAATGTTACATTCTTACCCAAGGAACTTAAAAATGTTATAATTTTGGAATAAGGTTTATTTTGGTCTAATACCACTCATCCAATTAAATTAGGTCAATTTTTAGGGTAATTTTATAATATTATAATATTATTTTTACCTTTAATTACCTGATTTACCCTTAACTATGGTAAATAAAAATACTAAAGTTACTATTCACCAAAAATTAATTTGATCCTATTAGAAAAAAAAATTCATACTGATTAAAACCATGTTTTTTTATTTTTCTAAATTCAATTCATAGAATCGACAAAATTAAGTTTAACACTAATCCCGCATATGTGGCGAGAAGGCGGTAAAAAGAATGTTTAAAAGTTCAATAAGTTTTTATATCTAATTTTAATATAAAAATGATTCTAATGAACTAAATTGGATTAATATATGTATAATTAGTGTGTTTTTATTTAAAATCAATTTAAAATATCATAATTATTTAAATGAAAACCACAATTTTTAACTACATTGCAGTATTTTTCACTATTCATCAAAAAAATAAAATTTCTCATAAAAATACTTATAATTAATCCTAAGTTAATTTTAATATTAAAAAATCCAAAATGATGTTTATTTTACCAAATTAAATTTCTAAGAGTGTCTAAAATTAATTTTATTATTGTTCATAGAAGGACATAAAAAGCAGTTCCTTTACCCCGAATGGCCCAAAGGCCTTCTTTTTAATTTATTTTGGTTAATACACCTTTTAAGGGTTGAAGGGGAACCATTAAATGACCTATATGCCCAAGTAAAAAGTCTCATACATGACCCAATACATGACCTTAAATGCCCAAGACCTGACACACTTGAAACAGTCCCTCCCCAACATCTACATCTTGAAGACACCTAGCTCCCCACCTCACTTGGTTGATTGGCTAGCATTTCCCCATGTAGAGATGCATGATACCTGGTCCTGATGATAGTTTACATACCCTCTCATTCTTCCAATCTAGAAATATCTACTCTAGTGGTGTCCATTTTTGCCCTGAATCCTCTTTTGGGCATGCTCCTATTTGGTATGCCCTTCTTTGGTCTTTTCTATAGCCTGAAGGCCATTGGTGTCCCGAAGGACCTATAGCCCAAAGGCCCTGTGGATCGAAGTCCTTTAGTGGCCCAAAGGCTCTGATACCCTTAGGCCCAAACCAGTGGCTCGAAGGGCCAAATAAAATGAATATTTTTAGCTACTATAGTACCAAACAACACCTACTACAGTGCAACTACAGTAACCCGTAAATTCACCCTCACCTGAATTTGATCATGGGTCTCTTGGATGTCAATAAAGAGCCTCTACCACTCTAGTACATGCTCATTGGAAGTAGTTCCTTTAAGAAAATAGTATTTCTAAACATATAAATAATTTACCAAAAATTATACATTTCATTATAAATATGTTCTCTTAATTTAGAAACATTATAAATAACATTTAAAAAGTAGTTTTATTATTCATACTACTATGTTTAATTTCTAGGTTATAACTATCTAATTTAAATAATTATAATAATGAAGTGTTGTTTCATAGATACTCAGTGTTGCATGTAGCGCAAGCCAAGTCAGTTTTGTATGTAGTGCAAGCTTAACTTGGTATTACGTATTATGTAATCGAAACTTAGTGCTTTTATATAAAAATAAAAACTATACATAGTGTTACGTGAAGTGAAAAATATCAAAAAAAATAAATTAATTCAAAAACAATAATTAAAAAATCATAGGGTGTTACATTTTTTGTTAAATAGTACCATTTTACAACTCTTTGGTACTCAAAATTCTTTATAAAATGTTTTTAAGAAAACCATACTTCATTTCTCTCTTTGTTTAGAGAACTCATTTTCTTCTAAAACCCATTTTTTCTAAAAATGTTTTCAAAAGGGTTTTTAAACTTTCCAAAATGATTTATTAAATATATTTTTTACCATTTTTTTATTTTACAAATTTTTTTAAAGGAATATTCTTATCGCTTTACAAACAAGGAACTTTTATAACCTTTTTACCTTGAAAAATGAATGTTCTTTTTACCTTGTATTTCATATAATAATTTACCTGCCATTATTTCTTTGAAGCATCCATTGCAAGTTTAAAAGGTTAATTTTTAAAGAAAATGTTTTCTAAAGTGGTTTTCAAATAAAAGGGTTTTCAAAATAAAAAGGATATTTTCCTAAATAATATTTTTAAATGGTATTTTTATAGTATTTCTATTCACAAATGGCAAAAACCATATATCCTTACTCTAATTGAGATATGTTTTATTGATACCATCCTTATTCTTCCTCTAAATGGTTTCTAATTTCTTTGACAAAGGATAGTATTGACATTCACTACCTTGATTACATTGTTATCTCCTTGAAATATTTAATTACATATGATCATTAGACATTAAATTTCACCAAAATATCCATATTATTCATCATGGATATGTGCATTGCCTAAACCGTATACCATATTTACATTCGGTTCTATAAATTGATAGTTATTTTATTATTTGGGGAAATATTGTTAAATCCATATCCTTTATTAAATATAGATATTTTATAAGGCACATTATTTATTAATTAAATCGATTATTCAATATATAAGGATTTCTTTAGACATGCACTATACGGGTTGGGACTGGTTAATGCAAGCCCCTCGATGCATCGATCATCTCATGAGATGAAATCAGTAGGATGGCCTAAGATAATGGGTTTTACCTAGTATGTTTTAAATCATCCAAAGTATAGATATTTACGGTAAGGTATCATGTGCATGGGAACCAATAATTGAGCATTTCCTTTATTTTGATTCATTTATTATTATCCATTTGATATTTACTATGAAAAAAATATATGGATGCATTTCATTCTCAGTTTATTGATTAAATGACATGTGTTTTCAGTTATTTACCTTTCCATATTTATTCTTCCTTATCTTATCATGATATTAATGTTATTTAAATTACATGTGTTTTTAGTTATGTACCTTTCCATATTGTTTGCACACTTCCTTATCATTTTATTGATTATATGTAATGTGTGTTCATATATTTACCTTTCCATAATGGTTATGCTCATTGATTCATTATTACTTCCACTATATTAAAACTTACTAAGAATTTGAGCTCGCCCTTATTTTTTTTCCTTTCCCCAAGATTCCTTAAAGTGTACTAATAAAGATATTCAAGGATATGCTAAATGGAATAAAGTTATTATCCTCGAAGAAAAAAAATGATGTCATTTGTGTATTCATTTGTAATACAAGACTCGTGTGTGTATCTTGTTTATCAAGGTTACTAAATTTTTCAATCCTTTGGAACATGATTTACCTGTATCTTATGCTAATGTAATGGTAGTAGGCACCAGATTCTGGATTTCTATGGTTAGGTCACTACATTATTAACATCACAAGTGAAATGTGGTAAATTCACTTAGTGAATCTCTTGAGAAAATAAATCAAGAAAGGATATTGGCCCATGTAACATATGGTTTAAAAGTATTTGGATAATAAATATGTGGTTGATGCCAAAGAATGAAGTTTTTTTTAACTGGTGGATAAGATATCCCCAAGGGGGATTGAATAAGATATCCCAAAGGGGGGGTTTAGATTTCTTGGAAACATTCCCTACATCAAGGGGAGATAATGTGAAAATGATGTTCACTCCCATAAGGAGGGGAAGAAAGAAAAGTGTATCCCAACATTTTTATAAGTTTAGAAATAACCTTTGTATTTGAAATTCCCTTTATATTATAGTGAAAATTAGGGGGTGATTAAAAATATATATTGAGAGGAAGAAGATATCATTAAATGGAAGAAGTTACTTCCAAGGGTGCATTGAATAAGGGGAAACAAAATTATGTTGTGCATTTTCAAAAAAACATGGTGTGATATTTTTAGAAATACCAAAAATGATGAAGAATATATTTGCTTCCATCTCAATGAAGTAAGTTGTATTTTTTGATAATAGAACAATATCATTACTGACAATACATAGAGAATATAACCAAAGTGTTTAAGTGATTCTTGGGATATTTTTTTATCCCAAAGTGATGTATAAGATATTTTTTTGAAAACAAGCTTCATAGATATGTCTGTTGAAGTTTTGAAAAAGTGATTATTAGCCATGTGGAGAAGTATAGAAGATAGATATAATGAAGAAATATGGGTTGTGTGTTTAATATTTAAATAAGGATGCTATAATATATGGTCGGTGATAATTTATGTGATCCGTGTAAGGGTAACATATGTCTTACGTAAGGGTTTCATGAAATCTTATGTCAGGGTACCCTACCTTGCATAAGGGTAGCATGATTCATCCATTTAAGGGTATATGAAGATTCTTGTAGGCTATGTAAATGTACCCTTCCTTGTTTAAGGGTATCATTCTTTAGCCACATAAGGGTACAAGTAGCTCACTTGAGTGTAAATACTCATCCACATAAGGGTACAAGCTGCTCTTGTATGGGTAAATCCTCACCCACATAAGGGTACACAAAGATGCATAATGGCATCCATGATGCCACATATGGGTATACACTCATATAAGTGTATCCACTGCTTGAATAAGGGTATTCAAGATCTTACTCAGCTCACATAAGGTTCACTCTCAACTCACGTAATGGTGTGAGGTTGTGTAAGGGAAATATGATAAGATCACGTATGGGTAGCCACTCGTGTAAGGGTATCTATGAGTTTACCATGTTTCAGTACATGTGATAATAAAATTTAGAGAGTTTTAATAAATTTTATAGAAACATATTTTAAATGCACTGTCATGGGTTCCCTCAAATGATTAGTGGTTTTTGGGTACTTAGGTGCAGCAGAGTGGCTGACCTAGGTCGTCTCTCAAAGGAGGAAGTAAATTTGACAACTTATTAAAGGTATTTTGAAAATAAAATAAAATGGAATAATAACACTACTTGAAAGGATGTGGGGGTTTTTTAGCACTCATAAATCTAGAATAATTTTTATGGAATAAGATTGTATAATTTTTTTTGTTTTTATTTTTGAAATAATGTTCAATTAAAAATAAACAACAAGAAGATGTTTTTTAGAAAATATTTTAAAAGTTGCAATTGATCTAACTCTACCTATTCAATAATTTATTAATCATTATTATTTAAATTAATATCCACTTAATTATGATCCCTTAATATGTTAAATCCTGAACCCTACGAGAATTAACTTTACCACAAATATGAAGTGAATTTAACCCTAGGCTAACTTCGGAACATGCAATCGTTGCACCCTACTTTGTTTGATGTTATAAGGTTTGCTAATGGTTAGTGGTAAATTAAGGAACAAATCCTCTATATAAATTAGAATTAATTGATTTTAGGGATTATATTTTAACACTGAAAATTGATCTTGTGTGGTTTTGAATTACCAATTAAGTTCGCGCTCTCACAATTCACACAATTCTCAACCTCGCGTGATTTGTGTTTATTGTTCAATTGCTTGATTAGTTTAATTTAAATTAAAAAATCAATTAATATATCATATTATGTGAATTATATTATCTCATTGATTCAAAATAAATGAATGAAGGATGTGAGAGGTAGATCGATTACTAAAAAAGAACTCTTCTTCTATGGGCGGTGTAGTCATCGTAGAAACATTTTGCATTTGCAAAGGTTTAGAGATGGTAGAACCCAATCTCGTTTCTAATCTTGATTCCAAAAAAATAGGAAGATTAATAGAATAATAAATTTGAACAAAACATAAGAAAATATAATAAATAAAATAATAATAAATAAGTTTATTACACAAACAAAATCATTACAACACGAAGAAGAAGAAGAAGGCTTCATCGAAGGGATCCTTGCTTCAAGAGATACCCTTGTTGAAATGGTTGTAAAATTAGAGTGTATCTACTTATCCTATTCCCTAAACTTCCTAATTCATGTTCCAACCCCTCTAAATGATAAAAACGCTAATTTGTAGAGTGTAGGGCAGGCTGGGTTTAAAGAGGTTTCAAGTGTGAATGGGGAATCTCGACCAAATATTTTAATCTAAATTGCACCGCTCATTTGACCTCAAAAACGCGTAAACCAGTTGTTCTTCCAGAATAAGGATTTTTGAAAAATTAGGTTGGAGATATCCTCTAAAAATTTGGGCAATAAAAGCTTGGATGAAGAAGTTATGGCCCAAATACAGAACCAATGTCTAATCTGGAGGGCCCAGACCACCTTTGACTTCATGTTCTATTTAGTCCAACCAAATGCATGATTTAGATATAATTTAATAAACAAAAGTTGTACCACATTAAGTCATTAACATAGTTAAAAATGTTCAAGTTCAAATAATAATTATTAAAATATTTATATTTGAAATACTACAATGCACTATAAAGGGTAAAACTGGATTTTCTATCAAATTTTCAAATGAATGATCTAATCCCAAATATTTTATAAATAAACATATTTAACACAATGTGATTAAATTTTATCATTTATTATCAATAAAATATTACAATAAAAATGTGTTTTATCAACTCCCCCACACTTTCCCTTTTACACTCCTGGGTAAAACCTCATATCATGTATTCAAAAAAATTGTGAAAAGATATGAATATTCAAATTTCTCAATCCACAGTGAAAATATAGGAAAAGTAAGAATAAAATAAAAGTCAATATCAATAAATTTTAAAGTCATTATCTCATAAATTATGTCAAAAAAAATCTAATGAGATTCATAACACCAATCATAGCGAAACAAGTCATGGGTCTACCATGCCACTAATTCTCCACGTATGTGTGTGCTAACCATTCCAAGCTTGTCTCTTCGCCCTTTAAATAGTATATTCAGGTCAATAAAAACGTTTCTTCTTACTTGATTCTATTCCAACAAACTTGTTCAACATCCTTTACAATCAAATTCCAAAACCCACTCATTTAAGCATTCCCAGAAGTCAAACCATGAACTCCTGACCTAAATATCCCCACATGTTGTACATTTCTTCACTCCCCTATTTATTGACCTTTTTTTTGATTTTTTTTTTTTGATTTTTTTATAGAGGTCATACAATAGTCAGATATTAGGTGTAAACACATAGGCCAATCTAGTACAGTGATGGAAACAATCAGAAGAAAAACAAATGTATGGAAATACCATGTTATAAGTTGAAAAGGATTACCTACCCTGAATATACATTCAATTAGGTAAGAGAAACTCACAAGTCATGATTGTGTGAAAAATTGTGTGGAGAAATCAATGACACAATTTACCATGAAAAATATCACAAATAATGATGTCAAAATCTAAAAGGTTTTATAATGACACAACTATTCATATCATCGATGACTTCAATTTTTATGAAAGTCAACCCTTGATGATGAAATATTACTCGTGCTTATATTTCTACCAATGAATTTTGAAAGCATACATTTTTTCTATATTCCACATGAGAATGTTACACGATATATTTGTTTCTTTTTTATTGATTTTTTTTGTTTTTTTTTTGTTTTTTGTTTTTGTTTTTTGAAAATTTTAACTAAAAAATTAATATAAAATATACATAAAACACACAAATGAAAATCCTAAATATCTACCCCAAAATGCCATCCCCTCCCCCGCGCATAAAATATTTCATTGTCCTCAATGTGAACCTATGAGATGATATATGCACATGAAATTTATAATTTTAATTAGGACAAAGAATATAAAAGTGAAAGGGTTAGGAATAGCCTGATATGCTCAAGTGATGACGGGGTCATGCAGTGTGATGAAATCCACTGCATCAGTAGGAAGTCCCTCAATGTATTTCTTCAAACGTTGCTCATTGACTGTAAAGATCCTTCCAGTGTCCTCTTGTGAAATATCTACTAAACCATAAAAAGCATTAGTCACAACACAAGGACCAAACCACCTAGAATGCAACTTACCAGGCATCAGATTCAGTCGTGAAATATAGATTAACACTTTCTCTCCAACTTGAAATTATCTTTTCTGGATCATTTTTTCATGAGATAATTTTGATCTTTCCTTGTAGAGCCTTGAGTTATCATATGAAGACAATAGAATTTCCTCAAGCTCTTGAATTTGTATCTTCCTTTGGATTCTTTCTTGGGCCAAATCCATGTTACATTTCTTTATAGCCCAATAAACCCGATGCTCAACTTCCATAGGTATATGATAGGATTTACCAAAAACAATCTGAAATGGGGACATACCGATGGGGGTATTGTATCCTATCCTATAAGCCCACAATACATCATCCAAGCACTTGCTCCAATCCTTCCTATTTGGCTGCACAGTTTTCTCCAAAATTTGTTTCAACTCCCTATTTGAAACCCCATCCTGGATATTTGTTTGGGGGTGGTATGGTGTTTATGTTTGTGTGTCACCCCATACTTCTGAAGGAGGGAAGCAAAATTTCAATTCTAGAAGTGTGTCCCTTGGTCACTGATGATGGCCTTTGGTACTCCAAAACCTAAAAAAAATCTGTGTCTTGACAAATTCCACTACAACATGAGAATCATCAGTCTTGGTGGCCTTAGACTCCACCCATTTACTCACATAATCAACAGTAACCAAAATATACAAAAACCCAAATGAACTAGGAAAAGGACCCATAAAATTGATGCCCCATACATCAAAAATCTCACAGAATAATATAGGTTGGTGGGGCATCTCATGTCTCCTAGAAATATTACTAGTGTGTTGGCAATGAGATCACGACTTACAAAACACATGAGCATCATGGAAGAAACTAGTACAATGAAATCCAGAGTCCAAAACTTTCCTAGCTATGCGTTGGAGTCCAAAGTTCCCACCACAAGAAAGTGTATGATAGAATTGCAGAACAGAATCAAACTTGTGATCAGGAACACACCTCCTAATAACTTGGTCACTACACATGTGCCATAAGTATAGATCATCCCATACATAAAATCTAGAGTCACTCTTTAATTTTTGGACTTGATGTTTTTTTAAATTTTTAGGAATTTCAGAGGCCACAAGGTAGTTCACTAAATCAGTATACCAAGGATTTGTACCTGATATGGAATAAAGATGCTCATTAGGGAAAGTGTCCCGAAGTGGTACCTGGTCCAATGTGTCATCCTCTAGTGTTCAAGTGAGCATAATCATGTGGTCTGCCACTAGGTTTTCCAACCCCTTCTTGTCCTTTATCTCAATATCAAATTCCTGAAGAATGAGAATCCATCGGATAAGTCCGGGCTCTGTGTTTGGCTTTTTCAATAGGTACTTCAGAGCTGCATGGTCAAAAAAAACAACTACTTTAGATCCCAATAAATATAAACAGAATTTATCTAAAGAAAATATGACAGTAAGAAACTCCTCTTATGTGGTTGTGTAATTTGATTGGGCTGAATCCAGTGTCCTTTATGAATATGAAATAACATGTGAACATCCCTCCACCCTCTAAGATAAGACAGCCCCAATTGTGAAGTTTGAGGTGTCACACATAAGCTCAAAAGTAAGCTCCCACCGTGGGGGTTGTATGATAGGTGGAGTGGTCAGACACTTCTTTAGCTCATCAAAGGAAGTCCTGCAAGAATCATCAAACACAAAATCAGAATCCTTTTGAAGTAATCATGGAATAGGAAGAGCAATATTACTAAAATCTTTGATGAAGCACTGATAAAATCCTACATGACCTAGGAAAGATCTAAAGTAACGCACACATGAAGGATAGGGTAAGGATTAAATGATATCTAACTTAGATCTATCAACCTCTATCCCATTTTTTGACACTACATGACCTAAGACAATCCCATTTTCTACCATGAAATGACACTTTTCAAAGTTTAAGACCGGATTCTTCTCAATACAATGATTCAAAACCTTTCCCAAAATAGAGATACAATCATCAAATGAAGACCCATACACTATAAAATCATCCATAAATACCACCATGCATCACTCAATGAAATCTAAAAAGAATACTCATCATGCATCTCTGGAAGGTACATGGGGCATTGCAAAGTCCAAATGGAATCCTTTGGTAGGAAAACGTATTGAATGGACAAGGGAATTTTGTATTATCCTAATCCTCCAGAGCAATAAGAACATTAGAATAACCATAAAATCCATCCAAGAAACAATAATGTGTTTTACTAGATAGTCTCTCAATCATTTGATCAATAAATGGGAGGGGGAAATGTTCCTTGCAAGTGGTTTGATTTAGTTTCCTATAATCAATATACACGCACCAACTATTTTGCACCCTCATTGGAAATAACTCATCTTTCTCATTTTTAAAAACTGTAACACCACTTTTCTTAGGAACAACCTGAGTAGGACTCACCCACTGAGAATCTAAAATGGGATAAATTATACCTGCCTCGAGCAATTTTTAAACCTCTTCTTTAACAACTTCCAGAAGGGTTGGATTTATTCTCCTTTGTAATTGCCTAACCAATTTAGCCTCATCCTCCAAAAGAATCCTATGCATGAAAATGGTGGGACTAATACCTGATATGTCAGCCAAGGTCCACCCGATTTCCTTAATGTTCTCCCTTAAAAGATTCAAAAAAATTTCTTCATGTTCAAAAGATAAATTGTTAGCAATGATAACAGGTAATTTCTCACCACTTAACAAGTATGAGTATTTGAGATTAGGTGGCAATGGCTTGAGTTCTAATGTAGGGGGTGATGTATGGATGGAGAAATTGAAGGAACTGAAATATTTGCACAATGAACATCATTATCAGAATATACATCATAAATATTAGAGAATAAAGCATCAAATCCATCATCATACTCAACATACATTTCATAATCAGAGTTTACATGATCAAAATCAGAATATTAGTCCATTTTAAAATCAAATCTAAGAGAGACTTGTTCATTATAAATAGGTGTGTAAGTAATCTTAGACATCAAACTAGAACCAATACTCATAATCTCCCTAAGCACATGATAATCAAATTTCATGGGGTTTTTATTTTTTGGTTCAAAATGGGAGATAAAAAATGCAGAATGGTTCTCTGAGGGGTAATTCATGGATTCCATAACATTAAATATCACAACTTCATCCCCAAACTCCATGGAAAGTGTACCCTCGTTGACATTTATGATAGTTTTTTAGTTTTAACAAAGGGTCTACCTAAGATAATGGGAGAATGATAACTTACCTGATCATCCTCCATGTTAAGCACATAGAAATCTGATGGAAAGATCATGTCTCTTACCTAGACAAGTACATCCTCAAGGACTCCCACTAGATATGTTGTAGCTCTATTTTCCAACTGCACCACTACTCTTGTCGGTTTGAACTCACCAACCTACAAAGAATAGAATACAGAGTGAGGCATCACATTTATGGAAGCTCCTAAATCACAAAGTGTGTCAGAAAAGTGTAACTCCCCTATGGTGCATGGGATGGTGAATGTATTGGGATCCTTGAACTTTGTTGGAATTTCTAGAGTTGGTGTAATTAGTGCTGACACATTTCTTCCAAGATTGATCCTATCATTTCCCTCGATCCTTCTTCAATTGGTAGAAAAGTTATTTTAAGAATTTCTCATACCTTGGGATTTTCTTGATAGCTTCAAGTAGAGGGATTTTGATCTCCACACACTTAAATGTGTCCAAAATATCTTTTTTCATTGCCTCATTAGCCATATTATTGGTTTTTACAACCCTATTTGGAAATGGAAGGGGTTTAGGAGGAACATAATCAATATTTTTCTTACCTTTATCTTTCTCCTTGGGTTTCTCCTCAGTTGGTTTGGAATGGGTCTTCTCTAGAGTTAAGGTGAATATTGGTGGAATGATAGGTGTAGATGTATCAGTTGTTTTTTTCCCACTTATCAATGTGATGGAACTGACATTACCATGATATTTGGAGTAGGTTAGGAAGGTATATTTTTATAATTCTTACTTACCAATTCATGGAGGGCGGTGGCAATCTGACTCATTTATGTCTTCAACTCCCTTAGCACTGAACCTTGACTCTTCAGCTCATTCTGTTATTTAAGAACAATTTGCTTCAAAAGTTTATCAGCGTTAGAATCTACCTTTGGTCAAGAGTTCCCTTGTTGTTGACTTGTTGATTCCTGAGCTTCAAATTGCCTTTGGGGTTGTTGGAAACCCTTTAGTTGGGTGGAGGCTGCTGGAAATTTTGTTGAAAAGGGGACCTTTATTATTGTCTAGATACATACCTCATGTTTGATTGATCCTTCTACCCTTGGTTGTATGTTGGAGCAAAGGAATCAATATTCTTTTGGAGATATGGTTGTTGTTGTTGCTGAAATGGTCTCCTAGTAAACACTGTTACACAATCTTTTGTTTCTTGTAGTTGGGGGAAACAGTCAGTTGGGTGGCTTGTCTCAGTGTAAATGCCACAAGGCCTTTAAGGAGTGGGTTGAGATATCTTTTGAGCCAAAGAAATTTTCCTCACCATAGTGGTCAATTCTTCTAACTTGGTATCTATTAAATGACTCTCAAGAGAAGAAGGACTTACCCAATGTACTCTCTTGACATGTGGTGTACCTCAATCGCCAAATTTTTAGGAGTTTTGGGATATCTTTTCAATCAACACACGTGAATATGTTGGTGTTTTGTCCACCAATTCTCCTCCAACTGCGACATCCACCATGCTTCTCTCCATAGGTGTGAGTCCTTCATAGAAGTATTAGATGAGGAGTTCCTCACTAATTTGGTGATGTGGGCATCTTGCACACAACTTCTTAAATCACTCCCAGTACTCATACATTAACTCTACTTAGGATTGATTGATCCCCTAGATCTCCTTTTGAATGGATGTGGACCTTGAATCTAGAAGAAATATCTGCAAAAAAAGAAATTTCAAATTGTTCCAACAAGTTACATCTTCAGGTTGTAAATAATACATCCAATATTTTGTGTCTCCATCAAGTGAGAATGGGAATAATCTTAGTTTTATTTGATCTTTAGATACGATTATTGGTTTTAGGGTTGAGAAAACCACATTAAATTCTTTAAGGTTTTTGTTTGGTTACTCACCAGATAAGCCATGAAACTTTGGAAGAAGGTGAATTAACCCAGATTTCAGTTCAAAGTCCGATTCAAGATTTGGGTATGCAATACAATTTGGTTGATAATTAATATCAGGTGAATCCAATTCTATAATGGTTATATTAAGTTTATTTCCATTATTTTCAGCCATTGGTTGTTTTTTATGGTTGAATTTTAATTGATTCCAATTTCAATGCTCTGAGAGTGGAGGAATTCTCCAACTGGTTGAATGTTGAAACTTCCTGTAGACTGAGAATGTTGGATTCAAGCTCAAAGGCTACATTAAATATCAACATCAATATCTAAGAGATATTCGGGATTAGTTCGTGTCATAAATCAAATAAAAATGAAAAGAAGAAAATTGTACCATAATAAAATAAAAGATAATAAGTTTGAGTTGATGGTCCAAAAAGAAGAATAATAAAATAAAAGAATAAGGAAAAAAATTCAGACTGGGTAAAGAAGGAATAAATAAGAGAAGAAGAGAATAAAATTTAAAATAAAATAAATACCTCTAATTGGTTTAAATAATTACTTTCCTCCCCGGAAACGGCTCTAATTTTAAAGTCGTTGTCGTCGGTTCCCTCAAATTTGAAAACTTATTAAAGGTATTTTGAAAATAACATAAAATGGAATAATAAAACTACTTGAAAGGATGTGGGAGGTTTTTTACCATTCATAAAGCTAGAAGAATTTTTATGGAAGAAGATTGTATAATTTTTTTTTGAAATAATGTTTGATTAAAAAGAAACAATAAGAAGATGTTTTTTTAGAAAATATTTTAAAAGGAATAATCGATCTAAATCTACCTATTCAATCATTTAATAATCATTATCATTTAAATTAATATCCACTTAATTATAATCTATTAATTTTTTAAATCTTAAACCCTATGAGAATTAACTTTACCACAAATATGAAGTGAATTTAACCCTAGGCAAACTTCGGAACATGCAATCGCAGCACCCAACTTTGATTGATGTTCTAAGGTTAGATTATGATAAGTGGTAAATTAAGGAACATATACTCTCTATAAATTATAATTAATTGAGTTTAGGGATTATATTTTAACACTATAAATTTATCTCGTGTGGTTTTGAATTACCAATTAAGTTCACGTGCTCACAATTCACACAATTCTCGACCTCGTGTGTTTTGTTTATTGTTCAATTGCTTACTTAGTTTCATTTAAATTAAAAAATCAATTAATAGATCATATTATGTGAATTATAGTATCTCATTGATTCAAAATAAATGAATTAAGGAGGTGATAGGTAGATCAATTACTAAAAATAACTACTCTTCTATGGGTGGTGTAGTCATCATAGAAATGTTTTGAATTTGAAAAGGCTTATAGAGGGTAGAACCCAATCTCATTTATACTATTGATTACGGACCAATTATGAAGATTAATAGAATAAGAAATTTGAACAAAACAGAATAAAATATAATAAATAAAATAATAACAAAGAAGTTTATTACACAAACAAAAGCATTACAACACGAAGAAGAAGAAGAAGGCTCCGTTGAAGGGATCCTTGCTTCAAGAGCTACCCTTGTTGAAATGGTTGGATAATTAGAGTGGATCCACTTATCCTCTGCCCTAAAATTTATAATTCACATCCCAATCCCTCAAAATGATAAAAACACTAATTTATAGAGTGGATTGGAGGTTAGGTTTAAAGAGGTTTCAAGTGTGAATGGGGAATCTCAGACAAATATTTTAAGCCAACTTGCACCACCCATTTGACCTCCAAAACACGTGAACCAGCTGTTCTTCCAGAAGAATGATTTTTTTAAAATTGGGTTGAAGAGATCATCTCAAAATTTGGGCTCAATCCAAGCTTGGATGAAGAATTTATGGTCCAAATACAGAACCAATGTCCAATCTGGCGGGCCCAGCCCACCTTTGACTTCATGGTCTATTTAGTCCAACCAAATGCACGATTTAGCTTCAATTTCCTGAACAAAAGTTTTATCCCATTAATTTAGGAACATAGTTACAAAATTTCAAGTTCAAATAATAAATATTAAAATATTTATCTTTGAAATACTATAGTGCACTATAAAGGGTAAAACTGGAATTTCCATCAAATTTTCAAATGAATGATATAATCCCAAATATTTTATAAATAAACATATTTAACACAATTTGAGGAAATTTTATCATTTATTATCAATAAAATATTCAATAAAAATGTGTTTTATTAATATTTCACTATGGATGATGTTTGAAATGAGGTCATGGTGATTTCTACACCATAAAGAAACAACCAAACTGTAGGAGAAAGGTTTTTTCACTGTGGAGCTTATGTATAAGACACAAAGATGAGTGTGGATTATATTTGTGTATTTTTCAATTTAATAAGTGTATAAACTATATAGACTAATATATACCATATTAGTGTGTACTACACCATGGAATATGTACTACACCACAAGGGTTTTTGGATACACCATGTAGGTAATGGATATGTTGTGGTAGCCATGTGTGAATATAAGAGAATACTTCGGGAGACTTTTAACTATCAAAAAATGTAGTAAACATGTGTAGTTATTCTTAAATGGAGGGTCAACCACATTTGATGAAATCTTTATGATCATTTTATGTAAAGAGTTATAAGTTTAATACCATGATCATAATGGCTGAAAATTTAGTTTTCCATATTTAAAAATATGGACGTTCATGCTTGAATATGGAGATATTCTCGGGGGTAGTTATCATGGGGATTAATATCCTTACCATATGATAATATTCACCCTGAGACACATGGATAATTTAAGCGACATTTATGACTCTTAAAATTATATTGATTCACATTTATGGTTTTCCATATTTATAGGTATGGAATTAATGATAGTTAAAGGGGAGCTTATCTTGGGCAGTTACATTTTTTGATATGTAAATATTCCATGTAGTTATAACTTGAGACACATGAAAAATTTAAGAGTCATTATGAATCTTAAAATGGCAGATTTATCACATGTGATAATGAATGTAGAAGAGCATAAGATCTATAATACATGAGATATCTTATTGAATAAAAGATCTATGAATAGTGAATACACATCGATATATGATTCTCATAGAACAAGGATATTATGTTCTAGTAAGGGGATATAAGTCTTGAAGAATTTGTATCCATTGAAGAACGGTCCAAGAATAAGGAGTTTTTTTTGTGCCTACAATAAAGTGAAGTTGTTCCAAAGGTGTTGTAGAAATAAAGAAGAAGGTGATTCATCAAGGTGTTTTCATAGAGCAGAAGGAGCATCCCCACAGGACTTCAACAGATCATCTATCTACATTGAAGGATGCATTCCATGCTAGTGATCTAGATAATGGAACTACATGTCCATAAACAGTGTGAAGGTGATCCTTTCCATCAATAGTGAGATAATTATTGACAATTTAAGGGAGTGACCCTTCAGAAGTAGTGAGTTATACCTAAACCTTTTAATGTAGTGATCCTGAGAATATAAGTGACCTATCCCAAACCTTTGTAAGAAATGATCTTCATAGTAATTTTTTTTCATGGAAAAATGTCAATTAATGTTCCGTAAATGTAGCCCAGTGAGGGTGAACCAAGTAAATGATCATTTTCCTATTTACTTTACACATGAACACCAAAATAGATCAAGAAATCCTAATAATATCCATTTAAAGAGCATAACAATGTGACCCTCAAGGTTGAGAGGCCATGATCAAATCGGGAAAGTGGTATAGTTAAAGAAGAAAGAGTTTAAATTATTATTGATAGTTCATACCATGATTAACCCACCTATCCGGGTAATATAAATCTAATTTCCTTGTTTATTTATAAAAAATGTGAATTTTAGGAATAAAATTGTTTATTTTAAAATATTCTTCAAACTTAGAAAACTCATAACAAGCATTTTTATAACGAATTAAAATGTTTCTTTAATATAAAAAATATTTTCATTATTTTATTTAAATAAAGTAATTTCAAGATGAGGTTTGGTTTTGGATTTACTTTTAAGCCTCATAAATTTTATTAAATTCACTATAAATAAATTTATGACATTAAAATCATTAACCATGATAATTTTATCTTATATATAAATTTAAATCTTAAAAACGTTATTATGTGATTAAGTGGGTTTATTATAAAATTAACATTTCACACCTTTAAAAATTATATTTGATAAAATTATTTTCAAATTTTAAATCAGAAGTATCAAATTAGGAAAAATGTTCAATATTAATATTTTTCATTAAAATTAATTACTTATGTTATAAATTTATTACCAAGGTAAAAGTAAAAGGGATAAATTGAGTTTAACCTAGAGTAAAAAACCTAAACAAATTTATAAAAAGTGTCTATAAATGAATGGTTAATATTTTTATTGACTAATTCATGTATTTCCTACACTTTTTTCTACTTTTTATCCATTAACCTCAAATAGTGTCATGGAATTATTGAAAAATGTAAAA
This sequence comes from Viscum album, assembly GCA_963277665.1. Classification (NCBI taxonomy): domain Eukaryota; kingdom Viridiplantae; phylum Streptophyta; class Magnoliopsida; order Santalales; family Viscaceae; genus Viscum; species Viscum album. The sequence goes on along the minus strand of OY728159.1, from coordinate 493,687,701 downwards.
GTTTTCTCAAAACTATCATTTTATTCACTTATAAAAGGGTAACAACTTCACCGCATTAAGATACACCTTACATTTTAATTACTACTTAAAAAACTTCCATTTTACTCAAAATATAACCCTATAACATGAAAATAAGCTCCTGATCACTCATATTTATCTTATGCTCTTTAAATTCAAGGATACTTCCAAGGAAAATTCAAGTTCCCAACGTAAGTATTATCAACTACTTAGTTTTATTCTTAAATTTATCCTTTAAAATTTATTAAAAATATACCAATATAATTATATTATTATCATTTATATAATTTAATGTTATTATATTAATGTTATTATCATTTTTTATTCATATAACTCATCTAATATAAAAAAACATCATTCATGCGTTGTACGAACTACCACATCCACGATGTAATGAGTTTTGTTTTCCTTCACCACCATACAAGGTTGGATATAAGGATGATATTGAAGGATATATATTAATTTTATTATTTCATTTAGTTTTAGGTATGAAAAATTAGAGAACTCTTTAATGATATTATCAACAAACAGTCATCGTTAATTTAATCATTTAAAATAAGCACGCTAAGAGGATAACCTATTATTAAAATTGGGTAATATTTTAATATCCATTAATTATTATTATAAATTAATTATAATTATGATATATAACTCTAGTAATCAAAAATTAATATCATTATTCTTATGATATAATGATATTACAACTAAACCGCATCATAATCAGTCATTAAATCATGGTATGTTCATGTTTTGGTTGGTTTAACCACCTAATTGAACAATACTATAAATTTATGTCATGGATTACTATGAGAATTTAATTACTGGTGTAATATAATATAAATATGAAAATAATGTTTATTTTTTGTTTCTTTCAAGGTTATATAAAAATTTAACTCAGTAATTAATAAAACATCTTTCGTTTATTAAGAATTATCGAAACATGATCATCGTCGATTTCATCATCATGGTTCACAACCAAAATAGACATGAAATGAAATTATAAATTTATAAAATATAATTTAAAATATATTATAGTATCTTATATAATCTATTAATGATAAACTTTGAAATAATAATAAACACAAACACTGATATTATGAAACTTGTACAAATAATCAAAACTATAAACACCTGATGTGGAAAATCATATGAATTCATGTAGAGAATGACTAATCATGAAGATTATGAATGAAAATGGATATGAGTAAGGTTATTAATTAATTTATTAATATATATATGTTTTATATAGTATTTTAATTTATTTTCATGGAAGTTAATACAAGAGGTAAGAGTTTAATCTCAGTTTCACTTCATTGAGAAAATTATTATATTTTTTAACATATTTTCATATTTTAGGTGTGTATACTACAAATGTTAGCTATTTTATCATGAATATAATTTATTTAGTGTTATATAAATGTAAATTTCATGTTTTAAGTCTCATGGGGTTTTTATTTTAATGTTTCTAAAAAGTAAGGAATTTCTTGCTCTCAATTATCATTCTTTGAGAGATAATATATTTTATGAACCACGTTCCCTTTGTATGGTTTTATATTGATTTTCTATCCCATTAATTTTATTCTACTTTTTTTTAATGGTATTTTCTATCCAATTAACATTCCATTATTCAAGTGTCTAGTGATTCATTTATTTCCCTAGTAGTATGTATTTTTGGTAACTCAATTTTCATTCATTAAGTTGTGATCATTATTTGAAATTATTTAATATAAGTTGCTTATATTATACCCTTTTATTTTATCATATGGTATAATATCTTTGTTTTATAGGTATATAAATTCCTACCATATAATCCCTTCGAGAAATATACTTATTAGGATGTATTCTATTAAAACCATCCACTTTCTTCCTCCGAATGAGTTATGATTAGGTTATCCCTTTTATTAATATGGGGAAAATATTGGCATTCTATATGTTTTTATTTCAATAAGGATGATTATTGAAATAGTTAATCATATATTTTTTAATTAATTTCCCCTTATAATGAATGAAAAAGACTTCAAAAAGTGATGGGTGGAGCTCAAAACTATATATCCCCTAGATGAATTGACAGGTCTCATAAGACAAAAGTAGTTAGGTTTTGGTATATTCCTCTTCCCATAATAGGATATTATCTTGGAATAAATTCTTTATAATAGGATGTCTTGATTTTGGTATTGATAATAATTAAATTTTATTGGAATAAGTCTTTGACAATAGGTTTTTGATGTCCAACATTATGAATTCCATTAGTATGAGATCGGTATTATTGATATCCATGTTTTCTTTTATTATCATGGATATAACATGATTTTGGTTTTAATTTCATTATGGATTCATATTGTTTACCTATTCCTATCACAATTTTTATGCAATGATTTATTCATTTATATTTTTTCATTACTGCACTTTTGAGACCATCCATTCTTATGTTTCCATTTCCCTAGTTTATAGAGAAAAGTGGTACATGTGATAGGTTTAGAAGGATAATAATCATGAAAGAATTTGTGGGATATGTTTAATAATTATCATTAATTAAGTAATTTCATATATAATGGGAAATTTTTTGAATTGATATAAAGAACATGGGATTTATTAGTGTGTATTGTTTCCTGATTATCTAAATATCTAAACCTAAAAAGATCATTTGGATGTAAGAGATAAAATAATAATTTTTTATTTTGTAATTAGGGTTGATTATTTCTAGGATTTTATAGCTGGTCTTAAGAAAATATGTAAATTATATGTCTATGAGAATTGAATTTGGGAGATTGGGTCCGGTCCATCATAGAGAAACTCTAAAGATAATGGGATTATGGTCTCCTCAGTGGTTAGAGTAAGATGTGCTCATAGGTCATACTCTATCATGGGACCCTTCTCAGTTTCTGATTTCATCTCTATGATAGTATTAGTCTAATTGGTGTGGTGGATTTAGTGATTTAATATGATGAAACTATAGTAATGTCATGCTCAATCTCTCTATAATATAACTTTTCCCTAATCAAGAGGGAGTCAATGTGTCTGTTAATAGGATCAATGAGTGAAATATTATGTAGTGCACATTAATATTCTTCTTTACCTTATATTGGGTATCTAATCTAACAGGTGACAAACATCAACAAAAAAATAGAGTGTCTAATATCTCATGAGGTGACTCTCTTGTAGTGGTAGACCATATCTAGAATTTATGATCAAATGGAACTATGGGTGGGTTGATGTGGGTGGTGGAAGTATATGGAAGAGTGGGTTTAAACTTGGGTGTGTGCATGAATTGAGGTGATATCCCTTCGCGTGCCTCATATGGTGGGTAGGGTGGTAGTACAAGTACTGGGGAACTGGGTGGAACATGTGGGGCCCATAATATAAATTAAGTGTTATAAAAATCCTATGATTAAGCTCAATAATGTACCAGAAGGTGTCCTTGAAACACATATTCCACTCTTCTTGAGAAATTGATGGTGGTGGACCCTGAGTAGGGGTTGTTACTGGTGTGTATTTTGGTGTGAGTGTTGGTTGAGAATGGGAGTTATCCTATGAATGGAATTTAATATCATTATACTCCTCAATTAAAGAAGAATACTCCTCATTCCACTCATAACTTTTCCTTTATTTCCTCAGTAGGAAATTTTTTTCCAAAAGTGGGAGATTAATGAGATAGATATTATCGAGCATGGTAAGGGGATTGAATGACCAAAAATTTCATAGGTTCTTTTACAAATGGATGATAAATTTTATACCCATGATGGAACACTTAGTTTTATTTTTACATCCCTCAAAATAAAAGGAAAATTGAATTTCTATATTAATATTCCTTAGAATAAATATAGTATGTAAAATGATCACATCAAGTTGACTCGCTAAATTTTGGGAGGAAAGACAATAATGGATGATGTCTTGATATAAAATATTGAGGATGGAGTTCTTCAACTGGATTTATACAAAATTTTAAATTAATTAATAATATGACCACCTTTTTCACATTTTATTGACATTTACTACATATTTAGTTTACTTGTATATTTTGGATTTTATTAAAAATACAACCTAAAATTTTATTTTTATTGATTAAATGATATTATATATGAATTTCCATGGACATACCTCTAATTTTGTGTTTTCTATTATTTATAGGTCAAGGAAGACCAACTGAACCATGCATAAGAATAAACTGGTTTTTAAACTAGTTACGTATGATTAGCTCAGAATTTATACTAGTTGAGTAAGAATATAATGGAAGGTGTGATGGAAATATATGATTAAATTAAAAATTAAAATGTATATATAAGAATAACTAGGGGAATAGGATCAATATGAAAGGAATTATAATTTTATTCAGAACAAAAGATGTAGGGCCAACCATGTATGATTAAAACTAAAACCTCAAAGGGAACATGAAAATAAAATGAATCAAGGTATTATTGAATTTTATTTATGTTAGATTAAATATCTATTTAAATGAGACACATAATATTAAATGTAACATGCATGGGATTACACCAAAAGTGTAATTGTCTACTTAATATTAAAGTGAAGCCTGTGTAAGAGAAATCAAGGCTCTCATAAGGTTTTTCACTTAGTAAAAACATGAAAATAAAGCTATGTAAAAGGAAAAGAAATATAGGTCACTGATAAAAATTTATTTAAACATGGATTATATTCACATTCTAGAGGAACAAAAAATGGATCTATTTGTAAATTATTTAACCAAATATGGTAAAGATCTAACAATAACGCCACAAGAAAGTGTATCCAGAAGAGAGAAGAATAAGGGAATTGAAACCTATGGTGTCGATGCTTAATGGAGAAGAATGGAATTACGAGGAAGCAGTAAGAATATAAAATAACCTATCTATATAATATGGGCTAAATAACTATAAAAGGGTACCCCTGGGATGTAAAAACCTGTATTTTTGGAATGGGTAAAAATCCTGACCCTTTTTGAATTTTTGACTTGTATCTGAGAAAACTGGGAAAATCTGGGAAGTTCTAGAAATTTACAGATTACACACTGTGTACTCCAAAGTACACACTGTGTATGGGTTAGGTGTGTACCGACCATGTGCTCTCCGAGTACATGTCGTGTGATGACCATGTAAGGATTTCCTACTACACGTCATGTAGTGTGGCTTGACACACCATGTATTCTTCTTCTTGTGTACCAGTTGAGTTCTAGTCGTGTGTCGACCCGTGTGGTGTATCCAAGTCGTGCGGCTACCTCCACTTAAGTCAGAGTACGAACAAGGAAACTACACAATGTGTATTCCTTTATACAGGCTATGTATTTTTATTTTTATTCGCTTAAATGAAAGAGTGTCGTGTCTTATTTCAGAAAAGATCTTATTCTTCCCCAACTTTGGAATAGTCCCATTCCAAAATCCTGAACTACATACCTTGCCCTAGATTCTTTATACGAATTCAATTATTCAATCCATTGGTGGATACGGGATCACATCAACAAGACTAAACCTGCACACCCTCTTTTTTCCAGTTTCTTTGCCTCACACACCGCAATTTCCATCCGAGTAGAATTGTCGGGATTTGATAGAAACGTGGATCTACAAAGATTGGCATCGAATTGGAGCTCGATATTGGACGTTCCTACATCTACGAGTCTTAGGTAGGTGGTTCATACATCTTTTTGTGTTTTTGTAGTCATTTGGGTAGTGCTAATTTTAGCGCGTATTTGGGTATTTTGAGTGTGACCCTATTTTACCTGTCATTGCATATTAAATTGTTTATTTGACCTAGGGGATGCCTTTGGGTATGCCCTGTTTCCTGTTTTGCATAAGCAAGGTCGAGCGAGGGGTCCTTGCTCATTTGGGGAATTTTGTATGGGGTTCTAAAATAGTATAAGTTGATTTTATTTTATTAAACTATTGTGTTTAATTAGTTAAGTCATGATATGAATTGTTAGAGGCTTCTAAGACCTTGGTGCTGGTATGGGACAACACATAGTTAGTGCAATTAAACTATTTAGTTGTTTTACTATTTTAAGTATTTCTTTTGATTAAATATACATGTGATGTGTGATATTTCTTATACTGGAACCTTCGGGTTGTGTTGGGTGTGGCCCGAATATTCTTGAGTGATGCTGATCATAGGTTGGGCTTGGCTTGGGTTACATTGGGTAGTTCTGATCATGGGATTGGGTGTCATAGATGTCGGTTTGAGGCAGTATGACTGTTAGGTTGGGTATGGCCCTGGTTACATGGATGGGGAGGCCATCAGACTTGAGTGACATGGTCGTAGGGACACGAAGTGTTAGAGACGTTGTGGCTTGGGTGCTATTTTGGTGATTACCGCTCACCCAGAACTTTGAGTAGTATACACACATAGAGACTCTTTTATGAGGTGGTTTTGAACACTTATGTGGGTAGAGGCCCCCATTAGTTGCAGTTTGGGTACTATTGGTTTGGGGGTACTTATTGTAGGAAGCCAAGTGGAAGGTGAGGAGCCTTCAGGGGATAGAGTTGAGGCTATCGTGTTGGGGGAACAAGATCATCGTTATTTGAGGGCAGACATCGTTATCCCTCCGGTTACTTTATTTAGGGAAAACATCATTGTCCCTCTGGTTACTTTATTGAGGGAAAATAGCATTGTCCCTCCGGTTACTTATTTGAGGACAGGATTCATTGTTCCTCCAAGTTACTACTTATTGGGTGTGCCTTTGGGATGTTGGTAATTGAGACACGTAGTGTCAGGAGGCACATGGTGATAGGTTACTTGACAGAGATTCCAGCATTGGCTGAAGCAGGTGACACTTCATGCTGGTTGCTGAGCACCAGTTGAGTTTATGTTTCTTTGTGCATCGTAATTTTTACTACTTTCCTTATAAATTAATTCCTGTATAAACACTTATATTAGGTACACACCATTGGGTGGTATCCTATTGAGATTCATCTCACACCCTGCACGGGCCCTTCAGGACGCATGTAGACTTTATGGATTTACATGCAGGAAAGAGGTCAGCTTCAGGAGTTGGACTATTTTAGCTATTACATAGAGATGGTATGGACCCTAAGGTCATGCTTTTCTAGAGTTTACCTTGTTTAGTTTCCATTCTATATCAGTATGCTTAATTTTTATTGTATCTACTATTGGTTATCCATTGGAACCCTTTTATATATTTACTTTCTATGGATGCATGACTTGTATGTTCTAGTAGTTGTTACAAGTGGTCGTCGTGCTGTTGTGTTTACTTTCAGATGCACTTTATTATGTATTGCTTCCGTTGTTCATTGCTATTGATTGTGCTTCCGCTATGCAGGTCTGGTATGAGTCTGCTGAGTCTTTTATTTTCACTGCATGTTATATATTATTACTCAGACCAGTAACATTATTTTTCCTCCTCCTATAGGGTATAGCCTCCCCACTAAACCTATCAGACCCTCACTTCTAGTCGGTAGCCTTTGTCTTTTGGGGAGGTGCACCTATGGTAGTAGCACCCGACCCATTTATCACTGTTCGGGTGGCTATTTGGGTCGGGGTCGTTACATGTGATGGATTGGATATGGTTTTTAATTGTTTTCTATATTGAGTTTCATTCTATTTTAATTGAATTTCAATGTTTCTCATCTCTCGACCATGATCTCCTACTCCCATATTAATGATAGGAAAACATGTAGAGTTATTAATAGGGGGAATCTAAGTGTATTCTAAGTATTATATACTTTTCATTTTTATTCTTTCCTATTTCAATTTTCTAGGAACTCAAGGAAGGATAATATGGGGGTTGGTGATAATTCCTTTTATCTTTGTTGTTTCTTATACATTTTTTTACTATGAAAATATAAAATATTCCCCTTTATTTAGGTATTTTTATATGATGTAACTGGTTATTGAGTTATTACTATGATGTTGTTGTAACATTGTGAGTCTTGTAACAGATTCACACTCAACCAAAGTGTTTTCCTCCCCCAATTCTAGGACACAATATCACATAGTGCACTGGGGGATCTCTAATAGTATTATGTGCCTACACCAACAGAGCATAAGGTATGATCATTCATATAATAGATTATTATCGTTGAGTTAGAATAATATTGATTTGTGAAATATTGTGAATGAATCATTAGGTTAGTCCTAGGAGTAGCTACCTTTTTCACTATGTGTTCATGTTTTCATCATCTGTATTTTTATTATTCATTTTATATTGGATTTTCCATCTTCCTTCCCCATTTTTTATAGTTTTTAAAGTTCTTCTAAAATTAAATTAATAAATGAAAACAAGAATAATGTGTATAAGTGATACTCATTAGGAGACGATCCCTGTCTTCACTAATACAAAATTTGAGGAGTTCAAGAAATAATATTGTCTAAGAGCCCATGAAAAACTCCTACCATGAATTTGTTTCCATTTCTAGGGAGTGTTATTCTCACATTTCTATTTTTGCTATAAAAAATAAAATATATAAAAATATAAAAAAATAAACTTGTGTTGGGTTTTAATGATAGTAAATGATTTGTATGTCCTTATAAATCACAAGTGCATAGACAACCAAAGATGAAATCTGATCTTTCCCTGGGATAGAATTCCATTTTGAATTATTTTTATTAACATTTCATTGAGGCTGATTTGAGAACTCAATGCTCCCTTGATTATATTACAAATTCAAACAACTGTTGGATACCCCTAGAGGATTTAAAATCATAGGAAGAGGCACCTATTAAGAAACACATAGATCTCACAAATGTCATTAAAGATCTATTAATGGGATAATAGGAAGAATTCAAGGCTGATTCACCGATATTAAAGTCCCCACTAGTACTACATGGATAATCCCATTGAGGTAGAGGACACTTTCTAAATGGTTGAAGAGGTCCTTTCTATAATGAAGAATAAGAATATGTTGTTATTTCACTAGTGTACCCCCACTTTACAAGGAACTATAATGAAAATTATGTGGTGGTTTCTTCTCAATAAACACCACCCCTTATAGATTAGGGATAGATAAATGGAACTATTTAGATGGATAATAAAAATACCATCCCTTCTTGGGAGGTTTAACCAATGTCTATTTTTTATATGGGTTTTATTTTTAGTTTTCTAATTTTTTTATTTTCTTTTATTGGTTTAAAGGGATAGAAATGATTGATACATTTTACTAGAGAAATCATTTGATCTTTTTTCCATCCATGAATAGTCACAAGGTTGTATCACTCTTTCTCATTATTTTTTTACTTCCCAACTGAAATTCCATGTGTGTAACTACTGTAATAATTTTTGAATAGTAAAAGTGGTTAATAACATATGAGTGTTGGGGGATGGTACCCTATTGATATAGGATTACATGTTTTGATTTTGATTCTGATTTTTAGAGTTTTTAGGGAGTCTTGAGCTACACTAAATATGACGACCCGTATTTTTAATACACCTTAATTCATGATTTATTACCTAAAGGTACGCATTATAAAATCCAAAAATATCATGAAGCCTGTTTTATTTTGGAAATTAGGTACATATCACATAATCTTGATACATGGATAAAAAAAATTATTTAAAATTTCCTTTACATACTCCTAAAATTCCATTTCTCTTTTAAAACTGCACGGGATGACCGGGGGACATACATAATAAAGGGGTGAGCTATAAAGCCTAGTTTGGGAATAAAAAAATAATAACATAAGGTAAAATAGTACATGTGATCCAAGGGGAATATCAAGGTAACATAATAGGTGTAATAATCATAATCTTGAATAATAAGGTATGATGTATCATGATAGCATAAAGGCAACATGGGAATGTGGAAACAACATTAAACATGACATCATTAATATAAGTTAAGGACAACTTAAAAGACATCATAAAATGGTGTAAAAATACCCATAATAAATTAGGTTTATTCCCGAATCCCATACATGACATATCTTGAGACTAAAACATTACCCAATGCATTGGAGCACTATCTAGGCGCACTAATCATTTTCATATCATGTACATGCATAAGTGTGCCACATGAATCATTCAACATAAAGATGCCTTTAATTAATTTTAGTCCCATGATCAAGGAGTGTTGGTTATATAATTGGAAGTCCCTAATAAATTAAGGATCGGTAAATCTAGGTGAATACTCTTGGGTGTAAATAAGGATGGGTAGTCACAATTAAAATTTTTGGCATGGAAAAATTGAAAGATAAGTTTGGAAGCATAACGGGGGTGCGTAAATGTTCATGGGAGGGATAAATGAGAGTGAAAGGGGTTTATCATAACTTCAAAATCATAATTTATACAATAGGGATGTGTGAAATAATATCCCAACATGACAACTTATAAAACAATTTTTATAATATAAATAAGGTTATTGAATAATGAGGAGTAGGAGAGGATCCCTTACCTTGAGAGGTTATTTCCAAAATCTTGGGAGGAGATTCTTAAGAGCTTAGAGATGCCTTGGGAGGAACATATAGAGGTTATGTTAGAGTAATTTAATTATCCAATGGTTTTTATTGAAGATAAATAGGAGTTTTATGGGTTTATATAGAAAAAGGTAGGGGAGTTCTTTATTAATTTCTAAACATAGGTTTTGGACTCTATATGATAAAGTAATAAAAACCACAAACATTACCATGGTTTATGCCCATGGTTTCTTAAAAAGTGAATAGGTTTCATTATTTTAAATGTTTTATAACCAATATCATTTAAATAATACCCTTGGTTATGTGAAATCCAGTCATATTTACAAAGAAATGATTTTAAAAGCTTAAAATATAATATTGGTTTTGGAGGATTCGTTAAGGGTTTATAAAATTAATAAAAAAAATAAAAACACATTATTTTAATGTGTAAATATATATTTGTTCATGTAAACCTTTTATGGAATATATTACTTTAATTTTGGATCATTATTATGTCATAATACACACCATATATTTATACCATATTTAATTTTGACTAAAAAATTCGACTGTAACAAAAAAATATGAAAAAATAACCATTTGATAATTTTAATGTTCTGATTGAAAAAATAATTTTTATTTTATCCAAATAAATCTATAATTATGACAATTTACTATTTTAAATCAAAAAATCTATATTTATTTTAAATATTGGTTTTTTTGACAATAACAGTTTTCCAACCCATATAAAGATTATTTTTAAATTCATAAAATTATATTATCATTTATATTTAATAGAAATTATTTAATAATAATAATTTATTAAAATATAATTTATTTCAAAAATTCTTGAAATCATTAAAATAGAGTTTCTTTATTGAAACTATACATTTCCCAAAAATATATTTTTTTTATCATATCATAATCTAATTTTTATCAAACTCATTATCTAATTATTTAAAAAGTAATATTAAAAAGGTATGGATATAATAATTGTTTTATTAAAATAAAATATACAAATTCATACTGTTAGGATCTAGATATATAGCCATTTATTACACTATTGAATACCCTAAGGGTAAGGTGTATGTTGGTAAGATTTTCTTGGGGTGGTTCGGCATATATGGTTTGGTTCATGATATCGATGAGCTTGAACTTCTCTAAATACTGGTTTTTTTCATGCTTTAGTTGTTGAATCTTGTCTTGGAATTGATCAAGGTAAAATAACAGTGATTCTATCTCCCTTAGAATCTCTGATAAATTGGCTTCATAGAGTATAATCCTACTAGTTGAGATCATCACTTCTTTCATTTATTTCAATTAGAATTCATCATAACCCTCAATATACTTATCTTAATGGACACTATAAAATTTCTATATTAACAATAGTTATGATGTATAATGGTATTTTAAATTTAGAAGATCATATAACTATTCAAAATAGACAAAGTAGTGCATGTTTTTTCTATAACTTCATTTATTAATAAGAAAATTATTTATTTAGAAAAGGGAATTTCATTTATAAAAGTTCAGTTTGTTAAATTATTTCCCCCTTAAGAAATTTAAACAAAAAAAAATTAATTCACACACTAAAATAGATAAGGGTATTTCTGTTTCATCACCTATTCTAGTTCCCAAGTCGCTTCCTCAAACTTATGGTTCTTCCAAAACACTTTGACTAGGTGAGTTGTCTTGTTTCATATAACTTTGTATCTATGATCTAATATATTCATTGGTCACTCCTCATATGAAATATCATTCTATAATGGTACCTCCTCTAGATTTAAGAGATTTTATGGTTCCAGTATGTAATTACTTAAGAGGGATATATGGAACAATCATGTACTCGTGATAGGTTAGGTGTGATTTCCAGCCGATAGGCCACCACTACTATGAAATCAATGATCTAAAAGGGCTTGATGTATCTAGGAATAAGCTTTCCCTTATTCCCAAACCTCAATACTTTATTCCTCAATGATAAATTAAGGAACACTTTATATATAACCTCAAACTCTAGGTTTCATCAATGATTGTCTACATATATTTTTTGTCAAATTTGTGAAGATTTCATATGATAATGAATGGTTTGAACCTTCTCTATCACTTCATAGATAAGATCAGGTCCCATCAGTTTACTCCCTCTAACTTCATCCCAAAATGTTAGATTCTGACACCTATTCCCATACAAAGCCTCATAAGGTGCCATTTAAATGATAGAATAGAAACTGTTGTCATATGAGAAATATAATAGGGAAAGGTTCTAGTCCCAACATCCTTGGAAATCCATTTAACATGATCTAAACATATCCTCAAATGTTAGAATGGTTCTTTTAGACTGATCATCAATATAAGGGTGATAAGCAATGCTGAAGCTCGTTCTGTATCCAATGCTTGCTAAAGGCTTCTTTGAAAGCTCAAGGTAAACCTCATATCCTGATAAGATATAATAGAGAGTGTAAATCCATGAAGTTTTACCACTTACATTATGTATATCTTGATGATTTAGTCAAGAGAGAAATATTTATTGATGGAAATGAAATGTGTCAACCTTGTAAGGTGATTGACTACCACCCAGATGGCATGATTTCCTTTAGGTGTCATGGGTATTTCTACGATGAAATCCATGGTTATGTTTTCCTAACACTATAATGATATAAGAAATATTTTCATCATGCCCTTAGACTTATGTCATTATTCATTAACTTGTTGGAATATCAAGCATCAAGATACAAACTCCATAATCTATCTCTTTATGTTATCCCACCAGAAGTTTTGCTTCAGATATCTATACATCTTAGTGCTTCCTGGATGAATAGATATGGATGAGCTATGAATATCATCCAAAATCTCCCTTTTCAGTTATGGTTTTTATGGGACACATATCTAGGTTCCACACCTTATAAATCCAACTTCAGTAAAGTTGAACTATTGAATATTTGGTACCTTATTTTATAGAACCTCATCATATTCTTAGGCCTCCTTGATTCTCTCAAGAATACATAGTTGGGAATTTATTTGAGAAAGGTAGTATGAATATCCTTTTATTATTCTTATATCCATCATTTTCATGTCTAACAATATTGAATCCCCTGTAATCCTCATCCTGGATAGGTTTGTGGGATCCTTTCTAATAAGATCATCTACCACTTTTTTTACTTTCACAGGATGATAATGTGTTGAAAAATCATAATCTTTGATCTGATCTAACCACCTTCATTGGTGAATATTAGTCTCCTTTTGTGTGAATATATACTTGAGGATTTTATAGTTTGTTTATATGTCACACTTCTCCCAATATAGATAATGATAAAAAATATTTAATGTGATGATCACTGTAGTCAACTATAGATCATGAGTTGAGTAGTTTTTCTCATGGATATTTAATTGGAGAGATGCATAGACTATCACTTTGTCATTTTCATGAGTACACAACCCAATATCTTTTTGGATCCATCACTATAGACCAAAAATTCTTCCCCAATGGTGGGTAATGTGAGTGTTGGTGCAGTGATCAGCCTCTTCGTCAGCTCTTTAAAGCTTTCCTCACATTCATCAATCCAAAAAAACTTGACTCCATTCTAAATAATCTTATTTATTGGGATTTAAAATCATGAGAAGTTTCTCAAAAATCATTGATAGTACCCATATAATCTAAAGAAACTATGGATTTCCATCATAGATTTTGTTCTAGGCCATCTTCAATTGCCTCTATTTTTTAAGGATCCACCAATATCCTTTTTTTGTTGATAACATTACCTAAGAATATTACTTGGTCTAGGAATAAGTTTGATTTATGTTGGGAAAAAATACCTTAAGGAGTTCTCTCAGTATGTTTTTGGTGTGTTTTTGTTTGTTGAAAAAGTTAGATGACCACAAATGAGTGTGGTTGGTGTTTGCTGAAGACAGGTTTTTAAGGTGGTGCAGTTTCCAAGTGTTCCACATTTTCAGGCCTCAAAATCAGGAATTTTTGTTTGGAAATGTAAGGATTTCTTCATGGGACTGAATGGAGTGAAGAATGGAGAACGGATTTGGAAAAGGAAGAGAAATGTGAAGCCTCATACATGGATCATGTGCCATGATCAGGAAGGGTACGTGGTCACGTACCAGGTAGCGAGAAAGGTACGTGGGAGCGGTTCGCAAAACCGAAAATAGTTTGCGGAAGAAGGCGATGCGGTATGAGGATGGCTTGATGTTAGTGGAGGAGGTTGACCATATAGGAACAAAGACAGTACACATAATGTGTATGAAAAATGGTTCACGGGTGGCTTGCAGTTCGCGGCGACAAAAGGATTGGTACACGGTGAAGGCTGTATTGAAGATTTGGTAAATCTTAGATTATCAAATTTTGAGGGTATATTTGCCTATATAAGAATCGCTAATCCCACTAATTAATGTTGAGACTGAATATCATTATATAACATATTTTTGATCTGGGATTTCAAAAAAGTCCGAAAGAGGTTCGCGAAGAAGAATTATGCGAAAGCTGAAGTGGTTCGCGCAGAAGAAATTATGCCGAAGGATTTAAGTGGAGAACTATAACCCACATAAGACATGGTATGTGGAGGAAGAAGGCATGGTACGTAGGAGAATAGTGAAGTTAGTCCACATATAGAGAACAGTTCACGGATATATGGTGATTCATAGTGGAGGTTTGCAAAATCGGTACGCGGTAGCAGTACACGATAGTGAAGGCGAAGGCAGCCCGCGGATGAAGGGAAGTTCGTAGCAGTGGCAGCAGTATGTAGAGGAGGAGTTTCGCATACCAAACCAAGTACTTAGTACATGGGAGAGCAAGTGGTTCTCTATTTTCACAAGGAATCCTATGAAATCTTCAAATCAATTTGCGAAAGAATTTTTTGGTACCTAGAAATACTCGGGAAGGTGGACTTCATCTATGGGTGAAAAAGGATCTTCAACAGAACATCTACCTAAAGTTGAGGATGTAGGAATTCATGATAATTAAGGGAAATAAATGTCCATAAACTGTATTTGGCCTACAAGTTGATAAAATATGTGTGAATTCCTTTCCAAGAGCAGTGTGCGGAGGAAGAGGAAGATAGTGACTCTTTCCACCAGCAGTGATCCAAAGAAAGAGGCATAGGGAGTGACCCATGGGAATGTAGTGATCAGACCCTAAACCTTGTAAAGGTAGTGAGCATGGGTAGAGAAGATCTAGCCCAAACATTGTACTCATTTTTGGTAGTTATTCTTAGTGAATTTGGTATATCGGTGCATTGTCATTGTATGCTCCTTGGACGTAGCCCAGTGAGGGTGAACCAAGTAAAAATTGTTGTGTCTTGTTCATAATTTTATATCTATTTGTAAATTACTATGGGAGGAAGAGAGAATTGAGTTTTTTCTAACAATAAAACAAGATCTGAACAGGAGGAATTTTTAACCTGTCATACACCCTGATTCACCCCCCTCTTAGGGTATTCGACCTAGTAGACCTAACAACTGGTATCAGAGCGAGGTTGAAAGTTAGTGGTTCTCTCTCAAGAAGAATAAATCACTACTGGAATTTGAGGTATTTTCAATGGGTTATTTACGACGGGATCCCATCACAAATGAGCTTTGGCGACGAGGTCCCGTCGCAAATAGCCCGTTACAGAAAACAACGTCACAAATAGTATTTTTTGTGACGGGATCATCGCAAATAGATCTCCGATTATATAAATTATATATATATAAACTTATTACAATGGGCATGTCATCCTGTCACAAATAGTTCTCCATTTATATATGTTATATATACCTAAACCTTTTGCGACGGGTCTTTTTACCGTCACAAATACCTTTCTAAAAAATATATGTATAAACTATTTGCGACGGGGTCCCGTTGCAAAAGGTCCCATCACAAATAATAAATAAAATAAAAAATATATATATTTAATAAAATTATGATTAATGAAAAAATAATATTAATATTATTAAAATAATAAAAAATAAAAAAAATATTAAAATTCTAAATATTCACAAAAAAATATAAAATAATCATAAAATAATAATAATATTATTATTATTAAAATAAAAAAACATTAAAAAATATAATACTAATAATAAATAATAAAATATTAAAATATTAAAAATAATAAAAATAAATAAATAAAAATTTTGCAATATTAGCACCAATATAAAAGACAAAAACTGTAAATAGTTCATATTACAACAAATTTTGAATTCAAATGTTTTTAACATAACAAAAAAATCACTAAGGGGATAGTCTTCTGGAGGAGGTGGAGGAGCTGGAGGAGATGGTGGAGGAAACTCCATCCCTAAACTACGAGTCAGACGGTGCATGTACTCCATTTTCTCGTGCTGCTGCTACTGCCATCGACACATCTCCTCCTTATGTTGTTGTTGTTGATGCTGTTGTCATCGATGCATATTCTCCTCGTATTGTTGCTACTGCTGACGCATCTCTTCTTGCTGCTTCTGAAAACTCTCTATAAGCTTATTCTGAGCTCAAAACTGCTCCTGATACTGTGAGACAGAAGATGATGCCTCTCCAAGATCTCCTCTTGAGCTGGACGCTGACATCACAGTATTACCATAATAAGTCTCAGGAGTCAAATGAGAGTTGATACCAACTACTTGTCCCTTCTCGAAGGCATACTGGGTCGCCTGCATCCATGCCGCCTCATCGAAAGAGTGGGAACTAGTCTGATTAGTCGTCTCAGCCTGACTCTCATCTTATGTCTGAGAGGTCGCGGCCTCATATGACTCCTTCGGTTCCAATTTTAAATTAAAATAGTGAAAATATTATATGCAGTTAATTTTCAAACTGAAAAAGAAATAATACTGACCACAATCTGATGCTGGTGATCACCTCTAATCTCTCTAGTGGATGGATCATTGTATATCATCCGATAAACATCATACTCCATAATATCGGGTTGATCGACTGCCAATATGAATATAAAATAAACTATTTATATTTAATGTTATATAAAATATTTAAAAAAGATGCTTAATAGATGCTATCTATGAGTACTGAATATACGACTACCAGCTCAATGTGTCACCTCCTGTCTCCCCCGATTCTGCCAAACCAATGAAGATCTCCTCTGAAATCCACCACTCAACCAGTGTAAACATAATCCATCCCAAATGTGAGATAAAATGCACTCTGGTCGGTGGGCTCTACATGATTCATCAAATACTATCACTCTTGCTTTCTTAATGGTCGTCCTTCTCAAATTTTGAAAAAACTAATGGAAACATTCACGCATAGACACCTCCCATGCCACATGGATTGCATCACGCATGCTATCATCGATGGGATACTATAAAGCCTACAAATAATTTATAATATCAAGTTATAAATGAAATAAATCTCAAAATAAATATTATTTATTTATATACCATCCAATTATTGAACATGCCAAACTTCACATCAATGGGAATCTATTCCCATGTGATCCATGGCTGAGAAAAATAATTGCACAAGATAGTGCTCCCCTGTCTAACAGCTTACATGCGTAAAACTATGAAAAAAGAATAAATAATCAAACAATTAGTATATAAATAAATTAATTAAAGCTAACTAAAATACACATGTTATCATACCTCCGCGTGTGTGGATCAAAGACAATACATGGATGTCACTCAGGGATAGGGTCAGAAATCATCAGTCATGCAAAACCATGCCCCCTCCGCGTACCCCCTGAACCGCCAATAGGCTGAGGGTCAGATGATCCAAAATCCTCCTCATCCAAAGGTATCTTAGCCTCCTACAACTCACGAAGTAGATCAGGGTTCATCTGAAACATAAAATGATTGTTGTTAGCAGATAGTTAAAAATAACAATTACATATAGATATATATTAGTTATGATTATAACCGGAATTTAATTGTGTCAATGTTCACCTTTATCATCATCTTCATATCTGACGATGTCAATGTATTCATATTCATCCTCTATATCATCAATATCTATATGAGTTTTAGTTTTTTCATCTCTTATCATTTCAAATTCATTTGTAACATCATAAACATCATCATCACCATCGACCCATAATTCTGGGGTGTCATCATCGATATTCATGTCTCTTTGTGAAAAAGATGGATTTTGAGTAGTCTTTTGAAAAATTTTAATTCCTTTCACTTCAGTGGAACCACATTCAGTTTGAGTAAACTGATTTTTACAAGATTTCATTTTTATTATGCTCCACCAATCACTTAGGTCTCTTGAAGTAGCACAGTACTTTGCGTAATATATTTTATGTGCCTGTTGAGATAGAAAAAATAGTTCATTTACTGAAAGAAGACTTTTATATTTAATATCGACAATTCCATGAATCAGATGAAAACACAAGCCTCTCTCAGTATCCAACCACCTACATTTAAACATCATTATATAATTTTCCCTAGATAATACAGTTCAATAATTTCATCCAGCATGCCATAAAAGTCAACTTCAATTTCTCTATGATGTGATCCTCTCAAGAAAACTCTACTGTTCATTTTTTTTATTCCCCATATGCACATGTATGAAATCAAAAACCATTCACCACATATGCATTATAATATTTAACCATTTTGGATGGTGGGTTACTCAATATACACAGTCGCTTATCAATTTTATCAGCATGTTGAGACACCTGAATTATTTTAAAAAATTATCAATATAATAAATAATAAACTGGATTGATAGGTTAAACCATCAATAATTTATGTTACCAGTTTTTGAAACCATTGAGAGAGAAAAATTTTCAGTGTTCTTCAAGAGAAGCTATTGTAATTTGTGGAAGCTATTTCTTGATATGATTATCATATAACCTACAAATAAAATAAGTTTACTTACGGTAATATAAATTGTAGAATAAGTGATAGAATCACTCACATTACAAATGATTTCATTTCTTCACAGTTGAGTAGAACATATGTATGAGCTTTGTGATATTCATCATATGAAATCCATCGTTCATGAACTCCACCGAAGCCAAGCTCTGGCTGATTGAAAATTGATAATTTATTTTTCATTTCATCATCAACATTCCCCTCATTTAATACCATGTGGTTGTGTTTTTATTGATATTCAGATTCAAAATAATGAGAGAAGAAAAAATTAATTTCCTCTTGAAAATAAGCTTCAGAAATTGTGTCTTCAACTGATGCTTTGTTACGTACTTTTTTCTTCAATTTATGCATGCATATCTCAAATGGGTAAATCCATTAAAATTGTATCGGACCTCCATATTTAGCTTCATGTGGAAATGTAATATCAGATGTTCCATTGAGGCAAAGAAAGTCGGAGGTAAGATTTTTTCCAGTTTACATATAATTACAATAACATCTTCTTCCAGTTTTCTTAGTGCATCATAGTCTGTTGTCACTACACAAATGCCTAAAAAAAACTACGATATGTCTGTTATCAAATCTCAAATCATATAATTCAAAAAACCTCTAAATCCAATCAGCATAAGTCTTTCCATTATAACATGAAAATCATGACTTTTTAATCCAGTAATATAACCATTCTTAACATATCTGCCCAAATTGGAAGCATAGCCATCTGGAAGTCTCAAATCTATAATCTACTAACAAAATAATAATCAAATCTCTTTGGAAAGTGTATAAGATGCTTTTGGCTTCATTAACCTCTCTGATATGACATTTTGAAACAGTTCAATTTCTGGTCGCCTACAAATTTGGGAAAGATCTAATCATTCCTTTACATTATCTTTGGTCTTACCTGGTGTATCCAAAATTTTATGAAATAAATTATCAAAATAGTCCTTCTCAATATGCATGACATCCAACATGTGGCAGACCAACAAATCAGACCAATATGGAAGATCACAAAAAATGTTATGTTTTATCTAATTGTGTTCTTTTCTAAATCCATGAATTTTCTGTTGGTTTACTGTTGGCCCAAATGTGATGGGAGGTAATGAAAATACAACTGATTTTAACTCTATACCTGAGATCATTTTTGTAGGTTCATCCCTTTCAATTGTACCTTTTCTGAAATGAGATTCTTTCCTCTGAAAAGGATGATCGGTTGGAATAAATTTGCGATGACAGTCAAAATATCAAGGTTTTTTTACATTGATGAGCATAAATTCTTTGTTGTCTTTCATACAATAAGGAAATGATTTCAGACCATGTGTACTCCATCCAGATAACATGTCATATGTCGGGAAGTCACTAATTGTCCACATCAATGCATCTTTTAATATGAAATTTTGTTTCGTAACAACATCATATGTACGAACACCATTACTCCACAATGAATTTAACTCATCAATCAATGGTTTCAAACAAACATAAATATTTTTTGGATGTCTTCAGATTAATAAGTTCAAAAAGATATAGGGATCCTTCGTCAACATCCATGGAGGTAAATTGTACGGAGTTATAAATACAGGACAACATGAATATTGACTACCATAAGAACCAAACGGATAGAAACCGTTAATAGAAATACCCAATCACATGTTTCAGGATACTAAAGAAAAAGACGGATACAGTCAGTCAAAATGTTTCCATAAATCATCATTAGATGGATGATTCAAGATTTTACCGGTTGAAATCTTGGTTTTGTGCCATAAAATCATTGACGTTATGTTATGAGACATAAATAAACACTGCAACCTGGGTGTAAGCGGGAAATATCTCAACTATTTTATAGGAATTGATCCAGACTTATCCGGTTGAGCTATTTTATACCTAGATTTTCCACATGTAGGACAATTATCCAACGACTCATTTTCACCATAATATAAGATGCAATCATTTTCACATTCATGAATCTTCTGATAACTAAGGCTTAGATTATAAACCAGCCACTTGCTCTCATAGTAATTTATGGGCAACACATTTCCTTTAGGTAATAGTGTTCTAACCAAAGAAAATATCTGATCAAAATAGTTGTTTGACATTGCATTATCTGGTTTAATGGCCATAAATTTTTCAACTACTTCTAATTTTATTATCTTGCAACTAGGATATAATGCATCCTCAGTAGACCTAAATAACTCATAAAATTCGAATGGTGCAAACTCAGGAGTTAAATCAATATCATCCTGAGTTTCAGTTTGTTGAACAGATGGACCTGCAACATCATGTACTAAATTATGAAACCGTGATGAATCTGGAATCAAATTATTAGTATCTTCTATGGAACTGCATTCACCGTTTTGATACCAAAAAACATAATCTGGTTGAAAACCAAAATGTAATAGATGTCCCCCAACCTTTTCAAATGTGTCAAACGTTCTCAGAGAACATTTTTTACATGGACACTTAATTGTGCCTTTTGAAACAAATTTTGGTTTTAATGATGCAAATGATAAGAAATCTTCAACACCCTCAATATATACATGATTTAAACTAGAACTGTTTGGATTTATTCACTTATTTATCTAAGCATGGTCATCTAATAATGACTGTTATCGACTTCCTTATTCCATATTTTTCTACAAAATATAAAATCATTACTGTTTTTGAATAATTTGAAATTAGAAAAACACTATCCAAAAAAATAAGATAAATAATTAAAATTACTTCTTAATAATTACCATTAATTATAGGCAACACAATTTCTAGTGGATTAACGGCTACTCTTTTGTCTGATGGATCATTTACTTGCAACTTTCTCACACTGAAATCACAATGAAGAATCTCCTTGGAGGTACGCATATCCATTCTCATGCATATGAGAATGTATAAGTGTACCTCCGAGCAGATTCTTCATTGTGATTTCAGTGTGAGAATGATGCAAATAAATGATCTGTCGGACAAAAGAACCCCTTTTTTCATTGATGAATCATCTTCTTGCAACTCTCACTACCCGAAAATATTATGAAAAATGTGGTCCTACAAATGCATATAAAAACTAATGCATATGAGATTGGATATGCATACGATATTGTCTATGCATACGTAGAATCATATTTTTCATAATTTTTTGAGTCAGTGAGAGTTGAAAGGAGAAGATTCATCGAGAAAAAGGAGTGTCGCCAATCCACTGAAAATTATGCCAAGTTATTATAATTTATTACAATTTATTGCAATTTATTACAATTTATTTTATTTTTAATTATTACTAATTATTACTAATTATTACTATTTATTACTATTTATTACTATTTGTTACTATTTATTACTATTTATTGGTATTTATTACTATTTATTACTATTTATTGCTATTTATTGCTAATTATTACTATTTATTATTATTTATTACAATTTATTACAAATTATTACTAATTATTACAAATTATTAATTACTAATTATTAATAATTATTACTGATTATTACTGATTATTGCTAATTATTACTATTTATTATTATTTATTACAATTTATTACTTTTTAGTACTTTTTAGTACTAATTACTACTAATTACTACTTATTACTAATTGCTACTTACTACTAATTACTACTAATTATTATTATTTAGTACTATTTATTACTATTTATTATTATTTATTACTATTTATTATTAATTATTCCTAATTATTCCTAATTATTCCTAATTATTCCTACTAATTATTATTAATTACTACTAATTATTCCTAATTATTCCTCTTAATTATTACTAATTATTACTATTTATTACTATTTATTAATATTTATTACTATTTACTACTATTTATTACTATTTATTATTAATTATTACTAATTATTACTAATTATTACTGATTATTACTAATTATTACTAATTATTACTAATTATAACTAATTATTACTATTTATTATTAATTATTAGTATTTATTACTATTTATTACTATTTATTACAAATTATTACTATTTATTACTATTTTTACTATTTATAACTATTTATTACTATTTATTACTAATTATTCCTAATTATTCTTAATTATTCCTAATTATTCCTAATTATCGCTATTTATTGTTATTTATTGTTATTTATTGCTATATATTGCTATTTATTTCTATTTACTGCTATTTATTGCTAATTATTACTAATTATTACTATTTATTACTTTTTATTACTATTTATTACTAATTATTACTATTTATTACTATTTATTAATATTTATTACTATTTACTACTATTTATTACTATTTATTATTAATTATTACTAATTATTACTAATTATTAATAATTATTAATAATTATTCCTAATTATTCCTACTAATTATTACTAATTATTACTAATTATTACTAATTATTACTAATTATTACTAATCATTACTATTTATTACTATTTATTACTATTCATTACTATTCATTACTATTTATTACTATTTATTACTATTTATTACTAATTATTAGTATTTATTAGTATTTATTATTATTTATTAGTATTTATTACTATTTATTATTAATTATTAGTGTTTATTACTATTTATTACTATTTAGTACTAATTATTACTAATTAGTACTAATTATTACTAATTAGTACTAATTGTTACTAATTAGTACTAATTACTACTAATTAATACTAATTACTACTAATTATTACTATTTATTACTATTTATTACAATTTATTACTATTTACTATTTATTACTATTTATTACTAATTATTACTAATTATTCCTAATTATTACTATTTATTACTATTTATTACTATTTATTCCTAATTATTCCTAATTATTCCTAATTATTCCTAATTATTCCTAATTATTCCTAATTATTCTTAATTATTACTATTTATTACGATTTATTACAAATTATTACTAATTATTACTATTTATTCCTATTTATTGCTATTTATTACTATTTATTGTTGTTTATTACAATTTATTACTAATTATTAGTATTTATTACTAATTATTAGTATTTATTAATAATTATTTGTAATTATTAGTATTTATTACTATTTATTACTAATCATTACTAATTATTACTAATTATTTCTAATTATTTCTAATTATTTCTAATTATTACTAATTATTACTATTTATTGCAATTTATTACTATTTATTACTATTTATTACTATTTATTACTATTTATTACTATTTATTACTATTTGTTACTAATTATTAGTATTTTTTTCTAATTATTAGTATTTATTACTAATTATAAATATTTATTACTAATTGTAAATATTTATTACTATTTTTTCCTAATTGTTATTATTTTTTCCCTAATTATTACTATATTTTCCTAATTAGTACTAATTAGCGTTAATTACTATTAATTACTGCAAATTACAACTACTAATTACTAATTACCACTAATTATTTATATACATTACTAATTATCGTTAATAATTATTAATTATTACTAATTACTAAGAATTAGTACTAATAATTTCAATTAATTATTACAAATAAATACTGATAACAAAAAAATTTAAATCTAATTTAATTACAACTAATCAACAATAATTAAAATTAATATTAAAAAATGAAATAAATACTAAATTAAATAAATTATAAATACCTTTAAACTTGATCTCTTATAATTGTAGACGGCTTTACAACTTCTTCGTAAAAAAAAACTTACTCAGAAAAATTTTCGCTCGAAAATAAAAGTTTAGAGAGACAGAGAAAGTAGGAATTAAGGGGAAGGAAAGAAAAAACGGATGGGGGTATATATAGGTTAGATTAGTTGCGACGGGAATATTTGTGACGGGTATCCCGTCGCAAATAGTACATTTTGTAACGGGTCCCGTCACAAATACCTTCGGCCGCATTAATTACTTTCAGTGGTTAAAAAGGTATTTGCGATGGGTCCCGTCGCAAAAAGTGACTTGCTGACACACATTTTGCGACGGGACAACATCCCATCACAAATAATATTTACCGCCTCCTGGTATTTGCGATGGGAGGTGTCTCCCCATCGCAAATACCCTTCTGCGCGTTTTGGCACGCAAACCGCACGTAACTTTTTGCAACGGGTTGATTCTCCCGTCACAAATAACCTCTTCGATGGACAATTTGCAATGGGATTTATTCCCGTTGCAAAAACCAGTTTTCCCGTAGTGAATGGAGCTGGTCAATCATAAAGGAATTCTGATCTTTGACGGAAATAATTTTTAACTATGGAAGAATCATATGCAGCACTACTTCCGATTAGTAGGGATGGATGTCTTCACAGCAACTATGCATGGAATTTCAGCTAACATTAATAGTGGTGCCTTATCAGAAGCTGAAAGAAGAGAATTGGATGTTGATGCTAAAGGGATCAATGCTTTAGGGGGAGCCCTATCAAATGCAATTTATACGAAGGTGATATCCTATAAAACATCACATGCAATGTGGGAAAATTTGTTGAACATTTTTTAGGGTGACTCAAAAGCCTGAGAAGCAAAGCTTTAGGTTCTATGGAACAAGTATGAGAATCTCATAATGAATCCCAATGAGACTATTGATGCATTCTTCGACAGGATAAATATTATTGTGGAAGACATGCGGGGTCTTAGAGAATTCATTGAAGATATAAAGATTGTGAAACGTATCTTGAGTAAACTTCCATCGCGGTTCAATCTGAAATTTTCGGTATTGGAAGACAAAGACCCAAAAGATTTGACACTAGATAACCTACACAGTGTTGGATTGGTGTTGCCCGATCTGGTTGGGCCGACTGCTTGTGGCCCGCAACTGTCGCGGGTCGAGCTGACCGACCGACACCGACAGGCACTGTAGCGGAGCTGACCGATCGACACCGACAGGCACTGTAGCGGTGCGGACTTCGAGGGTTAACTTTACTGTAGCGATTTTGACAAAGCCAGTCGTCGTTCACTATAGCGACGCGGACCACTTTTTCGAACAGTGATCGTCTTCTCCATTGTTTTATAGCCCATTTTCAGGCTAGGGTTTCCACTGAAAAAACTCTCTTTAATTTGTGATCCCGAATAGTGAAATATTCTGCCTCTCCCGTGGACGTAGGGATTATTCTCAAACCACATAAATCGCCACGTCCTTTTCTTTCTTTCATTTTTTTCTCATTTCTTTCGTTGTATCTCCCGGTGATTCCGTAACACACAGTACCCTTGTAGCATATGAAATGAGAAACGATGATAACGATGCAGTGGAAAATGGGAAGTCTAAGGAAGTGGCATTCAAGGCCATCAAGAATCTCTCTGTTGAAGATAGTCCTGAGGAAGAAAATATGGATGATGTCATGTCATTTCTCTCATCCATCCTGTAAAGGGGAAAAGGGAAGTTCAAAGGTAAACTTCCATTTGCATGCTTTCGATGTGGAAAGATTGATCATTTTGCAGCAAAGTGTCATAAGAAGTTTGATGATGAAAATGAAGAAAATGAAGAAATTTCACAAAAGAGGTATTCATCAAACGAGAAAGAGAGGAGAATTACTAGGAGAAATTTCTTTAAAAAGAAGAATCTGATTTCAAAAGAGGATGAAAGTTCAGAAGAATCTGAGGCAGAAGAGTTGGAGGACTACAAGGATCATAAAATAGATGCTTTGGTGGAAGTTGTCATAAATTCATTAACAAGAGAAAAAAGTGACAATGAGGAAGGAGAAATTGAAGGAAGAGTTGATCTTCAGGCTAAATTAGAAGTTTCCCTTGAATAGGTAGATATTTTGAGATCCAAAACAAATAAATATAACAAAGATGTTCGTGATGCCAAACTCTATATGCAGCAGTAGGAAGAAGAGAATTCTGAGCTAAATATAGAAATTGAAAATTTGAGGTCTTCAATGCCAGAAATCTCAGAAAAGGTGGTTGAGTACACACTCAAAATTGAAGAACATGAAATGTAACTGAAACTGTAAAATATCAAATCAAATGTATCGAATAACTAGAAGAGGAAATCGTCAGTCTACGAAGAATAGTTAAAGATCGGGAGAAACAGTTAACTCTAGGTTTGACATTAAGAATGAAGATCATATAGGCAACCGAGAAGATGAGATTTGATCAGAGTGGTCAATCAGAACAAAAGAAACAATCAATTATGAATGATAAGGCTAGTATGGGGCTTGATCTAAAACAAAAGGCAGTTATGGTTCAAGTCAGACCACAAGCACCCACTCCAAGATTGAATATTTATTTGGGTACGAAGCAGAATCAAAAGATTCAGAGAACCCAAGGCATAACTAGTGGTGCATCATTTCCACATAAGATGCTATTGTTGTGGTAAGATAGAACACTTCCAAAATTTATGTTCCATAGCAAAGAGGTACCAAAGGGAACAAGACCGACAGAGGTGGTCGTATAGAGATCAAAATTCCAGGTTATAATTTGATGGTCATTATTTTAGTTGTAAAGGACTCAGACATATGGCAAGATATTTCACATCAATAATACAGAGGAATGTGTCGAGGCTGACTGAATATGCTCATAAGAAGCAGCCAAATGTATCTTCAATAGATATAAAAACTGAAAATATATTTGCAACTCTATAGGATAAAGCTATTCTATCACATTCTGAGGAGGATCAAGATTACCATTCCATTTCATATATGAATCCAAATACTTGGGTCAAAAAGAAAAGGGCAGAATAGTCGGTGGTTGCAAAAATTATGTTCAAGGTATCAGATCGCACTGGGATATAGATCATTGACAGTGGATGCACTTCCCACATGATGGGAAATAAAGATCTAGTGACTGGAATCAAGTACGATAAACAAGGTATCGTAATATTTGGTAATGATGAGGGATTGAAAATTATTGGTTCCGGAAAAGCCAAGTTTGGAGGAAAGGACATGAGATGAGCAGATGTATTGGTTGTTGAAGGGCTTAGTCACAACTTGCTTAGTGTTAGTCAATTGTGTAACTCAAGATGTGCCATAAACTTTTCCAAGAAATTATGTATCATCAAATAAAAGTATGGTGTTTTTGTGTTACAAGGAAAGTGTATGAAAGGGAATCTCTACCTCGTGATTGGAGGATAAGATATGTTCTTTCTTTCTAAGGATCAAGAAAATAAGTTATAGTATAAGCATCTTAGCCACATAAGACAAGGTTCCTTGGAAGATCTGGTGAAATATTATGCAGCTCGAAATCTTCTTAGATTATCACGTGATCGTACTCATACGTGCAATGACTTCCAATAGGATAATATCATTCAAAAGACATATAAGAAAAATGAGAAAAAGTCAACAATATTGCTTAATTGGGTGCATATTGATGTGTGTGGTCCAATTTCACTGAGGGATATTTATGAGGAAGATATTATGTTCTCTTCATTGATGACTATAGCATAATGGCATGGGTTTCAATAATCAACCACAAATATTAAGTGTTCAGTTGCATTAAAAGATATCGAAAGGAATGTGAAAAGATGCTTGGTCAGAAAATACAGACGATTCGAACAGATAATGGAACAGAGTTCACAAATAGCCAAGTGAAGGATTATCTCAAAAAACATGGGATAAGGCATCAATTTTTAGTAGTGAGAACTCCACAGAAGAATAGAGTAGTTGAGAAAAGAAATTGGATTGTCAACAATATGTCCAGAACAATTCTCATTAAGAAAGATCTTCCAGAGAAATTTTGGAAAGAAGTAGTGATGACATCAGTCTACACTTCAAATAGAGAATTACTTTTCCCAAAAGAGGAGAAGACTCCATACGAGTTATGGTATAGAAAGAATCCTTCATTAAAGTACTTTCGAGTCTTCAGAAGTAAATGTTTTATTCTCAATAAGGATAAATATAGGAAGTTTGAATCTCGTGGAGATAAAGGGATATTTCTTGGCTACTCAAAGAAAAGAAAATCATATAAATGATTCAATAAGATGTTTGGAAAGATAGTTGAAAGTCATGATGTGACCATAGTGGAGAATAAACAAAATCTTCAGAAAATACAGGAACAGACTCAGGAGGATAGTGATGAAGAGATGAGCAGGTTAGAAGACACTCCATTTCCAGAGGTAGATTTAGAAGTATACTCAAATGATGAAAAAAAATTAGTGTCTGCCTAGAGACCAGTGAGAAGAGATGAAATTGATAGGTAGAATATAATTGGAGATCAGACAGCACCATTGCAGACAGGGAGGATGAATTATCTATAGTAAGCATCATACTTATCATAGGTGGAGCCTAAATTCTTTGATGAAGATGCGGGAGATAAGAATTGGGTTCGAGAAATGAATGAAGATCTTGAACAAATTGAGAAGAATCAGACATGGGAAATTTTTTCAAGAATTTCATTGGAATAAAATGGGTCTTTCACAACAAAATGAATTAAGATGGTGTTTTTATTTGAAACAAAGCATGGCTGGTGTGCAAAGGGTACTCCCAAATAGAGGTTATTGATATTGATGAGACATTTTTACCTATTTCAAGGATATAGAAAATCATATTATTCTTGGTCATAGTAGTGAAAAGAAAGTTTAAGGTTTTCCAAATGGATGTCAAGTCAGCATTTATGAATGGAGTTTTGGAAGAAGAATTTTACATTGATCATCCATATGGTTTTCTCATTCATATATATGAGAATAGAGTTAGCTGAAGAAGGATTTATATGGTTTGAAGTAAGCACCAAGATCATGGTATTATAGGCTTGATCAGTTTCTAAAGAATCTTGGTTTTTAGCATGGTGGAGTTGATTACAATTTTTATTTCAATAATGACAACAGTCAAAGAATGATGGTACTGATTTATGTCAATGAAATAATCTTTTTTGGAACATATGAAGCACAATGCAAACAGTTTTCTAAATTCATGAAAAGTGAGTTTGAAATTTTGATGATTTGTGAGATGACATTTTTACTTAGCTTACAAGTGACACAAGGAAGAAATGGCACTTTTATTTCTCAATCTAAATATGTCAAGGAGGTTTTAAGAAGGTTTAGAATGGATAATTACAAAGAAATCAAGACTCTAATTGCTACATGATTGAATATGTCACAGGATGATGAAGTCAAGGCAGTTAATATCACAGAATACATGAAAATCATTGGAAGTTTGTTGTACTTGACAATAAAAAGGTCTGATATTGTATTTTCCACATTCCAAGTAGTAAGGTATCAAAGAAATCCAAAGAATAGACACATAATTTCAGTAAAAAGAATACATAGGTATATAAATGGAATAGTGGATTATGGTTTAATGTATAATGTAAAAACTCAGCCATAGTTGTTGGGATATACAGATACGGATTGGGCCAGATCAGCAGATAATAGGAAATCTACATCTGGAGGTGCCTTTTATCTTGGAGGATTGTGTATTTCTTTGTTGATAAAGAAACAATATTGCATCTCATTGAGCATCACATAATCTGAATATATTTCATCTACTCAAGCACGCATGTAACTATTATGGATGAAGCAACAACTTGAAGATATGGGAATTGAAGTGAAATCTACAATCATAATCTGTTGTGATAATTCAAGTGCTATAAATCTTAGAAAAAATTCAGTACATCAGTCAAGGAAAAATCAAATTGAAATCAAATATCATTTTATCAAGGAGAATGTGGAGCAAGGGCTTGTGAAATTGGAGTATATTCCTACAGAACAATAGGTTGCAGACATTCTGACAAAGGCCTTGCCCAAAGAAGCATTTGAAAGGCATTGACTGGCTCTGGGAGTCCAGTCGACTTCCTGCAATTGAAAAAGTGTTTATTTGGGTCCCCCTCTCCCCGAGGTATGATTTTTTTTCTCTAATGTTCTTATATGTGTTCTTTACCCTGTTACAGACATCCTTGCAGTTCCCTTCAGGTTCATTGACAAAGGGGGAGAAAGTGTGAGTATTCAGGGGGAGAAAAGACATGGGGAGAAGCTATTAAGTAGAGTAGTGAGATAGGGGGAGTTGAAGCAGATATAAATCTGGTTATAAGAGCTATAACATAAGGGGGTCATTAAATATAACGATTCTATAAGTGATCGATCAAAGATTAGATATCACAACATCTGAGATTTGTGATACAAGCAGTTTATTGGTATCAGAATAGTATCAACAATTGGTGTCATAAATGAAGTGATTAATTGATGAAATTTTCATTATACTCTTGTTTCTCATGTAGATCATGGCTCATGTGGGCTCAGAGTATGTTTTGAGTAAATCCTTGATCACTATTTTAATCGCATGAAGCGAATGGTGGTTAAAGTTGGAAGGAGTATTAATGAGGTATCAAAATATGTGGCATTGTTATGAGAAAATTTTTCAACAAATCCAAAGGGGGAGATTGTTGGGAAAAAATCCCTCAAGGTGTCCTCTTGTTATGTTTTGGGTGTGTTTGTGTTTGTTGACAAATCAAAATTACTGAAAATGAGTATGGTTGGTGTTTGTCGAAGACAGGTTTTTAAGGTGGCATAGTTTCCTAGTGTTTTCCAAATTGTTGGGCCTCAAAATCGGGAATTTGTGTTTGGAAATGTAAGGATTTCTTCATGGGACTGAATGGAGAAAATAATGGAAAATGAATTTGGAAAAGAAAGATAAATGTGAAGCCCGAGACATGGATTGTGTACCATGACCAGGAGGGGTACACAGCCGCGTACCAGGCAGTGGGAAAGGTACGCAGGAGAGGTTCGTGAAACTGAAAATGGTTCACAGTGAAAGTTGGTATAGTACACGGATGGATAGATGTCAACGGAGGAGTTTGAACATGTAGGAATGAAGATAGTATGCAGACTGTGTATGAAAAATGGTCCGTGGGTGGCTTGCAGTTTGCGGCGGCAAAAGGATCAGTGCACGGTGAAGGCTGGATTGAAGATTTGGTAAATCTTAGATTAGCGGATTTTGTGGGTATCTTTGCCTATATAAGAATCACTAATCTCACCAATTACTATTGAGACTGAATATCATTAGAGAACATATTTTTGGTCCAGGATTTCGGCAAAGTCTGAAGGAGGTTCATGAGGATGAATTTTTTGAAAGCTGAAGTGGTTCGTGAAGAAGAAATTTGGATGAAGTATTTAAGCATAGAATTGTAACCCACATAAGACATAGTACATGGAGGAAGAAAGAATGTTACACAGGCAGATGGTGAAGGCAGTCCATGAATATAGAACACTTCATGGACCGAGGGTGATTCTCAATGGAGGTTCGCGAAATCGGTATGTGGTAGTGGTACGTGATAGCAAAGGCGGAGGAAATCCATAGATGAAGGGCAGTTCACAGTAGTGGAAAAAGTATGTGGAGGAGGTGTTACACGTACCAAACCTGATACTCAATATGTGGGAGAGAAGTTGGTTCGTGATTTGCACAAGGAAGCTTATGAAAGATTCAAATCAGTTTGCGAAAGAATTTTCCGGTACCTAGAAGTACTCAGAAAGGTGGACTTCATCTACAGGTGAAAAAGGAACTTCAATAGAGCATCTACCTAAAGTTGAGGATGTAGGAATTCATGAAAATGAAAGTACCAACATGTAAATAAACTATTTTTAACCTAAAAGTCAATAAACTTTATGTGTATTCCTTTCCAAGAACAGTGAGTGAAGGAAGAGGAAAATGGTGACCCTTTCCACTGGCAGTGAGCTAGAGAAAGAGGTATAGGGAGTGACCCTTGGGAATGCAGTGAGAATACCCTAAACCTTTTAAAGGCAGTGATCCTAGGCATAGAAGATCTATCCCAAACATTGTACTCATTTTTTGCAGTGATCCTTAGTGAATTTGGTACATCAATGCATTTTCTTTGTATGATCCTTGGATGTAGCCCAGTGAGGGTGAACCAAGTAAAAATCGTTATGTCCTATGCATGATTTCATATCTGTTTGTAAAATTCTATAAGAGTAAGAGAGAATTGAGTTTTTATAACAACGAAACAATATCTGAACAGGAGAAAGTTTTAATCTGTCATATCCTAATTCACCCCCCCTCTCAGGGTATTCGACCTAGTGGACCTAACAATTGATAATTCAACCACTCATTTAGGAGGGAGACTAGTCAATTCTTTAGGAAACACATCCACATATTCCCTTAAAATGGATATTTCATCAAGTATGATCTTTTTATTAGTATCAGTCATTTGAGATATATATTCTTACTCATATGGTAATAATATACATGATTGAGATGATGATACCAAAAAGAGATTCATCCTCCTACTTAATCATGTATAGAATAATAGGGTGATTCATGATATGGAGAGTTAATTCCTTCTCTTATAAATTTATCTTGACTCTATATAAGAAAAGGTACTCTATACCTAGAAAATTGTTGAATTATAGTAAAGGTAGAATGATAAAATTTTCAAGAACAATCCCAAAAACTCTAACTTTTGATATAATAATCATAGATATTTTTTTCAGATGATATAAAATAATTTGTGGTGGTGACTCAATGTTCTTAGAAAACTTACAAGATATGATAATATGGAAGGAATTGAAATAAAAAAATACAAAGACAACTCTGGATTAGAGGTTACATGTGCTTCAATCATTATGATCTATCTCAGCATAGGAAATTCCTTGTTCCCTTGGTCTTTGAGATTATTGGTGCTCATCATGATTTTTAGTCCATGGAATAGGGTATTTTCTTGGATAATTCCCAACTTCTCCACATTTATGACATATAACTATTAATGGTACATTATATTGAACTTTATTACCATCAATTATGTTAAATAAACTATATATATTTTTACAATAATTTTCTACTTTATGCCCCATTTTCTACACTTAAAACAACATAAAGTTCCTTTGTGACATTTCTATTGGTCTCTCTTTCTATATTTTTAACATGTAAGAAATTGAATATTCTATCCTTTATCACCTTTATCAGATAAACTTCATTGAGACATCATCCTCCTCTTCATTTTCATGTTTAGAAATTCAAATATGTTCTAGTTTTTAATCATGATTTATAATTTATGGTTTGGAATAAGCATAATATGTCTTACTTTAGCTTTCATCGTGTTACTAATCTCATTCAGAAAATCATGACAATTCCCCTCACATTGGTTATTGATTCAGTTTATCCTATTTCTAGCCATTTATGGAAATAAAGGGAAAATTAGGGGTGATAATTTTTTTAACTATTAAATACATAAATGGTCAGCCATGAACATTAAAGGGATAACTCATAAATGACATATATTCCTTAACCTATGAATTTATAGGCTTCAATATATTTTATCAACGATCTATTTCCTAACATAAAATATTATGGGTATTTTTATTCCCTTAATAATGGTTTATAAGGAGCTTGTTAATTTACCAAAGAATATATCCCAAAAGTGTCAAAATAAGTGTGTAGAGATTCCCATTTTCATGCACCAGGTAACGATCAAGTTCAGCTCAATGCCCCTTTTTCGGGGTTATTACCCCTATGTACATATGTGTTAGAGCCACATCCACTTTTAGTATCTATACAATGATGTATTTTCTTTTAAACCACTTAATCTATACTTTATAAAAATTTAAGGATGTTATCCTATGTTTAGTATTATCCCTAAGTATTTTACTAGAGTTTTCTAATCCTAAATCCCAAAATAACTAGACTTTTCTTTAATACCAACTATGACAAACCATATTTTTAATACACCATAATTCATGATTTATTACATAAAGGTAGACATTACACAATACTAGAAGATAATTAATCCTAGTGTATTTGGTAAATTAGGTACATAGAACATCAACTTGATACATGTATATAACAATATTATTGAAAATTTCCTTAACATTCTCCTAAAATTCCGTTGCTCTTTTAAAACTGCATGTGATAACCTAGGGACATACATAAGAAAGGAGTGATATATAAAGCCTAGTAAGGGAATAAAAAAGTATTGTATAAGGTAAAGAAATAAATGTGATCCAATGGTAATATAAAGGTAACATAAGAGGGGTGATAATAACAATGTTGAACAATAAGGAATGATATAACATGATAGTATAAAGGCAACATGAAAATTTAGATACAACATTAAACATGATATCATAAAAATAGGTTGAGGATAACCAAAAATTCATTATAAAATGGTATAAAATGTCCCATAATAGATTGGTTTTACTCCCTAATCTCATAAATGACATCTCATGAGACTAAAAAATTACCCAATGCATTGGATCACTATTTGGGTGCACCCATCATTTTTATATCATGTATATGCATAAGTGTGCCACATGAATCATGAAACATAAAGATTCCATTCATAAATTTTAATACCACGATCAAGGAGTGTGGGTTATATAAATTTAATTCCATATTAAATGAATTATAGGTACATCTAAGTTAATGCTCTTTAGTGAAAATAAGGATGGGTATTCATAACAAAAATGTTTGGCATGGAAAAATTGTAGGCTAATTCTAGAAGCATAACGGGGATACATAAAGGTTCATGGGAGGGATTAATGAGAGTGAAAGGGGTCTCTCAGAACTTGAACATAATAAGGGAAGTGATAGGGATGTGTGAAATCAAATCCCAACATGAACAATTTGAAAACAAAGGTCATAATATAAATGAGGTGATTTCATAAAGAAGATAAGGAGAGGATCCCTTATCTTGAAAGGGTGTTTCCAAAATATTGGTAGGAGATTCTTAAGATATTTGGAACGCTTTGGGATGGATATAGAGAGGTTAGGGAAGAGTAATGTAATGCTGCAAGGGTTTTGAATGAAGAGAAATGGGATGTTGAGTGGGTTTATATAGCAAAAGGGAGGAGAGTTCTTTGTTAATTTCAAAACTTAGGTTTTGATCTCTATATGATAAAGTAATCAAAACCACAAACCTTCCCATGGTTTTTTAAAAATTGAATTGGTTTTAATTATTTTAAAATTTTAGGAACCAAGATCATTAAAATAATATCCATGGTGATGTGGAAGTGAGTTATATTTACAAATAATAGATTTTAAAACCTTAAAATATATCAAGGGTTTATAAAATTAATCAAATTACCTAAAAAACATTATTTTAAATGGTAAATATATATTTTTACATGGATACCTTTTATGCCATATATTACATCACTTTTTGGTTCATTATGATGTCATAATACATACTGTATATTTATACTGTATTTAATTTTGACCTGAAAATTTGATTGTCTCCAAAAATTATGAAAAAATAACCATTGGATATATTTGACATGTTTATTTAAAATATAATATTTATTTTATCCAAATAATTATCAAAGTATGATAATTGACACTTTAAAATCAAAAATCCACATTTATTGAAAAATAATGGTTGTTTTTGACAATAAAAGTTTTCTAACCATTATAAAAATTATTTTTGACTTCATAAAATTATATTATCATTTATATTTAATAAAAATTATTTAATAATAATATTTTATTAAAATATAATTTATTTCAAAAATTCTTGAATTTGTTAAAATAGTGTGCCTTGATTGAAATTATATATTTCCCAAATATACAATTTGTGTTTCATCATATCAATATCTATTTTTTATCAAACTCATTATCTAATAATTTTAAAAGTCATATTAAAAATAGATCAATATAATTACTGTTTTATTAAAATAAAATATAAAAATTCATACTATTAGGGTCTAGATACATAACTCTTTATTACACAAGCGAATTCCCTAAAGGTAAGGTATGCAATGATGATATTTTCTTAGGGTGGTTTGACATATATGGTTTGGGACATGATCTCGGTGAGATTGAACTTATACCATAAATTATTTCATTCATTCTTTAGTTGTTGAATCTCCATTTAGTCTTGATCAAGGGAAAAGTCCTATGATGTTATCTCCCTTAGAAGCTCTGATAAGTTGGATTCATAGGGTACAACCCTACTGGTCGATATTGTCACTTATTTCATCTATATCAATTGTTATTTACCATAACTCTTAATACACTAATCTTAATGAACAACATAAAATGGTTGTATTGTAAATTATTATCATGCATAATGGGCTTTTAAATTCGACAGACCATATAAATATTCAAAATAGCCAAAGTAGTGTATGTATTTTCTATAAATTCATTTCTTAATAAGGAATTTATTTATTCAAAAAGGGAATTTAATTTATAAAATTTCATATAGTTATACTAAATTATTTGGTTAATCTGAATTATCTTATAATTTTTGGAATAACTGCTTGATTTGATCATCTAAGGCTTTAAATGAATGGCGATATGTATTTTTTTCCCGAATATATAATTTTGACATCGAATGAACTCTGATAAAAGTTGATGCTCATGTGTATAAGTGGTTTCCAAAATATATATGATATAAAATATTAAAATTCTTTAAATTAGAAAATTGGTATGAAATAATATTAGAAACACTTAATGTTTAAGGAGGCCTTTTTAAATAAAATAAGTTTATATTTATATTTTGTATTTTATATTAAATGTTAAATATATAATTTTGAGAAATATAATTAGATAAAATTAAATTTATTTTTTAATTTATAATATCAAAATTTACTTAGTATGAATTTTTTCAACATTTTTAGAAAATATCATTTTTAAGTCGAAAATGTGATTTTTATGAAAATTATTATTTTCATAACTTTATCAATATATAATAATGACATAAAAGGTCGTAAACCCATTTAAGTGATAAAAAATAAATCAATTAATAATATTATTTATTTTTGAAATATTATTTTAACTTATAAAATCCATGGTCAATATTTTTTGAACTAAAGTAAAATGTTACTATAATAAAGAAAATTGTTGTATGCCTTTTATTTTAATTAATTATTATTTATGTAGAATTTGTTTATGGTTAAATTTTAATTTAAAATTAACTTATTTTAATTTATAATAAATAAATTTAGGTCATAAAAATTATTTAAATTAATAATTTTAAATCACACTTAAATTTCATGCTTAAAAAACAATTATCTTAAAAACCATTTTTAGCGTTAAACACATTTATTTTAAAATTAAATTTTATTAATCATGGTAATTTTAATTGATAAAAATAATATCATAAATATATTTATATTAATAAAATTATGTGGTGATATCAATATTAATTGAGGTCATTTTAATTAGTTAACATGAGTGAAAAAGAAAAGTTACCTATATAAAAGTACACTTGGGTAAAGTGAAAAGTAAAAGTACACTAACCTAAATAAATCATGGTTATATAAAAAACTGAGTGTATGGGAGGTATTTATACCTTAACATGTCCCAAAATCCATATTTTTAAAACATGGGAGTCTTTGAATTTGAAATAGTATAAAGAAGTAATTTAATAAGTTATTGTACTTCCAAAACAACCCTTCCCTTCACTTATAAAAGGGACCACTTACACCCCTTCTTTACACACTAATTCCTTTTAATTAAATGGAGAAAATATACCCATTTTTTCATCCTATAACCCTATCCCATGAACATATACCTTTTTTCCTTCTTTAGTTTGCTTAATACTTTCATTCCCAAGGATAATTTCAAGGAAAATAAATGTTTTCGATGTGAGTATCAGTCCCCTATTAGTATTTAATTTTAATTTTCCTCTTCCTAATATTATATAAAATTATTAATATAATTAATTTATTATAATATGTATAGTTTAATGTCATTATATTAATGTAAAATCAATTATTCATTTATTATTTAGCATCCAGTAAAAAAACACATTGATCGTGCGTGCATGTAGACTACCTCCTCCATGACATGATGCAATTATTTTTTCATAACTGCCACTTATGGTTGGTATTAAGGATGGGTTTTATGAATATTTTTTTAGTTCACTTATACAATTATTTACTGATCACCATCTATATTTACCTTCGTTCCATCCATCCATTAAGGAATGAGATCATTAATCATGTGTATGTGCGGACTATCGACTCCACGAATGAGGCATATTATTTATCCTAAACACCTAAAATGGATGGGAATAAAAGTATAATTAATGAACGGATATTATTTTTATAAAATTATTATAATTATTAAATGATAATTTTTCATATACCATCACTCTATTCATTCATTGAGAAATGGTTTTGTTAATCGTGCGTACATGCAAACTACCGCCTCCGTGAACTACAAATTAAATTTTTCATAACCACCCATAATTAAGGGTTATAATAATGAATTTTATGGATATATATGATATAAATTACATTTATAAGATTCTTTTAATGTTATTTTAACATTATTTAATAACAATTTCTCACTCATTTGATCATTACAACACACTTTTGTTTTGGTCAGTTTACTGCCTACTTGAGCGATGTTGTAATGTTTATATAGTGAATGATTAATAAATGTTATATAAAATTAATCATATGTAAAAATAATATATTAAATATGTTTTAAATTTTATAGAGTTATAATATTAATATCTAAACATGTTAATAATATATCATCTCCCTTTATTAAAAACTATCAAAACAAGTTTGTACCCTGCTTCATCTTCAAGAGTGGTAATTAAAACTCTCATGGGATGAAATTTGAACATTATAAATAATAATGGGATATATATTAAATAAAAATATGTAATATATTAATGATGAAATTTATAGAAAAGATCAAGGATCGACCTTAACATTACAAATCATGTGAAAGACAATTAAAAGTGTAAACACCAAGGGTTAAAAATATGCTATAATAAACCACAATATTCATAGTAAATAATTATAAATGAAGTATATAAAAGGTTTATAGATATGAATAAGGTTATGAAATATATTATTAAAATAGTTATGGTTATTTTATATGAAGTTATAGTGTGATCAACTAAGTATGTAAATAAGGTAAGGGGTTATTATCTCAAACTCCCTTAATTGAGACATGTTTTACATTATGCACCAATTTACTTTTATATGGTGTATATATTTCAAATTTTTTATGTTATAATGAAATATATTTTATTAATGGTATTTAAAATTCATTTTCAATCCCTTTACCCTTCAATGTTTTATATTAAAATGTTACTCAAGTCATAATTGCTTTCTCAACTCGTGTCCTTTTTCCTGAGTGTTGTGAAATCTATTTTTGGATTTGGATCCTCCAAGAATATTTTTTCAATAATTATATTTTCAAATGGTAGATTTAATTTTTATATTGGGATATTAATTATCTTCATCAAAATATTCCCCTTTGATGAAACTCATCCTAAAATAAAAGTATGATTTTGATAAGAATAACTATTATACTTTCCAATGAATTTTTCTTCTTCCACATCCATGATTTACCTATCGAAAGTATTTTATATAATGTTGAAAGTGACCCTAATAATTATATTTACTTATTATAAATGAAATTTTTTTCATAATTTTTATGATGTGGGTTTCACTAAATGGTTTTAATGGACTTTAATCATTTTTCGCATGATTATTTTTCAAAAATGTTTTCTTCTAAAGTAATGTTTTAAAATGTTCCAAATTTTCTTTTTTCCAAATTATTTTAAAAGGGGGATTTTAAACTACCTTGAATTTCATAATTTTTTTTAAAAAATAAATCAATTAAATATTTCCATATGATCCATTTTTGGCTAAAAGGAATCTCTTTTTCATGTTTCTATGTGAACA
Source organism: Viscum album (assembly GCA_963277665.1). NCBI lineage: Eukaryota > Viridiplantae > Streptophyta > Magnoliopsida > Santalales > Viscaceae > Viscum > Viscum album. The sequence goes on along the minus strand of OY728159.1, from coordinate 493,647,114 downwards.
TATATTTCCACTACTTTTATCATTTTCTAAGATACTTCCAATATATGCTTTTAATTTTTCAAAAAGAAGATTATTTTTTTCATGGTTTAAGGAAATATTCTTTTTTAAATGTTTTCAAAGGAAAAGTGAAATTATTATTTTTAATGAAATTTTCTTAATGCTTCTAAGAGTGTTCTTTATCTATGTTGTATGTTTGAACAAGGGTATTCTTCAAATGATACCATGAACCTTCTTTATCTAGATATGTAAGATCTTGGATTTCTCTGTAAGGTATGTTTTACTTACGTTTCAGTTTAGGCCCTTTATTTTAGTTAATTAAGTGCTTTACAAAGTCCTTAAGGTGGCTCGAGGGTGTTTCAGGGGTTCGGGACATTAAAAGGTGGGAAGAAGTTTTCTAGGCTATCTGCATGGTCTATGCATGGTTAGTGATAACCGTACAGGCAGCCCAAGTAAACTGTGAAGGAGGTGGATTTTTTGATAGTGGCGTCTGCACGGTTTGCACACAGTTTGGAAAACCGCGTAGGTAAATTGCACAGCCCAGAAACCTTTTACAAAATTTCCACTTAGGGATTTTATATCTCACTCGGGATTTTCCTCCTCCTCCTCCCTTGAAACCCTAGGAACAAACCAAAGGGACCAAAATCTCACAAGGATCAATATTCTTCTATTTTTTGCCATTTGAAGCATCGTTGGATGCAAATCGAAGATCCTGGTGAGTCTAATCTTCTTCCTCTCTCTTTTCCAGTTTAGGTCCTGTATATTGGGTGATCTCCATTTGAAGTTATCAAAACTTTCTTTTTTGGTGAGATCTAGGTTGAGGCTTCAAAGGTGTGTTGTATTGGGATATAAGGCATTGTTTTAGAGGTCTTTCATCAACAAATTCAAGGTAGGTGGTCTATAATTTATATCCCTTGGGATTTGTGTAGATTTGTGCAAGTAGGGTTTTTATTCTTGCCCTCTTTTGAAGATTTCTTGGTGCCTTTGACATGATGTGATTTAGTGGTTTCTAAATGGTTAATTAAACCCCTCTTGATCCAAATGGGATTCAAGGAGGATTAATTGACCAAATTAAGGCCACCTGAGGTGCGTGTTGATATTCCCCTTAGAGCTAGCTAAGTAAGTGTAGGTCATTGTACAAGAACATAGAGCCTATGAAAAATATATTAATATGCTTAAGTGATGTGAAATTGGTGTTTAGTAAAAAACTTAGGTTGGGTAATTACCTAAGAGTTTTTTTGGTTGGCATGAAAAAGGGTTAAAAGGATAAATGGGAAAATGTTAGGGATTAGCTTTATACTGGAAATATTCTTAGTGAGATAGGCATGGAAAATGGGAATGGGGCTAAAAGGGTTAAGTAGCATGAATAATGAACATGTTAATGGATTGAGGCAAAATGTAATTTCCCATTTATTGATAATATTATGATGTTGTAAATGATGTTGGCTATGTTGTTGTGATATGGTGTTTTGTGGTGAATGATAAATAAGCATGTGCACATGGCTTAGTAGAGTGGGGTATTGACTTGAGGTTCTATGCCCACGGGTTGATTTGGACTGAGGTTCTAGATCCTCCCCTAAATGCACAAGTTAGGGAAGGGGATGGAGTTCTATTCCCCTAACGGTTGTATTCCACCCGGACTGAGGCTTCGAGGTGAGGATATTGGGAATTATTTTCAAATGATGCCTAGTGAGATAGGACTTGTTAAATTCCCACATGTTGAAAACATTGATCATGCCTAATCCATTGAACACATGAAAAGGGTGACATGATAAATGAAATGTCTTGGTAATAAACATGGGTTAATTGGTAGGTTAACTTAAAGTAACATAAATAAAGATAGACTATTGAACTGTTTACCTTAACTTTCCTTTATTTATCATTTTCATGAATTATCTTCCTTGCTGGATATTTTGTAGACACCATTGGTGGTGGCCTACTGAGTTATACTCACACCCTTCTCAGGCCACTATTGGGTTCCCGAGCAGATTTCATGCTTGCAGGTTAGGACAAGGGTAAGGGCCCTATGCTAAGGAGTTAAGTTCGGCATGGAATGTGGTTGAGTGAGGTTCTAGACTTGGAGTCTGGACCATTTTGGGAATTCTACTATTTTATTTCTTTTTGGTTTTGTTCACTTGACACTATTTCATGGCATGGCATATTTATTGTTGTTTATGATTGTACCCAGTTTTGGGATCTAGTTATTTATGCATGTTATGGGTTGTTCCCTTTTTTCCGTTATTTAAAACTATTTTATATTGCGGATTACTCTGTTAACGATGGAATAGTCTCCCTATGTGACCTATTGGACCCTCACTGCTAGTTGGAAACCTCTGGCATATGGGGAGGTGCACTTAAGGTCATGTAACAACCTGGCTCGGGGCACCAGATTAATGGATTTTGGGTTGGGTACATTACAAAGTGGTATCAGAGGAGGTTCTTTTCTCTTTCTTACTATTTGGGGATGGTAGACAGGATGTTAGGAATTTTTTGGGCCTTGGTAATGAGCTCGTTCTTGGTAGTAGCTAATCCATGTATGAGGGAAAACCCAAGTCATTCTCATAGGGGGTTGTTGTTCTTGTTGTGTGTAGTTACATTTAATGATATTTCACCATTGGGTGATGCACTTGTTGTGTGATTTGATGGTTTTGTGATATTTATCTTGTGTTCATAAAGGTACGAGGTTGTGCATTCATGCATCATTCTAGGAACCTATGTAGGAAAGTTACATGCATCATGATAGACACACACATGGGATGGGTGTGCGAGATATAAAGGTTAAGATGCATATATTCTCTTAAAAGTAATAAATTGTGCCTAATAAGATGGTACGAATGAGTAAAAAGGTAAGTGAAAATTTCAAGTAATAATTAGAAAATAGTGCTTGATAAAGAAGGAAAAGTGGAATAATTTATTGTAAGGGTAAATTGGGATATGAAAATAGTTCGAATGAGAGTAAAAGATAAGGCTTGTAACCATGATAATTAGATACCATGTTGACCATGGACTTAGGGAGATAGTCGAGGGTAGTGATTTGGTTGCGAGTGGGATCTTTTGGGTAGTGTATGTGAACTAGTTTGGTTATTACAAGAGATGATCCTATCTATATCTCTTTCTTCTCATAAAATCTTTATGGTTGCATTTTAAAGAACGTGTTTGGCATTGTAGATAAATGTCACCTCAAAGACATGTGCTGGTTGGGAGACATGAGGACATTACTGAGAACTCTCCTCTATTAGTGGAGTAAGAGAATGTGGTGGTCCAAGGAGATAGGGAAGAGCAGTTCCGTGAGAATTTTTTTCATTTTATTTAGATGATGGAACGAGACCCAGGGTGGGTTGCACCGAGTATGTTTGAGCTGACTAGGGAGTTTCAGCTGAAACGCCCTCTGACCTTTACTAGAGAGGGTGGTCCAGAAGTAGCAGAGTTCTAGATAGAGTCCATCCAAACTATTATCGACCATCTAGAGACTCCTATCGAGAATCAAGTCAAGTTATCAGTCAATATACTGAGGGGGAAAGAAAAACATTGGTGGGAAATTATGGTTCAGACAGAGAAGGATGAGGGGATGATGTGGAAAGATTTTCAGGAGAAGTTTATTGAGAACTTCTATCTAGAAATATTGAGGTAGTATAAGGCTACATATTTTATGATGTTGACTTAGGGTACAATGTTGGTGATGGACTATGCTAGTCGTTTCACCAATTTGAGACGCTTCGTTCTGATGTTGACGCGAGATATGGAAACTATGGAGAAACTCTTCCAGGATGGGATGAGATACGATATCAGATCTCATGTGAATATATTTCATCTAAAAAGGTTTTTTAAAGTGGTGGATCAAGCCCTTATCTCATAAGGAAACATAAAGGTAGCTTCAGGTAGTGAAATTGTGGCGCCAGCTGGGCGAGAAAGTGGTGCGTCTTCTGATAGTAGGAAGCTCCAGTTTAGAACCTTTCGATAAGTTGGAAGTGCACAAAGCAGTCAAAAGAGGGGGTCGGCTTCTCATGGTGGAGACCAGGTCTTCTGTTTTCAGTGTGGAAGGACGGGGCACAAGCATGACCAATATCCCCACCCACCAGTTGAGTGCTGAGCATGTGGCAGGCTAGGCCACGTGCAAATATTATGTAGGAACCCGCAATAGTCGAGGAATGGTGGAGGTCAGAGTCAAATGCTGAGTATAGGTAGGGTTTAGTTACCCCATATCAGGCAGGCAGTTAGAGCTCCACAGGTTGTACTGGTAGGGGTGGTGGATGTGGAACCTTGAGGCGAGATCACCCTTAACAATAGAGCAGTGCAGTGCAGGGTACTCAAGCTGGAGCCTAGGGTAAAGGGGTAGGTCATCTCCATACAGTTCAGGCTGCACCTAAAGGTGCCAAGGTAGGGTTTTCTACTGTTCAAGGTACGGTTCTTATAGATTCCATGTTTTCTAGTGCTTTATTTGATATAGGTGCTATGCATTCCTTTATTTCTTCTCAGTTCGTAGTCATGTTGGGATTAACCATAGAGACTGCATGTGGGGTAATGTCACTTGATACTCTGCTAGGGGAATGACTCAAGGACATTAGGCAGTGTAAGGGTTGTTCTCTAGAGGTTGGTGGGTATCATTTTTTGTGGGATCTGTTTGTCCTGGAGATGTTAGGTTTTGACTTAATCTTGGGAATGGATTGTTTGGTGTTATATAAATACCATATTGATTGTTACCAACGTTAGTTAGCATTCACATATCTCAATTGGAGCACTCATGTCCTTCGTGGTGAGTGGGATACTCAAGCGGGATGCATAGGGACACTACAGCATCAGATGGGGGAGCTCATAGCCCAAGTGGCATTCCCTATGATAGATGATGGGGAGAAAGGACAGCCAATCTTCCCTTTTGTTGTAGACCAGTTTTAGGACATGTTCCCTGAGTACTTCTTGGGGTTACCACTTGAGAGAGATATTGAGTTTATGATCGAATTGTTGCATAGAGCAGAGCCAGTTTCCATTCCACCTTATCAAATGGCACCAGCAGAGCTCCAAGAATTGAAGATTCGGCTAGAGAAATTGGAGTGTAAGGGTTTTATACGCCCGATTACATCACCTTGGGGATTTACCATGTTGTTTTCTAAGAAGTATGATGAATAACTGAGGATATATGTAGATTATAGGAAGCTGAACCAGATGACAGTTAAGAAATAATATCCTCTTCCTAGAATTGATGACATGTTTGATCAGCTCAGAGGTGCCTCAGTGTTTTTCAATATCGATTTGAGATTGGGATACCATCAGTTGAGGGTGAGACATTCTGACATACATCATAAGGCCTTCCAAAGTAGGTACGAGTTGTATGAATTTCTAATGATGTCTTTTGGATTGACCAATGCACCAGCAGTGTTCATGGACTTGATGAACCAGATATTACACCTATATCTAGATTAGTTTGTATTTGTATTCATTGATGACATCTTAGTGTACTCCAAAACTCATGACGATCATGCCAAACATCTTGAAATCATATTGAGCATACTAAGAGAGCATAGACTTTATGCCAAGCTATCAAAATGTTAGTTTTGGATTAATGAGGTGCAATTTTTAGGACACATCATATCTGAGTCAAGCGTATCAGTGGATCCAGAAAAGTTATAGACTGTGGTGTCTTGGGAGTGGCCTAAGAATGTCTCTGATATTTGTAGTTTTCTTGGTTTGGCTAGTTATTACCAGAGGTTTATTAGAGACTTATCTCATTTGGAAGCACCGCTCATAGGCCTAACCAAGAAGGGGGTTAAGTTTGGTTGGTAAAAGGCTTGTGAGAATGATTTTCAAGAGTTGAAGAAGTGTTGACTACTGAACTGATTTTGATCTTACCTAAACCAGGTAAGAGGTAAACCTTTTTTTGTGATTCATCCAGTGTGGAACTTGGGGCAGTGTTGATGCAGAATGATTGGGTTGTAGCTTATGGGTTGAGACAGTTAAGGCCACATGAAAGAAATTATCCTACTCATGAACTCGATCTAGCTGTTTTGGTCCATGCCTTAAAGTGTTGGAGGCATTATTTGTTAGGAGAACCCTTTACAGTGTTTACTGACCATAAAAGTCTCAAATACATCTTCTCTCAGTGGTATTTGAATCTTCGACAGTGACGGTGGGTCAAGTACCTGTAGTATTTTGATTTTAAATTGGTTTACACACTGGGAAAAGGGAATAGTGTTATTAATTCTCTGATCCAAAAGACTCATAATCAAGTAGTTTAGGAATCCAGTTCAGAGTGGGTGATGATGGCCTTATTTGCGGAGATGAATTTGGAGGTATAAGAGGGGAATGGGTAGATGACCCTTGCATATATAGTAGTTTAGTCTACACTTTTGATCCGAGTTAAAGATATTCAGTTGGTAGATCCATAGTGTTTGGCTATGAAGGAAAGTATTAAAGGTGGGGAGTCACCTTCTGGTTGTACCTTCAACACTAATGGAGTTTCTTATGTTCATGGTCGTGTTGTGGTGTCGGTAGATGTACGGGAAGAGTTGATGCGCAAGTTCCATGCATCAAAGTGGGCAGTGCATCTGGGATTGACTATGATGTACCACGACCTACATAGGTAGTTTTGGTGGCTGGGAATGAAGAAGGAAGTGGTGAGTTTTGTGGCATGATGTCTTACCTATCAGCAGGTGAAGGCTAAACATCAGCACCCAGGTGGGTTGTTGCAGTCATTTCCTATTCCAGAGTGGAAGTGGAATGACGTCACAATAGACTTCGTAGTGGGTATTACAAGGACACCTTGGAAGAATGATTTCATTTGGGTGGTGGTAGATCAATTGACCAAAGTGGCCCATTTCTTGCCAATTCAGGAGACCTATATAGTCGACCAGTTGGGGGAGTTCTATGTTCGAGAAATAGTATGGTTGCATGGTGTGCTGAAAATCATAGTTTCAGATCATGATTCGTATTTAACCTCGTTCTTATAGAAGGAACTTGGTACCTAGGTATTTTTGAGTATGGCTTACCACCCACATATTGATGGGTAGTTAGAGCGTACAATTCAGGTATTAGAAGACATGTTGAGCGCATGTGTTCTGGATTTCAGTGGTTCGTGGGAAAATCACTTTTTCTTGTTGAGTTTTCTTATAACAACAGTTTTTCAGGCTAAATTTTAGATGTCACCTTTTGAGGAACTTTATGGGAGACTGTGTAGATCACTATTGTGTTGGTTAGAGGCTGAAGAGTCTGAGCTGTTAGGGCTGAGTCTTATGAAGGAGACATTGGAGAAGGTTTCTTTGATTCAAAAGCATATGGAAATAGCTCAGAGTAGGTAAAAGTCATATGAACACCAGAATCATAGACCTCTTGAGTTCATGGTGGTTGATAGTGTGTTTTTTCAAGTGTCATCAAGGTTGGGTCAACGTCGAATTCAGAAACAAGGCAATTTGGCACCTAAATATGTGGGGCCATTTGAGATTGTGGAGAGGATCATACCGATGGATTACCAATTGGATCTTTCACAACGTTATAGTGTGATTCATAATGTTTTACATGTTTCACAACTCTGATAGTATCACCCTGACCCATCTCATTTGATAAATGACGAGGATGTCGAGCTTGAGGTTGATGCGTCTTTTGAGGAGCACTCGGTTCGTATTGTATATCATAGTGAGAAAGTTTTGCAAGGAAAGTTTGTTCCCTTAGTTCATGTTCTATAGAAACATGGAAATGTTTAGGAGGAAACTTGGGAGTGGGAATCTGATATGTGAGTCCAGTGGCCCGATCTCTTTTCTTTAGAAACTCAATGATGCTCGGGAAGAGCGGCTCAGGGAAAATCCATTATAAGGTGGGGAGGTTTTAAGATCCTTTATTTTTTCATAAGGTATGTTTTACTTACATTTTATTTTAGGCCCTTTATTTTAGTTAATTAAGTACTTTCCAAATCCCTTAAGGGGGTTCGGGGGTGTTTCGGGGGTTTGGGACATGAAAAATGGGTAAAAGGAGTTTTTTGGGCTAGTCGCATGATCTGCACACAGTTAGTGATAACTGTGTAGGAAGCCTAGGTAAACCATGTAGGAGGTTTATTTTTGGATAGTGTAATCTTCATGGTTTGCACACGGTTTGGAAAACCATGCAGGTAAACCGTGCGGTCCAAAAACCTTTAAAATTTTACAAAAATTCCACTCCGGGATTTTATATCTCACTCGATATTTTTCTCCTCCTCCTCCCTTGAAACCCTAGGAATGAACCAAAGGGACCAAGAGCTCCTAAGGATCAATATCCTTCGATTTTTGTCTATTTGGAGTTCCGTTGGATGCGAATCAAAGATTTTGGTGCGTCTAATATTCTTCCTCTCTCTCTTTTCCGGTTTAGGTCTTGTATTTTGGGTGATCTCCATTCGAAGCTCTCAAACCTTTCTTTTTCAGTGAGATCTAGGTTGAGGCTTCAAAGGTGTATTGGATTGGGATCTAAGGCCTTGTTTGAGAGGTATTTCATCAATGGATTAAATTTAGGTGGTCTACAAGTTATATCCCATGGGTTTTGTGTAGATTTGTACAAGTAAGGTTTTTATTCTTTCCCTCTTTTGAAGAGTTCTTGGAGACTTTAACATGATGTTATGTAGTGGTGTCTAAATGGTTAATTGAACCCCTCTTGATCCCCATGGGATTCAAGGATGATGACTCGACCAAATTAGGGCCACCCGAGGGGCGTGTCGATATTCCCCAGACTTAGAGCTAGCTAAGTAAGTGTAGGTCGTTGTGTGAGAACATAGAGCCTATGAAGAATATATTAATATGCTTCAGTGATGTGCAATTGGTGTTTAGTAAAAAAATTAAGTTGGGTAATGACCTAAGAGTTTTTTTGGTTGGAATGAAAAAGGGTTAAAATGATAAATAGGAAAATTATAGGGATTATATTTATACTAGAAATATGCTTAGTGAGATAGGCATGGAAAATGTGAATGGGGCTAAAAGGGTTAAGTAACGTGAATAATGAATGTGTTGATAGATTGAGGAAAAATTTAATTTCCCATTTATTGAGATTATTGTGATGTTGTAAATAATGTTGGCTATGTTGTTGTGATATGGTGTTTTGTGGTGAATGATAAATAAGCATGTGCACATGGCTTGGTAGAGTGGGGTATTGACTTGAGGTTCTATACCCAAGAGTCGAATTGAACTGAGGTTCTAGCTCCCCCACCCCCCTAAATGCACATGTTAGGTAAGGGGCATAGTTATATTCCCCTAAAGGTTTCATTCCACCTGGATTGAGGCTTCAAGGTGAGGATATTGGGAATTATTATCAAATGATTCCTAGTGAGATAGGACTTGTTAAATTCCCACATGTTGAAAACGTTGATCGTGCCTAATCCATTGAACACATGAAAAGGGTGACATGATAAATGAAATGTCTTGGTAATAAACATGGTTTAATTGGTAGGTTAACTTAAAGAAACATAAATAAAGATATCTTATTGATATGTTTACCTTAACTTTCCTTTATTTATAATTTGCATGCACTATTTGCCTTGCTGGATATTTTGAAAACACCGTTGGTGGTGGCCTACTGAGTTATACTCACACCCTGTTCAGGATGATGTTGGGTACCCAAGCATATTTCATGCTTGCAGGTCAGGACAAGGGAAAGTGCCCTATACAAGGGAGTTGAGTTGGGCATGGAATGTGGTTGAGTGAGATTCCAGATTTGGAGTCCGAACCATTTTGGGGATTATACTATATTCTTTATTTTGGGTTTTGTTCCCTTTAAATTGTAGCATGGCATGGCATATTTATTGTTGTTTATGATTATACCCAGTTTTGGGATCTAGTTATTTATGCATGTTATGGATTGTTCCCTTTTGTTTTTGTTATTTAAACTATTTTCTATTTTGGATTACTTTGATAATGAGGGCATAGTCTCCCTATGTAACCTATTAGACCCTCACTTCTATTCTACAACCTCTGGCTTATGAGGAGGCATGCTTGAGGTCATGTAACATCCCAAATTGGGGCACCAGATTAGTGGCTCCCGAGTCGGGGATGTTATAGGATAGCTTATGGAATTATCTATTTCATTTATGGGATGATCCATCACTTCTTTTATATTTATTAATCATCCAATTTTATTAGAATGATTTTCTTCCAATGTATTCCTCTATGAATGGCCTATGTTCCATTACTTTGATTAAAGGGTGTTCAACTATATTCCCAATACATCAATTGATTGAGGAAATTGTTAAATAAACCATATAGCATTTCTTATACGGTGTAAATTCCATATGGTTAATCATATTTTTTTTATTTACCTAGAATGATTCTTAAAGTCATTGGATGCCCATTTATTTTCCATAGGTTTATCATGTCATGTTTATTGAAGAAATCATGAATGCTTCCTTAGGGATCCACTTGAAAAGAATATAAAACCCATTTTATTTCATTGGGTTTTTTTGATTTTTTTTATTAAAACCATGTTAAACACATATGTATGATTTTAATTATGTGAAAGGTGGGCCCAGAATTATATATACCTCTAATGTATTGGGTAATATTTCTATCTCATGAGATATGATGGTATGTGGGAAGTGAGGTTAGCTGACTATTGTTCATATGAAGTTTTCCTAGACAACTATGTTATATTAACTAGGTAGGGATCCTTGAATTATGCTTATGATTCCATGTTTATATTGTTTCCATGTTCTTATAATTCCATACTCTTAAATATGATCATTCTTATTCTATGATCTTATGTTATCATTTTCCATATCTACATTCCATGCTCATTATGATATCATGTTATGCCTTACATGTTATTCTTTATTATTATTTTTACCCTTATTAAGTGTTTGAGATCACCCCTTTCTTATGTTTATATTTCTTATGTCATGAAAGAAAGTATCAAGTATGCTAAGCCTAGAAGATTATTTTTTGTGTAGAATTTATGGGTGATGTTAAAACTAATTGTGGATTTTGTATCCTATTATATAGTGGAAAATGTCCATTTTTTTAAAATACATGAGATTTAGTAGTTTATGATTTTTCTTAACTCTTTAAATCTATAAACTTAAAGTTACTTGGATTGTAAATGTGAGGAATATATTTTAATCATAGATGTGTATCAAATCCATTGTTGTAAGTTATGTGTTTTTTACATCGGATCTAGGAGCATGGGTTCAGGGGGTACTATAGTTGGTATCAAAGTAGTGTTTAGATAACATCATAGGTTAGGATGATATTGGTTAAGAATGATTTAATATTTAGGAATGAAATCAAGGGTTTATGAGTTACGAATGAATATTTTATGTTGTTTGGGGATTATGATTGGAGAACATTCATGGAATCCCTGTGTATAAGTCTAATAATATGGGAACCTCTTGAAATTTAGGTAAACTAGAGATTGTATGGTTTTACTAGAAATTAAATACCTATTTGTATACTGGAAAGTGGACACAATTTTGGTACATATGCATATTGGGGTAATAACCCTGAAATTAGTTAGTTTAGTGTATCCTGATCATCATTCTGGTGCACGATGAATGGGTCTTGTAATGAACCAGCCCAATTCGACCCAACACGTCGCCCAATATAGCTCACCACAAGGCCTCAATCATGCCTCCCCAAATATTAAAGGTTTTATACCAAGGGAAAGTGTCTAAAGGATACAATGGGAATACTATACTATCTGGTCAGAGTGAAATAGTAGTGAAAAATAACCAAACTCATATATAAGAATCAACATCAGATTAATCATAATAAATAACTAAAACATAATCATGCTATAATAAATTGAATGTAATATACAATCATAGAGATTCAAAATATTGAAAAATATAAAACAGATAGTCACCCACTAGGCCGACCACATATAAAAAATAAACAACTAAAAATAAAATACAATAGGCTCTACTGTCAACACCGATACAAACCGCATACCTGGTTTCCACGATGATAGATCCTTATCAGCCTGATCGTGAAACTTTACACAAGTGGCTCTGCTAAATCTAGCAACACTGGTCCTTGACCCCATCCATTGCACAACCTATACTCAAACCTAAAAGTAGACATCAGGTATACATGTACATCAAAGTGTACATATAGGGGTTAATAAATAAATCTCAGCAGGCCACCCTCAATGGTGAACCTATAAATCTATTATTAAAAAAGGTAATGCACACATTATATTCCCAGTATAGATGAAAACTAAATAGTAGGTATAAAAACACAACTACATAAAAAGGGGGAAAACAAAACATAAGAAAGCATCCAACTAGTGGGTTCTATCCTGACACCCATGGTAAATTTACCCCCACTCTGGCCCATTCTGGAGGATTTATAGCATGAGGATCACCCAACCACATGGAAACCAATGCATGAAATAGATATACATAGGTGATCTAAGATGTCTAAATGAAAATTTTCAAATTTCATACCCTAGGGTGTAACCATATGCATCTATATGAACAAGCACAACTACCAGGCTCTAGGACCATGATGGCACAATCAGAACTAGTGACATAACCTCCACTCCACAAATCAGAGATCTATCATGTCTTGGAAGTCCTAAAGAACAACTTGGGATCTACCATGAACCCGTAATATACACATCTCTATGGGATCTATCCACATATACCTGATAGATGCACTACACAAGGGCTTAATACACATGGTCAGGGGCACAAAAACATCCATGATAATCAAAACCACCCCTAACTAGGTGTCACCATCAATATAGGTATAGTGACCTCATACAGATCACCCATTAGCTCCCTAAGCCTGTCTAACCACAACCAACCAAAAATGGAGGAGAGAACTAGATTAACACTTAGGGCCAATGCCCGATCAAAGATATCCCAAGTTCCCCCTCCTCATACCATAGTCTTGAGCTAAAAATGCCTCAAATGTCACAACCAAAGGCCAAATGAACATGGTTTGATCCACCACTTGAATCCACTGGACAAATTTTTGAACTAGAAACATTGATCAACTCTCGGCCAACAAAACATGGGGCCTCTCTCAGCACCCTGGATCTCAGCATAAAAAAACAGTCACCACAGGATCTCAATGACTTGCCATAGGGCCAAACAAAACTCAAGGCTCCCACAGTCCCTAGAGTAACAACATAAATTAATTTCCTCCATGGGACTCCCCTATTTCACCCAATGTCTCAGGCCACGCCCACAAAAAACATCTTCAACAGGCCCAAATTATATAGCAAGAGAAGAACACCCTAAGAGGGGTTACTCTAACTCATCCAAAATCACATGAAATGAATAGTGAAGAAGCAACCCAAATAGATCTTAGAAGACTCCAACTTATCCCCAATGAACAATGTGCCCATTGGGAATCCCAAAGTCACAATCCCACTAACAGGGGTATTCACAATGGTCCTCATGACCACCTCAAAATAAGGACCCTCCATAAGGGATCCTTGATATAAGACAAACCTCATGGAAAATACAACTCAAGGAAACCTCATATAGCCTTACTGACAAAAAAAACCCATCCAAGAGTACCAACTCACCCATATGGGAATCCAAAGAAACACCATGCCCCACAAGAATTCTCAACATCCAACTATGACATCCCATAATCAATCGATTAGAAACTAGAACACAATAGAATTATAAAGATTACCTCAAACTCATCTCAACATCACAACGACAACTGTTCATAACTTCCACCCCATAAAGTCACCCATCCTAAAGTCTTGAACAACACTGGTCCTCAAACCTAGGAGCTAAACCTCAACTTCTCTAACCTTGAGCAATTTGTCCCAACATGTAGGGAAAAACCAATATCTCCTTAGATATACTAATATATCCCACCTTCAAGATCCATATAAAAGAACATAGAAAAAACTAGGCTGAAATTCATAAGCATTTACAACTAACAATCTTAAACCCTCACCCAGGCCTCGATGCTCACACCCAACCCACTGAAGGATTCTGAATCCAAACCTCAAGGTAATTCTAATACTGAACTCAAATAGTATAAAACATCATCTATATAGACTCTAAATTCCAAAAGGATCCCACCGTCATGATGTGTGTGGGAAGATGCTAAAAAAGGGCTACTCAAAAGTCCAATTCTGACATCAAGGTGAAAAGCAGGAAAAACGACCTAGGGTAGGAAAAGTACATGGTGTGCACTTAAGGTGCATGATGTATACCCATAGAATTCCACCTTAGTTGTGTGACTCAATCAAATCCTCATGTAATTTCCTAAATTATATGGCTTTTCTTCCATGTACACAGTGTTTAGCCCCACATGGGTACCAAACCATGTACCTTAGCCCCACTCAGTGTGTAAAACGTCCGATTACACAATGTGTATTGCCCGTACACAGTGTGTAACCCCGCATGGGGTACCCTTACATGTAACTATTGATGTACACCACCTGGTATTATAGGACTACATGGAATGAACCTCACATGGGAATTAGTCATGTACTACTACACGACCAAGTACACCCACACGGGGTGTCTGGTCGAGTACTCAGACACACCCCTAAGCCCACTACATGGAGTGTACTTCCAATCACATGGTGTATAGTCCGAAAAAATAATCTTCCATAAATAGGAATAACACATGGAATGTGTTCTTTAAATAACTCACTGTGTACATGGGAATCCCCGAATGGGAAACCCTCCAACTAGCCTGAAATGCCCAATTTCTCCAAAACAAACTCCCAGATAACCCCATCGGGGGTCCCCAAAAACACATAAAAGGATTTAAAAATGAAAAAAAACTATTAAACAAGTATTTTTGACATAAAAAGTAAAATATACCTACCTCTAGGTGGAAACCACTGATGCTTTGCAATGATCCATGATCTGTAGATGGCGCATGATAACCCAACATGACACGAGCTCTACAGTGGTGCCTCCTCCTCTCCATCTTCCTAACCTATATCCCTATCCCTCTATCAGAAAAATACCCCAAATTGGAATCCCCCACAAGCATATGTAGCAAGATAATGGAGAAAATAAAGAAGAAAAAATTTAAAAAAAAAAGAAAAAGAAAAGGGAGTCGGCCCCGACCCTAGTTCCTGACACAATTTTATGCATCACCTAGGAAAAACCCCCCTATTATATACTCAATTATAGAGAAAAAATCTCAATATTATGATCTGTTAAAATATACAACCAAATTTACATGTGTAAATAAATTAATAATCAATTTATTAAATATTAAATATTCCATATAAGTTTGAATGGATTAGATTTCTCCCAAATTTCTATCCTAGGTTAAACACCCTATTCTGGGACCAACATAGTGGTTAGAAAAATTATCCTATATAATCTTATAGGAGAAATTAACATTTTTCCCTCAAGCACTTCTGGGAATAAAATGTTAAAATTTACCCTAATTTTCACAACCCATGACGATGTAGGTCATCATAAACTCCCCACCAAAAATGCTTCCTCACCCCCAAGAGGCCTCAGTGGATAAACAATATCCAAGATCTCCCCAAAGAACTAGAACAACAAACCCTATCTCAATCATCCAATGACCAGTCTTACAACATCTACATCTTTGTACCAACATGAGAGACATTCGATAGCACCTGACCTAATACTCCCCACTATAGGATTATCCTTATTATCTCCCCACTACCCAATAGAAAATCACACAGCCCACACTACGTCCATTACTAAGTGTAATGTATTAACATGGAAAAAATGGTCACACCTGAGCACCCACATGAAAACCCACAACCTCTATACTCACAAACCAATTAAATGAGGCTCACGACCTCCAACATCTTATAGTGCACTCCCCACCACATGTATTTCCTTAAACCACTCTCAAAAGAGAAACATGAATCATGCTCATATAAGCCAAGACCTAAAAATACTATTCTAACACACCTAAAACAAGTAACCATCCTCCTCATATAGGATATTCCCAACAAAATGAAGCAACAAAATAATACTCTTAAAAAATGAGGCATCTACCTCATGCCAAGATCAACCCATGACCACCCTCAAAAGGGATTTCAATCCAAAGTCACAATAATCTAACCATGCTCACACCATGATACCAAAGGTGAAAATAAAACAAGTTGGGAAAAGGGTCTAACCAAACCTACCCTCTCAATCTATCCATGAGATAAGGAGCACTCTCAGCACTCCACTTATGAAGCACCAAACATCCTCATGCCTAACCACATCCGGGTGATAGAAGACCTCAATATATCCACCAAAGAAGAACATCCATTCCCAAACAATCCATAGATAGCAGGAACATGATCCTCGCTGCAAGACCTAACAGACACCATGTGGCAAGAACAACTCCCTCCCAAAGAACATAAACTTGGGACATCAAGGGAACCACAAAATCAGGGAAATTCAATTCCAATAAAAATATAACTTATGCACCATTTACCTCATCAAGAAAATAATATGTCACTCAAATAACACTAATTACCAACAAGGGTTTCCATGCATCCCTTGACGAAGGGATTGCATATCCAACATTTGTTAACCTATCGCTACATGATCCACATGACATGTCATTAAAAGAAAATATATACATTAGTAAACACCATAGATAGGAATATATCATGTGAATAATATGTGCCTATAATGATGCACGAACACTGGCCTCTTTCCCATGGACCAAGATCTAAAAACCAGAATAAACCAAAATTTCACAAACCCAAGTGCATCACACTTGGTGAAATCATACAACTATAAAAACAAAATCAAATAACAGCAATCCTGTTAATGGAATCTTGGACTTCATATTGGTAAATGTGTTCATGAAACACCAGTAGGATATCCATAACAAGTTTTGACACATTCCTAGACAACCTATCTACCAACTCCCCATATCATAAACCCAACAACAATGATACCATTTTGTAATGAACCAGCCTAGGTCAACCCAACACTTCACCCGATCTAGCTCTCCATAAGGTCTTAAGCATGCCTTCCTGAATTATAGAGGCTTCTGACCAGTGATGAGGGTCTAGAGGATACAATTGGGAGACTATGCCCTTTGGTCAGAGTGAAATAGTTGTGGAAAATAACCAAAATCATACATAGGGATTAACATCAGAGTACACATAATAAATAATTAAAACCAAATAATTCTATAATAAATGGAATGTAGCATAAAGTCATACAGACTCTCAGTAATGAAAAACATACAACAGAAGGCAACCCACTATGATGACCACATATTAAAAATAAACAAATGAAAATAAAATAAAACAGGCTCTACTTCCAACACCAATTCAAACCACATACTTGATCTCCAAGATGATCGATCTACACAAGCCTGATCCTGAGACTCCAAATGAGAATCCCTGCTCGATCTAGTAACACCAGGCCTCAGTAACATCCATCACACAACCTATACTCCAACATTAAAGAAAATATCAATTCTTCATGCACATGGACATACACATACATGGGGTGAGAAATAAATCTTAGTAGGTCAACCTATAAATCTATTGTTATAACAAGTGCATGAACACATGATATTCCTAGCCCAACTGGAAACTAAATAGTGGTCATAAATAACACAACTACATAAAAAGGGGAAAAACATAATAAAGGATATAACCAGTGGGTTAGATCCTAGCACTCATGGTAAATATACCCCCACTCTATCCATGTAAGAGGATTTACAACATGAGGCTCACCCAACCACACGACAACAGGTGTGTTCTATATATCTAAAAGTAGGTATAAGATGTCTAAATTAAAAGGTGTGAATGTAGGATCCTAGGGAATAACCATAGGTTTCCACATGAACAAACACAAATATTGGGATTTGGGACTCTAATGGAACAATCCTAGCTAGTGGTATAACCTCCCCTCCACACATCATAGATCTGTCATGTCTCAAAAGTCCTGCATAACAACTCGAGCTCCACCACATATCCATCAAATACCCCACCCTTTGGGATCCATCCATATGGATCTAATGTATGTACTACATAAGGGCTCCATACACAAGGTCAGGAGTGTAACAACATCCATGAAAAACAAAACCACCCCTAGCCAAGGAGCACCCACAATCTATGGGTAGTTCCCTCATCCAGATCATCCATTATCTCCCTAAGCTTGTCTGATCATATGTAGGCATAAACAGAGGAGATAACCAGATCAACACTGTAAGATAATTCTTGATCCAAGATATCCAAGGTAATACTACTCATACCACATTCTGATAAGAAACTGACTAAAATTTCATGGGAAAGGGTCAACATAATGTGGGGAAATCCACCACTCAAACTCAACATCCAAATAGTTGAACTAACAATGTCGATCAACTCTCATTCAACAAAGAACACAGCTTCTCTTAGTACCCTGGATCTCAACATCCAACAAACAGCCCCCAAGGGATCTCAACGACCCAAAATAGGTCTAAACAAAACTCAGGGCTCCTATAGTCTCTTGGGTCATAGCATAAAGCAACCTCCTCCATGGTAATCCCTTACTGCACCTAAGATCTTAGGCCATGACCATAGAAAAAATCATCATACAACCCAATGACATAGAAAGAGAAGAACACACTATAAGGGGTTCCTCTAGATCATCCAAAATCATGGGACACACCCAGTGCAAAAATAACCCAAAGAGTCTTTAGTTGCCTCCAACTAATCATTGATCAACAACATGCCCAATGGGTATCCCAAAAGTAGAAGATTTCCAATAGGGTTATTCACAATAGTCCTCATAACCACTAAAAAAGAAGGGCCCTCCACAAGGGCTCCTCAACACAAACCAAACTTTAAATAAAATACCACACGAGAAAAGGTCATTTGGAATTCTCAATGAACAACCCATCCATGAGTACCAACTTGCCTATAAGTGCATCCTAAGAAACACCATGCCCCATGACCATTCTCAAAAACTAACTATGTTATCCCTTGATCAATTGATTATAAACTATCCACAAGGGAATCCTCAAGAGTCCCTCAGACTCATCTCAACAGCACAATGGCACCCAGACGTAACCTCCATCCCACGATGTCACTTATCCCAAAGGTTCTAATAGCTTTGGGCCTCAAACCTAGGAGATAAACATCAACTTCTCTAACATTGAACAACCGGTTATGATCCACATGTAAAAACCAAGATATCCTCAGAGATACTACTCAATTCCACCTTCTATGATCTATCCAAAAGAACCTCAAACAACCAAGGTCAACATTCACAATCCATTCTAGCTAACAAGATCATATCCTCACCCAATCCTCGTTGTTGACACCCAACCCACTGAAGGATTCCAAATACAAACCTCAATGTAATCCTCTTACTGAACTCACACTATCCAAAACACTATCCATATATACTCTAAATTCTAAAAGGATCCACCATCATAATATATGAATAAATATTCTCATAAAGGACTACTCACAAGTCTAATTCATAAATTAGGGAGAAAAATAGGAAAAACAAACTAGGAAAAGAAAATAACACCACGTGCACTTTGGGTACATGGAGTGTACCCATTGAAGTCCTCCCTGGTTATGTGACTTATGCCAATTGGTGTGTACTTTCCCAAATTACATGGTTTATCAACCCTATACATGGTTTGTGCCACCACGTGGTTACTTGACCATATACCTTATCTGCACTCGACATATAAAATGATTACATGACGTGTACCACATGTACATGGAATATAACCCCACATGGGGTACCCACCCATGTAACTGGCAATGTACACCACCTGGGTGTGGACTCTTAAATGGTGTGGTACCAACATGTTCACTGGTTGTTTACCACTGCATGGATAAGTACCCCTGTATGATGTGTCTTGTTGAGTACTTAGCCACACCCATAAGACCACTATATGTAATATACACCCAATTACACAACATGTAGTCACAAAAACGTCATCTTCTCCAAATAGAAAGAATTCATGGAGTGTGTTCCCCAAAAAACACACTGTGTACATAGCAATACCCAAATGGGAAACTCACAAACTGGCCTGAAACACTTGATTTCTCCCTGGAACTCCTAGATCAACCCCTTAGGGGTCCCCTTAAACCCATACAAGGAGTTAAAAATGAAAAAAAATTACTATTCTATGTGAATTTAATCATAAAACATAAAATGGGTCTACCTCTGGTTGGAAACCACTAAAGCTTCGCAACGATCTGTGATCTGATGTTGACGTGTGATGATCTGGCGTGACACGAGCTCTACAGCGATGCCTCCTCTTCTTCCTCTCCTTATCTCAGAAAAATACCTCAAAGGGGAATCCCCCATAGACATACAAAATAATCCAATAGAGAATAAAAAATAGAAAGTAAGAAACAATAAAAATAAAAAAAAAGGGAAAAAGAAGAGGCCCAGGCTTGGCCCCAGTGCCCGACATAAGGTTATACCTCACCTAGGAAAAACCCCTCATTCCAAACTCAAATGTGGTGAAGGAATCTCAATTTGATGCTCCATTTAAAATATATGACTGAATGAACATGTGAGAATAAATTAATATTTAATTAATTACTTATTAAATATTCTATGAAAGTTTGAATGACTTAGATTTACACTAAACTTCTATTCTAGGTCAAAAACCCTATTCTGAGACCAAAAAAATGGTCATAAAAATTATCCAAGATCATATTACAGAGAAAATTATCATTTTCCCTTGAAACACTTTTAGGGAAAAAAAGTTAAAATTTCCCTTAATTTTTACAACCCGTGACGACACGGATTGTTATAGGCCCTAACTACACATCTGGCCAGGAAATTCTAGTGGATATTCTTGGTTAAATTCAATTTCTCTTTAAAAACATTATGAAGTATTTAAACATATGATTTTATAGAAGTTAACTATATTGGAGATCCTAATAGTAATATTAACATGGATAACCTAGATTGAATCTAAAGACGCATAAGTTAAGGTATGCATTTCATTTATGAATTATTTATTCTAATCTCATAGTTTTCCATTTTTAAATTTAGTAATTTAAGTATTCTTATCCCTAAAATTTATTTTAAAGTAATGGATGGAGAAAGAAGGAACCAAGATAAAAATGGATGTAATGGAAAATGTAGTGAATGTCTTGACCTACAATATACTAAGAAAATAATTGGGGTTAGACATCTTGTTATTATTTCAAATAAACTATCATGAAATATTATTAATAATGTGAACATAGTCAAAGTCCAAAAAACATAAAATAAAATAAGGATGGAGTCTCATGAATGATCAAGTGATGAATGAAAAAATGTTCAATTTATTTCATGTAAAAAAATGTGGGAAGAATCAGACTAGGGAATGTCTCAAAGGAAATATAAAATATTTTATGTGTGGGAAAGGAGGTGATAAATCATATAAATATCAAGGGAAAATGAAACATTCAGTTAACTTGGTAGTGGAAGTAGATTTCTCCTCTAGTTTTACTTAAGATATAAATATATAATTTTTATTTGAAATTTTATCTTAATTAATTTATATCTTTTTTACATACTTAATTAATATATTTGTAAAAAATTTGTGAGGATGTAATTTATTTAAGGTGGGTATAATGTAACATCATAATATTTCAATATATATATTTTCATTCAAATAACTCTTAGAGTGATATCTTTTTTCACACACACTAAAACAAAGGTCGCGATACATTATTAAATTAGAATAATCATATTTAAAATATCATTATGATAACATATAATATATCTATATATGATATAAAATATTTAAATTATTTAAATTTATTGGAACCATGAACGTTCTATATAGGAAATGGAGTATGGTTTCTGTTTGTTTTCAATCCTCATTGGAAGTTCAGGATGTTTTCTATGAAAGGTATCATACAGTTCAAGTGGGAAATATTATTGAAGGTGGCATCGTTTCCCCGTGTTTATCAAATTTTTGGGCCCAAAAATTGGAATATGGAGAAAAGTGTTCTTTGGAAAAGGGAGTTGCGCTCAAGATTGAATGGGTTTTTCATGCTTAGGAAGAATCTTGCGTGCACCGACAAAGACGTGTTGGAAACTTTCATGTAGGGTCATCGAGGCCTATAAATAGTTGGCTACCCCTATAGAAGAAAAAAATAATTTTCCAACGGAAATCCGGTCACTCTGCCGCACGAAAGAATTGAAGAGAGTTAATCTTGAGCACAAGGTGTTCCTTTAATCTGAAAAGACCAAGTGAACCCTTAGATGTAGTTGTGAAAAAGATAAGGGTTGCATGGAAAGTAGGTGTTGCGTGAAAGTAATCTTGTGTGTAAAATCCTAAATCTTGTACACAAGTGCAGTTATTGCGTGCAGGTTTGTTGTTAAGATTCAGACAGGATTTTGATTATCTGGTTTGTGTGATCAGAGCTTTCAAGTGCATCAATTTAGGAATTCAATGCAAGAAAAGTCTCATGCTAGACTGAGACAAAGACTTCAATGAAAATCTTTTGAAGCGACCTTCAAGTTGATAAACTGATTTTAACTTCTCTCAAGGTAGTGAGCTAGGGGGAGTTGGGGGAAGTGATTTGAGGGACGCAGTGAGTTATCCATGAACCTTTGAAAATGCAGTGTTCCTAGCACAGAGTGACTGTGACTGAATCTTGTAATCCTCAAACTAGTAAATATTATTAGATTTAGGTACGACTGACAAATTGTTAGTGTATTTTCCTTGGAAATAGCCCTTTGTGGTGAACCAAGTAAAAGTTTTGTGTCATCTCCCTACATTCATTTGTTTGAAAGATTTAACAAGTTCCTACCAATGTGGGAACAAGATCCACAACTTAAAAAGAAAATGTTGACACCCTGATTCATCCCTCCCCTCTCAGGGTGTTCTGGGGTCCTTCAAAATTTTTAAATTGGTATGAAATAATATTATAAACACTTAATGTTTAAGAATGAATTTTTAAATAAAAGCAATTTATCTTTTTTTATTTTATATTAAAAGATAAATATACATATTTTTTGAAATAGAATTTTATAAAATTAAATTTATTTTTTAATTTATAATATAAAAAATTAATTAGTATGAATATTTTATTATTTTGTGAAAATATTGATTTTAGTCGAAAATGTGATTTTTATGAAAATTATAATTTTCATGACTTTATCAATATATAAGAATGACCTAGAATGTCATAAAACCATTCAATTGATCAAATATGAAATTAATGAATAAAATTATATATTTTAAAATATTATTTTAACTTATAAAACCCATGGACAACATTTTGAGAACTAAAGTAAAAGGTTACTTTAATAAAGAAAATCATTTTACAGATTTTATTTTAATTAATTATTTATTTTTTAAAAATTAAGTTATGGTTTTATTTTAATGTAACATTAAATTATTTTTATTTATAATAAATCAATTTAGGTTATAAAAATTATTTAAATTAACAATTTTAACTCACACATAAATTTCATACTTAAAAACACAATTACCACAAAAACAGTTTTTAAGCGCTAAATGTGTTTACTTTAAAAAAAAATTATTAATCATAGTAATTTTAATTTATAAAATTAATATAATATATTTTATTATAATAATCAAATTAGGTGGTAATATAAATATTAATTTAGATCATTTTAATTAGTTAACAAGGGTAAAAATAAAAGTTACCAAGGTAAAAGTAAACTTGGGTAATGTTAAAAGTAAAAGTAAAAGACCCTAAATCACTCATGGTTGTCTCAAAATGAATATATGGGACTATTTTAGAACTTAAAATGTCCCAAAATCCATATTATTTTTATATTGGAGTCTTTTAAATTTAAATAGTGTAAACATGTAATTTAATAACTTAAGGTGCATCCCAAGCTGCCATTCCCTTCACTTATAAAAGGGACCACTTACACCCCTTCTTTACAAACCCATTACATTTAATTAATTATTGAAAATATTAAAAAAAATTAATCTTAGAACCCTATCCCACTAAATTAATCATTTTTACTTCTTTATTTATCTTAATCCCTTCATTTTCAAGGATAATTCCAAGGAAAATCAAAGTTCCAGATGTGAGTATTACTCTTCTATTAGTCTTTTTTTTAATTTTTATATTCCTAATATTCTCTAAAATTGTTAATATAATGAATTAATAATAATATATATACTTAAATTTCAATATATTAATTTAAAATAAATTATTCATTCATTTTTTAGCATACGTTAAGAAAAACAAATGCATCGATCGTGCATATGTACAGACTTCCACCTCCACGACACAATGTTGTTTGTAATTCATCACCAACTCTTATGATTGGTATCAGGGGGATTTTGATTAATAATTAATTTTTTATTTCACTTATAAAATTATTAAATTATCTCTTTTTATATTTACCATCATTCTATCCATTCGTTAAGGAATAAGATCATTAATTATGCGTATGTGCGGACTACCGCCTCCATGAACGACACGTCTTATTTCTATTAACCAACTAACATGGATGGACCTAAAAGTATAATTGATTAAATAATATTATTTTTATAACATTATTATAATTCTTAATTGATAATTTTTTATATACTATAACTCTATTCATTTATTAGGAAATAAGTTCATTAATCATGCGTATGTGCAGGTTGTCGCCTCCACAAATAATGAATTCCATTTGTCATCACCACGCATCATTAATGGTTATAAGACTATATTTTAAATATATATATTATATATATTAAATTTATAATATTATATAAATATTATATTGTCATTATTTAATACACTTTCTCACTCATTCTATCATTATGACAAACTTTTATTTTGGTCAGTTTATCTCCTACTTGAACAATGTTTTAATTTTTATATAGTTAATGATTAAGTAATGTTATATAATATTAATTAAATGTAATAATATGGTATTAAATATGTTTTAAAGGTTATGGAGTTATAATATTAATATCTAAGCATGATAATAATATATTATCTTCCTTTGTTAAGAAC
This sequence comes from Viscum album, assembly GCA_963277665.1. NCBI lineage: Eukaryota > Viridiplantae > Streptophyta > Magnoliopsida > Santalales > Viscaceae > Viscum > Viscum album. Next base: position 493,622,301 of record OY728159.1, on the reverse strand, counting down.
TTTTAAAACAAGTTTGTCTCCAACTTTATCTTCAAGAGTGGTAATTAAAACTATCATAGGATAAAAGTGGGACATTATAAATAATTATGGAATATATATTATAGAAACATAATTAATAAAATAATTATTAACTTGGTATCAAATATAATGTATACATGTAAACATTACAAATCATGTGAAATACAGTTAAAAGTGCTAACACCTGGTGTTAAAAATAAGCTATAATGAAACCATGTATTCATTGTAAATAATTATAAATGAAGTATATAAAAGGGTTATATAGATGAATAAGGTTATTAAATATATGATTAATATATTTATGGTTTTTTTAAATGAAGTTATAGTGTGGTCAACTAAGAGGGTAAATAAGTTAACAAATTTTTTTCTCAAAGTCACTTCATTGAGACATGTTTTACTTTATACACCAATTTAATTTTATACGGTGTATAGATGCAGAATTGTTATGTTACCATGAAATATATTTTATTCATGGTATTTTATGTTCATTTTAAAGCTATTTATCCTTCAAATTATTTGATTATAATGTTACTCAAACCATAACTATTTTCTCACCTCAAGTCATTTTTTCTTGAGAGTCATAAAATCTCTTCTAAATTTGGTTCTTCCAAGAATCATTTTCCTATCATTATCTTTTCAAATGGTAGATTTTATTTTTCTATTAGTATATCACTTTTATTTATTAATATCCTCCCATTTTATGAAATTATTCATCAAATAAAATCATGATGTTGATAAGAATAACTCCTATAATTTCTAATGGATATTTTTTATTCCATATTCATTTTTTACATATCAAAAGTATTTTCTACAATGTTTTAAGTGACCTTCTTAATTATACTCACCTATTATAGATGAAAGGTTTTACCATCCTTTTTATGATGTGGGTTTCACTAAATTATTTTAATGCACTTTAAAAGTTTTCTACATGACTAGTTTTAAAAAAATGTTTTCTTTTAAAGTAATGTTTTAAAATGTTCCAAAATTCCTTCTTTTAAAATTTTTTTAAAAAGGGAATTTTAAACAACATTGAATTTATCAAAAATTATTTTAAAACTAAATCTCTTAAATGTTTATTTATGGGTAATTTTAAACCAAAATTAATATTTTTTTCATGTTTATATGTGAATGTATCTTTCTGTCACCTTTTTCATTTTCTAAGAGACTTCCTGTAACGCCCCGACCCCAGTTACCCAGAGTCGGTGCATTATTGCGTAACATTAGCATGATCACAAAAGATCAATTCTCGAAATACCGATTAGTTTAGTAGTCTTGGAAGCACTAGATACATTCATAAATGTTACATTACATCATAGAGTGAAAAACTACAATAACATAGTCTCCATAGTCCACACCCATATCCCCTTCAGACTATCCCTACAGGTCATTCATAAAATACTTCTTCACATCCTGGAAAAATAAAACATTGAAAGGGGTGAGCTCAGATGCTCAGTAAGGATAACAATATAGCGGAAGCTTTAATAAATAAACATAAACATTTAAGGAAATGTATAACCAAAAAAAACCTTTTAAACTTGAACTTCAGCATAATATGTCAAAAGTAAAATGAAATAATGTCATTTACTTATTCACATGGATATTCTACTAGTCGAATAATCACATGAAATATCAATAACTACTTTCATAATGATGGAATTCATAATGCCAGACTATCATAACCACGTAGCCAAGGCCTCGTGCTAAGACTACAAATAAGATTTTGTCAAGGCCTCATGCCAAGACACTAGTTTGTCTCATGAGACCTTCCAATGCAATTTTTTTTAGAAGATACTTACTTTTAAAATTGCTCAAATATACTCCAGTGTTTTTCTGAAAACATTATGCAAGCTTCTGAAAACAAAATAACTAATTCTGAGACTGCTCGACTAATTACAGGCCATGATGGGTCCACGCCCAATCCCTTCCTGTCTACCACACTCAAGAGTTGGGTTTTCTGAAAACATTTTTAAGCTTGCGTTAAATACGTATACATTTGCACTGGATTTTCATATATTTGAGATAAATATCTCTCTCTTTTTTGAAATCATTTAAAAAAAATTATGGCTTGTAGAGGAAGCTAAAACTCAAATAATGGTCATGGCGGTGGAGAATTCGTTGTCGTCGCATACGTAATACAACACATTCCTTTTGTCATTTAGTAAAAACGCTTCATATAAAAAGATTCCTTTTGAATAAAAGTAAAAGTCAAAGGGGTTTATACACCTTATAAAAGAAAGTTGTGTATAAAACAAAATATGCCTCAATGAAAGGAGATTGAGACGAATTCCCTTACAAAGATCATTTTTTTAAATAAAATAGATCTATAATGTGTATTCACTATAAGTACACACAAATAAAGTACAAATAAAAGATAGTAAATAATAATGTCATGACATAATTTGAAAGTAAGAGATTAACCCAAAGAACGGAAATTGGGTTAAGAAGTTCCCTTACAGAGATCATTTTTAAAATAAAATAGATATATTATGTGTATTCACAATAAGTACACATAAAGAAATTAAAAATACAATATAGGACATATTAATATCATGACATAATTTGAAAGTAGGAGATTGACCCAAAGAATAGAAATTGGGTTAAGAAGTTCCCTTACCTCGTGTCCGACTTGACTCGATCGCTCTTTAACCTCCTGAATAATAAACTAGAGTTAATATCTACTTTCTTAAGAACCTTTTTCAAGTTCATTATCCCTTTTATATCACTTATTACAATGTTACGAAAATTATGTAGTCATTTAAGTTAATAACGGTCGTTTTGTCGATCTTTGGTACTTGAGTCAAAAATAAACATCTTTTAATTACAAGTTGTTCATGTGGTGAAATATCCATTATATCCAGAATTATATTCATGATTTAGATATCATATATATCATATATATCCATTATATACATTCATTCATAATATTACGTAACATTTAGAGGTAATAAATGAAATGCACCGTTCATGGAGACGGTAAGCCGTACGTACGCATGAACGCTACTTTCATTTCTATTTCGTATTTAATGGAATGAAACATGATGATATAAAGTTATATTATAATTATAGTATAATATCATATATAATATCACTTAATCTATCCTTTATACATCCCACATATGGCATTAACGATTCAAATCACTTTGAGGGGGCGGTAGTCCGTACTTCCTAAAATGAAGATATCGCGTTTACCCATAATGGAAACCATAAAGGTATGACATAAATTAAAAATACAGAAGATTAAGTAAAACATAAACATATTATATATCATATATAAATATAGTGACATCTTAATGGCCACCTTTAAAGGTGTTATATGAGTGGTGAACAATCATCGTTTCGTGAGGCAGAAATTCGCCATCCACAGAAACAGTATGTTCTTTAACCATTAGATGTAGGTGTGTGTAAGTGTAGCTCGAATACTTATTATAACAACATCCTAGTATATTTATTATACTGTTGTTGTTACAAAATAAATGAATAAAAAGAGTTTATGGGGTTGGGGAAGCAAAATAAAACATAAGAGCACAAGAGAAAACACTACCTTTAAAACGGGTAACTCTTTTTGATTTGAGCTCAAAGGCTTCCTTGGGAAGACTTCTGCCCAAAGTGAGGCTTCTAGGAGTAAGAGTGGGATGTGGAGAGAAAAAATGGGTAGGGGTTGGCCGAGCCAAATGCTTGAGAGGTGTGGGTAAGGTGGTATAGGTGGGGGCCTTTTATAAGAGGAGAGGAGGGGCACGCTTGGAAAGTTATAAAAGGTTACTTTATTATAAAATGATTTTCGGATTTAAAAGGTCCCAAAATTATATATTTCGAGTATAAGGTGATAAGAGTTCTAAATCTACCCATAAAATAGGTTTTTCACATGTGTATGTATTATATTTTACATTATCTTTTCATTTTATTTAAATCGTTAAATAATGAGGTAATCGCTGCATCATCATGGTGTCATAAATAATTTAATTTATTTAATGTCTAAAAATTATAAAAAAAATATTATGATGTAGGAAATATTTTTACATTTCTAATTAATATTTATAGTCATAAATATGACTTGTATAACCCCATTTAAAAATTGTTTTAGTAAAACAACTCATGTTTGTGACAGTTTTATGTTAACATTAAATAAAAAGTTTTTAATGTCATTTTCCTACCAAAGTGGCTCCATGGGGTCCCCAAGTTGACCCATGGATTGTCTTGGTCGGACATGACTCATCCAATAGGGTTAGTACATGTGTCAAGGTCATTTCATATTATTATAACAGTATCTTTACCTTAAATTACACTAATTACCTTTAATCGCGATTAATTAAACTTAAAAGTTACTATTCAAAAAAAATTATTTTAATCCCATTGAACCAAATTTTACTTCCTAATGACAACCATGTATGTTGTATTTTTTAAAATCAAATCACAGAAGTGGTAATGTTTCATTTAAACAAAAAATCAGTTTTTTAACTACCACTTAGTGGTTTCACTATTCATCAAAAATTGAAGTTTTTCAGAACAATGCCAAAATTTCACCCTAAGCTATAATTGATATTCCAAATTAAAAAATGATGTATATTTTACAAAATTCCAAACATATAAGTTGCATTAATTAATTTTATAATTAATTCCCGCTCTCACAACAAATAGCGTGTTTTTAAGAAACAATATATATCAAAAGATTGACAATTATTTATGTTCAATTTCAAAGTGAAATTAATTATAATGAACACCATTGGATAAAATGGTAAAAATATATTCTAATTATATTTTAAAACCACTCAATAGTATAATTTATCACTATAAATTATTTTTATTAAAAAATTTGTTTTTATGTATTTTTCACTATTCATAAAAAAATTGGAAGTTCTCAGAAAAATACCAAAAATTCAACATAGGCTAATTTCGATATTCCGAATCCAAAAATGAAGTCCATTTTGAAATATAAAATATATATAATTTCAAAAGGTGGATATTACTATTCATAACTGCTACTTTTATTGGTCGCGGTGTGTTAGAATCTCGAACTTGCGTACAATGCAAGCTATTGCATTATTGAAAGAGAAGCGTATCATGGAAGCTCGGGGTGTTACATTCTTCCCTCCTTCAATAAATTGCGTCCTCGCAATTTGAATTTTTCTTTGAAAATAAAAGGTTTAAAATAGAAAATACCTTTGTGGAAAACCCACATCAGAAATAAGGTTAATAAAATTTAGCCTTAATAAGAGGGAAAGGGAAATGAAAAAGTCACCACCAAATTATGATCTTGATAAGAAGAACATTAGTGGAAATTAGAGACTTATAATTGGAGGAAAAACGTAAATATTTGTAGGGAGTGATTAAGGTCATCAATCACAAACAAGTGTAAAATTGAGGGCCTCAAAGCCTTCAATCTATGTTGATTTAAAATATTATCAGTTCAACAAGACATAAGGTATTAGGATAACACATTTTTTGTTTTAATATCCCTTTAATAAAGTTTAAGAATTAATTTATTCATAGAATAAGAGATAGGTATATATATATATTTATGCTTGACAAGTAGAGTTTCAACCTTCAACTAATTTCTACCACAAACTCATCTTTCACTCAAAAAGATAATTGAACTCAAAAATATTATATTTATCCTAATCGTACAAGGTTCAAAATATTAACACATACCATTTTGATTAGGAAAACTATTTTTTAATAACTAGGGACTTCATGTAGGCTAGTGGTAGGTAATAAAGGCCTATCGCACTATGGTTGTGGGTTCGATTCCTACAGCTTTTTCCGACGCGACGGGTTATCCCCTGACCTACAGGTTGTCCTTTTTCCTAAAACAATAGTATTATAATATTCCAAAAATAATATTCAGAAATGTTTTAACCTTAAACAATACTATCCAAGGTTCAAATTAATCCATTCCAACCTTTATAGTTATCCAAAATACTTCTGTCCAACTCACAGTCCAAATTTTATAAGGAAGGTAAACATAATGAAGATCCTTTTTTCCACGTAACAACATGTGAACACCTTCATCATGTATTCTTTTAAAACACTGCAACATCCTGAATTACCATAAATCCTTATTGATGACATTCATGATCCCTTATTCCTTATAGAATACTGGATATACTCTTTCTATCCAAAAATGTATACAAATCATTAATCAGTTTCAAGGAAGTTAAGAATATCCAATATAATTTATCCAAATCAATCATGTATTATTCCAAAATCACTATATCAGTATTAGAACCATATTATGGTTTATCTTTCTCTCAACCATATATTTTCCAAAAATTTAACCTGCTGTGGAGTCACTTTTCTTGGTTCCACACAATCTCAAGTCCTTGATGAAATAGTACTGCAGTACAATCCTTATATACTCCATAATTATTATAACCAGTACATCATTGATACAACACTCAAATGACAAAATTCTTTAATAACAACATAAGAACTCTAATCATTCCTCCTCATCTGTGGTAGTATCATAACTTTATTATTATCCAATAACATCATTTGGGCTATACTCTGATGATTTGGACATTGGTTTGCGTAGTGTCTCCACTCCTTGCAGATGAAACATTGTACATTTGAAACTTTTTTCTTACCCTTGCAGTCACGCACTTGGTGTCCTTTTTCTCCACACTTATAACAAACTCCCATTACCTTTAGGCAAGTTCCAAGGTCTTTCTTACCACAGTTATCACATATTGGAAAATTCTTCTTTTCCCTCATCCCTTTATCCATCATTCTCTCTTCCATCATTTTCTTCTCTTTCTTCACTTCAAATCCATAAGACTCGGAGAATTGTTTACTTATCTTATTAACACATGATACTATTTCTTCATATGTTGAGAACACATGGGAGACTATTTCCCTTCTAAATGTTGGCTTAATACTGTGAAAGATATGATCCTTCTTACTCTTTGGATCATACGTATCGATGGAGTTCACATTCCTTCTACTGGGCGCCATTTCTATACAATGGCATAAACTAGGTTAGTTTATGAGTTGCAATGAATAATTCCAAACTTGTAAAATACAAATATAAATTGAACGGTTTATGGATATAATCCATAATCATAAAAAATGTTTTATTTTAGGAAGTATATACTCATAAACCGTTCATAATGGTTTGTAAAAAAATGAGAATTATCCTAATCATATCCCTCGGGAGTGTCATAACCAAGAGTGCAGCAAGGCCCGTTGTCGTGAACCAGTTCTCGTTCGAGTCTAGTTCAAAGCGGTGTTTTTGGGTTTTACCCCTAGGTACATCTGTGCTAGAGCCGCCTCTACCTGCTCGTATCCAGACAAAGATGTATTGCTCCGAAAACTCACAAAATCTCTATAATACCAAAATTCTAGGAAGTTCTTCTATACTAATCCTCAAAGTCTATCTTTGGGTTATGTGCTCTAATCAGAGTTTATCTAAATCTAGCTTCCAAGGTTAGTACTAAACTACCTCTAATACCAACTGTAATGCCCCGACCCCAGTTACCCAGAGTCGGTGCATTATTGCGTAACATTGGCATGATCACAAAAGATCAAGTATCGAAAGACCGATTAGTTTAGTAGCCTTGGAAACACTAGATACATTCATAAATGTTACATTACATAATAAAGTGAAAAACTACAATAACATAGTCTCCATAGTCCACACCCATATCCCCTTCAGACTATCCCTGCAGGTCAGTCATAAAATACTTCTTCACATCCTATAAAAATAAAACATTGAAAGGGGTGAGCTCAGATGCTCAGTAAGGATAACAATATAGCGGAAGCTTTCATAAATAAAAATAAACATTTAAGGCAATGTATAACCAAAAAAACCTTTTAAACTTGAACTTCAGCATAATATGGAAAAAGTAAAATGAAATAATGCCATTTACTTATTCACATGGATATTCTACTGGTCGAATAATCACATGAAATATCAATAACCACTTTCATAATGATGGAATGCATAATGTCATACTATCATAACCACGTAGCCAAGGCCTCGTGCCAAGACTACAAATGAGATTTTATCAAGGCCTCATGCCAAGACACTAGTTTGTCTCATGAGACATGCCGATGCAATTTTTTTTAGAAGATACTTACTTTTAAAATTCCTCAAATATACTCCAGTGTTTTTCTGAAAACATTATGCAAGCTTCTGAAAACAAAATAAATAATTCTGAGACTGCTCGACTAATTATAGGCCATGATGGGTCCACGCCCAATCCCTTCCTATATACCACACTCGAGAGTCGGGTTTTCTGAAAACATTTTTAATCTTGCGTTAAATACGTATACATTTGCACTGGATTTTCATATATTTGAGATAAATATCTCTCTCTTTTTTGAAATCATTTAAAAAAAGTTATGGCTTGTAGAGGAAGCTGAAACTAAAATAATGGTCACGGCGGTGGAGAATTCGTTTTCGCCGCATACGTAAGACAGCACATTCCTTTTTTCGTTTAGTAAAAATGCTTCGTATAAAAATATTCCTTTTGAATAAAAGTAAAAGTCAAAGGGGTTTATACACCTTATAAAAGAAAGTTGTGTATAAAACAAAATATGCCTCAATGAAAGGAGATTGAGATGAAGTCCCTTAAAAAGATCATTTTTTTTAATAAAATAGATCTATTATGTGTATTCACTATAAGTACACATAAATAAAGTACAAATACAAGATAGGACATAATAATATCATGACATAATTTGAAAGTAGGATATTAACCCAAAGAACGGAAATTGGGTTAAGAAGTTCCCTTACAAAGATCATTTTTTAAATAAAATAGATCTATTATGTGAATTCACTATAAGTACACATAAAGAAATTACAAATACAAGATATGACATATTAATATCATGACATAATTTGAAAGTAGTAGATTAACCCAAAGAATAGAAATTGGGTTAAGAAATTCCCTTACCTCGTGTCCAACTTGACTCGACCGCTCTTTAACCTCCTGAATAATAAACTAGAGTTAATATCTACTTGCTTAAGAACCTTTTTCAAGTTCATTATCCCTTTTATATCACTTATTAAAATGTTACAAAAAGTATGTAGTCATTTAAGTTAATAACGGTCGTTTTGTCGATCTTTGGTACTTGAGTCAAAAATAAACATCTTATAATTACAAGTTGTTCATGTGGTGAAATATCCATTATATCCAGAATTATATTCATTATTTAGATATCATATATATCATATATATCCATTATATACATTCATTCATAATATTACGTAACATTTAGAGGTAAGAAATGAAATGCACGGTTCATGGAGACGGTAAGTCGTACGTACGCATGAACGCAACTTTCATTTCTATTTCGTATTTAATGGAATGAAACATAATGATATAAATTTATATTATAATTAAAGTATAATATCATATATAATATCACTTACTTCATCCTTTATACATCCCACATATGGCATTAACGATTCAAATCACTTTGAGGGGGTGGTAGTCCGCACTTCCTAAAATGAAGATATTGTGTTTACCCATAATGGAAACCATAAAGGTATGCCATAAATGAAAAATACAGAAGATTAAGTAAAATATAAACATATTATATATCATATATAAATATAGTGACATCTTAATGGCCACCTTTGAAGGTGTTATATGAGTGTTGAACAATCATCGTTTCATGAGGCAGAAATTCGTCATCCACAGAAACAGTATGTTCTTTAACCATTAGATGTAGGTGTGTGTAAGTGTAGCTAGAATCCTTCTTATAACAACATAATAGTATATTTAGTATACTGGTGTTGTTACAAAAGAAATGAATAAAAATATTTTATGGGGTTGGAGAAGCAAAATAAAACATAAGAGCACAAGAGAAAACACTACCTTTAAAACGGGTAACTCTTTTTGATTTGAGCTCAAAGGCTTCATTGGGAAGACTTCTTCCCAAAGTGAGGCTTATAGGAGTAATAGTGGGATGTGGAGAGACAAAATGGGCAGGGTTTGGCCGAGACAAAGGCTTGAGAGGTGTGGGTAAGTTGGTAGAGGTGGGGGGCTTTTATAAGAGGAGAGGAGGGGCACTCTTGGAAAGTTATAAAAGGTTACTTTATTATAAAATGATTTTCGGATTTAAAAGGTCCCAAAATTATATATTTCGAGTATAAGGTTATAAGAGTTCTAAATATATCCATCCAATAGGTTTTTGACATGTGTAGGTCTTATATTTTACATTATCTTTTCATTTTATTTAAATCGTTAAATAATGAGGTAATCGCTGCATCATCATGGTGTCATTAATAATTTAATTTATTTAATGTATAAAAATTATAAAAAAAATATAATGATGTAGGAAATCGTTTTATCTTTCTAATTAATATTTATATTCATAAATATGACTTGTATAACCCCATTTAAAAAAAATTTAGTAAAACAACTCATGTTTGTGACATTTTTATTTTAACATTAAATAAAAAGTTTTTAATGTCATTTTCCTACCAAAGTGGCTCCATGTGATCCCCAAGTTGACCCATGGATTGTCTTGGTCGTAAATGACTCATCCAATAGGGGTATGACATGTGTCAAGGTCATTTCATATTATTATAACATTATCTTTACTTTAAATTACACTAATTACCTTTAATCGCGATTAATTAAACTTAAAGTTACTATTCACCAAAAATTATTTTAATCCCATTGAACCAAATTTTACTTCCTAATGACAACCATGTATGTAGGATTTTTAAAAATCAAATCACAGAAGTGGTAATGTTTCATTTAAACGAAAAATCAGTTTTTTAACTACCACTTAGTGGTTTCACTATTCAACAAAAATTGAAGTTTTTCAGAACAATGCCAAAATTTCACTCTTAGCTATAATTGATATTACGAATTAAAAAATGATGTCTATTTTAAAAAATTACAAACATATAAGTTGCATTAATTAATTTTATAATTAATTCTCGTTGTCACAACAAATAGCGTGTTTTTAAGAAATAATATATATCAAAAGATTGACAATTGTTTATGCAAAATTTCAAAGTGAAATTAATTCTAATGAACACCATTGGATAAAATGGTAAAAATATAATCTAATTATACTTTAAAACCACTAAATATTATAATTTATCAATATAAATTATTTTGATTAAAAAAGTTGTTTTTATGTATTTTTCACTGTTCATAAAAAAATTGGAAGTTCTCAGAAAAATACCAAAAATTCAACATAGGCTAGTTTCGATATTCCGAATCCAAAAATGAAGTCCATTTTGAAATATAAAATATATATAATTTCAAAAAGTGGGTATTACTATTTATAACTGCTACTTTTATTGGTCGCGGTGTGTTAGAATCTCGAACTTGCGTACAATGCAAGCTATTGCATTATTGAAAGAGAAGTGTATCGTGGAAGCTCAGGGTGTTACACTTCCTCTATACAATTTTAATATTGCCAAAAGAAAATTATTTTTTTCATGGTTTAATGAAACTTTACCTTTTAAATGTTTTCAAAGAGAAAGATTAATTCTTATTTTCAAATGAATTTTTCTAATGCTTCTAATATTATTCTTTATCTATATCATATATTTGATCAAGGGTATTCTTCAAATGATACCATCCACCTTATTTATATAGATAACTTATGGAATTATATTTTATAGTTATGGGATAATACATCATTTATTTTTTCTTTACTAATAATCCACTTGTATATGTATTATTTTCTTCTAATTCCTTCCTCTATGAATGGCCTACGTTCCATTAATTTGATTAAATAGTGTTCACCTATATGCATAATACATAGATTGATTGGGGAAATTATTTTCTAAACCATATAATCATTTCCTATAAGGTGTAAATACCATATTCATGATCATATTTTTTGAGTGGTGTTTACCTAAAACGATTCTTAAATTAATTGGATACCCATTTATTTTACATAGGACTATCATGTCATGTTTATTGATGAAATAATGAATGATTCCTTAGGGAACAAATTGAAAATAATATAAAACCAATTTTATTTCATTAGGTGTTAATTATATTTTTATTGAAACCATATGGAACACATATTTATGATTTTCATTGTTTGACAGGTGGTCCTGAATTTATATAGCCCTCTGATGCATTGGGTAATGTTTCCATCTCATGAGATATCATTGTGTGTGGGCAGTGATCCTAAAAAACTATGGTTCATGTGAAATTTTCCAATCCAAATATGTTATATTAACAAGGGATGGAGCCTTGACTTTTTCTTATGATTCCTTGTTTATATTGTTGACACATTCCTATGATGTGATTCACTTATAATATGATCATTCTTATTATATTCTATTATATTATCGTTTTCTATGTCTTGATTCCTTAATCATTATGATATCATGTTATACCTCACATTTTATTATTTATTATTATTATTATCCTTATTGAGGGTTTGAGATCACCCCTTTCTTATGTTTCCATTTTCCAGGTTATGAAAGAAATTATTAAGTATGTTAAGACTAGAAGAGTATTTTTTTTCAAGAATCATGGGTAATGTTAAAGACTCATTATGGATTCATTAAATTCTTATATAGAATAAAAAAAATTATTTATTGATAAGAATTGAGATTTATTAGTTTATTCATTATCCTAACTCTCTAAAACTCTAAAATTAAAGGTATTTGGATTGTAAATGTGAGAAATATATTTTAATCATATATGTGTATCAAATCCACTACCATAAGTTATGTGTTTTTAGTATTGGATATGAGAGCAAGGGTCCAGGGGGAACTATATATATAATTAATAACTTTTTTAAATTATTTTTTAAATATTTTAAAGTTCTTAAGTTGTATCAAAATGAATTAAGTATTTTTTGTATTCCCCTTTATCATTTGAGATCACCTTTACACCGATACTCCTTTTAAACCCTTAAAGTCCATGAAATTCCTTATAGGTTAAACCAAATTACAAGATATATATTTCATTTCCTACCTTAATCTTAGGTACCTTACGTGGATATGATTCAATATAAGCACAATAGAGGATTTTTCACATAATATATTAGGATGGAGTCGACCCTTGGGAAAATTTTGAAGTGTGTGATCATTTAGTTCTAGGAAGTGAGGTTTAAAATCCAAAAATATCGTTGTAATACTTGTTTTTACTCTTATTATCCAAAAAAATATGAATATAATAAAAATATAAATATAAAAATAATAGAAAAAATGGAAAAATATATATATATAAGAGGATGACCATTCACTTTTTTTGCTACATTGGCCATGAACTTGAGAATAATGAGGAAATAAGAATAATGGATGATTTAATTTGAAGGGGAAGAGAGTGATAAATTATCACTAAGCGTGAACTATATATCATGTAGTGTAATATTAATAGAAAATTCCTATTTTAGCATTATATATTTCACATAATTACCCTCCTTCCCTAACCCATATAACAACCCATGTCAAAGACCTCATGATTGATACACACTTTTGATTGTGTTTATTAGAGAAATTTATTATCTATACTAAACTTGGCTTCTTCCAGCTTATGTGTCACCCATATATGGTTCCACATCACCCCTTAAATTTATTCCTCACTCTAATTTCACCCACGATCGAAGTTATCTGTATCTATCCAATAAGCCCACTCATGTTTTCCCTCCCCACCTCCTAAGGTTTCCGCCTCCCATTCTACTCCCTCACCCTCGATAACCCTCCCCTCATCTACCTCCTCTGCTTACGCTACTCCACCTCTAGTTCCTCTACCTCCACCTCCTTTTCCTCAGCCTACTTTGCCTTCATCATCTCTACCTACTAAATTTTCTCCGCCTCCACCTCTGGCTCCTTTGGCCACGGCTCCTCTGTCTACCAGCACCTTCAATTTTCCGCTAAAAACCTACTCTATTCCAAAATCTTCTCTACTGTCAACCATAAAAGATGACCCCCAGAAACCTCTTTTTGAACCCCTTTACCACCATCTATATCTTATTGTGTTAGGTTTTTTCCTTCTTATTGTTTCGTTCGCACATTGCATTCATCCGATGTATGTTCATTGTGCGGTTCTCAATCATTTCGTGATCAGAGTTAGCTTAAAGGGATCTTCATTTCCCCGTATAAGGAGTTATTTATTAATTTATTTTACAAGGAGTTGAGGTCCTGGCCTAACCACATTTTCTATGATATGCGTAAGTATTTTCTTCATGATTCCATTGGCATTTTTATTGGGTTTTTTTGATTTCTAAGGTTTGATTCAGACTTACGTTCTCATTGCAGTCTCCTTTTAATAAATCCAGCTGCTTTCAAGATGGAGGACTTTTGAACCCTGACACTAATGGTTGTGCCATTCAAGAAAGTTTTATAGAATTATTCAAGGCATTTTTTTCTGCAATTCTATTTATTATAAAAATTTCTCTTCATGAAATTTTTATTTAGCTTATTGATACTTTTAACTTTGGCATATTGTCTATTGTTTTTTTGTGGTTCTTAATTTTTATTGTTGCAATGATAGAATGGGGTATCACTGGTTGATGGAACTACCACTGAATCTATGAAGGTTTTCAATGAAAGAAAACACCTTTTATTGGAAAATTTATCTGGTTTTAGAAGTGATATGGTATTCCCCTGATATAATGAACATTTTTTCAACTAAATGATGCATTTTTACATTGAAATAATGCTAAATTGTAGTTGTTCATGTAAACCTGGAATGTCTATTAGGTTTTTCTGATTTCTAAGGTTTGATTCGGACTTACGTTCTCATTGCATCCTCCTTTTAATAAATCCATCTACTTTTAAGATGGAGTAATTTTAAACCCCAACACTGATGGTTGATCCATTCAATTAAGTTTTATAGACTTATTTAAGGAATTTTTTTCTACAATTCTCTTTATTATAAAAATTGATTTTCATGAAATTTTTCTATATCTTATTGATACTTTTATCTTTGTCATATTGTATCCTATTTTTTGTGGTTCTTAATGTTTATTTCTACAATTATAGAATGGGTTATCACTGGTTGACGACACTACCACTGAAGCTATGAAGGTTTTCAATGAAAGAAAACACCTTTTATTAGCATATTTATATGGTTTTAGAAGTGAGATGGTATGAAACAGATATAATGAATATTTTTTTCAACTAAATGATGCATTTTTACATTGAATTGATGCTAAATTGTAGCCTTTCATGTAAACTATTAGAATTAGTGCTTTCTTTATCATAAGAAGAGGTAGAGTACTACTGGTTTGCTTTCATTATGTAATCAGTTAAGAAATTATCCAAGGGAAATGCAGTCAATGTTAAGTAGTCAAGGTACCCTGGTTAAGAAGATTTGTATGAATCGGGTTTTTAATTTTACCAAATGCAAATACCTTTCACCCTTTTTTTCATTTTCTATTTTCCTCATTTTCAAGTGTTTCCCTATTAGTCATGAATAGATATTTCTGGAATGTTTATTGAAGTATTTACCAATTGTTCATAAATAGTGTTTTTACAGATTTCGTATACATATTTCTATATTTATTATTGAAGTGTTTCCCTATTATCCAAACATAATATGTATTATTATTTTTAAACATTGTAGTATCTGCAGGTAAACATATTGGATGAATGTGTATGTGCTCAACTCCTGGATTATTACCTCTTATTCCACCACTATAACTCCTCATTACTAAAAAATCAGGTACAACTGTATTATTTTCATGAAATGTTTTTATATTGGTCATGAAAAATTTCACATCAAAATATTATTAGTGACTTTTACTTCTACTAAATCTGACATGACATGTTTTAGAGCAGTGGGTAATTATTTATAGTAGTGGATATTGTATTTTCTTTGATTAGCAGATTGTTCTTTATTTTCATGAAATGTTTTCATATTTTTCATCAAACATTTCACATAAAAATCTTATTAGTTAATTTTAATTCTACTAAATCTGACATGGCATGCAGGTCATGCATTTTGTTTGGGTAGTGGATCATGTAATTCATTAGAGTAGTGGACCATGTGTTTTATTAGATCAGTGGATTGTGTGTTTTATTAGATCAGTGGATCATTTTTAAAATTAGTGGATCATGTATTTTAGAGCAGTATATCATGTATTTTAGAGTAGTGGATCATGTATTATAGCAATGGATAATTATATTATTTGAACTAAATATCACTTGACCTTTTTTTGGATCAGTGGAATAGATAAGCTGTGAAGGGATACATGAGCTCTGGAATTTTTTCTTTTGTTTAATTCTTTACTTTTTTCTACCTATAGTATATATCAATTGTCAATCATGTATTTCAAAACTAGACCATGATCTTTTACAAGACTTATCAACCCTCTAAACTAAGGGATTTATATTTCTTGCTTTTTAGTCGTTAAATTACCCTTTTAAAGATGTAGTTTACCATTCCAAAATGTTCATATTATCTACAGATTGTTATATTAGATATTTTAGGAATGATATGCATAATTATGTACACAAAATATGGATCTTAATTTCCCTACCACTATGAAAATTACTGTCAGTACAGTAGTAGTGTGGATGACCCTCTTTTATAAATACATCACACCACCAGGTTTAGTTAGCCTATTCCAAACTCATGGTGTCATCTTTTGGGACCATATGATGGTGCATATCAGGAAATTATATAACCAGGTAATGTTGTAGATAATTTTAGGTATGATATGTTTATTCTTTATATTATCAATTATATATATGAATATTGTTCTGAACTATCCTTTTCTTACTGAATCATTCATTTGGGAGTTAGAGGTACCAGTAGATTCTTTTGCTTGTCTCCATATATTAAAGAATAATATTGGGGGTGATCATCTTCTCAACTGAATTTTGTTATACTGTCAGTTTGCTATAGGTAAATACTGCTTCTATATGTGTTCAACAAGTAGAACTATCTTCCTTCCTCTTTTCATGCAGGGGTCTGGAGGTTAGTGAATGAGATTTCAGTTTCACCCTATCTTACTACCGCTAATTGTATTCAAATTAATTATTGTCATCCTGCCTCTTTTAATGTAAGTATAGGTGGCCTAATCCAAACTCATAGTGCCATCTTCTGTGACCATATGATGATGCATACCAGGAAATGAAATAATGAGGTAATGCTACATATAATTTAAGGTATGATATGTGTATTTTTTATATTATCAATTGTACATATGATTATAATTCTGATCCATTATTTTCTTTTTGTATCATTCATTTGGGAGTTAGAGGAACTAGTAGATTCTCTTGATTGTCTCCATCTATTAAACAATCTTATTGGGGATGATCATATGGTCAACTGTGTTTTTCTTGGACTATCAGTTTACTATAGGGAAATACTAGATATATATGTGTTCAACAATCAAGACTGTCTTCCTACCTCTTTTCATGAAGGTTTCTGTAGGTTTTTGAAGCATATTTCTGTAGTATCCAGTCTTACTGCCTCTAAATGTGTTCAACTTCATTACTATCATCCTGCCTCTTTTCATGCAGGTATAGGTGACCAAGATGCTGACATAGAGAGGTTCTCGGATAATAATGATCTGAAGAACAAGAGTGTCCAAGGTTGCCTTCAGTATTATTTGGATCTCAGAAAGGATAACTTTCCTCTTGAACTGATTTGTATGTGATTTGAAAGTTATATGAATATCAGGAGCTGACTGACTGAGTTAGATGTTGCATATGTTGTTTGTGGTTTGCAAATTTCCTTTTTCTAAATCTATAATGCTCTATCATTAGGACTCTCTGTTTCTGCTTCCTTATTGTTCATGAACTGGTTCCTTAGATGGAAGATTTTCAAAAAAACTATCTGACGGTCTCTTGTGGAACCATGAAAATATTACTTGGATGGAAGATTATGAACATAAATTCCTTCCTTTCCAAGTTTTTAATTGAAAAAAAAAATCATATTTATATGTTTTCTTTATTTTGGGTTTCAATCTACAGAATATCAAAGGAGATGGTTATAGATTCTACATGAGTTGTGTTTGGGATTTTGATAGGT
Source organism: Viscum album (assembly GCA_963277665.1). Classification (NCBI taxonomy): domain Eukaryota; kingdom Viridiplantae; phylum Streptophyta; class Magnoliopsida; order Santalales; family Viscaceae; genus Viscum; species Viscum album. Next base: position 493,604,371 of record OY728159.1, on the reverse strand, counting down.
GTTTCCTCAACAATTTTCATTCTTGAATTGGTACATCCATCCCTACATTATATTCTTTCTTTAACTTTATGTTTATTATGATGAATACTCTTTTTTATCATATGAACTCTCAGTCACCATGATATATTTAAACTATTCCATTCTTGACATACCCATAGGTTGTTACCAAAATATTTAACACCACCACATAGGTAATTCCACACATTGTTAATTTTAGTTTGATTAGGTGTGAGTTTTAATTGTTGTAGTTAACTTAATTATAATAGAACATTCTTTCTATTTTTGGTTTGTATTTTCAATTGAAAATATCTTTCTATTTTTTTATAAATATTTCAATGTTACATATTTTTTGTTAATGAAATTCTTATTTATAGATAATAGAACATGTGTTCTATTTAAAAAATTTTATTTGATATACAAAACATGTATTCTGTTTTGATTTTTTTGTTTCAAAAGAAAATTTCAATTGTGACTATTAAATAGTAGTTCAGGTCTAGAAATACCTTAATTACATGGGAAATTTATGGTCATGTGGGCATGGATGTGATTGAATCCAGTATGGAAACTCAAGACAATCACTTTTCTGTTTCACTAAATTAGTGGCAATGAAATGATACTCAAATAAAAAAATTTATATTTGTTATCTATTCATTGAAATTCAACAAGTTTTGGACTGATTTTTTTACTATGGTTGTAAGTTTGTAACAGGTTGTCTGGTAAATTCAACAAGCATGGGTTGGTTAAACCTAAACCAATTGTATGAAGACTTGATGCCCCAATAAGAATGTTTGATGTAATGGACAAGGAATCCCCAAAGAAGAAGGAAAAACTGATGGATGGCCCCATGTGATCTGAACGTGATCGTGCAAATCTTGATTCCAATACCATGTAATAATCCAATAATTGGAATGTTTAGGTATTTTTCTTCCCATAACTGCAGAAAAATATGTTACCTAATGTTAAAATTTTCAATGAAGTTAAATCATGGGTGTGTTACAATATTTTTGGAACATAAAGTGTACTTTATTTATGATGATAGATTAAAAATATGAACTCCCAACTACATTACCTTTCAAAGACACCACATCGAATTCTTAATGATACGTCATGTTTTTCTGTATATTTTTTACATCATGTTATTTTCTTTTCTTTCATTTTCATATATATTATCCAATACATGTTCTTATTTTTCATTTCTTTTAATTACTATCTATCACTAAAGCTGTAATTTTAACATATTTTAAGTAATTTTCATTATTAACTACTCAAACTATTAAAACACATTTGAAAATTAGATTTGAATTATAGCACAATGCGTATGCACAGGTGAGGTACTAGTTATAATAAAAATAAGCCTTTGGAAGTTATTCATGCACTTGAGAAGATAAAATCCTTACATAAAAAATGCCTTGAGAGAAAAGAGATACATTTCTAAGAAGGTAGGTATAATATGTTCATGGGTGGAGTAGGAGAATGAAAGGATTTTTAAGAATAAAAATAAATTTTTGTGATGAGATTCATATAATAAGTATGATATTTCTAAATATGTGAGAATTGATAATTACTACCACCCATTCCTTGAGAATTTTGAGTTGATCTTGTCCTATGCTATTTTGCCAAGAGTGGAAAGGATAAGTGTAGGGGAGTGAAAATTCACTAAAAATCCTTATTTTTATACTATAATTCATTGATAATATCCTCACCATTTTCAAATTTTATAGGTATTTACTTTATATTTTTTATATTATTATATTTTAGAGTTTATTTAAAATAAGACCTAAAATTTTATTTTTAATTATTAATTTATATTATTCATGAATTTCTATGGTTGTACCTTTAATTTTATGTTTTTGATGGTTTTCCTATGAAGGAAGACAGAACATTCCATGCATAAGAATAAACTTGTTTTTAAATTAGTTATGCATGATTAACTCAAAATTCGGCCTAACTACATAAAAATAAAATGGAATATGTGGTGTTCACACATGATTAAATGAAAAATTTTAAGAATTATGCAACAATAACCATGGGAATGTAGTTGTTTCATAAGGAATTTTATTTTGCTTTGGAATGAAAGAAATAGGTCTAACCACACCAAGTAGAAACTCCAAAGTCCTCATAAGAATAAAATGAATATATGTATGGTTAAATTCAATCTTTGTAAGTTTAAATATTCATATCAATGGGATATATAAGAGTAACTAGAACCTGCACTAGATTAATTTGGAAGTGTATATTTCTATAGAAGATTAAAATAGAACCTATATAAAAGTAACTAAGGCTCATGTGAGGTTTTTAAATTTTGAAAAAATTAACAAGTTAGTTTTGTAGAAGGAGATGAAATCTTGGCCATTGATGAACATACCTTCCATGTGTCATTCATGCACATTATTGTGGAACCAAAAAGGAATCTTTGTATAAATTTTTTAATTGAATTAGGTAAACTTATAATAATAATGTTGGAAACAAGGCTGTTTATTGATAATAATTGAGTGTGGTTTGTGTTTTTTGTAAATCTACACATGGATGACTAGGGAGTTAGCAAGGAATGAGGTCATACATTTGAGGCTGCAAGTTGTATTGAAGGTGGCGCATTTTCCCAATGTTTGCCAATTTTTTGGGCCTCAAAAATCAGGAGTTTGGAAACAGTTTGCAGAAAAGGTACGTGGTGAAGACTGGTGGTACGCAGTGAAGACCGGTCATACGCAGTTAAGGTGCATAGTACGTGGTGAAGGCGCGCGGTACGCAATGAAGGCATGAGGTACGCGGAATGGTGTGTAGAACTGAAAATAGTTCGCAACAACAGTACTCGGTGGAGGCGTGCGGTTCACGAAATGCTATAGAAAACAGTTTATAGCGATGGTATGCAATGAAGAGATGCAGTGTGTGGACCAAAAGAGATATGGTACATGGAAGGTTTATGGTATGCGATGAAGTTTTGCAGTTCAGAGGATTTCAGTACGCGGTGGAGGCTGTAAGTATGCAGATGGAGTTCCAATTGTCCCACATTGAAAAATCAGGTAAATTAAATTACCAAAATTTTTGAAGTTATGTGCCTATTTAAGGAACAGTAATCCCCATTCATAAGTGATGATATTGGAGATTAAAATTTCAGGAATAAATCCAGAGAAGTACGAAGTGGTTCATGGAGGAGAAGACGGTACGCGGAGAGACTCATCCACATAAGGAAAATATTCCACAGAAGAGTGTGTGGTTCACATAGGAAGCTCTTGCAGTACACGGTGGAGTAAGGAATTACACAGAGAAGGATGGTATGTAGAGGTGTGGATTAGTACACGGAGTAGGGTGGAACATAGATTAGTGCAGTTCATGGAGGATCTGGATGGTATGCGGAGGAGCTGGATGGTACTTGAAAATAGTTGTGGTACACGGAAATAGCAGTAGTACGTGGAACACCCAAGGAAGCCTAAAATTGGCCAAATCAGTTTGTGAAATTAATCTTCATAACATATCAGTGTATGGGAAAATAAATTACATATGTGCGTGATTATGGGATTTCAACAGATCGTCCATTTACAGTTGAGGATGCATGATTTTATGCTAAACCATTAAAGCGACCTTCAAGTTGTTAAAGTGAGTAAAGATTCTTCCAACGCAGTGATCAAGGGGGAGTTAGAGGAATTGATCTGAGGGACGCAGTGTGCTGTCTCTAAAACCTTGTAAAGGTAGTGTTCCTGGTACAGAGTGACTATGCTAAACTCTTGTAACCCACAACTTATGAAGATTAGTGGTTTTTGGTATGACCAACACACTATCGGTGTATGCTCCTTGGACATATTCCTTAGTGGTGAACCAAGTAAAATTGTTGTTTCCTTTTTTTACGTGTGATTGTTTTTATTCTGCACTTTCTCTTCAGACAGGTTTAATATGTTCCTACCAACGTGGGAACAAGATCCATCAGTTTAAAAGAAAAATTTGACACCCTAATTCACCCCTCCCCTCTCAAGGTGCTCTGGGGTCCTTCAAATAACACCATATGGAATTTTACTAAGAAGAGAAAAGAATAAGGGGGATGAAACCCATGGTTCCAATTCTAAATGGAGAAGGAATGAAGTCTAGGAATAAAGTATAAAATTAAAGGGGTTTTATATATAATCCATTCCTAACCACTGTAAAAAGAGTTCCCCTATAATAGATTAAATTTAGTTTTTAATTGTTTTCTATATTACATTTCATTTTATTTTAATATAAGTTTTTTGTTTCTCATATCTCAACCATGATCTCCAATTCTGATGGTAATTAGTGGATAACCTGAGGTTTTATTCCCATAAGGAAGATGTGTGCCTCTTGTGCCTTCTAAGATTGTCATTTTATTCATTCCTTTTTAATATTATGGGAAACTCAAGGAAGGATGAGGTGGGGGTTGGTGATGGTGCATCTTATATTTGTTGTTTCTTATATTCTTTCTCGCTATTAAAATATGTTCTATCTTGATTCACTCAAGTATTGGTATACAGTGGAACCAATTCTTGAGTGAGGATTAGTATGTGGTTGCAATACAGTGAGTGTAGTGATTTATTCACACTCGGGTGAGGTGTTTTTCTCTCTTAATTATAGGAGATAACAGCATGAAATACACTAGAGGACTCTAATAGTATTGTGTATCTACACCAATAGAGAAGCAAGGATGATCATGCATATAATAAAGTATGGTCATTGAGTTAAAACTGGATTGATTTATGAAATACTTTGAAGGTATAATTAGTTTATTAAAGGGAGTATCAAACTTTATTTGTGTTGTTTGTTTGTGTTTACATCATTTGCATCTTTATTTTTCATTTTCTTATACATTTTCTATCTTCCAAACACTTGTTTTTTCATTTTAGTTTTTATAATTACTTTTAAATTAAATTAATAAATGAAATCAAGAAGAGTGTATATGAGTGATACTCATTGGGAAATAACCCAATCTACATTAATACTATATTTTAAGAGTTATTAAAATACTATTGACTAGGTGCCTATGAAAAACTCATGTCATCAAGACACCAATACCAACTGAAAAATACACCAATGAAAAATCTAGTGTTTCCCAACCAATCTAAACCAATCATCCTCTAATATAAGCTCAATAATTAATCATAAATCTGGTGTTAGATCCTTGTATGGATCCTTTTTCCCTAGTATAATTTTCTTAAGTTAATATCTAACAATGCCTCTATGACGGTATCACCCATATTGACCTATTTCAAAATCCTCAAGTCTAGGGTCTTATTAGTTTGGATTCACTTCATTTAAATCCTCCCAATCCTCTCTCAATGGGTGGTGTTGGTGAAACATAGGCAATAACAAAGGTGAAATTGGGATGAAACCTTGCTCAAGGATGAGTGAGGGGATAAAGTATTAGAAGGATATAGGTTTTGGGATGGTGATGGGCTAAGTAAGGGTCTATGGGATGCCTTAAGTGTTAAGGAGGGTGGTTCTGAGTTATGATTCTTATCATGCTTAACCATCATATTCTCTATTCATTGGGGGTGGTGGATGTTTTGGTTTGAATGGGGGATCGACATTTTTTATTCCAACCATACTAGAGAATGTATGAGTATGGAGTGAATGAAGGTTTTAAGGGGTTTTATAGTAGGTTTAGTGGATCTTGGGAAGGGGTGATGGTTTGATGGATATTGGGGGTTTTGGGGTTCCAATTGGGAAACTAGACAATATATGGGAAGTAATCACTATGAAGAGGGATTATAATTGACTCAAGAAAATTTTGGAGGTCATACTTGGTAGATCTAAGGTATTAGAGGTGGAATTTGGTGTGTAAAAAGTGTATTGGATCTAAAACACCAATAAGAATATATGAGGAAGCTTAAGATGAAAACTAGATTTTTCACTGGGTATTTAAACTATTTTCATGCATGTGGAATGAAACCCCTGGTTATAGAAAAAACACATAGAGAAATAATGAATGATAATTCATAGAAGAAGTGTAAAGGGGGAAAACAAAAGAACAATAAGAAGATCATGAGACACAAATATTTATGTATTTTGGGAAATAGTCCCTATGTCTATAGAGATGCAAAAATATCACCACATTTGGTATAAGAATTACTGGATGATTTCAGAGAATCACAAACACACACACACACACACAAAGAAAACCTAACTCAAATGAGCTCATAAATAAGGCAGTGCAACAGTCCCATGAACAACACAGTAATTCCACTATGCTACAGTGACTGGTGGATAAAATTCCATGGAACTACAACAACACTATTTATAAAGTATGAGATGATACATTAACCATGTCAAAATTTTCATTACTATAGTTCTCTATCAGTGTCACTTGGTTATCTCTACTATAGTCTAGTTAGTTTTTTTATAGTTCCAAAACTTTGGGTTGGGGGCCTTTTGACCTTAGAATACTGAGTAGGGGTGCTCTTCCACTTACAACCCCCAAATTTCTCATCGTGGAGGTTGAACTATGAGAGTTGCAGTCTAGTGTGCAGTGTGGGATTCTAACAGTCGACCCATCTTTAACTAATTGATCAAGATGCACTATTCTAATAATCTCCCACTTAGATATAAATCCACCATGCTAATCTTATTTGATGCTACTGATTAGACAACTTAATTAATCTAATATCTTCATCTCATTCACTCATCAGTGTGTGCTTCCATTAAAAGTTTAAATTTCAATCTGATGATTCATGAAATGCCAAATATTTTCCAATCAATTTTCCCATAGGGTTCTCCTATATTTTACCTCGCATCCTACATTCATAAATAAAGACCAATAGAGGCATAATAGTGCATCAACTTCTCAATAATTATTATATTTTTCAACATATCTAGATGATTTTTGGTGTCATAAATATTTTATAATGTTAACAACCCATCCTGTATTAATCCTATGATAAAATGGTACTTTAACTGAATATGATTCATTGGATTATGGAAAACTGGGTTCTTTAAAAGATTTATAACAATTTTACTGTCACATTGCATATATTTTTATCTTTATTTTTATCCATATCCTCCAAGAATTTATTCATCCAAACCATTTATTTCCCATATTTCGTTACAACAATTCATTCAACCTCTATAGTGGATAAATACACCACCTTATATAACTTAGATATACAACATATTTTAGATCCTATACAAGTAAACACATAACTTGTGGTACTCCTCTTTCAATTGATATCACCTCCATATTCAGCATCCATATACCCCTATAATGATTTTTCTAAATCACATAGATACTTCCTTGATTCCCTTTACATACCTCAGTATCCACTTCACAACTTCCAAATGTTTCTTTACAAGGTTATTTATGTACCTAATCACAAATCCCATTGAATGAGAAATATCAAGTTGAGTAAAAACCATGTAATACATCAAGATTTCAGTATTTTATGTGTATAGAACCTTTTCCATGTTCTTAACATCTTTTGATATCTTTGGTCCTTTCTCCATTTAAAATTTGAAATGAATTTCTAGAGGAATATAAACTAAATTTTCTTCCAACATTATAAATCTTCTCAAAACCTTTACAATGTAGTAATCCTATGATAACATCAATGTTCTAGATGAACTATATCTCTTGATCATCATCCCCAAAATCTTTCCAATTTTTCTAAGATATTTTATCTTGAACTCCTTGTCCAGCTACCCTTTCAGACCATTAATCCTATGTATACATGATCCTTCAATAAGAATACCATCCCCATATAGAATCAATATAATTTATCCATCGCTAAAAGACTTATAATAGTATAATTGATCCACAAAACACTATTTTAATTCATTTTTTCTCATGAATGCATCAAATTTATTGTTCCACTGCCTGAGTTCCTATATTAACCCATATAATCTCTTCTAGAGTTTTCACACCAAGTATTCCCTTCACGAATCAAAATATCCCTCTGGATACTACATGTAAATATACCCTTCTAGATCACTATGATAGAAATCAGTCTTCACATAAAACCACTCAAGATGTAAGCCCTCTGATGGAACAATACTAAGAACCACTCAGATGGTGGTAAGCTTAACTATAGGTAAGAAGATTTTAGTGAAGTCCACACCTTCCTTCCATTGAAATCCTTTCACCACCAACCTTTCCTTGTATATACTCTTATCATCATGTTATTACTTGACTCGATATGAAATTTTTTTTCTATAATGATTTATTTCCTTATGGAAAAAGTTTTGGATCCCATGTATTATTATCATGCAATAAAGAAATCTCTTTCTTTATAATCAACTCCCACTTGCTCGGCTCCTTCAACTACATTGTCTCTTTTAAAAATTCTAGGTATCCGCCATAATTAAATAAAAAATAGTGTAAGGATGATTAATACCACTAAACAAACCTTCTCACCCATGTTTATATCCTCTACTCTACTTGAAGAGTAGGCTCCACTGGTTTCAGTATCACATTCTCAGGTACACCTTCAAGCTTTACACTCTCATGGAAGTCCAATTATTTGTTCCCACCATTAGTCTCAACTACATAATAGTTCTTATAAACTAAAACTTCATTAAATATCCCATTCTTATTCAGGTGATCATCTTATTATTATCATCCCAACATCGATAACCAAACTTCTCAACACCATAGCCAATAAGGAAACATGATTTAGACTTGGAATCAAGATCATCTCTTGCATTAGAATTTATATTAAAATATTCCAAAAAAAAGACTCGTAAATGAGAGATTCTTACCTCATTTCCTGACAATATATACTTAGGTAGACATTCTCCCCTTGGTATAGATGGACTTTTATTAATTATATATGATTCCATATTCACTTCCTCTACCCAGATGGTCCTAGGTAACCCTGGGTGAAGGATCATACTTCTAGAATTTTCATTCAACATCTTATTCATCATTTTTTTCACACCATTATATTTTAGTGTACCTAGAATATTCTTCTCCCATCAAATTCAATTGTTAGCATAAAATTACCTAATTTTTTTACTATCATAATATTCTCTAGTGTCATAACTCAAGAATTTTAGCTTTAGGTGGATTTTCATAATTTATTACTTTTATCAAAAACTTGAGAAAGTATTGTTATATCAACTTAATTAGGTATAAGTTTGAATCCTTTGATAAATTAAAGGAGTTAAAGAATGAGGTTGAGAGTCATATTGGTAAGAGGATAAATAAAATTTAGTCGGATCGAGGCAGTAAATATCTTAACCATAACATTATCGACATTCTATGGGAGTATGGGATTTTATCTCAACTCGCTCCTCCTTATACACCACAGTAGAATGGTGTTAGTGAAATAAGGAACCATACCTTATTATACATTATAAGTTTTATGATGAGTCACACAAGCCTTTTATTATCCTTTTGGAGATATGCATTATACGTAGTATTATACTTACTAAACTGAGTACCAACCAAAGCGGAAAATAGTGTCCCCTTTGAGTTATGGAGTGAAAAGAAACTCATTTTTCACATTTTCATTCATGGGGATATGAGACATTTTTTATGGCTAGATCAAGCAATAAACTAGAAACCTAAGGAAGGAATTGTATCTTTAAAGGGTATCCCAAGGAAACAAGGGGGTATTATCTATACAACCCTTCAAAAAATAAGGTAACTATCACAAGATAGGCCTCCATTATTGAGAGGGAGAACATACTAAAATAGTATAGTGGTATCAAGATTTAATTTGATGAAGTTAATGATCAATATACATAAGATTTGGTACAGGAACATATTTCATAGGTTCCCATGGAAGTTGTTCCTAAAACACAAGTATAGTATAGGAATTCTAGAGAGGTAAGAGAACTAAAGAGATATGTTTTTCTAGTCAGTAATTTTAGTGACTCGTTACTGGTTGATAATGATGATCATATCTCCTAAAAATAGGCATTAGAGGGCTCAAAAGATGAAACACGGAAATAAGACATTAATTCTGAGATGAATTCCATGTATCAGAACCAAATATGGGTTCTGATTGATCTTCCAATTTATGTAAAACCCATTGGTTTTATATGGGTATTAAGGAGAAAGGTAGTTATAAAAGATAAATTAAATACCTATAAATCATATCTAGTGGATAAAGGGTTTATACAACATCAAGGCATTGACTACGATGAAACCTTTTTTCCAGTTTCCATGTTTAAATCCATCAGAATCTTGCTTTTCATAGCAACTTAACATGACTTTGAGATTTTGAAAATGGATTTCAAAATAGCATTCCTTAATAGGAACCTTAATGAGGATGTGTATATAATAAAACTATAAGGGTTTATGACTCTATGAAATTCCAAAAATGTGTGCATGTTGAAGGGATCCATTTATGGATTAAAGAAAGAATCTATGTCATGGAACATTCAGTTCAATGGATCCATAAAAGAATTTGGTTTCATTAAGAATGAATGTGATCTATGTTTTTATAAATGGTTTATTGGTATTATGGTTTTTTCATAACATTATATGTTGATGACATATTACTAATTGGAAACAATATACTATCCTTCCAAGAGGTTAAGTCATGGTTGAGAAAGTGCTTCTCCATGGAGAATTTAGGTGAACAACCTATATTCTAGGGATCAATATCATATGTAATAGATATAAGAGGTTTCTTAGAATAAACCAAGGTACATACATTAACCAAATACTAAATAGGTTCAGTATGGAATAATCTAATAGATGATTGGTTCTAGTGTCACATGGTATACATCTTTCCAAGAAAATGTCTCCTCAGATACAAGGGGAAAGAGAGATAATGATAAAGATCACATATTCTTTTGTGATAGGATCTATCATGTATTACATGTTATTTACGAGGCTTTATGTTTCCTATGAATTAATCATGGTGTGTATATATCAAGCAGATCTAGGTGAACATCATTAGACAACTGCTAAAACTATCCATAAGTACTTGAGTTGAACTAAGGATATGTTCCTGGTGCATAAAAAAGATGAGAAGCTAGTAATCATGTGTTATAAAATTGCCCGTTTTTAGACAGATTAGAATGATCTTAAGTCATAGTCTGAATATGTGTGATGTCTTGGACCCAGATGCCACTTAACGGGTGCCCCGAGCCCAGTGGGCCACATGGCCTCAATCGTATCTTTCCGAACACCAGAGGCTACCGACTAGCATCGAGGGCCTGGGGTGTGTCTGTGGGAAGACTATTCCCTCATTACCAAAGTGTAGAGTAGTGGATTAAAGTATACATGGGTTAATAGTGAAATCAATATAAGTAAACGGAAGGCATAATGGAAAAATAGAGATAGTAGTAACAATAACTGAAATCACTGGAATAACATTCAATAACTGACGATATGTCATGTCACTAGAAAATTGGAAAACATGGATTCAAGATAGTAGGCATAACATGTTCCACAAAATTATAAATGAAATCAAAGACTATCCCAAGCATCTCGAGCCCCATCTAGGTCATCTTCTATCAAGCTCTATCCTAAATAGAAAAAAATCAAGTGTTTGAAGTCGTATGCTTCCCTTTGTCAACACCTACAACCATTTAATCTAATTTGAGTACCAAATGGCACTCAGAGAGGGTGTGAGATAAATATCAGTGGGCCCCCACCAACGGTGTCTATAACATCTGGAATATGTAATGGAAATGTAATAGTGTTCAAGCATTCATATATAAAGTAAGGTATTAAAATGTAACTAAATACCCAAGTACATGATTCATCCATCAGTTGGCGTCTGAACATGTAAATAATTCATTATTTGGTTATTACCAATTTATATATAAGTCACATGTTAACAATAGTGAAGGTTACAATTTATGACAAGACAACCAGTAATGATATTTAATAGTGAAGTCCTAAGGTAATAACCAAGGCAATGTAGACCTCAAGGTTCACCAACTTAGTAATAACTATAGCCTAGAATGGGGTAAGATTGTAATCCAAATAGAATAGTCCAAGGCATTCCACAATGAGATGCTTACTAAGTCCAAGGAGTTCATCCAAGGTAAACAGGGATAATAAATGATTGGGCCCAATGGGATTTTAACCATGGCACATACTCATAAATGTTGGATCTAAGGAGTGTATCCAAGGAATATTATAATGATATTGAAGGGATCCTATGGTGTTATACCGGGAATCTAAATAATAGAAAAGGATCAGGATCTAGGTGGGTCTCAACCTAAGTAAGTCATAACCTTGAATCGGAATGGGGTTCCCAAGTGCTCATGGAATTCTCCGATTAGAATCCAAGGCGATCTCGAGTTAGGACACTCCTATTTAATTATGAGGTCATTTTATATTTCATTTGGTTCAATCCTTGCCTTTCATTAGTTTGATAAGGTCAAGTAGCATGCAACCTCTTAATCAAGTCATTTGGTTCAAGCCTTGCCTTTCATTAGTGTGACAAGGCCAAGTAGCATGCGACCATTCATTTAATCCATTTAAAGAATATCTTATATTCAAGGTTCATTACAATACCTTCCAATAATGTGGTAAGGTGTGCTATAGATATGAAACCTACTATTCATTTACATTTAAGGCTAAGTCATATACTTAGTATACTTTCCAATTCACCTTTCACGTTTTATTGTCAAATTGAAGAACTTGCCTTAGGTGAGTAAAGTGGTGAGAATATATGGTGCTTTCCATAATAAAATTATAATTATAAACAATCCATTTAATATAGAAACACTTACCCTTAGGAATTTCAAGCCAGGGCACACCCGAACGGTGGCTCAAACATGTTAAAACACTAAAACAACAATTATAGCATAACATCCTACATGGGATGAATGGATTTGTGGGTGTAACCACCAAAAATTAATCACATATATGGAAATATAATATTCATATGGTTATAAAGATTATAATCATGTCATATAAATTCTATAAACAGCACCCGATGAAATCAGTGGGCCCCACATGACAATTCCAAAATTAAAAAACTTGAGGGATGAGTTATAGACCACCCACATTAGAATTTTACGAATCTAATACTCTTTTATTGGCCCTTTATTTGGATTGTATTGGAGTAGATCTGAGAAAATGAGAAAAATGATCACACCATGATATTTAGGTTGAGAGCAAAGAGAAGGAGAAAGTCTTAAACGGACTCAAGTACTTACCGTTGTGCATCTAATGTGATGAGTAGAAGTTCGATCGGACACCAGATGAAGGAGATATATTGATCCCTATATTTGGCCTTTAAAAACCTCCAAATTGAGAGAGAAAGGGGTTAATCCTGCTGGTTCTCGTATTAGGAGGAAGAAGGAGGGTTAATAGATCATTAAGGGAAAATTGTAAAATTACCCAGAAAAATGGCTTGTGCACTATTTTTTCACACGGTTACCTGGGAAGAAGGGGTGATTTCACATTTAGACCACATGGCCATGCACAAACCGTGTGAGGTGGTTGTGTTTATAAAAACACAATCCACACATTTTTCCAAACTATGCGACATTCTTGCACAGTTTACTCTAAATCATGCACCAAGACTGTTTTTTTTTTCAAAAAATGGGTTCTGGGCTTCAAACAAGTCTAGAAAACCCCTAAGGCCTTTATTAACCCATTAGGCATACATATTAGGTCCAAATTAAATATTTAGACTGAAATTTAAAGGATCCATACCTAAGTGAAAAAACAGGTTCTTACAATATGTCTTTTGTCTCAATGGTTGAGCTTTGAGCTGGAAGAGTTCTAAGCAGGTGGTTGTCACCAATTCTATAGTGGAGTCTAAGTATATTGATTCTTATGATGTATCCAAGGAAGCAGTTTGTATTTGTAACTTTTTCCAAAAATATTGATGTGGTTCCTAGTATTAAAGACTCTATCAAAGTTCACTATGATAACACTACTACAGTGGCCCTTTCCAAGGATCCAAGGTTACATTAGAGGAAAAAGCACATACTTCGAAAGTTTTTTCTATTGATGGATTTTTCTAAATGAAGTGAAGTTATAGTGAGTATAGTATCCATGGAGGAAAACATGGTAGACCCCTTGACCAAGGATTTATCTCATTATAGGTATGAGTATCGTGTGAGATCAAGTGGATTGAGAGTTGTTGTTAGTTGGATCTAGTGTAAGTGGGGGTTTGTTGGAGTTAGTTCCCTATAATAGACTATCTTAGTACTTGATTACATGTTTTCATTATTAATGATGTTTATTATCACATAATTATTGTTCCTCTACATGACATTTGTATGTGATAATGTCCTAAGAATATGTGTTGCACTGAAAGGTCTTGGAAGTTCCCTACTATGATGTGAACCTAGAGGTTTCACGATAGTATCCTTGAATATATGTTCTATATCCAGATGATATAATCTAAATAGGAACATATGATATAGGATATCAGGGGTAGGAGGCTCATAATACATTGAGACATCTTCTCATCGTGTTAACCCTTAGTAATTTCCAATATATGAGGTTATGAGGATATATCCATTAACAGAAAATCTACATTTCCATATGTCATTAGATGTTACTATTTGAGGATTTGTGTATTTATCCTTAAAATTTAAGATTATGATTGATGGATATCATGACTCATGTACTTTGATGTATTGATTAAAACTGTGATGACATATATTCATAGTGAAGTAGGATACTTTGGGTGATTCACGAGTAATATTTCATTAATTGATAATGTAATAAAGGATTTATCCCTTCTTTTTATTTTACAGAAGTAGATATCTCAGGCCCTTTGATGGGAATGGAACTATCTACATAAATCCATGTCTATGGTGTGTGGTGGGAAATTTTATTTCTAAAAATTCAAACAAATAGATATTGAGCATATGGGTTGATGATAATGACATGAAACCTGTTTTATTAGAGATACCACGATAAAGGATTATATTACACGATAAACATTTATAGGATTTTGTATATAATTGTGACATTAACTTCTTTATCTATGTATTTATTGGAATGTTTTTATATTATAACCTTGGAATTTATGCAGTTATTCAAAATTCCACTAATAAAGAGGCCTAGAGGGTCACATATTAAGTGCATATATTATCTCAATTAAATTCTAGTGTTGAATTTAATAGGTTTGAATAAATAATATTTATTCAAGTTTGGTTGATTTCCATAATTTAATCATAAGTTATTAAAAATAATAAGTGAGTTAAATAATAATAAATATTTATTTATATGTTTGGTGAATATAATATTTAATATATTTATCATAGAATAATCCAGTGACATTTATTTATTAAATAGTCATTATTCAAGGAACGGTGAATGTTGATGAGGGAAAGAGGTCCAAGATTAATCGTTCGATTGGAAATAATAACTTATATTTCTTTATATATTCTTAATGGTGTTTCACATGTCAAGAAATTACTATTATTATTATTATTATTATTGGACATGGGTTCAATTAATAATTGTAAAGATAGAAAGGGTTTGGTGTGTAATTTTCCAACCCTAAACCTACCATAATAAATATCTAGTTATATCACTTTTCAAAAACACAATTGGTGTGCACAACAGATAAAGTGAGACTCTCTCAAGACCTATAGAGAAATCAAGAGATATAGAGTGCTCTTTACCCCTCCTCACAAAAGGAAAATTAGATATCATCAATAGTTTTTCCTCTCCCATGAATAATTTTGTTGTGATCAATCATGAACAACTCAAGCGATCAGGATCAGTTGTGCTAGCAGTTGGTGATTCTATAGTGATGTTCCAAGATTTTGGTGCATGTGTGGATCACTAATAGAGGGATTATTCACTTCGATCCTGCACTAAAATGACTCTACGGTGATATTTATTCCATAAAATCATTAATTAAGAGAGAATTACAAACTGAGGTAATTTTATATCTATTCATAAATTAATTATAAATTACATGTGAAAATTATTCGCTTCTAGTTACAGTATTTTAATCTTGTCGAGTAATCTATTTTTTCTATTAGAAATGTAATTTTGATCATGTGAAGTAACAATTACACATGATTTAAAAATAAAAGTCGAGTTAGTTATGCCTTTAAAGGATGCTTCCATTGTGCCTAGAACCTACAACCCCTACCCTCCTCTGGTGTTTCCCCTGCTAATTTAGCTACACCATGATCCCCTAACCATGACTAAAATACAAATATTAAGAGGTTTTAACTCTTAAAATCCAATTCCAAACCATATTTCAAATTAAAACCATCCACTAACCAAAAAATTAAAATTCCTTCTTGAATTTTCAACCCATATAGGAAAAAGATTTTATAACCTCCCCGCCATAACACTTCTCATCCCAGAGAAGCCACATTGATTATCTAACCATATCACCTAGCCTACCTTAGTCAACAATTCATGAGGGAGTTTCACACTTATCCTTTAACTATACATATCGTTGTGGAGAATATGTACAAATACCTTCATCGGCAGTTTTGGTGGTCTAGCATGAGACGGAGCATGGCCCGGTTTGTCTATTGGTGCCACACATATCTGCAGGTGAAGGATGAGCATGAGGTTTTGGAAGGTTTGTTGTAACCCCTTAATATCCCTAAGTAGAAATGGGATGGAATATCCATGTAATTTGTGATAGAAATTCCACAGATAGCAATAGGACACGACGCCATCTAAGTGATAGTTGACTGACTCACAAAGTTAGTGCACTTCCTTGTTATCAGGGAGTAGAGTTCAGTGGAGAGTTTGGGATATATGTATGTAAGGGAGATTGTTCTACTTCATGGGGTTCCCTCAACTACTGTATCAGATCATGATATTTGTTTCATGTCTTGTTTGTGGAGAGGATTTCAATAGGCATTTGGGACCTATATGAGGATGATTATAGCCTTTCACCCCCAGATAGATGGGTAGGTTGAGTTCACTATCTAGGAATTGGAGTATATACTAAGGGGTTGCGTGTTAGACTTTGGCTGGAGCTGGGAGGATCACCTAACTTTGGTAGAGTTTTCATAAAATAATATATACCACTCTACTTGTAACGTCCCGATTCCGAAAGCCACCCAGAGGCGCCCCATACCCGGTTGGTCACATGGCCTCAAGCGCATTTCTCCAAACGCCAGAGGCTGTCGACTAGCAGTGAGGGCCTTGGGTGTGACAGTGGGGAAATTATTCCCTCATTGGCAGAGTACACAGTGGAAGAAAAATAAACATGCAATAGCAGAAGCAGTAATAACCAACAATATAAATAGCGGAAGACTAAATCAACAAACTGAAGCACATATGTATATATGAAATGATGCATGATACATATCTAGGAAAGCATCCAAACAAGTCACAATGTTGGAAAAAACTACAGTACCAAAACAAGTACAAAAGAAAAATAAAACAACTTATCAACATCGCAAGCCCAAGCTTGGTCCCATGCTCTCCTGCTCCAAGCAATCAAGTACCGGAAGTCGAAGGGCGCTTTCCCTTGTCTATACCTGCAACGACATAGTTTGTTTGGGCCCAAAAACATGACCCAAACAGGGTGTGAGACTAAATCCTAGTAGGAATTCACTCGAAGATTTGTGCCTAACAGTCAGTGAGTATATGGAAGGTAAAAGTACAATAAGCAGTAAACAGCAACAACAAAGCAGTAAGCAGTAACATTAAGCAGTAAAGTAGGATTATACACAATAGTAATCAATCCACAACCAACAACAGCATTGAAGCAAATAGATAACAAGTAGAAAACCCTCTGAGAAGTACTCGTAGCCATCCCCTCTGGTCCTATCCAAGAATTACCACAACCTTCTAGGCAGTGCACTCATCCTAACCCCTCTGGCTTGGTCATATGAATTTATAAGACTCTCTGGGGAAGCTCACTTGTTCAATTCCCCTTATAGTCTAGGGTAGTCAGGGACTCTTTGAGAAAGATCACGCGGTCTAACCCTCTTAGCCCCAGGGTCTAGAGACTCTCAGAGGAAGCTATCTCGGTCAATTACTCCTATAGCCTCAGGTATACCATAGACTCTCTGAGGAAGCTCGCTCGGTCAATTTCCCCCTCTAGCCTGGGAAGGTTCTTAAAAAGATTCAAACAAAGTAAGACTCTCTGGGGAAGCTCACTCGGTCTACCCTCATATAGTCTATAATATCTGAAGGCACTCTGGGAAGCTCACTCAGTCTATCCCCTATGGCCTATAATGTCTAAGACTTACTGAGGAAGCTCACTCGGTCTACCCTCCTATAGTCTATAATGTCAAAGACTCTCTGGGAAGTTCACTCGGTCTATCCCTTATTGTCTATAGCACCATGTTCTCTCAGCCCCATGCCAGTCAGTGCATAATAATGCTATAAGGCCAAAGTACACCTATAGAGCTACTTGGCTAACCAAAGTACACCTATGAAGCTACTTGGCTAAACAGTCTACAAGGAAACAAGCATGTAATGCAAAACACTCCATCCTATAGACACAAGGCAGGGCAACAGTCATAACGGCCAAAGGCTAACAAGACCCAAAGGTCGTAAACAGAGCAAAGCATGGGAAAAAATCCAAGCACAAAAAATTATCATCTAACATGATAAATTTACCTATACACAAGCATAAAATCAAGGCATAAAAATGACAAGGGCAAAAAGGTAAACACGTAATACCTTGTTCATGGGTATTGGTGGAATTTGCACATAAAACTCAAGGACTTTGAATGGTAAGGCACAAACCACCTACCTCGATCCTAGGAGATTGATATATGTGAACCATGATGACGGATTATCCTTAGAATGATGAATATCTGAGAAAATGTCAAAAACGCTCAACCCACGATAACTTGAGAAAAAAGAGGAATTGTAAAACAAGGCTCAAGTAGAAGGGAGAACTCACCGCTGCGATTCCAACTCAATCGACAGCGATCGTTTCAGAGAATGGAAAGAGGAACGGTGGCTCGTCGAAGATCCGTGGATTCCCGGCGCTCTCAGACGAAGAAGATGGAGAAGAAGACGTTTATAGCAATTAGGCACGACCCCAATCCATTTAATGAAAAAAAAACGTACACGGTGTGTACTTTTAGAGTACACGGAATGTAGTGGATTTTTCCGTACTCCACCAAAAATGGCCTCCACGTCACCCCTACACACCGTGTGTGTGGCCCGGATGCGGCCAGAACATGGCTTCGAGCGGGAAAAGAGTACACGGTGTGTACTCGGAAAGTACACGGCGTGTACTTCAAAAATTTCTAGAAATTCCATTTTCCTCAAAAACTCCAGAAAAAGGAAAAACAAACTTGAAACGAAGATCTGGGTTCTTAAAAACTTTCCCCCTTAAAGAAATTTTTCCCCAAATTTCCCTAGAGAGGCATAGAAGAAGAAACCCCGAACAGCTCCGGCCACTGCAATCGAACCTCAGCCTCCCTCTCCCAAGTCTCGTCTTGTACTCGCCCGTGCTGCCATAGCACCCGTACCAGAGGAACAGACCGGCCTCGGAGAACCTTCGTACTGCGATCGTCAATTCAGATAGGATGCTCCTCAAACGATGCATCCGCTTCAAGCTCAACCTCCTCAGGTTGGAAGACATGAGACGGGTCTGAAAAGTAATGTCGGAGCTGAGAGACGTGGAAGACGTCATGCATAGACCGGTATATCTGAGGTAGCTTCAACCGATAGGAAACCGGCCCAACTCTCTCCAACACCTCAAATGGCCTGACGTACCGCGGTGAAAGCTTACCCTGTCTCTGAATCCTCTTGTGTCCCAACCTCAGTGCGACACGCAAGAAAACCTGATCTCCGACCTCAAACTCCAGAGGTCGCCTCCGCTGATCAGCATAAGACTTCTGTCGAGACTATGTTGTAGCCATCCTCTTCAGAATCAACTCTATCTGCTCTAAGGTCTCCTGAACAAGACGAGGTCCCAACAGAGCTGCCTTTTCTGCCTCCAGCCAGCATAAGGGTGATCGGCATGGCCTACAGTACAAAGCCTCATAAGGTGCCATCTGAATGGTCACCTGAAAATTGTTGTTGTAGGTGAACTCCACAAGAGGAATATGCTTCTCCCAAGAACCTCTGAAGTCTAGAATGAAAGCTCGGAGCATATCCTCAAGCACCTAGATTGTGCGCTCAGACTGGCCATCAGTCTGGGGATGGTATGCTGTACTCAAAAGTACCTGTGTACCCAAAGCCTTCTGAAGTCCCTGCCAGAACCGAGTGGTAAAGAGCGCATCCCTATCAGAAACAATGGAGTGTGGAACTCCATATAGACGTATAATCTCTGGGATGTACAGTCATCCCAGATCGTCAATACTGAAGGTATCCTTGATCGGAAAGAAGTGTGCAACCTTAGTAAGCCTGTCAACGACAACCCAAACAGCATCACTCCCCCGAGGTGACCTCGGTAACCCGGTCACGAAATCCATCGCGACATAGTTCCACTTCCACTCCGGAATGGGTAATTGCTACAAAATACCCACTGGTCGCTGATGCTCTGCTTTCACTTGCTGACAAGTAGAACATCTCATGACAAAACCAACAACATCTCTCTTCATACCTGGCCACCAGTACTGGCGATGAAGATCCCGATACATCTTGGTGAGGCCAGGATGAACTGCCCAAACTGAGGAATGAAAATCCCACATCATCTCCTCGCGTATGTCTAATGGCACCCATACACGTCCCTGGAAACGCAAGATCACATCCTCTCCCACTATCCATCCAGGAAGGGGGTCCCTCCTGACACACTCTCCTGTAGGACTAAGGCCTCTGAATCTGATAGTTGCCTCATTCGAACCCGATCAAGAAGTGTAGAGGTAATAGCCACAGATGAAAGGAAGGTTTGTCCCTGCCTTTCATTCACCTCTAGATGCATCTCAGAGAACAAAGTCATAAGTTTCCACTCACTTCTGGCCTCCTGAACCGCCTAAATCTGAGTTCTTCTACTCAACGCATTTGCCACCGCATTGCCCTTTCATGGCGTATAGGCGATCTCAAAATCAAAGGACTAAAGATACTCAACTCACCTGCGTTGTCTCAGATTCAGATCATGCTGAGTGAAGATATACTTGAGACTCTTGTGGTTGGTGAAAACCACAAAGTGCTCTCCCAGAAGGTAGTGTCTCCAACAACGTAAGGCATGAACAACTGCAGCCAACTCTAGATCGTCGTCGGGTAGTTCCTCTCGTGTGGCCTCAATTGCCTAGACCCGTAAGCAATGACCACATCTCCCTGCATAAGCATAGCTCCTAGACCGATACCTAAAGCATCATAGTAAATAGTATATCCCTTTCCCGGCTCCGGCAAGACTAGTATCGGTGCTGACGTCAACCTCCCCTTCAGCTCCTAAAAGGTTGACTCATAAGAATCAGACCATAAAAACTTTGCCCCCTTCTTGGTCAGACCTGTCAATGGTGCTTCTAGGCACGAGAAGTCCTGTATGAAATGATTTTAGTATCCATCCATCCCTAGAAAACTTTTCACCTCAAAGAAGTTCTTCATCTACTCCCAGGAAACTATAGCTCTCGCTTTCTCTGGGTTCACTGAAACTCCTGTCTCTGAGATAACATGACCCAAGAAGTGAATCTGATCCATCCAAAAGTGGTATTTTGGGAGCTTAGCATATAACTGATTCCCTCTCAGTGTACTCAGAATGATCTCAAGATGTGTGGAATGGTCGTGTCGATTGTGAGAGTACACCAAGATGTCTTCCATGAAAACCACCACAAAAGAGTATAAGTACGGATGGAACACTCGGTTCATCAGTGCCATGAAAACTACAGGTGCGTTCGTGAGACCGAACGGCATGACTGTATACTCGTATAGACCATACCTGCTTCTGAAGGATTTCATAGGTATAACAGATGGTCTAACGTGCAACTGATGATAACCGGACCTCAGGTCGATCTTCAAGAACACCCGAGCTCCTTGAAGTTGATCAAAGAGGTCATCAATCCTTGGAAAGGGATATCGGTTCTTGACCGTCAACTGGTTCAGCTTCTGATAATCCACACAAAGCCGAAGGGTACCATCTGCCTTCTTCACAAACAGGACAGGCGAACCCCAAGGAGAAGTACAGGGTCGGATGAAACTCTTTGCCTGCAACTCCTCCAACTGCTTCTTGAGCTCCTGCAATTCAGGTGTAGTCATCCTATAAGAAGGAATGGACACCGGTGACGCTCCCAGCATGAGATCAATCAAGAATTCTACCTCACTCTCTAGAGGCAAATTTGAAAAGTCCTCTGGAAAGACATCCCTGAAATGATCCACCACTAGAGGAAAGTCTAACTGTGAAGTCCCCTGGTCATCCAGATAAAGACTGGAAATTTGGGCTGTAACTCCTCCTATACCATGATGCTCTGGTCCAACTCCACCTGCCTGGACATCCCACTCACCTCTATAAAGGAAAGATCTGCCCTCTGGTGACGTGAAACTCACCCTGCGGCGATAGAAATCGACGACTGCCTGGAAAGGAACCAACCAGTTCATCCCGAGAATGACGTCATAGCCCATCATATCTACGACATAGAGGTACCATAAGAAGTGACACCCCACAAAATCAAGAGGGAACTCTCTGAACTGACGTATGCTAGATGTCCTCGTTCCCAACTGTGTATCAAGAGTCAAAAAGTTGGTAGATGAAAAGATACAGAGCCCAAGGCTCTCCACAACCGCATAAGAGATAAAGATGTGGGAAGAACCAGTATCGAAAAGAGCTGAAGATAAAACCGAGTCTACTAAGATCATACCTCGAACTGTAGAAGGGTAGGGATCTTTCTCTTAATAGGTCTGCTCCACGGCGAAAGACTGGCCTGCACTGCGGCCCTGCACCCCTGGCTGACTGCTCTGAGCCGATCCACTCTACTGTCACTAATGACTTGGTGACTGAACACCACAGCCGCGACCTCCACCTCGGCCCGAACGGCTGGAAGAACTCCAGTTCTCGGATTGGTGGGAAACTGGCGAAGCATCTCCAGAATGCGGGGTCATAGAGGAACCCCTACCACTAGCTGAAGGTGAGAATATTTGACAAAAGCGCTGAAGATGGCCCATCTTGCCGCAAGACCGGAACTACATCGGATCCCTATAGCACTAAGTCCTAGTATGCCCACTCCTACCACACTGGTAGCATACAACCTGGCTGACAGAAGATGCATCTTGTGTACCCCGATCTCCTCGATAAGACTCTCTATGATGCTTCTTACTATCCGTAGGAGGGACACCAGCTCTGGATGACAAACTGCCCTGGCTCACTGCTCCAGAATCCCTCAGGTTTCACTCAGTGATCAGCGTCTGGTTGACGATAGAGGATATAGAATTCAACTCGAAGATATTCACCTGGGAATGGATCTCCTGCCTGAGACCGTACTCAAACTTCCTAGCAAGAAACAACTCATCACCTGCTGGGATCAGTGTGAAATGTTGCAGCTCAGTGAAGTGAGACAAGTACTCCATAACAGAAAGAGTACCCTGCTGCAGACTCATAAACTTTCGGGCTTGATCGGCCCTCAGGGTCTCCAGATAGAAGTAGTCATAGAAGGTGCGTCGAAACTCATCCCAAGACATATCATGCTGATGCCCTGACTGTGAGATCACCTCCCACCACCTCTTGGCGGTGTCTCGAAGTATATAGGTGTCCATCTTTACCCTCTTATCTAGGGGTATCTCCAGATGCTCAAAGATAGTCAGGGTGGCCTTGAACCACGACTCTGCAGCCTGGGGTCCTCCATCCCCTGAGAAAGTAAGAGGATTTTGCTACTGAAAAACCCTCGCCAACTCAGCCATCGATGGGACAGGAGGTGGTGCTCCCCAAAAAGTCTACATCATCCTCAGGAAGTCCTCCCTGAACTGTGCATCAGCGCCTACAATGGGTACAACTAATGGTGCCAAGGCTAGCACAGCAGGAGGATCTACAGAATGTCCCTGATCGGCTATATCTGGTGTCTAATCACCGTCTGGCAACTGACGTATGACCGAAGGAAGTCTCGGAGGCATAGCTCTGAAAGATCAAAAGCACACCTTAGATCAGAATTAACAAATACTGGAAACACAGGAGTACAAAATGGGAACAGGGGAAAGAAACTATCAAGTTTTACAAAACACGACTACACAGTGTGTAGAAAAACTACACGGTGTGTCTTCTTTAGCCATTAACATGGGCATGTACCCCTGTCCGACAGGTCGTGTAACACCCTAAGCTACATGGCATATATAAGGACTACACGGTGTGTACTTGAACTCTAAACCCCTACCTGAGTCTCCTTACATGGATAACCCACACTGTCCAACTAACCCCAGACTACACGGCGTGTTCCCTAGGGACACGGTGTGTACTAGACACGGTCTCAACGGCCCGTGTTGTTAGTTACACGGCCGTCTACACAGTTGGCATGTACACGGCATGTTCCTAACAAACACGGCGTGTATAGGAGAAGGTGGCACCATCCCGTGTTGTTCGTGACATGGTCGGGTACCTGATCAAGACTACACAGCATGTATAAGAGAAGGTAACACCGACCCGTGTTGTTCTTGACACGGCCGAGTACCTGGACAAGACTATATGGCGTATTCCTTTACAACACAACGTGTTCTACTCAAGCTTCCCCGACCCGTGTTTTTAGTGACACGGTCGGGTACACGGCTCCGAACTACACGGCGTGTACCTACCGTACACGGCGTGTTCCTGAAGTTATTTCTACAACATTGTGTTCCTGCACACACAGTCAGTAACACGGTCTGAAAACTACACTGCGTGTAACCAGAAAGTACATGCCGTATATTCTGGGTTTTTCTGGACAGTAGCTCAGAAACTGCACAGAAGCCCAGAAACACTAAAAACAAGGCAAAGAGGTGCCAATTTCTAATCCATGAGGGCCCATACTCCCCACGAATCAAAGCTTGGCATCTCTTGCAGTCATGTAAAAGAGAAAACAGGATCATGATCCACCAACTTCCGATTCAAGAGGGCCCATAACACCTCAAGAATCAAAATTTGGCGTTCATTTAAGCAAAGAACAACACAATCAATTTCTTTATCACAACAGAAGGGATTATATCAATCATCTATCACAACATCATACATAATCTACACAGAGTCTATCACAACAACATGCAATCGCTAATACACCCTAGATGGCATGGCAAGAATGTATGGCATGTGATTTCTAACAAGTGCCTATATGATGTATTAGATGGAATACCCTCATCTCATTGGGTTGCGATAGAAATAGAACCGTAATATCAAAATAAAAATAGAAAAAATCATGTGAATCACTCTAGGTGAAATCATATCAACCGTAAAATCTCAAAACCAGAAAACTACAATAAACGAGGTAGTGTGGCTTTTCCCTGTACATGGGTTAGATACTCCCGGGCACAGCTTATTACCAAGTACTGAATCTATCATATCCCTAGATAAAGTCTCCAAACAGTAAAGCAAGGTAAAATAATTCCTCTGATACCACTTTGTAACGTCTCGGTTCCAGAAGCCACCCAGAGGCACCCCGTACTCGGTTGGTCACATGGCCTCAAGCGCATTTTCCCAAATGCCAGAGGCTGTCGACTAGCAGCGAGGGTCTTGGGTGTGATAGTGGGAAAATTATGCCCTCATTGGCAGAGTACACAGTGGAAGAAAAATAAACATGAAATAGCGGAAGCAGTAATAACCAAAAATATAAATAGCAGAAGACTAAATCAACAAAATGGAGCACATATTTATATATGAAATGATTCATAATAAATATCTAGGAAAGCAGCCAAAAAAGTCACAATGCTGGAAAACACTATAGTACCAAAACAAGTACAAAAGAAAAATAAAACAGCTCTTCAGCATCGCAAGCCCAAGCTTGGTCCCATGATCTCCTACTCCAAGCAATCAAGTACCAGAAGTCGAAGGGCGCTTGCCATTGTCTATACCTGCAACGACATAGTCTGTTTGGGCCCAAAAACATGACCCAAATAGGGTTTGAGACTAAATCCCAGTAGGCATTCACTCGAAGATATGTACCTAATAGTCAGTGAGTATATGGTAGGTAAAAGTACAATAAGCAGTAAACAGCAATAGCAAAGTAGTAGGTGGTAACAGTAAGCAGTAAAGCAAGATGATACACAACAGTAATCGATACACAACCAACAACAGCAGTGAAGCAAACAGCTAACAAGCAGTAAAACCTTTGGTAAGTACTCGCAGCCATCCCCTCTGGTCTTATCCAAGAAGTACCACAACCATCTGGGCAATGCACTCAGCCTAACCCCTCTGGCTTGGTCATAAGAATTTATAAGACTCTATGGGGAAGCTCACTCGGTCAATTCCTCTTATAGTCTAGGGTAGTCAGGGACTCTCTAAGGAAGATCACGCGGTCTAAACCTCTTAGCCCCAAGGTCTAGAGACTCTCTGAGGAAACTATCTTGGTTAATTCCTCCTATAGCCTCAAGTATACCACAGACTCTCTGAGGAAGCTCACTCGATCAATTTCTCCCTCTAGCCTGGGAAGGTTTTTAAAAAGATTCAAACAAAGTAAGACTCTCTAGGGAAGCTCACTCGGTCTACCCTCCTGTAGTCTATAATATCTAAAGGCACTATGGGAAGCTCACTCGGTCTATCCCCTATGGCCTATAATGTCTAAGACTTACTGAGGAATTTCACTCGGTCTACCCTCCTGTATTCTATAATGTCAAAGACTCTCTGGGAAGTTCACTCGGTCTATCCCTTATAGTCTATAGCACCAAGTTCTCTCAGCCCCGTGCCAGTCAATGTATAATAATTCTATAAGGCCAAAGTATGCCTATAGAGCTACTTGGCTAACCAAATTACACCTATGAAGCTACTTGGCTAAACAGTCTACAAGGAAACAAACATGTAATGCAAAACACTCCATCCTATAGACACAAGGCATGACAATAGTCATAACGGCCAAAGGCTAACAAGACCCAAAGGTTGTAAATAGATAAAAGCATTGGAAAAACATCCAAGCATAACAAATTATCATCTAACATGATAAATTTACCTCTACACAAGCATACAAGCAAGGCAGGAAAACAACAAGGACAAAAAGGTAAACACGCAATACCTCGTTCACGGGTATTGGTGGAATTTGCACATAAAACTCAAGGACTTTGAACGGTAAGGCACAAACCACCTACCTCGATCCTAGGAGATCGATATATGTGAACTAAGATGACATATTCTCCTTAGAATGATGAAGATCTGAGAAAACATAAAAAATTCTCAACCCATGATAACTTGAGAAAAGGGAGGAATTGGAAAACAAGGCTCAAGCAGAAGGGAGAAATCACCACTACGATTCCAATGCAATCGACAGCGATTGATTCGGAGAACGGACATAGGAATGGTGGATCATCGAAGATCCATGGATTCTTAGTGATCTCAGACGAAGAATCTGGAGAAGAAGACGTTTATCACGATTAGGTGCGACCCCGGTCTGTTTAATGAAAAAGAAAGAAATTACACGGCGTGTACTTTTAGAGTACACGGCGTGTGGTGGATTTTTTTTTACTCTACCAAAAACGGCCTCCACATCACCCCTACACACTGTGTATGTGGCCCGGACGTGGCCAGCACATGGCTTCGAGCGGGAAAAGAGTACACGATGTGTACTTGGAAAGTACACGGCGTGTACTTCAAAAATTTCTAAAAATTCCATTTTTCTCAAAAACTCCAGAAAAAGGAAAAACATACCTGAAACGAAGATCCGGGTTCTTACACTACTATCAGCATGGAAAATTTAGAGGCCCTATACAAGAGACCTTGTAGGTTACCCTTATGTTGGATAGAGATCAGCAAGACATCTCTTGTGGGTCTAGAGATGGTGTGGGTGACGATGGAGAATGTTTAGGTCATCCATGATTAGATGAGTATAGCTCATAGCAGGAAGAAATCTTATATAGATCAACATCGTAGGACCTTGGAGTTTGAGTAAGGATATCACGTTTTCTTGAGAGTCTCCCCACAATGAGGATTGTGGATATTTAGTTAGGTAGGCATGTTATCCCCAAGATTCATTAAGCTATTCGAGATATTGCAGAGGGTTGGAAAGGTTTCTTGTCACCTTTCCTTACCCCCATCATTGGAGTGGGTGCATGACATCTTCCATGTGTCACATCTGAGGAGATATGTGCATGACCTCACACACGTTATTTATTGGGGCGAGCTGGACATCAAGGATAGAGACACTTTTACATAGAACCTAGTGGTGATCAAGGATTAGTAGGAGAGGAACCTCCATGGAAATACCATCCCTTTATTCTGTGTGTTTTGGTAGAATGAGAGCATGTAGGAAATCTCCTAAGAGTGGGAGATCCAAATGTGGCCTCAGTATCCTGAGATTTTTGTTTCGTTTTTCTTTTAGGGGAAAAATCTTGAAGGAGGGAATGATATAGAGACCTTGTTTTTGCCTAGTAAGACTTTGAAATACTTATAGATATGTTTTTTGGAACCAGAATATAGGATAGTGTGTGATTCCAAGGCTTGGTGTGCCTGAAATTAATTTTTTAAAAACATTAAATATATTTTATATTACACACACATAGTTTCTTAAAGAAAATGGGATAAATCTTAAATGAAATCTCGGATTAGAAATCAGAGACCATGATTGAGTCTGAAACATGAGGTTTACCCTAGGTGCAACCTAAAATAGATCAATGCAATACGTTCAGATAAAATAAGTTTTTGGCATGTGCATTTAGTTAAATAAATAAATGATTTTATTTAATTAATTAAATTAACCTAATACAAATTTCCTTTAAATACACCATTATGTAAATTATCTAGGTTTAGCCGCATAAACCCTAGGATAATTGAGGGGTGTTCTTCCACCCTCTCATTGGAGAATCGGAATCAAATGACGGTGAGACTCCAAATCGAGGAATATTAAGACACAATGATTCCTCTTCTTCATTAGGGAGTGTGTTATTCAATGATTAATTATCAAAAACAAGTTAGGACTCATCAATTCATGGTTTATTCCCCTATTGATTAAATTTATTGAGTAGTATCATATTTATTCTTTGATCTGCGTCCTAATTGAGTCATTACATGCGACCGTGTATTGACATTAAATTTATTATTCAGTTTTCTCACCCCAGGCACCCCAAATTTGTATCTGTTGGACAAGAATGCTTGGAAATCAATCATTTCACCTCTTTTTCTTATGTCTTTATCCCCCCATTATTCACATTAGTCAACATTGGACCACGGGGTCATGATTCGACATTGTCGGGTGGGACCGAGCACGTTCGGAACCCCATATTTGCGGTGAATTCACATGTGATGAAAATAATGATGAATTTGGGATGAAATCAGAGGATTAGTGGGTTACAAGTGATCAATTTGTTGATTTGGGATCCAAAACAAAGATGGAGGCAATGAGTGGAACATGTGGGTCGACAACGGTGCATGTGGGTTCATGCAGGAAGATTCAGAGGTTCGATTTCCGGCCATTGGAGGGCTAAAATCACTGTCTAGAGAAAGATTCACAATTTTTAGGTGTCTTGGAGGCAAGATCTGAAGAAATATCCATAGATTTGGGATCCGCAGAATAGATTTGAGAATATGTGAAAAACCTGACTACACGCCATGCATTCCGAAGAACACACACCATGTAGTACTCTGGCTGTGGCAGCTAGGGTTTCATGAGTTTATAAGTATCACACATTGTATGGGACCCCCACACTCTAGTGACTTAGTGATGGTAACCTGGTGTGTACTCTGAGAGTACATGAGCATGGGCATGGCCAAACACATGTTGTGTGCCAAGATACACGGACACGGGAAGAGACACGGGTGGAACCCCATGTGGAGAGACATGTTTTGTACTGGAGTACATGGACATGGGAAGAGTTACATGGACATGACCAGAATCATGGGAAGAACCTTGGGTGGTTGATGCATACCATGCAGTCCCTATACACATTTTGTAAATGTACATGGATAGTTATTTGTGTATCGAAAGGGACATGACTAGGTAAAGAAGTGGGACCACATGTTGAGTGGGACCCCTTACACATCATGCACCCCTTCCTTTTTTTTGAGGAATATTCAACCTCTTGTATTTCCTTCATTTGGACTCATATTTTATCATGTGAGTAGACTATCCTGAGTTTTTTTCATGTAGAACGTAATTGTGAACTCCATAGTGGATTTTGAGATATTTTGTAAGATGTTCTAGGTGTAACGCTTCTTTAGGCGATGCTTGATGATGGAATTGATCGGGTAGGATCACCAGAGGCTTCTAGAGTGGCAACCTCTTACTGGGATATGGCATGAGTCCTCTTCATATCTTAGAGTTTAACCCTCCAGCTAGGTTGGGCATGGTTCCTCTACTGACTATTAGAGTGACACCCTCCTACTAGGATATTCCATGGGCCCTCTACCTATCCACTGAGTGGCACCATCCTACAGAGACAGGGCACAAATCCTCAACTATAATAGTGTAACCCTCCTATTAGGCAGGTCATGGGTCATCTATTTACTATTTGAGTGACACCCTCTTATAGAGATAGGGCATGGGTCCTTGACTATGAGAGTGGAACCCTCCTATCGGGTAGAGAATGGGTCCTCTATCTGCTATCCGGGTGGCACCCTCTTATTGTAATAGGGAATGGGTCCTCAACTACTAGAGTGGAACCCTTCAGCTGGGTTAGGCATGGGTCCTCTAATGACTACTAGAGTGGCACCCTCCAACTGGGTTGGGTATGGGTCCTCTATCATTTACTTGAGTGGAACCCTCCTATTATACTATGTCATGGGTCCTTTACTTATAGATTATGGCCCCTTGATTGTGTGGAATAGTGGCGAGGTATGGATTGACTTAGATGTCTCTTCAGATAGACACGTGAGATGTTGGGCATCATTAATGGACTTCTGGAACTAATGGCACTCTTTTCCTGAGTTGGGCTCTAAGATAGAGATCTAATTCTCTATCATTTGTGTTTATTTGTTTGAGCATATATATATATATATATATATATATATATATATTATTGGATTTTTTACTCTCTTACTTTGGGTTGAGATGTCTGTTATCTATTCTTATCGTGTCTCTTACTACTCCCCTTCAGATTTTGAGGTGTTCTACTAGGTATGTATATACTCACCCATGAATGGGCTTTGCCCACACATGTCATGTCTTATACAAACAACAGATGAGTTTTAGGTGATTACAGAAGATATTAGAGATACCTAGTGAATTAGACAGTGTACGGTGGTCAGAGTTTAGAGATTAGTATTTGGGCTCTCTCAGCACTTTTACTTTCCAGTTTTGTCAGGTTGGGACATCTTTTTGGTTAGGCATGTATTTTTTTTGTTTATTTTCAGTTTTCATTTTCATACTCTTGTACACCCTAGAGGTTTTTCATATGCATGGTTATATTCTAGATATTTCCTATTTTTATTATTATTCCTCTACACATCTTCATTGAGATGGTTGGTAGTGTGTGTACAAATACATTAGGAAAATTCCTCTCATACTAGTTATGTCTTTCGGCGCTTGTCGCCATCCCTTGGCCTATGGAGGTGGACTTGGGGTAGTTGCGGATCGAGCCCTGTTGGGTCAGGTCATGAAAAAAATGGAGTGGTAAGAGGGTCAATAAATCTATTAGTGGTTTTTACTTACTTAAATATTGTTTGTATCATCATAGAAAAAATATTTAAGAGAAGATGGGTATCCAAAGGAGGAACCTGTCGTTGGAGTACCTTGGAGCTCCAATCTCTACTGGTAGAATAAATAAGGTTTTTTTTGATAATATCATTAATCATATCTCTAACCATGCGTATAATTTGAAGAATCAGTTCCCCTCATTTAGTGGTAGGATCACCCTGATTTATAGTGTTCTAACCTTCATTTTGATGCATGTTTTATCAATCATCAAGGTACTGAAGATCACTATCTCTAAGCTCGAGAAAATCATGAATGTTTTCTTATGGGATAACAAGTGGGAGGGGTGAAGCCACTAGGATTCATATAATAGTTTAGTGATTCTTGTTGTGGAGGTAGGAGTGAATTTAAGGAATGTATTAGAGGGTATGCAAAGCATGCAGGTGAATATAAACTAGGACGTTATTAAAGGGAAGTCATTATGGGAAAATTTTATGAAGGGTAGGTATGGAGAGGATTGTGAAGGTTGGGAAGGTTGTCAAGGTATATTCTAGGGTTTTTCATGAAGCATGATTGACTTCTTAGAGATTTTGAAAGATCAGGTTCAATGGATTATTAGTCAAGGTGACAATTGTTATTGGAATGATAATTGGTTTGGTCGACGCCTCTTCTTTCTAGGGTTCCTGGACTCACGGATCTCATTAAAGCATGCCATCATGCACCATGGGATTATAAACTCTACTCTAAATGAGGATAAGAATCACTTTCATACAAATATTCACTAGGTGGATGATCCCAACAGGTGATTTTCTCATATTTTACTATAGTATGCTTCAGTATGTGAGAGTTACACTCGTTGATTCATCTAGAATACGTAATTTATGATTGGGTAAGCATGCTTTAGTGCAAGAAGATTTTGGAAAATTTTAACTTACTTGTCTAGAAGTTGTGCAATAAGGTTATTCCCATGGATAAAAACATATAGTAGAAAGGAGTTATCTTGGCCTCATGATATTTGTGTTGTGAAGCTTATAAAATGGAAATTGTCTACCACTTATTCTTTGAATGTGAATGGGAAAAATTTATATGGTCACATGTTTTCCAATGGATGTCCATTCAGGTGCATGTGGAATTTTTACAAAATTTTATTTCTTTATGGTTCCAAGGGGTGAAGTATTGGGGAAAAGATATCAAGATTCATGCCTTGGTGTTTTCATTCATGTGTTGGGTGATCTGGGAAGAAAGGAACAGAAGTCACAAAGTTAAATGGTGTTCCCACATTTTCATTCAAGTTTTCATGCTTTCTCTAGTGGAAGAGATTGGATCTCTTCTTCTAGGTGGTGTGATAGTGGTTTTTAGCATATGATTCCTCCGTAAGAATTATAATTTCACTAAAGTTAGGGCATCTCAAGGAAGGTAAATTAGTTGGACACCACCCAGCGTGGTTTTGAAGATCAATGTGGATGGTTCCTATAGTCAAGATGTTATAAGAGGTGGAAGTTTAGTGCACGATGCTATAGGTTCTATCATTCTTACATTTAGTGTCTTTTATTTTTTAGGTAATTCGGTTGGGGTGGAGACAAGATCTATGTATATTGTCCTTTCTTTATGCAGGAAATTCAGTGTAAATATTACCTCAGTAGATCCGGACTCAAAACTTCTTGTGGTTTTTCTCTGAGATAATTACATCATCCCATGGTATTTAGTGTCTCACATCAGGAAGTGTAGGATACTTATAGTTCAGTACATAAAGGTCATACATATTTGGAGGGAGAGTAACTTCATGGTTAGATTTTTGGTGGGTAAAGAGGATCATTTTGATAATCTCATCCTTTATAATTATATTAGAGATCTACCTCACGAATGTAACCTCATTATTTGAGGTGATGATTTAGGTATCCATCACTTTAGAACTCCATGATCTTTGAGTTTTTTTTAATAAAAATGTAATTTTGAGTGAGTGAGTCATGCTCATCTACTAGCTAGCCTGATATCCCAAAACTTGTTTCCATTGGCCCTGTATCAGTGGGAAGTGTACCTATAGTAGTGGGAATTGTACCTGATAAATTTGGGATTGTCATCGGTGGTGTAGTGTCATATGACTATGTATTCCAACTATGATTATTATATCTTTTATTCCTCAATATTTTTTCTAAAAAATAAAAAACATTGAAAGCAATTACAAAATCATAAAATGATAAAAGATAATAATAAAATTTAAAATTACCAACATAAAAATATTCAATCATTTGTGGGTATTTAAACAGTAAATTTGATTCTCAAAAATAATGATTTATTTTATCAAAATATCAATATTATTATATATAATTAATAATCTAGGACTTTTTATCTTACCCCTATACCATTATTGTATACTCATTAAAGTCACAAAGGAAATTAATTTACCCCATATCATTCACAATCAATGTTGATTTCATTATTTTTTAAGCATAACTATTGTGCACTATATTGAATATCAATATTTATGAAATGAAAGTGGAAATAATGCCTATTATAAAAACTCTATTAAATAATGAACCACTCTTTTTGAACAATAAACAAAATATGATTTATTAAGTTAAAAGGGATTAAATGCACAACAGTTTTATCCATAATTTATTATCATTATCTACCATTAACTTGATGTACATTCACCCACACTTGCAAGACTAATAGTTTCGATGCCATTAAGGACAAACAAATCAATCACTTCATGTTAATAGGATTTTCTATCAGTAAACCATTATTCAACATCATCACCCATATCATACAAGTCTCTCGGTTTCACATGGACTGCAACACTCCACCCTTCATCAATTCCATCATCAATGTAATATATAATTTTAGCTTGTGAAGCCAAATTATATGGATTTTGTTCTTCACACTCACCAGTATCAATTAGATGATTTAAGTTTACATAAGTAAATTATAACAAATGTTTCTTTATACCTTTGTGAATATCGACCAACTTGCATTTTAATAACATAATAAAAATGTTTCCATGATAATTTAATTAGATAATGTAAATCAACTTTATATAATATCCCAAATATGTGAAATTTATAAAGATAACATTATTTTTTATTTTCAAACCTTCTTCGTGGTAAGCAGTACAAAACTTGAAATCGTTAATATTATAGGCATCTAATCTCCTAGCCTTTTTTAAAGGCCCTTGAGCTAAATATTTCAAATCACCAGACAGTTCAGATCGATTATCAGCATTCATGATCTATAAAAATGGATAAAAAATGTTTGTATTTATAAAATATAATTGTAAACATGTTATAAATATGAAAACAATTATGAATTTACACAATAGTAAAACCAATCAATAATATCTTTTTTTATAGATTTTGTTATTTCTTTTACATTTAAAGTTCAATTCTAGAGTCATATATTTGTTTGTGTCTTTAATTTTTCAATGAAAGGTTGTACAATATCACTATTTATTAGCAAAAATATTCATGCTTGTATTTACTTCATATGATTTATTGAAAATGAGGATATCATTCCAACTAGATGACCTAACGTTACAAATACCTCGAAAAGAATACGAGGCACTCTTCAGTCAAGTAAACTTCAGCAATAGAGCATTATGGTTGAGATTTTTTCTTCGCATAAGACTTCAAATGACCAAGGTGACTAATGAATCAACACATAATAAACCTATATGTTATATGTTGGAAACATGTAATTTTATGGTGAGGAAATTTTAAAAAGATAATATCTCTCTATGGGATACATCTATCGATAGTGTATGGGACCTCCAAATTTAGCTTCCTTGACCAAATAAACTATCAAATGAATCAACATAGTGAAAAATTATGGGGGGTATCATCTATAGGTGACAAGTTGTCCTTAAAATTCTTTCATATACTTTTTCAAGTTTGGTGGGGTTTAAATATATCTCATAGAGCTGTCTAAAGAATAAAAAAAACTCAATTACGACTACTATTATTTTATCAGGTAACAATTTTTGCAATGACAACGATAACAATTACTCCATAAAAATATGTGATTCATGAATTTTCAATCCATGTACCTTATGATGTTTTAAGTAAAAACATTATGAAATGTTACTAGAATATCTATTAAGTACTTTCACATTTTTAAGTATTTAAGGGAATACATCTTTTTCATTGTTTTTGAATACAACAATAACCATTAGATACTTCCCATTATCATTTTCCCATATATCATGCTTTATATTAATTTATTATAAGTCTTTACATGCATTAATATGATCCTTTATTTTTCTCGTATCATTAAGTATTGTAAAAATCACATTATTGCACACATTCTTCTCAATGTTCATAACATCAAGATTATGGTGTAATGTCCATAGTTCCCAATAAGGAAGTTTGAAGAATAATTTTTTTTCTTCCATTGTTGTGTTCCAATTCCATTTGATGTGGTATAAACTCTTCTCACACCATCGGTGAATTAATAGTATTTCCCAAATTCTATAATAACAGTTAATAATTGTGTCAAAATTTCTGACCCGAATAACAATTTTGGTGGGGGGATCAAATCAGTTTGTCCATAAAATTGTGACTTGCTAAATCAAAATCTATGATATGAATCTAATAATCACTAATAAAAAATACCATATGCCAATGGTTTGGAACCATTGGTATAGGTCTCCAAACCATTAGTATAGCATATAATAACGGTTTGGAGAATCGTTGACTAGTTTGGCGTGGGGATAAGTCTATACCAATGGTTCTGGGAAAACCATTGGTATAGGTCATATGAAAAACCTATACCAACGGTTTTATAAAATCGTTGGTATAGGTAATTCAAAAAAAATAAACCTTGCTTGGTTTTGATCCCAGCACCTCCCGTCTATAATCCAACAACCTAACCACTAACCTAACATGACTTTTGTGAACATATTTTCATAAATATATATATGTATATTCATAAGTATTTTAACTTTTTATTTATTTAATGTTATTTTACAAAATATTCCATAAAATAATGTTTGTACCTATACCAATAGTTCTCAAAACTGTTGGTATATGTGCTTTTATTTTTTGACCTATACCAACAGTTTTGGCCTAACCGTTGGTATAGGTCCATAGAAGTGACATATACCAATGGTTTTGGCCAAACCGTTGGTATAGGTCCAAATTAGTGACCTATACCAATGATTTGCCCAAAACCATTGGTATAGGTCCATATAAGTGACCTATACCAACGATTTTTTCCAAACTATTGGTATAGATCCAAATTAGTGACCTTTACCAACGGTTTGGCCAAAACCGTTGGTAAAGGTCCTATTTCTACTAGTGAATTGATAATCGCACATAAAATACCATTTTCTATTATAAGGAAGTCTTTTATAGTCAAAATCAAAGTTACAAATTGGATATTTCGGGCCAGTGTGAGTATTCCAAATAAACAAATTCCCAAGTCCAAGAAATTCATTGATGGTCCACATGAGATCAACATGCATTCTAAACATTTTTTTAGTTGATGCATCATATGTATCCACACCATTGTCCCATAACTATTGAAATTCATGTATAAGAGGTTGAAGATATGCATTTCTAATGTCCCAAAATTTTAGTATAATTTTTTTATATGGAATTATTTCGAGATCAGGCACTGAGACGGCGTGCGATTCCGAGGCTCAGAGTGCCCGGAATGACCCATCGAAAAATGTTAAGATTTAAATAACATGTGTGAGTAGTTTTCCTGAAAAACTGGAAAAACTCTTAAACGGGAACCCAGATCAGAAAT
Organism: Viscum album; assembly: GCA_963277665.1. Lineage (NCBI taxonomy): Eukaryota > Viridiplantae > Streptophyta > Magnoliopsida > Santalales > Viscaceae > Viscum > Viscum album. The sequence goes on along the minus strand of OY728159.1, from coordinate 493,567,204 downwards.
CTGAGGTCACCTTTGCATTCAGGATGGTGGGATTACCCTAGGAGTGACTTAAGATTAGTCAGCGCAAGCCTCCGGTGAGAAAACCCGAAAATGACATAACTGTAAATAAAATAATTAAATAAAATTATTTTATTTTTCAAATGCTTGTAACTCAAGAATGGTGACTTGGATTAAAAATCTAAGACCACCCCCGAGCTTGTGAGGGTATGATTCAAATACTAACATTGTCCGGCGCGAGCTAATAGTGGAAGTTAATTTTTGACCGTAAATAAAATAATTAAGAAACAATTATTTTATTATTAAATCCTTATAACTTCTAAACGGTAACTCAGATTGAAAATCCGAGAGCACCATTGAGTTCTTGGGGGTGTTTTCCACTTAGGTAGAGCCTAACCATGACTGGCGTGGGTCGAGGGTGAATATTAATTATTTTTGAACTTTTTTTAAGGTACGTTCAGTAAACGTGCGAGTGGGTTTTTCTATCTTTTTAAATGGTACTCTGATTGAAAATCCAAGGGCACTGTTGAATTCACAGTGTCGGGATTCACTTAGGCGAAGCTTAACTTTGGCCAGAAAGGGTCGAACAGAAAATTTAAATTTTAGATAGTTTGGAAAAATAATAAAATAACTATTTAAGTTATTTTATTTCTCACTTTAACCATTGAGTAACGGTTGTCGAAACCGCAGCGTAACGACAAGCATTAAATGAGGGTCATTTAATGAATTATTTCTTTTATTGTGTAACCGCAATGCCATTTTAATTAATGGTTCATTAATTAAGGTTCATTAATGAGTGACATTAATGAGCACAACGCGGAGGTGGTTTCTTTTTATTTAATCAATCCATTGATGAACGGATTGGAAATTTCGGGGAAACCTCTGACGAAGCACTGACGACTTTCCTCTTCAATGAAGAAAGCAGAACAAATGGCGATGAACGAAAACGAACGCGGAATTCCTTCCTTCATCTGCAGCGGATTTCAATGAGTCTAGGTAGTGGATTTATGTGTTTAATGATTCCTATTTTCCGTTCTTGAAAAATACAACAAACGCAGATCAATCGACTAACGGGTTGATTCGTGACTCGTTCGTTTTTGCAGGAGGTTGTTTCTGACTAAGGGTGTAATTTCGGCCCGGCCCGGCCCGGACAGGGCCCGGCCGGGCCGGGCCTGCCATACAAAAAATTCGGGTTGCTGACCACTATTCGGGTCGGGTCGGGCCAACCCGAACAACCCCATGAGGCGGCCCGAGGCCGGGCTCGGGCCGACCCAAACCATCAGGTTGGGCCGGGCTTTTTCAGGTTGGGACGAGCTTTTTCGAGTCGGGTCATGGTGGGGTTTTATTATTTTCAAAATAATTGTCTGTTTTAAATTTTTTAATTTAAACATTTTTTAACATTTATTTTTAAATCCATGTTTTTTGTAAAAACATTTATTTTATTTTTTATTAACATTTTACAGTGGGTGGATATGTTTTTTTTTGCCTAAATAGATTTATATATTGTGAATATATATATGTATATATTATTTTCAAATTGTAAAAAAAAATAATGAGGGGGTGTGCAGCTGTCATGGGTGAGTTTAAATCCTTATTATTTAAACGTTTTTCTAACATTTATTTTAAAAAAATACATTTATTTTTTTTAACTTATTTGTAATTTTTTAAGCGTTTGTTAATATTTTTTATTTAAATTTTTTTATTTAAATCGTTTTTTAACATTTGTTTTTAAATGAATAATTTAAAAAAATGAATTTTTTTAAATTCGTTCTTTTTACAAGTGTTTTTTTTAACATTTAACATTTTTTTCATATTTTAATGTAAAAACTATTTTTTAAGTGTTTGTTTTAAAAAAAATAATTTAAATGTTTGTTTTAAAAAGTTTTTTTAAGCATTTTTATTTAAAACTTTATTTAAACCGTTTTTTAACACTTGTTTAAAAAAATTACATTTATTTTTAGACCTTTAATTTAAAACGTTTTTTTGAACGCATATTTTTTACATGTTTTTTTTTAATCATTTAACATGTTTTATGTAAAAACATTTTACAGTGGGTGGATGTGTTATTTTTTTCTAAATAGATTTATATATGTCTGTAAATTTATATATATTATGTACAAATTAAAAAAAAATTAATGAGTGATTGGGGGTAAGAAGCAGTGGGTGGTGGGTTTAAAGTGTTGTTATTTAGACATTTTTTATCATTTATTTAAAACATTTTTTACATTTATTTTTTTAACTTAGTTATGAAAAGTATTTTTAAGCGTTTGTTTAATTTAAAACATTTTTTAAATGTTTTTTAATTTTTTTGCAGGGCAAGCCCGACCTGGCCCTGTTTGGACCGAAATTACACCCTTAGCGAGTGCGCAATAGTGGGTGAGTTGATTTTTTTCTAAATAGATTTATATATGTATATATAGTATATATAATATATGCAAGTTGTAACATATTTAAAAATAATAATGAGGTTGGGGGACGTGTACGAACATCATTAGGTGAGTGTGTTGTTTTTTTGTTAATATAAAATAAGTTATTATATAATATTAAATTATTGACACACACACACACATATTATTAATCGATTTTTAAAAGTCACACTTAATTGATATATATTATTAATAGATTTATATATATTATTAATGGCTTTATATATATATATATATATATATATATATATATATTATTAGTAGATTTGTTTTTATATATACATATATATAATATGCAAGTTTCATCATATTTTAAAAAATTAGTGAGGTTGGGGGTGTGTGCAAACATCATTGGGTGAGTGTTATTTTTTTATTGATATATAATATGTTATTATATATATAATGTTAAATGATTGATATATATAAATATATATATATATATAATATGAGAAAATTATAAAAATAATAATTAGGGGTTGGGGGGTGCGTCGCAGTGGGTGAGTTAATTTTTTTTCTAAATAGATTTATATATGTATAGTATATATAATATATGCATGTTGCAACATACTTAAAAAAACTAATGAAGTTGTGGGACTTGCACGAACATCACTGGGTGAGTGTGTTAATTTTTTATTAATATACAACAAGTTATTATATATATATTATTAATGGATTTTTAAAAACCACACTTAATTGATATATATTATTACTGGTTTTGTTTATATATATACACTATTATATATATAATTATATATCATTGTGTATATATTTATACACAAATTATAATTATATATAATAATAATTACATGTATATATATAATATTATTTTTTATTAATATATAATCATATATAGATACATATGTGGAGAAATATATAGAGAGAGAGATATATATATATTTGTGTGTGTGTGTGTGTGTGTCTATATATATATATATATAGAGAGAGAGAGAGAGAGAGATAAGCTGGTGATAACTTAATAGGCGCAGCCTTGGGAGCTTGTGATAAGGGGATCGAATCCCCCTACCAGCAGTTTCCTCGTTAATTTTTTTAGAGCAGGCGGGCTTCGCACGGGCTAGCGGGCTAGGCTTCACGCGGTCCGGGCTTTTTCGGGCCGGCCCGGCCTGACCCGCGGGCCTTCTTGGATAGGCCCAGGCCCGACCCGCTGAACCTACGACCCGAGCCTGACCTGGCCCGATGCAGGCTTTGCCCGGGCCGGGCCTGTCAGGCTTTCGGGCCGCCGGGCCAAAATTACACCCTTATTTCTAGGTCTTGATTTGGGGTTTTCTTTATCCTATATGATGATTTTTATCACCACCTTGACAAAATGCTAACGTGGAGGGCGCAGTCCAATCCAAATAAGGCTTAGACCCTCCGCCACTCTTGGATTTTAAGCGTTCTCCATGGGAGACCGAGTAACATGGTGGAAAGAATATTATGTGAGCTTCATAGTGAAGGCGGCGACCCTAGATGCCCGTAGGTGCAGACGAGAAGGAAAACAAACCACCGCAGCATCTCTGGTGGCCCGCGGAAGGTGTCGTTGGCGCGGCACCACCGACGCGGTGACGACAGCCTGGTCGTGTCGGTCGTGTGGAGAAGAAATGCCCACAGGCACCGCGGCCGGATGGCCATGGAAAGTGGAATATGCGGCACTAGCGTGCCGCATGGGAGAGGAGTGTCCTGCTCGGGCCACTCAACTTTAGCGCAAAGGTCGGCTCGTGCCAGCCGTTTCGGGAGGTGGGGCGGCACCCTGTTGGCGCCACCAGCTGGGTGAATCGGACTCCTCAAATCCAGTTCAGTGCAACCAGACTGCATGCGGTCCGGTTTCTCCATCCAGGTCGGGTCTGCCAGTCGGGCTGGACCCGTAGACCCAACGGGCCAACCGGGCTGGGGCCCTACCGGACCCATACCCGACCGGCCCTGTTTCACTAAAACTGGCGTAACTCACAAACCGGGCATCTAATTGATGCGTCATCTATGGTGTGAGGATCCTTGCGATGAGGAAGTCCTTTTGAGATACTTCACTTGAGTTTTAGAAGAAGTTGGAGTGTGGCTGGTTTGGATCAGACTTGAATCCAATCGGGCCCTATTTTACCTTTTTGCTTATATCTTACAGATCGGGCGTCCGATTGACGCGCCGTCTGTCGCGTTAGAACCCTTACAAAAAGGAAATCCTTTGGGTTACTTCTTTGTGGGACTTATTTATAGTTGATTTATGACCGATGGTATGAGGATCAGAATCTCCGGAACTCAAGCGCACCAAGTGCGAGAATCATGTGGTTGGTTGTCAAGTGAAGATCGACCCTCCATGGATATGAATGAGAGAGACCCTCCATGGATTAAAAGCAGTGTGATCATATGTGGATCAGCAATAGAGAGGCCCTACATGGATTGACATGAGAGAGACCCTCTGTGGATCGGCAGCAGTGCGACCCTCAGTGGATTGGTAGTAGTGCGGCCCTTTGTGGATCAGCAGTTGAGCGACCCTTTATGGATCGGCAGCAGAGCAACCCTTATCAGATTAGTAGTTGAGCCACTCAACAGAATAAAATGATCTGCCTTAAGACTAATCATCTTTATTCATGTTCTCTAAGTTGTATACCAGGTGTGAGTTGTCTTTTACTTTGTGTCCTGTGATTGAGATCATATTTTGTGGTTTATCCCTTGTGGGATTCTGAGAGACCTTCGGAGGTCTCGGGGTCCCTACTAAGTATTGTTATACTCAAACTTGCATGGGATTTGCCTACACCTTGTTGTGTCTTGCACAGATGATGGACAGCTTAACTGAGATTTGGGGAGTCAGGGCTAGATAGTTCTCAGAGGTTATTGATAGACGTGGTGAGCGGCAGTGATGACAAACGACGAGTTGTACATACCCTTCAGGTAGGATCCTTGGCGGATGATCTATAGTGCTTGTTTTTCCTTTTATTGTACAACTCTTTCAGTTGGGCTTGTACACTGGCCCCTTTTTATTGTTAGTATTTACTTTTACTCTCAGTGGTGGTACTTAGTGGTGGTTGTACTACTTCTTTTCTGTCGTGTTTTACTTGTATGCAGTGTGCCATATCTGTGTGTGTACAGGTTTAAAGGAAATACCTTCCCTTTTTGGGTTTCTTCTTTCTGGTGCTAGTCACCAGCCCCTGGCCTAAGGAAGGCGGGCTTAGGGTAGTCATGGCATGGGCCCCGAGGAACGGTTCATGATAAAGTGGTATCAAAGGGCGGTCAGTTCTACTAGAAGAACTAAGAGTATGTATTTTTTTAATGGGGGCAATAGTTTTAAGTTTCTTGAGTTCAGAATTCAGTCCAGGGAGTCCAGTGTTGGTGCGGCGGTCGACGTGTCCATACACCAGGACCCTAAATTCTATTTTCTGACTCGATACACAAAAACACTAGTTGCATGTGTTTTGAAATTGTTTTTTTATTGATCTCTTTTGAGTCAGCTCACCAAGTATAACCTTTTTACTGTGGTTTATATTGATTCTCTTTCAATATGCCTCCATGTAGACAGTTAGACTGGATTCTAGTGTGTAACCATGAGGATGGTTTGTAGAGTGATGAGGATTTAGTACACAGATTTTTTCCTGAGATAGTACCTTCGGGCAGTGTCCCAACAATACCACTGCTTGTTAGTCAGCAGTTACTATCGGTGCTATCGGTAGAGGACACATCTAATCTCAGTGCCTTACAAACGTTTCAGCAATAGATGCCCCTCAGGTTCCAAGGTGAGCCCGACTTACAGGTGGCTAAGGACTAACTTGAGGTGGTGACCAAGTTTTCATCTAGCCAGGGCACCATTAGATCAGATGGTGGTCCTGGAAGTGAGCCTTCTACGTGTCTTAGTAGGGTGATGGCAGGGTTTAGATCACCCTGATCTTATGATGAGGGGACTTTTCCATGGAAAATCATGAGAAACTTCCTAAAATAAGTGTTATCTTTCCATAAAAAGCTAAGGGGTATATGTTCCCAAGAGATTATATAGCTTCGGTAGGACAACATATCGGTAGCTAAGTATTCGTCGAGGCATCCAAACCATTTTAAGTACTCGATAAATACGATATGACTAGTGCTTCAGGGCTCAGACCTCCGAGAGAGATGCGTTTAGGGACATCTGAGCCAACATTATTCCTCTATGTATTCTTACTTATGTTAGGGTGATGGAGATAACCTTTTGGGGTTGAAAGTTATTTGGATGAGTGAAAACAGCCAATGAATGTCAGTAGTGGGAAAGAAGGAAACCGGCGTCAGTCTCAGAGACTTGGACGTGTAAAATGTTTCGGGAAGAGGAAGTGATCCAGATAGATGAATCTATAGGGTAGAAGACATGGAAGGGGATATAGGAGAGCGACAGGAGGTGGTATACATTTTGACATGTTACAACCACCACCCCAATGTGGTCCCCACCAGGATCAGGGAGCTGGAGGAAAGGGGAAGGGAGTAGCTGCATGCGGTCAAGGAGTGTGACCTAAGGGATCCATGAATGATTTGAGGTACGTTCTGTGTCTACTACTAGCTGTCGTATTAATAAACATAGGTACTAATCATTACTTATTGTCATGAATCTTTTTCAAGACCTAGAGTTTAAAGTTAAGTTGTTAACTTGACCCTTACGTCTGGAGATACCTATGGGATGAGACTCAATAATCACACTTATGTCGACATTGTGACCTGGCCCTTGAGGCGAGATTTTTGGTTGGAACCTCTTGGTGGAAGCATTGAGGCCTTATGGTGTTATTTTGGGTATGGACTGGTCATCCACAGTTCATTCTCAGATTGACCGTTTTAGGAAAAAGTATGTGGTATATCTACAGCATTATAATGGGGTTTTCCTTGGTCGGTGAAAAAGGAAACTCAGGCAGCACGGGATAAACTCATGCATAGGAGGGTGCAGTCGATCACTCTTGAGTCAGTCATCCTTTCCCTTTTGGCAGTAGGTATTTTGAGTTTTCAGTTCCCAATAGTAGTGGAAGAGTACGGTAACATCCTTTCAAAATATGTTTCCAGGATTACCTCTCTACAAGGAGAGGGAATTCTGCATTGACTTGTACCTAGGGACGACACCGATATCTACAACTACATATTGGATGGCTCCTGCAGAGCTCTGGGAGTTGAGAGTATAGTTGGGGGGCTTGCAGAGGAAGGGCTTAGTAAGACCCAGTGTTCGAGGTTATGTGTGGATTACCGGCACTTTAACCAAGTGGTCATGGAGAATGAGTACCCACTACCAAAGGGTTGATGGTCACATCAATCAGTTAAAAGGGGTAGCCTTTTGCATGGATGGAAAGGTGTTTATAGGCCTTACAGTAGTTGAGACAACGGTGATGGATGGAGTTCATCTAGTGTTATGACTTTGAGATAGTTTATACTCCTGAGAAGGGGAACGTGGTGGCAGATGCACTCAGTATGAGGTCTGGTTTACAGCTACTAAGTGAGGCAATAGAGTATCTAGCCACGATACAGATATCCTTCATGGATAGTGATAGAGAATCTTACCTCCAATCTATAACTGTCACTCTCCCACTCTTACATCAAGTTAGGGAGGTGAAACTTGTGGATGTTAACTACGAAGCTTGACGTGATCAGATATCCTCAAGACTTTCTCCTTATGGATTTTCGATAGGTGGGGAGCACATCATCCTTTTTATAGGACACACCTTAGTACTAGTAACATTGTGGGAGGAGGTGTTGATGGGGTTCCATACTTACCCTTTGGCAGTACATCCTGGCGTGAAAAGAATGTACCAGGACCTCCAATGTTAGTACTGGTGGTCAGGGATGAATAAAGCGGTGGTCGAGTTCGTTTCATGATGCCTCACTTGTCAGCAATTGAAAGCTAAGAATCAGGTTCCAACATGCTTGAGCACAACTTTTACCCCCAGACAGATGGTCAGATGGAGCGGACCATATAGACCTTGGAGGACATGCTTCATACTTGTGTCCTGAATTTTGGTCATAGTTGGGAGGACCACCTATCACTGGTGGAGTTTGCATACAATAATAGATATCACTCCACCATTGGCATGGCACCATTTGAGGCCTTGTACAGGTGGCAATGCAGATCATATCTATGCTAAACAGACCCAAGGGAGTCATCACTCATGGGTACAAAGTTGGTATGGGCTACCACTGAGAAAGCGTAGATCATCCAGGAGCAGATGAGGACTACATAGAGCAGACATAAGTCTTATGCCAATAGGAGACAAAGACCCTTGGAGTTCGAGGAGGGAGACCATATTTTTCCTTTGGGTCTCACCCCGATGAGGATTGCAGAGATTTGGATGGGGTGGCAAGCTATCTCTGAGGTTCATCGGACCTTTTCAGATCCTCAGCAGAGTTGGCAAGGTGGATTACCACCCAGCTCTCCCCCCATAGATGCACTGGGTGCACGATGTTTTTCACGTTTCGTAGTTGAGGAGGTACATGCATGATCTATCACATGTCATTGACTGGAACGAGCTAGATATTGATGATGGGGTGACATTTACGGAGTTCCCGGTGGAGATAAAGGATCGACATGAGCAGGTCCTTCATGGATAGTCAATTCCTCTAATGTGCATTCGGTGGAAGCATGAGAATCTCTAGGAGAGCACATGGGAGAAAGAGGCTCAGATTCATTCTCATTATCCCCACTTGTTTGATTATCCTTTTTTTTTGCTTCCAAGGATGTAAATATATAAGGTGAGGAGAATGTAATGTCCTAGAATTTCCATATAATTTTTTTTATATGGAATTATTTTGAGACCAGACGCTAAGACGACGTGCGATTCTGAGGCCTGAAGTGCCCAGAATGACCCGTTGAAAAATGTTAAGATTTAAATAGCATGCATGAGTGGTTTTTATGAAAAAAGTATAATAAATCTTAAATGGGTGCTTGAATCAGAAATCTAAGGGCACCATTATGTTCAGGATGGAAGTTATACCCTAGGTGCAACTTAAGTTTAGTTGGCACAAACCTCTGGTGAGAAAACCTGAAAATGGCATAATCGTAAATAAAATTATTAAATAAAATTATTTTATTTTTCAAATTCTTATAACACAAGAATGGTGACTGATAGAGCAAATATTTTAAATTAATTTACATTGAATATTATTGTTTTAAATCCCACCAAAGTGTTACTTTAAGATTAATTGTTGCATTTTTATGATATTGGTAATATTTTGAGCTTAATTGTAAAAATGGACCATTTCAGATTTTTAACTATTTTAAATTATTTTTGTAGTTTGGCCATAAAATTTTCTACACTAATACAAATTAAAAAATTCTTTCTTTTAAAAAATCTACACATACAGGGATTCATTTAATCCTTTTGGACCAAAAGTTGAATCAGTCATATGGAAGCTCAAATAAAGCTCACAAGTGGGAGAATGAAAACTGATTACAGATCTTCCATGTTTTGGTTTGGGGTCCCTAACTAATTATTTGTGGGCCCAATTATTGTGAAATTCATTGGATAGACTATAAAGGAGTTTTATAATATCTTTCATTAAGGTAAGTCCATGTGAATTGTCCATTTTAAGGGTCATTAAAGCATCCTAATCTGGATGTTTGTGATTTGGTGTGTCTGACTGGATAGAATAAATTGTGAGAGTAAGACGAGAATAACTCTCGGATTACTTTTCCAAATTCATTGAGATTTTTAGGGGAAAATACCAAGAGAATTTTGAACAACATTCAAGAAGGTTGAAACGCATGAAGTTGTCATTTAATGGGGATACAACGTGTCAACATTCAGGGGAAAATTCTGGATATAAAATGAGGAGAGCTCCTCCCTCTCAAAGCATCTCTCATTCCATACCATTCCTTCTGGGACACCAAGGAGGAGAATTTTTCGAATTTCTATTTTATTTATTTTCTTTTTCATAGTTTTGCAATGCCTTCTTCTTCCTCATTCATCTCGATTACCCTTACCATGGTGGGGTAAACATTTGGAGTGATTGGGGAAGGGTTGGTTTTCTATTTTGTAATTCTTGAGTTCTTTGACGTAATTGAATGAAATTTCTTTCTTCTTCAAAGTTGCTTTCAATTTAATATAGCTGATTTTATTATCAACTGTGATTGTTCTTGAATTTTAATTTCGTTATTGATTTTTTCCTTGGTAAAATAATCATTATCTCCCTCCACTAATTTCTGGTTTATATACGATGGAATAGACCATGGGTTAGTGGTGAAGTACTCGACGATCGTCAGTACGTGTAAAAGGGGTAGTGAATGTTCTTGATTGTTTGGGATAAAAAAGACCCGATTGGGTATTGCCCATGTCAATTAAGTATATTCAATACAACTATTTTTCATATGGAAGGAGATTTGACCAAACCGAGATCTTGGTAAGGTTTTCTCTCACCGTCATAATTTCACCAAGGAAGTGAGAGGAAGCGATTGTGGAAACTCACTTTAATAAACTAAGAAGAAGAGGTTTGAATTAAATTGAACAAGTATAGCATTACAATTTGGAAACCGACCTCGGCCTAATCACCCTTTTTAATACCATAGTTTTTTCAATCATTTAAATTTCAAATTTACTTTCAAAAACACAAAATTTTTACCCTCGTTTTAAAGTGACAAACTGTTTTGTGTGCACTCCTCTTCGGGAGACATCCTAGGTCAACCACGTTATTTCATTTTTAACTTATGAAATAATTGTTTTTCCACGCCCTACGATAGGCGTGCATCAGTGACTTGGATTAAAAATATGAGACCACTGCTGATCTCGTGAGGGTATGTTTTCCTTAGGAAGATCCTAACATTGGTCGACGTGGACCAACAGTGTAAGTTAGTTTTTGGTCATAAATAAAATAATTAAGTAACAATTATTTTATTTTTAAATCCTTATAACTTCTAAATGGTAACTCGGATTGAAAATCCGAGAGTACCATTGAGTTCGTGGGGACGTGTTCTCTTTAAGAGAATCTTAACCTCGACCAGCATGGGTCGAGGGTGAATGTTAATTATTTTTGAACTTTTTTTAAGGTACGTTCAGTAAATGTGCGAGTGGGTTTTTCTATCTTTTGAACTGATGCTCAGATTGAAAATATGATGGCATTGTTGAATTCGCAGCTTCGGGATTTGCTTAGGTGAATCTTAACTTCAACCGGCAAGGTTCGGATGGAAAAGTTAAATTTTAGACTTTTGGAAAAATAATAAAATAACTATTTAAGTTATTTTATTTCTCACTTCAACCATTGAGAGATGTTTGGAGAAACCACGATGTAACGACAAGCATTAAATGAGGGTCATTTAATGAATCATATATTTTATTGTGTAACTGAAACGCCGGTTTAATTAATGGTTCATTAATTAAGGTTCATTAATGAGCATGATTTAGAGGTGGTTTCTTTTTATTTAATCAATCTGTTGGTGAACGTATTGGCAATCATGGGGAAACCTCTGACGAAGCGCCGATGAATTTCCTCTTCAACGAAGAATGAATAATGAATGACAATGAATGTGTAATTCCTTCCTTCATCTGAAGCGAATTCCACTGAGTCCAAGTAGGGGATTTACGTGTTTAATGATTCCTCTTTTCCGTTCTTAAAAAATACAATGAACGCGGATCAATCGACTAATGGGTTGATCCGCGACTCGTTCATTCTTACTAGAGGTTGTTGTTGGGTCTTGATTTGGGGTTTTATTTATCTTATATGATGATTGTTATCACCCCCTTGATAAAATGCTAACGTGGAGGACGCAAGCCAAACCAAACAAGGCCTTGACCCTACTCCGCTCTTGGATTTTGAGCATTCTTCGTGGGTGACTGAGCAACGTGGTGGTAAGGCGATTTTGTGGGCTTCACAGTGAAGGTGGCAACCCAACATGCCCGTAGGTGCAGACTGGAAGGAAAACAGACCACCAGAGCATCTCTAGTGGCCTGTGGAAGCTGTCATCGGCACGACACCACTGACGCAGCGACCGTAGGTGCCGCGGCGGGTAGAAGATGCGGTGCTGGTGCACCGCGTGGGAGAGGAGCGGCTCGCTTGGGCCGCTCGACTTGAGTGAAATGGCTGGCTCATGCCGACCGTTTTGGGAGGTGGGGTGGTGCCCCACTAGCGCCATCAGCTGGATGAATCGGACACCCTGCATGCGGGTCGGGTTCTCCAGTCGGGTCGGGTCCGCCAGCAGGGTTGGACCCACCAATCGGGCCAGACCCACAAACTAGACCAAGTACTCTATCTAGGCTGGACCCGCCAGCTAGGCCAAACTCACGGGCCCAACGGGCCGGCCGGGCCAGGCCCCTACCAAACTCAGACCCGACCGACCCTGTTTCACTAAAACTGGCGTAACTCGCAAACTGGACATTCGATTGACGCGCCGTCTATAGTGTGAGGACCCTTGTGATGAGGAGGTCCTTTTGGGATACTTCACTTGAGTTTTGGAATAATTTGGAGTGCTTATGGGTTGGATCTGACTCGAATCCAACCAGGCCCTATTTTACCTTTTTGCCTATATCTTACAGAACAGGAGTCCAATTGACGCGTCGTCTATCGCATTGGAACCCTTATTAAAAGGAGGTCTTTTGGGTTACTTCTTCATGTGACTTTGTGGTGGTTTAGGTACAACCGATTGTATGAGGAGTAGAATTTTTGTAACTCAAGCGCACCAAGTGCGGGAATCATGTAGCTGGTTGTCAAGTGAAGAGCGACCCTCTGTGGATCAACATGAGAGCGACCCTCCGTGGATCGGAAGTAGTGAAACCCTATATGGATCATCAATAGTGTGTCCCTATATGGATCAGCAGTCAAGCGACCCTTTGTGGATCGGTAGCAATGAAACCCTTCCCAGATCAGTAGCTGAGCCACTAAACAGAATAAAATGATCTAGCTTAAGAATAATCATCATTATTCATCTTCTCTAAGTTGTATACCTGGTGTGAGATGTCTTTTACTTTGTGTCATGTGATTGAGATCATGCTTTTTGGTTTATACCTTGTGAGATTTTGAGATACCTTAAAAGGTCTCGGGGTCCCTACTGAGTATTATTATACTCACCCCTGCATGGGTTTCGCCCACACCTTGTTGTGTCTTGTGCAGATAACAGATAGTTTGACTGATATTTGGGGAGCCAGGGCTAGACAGTGCTCGGAGGTGATTGATAGATGTGGTGAGAGACAGTGATGACAGACAACGAGCTATACCTAGCATTCAGGTAGGATCCTTGGCGAACAATCTCTGGAGCTTTTTTTTTCTTTTGTTGTACTACTCTTTCAGTTGGGCTTGTATATTGGACCCTTTTTACTTTCAGTATTTACTTTTACTCTCAGTGATGGTACTTAATAGTGGTTGTACTACTTCTTTTTTGTCATGTTTTACTTGTATTCAGTGTGCTGTAAAGACCCGTAAATTTCAAGGAAATTTTTTTCTTAATTTCTTTGGGATTTTACGAGTACGCAGTTTCTGACGGCACCTGATTCCGAGGCCCGGTGTGCCCGGAATCAATTTCCGAAGTTTAGCTCGGGTACGTTCAGTGAACGAACGAGCGGGTTTTCCTAACTTTTGAAGCAGTGCTCGGAATCGAAATCCGAGGACACCGATGAAACCGCAGTGCCGGTAATTGCTTAGGAAGACTTTTTCTGAAGTTGTGTTTGCTCGGGAGGAGATGTTAAAAATGTGAGGAATAAAAATAAAATTGTTTTAAAATTTTATTTTTATTTCTTTACTGATGGTTTAAGTGTTATGGGAAAGGAAGATGTGAGGAAGTTGGGGTGGGACCCACACGATCCCCCACCTCCTTCAACTTCCCCAACACCCCATTAAATCCCCCCTCTAGCAATTAATTTTGTAACTCTTCCACTTCAAAATACATGCCAATAAAATGCCTAATTAATTGGACAACGCAAGATAATTAATTTGGTGAATTCAATTGGAATTTTGAAAAAGGTTGGCATGAGTAATAAAATAAGGAAAAGACTTATTTTATTATTGTTGAATCATTGTGTGGAGATTTTTGGAGAGGAGGGCTCTAGTCTTGAAGAAAGTCACCTTCCACGTTGAAGAATGCGAAGAACGTTAAGACCTCGACGAAGAGTGTCATCACCGCAAGGAGTGATCGTCGTGCCTTTCTTCTCCTCTCCACAGCCGGTGTGAGGCGCCGCTCCACCTCGTACGTTCTTCGTCAAGCACGGACGAAACTTTACCTCACGACACTGTTTTCCGCAACAATATTCTTTCAACAACTACTTCAAGGTAGGGGTTTTAAGTTCAAATTTAATGGATTAAATTTGTTCTTGCTTTGTCGAAGTTGTTTATTTTGGACACCTGTTATCAAATTAACGGGAGGAGGTCGGACCGCACGAACACGGCCGATCCTCCTCCCCCTTTGTTGATGTTCACCGTTGCGGTTTGGGACGAAGGCGGCGTGGTGCAACGACATCGCGCGAGAATGAGGAATATCACTGCGGTGAAGGAGGGCGGTGCCGTCGCGCCGCGCTGTTGAGGCCGAAAGAGGCCGCGGCTGGAGCGGGGCCGCGGCGGAGGGGCGCGGCGGTGCAGGGAGGGGCGGCTGGAACCGCCGGCCGCCGGTGCATGGAAGGCGGGACCCGCGGTGGCACACCGGCCGGCCAATTCGGTCGGCCGGTTTCAGAAAATCCGGGGGTCGTAACCCCCGACTGGCAAAGAGGCGGGCCCCCCATGCGGGGGTCGTTTATTCAATCAAGGGGGGGGGGGCAGCGCCCCCCTCCGCATCCCGCTCGGCTGAACGGCTGAGCCGCTGGCCACGTGGGTCGCGCCTGCGTCAGGTCGACCGGCCGCGCCGGGCCGGGCCGCCCGCGCCGGGCCGGACCCCTGCACCGGGCTGGGCCACGCCAGCTGGGCTGGGCCGGGCCACACCCTAGTGGTCTGGACCCATACCCGGGTCAGGTCGACCCGGTTCGGGCTGACCCAGGGGGTCTTGGGTCGGGTCGGTCCGGGCCCAAAACCCCCTAAAATCGGACAGCTTCGTTCAAAGGCCCATAACTTGGGCTACGGACCTCTGATTGATGCACCGTCAGTTGAGATACGATCCTTGGATCGTGGCGGTCATTTCGGTATATTACACTCAAATTTTTGGAGAACTTTGGGTATGGCCGGGTTGGTTCGAACACGAAACCAACCGGGCCCTCGGAGCGGAAACGCTTATAACTTGAGCTCCGGACGTCCGATTGACGTGCCGTCGACTTTGTTGGTTTCCTCTTAGTGAGACGAACCTTTTGGATTACTCCGCTTGAGGTTTGGACGCAGTTAGAGTACAGTTGGGTTGATTTTGACTTAAAAACCAACCGGGCCCCTGGAATGAAAAAGCCAATAACTCTCAGACCGGGCGTCCGATTGATGCGTCGTCTGTCACGTTGAGTTCCTTTTGTAAAGATGGAACTTTGGGGTACATCAAATCTGGACTACGTGTCAGTTGATGAATCGACCCCCTTGGCTCGTGGAGCGGACCCTCCCGGAATCGAGCATGCTGTGTGCGGGAACTCTAGAGCTGGCTGCGACTGCGACGACGATGACGACTGTATTGAAATCCTCCGTGGGTTCGGCAGCGATGACGACCGTACTGGAATACTCCATGGGTTTGATGGCGATGACTACTGTTCTTTTATCCTTTGTGGTTTCGGCAGTACGTGACTACTGTTCTTGTATCCTACGTGGGTCCGACAGTATTTGACTCTGTACTTATATCCTACGTGGGTCCGGCAGAGTAGCTGGTCTTGTATCCTTTATGGTTCTGACAGCTTAGCTAGTCTTGTATCCTACATGGGTCTGACAGCTTAGATGAATCAGTGGATACATCTGATCATCTCTATCGTCTTATGAAGAAGTATATTTGTGTGAGCTGAGTCTTGACTTTCAATCATTGTCTTCGATATGATTGTTTGGTTATCCTGTGTGGATTGGGTTGTGTTATCCGGTGTGGATTGGATTGTGCTATCCTGTGTGGACTAGATCGAACTTGGGCTCAGATTTTGGAGATGAACTGGAATTGACGACTTAGGTATATGTATGGGAATATACTTAAGTAGAGTTGGTTGTTACTTCGTGATTGTATATTTCCTTTGTGGATTATCCTTTGTGGATTCCGAGAGACCTTCGGGGGTCTCAGAGTCCCTACTGAGTAGCGTATACTCACCTCTGCATGGGCTATGCCCGCACTACATTGTGTTGGATGCAGACGACGGACACCACTGATCGTGGTTGAGGCTTGTGGATCAAGTCGGTACCTGGAGGTGGACCACTGGGTGGGACGTACACGGAGCGGACGATTGGACCCGAGGAGCTGAGAAGGTTATCTGTACCCACCCTTCAGGTGGGATTTTCAGCGGACGGCTCAGCGTTGCTGATTTACTTTTCAGTTGCTGATTATACAATAAAAACATATATTTTAATTACATTTTAATGTTATTAAATGTTCATTTTTGATCTTATGGGCCTGAGTTAGTGCATTTTCATTATGAACATTCATTCTCATCATCTGTGCACTTCATGCCTAATATACACCAATTTAGGCCCAATGATTCATCTTATTCTAAGGAATGTAATTTTCAATATTTTAATTTGATATTTTGGGAACTATATCTACACTTAAATGTGAACATTTTTCATTCATGGATCAATGGATGATTCATAAACGATGATGGAGATATTTGGAGATGAATTGAAGCAATTCTAGAGAAGGCAGATTGGACACCATCCCACTTATGAGACTGTGGGGCCCCACATACAGGCCCAATAAATCCCACCTTTTGTGGGATGATATAAAAAATGTTGAGGAACAAATAACTCTTCAGGAGATAATGATAATTCGGCCTCTATGGTGGTCATTAAGGCGGCATAAGTTAGAGATACAATTCTGGGCCAGATTCTGCGGCCTAGAAAAACAGACCACTAATTTGACCATATCTCGGAATCCAAAACTCCAAATGGGTCTGAATTTTAGAGACGGTTATAAGACATCCGGATATCCATTTTCTTCTTCTACGTCCCACTCTAATTCATCCATCTAGAATTTCTTACAAATGAATATGTTTGGTGAAGGAAAGTTGGCTGCCACCTCGGGTCAAAGGTGGAAAAATCAACTCTCCTTTACTTTCCACCCACCTATGGCCTACCACAATTAATTGAGGAGACTTGGACTATTGGAGGCTCGACCCAAGGGCTCAAAAATGCTTATTTAAGGCAGTGGTTTTGGAAGATTAAAGGATATTTGGCGCTTGGTTCAATTGTAATGTTATGCTGCGATTTTGTTGTCTCAAATTTGCCTTTCACTTGTAAGTTGTTCAATTCACTTTAGTTTATTAATAAAAGTTCTTCTTCTCCTATTATTTTGTTGTTATACATCTCACTTTGATACCGTTGCCTCAAGGTTTGAATTTATTCACACTAAATCTTATGAAATTATTCACACAATGGTGGAGTGATCATTTTATTTTTGTTGTTTTCTTTACTTCTCCATGTCCTCCCTCATGAGTCTACTTTCCGCTTCCATTGAAACCATATAATCAATATAGGGACAACCCACTTATGGGTTGATCCAAGGGAGTAAAAAAGGGTTGTATTGGATGTTATTTATCACCCCATTAATTTATAATCACTTCTTAAATTGAGATTTTTATTTGATGATTTTTAAACTTCATCATCCTTGTTGAATTTAAGGTCACACACTTCATGTGCTAATACGAACCTTTACCTTGAAGTGCTCAAAACTTTGATCCTTAAAGTGTATAGGTGATTAGTATTAAAAGGTGTAGTAATTTAACCAGTAAGTGATGATTTTGTTTTATCTTCTTAAATGAACCCATCTCAAATATAAGAAATTGAAATCTTTGAAAAGGAAATATGTCCAATCCACCACGAGCGATAACCTAGGATCAACTCATTCTTTTAAATTGAATTCACTTAAATCTGTTAGATATCCTCTAAACTCATCTAAAATCAATCCAATTTGGTCACTTCATAGCCGAAAACAGTCCATAGAATGTGTGTATCTATAGGTTACTTCTTAGGTCTCTGTGGATTCAACAACCCAAGCTAGACTACAAGGACCGTTCTACCTTCATCTCTTGGGTAAATTTGAGCGAGAGTCAAATTTTGGAGCCGTTTCCGGGGACTCAAGTAATTCATCTAAACACCCATTCTATTCTCCCCCATTTCTTCTTTTCTCATCCAAATTCTCTTATCTTGTCCCTTTCTCGTTTTTTTTTCTTTTAGTGCATGTCCGCATACACCCGCGATCAATCAAACCGTCTAGTTAGGGTGGATAGTCCTGGGGTTGGGAAGTCAAGTACACCAAGGGAACTCATTACATTGGATCCTAATATTCATAATACTCTAGAGTCCAAAATTGTTCCAATTTCAATGGAAGGTCTTCAAAGAAACCAACTCATAAACCCAGGTGAGAACCAAAATGGAAACCCAAATGAGGCAGCCCCAAACTTGGGGAATGCGATGGATCAAACCATGAATGACTACCTCACACCTTCCTGGACCAATGCCCCCTCATGCATTCGACACAATTCCCTAGGAGATTCTAACTACATCTTTAAACCCCGTGTCCTAAACCACCTTCCCACATTCCATGGAATGGAGTTCGAGATGCCATACCTGCACATTAAGGAGTTCAATGACATTGTAGAAACCATGTGTCCCCCACATCAACTAGAATCATCTAATATGAGGATATTTCCTTTTTCTTTAAATGATCAAGCTAAAAATTGGATAAACAATTTGAAACCATCATCCATCAACTCTTGGGACCAACTACAAAGAGAATTCTACAAAAATACTTTCCCTGCCATAAAACAATTGCACTTAAAAAGAGTATCCAAAACCTTTTTGAAAAAGAGGGAGAGTCATTCTATGAAACATGGGAGAGGTTCAAAGACACTCTAAACATGGTTACACGCCATGGTTTTTCTATACCTGAACAAGTGAGAATTTTATATGAAGGGTTGGGTCCAGGGAACAAACAATTCATTGACATGATGTGTAATGGAACCTTTAAAAAAAACCCCAAATGATGCTTATGAGTATCTAGAAAGCTTTTCTGAACAAAACCAAACATGGGGAACTTCACCTTATTCTGAAAATCCACAAAGAACTACTGGAATTCATACACTTAGAGAAGAGGAAAGCCTTAGGGCTAAACTCGTAGCACTCTCTAGGAAGGTTGAAGAGATAGACCTTAGGAAAGTCCATGAAATCCAAACTGTTGACCCTGTTTGCACAATTTGTGACAAACATGACCATAAGACAGACAATTTCCCAACCATTCCATCCATCAAGGATGTTCTTTTAAGAGGACCCCCAGCGGAAGTAAATTCTTTGAACTTTCAAAAGCCTCAATACCAAAACAACTTCAACCCAAGGTATAATGACCACCCAGGCTTCTGCTGGAAAGATAACCAACAACCTAGCCAACCACAGGGACAAAATCCTTACCCCCATCAGAACTACCAAACCCATAACCAGTTCCAAACCCAACCTATCCAATACCAACAGCCACCGGTCCATTTTCAACAAACCATCCCACCTCCAAAATATCCCCCTCGGATAAACCAACCTACTCAAGCACCCACCCAAACTGTTCCACAAAGCCTACTAGAACAACTATGCAAACAAATGGAAAGGATGAACTCAGAAGTATCTTCCCTTAAACAAGAACTTCAAACCATAAAAACTGCAAAGGCACCCATGCCTACTCAGGCGGTGCCATACTCAACTTCAAGGGGAGAGTCAAGTTGCACTCAAAAAACTCATGAACAACTAAAGGTTGTGACTGTTTTAAGAAGTGGGAAATCAATTGAGAAACCTGAACAACTAATTCAGAACCCACTAAAGATTCAAACTTGGATGAAAATTCAGATGAACCACAAGATCAAACAGAGTAAACAGATAACATTGTCAAGGAAACAACTCTTCAACAAACAACCCCACAACCTGCACCATTTCCTCAACGTATGAGGGGGAAACCCAAGCCTGAATTGAGTGAAACATTGAGGGAAATCTTTTCACAAGTCAAGTTGAACATACCCCTTCTCAATGCAATCCAAACCATACCTGCCTACTCAAAGTACTTTAAGGACTTGTGCACTTTTAAAAGAAAATTTTCACATAAAAACCAAGTCCTTTTGGCTGCTAATGTGAGTACCACCACTCAAGGTACCATTCCTCCTAAGTTGAAAGACCCAGGTTGCCCTTACATCAATGTTGAACTAGGAGAAAGCAAATTTGTCAAGGCCTTGTGTGATCTAGGTTCTAGTCTCAATCTCATCCCCTATACTGTGTACTGCCAGTTAGGCCTAGAAGAACTCCAACCCACATCTGTCACACTTCAACTTGTTGATCATAGAATTAGGGTTCCAAAGGGTATTTTAAAGGACATTCTGGTAAAGGTTGAAAACTTCATCTACCCTGCTGATTTCATTGTCCTTGAAAACTATCCAAACTTAGGAAATAAGGAACAAACCCCAATCATCCTTGGTCGTCCTTTCCTTGCAACAATCAACTCTGTTATCCGAGTCCGAAATGGGAACATGACCATCACCTTTGGGAACATGAGTCTAGACTTGAACATCTATAATGAAAGCTCACAAATAGGGGATGATGGGGACATTCATGAAGTAAACATGATAGGAAGCATTGATAATGAATCCATAGAACATCAAGGAATATTTGATGAATGTTTAAGTTAGGATGAGATTGATTTCCTTTGTTCATACGAAGGAAATTTATCTCCTTGGCTTGAATCATTAAATTGATCTTATGATGAAGTCTTAGGTCCAACAATCAGTGAAACCTTTCAAGAAACCACTTTCATGAAGACCACTCCAAATTCCTTACCTAAATCTGATCAAGCCAATCTAGTAGCTGAAACTTCTACATGTGGGGAACCAATCCTATCTGAAACACTAAAAAAGGAAATTGAACTTGATCCAACTTCCCAATATTCTTTTGAAATTCCGAACCAACCTAATCTAGAATTGAAGGAACTTCCTGCTACACTCAAGTATGATTTCCTAGGGGACAATCAAACACATCTTATTGTCATTTCTTCTTCTCTTGAAGCCAATCATGAAAGGATGCTTCAAGATGTCCTTAATAAGCATAAGAAAGCCATTGGTTGGACCCTTTCTGATATTCCTGGGATTAGCCCACTTATCGGGACTCATAGGATTGTTCTGGAATCTGATTCAAAGATATGTCGTCAACCTCAACGGCGACTCAATCCTAATCTCATGGAGGTAGTAAGAAAAGAAATCCTGAAATTGCTAAAAGCCGGTATCATATATCCCATAGATGAGAGTGAATGGGTGAGCCCAATCCAAGTGGTTCCAAAAAAGGCTGGAATCACAGTGATAACCAATGAGGATGGAGAGATTCTTCCAACAAGGGAGACTAGTGGATGGAGGGTCTGTATTGACTATAGGAAGCTAAACTCATTCACCAAGAAGGACCATTTCCCCTTACCATTCATTAACCAAGTCCTTGAGAGAGTGGCAGGTCATTCGTTCTACTGTTTCTTATATGGGTACTCGGGGTACAATCAAATTGAGGTCTCCCTAGAGGATCAAGGGAAGACTACATTCACATGTCCATTCGGAACCTTTGCTTTCAAACGCATGCCCTTCGGGTTATGCAATGCCCCTGGAACCTTCTAGCGGTGCATTATGGGAATATTCTCAAACATGGTAGGGGATTTTCTAGAGGTCTTCATGGATAACTTCTCTGTGTTTGGGGATACATTTGAGGGATGTCTGCAGAATGTGTAGAGAGTATTTTCAAGATGTGAAGAAAATAATCTGGTCTTAAACTGGGAAAAATGCCATTTCATGGTTAAAGAGGGACTAGTTTTAGACCATCTGGTCTCAGGTAGGGGGATTGAAGTTGATAAAGCCAAGGTTGACATCATTCGTCACCTTCCATCACCCAAAACTATCAAGGAAGTGAGGTCTTTCTTAGGACATTCTGGTTTCTATAGAATATTCATCAAGGACTTTAGTTCAATATCCCGTCCCCTTTGTGCTCTCCTAGAAAAGGATGCTCCATTTGGTTGGACAGAAAGCTGTGAGGGTTCATTCTCAACCCTCAAATACTCTCTCACCTCTCCTCCCATTATGAAATCTCCAAATTGGAACCTTCCTTTTGAACTTATGTGTGATTCCAATGACTTTGTTGTAGGAGCTGTGTTAGGACAACATTGTGATAAAAATACTTATGTAATTTCTTATGCAAGAAAATCCTTAAATGATGCCCAAATCAACTACACCACCATTGAAAAGGAGTTACTTGCTATTGTGTTTGCCTTAGATAATTTTAGGTCCTACCTCTTAGGATCCCCCATCACTGTGTTCACTGACCATTCTGCACTAAAATACCTCTTCCAAAAACAAGATGCTAAGGCTAGAATGATTAGGTGGGTCCTTCTCTTACAAGAATTTGACCTCACAATCAAGGATAAAAAGGGCATTTAAAATGTTGTATCTGATCACCTCTATAGGATGGAATTCAAAGACAACTCAAATCACCTTTCTGTGTCTGATTCATTTCCTGATGAACACCTATACTCTGTGATTGAATGCCCTTGGTATGCCGACATAGCTAATTTCTTAGTTACAGGAGTCATTCCAAAATTCTTAGGGACTCAAGCTCAAAGGAAATTCCTTTCTGATATTATACACTATGTGTTTGATGATCCATACCTCTATAAGTTCTGCCCTGACCAAGTCATTAGGAGGTGTGTTCCAGAATCTGAACAAGAGTCCATCCTTAAATTTTGTCATAGTGAGGCAAGTGGAGGTCACTTTTCCTCTAAGAAAACATCTGCTAAGATTCTTCAATGTGGTCTCTTCTAGCCCACCCTCTCAAGGGACTCCTACACATTTTTTCAAAGCTGTCCTAGATGTCAAAAAGTAGGGTCCATCACAAAAAGGAATCAAATGCCACTCACTCTCATCTTAGTGGTTGAAATCTTTGACTGTTGGGGAATTGATTTCATGGGTCCATTCCCAAACTCTCTGGGATACCTCTACATACTCTTAGCTATTGATTATGTCTCAAAATGGGTTGAGGCCATTCCCACTAAGTCCAATTATCATCAAGTTGTGATTTGATTTCTGAAAGAGAACATATTTTCAAGATTTGGAATTCCAAGGGCTATAATCAGTGATCGAGGAACCCATTTCTGCAACCGCCCATTCTCTTCACTCATGTCTAAGTATGGTATTTCTCATTAAGTGTCCACTGCATACCATCCTCAAACCAATGGTCAAGCTGAGTTAGCAAATAGGGAGATTAAGAAAATTCTTGAAAAAACTATCAACCCCTCAAGGAAAGATTGGTCTGAGGAACTCGTAGATGCTCTTTGGGCCTATAGAACCACATATAAAACCATTTTAGGAATGTCCCCATATAGGTTGGTTTATGGTGAAGCGTGCCATTTTCCAGGGGAGATTGAACATAAGGCCTTTTGGGCAATTAAGAAAATGGATTATGATCTCTCATTGGCCGGAACAAAAAGGAAATTAGATCTCAATGAACTGGAGGAACTAAGGATGGAGGCGTATGAAAATTCAAGGATCAATAAAGCTAGAGTTCAAGCCTACCAATCTAGGAATATCAAGGTCAAACATTTTGAACCGGGAAAACTTGTGCTCTTGTATAGTTCAAAACTTCATTTACACCCAGGAAAGTTAAGGTCTAGATGGTCAGGTCCTTTCATAGTGCATCATGTATACCCCCATGGGTCAGTAGAGATTCAAGATCCCACTAGTGGTCACATTTTCAAGGTCAATGGTCAAAGGTTAAAAACATTCATTGAATCATTCAATAAATAAGAAATATATGTTGAGTTAATTGAGCCAATCTATGAACCAGGAAAAAATTGATAAATTTAGGATCTATGTCGGGCTAACGACGTTAAACAAAGAGCTGCACTGGAGGAAACCCGTGGTTTTTATGTTTTTAATCTTTCTGAATCATATTTATTTTTCAAATAAGATTAATTAATCATTTTTATATTTAAAAATAAAAAAATAGACTTTTGACATGTTCTTCTATTATGAGTATGGATGGGTACGAAAGGGGAGCACCATATTCATCCGTGTCACGTGGTGTGATCCTTGAGTAATACCTTACCCAGAAATTTAAAAAGAATACAATGTATCATCAGTTTATTTTGTTGTATTTTTATTATTTTATAGGTTAAGATAAAAATAATAATAATAATAATATAATAATAATTAAAAAAGGTGACACACCATAGGTCGTGGGGCAAACCCCGTCACAACCGGCAAAGCCGCGGGGACTCGAACCTGGGACCGAAGGGAGACAGGGGCGCGCGCTTACCACTGACCTACGGCTTAATGTGATTACTTATTCTATAATTTTTATATATATACTTATATTTTACTTATATATATATATATATATTGTTTTGTTTGTTTGTTTGTTTTCCTTTTTCCACTAGGGACATTTGCAAGCGACATGGATATCAAAGGACTAAATTTGAGCAACAAGAACTTCAAACTTCAACCACCAGGTGACTTCATTCCATGATCCTCATATTTCAATTTCCTTATTGAACTCCCATTTTATTCCTCTACCCCATTCTAAATTTTATTTTTACGAAAATAGGGACAGTTTTATTCTAAGTTGGGGGTGTGGAAACAAAATGTTTGTTTAAAAAAAACAATGATAAAAAAAAGTAAAATTCCTTTATCATTCATATAATAACATCTTTGCTCACATTAAAACTACAGAGCAAATAACTTTTATTTCCCTGACTCTTAATTTAATTCATGATTAAGTTTAAAAGCATTGATTTTGAAAGTTTGGTTGTCTAATGAAAATTTTCATCATTTTTATTTTCATCCATTAAATAAAAATTCCACAATGCACGTCCTCTAGACTGTGGGGTAATAATTTGAATTTTTGGGGTCCCATAATAAATAGCATAGGATGGTTTGATTTTTATGAATAATATGAGTATTCAAAAAAAAATTGCGTGTAGAGCAATGGATTGATAAAATGAGAGGCTTTTGGCACTTGGGGATCGTGACTCCAGAGTTGTCTAGCCCTAAGTTTTTCAATCTATCTCTATTTATGGTAATATGACTTTGTTTTTTATTAAGTTAACTCGAGACGATTCCCGATTATGTGGGCTTCACTTGGTGCCCTAAGGCCTTTGAGTCTGGGAGTCATCGGCAAAGTCTTGCTACATGGGTTAATTTGACTAACTGCAATCTCAATTGCTATAGAAATATTGCAAAAAAAATCCAAAAAAGAAGAGGAATGAAGAATACTCATATTAGGATTAAATGTGATTCCACCTAGCAATTCCATGATTTCCCCCTTGAATGAAAATGAACCCCCATATCAATTGTGATTCACAACACATCATTACACCTAATTGAGTTGGATGAAGTATGATGATGGATTTGATCAAAGGAATGGGATTGGGATTGGGATCTGATTTTAAATTCATCTTGTTTTAAATTATCTTGATATGTTATAAAAATATATTTGTGTGCAGTTTACATTGTGAGCATTGTTTGTTATAATGTGTTTGAAGAAAGGAATTCAAATAAAATCATTGAATTAATTGCTCGGGACTAGCAAATATCAAGTTGTGGGGTGTGATTATCCAATAGAAACATATATTTTAATTACATTTTAATGGTATTAAATGTTCATTTTTGATCTTATGGGCCTGAGTTAGTGCATTTTCATTATGAACATCCATTCTCATCATTTGTGCACTTCATGCCTAATATACACCAATTTAGGCCCAATGAGTCATATGATTCTAAGGAATGTAATTATCAATATTTTAATTTTATATTTTGGGAACTATATATACACTTAAATGTGAACATTTTTCATTCATGGATCAATGGATGATTCATAAACGATGATGGATATATTTGGAGATGAATGGAAGCAATTCTAGAGAAGGCAGATTGGACACTAGCCCACTTATGAGACTGTGGGGACCAACATACAGGCCCAATGAATCCCAAATATTGTGGGATCATAGAAGAAATGTTTAGTAACAAATCACTCTTTAGGAGATAATGCTAATTCTATTTCTATGGTGGTCATTAAGGCGGCCCAAGTTAGAGTACAATTCTGGGCCAGATTCTGCGGCCCAGAAAAATAGCCCAAAAATTTGATCATATCTCGGAATCAACAACTCAAAATGGGCCCAAATTTTACAGACGGTCATAAGGAATAAGGATATCTATTTTCTTCTTCTATGGCCCACTCTGATTCGGCCATCTAGAAGGTTTTCCAAATGCGTATGTTCAGTGAAGGAAAGCTGGCTGCCACCTCAGGTCGAGGGTGGAAAAATCAACTCTCCCTTACTTTCCACCCACCTATGGCCGACCACAATTAATTGAGGAGACTTGTACTATTGTATACTCGACCCAAGGGCTCAAAAATGCCTATTTAAGGCAGTGTTGTTGGATTATTAAAGGATATTTGGTGCTTGGTTCAATTGTAATGTTATGCTGTGATTTTGTTGTCTCAAATTTGCCTTTCACTTGTAAGTTGTTCAATTCACTTTAGTTTATTAATAAAAGTTCTTCTTCTCCTATTATTCTGTTATTATACATCTCACTTTGATACCATTTCCTCAAGTTGTGAATTTATTCACACCAAATCTTTTGAAATTATTCACACAACGGTGGAGTGATCATTTTATTTTTATTGTTTTCTTTACTTCTCCATGTCCTCCCTCATGAGTCTACTTTATGCTTCCATTGAAACCATAGAATCAATGGAGAGATAACCCACTTATGGGTTGATCCAAGGGAGTATCAAGGTGCTGGATTATATGTTATTTATCACCCCATTAATGTATAATCACTTCTTAAATTGATATTTTTATTTGATGATTTTTAAACTCCATCGTCCTTGTTGAATTTAAGGCCACACACTTCATGTGCTAATACGAACCTTTACCTTGAAGTGCTCAAAAATTTGATCCTTAAAGTGTATAGGTGATTAGTATTAAAGGGTTTAGGCATTGAACTAGTAAGTAATGATGTTGTTTTATCTTCTCAAATGAACCCATCTCAAATATAAGAAATTGAAATCTTTGAAAAGGAAATACGTCCAATCCACCCCGAGCGATAACCTAGGATCAACTCATTCTTTTAAATTGAATTCACTTAAATCTATTAGATATCCTCTAAACTCATCTAAAATCAATCCAATTTGGCCACTTCATATCCGAAAACAGTCCATAGAATGTGCGTGTCTATAGGTTACTTCTTAGGTCTCTGTGGATTCGACAACCCAAGCTAGACTACAAGGACCGTTCTACCTTCATCTCTTGGGTAAATTTGAGCGAGAATAAAATTTTGGCGTCGTTTTCAGGGACCCAAGTAAGTCATCTAAACACACATTCTATTCTCCCCCATTTCTTCTTTTCTCATCCAAATTCTCTTATCTTGTCCCTTTCTCGTTTTTTTTTTCTTTTGGCGCATGTCCGCCTACACCCGTGATCAATCAAACCGTCTAGTTAGGGTGGATAGTCCTGGGGTTGGGAAGTAAAGTACACCAAGGGAACTCATTCCATTAGATCCTAATATTCCTAATACTCTAGAGTCCAAAATTGAGCCAATTTTAATGGAATGTCTTCAAAGAAACCAACTCATAAACCCGGGTGGGAACCAAAATGGAAACCCAAATGAGGCAGCCCCAAACTTGGAGAATGCGATGGATCAAACCATGAATGACTACCTCAAACATTCCTGGCCCAATGCCCCCTCATTCATTAGACACAATTTCCTGGGAGATGTCAAATACATCTTTAAACCCCATGTCCTAAACCACCTTCCCATATTCCATGGAATGGAGTCCGAGATTCCATACCTGCACATTAAGGAGTTCAATGACATTGTAGAAACCATGTGTCCCCCACATCAACTAGAATCAGCTAAGATGAGGATATTTACTTTATCTTTAAAGGATTGAGCTAAAAATTGTATAAAAAATTTGAGACCATCATCCATCAACTCTTGGTACCAAATACAAAGAGAATTCTACAAAAAATACTTTCCCCACTATAAAACAATTGCACTTAAAAAGAGTATCCAAAACTTTTTTGAAAAAGAGGGAGAGTTATTCTATGAAACATGGGAGAGGTTCAAAGACACTATAAAAATGGTTCCACACCATGGTTTTTCTGTACCTGAACAAGTGATAATTTTATATGAAGGGTTGGGTCCAGGGAACAAACAATTCATTGACATGATGTGTAATGGAACTTTTAAAAACAAAGCCCCAAATGATGCTTACGAGTATCTAGAAATCCTTTCTGAACAAAACCAAACATGGGGAACTTCACCTTATTCTGAAGATCCACAAAGAACTACTAGAATTAATACACTTAGAGAAGAGTAAAGCCTTAGGGCTAAACTCACAGCACTCTCTAGGAAGGTTGAAGAGATAGACCTTAGGAAAGTACATGAAATCCAAACTGTTGACCCTGTTTGCACAATTTGTGACAAACATGACCATAAGACAGACAACTTCCCAACCATTCCATCCATCAAGGATGTTCTTTTAGGAGGACCCCCAGCAGAAGTAAATTCTTTGAACTTTCAAAATCCTCAATACCAAAACAACTTCAAACCAAGGTATAATTACCACCCAGGCTTCCGCTGGAAAGATAACCAACAACCTAGCCAACCACAGGGACAAAATCTTTACCCCCATCAGAACTACCAAACCCATAACCAGTTCCAAACCCGACCTATCCAATACCAACAACCACCGGTCCATTTTCAACAAACCATCCCACCTCCAAAATATCCCCCTGGGATAAACCAACCTACTCAAGCACCCACCCAAACTGTTCCACCAAGCCTACTAGAACAAATATGAAAACAAATGGAAAGGATGAACTCAGAAGTCTCTTCCCTTAAACAGGAACTTAAAACCATAAAAACTAGAAAGGCACCCATGCCTACTCAGGCAGTTCCATCCTCAACTTCAAGGGGAGAGTCAAGTTTCACTCAAACAACTCGTGAACAACTAAAGGATGTGACTGTTTTAAGAAGTGGGAAATCAATTGAGAAACCTGAACAACTAATTCAGAACCCACCTAAAGATTAAAACTTGGATGAAAATTCAAATGAACCACAAGATCAAACGGAGGAAACTGATAACATTTTCAAGGAAACGACTCTTCAACAAACAACCCCACAACCTGCACCATTTCCTCAATGCATGAGGGTGAAACCCAAGCCTGAATTGAGTGAAACATTGAGGGAAATCTTTTCACAAGTCAAGTTGAACATACCCCTTCTCGATGCAATCCAAACCATACCTGCCTACTCAAAGTACCTTAAGGACTTGTGCACTTCTAAAAGAAAATTTTCACATAAAAACCAAGTCCTTTTGGCTGCTAATGTGAGTACCACCATTCAAGGGACCATTCCTCCTAAGTTGAAAGACCCAGGTTGCCCTTACATCAATGTTGAACTAGGAGAAAGCGAAGTTGTCAAGGCCTTGTGTGATCTAGGTGCTAGTGTCAATCTCATCCTCTATGTTGTGTACTGCCAGTTAGGCCTAGAAGAACTCCAACCCACATCTTTCACACTTCAACTTGCTGATCGTAGCATTAGGGTTCCAAAGAGTATTTTAAAGGACGTTCTGGTAAAGGTTGAAAACGTCATCTACCCCACTGATTTCATTGTCCTTGACAACCATCCAAACTTAGGAAATAAGGAACAAACCCCAATCATCCTTGGTCGTCCTTTCCTTGCAACAATCAACTCTGTTATCCGAGTCTGAAATGGGAACATGACCATCACCTTTGGGAACATGAGTCTAGACTTGAAAATCTATAATGAAAGCTCACAAATAGGGGATGATGGGGACATTCATGAAGTAAACATGATAGGAAGCATTGATAATGAATCCATAGAACATCAAGGAATATTTGGTGAATGTTTAAGTCAGGATGAGATTGATTTCCTTTGTTCATATGAAGGAAATTTATCTCCTTGGCTTGAATCATTTTCAAATTTCTCTTATGATGAATTCTTAGGTCCAACAATCAGTGAAACCTTTCAAGAAACCACTTTCATGAAGACCACTCCAAATTCCTTACCTAAATTTTATCAAGACAATCTAGTAGCTGAAACTTCTACATGTGGGGAATCAATCCTATCTAAAACTCTAAAAAAGGAAATTGAACTTGATCTAATGTCCCAATCTTCTTTTGAAATTCCGAACCAACCTGATCTCGAATTGAAGGAACTTCCCGCTACACTCAAGTATGATTTCCTAGGGGAAAATCAAACACATCTTATTGTCATTTCGTATTCTCTTGAATCCAATCATGAAAGGATGCTTCTATATGTCCTTAGGAATCATAAGAAAACCATTGGTTGGACCCTTTATGATATTCCTGGGATTATCCCACTTATCGGGACTCATAGGATTGTTCTGGAATCTGATTCAACGCCATGTCATCAACCTTAATGGTGACTCAATCCTAATATCATGGAGGTAGTAAGAAAATAACTCCTGAAATTGTTAAAAGATGGTATCATATATCCCATAGCTGAGAGTGAATGGGTGAGCCCAATCCAATTGGTTCCAAAAAGGTTGGAATCATAGTGATAACCAATGAGGATGGAGAGATTCTTCCAACAAGGGTGAGTAGTGGATGGAGGGTCTGCATTGACTATAGGAAGCTAAAATCATTCACCAAGAAGGACCATTTCCCCTTACCATTCATTGACCAAGTCCTTGAGAGAGTGGCAGGTCATGCGTTCTACTGTTTCTTAGATTGGTACTCAGGGTACAATCAAATTGAGGTCTCCCTAGAGGATCAAGGGAAGAATACATTCACATGTCCATTCGGAACCTTTGCTTTCAAATGCATGCCCTTCGGGTTATATAATGCCCCTGGAACCTTCCAGCGGTGCATGATGGGAATCTTCTCATACATGGTAGGGGATTTTCTAGAGGTCTTCATGGATGACTTCTCTGTGTTTGGGGATACATTTGAGGGATGTCTACAGAATGTGGAGAGAGTCTTGTCAAGATGTGAAGAAAAGAATCTGGTCCTAAACTGGGAAAAATGCCATTTCATGGTTAAAGAGGGACTAGTTTTAGTCCATCTGGTCTCAGGTAGGGGGATTGAAGTTGATAAAGCCAAGGTTGACATCATTCGTCACCTTCCATCACCCAAAACTATCAAGGAAGTGAGTTATTTCTTAGGACATGTTGGTTTCTATAGAAGATTCATCAAGTACTTTAGTTCAATATCTCGTCCCCTATGTGCTCTCCTAGTAAAGGATGCTCCATTTGTTTGGATAGAAAGCTATGAGGGTTCATTCTCAACCCTCAAATCCTCTCTCACCTCTCATCCCATTATGAAATCTCCAAATTGGAACCTTCCTTTTGAACTTATTTGTGATGCCAGTGACTTTGCTGTAGGAGAATTGTTAGGACAACGTTGTGATAAAAATCCTTATGTCATTGCTTATGCAAGAAAATCCTTAAATGATGCCCAAATCAACTACACCACCACTGAAAAGGAGTTACTTGCTATTGTGTTTTCCTTAGAGAAGTTTAGGTCCTACCTCCTAGTATCCCTCATCACTGTGTTCACTGACCATTCTGCACTAAAATATCTCTTCCAAAAACAATATACTAAGGCTAGACTGATTAGGTGGGTCCTTCTCTTACAAGAATTTGACCTCACAATCAAGGATAAAAAGGTCATTGAAAATTTTTTAGCTGATCACCTCTCTAGGATGGAATTCAAAGACAACTCAAATCACCTTTCTGTATCTGATTCATTTCCTGATAAACACCTATACTCTGTGAGTGACTGCCCTTGGTATGCCGACATAGCCAATTTTTTAGTTACAGGAGTCATTCCAAAATTCTTAGGGACTCAAGATCAAAGGAAATTCCTTTCTGATATTAGACACTATGTGTTTGATGATACATACCTCTATAAGTTCTGCCCTGACCAAGTCATTAGGAGGTGTGTTTCAGAATCTGAACAAGAGTCCATCCTTAAATTTTGTCATAGTGAGGCATGTGAAGGTCACTTTTCCTCTAAGAAAACATCTGCTAAGATTCTTCAATTTGGTATCTTCTGGAACACCCTCTCAAGAGACTCCTACACATTTTTTCAAAGCTGTCCTAGGTGTCAACAAGTAGGGTTCATCACAAAAAGGAATCAAACGCCACTCACTCCCATCTTAGTGGTTGAAATCTTTGACTGTTGGGGAATTGATTTCATGGGTCACTTCCCAAACTATCGGGGATACCTCTACATACTCTTAGCTGTTGATTATGTCTCAAAATGGGTTGAGGCCATTCCCACTAAGTCCAATGATCATCAAGTTGTGATTCGATTTCTAAAAGAGAACATATTTTCAAGATTTGGAATTCCTAGGGCTATAATTAGTGATCGAGGAACCCATTTCTGCAACCGCCTGTTCTCTTCACTCATGTCTAAGTATGGTATTTCTCATAAAGTGTCCACTTCATACCATCCTTAAACCAATGGTCAAGCTGAGTTAGCGAATAGGGATATTAAGAAAATTCTTGAAAAAATTGTCAACCCCTCTAGGAAAGATTGGTCTGAGAAACTCTTAGATACTCTTTGGGCCTATAGAACCGCATATAAAACCATTTTAGGAATGTACCCATATAGGTTGTTTTATGGTAAAGCATGCCATTTGCTAGTTGAGATTAAATATAAGGCCTTTTGGGCAATTAATAAAATGGATTATGATCTCTCATTGGCCAGAATAAAAAGGAAATTAGATCTCAATGAACTGGAGGAACTAAGGATGGAGGCGTATAAAAATTCAAGGATCAATAAAGCTAGAGTTCGAGCCTACCAATCTAGGAATATCAAGGTCAAACATTTTGAACCGGGAAAACTTGTGCTCTTGTATAGTTCAAAACTTCATTTACACCCAGGAAAGTTAAGGTCTAGATGGTCAGGTCCTTTCATAGTGCATCATGTATACCCCCATGGGTCAGTAGAGATTCAAGATCCCACTAGTGGTCACATTTTCAAGGTCAATGGTCAAAGGTTAAAAACATTCATTGAATCATTCAATAAATAAGAAATAGATGTTGAGTTAATTGATCCAATCTATGAACCAGGAAAAAATTGATAAATTTAGGATCTATGTCGGGCTAACGACGTTAAACAAAGAGCTGCACTGGAGGAAACCCGTGGTTTTTATGTTTCTAATCTTTCTGAATCATATTTATTTTTCAAATAAGATTAATTAATCATTTTTATATTTAAAAATAAAAAAAATAGACTTTTGACATGTTCTTCTATTATGAGTATGGATGGGTACGAAAGGGGAGCACCATATTCATCCGTGTCACGTGGTGTGATCCTTGAGTAATACCTTACCCAGAAATTTAAAAAGAATACAATGTATCATCAGTTTATTTTGTTGTATTTTTATTATTTTATAGGTTAAGATAAAAATAATAATAATAATAATATAATAATAATTAAAAAAGGTGACACACCATAGGTCGTGGGGCAAACCCCGTCACAACCGGCAAAGCCGCGGGGACTCGAACCTGGGACCGAAGGGAGACAGGGGCGCGTGCTTACCACTGACCTACGGCTTAATGTGATTACTTATTCTATAATTTTTATATATATACTTATATTTTACTTATATATATATATATATATATATATATATTGTTTTCCTTTTTCCACTAGGGAACTTTGCAAGCGACATGGATATCAAAGGACTAAATTCGAGCGACAAGAACTTCAAACTTCAACCACCATGTGACTTCATTTCATGATCCTCATATTTCAATTTCCTTATTGAACTCCCCTTTTATTCCTCTACCCCATTTTAAATTTTATTTTTATGAAACTAGGGACAGTTTCATTCTAAGTTGGGGGGTGTGGAAACAAAATGTTTGTTTAAAAAAACAATGATAAACAAAAGTAAAATTCCTTTATCATTCATATAATAACATCTTTGATCACATTAAAACTACATAGAAAATAACTTTTATTTCCTTTACTCTTAATTTAATTCATGATTAAGTTTAAAAGCATTGATTTTGGAAGTTTGGTTGTCCAATGAAAATTTTCATCATTTTTATTTTCATCCATTAAATCAAAATGCCACAATGCACGTCCTCTAGACTGTGGGGTACTAATTTGAATTTTTGGGGTCCCAAAATAAATAGCATAGGTTGGTTTGATTTTTATGAATAATATGAGTATTCAAAAAAATTAAAAAATTAAAAAATTAAAAAAAATTAAAAAAAAAAGTTGCGTGTAGAGCAAGGGATTGATAAAATACAAGGATTTAGGCACTTGGGGATCGTGACTCCAGAGTTGTCTGGCCCTGAATTTTTCAATCTATCTCTATTTATGGTAATATGACTTTGTTTTTGATTAAGTTAACTCGAGATGATGCCCGAGTATGTGGGCTTCACTTGGTGCCCTAAGGCCTTTGAGTCTCGGAGTCATCGGCAAAGTCTTGCTACATGGGTTAATTTGATTAACTGAAATCTCAATTAATATAGCAATATTGAAAAAAAATCCAAAAAAAAAGAGGAATGAAGAATAATCATATTAGGATTAAATGTGATTCCACCTAGAGCTTCCATGATTTCCCCCTTGAATGAAAATGAACCCCCATATCTATTGTGATTCACAACACATCATTACACCTAATTGAGTTGGATGAAGTATGATGATGGATTTGATCAAAGGAATGGGCTTGGGATTTGGATATGCTTTTAAATTCATCTTGTTTTAAATTATCTTGATAGGTTATAAAAATATATTTGTGTGCAGTTTACATTGTGAGTATTGTTTGTTATAATGTGTTTGAAGAAAGGAATTCAAAAAAATCATTGAATTATTTGCTTGGGAATAGAAAATATCAAGTTGGGGGGTGTTATTATCCAATAAAAACATATATTTTAATTAAATTTTAATGGTATTAAATGTTAATTTTTGATCTTATGGGCCTGAGTTAGTGCATTTTCATTATGAACATTCATTCTCATCATTTGTGCACTTCATGCCTAATATACACCAATTTAGGCCCAATGAGTCATCTGATTATAAGGAATGTAATTATCAATATTTTAATTTGATATTTTGGGAACTATATCTACACTTAAATTTGAACATTTTTCATTCAGGGATCAATGGATGATTCATAAATGATGATGGAGATATTTGGAGATGAATGGAAGCAATTCTAGAGAAGGCAGATTGGACACCTGCCCACTTATGAGACTGTGGGGCCCAACATACAGGCCCAATGAATCCAAAATTTTGTGGGATTATATAATCAATGTTTATGAACAAACCACTATTCATGATATAATGCTAATTCGTCCTCTATGGTGGTCATTAAGGCGGCCCAAGTTAGAGATACAATTCTGGGACAGATTCTACAGCCCAGAAAAACAGCCCACTAATTTAATCATATCTCGGAATAAACAACTCCAAATGGGCCCAAAGTTTACAGGAGGTTAGAGGACATCCAGATCTACATTTTCTGCTTCTATGTAACACTCTGATTCGTCCATCTAGAATGTCGTCCAAATACGTCTGTTCGGTGAAGGAAAGCGGGCTGCCACCTCGGGTCAAGGGTGGAAAAATCAACTCTCCCTTACTTTCCACCCACCTATGGCCTACCACAATTAATTGAGGAGACTTGGACTGTTAGAGGCTCGACCCAAGGGATCAAAATTCCTATTTAAGGCAGTGGTGTTGTAGGATTAAAATATCTTTGGTGCTTGGTTCAATTGTATTGTTATGCTGCGATTTTGTTGTCTCAAATTTGCCTTTCACTTGTAAGTTGTTAAATTCACTTTAGTTTATTAATAAAAGTTCTTATTCTCATATTATTATGTTGTTATACATCTCAATTTGATACCGTTTCCTCAAGGTTTGAATTTATTCACACCAAATCTTGTGAAATTATTCACACAACGGTGGAGTGATCATTTTATTTTTGTTGTTTTCTTTACTTCTCCATGTCCTCCCTCATGAGTCTACTTTCCGCTTCCATTGAAACCATAGAATCAATGGAGGTCTAACACACTTATGGTTTGATCCAAGGGAGTAGAAAGGGGATGGATTGGATGTTATTTATCACCCCATTAATGTATAATCACTTCTTAAATTGAGATTTTTATTTGATGATTTTTAAACTCCATCGTCCTTGTTGAATTTAAGGTCACACACTTCATGTGCTAATACGAACCTTTACCTTGAAGTGCTCAAAACTTTGATCCTTAAAGTGTATAGGTGATTAGCATTAAAGGGTGTAGGCATTGAACTAGTAAGTGATGATTTTGTTTTATCTTCTTAAATGAACCCATCTCAAATATAAGAAATTGAAATCTTTGAAAAGGAAATGCGTCCAATCCACCCCGAGCGATAACCTAGGATCAACTCATTCTTTTAAATTGAATTCACTTAAATCTGTTAGATATCCTCTAAACTCATATAAAATAAATCCAATTTGGCCACTTCATAGCCGAAAACAGTCCATAGAATGTGCGTGTCTATAGGTTACTTCTTAGGTCTCTGTGGATTCGACAACCCAAGCTAGACTACAAGGACCGTTCTACCTTCATCTCTTGGGTAAATTTGAGCGAGAATCAAATTTTGGCGTCGTTTCTGGGGACCCAAGTAAGTCATCTAAACACCCATTCTATTCTCCCCCATTTATTCTTTTCTCATCCAAATTCTCTTATCTTGTCCCTTTCTCGTTTTTTTTTCTTTTGGCGCATGTCCGCCTACACCCGCGATCAATCAAACCGTCTAGTTAGGTTGGATAGTCCTGGGGTTGGGAAGTCAAGTACACCAAGGGAACTCATTCCATTAGATCCTAATCTTACTAATACTCTAGAGTCCAAAATTGAGCCAATTTCAATGGAAGGTCTTCAAAGAAACCAACTTATAAACCCGGGTGGGAACCCAAATGGAAACCCAAATGAGGGAGCCCCAAACTTGGGGAATGCGATGGATCAAACCATGAATGACTACCTCAAACCTTCCTGGACCAATGCCCCCTCATGAATTAGACACAATTACCTAGGATATTACAACTACA
Organism: Viscum album; assembly: GCA_963277665.1. NCBI lineage: Eukaryota > Viridiplantae > Streptophyta > Magnoliopsida > Santalales > Viscaceae > Viscum > Viscum album. The sequence continues at coordinate 493,529,700 of OY728159.1, read as the reverse complement.
TCTTTAAGCCCCATGTCCTAAACCATCTTCCCACATTCCATGGAATGGAGTCCGAGATGTCATACCTGCACATTAAGGAGTTCAATGACATTGTAGAAACCATGTGTCCCCCACATCAACTAGAATCTGCTAAGATGAGGCTATTTCCTTTATCTTTAAAGGATCAAGATAAAAATTGTCTAAAAAATTTGAGACCATCATCCATCAACTCTTGGGACCAACTACAAAGAGAATTCTACAAAAAATACTTTCCCCACCATAAAACAATTGCACTTAAAAAGAGTATCAAAAACGTTTTTGAAAAAGAGGGAGAGTCATTCTATGAAACATGGGAGAGGTTCAAAGGCGCTCTAAACATGGTTTCACACCATGGTTTTTCTATACCTGAACAAGTGAGAATTTTCTATGAAGGGTTGGGTCCAGGGAACAAACAATTCATTGACATGATGTGTAATGGAACCTTTAAAAACAAAGCCCCAAATGATGTTTACGAGTATCTAGAAATCCTTTCTGAACAAAACCAAACATGGGGAACTTCACCTTATTCTGAATATCCACAAATAACTACTGGAATTCATACACTTAGAGAAGAGGAAAGCCTTAGGGATAAACTCGCAGCACTCTCTAGGAAGGTTGAAGAGATAGACCTTAGGAAAGTCCATGAAATCCAAACTGTTGACCCTGTTTGCACAATTTGTGACAAACATGACCATAAGATAGACAACTACCCAACCATTCCATCCATCAAGGATGTTATTTTAGGAGGACCCCCAGCGGAAGTAAATGCTTTGAACTTTCAAAAGCCTCAATACCAAAACAACTTCAACCCAAGGTATAATGACCACCCAGGCTTCCGCTGGAAAGATAACCAACAACCTAGCCAACCACAGGGACAAAATCCTTACCCCCATCAGAACTACCAAACCCATAACCAGTTCCAAACACAATCTATCCAATACCAACAGCCACCGGTCCATTTTCAATAAACCATCCCACCTCCAAAAAAATCCCCCTGGGATAAACCAACCTACTCAAGCACCCACCCAAACTGTTCCACAAAGCCTACTAGAACAACTATGAAAACAAATGGAAAGGATGAACTCAGAAGTCTCTTCCCTTAAACAAGAACTTTAAACCATAAAAACTGGAAAGGCACCCATGCCTACTCAGGCGGTTCCATCCTCAACTTCAAGGGGAGAGTCAAGTTTCACTCAAACAACTCATGAACAACTAAAGGTTGTGACTGTTTTAAGAAGTGGAAAATCAATTGAGAAACCTGAACACCTAATTCAGAACCCACCTAAAGATTCAAACTTAGATGAAAATTCAAATGAACCACAAGATAAAACGGAGGAAACTGATAACATTGTCAAGGAAACAACTCTTCAACAAACAACCCCACAACCTGCACCATTTCCACAATGCATGAGGGTGAAACCCAAGCCTGAATTGAGTGAAACATTGAGGGAAATCTTTTCACAAGTCAAGTTGAACATACCCCTTCTCGATGAAATCCAAACCATACCTGCCTACTCAAAGTACCTTAAGTACTTGTGCACTTTTAAAAGAAAATTTTCACATAAAAACCAAGTCCTTTTGGCTGTTAATGTGAGTACCACCATTCAAGGGACCATTCCTCGTAAGTTGAAAGACCCAGGTTTCCCTTACATCAATGTTGAACTAGGAGAAAGAAAAGTTGTCAAGGCCTTGTGTGATCTAGGTGCTAGTGTCAATCTCATCCCCTATGTTGTGTACTACCAGTTAGTCCTAGAAGAACTCCAACCCACATCTGTCACACTTCAACTTGCTGATCGTAGCATTAGGGTTCCAAAGGGTATTTTAAAGGACGTTCTGGTAAAGGTTGAAAACTTCATCTACCCTACTGATTTCATTGCCCTTGACAACCATCCAAACTTAGGAAATAAGGAACAAACCCCAATCATCCTTGGTTGTCCTTTCCTTGCAATAATCAAATCTGTTATCCGAGTCCGAAATGGGAACATGACCATCACCTTTGGGAACATGAGTCTAGACTTGAACATCTATAATGCAAGCTCACAAATAGGGGATGATGGAGACATTCATGAAGTAAACATGATAGGAAGCATTGATAATAAATCCATAGAACATCAAGGAATATTTGATGAATGTTTAAGTCAGGATTAGATTGATTTCCTTTGTTCATATGAAGGAAATTTATCTCCTTGGCTTGAATCATTTTCAAATTGCTCTTATGATGAAGTCTTAGGTCCAACAATCAGTGAAACCTTTCAAGAAACCACTTTCATGAAGACCACTCCAAATTCCTTCCCTAAATCTGATCAAGCCAATCTAGTAGCTGAAACTTCTACATGTGGGGAATCAATCCTATCTAAAACTCTAAAAAAGGAAATTGAACTTGATCCAATGTCCCAATCTTCTTTTGAAATTCTGAACCAACCTGATCTTGAATTGAAGGAACTTCCCGCTAGACTCAAGTATGCTTTCCTAGGGGACAATCAAACACATCCTATTATCATTTCTTCTTCTCTTGAATCCAATCATGAAAGGATGCTTATAGATGTCCTTAGGAAGCGTAAAAAATCCATTGGTTAGACCCTTTCTGATATTCTTGGGATTAGCCCACTTATCGGGACTCATAGGATTGTTCTAGAATCTGATTCAAATCCATGTCGTCAACCTCAACGGCGACTCAATCCTAATCTCATGGAGGTAGTAAGAAAAGAACTCCTGAAATTGCTAAAAGTCGGTATCATATATCCCATAGCTGAGAGTGAATGGGTGAGCCCAATCCAAGTGGTTCCAAAAAAGGGTGGAATCACAGTGATAACCAATGAGGATGGAGAGATTCTTACAACAAGGGTGAGTAGTGGATGGAGGGTCTGCATTGACTATAGGATGCTAAACTCATTCACCAAGAAGGACCATTTCTCCTTACCATTCATTGACCAAGTCCTTGAGAGAGTGGCAGGTCATGTGTTCTACTGTTTCTTAGATGGGTACTCAGGGTACAATCAAATTGAGGTCTCCCTATAGGATCAAGGGAAGACTACATTCACATGTCCATTCGGAACCTTTGCTTTCAAACGCATGCCCTTCGGGTTATGTAATGCCCCTGGAACCTTCCAGCGGTGCATGATGGGAATCTTCTCAGACATGGTACGGGATTTTCTAGAAGTCTTCATGGATGACTTCTCTGTGTTTGGGGATACATTTGAGGGATGTCTACAGAATGTGGAGAGAGTCTTGTCAAGATGTGAATAAAAGAATCTGGTCCTAAACTGGGAAAATGCCATTTCATGGTTAAAGAGGGACTAGTTTTAGGCCATCTGGTCTCAGGTAGGGGGATTGAAGTTGATAAAGCCAAGGTTGACATCATTCGTCACCTTCCATCACCCAAAACTATCAAGGAAGTGAGGTCTTTCTTAGGAAATGTTGGTTTCTATAGAAGATTCATCAAGGACTTTAGTTTAATATCTCGTCCCCTTTGTGCTCCCCTAGTAAAGGATGCTCCATTTATTTGGACAGAAAGCTGTGAGGGTTCATTCTCAACCCTCAAATACTCTCTCACCTCTCCTCCCATTATGAAATCTCCAAATTGGAACATTCCTTTTGAACTTATGTGTGATGCCATTGACTTTGTTGTAGGAGCTGTGTTAGGACAACGTTGTGATAAAAATCCTTATGTCATTGCTTATGCAAGCAAATCCTTAAATGATGCCCAAATAAACTACACCGCCACTGAAAAGGAGTTACTTGCTATTGTGTTTTCCTTAGAGAAGTTTAGGTCCTACCTCTTAGGATCCCCCATCACTGTGTTCACTGACCATTCTGCACTAAAATACCTCTTCCAAAAACAATATGCTAAGGCTAGAATGATTAGGTGCGTCCTTCTCTTACAAGAATTTGACCTCACAATCAAGGATAAAAAGGGCGTTGAAAATGTTGTAGTTGATCACCTCTCTAGGATGGAATTCAAAGACAACTCAAATCACCTTTCTGTGTCTGATTCATTTCCTGATGAACACCTATACTCTGTGAGTGACTGCCCTTGGTATGCCGACATAGCCAATTTCTTAGTTACAGGAGTCATTCCAAAATTCTTAGGGACTCAAGCTCGAAGGAAATTCCTTTCTGATATTAGACACTATGTGTTTGATGATCCATACCTCTATAAGTTCTACCTTGACCAAGTCATTAGGAGGTGTGTTCCAGAATTTGAACAAGAGTCCATCCTTAAATTATGTCATAGTGTGTCATGTGGAGGTCACTTTTCCTCTAAGAAAACATCTTCTAAGATTCTTCAATGTGGTCTCTTCTGGCCCACCCTCTCAAGGGACTCCTACACATTTTGTCAAAGATGTCCTAGGTGTCAACAAGTAGGGTCCATCACAAAAAGGAATCAAATTCCACTCACTCTCATCTTAGTGGTTGAAATATTTGACTGTTGGGGAATTGATTTCATGGGTCCCTTCCCAAACTCTCGGGGATACCTCTACATACTCTTAGCTGTTGATTATGTCTCAAAATGGGTTGAGGCCATTCCCACTAAGTCCAATGATCATCAAGTTGTGATTCGATTTCTGAAAGAGAACATATTTTCAAGATTTGGAATTCTTAGGGATATAATCAGTGATCGAGGAACCCATTTCTGCAACCGCCCATTCTCTTCACTCATGTCTAAGTATGGTATTTATAATAAAGTGTCCACTGCATACCATCCTCAAACCAATGGTCAAGCTGAGTTAGCGAATAGGGAGATTAAGCAAATTCTTGAAAAAACTGTCAACCCCTCTAGGAAAGATTGGTCTGAGAAACTCTTAGATGCTCTTTGGGCCTATATAACTGCATATAAAACCATTTTAGGAATGTCCCCATATAGGTTGGTTTATGGTAAAGCATGTCATTTTCCAGTGGAGATTGAACATATGGCCTTTTGGGAAATTAAGAAAATGGATTATGATCTCTCATTGGACAGAACAAAAAGGAAATTAGATCTCAATGAACTGGAGGAACTAAGGATGGAGGCGTATGAAAATTCAAGGATCAATAAAGCTATAGTTCAAGCCTACCAATCTAGAAATTTCATGGTCAAACATTTTGAATCGGGAAAACTTGTGCTCTTGTATAGTTCAAAACTTCATTTACACCCAGGAAAGTTAAGGTCTAGATGGTCAGGTCCTTTCATAGTGCATCATATATACCCCCATGGGGCAGTAGAGATTCAAGATCCCACTAGTGGTCACATTTTCAAGGTCAATGGTCAAAGGTTAAAAACATTCATTGAATAATTCAATAAACAGTAAATAGATGTTGATTTAATTGAGCTAATCTATGAACCAAGAAAAAATTGATAAATTTAGGATCTATGTCGGGCTAACGACGTTAAACAAAGCGCTGCATGGGAGGCAACCCGTGGTTTTTATGTTTTTAATATTTATGAATCATCTTTATTTTTCAAATAAGATTAATTACTCATTTTTATATTTAAAAATAAAAAAATAGACTTTTGACATGTTCTTCTATTATGAGTATGGATGGGTACGAAAGGGGAGCACCATATTTATCTGTGTCACGTGGTGTGATCCTTGAGTAATACCTTGCCCATAAATTTAAAAAGAAGACAATGTATCATCAGTTTATTTTGTTGTATTTTTATTATTTTATAGGTTAAGATAAAAATAATAAAAATAATAATAATATAATAATAATTAAAAAAGGGGACACGCCATAGGTCGTGGGGCAAACCCTGTCACAACCGGCGAAGCCGCGGGGACTCGAACCCGGGACCGAAGGGAGACAGGGGCGCGCGCTTACCACTAACCTATGGCTTAATGTGATTACTTATTATATAATTTTTATATATATACTTATATTTTACTTATATATATATATATTGTTTTGTTTTGTTTGTTTGTTTTCCTTTTTCCACTAGGGAACTTTGCAAGCGACATGGATATCAAAGGACTAAATTCGAGGGACAAGAACTTCAAACTTCAACCACCAGGTGACTTCATTCCATGATCCTCATATTTCAATTTCCTTATTGAACTCCCCTTCTATTCCTCTACCCCATTCTAAATTTTATTTTTACGAAACTAGGGACAGTTTCATTCTAAGTTGGGGGTGTGGAAACAAAATGTTTGTTTAAAAAAAATGATAAAAAAAAGTAAAATTCCTTTATCATTCATATAATAACATCTTTGCTCACATTAAAACTACATAGAAAATAACTTTTATTTCCTTGACTCTTATTTTAATTCATGATTAAGTTTAAAATCATTGATTTTGGAAGTTTGGTTGTCCAATGAAAATTTTCATCATTTTTATTTTCATCCATTAAATCAAAATGCCACAATGAACGTCCTCTAGACTATGGGGTACTAATTTGAATTTTTGGGGTCCCATAATAAATAGCATAGGTTGGTTTGATTTTTATGAATAATATGAGTATTCAAAAAAATTGCATGTAGAGCAATGGATTGATAAAATGCGAGGCTTTCGGCACTTGGGGATTGTGACTCTAGAGTTGTCTAGCCCTGAGTTTTTCAATTTATCTCTATTTATGGTAATATGACTTTGTTTTTGATTAAGTTAACTCGAGACGATGCCTGAGTATGTGGGCTTCACTTGGTGCCCTAAGGCCTTTGAGTCTGGGAGTCATCGGCAAAGTCTTGCTACATGGGTTAATTTGATTAACTGCAATCTCAATTACAATAACAATATTGCAAAAAAAATCCAAAAAAAAGAGGAATGAAGAATACTCATATTAGTATTAAATTTGATTCCACCTAGTGCTTTCATGATTTCCCCCTTGAATGAAAATGAACCCCCATATCTATTGTGATTCACAACACATCATTACACCTAATTGAGTTGGATGAAGTATGATGATGGATTTGATCAAAGGAATGGGCTTGGGATTGGGATATGATTTTAAATTCATCTTGTTTTAAATTATCTTGATAGGTTATAAAAATATATTTGTGTGCATTTTACATTGTGAGCACTGTTTGTTATAATGTGTTTGAAGAAAGGAATTCAAATAAAATCATTGAATTATTTGCTCGGGACTAGAAAATCTCAAGTTGGGGGGTGTGATTATCCAATAAAACATATATTTTAATTACATTTTAATGGTATTAAATGTTCATTTTTGATCTTATGGGCCTGAGTTAGTGCATTTTCATTATGAACACTCATTCTCATCATTTGTGCACTTCATGCCTAATATACACCAATTTAGGCCCAATGAGTCATCTGATTCTAAGGAATGTAATTATAAATATTTTAATTTGATACTTTTGGAACTATATCTACACTTAAATGTGAACATTTTTTATTCAGGGATCAATGTATGATTCATAAACGATGATGGAGATATTTGGAGATGAATGGAAGCAATTCTAGAGAAGGCCGATTGGACACCAGCCCACTTATGAGACTGTGGGCCCAACATACAGGCCCAATGAATCCCAAATTTTGTGGTATGATAGAATAAATGTTTAAGAACAAATCACTATTCAGTATATAATGCTAATTCGGCCTCTATGGTGGTAATTAAGGTGGCCCAAGTTAGAGATACAATTCTAGTCCAGATTCTACGGCCCAGAAAAAAATCTCACTAATTTGATCATATCTAGAAATACACAAATAAAAATGGGCCCAAATTTTACAGGAAATTAGAATACATCTGTATCTCCATTTTCTTCTTCTATTCCCCACTCTGATTCGGTCATCTAGAAGGTCTTCCAAATGCTTCTGTTTGGTGAAGGAAAGTCGGCTTCCACCTCGGGTAGAGGGTGGAAAAATCAACTCTCCCTTACTTTCCACCCACCTATGGCCTACCAAAATTAATTGAGGAGACTTGGACTGTTGTAGGATCGACCCAAGGTCTCAAAAATTCCTATTTAATGCAGTGGTGTTTGAGGATTAAAGGATCTTTGGGGCTTGGTTCAATTGTAATGTTATGCTGCAATTTTGTTGTCTCAAATTTTCCTTTCACTTGTAAGTTGTTCAATTCACTTTAGTTTATTAATAAAAGTTCTTCTTATACTCTTATTCTATTGTTCTACATCTCACTTTGATACCTTTTCCTCAAGGTGTGAATTTATTCACACCAAATCTTGTGAAATTATTCACACAACGGTGGAGTGATCATTTTATTTTTGTTGTTTTCTTTACTTCTCCATGTCCTCCCTCATGAGTCTACTTTCCGCTTTCATTGAAACCATAGAATCAATGGAGGGATAACCCACTTATGGTTTGATCCAAGGGAGTATCAATGGGCTATATTGGATGTTATTTATCACCTCATTAATGTATAACCACTTCTTAAATTGATATTTTTATTTGATGATTTTTAAACTCCATCGTCCTTGTTGAATTTAAGGTCACACACTTCATGTGCTAGTACGAACCTTTACCTTGAAGTGCTCAAAACTTTGGTCCTTCAAGTGTATAGGTGATTAGTATTAAAGGGTGTAGGAATTGAACCAGTAAGTGATGGTGTTGTTTTATCTTCTTAAATGAACTCATCTCAAATATAAGAAATTGAAATCTTTGAAAAGGAAATACATTCAATCCACCCCGAGCGATAACCTAGGATCAACTCATTATTTTAAATTGAATTCACTTAAATCTGTTAGATATCCTCTAAACTCATCTAAAATCGATCAAATTTGGCCACTTCATAACCGAAAATAGGTCATATAATGTGCGTGTCTATAGGTTACTTCTTAGGTCTCTGTGGATTCGACAACCCAAGCTAGACTACAAGGACCGTTATACCTTCATATCTTGGGTAAATTTGAGCGAGAATCAGTTACTGTAATTTATTTTCAGTTGTACTTTACTTCAGTTGTGTTTGTATTCTGGCCCATTTACTTTCCAGCACTTACAGTTGTACACAGTTTACTTAGTGTTTACTTCATTTTGCTTACTCTGTGGTGTTTGTTTACTTTATAAAGGCAATGAATTCCCTTTTTATCGGGATTTACGCCTTTGGTTCTAGTCGTCATCCCCTGGCCTATGAAAGGTGGGCTTGGGGTAGTCACGACACGGGCCCCGAGGACGGATCGTGACAAATTGGTATCAGAGGAGTTCGGTTCTACCGCAGAACTTAGGACTCTGATCTTTCTTCTATGTGAAGCAATAGTGTTAAGGGTATTGAGTGTGGTTATCAATCCAGGGATTCCAGTGTTGGTGTGGCGGCTGACGTATCCGTACACCAGGACCCTGACTTCTGATTTCTGACTCAGTGCACGAAAACACTGATTGCATGTGTGTTTCAAAAGTTTTCTTTGTGATTACTATGTGTCAGCTCACCAGGTATACTGTATTGACCGTGGCGCACCTGTCTTTTTTCAGGATGGCCCCACAACAGCAGCCAGCTAGGGTTTAGAGCTTTGTATGAGACAACATCCCACTGAGTAACGAGGCCTCGGTGTAGGGCCCTTTTACAGCGGAGGCAGCGGCGGTACCTCTACCTGCCGAGCCATCGATGACACCGGCCCCAGCTGCTGAGAGTTCACGTCACCTTAGTGCACTGCACGAGTTTCAGCGTCATAGACTGCCCAGGTTCTACAGGGAGACGGACTCTCAGGCAGTTGAGGATCGGCTGGAGGCTGTTGTACGAGTTTTCAGGTTAGTGGGGACACCAGCTGACCTCATAGTGATCCTTGCAGCGAGTCTCCTGCACGCGGCAGTAGGAAGATGGTGGAGCCTGATGCTCCAGGTGCACGACGAGGCATCTCTCCTTTGGACGGACTTTAAGAGCCTCTTCCGCTCAGAGTTCGTCCCAGCCACCCTCCGTGCAGTGCGCATTCAGGAGCTACTACATTTGCGGTAGGGCAGTATGACGGTAGCTCAATACTCGGTGAGATTTACCGATCTATCGCACTATTCGAAGGACATGGTACGGGACCCATTCTTTCAGGCCCGGACCTTCGAGTAGGGACTGAGGCATAAGATCAGGGCATTGATGATCTCCCTCAGCATTCCGACGTAGGCAGAAGTACTAGAGGGATCCCTTCTCGTAGAGAGCTTTCTTACTGAGCCTACACCAGCAGCGAGACCTACCGTAGGGTGGCACGTAGCAGAGTCTTATGCATCAGGCAGTCGACGGATGTCGTAGGGGTCCAGGAGGACCAGACCATCAGGTGGACGACCTCAGGACACTGGCTCAGAGGTACGGGGCACACGGTGCATAGCCAGTCTTATGAGGAGAAGATAGTGCTACACATACGGAGGGCAGGGCCACATGGCTTGTGAATGCCTGACCCGCCGTGCAGAGGAACAGTAGACGGTTGAGGGACCACCCAGGTAGAGGCAGAGGGTCGACCGTGGTGGTCCGCAAGGAGCAGGCGGACGAGGCAGAGGTGCTGGCCGAGCAGCAGGTGGTGGGCGACGCTTTGAGTCTTTACCACCACCACCACCAGGAGGTCCACCCCGACCACAGGGAGCTGGCGGGCAGAGGCAGGCTCAGCTTCAGGCAGCGGAGGCCTACGACCACGGTGCACCTGGGATGATTTGAGGTACTATCTGTGTCTACTCCACTCTTGCTGCAGTTCTTATAGACACAGGAGCGAGTCATTATTTCATTGTCTCTGCCCTTGTTCGGAGCTTGGAGATTTAGACGGAGTCGTTGGCTCGATCCTTATGGCTAGAGACTCCTACGGGAGCAGACTCGACGATTACGCACTGGTGCCGGCAGTGTGAGCTTACTCTAGGAGGTGATAGCTTCAGCTGGGATCTTCTTGTAGCGGCATCGAGGCCTTACAACGTCATCTTGGGCATGGATTGGTTATCTACAGTCCATGCTCAGATCGACTGTATTAGGCGCAAGGTGCGGTGTGTCCGCACCGATGGGAGCAGGTTCACCTTCATCAGCGAGAAGGGAGACTTTGAAGCATAGGATGGACTCACATAGAGTAGAGGACAACCAATCACTCATCAGTTGGCTAGTATCATCCTAGGAGCAGTTGACGTGCGGAGTCCGAGTTTTCCTGTAGTGGTGGATCAGTATGTGGACGTTTTTCCTGACGATGTTCCAGGACTACCTCCTCATAGAGAGGTAGACTTCTATATTGACCTGTACCCCGGGAAAGCCCCGATATCCACTCCAGCATATCGGATGAATCCCGCTGAGCTTCGAGAGCTACGGGTACAGCTGGAGGACTTGCAGGGCAAGGGATTCATCCGACCTAGTGTTTCACGCTGGGCTTCCCCAATTTTGTTCGCCAAGAAGGCGGACGGGATCTTGCGACTGTGTGTCGACTATCATCTCCTAAACCAGGTGACCGTGAGGAACAAGTATCCACTTCCGAGGACTGACGACCTCTTCAATCAACTCAAGGGAGCACGGTGGTTCTCGAAGATAGACCTCAAGTCAGGCTATCATCAGCTCAGAGTTCGGGACAAGGATGTGCAGAAGATGGCCTTCAGATGTCGGTATGGCCACAATGAGTTCTTGGTTATACCTTTCGGCGTAACCAATGCTCCAGCAGTGTTTATGAGTCTCATTAACAGGATCTTCCAGCCTTACCTCGATCGATTTGTCGTGGTCTTCATCAACGACATTTTGATATACTCGACCAGTGAGGAGGAGCACGCCTACCACTTGCGGGTTGTACTGGACACACTCCGAGAGCACCAGCTTTATGGTAAGATCTCGAAGTGTCAGTTTTGGATACGTGAGGTCCACTTCTTGGGACACGTCATCTCTGAGGGGGGAGTTGCGGTGGATCCTGTGAAGATCGAGGCAGTGCTAGCTTGGGAGCCACCCAGGAGCGTGACGGAGGTGCGGAGTTTCCTAGGACTGGCTGGATACTACCGGAGGTTTGTGTCAGACTTCTCCAGAGTTGTGGCACCACTTTCAGCTTTGAAGAAGAAGGGGAAACCCTCCTTGTGGTCAGATAGATGTCAGCTGAGCTTCTAGGAGATGAGATAGAGATTGACCAGTGCACCCATTTTGAGGCTACCAGAGGAGGGAGTAGGGTACGTAGTCTACTGCGATGCATCAGGGACCGGACTCGGGTGTGTCCTGATGTAGGAACGGGCAGTGATCGCCTATGGATCACGACAGTTGAGGCAGCATGAGCAGAACTACGCTACCCATGACCTGGAGTTAGTAGCAGTGGTCTTTGCCTTGAAGATGTGGCGACACTATCTAATGGGAGAGCGCTTTACAGTCTATTCTGACCACCAGAGTCTCAGGTACATCTTCTCGCAGAAGGACCTGAACCTGAGACAGCGGCGATGGCTCGATTTCCTCCAGGACTATGACTTTGAGATAGTCTATACTCCTAGAAAGGGGAACGTAGTAGCTGACCGCTTTGTAGATATCCTTCATGGATAGAGATGGAGTAGCCTTTCTACAGTCACTCACAGTCACTCCTCTACTACTACAGCGGGTCAGAGAGGCACAGCGTGGGGATGCTGACTGTGAGACGCGGCATGCACAGATATCCTTAGGACAGGCACCTGATGGATTCTATGTAGGAGGAGAGCACAATGTCCTTTTCAGAGGACGTACCATGGTACCAGCTGCTTTACAGGAGGAGGTGATGAGGGAGTTTCACACTTCCCCTTTAGCGGTACATCCTGGGGTAGCAAAGATGTACCAGGATCTCAGACGAGAGCACTGGTGGCCAGGTATGAAGAAGGTTGTGGCAGAGTTCGTTTCTCGATGCCTTACCTGTCAGTAGGTGAAGGTGGAGCACTAGGTACCAACAGGCTTGGTACATCCCTCGGAGGTCCCATAGTGGAAGTGGGATAGTATATCTATAGATTTTATGACTAGACTTCCACGTACTTCCAGAGGTCACGACTCCATTTGGGTGATTGTCGACCAACTCACCAAGTCATCCCACTTCTTACCCATCAGAGAGCAGGTCTCAGTAGAGAGCTTGGGACGTCTCTACATTCAGGAGATTGTACGGCTTCATGGTGTGCCATCATCTATCGTCTCCGATCGAGATGCTCACTTTACTTCCCGGCTTTGGAAGGGGTTGTATGAGGCATTCAGGACGCAGCTACGTCTGAGCACCGCCTTTCACCCTCAGACGGATGGTCAGACAGAGAGGACCATTCAGACTCTTGAGGACATGCTCCGTGCATGTGTCCTCGACTTTGGTCGCAGCTGGGAGGATCACCTACCCTTGGTGGAGTTTGTGTACAATAATGGCTACCACTCCACCATCGGGATGGCACCATACGAGGCATTGTACGTCCGACCTTTCAGATCACAGCTGTGCTGGACAGACCCTGGGGAGTCAGCACTTGTGGGACCGGAGATGGTCTAGGTCATGACAGAGAAGGTCCAGGTCATCCAGAAGCGGATGAGGACAGCTTTGAGCCGACAGAAGTCTTATGCTGACAGGAGGCGGAGACCACTGGAGTTCGAGGATGGCGACCACGTTTTCTTGCGGGTCTCACCACGACGTGGATTACGGATATTTGACCAGGGCAGCAAGTTATCTCCGCGCTTCATCGGACCATTCCAGGTTCTCAGCAGGATAGGCGAGGTGGCTTATCGCCTGGCTCTACCACCTCAGTTGCACCGGGTGCACGATGTCTTCCACGTATCTCAGCTGAGGAGATACGTGCACGACCCGACGCTTATCATCGACCATGGGGAGATAGACATTGATGATGGGGCGACTTTTGCGGAGGTCCCGATGGAGATCGATGATCGACAGGAGCGGGTCCTGCGTGGACGGTCGATTCCTATGGTGTGCATCAGGTGGCAGTACAAGAACCTCTAGGAGAGCACTTGGGAGCGGGAGGCTCATATGCGTGCTTAGTACCCTAATTTGTTCCCCTAGTTTGTGATGTATCTTTACGGGGACATAAATCCCTGAGGTGGGAGTAATGTAAAGACCCGTAAATTTCAAGGAATTTTTTTTCTTAATTTCTTTGGGATTTTACAAGTACGCAGTTTCTGACGGCACCTGATTCCGAGGCTCGGTGTGCCCGGAATCAATTTCTGAAGTTTCGCTCGGGTATGTTCAGTGAACGAACGAGCGGGTTTTTCATAACTTTTGAACCGGTGCTCGGAATCAAAATTCGAGGACACCGATGAAATCGCAACGCCGGTAATTGCTTAGGAATACTTTTTCTAGAGTTGTGTTTTCTCGAGAGGAGATGTTAAAAATGCGAGAAATAAAAATAAAATTGTTTTACAATTTTATTTTTATTTCTTTACTGGTGGTTTAAGTGTTATGGGAAAGGAAGATGTGAGAAAGTTGGGGTGGGACCCACATGAGCCCCCACCTCCTTCAACTTCCCCAACACCCCATTAAAACCCCCCTCTAGCAATTAATTTTGTAACTCTTCCACTTTAAAATACATGCCAATAAAACGCCTAATTAATTGGACAACGCAAGATAATTAATTTGGTGAATTCAATTGGAATTTTGAAAAAGGTTGGCATGAGTAATAAAATAAGGCAAATCCTTATTTTATTATTGTTTAACCGTTGTATGGAGATTTTTTTAGAGGAGGGCTCTAGTCTTGAAGAACGTCATCTTCCACGTTGAAGAACACGAAGAACGTCAAGACCTCGACGAAGAACGCCGTCACCGCAAGGAGTGATCGTCGTGCCTTTCTTCTCCTCTCCGCAGCCGGTGTGAGACGTTGCTCCACCTCGGACGTTCTCCGTCAAGCACGAACATAACTTTACCTCACAATGCCATTTTCCACAACAATCTTCTTTTGACAACTACTTCAAGGTAGGGGTTTTAAGTTCAAATTTAATGGATTAAATTTGTGCTTGCTTTGTCGAAGTTGTTAATTTTGGCCACCTGTTATCAAATTAACGGGAGGAGGTCGGACCACACGAACACGGTCGATCCTCCTCCCCCTTTGTTGATGTTCACCATTGCGGTTTGGGACGAAGGCGGCGCGGTGCAACGACACCGCGCGGGAACGAGGAATATCATCGCGGTGAAGGAGCGCGGCGCCGTCGCGCCGTGCCGGTCGGATAAGGTCGCGGCGGTGCAGGGAGGGGCGGACGGAACCACCGACTGCTGGCGCATGGAAGGCGGAACCAGCGGGGGTCCCGCGGTGGCACACCGGCTGGCTAATTCGGCCGGTCAGTTTCGGAAAATCCAGGGGTCGTAACCCCCGGCTGGCAAAGAGGCGGGCCCCCCATGCGGGGGCCATTTCTTCAATCAAGGGGGGGGGAAGCGCCCCCCTCCGCATCCCGCTCGGCCGAACGGCCGAGCCGCTGGCCACGTGAGCCGCACCTGCGTCAGGCCAACCGGCCGCGCCGGGCCGGGCCGCCCGCGCCGGGCCGGGCCGCCCGCGCCGGGTCGGGCCGCCCGCGCCGGGTCGGACCCCTGCGTCGGGTCGGGCCACGCCGGCCATGCCGGGCCGTGCCCTAGTGGGCCGAACCTTGACCCAGGTTGGGTCGACCCGGTTCGGGCCGACCCAGGGGGTCTTGGGCCGGGTCGGTCCGGGCCCAAAACCCCCTAAAATCATACAGCTTCGTTCAAAGGCCCATAACTTGGGCTAAGGACCTCTGATTGACGCACCGTTAGTTGAGATGTGATCCTTGTATCGAGACGGTCGTTTCGGTATATTACACTCAAAGTTTTAGAGAACTTTGGGTATGGCCGGGTTGGTTCGAACACGAAACCAACCGGGCCCTCGGAGCGGAAACGCTTATAACTTGAGCTCCGGACGTCCGATTGACATTTCGTCAACTTTGTTGGTTTCCTCTTAGTGAGATGGACCTTTTGGATTACTCCGCTCGAGGTTTGGAAGCAGTTGGAGTATAGTCAGGTTGGTTTTGACTTAAAAACCAACTGGACCCCTGGAACGAAAAAACCAATAACTCTCAGACCGGGCGTCCGATTGACGCGTCGTCTGTCACGTTGAGTTCCTTTTGTCAAGACGGAACTTTGGGGTACATAAACTCTGGACTAGGTGTCAGTTGATGTATCGACCCCCTTGGCTCATGGAGCGGACCCTCCCGGAATCGAGCATGCTGTGTGCGGGAACCCGAGAGCTGGCTGCGACTGTGACGACAATGACGACTGTACTGAAATCCTCTGTGGGTTCGGCAGCGACAACGACCGTACTGGAATACTCTGTGGGTTCGATGACGATGACTACTGTTATTGTATCCTTTGTGGGTCCAGCAGTACGTGACTATTGTTCTTGTATCCTACGTGGGTCCGGCAGTATTTGACTCTGTACTTGTATCCTACGTGGGTTCGGAAAAGTAGCTGGTCTTGTATCCTTTGTGGGTCCGACAGCTTAGCTGGTCTTGTATCCTACGTGGGTCCGACAGCTTAGATGAATCAGTGGCTACATCTGATCATCTATATCATCTTATGAAGAAGTATACCTATGTGAGATGTGTCTTGACTTTCAATCATTGTCTTCGATATGATTGTTTGGTTATCCTGTGTGGATTGGGTTGTGTTATCCTGTGTGGATTGGATTGTGCTTTCCTGTGTGGACTAGATCGAACTTGGGCTCAGATGTTGGAGCCGAATTGGAATTGATGACTTAGGTATATGTATGGGAATATACCTAAGTAGAGTTGGTTGTTACTTCGTGATTGTATATTTACTTTGTGGATTATCCTTTGTGGATTCTAGGAGACCTTTGGGGGTCTCGGGGTCCCTACTGAGTAGCGTATACTCACCCCTGCACGGTCTATGCCCGCACTACGTTGTGTTGGATGCAGACGACGGACAGCGCTGATCGTGGTTGAGGCTTGTGGAGCAAGTCGGTACCTGGAGGTGGACCACTGGGCGGGATGTACACAGAGCGGACGGCTGGACCCGAGGAGCTGAGGAGGCTATCTGTACCCACCCTTCAGGTGGGATTTCCAGCGGACGGCTCGGCATTTCTGCTTTACTTTTCAGTTTATGTACTTTCTTTTCAGTTGTACTTTACTTCAGTTGGGTTTGTATTCTGGCTCATTTACTTTCCAGCACTTACAGTTGTACCAAGTTTACTTAGTGTTTACTTTAGTTTGCTTACTCTGTGGTGTTTGTTTACTTTATAAAGGCAATGCCTTCCCTTTTTATCGGGATTTACGCCTTTGGTGCTAGTCATTAGCCTCTGGCCTATGGAAGGCGGGCTTGGGGTAGTCACGGCATGGGCCCCAAGGACGGGTCGTGACATGTGCCTTGTCTCTGTGTGTATAGGTTTAAAGGCAATGTCTTCCCTTTTTGGGTTTCACCTTTTCGGTGCTAGTCACCAGCCCATGGCCTATGGAAGGTGGGCTTGGGGTAGTCACGACACGGGCCCTGGAGGACGGGTCGTGATAGCATTGATATCATTTTTAGACAACTTTTTTTCTAGAATAATCATTGAAATAATAAAATAAGTTTACAACATACGCATCCATGGAGGAAGATTATAAGGGATCAAAATAACTGGATATATGCTATAACTAGTACTTAAAGTCTTGAATGAATTAAATCCATTAGTATCAAATCCCAAACTCACATTTTTAGGGTTTGTAGAGAAATTTGGATGTAAAGAATCAAAATATTTTCATGATGCTTAATCTCTTGTAAGATGCATAAACTCGTTGTCATTGTTTTCCATATAATTCCATGTAATATGATCTACAGTTTTAGATTATGTGAATAATATTTGTAATTGAGGTTTTAGATGAAAGTAACATAAAAACTTTGTGGTACTTTTATTTATCTACTTCTTCATAGTAACATATTCATTCATCCTTGTATCATTGTTCATTGATTTCCATCTACAAGTATGGAATCTTTTACACTTCTCTCTATCTAAATATTCTCCCCGATATAACATACAGTTATTGGTACATGCTTGTATTTTTTTTTATAATTTAGACCCAAATTGTTAATAACTTTATTCATATTATAAAATGATTCAAGGGTCTTAGCATTACCAAAATCAGCATGCAACAACTCTAATATCATGAATTTTTATTTATTTGTAATTATCCATAAACACTTGATATGGTACAATTTCACCAGAAATGACAACTTTGAATATTTTCCACACCCCTCATACAACTCTTGATTTATGTCTTTTATAAGTTTATAAAACTCATTTGATTGCTCTATTAGGTTTTCCCCTATATTAATATCTTCAAAATCAACATAAGAATCTAATAACATGTTATGATATTCATCTTATTGTGTTTTTATTCCCAAAGCATCAATAATTAAGCTATGAATTTCATTATCTACTACCGGGGAAATAGCTTGATGATTATAATGTTTGAAAAGTATCAAACTTTCTATAATGTTTGATTCACCATACCAAATTCATCGCACTTATCCAATAGGAAAAAATTTCAATGTCAAGTGTTCATAAACTTTGGCTCTTTTCAACCATCGTATAAAATTACAAGTAGGACATGGTCATTTAATTCTTCCATTTTCAAATTCATTTTCAATTGAAAAATCTAAAAATGTCTTGAACCCTTTAAAATATTTAGGTGTATTTCGAGGTAAGGTAATCCAACTTTTATCCATTTCTATACTATTTACAAATAACTATAAAAATATACAATATATTAGTGAAATAAAATCTTGTTTAAAATATAACAAATGATTAATATAACACCCTTATGAAACTAATAATAAAATATAAAATCATAATATATTATAAACTATAATAAAATTTTATATTTCACATCTATAAGAAACTACAAACATATATGTGAGAATAAATAAGCATATTGAATCATTGCAAGATCACACTCACATGCCTAGTCTTTTTCACACTACTCATCTATGAAAAAAAGATAAAATCTAGTTGATTTGGTTATTATTTAAAAATAATAATTAAGAAAACTAATATTATACTAAAATATTGCTCATGGTATATGTTCTCTTTCATAAAGACAATGCACAATGTCAAATATTAGGTAACAAAAATAAAACTAAAATTTTAGATTAAATTATGTCATTGAAAAAACAAAAAACAAAAAAAACTAAATAAATAAAATAGGGATCTATTAAGTTATATTTTTTAATAAATTCTATAAAAAATTAAACAATGATGATATTATCCAAATCCAATTCCAAATATACAGGAATAAAAATAGTTAAAACAATTAGTGAATGAATACATAAGTAGTGAACACTATACATGAGCAGTTGGCGGTGGTGTAACACATCAATACAAACTTACAATACATTCTCATAAAACAAATAAAACCAGAAATAGTGATTCATATAAATATAATTAATATTGTGATAACATAATTTCTAGATATAGGAATACATATCCAAAAATGGAAGATCAAATTGTGACATAATGAATTGATAATACAAATTTATACATAAAATATGAATCAACGGTTATAAAACCAAGCAAGAAATCTATATGCTAAGGCTGAGATCAAATGTAACAATTGGGCCTCATTGACAACACAGACACCCAGCCTTAACATGGTCGTCGGGTCCTAGCTTTTTAAGTACCACCAGTTGCCCCACAGACACATGGACCCCATCCTGGGGCCCACCCACATGCCCAAATGAGTCATGTGACTAATGACTATCCATAGTTAAGCGTGTTTGGCCTAGAGTAGTGATCAGGATGGATGACCTTCTGGGAAGTTTCTTAGGGTGTGTGTGGGTGAGGAAAAAGCACACTGGAAAGAACATGTATTGGCATGTGGGGACACTTGCCCAAACGGGTCATGTGACTAATAACTATCCACAGTTAAGCATGTTTGACATGGAGTAGTGATCAAGATGGGTGACATTATAGGAATTTTCCTAGGGTGTGTGTGAGTGAAGAAAAAACACACTCGAAAGAATATGTATTAGAATGTGGGAACACTCATTAGTTAGATGACCTGTTTGGGCATGTGACTACTGATGACTATCCCCATATGTCAACACGTGTTCTTTATAGGGTCATCTGACTAATGATTTTCCCCACATGTCAACACATGTTCTTCCCAGTTTTCTTTTTCCTCACACACACCCTATAAAATTTCCCAAAAGGTCACCCATCCTAATCACTACTCCAGGCCAAGCATGCTTAACTATGGAGTTCTAATCAGGTTGGGTCTCAAAAAGAAAGGTGCACTTTGTTAACATGAGTCATATCATTTAGTCATTTATCCCTTTATCAGTCTGGGATGTTATATTCACCCCCTTTAGAGCAAAACATCCTCATTGTGGACCCTACATCTCAACCAAGGCAGTGCCGCCACACTTAAAGTCGGGTTCCTCCTTTGATACCATTGTAACAACTGGGCCTCACTAACATCACAGGCACCCCACCTTAACATGGTCGTTGGGTCCTGGCCCACTAGGTACCACCAGTTTCCCTGCAGACATGTAGTCTCCATCCTAAGGTCCACCAGTTGCCCCGCAGACACATTCTCCCCATCCTAAGGCCCACCCCATGTGCCCAAACGAGTCATATGAGATGACTATCCTCACAAGACAACACATGTTCTTTCCAGTGTACTTTTTCCTCACTCTCACACACTCTGGGAAACTTCTCGGAAGGTCAGCCATCATGATCACTACTCCAGGTCAAGCATGTTTAACTATGGAGTTCTAATCAGGTAGGCTCCAAAAAAGAAAAGTGCACCTTGTTGAAATGATTCATATCATTTATTCATTTTAACCCTTTATCATTTGGGGCGTTACATCAAGGGGAGGGGAAGTCAGTGTCTAGGGGAGGGGAGAGCCTCATTGAGGGGAGGGTTTCATTGATGGGAGGGTCTGGTCAAGGGGAGGGGTGTTAGGCTGCAGAGGGGAGGGGGGAATAGTCGATATGGGATCGAGGGGAGGAGGAAGTAGGGGGTCACGACTGTAAATTTAGGTATTTATTGTTTGTGTTTTTTAATAATCACCGCTAAATGTTGATTTGGTGGCGGTTAATTAAGAAATTTCTGCTAATAATTAATAAATGATAGTTTTATGTAAATTGTTGCTAATAACTTGATGGATATTTGATTTTTGGTAATTCGTAGAACTTATATACAACAATCATGAATAAATAGATACAAATATAGAGTTTTATTTTATTGGTATTTTAGTCTTTTTGAATTTAAAGGTTTTGTAAATATATTAACAGGCTGATTTTTAGTTATGATAAATTTGAGAATAATATCTCCTTTTTGAAAAGAAACATAAAAAACAAAGGATATTAAAGATGAAAAATAAACAAAGAATAATATTATCAGGTTTGCTTTGTTTGTTTCAAAAGATATGAAAGTGATAAAATCCTCTTCCAGATATTATCTTCTAATAAACAAAAAGAAAATGGTTTTGATAGATGTATCCATGTACCAAATTTTCCAGCTATTAGTACTCTTATTTCCTTCCTAAAATGAAATCAATGATTTTCTACCCACACTTTCTTAGGTTTAGAAATGTTAGCGAACAAGACTTTTAGAACATACATTTTCCCAACTCCATGGTGTTTAATAAATGTAAGCTATTTATAAATATAATCTCTATAAGTTCCAAATGATTAAACCTTATTTAAGAAACATCCATTATTCCAATGACCTCCCCTTTGAAATTTAGTACAGAAAGGTTCACTTTTCATAACAAAATAATTGAATAAAAAATGCGACCTTCTAGAATATGAATAGCCAACTATGGATGAAGCTTTAAATGATTTTATTAAGTTTAAAAGTTTATCAAAATTATCCATTATATATATATATATATATATATAATTAAAAATAAACTTCTTCATATTTACAATCTTAGATTTTAGTTTTATAACCTCATCTTTATTATTAGAATATAGTGGAACAAAAATAGATTTAACTTTTAATCCAGGTGTGAGTTTAGAAATATTGTCATTAGCCTTAGTAAGATCTGTCTTGTATTGATCATATTATTTCTTTAATTTTTTTATATATTTTCTCCAAGATAGTTACATATTTTACTATTTCCTCAAATGATGGAGTGTCATATTCATCTTCTAAAGAATAAAAATAAGGAGACGTATAATCTAGAGACATATTTTTAAGAGATTCAAGAGTTACCTTAACCATAGAGCATGTTTCGCTCTGAGTAACCTTCGTATAAAAACCAATTATCTTCTAGTTTCCATCACTATCCAAACCACTAATATCATAAGATGGATCATCACTTGCACTCCAAGTGTTAGAAGTAGCTCTTAAAACTTTCTTTCCTGTATGCTTAAAGAATCTTATGGATTCCTTATCTTTATTCTTCAACCACTTATATTCTGGTCTAATATGATTGAGATTTTTAAACTCATAAAAAATAAACTTTAAAGAATCTTCTCTTCTTCAGGATCTTTAATGTTTGTCTCTTCTATTGTTATTTTGAGAATCCTTCTTTCTAACCATTTTTTTCATTTTTTTGAAAGTTGGGCAAATTCTCCTTCACTAAATTACACAATACAATAATCTAAATGATGTTTTGAAGTTTTCTTTAAAGTAGCAGCCTTTGATGTGGTAACTTTGGAAGTTGTAGTAGAAAATACAACTTTGTTCTTCTATTTTTCTTTCTCCACATATCACTTTAAATGATTCTTGTATTGCATTAATATTCTGATGAGAGCATCAAGACTCAACTTCATAAGATGCTTTATTTCATCGATATTTATTCTCTTCGATTATCATTCCTTCGAAAGCATATCAATGATCTTTTCACTAAATAATCATCATTAATCTCCTTACCACTAAGTGATTATAGTCCATTAACAATTTTCATAAATCATTGACGTGTTTTAGAAACTGGTTCTCTAGGTAGAAAATCAAAAGCTTGATAATCCACACACAACATCACTCTTATAGTCTCCAACACTTTTGAAGTTTTGAAAATTTTAATTTCCAATTTCCTTGAAATTTTGTTAGTCATATCACTATAAGATACATGATTGTATATGTTGAGTCATTGAACATGAAAGAGTATTACAAACTTTATAGTTAGCTTGATGTCATGCTCTCTCTCTGCAAGTAAAGTTTGTAATTTCTTTCTTTGGTATCTTGTAATTTCCGACCATCGTCTAGTAATTATACACTTTGGTATTAATCACAAAATCCTTCATTATATCTCTATAATACTCGTAATCACATCCATAAAAGGTGGGTAGTTTACTAGGATTCATATTTTCTAAGGTTCAAATAGGTAATTTCTCCATGAAAAAAAAGTTTATTTTATCTTCTATGTGTTAGTATAAGGAAAATGATACTTGCTTTAATATTGGATGTTGTTCTATTATGGCAGCTTTAAGAAGATTTGAATTAAAGTTTTTACAAACTTAACAATTTTTTTCACTCTAGGTAATGTATAATACAGAAGATACAAGTTACGAACTAATCATGGTAACAACACATAAAAGCAGTGAAATGTAAATGATTTGAAATATAACACTTAATAGAATATTAATGTTAATGGAATAAAAGTATGATATACAACACATAAAGTAAACAATGCAATGGAGTTTCAGATAACAATTTTCTTCCCTTGAGAAAAGTATATTAAAGAATATAATAATTATTATCCCCATAAATCTTCACTTAAAATCTAAACAGTTGGGAGGATCAATACCAAGATCCAAAGGATATGCAAGTTCTGGAATGGAACCCTCTTCGATCAAATGATTGGAAGCACAAGTTTTATCCTCATACTTCTTTGATCTATAGTGATTGATGGCTCAAGTTCCTATCCCTGGAACTTCTTTGACAGAGGTTGGCACAAGTCCTATCCCCATAATTCTTCAAACACAACAATTTAGAAATAGTAGTTCCCATCCCTAAAACTCTTCAATCACAAGATGATCGGAATCAAACAATTACAACAGGAAACTTAAAGCCTTTACAATGAAACCTCACATAAACATAAGCTCTAATATCACAAAAAAAAACACAAATTAAATAACTCAAACACTGAGGTAGTGTCTAGCTCTCGAATGAGGGTGTTCCATACAGGTTTCGGGCATAAAAAAATCATGAGATGGTTCGTGCCCAACTTTGCTTTTTTCATGATCGATGGTCAATCTGAGATTTACACAACGATAAACATCATAATATATGGAATTGAATAAAAAAACATACAAGGGATAGAACGCTAGAACCAAAGAGAGGATCATCACATATTATTTATAATTAATTTAATCAATTAAATAATTACCTTGTTGAAATTCTTTCTTCATTGATAGATCTGACAACAGATCTACGTTGTGCGGTCTTTGCATTGTAGGAATCAAAGTATATTCCCTCTAGCTGTGATCCACATGTGTTCCACAAATCTCAGAACAACGTCGTAGGAATCTCTGGGTGCTAACACAGAAGATCTTATTGCTTGCGTCATCCGCCTTTGATTGCCTCGAGAACTGCTTCCAAAGCGTTCTCCCTGATCTCTCTTGACTTGAGAGTGGGAGGTGGAGGAAGACTGCTCTCCATCCTTGGGAGTATTATTGGAGAAGGAAGCTCTCTAGGTCTTGAGAGGATTCTCCAAATCCATTATGCACAACCAAAATAAATGAATTGTCTCTTCTTGAAAATAATATAATTGGGTTTATATATCGCTAGGGTTAGAAATAAATAATTGCACAAGTTCCTCTTATTATTTATTTAATCCCCTGCAGAACCCCATTTCTAAAATAATAATAACATTATTTCCCATTATTATTTATTTAATCCCTTGCAGAACCTCATGTTTAAAATAATAATAACATTATTATTTCCTCGACATGCACTTAACTTACAAATTATCCCTCGCTCTCTATGGGAACCGGCTCAGGCTCGAGTCCTGCCAGACTCAGACACTGTGCATTTTATACACAGGGCGATTCAAAGTCATTTGCTTAGCTGGGGAACATGCGGCGTGCTATGGGCCTAGCGGGGGCCCCCAGTGGGAAAGTGAGTGTTACCCTTACACATGTTTTGCCCCCACGGGGGTGGCCTAGTGGTTAGGGTTGAGGGTTGTTGTCGTCAAGTCTAGTGTTCGATTCCCATTGGTTGCAGGGTTCGACTGAGGTAATTTCACATTGCGTGATTTAACACCTCGACAGTGCGGGGCAGCGTGGGGAGGCCAGTTTTACCTAATCGGGTTGTGGTTAGCATTCGAGACTGAGGGCCCGGTACACCTGCAAGGGAACATGCTATGTTGGGAAGAGCATTAATTGTATAGTTCTGCTAGGGTTTCTGTACAAAAAAACTTGCAAATTAAATTAAATTTTATTTAATCAAATAATATTCAGTGTGTATTATTTATCACCGAACCATTAAACTCGGTTCGTTATTCCTCCACAATATTTATCGGGCCTTGAATAATGACGATTTATTTATTAAATAAATATCACTGTATTATTTGCCAATAAATAAATAAATATTATATTTACTAGATAATAAATAAATATTTATTAAATATTCTGCTCACATTATATTCTCTCAAATAAATGGTGACAGAATATGTGCGACCAAGCAAACATGAATAATTATTAAACCATGTGCGGGAATAATATTTATTCAACTTGTTAAATAACAAATAATAATATATCATTTAACCGAGATTTTGGATATACTTAGTGCGTGACCCTCTAGACCTCTTTCTTAGTGGCATTCGGCGAAACAGCCTAAAGTCCAAGGTTAGCGTCTAGCAACATGCCAAGACACCCATAGAGAAAGAAGTTAAACCCACAACGACGTAATATCTCATACAGAATTTTACTGTGTAATGTTATCTTTTTATCATGATATCTCTAATCAAGCAGGTTGCATGTCGATGTCATCAACCTATGTGCTCAATGTGTCTTTCTTTGACTTCCCGAAAAACAAACTTGCCTATATAATACCATGACCATGAATTTATTTAGGTTATATCATTTCCATCAAAGGGTCTGAGATATAAACTTCCGTTAAAGAACACAAGAGAAAAATCTTTTATCACATTATTCATTAATGCAATATTACTTGTGACACACCCAGCGTATCGTACCTTGTTGGGAACATATGACGTCACATTTTTCGTCAATATATCAAAGTACGCGACTCATAATACTCATTAATAATAATCTTAAAGTCTAAAAAAGATACACATATCTGCAGATAGGAACATCCAATGACACATATAAATATGGATTTCCTACCAACGAGTCTTGTTCTCATAATATCCTACATTTGATATTACCAATGGTGTACACCATGAGAAGGTGTCTCAAATTCTCATGATTCTCCACCTCTAATAGCATGTATCACATGTGTACCTCAAATGATACCATCCGCCTATAGAACGTGTATTTAAGAATAGTGTTGTGACACTTATAGTTTCTCATCATAGAGGGAAACTGTTGTGACCTTTTAGCGTGACAGTTACTCTTAGGTCATCGTCACATACTATGTTATGCAAAAGAATAATCATGATGTGATAAGTAGTTTATTAATATTCAAAACTATAAATACATGTCATCATTAAGTACACAAAAGTTGGCTCTAAGGAACCAACTCCAGCATTCCAGCATTTGTTCTTTGAAGCCTCGGTCTCCTATTTATAAACATTGAGCGTGATAAGTTTGCAACTCTAAACTCCGAGATCTTTGGGTACGATTGTCACTTAACAAACTTGGAGATTCCAATACAATCATCCATTTTACGGAGGTTCATGTGACTTTACAATGTTCTGAAATATACATGGGTCAGAATAAGCTTGTCCAAAACTTGTGATTCAAAAGTTAAAACTGCACAAAAACATAATTAACAAAAACCTCAAGTAAGTACAAGTAATATATTGACCGATCATCCATTTCATGACGCTCCAGTTGACTTTACAATGTTTTGAAATATATGTGGTTCAGAATCAACTCATCCAAAACTCGTGATTCGGAAGTTAAAACTTCACAAAAACATAATTAACAAAAACCTGAAGTAAGTACATGTAATGCATCGAGTGTGTTGTAATTCATCAAAACAACATATTCAAAATAAATCATTTTAGGAAAATAACTCAACTGTTAAAGGCATGAAGATCCTTGTGTCACATGGTATGACATACGATATATGGCGTCGTTTGCATGGGCTACTACCATGTCTCCCAAACACTGTCATCAACTATGAATCATATAGACGATTCATTTATGATATGACAAACATATTATGATCGTTGAAACGTTCAACGATCATAATACTTCAAAAGGTGTATGTTATTGATAAAGTATATCGGATCTCAAATGTTGGTAGTCGACGCTCGACTTCCCTCGTTGTATAAATGTAGTTTATATAAAAGACTAGATCCTCCTATTAGTGTGGCGGTCATTCTTCAAGCTAACCCAAAACTCTCTTCCTCTCTGATCTCCATTTGTCTTCGAGGAAAAGGTGTTAACAAACCTCTAGAGACTGAGGGATCCTCTCGCAGCATACAAGAATTCTAACAGTCGATGCACTGTCTATGGAGGCAAGAGTTCAAGTGTTGTTGCTCGGTGATCTTCTTTAAACATACTCTTTTGAGAAGGAGCATATTGAAAAGGAGGTGCGCCTATTTATTTTATGTTATTCATTTACATGTTGATTTGATGATGATAGATCTAGTTATTATTGAGTTTATTATGTTGTTATGAGCATGTGATATTCTTACAAAACCCATCCAATACAAGATAAATGAATGTGTTGAAAATTCCAACACATTTAAATATTTGTTCATAAATTTGAAAATTTAAAATTTATTTACAATCATGAATGACAGCGGGGTGGGTAATCGTGAAATCTTGGATACCCGACTTGTTTAATTTTTCAAAACTCGAATTTGTCTATAATCTGTTTATTTTTTAAAATCATTACTCTAACCCTAATATATTATAATTTGAAATACTTGTTTAACTATCCTAACCCATTGTTATACCCATTTATAATTTCAAATTCTTAAAATTCATTTATAAATCTAAAACGAATGGATATAAAATTAAATAAATAAATTTATAATTCCATCATCATTTTAAATTATCCAGTTCATGAGTTATTAATAATTAATTTAACCCTATTTAAATTTAGAATTCGCTTATAAATGTACCATGAGCTTAAATCAAAACAAATAAAATAAAATTTATTATTATTTTTAAATATACAGTTAATAAATTAATAATAACTAATTTAATCAAGGGTGGGAACCTTTATGTTATTATTCTAACACTCGCATAATATTAATCAGGTTTTGAATTTAGTACCCTAACCCTATAAAAACCCCATTAATAAATATCATAATCCCATTTAATAAAAAAAACGTGATTAAAAAACGGTCACCATTTCAATCGGACGGCGTTCAGATTCAATGAAATGCATGTCTTCCCCCATCCGTGCAGTAATTTCGAAGGCGACGTCGATTTCGGCTTCGATTTCTCCCGGACACCCCAATTGGAGAGGGCCGCCTCTTCGGGGTATCCTCGCCGCCTTCACTACGCTCAATCTCCGACTTCATCATCAGTGTTCGAAGGCGCCTCTCATCCTCCGTCCGTTACAAGGAGGGCCGCCTCTTCGTTCGTGAGTGCTATCTTTCCCTTTTCCTCTCTCTCGCCATGAAGGTCATGCCCCTGTGGCTCGAATCCACAGATTTTTGGTTTGTAAACTGCAAGTCACCTCCCCGGATCGTTTTGGCGATGTTTTTCATCCTGAAAAAAATGTTTGGACCCCCCTTTTCCCACTCCAGGCTTCCCCTTTTCCTTAACCGTTTTCCCTCCTCTCCTTATATAAATTGCTTTGCGAATTTCTACGGTCTTTGTTGTTTTCTCTCTAAATTCCCTCCAAATTGACAGGAATTTTAACCAAACAGATGACGCGCTACTCGACCAAGGTAATATCTTCCTTTGGTTCCCCGCAGGGAAAATGACCATTCAGGACCAAACCAGGCAGTTAATGCTAGTTTGGGACCAAAAACATGAGAAAACACCAATGAAGTACCAAATTTTTAAATAAAATGAGATTCCACCTTAGTCTAAAATGTGGGAGGTCCTTAACTGGAATCAAGGGCCTGTTTTGGTCCTGAGATGTTTATTTAAATTTTATAAGTTTTTTTATTGTTCCTGTTTTTCTTATTTTCAAACTTTTGTAGGGTTTGTGCTTCACTCGGGGTGAGGGTCAATACATTATTATTAGAATGTATTCCCCCCAACCTCAACAAGTCTTCACTGCCTAACATATGGATATTAAGAAAGCCAGTTAATGATAGTCTAAGTAATTGAATTTGTATGAAAGCATAATTTTATTTTCATGTTTGCCCCTAATTAAAGCTTCTACTTGTGTTCTTAGCTACTCTATTTTCTCTCTCACAATCTTCATGTATAAAGGAATGAACGGTTCCTTCATTTTTTTGTTGAAACATGTTTATAATGGGTATTTAAGGGAAAAATACAATTAATGTTCTTGACGATTTTGAGAAGTTACTTATATTTTAGCCCAGAAAAACTCTCCAATGAGTTGCTTTTATTTGAGACCAGAGGGGGTAAAATAAGAGGACTGTTTTATTCTCCAAAGCAATAAAGATGGAAAATTGACATTTTATACAATATAAAAACCAAAACAACAGTGGAGGTGTTTTGGTGGTCCAAAATACAAGAAAAAGTAGTTCATTTTTTTTCCACAATTGACTTTCATTAATTAAAGTAGTTCATTTAATTTTTTTTCACAAATGACTTTCATTAATTATGAGAGAGGGAATCATATAAATGTTTAATCAAGGGTATTTTATAGAATACATTATAATTTCCAATGAATTCCATGTATCCTGTTTGTTTTATCCAATTTTCTTAATTATCGTGAGACGGTTATTTTTTCCTTATTTTATTGACTGGAGGTAGTAGCCGACTTTATCCTTTTCCTCTGGCATCCATGGCACAAGCCAAGCTGTTGCTTGGATATTATTTGACTCGAATTGATTTCAAGAACGAGACACTGAAAATCTTTGAAATGTTTCACATGTTTTCTTTTTTGTTAACCACTACCTTTGATGCACAAAAAGTATCGAATTTTAGTTTTTTTCACAATTTAATTATGCGAGATAACGTAGTTTAAATGTTCAATCAAGGATGTTTTTGACAGTGCATCATATTCAGATAATTGTTTCTTTGGTTTCTTATTATTAGACCTACATTAATAATTGTTGTTTTTCCCAGTAATTTGTGTCATTTATCTTTCAATTTACCAGGGATTCTTCAGTGATATAAGTCTTCATTGATATGCTTACCATAATTTTTAAGACGGCAGTGTTTTCTATAAACATATGCTCAGGTTTCTGATGAATGAGTCTCCGGTCCACTGTCAAGCCAGGTTAAGTTTCTCTAATCATGAATGCTAATTCACTATTTAGTTGACTTTTTCTGTTTTTTGTATTATTTGTGTATTATATATGGAAATTTATTGTTGTGAATCTGGTAAGGAGTTCCCATAATCTGAAATCTGATAAGAGCTTGAATCAAGGTATAGCGAATCATTATATCTCTGAATTGGTGTTTATATATGTCAAATGTTTGCTTCATGATTAATAAATTACATGTTTTTTAAGCAGGAGAGTTCTTATAGATTGAAGTGTGGTGGAACCCATCATGGCCAGAATAAAGCCTCAAGCCCTGCTACTTCAGAGCAAAAAGAAGAAAGGGCCAACTCGTATTAGTGTCACTACAATTATCCTGTGCAACTTGGTCGTTGTGTTAATTGTACTGTCCTTCGTAGCTACGTACAGACATTGGTCTAAAAGGTCATTTCTTTTTATCATGAATGCATCCTTCTGACGTTTCTCTCTTGTATCGGAATGGCATCCTGATATATCATTTAAATTAATCTATTACTCAAAGAGGACTGGTTTTGTTGCTTTAACACTGGACTTCCTACATATATTCTTCCAGGCAAGGGGACCAAACTAAAACCGAGATATCAGTACATGAGGTAACACTTTTGGGTTATTTCTTTAATGTCCTAATCAATCTGTATGATCTTACTGTTATTTTTATTAAGCTTAATTTCATCTTTGACAGGACAATGATGATTTTACTGACTCAAAAAAGTACGATCTTCCTGGTTATGCCGTAAGTTTTCCTGCCACTCATCCCTTTTGTTAGAGTATCTAAGTAATTAGGTAATAGGTTTATCCTATTATGAAAGTTTTATAAGCATTTCACACTGGCTAATTCGTGCAAAACAGGTCATTTTACTGTTATTTTATATGCTCTGCCTGGGGCATTTTTGTCTTTTGATTTTGATGGTATTATTTGTTTGATTTTGAAGACATATTCTCCAACAACAAACAAGCCTTAAATCCAATTAAATGGGGCCAACTACATGGATCTAACGTCTCCAATTAGCTGTATTGTAGACCATATTTTCATTGAAACCATTTAGAACAAGTTCATCTTGAATGATTTGTTTAGGAGTCTTTTTAGGTCTACCTCTACCTCTTTTAATAAGAGAATTAGTCATTAAGCTTACCCTATTAAACGTGTCTAAATGTAGTGGAAACTCGAAACCCATTAAGCCAATTTGGATCATTTGGTAGATAGGATAGAAGAATAAAATGAATGAGTGCAGTTGATGACAACTACTTAGCAACAATCCACTGGTTCTTGCCTCCAAAGGTAATCCACCGCTGTAGAATCTCCAATCAATTTTGGAAGGATCCTCTTTATCTCCCAAAGACAGGCGAGTATTCCCTCAGTTAACTAAACAAGAAGAATAAGAGAGTTTAGACTATGATGTATTGGAGTTGAGTGCCTTGCAAATGATGCCCAAAACTCATTTTATATGCCTCCAACATTAAATGAATCATTTTATATGCCTCCAACATTAAATGAAGGAGCCTTCACAAATTCAAGTGTTTCTCAAACGCTCGGTGAACTCTTGGCTGTATATGTTACACTCCTTTAATGTATGCTTGATTTATTGCAAGCGATCATTGAACACTCCAACAATCATTATACATTATTTCCATTATCACATAATGTTTAAACCAAAGATAATGATAATCCTGTGAAAGAAACTCGAACCTGCAATATCCCATATCGCAGTGATATTGCCTCCTGCGATATCCCATGCTGCTCACAGCCATACAGTCCATATTGCGGGGATATTGCCCATATCATAGTGATATGGGCTTTATGTGCAAAACACTTTCATTATTTTCATTTTAACATGTTCTTAGATATCCAGCATATTTTTTAAACCTCATTTCCTTTTCACTTCTTTTGAAAACTTTTCCAAAGTACCAACCAAGACACGGACTTTTAATGTAGCTGCTTGCTATCTTTCCTTCATTGAAATATATTTCATTGTACTTAAATGCTGAATTTGGTAGTTACTGCTTACATAATGAATGCGTTTACTTGAGGTGTTTGTTTCACTCCATGCTGTAGACACTAAATACATCTAAGGGTTCTATAACAGTCGAGCTTCACAAGGAATATTCTCCCGAGATCGTGGACAAATTTCTTGACATGTGGTGAGTACGTGCATGCGTGTTTCCCTTGTATTATTAATACTTGTTTTATGAATCCGTGATTTGTTGATGGCAACTAATAACCCATTTGTTTATATGCCCTTGAACTGCATTAAAACATTACGAAAATCCCGAAAGCTTTAATCCTGCTTAGCTTAGGTGAAATTGTTTACGTTTATTAAAAACTGGGCTATTGTCAATCATCGTTCAAAAGAAAGATTGAAAACTATAAAAAGGTGTTTTCAAAATTTTATTCTAATTGTTAGTTACCAACCTACATAAAAAACTAGTCATAGATCTTAAAGGTAAAAATATTAAAACATGAACATTTAAAACAAAAACCATAATGCAAAATTTAATTTCTAACTCTAAAACCCAAAAATTCGAACCTTAAACTGTAAATGTTTCACCTAAACCTTTAGCCATAAATTATGAGCCTTGACTTTCATAAAACTCTAAATTTTAAAATCCTTAATCCTTAAATCATAAAACCCATGTTTTTTTTTTATATTTTCTTATATGTAAAATTTTATCATAATTTCATATTATTTACCGCACATCATTTTGTAATATTAATCAACCACGGTAGTTTTTGATGCTAATATATTTTAAGATTTTTTGATTATCAAAGGTTAATGAAAATTAAAGTTCAATATACATAATAATTATCATATTAAAATATTAATTTTAAAGTTATCAACATTGATACAAGCATAACGTATATATAATTTATTTTAAAAATATCATCTCCGGTTCAATTTAGAAGGAAATTCAAGGTGTTTTCATGGTTCAAATTATAAGAAAAGGCAGTGCATTTAATTTTACTCCCCATTATGAGAGAGAATACTGTATAAATGTTTAATTGAGGGTAATTTTTGAGAATATATTATAATTTGTGAGGAATTCATTGTGTCCAACCAATTAACCGATTTCCTTAAATTGTTTGAAACAATTATTCTTTCCTTAAAATTTAATTGGAGGTAGTAATTTTATTTTAAAGAAATTCCATGTTTATAGTTTTTGTTTTGAAAAAAAAATAAAAAAATAGGATTAAAACTTGAAAAATTAAAATCTGAATACTGAAAAACTAACAACAAAACCAGTCTAGTTATTAAAATTGATTGATGTTGTAGAAAGAGTAGGCCTTGAAACCGTTCATCTTGAATGAAGACGGAACAATTTATTTATAGTGGCAGACATGAGAATACAGGACCCACGATAGATTAGCAATACAAATTTCAAACAGAGGAAAAAGGGGGATAGTTTAAACCTAATCAATACCCATATTTTAAATATCTAAATAACATATGGGATTGGATGCATAATCTTAGTTATTAATGACACGCGTCATCACAACAAGGCTAGCGCCAGACACTGCTGAGCCACGCAACTGCTGCGCCATGGTGCATTTGGGATGGCGCGCTGTGGTGTAATATTGCTCTCGCAACGACGCCATCCTATTTTTTTTTTGCATCGACAGTACACCCCCTTCCTCCCTGACGCTGCACAACCAGTGACCTTAAATTTCTTTCCGCGATCACAGCAACCCAACCATACCGCTTCGATTACAGCAACCCATTTTGACTTCTTCGAGCACTGCGGCCCAGCCAAGCCAGCCCATCCCGGGCAGGCGGTGCCTGATCTGCTTTTAGCGACCCAGCC
This sequence comes from Viscum album, assembly GCA_963277665.1. NCBI lineage: Eukaryota > Viridiplantae > Streptophyta > Magnoliopsida > Santalales > Viscaceae > Viscum > Viscum album. The sequence continues at coordinate 493,495,660 of OY728159.1, read as the reverse complement.
ACCCACTTCGTCCTCTACTTTCTTCCTGTGTCCAAGAGCAACAAACTAGTCCAAAACCAGCCACGTCATAGCTTCCAGCTGGGGGTCTGCGTTACTGTGTCATTTTCCTCTATTTTTTTTGTTTCTATTCTGAATTTTTTTATGTTTTATTATTTCCTCTACTATTTTTTTCTTTTGTTTTTTTATTTGATTTTTTTTTGTTCTGTATTTTGTTTTTTGTTCTGTATTTTTATTCCAGTACTGTATGAGTGAAATTGTTGGTTTTGTTTTATTTTTGATGCATGGAGTATTAATTATTGACACAATCTTTAATATCTATCCATATGTTATCTAATTTATTTTTTGTTATTGTTGCTATGTGCTTATATGTCCTATGTGTGCCGTAAGTCGATATTGCCACGCGCCGTGCGCCGCGCAATGTGCTTTTGCGGCAGGGGCCCTTGTCGCCATTATGCGCCATGCACCGTAAATAACTATGTTCATAATTAATGATTCTATTTTAAAAAATTGCAATGTCCTTCAAATTCAGTTGACATTCATCATGATGAATAATGACCTTGAATTCAGTCTTTTCTGCTAGTCCTGCTGTTAGGAACGAAATAAAACATGGGGATCTTAAAGCAAACGGAATTTGGGTTGGATTTTGTTGTATTTCAATTTAAATACACCGCAATGGAACTTGAAAGATCAGATCACCTTGGTTTTGCAGTCAAAAGGGGTACTTCAAAGGCGTTCCTTTCAATCGGGTCATAAAGCACTACGTGATTGAAGCGGGAGGCTTGCATGATGCTGGAACTGTTGAAGACTGGACATCCAGGACCAAGCTTCGGGGTCGATTTGCGATCAGGTTTCGTTGATCTAATCCATTTCCTTCTGATTCATGTTGTTGTTGGCCATGTGTTAACCTTTACTGATGCAAGTGCAGCCCGAAGCATGATGCGTTCATGGTGGGGACGTTCAGGACGAAGCAGGATGCCAAAGGGTTCCAGCTTTTCATCACAACTGCCCCGATACCGGACTTGAATGACAAGCTTGTGGTGTTTGGGAAGGTTATACAGGGCGAGGATGTGGTGCAGGTTGTGTTCATAAATATGGTTTATGCATGTTGATAGGTTTCTGTGTTGATTTGCGGGTAAAAAATGTGATGCAGGAAATAGAAGAAGTGGACACGGATGAGAACTACCAGCCTAAATCGCAGTTGAGGATCTTCGGCATCACACTGAAACGTCATGTTTGAAGGCTGGTAATCCTTGTTTGCCCGGTCTTGTTTATGGTGGACATGGCTTTTTGTTTTGTTATTTGCCTCTGTGATTGAGGATGGGGTAGATCTTCTGTTCTTTCTGGGCTTTGGTTTGTTTGTTATATCAAGGTCTTGTTTGGCTGGGCAGAAACAGAAACAAATAGAATGGAAATGAAAGACCACCTTTAGGCCCCGTTTGGTACGCCAGAAAAGCCGGCCAGGAAACGGAAATCTGCCTAAGTCGGATGGAAACTGGGTTATGGAAACGGAAACCATATTTCCAGACAATAATGTCCTAGTGATATTTTTTGAATTCCAACTATATCCCCTTATCATCTTCCCTGTCGCACCTGATCTCTCTACCGGATCAATCCTTGCTGCATCGCCCCTCCTGCTCGGCGTTGACAGCATCGCCTCCCCCAAGCTGAACCCGTCACTATTGGCATCACCTCCCCCTACTGATTCAGTTGCTACTGACATCGCCTTCTATCCCTTTCGGCATCTCCTCCCCTTGAATTCGTTGCAGCCGACATCTCACTCTGCATCGGCCCCAGCATCCCTCTGCATGATCAAATTCTGCCGACAACACTCCTGCCCAATGCCAGATAAATCAGAATCATCGCCGGCATCACTCCCCTTCCCATGTTGTTGTTGGTATAACCCCTGTTGAACTTGTAGTCACTGGCACCCTCAGGGTGCAGCTTAGTGGTAGCTGACTCTGTGGGTTTTGGTAAGGTCTCGAGTTCAAGTTTCACAGAGTACATCCCTTCATTGTATGTTTTTCTTTGTACTGTAGCCCCTTTCCCCAAATAATCTTAGGCTTTGGTCCAAACTTTTATTACTGTTAATGCAAATTGAAACCAAATTCCATTTCCTGTTTACCTTTCTTTTCCATTTCCATCAAAAGGGCTTCACATTTATCCCATGATTTTGTTCTATTTAGGTCTTGTTTGGCTGGGCAGAAACAGAAACAAATGGAATGGAAATGAAGCATCCACTTTTACTGCACAGTTTTCCCATGATGTATGTTATGGAAAGACTTTTACTGCACTAATATTAAGGTATTGTTTGGCCAGCAAAAACAGTAACAAATGGATTTGAAATGAAAGACTCTTTTAATGCACAGGTATCCCAAGATATATGTGAAGGAATCCAAGCACAATGCAAACGTTCGTTTCAGTTTTTCAACCGTATGTGTCATAACATAAGACTTAGTAACAGATCTTCATATGACAAAATTGAAGCATTGGAAACGAATGATAAATTGATATCTTGATGGAACGACACGATCTCGTTGCACTATCTATCTTTAGATTGTTGTTGCTCGGAGGATCCAATGCAGAACCTCTTTAGATGGTCAACATGTGTACAAAACTCTTGGATCGTCATCGTATAGCTTTTTTGTGCTATCGTATAGCTTTAATGAGTTCAATTTGTGGAGAAATTGAACCGTTATTCTTCATCTTTCTCCTTGTGAGTACTCTAAATTCGTGCAAGAGGGTGACCATTTTGTTTTTGGGCTAAAATCAGGGTTTTATACTTAGGTTTAAGTTTCTTTTAATTGCACCTTAGCCTCTTAAAAACTTTGCATAAAACCGACCCATTAAACCACTAATGACTTAGTTAACTTGTCGTAAGCGTTGTGAATATTTCATCATTGTCACTCATATGTCATGTCACTCATTAATGATGTAGGCATGCTAAAACAGGTCTGGGCCTGCGACCCGTGGATACGATGCGTGCTAGGCCCATGTTTTTTTGCTTGTTTTCTAAACGAGTCTAAAGAGAGAGAAGAAAATATGTCTTTATTTGTGTGGGCAAACTCGTACGGTCAGAGCTTAGCCCACAGGTCTATAAAATCCCTAATTTTTTTTGAGATCCCATTCTCATCAATACCTTCCCGCCCAACATTTCCTCTCCCTTTCCCGCCCCTTCGCTCTTGATCCTTGTCTCATCCCCATCGCTTCCCGCTCCTTGTCCCATCCCAACGCCCATCTCGTCCTTCCCTCCTACTCTCCACCCCACTCAATCCCCACCCTATATACCTGTTTGCCTAGAGACGCTACCAGTCAATCCCCGCCCTCTATTGTGATGTGATGTGTAATGTGTTTTTTTGTTGTCTTGATTCTCCCTATGTGCGCCACTTTGCTTCTCAATGATCGACGAATGTCAATGTTGTTTTTTCTATTAGATGATGGTTGCCGGAGGTGGTGTCAACTTTGAGCTGGCTCGTGTATGAAACAGATCAAAAACATGCAACGTTTAAATGCGGGCCTAGGTTCGTACGGTCTTGGCCCATTTAGGCCCAACTCATCAGTTTTGTATTGCTATGTGATGAAACATGAGCCACCAACTCGCCTAGTTCCTCTCAAATACGTTTAATGAACCTTGACTAATTAACATTCTCTTGAAAAAACTGTTTTCTCATATTCACCTTTTTTAACATAAATAACTTGTGAATACCTTGTGAAATAAATTCAATTCTAATTATTATAAATCTGAAAAACATATTATTGAATTTATTCGTTCACACTCGAACATTCATTGACCCACATACATTGGGCCCACTGCATTTTAAACTCCAATTCATTCGAAGCAGTGAAACTTCTGGATACACTTTGCATGTGATCTTCTAGGCCCTCATCTCGATAACATTGAGTTATACTCATAAACCAAGAGTAGTATTTAGCAACACATCATGACTCTTAAAGATATAGAAATAAGTTATATTTACGACAACCTTCTACAAACACTTATTATGCAATATAATTTCTCTCTCAAGATATCTTATAAATCAAGATGCATACTTCATGTCATCATCTTTTCATGCTTTATTTATCTTTGTTTGACTATATTGGATGAATTTTCCATTACCCACCATGACCATGGATTTAGCCAAGGCACTACCATCTTAGTCAAATGGTTAAAGATATCTTCTTCCTATACTCAGAAGCAACAAATCAAGTCTTGATCATTCAATCATTGTCATACCCCTAACGACGCACCCGACACTAGCTACCTTTCTACAAACATAAATTCTCGTGGTTTTCGTCATGCATCTAAGTACATGGTTGAATGATACACATTAGAAATGATCTCAAGTTAAGAGACCAATACACATGCTCATAGATAAGAACATCCAATGACCCCTGAAACATGTAGTGTTTCTATCGGCGGGCCAGTCTTCATGATATTATACTTAGGATCACCACACATGCTCATAGAGAGGAACATCTAATGACCTCCGAAACATGCAGTGTTTCTATTGGTGGGTCAGTCTTCATGATCTTCTATACTTAGGATCACCAAGTACGAATTTCATGAAAAGAAGTCTCAATACTTATAAGCCCCAAACACCCAATATACATATTTCATCTGTGTCACAGTAGTGTGAATAAATATGGTTGTAATAACTCAGGTTTTGACCTGTAAGACTTTACAATATTTCTAAGAATATTTCTGAAGCTAGGTGATGAGTCGACGCGAGATTCTGGGGCCCGAAGAGCCTCGACGCAGTGATATTAAAAATATTTTTGTCACGTGAGTGCATTTTCTTTTGAAATGTGGAATAACTCCCGAGTGGAGTCTCAAATTGGAATTCTAAGACCGCAGTTGAGTTCAAAACATCGTGTTTACCCTAGGCGCGACATAAAATTTGTCAGCGCTAGGAGTTCGGTCAAAGGTGAGTTGGCGATGGGGCGTTAAAAGGGGAGTTAATTGATTTTAATTGATTAACATCAATTTTCCTCCCCCCAACCCTTTGGTGCGCGTAGCAACAGGAGAGGCGCAACCCTCTCCCTCTCCCCTTTGGGTGACGGACGAAACTAAGCTGAATCGAAGCGACAAGATGCCGCCGATCTCCGTTCTTGGTGTCGATCATCATTAGATCGAGGAGTAGCATGATCTGGATGTTGTTCTACACTCGAAGCTTCGACGTTTCGCCATCGAGGTAAGTGGATTTGAGTTTTAGTCCCAATCCCCTTTGTTATGTATTGTTTTAAGGTTGTAAAGCCCTATTACGATTGCTAGAGATCCCTTTTTAGTTGATTTGCATGTTTCAAGGGAAACTAGGGTGAATCAGGTGACTCGTAAGGTGATTCCCATCAGAATTACCATTTACATGACTTGTAGTCCATTGTGACACGCCGTATGTTCTTCCTGTTCGGGGAAGATGGATTTTGGGGACTACACGCCGTGTATCGGTGTTACACTCCGTGCAATGACCCCATTTTGTGTGGCTAGAGGACATGACAAGGGTAGCCATGTGATGGTACATGACCATGTAGAACTACAAAAACAAGGTACATGGGCATGGGGTGCCGGACATGGGCGTGAGAAAACAACACGATCAAATGACCGTTTAGCCTGGGCATGTCATATACCTGGTGGCACAACTAGAAAATGAAGCTACTGCCACAGACCTATAGCCACAATTTTAAAAGTGTGGCTATAGGTCTGTTTACTATTCCCTATAGCCGCGGTTTTCAAAACCGTGGCTATAGAGCATTTTTTTCGAAGCCCTATAGTCGCGGTTCTCTAAAACCACGACTATAGGGTTCCCGGGCTTCCGCAAGAACAAAAATTGCCGCTAAAAATTTGGCGGGAAGCCCTATCGCTACGGTTTTGAGGCTATTCCCATGCTTTTTATTAATATATATATCATTATATATATATATACACACGAATTGTCGTGTGGTGTAGTGGTGAGTACGCTGGATCGCAAAGGGAAGGTGTAGGGATCGAAACTCGTCAGTGACATTTTTTATTTAGGCTATTGCCACGGTTTAAACCGTAGTTATAGGTCAAATGCCACAATGACCAATTTCAAGGCCTATTGCCACGGTTTTCAAAACCGTGCAATAGGCCAGGATCTACTGCCATGGCGATAACAGCCACAATTGGCCAAAACCATGGCTGTAGCCTACGACCACCGTTTTGGGGCCTATTGCCATGGTTTTAAACCACGACAATAAGCCTTTTTTTTTCTAGTTGTGTGGTACACGTCATATGTGAGGCACGACTGGCCGAGCCATGTGGAGGAAACACACGACCGAGAGCTAGGTGAGGCAGGACACGCCTGTACGGGTTGTACAAGCCATGTATGCCTACAAGGATAAGAAATTCATGTAAACAGGAGACACAACTAGGTGCACAGGCGGTTCACATGTCGTGTGGACCCTAGTGCACATCGTGTACTTTCTTGATATCTTCTTAGGATCTTCCGTCTTGCGTATATCTTTCTCTGGAACTCAGATTTAGGCTTGAGAGTAGCCTAACCCGAGCATTTTTCCACATAGAACACGATGGCGACCTCCACAGTGGCTTGTGAGATACGACATGGTGTGTTTTGTGCACATCGTTGTAGTAGCGGTGCTTAACCTTGGGTAATGATCAGGGTGGATCTCTGGGTTGATGTTGAGGTCGATACCTTTCCCTATCCACTTAGGATGTGGGTCCCCTGGACTCTTTAGGCCAGTGGAGCAGTGCTCCCCTATTGTATCAGGGTGCGGGTCCCTTACCCACGATGGTGTTGCGGTGCGAGGTATGATAAGTGTGATGCTCCTTTCAACGGTGCTTGACTAATGCAGTATATTAGTGTGGTTCTTGAAGAGAGATGCTGGGACTGGTACTCCCTTGTGGCATCAGAGCACAAGTTCCCCTTACCTCTATGCTCTCTGGTAGAGACGGGACTCCCCACGTTGTGGGTGCAGGTTCTCTTCCCATGTGGTAGTTCTCTCGGGGATGGTACTCCCTTGTCGGATTAGGGCGTGAGTTCCCCGCATCATTCGTGTAGTTGGAGACAACACTCCCTCATCGTGCCAGGGTGCGTGCCCTCCATACTCGTTAATCAGATAGAGTGGGTACTCCCCTATTGGATCAGGGTGCAAGTCCTCTATCCGTGGAGTCGGTACTCCCCTATCTTGTCAGGGAGTGGATCCTCCATATGCGATGTATAGATAGAGTGAGTACACCCCTATTGTGTTAGGGTGCGAGTTCTATATCCTTGGAGTCAGATCTCCCCTATCGTTTCAGGGTTCGGGTCCTCCATACGTGTTATCCTGATAGAGTTGGTACTCACCTGTCGTACTAGAGAGCGGGTCCTCTAGCATGGGGTCAGTACTCCCCTGTCATGTCAGGGTGTGGGTCCCCCGTAGTAATCATGTTGGCAGAGTGGTACTCCCCTGTCGTGCCAGGGTGTAGGTCCTCTATCTGTGAAGTTGTACTCCCCTGTTGGGTTAGGGTGCGAGTCTTCATCTACGAAGTAGTATTCACCTGTCTTCGAGTAGTGGCGGGGAGTGGGTCCTCCATTGGAGCTGGAGTTAGAGCTCCCTCGGCTGTTGAATACAGTTATGAGGAGTGAGCCCCTCCACTAGTTATGTGCAATACCTGGTTAGGGGTTAGTGCTCCCTCGATAGATTGAGCTGTAGGACACTCCATACAGGAGCGACCGAGGTTTCGCGGGATGGTTAGGAGATATTACTCCCTCAACTATAGGTCAATGTTGAGGTACGAGTCCCTCTGTCCTCTCTCATTAGAGAGGATGCATGCAGTGCATAGTCTGGAGTAGTGCTCCCTCAACAGTGTACAATGGTGAGGGGTAAGCCTCTCCACTTGGGTTCTTACAACCTTGCATAGGGCGTAGGTTAGCGTTGATAGGACTCTAGTGATGGGCACTAGAGTTTGACCTTGTATGTTGTTCTCGATGAAGCATGTTCTCTCAAACGTACCCTCAGGAATGGTAGAGCTATTTCCAATGGAGTGTATCTCTCAGATAGGTGCCATATGGGATGGATGAGCTCGTGGAGTGTGTTCTTCTGGCCGTGTGTTACGTTTAGATCCTTAAGTAGAATCTTTTAGTTGGTTATGAGGTCAAAACCTCATGAGACTTGGAGTCTGAGATGAGTATATCTGGGTGATTATGGGAGTCCTTACAGTGTTGTCACGTGTCTGGGTTGACACCCCTTATGGATTGAGCGGACTAGTCCTGTACAATCGAGGATAGTTCAAGATGAAGTTTCTCTCTCGATTGGGTTCCCTCTGACTAGGTTGAGCGGACTGTTGCCTTTCAGTTGCTCCCCTTTCTTTTGGGGTTTTAGGGTGCATACTGAGTATTGTTATACTCACCCCTGCACGAGATTTTCCCGCATGTGTTGTGTCTTATGCAGACCACATACCTTTCGACGGAGTCCTCAGAGGACCCGAGGCAGGCAGAGCTTAGTGAGATCACCCGACCGAGGTGTTTATCGGAGCTGGGTTGAGGAGCTTTCCGACAGTTCATTTGACAGTGATCCCCTTCTTTTGAGCAGGTTGGACACTTTTATAGTTTTTGGTGGGTGCGCGTTTTCCCCTCTTTACACTTTCAATACTTCTGTTGTATTTTGGTTTGGGATAGACGTATGCATGCATTTTAGTTTTCAACTTTTTATATATATGCACTTTTTCATGGAGGTGTTTATGGGTGTGTGTATACATGTACTTTAGGAAAAGCCCTCTCATCTGTGTGATATGCCTACTTGGTGCTAGTCGCCAGCCTCTACCCTATTGGAGGCGTGCTTGGGGAGTTGCGACCCAGGCTCTATTGGGTCGGGTCATGATAGAGTGGTATCAGAAGAGGTTTCCACTTTGGGATCACAGTGTCGTGAGTTTGGTTTGGGTTTCATAGCGACAATGTTAGGGTGTTTCGAGTTCAGCTCTCAGGCCAGAGGTTCTGGTGTTGGCACAGCGACCGACGTATCCATTCATTAGGACTATGATAACCCACTTTTCAACTCAGCACATTAGGACACTAGTTATAGGGAAATAATGGTACATGCATCATATAAGAATGAGTTGTGGGTTCCTTGTTCTTTTTGAGTCATCTCCTCATATATACTCTTTGACTATAGTGCGTTGTGAATTTTTTTTCCAGGATGCCTTCGTGATGATAGCCAGATAGGGTCCCATGACGAGATTATGATGACAATCCTCCCCATGATGAGGATTCAATGCAGGGTGCTGGTTCTGAGGTGGTACCTTCGGGTGGTCCACCAGTTGAGATACCGATCGTTGAGCAGTTGGTTGTGCTGGAAATTCAGGATGAGGATGCATGTAGGCTGAGTGCATTGCACGATTTCCAGAGGTAGTAACCTCTGAGGTATCAGGGTGATCCAGAACCCCAGACAACTGATGAATGGCTCGAGGCAGTCACACATGTTTTCTGCCTCATGAGGACACCTCCTGATCAGATTGTGGTCCTAGCAACGAGTCTTCTGTAGGGTTCGACCGCATGATGGTGGAGTCTAGTGGTGCTGACCCAGGACAAGGTGATGCTCTCTTGGGTAGAGTTTGAGCGGCTCTTCATGGAAGAGTTTTTCCTAGCCATGTTGAGATCGGTATGTATCCAGGAGCTTTTGCAGCTTCGGTAGGGTAGCACGACTGTGACAGTGCACTCGGTGAGGTTTACAGGCCTATCACGTTTCTCCTTGGAGTAGGGCCTTCACAGAGACGTCCGAGCAGGTGTGGTTTCCTTATGCCTTCCCACTTATACGAGGGGTATTGGAGAGAGCTCTGATAGTAGAGAGATTCCTGGCGGGGGGGGGGGGTGGATGTGGTCCATAGTGGTGGTCATGAGGCTGAGGTGTCTATAGTAGTGGATAAAGAAAATATGACAGGATCACGACACATGAGGCATACCCATGCTCAGACTCAGTCACGTGGGCCTATAGGGCAGGAGCCGCACTGGGGATCAGGTCAGCAGTAGGAGAGGCAATGTTACGCTTGCGATGACTGAGTACATCTTGCTAGAGATTGTTTGAATCGCTGTGCTGCTGAGAGGGAGTTGGTTGACAGATCGCCTTGGCAGAGGCAGTGTTTGGAACAAGGAGTTCTGCACAATGAAGGATGTGGCCGAGGAGCTGGGAGAGAAACAAGAGGTGACATGCGGTTTGAGGTGTTTCCATCACTACCCCCGGTGGTCCACGCTAGACTCAAGGAGATGGATGATGGGGGTGAGGATAACTGATCATATAGTCCTTTGACCCAGAAGCTTCAAGGATGAATATAGGCACGCTATGTGTCCTTTCTACTTTCTGCAGTAGTAATTGTTAGACACTGTTGTGAGACACTCTTTTCTTTTCGCTTCTTGCTCTAGGTTTAGCTGGGGTGATGCGGGGTGTTGGTAGAACCTTGTGTTGGTGCTCTTAACGTAGCTTTGGACTCATGAGGAAGAGGGACACTTTCCCCACTGAGACACATTTTTTTGACGCGATTAAAACCATGCGGTCAAGTCAGTTCCACCCAAAGTGGATAGTGTCGAGGTGTGGTGGATGAGTTCCTTAGAATTGTGTGTTCGAGGTGAGGTTGTGCATTAGAGTGTCGGAGTAGGTCCTGACATCATCAGCGGGGATTTTCTGCTTGAACCTTATTCTTGGCATCCTTGGTGGAGAAAGAGCCTTGCATAGAACCACCCCGTAGTGGCAGGGTTAGGCCCTATGACATCACCGAAGTATGGATTGGTTTCCTACCATCCATACTCAGCTGGTATGCCACAAGTGGGTGTGACAGTTTTTCTGGTTTGGTGATATGTGTTACAGTTGGAGGTTCACAGACGAAGGGCCCGATAAGACCCAATGTTTACACTTGGGTAGCCCTGCTTTGTTTGTTGGTACCCTCACGTGCTCAACATCAACCTTGAACACAAGACGCTTGAGGAGGTCATGGTGCAGTTCGTCTAGGGGTGGATGTGAACTGTGGGGTTACGTCAGTATTTGTGCCAAGTTAGCGAGGTGGTGTACTACTAGACCCTATGACTACAAATGAACCGTGGTGCTTGGTGCTTTTCCACCTATCATAGTTGAGGAGACATGTTCCACTTTGTTTCACAATGTTGACTTGGTTGGAGCTGGATGTGATTGTGGTTTGGACTTGGTAGTTCCCCTGAGTACATGCTTGTAAGCAACACAACAACCCTTGGCGAGCTCGCTATCATGGGAGTTTCAGTGGAGAGTTTAGTTTCTCTCCCTTATGCCTAGTCTTTCACTTTTCAGGGATGAAAAGGCTTAAGGTGAGGAGAATGTAATGACTCAATTTTTGACCTGTAAGATTTTAGAATATTTCTATGAATATTTCTAAAGCTAGGTAATTAGTTGGCGTGGGATTCTGGGGCTCAGTGAGCCTCGGTGCGATGATATTAAAAATATTAAAAATATTTTTTCATGCAAGCACAATTTATTTTGAAACATGGAATAAATCCCAAGCAGAGTCTCAGATTAGAATTCTGAGACTATGTTTGAGTTCAGAATGTCGTGTTTACCCTAGGCGCGACATAAAATTTGTCAGCATCGAGAGTTCGGTCAGAGGTGAGTTGGCGACAGAGCGTTAAAAGGGGATTTAATTGATTTTAATTGATTTAAATTAATTTTCCCTCCTTCCCAACCCTTTGGTGTGCGTAGAAACATGAGAGGTACAACTTTCTCCTTCTTCCCTTTGTCCGGTGGATGAAACTGAGCTGAATTGAAGCAACGAGGTGATGTCGATCTCCATTCTTAGCACCAATTGTCATCAGATTGAGTAGAAACATGATCTAAGAGTTGTTTTACACTATAAGCTTCATCGTTTCACCATCAAGGTAGGTTGATTTTATTTTTAGTCCCGATATCCTTTGTTATGCGTTGTTTTAAGGTTGTAGAGCTCTATTACAATTTTTAGAGATCCCTTCTAGGTCGATCTATAGGTTTCGGGGGAAATTGGGGTGAATCGAGCGACTCGCAAGGTGATTCCCATTGGAATTACCATTTACATGGTGTGTAGTCCAGTGTGACACACCCTGTGTTCTTCCCATTTGGGGAAGATGACTTTTAGGGACTACACGTTATATACCGGTGTTACACACCATGTAGTGACCCCATGTTGTGTGGCCAGAGGACATGGCCAGGGTAGTCGTGTGATGGTACATGGCTATGTAGACTTACACGACCAAGGTACATGGGCATGGGGTTCTGAAAACTGTCATAGGAAAATGGAACGACCAAATGGACATTTAACCCAGACACAGTGTGTTCCCGGTGGTACACGCTGTGTGTAAGGCACGACTAGCTGGGCCATGTGGAGGAAACACACGGCCAGGGTCCGGGTAAGGTAGGAAATACCGTGTACGGGTTGTATACACCATGTATGCCTACATGGTCAGGAAAGCTATGTAAATGGGAGACACAACCAGGTGCACGGGCAAGTTTACACACCGTGTAGACCCCATTGCAAGCCGTTTACTTGAGATCTTCTTGGGATCTTTCACCTTGTGTATCTCCTTCTTTGGAACTCATATTTAGGATTACAAGTAGCCTATCCTGATCAGTTTTCCACACAGAATGTAACGGTGGCCTCCTTAGAGGATTATGAGATACGATGTGTCGTGTTTCAAGCATGATGCTATAGTTATAGTGTATAACCTTGTGTAGTGATCAGGGTGGATCACTGGGTTGGCGTATGGGCCAATAACTTTCCCTATCCCCTTAGTATGTGGGTCCCCTAGACTCTTTAGGCTGGTAGAATGGTTCCCCCTCATTGTATTAGGGTGTGGGTCTCCTACCTGTGGTGGTGTTACGATGCAAGGTATGATAAGCATTATGCTCTTTTCAGCGGTTCTTGATAGATTCTATAGATCGGTGTGGTTATTGGAGAGAGATGCTGGGACCAGTCCTCCCCTATGATATCAGGGAACGAGTTTCCCTTACCTCTCTACTCTAGTAGAGATGGGACTCCCCATGTCATGGGTGCGGGTTCTCTGCCCATGCGGTAGTTCTCCCGGGGATGGTACTCCCCTATTAAATCAGGGCGTGGGTTCCCCATATCTTTTATGTAGTTGGAGATAGCGCTCCCCTATCATGCTAGGGTGTGATCCCTCCATACTCATTGGCCAGATATAGTAGGTACTCCCCTATTGGAATAGGGTGCAAGTTCTCTATTCATGGAGTCGGTACTCCCCTGCCATGTTTGGGTGCGAGTCCTCCATATGTGATGTATAAATAGAGTGAGTACTCCCCTATCATGTTAGGGTGTGGGTACTCTATCCTTGGAGTCATAACTCCCCTATCGTTCAGGGTGTGGGTCCTCCATATGTGTTATCCTGAAAGAGTTTTCACTCCCCTATCGTACCAGGGAATGAGTCCTCTAGCCTAGGGTCGGTACTTCCCTATCATATTAGGGTGCGGGTCCCCCATAATAATTGTGCTGGTAGAGTGGTACTCCCCTATCAGACTAGGGTGAGGGTTCTCATCTACGGAGTAGTACTCCCCCATCTTCGAGTAGTGGTGGTGAGCGGGTCCTCCATTAGAGTTGGAGTTGGAGCTCCCTCGACTGTTGATTGTAGTTACGAGGAGTGCCCCCCACTAGTTACATGCAATACCTAGTTAGGAGTTAGTGCTCTGGTTGCGCCCAAATTTACCCTACTGGTAAAAGCGGTCGTTGAAGTACAAGTAGGGATCGAATCCACAGGGACCGAAGAAGTAACCTTGAGACGCTATGATTTATTGATGAATTGACTATGAAGTGGCCAACTTTGAGGTAGATTTTAATTGGAGAACTAAATATATAATTTAAATAAGATATAATAAAAAATGATGTGAACTAAACAATTATTGATGGTGGGTTGATCTTTGGGTTTTTCTTGGGGTGGATTGGATGAATTTCTTTTCTTAGAAAATTTCATGTCATTAATTCAAGACATATCCAAACAATGAGATAATTCTTCCAAATCATTCACCAATTTAATCCCTACACAATTCCAAGGCCAATCACCAATTCACTTTGAGGATCACTTTAATGAGCACTCAAAGGAAATAGATCGTACTAGCACTCAAAATGTGTCATCGTTAAAGTTGTCAAAGATGAGAAAGAATATAACTCATCAAATGGAAATCCTAAAATAACGAATAGATTTAAATATTAAGTACATGAAATAACATTCAATACCTGACCCTACTACTCCCTTGGATCAACCCTTAAGAGGTTAGCCCTCCATTGATGCTATTCTACCAATGGAAGCGGGATGTAGACTTATGGGGGTGGAATTGAAGAAGAAGAAAATTATTAAAAGAACGAACACTCCACCGTTGTGTGATTGAAATCACAAGTACGAGTGTGAATAATTTCACACCTTGATTCAATGGTATCAACGTGTGAAGAAAAGAAAAGTAAAAAATGAAGAAGAATAAATTTTATTAAAATACTGAACGTGAATGAAAAACTTACATTAGAGAAATTGACGACGCCATTACAAAACGAAAGCGGGAAATTACAATTGAAAGAAAAGAACATGGATTCAAAGAAAAATGTTAGATGATTATTTCCTTCACCACCAGCCCCTTATATAGGCATATTAGGATCCTTAGGTCCACCCCCAACAATAAATTCACCCCCTAACAATTAAGATAGTCAAAAGAAGGGTGAAGAATCAAAAGGAAATTAACGTTACAAAGTTGACTACAAAACCAGCCAGATTCATCCTCCATTTTGACGTGTGCGTTTGACACTTCATACGACAGAACATGGAGGTGTCATAAATAGAACATATCTTCGTCCATGTGTCTTCTAGAAGCTCTAAATATTTCAGGTGATTTGGTTAAGCCCTTTTGGAGTTATGTTCAAAATGGTGGGCTGTTTTTATGAGAATTCTGCTATGGCCAGCCATTTTAATTCTAAACTTCATCCCCTTGTATCTCATTGAAAGCTTCTGAATTAGATATGACCACAGTTGAATAAAATGATCCATATAGTTTTCTATTTCTAATTTAAAAATTTGAGCTTCATTGGTCTTGGTTTGTGGACCCCACATTTTTTTGATGGGCCTTAGGCCCATTATGCTTTCTCCAGCAAATTTCTGCATTCAGGTGCAAAATTCTCCATCTTCCCTTGGGATTAATCTATCGTACCTAAAAGATAAAATGTTCCAAACAAAGTGATAAATCATATCCCAAAATTTCAAATTCATAAAATGAATATAATGTTGTCCACAAACAATTGAATGATTGGGCCCAAATTTTCATTTTAAACATGAATTGCATTTAAGATGAGAAATGAAGTTCTATTTATGTAATGCATTAAAAAAAATGTTTATGGACTTTGGAACAATGAATATAAAGATAATAACAATGAATATTATCCACTTTCAATGACTAATCATGCTCCCTCAAAGGATTGAGGTGCGAGACACTCCATACAGGAGCAACAAAGGTTTCATGGGATGGATAGGAGATAGTACTCCCTCGACTGTAGGGTAGTGGAGAGGTGCAGGTCCCTCTATTTTCTCTTATTAGAGAGGATGCACATAGTTCATAGTCTGGAGTAGTGCTCCCTCAACCATGTGTAGTGGTGAGGGGTAAGTCTCTCCACTCAGGTTCTTACAACCTTGCGCAGGGCATAAGTTAGCATTGACGAGACTTCTAGTGCTGGGCACTAGAGTTTGACCTTATAGGTTGTTCTCGATGGAGCGCATACTCTCAGACGTACCATTAGGAATTGTAGAGTTGTTCCTAATGAAGTGTATCTCTCAAACGAGTACTATATGAGATGGCTGAGCTCGTGGAGTGTGTTCTCGTGGTCATGTGTTACCTTTAGAGCCTCAAGTAGAATCTTGTAGCTGGCTTTGAGGTCGGAACCTCACGAGAATTGGAGTCTAAAATGAGTATATCTGGGTGATTCTGGGATTAATTACGGTGTTGTCACGTGTCTGGGTTGACACCCCTTGTGGACCGAGATGACTAGTCATGTATAGCTGAGGATGGTTCAAGATGAAGTTTCTCTCTCAATTGGGTTCCCTCTGGCTAGGTCGAGCGAGCTGTTGCCTTTCAGTTGCTCCATTTTCTTTTGTATTTTTGGGACACCTACTGATTATTGTTATACTCACCCCTGAATAGGATTTTCCCGCACTTGTTGTGTCTTGTGCAGACTGTAAGCCTTTCAATGGAGTCTCTGGAGGACCCAAGGCAGGCAAAGCTTAATAAGCTAGACCGACTGAGGTGTTTACCGGAGTTGGGCCGAGGAGCTTTCCGGTAGTTGCATTTGACAGTGATCCCCTCATTTTAAGCAGGTTGGATGCTTTTACATTTTTTGACGGGTGTGTGTTTTTCCCACTTTATGCTTTCAATACTTATGTGGTACTCTGGTTTGGGATAGATGTATTCATGCATTTTATATCTCCACACTATTGCATGGAGGTGTTTGTGGGTGCATGCGTACATGCACTTTAGGCAAAGGCCACCCATCTATGTGATATGATGACTCTGCGCTAGTCGCTAGCCCCTGGACTATTGGAGGCAGACTCAGGGGGTTACAACCCGGGCCCCGTTGGGTCGGGTCGTGATAATGGTCTTCTATATAGCTAATTGGCGATGTTTTATCCTTGAAGATGATCCCATTTAACTGAATTTAAGGTTTATTTGTTTGTTTGTTTGTTATTGTTTTTGTTGTTATATTTATCCCCACCATAATGTTTCCTACCCTCAGGAAGCCCCTTTGAGTTTGGTTATTGAAGAACAATCTTGGTTTAAATAAGGAAAGAACCACTAATTTAAAGCAATCAAATTCACTTTCTATTTATGAAAAGCATCTTGATTTGGAAAGACCATTATCAACATATCATTTTCATATGGGTACCCCCCACCATAATAAATCACCATAACACTCAAAAAATGGATACCATGGTTCTACCATCTATCAATTTAACATTATAGGACCTCCTCACCATAAAGAAACTTCATATAACTCATCAATTTTAATATGGAAGAACTATCACCTAACTTTCTTATACCATTTCCAAAATCACCAACATATACATTTTGAAACTTCTATATTCTTTGAAAACACACTTACATTTTGATATACTTACCTTTTAATAAAACAAAACACATTTTGAAAACTTATTTGAATTTTAAAACCCCAAAAATGATTAGAATCCCATCTTTAAAATAAATAAAAACTATGAAACTAAGAATAATGACCACATTTTATTTCACCCTTCCAAATTTTCCACTGAACATGAAAAATTTGAAAACTTAACTTAAAACTCAATTTTTGAGGCCTTCAAGATGTCTTTTGACTAAGAAAAAAAAGGCTTACATGGTTCCCCAATATTAGAATCCCATGTTTAAAATAAATAAAAACTATGAAACTAAGAATAATGACCACATTTTATTTCACCCTTCCAAATTTTCCACTGAACATGAAAAATTTGACAACTTAACTTAAAACTCAATTTTTGAGGCCTTCAAGATGTCTTTTGACTAAGAAAAAAAAAGGATTACATGTTTCCCCAATACTAGATGTTATTGATCTCATTACAATATTTGATTTGACACCTCACTGAGCTCAAATGGATACCCGAATCAAAAGTTATGGATATTTGCAATAACTACAACTAATGATTAGATGAGTTTATAGGGTCAAAGGATTCCTAAAACATGGTTTTTAGGCATTTCCCATTATGCACAGTTAGTGTGCTCATTTTCCAAATCATACACCAACCATATGGGATTTCCTAGACTATTTTATCACATGGTTTGATAAACCATGCATAAACTATTCATGTGGATCTATCCCAAAATGCAGTCTTTGCTCACTAATTACGCACACTTAGGGAAACCATTCAGATTTTCCTAGAAAACCGTGCAACCTCTGAAATTATCTGATTAGATACCCATTTCCCATAATTTTGACCTAAATTTTTCCCAGAACATCATAAACACCACAAAAATATATTAGTCCAATTTATAACATGCCTATTTTTGCATATTACATATGGTTTACCATTGAATTCCTAATTTCGAATTCATGCAAACCCCAAACTAATTCATTCCCTTAAAATATCATAAAACAAATCTAAGATAATCATTTCTGTGACAAATACACCAACTAAACAAGGTCTTACTTAAGGAAATACTATCATCAACAAGGGTCAAAACTAAAACAACTTTCCTCATACACACAAACATTGGTAAACTAATGTACCCACTTCAAATTGAAATGGAATCCCAAACCACAAACCTAGGTCTCACATTAGCCAAGGAATTTTCAAATCTCAATTATGAAAACATGTTGAATGACAAAGTAGTCTAAGCTTTTGAACTCAAAACTATTTTCCATATAACTAATTTAAAAAAAATATTCATACCAACCTAAATTAAAATTTATTCAAAGCTAATTTTTTATAAAAATGTCTTTTGGAAATAATCACTCACCCAAACAAAGCTCCATGTCTGAAAAGGACCAAAATATGATATTTATAAAACTACAAACCATAGAATCACACTTTTAGAAACTAAAAATCCACCTAAACAAGTCTTTAATATTCAAGTGGTTTAAAAGTGAGTATTAAATTGAAAAAATTAAACTTGAAATCACTTTTACTTTAATAGATTGCTCAAAGTAATGATATCTCAATTGTTCCAAGCCTTGAAAACCTTTTAATCTATCTAAAACCAACCTAACACTACTAAAAAATCAATCACTCCAATATTTTCTAAAAAAACAATAAATAATATATCTATAATTATCTATTTTAAGAAATATGAAAATCAATTATAACCAAATGTAGTATTTTTTCAAAGCACCAATACGTGAAAAACTTAAACATAAATATTTACATATGAAAATTATGTTTTATTTTAGTGATTTAGTTTTAACTAGTGAATATGGAATAAATCATTTTGAAAAAACAACCATAGTAAATTCTATCCTACTTTTCATTATTCAAAGTGATTTTTTAAAACCAAACTACAAAGAAGTACACCAAATCATTTGATTCCAAAACACCTAAGTTCTTCAAAATAAATCTAATTGGAAATACTCACTTATAGAAATGTATTTAAAATCCATTGGTATGTATAAAGTAACCCTTTAAAAATAAAAATTTAGAAAATAACTCAAATACTTACAAAAAACAAATGAAAGATTTCATAAATATTCCACTTATCATCAATTACAACCTTATACAATTAGGTGCATCAATCATCACTATGTATAAAACAAACTAATCTATAAAATGAATGGATAAACCATTATCAATTAGGTCACCACTGAAGTAATCCATTTATCACTCACTATACAACTTATTTAGTGACTACTGAATTAACATAATCCCCACCCCATTTTATGACATCCTACACAAACAACCATGCTTATCCAAACAATTAAATTCTATAACAACACATGTCTAAACCCAAATAAACAAAATTCCCTACTTCCAAAACTCTATAAGTCATAAATGAAGAATGATTCCATAAAGTCAATAATTTTATAAACCTTATAGATTTATATAAAGAAAAATAATCAACAACAACTCAAAATCCCCCTTTTTTCTAAAATATTTTTAGAACATCAATGTAAATCTATTACACTTTCACATTTAGAAATAGCCTAGAAAAATATTCCACTTAAAAACCTTTGTTTTAAAAATAAATTATCTATATTAAAGTAAAAATATAGTTCTTTAGAAAATAAGATTTTGAAATTACCCCATTTAAAATTTCACCCCTTCTAAAGTCTTTACAATCCCATTCATTGTCCAAAAATATATTTTTATTTTGAATTATTAAGAAGTTCATTTTCATGTAAAAGATTAAAATTGTAGATTTAAAAAATAAATATAAACTAACTTAATTTTCATCATATGCATATATCAATCAATAAACTAATCATCCATTTACACACATCACCAAGTAAACAAAAAAACATGAAAAAATATCACGGAGTATTATAGACATTTGGATTACACCCATAATTATTTGAAAAATCACTAAATGTTCATGGTGGAATTCCATAAATTAGAATCAATCCATGATACATGAAATTTGAAAATAACATCATTATTCTTGAACAGTAATTCCCAAGATACATTTTCACAGTGAAAGAAAAGAAAAAGAAAAATAAACCCATTAAAGGGTTGACAGACCCACTTAACCTGGAATTCCCACGGTAACTTGGGTTTCCAACACGAATGGGTAGATGAATTCCATCCATGGATTACTTCCCAAGTTTTGACAATACTACATACACCAACCACCCAACTGCTCGCTCACACACTAATACCATTTTGTAATGAACCAACTTATATACTTAGCCACTATACCTGAACCAATATGTCACATACCTAAAATTATCACATACCGACTACCCACTCACCCTAGGTTGGTACAAGAACCAAATAGTATCACACATATGATGAGAGTGATTTACCATTTATACTATAATAAATAATAAATGAAATAAAGTAAAAACCAACTAATAAGGACCAACATACAAATATACTTTTTATATAGCTCCTAAAACAATGAAAATAGAGTCTAAAAAATCAATATGAAAATAAATGAAATATATACATGCTTAACTCCACGTGTCACATGATCAATATTGTATGAAAAATACACCACAACTTCATCAATGAGCTATCATTCAATTCCTAGGAACATGATAAACAGTCCCACCTACATGACTAATTTAGGAAGATACATAGACTACATGCACACCAGAGTGTGTATGTAGGGTGTGAGTTAGATAATGACAAGATACCAATAAGAATCTATATTATTCATTTTATAAGGCTTCCCAAAATCCATGTTTTAAATACAATTATATAATATATTTGTTTACTTTGATTACTAAGGAAAATAAAACCGCATTACACCATCTTTTCAAAAACCACTTTCACTAGTATAAATGTGGCCTTTAACAATGCTAGTAAAAGGGATTTACCAGTGCCATAGAAGCACTGATAATGTGAGCAATGTTAAAGGGTTGACTTTAACAGTTCTCGTAAAAATAACTATTAAATTCCATCTTTATCAGCATTTTTTCAGCACTGTTAAAGACCCCCTTTATCAATGATAAAAAAAGCACTGATAAAGGCCCCATTAATAAAGGGGGATAATTTTTTATTATTGGAACCTCATCCCACCCACCTTTTATCAGTGCTTCCCACCCCCTTTATCAGTTCTTATTCCAACACTTATCAGCACTTTAGATAATTTCCACCCCCCCGCGTAGCCTTACCTCTAGCGAGTTTCAAACCTGATACCTCCAGCTCATACGCCAACACCTTTTACACTCCCCTATATTGTTTTATTTTCCATTTTATGATATATCTATATATTTATATATATTTCATTACATTTTTATCCACACACATATATATATATATTATTAAAAACATATATAAAATATGTTTTTGTGTGTGTGTATGTGTGTGTTTATAAATACATACATACATACATTATATATTAATATTCATATACATATATTAGAATATACAGATAAATATATATCTATTTGTCAATATACACACAAAAATATAACATTATATATACATTAATTGTATAGGTATATAAATATTAATACATTTGTATTTTAAATAAAATGGAAATTATTTTTTATTTAGATAAGGTTTATATATTGAGAAGTATATTTTATATATAAATATGTTTAAATATTTATTTATAAAATTAAAATTTTATGTGTGAATATATAAAAAATATGTATATATTTTTATATATTTGATTAAAAATAATATTAAAATACAAAAAACAATAAAATTAAAAATCCATAATATCAATATGAATGTAATCCCCAAGAATAAATTTAGTCCCCATTGAAAACAAGCACAGATACCCCCTTAAATGAGGATGAAATTCCATCGAATATTAAAAAATTTGGGTACCCCAACTAAAACCTCAATTTTGGAGGGCTTATGGGATTTTTTTATCCTTGAAAAATGTGATTTTGTGTTTCCCAAAAATATTAGGGTGTAGATCTCTCCGCAAGCTTCAATTTGATATGTAGTAGAGCTCAAACAGACACTCAGATAAAAAGTTATGGACGTTTGAAAATCAAGTTGCGTTTTCAACTTATTTTAGATATTTTATGAATCTTTTGATTTTTTTATCTTCAAATTGTTATTAAATGACTATTATTCAATAATAATTAGAAAAATATTAGTTAAAAATATATTTTTAAATTATTTTATAATCCATTTTCACAAAATATCTTATATATTAAGTGTAAATGTCTATTTAGCCTTATCTAAAACATATTTAAAAAATATATATTATATTTATATTAATATAAATATATTTATATATTAATATATATATATATACATTCAAATATACTCTTTATCAGCACTAGTAAAAAAACACCGATAAAGCGACCCCTTTAACAATACATTTTTAGCGCGTTAAAGACCTCTTTTAATAACACTAAAAAAAGTGCTTTTAAATCCCACTTTTAGAAGTGTTTTTTCTAGCACTGATAGAGGGGATATTTAATAGTTATGTTAAATCCCTAGAGTTAGATAAACCCAATTTTGTAGTATTATTTCTTTTACCTTGAAAAATATGTGTGATTATAACATAAATAAATATGTTTTTAAAGAGAAACCATCCATAAATCATGGAATAAATCATAATATAAAATTAATCCCACTCTACTGAAAGAATCAACATAAATTAAAACTTGACTTGAGTCATCCATAACATAGGGTAAGTTACATTATAAATAAAACACAATGTGGGGAATCATAGTATGGAAAAAATGAAAAACTAAAAGTCACACCCATGTAATGAAAATATGCTTTACATAAGGAATAAAAATAAGGATAAAGTATAATGATAACAAATCCCAACACTAAAGGTGACAAAAAAGGATAACATGTCCTGAAACTATGGGTGAAGTAAGAAGCTATCACATCCTGACACTGGCCATAATATAATGAAAAACCATTAAATAAGAATAGTTACAAACACGCCTTTATAATATGTAAAATAATAAAAGACCAAGAAACAATTATTGATTTAAATAAATTTATTTTCAAAACATCATTTAGAAATACATTTAAACCAGAAAAAGTCTAAGTAATAATTTATCAAACACCCTTTGTGCATGAAAACTAGTTTTTATAACATAACACTTAAAAACCATTGAATTATCTATTATAATAATTGAGTATCACTAAAATCCTTCATTATAAATCCATTTGGAACATGATAAATCTATAATAATTTTTATCAAACACTTTTTTATATAGAAAAAAAATTCTAGAAATATAGAGTTGGAAACACCCCTTGGAATTCCTTCAAAAATATTTAAAATCACTAAGATGAGGAATTAATTTATATATTCATAAAGAACAACTCTCATAGGCACTAAGAGGGTAAATAAAACACTTGGAAAATCCTAGAACCATAAGAATGTCAAATAAAAAAAAGTTTTCATAGATACACCTACTAAGAAAATGATGGAAGCTCGCCACCTTCTGCAACATCCTGACCTAGAAGCCACTAAACCAGTGCTCTGAGCTGGTTCGCCACAAGGCCTCAAGCGCTCCTCCCCATATTCCAAAGGCTGCCGACTAGCAGTGAGGGCCTAGGGTGTGATAGTGGGGAGACTATTCCCTTATACTAGAGTAAGAAATAGCGGAAATAACTAAGTATCATACACAACGGAAAGTAAACAGAGTGCGGAAGCAATAAAAAACTGAAATAGAACAAGATGTAATAGTAAAATGATGTAAAATCCCAAACAACTATGCAATACAAAACAACACTAGTCACCCACTGGGATGACCATACATATACAAGTACAAAAGAAACTAAAAGTAAAAGTACAGGGCTCAACTACTAAATCTGAGCCAACCCACGTACCAGATTTCCAGACAATGTCGAACTACACCAGCCCAATCAGTAGAACCTCTTGAGCACCTCTGCTCGATCATGCAACATTGCGCCTCAGCCTTATCCACCATGAAACTCATGATCAACCTGAAAAGCAGACATAAGGTCCACATGTACACTGAGGTGCACATGCAGGGGTGAGAAATAATCTCAGTAGGGCACCCCAACAAGCGACCTACAACTGTGCTACTAAAAGTGTATGCAACAACAACGTGCTCAGACTAGCTGGAACACAAAAAAATAAGTAAAACAAACATTAAACCATAGTCGAACTAAGGGTCTATAATCCCTGTCAACTGGGTAAGTGCCACCATGGATGTCCATATCTATATACGCATACATGTACAGTCCCATACCTATACACATATACATAAATATGAATATTCATTGGTATATGTATCAAACAACATAAAACCACAACAGTAGTCGATCCTTGGGTCTGTAATCCTGATCGACACAAAACCTGCTTCGACCAGTGCTGAAATCATATCTCTGAGCAAGCTACGTCATCATATAAGGAAGCTGATCCTACACCTGGGTTTCCCCGTACTCGCCTCCAATCACCACTATATTTACCTATACTGATAGTCAATCTTGTAAGGAAGGATACCATATACTGATGGTCAATCCTAACTGATCTATAAGAGTGTAATCATTCCAAACATAGTTTGAGGAGTGCGTAATCGTCCCCACCACTCGTCACCCTCTGGGAAAGATCTCATGGTCTAACCCCTTTATTCAAAAATCCATCAATAAAATACACATGACCACTGGGAAGATCTCATGGTATGAACCCCACGGGTCTAACATAGCATCATATAAATTATGAACAACCTCTGGGTAGCTCTCACAGTCAAACCCCTTGGTCTCACGCAGACAAAGACTCTATGAGGAAGCACTCACTATCAATTTATCTTATAGTATTTTTATGATAAACTATAGACTCTCTGAGGAATCACTCAATGTCAATTCCACCTATAGTCTTTTAATGATAACTACAGACACTATGACGGAGCACTAAACGTCAATCCCCCCTATGGTCTCGTAATGATAACTACAGACTCTCTAAGGAACCACTCAACGTCAATTACCCCTATAGTCTTTTAATGATAACTACAAACACTCTGAGGGAGCACTCAACGTTAACCCCCCTATGGTCTTGTAATGATAACTATAGACTCTCCGAGGAATCACTCAACGTAAATTCCCCCTATAGTCTTTTAATGATAACTACAGACACTCTGAGAGAGTACTCAACGTCAATCCCCCCTATGGTCTCATAACGATAACTACAAACTCTCTGAGGAAGCACTCAACTTCAATCCCCCCTATAGCATTTTAATGATAACTATAGACACTCTGAGGGAGCACTCAACATCAATACCCCCTATGGTCTCACTACACCAGGTTCCCACAATCCTGTGTAAAGAAATCATGCGCAAACGATAATCAGTAGCCAAAGTAAACCTCAAAGCACTACTTGGATAAATTAGCTACAAGGCATGGCACAACATATCAGATAAATAATCACTCCATCCTAACAATACTAGGAATGGAAAACAATAGCCTAATAGGCAAGGCTAGACCAAACAGACAAAATAAAACAAGCATGGGTAAACACATCCATAGCACGAAAATTAACCCTATTCACAATCATAAATCCTCTACTCAAGCACACAAGGCATATCAGGCAACAACATAGTTAGAATCCCTAAACACACAATACCTCATTCTAGGGTATTGGGAACTTTAGCACATAATATTCAAAGAATAACTACAAAAAGGCACAAACCACCTAAAACATGAATCCACTCAAAGAAAAACAAGAGAGAGATCCTACAAGGGACTCCCGAGGTCAACACACAAGTAAAGGCATCCCTCAGAGGATCCTTGGAAGTATCCGATCTCACGGCCTCATAGGACAGAAGGGAATATCTCACAAGAGTAACATGATCAAAATCATAGGTCACAAGAGATAACTCATATCTCATATTATCTCAAAAGTCTCAACTAGGTTGGTCTGAACACCCAACCTATCATCCACACCAAGTCTCACTCTCAGGTGTCAACTGAACTCGATAACTGGAGGAAGAACCTCTATATTTAGATAGAAACACCCAAAAAACCATTTATATGACATCTAAATGTCAAAATGATTCCACCATTGTGATCTACGCAGAAAAATGCTCATAATGGACTACTCACATTCCCAAATCTAACTTACATGGCACAAAATATCCTAAAACTACTAAGCTGAAGTAGTACATGGCCATAACACATGGCCAGACACCTGGGGTCTGCCTGTGTAATAGTACACGACGTGTACTTCACTGTAAATGGAATGTAATTTACTGTACATGGTGTGTAATATTCACAAAAAGTCATCCCATGTGCATTTTCACCCAAACACATGCCCATGTGCTACTACACGGCGTGTACTTATAGTACACGATATGTACTCCTTAAAAACCACTATTCCGTGTCCTTTTTGCACACGGACAGACACACGACCACCACTACATGATGTGTACTCAAAGTACATGGAATGTACTTTGGAAAACATCAACTTCCATGAATGGGAAGAACACAAGGAATTTTCCCCTTGAACATACGCTGTGTATTCTGGGTTTTCTGATGGGAAATCCCTCAAAACGCCCGAAACGCCCGTTTTCGCCCCCGAAACAATAGATCCAGCATTAAGAGTCCAAAAGAAATCAATATAAGGATTTAAAAACTTAAAAAAACATTTTTAAAGGGGATATATGGTGAAAAAACAAATGTCCCTACCTTCGGGCGGAAACCACCAAAGATTTGGTTGATTTCACGGCTCACAATTGTCGCACGCTGACTTAGCGCGTCAAGAGATTCGAATCGATACCCCTATTACCTCCCAACTCTCTCTATTTATCAAAATAAAATTCTCCCCAAAATACACAGCCAAGGAGGAGCATACATGGAGCATGCGCAAGAAGGAAGAGGAAGGAATAGAAAAGAAATAAAAGGAAAGAAGAAAAGAAAAGAAAGAAAAAGGGGCCCGGGCCGGCCCCGACGCCCGACATGAGTTTATGCCTTTCCTAGTCTAAACTACCCATTTTTGACTCAACAACACAGAAAAAATATCAATCTGAAACTTTGTTTAAAATTTATTTCCGAACGAACCTATGCGATTAATTTAATAAATTTAAATATTAAATATTCTGCTAAAATTTGAACAACTCATATTTCCACCAAACTCCTATCCTAGGGTAAAAAACCTATTCCGGGACCAGTGAAGTGGTAAGAAAAATTACCCGAGATAAACTGTTAGTGAAAAAAGACCATTTTACCCCTCATAAGCATCCAAAAACAAAAATTCAAATTTATGCTCAAAACTGCAGTTCGGAAAAAACACGGGTTCTTACAAACTCCCCACCATAAACCTTATCGTCCTCGAGAATTCTGGTGAAAGGACCGACAACCATACTCATAACCCAAGCATCTTCATAAAAAATCTATCTAGATAGTCCAACGACTAGCCTCATAGCATTAACAACTGCCTCCTACACAAAAGACATCAACTACGACTAATCTGGTACTCTCCATCATAGGAATACCCTTATCATCATCTTAAAGGAAAACTCTGAGCTCAGAAGCTCACAAAAACACAGAATTTTATCCCAAATGAGGAAAACCACCCTCAAATGGCCAATGGTTCACTCCCCACCATATGGATTACCTTACACCATTCCTAGAGCATAACCACAATAGGTTACCTCCTTAATAGGGAAGAACATTAAGAAAGGAAAAGGAGCTTAGTGTATGGCCAAAGCTCTCTCAGCATACTCAAGATGAATCAAGATAGTGCATGATCATCTCTTACAGGAGTACACTAATATTTCACTGAAGGCGTGTCCGACTCCCTCTGAGCCACTCTCACATCCTGTCAACATGACTAGGATCCATCCATGGGTCAACCATATCATGGTAACCCGACATTTCACAATGTCACCTATACCACATAGGGACATTTCAACAAAACTTTTGGGGTCCAAACCCACAAAAAGTCTTAAAACATCGGTCCTTGGATCGTACTTGGACACTCACCGATTTAGATTCAAACGATACCACATCCAACCAGCATGTATCCTAAATACCTAACACATACACATGGTGTCGTTCTAGTCACGAGCATCTACCCATGCACTGACTACATTAGCAACAACGAAAACACTGGTCAACCAAGCTGGGAACCCGAATAGTCTTGCCTGTCAAATCCAGCCTCGAAAAGAAATCACCCGAGGTGCCTCAGTCACAAAATGATCATAATATCACAACGACCAATGATGATAAAATATGAAAAAAACACGGCCTATGATGGCCCTAATCCTCTCCAAGCATCCTCATAAGGAACTACTCCCTTGAGGTCACAACCAAAGAAAAAGAGAAAAGATGAACTGACACTCATTGGGAATCTACATACAAAAATACCCCAAGGTGGTCCAGTTCAAAAGAAAATACTTGGTATCTATCGGCACCATACTCAGCGATCCGACTAGTTAACCAAAAAACTGAGAAATAACACCCAATAAGGGGTTAAACAGAAAGGCATCACGTGCCATATCGACCAACTGGGTTCACTGCACACTTGTTCATGATGACTAAGTCATCATCCTCACACTAATGCCTTAATGTAGATCCACATAACCTTCCATCAGAGTAAAAATTCTGTGTAAGAAGACCCAAAGGTCTCAGTCGTTAGTAAAAAAACACACTAGCATGCCTATATGCTTTGAATCCTACGTTCCTAGTAGGATGCATGAGACACCTCTTGCCTTTGCCGGCCAAGAGTCAAAATCCATCCCTGACATCTTACCAATGGCCAAGGGCTAGAGATCTATAGTAAATCAAAACATCACACAAAATGTATGTCGTTCAAGGTGAAATTCATATACAACTGTAACATCACAAAATCAAAACAACAATCCAAAACCCTGGAAACCAGGACTTCTTACCGGAACAAGTGTTCTCGACACACCAATCCGACATCCACCAAAGGTTCCGAAACATTTCTAATACTCATGTATACCATATCCCAAATAGAAAATACTAGGAAAATAAAACTCCTCTGATACCACTTTGTAACATCCCGACCCAGAAGCCACTAAACTGGTGCTCTGAGCTGGTTCGCCACAAGGCCTCAAGCACGCCTCCCCATATGCCAGAGGCTACCAACTAGAAGTGAGGGCCTAGGGTGTGATAGTATGGAGACTATGCCCTCATACCGGAGTAAGAAATAATAGAAATAACTAAGAATCATACACAACGAAAAGTAAACTGAGTTCATAAGTAGTAAACAACTAAAATAGAACAAGCTGTAATAGTAAAATGCTGTAAAAGCCCAAACAACTATGAAATACAAAAAAAAATGGTCACCCACTGGGACGACCATATAGATACAAGTACAAAAGAAACTGAAAGTAAAAGTACAGGTATCAACTACTAACTCCGAGCCAACCCACATACCCGATCTCCAGACAATTTCAAACTGCACTAGCCCGATCAGTAGAACCTCTCGAGCAGCTCCACTTGATCATTCAACACTAGGCCTCAACCCTATCTACCATGAAACTTGTTCTCAACCTAAAAAGAAGACATAAGGTATACACATACACTGAGGTTCACGTGCAGGGGTGAGAAATAATCTCAGTAGGGCACCCCAACAAGCAACCTACAACTATGCTGCTAAAAGTGTATGCAACAACAACATGCTCAGCCTAGCTGGAACACAACAAAAGAAGTAAACCAAACATGAAACCACAGTCGAACTCAGGGTATGTAATCCCTGTCAACTGGGTAAGTGACACCATGGATGTCCATATCTATATACGCATACATGTATAGTCCTATACCTATAC
The DNA here is from genome assembly GCA_963277665.1 of Viscum album. Taxonomy (NCBI): domain Eukaryota; kingdom Viridiplantae; phylum Streptophyta; class Magnoliopsida; order Santalales; family Viscaceae; genus Viscum; species Viscum album. Next base: position 493,465,832 of record OY728159.1, on the reverse strand, counting down.
ACATATACATAAATATGAATATTAATTGGTATATGTATCAAATAACCTAAAACCACAACAACAATCGATCCATGGGTCTGTAATCCTGATCGACACAAAACCTACTTCAACCAGCACTATAATCATATCTCTGAGAAAGCTACATCACCACGGGGGGAAGCTGATCCTACACCTGGGTTCACCCATACTCGCCTCCAATCACCACTAGATTTCCATATACTGACGGTAAATCCTGTAAGAAAGGATACCGTATACTGATAGTCAATCCTAACTAATCTAGAAGAGCATAATCATTCCAAAAATAGTCTTAGGAGTGTGTAATCGTCCCCTCCACTCATAACCCTCTGGGAAATATCTCACGGTCTAACCCCTTTGTTCAATAAGCCATCAATAAAATACACATGACCACTAGGTAGCTCTCACAGTCTGAACCCCATGGGTCTAACATAACATCATATAAATTATAAATGACATCTGGGTAGCTCTCACAGTCAAACCCCTTTGTCTCATGCTGACAAAGACTCTATGAGGAAGCACTCACCATCAATTACACCTATAGTATTTTTACGATAAACTACAGACTCTTTGAGGAATCACTCAACGTCAATTCCCCCTATAGTCTTTTAACAATAACTACAAACACTCTGAGGGAGCACTCAATGTCAATCCACCCTATAGTCTCGTAACGATAACTACATACTCTCTGAGGAAGCACTCATTGTCAATTCCACCTATAGTCTTTTAATGATAACTACAGACACTATGAGGGAGAACTCAACATCAATACCCCCTATGGTCTCATAATGATAACTACAGACTCTCTGAGGAATCAATCAATGTCAATTCTCCCTATAGTCTTTTAACGATAACTACAGACACTCTGAGGGATCACTCAACGCCAATCCCCCATATAGTCTCGTAATGATAACTATAGACTCTCTGAGGAAGCACTCAACATAAATTCCCCCTATAGTTTTTTAATGATAAATATATACGCTTTGAGAGAGCACTCAACATCAATCCCCCCTATGGTCTCACTAGACCAGGTTCCCACAACCCCGTGTAAAGCAATCATGCACAAATGATAATCAGTAACCAAAGTAAACCTCAAAGAACTACTTGACTAAATTAGCTACAAGGCATGGAACAACATATGAGATAAATAATCACTCCATCCTAACAACATTAGGAATGGAAAACAATAGCCTAATAGGAAAGGCTAGACCAAATGACCAAAATAAAACAAGAATGTGCAAACACATACATAGCATGACAATTAACCCTATTCACAATCATAAATCCTCTACTCAAGCACACAAGGCACATTAGGCAACAACATAGTTAGAATCTATAAACAAGCAATACCCCGTTCTAGGGTATTGGGAACTTTAGAACATAATATTTAAAGAATAACTATAGAAAGGCACAAACCACCTACAACATGGATCCACTCAAAGTAAAATAATAGAGAGATACTACAAGGGACTCCCGAGGTCAACACACAAGTAAAGGCATCCCTTAGGGGATCCTTGGAAGTATGCGGTCTCACGACCTCATAGGACAGAAGGGAATATCTCACAAGAGGAACATGATAAAAATAATAGGTCACAGGAGATAACTCATATCTCATCTTATCTCAAAAGTCTCAACTAGGTTGTTCTGAACACCCAACCTATCATCAATGCTAAGTCTCACTTTCAGGTGTCAACTGAACTCAATAATTGGAGGAAGAACCTATCCATTTAGACAAAAACCCTCAAAAAACCATTTATATGACCTATAAATTCCAAAAGTATCCCACCATTGCGATCTCTGTGAAATAACACTCATAATGGACTACTCACATTCCCAAATCTAACTTCTAGGGCACAAGATATCCCAAAACTACTAAGCAGAAGTAGTACATGGCCGAAACACATGGCCAGACACCTGAGGTCTACCTGTGTAATAGTACGTGGCGTGAAATTTACTATACATGGCATGTAATATTCACAAAAGGTCACCCCATGTGCATTTTCACCCGAACACATGCCCATGTTCCACTGCACGACATGTACTCCTTAAAATCCACTATTCCGTGTCCTTTTTTCACACAACCAGACACACGACCACCACTAAACGGCATGTACTCAAAGTAAATGGCGTGTAATTTGGAAAACTTCATATTACCTGAATGGGAAGAACACACAACATGTTCCCCTAGAACACACACCATGTATTCTATGTTTTCTGAAGGGAAATCCCTCAAAACGCCCAAAACACCCGTTTTCACCCCCGAAACAATAGATCCGGCCTTAAGAGGCCAAAAAAAAAATCAATATAAGGATTTAAAGACTTAATTTTTTTAAAGGGGATCTATAGTGAAAACATAAATGGCCCTACATTCGGGTGGGAATTGCTAAAGCTTTGGTTGATTTCATAGCTCACGGTTGTCGCACACCGACTCAGCGCGTCGAGAGCTTCGAATCGGTACCCCTATTGCCTCCCAACTCTCTCTCTTTATCAAACTCAAATTCACCCAAAAGGACATGGACAATGAGGATCACACATGGAGTGTGTGAAAGAAGTATGAGGAAGGAAGAGAAAATAAAGAAAAGGAGAGAAGAAAAGAAAATAAAGAAAAAGGGGTCCGGGCTGGCCCCGATGCCCGACATGAGTTTATGCCTTTACTTGGATAAAATCCCCATTCCAGACTCAACGAGGCAGATAGAATCTCAATCCGAAACTCCATTTAAAAGTTATTACTGAACTAACCTGTGTGAATAATTTAATATTTAATTTAATAAATTTAAATATTAAATATTCTGTTAAAATTCGAACAGCTCAGATTTCCACCAAACTCCTATCCTAGGATAAACACCCTATTCCGAGACCAACAGAGTGATCATAAAAATTATCCAAGATCAACTGTTAGGGAAACAGACCATTTTACCCCTTACAAGCATCCAACAACAAAAATTCAAATTTCTGCTCAAAATTGCAGTCTGGAAAAAACACGGGTTCTTACACCTTTAAGATATAATGATGGATTGGGGTTAAAATCGACTATAGAATACATTCAAAACCAAAATACCCATGAAAAATCTTGGGGTTTTATTTGACATGTATAAATCCACTTTCTAGGAACCCTAGGATAAGAGAAAATCATGAGGGATAGAAGAGGAGAGAAGGAAAAAGAGAGGAAAATGGAGAAGAAATCCTACTTTCTCCTCCCTTTCAGATTCCCTTAAAGATCAAAGAGGAGGATCTCTACCTCCCTTTGGTGTGTATGTCCCATACAAATCAAGGATGGGCCCCCCTCTTTTCATATAATTAGGAAAATAATAATGATGATGATGATATTTATACCTTTATAATAATAACATTATATTAATTTATTTACCCCTCTAGATTTCTCAAGAATATTCAAATCATAATACATCTATAGATTTCCACACTATAGAAATAGTAATAATAAATCTATTCCATCACCATAATTTATTATAATGATAATAATTAACAATAACCCTAATAATAATAATAAATAAATAAATACATATAACACATTGGACACATATGAAAAATAAAGACTAAATATTAGGAACCCATTGAGTAAATCATATAACCATAGTAATTACTCACTAACACCATTAAAATATCCCATAAACCAATTACAAGGAGTATTGGGAAGTCATAACATGAAAAATGATGTTTCAGGTCAACCGATAGGGATGCATAGTTTTCTTGCATGGTTACCCAAACTGTGGTCTAACCATGTGACAATCAATATCTCACCCTATTCATGGTGCACGATTGACTTGAATAGTTACTCTTAACCATGCTCAAATCATGCGATACATATTAGGATGAAATTTCATTGTACATAATATTAGTTTTCATGGTTAATCCTAACTATTCTCTCACCATGCGCTAACTCTCACTATGTAAGATTAGTCTATACAGTTACTCCTAACCATGATCAAACCACACATCATGAAAGATTTTCTAAATTCCAAATTTTAACTATGTAAATTCCAAAAATCATTATTATACTAACTATTTATCAAAATAAAAAATGTGGGTGTTATATTTCTAATCCCCATAACGCTTCTTGACCATGAGAAGACCCATTGGGTTTTGTTATTGAAAAAAAAACATCAGTTTAAATAAATAAAGAACAACTAATTTGTAACAAAAAAATTCACTTTCTATTTATGAAAAAAGTCTTGATTTAGGAAGAACACTATCAACATATCATTTTTATATGGGTACTACCCACCATAATGAATCACCATAACACTTATAAAATGAATACTATGGATCCACTATCCAATAATTTATTACCGTGGGCTCTCCCCACCATAAAGAAACTTCATATTGGTCATCAATTTAGTATAGTGGAATCATCATCCAAATTTCTTCTACCATTTCAAAAATAACCAAAATATACATTTTCAAACTTCCCTATTCTTTAAAAAAACACTTACATTTTTATATAATCACATTATTATAAAATAAAACACATTTTTAAAACTTATTTGAAACCATAAATTCAAAAAACTGAACAGAAACTCATGTTTAAAAAAAACTATGAAACAAAAAATAAATTCCACATTTCACCCTTCTAAAGTTTCAAAAAAAAAAATGGAAAATTTGATAGCATAACCTAAAAATTAGTTTTTGAGGCCTTTCAAGCCTTTTTACCAAGAAAAAATGGTGTATATAGTTTCCCAAATCCATATGTCACAAATATCATTACAATATTTGATTTGACAGTTTTTAGATCTCAAATGGATACTTTAATTAAAAGTTATGGCGATTTAAAGTTGAAATTATATTTTTAAATTTTATTTGGATATTTTAAGTTTACAAGAACCAAATATAATTATTGTATGTGGTTATAGGGTAAAAGGATCTCAAAAAACAAAATTTTATGCATTTATTATTTTTCACAGTTAGTGTGAGCAATTTCCAAACTATGCACCAATTATGTGAGACTTGCTGGAAAATTTCTTGACATGCATAGTTTTGTCACACGATTTTATAAACTATTCAAAAACTATGCATGTGGCTCAGTCCCAAAATGCAGAATTTTCCCAGCATCTATTCACACATAGGGAAAATCAAGAAGGTTTTCCTATAAAACCATGTAGCCTCTAAAATGTTCTGGTTTGATACCCATTTTCCATAATTTTAACCCAAAACATTCCCAAAACATCCCAAGCATTAAAAAAAAATCTATCAGGGATGTTTTTGAGCCTTTGGAAACAATTTTAAATGATTCCATACCATTTCAAAACTTGTTTTAATATAAAATATCATCAATTTAATAAAGTTCAATGGCTATTCAACAACTCAATATACCAAAATCACAATTCACATTCAAAACTAACCAAACCAATTTTTTAAAAAATATAAGATAAAAAAATCCAAGATAAGAATTTTCATGAAAAATACAACAATCAAACATGCCTTTACTTAAGGAAATAATATCATCAACAGGGGTTAACACTAAAATAACTTTCATCATACACAAAAACATTGGTAAGATAATATAACCACTTCAAATTGATATTGAATCCCAAAACACAAACCAAGGCCTCAAACTAGTCAATGGATTTTTAAATCTCCATTATCAAAAAATGTTGAATGATAAAGAAGTAATCCAAGATTTTGAACTGAAAACCATTTTCCATTCAACCAATTAATACAAAAATCTTCACACCAACCAAAAATATAAAGTATTCAAAGCTAAGTTGTTATAAAAATTCTTTTTTGGAAATAATCAATCACCAAACTAAAGCCTTATGTCTAAGAAGGACCAAATTATATGATTTCTAAAAATCCAAAACCATAGAATCACACTTTTAGAAACTAAAAAACCACCCAAAAAAGTCTTTAGTATTCAAGTGGTTTAAAAGTGAGTAAAAAAATGAACAAATTGAACACAAAATCACTTTTATTTTAATAGTTTTCTCAAAGTAATGATATTTCAATTATTTTAATCCTTGAAAACCTTTTACTCCATGTAAAACCAACCAAAAATTACTCAAACATAAAATAATTCCAATATTTTCTATAAAAACACTACATCATATATCTATAATTATCTATTTAAAGAAATATTAAAAACAATTATAATGAAAAGTATCAATTTTTTAAAACACCATTACATGAAAAACATAAACATAAACATTTACATGGGAAGTTTAGGTTTTCTTTTAGAGATTTAGTTTTAACTAGTGAATATGGAACAAATAATTTTGAAAATACAACCACAATAAATGTTTTCCTCATTTTCATTATAAGAAATAATTTTTGAAAACCAAACTATAAATAAGTACACCAAATCATTTCATTAAAAATAACCCATGTTGTTCAAAAGAAATCTAATTGGAAATAATCATTAATAGAAATGTATTTCAAATCTATTGGTATGTATAAATTAACCCCTATAAAATCATATTTTAGAAAATAACTCAAATAATTTTCAAAAAATATAAAATAAAAGGTTTCATAAATATTATATTTGTCATTAATTACGACCCTATACAATTAGGTGCATCAATCATCACTGCATATAAAATACACTAATATATAAAATGAACTATTAAACCATTATCAATTAGGTTTTCACTAAAATAATCCATTTAATACTAAATATAAAAATTATTTAGTGACTATTAAATTGAAATAATCCCCATATCATTTTACAACATCCTACACACACAACCAAGCTTATCTAAATAATTAAACTCCATAAAAACACACGTATAAACCCAAATACACACAATGCATTAATTCCAAAACACTATAATTCATAAATAAAGAATGAATCTATAAATTAAATTATTTTATAAACCTTATAGATTTATATAATGAAAAATAATCAGTAAATGAAAATACCATTTTTTTCTAAAACATCATAACATCAATGTAAATCCATTAGAATTCACATTTTGAAATAACATAGCAAATACTTCCACTTGAAAACATTTGGTTTAATAATAAAACTTTTATATTAAATAAAAAATATAGTCCTTTAGAATATAGGATTTTTAAATTACACCTTTAAAAATTTAATCCCCTTATAAAATATTTACAATACCATTCATTATCCAAAATATCCTTTAATTTTTAATTATTAAGAAGTGAATTTTCATGTAAAATATTAAAATAATATTTTTTAAAAATAGATATAAATGTTAGGTTAGATATAATGATGATTGAAGGTCTATGGGGGGGGGGGGTGAATAGAACAAATTAAAATTTTAGCAAGATGGGTTAATTATTAAAATTAATTAGTAGAGTTAATTATTAGAGTTAGTAGAAAAATAAAATAATGAATATAAGGATTTTTATACTGGTTCAATCCAAAGTAGAACTAGTCCAGTCTTATAAATCTCTAACTGGTGAGATATGAATTGTACACTATATTATTTTTAAAGGGGAATGATAACCTAATTATATAATCCTTTTCTACAAAGTGGAGGGATAACCATTGACACACTAAATTTTTTATGGGGAGTCACAACTCAATTAATACACCGTCTACAAAGTGGAGGGATAACCATTGACACACTAAATTTTGTATGGGGAGTCACAACCCAATCACAACACTGTCTTTATGCTATGAGAGTCACAACCCAAATGGTCTTGAATTTATAATTTTGGAGTCACGACCCGAGGAAGAGAAAAATTATTTTGTACATAAAAGCATAAATATAAAAAAAGAGTGCGGGTGAAATATAAGAAGAATTGTTGTAGACTCAAGTAACTAGAAAAAATAAATAGAAGAAGAATAAAACATAGGTAATGGTTCTAGAGTGTAGGATTTTATCATCTCATTAAGATATTAGATGTCAAATATTTTTTTTTCATACCTTGATAGATCATCCAAAAACAAAGAGAAATGTTCAAAATAGGTAGAATGTACAACACTTCATAGTATTAACACCACCACACTCTTCACACTGTATCACTTGGAAAAATGAAAGCACTTATCAAATATGTATTGTATCAGAATTATTTCACTTGAAAACTTCTCTACAGTATAAAATCTCGATGAACTTTTAAAAAAAATAAACATAACACAGATGAGTAGTCATTTGAAAATTTAAAATTCAAACAGAATAATACTAGATTATCAAAGAGAGATAAAAAAAGGATATTATCATTGTATATTAGTCTCTTAACTCACGAATTAAATTAAAACAATAAATATTTATTTAAACTAATTTTAAAAAATATGATAAATAATTTAAACAGTCTCCATAATAATAAGTCAATGATAAATCCCATGAAAATAAAAAGTTTGAATTTGAAAATAAAAAATTCAAAACAGTCCGTTTAATATGATCAATAAATTGGAAAAGAAATTGAAAACTTAATAATATCATATTAAAAATAATAAAACAATTTTTAATTATTTTAATATCATATAATATTAATTTATAAATAATAAAATCAAATAAAATAATAAAAATGATTTTTTAGTTTCAAACTATAAGTTTCATGCAAGAAGATAATACAAACTTTGATATTCAGAAACATATGTTTAAAATAGTTCAAATCACTTAGAATAGGTTATATATAATTAATACAGATTTATAAATTTATTACAACAATTTAAACATAATAAAATAATATAAATAAAACAGATATATGAAAAAAAATGAAAAACGAAGTATAATATCCGGTAAGATTCCTACTAAACTATGTAGGCATTTTCAGGTAGGGGAATTTCACTTAGTTGAATCAAAATAAGTGATTCAAATAATAAAATATACATAGTGGAATCTATTTATCTGATTCACATAAGGTATATTGATGTAGGTGAATCACGTAAGTGAATTCATTACGTAAGGGATTTTATCATGTATCTGAATTCCTGAAAACTAAAAACTGATTTCCTTTTCTAACATCAGACCTAAAAAAACCATATAAATGGAATAATTAGCTATATTTCCTTTTGAATTATATTTATAAAATTTAATTATATTTCTAAATAGTCAATAATTACCTTGTAATGACCCACCAATTCTCATTGGTTTGAGAGTACAACGAGTCATTACAAGGCCTTAAGCGACATTCCCAAGGCGCCAAAGGCTGGAAATAAATGCCAAGGGTTTCAAGAAATGATTAGGGAATTATTTTCCCTTGAGACAAAACCAACCAACCAAATGATCCACTATCAACAAACTACATGATGCATATCAACAAAACAACCAACTCATACATTACCAAAAGGGAACTACACTATTCCACAATACAACCCACAAACCAATACAACCAAAACAACATCAGAGTAATATGAGAAAGACTAAACAAGTGACCCAAAATAATCCAAGACACACTCCAAGGCTCCACACCAAGCTCCATGCTCCAAGCACTACCAAATATCCCAAGCATCACCAAGAACCACTGGCAATGAGATGATTTACCTTTACATGTATCCCGGAATATGACATCTGCAAAAGCACAAAAGTGCCAAAGCAAGGGGTGAGTATTAATACTCATTAGGTTTTACCCACATTACTTCCCTATACATGCCACTAGGATAAAAGTATTATAAAATTTATATAAAGAAATTTATATAAAATAATCACAAGTGAAACCAATACCATGAACAAAACATACTCTTACCAAGACACCTCACCCAAACCAAGCACCCAAGGGAAAGCCAAAAAATCATGCCATAATCCATATCACCATTTAACATTAGCACAAAAATTTTCATCTTGCAAATAAATTCAAAACAAGACAACCAAAATGTTGGTATTTCTACCCATCCAGTTCACCTCATTCTCAACTAGCATTACTTCCCGACCACTACCCATAATGGTGGTTCTTACGACCACTATCCATCAAATTTTATAGAGATACTTCCCACCCACTTCCAAACAACCAACACAATCCATAACACTCAACCAACCAACAAGAACAAATCACCATGGCCATACAAAAGCACACAACCATTTTCAACACATGCCAATTCACTTCAATAAATCACCCATTTATTGCAAACACCCTTTATTTGTTTTCCATGCTAAACAACATTTCAATTAAACATATTTATTGAAAACCATTTTTCATCAACCATTTTTTTCATAATCAGTCACTAATGATTTTAAAATCAACATTTTAAAATCACATAATATATCCCCTTTAGCAACAATAACCCATTTTCCCCAAAATCCCCCAAATCATCACCAAATGGATTTCCAATAAGATTTTCACCTCATTATCACAATTAATTTCAAGAAAAAAATTTAACTGTAACAAAAAACCACTCATTCTAACCAAGTGGAGTCAAGAGAGAAGCCACCTACCTTTAGGGTTCTGGTGAAATCGACCCACAAGCAACCAAACCCCAATCCGGGCAAAAGCTTCATGAAAACCGCTCTAGATATCCTTCCCTATCATCCAAAAGCCTTAAAATCAACACCCAAGTCAACCCCAACACTATATTTACATGAGATTTATGTAGATATAAAAAACTGAGAGAGATAGGGAGATAGAGATCTAGAGGAAACCACAAAGAAACCAAGAGGAGAGACTTACCCGGGAGAAACCACCTTCAAAACACTAAGAAACCCCTTTGAATCGCTTACAAAATGAGTGGGAGAGCACCTTAAAACTTTGAGAACCCAAAATATCAAGTGTGGATCGAGTGAGAGAATATTGGGAGTGAAATAGGTCAAGCTAAAAGGACCCTAAATTTAAAAACCCTTCCTTTAAGTGGTCACACAGTTAGTCTGCATGGTTTGAAAAACCGTGCGTTAACTGTGCGCATGCCACTATCTCAAGAGGAGGGGTCTTCATGGTTGCCTCGCACAGTTTGGAAAACTGTGCATAGGTCGTGCAAAGCCTACTGCCTCCCCTACACGATTTCTTGGAGAACCCACATAGTTTCCCCTAACCGTGCTAAAACCGTGCTCCCTAAAAAAAGCCTCCAAACTTATTCAAAACCATTCCAAACTCTCCCAACCTCTTCTCAACTCATCCCATGCACTTTAAACACATAAAAAAATCATAAAAAAGGCTACATACCTCAAACCCGGGGTGCTATATTCTCCCCATCATTGGACTTTCTGTCCTTGGAAAATAGGAAACCATCACCCAACTGAAAGAGTTTTGGCCAATACTCTTTCATTTCCTTCTCACGTTCCCAAGTCTCTTCCTAAATCTGACCATGCTGCCATAAAACCCACACTAGACCGATGATTTTTCCCTATAATAATTTCTCTTGACTATCCACAATCCATACCGTGATATGTATCAATGAAGCATCCAACTCTAGGTCAATGTGATCCCATCTGATCACATGGTCAGGATCTAGCTGATACTTTTTCAACTGAGATACATGGAACACATTATACACTGAACTGAACCATGGTGGTAATTCCAACCGATATTCCACCTATCCAACCCATTCTAATATCTCAAAAGGGATAATGTATCTAGGATATAACTTGCCTTTCTTCCCAAAATGACAATGTCCAAGCCTCGGAGAGATCCTCAAGAAGACATGATTAGCCACAACGAACGACAACGGTCTTCGACGATGATATACATAAGATTTCTGAAAACTATGATCCATATCCACAATCTTTCTAATCAATTGGATCTTATCTATTGTTTCTTGGACAAGGCTTGGCCCGACTAGTGAAGTTTCACCCGTTTCCACCTAGTATAGTGGAGAACGACAAGGACGCCCATACAATGCTTCAAACGGAGCCATGCGTATCGAGGCTTGATAGATGTTATTGTATGAGAACTCTACTAAGGGTATATTATCCTCTCATGAGCCACCAGAATCCATCACACAATCCATTAACATATCCTCCAAGGTTTTTATCGTCCTCTCGGATTGTTCATACGTCTGAGGATTATATGTCGTGCTCATAGTCAACTATGTCCCAAGGGCTTGATGCAAGGATTTCCAAAAACAAGATATGAACCTCATATCTTTATCTGATACAATCGAAACTAGAAAACCATTCCTCTTTACCACCTCCCAGATATAGATTTTGGACAGTTCCTCCATCGTATGAGATTCACGAATTGGGATGAAATGAACCGACTTTGTGAGCCGATCTACAATCACCCATATGAAATCGTGTTTCCGGAACATTCTTGGGAGACTCGTCACAAAATCCATTGCTATCTACTCCCATTTCCATATTGGGATAGGTAAAGACTGCAACATGCCTACTTTCCATTGATGCTCTTCCTTGACTTGCTGGAAAGTCAAGCATCTTGAGACAAACCCGACCACATCCCTTTTCATACTAGCCCACCAAAACTACGCCTTCAATGCCTTTTACATTATTTGAATTCCAGGATGGAAAACCCACCTAGAATGATGATAATCTATAAGAAGTTCTTCCAGAAAAGCCACTAGTACCACTATCCGATTCCGAAAACACAAGACTGAATTGCCATTCAGTTCCCAGTTCTCAATGGTATCCCCACCACTGAGTATCGACCTCATCGCCACACATTCAAAATCAGATGCCTGTGCCTATTTAATGAAACCAACCAAGTCAGGGACCAACAAAACTAGAATGAAGAACACCTTTTAACCCTGTTCCTCACATTCCAACCACATGTCGGCTATGACCGACATCAACTGCCACTGATCTGATGTTTGTTTCACCACTTGAACATATGATTTCCTACTTAATGCATTCACCAATGAATTTCCCTTACCTAGTGTATACATTAAGTAGAAATAAAACATATGGAAATATTCCATCCATCTCCTTTTCCTCATGTTCAAATATCTTTGTGATAATATATGTTTTAAACTATTGTGATCGGTAAAGACAATAAATTTCTCACTGAAGAGATAATGGCACCACATTTTTAAAGCATGAACCAAAGCTACCAACTCTAAATCATGTGTTGGGTAGTTCTTCTCATGAAACCTTAACTATCGTGAGCCATATGCAACTACATGATCCCCCTGCATGAGAACACACCCCAACCCTGATCCCGATGCATCACAATACACCACGTACCCTTTCCCTAGTTCTGGAAAATCCAAGATTGGTGCTGATGTAAGGCGCCCCTTTAGCTCTTCAAATCATTTCTAAAACTTCCCATCCCATTTAAATGGGACATTATTCCTTTTCAAAGATATAATCGGTGAATACAATCGTGAAAAATAACGAACAAAACATCGATAATACCCAGCTAGACCAAGGAAGCTCCATATTTTGAAAACATTCTTTGGAGGTTGCCATGAGATAATAGCCTCTATCTTTTCCGAATCAACTGAAACACCCCTCTCAGAAATAACATGACCAAGGAAATTAAACTCCTATATCCAAAAGTCACACTTTGATAATTTGGCATACAACTTATTATCCCTCAAGATCCCCAACATGATCATCAAGTGCTACTCATGCTCTACGCTTGTTCTCGAATACACCGGTATATCATAAAAAAATACCACTATAAAAGAATCCAGATATCTCTAAAATATCCGATTCATCAATTCCATGAACACTGCTAGTGCATTTGTTATACTAAAGGGCATAACCACATACTCGTAATGGCTACATCTACTTCTGAAAGCTGTTTTTGGAATATCCTCCTTCTGTACCCGCAACTGATGATACCCTGATCGCAAGTCAATCTTGGAGAACCATTGATCTCCCCTCAACTAGTCAAACAAATCATCAATGCGTGGAAGTGGATATTATTTCTTTATCGTAACTTGATTTAGTCTACGATAGTCTATGCATAACCGTAATGTTCCATCCGCCTTCTTAATAAACAACACCGGCGCTGCCCATGGAGATGTACTGGGCCAGATGAACCCTTTGTTCTCCAACTCTTCCAACTGCACTTTTAGTTCCTAAAATTATACTGGTTCCATATGATAATACGTAAGTGAGACAGGATTGGTCCCTAGAAGGAGATCAATCATAAACTCCACTTCTCTCACAGGTGGTAACCCTGAGAATTTTTTGGGAAAAACATCCATAAATTGATCCAAAAATATTGGAAGAACACTTTGATCAATATCTTCCACTGATACCAATGAAAAAGATACTAACCAATATGATATTGTGACAACCACTGGTGCCAACAAGCCTATTGCACCCTGCTTCCCATTCTTCTCCCCTCTAAAGAGATGTCTCATGCCATCCTCTATCACAAAACTAACCGTTCATGCATAATAGTCAATGTGGGACTTAAACATTGCCAACCAATCCATTCCCAAGATTATATCATATAAATCCATCTCAAGCACTGAGAATTCCCACATCAATTCAACCTTATCCAGCAGTATATGACATGCTCTACACAGGAAGGCTCGACACTCTTTTTCACCCAGAGGAGTTTGAAGTTTGAGAACCATAGGAATCATTTCTATTATTAAACCCAAAAAATCAATTATGTGAGAAGAAATAAAAGAATGGGAATCACCCATATCAAACAAAACTTGCATCAAAGTGGAATTTAAAAGAACAATACCTCGTACCGTTGATGGTCCTGACTGATCATCCATAAAAACCTGTTCAGCTCCAAACAACTGATTTCTTGCTACACTATATTCCTTGATTCCCTTATGAGACTTTTCCTAAGGAGTCGTTGTGTTCCCAGAATTACCATGATAGACTTGACTCTATTAACGAGGCGTATACTACTACCATCGTCCTATCGAGGCATACAAACCCTATGACCCCTGAGGAGTTTCACAGACACCTGACCTCGGAGCATTCTAACAGTTTCACTGAAGGTTCCCCATTTGATTACAATTATGACATGCTCGAGGATGTTCTGTACAATCCCACTTAATGTGGCTCGTATAACCACACTAAAAACATTCCGACTTACTCTGAGGCTTTGGAGGAAGATTCACTGATGCTGTAGTTGGATTCTGATCCATACTCCCACCCTGGAAACAAGTTTCCCTCTTCCGCTTGAACCCAAAGTTTGAGTTCCCACTATTCCCCACGGGTACTAATAAACTTCCTTCTCTCGTATCCCCTAAGATATACCTTTCGGACACTGAGGCTCTATTCACCATCTCTGTATAATCATATATACACAACACTGCTATCTTAGACCGGATGTCTTGCCTCAAACCAGCTTCGAAGATACGAGCTTTCAATGATGTACTACCTGCCACCTCAGGTGAAAACCTCACTAAGTTCATAAACTTAGCTGCATACTCTGTTACCGAAAGATTCTCTTATTTCAAATGGAAAAAATCCATTGTTCTTGGAATTCTGAATGTATGAGGGTAGAATTTTTTGTTAAAAAATTCCTCAAATCCGTCCCATGTCATACCTTGGTCCGTTCCAGCTTGGACCTCCAACTCCCACCACTAAATGGAAAGATATTCCAAAATATACATGACTAACTTCACTTTCAACTCTACCAGTGTTACCAAGAATTCGAAGATCCTATTCATTCTATTCAACCATGATTCTTCCCTTTCCAGCTCTGAATCACCCCTAAAGATGGGTGGATTCTACTTTTGAAACCGAACCGCATGATCCACATGCCTTGGTTAATCCACTTTATTTCTACTTTACATAGCTTGGAAATATTGCACTATACATTTCAGTAACTAATGGTTTACTTGAGGCTTAGGTGTGACCACATTTTTAGCAGCCTCCTCCGGTTGGTCTCTATGACGCCTACCTGGTTCCATTTCTATCAATACAAAAAACAAACATAAGTCCTTCTATTTTAGCAACACATGATTCAAAAATTCTAGTTCAATTTCACTACAACAATCACAACTAGGATTTCCACAATTT
This sequence comes from Viscum album, assembly GCA_963277665.1. Lineage (NCBI taxonomy): Eukaryota > Viridiplantae > Streptophyta > Magnoliopsida > Santalales > Viscaceae > Viscum > Viscum album. The sequence goes on along the minus strand of OY728159.1, from coordinate 493,450,068 downwards.
CACATTTTCCATATTGCACTATTTTGAAAAATCCACCATGTTTTGAAAATAAACCCATTTTCAAAATACCACTAGTTTCCATGTTTCAAATCATTTTGTTTTGAAACCCAATACATATTTTCAAAATCAACACATATATACCACACCATAGATCATTATACCTCAATGCAATATACATCCTAGTGGGAAGTCATTTCTACCATACATGCCATGCTCATCTCATTGGCTACACCCACGACAATGAGATATCCAATGCCTATAAGTGTCTCCAACCACTTATGTACCCAACTCCCTGGTAACTTGAAGTTCAACATAAAAGGGTTATATACGTCTTTTTATTCTATACATTCCAAGTTACAACAATGCTACACCTTGATACCATCCCGAATCAAGGAATAGGACAAGAACGAATGTCAACACCAAGACCAATGATCAATACCAAGGATTGAACAACTGCTCTCACTTGAAAGCTAAGGACCGAACAAACTGATACCACTTGTAATGAATCTCCAATTCTCATTGGCTTGAGAGTACAAAAATTCATTACTAGGCCTTAAGAAATGTCCCCAAGGTGCCAAAGGCTGGAAATGAATGCTGAGGGATTCGAGAAATGATTGGGGAATGATTTTCTCTTGAGACGAAACCAACCAAGCAAACGACCCACTATCAACAAACTACATGATGAATGTCAAAAAAACAACTAACTCATACATTACCAAAATGGAACTACACTATTCCACAATACAACCCACAAACCAATACAACCAACAAAATATCAGAGTACTATGTGGAAGAATAAACAAGAGACCCAAAATAAGCCAAGACACACTCTACGACTCCAAACCAAGCTCCATGCTCCAAGCACCACCACATATCCCAAGAATCACCACGAACCACTAGCAATGAGATGATTTACCTTTACCTGTATCCCAAAATACGACATTTGCAAAAGCACCAAAGTGCCAAAGCAGGGGGTGAGTACTAATAATCAGTAGGTTTTCCCCACATGACTTCCATACACATGCCACTAGGATAAAACTATTAGCACATTTATATAAAGTAGTTTATATAAAATAATCACAAGTGAAACCAATACCATGAGCCAAACATACTCTTACCAAGCCACCTCACCCAAACTAAGCACCCAAGGGAAATCCAAACAATCATGACATAATACATCTCACCATTTAACATTAGCACAAAAATTTCCATCTTGAAAAGTAATTCACAAAAAGACAACCAAAACAGTGGGACTTCCACCCATCCCGTTCACCCCATTCTCAACTAGAGGTACTTCCCGACCACTACCCATAATGGTGGTTCTTCTGACCACTATCCATCACCTTTTATAGTGAGACTTCCCATCCACTTCCACACAACCAACAAAATACATGAAACTCAACCAACCAACAAGCATAAAGCACCAAGGCCATACAATAAGCACACAACAATTTTCAACACATGCCAATTCACTTCAATAAATCACCCATTTATTGAAAACACCATTTAATTGTTTTCCATGACAAACAAAATTTAAATTAAACATATTTATTGAAAACCATTTTTCATCAACCATTTTTTTGATAATCAGCCACTAACGATTTTAAAATCAACATTTTAAAATCGCATAATAAAGCCCCTTTAGCAACAATAACCCATTTTCCCCAAAATCCCCAAAATCATCACCAAATGGATTTAAAACAAGATTTTCACCTCATTATCACAATTAATTTCAAGCAAAAAATTTAATTTTAACCAAAAACCACTCATTCTAACCAAGTGGAGTTGAGAGAGAATCCACCTACCATTAGGGTTTCTGTGAAATCGACCCACAAGCAACCGCACCCCAATCCGGGAAAACGCTTCACGAAAACCACTCTAGATCTCCTTCCCTATCACCCACAAGCCTTAAAATCAACACCCAAGGCAACCCAAAAACTATATATACATGAAACATATGTATATCTAGAAAAGCGAGAGAGAGAGGGAGATGAAGATCTAGAGGAAACCATAAAGAAACCAAGAGGAGAGACTTACCTAGGAGAAACCACCTTAAAAACATGAAGAAACCCCTTTGAATTGCTTCCAAAATGAGTGGGAGAGCACCTTAAACCTCTGAGAACCCAAAATCCCAAGTGAGGCTCGAGTGGGAGAATATTGGGAGTGAAATGGGTCAAGACTAAAGGAGCCCGAATTTAAAAACCCTTCATTTAAGTGGTTGCACAGTTAGTTTGAACGGTTTGACAAACCATGAGCTAACCGTGCGCACACCACTATCTCGAGAGGAGGGTTCCGAACAATTGCCTCACACGGTTTGGAAAACCCTGCACAAGCCGTGCAAAGCCTACTACCTCCCCCTACACAGTTTCCTGGAGAACCTGCATGGTTTCCCCTAACCATGCTCAAACCGTGCTCCCTAAGAAAAGCCTCCAAACTTATTCAAAACCATTCAAAACTCTCCCAACCTATTCTCAACTCACACCATGAACTTTAAACACATAAAAATAGCATAAAAAAGGATACATACCTCAAACCAGGGGTGATACACACCTTATTAAATTTCTACAACTCAGGTTATCATAAAAAACAGTAACAAAATAGTCATGAAAAATAGAAGAAATTAGTCTGAAAATATGCTGTGACTTAAAACCTAATTTAATACATTATAGACATTGATACATAAGTTTATGTATTATAATGAAATTTATTAAATATTCTTATATTTACAACAAAAAATTAATCACTCAAATTGGATTTATGTAACTCAATATATGGTTGAAATATATATGGTATTCGATTTTGAAAAACTAGCTACGAGTTTCAAAAATTTAGATACATGAATTTCATTTGGCTACACGGATTTCCAAAATGGTTATGTAGGAATAATAAATTTTCTATAAATGATATATTAAGGTCTCAAATGACTTATTTATCCTAGTAACTAAAAATAAAACTTTTAGAACATGTTATAATCTATCAAAACATGAAATCTAAATAAAATTTAAGTAAATAAATATTATTATATGATCAAAGTTAAACATAATTTAATCAAAATAAAATTCAATGTATTAAAAAATTTAAATTAAATAAAACAAATAAATCATTGTAATTATCAAAACATAAAGTGGTTTAAGGAGCCACTCAACATTCTACCCCCTTTTGATAATTACAAATCCATGTATAATTTCAAAAAACATCTCCCCCTTTTGAAATTATAAAAAATATATGGTTTAAAAAAATTATTGAAAAGAACATTATTAAACATTCATTTTTCAAAAAATATATGTGACTGAGATTATATACATTCTACATTTTTTTCAAAACAAATACCAAGGATCTACGTAACATACTAAACATAGAATTAAGTATAGTGAGAATAAATAAAAAACCATTTGAGAGAAATAATGAGAAATAATTTATAAAATAATATTTTATGAAAACTAAAGGTTTAAAAGGTAATCTAAAATCATATAGGATGTATGTGAGGTTTTAAAAAAGTTATATAATAAAAAAATATGTACAAAAATTAAACATAATTAATCTAAAAAGTAGATTCTAGATTTTATATATTTCTTTTAAATCTAAAAATTTCTGAATATAAATAAATTCAAACTCCCCCTAAAAACATACATACATAAAACTATTAATAATATAATATACTAATCTCAAATTTAATTTTTTTAAACTGAGAAAAGTCTAAAGGATTAGTGAAGATATCTGTAAGTTGATTTTCTGTAGGGATAAAATCTAAAACAATATCACCCTTATTCATATGATCTCTAATAAAATTAAATCTTGCATCAATATGATTAGTTCTAGAATGTTTTAAATGATTCTTATAAATAGATATTGCAGAAGTATTATCACAATAAATATGAGTTTTATCAAATAAATGGAAAAATCATATAAAATTTACTTAATCCATAAACCTTGAGCACAAAAACTAGCATCAAAGATATATTCATCTTCTATAGTAGAAAGATAGATAGATAATTTATTATTAGAAGAACAAGAAATTAAACTTTTCCAAGAAAATTACACATACTTGATGTGATTTTTCTATCAATTTTACAGCCTTCAAAATTAGAATTAGAATATGAAATTCAATCAAAAAAATTATACTTAGGATTAAAAATATAGAGTTAACAGTTCCTTTAACACATCTAAATATTATTTTCATATCTTTAATATGGATATATTTAGGATAAAATTGAAATCTTACACATAAAAAAACACTAAACATGATATCAGTTCTAGATGCAGTCAAATAAAGTAATCTACCTATTATGCCTCTATAAAAATTAATATAAATAGATTTACTAGACGCATCAACACATAATTTATAACTAATACCCATAAGAGTTTTTATATATTTACAAGAATAAAGACCAAAACTTTTAACCAACTCTTTATCATATTTATATTGATTCAGAAATATCCAATATTTTCTTTGAGTAATTTGAAGTCTAATAAAGAACATTAATTATCCCATTAATCTCATGTCAAACATAGATGACATCAAAGTAAAAAAATAATTAAAAATAAATTCACTATAAGAACCAAAAACTATATCACCTATATTAATTTTCACAATTAAAATCTCATTATAAATTATTTTAATAAAAATAGTAGGATCAAAATTACCCTTTTTGAAACCATTATTTAATAGAAATAAAGAAATCCACTTATACCAATAGTGGGGTGATTATTTGAGACCATACAGAACTTTAAATAATTTTAAAAAATAATAAATAATTTTTTTAATTTTTAAAACTAGAGGGTTGATAAACATAAACTTATTCGAATAAAACCATTTAAGAAAGCACTTTTAACATCCATTTGATATAATTTAATTCCATGAAAACAAGAAAAATCTAATAAGATTATAATAGTATTTAACTTGAAAACAGGTGAAAATAAATATTCAAAGTCTATACCTTATTATAAAGAGTATCATTGGGCAATAATTCTAGCTTTATTTTTAAAAATCTATCTAGATTCATCTATCTTGTTTCTAAAGATCTATTTAGTTACAATTTTTTGCTTATCCTCATGCAATTTAACTAAAGACCAAAAATTATTTCTAATAAATTGATTAAATTCATCTTGTATAGAAAGAATCAATTTAGCATCTTTTAAACCATCATTAACATTGTTATAAATAAAATTCAAAATAAAAGAAGAATTTGATCAAAAATTTAAAAATAGAATTTCTAGTTTTAACACCAGAATCGACATTACCAATACCATTTTCAACAGGATGGTATTTATGAATATTTTATGATTTTGATCATATTGAGAAGGAGTATGCTTCCCCTCAATTTATTAATCCTAAGTTTGAGGTTTTTCTTCACCAAAATTAAAATCTATAAACTCATCATCAAAAACATTATAATAAGAATTTAATTTAACATTATTTTGATAAAAAATACATGAACAAATTATTCAATAATTACAATACTTTTATTATAAACTATATAAGATTTAATATTATAAGAATAACTAAGTAAAATACATTTATCACTTTTATCAATAAATTTATCTAAATTGTACTTTGAATTTTAAACAAAAACTTTACAACCAAAAACTATAAAGTAACCGACTTTCAGCTTTTTATTTTTAAAAAATTCATAAGGAGTTTTATTTAACAAAGGTCTAACAATAATTCTATTTGAAATGTAACAAGCATTAAAAACATCCTCAACCCAAAAATATATAGGAAAATTATATTTACTTAACATAGCTCTATACATTTCAATAAGATTTCTATTTTTCCATTCTATAACACCATTTTTTGTGGCGTTCTAGGAGTAGAAAAATTATGAAAATAACCATTATTTTAATATTTTTTAAATTATAAATTATGTAATTCAAATCATTTATCATTATGAATATAAAAAATCATAAAAACTTTTTCATTTTGAACTAAATTACAAAAATAAACAAATCTAGATAAAGTATCATTTTTAGGAGAAAGAAAATAAACCCATGTAAATCTAATATAACCATCAATAATAAATAAAGTATATTTATTTTTACCAAGGCTAGAAATTTGATTAGAACCAAATAAATCAAGATGTACTAACTGTAAAGGTCTATTATTACTTATCAAAGTGACAGGTCTAAAAGCAAATTTTCATTGTTTCCCTTTTATACTGGTGTCACAAACTCGAATACGTTCTTTCTTTATAGTAGGTAACTATAAAACATTCTCATGTTTTGAGAAATTATGTAAAAATTTGAAATTAACATGACCTAATAATCAATTCCAAATAATTCTATCATTCTGCATGGCATTCAAACACTTAACATGTTGAACAGTTAGTTCATAAAAATTAATAATAAATATATATTTCTTTTGATTAGCATAAAATAATAAAGAATCATCCCTAAAAACTAAACACTTATCATTTTAAAATTTAACATCCATTCCATCATCAAATAATTGAGATATAATAATTAAATTATGTTTTAAACCTTCAATATATGAAACTTTAGAAATAATAGTAGAATTAGAAATACCAAATTTACCAAAACCTTTTACTTTTCCTTTAGAATTATCTCCAAATGTAAAAATTCCTTTATCACATGTGTTGTAAGTGGTAAAATTTGATGAGACTTTGATCATATGCATTGATAATCCACTATCCATTTACCATATATCATTCTTGAGAAATCCAAGACATGTTCACTATAAAAATCAATTTCTTGACAATTTTGGTACCTGTGTTACTTTGGGTCCAATCAGATTAGTAATACAATTTTTTTGGTACCCAAACATAGTCTAAACATGTATTTTATGGTAATATAGATAATAAATATTTATAAATATGTTTTTTTTAAATCTTAAATATATTTTTTGAATTTAAGAGAATAATCATTTGCATAGTTACCTTTTATGCCACAATGAAAACATGTAACAGTATAAGTATAACCATTTTTACTTTTAACAAAATTATTTTAATACATTTAAGGTAATATCATATAATATCCAATTCCAAATTTATTTTTATTTATTTTATTCAATGACATCATTTTATGATATTTTTCACGACCTTGAATAAAACTATACAAACTTTTCTTAATACTTTCATTTTTTTTAAAATTTCATTTAAATATCAAGTAGATTTGAAATTATCATAAACTATAGAATGAGAAGTAGAATAAGTATTACCTAATTTTTCATTATATTATAAAATATTTTTTTTAGAAACAAATTTATAATTATTTTCCATAAGTTTATTATATAAATTAGCTTCTTTGAAAGCATATTTTATTAATATTTAAATATCTTCATTTAATTTAAAAATATTCAGATTTTAAGAATCATAATTAGAATCAAAACATATAGAATAAAATCCATCATCACTGACCTTATATAGAAAATCCATGAAGCATAATTCAATAGATTCTTTCTCATTTCCAAATTGTTTACTAGAATCAGATTCTTTGGTACAACTCCAACTAGTTATTAATGCCTTTTTGTCCTTATTTTTTATATTTTCATATTTTATTTAGTTTTGGATATTCAAGCTTGATATTTAATTTCTTCTTCTACTCAAAATAAGTAACATCTAAAGAATCATAATTCATACTATGTTTCTTATCTCCCTTATGTTTTTCCTATTGGGGATTTCTTCTAAATCGGTTCTTGAATCCATTATTTTTCATTCATTTTTAGACTCCAATTAAAATCTATGCCATATCTTTTTTTTTCAATATCTCATAGATCATAATTATAAGAATTAGTAGAAAAAATATTCACAAATTTAAACACTATACCTTTTTTAATCCTCTTCTATTATGTTATTCATCTTTAATTCATACTGCAATAGTGATCCAATCAATTCATCAAGAGTACACTCTTTTAAGTTATTTATTTCATAAATGGTGACCTTATTTGAATTTAATTTCTTAAGTAGAGATCAAAATAATCTTTCAATAAGTATGGGGTTCTTAAAATATTCTCTAATTGAATTCATTCCATTCCTGATGCTTGTGAATCAGTGGAACATTTGATTTACTATTTTATCTTCACCCATCTTGAAGTATTTGTACTCAACTCAAATCATTACAAGTTAGGTTCAAATTAATTTGTTTGAGACAAGGTGAGTAACTTTTAAAATATTCCAAATATCATGAACTATCTTACATATAGACACATGACTAAACACCCTTTTGTTAATAGTAAAATATAATTTTTTTACAAATTTGTAATTTAAAACATATATAGTAGCATCGTTTCCTATAAGAGTATTTGGGTCAGCTTCTAATAGTGTTTATTATTTTTCCATAATGGAACAATGTTCTATTCTTAGTTTCTTGAGGTAAGCCTCCATTCTAGATCTCTAGAAACTATAATCATCTCTATCAAAGTGTGGTGGATTGTAAGGAATCCAAGTATCATTTGTATTCATTCTTTCCATCTTAAATATATTGACCTTAGACTGTGAGGTATAAGAATATGTTATCATAATAAAATATAAACAACAAACTCTATAAAAGGATTGGATAATTCTAAAATGAACAACCTTTGATACTAATTATTTGGATAAAGAAAAATAATAATAGAGCTAAACTATCCTAAAAGGGATAACCCTTTGATACTAATTTTTAATTTGCATAGATTGATGATAGAAGGTCTAGATGGTGGGGGTGAATAGACCAGATTAAAATTTTAGTGAGATAGATTAATTATTAAATTTAATTAGTAGAGTTAATTATTAGAGTTAGTTAATATTAGAATAAAATATTGAACATAATAATTTTTATACTGGTTCAGTCCAAAGTGGACCTAGTACAATAGTATACCTCTATACTCAGTAAGAGATACGTTGTGCACTACCTAATTTTTAAAGGGGAATCATAACTCGATTACAAAACCCTTTTTTATAAAGTGGAGGGATAACCACTAACACATTAATTTTTTTATTGGGAGTCACAAATCAATTACAACAATAACTTTAAACTATGAGAGTCACAACCCGAATGGTCTATAATTTAAAATTTGAGAGTCACAACCCTAGGAAGAGAATAATTATTTTGTATGTAAAACAATAAACAAAAAAATAAAGTGTATGTGAAAGATATAAATAAGTGTTATAGACTCTAGAAACTAGAAAAAAAAGTAAAATAAGAATAAAATACAGGTACTAAATCTTGAGTGTAGGATTAACTCATCTTGTCAAGGAAGTAGATGTCGAAGATGTATTATATTAGAATTATTTCACTTACACACTTATATATAGAAACAATTATTGATTCTATTTAAAAAAAATAAACCTAAAATATCCTAGAAGTAATTAGACAATTTAAAATTCAAATAGAATAATATTAGATTATCAGAGAGAGAGAGAGAAAGAAAGAAAGTATCATTTCATATTAATCGCTCAACTCATGATGAAAATTAAAAAATAAAGACCAATTCAAACCAATTTTAAATAATATAATAAATAATTTAAATATTCTCTATAATAATAGGTCAAAGATAAATCCCATGAAAATAGAAAGTTTAAATTTGAAAATATGAAATTTGAAACAGTTCGTTTAAAATGATCATTAAATATAAGAATAAATTAAAAACTTAATAAAACGATATTAAATATATTAAAAAAAGTTTTAATGAGTTTAATATCATATAATATTAATTTATAAAGACTAAAATTGAATAAAAATAATAAAATGATTTTTCAGTTTCAAGTTGTAAGTTTCACGTGAGAAGATAAAACACACTTTGATCTTCAAAAAAAAAAGTTTAAAATAGTAAAAATAAAATTTTATAGGTTCTATACAATTAATATTAATTTTAAAGTAATTATAACAATTTAAATATAATAAAAAACATACATCAAATCGATATATGAAAAAATAGAAAAATAGAGTACACTTTCTTGTATGATTCCTACTGAACTACATAGGCATTTCCACATGGGATAATTTCATGTAGGTGAATAGTTATAAGTGATTCACATAAAAAAATATACATATGAGAATATACATAGTTGATTCATGTTAGGGATATTGACATAGGATAACCATAAGGAATTCACATAAGTGAATTCATCACGTAATGGATTTGCTCGTGTATCCAAATTCTTGAAAATAGATTGCCTTTTATAACTCCAGACCAAAAACAGACCATCTAAATGGAATAATTATATTTGGGTCCTTTTTACTTATATTTATAAAATTTCATTATATTTCTAAACAATCAATAATCACCTTAATCTAATTTCTATAACCAAGGTTATCATAAAAAGCAGTAGCAAAAGAGTTTTGAAAAATATCAGAAATTAGACTGAAAATATACAGTGACTTCAAACCTAATTTCAGACATGATAAAGATAAATTTAGAAGTTTATGTCTTCTAGTTAAATTTATAAAATATTATTATATTTCAAAAAAAAACTCTCAATTTTGAGTTTTGTATCTCAATATATGTTCGAAATACATAGGGTATCCGATTCTACAAAATCGGCTATGTGGTTTAAAAAATTGGCTATGTGAATTTTATTTGGAAATTTAGATTTCCAAAATGGCTACATGGTATTAGTACATTATATATATTAAAATAATAAAAAACATATATAAATTATATATTAAGGCCCCAAGTGACTTATTTATCCTAGGAACTCAAAATAAAACTTGTAGAACATGTTATGACCTATAAAAACATGAAATCTAAATAACTTTTAAGTAAATAAATATTATGATATGATCAAAGTTATATATAATTTAATCAAAATAAAATTCAAAGTATTAAAATATTTAAAATAAATAAAACAAACAAATAATTTTATTTATAAAAACATAAATTGGTTTAAAGATTTACTAAAAAATAAGCCACATTACTTTTCATTATATGCATATATCAATCAGTGAACTAACCATCCATTTACACACATCACTAAGAAAAAAAACATGATATAATATCATGGAGTATACTATTCATATGTATTACAACCCACAATTATTTGAAAAATCACTAAATATAGCCCTGTCAAAAAATATAGGCTTTTCCCAGGAACTGTGCACACATAGGGAAAACCATGAAGGTTTTTAAAAAAACCATGTAACCAATTAAACGGTCTATTATGACACCTTTTTTTTATAATTTTTGATATTAATCTTTCCCAAAACATCATAGGCACCAAAAAAATATATTAATGATGTTTTTAAGGCTTTAGAAACAATTTTCAATGAGTTCATCCCATTCTACCATTGGGTTTCTTAGAAAATATCATCAATTTCATACAGTTCAAAGGTTATTCAAAAATTCAATATACCAAAATAAAAATTCACACTCAAAACTAACCAAACCAATTTCTAACATTCCTATTTAAACTCATTACATATGTTTTAACATTAAATTCTAAAATTTGAATTCATGCAAACCCCAAACTAATTCATGACCTTTAAATATAATAAAATAAATCAAATATAATAATTTTTATGATAAATACATGAATCAAACATTCCTTTACTTAATAAAATTTTATCATAAATAAGGTTTAACACTAAAACAACTTTCCTCATGCACATAAACATGAGTAATCTAATATACCCACTTCAATTTGAAATGGAATACTAAACCACTAAACTAAGCCTCAATTTGGTCAAGATATTTTCAAATCTCTATTATCAAAACACGTCGAATGAAAAATAAGTAGTCTAAGATTTTTAATTCAAAACCATTTCCCTTATAACTAATTAAAATATAAATCTTCTTAGTAACCTAAAATAGAAAGGAGTCAAAGCCAAATTTGTATAAAAATATACTTTTAGAAATTATCACTCACCCAAAGAAATACTCGTGTCTTAAAAGGAATAACTATGAGATTTCTAAAACTCAAAAACCATTTAATCACACTTTTAAAAACTAAAAAACCACCCAAACAAGTCTTTATTATTCAAGCGGTTTAAAAGTGAGTAAAAAATTGAACAAATTGAACTCGAAATAAATTCAATTTTAATAGCTTTCCCAAATTTATGAGATATCTAATTTTCTAATCCTTTAAAACCTTTTTATACATGCAAAACAAACAAAAAATTGATAAAAAATCAATCAACTCTAATATTTTCTATAAAAACACTACATCATATATCTATAATTATCCATTTTAATAAATATAAAAATTAATTATAACCAAAAGTGACAATTTTTCATAACACCATTACATAAAAAAATACACATAAATATTTATATGATAATATTATAATTATTTTAGTGATTCAGTTTTAACCAGTGAATATGGAACAAATTATTTTTAAAATAAAACCATAGTAAATTTTATCCCCTTTTTATTATACAAAATTTTTTTTGAAAAAAAAACTATAAAGTAGTATAACATTTGATTCCAAAACACCAAATATGTTAGAAATATAATTATAAACACTTATTATAATAAATGTATTTCAAATCCATTGGTATATATCAAGTAACCCTTCAAAAATCATAATTTAGAAAAGCAATCAAAGAATTTTCAAAAAAAAAACACATGAAAGGTTTTATAAATATTTCACTTATCCCCAATTATGACCTTATATAATTAGGTGCATAAATCATCACTATGGATAAAACACACTAATTCATAAAATGAACTAGTGAAACGTTTTCAATTAGGTATCTATTGAAATAATACATTTAATACTCACTATAAAACTTATTTTTGTGACTATTTAATTGACATAATCCCTATCCCATTTTATGGAATCCTACACAAACAAACAAAATTATCCAAATAATTAAACACCATAACAATACATGTCTAAACCAAAATAAACACAATTAGTTACTTCCAAAATACTGTAAGTCATAAATGAATAACAATTCCATAAATTAAATTATTTTATAAAACCTATAGATCTATATAAAAAAGTATAAAAAATAAATCAAATTTCCCCCTTTTTTCTAATTTTTTTTTTGAAAATCAAGGTAAATACATTGCACTATCACATTTTTAAATAGTATAGAAAAAACATTATAATTTAAAACCTTTGGCTTCTTAATAAAACCTCTATATTAAAGTAAAAATATGGACCTTTAAAACATAATATTTTGAAATTACTCCTTTAAAAATTACATCCCCCTATAAAGTCTTTAAATTCCCATTAATTATCTAAAATATACTTTTATTTTGAATTATTAAGAATTAAATTTTCATGTAAAATCTTAAAATTATAGTTTTAAAAAAAATCTATAAACCAACTTACTTTTCATAACATTCATATATCAATCAATGAATTAATAATCCATTTACACACATTATTAAGAAAAAAAACATAACAAAATATCATGGAGTATGCTATCCATCTATATTACTACCCATAATTATTAAAAAATTCACTAAATTTTCATGGGGGAATTACAAAAAATCCATGATATGTGAAATTTGATGATAAAATCATTCATCTTGAACAACAATACACAAGATACCTCACCATGGTGAAATAAAAGAAAAAGTAACCCATTGAAGGGTTTACTGACCCACTCAAACTATAATTCCCATGGAAACTTGGGTTTCTACCATGAATGGGTTGATTAAGTCTATCCATGGATTGCTTCCCATGTTCCGATGATCTTACTAGCATTTACCACCCAACTTTCCACTCATGATTCGATACTATTTTGTAATGAACTGAACCAGATACCTAGATACTATACCTGAACCAACATGTCACATACCCAATATTCATTCTCAATCACCCTAGGATGGAACAAGTTCCAAAGAGTATCACACATATGATGGGATAAATTTTATATTTATAATATGATAAATAATAAATTAAATAAATTAAAAACTAACTAATAAAGACTAAATACAAATATAATAACTACATAGTTCCTAAATCAATGAAAATAGAGTCTATACAATCAATATGAAAATAAATGAGAAACACACATGATAAAATACATGTATCACATGATCAATCCCATAAGAAACCTCCACCACATCTCTATCATTGAGATGTTAGTCCACTCCTAGGAACATGATAGATGGTTAGACCTACGAGACTGATCCAGAAAGATATAATGACTATACACACAAAAAAGTGTGTATGTAAGGTGTGATCTAGAGCCTAGTAGGATACCACTAAGAATATATATAACTCATTTTATAAGTAATTACCAAAATTCTAGTTTGAAATACATTTATAAAATACATTTATTTACTTTGATCACTAAGGTAAACAAAACCACATAACATCATATTTTCAAAACCCACTTTCTTTGAACTTAAAAAACAGGTGTGAGTATAAAACAAAGAAATATGTTTTTAAAGAGAACCCATAAATAAATCATGAAACGAATCATAATGGAAAATGAATCAAACTATAGTTTAATACTCAACATAAATTAAAACATTCCATGATTAATCTATAACATAGGGTAAGATACATTATAAATAAAACACAATGTGATAAATCATAGTATGAGGTAAAAAAACACATGGAATAAAAATATTCTTTAAACATAGAACAACACTAAGGGTGAAGCACAAGACTAACACATCCTAACACTAGGGGTGAAGCACAATGCTAACATGTCTTGACACCATGGGTGAAGTGAGAAGATATCAAATCATAATACTAGTCACAATATAATAAAAAACCATCAAATAAGCATAAATCCAATCAAGACTTTATAATATGTAAAAAAAATAAAAAACTAAGAAAACATTCTCAATATAATTTTTTATTTATTTATAAATCCATTTAAACCAGAATAAGTATAAGGGGAAATTTATCAAACACCCCATGTGCCTAAAAACTAGTTTTAATAATATAACCCTTAGAAACCATTTAAGTACTTATTATAAAAATATATTATCACTCAAATCCTTCACTAGAAATTCATTTAGAACATAACATGTCTCTAGGTAATTTTATCAATAACTTAATTTTTATAAAAAAATTCTAGAAATATAATGTTGGAAAAACCACTTAGAATTCATTTGAATCAATTAAAAATAACCAAGATGAAGAATTAATTTATAAATTCATCAATAAAAACTCTTATAGGAACTAAGAGGCTGGATAAACCACTTATAAAACTCAATCACCATGAGAATGTTAAATATTTTTTTATATAGATACACTCACTTGGAAAATGATAAAAACTCACCGCCTTCAAGAAATAATGATCGTTTAGGTTTGACATCATAACTATAATACTTTCAGAATAAAAAATAATCATGGTAAATCAAGGGGTTTTCCTTGACATGTTAAAACCCCACTTTTAAGGTACCCTAGTCCATGATAAAATTGAAGGGGATAGAAGAGGATGATTAGAGGAGGATAATGAGAGGAAAAGTAGATAAGAAACCCTACCTTTGCCTCCCTTGAAAATTCCCTTAATGATCAAATATGAGGAAAGAGAGGATGGGTTCTCCCTCCCCTTAGTGTTCATATCATAGTCCCTTGTAGATTGTATTTAAGATTGAAGAGGAGGAAGGTGAGGAGGATCTCTCCCTCCCCTTGGTGTTCATGTCCTATTCAAGTGTGTGTGGGGGGGAGGGGCTCTCCCTATTTTATTCAAATTAATATAATAATAATGATGATGATTACATATTTATAATAATAAAATTATAATAACTCATTTACATCTCTAGATATATCTATAATATTTAAATCATAATACACTAATATATTTAAACACTAAAGAAATAGTAATAATAATTCTATATTATCATTAAAATAGATAATAATAAATCAATAATAATGTACAACACATTGAACATATATGAAAAATAAAGGTAAGATATTAGGATCCCATTTCATAAATCATAAAACCATAAAAATTATTAAATAACACCCTTAAAATATACCAAAAACCTATTATTAATAGTTATATGAATCCAACACTTGAGAAATAGAGTTTCAGGTCAACCAATCAGAATACAAAATTAGCTTACACAGTTACCCAAACCATGATCTAACTATAAAACACTCACTGTCTCACCCTATTCATGATATATGGTTGATTCACATAGTTACTGTAATAGTGAGTGCCTTCCCAGCCCATTACTTTGTTGATTTTGGGTGTTGGAGGTGTTTTGAATGAAGATTGAGGAGGTTCTTTGGATGTTGGAGGTACAATAGAGCTGCTTTAGGAAATTCAATCATGAAAGGGGTACACAACATGAATTGGTGGTTCAAGTCTTTTATAGAAGTCTAGTTTTATGGATCATATGTAGCTGAGGGGGAACCTATGAAATGGATTCATATCATGAAAATAATTCATGATGTGTAATTAATTTAGTATGAGGTGATGAAAATTTCAGCAAAAGTTGAAAATTTTGGGAAACCCATGGATTTCATGTCAAGAATGGAATACATGATGTGAAACCAGAGGGATCTAGGTTATTTTATAACCCTTTCAACTTATTCTTTTCATTTGGACACCTATCTCTCTCTCTTGCTCTGGAAGAACCCTTGGCACCCCAAGGATACCTTATAGCCCTTTTCTTCTTGGCTTTGATTTTTTGGTTTCAATGTTTGTTTGTTAGCGATCCAAGATGAGTACTGCCCCTTTCCCTATGGTTTTATTTCATTATTATTTTGGGTATTCACTATAGAGATGTTTTTTGGTTTGGTTTGTGAGTTAGGATTCATTTTTTATAACCCTTTTTGCCGTGTAGGTTGATCTATGAGTTTTTTATGTGGTTATGGTTTGTGGGCATTTCTTCTTCACCCTACAGTTCATAGTGAGTTGAAAAAGATTATTTGATGTAGGGATTCCATTATTTCTCACTTTTATATATCATGCATGAGGGGTTTACTCTTGTTTATCTATGGGGGATGGTTTTCACTAGCCTAATCAAGATAAATAAATTGGTTAATTGAAATTGAATGGGAAAGGGTAATGATTATCATGATTTTACAACTTTGATATTATTATAATGGTGTGTTTATACATGATGAATGACCCATTTAAAATCATGGTTGTTGGGAGCCTTTTCTTACACTGTAATTGTTGTGATATGGAAACCTTGCTGCATATTATTGTGATATCACCCTAAAATGGAATTTGGATAACCACTTATATTTGGTTAATGAAATTGTTTCCCATGGATTTATGGATTGTGTGATAACAAACATAAAATAAATTAAAATGTGATAAAACCACCTTTGTTAAATATTTAAAATGTTCTTTTATGTGTTTTTATGTATAAGTGTTCTTTTGGTGAGGCAATGTGTGGTTTCGATGCGGTTTTTGGTGATATAATGGTTTATTTGGATGTTCTTTTTGGGCGGTGAGGTTATGGTTCATTTGGCCATACTTTTGGATCAGTGAGGTGATGGTTTTTTTGGTTGTGATTTTGGGATGGTAGGGTGATGGTTGTTTGGATGTGCTTTTTGGATAGAGGGGTGATGTTTTTTTGGCTGTTCTTTTGGGTTGGTGAGGTGATGGTTTGTTTGGTCGTTCTTTTAGGGCGATGAGGCTATGGTTCGATGGAAATGATGAGTTACTTGTGATATGTAGTTTCTTTTTTCTAGATACTCTAGTAGTGATGGAATAATTATTTAATAACAATTAAAATGGATGGGCTTTGGTTTGGTTAAAGGTATGGAACTAAATAATGAAAAAAATAAATTATGGGATGTGTGGTTAAATGTAGTTGTTAGTATATAATGAAAAGAATGGGATGGATAATGGAATTGGTTAGTGGCATGTGATATAGCTTATGGTTTGTGTGGCGTTATGAATTTAGAGGTGGTAGAGAAAGTAGGGATGTTTTGAGTTGGTTAGTGTTTTTTTAGACCCATAGGTTGGGATTGTGTGTGGCTATATGTATATACTTGTATATTCCTTGTGATTTCTATACGCTCACCACCCAAGTTGAGAACTATGTGATGGAACTTATATTTTCATATTGAGGGTGTTTTTCCCAATATCCTGGTGATGAGGATGGATGGATGGATACCCAATCTTCCTCTCTCTCTCTTCTAGGTGAGTATATTTTTATAAGCTATATGGCTGGAGGTTTGTTAGTGCACTAAGTGATAACCCAAGTGTCTTCAGGTGGGATGTGATATGACTGTGTTGTGGGGTAGTGGCCCAATTGTCTTCGTGTGGGGTACAATATGACTCTTATATGGGGTGACTCATGTTGGGGGCCATGCATGGTAGGGGAGGGTACTGATTTTATTCCCTTAATGTCCATTATACCCTAATACTTTGGTTATGGTAGTGGTTGTGATGTGACATCCTAAGTGTCTTCGGGTGATATGAGTTGTGATCATGCTGTGGGGTGGTGGACCAGATGTATACAGTTATTATGTGATATGATTGTGCTTTTGGGGTGGTGTTATATTTTATTCAAAAGATATTGGAATGGTAGGAAGTACAATGTTGGGGTGTGAGAGCATAAAATCAGGGAAAATTGGTGTGGGGTACCCTTGATCGATATGATTCTTATTATGTTATTATACTTGACTTGAGTTATTTTGTGAGCATGCCTTGGTGAGGTTGGGATGGATAGTTGACCTACTTAGGTGCTGTTGGTTCTATTTTTTTTCTCATGAGTGAATTATTATGCTTCTTTCACATGTTCATGATATACTTTGGTTTTCCTATTGAGCATAATTGTATACTCACCCTACGTATATAAACTGATTTTTAGGTTTCTAGGAGGATTACATTGATCATGATGGATAGTACTGAATTGGAAATTTTTAGAAAATTACTATGTCGCTACTTTAGTTTAGCTTTTGGGTATTTACTTTGGATACTTTTAGCTATATCAATTTTATTTATACATTCATTGTGGGATAATTTGGGTTTCTTTTTATATTATGTCATGGAGTTTATTTTGTATGATTCATCTTCTCTATTGATCCTATATTATTATAGAAGGTAATGCCTCCCATTTTATGATATTTTTATACCCTCATCTCTAGTATACAACTCCATGCCTACTAGAGGTGGGACTCAGGGGTCATTATCTCTCTCCCATCATTACAAAATCTTTAGTAGGAAGGGGTCATGAAAAATTGGTATCAGAGGTGATGTTTTATAGATAGGATAGTTTTTGAATTTAGGGATAATGAGGATTTCATGGGTTGGTATGGAAACAATGCCAGTTTATCTTGGTGCATGATATAGGATAGGGAGACTGGTAATGACATAATATTTTAGAGCCCCTGATCTTATGAATGGAATCTAAGCTTATTGAATAAAGGAAAACCTATTTTCAGGGTAGATACTCGAAATAGGTACATGTATCATGATTAATTCTATTCTTGTTTGAGTTGGGTTTTTTTGGTAAGATTAAAATGAATAAAGTTAATTAAAATAAATCTAAATAAAATTCCATACTACCGGGCTTAGTAAATTATTAATTTACTTTTATCTATGGATCATGGATTTCATCCACATGTGTATTAGGTAGTTTAGATTTAGTAGGATGATTCAGTTGATCTCTATAAGGTTGATCTGGTAGAGGAGGTAGAGTCTTGGTAGAGGGCATTGCATGCTTTTTAGCGATAGGATTTGGGAAAGTACGAGGGCCATGTTTTGGATGTGGAGACAAAGATATTACTAGAGGAGATCTAGACCACTTTAAGTTTTATCTAGGATCCAGTGGGATACTGGGTCCCTTTAGAAGTTAGTTAGATGTGGGTAGATTCACTTTAGTGGTGGATGCTGTATTTGGGTGAGTGGAAGGAGGTATATGATTCTTGGGTTAGCTTCTAGAAAGAGTTCTGGGCAGAGTTCCTTTCTTCTATCATTAAGGAAATGAATAGGAATGAAATTATTTATCTTCAGAAGGAGATTATTTTAGTTTGGGGTCTGATAATCAAGTTTAAGCACTCTTTTTACTTTTTCCCAGATCTTTTTCTAGATGAGGAGTCTCACACAAGATGTCTTGAAGAGGCAATCCATCCTTCCATCTAGTATATGGTTACTCCTTTTACATTTTCATTATATCTGGAGGTTCAAAATAAGGTGGAGGAGATTAATAGGATTCAATCATGAGGATGTTTTCTTCAATATGGGAATTAGTAGGGTTCTTCAAGGAGAAGGGTTGTTAGTGGAATATATAAGGCACTAGGACCTTTGAGGTTTAGACCAGTGGGGAGTCAACCTCAGTAGATTTCATTCCAAAATTACGAGGATAGTGTTTTTCATGATTTTCATAGAGATATCAAGACAATATGTTTTTTATATGGGGGTTCATAACCATCTCTATATTCAGTGCCTAATGTTTTTTTAATCTTAGTTTGGTGGGGGCAGACATGTACAACACCAACCTCAAAAGTAGTTTTCAGTGAGGCCATTTCATCAGCAGGGGTAGCGAGCTTATGCTTCATCAAGGGGAGATGGAATGGGGGTAGTGTCCAACCTCAGGATGTTCCTAAAGTCTATATACCTTGACCCAATCATGATCATGGAGGTGGTCTTTAGTAGAGAGGTAGAGGATCCAGGCGTGATTAGTTGAACACAATAAAAGAAACAACACCAGAGGGGCCATAGATCGTTCAAGGTACACTCAGTTTTTTTGTCTTCCATTATTTGTGTATTGTTTGATTTAGGAGATTCAAAATAATTTGTTGTAACCACTCTAGTCTATTCTCTATGATTATACATAGAGAGGATTCTCGTGCCCTCGGTGTTCACTACTCTAGTCAAAGGATAGAACAACTTGTTTGATGTGAGCTAGGGGTGTAGACTAATGATGGGTCCACATAAATCCCATGGGGATATATTTTTTACTATAAATATATCCATAATATGTCATACTATACATAAATTGGTTGTATTCTATATGTGTTATTATTGAATACTTGCGAAGGAGAGTCGTGTTCTCAGATGTGGATGGCTAACATGTGGTTCTTGTTGGTGAGTGGGGTTTTTAGGTGGTTAGTTAGTGTTTATATCCCTTTATTTATTTTATGATTGAGTTGAAAATGTAATTAGTGGAAAATGGGATAGTGGGGGTCTCTAAGGTCATTAGGGGCGTTTCTAGATGTTTTCCCCAAGGATTTTTTGATGCTACCCCTTCATTGTGATATTGAATTCAATATAGAATTATAGCCTGGTACATATCTAATTTTAATGTCTCCTTATCAGATGAAACCTTATGAGTTATGGTATTTAAGGATTTATATAGATGATTTGATGCAAAAGGGTTTTATCTGACCCATTGTGTCCCCATGGGGTGCTCTAGTGTTGTTCACCAAGAAGGTGGATAATAGTTTGAGGTTTTGTATACACTACCAGAGGTTGAATTAGGTGGCACTAAAGAACCATTACCCTATTAAAAGGATATATGATCTTTTTGACAAGTTGAGAGGGGTGATTTGATTTTCCAAGATTGATCTATGGTCAAGATATCAATAGTTGAGGGTGAAGGAAGGCGATATCCCAAATAATGCCTTTAGATGTGGGTATGGGCATTTTGAGTTCGTATTCATGCTATTTAGTGTCAATAAAACACCATATGTGTTTATGGGACTCATAAAATCCATGTTCCATTAATTTTTGGACCAGTTCATAGTTATGTTCATCGATGATATATTGATCTACTAAAAATACAAGGAGGAGCATACCGATCATCTCAGAGCTTTCTTAAAGGTCCTTCAATTCCACTATATCTATGGAAAGTTTTCTAAGTGAAAGTTTTGGACATGATAGGTGCATTTACTCAATCATGTGGTGTCTAAGTAGGATGTGGAAGTGAACCCATATAAGGTTAAGGTATTTTTTTCTTGGTAATCACTTAAGAACACGACATAGGTTCATAGATTACTTAGTCTCATTGGATATTATTAGATGACGGTGTCTAATGTATATCAAGTTACATCCCTATTGATAGTTTTGACTAGGAAAGACTGTGTTTTTGTGTGAACTGATTAGTTCTAAGAAACATTCGGTTACCTAAAGGGGAATTTGTTTAGTGTTCTAGTGCTTTAGCTTTCTGAGGAGGGTGTGATGTTGGTGTAATTTTGTGATGTTTCCCATCTGGGATTGAGATTCATGTTGATGAGTAGAGGGAAGTGATATCTTATGAGTCTAGTTAGTTATGTCCCCATGAGTGTAACCAAGCCATCCATGATTTGAAGTTAGTAGCATTTTTTTTTATAAAGTTGCAGTGATATTGCCTTATTGGGGATAACTTTGTGGTCTTCATGGATCATAATATTTTGAGGTATATCTTTTCTCATCACGATATAAATTTTCTTCAGTGGTGGTGGATATAATTTTTTCAAGATTATGATTTTGATATTTCCTACACCTCAGGAAAGGGGAATTTTGTGGACAAATATTTGAGCAGGAAGTCATGGAAGGTTTTTGTTTAGGAGTCCAAAGATGTTTGGATAGTGATGGAGGACTTGGAATCCTTTCAATTAGATGAAAGGGTAGATGATTGTAGAGGTTGTTTGTTTTAGATGATAATGATCCCTTATTTTATGAAGTATATAGAGGAGTCCTAGTGGGGAGAATCATAGGAAGAGTTTATGTGAAATAATTTTATCCATGGTGATGCTCTAGAAGGATGGTCAGAACCAAATGATATTTTAGGGGAGATTGTTTTCTTTGGTGGAGATGCATGAGAGAGTCCTTCATGAGTTTCATAAATCACATTGAGTAGTAAACCTAAGAGTTTCCAATATGTACCATGGATTGAGGATGCATTTTTTGAGGCTTAGGATGAAATGGATTGTGCTAGAGATTGTGGAGAAGTGTTTGGGTTTCTAGTAGGTGAAGGCCGAGTATCATGTTTTTGGTGATTTTTTATAGTATTTAGATGTTCTTGAGTGGAAATGGTATGACATATCGATGGATTTCTTCACAGGGTTACCCTAAGCTCAGGGAGATTATGATGATATCTGGGTGATCATGGATCAATTGATGAAATTGTACCACTTCTTAGTGATCAAGGAGTTAGACGTAGTTGATACTTTGGCTAAGAGGTATGTGGATGAGGTGGTATGGTTGCATGGATTTTCAAGGTCCATTGTATTAGATCGGGATTTATGTTTTACCTTGCGAGTTTAGAAGGGATTAAAACATGATTTTTGATCTTTGTTATGCCTTAGTATTTCTTTCCACCCTTATAGGAATGGGAATATAGAGTAGACTATCTAGACACTAGAGGACATTTCACAAGCATGCATCTTAGACTTTAGTGGATCTTGGGTATGACACCTTCCTTTGGTTGAGTTTGAGTGAAACAATATTTATCACGCATACATTAGTATGGATCCATTTGAGTTGTTGTACAAGTGGAAATTTCATTCACTATTGTGATGGATGGAGGTTATAGAGGCAACAATTCATGGTCTCGATGTGGTGTAGAGAACGACAGAAAAAGTTTTGTTGGTTCGAGAGAGGATGAATGCAATGAAGGACCAAAAGAAGTCTTATGTAATGACCCAAAACTCCATCAATGAAATTTCCCTTCTTATGTTTATTTCATATAGTATATATTATATTAAATCACTTATATAACACAATTAAAACATCATAAATTAAGAATTAATGAAATAAGAGGTATTTCTAGAAGTTAAGGAACCTATACCGATGAAATAGTAACATGCCCTTAGGAATAGTAATGTGAACCTTATGAATAGTAATTTGGCCAATAGAATAGTAACCTCACCAATGAAATTATAAATAAAAATTTTCCATCTTATAAATGAAATTATGATAAAATTATATCATAGTGTAAGTCAATGAATATTTTAAAAATTAATATTTAAGTGTTGGTATTTTTGTAAGTCATAAATATTTAATTACAATATTATAATTAATAAAATGATTTAAAATAAAATTAATTTTCATAAAAATTATTCATAAATAAATATTTTGTTGTCTTATGATTTTATGATAATTTTATGAGACCATAGTTAATTTTTTAAAGGGTTATAAAATTAGTTATAAATTTAAAATTGTATTTTTCGAGTAAATAATGATTTTAATTAAAAATTAAATTTCTTATATTTAGAAAATTATTTTAAAAAAATGGAGTTATTTTTTTTAATTATACACATAAAAAAATAGTTAGGGTGATTTTTTGGGATTTTTATAAAATACTTGAATTTTTAGTGAATAGTAAAATTCGGTAATTTACAGTATAAATACATTATAAGATAAATAAACTATTACTTGAGTCATTAATGATGTAAGAAATCTTGGTTTGAAATCACATGAAATTATTACTATATTCAGTCACAAGAATCAACACTATTGCTTGTCTTGAGAAAAATAATAAAATAATGAGAAATCACCCCTCTCCTCCACTATAAAAACAACCCCTCACCACCACTTCTCCTCATACCTATAAGCCTTTAATATTGTCAAAATTTTGACCAAATTCTCTTAACTAGTATCTCCCCATATCCAGTATCTCTTGGTCTTTCCAAAAGACCAAAAAATCTTTCCTTAAGGAGGTTCTCAAGGAGGATAATTCAAGAGGTAAATCCTCTTCTTTTTTTTCTTTTAGTTTCATTTCAATTTATTTTATTTTCTTATCCTCTCCTCACTTAATCTATAAAAATGATCATGATAAATCCAGTATCATATATATAATTGAATGATATCACATTAATGTAATATCCATTATCAATCTTCTTACTCTCTCTATATTTTATTTTAAAAATGAAATCATCGTTCGAGAGGTTCTAATTTACAACCTTCGTGAATGATGAACTTTAATTCTTTAATTTATCTTTCAAGGATGATAATGAAACAATTTTTATGGTTAAAAAAGATTATAAAATATTTTTTATATCTTATTTAAGGTTTTGGAACCATTTTATATACATAATTTTAAATAATAGAACAAAACTAGTTCATTATGATTGAAAAACTGCTAAAATTAAGCTAAATGATTATCATTAACATGTTATCTAATAATTCATCCTAATATATGGGAAAGAATAATAAATAATACCAATTTGACTTATTTTTGTTCATTAATAACATATAATTCCAATTATGGAGAATTATACCCATTTTCACGAACTTCATCACTCATATACAAGTATACCGATCGTGAAATCCAAGGAAATGAACGCTTCCGAGTAATAAAATTGTATCTTATAACTCATCAAAAAGGCCATAAAATAAATTAATAAAATTATAATAAATAAAATAAATGCATATTAGGTTATTAATTAATTAATTAATTAACTTAATTTGATTATCTAGGACGTTAAGGTCAAGTGCAGAACACATTCAGACATAAGGTAATAGTTTTCCACCCAAACCTCCAATTTCTTCCATGTTACATTTTTTTTTCTATATTCAACCAAATGAAATTATTAATTATTATTATTTAACCCTCATAAGTTATGTGTTAATGTTCTATATATATTTACCAATCATAATCCTTATTTATTTTATGGGGAGTTACATTTTTAAAAGGATCTTTCTCAAATTCTTCTCAATAAACAAGTCCGATTCAAGGGAACTTCTCGAATTGTTATCTATTTTCAAGTTCACTCTATACTTTTTTTAAGACACCATTAATTTTTTTTAAAATAACTCATTTTATTATTAAAAAAACTATATTATTACACTTCTAGTTTTATACAAATATTTTTTTTCCAAAATAACTCTTCTTTGAAAAGTAAAAGAGTATTTATTTCAAGTATTACTTGATGATTTTATAAGAGTATTTCCATATATTTCAACACTCTTATTGATTATTATGTTTAATTAGGATTAATATTTTATGATATTATCTACCATATTTTATTCAATGGTTTATTATTATTTTGACTGTGTATGTTCTATCTTGATACCATTCACCATATTACTCTGAATGGTTAGTGTTTATGTTTAATGATTAGGGAAAGTTATTTACATTTCATATGTTAGTTTCAATACAAATATATATGTTGATTATATTTCTCCCCTTTCATATGAGGAATTAATTAGACTTATTAAGTGATGGGTGTGGATTTCTATATCCCCTCGATGCATCAGCAGGTCTCATGAGACAAACTAGCCTAAGTTTTTACCCATTATATATGGTGTCCTAGCTGAGGCCTTGACGGTATGATTATGATGTCCGACATTATGAATTTACTCATTATGAAACTATTAATTAATAGTACATGTGATTATTCAACTAGTATAATATCCATGGTTATTTTTTATTATGTCATTATTTATTCAGCTTTTATTCCTTCCATATTATGCTCAAGATTTTGTTTTAATGTCACACGTTCTTTAGTTATTCATCATGCCTTATTATTTATGATTCTACAGTATTAATTACCCTTACTGAGCATATTATATCACTGATTTCTTATGTTTATTTTCCCTAGGATTCCAATATTAATTTTATGAATGACATGAAAAGATAATATATAATAATAAGAGTGTTTCCAAAGGAGTTTCTATGATGTATTTCATTTCAAGTTGTAATGATGAACTTATTTATGTATCTAGTTTTTCCAAATATACTATATTATTCAGTACTTCAGGACATGTATTAATTGTTTATATTCTAATGTAATAAAATAATACACCTTCTTTGGGATTCGAGGTTGGGTCTTTAAGTTGGTATCATAGGAAATTTAGTAGAAACCTTGGAAACTAGATTTAAAAAAACATAGATTAGGAAACATAAACCTAGGATAATATTTAAGGATAATAATAGAATAAAATCATATAATTTTGGTAAATTAGATATTATGTGGATCTTCCTAGAAATACATCCATGTCTGGATACTACAAGTGGACGTGGTTCTGGAATAACTGTACCTAGGGGTAACAAATCTGACAAGGTATCCCAAGCCCAACTCAGGGTAACCTAGTACATGAAAACAAGAATTACTGCACACTTGTTTTGAAACTCTCTTGTAATATGCTTAGGATAATTCAAATTTTCTTTATAAACCATTATGAATATTTTAAAAGTAAATATATTCCCAAATAAATCATGTTTATGATTATGATAATAATTACACATATAATTTCAATTCATGTTAAGTATTTTTTTAGTATTGAGATTATAAATTATGATTTATAACCTAATATAGTGTATACTATTATTTAGAAATTGTTCCTATTGGAAGGAATATAAACCATATGAACACGCATATCCATTATAGGGATTTCCCTTTTATGCAATATAATGATGTTAGTATTGGAGCTGCGACTAGTACTGGGAAACTTATAACTATATTAGGATAGCTCACTAAGGTTATGAATAATAACCTTACCTGTATGGAGCATCTTGATCCACAATGTGGAGAAGAAATTTAAGATAGATTTATGTGACAACAACCTCCATCATTCAATGGGACTACAAACCCATTTATAGTGGAGTAGTGGATAAGTTCCTTGGAGATGATATTTATTGCTTTGGGAAGTAATGAAATAGAAAAGGATATCATGGAAGTTTATCATCTCTCAAAATATGCCGATCAGTGGTGGTTGTTAATTCAAATCACAAAGGAGGAGGATTAAATCTCAAATATAGAGTGGAATGATTTTAAGAAATTTTTTCTAGAAAAATATTTTCCTCATGAATAATGAGTGGATATGGAGAGAAAATTCTTGAGTCTAAGACAGAAAGAGTATGAAAATGTTTCCATGTATAAATCCAACTTTATAAGATTAATAAGACATGCTGCGGACTACATACATAATGCAAGAATCAAGGTTGATCGGTTCTTTGATGGTTTAAAACCATTCCTATGAAGGGAACTAGTCTTCCAAAATTTCTCATCATATGAAGATAAAGTCTCATATGCTATCAAGATCAAAAAATAATTATCTAAGTATTATAACTTTAAATTAATTCAAAATAAGAATAAGGATACTGAACACTCTGGAAAAGGAAATAAGGAAAAGGAGAATAAGGGAAGAATTCAATATGTCCCCTTTATGACACATAAACATGATTTAGTTTCTGACATTATCATCATACCCATGATTGATTTTGATATAATACTCAGTATGGATTTGATTTAAAATTATGATGTGAAAATCTATTAAAAGAATAAGAAAGATACAATTTTTGAGAATGATGTAGAATCCATTATCTTTAGAGAAGAAACCACACCATATGATTATTATCTAGATCCACCCCCAGTAGCTATACTGAATGAAATTATTGGGGAGGATTAGAATGAAATATCTATGGGAGAGGAAATAAATATTCAATTTGAGGATGTAATTATTGTGTAAGAATATATCAATGCATTTCTAGAGGATTTAACTAGAAACCCTCTAGATATGGGAGTTAAGTTATCTATTGATTTAATTCCTAGTTCAAGACCTATATTAAAGACTCCTTATAGAATGAACAATGTGGAATTAATATAATCAAAGAAACAACTAGAGGAATTGAGTGATAAAGTATTTATTCTCCCTAGTGTTTCTCCATGGGGATCCCCTATTCTCTTTATCAAGAATAAATATGGATCCATGAGGCTGTGCATTTATTATAGAGAAATAAATGTTATTAACATAAATAAAAAGTATCCCCTACCTCACATTGATTATTTATTTGATCAAATTAATGGAGATCAATACTTTTTGAAGATTTAACTTTGATCTAGATATCATAAATTGCATGTGAGGAAGGAAGATATTCCAAATACAACATTTCAAACTAGGTTTGAGAATTACGAGTTTACATTAATGCCTTTTGGACTAACTAATGCACCCTATTTTTTCATGGATCTAATGAATATGGTTTTCAAGGAATATCTTGATGAATTTTTTGTGGTCTTTATTAATGATATATTGGTATACTCCAAAATATATGAAGATCATGAGAATATCTTTCACATTATTCTGAACACTCTTAGAAGGAACGAGTTATATGGGAAGTTTAAAAAGTGTGAATTTTGGTTTCAAACAGTTTCTTTTCTTGGCCATATTGTCTCTAAGGATGGAATATTAGTTGATCCTATAAAGAAAAAGGTATTTCATTAATTACCTACACCAATGAACATAACCGAGGTATGTAGTTTTATTGGTTTAGTAGGTTATTATCAGCATTTCATTCAGAACTTTGCCCGATTAGATAACCTGTTAACCAAGCTTACTCATAAATAGGTTAAGTTCATATGGAAAAAATAATGTGAAGAATATTTTTAAGAATTAAAGAGGAGATTAGTGAACGATGTGATCCTGAATCTACCATCAAGAAATGGTGGGTTTTTGATTTATAGCGATTCATCAAAGAAAAGAATTATCCATGTACTTATACATAATGAAAGATTTATTTACTATGCATCAAGGTAGTTAAAAATTCATGAATAGAACTATCCAACTCATGATCTTGAGTTAGAAACTGTAATTTTTTCTCTAAAGATATGAAGACACTATATCTATGGTAAAATATGTGACATATATACAGATCACAAGAGCTTGAAATATAGATTCTCACAAAAACAACTCAATATGAGGAAAAGGCTATGGATCAAGCTACTCAAGGATTATGATTATTCAGTGCACTACTACCCAAGGAAGGAAAATAGGGTAGAATATGATTTGAATAGGAATGATCATGGAGTTCTGAACAAAATGAGGATTAACAATAATCTTGTGTACATAGATCTAGAAAATATGGATATAGGAATTATCAAGGAAGGTGAAACATCATTACTTTTTCAACTAGTTTCCCAACCATATTTATTGAAAATAATTAAAGGTTCTTAGTATAATGATGAGAATCTTCAAGATAAAATTAAAGCTGTGAATGATGATAAGTTTATAGACTTCATGTATGAGGATGAAATTATGAAATTTGGGAGGAGGCTATATGTTCCCTATATAACCAAGCTAAAAAGGGAGTTATTAGATGATCCCCATAGCTTGAATTTCTCTATACACCCTGGTATTACTAAGATGTATAGAGATTTGTAGGAACATTTTTAGTGGGATAATATGAAGCAGGAAATTGCTGATTATGTATCAAGATGTTTAGTTTGTCAACATGTGAAGGCTAAAATACAACATCCTAGAGGTTTCATGAAACCCATTCCTATTCCTACATGGAAATAATATGACATCATTATGGATTTTGTCACTAGATTAACAAAAGCCCCAAGAAATAATGATGTAATATGAGTTATTATTGACTGACTTACCAAATCTGCAATTTCCTCTCTATAAGGGAGGATTTTCCACTGGAGTTCCTTGCATGACTCTATATTAATTATGTTGTAAGAATTAATTGAGCACATATATTAATTGTGTCTAATCATGATCCAATATTTACATATAAATTATGGAAAAGTCTCAAAAAAGCATTGGATATTGAGCTTCATCTGAGTATTTCTCATCACCCTCAATATGATGGGAAATTAGAAAGGATGATCCAAACTTTTGAATACATGTTGAGATCATTCTCACTTGACTTTAAAGGTATGTGGGATCAATATTTACCTTTAGTGGAGTTTTCCTATAATAATAGTTTCAATTCAAGTATTCAAATGGCACCATATGAAGCATTGTATAGAAAGAGATTTTGTACACCAACTTGTTGGGATAGAGTTGGTGAAATGAACCTTGTAGGACCAAATCTTATGAATGAAACAACAATGAAGGTAAATACTATTCAAACCCATATCAAATCATCTAAAATAAGAAAAAAGAGCTATGTCGATAGTAAAATGAAGGATTTGGAATTTCAAGTGGGAGACCACATTTTCTAGAAAGTATATCTATTTAAGGGTGTTATAATATTTGGTAAGAAAGGGAAACTGAGCCCCATATACATTGGTCCTTTTGAAATTATAGAGAGAATCATATCTTTGACTTATCATTTGGAAATTCCACCTAGCCTTTATAGGTAAAAAATGTGTTCCACATCTCCTTGTTAAGGAAGTAAATTCCATACCCAACACATGTAATCACTTCTGAAGGAATAGAATTAGAACCTAACTTATCTTAATGCGAAGAGCCAATCCAGATTCTATACACTAAAGATCAAGTGTTTATGAATCAGAAGAATCATATGGTAAAGGTACTTTGGAAAATTCATAAAATTGAAGAGGCAACGTGGGAGCCTGAGGATCTTACGATGAAGAACTACCCAAATATTTTTATAGGTTGATAATCTAGAAATTTCAAGGACAAAATTTTTATAGGAGGGGATAATGTAATGACCGAAAAATCTATCAAGGAAATTTCCCTTCTTATGTTTATTTCATTTATTATAGATCATATAAAATCAATTATAGAACACAATAAAATCATCATAAATGAAGAATGAATGAAATAAGAGGTATTTCTAGAAGTTAAGGAACTAATACCGATGAAATATTTACATTCCCTTAGGAATAATAATGTGACCCTTATAAATAGTAATCCAGAAAATATAATAGTAACCTCACCAATGAATGTATAAATAAAATTTTACCATCTTATAAATGAAATTATGATATAATTATATCATAGTGTAAATAAATAAATATTTTAAAAATTAATATTTAAGTATTGGTATTTTTGTAAGTCATAAATATTTAATTACAATATTATAATTAATAAAATGATTTAAAAGAAAATTTATTTTCATAAAAATTACCCATAAATAAATATTTTTTTCTTATGATTTTACGATAACTTTATGAGACCTTAGTTATTTTTTTAAAAGGTTATAAAATCAGTTATAAATTTAAAACTGTATTTTTTGAGTAAATAATGATTTTAATTAAAAATTAAATTTCTCATATTTAGAAAATTATTTAAATAAAATGGATTTCATTTTTTAATTCTACATGTTAAAAAATGGTTAGGGTAAATTTTTGGGATTTTTCTGAAATACATGAATTTTTAGTGAATAATAAAATATGGTAATTTACAGTATTGATACATTATAAGATAAATACACTATTACTTGTGTCATGGATTATGTAAGAAACATTGGTTATAATTCACATGAAATTATTAATTTATTTATTTACAATAATCAACACTATTTCTTGTCTTGAGAAAAATAATAAAATAAGGAGAAATCACCCCTCTCCTCCACTATAAATACAACCCCTCACCACCACTTCTCCTCACACATATAAACCTTGAATCTTGTTAAAATTATTCCCAAATACTCTTCCATAGTCTCTCACCACATCCAAAAGATCTTGGAATTTCTAAAAGACCAAAACACCTTCCCTTAAGGATGTTCTTAAGGAAGATAATTCAAGAGGTAAATCCTCTTCCTTTTTCTTTTAGTTTCTTTTCAATTTATTTTATTTTCTTATCCTATCATCACATCCACTATAAAAATGATCATTATAACTAAAATATAATATATATTCTGTAATTATATCATTTTAATTAAATATCCATTATTTATCTCCTTACTCTCTCTCTATTTTATTTTAAAAATGAAATCATTATTCGGGAGGTGCCGATTTAGAACCTTCATGGACGACAAACTTTTGTTCTTTAATTTATCCTTAAATTCTGGTCATGAAACCATTTTTATAGTTTAATTATATTATAAAATATGTATTATATCTTATTTAAGGTTCTATAACCATTTTATATACATAATATTAAATAATTTAAAAAAACTAATTCATTGTGATCAAAAAACCGCTAAAATTAAGCTAAACGATTACCACTTACATGTTATCTAACGATTCATCCTCATATATGAAAAATAATAATAAATAATAAAAATTACACTTCTGGTTGTTCATTAATAACATGTAATTTCAATTTTGTATAATTAGACCCAATTTTCATGAACTTTATTACTCATATAAAAGTATACCAATCGTGAAAACCAAGGAAACAAATGCTTCCGAACAATAAAATTGTATCTTATAACTCATAAAAAATCCATACATGAACTTAATTTTTTTAATAAATCAAATACATATATAGGAGGTTATTAATTAATTAATTAATGGATTTAATTTTATTATCTAGGATGTTAAGGTCAAGTGCAGAACATATTCGTACATAAGGTATGAGTTTTCTACCCGAACCTCCAATTTCTTTCAGGTTACATTTTTTTCTCTATTTAACCCAATGAAATTATTAATTATTCTTATTTAACCCTCATAAATTGTGTGTGAATTTTCTATATATATATATGTACCAATCAAAATACTTATTTCTTTTCTGGGGAATTACATGTTTTAAAAGGATCTTTCTCAAATTCTTCATGATAAACAAGCCCGATTCAAGAGAACTTCTCGAATTCTTACCTATTTTCAGGTGCACTATATACTCTATTTTAATTTACAATTATTTTTATAAAATCAATAATTTTATTATTAAAAAAACTATATGAGTTCATTTCTAGTTTTATATAAATATTTTTCCAAAATAACTCTTCTTTGCAAAGTAAAAGAGTATTTCTCTCAATTATTACTCAAGGATTTTATAAGAGTATTTACATCTATTTCAAAACTCTTATTTATTCTTATGTTTAATTGGGATTAATATTTTATGATACCATATACCATATTTTATTGAATGTTTTATGATTATTTTGAATTTGGATGCACTATATTGATACCATTCACCATATTACCCTGAATGGTTAGTGTTTATTTTTACATATTAAAGAAAGTTATTTACATTTTATATATTAGTTTCAATATGAATGTACATGTTGATTATGTTTCTACACTTTCATATGAGGAATTAATTGGACTTAGTAAGTGATGAGTGGGGCCCACTATATCCCCTTGATGTATTAGTAGGTCTTATGAGACAAACTAGCCTGAGTTTTTACCCATTATGTATGGTGCCCTAGCTGAGGCCTTAAAGGTATGATTATGATGTCTGATATTATGCATTCCCTAATTATGAAACTTTTAATTGATATTCCATGTGATTATTATAGTAGTATAATGTCCATGTTTATGTTTTATTATGGTATTATTTATTCATCTTTTATTCCTGCCATATTATGCTCAAGATTTTGTTTTAATGGCACATGTTCTTTAGTTATTCATTATGCCTTATTATTTATGCTTTTACTGTATTACTTACCCTTACTGAGCATATGATCTCACCCCTTTATTATGTTCATTTTCCTCAGTATGCAAAGTTGAATTTTATAAATGAAATTCAAAGATGATCTAGAATAATAAGAGTGTTTTCAAAGGAGTTTTTATGATGTATTTCATTTCAAGTTGTAATGTTAAACTTATGTATATATTTGATTTTACAAATCTATTAAATCATTCAGTCCTTCAGGATGAGTCTTCCTTGTTTATATGCCAATGTAATAAAATAATGCACTGTCTCTAGGATTCTGGGGTTGGGTATTTACATCTTATGTCGATCATAGGAATATGCCTTTGAAGTTAGAAGTTAGAGACCATGTTTTATTAAAGATTTACCCTCTACATGGGTAGTGGAGGTTTTGCAGGGGGAGTAAGCTTTATACTAGGTTTTTTGGTCCCTTTTATGTGATCAAGTGATTTGGTAATGTGAAATATCATTTGGTGTTTCCAATGTGGATGGAGAGGATCCACAAAATCTTCCACATCTCTCAAATTCATTGGCATCTTCACGATGAATCCCATGTTATTGACTGAGGAGAATTGGATATAAAGGATGATGTTATGTTTATAGAGAAGTTAGTAGATATTTAGGATCAATAGTAAAAAGTGACTTGAGGATGAACCATTCATTTGGTTTGCGTTTTGTGGAGGCATGGTGGCCTCGAGGAGAGTACTTGGGAGTGAGAGATGCAAATACGTGCATAGTACCTGAAGCTGTTATGAGTGTTTCTTTTCCCTATTTTTTTTGTGATTTTATATTTGGATCTTTCTATGTTATGATATATACTTTTTTATTAATATATGATGTGTGATAATGTTTTGAAAAATTAAGGGGGGGACATGATTCCTAATCGATACACATTCTACTATAATGTGATTAAACACATGCGGGTGAGTTAGTGTTGCCCATATAATATATTATCTAGACATGTAAAATAGAATTCCATGATTCATGTGTTTGGGGTGGTGCAGTTTGTTGGTTTTAGTGGTTGTTGGTTTGGGATGTATAGAGGTTGAGATGGTTGTGCATTGGTTGTGTGGCAGTATGGTTGTATGAAATATAGTAGTTTATGGTTGTGTAGTGTATTTTATGGCCATTTATTTTTGCATACATAGATAGTGGTAATACTAGATACTTTATAGGTATCTTATGGTTTGGTGGTTCATTCCCCTTTTCCTTATGGGATTGATTTTGGATTCTAGAGGGTGAGAATCATTTGAGAGGTATATGATGTAATAGCCTGTGCCTTCCCAGCCTGTTACTTTATCATTTTTGGGTGTTAGAGGTGTTTCAAAGTAGGCTTTATGATGGTTTTTGGTGGTTGGAGGTGTAGTAAAGTTTCTGTAGAAAATCCACGTTGTGACATAGAACAAGTGGAAAATTCATTATATATGATGGGATCCCATCAGAAATGGTCCGTTGCTGAAATGGAATTACAAAAATATTTTTTTTATGAGGGGTTGTTGAAAAATACATTTATTTATGATGGGTAGGTATTCCGTCCCAAATAACCTTTCCCAGTATATAAAAAAGATATTTTACAACGTGAATATTTACCCATCATAAATTATTATTTGTGATGGGTGAATCTTTCTATCACAAAAAAGTAATTTAAAAATAAAATAAAAAAATAAAAAATAAAATAAAATAAAAAAATAAAATATATCCACAACAATATAAAAAATGAAATATATAAAATTTTAAATATATAAATTAATAAAAAAATTACAAAAAATATGTTTATTCAAATGTTTATCAAAATAAATGTGACATAAAAATACATAAATCATTGAGGGAGAGGGTCATCTGGAGGAGGTGGTAGAGGGAACTCTATTCCTAAACCCTGAGCCAACTATCACATGTACTCTATCATCTGCTCATACTACTGCTTCTACCATTGATACATCTCCTCCTCCTCCTCCTCCTACTATCGACAGAGCTCTTTCTTCTCCCTATGCATGGTCTCTATAAGATCACTATGAGCTCATAGATTATCCTTATATTGTTTATAATATGATGATAACTCTCCATGATCTCCCCTCGAGTTAGACGATGACATCAAATCAATACCATAATAACTCCCATGCATCAATGGAGAGTCAATACAAATCACTCAGCCTTTCTCAAAGGCATATTGAGTCGCCTGTATCCATGTCACATCATAAAATCCCACCACACTTATGCTTTGATCCTTGGTCACGAACTGAATATCATCCTGTGTCTAAGAATTCGTGGCCTCATATGAATCCTTAAATTGAAATTTAAAAATTAAATAGTTAAAATATTACTTTCAATTAATTTTAAAACTAAAAAACTATACTAACCACAATATGATACTGGAGACCACATATAATCTCTCTAATGAAAGGATCTCTATACATCCTCTTATAAATATCGAACTCTATAATATCGAGTTGTTTGACTGCATATATGAGTATAAAATAAATAGTTCAAATTTAAAGTTATATAAATTATTTAAAAAAATTA
Organism: Viscum album; assembly: GCA_963277665.1. Lineage (NCBI taxonomy): Eukaryota > Viridiplantae > Streptophyta > Magnoliopsida > Santalales > Viscaceae > Viscum > Viscum album. The sequence continues at coordinate 493,413,632 of OY728159.1, read as the reverse complement.
CTTACCATATGTCTTTGATGCATATTAAATGTATGACTACCAGCTCAATGCATCACCTACTTCCTCCCCTTGTTTTTCCAACCTAATGATGCCCTCCTATGAAAACTATCTCTCATCTAGTATGAACATAATCCATACCGAAATTGAGATGATATGTAATATGGTCAGTGGGAACAACAAGACTGATCAAAATCCATGACTCTCACTTTCTGCATGTCCATCCTCCTTATATTATGAAAAAAATTATGGGATTGCTCATGAATATAGACCTCCCAGGCCTCCCAAATAGAGATCCACATGCTATCATCGATGAGATACCATAAACCCTAAAAATAATTAATAATAGAAACTTGATAATTAAATAAATTTAAAAATAACTATTATTTATTTATGTACCATCCAATGATCAAACATTTAGTGCTAAACATAAATGGGAATCCAATCCCATGTCACCCATGCTCTAGAAAAATGATTTTGCAATATAGCACTCCCCTGTCCAACAACTATATGTTAAAAGCTATGAAAAAGATAAAAAATAATAAAACAATTTGTATATAAATAAATTAATGAAAATCAATGAATAATAACTAAAATACACAATTGATCATACCTTCTCATGAATGGATCAAACTCAAGATGTGGATGTTGCTCAAGGATAGGGTTCAGAATCATCAATCTCGCAAGACCACAACCCCTCCGAGTTGACACTGAACTGCCGGTAGCCTAAGGGTCATATAATTAAGCATCATGCTCGTCACTAGGTAGTGTATCCTCATTCAAATCATGAAATAGATTATAAAAATGGTCTTCGACCATCTGAAACATGAAATAACTGTTTTAATCAAATAATTGAAAACCAGTATTATATATAGGTATATATTATATTTGATCATAACCATCATTTAATTATGTAAATCTTTATCTTCATCCTCATATTCATATATGACAGTGTCAATATCTTCATATTCCTCCTAATTATCATCAATTTATATAGAATTTTTAGCTTCATCATCTATTTCTATTTTGAATTCATTTGTTACATCAACAACATAATCGTCACCATCGACCCATAACTGTGGGGTGTCATCATCTATATTCACGTCTCTTTATGGAAAAGATTTATTTAGAGTTGTCTCTTGAAAAATTTAAATTCCACACACTTCATCGTAACTAAATTCACTTTGGATAAAATTATTTTCATGAGATTTAATTTTTATTATGATGCACCAATAACTTAACTCTCTTGAAGTAGCACAATAATTTTCATAATAAATTTCATGTTCTTCATGATCTAATAAAAATGGTTCATTTACTATAAGAAGGTTTTTATATTTAATATAAATGATTCTATAGTGAATATAAAAATGAAATCCTCTATCAACATATAACAAATGAAATCTAAACATTGTTATGTAATTATGTCCTAGATAACACAGTTCAATTATTTCTTCTAGCATGCCATAAAATTCAACTTCACTTTCTCTATGATGATATCCTCTCTAGAAAACACTAATATTCATTATTTTTTTTGATTCCCCATATGCATGTGTATGAAATTGAAAACTATTCACCATATATTCACTATAATATTTAACCATTTTGGATGATGGGTTACTCAATACACATAATTGATTATCAATTTTATCAGTATGTTGAGATTCCTGAAAATTTTGAAAAATAATTATCAATATAATAAGTAATAAAATTTATTTTATATCTTAAACCATAAACAATCTACTTTACCATTTTTTGAAACCAGTATGAAAAATTATTTTTCTAATGTTCTTCAAGAGAAGGTGCTGTAATTTGTGGAAACCATTTCTTTATATAATTATCATATAATCTAAAAATAAAATAATATTAATTTACTTTAAAAAATATATAAAATAAGTGATAGTATCACTTATTTTACAAATGGTATAATTTCTTCACAGTTGAGCAGAACATATGTATGAGCCCTTTGATGTTCGTCATCTGAAACCCATCATTCATGAACTCCACCAAAGCCAAGTTTAGGATTATTAAAAATTGATAATTTATTATTCATTTCATCATCAATATTTTCCTCATTAGAACCCATTCAGTTATGTTTTGAGGGATATTCAGATTGAAAACAATGAGAGAAGAAAAAATAAATTTCCTTCTATAAATAATATTCTACAATTAATCCTTCAAACAATGCTTTGTTACATACCTTTTTATTAAATTTCTTCATGCATATATTATATGGGTACATCCATTAAAACTATAATGGACCTCCACATTTTTCTTCATGCGACAAATGTAATATCAAATGTTCAATTGAATCAAATAAATTTAGAATATATATTTTCCAATTCACATAAAATTAAAACAACATTTTCTTGCAGTCTACTTAGTGTATTATAGTCTATTGTCACTAAAAAAATGTCTTGTAAAAAATATGATATTTCTTTTAGTGCATCCAAAATCATAAAATTAAAAAAACCTATAAATCCAATTGATAAAAGTCTTTCCATTATAACATGATAGTCATGACTATTTAATCTAGTAATATGACCATTTCTGTCACATCTATCCAAATTGGAAACATAACCATATGGAATCCTCAAATCTGAAATCCATTGACAAAATAGTAAAAAATTTTCTTTGAAAATTGTATAAGATGATTTTGGATTCATTAACTTCTGCGATCTATTATTTTCAAACAATTCAAGTTCTGGTTACCTGTAAATTTGATAAAGAACTAATTATGCCTTTATATTATCTTTGGTCTTACCAGGTGTATCCAAAACTGTATAAAATATATTATCAAAATATTTCTTCTCAATATGCATGACATCCAATAGTGAAGGACCAACAAATAAAACCAGTATGGAAGATCCCAAAAAATGATCTGTTTTATCCAATTGTATTCTTTCCCAAAGCCATATATTTTTTATTGGTTTATAGTCAGTTCAAAGGTAATGGGAGGTAATTAAGAGAAAATATATTTTAACTCAATACCTAAGATCATTTTTTAGGTCTATTTATTTTAATTGTACATTTTCTAAAATGATATCTATTCCTCAAAAAAGGATGATCAATAGGAAGAAATATTTAATGACAGTATAAAAAACAAGGTATTCTTACATTGATGAGCATAAAAACTTTTCTTTCACTCATATAATACAAACATTATTTTGGACCATGTGTAATCTAGATAGATAACATTCCATATTCTAGGAAGTCAGTAACTGTCCACATTAATGAAGTTTTCATTATAAAATTATATTTCACAATAACATCATGTGTATCGACACCATTACTTCATAATAAATTAAACTCATTAATCAATGGATTAAAATAAACATTAATATTCTTTTCTGATGTCCTGGAATTAATAATTTCCAAAATATATATGAATCATTCATCAAAATTAAAGTAGGTAAGTTGTATAGTGTTATAAAAATGGGCCAACATGAATATTGACTGTCGTAAGAACAAAATGGACAAAAACCATCAATAGAAAGACCCAATCACATGTTATGGGATTTTGAAGCAAAATATGGATGTAACTGGTCAAAATTTTTCCATGAATCACTATTACAAGGATGATTTAAGTTTTTACCAGTTGAAATATTGGTTTTGTGTCATGACATCAATGACGCTATGTTCTGATACATAAATAAATGCTTCAATAGGGGTGTAAGGGGGAAATAACTCAACTATTTAATAGGAACCAATCCATACTTCTCACGTTGATCCTCTTTGTACCTTGATTGTACACATGTAAAAAAACTAACTAATGGATCATTTTCAACATAATATAAGATGAAATCATATGAACATGCATGAATATTCTGATAACTGAGACCCAAATTATGAACTAGCCTCTTCCTCTCATAGAAATTTACAAGCAATATATTTCCTTTAGGTAATAGAAATTTAACCAAAGATAATATTTGATCATAACAGCTATTTGAAATTCCATTATCTGATTTAATCACCATAAATTTTACAACAATTTCAAATTTTCTTATCTTGCAACCAGGATATATGACACCCTCAATAGACTTCAACAACTCATAAAATTAAGATGGTTCTAACTCAAGAGTTAAATTAATATCATCCTGAGTTTTAGTTAGTTAAAAAGATGGACAAGACACATCATGTACTAAAATTTAAAACTATTACGGATCTAGAACCAATTTATTAGTATCTTTTCTAGAACTACATTCACCATGTTGATTCTAAAAAAAAAATCTTTTTGAAAACAAAAACACAATAGATGACCCCTAATGTTGTCAAATGTTTCAAATCTAATTATATCACATTTCTTAAATGGACACTTAATTTTCAATTTTGAAATAAATTCTAGTTTTGATGATGTAAATGATAAAAAATCTTCAACACCCTTAATATATATAGGATTTATACCAGAACCATTTAGATTACTTCAATGGTTTATCCAATCGTGATCCTATAATAAATAATTTTTTCCATTTACTCATTCTATTTTTCTCTAAAAAATATTAATTATGATTAATTATATAAAAGTAAATAATGATCTAAAAAATATTAAAAAAATAAAAAATTAAAAACTATTTGTAAATTTTATAAATTATATCCGATTTCCACTAATTTTTTCTAATTTTTCACTGCTAAGTTTTTCTAATTACCATTAATTACCATTAAGTGAAATATAAGGCCAACCAAGGGGCATGAGGGAAACACGAAGTGGAGGGGATGAAGGAAACTACAGAGGGAAAGGATTTTGATACCCCTATGTTTAGACAATTTGGAGGAAATGAAGCCATCAGTAAAATCACAGGTTTACCAATGGATGTTTCTCCTCCAAACCTTATAAAGTTATGGTCCCTATAATTATTTTCATACATCATCACCAATATCCCCTCCACTCCATGCTTCCCTTGAGGGAAGCAAGAAGTGAAGGGGATAATGGTGACCGCTGATGGAAATGTTTTTAGCACCATTGGTTTTAGGGTCACTGAAATTCTTTTACTCTATTATCACCTTCATCCCATTCACTACATGCTTCCCTCATACCCCTTGGTCAGACTTTAATTAATATTTTTAGTTAATTTTGGTTAATTGTGGTCAATTATGGTTAATTTTTAGTAATTTAGCGCACATTTTTACCAATATTTACTAATTTATCTATAATATTTACTAATTTCTAATAATTATAGTGATTTACTGTTAATTTTTACTAATTACTACTAATTTTCACAAATTATAGTAATTTAACATTAATTTTTACTGATTTATCTTAATTTTTACTAATTTTAATAATTATAGAAATTTACCATTAATTTTTACTAATTACTGCTAATTTTTACTTCATTATAGTGATTTACCAAAATTGTTTTACTAATTTTTACCAATCACTTCTAATTTTTAATAAATATAGTGATTTATCACTAATTTTTACTAACTAAAACTAATTTTTACTAATTACCACAAATTTTTACCAATTATAGTGATTTAATGTCCATTTTTACTAATATTTACTAATTATTGATAATTTTTACTAATTTTGACTAATTACCAATCATTTTTAATAATTATAGTGATTTATTGTTAATTTTTACTAATTACTACTAATTTTCACTAATTATAGTGATTTAATGTTAATTTTTACTAATTTACTGATATGTTTTACTAATTTTTACCAATTACTACTAATTTCTAATAATAGTAGTGATTTACCATTAATTTTTACCAATTACTGTAAATTTTTACTTAATTATAGTGATTTATCACTAATTTTTACTAATTAAGACTAATTTTTACTAATTACTGTTATTTTGTTTACATATTATAGTGATTTAATCTTTATTTTTACTAATATTTTCTAATTACCACTAATTATTACTAAATTTTAATAATTACTACTAATTTTTAATAAATATAGTGATTTACTATTCATTTTTCCTAATTACTGCTAATTTTCACTAATTATAGTGATTTAACATTATTTTTTATTAATTTACAGCTAATTTTTACTAATTTTTACTAATTGTTTCTCATTTTTAATAATTATATTGATTTATCACTATTTTTTATTAATTACTTCTAATTTTTACTAATTAACGTTATTTTTTACCAATTACTGTGATTTAATGTTCATTTTTACTAATATTTACTAATTACCTATATTTTTTACTAATTTTTATTAATTACCACTAATTTTTAATAATTATAGTGATTTACTGTTAATTTTTACTGATTAATGCTAATTTTTTCTAATTATTATGATTTAACATATATTTTCAAAAATTAATGCTACTTTACTAATATTTTTTACTAATTTTTAATAATTACTGCTAATATTTAATAATTATAGTGTTTTGCCATTAATTTTTACTAATTAATGCCAATTTTTACTAATTATACTAGTTTACCGCTATTTTTACTAATTTTTACTACTCACCGCTAATTTTTACTAATTTTTAGTCATTACCACTAATTTTTAATAATAACAGTGCTTTAACAATATTTTTTTTACTAATTACTGCTTATTTTTACTATTTTTTAGCCATTACCTATAATTTAAAATAATTATAGCGATTTATCACTAATTTTTACTAATCATCAATAATCTTTACTAATTATAGCGATTTAACATTCATTTTTACTAATCTTTACTAATTATCGCTATTTTTCACTAATTTTTACTACTAATGCTAATTTCTAAAAATTATAGTGATTTATTGTTAATTTTTACTAATTATAGCAACTTCTTACTAATTATAGTGGCTTGACATTCTTTTTTACTATTTACTGTTATTTATTAAAAAAATACTACATATTATTATTACTTATTACTAAGATTTATAAATTATTTCTAAGTTCTATTAATTAATACTATTTATTTATCAATTATAAGTAATTACTATTAATAATCCCACTTACAGATGATTAAAACTAATTATTACAAATTAAAACTATTTACTTTTTATTAAAAACATCATTACTAATTACTTAGACAAGTCTAGTCAGAGGCAAAAACATCTAACCATTTAATTAAAACTAAATAATTCTAAATAACTATAGCTAATTATAAATAATTACTTGTAATTATAAATAATTATTTCCAATTAACTCTAATTACTACTAATTAATAATATTAAATTCTAAAATAAAATAAAATAAAATAAAATAAAAATTAAAAACATTACATAAATACCTCAAAAATGAAGCTTTTGTGCGATGCAAAACCCAAAATTTCATTCCCTAAAAAAATAAACTCTTAATTGAATAATTTAATAGAAGAAGAGAAAAGTTGAGTATATGAGAGCTCAAATGGAGAATGAATGAAAAAAATTCATGGGGGGTATATTTAGGTTTGATTAGCAGCGACAAAACTATTTGTGATGGTAATCATCCCAAATATTACACTCCATAAATAAGTGAGGAAGTGGTTAAAAAGTTCTTTGCAACAGTACCCATCGCAAATACTCATCTGTTGATAGAATATTTGCGATAGGTATTAATGACCTGTCAGAAATAACTATAACTAAATAAGGTTATTTGTGATAAAAACCTTCTCCCCTCGCAAATAATTATAAATGAGCAAGGGTATTTGTGATGAGAACTTACTCCCATCGCAAATACCCTTTCCCGCATTGTGGCAGGAAGCTATGCCAAAAATACTTTTTACAAGAACCTTTTCCCATTGAAAATAAGTGTTTATTTAATATTATTTGTGATGGGGTTAGAATCCCATCGTAAATAGTCCTCCAACATGGACTATTTTCGATGAGCTCATCGCAAAAATCAATTTTCCCATAGTGGGGGTACACGACATGAATTGGTGGTTCATGACTTGTGAAGACGACCAGTTTCATGACTTATATGTAGCTGAAGGGGGACCCATGAAATGGATTCACATCATGGAAGTAATTGACAATGTGTAATTAATTCAGGTTGAGGCAATGCAAATTTTAGCAAAAGTTAATTTTTTTGGGAAACCCATGGATTTCACATCATGAATGGAATACATGGTGTAAAACTAGTAAGATCTAGGTTATTTTATAACACTTTTGGATGATTATTTTTATTCAGCTTCACCTCTCTCTCTCTCATTCTGGATGAACCCTAGGTGGCCCGAGGATACCTTCTATCCCTGTTATCCCTTTTTTCGATCTGTTGTTTCCAGTGGTTTTTTATTGGTGATCCGTGGTGAGTGATTCTCCTTTTCCCATGGGATTATTTCATTCATATCTTGGAGATTCGATGTGGAGATGTTGTTTTGGTTTGGGTTGTGAGTTGGTCTATGTTTTTGATAACCATTGATGCACCGTAGGTTGATCTATGTGTTTTACATGAAATTGTGGTTTGCGGGTGTTTATTCTTTTCCCTACATTGTACAACGAGTTGAAAAAGCTTCTTTGAGGCAGGGAATCCCTTGTTTCTCACTTTTGTGTATCATGTGGGAGGGGTTTACTCTTGTTCATCTATGGGGGATGTTTTTCAATAGCCTAATCAAGATAAATAAACATGTTAATTGAAATTAAAGGGGGAAGAGGAATGATTATCATGCTTTTATAACTTTGATATTATTGTGATGTTGTGTTTGTATGGGCTGAATGGCCCACTGAAAATCATGGGTATTGGGTGCCTTTTCTTTCACTATAGTTTTTGTGATATGGAAACCTTGTTTCATGTTATTGTGATATCAATGTAAAATATAAATTTTCTAACCACTTATATTTGGATAATGAAATGGTTTCCCCTAGATTTATGGATTGTGTGATAACACACCTAAAATAAAGTGAAATGCGATAAAATACCCCTTTTTAAATATGTAAAATGGTCTTTGATGTGTGTCCATGATTTTGGGGTAACAATGTGGTGTGGTGTGATGTGATGGTTTATTTGGTTGTGCATTTGGGGTGGCGAGGTGATGGTTTATTTGGACATGCTTTTGGGGCGGCGAGGTGATGGTTTGTTTGGCTGTTCTTTTGGGGCGGTGGGGTGATAGTTGTCTGGTCATGCTTTTGGGGTAGTAGGGTGATGGTTGTTTGACTGTGCTTTTGGGGTGGCGAGGTGATGGTTTGTTTGTCCATGCTTTTGGGGCGGTGAGGTGATGGTTTGATGGGAATGATGAGCTACTTGTGATGTGTCATTGTTTTATTCTAGATGAACAGGTAGTGATGCAATAATTGTTTAATAATGATTGAAATGGATATGGTTTGGTTTGGTTAATGGTATGGAACTGACTAATGGACAATTAAATGATGGGCTATGTGGTTAAATGTAGTTATTAGTAAATAATGAAACAAATGGGATTGATAATGGAATTGATTGGTGGTGTGTGATGTGGATTCTGGTTTGTGTTGTGTTATGAATTTATAGATGGAAACATAAGTGTGGATTTTGTGAGTTGGTTAGTGTTTTTTTGAACCCATTGGTTGGGGTTGTGTGTTTCTATATATATATATATATACTTTTATATTCCTTGTGGTTTATATACACACCCCACCAACATCAAGAACTATGTGCCAACACCCATATTTTCATATAGAGGGTGTTTTTACCAATATCCCAATGATGAGGATAGATGGATTCCTACCCACTCTTCCTTGATCTCTCTTCCAGGTTATTAGATATACACATGCTATAATGGCCAAAGGTCTATTAGTGCACACTAGGTGATGACCCAGGTGTCTTCAGAAAGGATATGATATGATCATGCTATAAGGGGATGTCCTAGGTGTCTTTGGGTGAAATGTGACATAACCATGCTGTGGGTCATCTTATGGTGGTGGTTTTTATTCTAGGGGGAGGGCATGAGGTTAATGTACTTCATGTTCATGATAACCTACTACTATGGTTATGGTGGTGGTTCTGATGTGATGACCCATGTTTCTTTGGTTAAGATGAGATGTGAACATTCTATGGGGCAGTGGACCATGTGTCTGCGGGTGTGATGTGATGTGACCATGCTTCTAGGGTGGTGGTATATGTTATTTGGAAGATATGGTAGCTCCACGACGTATGATGTTGGTGTGTGAGAGTGGAAAAACGATGGGAAAGCCGTGTGGGGCTACCCTTTTTCGATATGCTTCTTATTATGTTATTATACTTAGATTATGTTGTTTAGTGAATGTATCTTGGTGAGGTTGGGATGAATAGTTGAACTATTTAGGTGTAGTTGGTTATACTATTTTCTCATGGGTGTATTAGTATGCTTCTTTCACATGTTCACAAGAGACTTTGGTTTTTCTATTGAGTATACTTATATGCTCACCCTACATATATAAACTCATTTTCAGGTTTCTAGGAGGATTATGTGGATCATGGTGTATAATACTAGCTCATACCTTTTTGGATAGTTTCTATTTTTCTACTTTAGATTTTCTTTTGGGTATTTACTTTGGATACTTTTATTTGTATTAATTTTATTTATACATGCATTGTGGGATGGTTTGGGTTCATTTTTATATTATTTCATGGAGTTGCTCATGGATGATCCATATTATCTCCTAATACTATATTATTATAGAGGGTAATGCCTCTCATTTCATGAGTTTTTTATACCCTCAGTGCTAGTCACTAACCTAGGGCCTACTGGGGGTAGGACTCAGGGGTCATTATCTCTCTCCCCTCATTGTGGTATCTTTGGAAGGAGGGGGTCATGACAATTACTCTTAACCATGCTCCTATTGTATGATAGATCTTGGAATTATATTTTAACCAATGTAAGATTATCCTGTATTGTTATTTATAACCTAAACTAAACATTCTCCAACCATCACTATGTTGGATTAGTTTTCATAGTTACTCCTAATTGTGTGCCAACATTTCTAAAACTATGCATCATGAAATTTTTTAAAATTAAAAATTTCAACTCTATAAATTCCAAAAAATATTATTATAATAACTATTTATCAAAAGAAAAAAATTAAGGGTGTTATAATTATCATGTATTTAGTGTACAAAGAAGTAATAACACTATTATGGTAACAATATATCTTTCATAACTCAAACTACATACATAATGTGGTAATAAAAAAGTACTGCTCAAGTTGATTCTAGGGAACCCACGCTCTTAAAACTTCGAGTTACAATAGAGAAAAATTTAGAACCATCAACTTATTGTCTCTCACATGATATTCATGCTTCTAATGATACACGACTCTAGTCATTGAGACTTATATACATAAATTTATGGATGCTATTCTTTTTGTGACTTCATCTATTTGAAAGATATAATTTTTCCAATTATATACTTTGTTCACTCCCATAGACTAGGATTCTTAGTTTCAGTACAACCATTATAATATTATCACTTTTTTGATTATTATGATAAAATGACCACCAAATAAATATCTTTAGAAGTTTTTGGTTTTGAAATTCAACCACAAAATATAAAATAATGGTAATCTAGTATATAATTTAGAATTCATGCAGTGACCTAAATTTTTGTAATAATGCCTCTTAAGTATTTTAATAATATTTTTGGACATGGTCATGGAGTTAGTTTATTTAATTTTATCATTTAAGGATTTAAAAAAACAAATAATATATTTAATATATTATTTTATCTATACACATGAAAATATATATTAATTCCTAAATAGAGTCCTAGATTAAATTTCCAACACCATAGTTGTGTCCAGAATGGGACATTTTTTCTAGGAGAGGTATAATTTATATAGAAAGACTTAAAAACCTAGGAATGTGAATTTTTAATCTTTAATTCTGATAAAAATAAATTATTATTTTTATTATTCTTATCATGAATACATTTCAGTGATATTTAATAGGACATGAAAAATGATGTTCCATGTAACACCCCAAAATTCTAGAAGAAGAACATTGTATTCAATAGTGAATGCAACAAGAAATCCTGAGCTTTGAAGAGAATATAACACCATGAGACTTTATTATATATTTATTTTTAAATAAATTCAATCTCTTCGATATCTTGAAATGCATGCAACTCTAGGTTTAAATAAAACAAAATACTCTATTAAAATATTATTATTTAAAACATGACCATTATAACCTAGACATTAAGTTGATGGGTATGAATAATACTAACTAAATTATTAAAAGTATATAGTTTTCACATGTATAAAAAAATTCATTGGTTATCCTTTGATTAGGGAAAAAATAAGAATCATTTTAAATAAAAAGAAAAATTTTCTAAAAAACTTTATTTTTCCAAAATATAGTTTAGTCGTGCTTTTCATACATAATTTAAAATTAATTTTTACCAATTTTAGAATATTTATTTGAAAAAATAAATTTTATTTTTGAAATCATTATGTATAAATTATCTTAGGGTAAATTTTTGGTGTTTTTTTGAAATGTTTCATTTTTTGATGAAAAGTGAAAATACTAATTTTTATTGAAAACTTTATTTTCATTTAAATTATTTACAATGTTAAATTATATTTAAAATTGTTTTTAAATTAAAATTAGTTAAATTATATTAAAATTTAACTAATTTAGTTTATTTAAATCAATTTCATATTTAATTTTGATATTAAAACGTTCTATACTTATGAGAATTTTCTATTTAGAAACCCGGTCTTTCGTTCCGTCTGTGGGTATAATTTTAAATTGGATTCTTCTAATTTTGTGAATTAAATTTTTAAAAATTTATTCTATATTTGGAATAATAATAATTTATATTAATAATAAGTTCAATTTAATTTTTTACCATTATGAATATTAAAAGTGGTAAAATTTAATTACGGTGGTTAAGGTAAAAACTGATTTACTGGGAGGTTAAACTAAAAATGATATGGGTTAAAATAACCTAAAAATTTAGAAAAACCCCATTTTATAGCCATATTTAGACCTTATCTCCTATAATTTTCTATAATGACTCATTTTATAGGCTTTTTCATGATAAGAAAGTGAGTGTAATTGAATCTTTTTAAAAATTCCACATGTGTCCTCTCCCCCACTTATAAAAGGACACCCACTCTCCTCTCTTCTTCACACTTCCAAATCCATTTAGTTCAGAAAGTAGATACCCAAATAACTTACTCAATCCCCTCCAAACATCCTAGATCTATTGGTTTTATCAAAAATCCATCCCAAGAAGGCTTTTGGTGTAAACTAAAAGAAGTTCCATGAAGAAAAGGTAACATTCTTAAACGAGCATTTTCATTTTATTTCTTCTTCCAACTCCTTAAAATATTATTTAATCATGATAATATAATAACAAAATTATCTACCATATACTTATATGTTATTATTTTAATGTAATAACCTATATACATCTCCTATTCCATCAAATGGGAAATGAAACTATCGATTGTGTGTACGACAGACTACCACTTCACAACCTGATATAATTCATTTTCCATCACCATATTTAAATGATGGATATAATGATAGATTTAAAACATTTATTTTATATTTATTATATTATTATAGTTCTATAATTATAATATCACATATACCTTTTTTACTTTCCATTCTATTTAAAATATGATAACGTCACTCGTGTGTATGGAAGACTACCACCCCACAAAGTGATGTGATTTTTTTTCACTTAATATTTACATAGAATGTAATAAGGATAAATTTAATGAATATATGAAATATATATTACATGAAATTGATTATTTAAAATTAATATATCATACAATTCTTTACCCTTTAGACTGATAAGGGAAAGATAACTTCACTTGTGTATACGTACAACCTACCGTCTCCACAAAGCGATGTGATCCATTCTCCATGTTCAAATTTAAATAATAATTATAAAAATTTATCTAATAAAAAAAATAATATTTATAACATTTTTTTCATTTTGTATTTTTTTATATATCCTATACCCAAGATCCATAACTTTCATGACAAAACACGCATGAGAAAACAAGGCAGTTAACACCCAAAATAATGAAAATAATGAACGATTAATAATGAATGGGTGATAAGATGTTATAGGAGGATCATATATGATTTTATAAATATGAATATGGTTAAACTATAAATTAATAACATGATTAAAACCATTATATAGGAGGTTAAATCATGTTCAACCAAAATGAAGCATGAGGTAATAGATTTCATCTCAATTTCATTTCATTGAGGCATATAGTAATGTTGTGAACCTAATTTATTTTATATGGTATATATAATTAACACTTGACATATAATATAATTATTAATTAATAATTCATGTAATTTTAAGTTTAAGTTTTAATTATTTTATCCAAATGTATTTTAAATTAAATGTTACCAAGTGGTAATGAATTTTATAACTCAACTTCTTTTCATTTCATAACATTAATACTTCTTCATTATCCTTAATATTTTAAGATTATGTATGTAATTAATTTTTACTATCTTATGTTTTATTACCAATAATTTTATTTGGATTTAAATTCGATATACATAATTGATTCATCAATTAATCCTTCAAAATTATGATCTTTGTAAGGATTTATTTCACAATCTCATTTTAATCTGGATTGTTTATAATTGAATTTATATTGAAGGAAATTATTTTATAATTGTATAATAAACCCCTTTAATTTCATTCTCCTATATTTATTCATGATTTTTTCAAGTAATATTACTATTTTACCACTCTTTGGAACTTAAAATGATTGATAAAATGTTTTTAAGAAAATATAACTTTATTTTAATCTTTGATCTAAAATCCTTCTTCTTTTAAAACCATGTTTTCTAAAAAAGTTTTCAAAAAAGTTTTAGAAATTTTTAATATTATTCATTAAAGAATTTTTTACCCATGTTTGAATTTTTATGATTTTTTTTAAAAGTAATATTTATGTCATTTTCCAAACAAGGCCCGTTTGGATTTTACTAAAAAAGTAAAAGGAATATTTGTTTTAATTTTTATGACATGAAAAAAATTTAATCCATCATAACCAATCAAATTTTTAATGATTAAATTATAAGTTTCAAATGTTATTTTCAAAGAAAATCATTTTAAAATATTTTATAAACATTTAGTCTTTAAAATATTTTTATAATGAAAATGATATTTTCCTCAAGAATGTTTTTAAAGATCTTTTTATAGTATTTGTATTCATAAAAAATAATATTCATTTATTAAACTTATAATCTAATGGGTATATGTTGTATTGATACAATCCTTATTATTTATATGGATGTTTTATGATCATTTTGACCAAGGAAAGTATTGAAATCCACTTTCATGATTCACTTTTTTAGTCATTAAATTTCCCTTGAAATATTCACTTTCCTATGATCATTGGACATTAAATTTCCCTTAAATATCAAACTTATTTATCATGGATATTCTTATTTCATAAAATTCATATCATTTATTTATTTGGTATTTTACTTTTAAAGTTATATGATTGACTATATAAATTATTATTAATCCATATTCCTTACTCAATAAAAAAATTTATTAATAAGATATATTATTCACAAATTAAATCAATCATTAGATATATAAGTAATGATTTATAAATGAAGATATGGGTGGAACCCGGTTATAGATACCCCCTAGATGCATCAATAGTATCATGAGATGAATTAGTTGGATAACCTTAGTTAAATGGGTTTCTGGTGTATACCCACCCATTGGTTTTAAAATGTATTGTAAAATATCTTGATAGTAGAGGTATCATGATGCCTAAGATCATGATGTGTAATGATTAAGAATTTCCTTTATTAAGAATTAATTTATTTTTATCTATGAGATTTTCACAATGATATTATCTCTAGATGAATTTTATCCTCAATTTTTTTTATTAAATGTCATGTGTTTTCAGTTATTTACATTTCCATATTGATTATTCCTTATCTAGTAATGATATTAATGTTATTATTTAAATAGAATGTGTAACGACCCGAAATTTTGAATAAATATTATTTCCTAATTTTATGTGTCATTATTTTTTATACTCAACAAAAATGTTTCATTTGATAACATGATTATAATTAAAATGAGACCGTTGGGTTTTGACTGTTATATAACCATTGGTCAATATGACCGCTGGAAACTAAACGTTTCGATTATTGTCTCTAAATACAAGTAATCTTGGTTAATTGTTATAGAAAGAAGATTCGATGGCCTCACCCAGTAGTCTTGGACCGATCGAAGCCCATCTAACAGAACTTGGGAAAGAGGTAGCACCACTGGGCTTTGCTCTGGACCAAACCCAAGCCGAACTTCATCGTGTGAAACTAGAACGGAATCACCTTTGCGAGAAGTTCAAAATAATAGAAATTACTACTCGTGCGATGTTGGCCGAGCCTCCCTCAGATTCTCTCACCTTAGTACACCTTACACTTAGGTCCTATGCTGGTGTGATAAGGGGCTATGTAAGGAGACCATAACTGCCGTGTGTAATCCTTTGTTTTAAATAAAAATTGGGATTTCTTCTTATGAAGTTTATGAATTTTTAAATGTCCGGATAAATATAGTATGCATATTTTTGGTGAATTTTAGAGAAAGGATATTTAAAAAAAAAATGTTTATGTAAACCTTAAATAATTAAAAATGTGTAATGATTTTCAAAAAATGGCCTTCTACAATTATGTTCAGTAAGAAATTTAGAGTCTAATAAGATCAACTTGATTTTTGATGAATAATAAATTATGAATAGTGATTTTACGCTTAGGATTAGTAATGTGACCAAATGGATTAGTAATCCCACTTAAAGAAAGTTTTAAAATAATCTAGGCACCTTGATTAAGTAATGTGATTCAATAAAATGGTTAAATAACGATTTCATAAATTATTATTCAAGTATTAGTTTTTTTGGGAGAATAGTGGTTTTTAATTAAAAATTAAATTAAAAATATTTAGAAAATTGTTTTTATAAAATGGATTTCATTTTTGAACTCAGAGCATCGATATTATGTTAAGGTAATTTTTGGGGTTTTTTTCTAAAAAAAATGAATTTTCGGTGAATAGTGTATTTATTTAAAAATAAAATTAAAAATATTTAGAAAATTATTTTTATAAAATGGAGTTAATTTTTGAAATCAGAGCATTGATATTTGGTTAATGTGAAATTTTGGGATTTTTCTGAGAAAGTTGAATTTTCAGTGAATAGTAAAAATACAGTTTTAGGGTTTCAGTATGTTTAGTGACATCATAACTGTTTCATGGTGATTTCATGGGATATTTTAACGGTTGGCCGACCTAAGGTGATGGATATTTGTATTGGGGGCCCCATGTGTCCAAACTTAATGGGAAATATCATGGGAGAGCACATGGTTTTGAGAAAAGCAGATGTGAGGTGTCCCTTGGCCATTAATGCCTTGTCCCCTCACTTTCCCTGTAAATACCAAGCCCTCCTCTCATCCTTTAAACTCCAAAACCATCCTCAACTAATTTTTGGTCTCCTTAACTCCCAAGGAGTCCTCCCAAGGTGCCCCAATCCCTCAAGGTCCAAACCTTTGAGTTTTAAGAGTTACGTTTTAAGGTAAGGGATCCGATCTTTCTCTTTCTTTTCAAGAAATCTCTTTTATGTAATTTATTTTATGCTCCATGTTCTTATGTTAAAGAGTGTTCTTTTATACTACTCTTACTTCCCTTTTCATGTTCACATAATTAGAGATCCCTTGTTACTCTCATTATTTCGTTTTATGAAGTTTTAAGTGGCGCCGTTAGGCTGCCGAAATTTTTGTAACAGATTCTTTCTCCCTTCTCATTTTTCAAGATCTATTTTCATGTAAAGTATTTCAAGTTCCTTTTTATTATGTTGGGGTATGATATCTAAATTTATCATACTGATCTTTTATGATCATATGATTAGAGACCCCATTTGATCTCTTTAATTCAGTATTTTCAAGTTTTAAGTGGCGCCATTAGGCTGCCGAATTTTTAAGTGGTTATTCACCCTTCTCATTTTGAAGTTCTACTTTCATGTAAATTCTTTCAAGTTCCTTTTTGTTATATTGGGGTATGATCTCTATATTTATCATACTGATCTTTTATGACCATATTATGAGAGACCCCATTTTATCTCTTCAATTCAGTATTTTGAAGTTTAAGTGGCGTCGTTAGGCTGCTAAATTTTTAAGTGGTCCTTGCACCTTTCTCCCTTTTCAAAGTTCTAATTCCATGTCAAGTCTTGAAAGTTACTTTTTATTATGATGGGGTATTATCTCTATATCTATCATACTGATCTTTTATTTTTATATGATGAGAGACCCTATTTGATCTCATCAATTCATTTTTGTTGAAGTTTTAAGTGGCGCCGTTAGGCTGCCGAAATTTTTGTAACGGATTCTTTCTCCCTTCTCGTTTTCAAGATCTACTTTCATGTCAAGTCTTTCAAGTTTCTTTTTTATTATGTTGGGGTATTATCTCTATATATATCATACTGATCATTTATGTTCATATGATTAGAGACCCTATTTGATCTCGTCAATCCATTTTTGGAAGTTTTAAGTGACGCCGTTAGGCTGCCGAATTCTCATAAGAGAAATATTATTTTTGTCTTCCTTTCAAGTTCTTCGTTTCATATGGTATATCATTAAAATTTCATTACCATGTTCTTAAATACTATATATTCTGTTCCCCTACTGTTTTATGTATCATTTTTGAGTGGGTGACCCATGTCCCCTCTCTTTTCAATGTTTTCTAAAACCATGTATTGTAGATGTTATGCTGCATAGTTTTCGTCTCAAAATGCCTCTCTCTTTATCTTAAAATTATTTTATGTTATTAAGTGAATACTAAAAGCTCTTATTTATATAGGGGTATTCACATATATATCAAAATGTTCTATTTTAAATTCTGGGATTTACATACATGAAACCCGCTTTCCCTTTTCCGTGGGTTTAAAGTGACATAAAGATCATGTCTTTAAAGCATTTTTTAAAACGTTATGATTATGAAATGAAACCCATTTCTTTTATGCTATATGGGTTGTTTATGAAATTATTTATGATGATATATGTGGCTCACATGATAATAAATACATGTAAAGGGTGCGCCCAGATAGCGCTCCAATGCATTGGGTAAAGACTTAATCTCTAGAGATGACTTTTTAGACTGATACCTTGGTGAATAACATTGGTAATTTTTAATGACACCTTGGGGATGGACCTTGGTGAAACAAAATGGTTGTCAATATTAAATGTTGTAGCCACATCTTTAAGTTATGAAAAATGTTATTTTTATTATGATATATCTCATGATTTCATTCTCATGCCTTAAAGTTCTTTTCATGACCTTATTGAAGTATCTCAAGTTCACATGTAAAATGTTTCTCTTGTTTCCCTTACTGGGCCTTCTGCTCACCCTTTCTTTTGATGTATGTCCCCAGGTTATGAGATGCAGTAATGAACCTAGGATGAACATGAGGAGAAGACTTTCAAGTGTTTAAGAAGAATGTTTTATGTTTTCATGTTTTAAGTTCCTGGTTTCCAAGACACTAAACCTTAAAGATCCTCGTTTTTGTAAAATGTAATCAAAGTTTATATGATAAAAAGGGCGGGATGCTATAGTTGGTATCAAAGGATGGTTTAGTTATTTGTGGAAATTAGGATATGAAAACTCTAGGAATAATCCTATAGAAAAGTTTATATATAGGAAATCTTCCTGGTATTTTGGTGAGTATTGAGTAATGGGTTTCCAAGAAAATACATCCCTATCTGGATACGAGCAGGTAGAGGTGGCTCTGGCACAGATGTACATAGGGGTAAAACCCCAAAACACCACTTTGAGTTAGACTCGAACGGGAACTGGTACACGACAACGGGCCTTGCTGCACTCTTGGTTACGACACTCCCGAGGGATATGCTTTGGTAAATTCATAAGCTTAGTATGAACCATTGTTAAAGGAACAAAGATAAAATAAAATAAAGATTCACATAAGAATAGATGACCATGGATAACCTAGATGGGAACCTAGGGGATCACAAGTTAGGGTATAATTTCCTTCTACAAGTTTATCCTTCTATGCTTAAATTTTCCTTTTAATGATTATTGGATAAGTATTCAAGCCCCTAATTGTACTTTCTTTTCGTAGTTAATGGCAGGAAATTGAAGAACATGTCCCAACAACCAATGTGATAGGAAATGCGACTATTGCCGTATTAATATGACATAGATGATTAGGGGATTAAAAGATGATTATTATTTTGGAAGACATTCACTATTTTGGGGACCCTATATGATCAAGGTAAATAGATTACTACGGTATTTTCATTGAGTAAGGTTGACTTATAGAATTGATGAATTTAAGGTGGACTTATAGTAATTTAGGTTACTTATGGAAATGATTAACCTATCTTGGGTAAAATATGTTTAGGTTAGCTAATTTTGTTATAAGATGTTAGGAGTGGTTGATGTGTTTTGAATATGAACAATGAAGTTTATTTTGGAAGACTATGTTATCAAATTCTTCTTGTATTTGGGTTTCAATCTTAGTTTGGTTTATTTTGAGGAATTTTAAGAACAGTTATTTATGGAATGGTCTATGATGAACTTTGGGTAGTACCATGTAACTTTGAATATTTAAAAGTACTTTCCCTTCCTATGGGATTCTTTTTTTTGAAGAGTTGTTTTACCTTACCCTTTCTGATTTTGGGGATAAGGTTTAAATATAGAAGAAATAGATAGTTAATCTTTTGTGGATTATGTGATTATCTAGAAGATGATTCTTGTGTCTTGATGAGACCAAGTAGTTTTGAATTCTCATAATTTGGAGAAAAGATTATTTTAGGTAGAAACTTATTAAAGGATGAAACTTTACATGAAGGTAGGTATATTTTCTTATGTTTGGTTCTATGTAGTAAATGAATTCCTTAAAATTATGGAAAGGAACGTAAAACAAAAACTTTGTTGGTTTACGTTTCCTACTAGGTAATCAAAGACCGTTTACACACATCATAAGTTTGAGATTATCTTATGGTTAACTTTCTCCTAATCATGTTTTCTATCACTCTCCCCCAGAACTTGACCCTTTGTTTTTTCTTCCATGTCCATGTTTTCTTAAATGGAATCCTAGTATGGGTTAACTCGGGTGACCTTTTTACTTTCCTTTATTTCTTTTAAAGTAATAGTTTTACTGAGTCCTTTTCCGATGTGGGACTTTCAATGAAATTTCAAAACCCAGTTTTAAAAATTGCGAGGACACAATTTCTTAGAGGGGGAAGATTGTAACGACCTGAAATTTTGAATAAATCTTATTTCCTAATTTTATGTGTCATTTTA
Organism: Viscum album; assembly: GCA_963277665.1. Taxonomy (NCBI): domain Eukaryota; kingdom Viridiplantae; phylum Streptophyta; class Magnoliopsida; order Santalales; family Viscaceae; genus Viscum; species Viscum album. The sequence continues at coordinate 493,392,505 of OY728159.1, read as the reverse complement.
TTTTATTTTTTATACTCAACAAAAATGTTTCATTTGATAACATGATTATAATTAAAATGAGACCTTTGGGTTTTGAATGTTATACGACCATTGGTCAATATGACCACTGGAAACTAAATGTTTCGATTATTGTCTCTAAATACAAGTAATATTTGTTAATTGTTATAGAAAGAAGATTCGATGGCCTCACCCAGTAGTCTTGGACCGATCGAAGCCCATCTAACAGAACTTGGGAAAGAGGTAGCACCACTGGGCTTTGATCTGGACCAAACCCAAGCCAAACTTCATCGTGTGAAACTAGAACAGAATAGCCTTTGCGAGAAGTTAAAACTAATAGAAATTACTACTCGTGCGATGTAGGCCGAGCCTCCCTCAGATTATCTCACCTTAGTACACCTTACACTTAGGTCCTATTCTGGTGTGATAAGGGGCTATGTAAGGAGACCATAACTGCCTTGTGTAATCCTTTGTTTTAAATAAAAATTGGGATTTCTTCTTATGAAGTTTATGAATTTTCAAATGTCCGGATAAATATAGTATGCATATTTTTGGTGAATTTTAGAGAAAGGATATTTTAATTTTTTTTATGTAAACCTTAAATAAATAAAAATGTGTAATGATTTTCAAAAAATGGTCTTCTACAATTATGTTCAGTACGAAATTTAGATTCTAATAAGATCAACTTGATTTTTGATGAATAGTAAATTATAAATAGTGATTTTACGCTTAGGATTAGTAATGTGACCAAATGGATTAGTAATCTCACTTAAAGAAAGTTTTAAAATAATCTAGGCACCTTGATTAAGTAATGTGATTCAATAAAATGGTTAAATAACGGTTTCATAAATTATTATTCAAGTATTAGTTTTTTTGGGTGAATAGTGTTTTTTAATTAAAAATTAAATTAAAAATATTTAGAAAATTATTTTTATAAAATGGATTTCATTTTTGAACTCAGAGCATTGATATTATGTTAAGGTAATTTTTGGGGTTTTTTCTGAAAAAAATGAATTTTCAGTGAATAGTGTATTTATTTAAAAATAAAATTTAAAATATTTAGAAAATTATTTTTATAAAATGGAGTTCATTTTTGAAATCAGAGCATTCATATTTGGTTAATGTGAAATTTTGGGATTTTTCTGAGAAAGTTGAATTTTCAGTGAATAGTAAAAATACAGTTTTAGGGTTTCGGTATGTTTAGTGACATCATAACTGTGTCATGGTGATTTCATAAGATATTTTAAGGGTTGTACGACCTAAGGTGATGGATATTTGTATTGGGGGCCCCATGTGGCCAAACTTAATGGGAAATATCATGGGAGAGCACATGGTTTTGAGAAAAGCACATGTGAGGTGTCCCTTGGCCATTAATGCCTTGTCCCCTCACTTTCCCTATAAATACCAAGCCCTCCTCTCATCCTTTCGACTCAAAAACCATCCTCAACGAAGTTATGTTCTCCTTACCTCCCAAGGAGTCCTCCCAAGGTTCCCCCAAGCCCTCAAGGTCCAAACCTTTGAGTTTTAAGAGTTACGTTTTAAGGTAAGGGATCCGATCTTTCTCTTTCTTTTCAAGAAATCTCTTTTATGTAATTTCTTTTATGCTCCATGTTGTTATGTTAAAGGGTGTTATTTTATACTCCTCTTACTTCCCTTTTCATTTTCACATAATGAGAGATCCCCTCTTACTCTCATTATTTCGTTTTATGAAGTTTTAAGTGGCGCCGTAAGGCTACCGAAATTTTTGTAACGGATTCTTTCTCCCTTCTCATTTTTCAAGATCTATTTTCATGTAAAGTATTTCAAGTTCCTTTTTATTATGTTGGGGTATGATCTATAAATTTATCATACTGATATTTTATGATCATATGATAAGAGAACCCATTTTATCTCTTCAATTCAGTATTTTGAAGTTTTAAGTGGCGCCGTTAGGCTGCCGAATTTTTAAGTGGTTCTTCACCCTTCTCGTTTTGAAGTTCTACTTTCATTTCAATTATTTCAAGTTCATTTTTGTTATGTTGGGGTATGATATCTATATCTATCATATTGATCTTTTATGACCATATGATGAGAGACCCCATTTGATCTCTTCAATTCAGTATTTTGCAGTTTAAGTGGCGTCGTTAGGCTGCTGAATATTTAAGTGGTCCTTGCACCTTTCTCCCTTTTCAAAGTTCTAATTCCATGTCAAGTATTTCAAGTTCCTTTTTATTATGTTGGGGTATGATCTATATATCTATCATACTGATCTTTTATGTTCATATGATGAGAGACCCTATTTGATCTCATCAATTCATTTTTTTTGAAGTTTTAAGTGGCGCCGTTAGGCTGCCGAAATTTTTGTAACAGATTCTTTCTCCCTTCTCGTTTTCAAGATCTACTTTCATGTCAAGTCTTTCAAGTTTCTTTTTTATTATGTTGGGGTATGATCTCTATATCTATCATACTGATCATTTATGTTCATATGATGAGATACCCTATTTGATCTCGTCAATCCATTTTTGGAAGTTTTAAGTGACGCCGTTAGGCTGCCGAATTCTCATAAGTGAAATATTATTTTTGTCTTCCTTTCAAGTTCTTCGTTTCATATGGTATATCATTAAAATTTCATTAACATGTTCTTAAATACTATATATTCTGTTCCCCTACTGTTTTATGTATCATTTTTGAGTGGGTGACCCATGTCCCCTCTCTTTTCAATGTTTTCTAAAACCATGTATCGTAGACGTTATGCTGCATAATTTTCGTCTCAAAATGCCTCCCTCTTTATCTTAAAATTATTTTATGTTATTAAGTGAATACTCAAAGATCTTATTTATACAGGGGTATTCACATATATATCAAAATGTTCTATTTTAAATTCTGGTATTTACATACATGAAACCCGCTTTCCCTTTTCCGTGGGTTTAAAGTGACATAAAGATCATGTCTTTAAAGCAGTTTTTAAAACGTTATGATTATGAAATGAAACCCATTTATTTAATGCTATATGGGTTGTTTATGAAATGATTTATGATGATATATGTGGCTCAAATGATAATAAATACATGTCAAGGGTGTGCCTACATAGCTCTCCAATGCATTGGGTAAAGACTTAATCTCTAGAGATGACTTTTTAGACTGATACCTTGGTGAATAACCTTGGTAATTTTTAATGACACCTTGGGGATGGACCTTGGTGAAACGAAATGATTGTCAATATTAAATTTTGTAGCCACATCTTCAAGTTATGAAAAATGTTATTTTTATTATGATATATATCATGATTTCATTCTCATGCCTTAAAGTTCTTTTCATGACCTAATTGAAGTATCTCAAGTTCACATGTAAAATGTTTCTCTTGTTTCCCTTACTGGGCCTTCTGCTCACCCTTTCTTTTGATGTATGTCCCCAGGTTATGAGATGTAGTAATGAACCTAGGATGAACATGAGGGGAAGACTTTCAAGTGTTTAAGAAGAATGTTTTATGTTTTCATGTTTTAAGTTCCTGGTTTCCAAGACACTAAACCTTAAAGATCCTCATTTTTGTAAAATGTAATCAATGTTTATGTGATAAAAAGGGCGGGATGCAATAGAATGTGTGTTTAGTTATTCACCTTTTCATATTGATCATACCTTATCCAGTTATGATATTTGTGTTATTAATTAAATGACATGTGTTTTTAGTTATTTATGTTTCCATATTGATTATGCTGGTCAAATTATTTAAATAGAATGTGTGTTTAGTTATTTACCTTTCCATGATTATGATTATTTATTCATGATAGTTTCTACTATACTTAACCCTTACTGATCATTTAAGATCACCCTTATTTTGTTTCCTTTCCCAGGAATCTAGGAAGTGTACTAAGAATATTTTGCAAGGATATTCTTGAGGTAATAATGATATTCTTTAAAAAACATTGTAATTTGTGTTTTCAAATGTAATATGAGAATCATGTATGTATCTAGTTTAACAATACTAATAAACTATTTATTCCTCCAAGATGTGATTCCTTATAACTTATTCCAATGTAATAAATTAAGACACTGACTCCGTGTTACTGGAGTCAGGTCGTTACATTCCATGTGGAGATAACATGATAAATTATATATTTTAGTGTAGGATGTATATTTTAGGGAGATGAATTTAAAATTATAGAAGAATTAATTCATGGTTTAATGAAGGGAAATTAAATTGGAAAGTTATGAGGGGAATTGGTTAAGGAAATAATTCTCCCACCTCACCACTCTAATTTCCACCATTAAAAAGTTAGAGAAAATTTCACTATCCTCTCCACTTTGTTAGAAATATAACTCTATTTAGAAAATATTTTTACCACACAAAATAAAGAAAAATATCTTCATATTCTTCATGGTAGAGGTGAAAACAACAACTGAGGATTGCGGCATGATCATCAAGCCATGGGAAATTTATAATAAGCTAAGTCTTATTATTATTTTTTTCCTTGACTCATTCTTAAATATCTAAATTTCTAATATTATAAAAAGAGAATTACTAATGAAATACATGATTAAATATAGAGAAAATAATAGTAAAATATAAAAAAACAATATGTGAATATATTTTTATTTTACTTTCATGGTATTCATAATGAGAATCATTATTCTATTCCATTTTTTTTGTGTGAATCTGATTATTTTAAAAAATTATTTTAACATAAAAAGGATAAATAAATAGATGATATTATCTTAAATATTTGAAATAGATCATTTTACTAATGTAAAAATGAAATCTTCTTTTTATACCTTGAATATAATTTCTTTCTAGACATGCTATCTTGATACTTATTTATTTAATTCCTATCATGGGATGAACTTAGGGATGAATCCTCCACATTTATCTAGAATTTTGTTTTGAGAATAATCCTTGGTTTATTTTCTAATTATTTTTATTCATAGTTTTGAATCATAATATTAATATAATTATTATTTATAATTAATAAAATTAATTCTTGAATAAATTAAATGATAATAAAATATTCATTTTCCATTGAGATAATTTCCGTTATAAACAACCACTTTATTATTGTCCCTCACTTTCATTATTCAATGAACTTAAATTCACACCCATTCATGGGTATTTGGGTATCCTTTCTTCCACTGAGTTCTTGAATTTTATTTTTACATTATTTTTACTTGAGTTCATTATTGGTTTTTGGATTATATAATCTAGGAAAACCAGAGAACCATAGGTTCAGGAAAGTGGAAACATTGACATGATGAGTTTCAAATATGGATTGAAGAATGGATAGATAAAAATAAACTAGATGATGATGGATGATTGAAAATCATCTTGATGAGGTGTGATGAAGAACCCATGGATGTTAGAGTTAGGAATAATTGATATCATTGTTGGAGGAGGTAGTGTAACATTTCTCAAAGTTTCATTCATTGAAGGTTCACATTTTCTGACTACACACCACATAAAATTTTGGGATACATGTCCTGTATCCTTTGGGAAGCAACACTAAGGTTTTAGTATTTTATAATCATCACATGGCTTGTGATTTTTATATACACTCCATATATCTTGAAACCATATACTTCAACATGTAACAATGTACATGATGAGGAAACAAGCTAGACCCACATGACATGTACCTCCATTGTACAAATCATGTAAATCAGGTTGGTAAAATTGATGTGTATAGGTTGTACATACCAAGATCATGAAAATAATACATGGTGAGTATTCCATATAGACACCATGTACAATTAATACACACCGTTTACTTTCTAGAGATGTTCTATACTTCTCAAATACACTATGTTCAATAGATGAGGCTTCTCAGAGTGTACCCAAAGTACACGCTGACCATCCCAAGAACCCTATACACCATGTACCATATGTACATGCCATATACCCATATGAAAAACATATATAGACAATGGTATAACATGAATATCCCTCCCTAAGATACCTACAAGGAATTTACCCCATTAGACACACCATGTATTGGGATATTTATATTATTCTTTATGTTTTCTCTCCTGGGCGTCGATTTTAGACATATGAGTAGTCCATCTAGAGTACCTTTTTATATAGAGTACAATAGTCCAATCCTCCCAGTCATTGAAAGATGTTCATATTGTGGTTTGGGTAGGTCAAGGATCTTATCTCCATGGAGGTGATGACATGTGGTGGGTGAAGCATTTGGGAAAGACATGGAGTTAGGTACGCCCCCATATTTCACGGAGTAGTCTTCCATGTATAGGGTTAATGTACTCTCCTGATGACACACATGATAGGGAATAGTCCCCCATATGACTGATGGATTTAAATTACTCCCCTGTAGAACCACTATATTTTAAAATAACACTATGCTCGATAGCATATTCATCACACAATATTAAGTTTAAACAAACCATGATATCATATTATAATATTACTATTTAAACATGACCGATATAACCTGGATATTAAATTGGAGGGTATTAAAATTATTAAATCATTTTTTAAATATATAAAAATTCCCTAAATAACATAAATTTATTTAAAAAATATTAATAAATAAGAACTCAACATTAATAAAGATATTTTATTCTATAAAAAAGGTTTCCTTTAAAAATGTTTTTTATTACTTTTGTGAGAAAATATTATAATTAATTTATGGAAATTTTTAAAATTTTATTTTATAAAATGAAAATAATTTTTAAAATCATCATATCAATATTAACTTAGGGTGAATTTTTTAGATTTTTCATAAAGAATGATCTCTCAGTGAATAGTGAAAATGCCAATTTTTATAAATCTGTCATTTCTTTTAATAAATTAAATAATTTAAAAGTCAAATTATTATTTTAATTTAATTTAACATAAAAATAAGTATTATTTAGTTAGATACAATTCAATTAAATATACTTAAATCACATTTATACTATATTTTAGTATAAGTTTATTTAGAATTAAAATATTTTTCTTATAAAAGCATTTTTAAAGTGAATAATGTTCCTCTATTTTAATTAATTAAAATAATCCCTAAATAGGAAAAATTTAAATGAAATTTATATATTATATATATATTTTTTAATTTAAATTCATATAATGATGATTTCTATTCATACATTTAATATAATTCCTTCTTTTACATAAAAAATGCATTTTTTGAAAAACCGATTTTCATTGCGCTTGCAAGTTTTATTTTAAATTAAATTATACTAATTCTATGAATTTTATTTGATAAAATATATTTTATATTTGGAATAATAATAATTTATATTATATAATAAGTTCAACTTAATTTTAATTAATAATAAAAATATTACAAAAAAAGTTACTGTGGTAAATAAATTAAAACGGTAAAAGTGAGTAACCTTAGTGGTAAAGATGAAAACATGTTTAAAACATGTTTATTTTTAGTATTAAAGGTGTGTATCAGACTTATATATCCTAAAATAATTTATTTATCAATTATTGAGTCACTTGTATTGAGAGTGACTTCCCATCATTGAATAGTTCTGAGTATTTATAAAAATTCCACTCCTCAATTATAAAAGGGTGCCCTCACCTCACTTATTCACACCTCTAAATAAATTTTTATTGACCAAACCATGCCAAAATATCTCTCAAACAACATTATACACATTATATATCTTACGATATTCCTAAAATACCAACCTTAAGGTCCTTAAAAAGAGATCCAAAGGAGATTCTTCTAAGTAAAGGTAATTGCCTTCACCAAGCTCTTTTTTTACTTATTTTATCCAAATTAAATTATGTATTAACAATTATAATATAATAATAAATTTATATACTATATAATAATATTATATTATGTTTATGGTATAATATTTATTCATTTCCTCTTCTATTAAATGGGAAACAAAACCATCATTCGTGAGTACAATGGACTATCGCCTCGTGAACTGATGTAATTCATTTTCCATCATCATCCCCACATATGTTAATGATGATGGATTTATTTTTTATATATTATATTAATTAAATATAAATAATTATATAAAAGTAACATATAATATTCCTTCTTACCTTACCATACATTGAAAAATGAGAACATTGTTTGTGTGTACGTCGAACTACCGCCTCACAGAGCGTTGTGATTCATTTTTTATTACCGCATCACATGGATGATATATGTAAGTGTATTTAAAGAAATAATATTATATTTATGATATAATTATAATTATTTAAATATAAAATAATACTTAACTTTTTTCCATTATGACCGTTGAAAAATGGAAACGTTACTCATGCGTACGTATGACCTACCGTCTCCATGATTGTAACATAGTTCATTTTTTATAACCATAATTCATGGTTGGTTTTAAAAGAATAATTGATGTATAAAAATTATAATTAATTAATTATTATTATTTTGGAGATAATGAAAAAATGAACCCTTTGACCATGGTCAACGAACCGATTCCATTTTGAAATTATGAACCAAACGTTCCCAAAACACCCGATGTGAACATAACCGATTATGTAATTAAACACATTATAAAAAATAATTAAGTAAATGTTTTAATTATTAGGGATTAAACCTATAGAATTTTATTACAAAAAAATTGATATAATTTTATTATAAAGGATATAAAATACATACACGATAAAGCCTGGACTCGAGGTAAGGGTTTCATCTCAAAACTTTCTTCTTTGAGACACATGTTATTTTATGCACCGAACTTATTTTAAATGATGTATATAATGAAAATTTACATATTATATCATGAATCCTTCATAATTTATGGCATTTTAATTTACAATTAATCTACTTCATTCTTGGTAAGTTATGATTCAAAAGTTACCAACGAGGTAAGGGTTTATGTTTTAGTCTTATTTTAATCTGGATTGTTTATGTTTGAATTTAAATTATAGAAAATTATTTTATAATTTTATAATAAAACAATTTAATTTTATTATCATATGGTTATTCATGAAATTTTCAAGTAATATTAAATTTTTCCTCTCATTGGTGCATAAAATGATTGAGAAAATGATTTTAAGAAAAGATGACTTTATTTCTTTCTTTGATCAAAAATCATTTTTCTTCCATATCTATATTTTCTAAAAAAAAATTAATTAATATTTAAAAAATTCCACCAAATATTTATTAAATAAATTTTTATTCATGTTTGAATTTTTAAAAAATGGTTTGAAATAGATCTTCTTGTCATTTCCTGAATGAGCCACTTTTCAATATTTTTATAATAGTGTGAATGTAATGTTTATTTTAACTTATACGAAATGTACAGAATTATCCATTATTATGAACAATAAAATATTTGAAGATTATTTTATAATTTTACTTGTTTATTTTTAAACAAATTATTTTTATAATATTTTGGATTTTTTTAGTTTTTTAAAAGTTATTTTCAAATTAGAAAGATTATTTTCCTCAAAAAAGTTTTTAATCTTTTTAAAAGTGTTTCTATTCATCAATAAAAACAACCTATAATGTCATGGAATGCTTATAAATTTTGTATATATTTCTCTTACATATATACCCAAATAACTCTCTATTACTTTGATGGGGTAATACATTCCTTGTGATAGTTTCTAAAATTTATTATTTAAGAAATATATTTTGATTATGATATGAGGAAAGATTATGCAACTCATTTTATTTACATGGGTAATTATTATATTTATACCTTATAATTTATTTCCTCATGTGGCACACATATTCATGTACATGATATGAATGTGATGGGTGGGTCCAAAATTATATATCCCTCCAATGAAATGGGTTATATTTTTGTCTCATGATATGTCATGTATGGGATTAGGGACTGAACCTAATCCATTATGGGACTTTGTACACCATGTGATGTTGTCTCATTGGTTAGTCTTTACTTATGTTTATGTCATGTTTTATTTTTCTTCCATATTTCCCTTGCTTATATGATATTATGATACCATGTCCTTTATATTATTCTTCAATTTAGTTACTCATGTACCTTCTATTTTATGATATCTTGTTATACCTTTGACTCAAAATTTATGTTTTATTATCATGTTTACTACCTTATTAGGATTTTTTTTCTCATCAATTTCATCTATGTATTATCTAGGTTATTCCATGAATTTTTATGAGATATAAAGGATTTAGAAGATCATTATAGAGAATAAAATAAAGAAGTTTTATCTTATCCACACTTTGATGTATTATTAACCTAGTTTTCCAAAGACACTAGGCCTCATGATCTTTGGATTCCAATTAATATATGTTTATATTAAAAATAATGTAATAATATGTGTAAAAGATTTGTGTTGATATAGTTGGTATCATAAAATATTTTTAGTTAACCTTTGGAAACTAGGATGATAAAAATTTAGTGGGAACCCTAGGGATAATTCTAAGGTTAATTTTAAGTATAGAAAAATATATTATAATTTTGGTGAAGGATAGAGAGAGTGATTTTTGATAAATTACATACTCTTCTAGATAGTACAAGTGGATATACCTCTAGAATAGTTTTACCTAGGGGTAATAAATCTAAAATGGGTGCATTGATCTTGGATCAATTGTCACATAGTACATAAAAAAGGCCCTTTCTATACACCTGGTTTGATACTCCTAGGGGATATGCTTTGGAATTTCAAAAACTCATTATGAACCATTATGAAGGACTTGAAAAAAAATTTAGGTTAGAAAAACTAATTGGAAAAATTATCATGGATAACCTAGATTAAAACCTAGAGACTCATAAGTCAGGATATACTTATCATTTATAAGTTATTACTCCTAAGTTTGTATGTTTACATTTTGTATGTTTATTAGTTAATGTATTCTTATATTATTTTTATTCTTTCATTTAATGGAGGGAAATAAGATAAATAATGCTAACAACTAATGTTATGGGAAATGTAATGATTTTCCTAGTGATATGCCTAAGATAATGGAAACGATGGTTAGACATACTATTATTATTCTAAATGAGATATCTTGAATTATGATTAATAACTGGAACATATTTGAATTTACAAAAAAATCAAAGAAGATAAGGATGACGTCTCATGGAAGTTCAAGTCTTAAAGATGATAAAGAAAAGAAGATTTAATTTTCTATATGTAAAAATATGGGAATATGAACCATGTAAAATACCTTAAAAGTAACTAAAATATTATTTATGTATGGAAAAGGAGGTCACAAAGTAGATAATTTTTGAATAAAAATGAAGAGTATAGTTAAAAAAACACAAGGAAAAAACATTTAACCCAAGGAACCACTAACACTTCAATGTCATAGATGCGGGGAACTTGGTCATCATACGAGTCAATTACCTAATCCAAGGATTAATTTCTAAAGGACTATATTATAATAATTAGTGAAGTGGAATGATTGAAGTGTTTAGGTGTTGGAATTTGAGAGTTATTACACTGAATTATTTTTATTAATGTTATTCTAGTTATAAGAATTATGAAACTTCTACAGATTATCCTATAATAGTTATTATTTAAGGATTTTCAAGAATATATAATGATATTAATGTCCTATAAAGGAAATTTTATGGTAAGGTGATATTTTTTTTGGAAAAAATTTGATTAAGTAAAAGTAAATATTTGATATGTGCTTGATGTTGAGGTAATTATAGTTAATTAATATTGTTTAGTTTTTGTGGAAAAAAATAAGTTGTATAAAAGACTTTAGTGGTTAAAAAATGATTTAATGATTAATTTTATTTTGAGGATGTTCATTATATTTTTGATAACATTATATAAATTATATTAATATAGTTTAAAAAAGTATAACCCGTATTCCAGGTGACAACTCATCATATCTGGAAAGGCCGTGGGGCTTGAACCCAAAACTGGAGGGCGATAAGGGTGAAACACCCACCACTAACCTATGTAATGTAATGGTTAATTTGAAATTATTTTAACTTAAATGATTTGGTGGGTACATTTTAAGTTCATTTTGAGAAACATATTAGAGGATCAAATATTCTTTAATTTTTATGATTTTGAGGTGATTAATAATATTTTGGGAAATATTTTATAGGGTTAATATAAGTATATATATATATATATAAACTTTAGGTTTAATATAAAGGATTATTTGGGAAGAATGATATTATGTTTTTGGAGATGTAAGTTGAAGGGAATGCGATAACCTTTGTGGTTAAAACCTTATTTCATGTTGAGGTTATTTGGGATATAGGGTTATTTGTTTACAGAATGATCTATGTTAAACCTTTGGTTTTATTGTTGAATTTTTTAGATTAATATATTCATATTCATTTTTGGTATTATCTTACTTTGTGCTAACCATTTTGGTTTTAATAAAGATAGGAGGAATAACTTGTTACTATTTTATGGATCTCATGATCTGTTAAAAGCTAATTTTAGTACTCTAGGAATAATTTTTTTAATATAGGATATTTATTCTATAGATTAATAGGTGAAGTGGAAATTGATCAAATCACAAATAAATAATGAAATTTTGTTTATGAAATAAAAAGATATCAAGTAATTATATTTTCTTGTGTTCTCTATCATGGTAGAAAAATAATACCATAAATCTAGGAAAATGATCTTAAAAAAATGTTATCCTATTACCCTCACATAAAATTAATCAATGGTCCTATAATTGATCATATATTTATGGTTTTGTGGTTGTTTAATTTCTCTTAATCATTAAATATCTTGTGAATAATGATCTTTATCACTCTTCATAATTATTTATGATTTTATTTTATGTATATATTTTCAATTACCACTAATTTTATTCTACTTGTAAACCTATTCATGTTTTATTCCACATGACACTAATATTTCCCTTTTCATCTTTTAATAGGAAGTTTTTTAACCCTTTTTATAATGTGGGTTTTTCACAAAGGAATTTTCAAATGTAAAACCCTTGATTACATGGAACAAGTTCAAATTGAGAGGACATAATTTATTTAGGGGGGGTTTAATGTAACACCCCAGTATTTTTAAAGAACACTATGATCGATATCATATTCAACATGCAACATTGATATTAAACAAACTACGATATAATATTAAAATATTATTATTTAAACACAACTGATATAACCTAGATGTTAAATTGGCAGGTATGAATAGTATTAAATTATTTAGGAAATATATATAAAGGTCCTATTAAATATAAATTTATTTAAGAATTATTAATAAATAAGAACTCAACTTTAATAAATATATTTTATTCTAAAAAAAATACGTTTCCTTCAAAAATTATTTTTATTACTTTTTTGAGAAAATATTATTTTTAATTTGTGTAAATTTTAGAAATTTTATTTTATAAAATTAAAATAAAATTTTAAATCATAATATTTATATTAACTTATGGTTAAAGTTTCATATTTTTTTAGAAAATATTGATTTCTTTGTGAGTAGTGAACAATACCGATTTTTGGAAGTGCCATTTATTTTAATAAATTAAGTAATTTAAAAGTACCATTACTATTTTAATTTTATTTAAAATTAAAATAAGTATTATTTAGTTATATATAATCTAATTAATTACATTTAAATCACCTTTATACTGGAATTTAGTATAAGTTTATTTCTAGGCTTAAATGCATTTTTTTGAAAACTATTTTAAAGTGCATAATATTCCTCCATTTTAATTAACTAAAATAAAACCCAATGAGTAATGATTTAAATTAAATTTATAGATTATATATATCTATATTTTTGAATTTAAATTCATATAATTATGTTTTATATTCATACATTTAATATAATATCTTATTTTCCTTAAAAAATGCATTTTTCGAAAAACCATTTTTCATCGCGCTTGTGGGTTTTATTTTAAATTAAATTATGCTACTTATTGGAATTGAATTTTATAAAATTGATTCCATATTTTTAATTAGAATAATTTATATTATATAATAAGGTCAACTTAATTTTTGGATATAATGAATAATAAAAATAGTAAAAAAATAGTTACCGTAGTGAAAGAATAAAAATGGTAAAAGTGAGTAACATTAGAGGTAAATAGGATAATATATTTCAAATAGGTTTATTTTTAGTGTTATAGGTGTGTCTCGACCATATATAATTACCTCAACTCCAGTATCCCATATTTGATGCCATACTTTATTACATTGGCATAGATACATGATTCAAATCCCAAAGACCGAACAATTTAGCAGTTTTGGAAAACCAAATTACATACATTGTACCCATTTTACATTAAGAATATAAAATAAAACATAATAAATAATAAAATCTATTAAAATTTACCCTTTAAAACTCATTCAAATATCTATTCTTCATAACTCAGGGAAAGGAAACAAAATAAGGGTGAGCTCAAATAATGAGTAAGGGTTAAGTACAACAGAAGATATCATGAATCAATAAGCATAATCAATATGTAATGATTGATAACTTAAAAAACTTTACATTTAATTAACTTTACTATCATGGTGAGATAAGTAATAATCAATATGGCAAGGTAAGTAACCAAAACACATCCTATTTAATCAATAAACTAAGAATGAAATACATCCATAGATAATGTCAAAATGAAAATATTGTAGATAAATAATAGTAATAACTAAATTCTCAATGAAATAAATGATTAAATATTTGATTTTTTGTCTAAGGGACATGAAAATATATACCGTTAAGGCCTTTATTAATATGGTTTAAAACTATAGGTAGAAACCTGTTTAATTTGGCCAACTGATTTGTCTTATGAGACCTATCGATGCATCTAGGGGCTATATAAATTTCAATCCCCACTCATCACTTCCAGTCTAAAGAATTACTCATATATCAAATAATAAATTTAATTCATGAATAATATTCCTTATAAAATGTCCTTATTGAGTAAAGGATATGGATTTATTAATATTTCCCTAGTTAATTAAATAAATTTCAAATTAAACACCGTATGTAAAAATGGTATAAATTTTAGGATATAATCATATCCATCAACCAATAATATGGATATTTAAGATAAATTAAATTTAAAATGATTTTTTACAATAAAGCTGATTATTTCAAGATAATTTTTTATATAGGTTAAGGGTCAAGGACCCTTTATTAAATAGAAAAAAAGAACCCCTTTTGACAAATGGGATTAGAGGAAAACTATTACAAACACAATGAAAAAATTATAAGAAAGCCATAAACTAAGGAAAAATATTGGTTTCAAGTGTCCAATGAGAATAATAAGTCAATATAATCATGGGAAAAAGTTTTATCACCCCCTAATAGAAAATGCAATAGTGCAATCAGTGAGTGATAATAAAGTAAGATTTCACAATAACTTTCATCACTTGTTATTTTTAAATCAAATCCATTTGAATGAAATAATTAAAATTTAAACTTAAAATACAATTAATAATGAATTATCCATAATATTATATGTCAAATTATCAGTATATACACCACATAAAAGTGAATTGGTGAATAATAATAAATAAGTTTCAATGGAATGTAAATTAAGACTAAATCCTTTATCTTGTTCTTCCTTTTAGTTGAATGATCTTTAAACTCCTATATAATGGTTTTAATAATGTTATTAACTCACACCATAATAATAATAATATTTATAATATCATATATTATTCCTTTATATCATCTTATCACTCATTTGTTAATAATATTTCATTATTTTCATTATTTTGGGTGTTAATTGCCCTGTTTTTCGAGTATGTTTTGACATTTTATTTTTTGTCCCTCTTACTTATATAATTATTTAATAATATAAATAATGTAAAACATGAATTAAATATCATATATATTCAATATATATATGTATTTATAGTAATCCTTAAAATTTGGTGATAGGAAATAAAATACACTGTTCATGGAGATGGTTGGCTATATGTATGCATGAACTATGTTTCCATTTTCTAATCATATTGAAATAAATAAAAGTAAATGATATATATATAATAATTTTAGTATAATTTTTATGTCATATATTTCACATGTGTTTATTGAAACCATATTTAATACATTCCATGTAAAGTGCGAACGAATCACATTGCTTCACGAGGCGGTAGTCCGCCGTACACACGAACAACATTATCATATTTCAAAAAAATAGAAATTATGAAGGTATGAATTATATAATTATTAAAAAAGAATAAATACATAATAAATAGCAGAAATATTATATATAAACAGTATTACCATCATTAATACCAACCTTGATAGGCGGTAATGGAAAAAAGAACGACATCGGTTCGTGAGGCGGTAATCCCGCCGTATACACAAACGATGATTTCATAAACCATTTGATAGATGTGTGTGTAGTTGTAGGAATTAGCCTTAACATAAAAAATAATAGTATAATTAATATACTTATTTTATTATATAATATTGATATGAAAATAATTGAAGTGGTTTGAGGAAGAAATAAAACAAAAATGTTTGTTGATGAACGTTACCTCTTCTTCGAGTATCTATTTTTAGTTTTCACCAAAGTCCTTCCTTGGTTGGATTTATTACAAAAGTAAAGATTTTAGTATGATTTTAGGGAAATTTTAAAGTGATTTTAAGGGTTTTTTTTGATTAAAATGGCTTGTGTAGTGTGAAGAAGTGGGGAGATTGAATTCCCTTTCACAATGGAGGAGGAGTGACATTCTTGTAAATAACCAAAGTATTCACCATTGGGAGGCCTCTCTTGCCTAATATGCCTCCAAAATAGAACAATAATGGTGTTTATAGATTAATTGGTCGATAAATACTTCCAAAAAAAAAATAAATACATTTTTATCTTGTTATTCATTAGTCTTTAAGAATACTCAATTTATCTTTATAGTTTTTACCAAGGTAACTTGTATCTTTTTATTCACCTAGGTAATTTATACATTAATATTACAATAAAAAATAAATTTATTATATAATTTAGAACCAATTATTCTAAATATTAATTAAAATCCATCAAATAAAAATTCTATGTGTGTGTAAAATTAATTTTAATACAAACACATGTAATGCGTAAAACCCCGTTTTAACCTTAATCGCGTTAATTAATTTTAACCATTTTAACTAATAATTATGATCCAAAATCAAGTTGATATTATTATATAATATAAATTATTATTATTAAAAATATATAATCTATTTTTTCTAATTATATTCACAAAAGTGGCAGAATTTAATTTAAAATTAATCATGTAGATGCAATGAGAAAGCGTGTTTTCAAAGTGCAAATGTTCCAAAGTTTAGTAATTATATATATATAAATTCAATATAAAAATGATTATAATGACATAAATTTGATTAATATATGTATAATTGTTCTAATTTTACTTTAAAAATAATTTAAAAAATAATTTAATATTATAAATTATTTAGATGAAAAGTCATTTTTCAATTAAAATTCAGTATTTTTCACTATTCATCAAAAAATGAAACTTTTAAAAAAAATACCAAAAATTTACCCTAATCTAATTTTTAAATGATGATTTTAAAAATTAAGTTTGTTTTTTAAGTAAAATTTATAAAATTTTCAAAATTTTATTTTAAAACAAGTGCACCATTTAAAGGTGGCAAAACTGTCTTTAGAAAAATGCATCTTTTTATACTTAAAATTGGATTTTTTCTTAGCTTATGCCTATAAAATTTATTGGATGAATGTAATTTTTTTTATTGAATGTATAATATATAAATTTCATTAATATTATTAAATAATACTAATTAATTTAATTTATTAAGATAAATCACCTTTGGGCGCATAAAAAAATTTCTTTATAAAAACATTTCCTTTATATTCAATTATTTTTTATTTTCATTTATAATTAATTGGTAACCAATGAGTTCAACCTTATATTTTTATAAGTTATTTAGTATTATTAATAAATATCATTTTAATTTCCAAGAAATTATTTTAATTTTAAATAATAATATTAATAGTATTCGATAAATCCCAGTCTTACATTTAACGCAAGCCATCAAAGAAATTCATTGTTTCATGTAACGTAAGATAAAGTTAGTATTGTATGAATTTTAAGATATATCATAAATTTAATTCATTAAATATAGGAATTATATAATAATGTTTTGGGATGTTATATTCCTTTATACTCTTGGTGTTTTATGTCATACACATTATTGGTTATGATATTCATATTTTAAAATTTTGGGGTGTTAAATTATACCCACCTTAAATAAATTGCACCCTCACAATTTAAAATTTATCTCAGTAATCAAGGGTTTAATATTTAGAAATACCATTATTGAATAAACCACATTGTAAAATAGTTAATCAAATATTCCCTTAATAAGAGAGAAAGGGATGTACAAAAGTCATCTCAAATAATCACATAACTAGGTTTCCAGATAGGATAACATAGGTGTAAAGTAAAGATATATACATGGAAGAAAAGTGTAAATAATTATAGAGGGTGATAGAGGTAATTTATTTAAAACAAGTGAATGATCAATGGAAAATTAAGGGGATTAAAACCATAAATCCGTGATGATCAAAATGACCATCGATTCATAAAAAATGAAGGTGCTAGGATAACATTTTTATTTCAAGACCCTTCTCCTAAAAATGATGAATTATTTTACTATCTAAGAATATAAAGAAATATTCTTCCCTAAGATAATTCTATTTCAAAATCATAATTTCATCCTTTGGTTGTGATTTGATCAATTTTAAATTCATCCCTGATTCCATGGGATGAATATAGATGAATGAATTTTTTTATTCCTGAAGCACTAAAATTCACTTTTAAGGGATCAAAAGATCCATAAAAGGGTGACAAGTATTTTTATCTATCTATAACTATTTTCCAAAACCAATATGGGTAAAACTTGTTATACAATATGCATGAACCTCTATATAGTGAAGTAATACAATAATATCTAAAACCTTATCCAAAGTTTATATTAAATGATTTCATAAATGGTTAACCTTTCCAAAATATTATGATCAAAAAATTTAGAACTATTTCCAAGGTAGTTAGTAGTATCCAATTTACTTTATCCATATCAATAATATATTTATATGATCATCATTATCTCAATATCAGGAATATATTAAGGAACATATTTCCATCAACAATTGTTTTTCCAAAAACTTCAAACTTATACTGAATCACTTTTCTTAGTACCATTCAATACATGCTTTAAAATACTTTAATAAATAGTAATATAATAAAATCCTTATATATTTCATAATTATTATGATGAAATATCATCAATAAAATACCTTTTACAACATTTTTCATAGATCTAAATAAACAAGAATATTAATCATTCTACTTCGGTTATATCAATAACATAATCTTGACTGTGATACCTTAGCTTATTATGAGGTATATTCCCTTGTTTCTTAGGGAATTAATTTTTATAGTGTCCCATATCCTTATAGTTGAAAAATATAATAACAGTTTTTTCTTTCTTCACTTTTCATTATTTTTTCTGGCGAAACTTTTCTTTGCACTTATAAAAAACTCCAAATCCATTCAATCATTTTCCAGAGTGATTATTTCTATAGTTATCACATGTGGGAAATTCCTTTTTCTCTTATTTCCTTTATCTTTAATTTTCTATACCATCCTCTTATTCTCTTTCTACCATTTGAATCAATAAGACTTGGATAATTATTTCTCTATCTTCATATCACATAAAACTATTTCATCATATGAAGAAAATTTTGAGACACTAGTTTCCTTCAGATACTTGGCTTAATCACTTAAAACAAGTGGTCAATATTACACTCCTTTTTTACATTAGTAATATGTAGCATACTAATATAACCTTGTAAAGGAAACTTTATACTCTACAACACTTTATTCATCCTTTTTCTTTAGACTAAGGAACTTTCTCTTCATCTCAGTTTTCTGATCACGAGGAAAATATTTATCAAAGAATGTCTTCTTAAAATATTTCCATTTCATGAGTTCTATTTCCTCTTCCCTGCTAGTATTTTGGATCAACGACCAACATTGATCAACATCTCCATTGAGACAATACACTGAAATTATAACCTTTTCCTTTTCATCACATCCCAATTCCATAAATATCTTCTCCAAATACTTAATCCATTGCTCAGCTTCCATTGTATCAGTATTCCAACTAAATTATGAGGGCCTTTGTCACATAAAGTTATCCATCATTGGAGAATATTACCATGTAATAGGATACTATATCTAGGAAAGGTTATTTTTTATAACATGATTAATCTTCCTTAATATATATATAACTTTATCAGTTCCCATACTAGATACATTGGCTTTCTTAGTAGGGAAACATCCACATTGACCATGAGTATTGATAACCTTATTCCTTCTAGGTTGCATTTCTAAAAAAATGGCATACACTGGATTAGATCATAATATCATGTAACATAATTTTTAATCCCAAAACTAGTTAAATAATTATCTTAAATTGAAAAATTTATTTATAACTAATCTCATAATCATAAACATGGTTTCATTGGGATATCTTTACATCCAAATTCTTTATAATGGTTTGTAAATAAGTTTTGAATTATCCTAAGAATATACCTCAGGGGTGTCAAACTAGGTGAATAGTAAGGACCATTTTCATGTACCAGTTTACACTCGAGTCAATCCCAATGTTCCCTTTTTGAAGTTATTACCCCTAGGTACATCTGTGCCAAAACCACATCCACTTGTAGTATCCAGAAGAGGATGTATTGCTAGGAAAACCCACATAATCTCCACCTTACCAAAACTATAGGATGTTATTCTATATATATACTCAAATTCTATCTTAGTTTTATGTTTCATAATCTATGTTTTCCTAAATCTAGTTTCCAAGGATTCTATTAAACTTACTCTGATACCAACTATAATGACCCCAACCCCAGTATCCCAGGACGATGCCTTAATTTATTACATTAGCATATATACAAGATTAAAATCCCAAAGGAATGAATAGTTTAACAGTTTTGGAAAACCATATTACATACATTATACCCATTTTACATTGGTAATAGAAAATAAAACATAATATATAACAAAATCTATTAAACTGAATCCTTGAAAACTAATTCAAATATCTCTTATTTATAACCCGAGGAAATGAAACAAAATAATAGTGAGATCAAATTCTTAGTAAGGGTTAAGTAGAATAGAAGCTATCATGAATCAATAAGTATAATCAACATAGAAAGGTTTATAACTGAACACACATTCCTTTTAAATAACTTGACTATCATGGTGAGATAAGACATAATCAATATGACATGGTAAGTAACTAAAACCCATGACATTTAATCAATAAACTGAGAATAAAATGCATCCATAGATAATGTCAAAGTGAAAATATCATGGATAAATAATAATAATAACTAAATTCTAAATGATTTAAATTATTATATATTATAAATCATGTCCGAGTTAGATGAAAACCTATATCATCAAGACCTTTCACAAGATGATTTAAAACTATTAGCAGAAACCTATTTAATTTGGAAAACTGATTTGTCTCATGAGACCTATCGATATATCAAGGGGATATATAAATCCCAGTCCAAACCAATTGATACTAGTAAAAATCATTCCACATACATCAAATAATCGATTTAATTTATGAAAAATATTCCTTATCAAATATCCGTATTGAGAAAAGGATACAAATTTATCAATATTTCCCCACTTAATAAAATAAATTAAAAATTAAAAATTATATGAAAAAATTTTATATGGTTTAGGAACTAATCATATCCATCACCAATAAGATATATATTTAATTGAAATTAAATTTCTAATGAAAAATGATTACAATATAGTGATTGTTTCAAGATAATGTTAACAATCACAAAGAAAGTGTGATTTCACAATAACTTTCATCACTTGGTAATTTTAAAATCAAATACCCTTGAATTAAATAATTAAAATTGAAACTTGAAATACCATGAATAATGAATTATTAATTATATTATATGTTAAAGTATCATTATATACACTACATAAAAGTTAATTGGTTCATAATAACAAATAAGACTCAATGGAATGTCAATTGAGATGAAATCCCTTACCTTACGCTTACTTTTGGTTGAACACTATTTAAAATCCTATATAATGATTTTAATCATGTCATTAAATTACAAAAAAAAAAACAAATTATTTTTTATAATATCATATATTATTCTTTTATACCATATTATCACTCATTTGTTAATAATCTTTCATTATTTTCGTTGTTTCGGCTGTTAATTGCCTTGTTTTTTTGAGTATGTTTTGACTTGTTATTTTTTGTTCCTATTAATTAGATCATGATTTAATAATATACATAATTTAAACCATGAATTAAATATCATATATATTCAATATATATGTATTTAGAGTAATCTTTAAAAATTTGGTGACATGAAATGAAATATGCTGTTCATGGAGATCGTAGGCCGTAAGTACGCATGAACTCTATTTTCATTTTCTTATCATATTGAAAGAAATAAAAGTAAATGATATATATATATATATATATTATAATTTCAGTATCATTTTTATGTCATATAAGTCACATGTGTTTATTAAAACCATTCTTAATACATTCCATGTAAAGTGTGAACGAATCATATCGCTTCGTGAGGTGGTAGTCTATCATACATAGAAATGATGTTATTATATTCCCACAAAATAGAAATCTTGAAGGTATTTGTTATATAATAATTCAAAAATAATAAATCAATAATAAATATCATAAATATCATATATAAATAGTATTCCCATCATTATTCCCAACCTTGATAGGTGGTAATGGAAAAACAAATGACATTGGATCGTGAGGCGGTAGTCCACCATACACACGAAAAAATGATTTCATAACCCATTTTATGTATGTGTGTGTTATTTGAGGTCATAAAATTAATATAATAACATATCATTATATTGAATATACTTTGTAACACCCTGAAATTCTAAAGTACAAATTTGTATTCAATAGCGTGTATGACACACGACACCAAGCGCGTAAGATAATATAATATTTGGATACATTATATTATATTTAATATTTAAAATATATTATATATATTTTAATGCATGAAACACTGAGTTAGATTGAATTAAACACAATATAGAACTTCCACTATATCTTATGTTACACGCAAGAGTGAGTTTCACCAAATAACAATGTATTATTAAAATATTATCATTTAATATAATATGATATAACCTAGCCGTTATGTTAGTGGTTATGAATATTATTAACTAAATTATGAAAATTTATGGTTTATATAAATATAAAATTAATTAATGGGTTACTAATTAATGAGAAATGAAAATAAGAACTAATTGGATATAAAATAAATATTATTATTTTTATGCTTCCAAAGGAGTTTTTTCTTAATAAAAATAATTAATTAAAATTAGTTAACGATTTTAATGAAATATATGTTATATATTAAATCAAATATTTTTTATATTAATCCATTAGGTTTTATATGCATAAGATAAGAATGAACACTACTTTAAACATAAAAACTAATATTTTTATAAAAGTAATTTTACCGCATTTTAAAGGAGAACCCATTTTAAATCTTAATTTTGACACTTTAATTGATTTAATATTTCAAAATAAAATTTATATTTAAAATAAAAACATAATAATTAGATTATGGTGAATCTTTTATATTTTTCAGAAACATATCATTTTTTAATGAATAGTGAAAATACTGAATTTTAGTTTAAAACTGTTTTTTCATCTAATTTATTTATAAGGCTAAATTATAATTTTAATTACTTTTAGATTTTAATTTGATAATATTTTTATAAATTAATAAAATTTATGTCATTGGAATAAATTTCAATTTGAATTTTATTATAAAAACATAGAAAACGTTTGGACGTTTTTACTTTAAAAACCCGCATTGTTGTCTCGCTTACGGGATGAATTTTAAATTAATTTATAATAATTATATGATTGGAATTTAGAAAAATTAATAAATATTTTGAATCATAATTATTTATAATTTCTAATATTACCAAATTTTTTTGAACAAAAATATTAGTGAAAGTAATTAAAATTAATTACAATTATTAATGCAAAATTAAGCTTAATAAAGGACTAAAAATTTCTCTTAGGGGACCAAATGACCTATAAACTTGTAAAACACCAATATTATGAAAATATATCATCAATTAACCTTATATTATTATTTTTTTGGTTTTTTATCAATTTTTTTAGGTAATAACATGCTTACACCTAACTTGTTTTAAAAAATTCCAAGTGAGTCCTTTTCCTTTCCGATAAAAGGCCCCCTCCTCTTCACATTACTTGAACCTATCAAAACACTTAGGTTCATCCAATATATTCTCATATAGATTCCCAAAATCAGCACCCTAACATTTAATCCTCCATTTGGGTAGATATCTTTCCAGGGAATCCTTTTGGTACAAACCAAAAGTAGTTACCTGATTAGAGGTAACGCCTTCTCTCAAACTTTTTAAATTTTATTTCCATTATACAACCTCACATATCTTATTATTCCATTATTATATACAAAAAACCTTATCATAAATATAATATTTTTTTTATTTAAATGGTTCTATCTACACTTACACACACTTTCATCTAATGGGTAACAAACATACTGTTTTTGTGTACAGTGAATTACTGCCTCACGAAATGATGATTGTTCATTTTTCCCTTACCACCTATCATGGTGGAAATTATGATAGAAACTATGTTTATATATGATATATATGATATTTATTATGTATTTATACTTATTTAATTTTTTTATAACACATACCTTTAATACCTTCCATTTTGCGTTAATATAATAACATCGTTTGAGGAAGTGTGGACTACCGCCCCCTCAAAAAGAGGTGATTCGTTCACACGATACATGAAATTAATAAAATATGATTATAATTAAACATATAAAACATAAAAAACTCCATATTATATTCATTAAATAATTAAATTTCTACAAATATACTATATATATATATATATATCATTTTCTTTATCAACCTTTCACACTCTTAAAAAAGTGGTAACGTCGTTCGTGGATGTGTGGACTATCACCTCCTCGACATAATGTGATTACTTTTACAGAACAATAATTATATATATAATTATATATGATTAAATAACATTTTATTTATTATATAATGATAATTTTGGAAAGATATGGTGTTACTTACCTTCTTTCCATAACGATCATTGAAAAATGGAAACGTTACTCATGCGTATGTATGACCTACCGTCTCCATGATCATAATGTTGATTCATTTTTCATAACCATATTTAGTGATTGATTTTAAAAGTATAATTAATGTATAAATATAATAATTATTTCATTATTATTATTCTGGAGATGTTATATAATGACCCCTTTGACCATAGTTGACCAACCAAAGTTGTTTTCGACACACAAACTAAATTTGGTCAAAACACATGATGTAAACTTAATTATTTAAGTAGTTGTATAAAACATAGTAAAAAGTGAAATAAAAGTAATTATAAACATGAAAATGTTTCTTAAGAAAGTTTAAAATTAACATAAGTTTATTATACAGGAAGTTAAAGGATGTTCCTCTAAAAGGAAACACAAGGTAATGGATTCTCATCTCACTTTTACATCCGTGAGATAAATGTCATGTTCACCACTTAAATATTTTGTGTGGTGTATCTACTAACCATTTTTATATATTATATCATTAATTAGTTTATATTTATGGTATTTAAGACTCTCATTTAACATTATAAATTCATGAGGTTTATGATTTAAAATGTTTCGAAGTGGTATGAGACACTTTGGAATGTTTAAATATTATTATCCTCAATAATAACTTTAATAATCTTTCAATTATATTTATATTCAAGGAAATTATATAAACATTTTTCAATAAAACATTTCATTATTATCTGGTTATTCATGACTATTATCAAGTATTATTACCATTTTCCAACTCTTTGGTACTCAAAATGTTTTAGATTTTTTTTAGAAAACCTGAATTCATTTATCACTTTAGTTAGAGAAGCTGTTTTCTTCTAAAAACTATGTTTTATTAAAATGTTTTCAAAAATGTATTTAAAATGATATGGTAAAGAAATTTTTACCCATTTTTTCTTTTACCAATGTTTTTAAAGGAATATTTTAGTATCTTTCTGAAAAAGTCATTTTCTAACCCTTTTTACCTTGCAAAAGGAATGTCTCTTTTTACCTCATACGATATGTAGGGATTTATCCACCATCATTTCTATGAAGATTCCCTAGAAAGTTTAAAAGGTTTATTTTTAATGAAAATATTTTTGAAAATGGATTTAAAAAAAAATTTATTTTCAAATGGTTTTTCAAAACAAAAGGACATTTTCCTTAAGAATGTTTTTAAAAGATATTTTTATAATATTTCCATTCATCAATGACAATAACCCTTTATTTTACTTCACTTGGGGTATATTATATTGATACCATCCTTAATATTCCTATGTATGGTTTATGACTAATTTGGCCAAGGATAGTATTCACATTAACTTCCTTGATTTATTTTTTCCCCTAGAAATATTCAATATCTTATAATCATTGAATTTTACCTAATTATGCATATCATTTATCATGGATATTACTATTGCCTAAACCGTATACCATTTTACATATGATGTCTACTTTGAGATTTATTTTATTATTTGGGGAAATGTTGATAATTATGTATTATTTATTCAATAAAGTTATTTGATAAGGCATATTATTTATTTTGATTATTAAATATAATGAATGTTTTGGACTGTTACAACATGGGTGGGGTCTGGGTATAGATATCCCCTCGATTCATTAGTAGTCTCATGGGATGAGTAATTTGGATAAACACCTTAGATGGGTTTTTAATTGATATTTTCTAAACCGTCTTGTGAAAGGCCTTAATAGTAAAGGTACCATGTACCTAGGAAACATGGAGTCCAATAATCAATAATTACCCTCATATTAGTTTCATTTATTATTAATCCATGATATTTTGGGTCGACATATCTATGTATACATTTAATTTTCATTTATTTAGATGGAATAAATTTTAGTTTCTTACCTTGACATATTTATTTTTCCTTATCTAGTTACTTGGATGACATGTGTTTCTAGTTATTACCTTGCCATATTTTTTATTCACTTCCATTCAGTTTATTGATTACAGGGTAGGTGTGTTTAGTTATTTACCTTTCCATATTGACTATTCTCATTGATTATTTATTACTTATGCTATATTTTTTACTTACTAAGCATTTTATGTCACCCTTATTATGTTTCTTTCCCCAAGAATCCAATAAGAATACTATGAAAGATATATAGGGATTTACTAGATGGATTAGAGTTATCATTGAAGTTATTTATTTAGAAATAATAAAAATATATATATTGTAATTAGCGTATTATTTTATCATGTATGAATCTGGTTTACCAATACAAATAAACTCTTCTTAATTTGAGATTGTATTCCTTGTAATCATGCCAATGTAATTGGAAACAGACATCAGCTTTGGGCTATCTGGGTTCGGGTTGCTATATTTGGTATCAAAGGAAGTTTAGTAGCAACCTTGGGAACTATATTTAGGAAAAAATAGGTTAGATAACATAACCCTAAGATAGAATTTTAGGATAAGTATAGAAGAACACCCTATAATTTTGGTAAATATAGGTTATGTGGCTCTTCCTAGAAATACTTCCCCATTTGAATACTATAAGTGGACATGGTTCTAGCATAGATATACCTAGGAGTAATAACTCTAACAAGGTGTCCCGATCTTGAATCAGGGTAACTTGGTACATGAAAAAGATCCTTACTACACACTTGGTTTTACAATCTTAGGAGATATGCTTAGGAAAAGCCACTTTTTATTTACAAACCATTATGAAGAATTTGAATGGATAATGACAATGAATATTCTAGGTTAAACCTATAGTGTTTTAGATTGAAGATAAAGTGTTATGATTTAGAAGACCTAGAAATGATATTTTGGATAAACAATATACCAAGGAAGGTCATATGTGGAAATAAATAGATGAAGTATTTATGTATTGAGGCTGTATTGAAAACTATAGTTAAAAGGCTATTTAGTGATTAACATTATTTCAAGGATGTCCATCATATTTATTTTGGAAATTATATTAATTAGGTTTTAGAAAATGAAAACCTGTAAGATGGGTGAAAACCAATAAAATTAGGAAAGGACGTGGGTATAGAACCCATGACCGAAGGACGATAAGGGTTTCATGCCAACCACTAACCTACACATTGTCCTGATTAAATATTCATTGTTTTTAGTTAAATAATTTGACAAATAAATTTTAATGATGGACCATTTGTATCACTTTTGATGATTAGAGATTAATATATTAACTATATGGGGTTTGAAATATATTTAAAGACAAATAGTTAGATTTTTCACTCTTTTATTGTTATTACGATCCTTTAAATGTTTCTTTTAGTGCTTCAGGCATAAAAAAATAATTATTGGTAATTAATTTTTGGGAGTAAAGAATTGAATTAGAATTTAATCAAATAAAAAATAAAATTTAATATTATTAATATGAAATTGAAACCTATAAATTAAGAATATTTACATATTATTAGGTAGTAAAATAATTACCCAAAATTAGGAGAATGACTTAGAAATAAAATATTGTCTTAATACCTTAATTTATGTTGAACTGATGGTATTTTAAATCATCACAGATTTATGCCTTTGAGACCCTCAACTTTCCATTTATCATTAACTTATTTGTGATTGATGACCTCATTCACTCCCTATAAATATTTACTCTTTTACTCTAAGTATGTATCTATACTTTCCACTAATATTCTCCAACTTAGAGATCTAGTTACATGGTAGTCTATGTGACCTTTGTACTTCCCATTCTCTCTTTTATAGAGGATGACTTATGAACCCTTCTCATGATGTGGGATTTCAAATATAGAAAGTATCAAACAATATATTACCAAGATCAAGTTTAAATTGTGAGGATTCAATTTAATTAAGGTGGGGAGAATGTAACACACTGAAATTCTAAAGTATAACTTTGTATTCAATAGTGTGTATGAAACTCAACACCAAGTGTGTAAAATAATATAATATTAAAATAAATTATAATATATTTACTATTTAAAATATATTCTATATATTTTAATGCATGCAACACTGAGTTATTTTGTGTTACACGCAAGAGCAACCTTCCACAATAGCTTTCGTTACACGTAAGACCAAGTTTCACCAAATAATAATATATTATTAAACTATTATTATTTAATATTATATGATATAACAAGCTGTTATGTTAGTGGTTATGAATATTATTAACTAAATTATGAAAATTTATGGTTTATATAAATAGAAAATGAATTAATGGGTTACCAATTAATGAGAAATTAAAATAAGAACCAATTGGATATAAAAAGAGATATTATCATTTTTATGCTTCCAAATGATTTTTTTAATAAACATAATTAATTAAAATTAGTTAATTATTTTTATGAAATATATATGTTATATATTAAATAAAATATTTTTTATATTCATCCATTAGTTTTTATATTCATAAGATAAGAACAAACATTACTTTACACATAAAAACCAATATTTTTATAAAGGCAATTTTACCGCCTTTTAATGGAAAAACTAATTTAAATATTAATTTTGAAACTTTATTTGATTCAATATTTCAAAATAAAATTAATATTTTAAAGAGAAACATAATAATTAGGTTATGGTGAATTTTTGATATTTTTCGGAAACATATGATTTTTTAATGAATAGTGAAAAATACTGAATTTTAGTTCAAAACTGTTTTTTCATCTAATTTATTTTTAAAGTTAAATTATACTTTTAATTTTTTTAAAGTTTAATTAGATACTATTTTTATCAATTAATAAAATATACTTCATTATAATCAATTCCAATTTGAAATTGATTATAAAAAAATAGTAAACTTTCGAACGTTTTTACTTTAAAAACCCACATTGTCGTCTCGCCTGCGGGATGAATTTTAAATTAATTTCTACCAATTATATGATTGAAATTTGGTAAAAAAGGATTCAATATTTAGAATCATCATAATTTATAATTTATAATAAGACCAAATTTATTTTGATAAAAAAATTAGTGAAAGTAATTAAAATTAATTACAATTGTTAAGAAAAAATTAAGCTCAATAAAGGACTAAAACTTTAGCTTAGGAGACCAAATGACATATACACTTATAAAAAACCCATTGGATAGAAATATATCTTCCATTAAACTTACATTCTTGAGTTTTTTTGGTTAGGTATGAATTTTTTTAGGTAAGAACATGTGTACACCTAACTTGTTTCTAAAAATTCCAAGTGAGTCCTTTTCCTTCCCTATAAAAAGCCACCACCTCTACCCATTCCTCACAACTATAAAACCAATTAGATTCAGAAAATATCTACCCATATATATTCCCCAAATCCCTACCCTATTCCTTGAAGTCTCCCTTTGGTCATAAATACTTCCAAGGAAGCCTTTTGGTACAAACCAAAAGTAGTTACCTGATTAAGAGGTAACATCTTCTCTCAAACTTTTTAAATTTTATTTTCATTATCCAACCTCTAATATCTTATTATTACATTATTATTTAACAAAACCAATATAATAAATATACTAGGATGTTTTTATGTAAAGGGTTCTACCTAAACTTACACACACTTCCATCTAATGGGTAATAAACATACTATTTCTGTGTATGGTGAACTACTGCCTCACGAAACGATGATTGTTCATTTTTTCCTTACCATATATAATGGTGACCATAATTATGGAAAATATATTTATATATGATATTTATTATTTATTTATAATTATTTAATCTATTTATAACACATACCTTTCATACCTTCCATTTATCATTAATACGATAACATCGTTTGAGAAAGTGTGGACTACCGCCCCCTCAAAACGATGTGATTCATTCACATGATACATTGAATGCATAAAAGATGATTATAATCAAACATAAAAGATATAAAAAAACTATATATTATATTTATTACATAATTAACTTTATGTAAATATATTATATATATATATCATTTTCTTTATTAACATTTCACACACTTAAAAAGTGATAACGTCATTTGTGGATGTGTAGACTACCATCTCCTCGACACGATGTGATTAATTTTACATCACAATAATTATATATATAAGTATATATGACTAAATAAAATGTTATTTATGTTATAATTATTATTCTATAATTATATTTTGTTACTTACCTTCTTTCCATAACGATCATTGAAAAATGAGAACATTACTCATGCGTACGTATGACCTACCGTCTCCATGATCATAACACTAATTATTTTTTCATAACCAATTTTAATTATTTATTTTAAAAGTATAATTTATGTATAAATATAATAATTATTTCATGATTTTTATTCTGGATATGTTATATAATGACCCCTTTGACCATAGTTAACCTACCAAAGTTGTTTTTGTCACATAAACTGAATTTGGTCAAAACACCCGATGTAAACTTAATTGTTTAAGTAATTGTATACAAAATAGAAAAAAGTGAAATATAATTAATGATAAACATGTAAAAGAATATCAAGAATTTATAAAATTAACATAATTTTATTATATAGGAAGTTTAAGGATGTTTCCTCGTAATTAAATGCAAAGTAAGAGATTCTCATCTCACTTTTTACATCCATGAGATAAATGTTATGTTCACCACTTACATCTTTTGTGTGGTGTACCTACTACCAATTTTTATATATTATATCATGAATTAATTTATATTAATGGTATTCAGGAATCTAATTTAATATTATACCATCATGATATTTATGATTTAATATGTTTAAAAGTGGTATGGGACACTTTGGAATGTTTGAATATTATTTTCCCCAACAATAATTTTAATTATCTTTCAATGGTATTTTTATTCAATGAAATTATATAACCATTGTTCAATAAAATATTTAATTATTCTATGGTTATTCATTACCACTATAAATTATTAGTACTATTTTTCCACTCTTTGGTACTCAAAATGTTTTTAAGAAAACCCAACTTCATTTCTCTCTTTAGTCAGATAATCAGTTTTCTTTTAAAAAACATGTTTTGGTAAAATGTTTTTAAAAATATTTTTAAAATTATTTGGTAAATATATTTTTACCCTTTTTTTATTTTACCAATGTTTTCAAAGGAATCTTTTTGTCTCTTTTATAATAAGGCATTTTTCTAACCCTTTTTACCTTGTAAAAGGAATGTTTCTTTTTTACCTCATATGACATGTACAAATTTATCCGCCATCACTTCTCTAAATCTTCCCTAGTAAGTTTTAAAGGCTCATTTTTATTGAAAATATTTTTAAATAGGGATTTAAAAAAAATTATTTTAAAATGGTTTAAAAAAATGATATTTTCATCAATAATGTTTTTAAAAGATATTTTTATAATATTTCCATTAATAAATGACAACAACCCTTTATTTTACCCCACTTGGGATATATTGTATTGATAACATCCTTAATATTCCAATGGATTTTTATGACTATTTTGACCAAGGATAGTATTCACATTCACTTCCTTGATTTATTTTGTCCCCTTGAAGTATTAAATCTTCTATGATAATAGAATTTTCCATAATTATCTATATCATTTATCATGAATATTACTATTGCCTAAACCATATACCATTTTACATATGGTGAATGCTTTGACAATTATTTGATTATTTGGGGAAATATTGATAATTCCACATTCTTTATTCAATACGGTTGTTTGATAAGGCATATTATTTATTTTGATTATTCAATATAAAGAATGTTTTGGACTCGTATGACATAGTTGGGGCCCAGTTATAGATAGAACCTTGATGCATTAGTAGTATCATGGGACAAGTTATTTGGTTAGCCACCTTAGATGGGTTTTACTTGATATTTTTTTAACCATCTCGTAAAAGTTCTTGATGGTAAAGGTACTATGTACCTAGGAAACATAGTGTCGAATAATCAATCATTACTCTCATATTAGTTTAAGTTATTATTCACACATGAGATTTAGCATCGACATATCTATGAATACATTTTATTTTTAGTTATTTAGATGACATGCATTTAAGTTCTTACCTTTATATATTTATTTTTCCTTATCTAGTTACTTGGATGACATGTGTTTCTAGTTATTACCCTGCAGTATTTTTTATGCACTTCCATTCAGTTTATTGATTACATGGTAGGCATGTTCAGTTATTTACCTTTCCATATTGACTATTATTATTAATTCTTTATTACTTCCACTATATTTTTTCCTTACTAAGAATTTGAACTAACCCTTATCATGCTTCTTTCCTCAAGGATACAAGAAGCATACTATGAAATATATGCAAGGATCTAATAGATGGATTAAGTTATCATTGAAGTGATTTATTTAGAAATAATAAAAAAATATATTTTGTAATCATTGTATTCTTTTCTCATATATGTATCTAGTTTACCAATACTACTAAACCCTCATTCCTTCAATATTTGATTTCTTGTAATCATGATAATGTAATTGGTTGAAGAAATCGGCTTTGGGATATCTGGGGTCAGGTTGATACATACTTATGTTATTATATAATCATGATATGAAAATAATTTATGGGGTTTGAGGAAGAATTAAAAATATTTTCCATTAATGATCATTAACTCTTATTCAGATATATCCTTTTGGTTTGCACAAAAGGTATTCATTGGTTGTATTTATGACCAAATTAAGGCTTATAGGATGAGTTTAGGATAGTTGGGAAGTGATTTTTTAGGGTTTTTTGAGCCTAATGGCTTGGTAGATGTGAAGAATTTGGGAGAGTGAATGCCCTTTTATAATAGAGGAGGAGTTGCATTCTTGTAAATACCCACAATTATTCACGATTGGGAGGTATCCATTAACTCATGTTCTGAAAAAATAGAATAACAATGAATGGGAGGTATGAGTTTTTATAGAAATACCTCCACTATACAAAATAAGTTCATTTTTTATTAAGTTATTTCTCAGTCTTTAATTTTACTCAATTTTATCTTTATATTTTTTACTAAGGTAACCTGTATCTTTTTATTCACCAAGGTAATTTATCCATTAATATTATAATTAAAAAGATATTTATTAGATAATATATAACCATTTATTATAAATATTAATTCCAATTCATAAAATAAAAATCCTATATTTGTGTAAAATTTATTATAATACAAACACATGTAATGCGCAGAACCCCGTTTTAACCATAATCATGTTAATTAAATTTAACTATTTTCACTAATCATTATAGTAAAAAATTAAGTTTTAAATATTAGATAAAATAAATTATTATTATTCCAAATATTGAATATATTTTTATGAATTATATTAACATAAGGGGAAAATTTTAATTTAAAATTAATCCCGTAGACACGACAAGAAAACAGGTTTTTAAATTGAAAATGTTTAAAAAATTACTAAGTTTTTATATCAAAATTCAATATAAAAATGACTCTAATGACTTAAATTGGATTAATAAATGTAATTTTTTTATAATTTTACTTTAAAACCAATTTAAAATATAATTTAACATTATAAATTATGTATATAAAAAGTCATTTTTCAATTAAAATACAGTATTTTTCACTATTCATTAAAAATGAAACTTTTTAAAAAAATAGAAAAAATCCACCCTAAGATAGTTTTAAAATTACTATATTATAAGTGAAGTTTATTTTTTTTCAAATTAAATTTATAAAATTTTCAAAATTTATTTTAAAAAAAAGTGTGCTATTAAAAGGCAGCAAAACTGTTTTTAGAAAAATACAACTTTTTATGTGTAAAATTAGATTTGTTCTTATCTCATGCCTATAAAATATATTATATTAATGTAAGAAAAATTATTTAATATATAATATAAAAATTTGTTTAATATCATTCACTAATATTAATTAATTTAATTTATTAGGATAAATCATCTATGGGCACATAAAAATAGTTCTTTATAAAAAGATTTCATTTATATTCAATTTCTTTTTATTTTAATTTATAATTAATTGGTAACCAATGAATTCAACATTATATTTTTATAAGTTAGTTTATCCTATTCATAACCACAAATTTAACATCTAGGAGATAATTTTCATTTTAAATAATAATATTAATAGTATTTGGTAAAACCCGGTCTTGGGGGGTAACATAAGCCATCAAAGGAAGTCATTATTTCATGTAAATAAAGCTAAACTCAGTGTTTCAAGAATTTAAAGCTATATCATATATTAAATTTATTTAAGATAGTAAATATATTATAAAGTTTTAGGATGTTATATTCCCTTATACGCTTGGTGTTGTGTGTCATACACACGATCAATTATGATGTTTATATTTTAAAATTTTGGGGTGTTACACCTTATCTCTCCACCACTCATTTATTTGTAAATTTTGGAGGTACTTGGATTGAGAGTGACTTCCAATTATTGAATAGTTTTGGGTATTTACAAAAAATACCACTCTTCAATTATAAAAGGGTACCATTACTAGAAATTTGGTTATTTGTGACGAGAAAATTACCCATTGCAAATAGTACCTTTACCATTAGTATTTACGACATAGTTAATATTATATAGAAAATAATGATTAATTTCCCTGGAATGAGCATTCCATAACAAATTTTTTGGGCCTGCCTTCCCTTAATCTAGTGGAAAAAGTAGTTGCAATAGACATTAGTGATGGATATCGAAATCAGTCTCAAATACTCGTCAGCTTAGAATTATTTGCGACAGAAATTAATTTCTGTCAGAAATAGTTTTGACCAAAAAAATTATTTGTAATGGAATTAATTTTGTCTCAAATAAATTGTTTAATTTTTTTTTTATTTAACCCACGCGGATACCTTTCTTATTTCTTATCTTCCTCCTCCCCTCCTTTCTCTCTTCCATACAGTCATGTTGTCCACCCTCCATGCCACCCATGGGACCCCTGCAGACTCCATTTACACCAATTTTGAGTAGATCCGAGTTCAACTCTCCATGGTACATGTTCATTTGTCTTAAATTTCATTATTTATGAGTTATATACCTTTTATTAGGTTTTTTTCATTTTAAAAAACCTAGGTTTAATAGTTTATTTTTTTATCAAACCTGATATGTTATTTAAGATTGACAAAAAAATTTACTCAATATTTGTATATTGATCTAGCGTTACAGACTCAATTTGCACCGATTTTAATAGATCCGGGTTCGACTCTCTGTGGTATGAGTTCCTTTGCCTTAAATTTCATTATTTCTGAGTTTTATACCTTTTATTATGTTTTTTCATTTTGGAAAACCTTGGTTTAATAATTTATCTATTTATCAAGCATGATCTGCTATTTAAGATTGATAAAAAATTATTCAATATTTTCATATTGATCTGGTACGTAAAATTTATTTTAATTGATTTGTAGTTATTTTTATAGTTTTTAATTTTGTTATTTATGTGTGTGCTTATATATATATTAATGTATGAATATTTGTATATATTTTTAAAAAACATGTGGATTTTAAAAATATCCATATACACACACACACACATATATAAACATATGTGATTTTATTAACACGCATGGTTATATATATATATATATCTATGTGTGTGTATAAATATGTGTGATTTTATATATGTTTATATATATAAAAATTAATAAATCTATGAACATGTGCAATTATATATATATATATATATGTATGTATGTATATATAAATTAGATATGTATATTGGTTTAAAAAATTATAAGAATATATATGATGTACTTATATTAATTAATAAATATTTTAATATATATATAATATCTTATGAATATACAAATATAAACTTTTTTAATATATATATATATGTATATTATCATGTGAATATATATATATATATATATCAGGTTTAAAAAAACATGTAATGGTTTTTATATATATACGTACACAAACACATATATATACATTTTATATAAAAAAACGTTAAAAATTGTTTAATGAAAAAACAATAAAAATTTAAAATATGTAATATTTATTAAAAATATAGATAATAATAATGAGGATAGTTTTTTTGTAATATTTTTAAAAAAATATAACAAATACAAGTGTTATTAAAAATTCATAAAAATATTAATTATTACAAATATAGTATTAATTTAAATAATTTGTAATATTTAATAATTAATGAGTCATTATTATTAATAAATTGTAAATTTTAGTGATAATTATAAAATAATAATAATAATTTGTAAGAAAATATAAGAAAATATAAAAAGGTATAACAACTATTAGAAATTCATAATAATTCGTTTAAATGTTGTATGAATTAAAATAATGCGTATTAATAATTCATGTAATTTTTACCCTCACATGTAATGTCATCATCATCATGTAGATATTTATTCAAAGAAAAACAAGAGTAGAGGGTTTAGCCCTCGGCACCCTTGGAGCCAAGAGACTAAACTAAGGAGGTCTGAAATGATGAAGCCCAAGGGCATCCCCCCTATTCAGATTGACCCCCATTAGGCTTCAAGCTAACCACAATATGCAAGAAAATATTCTCAGAACCAGGGACATTTAATGAGGCCAGGTAATTAGCTACTTTGTTCCCCTCCCGCCAAGTGTGCATCACTAGAGTGGTGTTTTTGAGAAGTCTTTAACACTTTATAATGATGTAGTTGATCGACCAGGGGAGACGTCAGAGTCATGTAGGGAGTTATGCACTAACAATGAATCAATTTCAGCTTCAAATATGTCTAAATTCATCTGGCTGCATAAGGTGAGTCCTGTGAGCAACGCCATGGCCTCCGCCTAGAGAGAGGTCCCATGACCGAGTCTGATAGAGAAAGCCAAGTAGATAGACCCATTTGCATCCCGCACCACTCCTCCCCCACACATGACTTCTAGTGCACACGAGCTGTTTGTATTGAGTTTCAACCCCTTCGAAGGATAAGACCATTGGACACAGTTACCCCTAACACTGCTACTGGTCTGATGATAATCCTGAGGACTAGATTGAAGCCGGACCAGTGAAGGATATTCCTCCCAGTTGCGGAAAATCTGAGTAAAGTCGATAAGAAGATTTCTTGTTCCAGCAATAATAGCACGAATTGATGTGGATCCCCCTTCATAAGGAACTTTGTTCCTTGCCTTCCAGATGCACCAGCAAGCAGCATGAAAAATCATAGTGCATGACAATTTTTCCGGACCACTTTCGCCTAAGCCATGGTACCACCTGTCCATGAAGGAGTGACTCTCCATTGAAGGAATAGACACAACAGTGAATTCCCGGAAGTATTTCCACACCTCATGCGCCCATTAACTTTCAAAGAACAAGTGACTCGTTCTTTCTTCACTATGGACCTTACAACACACACACACACACACCTGGAAGCCAGTTTTATCCTATATCATTTAATGTTTTCCTCCATTGGAACATCCCCTTTCCTGATTCTCCAAGTAATAAAAGTGAATTTGGTCGGAATACTCTTAACCCAAAGTTCTTAGGGTAAAAACCACATCCCAGACCCGATAGTGATCATTGATTTATCATATGATAAATAGTTTGAAAGATATATTAAATTTTTATAATAAATGATAATAAAAATATTAAATGAATTACCCTCACGTACAATATCACTAAACACCCGAAGCTCACAAATGTTATGTCCCACCTAGGGTAAAACCCACATCCTGGACCCAACAATGATCTATGATTTATCATATTATACATAGTTTGAAAGATACATTAAATTTTTATAATAATTTATAATAAAAATATTAAATTAATTTCCCTCACATGAAATGTATCTAAACACCCAATGATCACAAATATAATGTCACACCTAGGTAAAACCTCATATCCCAAACCTAATGGTGGTCTCATATTTCTCATATGAGACATCATTCAAGAGATATTCTATTATTTTTAAAAAATAGAATGTGTTATATAATATATATAATATTTTTATTTTTATCTACATTGAGCCTCTAAGGGCCCCATAAACTAGTGATAACTCAATGTCTCACTCTGCTCATATTTCATAGAATATTTAAAGATGGTAAAACATAATAATAATTTTTAACTAGTCAAAATGATCAGAAATAATAATAATAATAATTATTGTTTTTTAGATAACTATGAACATGGGAAGCAGACACCAATATCTATTATGTGATCATGATTAGATAAATAAGTTAAAAAATTTAAACAGATCTGGTTTAAATCATGTCTACATTGTAGGTGTTGAAACCTTTATATAATTTGTATCGTTGAATTAAGATTTTGTTTCTGAAGGAACAATTAAATGTCTATGTTAGAAATGTGATCTTTGGAGATTTGAAACATTTGACAATGTTGTACTTCATCTATTTCATTTTAGTTTTCAGAAAGATTATATTTTTTGGTATCAATATGGTGAAAAGACTTCAGTATAAAATACAATTTTTTTGGTTCTATATATATCATTTTAGAATGATAACACCATATTGTGGTTAGTGCTTTTGTTTAAAAATGTCATGAATATTAATTTTATTATTATTCTAATTTGTCATTATATTTAAAGGAAACATATGAGGTTGTGACTTCTCATTTATGGGAGAGTCAAGCTGAGATCGAACAAGATGTCACTGCTGATACGAGTTTTGATGAGGGGGCTTGGAGTTATGAAACTTTATAGGGTTTCAAAAAAGGTCAAGTGATTGGTATTGGTTCTCAACTAACACCTACGAGTTATTATTGTACTTCCGTGATGACATCGGTGAGCATGAAGGAAAATTGTGGATAGTCTTCATCGACACCATTGTCCACTACATAGTATGAGGAGAGGTTGAGAGCTCAGGATGAGATGCTACAACAAATTCAAAAGTATTGGAAGGAGGAGTGTGAGTATCAGCATCTAAGAGATGAGAAGATGATGGAGTATATGCGACGACTTGCGCATGCTGTTGTAATGGAGTTTCCTCCCCCTGGTATTTCGAGTGATCCTCCTCCTGGGATTTTGGGCCTTGTATTCATACTACTTAGTCTTAGGCCTTCAAGCTATGTAATGGGTCTCCCTCTACCCAATTTGAAAGAGGTATTTACTTTAAATAATAAATGAGGCTTTGACCCCAACCTTTGAAAAAAATTAATTTCAATAATTTAAATTATTGTAATTATTTTTTAGTATATTTTTTTTGTAAATTAATTTTTTTTATTTAATATTTACATTTATATATATATATTTAATTTTTTTAACAATTTTATTTAACATTTTTTAAAATAATTTTAATTATTATTTTTTATTATTTTTGATTTTGTTCTTTTTGGAATTTTTTTATTTGTAATGGATGAAGACATCCGTCACAAATAACCTTTTGCGATAGACCAAATTTTGCGACGGATCGTCGCAATAGGTTATTTAAAAACCTTATGGAAATATTTTGATATGGAACCTTTTTCCATCACAAATAAATATTATTTTCGGCATATCATTGCAAATAAACACATTTACAATGCCACCATTGCAATTTCCTTAAATTCTTATTGTGCACCCATCCCCTCATTTTTTACACTTATCAATCCATTTGACTCGACCAAAACCTACAAAAATATCTCCCCAACATACTTATTCACATTATATATCTTTTATACTTCTTAAAATACCAACCTTAGGGTCCTTAATAATATATCCAATGTAGGTTCTTTTAAGAAAAGGTAACCGTCTTCACCAAGACCTTTATTTTTAATTCTTATTTTTACACCTTAAATTATGTATTAAGAATTATAATATAATAAAAAAATATCTCATTTATACTGAGATTTTATTATTTTTATGGAATAATATTTATTCATCTCGTCTTACATAAAATAGGAAACAAAACCATCATTCATGTGTATGGAGGACTACCACCTCGCAAGCTGATGTAATTCATTTTCCATCATCAACTCTCACAAATGTTTATGATTATGGATTTAATGTTTATATATGATATTTATGAAATATGAATAATTATATAAAATTATAATATAATATTCCTTCTTACCTTACCATCTGTTAAAAAATGATAAGGTTATTCGTGTGTACAATAGACTACCGCCTCGCGAAGTAATGTGATTCATTTTTTATTATTGTATCACATGGATGGTATATACAAGTATATTTAAAGAAGTAATATTATATTTATAATATAATTATAATTCGTTAAATATAAAATAATACTCACCTTATTTCCATCATGATTATTGAAAAATAGAAACGTTACTCATGTGTATGTATGACCTACCGTCTCTATGATTGTAACACAGTTCATTTTTCATAACCAAATTCTTTGTTTGTTTTTAAAATTATAGTTGATTTATAAAATTTATAATTATGTTATGATTATTATTTTGGATATTATGGAATAATTACCCCTTTGACCATGGTTAATACTTTGATATTGTTTTGAAATTATGAACCAAGCATCCTCAAAACACCCAATGTGGAAATAAATGATTATATAATTAAACACATAATTAAAACAAGTGAAGTAAATGGTTTAAGTATAGGAAAATAAGACTGATTTTTTTTTATTATATAATAAGAAAATAAATAATTTATATAATTTTATTATATAGGATATAAAAGACATACATGAAAATGACAAGACTCGAGGTAAGGGTTTAATCTCAAAACTTATTTCTTTGTGTCACATGTTCTATTATGCACCTAATTTATTTTAAATGATGTATATACTAACCCTTTACATATTATATCATTAATAATTCATACTTCATGGTATTTTAATTTAAAATTCATCTACTTAATTCATGGGAATTTATGATTCAAAATTTACCAAATAGGTATGGGTTTATGTTTCAATCTCATTTTAATTAGGATTGTTTATGCTTGAATTTTCATTGTGGGAAATTATTTGATAGTATTATAATAAAACAATTTAATTTTATTATTATTTAATTATTCAAGAAATTTTCAAGTAATAGTACCATTTTTCTCTCTTTGTCACTTAAAATTATTGAGAAAATGATTTTAAGAAAAGTTGAATTAATTTCTCTCTTTGATCAAAAATCCCTTTTCTTCCATATACATGTTTTCTAAAAAAAAGCAAGAATATTTTTTAAAATTACCAAAAAGATTTATTAAATAATTTCTTACCCATGTTTTAAGTTTTATAAAAAGGTTTTAAATGAATCTTCTTCTTATTTTCTAAACGAGGTACTTTTTAACCATTTTAAAATAGTATGAAAGGAATGTTTCTTTTAACTTAAATGACATGTATGAAATTACCCACCATCAAGAACAATAAACTATTTTAATATTACTTTATAAGTTTCTATTGTTATTTTTAATGAATTTTTTAAAATATTTTTGGAAATTATTATCTTTTTTAAAAAGTAATTTTTAAATTAGAATGGTTATTTCCCTCTAGAACATTTTTAATATTTTTAAAATTATTTCCATTAATCGACAAGAATAGCTAATAATTTTATGGAATTTTTATAAATTATGTATATATTCCTATTAATTATATTCCTATCTCACTCTCTATTCTTTTGATGGGGTAATACATGCCTTATAATCATTTCTCAAATTCCTGTTTTAAGAAATCTATTTTGGTTATGATATGAAGCAAGATTATGAAACCCATTTTCTTTACATGATTAATTATTATATTTATTCCTTATGATTTATTTACTTATGTGGAACACATATTCATGTAAATGATATAAATATAAAGGGTGGTCCCATAATTATATATCTCTTCAATGTATTGGGTAATGTTTTAGTCTCATGAGACGTCATGCATGGTATTAGGGAGTGAACCTAATCCATTATGGGACTTTGTTTAGCATGTGATGTTTACTCGATGGTTAGCCTTAACATATTTTTATGTAATATTTTATTTTGATTCCACATTTCCTTTGCTTATATGATCTTATGATACCATATCCTTTATATTATTTTTTCATTTGATTACTCATGTACCTTTTCTTTTATGATAACATGTTATACTTTTGACTCACATATCATGTTTCCTGTTCACAGGTATTCCCTTACTAGGTTTTTGTTTGGATCTCCCCATTTTTATATATATTAACTAGGTTATCCCTTATAGTTTTAGGATTTAAAAAGGATTTAGGAGCTCATTATGGTAAATAAAATGAAGAAGTTTGATTTTATCCACACTTTGATGTATTATGAATCTAGTCTTCTAAAGACACTAGGTATCACAATATTTGGGTTGTAATTAATAGATGTTATGTTAAAAATCATGTAATAATATGTGTAATAGTCTTGGGTCTTTATATCCACCATGTTTTAGGGAAGGGTCCTCCATTAGTAAAGTAAGTATTTCCTCATGTGACGGTGTGAAACCCTCCATTCATGGAGTCAGTACCCCATATATTTGGGTGCGGTCCTATATTAGGGATAGGTACTCCCTTTATTAGTATCCATACTCCTCAACGAAGTATAATGCACCAATATTGATATTGATAGGTGGATTTAATGATTTAAAAGTCATTATTATTGGGTTATGGTTATCTATTTTGATCAGTTCCCTTTATTAAAAGAATCATGGAGAGCTGAGTTGTGTGGAATGATGACCTACTTGACTTTGATTATTTATTTTCCCTATTACACAACTAGATACATCTTTTTGAGTTAAATTCCTATTTAACTTTCCTTATGTGTTTTTGGGGCATCCTACTAGGGGTATTTATACTCACATATGCATAGGCTTCATGCCTATATATTTTGTTTTTGTGTAGACAATGCATAATTAGGTGTTAGACTTACATGTTGAAGTGCCAGTGGAGCTATTGTATAGAAGAAATTTTTAGTTATTGTTATCATTGGTGATCATATCATGAAGTGGAGTTCATTTGTTCCATTATTCAAGGTTGGTATTTTTCTTAGGATATTAGGATTTGTTTTTTTCATTATTTATAGATTTTGGGTTGTATTACATTATTGGGATATTTTTCTTATTTACATGAATAATATACTTTAGTTGGTTATTTTATTCATGAGATTTCATTGTTATATATTATATCATAGACATGTGAAGTTGTTTATAGGTTTATAGGATAAGGCCTCCCATGTCTTTGATATGCCTTCTTGGTGCTTGTCTCTAGACCCTGGCCCATTGAAGGTGGGATTGGGGTGGAATAATCAACCTACTATAGACTTAGGTAGGATCCTAGTGAGTTAGGTCATGTTAGAATGGTATCATAGTAGTTCAAGTCTTAGGGATAGAGTTTGGAGTTAGTATCCATGTGAGGATTGGTTTGGGATACCTAGGGAAATGATGTTAAGGGGTTTTGAGTTTAGTTAATAGACCTGAGAACCCATTGATTAATACAGGTAGTCCATGTGATCTTTCATCAATAATTTTATAATATATTAGTAGAATCAAAACTATGATACATTGGTTATATAATTTAATGGGATAATACATGCATCATGTAGCATGTTAATTATTTTCTCATTAATTTTTTTCTTGAGTAGACACTTACATATATGATTTATTTATCGTGATTTCATCTTATCAAATGTAGCATGATACCTAATAGGAATTTTTCTTAGTTTTAAATATAGGTACATATTGAGACCATGTTATTGATTCATCCTTTAGACATTGATCAATTTAGCGACATGGCTTTAGATCAGGGACTTGATATGGAGTTGTTTGTCTCATCGGTGGATCATAGGGTTGATCCATAACCAGTAAAATAGATATAACATACAACCAAATTATATATGGTAGTACCCATATATTAGGATAAGACTATTAATAAGTTGAGTGCACTTAATAATTTTTAGAGACAAATACCTATTTGGTTTCAGGATTGGACAGTCCTTCAGGTAGTAGAGGTTGGGCTAGAGTTTGTTACTTATATATTCAAACTAGTTTGCACACCCACATATCATATAATAGTTCTCATTATGAGTATTATCCATGGTTTCTTAACAACCCTTAACCCACACTCCTAGATCTACTTTTAAAAAATAATCTTTACATTTTTGTCTTTAATATT
The DNA here is from genome assembly GCA_963277665.1 of Viscum album. Taxonomy (NCBI): domain Eukaryota; kingdom Viridiplantae; phylum Streptophyta; class Magnoliopsida; order Santalales; family Viscaceae; genus Viscum; species Viscum album. The sequence goes on along the minus strand of OY728159.1, from coordinate 493,347,634 downwards.
AATAAATGTGACCAAATTTAAATCATCTAAAACTTAACACATCAAAGGAAATATTGGATCACTTACATACCCAATGATATTTTTTGGTTTATAGTTTTATAGAATTATAAAAAACTCTTTCAAAGTAGAAACTTCTACATAATATAAAATTTTCCCATAAAATAAGTTCTTTATAAATACATGCTATCTTTGTTCAAGTTAACTTCCAAATATAGAACTTTTACATTATTAAATTTTCTAATCATTCTTAAGACATGTGAAAAATATTTTAAGACATGAGATTAATGAAAAATATTAGTAAGGGACATATAAAATAATAAATAAATCCTTTATTCCTTTTAAAAATCATAAAAGAGAGTTTTCCTTTGACATAATAAAATTTGAGCTCTAATAATCATATAATTACAATGAAATCAGTTTTATTGCCCAAAGTTTATCATAAAACACTTTATAAGAAAACATAATGTAAAAATTATAATCATGAAGGTTTCTTATAAAACATGAGAACCCATGAATAACATTTTATTAAAAACAAACCTTTTTACTCTAAAAGGGGAATAATTATTAATTTTAAAACAAAATATAATCAACTTACCTTTTGAAATCAAATGATTTCCATGAAAAATAATTAGCAATAATAGAAAAGTCATGTTGGTGACTTGGGAAATCATATTAATATCACTCTTACAATCACTCTACTAGTGGAATAACCATTATGGTCAACTTTAAAAATAATTCTTTGGAGAACATAATCCCTACCCAATGTATTGGAGGGCTATAACGGACCCACCCATCATTGTTTTATAACATAACCACCAATACTTGGTTTATAATGGAATAAAACATCATAATAAACAATTCATAAGGTCTATAACATGCATGAAACACATAAAATGTTTCAAAACTCATAAAAATATATTTTAAACCCATAATTAAAACATTTTTAGCATATTGATATATCCCTTTCCTTTATATACAATTACATAATCAATTAATTTCATGTTGGATGTTTTGATGGTATTCAGTTTGTATATCCAGAATTACATTGAAAAATTGAATACACTAAAAGATTTCATTATGCAATAATCTATAAAATAATAATAATGAAATAATTATAATTTTTATACATTAATTATACTTTTAAAAATAATCATTAAGTATGGTTATGAAAAATTAATTACATTACAATTATGGAGATGGTAGACTTTTCATACGCATGAGTAACGTTTCCATTTTTCAAAGAGCCTGAAAAAATATGGTAATTATCATTTTGTCTTTAAATAATTATTATTATATCATAAATATAATATTATTTATTTAAGTATACTTATATATAGAATCCATGTAATGTGTTTATGAAAAAAACCATATCACTTCATAGAGGTGGCAATCTACATGTACACACGAATGATGTTGTCATTTTTCAATGGATGGAAATGTAAGAAATTAGATGATATATTATCTTTAAATAATTATAATTATGTAATTAATATAATATATGAACATTAAATATATCAGTATAACTATCTGTGAGAGGAGGTGATGGAAAATAAATTACATTGGTCAGTAAGGCGGTAGTCTGCCATACACACAAATGATGGTTTCGTTTCCCATTTTATGGAAGAGAAGATAAATATAGGTGATGTAATTAACATAATAATATCTAGTTATATTAAATATAATTTTTTTATTATTTAATCGTGTTTTATGAATATTTTAAGGAGGTATAAGAATAAATAAAACTAAAACATTCGGTTAAAAGCTATACCCCTTCTTTTGGAAACCTAATTTTCTTTACACATTCATCCCTCTAAGGTTGGTATTCTACCCAAAATAGGACTTCTAGAATATGGGGAGGGATTTTTTGAAGATATTTTTGTATTTATTTTCTAAACCAAATGACTCTTTATATGTGTAAAGGAGAGGAGAGGGGGTGCCCTTTTATAAATGAGAGGAGGTGCATTCTTGGAATATCTTAAAGTATTAAATTAATATAAATTAATTTTCATGAAAAAATGTTTAAAATTGATATAATTATAAGATAATATAAGTATTTTACCTTTTGAAAATTATTGCAATCTTAAAGTTTTTTACTCTTTTGGTGTAAATAAAGTTACTATAAAAGGTAAATTAAAAAATAAATAGACCATGGTTGATATTTTAAACCACATATCATTCAATTAATGAATATATGATTTTTAGGAATTTTAAATCATTTAATAAAATATTGTTTATTATAAAATATCATTAATGTCATTTTTGGAACTATTCATTTAATATGAATTTTAAAACAATATGAAAACAAAGTAATTAGAATATAATCTATTAACACATCCCTAATATTTTATTTTTATCTATAATTTTTTTAACACTATAAATAACCCAAAAAATCTTATGATTAGAGTTTTTAAAATCATTTACATGTTTTTTCTACTACTTGCACAAACATTGAGTCGGCATTGCATAAACATTTAAGGTAATTATTTCATCACGAAAAATTAAAAATAAATCAACACAATAAAAATAAATAAATTAATTTCAAAATAAACCTCTATATTCATTAAATATGTATATTTACTCACATATATGTAATGAAAACTTACTTAATATAATATTTTGATATTTCTTGCCATGCATAAGCATTGCACATGCATTTGGATAAGTAACCTATTATATAACTCCAAAATTCACACACACACACACACATATATATATCCATAAAAATAATAAATAAAACTTCATATATATTATCCAATTTTATAAAATACTTCTCAATTATCAAATATTATATTTAGAACACTAGATTTTTCTTTTCCAGTGCTGCGCAAGCACCGCATTGGCACTAAAAATGTTTTTTATATTTAATATGAAATAAATTATAATTTATATGTTTTAATTTTTTATATAATATTTTTATTATATTATCATAAATTATTTTTTCCACATGTTTAATAAATTTTTATTTCATATTTATGTCTTGGTGATATCATAAATGATATTGTATTTTATAAAAACGGCATTTTTCTACTATTCACCAAAAATTTAACTTCTTCAAAAAAAATCTCAAAAAATAATACTAGGATATATTTGAGTTTCTAAATATAAAAATTAAATATAATTCATCAAATTAAATTTCTATAAGTGACCAAAATAACCTTTAATACAAATGTATAAAACACAATGATTTTTTTATAGAAAAATGTGTTTTTGGGCCCAAAAATGAACTTATACCAAAATCAAGTATAAAGTTTATTATTATATAATTAATTAGATTAATTATAAATAAATTAAAATTTTATTAATTTGAGATCAAATTTAGATCATAATGGTACTTTTAAATGAAAATAATAACTATTTTTAAAAAATCGGTATTTTTTCACTATTCACTAAAAAATTAAACTTTTTAGAAGAATCCAAAAATTTATTCCTAAGAAAATTTTGATACGATGATTTAAAAAATGGTATAATTTTTATAAAATAAAATTTATAAAATCAGAATAAAATAATTATAATATTTACTCACAATAAAACAATAAATACAATTTTTAAAGAAAACATATTTTTTGAACCATAAAATAAATTTACTAAAGAATTGAGTGATTATTTACTAAGAATTAATCAATATATTTTTATTGAGTATGGATTTTATATATATTTTAAAATACATTTAAACCTATTCTTACCTTCTAATTAATGGATTAGTTATAACTATTACATTTAAATATTAATATTTCATGGTTCGTTTGAGCTCGGTGTTATATATTGTATATGATATCAAACTTAGCACTCTTTTAAAATATCATGGTGTTAAATTCACCCACACTTTAATAAATTTCATCCTCACATATTGAACATGAGATCAAAAATCAAGGGTTTGACATTTGGAAATACCTTTTTTGAAAACCCACATCATTAAAGGGGCTAATAAAACTTCCTCTTGAAAAGAGGGAAAGGGAAATATGAAGTTCATTTATAATAAAAAATACCTAGGTTTCTAAATTTGTGAAAATTAGCAAGAAGTAAAAATATGGACATATAGGAAAAATCAATTTCCAAATAAATATGAAGAAAGACATAGAACACTGATCACAAAGAAATGAATGATCATGAGAAAGTCAATGACCACAAAACCATAAACCATTAAGGTTTGAAAAAGACCATAAATTCATCTGAAATGAAGGTAACATTTTTATTTCAAGATCCTTTTTACAATAGTTATGGAATTCCTTTACCATATATATTAAAAACATAAGTAAATATACTTACTTGATAAGTAGAATTTCATCCTTTAATTAATTTTCATTGTAATATCACATTTTTCTCTAAACAATGAGTATTCAATAAAAAAATTTTATGCCAAAAGTGAAAAATTAAAATTCTAATGGATCATATAATCAAAAAAGGATAACAAGCTATTTGTCCTATCTTTATACATTAAACAAAACTATTTTTTTTCATAAAGTAATATAATTACCAAAATGAATAAACTTTCATATGATGAAATACAACATTAATCTCCAAATCCTAAACAATAACTCCCAAAGTTAAACTTGGATCATTTTATAAATAACTAACCTTAAAATTCTTCAAAATATTCCCAAATAAGTTTGAAACCCAAAAATCAGAGGGGCTTGATTACATATTATTTCAAGATTAATTTCACATTAATCTTTAAACAACACTAGTCACTCATAAATTCATATGCCGAAAAATGTATATACCCTAATCATATAATCTCTAAAATATAATAGTTATTTCCATAAATAATCTAAATCACCATAAATAAACATTAAAATAATATATGATGTTAAAAGATAATATGACCTTTATTCCTAAAATGAAATCCTATCTTATTTAATAATATTTTTTACCTTAATCATATAATTTCTACCTCTACATAAATATAGTGATATTTTTTCCAAAATAACTTAAACACTAAATCACTTTTCAATCGCATGGTTATCTATATAATAAAACATATGGTCCTAAATTGAAATAATCCATAATTACCCAGTATCAAAAATTATATAAACCATAAAGGTTATCAATTCCTATAAATTATGTCTACAAAACATAAATGAATTATTCCCCAAATAAGTTTTTCACATGTTAAAATTATGGGTTACATATACCTCAAATATCTATCAAAACTTAATAAATTCCTCTCAAAGTATTCCCATCACATAAAACCTCAAAAGGTATATATATTTCATTAAAATTATGATCACCTTTAAGATTATAAACCCATGATGTTATCTATAAATATTAAGTTAAAATCACCTAAAAACATTATAATATCTAAAGTTATCTAAAACTTTTCTCTGATACCAATTGTAACAGTCCTGAACTCACACTCCCAAATTTGGTGCTAAAAATATAAACTTTACATTTCTAGCTTTGATAATAATAAATGAGACCTAATTTAAACCATACAAAATTTACAACACCAAAATGAAATATTGGATCACTTATGTACCTAAGGACCTTATAGGTTTATAGTTTTATAAAATTAGGACAAACTATTTCAAAGTATACACTTCTACATAGTATCCATTTTTACCACAAACTAAGTTCTTTATAAAGACACACTATCTTCATTCAAAGTAACTTCCATATATGAAACTATGGCTTTATTAACTTTTCTAATCACACTTAAGACCCATGAAAAACATTTTAAAATATTATATGAGAATAAAAAACTCAATAAGAGATATATAAAATAATAAATAAACCAATTAGTCATTTTTAAAATTATAAAAGAGAGTTTGTATTTAATATATTAAACTTTGAGCTCTAATAATCACTTACTTACACATGAAATCATCTTTACTACCCAAAGTTTTTCAAAAAACACTTTATAAGAAAACATAAATGAAAAATCATAATCATGAAGGTTTCTTATAAAACATGAAATCCATAATTTTTTTTTCTTAAAAACAAAACTTTTTCCCTAAAGGGGAATAATAATTGATTTAAAATAAAAGATCATTATATTAGATTTTAAAATCAAAATATTTACATGAAATATTATTATAAATCATAGAAAATTCATATTGGTTCCTTGGTAAATCATCTTCATATCACTCTTACAATCTCTCTTACAAGTGTAATAACCAATATTATCGACTTCTAATATAATTTTCTGGAGAACATAATCATTACCCAATGAATTAGAGGGATATAATAGACCCAAAAATCCTTTGTTTAAAATTTAACCACCTATCCTTGCTTTATAATAGAACCAATGACCGTGTTGTCGAGCGCGTCAAATTAGATGTTTATTTTTAACTATAATTTCTGCAGTATAGCAGCAACCCTAGGTCATCTCTCGACGGAGCCTTAGATCATTAATTCTAAAATTTAATTTTGATTATGAAGGTAAAAAGGAAAATGGGGTTTTATAATACTTGGGTTTTATGATTAAAGATGACAATAGAAAATAGAATCTATAAAACAAAGTAGAGATTAACAGAATTAATTAAGTGTGATCAACCCAGGGTACTCGCATGATGTTTATCCTTCATCGCTTCATGATATAAGGTTATGATATTTTAATAACTAGTTTGTAACACCTAGAACTATAATGTTACAGAGTTTATACTATGATACCTCCTAGGGTTCAGTCAAAAAGACACAATGATTCACCGGACACCGCCGATGATTGAGTGAATTGTGTTTGACTTCATAACCAAAAATCACCAAGGAAACACACAAAAAACTCGATCCTATATCCAGGTTTGTATGTTATTTCTTTGTGATACCATGAAATAAATGTACATAGCCTTTACAGTGCTTGTGTGAGTTCAATTGACCAATATAAACCACACAAACACTGCAATTGAAAGGGGGAAAGAAAGTGGTGAACGGTGTGTGAAACATCACATGAATGGGTACCCCCAAACATGATCATATGAGTGAAGCATGACATACCAGTACATAACTCAATAAAATAAGAATAGAGGATGATGAAAAACAACACAAAAACCTGAAATTTAAAAGATCATTCAAATATTACAAACACGAAGCTCGGGATGTACATCACGTTCCTCCCCGGGTGATCACAAGGGGTTTAGAAACCCATGGGATAGGAGGAAGAGAAAGATGTTGGGGTAGAACTTACCATAGCCTCCAGAACTTATAGAGATGTTGATAAGACTCCTTGGGGACTCCAAAATGGAAGAACCTTGCCTCTTGGACGAACTTGCAAATGGGGAGCCCAAGGTGCCATTTTATAGGAAAATTGGAAGGTGGTTTTAGGCACACAGATTTCTTCAATCCACTTGTACCACACGTTTCGGCCTTCAGAAAGTCTTATCTCGCTTTGGAGAAAATAGAAAAGTTGTATCCATACCTCTTGAATGTCTCCACTGAAAGTTTGGCACCATTTGGACAACTAAAACTCAAGATATTGATAAAATACAGAACACCGCATTTGACTTGGTCCAAATTCGGTGTCTTGGACAGATCAGTTTGTATGGGCCCCATAGAATCCGAATCAGCATTGGGTTACTCAATATGAAATGTATCCAATTAAATTTTGGACAGGACCACAAAATTTCATCCCATTTTGATGCTTGTATTTCGTGTACTATGCAAAACAGTGGACATATGTCCATGGATCCATGCAATTTTGGCCCATTTTTCTTCCACTTCATCAAAGGCCCTCCAAATCACCTACACCTACATTGAAACAATAAAAACAAGTAACATTTACCATTATAATATTTATTAACATTAATTGATTTATTCAAACATGAAGTGAAATTTATTATTATATTTGGAATATTCATTACAAAACTAGTTTAAAACTGCGGTGTAAGGGTGGAATAAAACAGTGAATCATGGTATGATCACACCCCCACACCTAAACATTTGCATTCCTCGGAAAAGTCACATATCCAAATACAATGATTAATATATATATATTTACAACATCCTAAAGATTTATCATTTGAAGAAATTTTATTTAAAGTAAAGTGATCAATACACGGACCACACCAAGAAGTTCTTCCTAGTGAAAATAGAAAAAGATGTCTCATAAATCATATCATAGCGAAATTTAAAAAGATTCATGATACCCAATTGAGAAAGGAATTCAGAAGTAAACCATCACACTAAATCTCCATGTGTGTGTGTGAAAACCATTCCATGCTATTCTTTCCACTTTCTATCCAATAAATATATGTCATTTTAACATTTTTCATCTTAAATGATTTTGTCACCGAACCTGTCCTACATCCTTTGAAATAATATTTCAAGACCCACTCATTTAAGCATTCCCAGAAGTCAAACCATAAGCTCCCGACCTTGATATCCCCATATGTTTCACATTTCATCACTCCCCTCATTTATTATTTCTTTTTTTTGAAGTTTCAATTGGAAAAAATCTCACACTCATCTCTCAACCCTTGTTTGATCTCCTCACGACACTAATTGAAATAGTTATAACAAGATCAAAGGTTGAGGAGGAGTGGTTTTTGACCTTCCCAAGACATAACAATTTTTTTGAGGGCGTACAACATTCGGGCATTAGGTACACATGCATAGGTCAATCTGGTACAGTAATGAAACAGATCGGATAAGGAACGAACGTATGGAAATATCATTTAAAGCTGAAAAATATTAACCCAACATATATTTAACTTATATTAAGTAAGAAATAATCACACTTTGTGGTTTGGTGCAAATATTTGTGGAGATATTAGTGACACAGTTTTCCAAAAAACTACTCACACAAAGGGCATCAATCATCTCAAAGTTTTCACATAGATACAACCATTTATATCATTGACAGAAAACCAATTCACTAAAAATAACTCCTTGATGGTAAACTCATACACAAACTCTTTTTATCCTTCGTTATGGTATTTTTACTTTCCCCACTTTATGGTCGCCACATCATGGAATTTCAAAATTGTTGATGGGGAAAAATGAAAATACTATAAAGAAGGCCAAAAAGAGAAAACAAAAGGAGAAAACGATGAAAATTCCTAAATAACCCAGGAATGTATCCACCCCCCACACCTAGAATGTGTAGTGTCCTCACTGAAATAATTGAGAATGTGAGAAGGAAGGATAAAAACTGGTGTGTTTTATTGGTATGATGCGTCGAGAAGGTGGATTTCCTCCACCAGATTCTTTGGAAAATCCTCATAGAAGTGTTTAAGTCGCTGCCCATTGACGGTAAGACTTCGTCCACTCTGCTCATGCAAAACCTGTATTGCACCAAAAGGGTAAACATTATTAACAGTATAAGGACCGAGCCATCGGGAACGAAGCTTACCTGGGTGGAGATTATGCCTGGAATTGTACATGAGGACCTTCTCACCAATATGGAACTTCCGCTGGTGAATCATGCTATCATGAATAGCCTTTTTCTTCTATTTATATATTCAGGAGTTGTCATATGCATCACGTCGAATTTCTTCCAACTCTTGAATCTGCAGCTTTCTTTCCTCACCTGCATCTGAAAGGTTCATATTATATTGTTTAACATCCCAATATGCACGGTGTTCTACCTCCACCGGGAGGTTACAAGATTTTCCAAACACAATCCTATAAGGTGAAATTCTGATCGGTGTTTTAAAAGTAGTACGGTACGCCCAAAGTGCATCATCCAAGCGCAAACTCCAATCTTTCCTCTTGGGTTGTACCATTTTCTCCAAGATTTTCTTAACTTCCCGATTTGAAATTTCTGCTTGTCCGTTAGTTTGGGGATGATATGAAGTGGAGACTTTATGAACAACCCCATACTTACGAAGAAAGTTTTTATGTTACGATTGCAAAAATGTGAACCCTGATTACTAATGATGAATCTTGGTAGACCAAACATACTGAAAATCTGGGACCTCACAAAGTCAACAACCACTCGAGAGTCATCGGTCCTGGTGGCCTTTGCTTCCACCCATTTAGATAAATAGTCAATGTCCAATAAGATGTACACAAAGCCAAATGAATTTGAAAAAGGCCCCATGAAGTCAATGCCCCATGCATCGAAGATCTCATAAAATAACATGGGCTGTTGGGGCATTTCATTCCTCTTAGAGATATTCCCTGTGAATTGACAACGACTACATGACTTGCAAAATCTATGGGCATCCCTATACAATGTTGTCCAATATAGTCCTGAGTCAAGGACCTTTCGAGCAGTACATTTAGAGACAAAGTGGCCCCCACATGCTAAGGTGTGGAAAAAGGTCAAAACAGAGGTGAACTCATGGTCAGGGACACACCGACGAACTACTTGGTCACTACAAATTCTCCACAAGTATGGGTCATCCCAAATGTACCAACGAGAATCATGATTAAGTCTCTGAGATTGTGAAGTGCTAAAATCAGTGGGGACCCTAGATGTTTCTAGAAAATTCACAATGTCTGCATACCATGGGGTAAGGTTCACAAAATCACAAAGGTTCTCATGAGGGAAGAATTCTCCAATGGGTAGGGGAGAGTCAACATGATGGTCCAATGGTGGGGAAATCCTACTAATGTGGTCAGCTACAACATTCTCCACTCCTCTCTTATCTCTAATCTCAAGGTCAAACTCTTAGAGGAGGAGCATCCACCGAATAAGGCGGGGCTTGACTTCAGGTTTCTTTAGGAGGAAATGAAGGGCAGCATGGTTAGAAAACAAAATCACTTTTGACCCAAGAAGATATGAACAGAATTTTTCCAAGGCAAACAGAATATAAAGGAGTTCTTTTTCAGTGGTTGTGTAGTTTACCTGGGTAGGGTCAAGGGTACGCAAGGCATACACAATGACATGATGAGCCTTTTCAACCCTTTGTGATAAAACTGCCCCAACTGCAAAGTTAGAGGCATCACACATAAGTTCGAAGGGAATATCCCACCTTGGTGGTTGGATGATGGGAGGTGACGTGAGACTCATTTTTAGTGAATTGAAATCATCTTCACAATTTTTATCAAAAACAAATTCAGAATCCTTTTGTAACAACCGAGATAAGGGAAGTGCGATCTTACTAAAGTCTTTAATGAATCGGCGGTAAAAACCAGCATGACCCAAGAAAGACCGCAACTCACGAACACATTTTGGAAATGGAAGGGATGAAATTAATTCAATTTTAGATTTATCAACCTGAATTTCCTTATTTGAAATGACATTCCCAAGAACTATCCTCTGCTCAACCATGAAATGAAATTTTTTATAATTTAAAACAAGATCTTTTTCAATGCAGCGGCGGAGGAAAAAACCTAGGTTTTCCAAACAATCATTGAAAGAAGAACCATAAACCATGAAATCATCCATAAAGACTTCCATACAACTCTCAAGGTACTCAGAAAAAATACTCAATATACATCGCTGAAAAGTACCAGGATCATTACATAGACCGAATGACATCCTTCTGTATGCAAATGTGCCAAATGGATAGGTAAATATTGTCTTTTCTTGATCCTCAGGGGCTATATGGATTTGGAAATAACCCGAATAGCCATCAAGGAAACAATAATGGGACTTACCAGCCAATCGTTCTAGCATTTGGTCAATGAAAGGTAAAGGAAAGTGGTCCTTCCGCATGGCTTGATTCAGTCGACGATAGTCAATACAGACTCACCAACTGTTTTGCACACGCATTGGAACCAATTCATTCCTTTCATTTGACACAACTGTTATTCCAATTTTTTTAGGCACAATTTGAACTGGGCTAACCCATTTACTATCAGATATAGGATAAATGATCCCTGCAGCAAGTAATTTACTGACTTCTAATTTTACCACTTCAAGGAGAGTGGGATTCAACCGGCGTTGAGCCTGCCTTACAGGCTTAACCTCATCATCCAAAAGTATATGGTGCATACAAATAGATGGGATAATCCAGGGAATATTAGCCAATGTCCATCCTATTTCATTTTTACACTCTCTCAAAAGTTTGAGCAGTTTAGATTCCTATTGTGGAGAGAGGTTATTGGCAATAATGATGGGAAATTGGTCAATACCCTCAAGATAGGCATATTTTAAATTTGATGGAAGTGGTTTTAATTCCAACACCGGGGGTTTTTGGATTGAGGGAGTGGATTTAGGGGGACTGAGGTCCATGAAACTATCTATCTGCCCATGTTTATTCTCAAAGGAAATACAATCTATTGAAATGATATTTGCAGAATCATCGATAGTCATGGGTACCTCAGAATAAACACACTCATCAATTAAAGCACAAAATTTACATTTTTCTGAACCCACACAACATTCAAAAGAAGAACCAAAACTCAAATAATCCAAGGGTGAAGAAAACAAAAAAGAATTAGAGTTTGGGTTGAGGAGAGAATTGTGTGTGTGTGCATCGTTTGAGATCACTTCCATCGAATAGAAAAGAAGAGTGGAGTGCTCTTCAACGAGGTGTTTCAGAGCCTCAAGTATGTTAAAACTTACCTTTTCTCCTCCGAATTCCATGGACAGCGTACCATTGTGAACATTGATGATCGTCTTTGCTATTTTTAGGAATGGCCTCCCAAGTATGAGGGAGGCATGTCCTTGGGTTCGGGTATCTTCCATCTCAAGAATGTAGAAATCAGCGGGGAAGATGAGATTCTTCACTCTAACAAGGACATCCTCAATCACTCCTTTTGGATGTGTTGTACTCCGGTTGGCAAGTTGCACAACAATGCCTATTGGTTGAAGCTCTCCAACCTGTAGAGAAGTATACATGGAGTGAGGCATTACATTAATAGAAGCACCTAAATCTAGAATAGCATCAGAAAATAAGGTCTCCCCTATGGTACACGGTATCGTGAATGTTCCCGGATCCTTGCATTTGGTTGGAATTGCTGGTTGAATCAAGGCCGAGACATTCCTACCCAAGTTGACTCTCTCATTCCCCTTCAACCTTCGTCTATGGGTGCAATGTTCTTTAAGAAATTTGGAATAACGGGGATTTTTCTTGACTGCATCTAATAATGGGATATTAACTTGAAATTTTTTAAATGTATCCATTATTTAATTTTAAATCTCATTATCAAAGTTTTTCTTAGATTTAGAGAGTCTTTGAGGGAAAGGAAGAGGAATTGATTGTTCATGGGAATCCTTAATGACAATTTTATTGTCATTTTTATTTTGTTTTTCTTCATTGGAATCTTTCATGGGTGGAGAAAGAGTGTTTTCAAGAGGGGGACATAACTTTTGAGTAGAATCAGTAGAAGGAGAAGCATCTTTACCACTACGAAGTGTAATTTCACATACATTACCTTTGTCCTTCGGATTGACAATGGGTTGGGATGGTAGTTTTCTAGACCCTTGCATCTTAAGCTCACCAATGGTGTTTTCCAATTGACCCACTTGATTTCGCAAATCTTGAATTGCTGATTGTGTAGTCTGTTGGAACTGGAGGTTCTGGGTTGCCATTTGTTTCACCATATCCTCGAGGCTTGGTTCAAATTTGGGAGGAGGATGATGATTGTTTTGAGAAGTTGATGGATAAGAAGGTTGCGTACCTTGGCCTTGTTGATACCAATTCTGCTTTGGGTAGCTTGAGTTTCCTCCTTGTCAGTACTGGGGTTGTGCTTGCCACCCTGGATTTGGATTTGGCCTGAATTGTTCTTGCTTGATGGGAGGTGCTTGTTGGAATGGATGCCCTGGGAACATAGCTTCACAAGACTCAGATGAATCTTGAAGTTGTGGGAACTGGTCAGAAAAATGAGTGTTATCAGAACAAATACCACAATGCAATGGAATAGAAGTAGAGTGTGAGTTACCTTGTGCTTGAGATAATTGCCTTAGAAGGGTATGCATTTCATCAAGTTTAGTATCTACCTTTTGTTCTAGGTCTGAATGACTTACCTCATGAACTCCTCGGGTTGGTGCAATAGCTCGTGTACCAAATTGTTGTTCATTTTGATCCATGTTGGCTATTAAGTCACGAGCGGCAGAAGGAGTTTTGCCAACTAGGGTACCACCAGCTGCAACATCAATCATTCCACGATCCATGGGGATAAGTTCCTCATAGAAGTATTGGATTAATAGTTGTTCACTAATCTGGTGGTGGGGGCGGCTTGAGCAAAGTCTTTTGAATCTCTCCCAGTATTCATGAAGGGTCTCTCCTTGTGATTGCCTAATTCCACATATTTCTTTCCTAATTGAAGCAGTTCGGGAGGAAGGGAAAAACTTATATAGAAAAAGTCTTTTTAGGTAATTCCATCCCCCAATTGTGGAAGGCAAATAGTATATCCAATCTTTGGATACACCATCAAGGGAGAAATGGAAGGCCCTAAACTTAATGAGGTCCTCAGACACGTTTTGGGGTTTCATGGTGGATCACACTATGTGAAACTATTTTAGATGTTTGTGAGGGTCCTCTCCGGGAAGACCATGGAATTTTGAAAGGAGGTGGATGAGACCTGATCTAATCTCAAAGTTGGCTGCTTTTTCGGGATATTGGATGTACGCAGGTTGGTACTCCACATCAGGGGTGGTAAGTTCTTTTAAAGTTCGATTATTTGCAGCCATGTTTTCTTGGGTTTGATTGGGTTCAATTTTGGGTTGTTTTAGAACCACTTGAGGTTCTAAATGGGTTTCCATAATGTTACTTGATTGACTTTCTCTAGATGCCTTTATTTGTGCGTGAAGTGAATTTTCAATTTCAGGATCAAATTCAAGTAGTGTTCCTTTACCAGATCTTGTCATGCAATAATGATGTCCATTTTGATCGATTGATTGTTTGTTGTGTTTTTTTTGATTTGATATTGATAAAAAAAACTTAATAAGGGTGAAATAAGAATATAATATTATACTATAGAATTATAGAGGGAGATGTGGAAGAAGAGAGATAGAGAGAGAGAGATAAAGAACACACCAAAAACAACCAAAAATAAAGACAAAACCCAAAACAAAAACAATCAAATGGGGGTGGGGTATTTAAAGGAGTACTAATTAAGAAGTAAAATTACTAAATAAAATTAAATAAAGAAAAAAAATGATCTTGGATCCCCGGAAACGGCGCCAAAATTTGACCGCGTTGTTGAGCGCGTCAAATTAGATGTTTATTTTTAACTAGAATTTCTGCAGTATAGCAGCAACCCTAGGTTGTCTATCGACGAAGCCTTAGATCATTAATTATAAAATGTGGTTTTGATTATGAAGGTAAAAAGGAAAATAGGGTTTTATAATACTTGGGTTTGATGATTAAAGATGACAATAGAAAATAGAAGCTATAAAACAAAGTAGAGATTAACAGAATTAATTAAGTGTGATCAACCCGGGGTACTCGCATGATGTTTATCCTTCATCGCTTCATGATATAAGGTTATGATCTTTTAATCCCTGGTTTTTAACACCTAGAACTATAATTTTACTAAGTTTATACTAGGATACCTTCTAGGGTTAAGTCAAAAACACACAATGATTCACCGGACACCGCCGATGATTGAGTGAATTGTGTTTGACTTCATAACCAAAACTCACCAAGGCAACACACGAAAAACTCAATCTGCTGTCCAGGTTTGTATGTTATTTATTTTTGATACCATGAAATAAATTTACATATACTTGAAAGTGCTTGTGTGAGTTCAATTGACCAATATAAACCACACAAACATCGTAATTGAAAGGGGGAAAGAAAGTGGTGAACGGTGTGTGAAACATCACATGAATGAGTACCCCCAAACATGATCATATGAGTTGAGCATGACATACCAGTACATAACTCAATAAAATAAGAATATAGGATGATGAAAAACAACACAAAAACCTGGAATTTAAAAGATCATTCAAATATTATAAACATGAAGCTCGGGATGTACATCACGTTCCTCCCCGGGTGATCACAAGGGGTTTAGAAACCCATGAGAGAGGAGGAAGAGAAAGATGTTGGGGTAGAACTTCCCATAGACTCCATAACTTCTAGGGATGTTGAGAAGACTCCTTGGGGACTCAAAAATGGTAGAACCTTGCCTCTTGTCCGAACTTGCAAATGGGGAGCCCAAGGTTCCATTTTATAGGAAAATTGGAAGGTGGTTTTAGGCACACAGATTTCTTCAATCCACTTGTAACATGCTTTTAGGCATTCAGACAGTCTTATCTAGCTTTGGAGAAAATAGAAAAGTTGTATCCATACCTCCTTAATGTCTCCACCGAAAGTTTGACACCATTTTAACAACTACAACTCAAGATATTGATAAAATACAGAACACCTCATTTGACTTGGTCCAAATTCGGTGGCTTGGAAAGATCAGTTCGGATGGGCCCCATAGAAGCCAAATCAGCATTGGGTTCCTTAATATGAAATGTATCCTATTAAATTTTGGACAGGCCCACAATATTTTAGCCCATTTAGATCCACGGATTTTGGTTAATATGCAAAACAGTGGACATATATCCATGAATCCATGCAATTTTGGCCCATTTTTCTTCCACTTCATCAAAGGCCCTCCAAATCACCTCCACCTACATTGAAACAATAAAAAAAGTAACATTTCCCATTATAATATTTATTAACATTAATTTATTTATTGAAACATGAAGTGCAATTTATTATTATATTTGGAATATTCATTACAAAACTAGTTTAAAACTGCGGTGTAAGGGTGGAATAAAACAGTGAATCGTGGTACGATCAACCAACCATCATCATAAACAATGTAAAAGGTATATAACATGTATTAAACACCTAAAATATTTCAAAACTCATAAAATTATATTTTAAATTGATAAGTTAAACATTTTCTGATATTTATATATCCCTTTACTTTAAAACCTAATTTTTAAAAATAAAATACCTAGAAAAAAGAGAAGGAGGGTTCTTCTTTGAGGAAAAAATGGAATATTATAAAGGAATACAAATATAAAATAATGGTTGCGGCGATGGAAAAATAAATTGATGCCTTATACATTAAAATAAAATATTACCTTTTCCTTTTTTTCAAAATGTTCTGTATAAAATATATAATAATATTCCTTTTGAAAAACTTTGAAATAAAGTAAAAAATACATAAAATTACTTTTATAATTAATTTATGTCCATATAAATACATATAAAAAGGTATTTTAATAATATTTACATGGAAGAAAAATATTTAGAAAATAAAACTTTAAAACATCTAAAATGAGGTTTTTAAGGTAATGTGTCCCTTACCTCGAGTCTGAATCATCATGTACGTTCCTTATCAACCTATATAATAAAATTATATTAATTATTTACTATCTTAGTAACCCTTTTAAAATTTATTATTCCTTTTATTTTATATATTACCATGTTATATATAATTACTTAATCAATTAAGTCTATTTTGTATATTTTGAAGATATTCAATTTATATACTCAGAATGACTTTGGTAAATTGAATATAATCAAAGAGGTAATTATCCCATAATATAAATAATAATAATAATGAAATAATTATAATTTTTATACATTAATTATAATTTTAAAACAAATCCTGAAATATAGTTATGAAAAATAAATTATGTTACAATCATGGAGACAGTAGGCTACACATAAGCATGATTAATGTTCCCAATTTTCAAAGAACACGACATAAATAATGTAAGTAACATTTTATCTTTCAATAATTATGAATATATCATAAATATAATATTATTTACTTAAATATACTTATATATTGTATCCATGTGGTGTGGTCTTGAAAAATGAATCACATCTCTTCATGGAGGTGGTAATCTACAGGTATACATGAACAACACCATCATTTTCAATGGATGGAAAGGTAAGAAATTAAATGATATATTATCTTTAAATAATGAAAAAAATTTCATTTATATCATATATAAAAATTAAATCAAACATTATAACCAACCATGATAGGCAGTGATGAAAAAGAAATTACATCAGTTAACGAGGTGATAGTCCGCCATACACACAAATGATGGTTTTGTGTCCCATTCGATGGAAGAGGAGATGGATATAGGTGATTCCATTAAAACAATAAAATTTAATTATATGGAATATAATTTTGTTATTATTTCATCATGTTTTAATAATATATTAATGAGGTAGAAGAAGAAATAAAACTATAACATTTGGTTAAAATCTATACCTCTTATTCAGAAAATCTCCTTTTCTTTACACATAAAGAATTATAAGGTTGGTATGATACCCAAAATAAGACTTATATAATTTGGTTATGGATTTTTGGAATTTATTTATTTAGTTATTTTCTGAACCAAATGGATCTTTAAGTGTGTAGAGGATGGGGGGGGGGGTTCCTTTTTATAAATGAGGGGATGGGCATTTTTGGAATTTCTTAAAGTATTAAATCAATATAAATTAATTTTTATAGAAAAATGGATAAAAAATTGTTATTATTATAATATAATATAAATATTTGTGTAAATAATCTGATAAAATAAAATTTTAATAATTTTAGATGATGGTTTCACCCTTATCCCTTTGTTTTAACCCCTGTTAAACATTTTGACAATTACCGTGATATCAATATTTTTTACTTTTTAGGGGTCATGAAAGTTAATATAAAAGTTTAAGTGACAAACAAATGGATAATGGTATATATTATAAACCACATACCATTAAATTTTCCCAATATATAAAATTTATAAATTTTAAATCATTTAATAAATTATTGCATATTATAAAATAACATTAATGTCATTTTTTGAACTATTAATTTACTCTGACTTCTAAAACAACATGAAAAATAAAAGAATAAGAATATAATCCATTAAAACCTTTTAAATATATTATTTTTATCTATAAAATTTTCCTGACACTATAACTCACCCAAACAGTATTACTTTTAGAGTTTTTAAAATCATTTACATGGGTTTTCTACTACTTGCACACACACCGAGTCAACACTGAATAAACATTTAAGAAAATTATTTCATAACTAAAAATTAAAGATAAATTTATATGATAAAAATAAATAAAAAAATTTCAAAATAAAACTTTGTATTCATTAAATATATATATATATATTCTCACATATATAGGAGGAAACTTATTTAATATGTTATTTTGACTTTTCTAGCCTTGTATAAGTATTACACAAGCATTTGGATAAGTAACTTGTTACATAACAACACAATTAATATATATCCATAAAAATAATCAATAAAAATTAATATTTATTAAAAAAATTTATAAAATAATTCTACCTTATCAAATATTTTATTTAGAACACCAGATTTTACTTTTCTACTACTGCGTAAGCACTACGTTGACATTGAAAATGATTTTCATATTTATCATGAAATAAATTCTAATTTATATGTTTTGAATTATTTTTGTATAATATTTGTATTATATTATCATAAATTATTCTTTATATTAGTATCATAAATTATTATATCATATTTATTTCTTGGCGATATCATATTTCATAGAAACTGTATTTTTTACTATTCACCAAAAGTTTAACTTCTTCAGAAAAATATAAAAAATTAACCCTAAGATAAATTTAACTTTATGAATCCAAAAAAGAATTATATTTCATAAAATTCAATTACTATAAGTTATGGAAACTAATTTTAATATAAATGTGTAAAATGTAATGAAAACTAATTTATAGAAAAATGTGTTTTTAAGCCCAAAAATGAACTTATACCAAAATAAAGAATAAAGTTTATTCCTATGTAATTAATTATATTATTTATATCTAAATTTTTTTTATGGATTTAATTTAAAATTTAAATTATTATATAAAATTTAAATTAAAATAAATGATGGTTTTACAAAAAAGCATTATTTTTCACTATTTACTAAAAAATCAATCTTTTCAAAAAATTCCAAAATTTCAGCCTAAGATAATTTTGATACGGTGAAATGAAAAATGATATAGTTTTTATGAAATTTAATTTTTGAAATTTGAATAAAATAATTATAATATTTTCTCACAAAAAAAATTTATTTTTGATGAAAACATTTTTTTGAAGCATAAAATGACTTTACAGAATAATTGAGTGATTATTTCCTAAAAATAAATCTATAATTTTTCATTGAGTATGTCCTTTATATATATATATTATAATGAATTTAATCATTTTCATACCTTTCAATTGAATGACTAGGTTATAACTACTATATTTAAATATTTATATTTCATGGTTCATTTGATCTTGGTGTTGCATGTTGTATACACTATTGAACATAATGTTATTTTAAAATATTAGGGTGTTATCGGTGTAGTGGGAAAATGGTGGTAATTGATCATGTATAATAATGACATGGCTACCCAAACATAGATGGTCCCTGAGTGCTTATTTAGGGAGGATTACTGTTTAGTAACCTTTAGGATGGTACAAGTACACGAGTTGTTAGACCTCTAGTAAGTCCATATAATAAAATCTTATAATGTTATGAGGTATATTGACCTCATGAGGTATTATTGAGATATGATTACCTATGATTATATTTAATTTTTAAAGTTTGAGTGTGGACTTTAACGAGAGATTCAAATTGGGAATATACCACTATGAATTCATGTAATACCCTAAGATTTTCATATGAAATTAATCTTTAAATAAATAATATGTTGAATATCTTATGTCATTCATAACATAGAACCAAAATGAATCATGATAGAGTTTATTAAGATAAAATTTTAAGTATTATATGTGATTATTATAATGTAGTCATTGAATTGGTGTGTTTAAATAGAAGTAATCACTTTACAAAATCTATATAGAAATAAAAATAAAGGTTAATTTTAATACAAATATATCGATAGAATTAAATTAGTGTAGATAAATAATTAATAAGATCATTTTGTGCTAAAAAATAGGTTTTACTAAAAATTTCCTTTTTATATGTTATGCATGCTTATATTAAAGTTAATTTTTATCAACTCTAGAAATTGAATATGATAAAACTATTTTTTTATTTTAATAATTATATCCAAATTTTTTAATAAGTTTATTTCTTTTTTCACATAAGATAAGTTACCAAATTAAATTTTAGTTACCACAATTACTTTTCAAAAAATTATTTTTTATAAACATTGTGTAATTTTTATCTAAATTAATTAAATTGATTTATTTTAAATAAATAATCCAAAATTATGTTTAAAATATAAAAATATATATTAACATTTATTTAATTAGTAATTTATAGGACACAAGAATAAAAATTCTTAATGTATAAAAATTCATTTTTTACAAAAACCGTTTTCTATATATTACATGTTTTAATTTAAAAGTTAATTTTCTCATAATTAAAAATTTAGTTATATTAAAATGAGTATTAATTTGAATTTAAAATTTCTAAATTGTTTATGAGGGGTTATATTATATTTTTAGTGAAAAAATAATTACCATGGTTAATTTTTAATCATGGATAATAAAGATAAAAATTAGTAACATAAAGTAGCTCTAATTTTAATAAATTAACTTGATAAAAAAACATACTAAAAGTTATTTTTTTAGTTTTTAAATATATAATTACATTATCAAAAAACATTTCTCACCGAACTCACCTAACACTCATACCATTCCATTATTACCCCTCACCTACCATTCAATTATAAGGAAAAGTCCCTTTGTTCACCTATAAATGGATATCACTTACACTGACTTCGAGCCACACATATACATAGTTTTATGCTTTAAAACCTACCCATTTTAACTCTATTAGATTCCTTTTACATTTTTGGAATCCCATTGTTACAATAAAGTTGCTCATTTTTTTTAATTTTAAGAAGCATTTCAACAAAATACTGAAATCCTAAAAAGTAATATCCACCCCTAGTATTTTCATATTTATCTTTCTCATCCATACTATTAAAAATATATTATAATCATATTAATATAATGAAATAAATATAATTTATATACTTAAATTTTATTATATTCATGGTACAACCATGATCTATTCCCCTCTCATCCATTTGAAAAATGGAAACATATCCCGTGCGTGTAAAGACCCATAAATTCCATGGATTTTTTTTCTTAAATACATGAGAATTTTATGAGTCTGCAAAAACTGACGAGGCGTGATTCTGAGGCCCAGTGTGCCTGAAATCAATTTATAAAGTTTTGTTCAGGTATGTTCAGTAAACGTATGAGTGGGATTTTACGACTTTTGAACTGGTGCTCAGAACTAAAATCCAAGGGCACCGTTGAACTCGCAGCACCGGTATTCACTTGCGAAGACTTTCACTTCAACGATAGTGATTTGAGAATAAAAGATAATTTTTTGGGTTTTCATCTAAAGTAATAAAATAAAGCGAGCTTCAATTTATTTTATTTGTGCCGCCATGTGGGTGATTGGTGGTTAAAATATCCTCATGGAAGTTGGAGGTGAGACCACCACACCTTAACCTCCCATGAGAGGTTATGGTGGTGGGGCCCACCGAATATAACCTCCTGTGAGAGGTTACGATGTGGGGACCACACGGGGCTTAACCCCTATTGATGGAAGAGAGTAAAACCTCTCAAATCTCCCTCATTAATGAGGTAGAGCCTCTTGACCCTCCCTTTAATTCAATTGTGCCAACTCTTCTAATTAATTAGTACCAACCCTTCACATTAATTAGGTGGATCCAAGTAATTAATTATTTCTTTTTGAATTCTTGCAAATGAATTAATAGATACTCTAATCTATTATTTGGCACAACTTTGGCATTTGGGTGGAAGTTTGGGAAGAGGAGAGCTTGGGAGGATTAGAATTATCCCAACGAAGAACGAAGAACATGTTCTTCCAACGAAGAACGCTGACGATGATCCTTCTTTGACTTCTTCTATGGACACCTACTGATGTGGAGCGTCTTCCACAACCGACACAACTTGGGATTGGAAGTGTGCAGCAGACGTAACGAACAACGAACTCCTTTACTTCTTCCCACGACTTCAACGTTGACGACCGACAATCAAAGGTAGGGGGTTTTATTTGTGTATTATCCCTTTTCTTTTCTCATCTTGGGATGGAAAGGAATCGATGTAGAGATTGTAAAATAATTTTTGTTCATCGCACTTCTTTGATGAACCAATTGATACCACCATAAATGCGGAGGGTGCGGGCCAAACCAACATGGCCCAACCCCTCCACCAATCTTGTTTATGAAGAACTTAGGCATGATGATGAGGCGACAGAAAGATGAAGGCGACGACGACAAAAACCACGCTACCCGCGGCCTCCGCAAATCGCGCCACCCCCGCGGCGCTCCGGTGGTCCCGGCCAAACACCGTCGGCCCGCGCCGGCCCAAACCGCACCGAACCGCACCGAACCGGCTAGCCCAGCTGCCTCCCAGCCACCGGCCTGCCTGGCCGCACCCTGCCCGTCTGAACTCCGTCGGCCCGCACCAGCTCGTGCCCTGCCGAACCGGCCAGCCTGACCGCCTCCTGGATGTTGGCCCGCCTAGCCGCGCCCTGCTCGGCTGAATTCCGCCGACCTGCCTGCTGGCCTCCATGCACGCCCCGCGCACCTCCCGGAATTATCCCACCTGTCGGCCTCCGCGCGCCCCACGTGCCTCCCCGAGATGGCCCAACTCATGTCCACCTGGCCGAGCCAGTGTCCCGGCCTCCTTAGGGACTCCTGGCCGAGGCGGAGTCCCAACCCCCCTCACGGAACCCTGGCTGAACCGGACCGGCCGTGCCCTCCGGGTCGAGCCACGCCGGGCTGCGCCCTCGCGATGCTCCAGGCCGAACCGGCCCCGAGCCCGGGCCGAACCGCCCTCGCGGCCTGCTGGGTGGGGCCCAACGGGCCGGGCCAAACCTAATAGGCTGGCCCAACCAATGGGCTGGGCCAGACACAAGAGGTCTAACCGGGTCAATCCAGACCGGGTCGGCCCATACTGGGTTGGGCTGAGTTGGTCTGATCAGGTCAGACCGGACCTGGGCCCACTACCGACCCTTTACTTTCTTTGGCCATATCTTTGGCACCAGAAAACCATTTGACAAACCATCAGTGGAACTGGTATACTTGGAGCACGATGGTCCATTTGAGTATATCCCACTGGAGTTCGGGGTAATGTTGAGACACGGTCAGGTTGGATCGTACACGAATCCAACCGGGCTGCCAGGACTAAAAGGTTAATAACTCACAGACCGAGCATCCATTTGACGCACCGTCTGTTGCGTTGAGACCTCTATGACGAGGCGGACCTTTGAGATACTTCTACTAGGGGATTAGTGATAGTTGGAGTATCAAACTTTAGTTCATGGAGCGGATCCTCCTGAAGACGAGCGATCATAGTTTAGAGACCTAGTAGCTGGCTGAGACCTGACGACTGCTGACCAATTCGACTTGGAGTGATTCGAGTAGCCCAGTGGGGAGGGCCTTAGTGTCGTGGCAGACCCATGGTGGGGACCGCCTCTATGTGAGCGCGACAGACCCACGATACTCAATAGGAGGAGTACCTCAGTAGGCTATGAGGGGGAGCGCCTCTGTGTGAGCGTAGCAGACCCACAGTGGGGAGCTCCTCTGTGTTAGCGTGGAAGATCCACGATATTCGATAGGAGGAGTACCTCAGCAGTCTAAGTTTAGTGGGAAGTTCCTCTGTGTGATGCAGTAAGCCCACTGTACTCGATAGAGGAGGAGTTCTCCAGCAGCCAAGGTTTCGACAATGTGACTGAGGATGTTACTTAATACTACCCCTAGAATAAAATTCTGGTTTGAGCTGAGTCAGTAACTTTTGTGTTTACCTCATGATTGAGATGGATTACTTGATAACTTAGGTATATATATGGGCATATACCTAAGTGGGGTTATCTGTTGATTTCATACTTTGTGGTTTTTCCTTGTTGGTTTTGTGAGACCTTGAGGGTCTTGGGGTCCCTACTGAGTATCTTTATACTCACCCCTGCATGGGCTATGCCCGCACATTGTCGTGTTGGATGCAGACGACGGACAACACTGATCGAGGATGAGTGTACC
The DNA here is from genome assembly GCA_963277665.1 of Viscum album. NCBI lineage: Eukaryota > Viridiplantae > Streptophyta > Magnoliopsida > Santalales > Viscaceae > Viscum > Viscum album. The sequence continues at coordinate 493,322,839 of OY728159.1, read as the reverse complement.
AAGACTGTAGGGTACCCAGAAATGGACCACACAGTGTGATGGTACACAGAGGAGACAGACGGACGTGGAGTGCTGTGGAGGCTATCTGTACCTACCATTCAGGTAGGATCCGTGGTGGACGATCTAGGAGCTGCTCTTCACCTTTCAGCTGTTTTTTTTTGTTTTCAGTTGTACTTGTTTTCACTTGTACTTATTTTCAATTGTACTTGTATTTTCTTGTTGGGATTGTATTCCAGCCCCTCTACTTTTAACACTCTTTGTATGTAGTTTTAATTAGTGTTTTGATTCCAGCTTGTACTCTGTTGTTTGTGTTTACAGTTATAAAGGAAATGACTTCCCATTTTATGGATTTACTCCTTTGGTTCTAGTCTCTAGCTCCTGGCCTATGGAAGACGGGCTTGGGGTAGTCACGGAATGGGCCCTAGGGGATGGTTCGTGAAAATTTGGTATTAGAGGAGTCAGTTTTACCACAGAACTTTGGACTCTGATCTTTCTTTTCTATGAAGCAATAGTGTTAAGAGTACTGAGTGTGGTTCTCAGTTCAGGGAGTCCAGTATTGGTGCGGCGGCCGACGTATCCACAAACCAGGTCCCTAAATTCTGATTTCTAACTCAGTGCACGAAATCACTGATTGTGTGCATGTTTTCAAAATATTTCTTTAAGTCATCTCAACTAGGTCAGCTCACCAGGTATAATCTTTTGACCGTGTCGCATCTGTTTCTTTCAAGATGCCTCCCCGCAGATGACCATCTAGATCCCCAAGAGTTATACACGCGGATAGCCCACCGAGCGATGAGGCCTCGGTGTAGGGTCCTTTACTAGTGGAGGCACCAGTGATACCACTTCTCGTTGGGCCACCGATGCCACCAGCCCTAGTAGCAGAAGATGCACGCCGTTTGAGTGCATTGTATGAGTTCCAGTGCCAGAGGCCACCCAGGTTCAGGGGAGAGATGGACCCGCAGGTATCTGAGGATTGGATGGAGGCTGTGGTGAGAGTCTTCAGACTGGTAGGGACACCAGCTGACTTTATGGTGATTCTTGCTGCTAGCCTTCTATAGGCAGTAGCAGACAGATGGTGGAGCTTGATGCTCCAGGTTCACGATGAGATGACGCTTCTCTAGGCAGACTTTGAGAGCCTGTTTGGGGCATAGTTTGTTCCAGTAACTCTTCGCGCTGTGTGGATACAGGAGCTACTTCATCTACAATAGGGCAACATGAAAGTGGAACAATACTCAGTGAGGTTCACTGACCTCTCGCGCTACTCCACAGATATGGTGCTAGACCCATTATTCTGGGCCCAGACCTTCGATCAAGGGCTTAGGAGAGAGATCAGGGCTTTGATGATCTCCCTCAGCATCCCGACGCAGGTAGGGGTGTTGGAGAAATCCCTCTTAGTGGAGAGTTTCCTTACTGAGCAGTCTCCAGCAACGAGACCCACCACTAGTCGACAAGCATAAGAGTCTTCTATAGTAAGTAGTAGATAGATTTTGTAGAGGTCCAAGAGGACCAAACCCATGGATGGATGACTGCATTACTCAAGATCAGTTGTACGGGGCACCCAGGGCAGAGACACACATGCCAAGAGTGTGCAGTGTTACTCATGCAACGAGCATAGTCACATGGCTCGTGACTGTATGACCCACCGTTCAGATGATTGGAAGATGGTCAAAGGACCACCCATGCAGATGCAGAGATTCGATCGATGTGGTCCGTAGGGATCAAGCAGATGTGGCAGAGGAGCTGGCCGTGCAGCTGGCGGTGGGCGACGTTTCGAGGTGTTATCGCCACCACCACCAGGAGGTCCACCCCGACCGCAGGGAGCAGGTGGAAATGGGAGAGCTCAGCTCCAGGAAGGTGAGGCTTACGATCATGGCACTCTAGATATAATTTGAGGTACGATCTGTGTCTACTACACCATATCTGTAGTTCTTATAGACATAGGTTCCAATCACTCTTTCATTGCCACTGCCCTCATTCAGAGCTCGGAGATTCCGACAGAGCCGTTGGCTCAATCCTTACGGCTAGAGACTCATACGGAAGCAGACTCGATGATTATGCACTAGTGCTGGCAGTGTGAGCTTACTCTAGGAGGTGAGAGCTTTGGCTGGGATCTCCTAGTTGCGGCACCGAGTCCTTATGACGTTATCTTGGGTATGGACTAGTTATCTACATTCTATGCTAAGATTGAATGTATTAGGTGAAAAGCGTGGTGTGTCCGCATAGATGGGACTAGGTTCACCTTCAATATTGAGAAGGGAGCCTTTATAGTATAGGATTAACTTACTCGGAGGGTGTAGCCGATCACTCATCAGTTGTCTTGCCTTACCCTCAGAGCAGTTGATGTGGAGAGTCCGACTTATCATATAGAGGTGGACCAGTATGAGGGTGTTTCCTCTGACGATGTCCCAGGTCTACCTACTCGTAGAGAGGTGAATTTTACATTGACCTATACCCAGGTACGACACCGATATCTACACTAGCATATCAGATGGCTCCCGCAGAGCTACGTGAGCTGCAGGTACAGCTAGAGGACTTGCAGGAGAAGGGATTCATTCGGCCCAACATTTCTCCTTGGGAAGCCTTGATTTTATTCACCAAGAAGGAAAATGGAAGCTTGAGTCTTTGTGTCGACTATCATCACTTGAACCAGGTGACCGTGAAGAAAAAGTACCCACTCGAGGATTGAAGACCTCTTTGATCAGTTTAAGGGAGCACGGTGGTTCTCGAAGATAGAACCCAAATCAGGCTATCACCAGCTCAGAGTTTGAGATGAGGATGTGAAGAAGATGGATTTCAAATGTAGGTACGACCACTAAAAGTTCTTGGTTATGACTTTAGAAATAACCAACGATCCAACGATGTTCATGGGACTCATGAACATGATCTTCCATCCATACCTCGATCGCTTTTTCATAGCCTTCATCGATGAAATTCTGATTTACTCGAATACTGAGGAGGAGCATGCCTACCATTTTCAGGTAGTACTGGACACACTGTGAGAGCACCGGATTTATGGTAATCTCTCGAAGTGACAGTTTTGGATCCGAGAGGTTCACTTTTTGGGACATGTTATCTCGGATGCGGGAGTTACAGTGGCTCTAGTGAAGATTGAGGCGGTGCTTTCCTAGGAGCAACCCAGGAGTGTGACAGAGGTACATAGTTTCCTAGGTTTTGTTGGTTACTATCAAAGATTCGTTTCAGACTTCTCCAGAGTTGCAGCCCCACTATCAGCCTTGACGAAGAGGGGGAAACCCTTCATGTGTTCGGAGAGATACCAGTAGAGCTTTCAGGAGCTAAGGCATAGGCTGACTAGTGCCCCCATCTTGAGACTTCTAGAGGAAGGCGTAGAGTATGTAGTCTACTACGACGCATCAAGGACCGGACTCGGGTGTGTCCTGATGCAGGAGCGAGTAGTGATCACATATGGTTCTCGACAGCTAAGACAACATGAGTAGAACTATGCTACCCATGACCTGGAGTTAGCAGCAGTGGTCTTCACCTTGAAGATGTGATGACACTATCTGATGGGTGAACGTTTTACCGTGTACTATGATGACAAGAGTCTCAGGTATATCTTCTCTCAAAAGGACCTGAACCTAAGACAATGGTGATGGCTTGAGTTCCTCTAGGACTATGAATTAGAAATAGTCTATACTCTTGGAAAGGGGAACATTGTTGCAGATGCACTCAGCAGGAGATCTGGTATACAGCTTCTAGGCGAGGTGACGAAGTAGCTGGCTGCTTTATAGATATCCTTTTTGGATAAAGATGGAGTAGCTTTCCTTCAATCCCTTATAGTCACTCCCCCACTTCTTTTGTGATTCAGGGAGGCACATCATGGGGACGCTGATTGCGAGACACGACTTGCTCAGATATCCACAGGGCATGCACCTGATGGATTTTCTAAAGGTGGGGAGCATGTCATCCTCTTCAGAGGGCGTACTATAGTACCAGTGTTACTTCAGGAGGAAGTGTTGAGGTAGTTACACACATCCCCTATAGAGGTAAATCCAGGAGTGGCGAAGATGTACTAGGACCTTCGACGATAACATTGGTGGCCAAGTATGAAGAAAGCAACGGCAGAGTTTGTCTCTCGATGCCTCACTTGTCAGCAAGTGAAGGTGGAGCACACGGTACCATCAGGCTTGGTTCAACCTTTAGAGGTCCTAGAGTGAAAGTGCGATGAGATATCCATGGACTTCGTGACATGAATTACACGTACATCCAGGGGTCATGACTCGATTTGGGTGATCGTCGACCGACTCACCAAGTCATCCCACTTCCTACCGATCAGAGAGAAGGATTCAGTAGAGAACTTGGGATGCCTCTACATGCAGAAGATTGTGAGGATACATGGATTACCTTCATCTATTGTCTCCGATCATGATGCACAGTTTACTTCCCGGCTATGGAAGGGGTTGTAGGAGGCTTTCGGGACGCAGCTTCGTCTGAGCACCGCCTTCCATCCTCAGACGGATGGTCAGACTGAGCGGACCATATAGACCCTCGAGGACATACTATGTGCCTGTGTCCTCGACTTTGGCCACAACTGGGAGGACCACTTACCTTTGGTGGAGTTTTCATACAACAACAGATATCACTACACCATCGGGATGACACCTTTCGAGGCGTTATACGGGTGACCTTATAGATCACCATTGTGCTGGACTGACCTTGGGGAGTCAACACTAGTGGGACCAAAGATGGTAAGAGCTACCATAGAGAAGGTGAAGATCATCCAGGAGCAGATGAAGACTATACATAGCAGACAGAAGTCATATGCTGACAGGAGACAGAGACCTCTGGAGTTTGAGGATGATGACCACAACTTTCTCCGGGTCTCACCTCGATGAGGTCTACATAGATTTGGCCAAGGCGGAAAGTTATCATGAGATTCATTAGACCTTTCCAAGTCCTTAACAGAGTAGGCAAGGTGGATTAACTACTGGCTCTTCCACCTCAGTTGCACTCGGTGCAAGACGTCTTCCACGTATCTCAGCTGAGGAGATACATGCACGACCCTTCTCACATCATCGACCATGGAGAGTTGGACGTCGACGATGGGGTGACTTTCACGGAGGTTCTAGTAGAGATTGAGGATCAGCAGGAGTGGGTCCTATGTGGATAGTCGATACCTCTAGTGTGCATTTTCTAGAAACACGGGAACCTCTAGGAGAGAACATGGGAGCAGGAGGCTCAGATGCATGCTCAGTACCCCCACTTGTTCCCTTAGTTTCAGTTGTAGCTTATGGGGACGTAAATCCCTAAGGTGGGGAGAATGTACAGACCCAGAAATTCCATGGAATTTTTTTTCTTAAATACATGGGAATTTTACAAGTCTGCAAAAACTGACGACGCGTGATTCCGAGGCCTGGTGTGCCCAAAATCAATTTCTGAAGTTTTGTTTGGGTACGTTTAGTAAACGTACGAGCGAGATTTTATAACTTTTGAACCGATGCTCAGAATTGAAATCCAAGGGAACCATTGAACTCACAACACCGTTATTCACTTGAGAAGAATTTCACTTCAACGGTAGTGAGTCGAGAATAAACGATAATTTTTTGGGTTTTCATGGAGAGTAATAAAATAAAGTAAGCTTCACTTTATTTTATTTGAGCCTCCATATGGGTGATTGGTGGTTAAAACCTTCTCATGAAAGTTGGAGGTGGGACCACCAGACCTAAACCTCCCATGAGAGGTTATGGTGGTGGGTCCCACCCGAACATAACCTCCAGCGAGAGGTTAGGATGCGAGGACCACACAGGGCTTAACCCCCTATTGATGGAAGAGAGTAAAACCTCTCAACTCTCCCTCATTAATGAGGGAGAGCCTCTTGACCCTCCCTTTAATTCAATTGTGCCAACTCCCCTAATTAATTAGTGCCAACCCTTCACATAAATTAGGTGGAGCCATGTAATTAATTCATTCATTTTGAATTATTTACAATGAATTAATAGATACTCTAATCTATTATTTGGAAAAACTTTGGAATTTGGGTGGAAGTTTGGGAAGAGGAGAGCTTGGGAGGATTAGAATTCTACCAATGAAGAATGAAGAACAAAGAACGCGTTCTTCCAACGAAGAACGCCGAAGATGATCCTTCTTCGACTTCTTCCCTGGACACCTATCGACGTGGATCATCTTCCACATCCGACACAACTTGGGATTGGAAGCGTGCGGTAGACTCAACGAATGACAAACTCCTTCGTCTTCTTCCTGTGACTTCAATGCCGACAACCAAAAATCAAAGGTAGGGGGTTTTATTTGTCTATTATTCCTTTTCTTTTCTCATATTTGGTTAGAAAGGAATTGATGCAGATATTATAAAATAATTGTTGTTCATCGTACTTCTTTGATGAACCAATTGATACCACCCTAAACGCAGAGGGTGCGGGCCAAATCAACATGGCCCTCCCCCTCCGCCGATCTCGTTTATGATGAACTTCGGCATGGCGATGAGGCAACAGAACGAAGAAGGCGGCGACGAAAAAGGCCACGCTACCCATGCCCTCCGTGAATCGCGCCACCCCTGTGGTGCTTCGGTGTTCCTGGCCGAACACCATCGGCCCACGCCGAAGCGGCCAGTCTGGCCGCCTCCCGACCGCTGGCCCGCCTGACCACGCCCCGCCTGGCTGAACGCCGCTGGCCCGTGCCGGCTCGAGCCACGCCGAACCAGCCAGCCTGGATGCCTCCCGGCCGCCGACCCACCTGGCCACCTCCCAGCCGCCAGCCCGCCTAGCCACACCCTGCCCGGCCGAACGCCGCCGGACCGCCTGCCGGCCTCCGCGGGCACCCCTCGCACCTCCCCAAACTAGCCCGCCTACCGGCATCTGCGCGCCCCGCGCACCTCCCCGAGCCAGCCCCCCTCATGGCCACCTGGCCGAGCCGGTGTCCCGGCCTCCTCCCAGCCTCCCGGAAGAGCTAGAGTCCCAACCCCCCTCACAGCGCCCTGGCCGAACCGGCCCGACCGCTCCCTCCGGGCCGAGCTGCGCCCTCGCGACGCTCCGGGCTGAACCACCCTCGCGATCTGCTGTGCGGGGCCCAACGGGCCGGGACGAACCTAATAGGATGGCCCGCCCAATAGGTTGGGCTAGACCCAAAATGTCTGATAGGGTCGACCCAGACCGTGTCGGCCCATACTAGGTTGGGCCGAGTTGGTCCAACCGGGTCGCACCGGACCCGGGCCCACTGCCGACCCTTTACTTTCTGTGGCCATATCTTTAGCACCGGACGACCGTTTGATGAACCGTTAGTGGTGCTGGTATTCTTGGAGCGTGAAGATCCCTTTGAGTATACCCCACTGGAGTTCAGGGTAATGTTGAGATATGGTTAGGTTGGATCGTACATGAATCCAACCGGGCCGCCGGAACTAAAAGGTTAATAACTCACAGACCGAGCGTCCGTTTGACATGCCGTCTGTTGCATTGAGACCCCTATGATGAGGCAAACCTTTGAGATACTTATAAAAAGGACTTCATGACAGTTGAAGTATCGACCTGCAGTTCATGTAGCGGATCTTCCCAGAGACGAGCGAGCATAGTGTAGAGACCTAGTAGCTGGCTAAGACCTAACGACTGCTGACCGATTCGACTCGGAGTGATTCGACTAGCCCAGTGGGGAGCGCCTTGGTGTCACGACAGACCCAAAATGGGGTGCAACTCTGTGTGAGTGTGGTAGACCCACAGTACTCGATATAAGGAGTACCTCATCAGGCTACGAGGGGGATCACCTCTGTGTGAGCGCAACAGACCCACAATGGGGAGAGCCTCTGTGTGAGCGTGGTAGATCCATGATACTCGATAGGAGGAGTACCTCAGTAGTCCAAGGTTATTGGGAAGCACCTCTGTGTGATGCAGTAGTCCCATTGTACTCGATAGAGGAGGATTTCTCTAGCAGCCGAGGTTTTGACAATGTGACTGGGGATGTTACTTGATACTAACCCTAGAATAAAATCCTAGTTTGAGTTGAGTCAGTAAATTTTGTGTTTACCTCATGATTGATATGGATTAATTGATAACTTTGGTATATGTATGGGCATATACCTAAGTGGGGTTATCTGTTGATTTCATACTTTGTGGTTTATCCTTGTTGGTTTTGCGAGACCTTGAGGGTCTCAGGGTCCCTAATGAGTATCATTATACTCACCCCTACACGGGATATGCCTGCACCTCATCATGTTGGATGTAGATGACAGACAACACTAACCGAGGTAGAGTGTACCAATATTAGACGGTACCCAGAGGTGGACCACACGGTGTGACGGTACACGGAGGAGATGGACGAACGTGGAGTGCTGTGGAGGCTATCTGTACCTACCCTTCAGGTAGTATCTATGGTGGATGATCTAGGAGATTCTATTCAACTTTCAGTTGTTTTATTGTTTTCAGTTGTACTTGTATTTTCCTACTGGGCTTGTATTCTGGCCCCTCTACTTTCAGCACTCTTTGTATGCGGTTTTACTTAGTGTTTTTCTCCTAGCTTGTACTCTATTGTGTGTGTTTACAGTTACAAAGGCAATGCCTTCCCAGTTTAGTGATTTACACCTTTGGTACTAGTTTCCAGCCCCTGGCCTATGGAAGGAGGGCTTGAGGTTGTCATGACACGGGCCCCGGGGGACGGGTCGTGACAGTGCGTACATATGGACTACCACCTCCATGGATGACATGTTTCATTTTTATCACCAAATTACATGGATGGTTATAAGAATGTATTTAATGATTAAATATTATATTTATTAATTTATTTTAATTATTTAAATATAAAAAATTATCTACCTTCCTTTCTTTATATTCATTGAAAAATGAAAACATCATATGTGTGTACGTGCATATTAACACCACTATGGATGATGTGTTTCATTATTCATTACCACCTTACATGTATGGTTATAAAAATGTATCTGATGAATATATATGATATTAATTATTAATATTTTTTTTTAATATTATTCTTTAAGGATAAAAAATAATTAAAGATCATTATAAAGTAACCCATTGATACAGGTAAATTATCTGAAACAAGGTCATCATAAATTCCATTTTCACCAACCATACCCATGAATTTAATGGAATTAAAATGGTAATTAATAAATAATTGAAATAAATATTATAATATATTGATTAATATGTTAATTATAAAATTTTTATCAATAAATAAGTACTAACATCACTATTATGAAATTTTAATGAAATAAATGAAATTATTAACATATGATGATGAAAAAAAAGTATAACTAACTAATAAATGTAAATAATGATTAAATATCAAGAATATAAAAGTTAATATATTTTAATAAGGCTATTAAATAATTTATTAATGTGGTTATGTTTATTATAAATGATTTTAAATAGCTTTTGTGAAAGTTAGGAGTAAAAGGTAAGGGTTTTCTCATCTCAATTTTAATTTGTTGTGATGTGTTCTATATTCACCACATTAATTATTTATATGGTGTATATACTAATCCATGAATATATTTTACCATATAATTTATTTAATTCATGTTATTTATAATTTAATATTATATTCTTTTCTTCAATGGATTTTAATTTAAAAGCTACAAAAGCTGGAAGGGTTCTTAATATCAAATTATCTTATTTGAGACATGTTTCAGATTATACACCCACTATAATTTAAATGATATATATACTAACCATTTGACATATTTTAATATCAATATCTTTATTTATGTTGTTTAAAGTTCTATTTCAACTTCTATCTTTTATGGTATTTTTATTTAAATTTATTAAATTAGTAAGAGTTTATTTTCTAATCTCGCTTTTTTGGTTTATTTTTTTCCATTCATATCCATACCCTTTTCCCCACTAATATTATCCTTTATTATTTTTAAATTCATGTATTTATTATTTATTTTTATCTTCATATTTTTCTTTACCTAATTTCAAAATGAATCCATATTAGTCTTTTAATGATTTGTGTTTCAATAAAGATATTTTGAAAAATTATTCATGTATATTTTATCTTTCACTCCAAATTTTGGGACTTATCCTAGATTTCTTTTCAAAATTTCATTTTTAAATATTTTTATCATGAAATAATGTTCTAAAAATTATTTTGGTCAAATTATTGAAAAATTATATCTAAAAGTACCTTGTGATTTCATTTTTAATTAACTTTGAATTTCTTTAAAAATTGTGAAAGGGATATTATTTTAAACATTTTACATACTAATACATATTCACACCACCTTAGTTATATTTCATTAAGAAAATTCCTCTCAATGTTTTCATTTTTTTTCATAGAAATTTATATTCCATTTTATTTATAAAACATTTTCTAAAAAGTGTTTCAAAAATTTAATGTTTATTCTTTCTTATTTACCCAAGTTAATTTTTAATGATTTTGTAATAGTGTTTTTCATCTATTTTAACATCCTTTAATGTTTCTTATAATTACTAGGGATATTCTCTAATGATACCATCTACGTTCTTTCTCTATATGTCTTATGATCATGTAATTTTATTTATTGACTTGGGAAAGTATTGATATCCCCTATGTTTATTATTCTATTATGGATGTTCATTAATCACCAGGTAAAGTTGATTATGAATTTCATTTTTGTTAATTTATTTAATATGGTGAATTAATTTTACTCAATTAATTGATCAGTGGGTCCTAAAATTATATATTCCCTTGACACATCGGTAGGTATCATGGGACAAAATGTTTGTGTATTTGGTGTATTCCTACCCATTTATTAATATTTCCTTGAAATAGGTCCTTTATGGTAATATCATGATGCCTTGACATGAGGTCCAAATGGTAAGATTATGATGTCCTATCATGTGGTCTTGATGGAATGATCATGATCTCCTAAAACATGGACTTGAAAGTTATATCATGATGTCTTGATATAAAGCCTCCATAATAAGATTAAGATATCCATTATTATGCATTCTATCACTATAAAATTAGTTATTATTATTCATATGATTATTTTAATTTATATTTTATCCATGTATATATTTCATTATCAAATTATTGATTATATGAAATATTTATTGATTATTTACTCTACAATATTTTTTATTCCTTTTGTATCCCTAATAGCTTCTGCAGTATGCTTCCCCTTACTGAGAATCCAAGCTCACATATTTATTTTTTTCCTTTCCTTAGGGTACCAATAAGGGATATTTTAATAAATTCAAGGATTTACTAAAGGTAATGAGAGAGTTTTCATGAAGTTCATAATGTTGTGTATTAAAGTTTCTAATGTATTATAGAAAACATGTATGTATATAGTCTCCCAATATCAATAAACTATGAAATCCTTTATGATTAAATCCAATGTATCTTGTACTAATGTAATAAAGAAACCATTGAATCTGGGCTACTGGAGTTGGGGTTTTTATAGTTGGTATCAAAGTATATTTAGTAGAAACCATGGGAACTAGATTTAAGAAATAAAAATTAAATAACATAACCCTATGAAATAATTTAGAGATAAGTCTATGTATAAGATAACATCCTAAAATTTTGGTTAATTAGAGACTCTGTGGTTTAATAGTAATGAAATACCTATCCAGATATAAAAAACTAGATTCAATATTCAGCATAGATGAACCTATGGGAAATAAACCATAAAAGGAAGGTTGGGTACTAACTCAATTTTCACATGGGGCACAACAAAGAGGCCCAAATATACACCTAGTTTTACACTCCTAAGGGATATGATTTGGTTGATTAACATGATTTTTATGAATTATTATGAAGTATTTGAAAATATTTTTATGATTTAAAGATATTCCTAAATACACTAATCTTATTATTATGGGATTGGTTGTTGCATAAATTTTCAATTTATGTTAAGTGTTGAACCATATTCATAATTATATACTGTGACTTAAAATTCATAGTGCTATTCACAAAATAATTAATTATATGCCATAATTTAGATATGGAGCATAATAATAGGAATGGAAAATGTATCAACACCCTTAATATATGTAGGAATTTAAATCCTAAGTGAGTCCATAAGACTAGAGTTATAGTTTTGAAAATTATAAATATATTATAACAAGTTATAATTAATAATCTTGGATATATGATGAAATATGTTGCTTCATAATATGGTGAAAAAATGTTGGAACACTTTATGAAATAGTAACCCCCATAATCAAATGGGACTAATGATATATTAATAGCTAAATAGTGTATTGATTCCATAGAGAAGATATTTATTTCTTTGGGAAGTAGTGAAAATGAGAAAGTTATGAAGAAATTTTATCATTTCAGGGGATATTTTAATTAATGGTGGTAATTTATTTAAAACACTAAGGAGTTATAGAAGATATATTCTATGTAATTTGATACTTTTAAGATATTATTATTTGAAAATTATTTCCTCATAATCTATGAGTTGATTTGTAAAATATATTTTTAAATTTGGGACAAAGGGAAGTGAAATTTTTTTCTATGTATGACGATGAATTTAACATATTAGTAAGTCATGTTCTAGAATATTTATGTAACCTATAAAGTAATATTGTTTATTTCTTTGATGGGTTAAATCCAAGACTTCTAAGGTCATTACACTCTCTTAGTAATTTTCATCATATGAAGATATAGTATCAAGTGGTATAAAAATAGAGAAATAATTCTCTAAGTTTTATATATTTAAATGAAATAAATATAAGAATAGGAAGATTGAGAATAAGGAAAAATAAATGTGGTGAATATAAATAAGGTAAGGGAAAAACTTCCAATATTTGATAATTGTGGAAATAGACAACCTACTACTTACTTAAAGGAAATGAGAGTTTGTTAAAAGTTTTTATAAATGGTCTATCTAGATCATGAATAAAAAAGAAAGGTATGGTGATTGAAATATGATGATATGGGGAACTATACAAACCAACCCCAAGTGTTAAGGAAATTTACCTTAGAAAAGGAATAAGAATAAATCTCAAGTTTATATGATAACTAAACCATAAGCTGAATCTCAAAATGGAATGATAGCAAGTAGTTTTATTATAAACTCAAAGATAACTATTTATTTATTTGGTTTTGGATCTATGTACTATTTTATATCTGTTTAGAATATTGAATTACCCCCTAAAACTCTGAGGAAGGTGTTTTAAATCAAGAAAACTAGTGGGAATCTCATTTTAAAGAGAATGTATCGAGTAGTATCAGTTAATATATAAATATATTACCTAGTTTAAAACTTGTTTTTGTAGCTATGGTTGAAATTTACTTACTTATTATGATTTTTGGTTTTTGAATTTGGTTAATATTATTTTGAAGAGTTTTAGGTTTTAGTTATTTATGGAATGATTTAAGTTAAACTTTGGGTTTTATTGTTGAGGTTTTATAGATTAATATATTAATTATTCACATGAGGGTTTATTAATATTGAATTTTATCTTAACTTGTTATAGATATTTTTTTATTAAATGGATATAGACATTATAAATAACTTTTCATTCATTTATGGATCTTATGATCCTTTAAAAGTTGATTTTTGTGATTCATTCAAGAAAAATAAATCATAATTATTCAATATTTTGAATATGATATGAATAATACATAAAAGAATGATTGAAACACAACTGAAGGATGAAATTATTCATATATAATAGAAAAAACCAATTAAGTATATTTTCTCATATTCTCTATCTCAATGTTAAAAGAATTCCTCAACCTCAAGAAATAGAAAATATATCAAGTATTATATATAAAATATCATGCAGATATCAATATATGATTTTGGAAACTAATTTTGAGTTTTATAATGGTACATACATGGTTTAAGAAATATTTAATTAATAAATACTAAGTTTCCTAGTTATAACTTAGAAATTACTTATCATGATAAATATATAATTGGGATTATACTTATGTTAATATATATTCATTTTGGTAAGAAACAATTAAAATTGTGTGGCTAAAATTTATTTAAGGGAGTGATAATTTAACACCCAAATATTTTCATATATAATTTCTATTTAGATATTGAATATCTTGTTTCACACGTAACACTGAACCAAAACGAACAATGATATATTTTTATTAAGATAAAATTTCAAGTATTATATGTGACCCTTATAACGAATCCATTGAATTTGAGGGTATATATATAAGTAACCAGATTATTAAATCTATATAGTAATAAAATTAAAGGTTATTTTTAATATTTTTTATAAAATTGAAGTAGTGTAGCTAAATAACTAATAAGATAATTTTATGCTAAAAAATGCATTTGACTAAAATTTTCCTTTTTATGAATTATATGTGATTATATTAAAATTAATTTTAATCAACACTAGAAATAGAAGATAAGAAAACAATTTTAATATTTTTAATCATTTTTTTAATAAGGCCATTTTTATCATAAAAATAAGTTACCAAAGTAAATGTTAGTTACCATGATTACTTTTCAAAGAATTTTTTTTATAAACATTGTCTAATTTTTATATAACTTACTTAAATTGATATATTTTAAATAATTAATATAATATGATGTTTAAACATAAAAAAATATATTAACATGCATTTAATTAGTAATTTATAGAAAATAAGAATAATAACACTGAATGTATAAAAGACATTTTTCTATAAAATCGCCTTTTCAATATATTATATGTTCTAATTTAAGAGTTAATATTATCATAATTATAAATTTCATTATATTAAAAGGATTCAAAAATTGTATTCATTATTTCAAAATTAGGTAGAAGGTGTTATCTTATATTTTTAGTAAAAAAATAATTCCCATCATTAATTATTAATCAAGGTTAATAAGGATAAAAATGGGTAAAATAAAGTGGATTAAATTTTAATAAATTAACTTGAAAAAAACTATCATGAATCTCCTTCACCAAGATGAGGGAAGGGACAAAAAATTGCCAAAACCTTCATTTCTTAAGTTGAAGGAGAGATAATGAACCCTAAAACCCACCTTCAATAGGAACCGGAGTGGCGACTAGCACCAAGGGTATAAGATCACACGTAAAATGGAAGACATTACCCTTTTTATTTAGTAGGACCAGGAGATAATATAGTAAATCCTAAACAAAACCAAAACTGAAAGTAAAAGTAAATCCAAAACAATCCATTCCCATATGAATGGTCCAATAATAAGTGATACAAAAGATACAAAAAACTCCAAATGGAAGTACCAAAAGAAAAGAAAAGAAACTCCAACGGTCCCAACATCTAATCTAATAGGGTCCGATACAGTCCTCAAAATTCTCTTGGAAACTTGAAAGTAGTTTTATATACATAGGGTGAGTATACCGGTATACCCTGTAGGGAAAACCAAAATCTCTCGTGCACAAGTGGGGAGGCATTCTAATGCCCCGTGAGAAAAGGAGATAACCAAAGCACCAAGTAAGGAAAATATCCACCCAAAAATCACTAAGGAAAAATCCCCAAACAATGCAAGTCAAGTAAAGTAATAGTAATATCAAATTGATGTTTGGGTACCCCGCACCAATTTCCCACTGGTTATTGAAGACACCATACACGTCAGACCTCCCCCGCCATTCTCACCACCGTCCCACTACCACCCCAAAAATAACCTTTTGGGCCACCACAACCACAGCTATGCCTGAAAACTCTTGGGCCACCACAACCATATATAACCACGCCCATAGAAACCTAGGACCGAACAACTACCGCCACACCTGAAGACACCTATGCCTCATTCCAAAGACACTTGGGAAACAACCTTCCTGCACAAACCTGGGCCAACCACCAAAACATACCCTGCCTAAAGAATCTTGGGCTATAATGGACCTCAGGCTGTCACATCCTACCCGAAGAGTCTTGGGATACTTCGGAAAGGGAGCAGAAAAGGATATAATAACCAACCAGTCATAAGAGTGTTGGGAAAAATACCATCCCCCATGAAATGGGGGTGTTTGGAATGAAGGGCTCAACTTGGGTGGGGCGAAAATAAGAAACATAAGAAATAAATTCTACATATAGGTAAACAAGAACTCATACCAACCTAGGGGATCCAAAACTAGCCCATACACAAACACCCCCATTACTATTCATTCATAAAAAGCACAACAACCACAACCAAGTCACAAATCATTACCCAAAAACAATTCCCCATTGAACCCATTCTTGTTATCACATTCAAGCGGTTCCATTTAAATAATTATCTACTACTGGGCAACTAACAGGCATAGCCACCATCCAAGGAAGGAAAGACAACCAAGTAGAAAATTAAGCATTCACACCCAGTTCTCTTGTAAAGTCACAACAAAAAAGGGATTTGTGAGATCCGTCAAAGTACTGGAACCAAACCAAGCCCCAACATACGACCTTGAATCCACAAACTAACAACTTCACAATTAGGGATCACATCCCCATCCATGTCACCTCATAAACATCAAGCAGAACAAACATACACATTTTCAGAATAGAGAAAGGGGGTTTTCAGATTTAAACACACAATTCCTTTAGTTTTTATTTCCATTTGGTTAACCAGGGTGACAAAACAAGGATTATTATTCATTGGGAACCCATTTAAATCAACCAAGTTTACATGATTAACCAACTTCCATGTTACAACCATTTAATAATAGAAATATCCAGAAAAACAGAGGTTCATTAGTGTTCAATAAAGGATCACCAACAACCATGATTTTCAGTGGACATAAGCCCATTAAATTTACAACATATAAGAAAATATAAAAGAGTATATAAGAATCATTAAACACACCCCATCATTCTTTGGATACTATTTATTATCTTTGTTAAGGTTTGGTTTCATCCATCCTCAAAGGAACATCATCGTACCCACCCCGCATGATACAAAATAAAGAGAGATCAAGGAAAAACCCTACCTGGATGATCAATTATCAAAGTTTTTATCCTCACGCCAATAATAAGGGATGCAAGACTTGTAGGGGAAGAAATCCAAGGACTCCAAGAGTGAGAATAAAAGGCTCCAGCACAGGTACACCACTAGCCTCGAGAAGGGGGACTCTAACTCACCAAGGAAAGGAAAGAGACCAAGACGAAGAAAGAATACCCGTGTGATAAAAGGTGAGATCATAGAGTTACGAGACATGAAATCTTGAATGGAATTAAAGGCCTATCATGTTTTCACCATTTGTTTGGATGGTTACACACGATGGAATTAATTTTTATTCAATAATTCTCATCAGATAGGTGACCATAACAACTGTGCATTAAAGTTTTTCATTCAAAGAGACGAAAACGGGTCTGTTGAGGGTAACCCCACTCTTAGGGTATTTAAAACATTGTTTATCAGGATAAAAAGAGACTTAAACAACTTTAAAAAGTTTAAGACTTAAAAATGTAATTTCAGGAGAACTGGGAAGGAAAAACCCGACAACCCCCAGTGGAACCGATCGGGTGTGGTGCCGATCAGTGACTCATCGATCGGGGACATGCCGATTGGTGAGACTGATCAATGACTCACCGATCGGTTTCACCGATGGGTGACACTACGGTGACATCCTGCCACTAACACGCCACCCTTTGGACTTACAAATGTGATTAAGGGCACCCCGAACACAAGAAATTGGCAAATTAATGGACCGAGAGGGTTTGGGCCATTACATTAGATACCTCTCAAACTATTATCATCCTCGAGAATCAAAACTAAACCCAGTTCTATAGAGATGGGTCCAAACAACCACCTCAAAAGATACCTCTCACGGAAAAAACACCCTATACATCTAGGAACAACTTTCCCCCAAGTGACCACACAACATATAAGTTAACAGAGTCCAGTCATATGGATTTGGGTGTCCCTTCCCCCATATCAAGATACTATCTGATTTGGGCGGCACTGACTTGCCCATGCAGGTTTAATCACATCCACTTTAATGCGTCTTGATTAGGGATCAGGTCCTCCCCTTTCCACAGTCATCAATCTTCAAAAACATTCAAAGAAAAAGGAAAACAACACATTTTATAGTTAACAAGGTCAACCACTACATCCCAAACAAGTACGAAATAAAACAGAACAAAAGTCAAAATAGATCTGGTTACTAGGCGCGCATCTATGCCTCCCGTTCCCAGGTACTCCCCTTGAGGCCACCATGCCTCCACAACACACGGACTAAGGGAATGGTTTTTCCATGAAGAAAATTATCCTCATGATACTCGATCCTCACTGGTTTCTCTACAAATGTCGTGTCGTCCTTGATATCCAACTTTCCCCAGTTGAGGACATGTGAATCATTGTGTAGATACCGACATAGCTGAGACACATGGAAGATGTCGTGCACCCTTAGTACTGGTGGTGGTAGTGATAGCTGATAAGCCACTTTGACAACCCACCTCAACACCTCAAAGGGTCCGACGAACCTGGGAGAAAGCTTACTCCCACTACGAAACCTCTATTCCCCACACCGAGGGGAGACCTTTAAGAACACTTGGTCCCCGACCTCTAATTCCAGGGGTATCCTCCTATGATTAACATACAAATTCTGCTGGTCCTGATATGCCTTCATCCTCTCCCGTATAAGCTGAACCTTCTCCATCGTGCTCTGCACTACCTCTGGTCCAAGAACACCTACTTCTACAACATGTTACCATCATATGGGTGAGCGACATGGCCTCCTATACAAAGCTTCAAACTGAGCCATGCCAATGTTAGAGTGATAGATATTTTTGTAGGAAAACTATACAAGAGGAAAATGTCATACCCATGATACCCCAAAGTCCAAAACATATGCTCGTAGCATATCCTCCAATGTCTGGATGGTGCATTATGTTTGCTCATTCATCTAGGGGTGGAAAGCAGTGCTGAGGTATAATTGGCTGCCAAAAAGCATGTTGCAATCCTTTCCAGACACATGAGGTAAATCGGGCATCCCGATCAGAGAATATAGACCTTATAACTCCATGAAACTGCACCACCTCATCCACATACCACTATGCTAGGGAATCCACCACACTTAACTCCTTGATTTCCAGGAAGTGATCTGACTTCATTAGCTAGTCTACCACTATCCAGATAGCATCACAAACCCCCTTGAACTCTGGATAGTCCTATGATGAAATCCATCGAGATGTCATCCCACTTCCACTTGGGAACATCTAAAGGTTGTAACAGACCTCTTGGGACATGGTGTTCAGCATTCACCTGATGACACACAAGGAACTTTTCCACAAACTCTTCGACTGACTGCTTAACCCCGGGCCACCAAAACTGACCCCTCAAGCCCCGGTACATCTTGGAAACTTCTAAGTGTACCAACAAGGGTGATTTTTGGAACTTACCAAGAACTCTCTCACACATTCCCATGGGGATGAAAAACTTTCCATGAAACATCATCCAATTCTACCCATCTTCCAACCATCCACCTGGAGCATCACCCTGGAAAACAAGATCACACATCACTTCAGCCTCTAAGTCCCCCCATTGTGACTCCTCTACCTGCCGCAATAGAGAGGACTACACTGTCATCTGGAACAGACAACCTCTGACATCCTCCACCCTTACATCCAAGTGTAGGGCAGCCAAATCCTCCATCGCCTTCCAAGCATCTCCTAATTTTCAAACCACATCCTTCTGTGACTTCCTGCTCAAGGCATCAACCACCACATTCCCCTTTCCCGAGGTGTCAGAAATTTCGAAGTCATAGTCCTAAAGAAACTCCATCCACCTATGTTTCTATAAGTTCAGGTCTCACTGAGAGAAGATATACCTCAATATCTTGTGATCCGTGAAGACCATAAAGTGTTCCCCGATGAGGTAGTGCCGAAACAGCTTTAGTGCAAACATAATCGATGTGAGCTCCAAGTCGTGGGTGGAATAGTTACGCTCATGGGGAAGTAACTGCCTAAACCCATAAGAGATCACCCCCTGATGTTGCATCAACACACACCCCAAGACTTGGCCTAAATAATCACATAACACCTCAAGCAACACCCCTTCTTCTGGAAACCTTAGCACTAGGGCAATAACCAACTTCAACTTAAGATAACTGAAGGCTGCCTAACACTACTTACTCCACATGAAGGCCTGGTCCTTTCTGGTCAAATCTGTCAAAGGAGATACAAATCGAGATAATTCGGGAACAAACCTTTGAAAATAGCCTATCATACCTAGGAAACTATGAACCTACATCACATTCTTGGGTGATTCCCAAGAAACAACCACTTCAGCCTTTGACAGATCAACCGCTATTCCTTGTTCGGACACCATGTGTCCAAGGAAGTTCACATCCTGTGTCTAGAACTTGCACCTGGATAACTTTTCATAGAGATGGCGCTGCAGAGGACCCCTAAAACCATTCTTAGATGCTTGGAGTGATCCTCCTTTGATATTGATTAGATCAGGATGTTTCCCATAAACATGACTATGAACCGGTCCAGATATTCCTAGAAGACAGAGTTCATGAGCCCCATGAACACAAGTGGTGCATTCATAATGCCAAACAACATGACCACGAACTCAAAGTACCCATATCTACACCTGAAGGAAGTATTAGAGATGTCACCCTCCTTCACCCTCAATTGGTGATATCCTGACCATAAGTTGATCTTAGAGAACCACCCTTCCCCCTTCAACTGATCAAAAAGGTCATATATCCTCCGAAGAGGGTAACAGTTCTTAACCGTTACCTGATTCAGTCTCCGGTAGTCTATGCATAGCCTGAGACCATCATCTACCTTCTTCTTATACAAGACCAGAGCACCCCATGGTGACATGATTGGTCAAAGAAAAACCTTCTTCAACAGATTGTCAATCTGAATCCATAACTCCCGCAACTCAGAAGGCACCATCTGATTGGGAGCCATCAAAATCAGACGGGCACCGAGTTGCAAGTCTATCCCAAACTCAACATCATGTCAAGGGGGGTAGATTCACCACCTATTCAGGTAATATGTCAATGAAATCACTAAAACTTCTTGAAATTGACACCATCTCTGAGTCTGCTGACTCTATTAACAACTCGGCTAACTAGGAAATAAGGGGATCCACTCACTAGCTACCCTCCTGAAAACCCCGTTCGCTAATGAAAGCTACACACTGGCAGCCCATATCTGAAAAGACGATCCTTCTTCAGAAGTAGTAGATAATGGAACATATAGAGAACATCTAGTTGATTCCTAAAATGACATCATATGGCTGCATATACAGTAAAAGAAGGTCCCCAATGAACTGATGTGGTCCCAACATCAGTCTACATCCTTAGTAAACACGAGACAAGCTGGTTTGAACTCTGATGGGTGTAATCAAAACCAGGGGTATGGGAAGTCTCTCTACATGTAGACACAAATCATGGGATAGACTGTGTGCAACAAAGGAGTGAAAAGCTCCTAAATCAAAAAAGGAATAGGCAAGAGTACTGAACAAGCTGATCGTACCTCGAACGAACACTGGACCTGTTGGAACTGCTGTCTCCGCAGTGTGAAACTGCCCAAAACCAGCTCCTCTTACCATCTACTATCGACTGACTCCCTGAAATGATATAGTCGAGGTCCCTGAGGAGCACCCTGAGGTCGGACTCTTACCACAACTTCTACTCTCAGAGAAGCAGGAGCTCACTCTCCCTGCTGCTGCTGCTGAAAGGACCTGACTGGAAACTACTGCTGCTGAGGTGGGAGCTGAACCTTTCCACCCCCACTATACTGCACTTGGTCCGGGCACTGATTCCAAAGATTCCCACGATTGACACCGATAAATTATCACGGTCCTGGACCTGCAAAGAAGGGGCAAGGACCAAAATATAGAAACTAGAACTACCGGGACCTACTCCCCATTGGCTAAAACCTGGAATACCCTAACGCTGGAGGCCTGCTACTGACGACCTTCCCCTTTGACAATCCCAACTGACTCCCTACTCACAGAACTCCTCCAAGAATGTGAATCCTATCCACCAATTCATACTTCTTATGGACCTCCAAATATATCGATAGAGTGAAGGGAGTAACATCACACTGAAGAGAAGGTCAGAGTGCCTCCTCTAAACGTCTCGCCCGAGACTCCTCTTTCAGAAAGAGGTCTAGAGAAAAGTAAATGAGATCCTTGAACTTGATACCCAACTCCCTCACTGACATGATCCCCTAATAAAGGGAGAGTATCTCCTACCTATTCTTCACCTTCATTGTGGAAGAGAGGAATTTTGTCCAAAACTCCCCCTACAAGTTAGTCCACGAAACTTCAGCCTCCCTTTTCTCCCCAAGGTAGAGCGTCCACCACTGACGCACCACTCCCCATATCTAGCTTACTGCCAGAGGAGCCCAGTACTCATTTGAACACTGGATCAAGTTGAAAGCTATCACCAGATCCTCAAGCCTACTCTCTGTCTCCATGTCCAAGATGCTTCCCTCATACTTCCCGAGGGTCTGACGCTGAAAGGCGTGAAGCATCCTCTTCCACTGGTCATCCTTCTCATATCGATCATCCCTCTGTTGATTAGATAAATCTTCCTCCTGGGCCTCTATTTCCTACACTATCCATGGTCTCCGTTCTAGTGCAATATCTGTAAGGTAAACAAGGAATGCCTAAGCCCGAGTAGTGTAGAAGATTGCTTTTAAAATTTTGCTTAGACGCCTTATTTTTATTTATTTTAAATCCCAAAAATACCCAAGACACACAAGAAAACAAGTTATTACGATGCATGTACCTTTATTAGGTTCTCTACCCTGTAATTAGTGTAGCCTCACTTGGTCATTCGGTAGGTCCAAAGTCCTTGCATCGGATTAAGGGGTCCCTAAAATCCTGTGTCCTAGTTGGTCTTCCCTAGCCTATTTCACGTGCCAAGATTTCCTAACACTATTTCCCTACCACCCCATGAAATCCTTACTATTACTAACTCCAAACTCCATCCTATATCTCAACTATAACCTCCATATGATACCATTCTGTCACGACCTACCTTCACCAAGATGAGGGAAGGGACAACAGATTTATAGACCCTTCCATCATCAAGTTGAAGGATAGATAATCACCCTAGAGACCCAACTTCAATAGGCCCTAGAGTGATGAATAGAACCAAGGGTATAGGATCACATGTAAAATAAAAGTAATTACCCTTTTTATTTAGTAAGATTGGGAGATAAGATACTAAATCCAAAACAACACCAAAAATGGAAGTAAAAGTAAATCCAAAACAATCCATTCCTAGATGCATGTTCCAATAATAAGTGCTACAAAAATATAGAAAAATCCAAAGGGAAGTACCAAAAGAAAAGAAAATTAACGTCAAAGGTCCTAGAATCCAAGCTAATAGGGTCTGACATGGTACTTGAAATCCTCCTGGAAACCTAAAAGTAGTTTTATATACGTAGGGTGAGTATACAGGTATACCCAATAGGGAAAACCAAAATCTCTCGTGCACAAGTTGGGAGACATTATAATGCCCCTTGAGAAAATGAGATATCCAAAGCACCTAGTAAAGAATCTATCCACCGAAATATCACCAAGGAACACTCCCCAAATAACGCAAGTCAAGTAAATTAATAGTAATAACACATCGATGTTTGGGTACCTCACACAACTTTCCCACTAGTTATTGAAGACATCCTACGCATTAGATCTCCCCTGCCATTCTCACCGTAGTCCCACTACCGCCCAAACAACAACCTTTTGGGCCCCCAAAACCACAAATACACCCACAAACACATGGGACTCCATAACCTCATGCAACCACGCCCGTATACACCTGGGACCAAACAACTATTGCCACACCCAAAGACACTTGGGCCTCATCCTCAAGACACTTAGGAACAAACTTCCCGCACACACCTGGGCCAACCACCACAACATACCCTACATAAAGAATCTTGGGCTATAATAAACCTTAGACCATCATAGCGTGCCCAAAGAGTCTTGGAATACTTGGAAAAGGAAGCAGAAAAGGAGCTAATAACCAGCTACTCATAGGAGTGTTGGGAAAAACACCCTCCCCCATGAAATGTGAGTGTTCGGAACGAAGTGATCAACTTGGTTTGGGCGCGAATAAGAAATTTAAGAACTAAATTATACATATAGTTAAACAAGAACTCATCCCAACCTAGGTGTTCCAAAACCAACCCATACACAAACACCCTCGTTACTATTCATTCATAAAAATCACAATAGCCGCAACCAAGTCACAACTCATTCCCGGAAAATAATTACCTATTGAACCCATTCTTTTTATCACATTAAATCAGTTCCATTTAAATAATTATCCACTACTGGGAAACTAACAGGAATAGACAAAATCCAAGGAAGGAAAGACTACCAAGTAGAAAATTAAGCATTCACACCTGATTCTCTTGTAAATTCACAACAACAAAAGGGATCTATGAGATCCCTCAAAGTACTGAAACCATAACAAGCCCTAACATATGACCCAAAATCCACAAACTAACAATTGAAAAATAGGGGATCTCATCCTCATCCATGTCATCTCACAAACATCAAGCATAACAACCATACACATTTCCAGAACAGAGCAAGAGAGTTTTCAGATTTAAACACACCATTCCTTTAGTTCTGTATTTTAGTTTGGTTAACCGGGGTGACCACACAAGGATTATTATCCATTAAGCACCCAATTAAATCAACTGAGTTTATGTGATTAACCAGTTTCCATGTTACATCCATTCAATCACATAAATATCCAAAAAAATAGAGTTTTATTAGTGTGCAATAAGGGACCACTAATGACCACAATTTTTAGTGGACATAAGCCCATACAATTCACAACATATAAGAAAAGATAAAAGAGTATAGTAGCATCATAAAAAACACCTCATCATTATTTGGAAACCATCTATTATCTTTGTTATGGTTTGGTTTCATCCATCCCCAAAAGAACATCATCATACCCACCCTACATGATACACAGTAAAGAGAGACGGAGGAAAAACCCTACCTGGATGATCAACGATCAGAGTTTTTCTCCTCACACCAATAACTGGGGATACACGACTTGTAGTGGAGGAACTTTGAGGACTCCAAGAGAAATTAGGAAAGCCTCTAGCATAGGCAAACCACAAACCTCAAGAAGGGGGACTCCAATACACCAAGGAAAGGAAAGAGACCAAGAAGAAGAAGGAATCCATGTGTGATAAAAGGTGAGATCCTGGAGTTACATGTTATGAAATATTGAACAAAATTAAAGGTAGATCATGGTTTCTCCAAGTGGTTGAATGGTTACACATGATGTAATTAGTTGTTATTTAATAATTCACATCGGATAGGTGGCCATAACAGCTGTGCGTTAAATGATTTCATTTAAAGAGAAAAAATGGGTCCTTTGAGGGTCTTCCCACTCTTAGGGGATTTAAAACATTATTTATGGGTCTATAAACTACCTAAAACCACTTTAAAAAGTTTAAAAGACTTAAAAGTGGCGTTTTAGGAGAACTGGGGAAGGAAAACCTAGACAACCCCTATGGCACTGATCAATGACACACCGATCGAGGACACACCCATCATTGACACACTGATCGATGAATCACTAATCAAAGACACATCGATTGGTTTCACTGATGGGTGACACCACGGTGACATCCTTCCACTGACATGCTGCCCTCTAGACTTACTGATGGAGTCCAGGGTACCCCAAACACCAGAAATTAGAAAAGTAATGGACTAGGAGGGTGCAAGACATTACAAAAACACATTTTAGAATAATTTTGTTATATTATAAACACATACCTACATTTATCACTAATAATTCCTTACATAACTTACCTAACACTCATTAAATTCCATTATTACCACTCA
This sequence comes from Viscum album, assembly GCA_963277665.1. Taxonomy (NCBI): domain Eukaryota; kingdom Viridiplantae; phylum Streptophyta; class Magnoliopsida; order Santalales; family Viscaceae; genus Viscum; species Viscum album. Next base: position 493,297,158 of record OY728159.1, on the reverse strand, counting down.
CCCACTATTCAATTGCAAGGAAAATTCCCTCTTTTTCACCGATAAAAGGTGCTCACTTACACCCAATTTAATCTACACTTATACGTAGAAATTTCCTTGAAACCTGACCATTTTAACTCTAATAGAATTCATTTACACATTTGGAAGTAATTTTTTACAATTAATCAGATCAATTCCTCCAATTCCATAAAGTCTTTCAGGATAAGACTCAAATCCTCAATGTAGGTAATATACACCCTTTAGTCTTTTATTATTTATCTTTATCATCAATACTACTAAAAATATTATAACCATATTAATATAAAAAATCAGTATCATTGGTATACTTAAATTTTATTATATTCTTGGTATAACCATTATCTATACCCCTATCATCCATTCGAAAAATGAAAACGTCACATGTGTGTATGTGCAGACTACAACCTCTATGAATGTTGTGTTTTGTTTTTCAACACCACCTTACATTCATGTTTATAAAAATTTATTTAATGAATAAATATTATATTTATTACATAATTATGATTCTATAAGGATAAATCATTATCTTCCTTTTTTTTATTTTTGTTTTTTGAAAAATGAAAACATCTCCCATGCGTACGTGCAGACCACTATCTCCATGGATGATGTGTTTAGTTTTTCATAACCACCTTACATGTATAGTTATAAAAATTTACTTGATTGATATATATGATATTAAGGAGTAATATATTCCATGATTATGATTTTATAAATATAAAAATATAGTTAATGATCATTATAAATTAACATATTAATATCAGTAAATTACCCGAAACAAGAGCATCATGGATTCTATTTTTTAAAACCACACCCATGAATTATATGGAATGAAAATGAGAATTCATAAATAATTAAATCCAAAATATTCTAATATATTTAATAATATATGAATGGTGATATTTTTATCAATAAATAAAAACCAACATCACCATTAATAAAATTTTATATAACAAACAAAATTATTAACACCGGATGATGAAAATACACTACAACTAAATAATATATATAGATAATGATTATCGATGAATAAAATAAAAGGTAACATATATGAATAAGGTTATGAAATAAGTGATTAATATGTTTATGTTTATTATGTTTTTCTAATATTAATTTTTTTATTGAGATATGTTCTATATTCAAAGTTCTATTTTTCAAGATTTATATTTTAAAATAATGTTTTAAAAATTATTTTGTTTATATTATGGAGAAAATTATATTTAAAATTAACTCATGACTTTATTTTTGATTAACTTTAACTTTATTTAAAAAATGTAAAATAAATATTATTTTAAATGTTTTCCATACTAATGAATTTCACACCACATTTTAATCTCTATTTAAGAAACTTTAACTATAAGTTTTCATGGGGTTTTAAATAAATTTAAATTCTATTTTATTTATATAATATTTTTTGAAAATGATATCAAATATATAAAGGGTATTTATTCTTCATTCTCAAAATAAAATTTTAATGCTCTTCTAAAGATATTTTTCATCTATGTAAACATTCTTTAAGGTTTATTATGTTTCAATAGGGATATGATCTAATGATACAATCCACTTTATTTTAATAGATATATTATGATCATGTTATTCCATTTAATGACCATATAAAGTATGGACATCATACATGATTATTATTGCAATATGGATGTCTATTGATTATAATGTAAAATTGATTATGAATTGTATTTTCATTCATTTATTTCATATTGTGAATGAATTTGACTTAATATAGTGATGTATGGGGGATGAAATTATATATATTCTTGATGAATTGGTATATCTCATGAGAAAAAAGGTTCATGTATTTGGTGTATGCCTTCCCATATATTAATACCACCTTTTCTTGATGCCTTAATAGTAAGGTAATGATATCTTAGAATGAGGCCATAGTGGTAAGATCATGATTCCCTAACACATGGGCTTTAAGGTAAGATCATAATGTCCTGGAACATGGACTTTATGGTAAGAAAATGATGTCTTGTTATAAGGCCTTGATTGTAAGATCATGATGTCTTGGTATAAGGACTTGATGGTAAGATTCAAATGTATGGCTTTATGCATTCCATCACTATGAAATCAGTTGTTATTAACTATGTGATTATTTATATTTCTATGTTATCCATGGATATATTTAATTCTCAAGTTATTTATTATATTTCACATTTATTTATTATTAACTATACTATATTTTTTATTCATTTTGTATCAATCATAGTTTCCATAGTATGCTTACCCTATTTGAGCATTTAAAACCACAATTTTATTTTGTTTCATTTCCCCAGGGTACCAAAAAGAGTTATTTGAATGAATTAAAAGATGTAATATAGGAAATGAGAGGGTTTTTAAGAAGTTCATAATACTGTGGAATAATGTTTCCAATGTATTATGGAAAACATGAATGTATCCAGTCTCCTAAAACTGTTCAATTATGTGATCCCTTGTGATGTGATCCCTTATATCTTGTATCAATGTAATAAAGTAACCACTGACTTTGGGTTATTAGATTCAGGGTTATACAAGGGTTTTAGGGTAATCCATAGAAATAAAGGATTTTATCAATGAGATTCATACATGGAAAAAGTACTGTTTTTTCTTATTGATGAATATCTATCAATAGTGGTGAGCTAAAATGAAGCATCACGATCTTCTCATCAAAGCCATCAACATTCATGAACCCGATCTAGGAGATCAAATATAGAGGGATTCCATAGGGGGTCCAACCTACTAGGAGGTAGGATATACTTTTCTTGTGATGGATGTGGACACATGGATATAAATTTATCTACTAGAAGAGAAGTATATAGATTTATAGTATATGAAACTCCAAAACATAGGTAGCACATAGACCATGGATATTCCCATGATGGATAAGGTGTCCCTTGTAGAGGCTTCCATGGAAGAGGAGTATCTTGGGATGGGTAACATTTCTATTCACTAATACCACTATCACCACTTGGTATATCATGATTGGTTTAAGGTGTATGTCAAGTCATAGGAAAAATATTGTGATAAATGGATTTGATTAAGTATCACTTGAGATGGTTCAAGGTATAATTTATGGCTTCTATACCTTATAAATTTTAGTCATTAATACTAGTTTGATTCATTAATTTCATACCATATATTTTATTCACAAACTAGAAATCCTAGTAGATCTCTTAGACTGACTACCTGGACCAAAGATTCCTATTAGTAGTGGTTATCTTCTCTATCACATCTATAATAAATGAAATCATACCCATGTAGGGATACATTCACTTTGAAAATGATCAGTATAGATACGATACCTTATTAAATCATACTTATCATGGATTGGTTATATATAATTTAGTATTGGGTATATTTTTTTGATGTGGAGTTATATATCATTGATAAGATGGGTTGAGGTTCACCTTTACCGATGAATGGGACCCAAGATAGGATGAGTATGTCCATCAATTAGAATATTGTAGATAATTACCATTTAGTTTAATAATGGAACTATATTCCACTGGTAATGCAGTGGATTATATTCCTATAATAGTATAGGAGTATGAACATGTTTTCTCAGAGAAATTTACAAGGTTCCCCCCTCATTGTGGGGTGGATTTTGGTATTGCTTGCAGCTCGAGACTATACTGATTTCTTTAGTGATTTATCAAATGACCCTGAATAAGCTTAGGGAGTTAAAGGTACAATTGGATAACCTCATGGAGAAAGGTTTTATTATACCTCCTGTTTTAATGTATAAAACTTATGTTATTTTAACTAAGTATGTGGTTGAGACCTTAAGGATTTGTATTTACTATCACTGCTTGAATCAGGTGATAGTTAAGAATAGATGACCTCTCCTAAAAATCAATGATATCTTCCATAAATTTAAAGGATCATAATGGTTTTAAAATATTGATCTTACGTCTGGATATCACCATTTAACGGAAAATGAAGAGGAAATATCAAATATGACATTTAGGAATATCTATGACCACTTTGATTTCTTAGTGATGTCATTCAGTGCAATGAATACCCCAAAAATGTTCACGAGAATCATAAACTAGATTTTCCAACTGTACATGGACTGGTTTATGATGTTATTAATTTAAAACATCCTCACTTATTATCAAATAGAGGAGGATCATACAGATCATCTAAGTATTATAATGGACATACTATGTGAGCATTTTCAATATGAAAATATCTTAAAGTGTATGTTATATATTTGAGACATTTATTTACTTGGATACAGAATTTTATAGGGTAGTATTGAAATTTATTCCATAAAGATTGAGGTATCAATGGCTTAAGATCCATCTAAAATAGAGTTCTAGGTGCACAGTTTCCTTGGGTTAATAGGATAATATCAAAGATTTGTGGTGAAAATATCCCATGTTGTAGATCCTATGAATAACATTACCTGAAAGGGTCTGCCATTCATTTGATCATATAATTTCTAGGAAGATAAATAATATCATAAATGAATATTAAACTATGCTACGATGTTGTATTTTCTTTATTAAGGAGTGAATTATGAGGTGTATTTTTATGAATCCAAGTTTGGGCCATGATGTGTGCTGATATAGAGTTGATATGTGATTGGTTATGATTTCCCACCACAATATCTTCCTCTCTTCTCCACCAAACTTCGTCACCTAGTTTATTCTTTTTCTTATGTTTTTAAATGAAAAATTTTTAGTCAATAAGCGTATATGAATTGAAGATAATTTTCTTGGATAATGATCCCTTTATACCTATGGCCTCAATGTCGTCTCTCATGAGACCTATCAATTAAGACTAATCTAATGTTAATCCTTATTTTTATAGAATGTTATCTACAGTTCTGGTCATTCCATTTTATACCTCCTAAATCTCTATGCTTTTGTTGGACCTTTTAGAAATTGTCTTCATCTCACTTGTTGTGTTTGATTTTTTGGATATCTCACAGGTTTGGTCCTATTTCACTAGACATATAAATCCTTGTGAACGATTCCTCCATGAAAGACCTTATTTTGGTTTGGAGCATAAATTCCCATCGGTGGTTTGAGATTGTTTTGGTGGGCATGAGAGATAGTGAATCTTGTTCCTAGGGTTTTTGTTTTACATAAAATTTCCCTATGGTTTACTGTGTGCTTTAAGAATATCCATCATCTAATTCTTCTCATGTGTGTTAATGATAGGTATTTTTTATGATGTTTTCCATCATTAATATGTGTTATTCATAGAAATAGGCACTAGGTTATAAGGTTTGGAGAGGGTGGAATGTTTGTCGGGGCTAGCGTGCAGTGTGTGATGGAAGGCGTGGTAGTCAGGATCTGTGTGTGATGTGAGAATCAATAAGTTCAATGAAATGACATGCGATGTATAGAGTCATCTAGTGGTAGATGGATTCAAGCTGTTGAGTGTGTTGGGAACATGGGTATCTCACGGACTTAGTGGGAAATATGTGTGATAGAGAGGATCTAGGTGGATGTGGTTAGAAATGGTATGTGTACATAGTGAGGTGCTAGTGAGGATCCAATCATTGGATACCATTGTTCATATTTTCATATATAGAAAATCATTGGATTTCTCTTAATTTACTTTGGCAGGATGTGTGGGTTATTTTCCTCTCACAAATTGGGATTAGTGTAAGTGGGTGATCCAGGTTGTGTTTTCAAGGATTTTGGGTGTTTTTTATGGGCTCTCATCTATCCCAATTTCTTTATGGGTGTGCATGTTGGTTTATCCTTATCTAAGTGTAAAAGGTGATTTTTGAAAATATAATAAAAAAGGATTTTTTTTCATGGCTTAGAGATTGTATAAGTTATGTTTTCCTTAGAGATGTAGATACATTATCATATTGGTGAGATATTTTTGCACTTCATAGATCACAAGTGCCATATGCATATATTTTTATAGAGGGATTTTAATTTGAGACAGAGAAAATGGTTAAAGTTCTTGTAGAACTATGATTTTGAGATTTTCTATACCCCAGGGAAGGGAAATACTATAGCCTATTACCTTGTTAGGAAATCTCATGGTTATCTGATATAGGATGTTTGTGAGAATTTGGATTCATTGTGGTAGGTATATTTGGAGGAAGGTGATACTGATTACCTCTAATTGAAACTACTTACCCTTACACTTATTTATTGAGTGATGGAAACCTAGCTTGGAGATATATATTATGAGTAAATGTGAGATCATATTCTAACTAAAGATGGATATAAGGTATTTTCTAAAGGTGGGGATCATATAATCTTATTTAAGGTGTGGATAGTGGTTTCATAATCGATTCTTGGGGAGTTATTGTGGGAGTTTCATACCACCCTATTAGAAGTGCATCATGAATTTATTAATATTTACCTAAATATTAAACATATATTTTGGTGGATAAGTATGAATATGGGTGTTTTTGAGTTTGTTTTTTGGTACCTCACTTTTTAGTAGGTGAAGGACGAGCACCGAGTTCCTTTAGGTTTAAGACAACCCCTATCTAGAGTAGAAGTGGGATAATATCTCGATGTATTTCATGAATGGACTTCCATGATTAGATAGGGTCACAAAAATTTCTTATCTAATTATTGATTAGTTTTAAAAGTCAGATAACTTATTTCCCATTCAGGACAAAGGATCAGTGGAGATCTTGGTATGTCTATATATAGAAGATATTTTATGATTATATGGAGTTCCCTTAATTATTATCTTATAATGCAATGATTATTTCATATCCTAGTTTTTGAGGAGTTTTTAGAAAGATTTTGGGACCCAGGTATGTTTGTGTATGAATTTTCACCCCTAAAAATAAGTTTTGGACCAAGAAGACCATCCATATTCTTGAGGATATGCTATGATATTGGGTGTTTAATTTTGGTAGGAGTTGTAATGATCACCCACCCTTATTAAATCTTTTATAAAAAATATATATCACTCTATTATTAGCATATTACCTTTTAGGGGCTTGTATGTGATACCTTTAAGGTAACCCTTTTCTAGATGAAAATTGGTGATCTATCTCTTATGGGGCCTGAGCTGGTGTGATTGATGATGGGGAAGGTGCAGGAAATCCATGAGATTATGAGAACAACTAAGAAATATTATAATTCCCATGATAATAGAATCTAGAGACCTTAATAATTTGAGTAGGGATACCATGTATTCTTTAAGGTCTCACATTTTCTTATTTTGAAATGGTTTGGATGAGGCAAAAAACAATCATGAAGGTCCATTAAACTATTCCATATTCTGATAAGAGTTAGTGTAGTTTTTTATTGACCAGATTTACCCCCATATATGGATTGGGTGCACAATGTTTTTTTCATGTCATACATGAGTTGATATGTTCATGATTCATCATATATTATCCACTAGGGTAAGCTATATTTCTAAGATGACATGAATTTTATGGAGTACCTATTGGCTATTAAGTATTTTTAGGAGAAGATACTTCATGGGTGAGTGATTCCCTTGGTTCATGTTTTATGACATCATGAGAACATTTAGGAGAGATCACGTGACCATGATATTCAACTGATAACTTAGTATCCTCACATCTTTGTGGTATTTGTTCTTTTAGGTGAAAAAATATTTAAAGTTAGGGAGGATGTAGAGACCCAAATTTTGTAATAATGACTTCGAAAATTTTAATAATATTTTAGAGGTGGTCATAAAGTTGGTTCATTTAATTTTATCATTCTAGGATTTTGAAAAATAAATATTATTAATAAATTTTATTTTTATCCATGAATATACAAACATTTAATAACTCTTAAATAGAATCCCAAATCAGAATTTTGACATTGTGATTCTATTTTAAGTTGGGTATTTTTCCTAGGAGTGATATAATTTTTATTAAAAGAATTCAAACCACAGGTCTATAAATTTATTATAATTAATTTAAATAAAAATAAATTATAATTTTTTTATGTCGTGTGAGGCAAAAAGGTGATGAAAATCCATGAGAGATGGAAAATTATCTTCCACATGGAGATGACATAGAAAGTTAAACATTTTGGTGGAGGATATATATTTTGGAGAGTTTACTTACCAATTATAAAATAATTAATTATTTTTTTAATTAAGGGAAATTAAACTGGTGTGTTATGATAGGAAATAAGGAAGGGAATAATTCCTCCCCTCACATATCTAATTTCGATCATTAAAAAGTTAGAGAGAATTTCATCTTCCTCTCATATTTTTTGTTAATAGAAATAAATTGAGAAAATCTTCTACCCATACACAATGAAGAAAAATCTATTCACGTTCTTCACGATGGAGGAAAAAATTACCACCAAGGATTATGATGTGATCATTAATCATAATCAGCAATGAGTTGGGACTTATTATTATTTTTGTGTTCAAAAAATTATTCACTATCTAAATCTATAATATTTTTAAGAAAGAATAACCAATTATAGAAATGATTAAATATAATAAAAATAATAATAAAATATCTTTTTAAAAAAAATGATATTTTAATATATTATTCTTTTTATTTCAAGGAAAACAAAACAAAGATAATTATTCTATCCCAAATATTTTTTTGTGAGACTAAAATTATTTAAAAAAATTATTTTGACATCAAAAGGATGAGGAAATGAAGGATATTGGATTAAATATTTTGAATAGGTTATTTTCCCAATTTAATAAGGAAATATTCGTTTTATACTTAGAATATAATTTATTTTTTGAATACGATAGCTTAATTATTTAATTATTTAATTACTATAATGGGATTAATATGGGATTAAAGCCTCTATATTTATCTAGAATTATATATCTATAACACTCCTTGGTTTATTTTTTATCAAATTTTATTCATGGTGTTGAATAATAATAGAAATATTATTTATCTTTGATAAAATTAAATCTTAAATAAATTAAATGATAATAAAATATTATTTTTCCATTGAGAGATTTTTCATTATGAACAACAAATTTATTCTTCTACTCTACTTTAATTCTTTGAAGAACCCACACATGATCCTATTATTGGGTGGTTAGGTATCCCTATGACCACCACCTTCTAAAATTTTATTCTTCCATTCATCATGCTCGAGTTCAGTATTGGTTTCAAGATGATATATTGGAGGAAAACCAAATAATCATGGGTTTGGGTATATAAAAATAAAAAAAAGATGAGTTTTAGATCTAGATAATAGATCATATGGTCATAAATGGACTAGATGATGATGGATGTATGAAAATCATCCTAGTGAGGTGATATAGAGACCCCATGGGGATTGGAGTTAGGTTGTACTAGTATCACAGTTGGTGGTAGATCCATCGAGTTTAGTATTGGGTTTATGATGCTATATTGGAGGAAAAGTAGAGAACCATGGGTTTAGGCACCTGAAAACCAAAAATAGACGAGTTTCATATGTATATCAAAGAAAATGTGGTAAAAAATGGACTAAATTATGATGGATGGATGAAAATAATCCTAGTGTGGTGTGAAGGAGACCCCATTGGGATTAGATTCAGGTGATACCAACATCATGGCTGGATACAGAGGAATTGATACATTTCTTGATGTTTTATGCATTAAAGGTTCACATTTTTTGACTACACATTGTGTAGACATATAGGATACACTCTATGTAGTCTATGAGCTATGATTATTAGCTTTTAATATTTTATAAATATCATAAACCATGTGACTCTACGTCACATGCTGTGTATCTTGAAACTGTATACTTTGGAATGTAACCACATACATGACGAGACAATGAGATGGACCCACATGACATGTACCTCCATTAAACACTATATAAATCAATTCAGGTAGATTGTTATATATAGGTTTTACATGCTAATATCACTCAAATTATACATGTTGGGTATTCTATAGAGACACCTTATATAAGTACTACACACCGTGTACTTTCCATAGACACTATTTACTTTACAATATGTCATGTATAGATGACAATGCTACTCGGTATATACCAAGAGTTCATGTCGACCAAATTGAGAACCTCACCCTCCATGTACCATAGGTACATGATGTGTACCTATATATATGACATAGATAGGTGGTGGAAGTACATGACTATCCCTTATCAAGAGATATACACTCCATTTTCCCCAATGGATATGCTGTTTACTAGGATCATATAGTATTATCCATGTTTTCTCAGCTAGGAACTGGTTTTGGACACACAAGTAGTTCATCTAGATTATCCTTCTTTGTAGAGAACAACTGTATGATCCTATTAGTCATTAGAGGCTATTCATTCCATTTTTTGGGTAGTTTCAGGATACTAGCTCTGATGAAGAGATGATAAGTGGTGGGTAAGCTATTTAAGGTGGACATAGAGTTAGGTACTACCCCATGTGTTGGGGAAATATTCTCTACGTATGGGGTTTAGGTACTCCCCAAACAATATACATGATAGGGAATGATCTCCCATATCACTGATAGAGTTCAGGTACTCCCTTATATATTGGGATAGGGTCCTCCATCACTGGATTTAGTACTCCTCCATGTGTTGGGAAATGATCCTCCATCCATGGAATTGGTACTCCCCCATATATTAGGGAACAATCATCTATAAGGGATAGGTACTCTCATAATCAATATCCATACTCCTTAATGAGGTGTAATCCCCCACCATATATATTAAGAGGTGGATTTGAGGTTTCAAAAATTATGATGCTTGGTTTTAGTGATCTAGGTTGATCAAATACATTTAATCTATTAATCCTAGAGATCTGATCTATGTGGAATGATGAACTACTTAAATTTGGTTGTCCATTTTCCCTAAATCATATATGGATACTTTATGTTGATATAAATGACTATTTAGATTTCCCCCTATATTTTTGGGGAAACCTATTGCGTATATTTATACTCACCCTAGGCTTTATGCCCACAAATTTTGTATCTTTGAAGTTGAAACATAGTTTACTGTTAGACTTGGAGTTTGAAGAGATGGTGGAGCTGGTGAAGCTAGAGTATAGAGGATATTAGAAGTGCTTATTGTTGGAGGTGATCATGTCATAGTGTGGAGGTTTTATCCTATTGTTTGAGGATGGTCTTTGTCATTGGATATTGAGTTTTTTTCCATGTTTACAAATTTTTGGTTGTATTTAATTGTTGGGATATTATTCTTGGTTACATGCATGATGAAATTTATAGGGTCTTTTATTCATGGGATTGTATTGTTATATATTCTATAATGGATATGCGTAAAGTTTTATGAGTTTATAGGATATGGCCGCTTATATATGTGACATTCCTTATTAGTGATTATCGCCCACAATTAAACAATCGGAGGTAGTCTTGGGGTGACACAGTCATCCAATTGATATCCCAAGTGGAGTCATAGGTGATGGGTATATATCTGCTAATGGGCCAGGACTATCAGGTTTGGGTTGAAAAAATTGGACCATTTATGAATTGGACATGGTCAGACCGACCCTAACCTGATTTGTTCATTAATTGGGACATAAAAAACCCTATTTAATAATTAGGACTTGAAAAAAAGCATATCAGGAATTTATATATTATTAAATTAAATAAATTTTATATGTAATAATATTTAATAAATATAAACATTACTACATTTTATATATAATAATGTAAACATTAGTATTTTAACATTATCTATATATATAATAATCTTTAATAATTATAAATGTTATTTATATATAATAAATAATCATTATTATTAAAATTATTTATATATTATAATATTTAATAAATATATTTGTTAATACATTTAAAAAAATACAATTATAATATAGTTTAACCAAGAAAGGTCGGTTGCTTATCAGGTCAGTCATTAAATCCCGAGCCCAACCCTATTATTAATAGCGATTTTAAATTTAGACCAATTTAGTAATTAGGATTAAATAATCAAGCTCTAATATACTTTTTATTAGATGGATATTATCAGGCTGAGCAGGTCCCTAGAACCATGTACAAGTCTAGTCGGTTTGGGTTAATTCAAATGGATTTTAGTATCTCCATTGGTAAAAGGGTTTTGTCATAACTAACACCTTTACTTATCTTAAAAATTTTAATAACCAATATTTCTTTATAGGTATTCACTTTAAAATTAATTTCCATATTTTCTTGAATATACATTTGGACCTAGTTATTTTTACATCAGTTAGTCATTCTACTAAAATGCAGACTTGATTTTGGAACATGGAATCCATTTTTATGAATTTATATTCACTTTCCATTTAATCTCATTACCATTTTCTATTTCTATGTAGGATAAAGATGAATTATTCTTAATTAATTTTATATCACCAATATATTTGATTATAAAACCATCTATATTTGGTTTTATCTTTCATAAGCAGTATGTGTCTCTGAAACTTTCTTTTTCCTGAGTTCTTAGGGATCTTGTTCCTATTCCAACTTATTATGTGCCTTGATCCTTAACTTTATCAAACTCTATCAAGACTCCACTATCTCAAATAGTGATGTTCTCCCACTCATATATATAAAATATTTTACTTGACTATGACTTTTCAATCTAAGGGATCAATGTAAAATCCTTAGTATCTTCAGGATAATTCACATAGATATATTTTGTATTTTTTTCACTACTAGAAAAATAACCTAATACAATGGTTTTTAGCCACAGTTTGTATAAAATATTGATATATGTTAGCCTATACCAGTGGTTTGGATGAACCATTTGTATATCCCCCAATTTTTTTAAATACCTATACCAATGGTTCTAGAAAACCATTGGTATAGGTTAGACCATTATTTATGTATTTTTATATATAATAGTAACAAATACTTCAACATTTATAATTAAATCTATACATATGTATATATATTTATCAAAATAAATACACAAAAATGGTTGTAGGTTAGTGCTTAAGTCATTGAATAATAATGGAGAGGTCCTGGAATCAAAACTCACTATTGTGTTTTTTATATAGTACCTATGTCAATCGTTTGGAAACACCATTGGTATAGTTATATATAAATGGTTTAGTCAAACCATCTATATAAACCTATACCAATAGGTTTAAAAATAAAGTACCATAAAAACATCAATATAGGATATACCCACATTTTTTGAGCCTATAACAATGTGTTTAAACTATTGATATAACTTCCATTTTAATTAGAATTGATATAATATTATTATAAGCACTAGAATTAACAATCAATTTTTTCCCATGAGTTGCCCCCATTGGAAACCCCTCCGAGGAAAATAGTGAGGATGGGAGTGACCCAAAAGTCCCACCTCCAATAGGCCCTAAGTTTTCAACTATCACCAGGGGTATAAAAGATGAAAATGGAGACATTAACCTTATATATCCTAGGAATAAGGTAAGAAAACTACCAATAAATACCACTATATAAATATAACACCACCACCATCCCATAATGCATGAAATTTAATATTGATATAAGTCTCCAAATGAAAAAATACCAATTTAAATCTCCAATATCAGAAATAACTCAGTAGCTCTAAGCACTAAACTAGTAATTTCAAGGAAAAAACAAAGGAATACATTCAACATCTCTTATGATATAGGTTTTAATTTAGTGACGCTTCAAGAGGGGGATACCTACACCACTCCTAAAATCATCTCCCCTTCCCTCTTCCCTAATTATCCCCCTTGCTTCCTCCTCTCCTCCTTCCCTCTCACTTTCTTTTACTGGTTTTCCTTTGTTCCCATTTTTCCTCCTCCGAAGGCCTGTTCAGTTCTATTTTTGGTATCAACTCCTTATTGAATCCCATTAGCTCTTCCACTGCTCTTTACTCCTGGATACCATGTTTCTGACCCCATCTATCCTGGATTGCTGGTCTTCCCGAGGAGGTTTGGGAGGTGTGGGTTGGGTTGCATCGGTGTTCCAGGAGCTCGGCCTATGTTTGATTTTGTCCTCTCGCGGTTTTCTCCTTGAGGGAGGATGTTTCTTCTTTAGTGGGATTATAGTGTGTTCTTCTTGTGGAGGTGATTTCAATAACTGGGGTTGGTGGTTCTGGTGAGGTTTTACTTGTGGAGGCCCTACCACTTTAATCTCTTTCCTAGCTTCTTTTCCCTTTGCTGCTCTCCAGGTTGGTTCGCTGCGGCGGGTTCATAGAGGCTTTGGTATGTGATGGTTATTCGGTCTCCAGAATTATAGGAGACATGCTATCATTGGCTTCAATCCCAGCCACGGTGGTTATCATTTGGTGATTCATGATATTGGCATAGTGGCATCCTCGTTTTTTGTCTCTGTTTGGTTTAGGTGGTCAGTTATGGTGTTTCGGGCATCGATGGCAGTGGTTCACTGGAAACATAAATGATTATTTGTTTTGGATGATTCTAGTGTTAGGGGTGTGTACTGAGTTCATCGTTGTGATAGCTCATAGAGGCGCAGACCGAGGATGAAGATGATCTAATTTTCGCAGCCCATGGTTTTCGAGATGCGACTTGGTGGCATGATTTTGGTTTGAATTTTGATTTTGAATGCTTTACAGTTGTTGTTTCCAGTTGATGGTGATGTGGCAAATGCTGTTTGGTGTTTTCAAATTTCAATTTTTTTTATCGTGGGTTAATTTATTCTCAGGTATATGACTCATCTGGGATGTGGCCCAAGATGGTGAGGAGTTGTTTTAATTTTGAAGTTGGACAATGTTTTTGTCATTTTGTATCTAGTTTTTTGGTGTATGTGTGGTGAATGGCTATGTAAGCTCACACTTACCCAAAAAGTGTTTTATCAAAGTAATAAACAAATGATTAGAGGGAATTCCAAGATCAGTCTCCAAATACCCCTGGAAACCTAAAAAACAATTTATATATGTGTTGAGGGTGAGCATAACATTTATACCCAACATGATTATACCCAAGATATATTAAGAAAATGTGAAGGAATCATACTAATGCTCTAGTAAATAAATAACATAACCAATAAGCACCTAATAGGATAATAATCACTCATCCTCACAACAAATTTCTCACCAAGTAACACATAAAATTTTGTAAAATAATATCAAAGTATATAGTCAAAGGCACCCTATAACCACTTCCACATTGGTTTTACACTATCATGACCCCACATCAAATGATGTGTGCTCATCCCTCACATATTCATCTGCATTCTCAACCAAGTCCCTTGTATCATGGGAATCCAACCCCAACATCATCATCCAAGCCCCCATCCATATCATGGGCTTCAAACCACATCATTGTCAACCAAGCCCTCTATAAATAGGAATTCAATTACACCATCATCAACTATATACCACATATCCAGTATAATAGGGTATCATGAACATGAAGGACATCAACCTCATACCCTCCTCCTCCCATTCATGACCCCTCTATGTATCACCATGATCATATACCACCACCAACTATCTCATACTACTTTTAATGGGAGAACATGGAAGAGGGAGTAGTTAGTCATCCATACTTGACAACCTAGATTCTGGGGAAAACAACAAGATCAAAAAACCTTTGAACTTTAGTATAAATACACAACTTGAGTGAGATGAATATAAAAATCACAAGGAAATAAAAGTATAGTAGTCACACATAGGCCTATCCTATGGGTTCACACTACCCAACCACTATCGAAGCCCACAATAATTACCACATCATCATTGCCACATGTCATCACATCTTACACCTATACAAACCAACCTAACCTCCTATAAACACATAAACCAGACACAACAACCATTATAGATTACCATTTCAATCAATTAGTTAACTATTATAGATTTACTAATAAACAATTTCTTAAAGTTAATTATACCATTCATTTCCATCCCATTTCACATTACTAGTTTTTACTATTTCAATCCATATTCCACAACTACTATGAAACTAACAATCCATCCCACAACACATACGACTACCAATACATTAATCACCACACCTCTCATACCATTATCAACACCATAACCCATCCATATCATAAAAAACCATCATACTCATAACATCAACACCAAACAACTAAATCCCCGTAACCCAATACCCTTTACACAAATACTAAACACAACTATTATAATAAAACAAACCCAAAAATCCTTACAATTACCAACAATAGAATCAAGAACACAACCACATAAAATCATCATATTTTATCAACCATTTACTTTATAATTATTAGTCTCAAACATGATTTTTTGTTCTTAAACCACTCTAGCATGGGTGAAAACACAACCAATCCATATTTTCACATAATCAGGTCATTACCATGTATAAGTATTTAGCCTTTTAAAAGAAGGTGATATGAACAAAAAATTCCTGTAAGCTATAAGTTATTACAAAAATAATCAAAATTTTCCAATAAAATATAAATATGATTCATCATCATTATTAAATAAAAAAAACATAGTAAAGAACATATGAATTACTCCCCTTACATTATAATTTACTTATGTCTAGTTAATTATCTTTCATAAAGTTAATTTATACAATCACCCAATGAAAAAAATCATGATAATCCCATAGTGCACACCAATTAAAAGAGAATAATTGAATACCCCACTTAGATTAAATATTTCTAAATCACTATAAAATAAAAGATGATGAAAATATGATTACAATATTGAGATCACATGAGGAGAATCTTTAAAAACCCAAATCACAAGGATCATAATAAAAATTTTGGTACAACATCACCTGAACTAACTAATTTCAAAACCACAAACTTATTTGGATGAGGAATAGATTGAAAAACTAGAATGAGAAGATAAAGGGATCAACTTCAATCACTAATTATAAAATTTCTAAAGTTAGGAATAAAATCCAAAGAAGAGGGGCTGAAAGAAGTATTAAGGACACACATAGGTCACCTAATAATTGATAGATTAGATGAAGAGTGATGAGTTTAAAAGGGGTTTTCAAATTTATTCCTAGTATAAATTTAAAGGACCACAACATAGTATTACTAGATACACTATAATAAATAGGGTTTTCACCCAAAACTATGTAACAACCCTTCTTACTACACTGAAACTAGCCTTAGTCTAAATTCCCTTTGAATTTCACATCCAGGACCCTTCCATGTCTCCCTATATCCTAAAAAACCATAGTAGGGCTATGAAATAGTCCAAGGGACCATTTTTTAGCTACCCCTAAATCAGTAGAGATAAGGGGAATAAACTCTTATAACCCTATAATATAGGTCTAACCTATGTTATATACTGTCAAATCCTAAACTAGGCTATGAAATGATATTATCACTTCAAAAAAATGACCCTAAATTCTCTAGAACCACCAAAATCCACCTATCTAGCACTCCATGTCATAGATCACCTCCACATCATAGTCTTTACAAAATTAAAAAATACACCAAAACTAGTCATCCCAAGACTCTATACCATAAACCCTTAACCATGTAGTAATCCCAACCCCTATAGTGTAGCTTTAGGCTCTACACTGTAGAACAAGTTCTCTAAATTAAATCTCATACCAAATCCCACTTTCCTCCCTCAAACCTCTTCCTAACATCTCCAACACCCAAAAAACACCAAGTAATGAACTAAAAAGTTTTGGGTCATTACATTAGATACCTATCAAATGATTCTCATCCTCAAGGATCAAAACCAAACCTAGTAGATACCTCTCTTGGGAGATAACTCTCAAACAAGGATGAATCTACCAACCAAAACACACAAGAAAGGGAAAAGAGTAATTTCATAAACCAACACCAATAAAAACATTACATTGTCAAATAAAAATAAAATTCAAAAAAACTTAGAACATTGAGAGCACATATGAAACCTGAACTCCCTTGTATTCTCCTCTAAGACACCATACGTCCACAAAATATAAATTAACGAGATAGTTAATCCACACAACACCTTCTCCTGATGATCCTAAATCTTGACCAACCTCTATAAAAACATCGCATCATCCTAGATATATAACTCTACCAAATAAATGTTTTGGGGGTCATAATGAAGACATTGATGAATATAGGTCATGTGGAAGATATCATAAATTAGGTCTAGTTATGGAGGAAGCACCAACCGATATTCCACCTCACCAACATGCTCTAATACTTCAAAAGGACTAATAAAACAGGTAGATAAATTTATTCCTTGATGGTAACTACTAAAATTAATGAGGGGAAACCCTCAAGAATACATGGTCTCCAACATAGAACTCCAATAGTTTCCTCATCAAACCTGCATATGAATTCTAATGGTCCCACACTACTTTTTTCCATTATTGAACCATATGGATATTCTCCATTGTGTCCTACACTAAATTTGAAACAAGTAATGATAACTCCTCATCCTCATTCTAGTATAATTAAGATCAAAAAGTTCTCTCATACAACACATTTAATGGATCCATGCCAATGGAAGAGTGATAAATATTTTTTTTAAGAAAACTCAACCAAAGGTAGATTCTTTACCCATGATCCACCTAAATCAGAGAAATAATATATTAAAATATCTTCCAATATATAGATAGTATAAATCATATACCATCCATCTAGGGATGGAAATCAGTGCTAATTCATAACTGAGAGCTAAATGAATGCTACAATACTCTCCAGAATCATGAGGTAAATAGAGGTCCTGATCAGAAATGATGGTCCTAAGTAACCTATAATGTTGTAAAATCTCTTATATATATATTTCCTTTCTAGATAACCCATGACACTAAAATCCCTTATCATCCAAAATTTGGATGAATTTATCAACCGGTCCATAACCACCCATATAGCATCACATCCTCCTTAATACTAATGAAATCCCATGATAACGTCTATATAGATTTCCTCTCACTTCCACTCGAGGATATATAAGGATTATAATAACCCACTAAAAACATGGTGCTTTTCCTTGACCTATTTTTAGATTAGACACCACTCTATGAACTCTACGATAGACTCCTTTATCCCTGACTACTAGAACTAACACCTTAAAGAATGATACATCTTGTATACACTAATATGCACCACCATTAATGAGCTATGAAACTCAAGGATAACCTCCTCACAAACCTTTGGAGGAACAAAAACACTCCCCTAAAACACCATATAATGACAATCATCCTCCAATAATTCCTCTAGATAATTTTCATAAAGAACATATCCCCACATCACCTCAATCTTAGATTATCCACACTTTGACTCCTCCAACCACTACATCAAGGATGATTAAACTATCATTTGAAATAGGAATCCTATACCATCGATCTCCTCTACATTAATATGTACCATTTACAACTCCTCTATTACACTATAAGAATCTCCATACCCCAGAATGATTTCTCCCCACTTCTTCCTACTCAGTGTATATTCCACAAAAGTTTATTTCCCTAGGGTATATAAGATCTCAAAGTCATATTTATAGAGAAACTTCATCCAATGCCACTATCAAAAATTCATATCCCACTAAGATAAATCATACTTTAGGATATTTTGATTTATTAAAACCAAATAGCATTCACCAATGAGGTAAATCCACCAAAAATTCATTGAAAAAACTATTTCCACAAACTTCAGATCATGGGTGGGATAGTTATGTTTGTGAATAAATAATTTCATAGAACTATAAGAAATCATTACCTACTAATAAATCAATAAAAAACCAAGTAAAATATGAGAATCATAAAAAAATACCTCAAATGTTACTCCTTCCTTTAGTAACTAAAGCATTGAGGCACTGATTAGATTCTCCTTCATGTAGTCAAAAGATTCCTAAAACTGATCAGTATAAATGAAATCCTATTACTCCGTGGATATGCCCATTAATGAGTTTACAATATGAGATATGGAAAAAACAAACCTTTTATAATATCCCACAATAACAAGGAATCTACAAACCTCTACTATATTCTTGGGTGCTTCTTAAGAAATAAATACCTCAATTTTTGATGGATCCAATACCATTCCTTATTAATACAATGCATGTACAATGAAATTAACCTCATGTATCCAAATATTTCAATTGTATAACTTTACATAGAGTTTATGGTGTCATGGAAATTATAAGATAACTCTAATGTTCTCAAAATTTTCTTCCTATGACTTCAATTATATGAGGAGTTCATCGATTAAGTCCACTAAAAACTGGTCCAAAAGCTCATGAAACATGAAGTTCATGAGTCCCATGAAAATAAAAAGGGGTGTTCATGACACCAAATGACATGACCATGAACTCAAAGTTACCATAACGACATCAAGAATATATCTTTAGGATACAATTTTCCTTTACTCTCATCTAGTGTTATAAAAACCAAAGATAAACCTTTGAAAACTAGCTAGATACCTTAAACTAGTTTAACATATTATCAATCCTCATAAGAGGTAACAATTATTGAATGTTACCTAATTTAACCTCTAGTAGTACACACATATCCTCATACCATTTTCTTACTTCTTGGTGAACAATAAAGTATAATCCCATGATGACACAATGGGTTTAACAAAACCTTCATACAACAGATATTTTATTTGAATTGTCATTTCCTATAACTCCAATGGTTTTATCTGATAAGGATCCATTGAAATATATGAGGCACTATGCTGTAACTAGATCCAAAACCAGATATCACAATTTGGGGGTACAACTAAAAATTACTTGGTAAACACATTTAAGTACTCAATAATCATAGGGATTTACACTATTCACTATTTTGCTGATCCTAATGTAAACTCTACCAATTGAGATAAAAAAGGGTTCACATGCCTACTTCCCCTATGATAATACCACTCACTAACAAACACCACACCCTGGCCTCCCACATTAGAAAAAATGACTCTAAAAAAAATCAATCTATAACTATACACATGAAACACATCAAATATATGAAAAAAATGGAATCATATGGATTTTAAAAAAGTAGAAATAAATCCCCCACTAACTAATGTTGATCTATCATTAGTTCACAACCCTTACCCACATCAAGGAAACAAGTCTAAACTACAAATACCATAGTCAACACCAGGGGAAATGGAAGCCTCTATACCTTTATTCTTAAGTATTTGGATAGGGTGTCCATAAAAGAGGAGTGAGAAGATATAAAATCAAATATGAAACAAGATAAAGTAGATAACAAGTTGACCATAACTTGAATTATCTATGGTACCTTTGGTGCTAGCACCTCCGTAGTGTGAAACTAACCACACCCATATTTACTAACTCTCTCCTAATAACCACCACCATGAAATATCTCTATTCTAGGTCCCTAAGGATGGGGAACATCACTTGGATACACCCTACCTACTCCATCTCATCTTGGTTAAACATAATTTGGTAGACTGGGATACTAGTAAGGCCTTAGAGTTAACTGTTTCTATAGGGGAATATAGGGAACTAGGAATACCATACCATACTAACCTCCCTAGGTGCTTAGGCATTAAGATAAATGATAAACATATCCACCATAGAAAAAAAACAAAAGTGGATAGATCTTTGTAGATTCATGGGAACTGATGGACCCCAAGAAGTACAAAACATAATACTGAGGTCAATTCATAACTGGTTGCAAACTTGACTACCCCAACATCTAAGATCCCCCGTCTGAATTACAACTCCTTAAAAGGATATGTTGGCCTCCCTCTTGAGGAAATACTTCTAGAACATGAATCTACTAGATCCCTACAACATTATTCTACACTTATAAATACATCGGAAATGTAAATGGAGTGACTGCACATCTGATAGATGGATGCATCACCTATTCAAGATAATTAAATATATTCTTCCCATCAAGAAAGATATTAGGATAAATGAGAAGAAGGTCCTTGAATTTGACCCGAGATCCTACAAACCAAGTATCCCATACTAAAGGGAGATAAACTCCTACAACTTCACTTCCTTCATCACTAAAAATAAGAAATCTTCACAGAAATCCCTCCAAAAATCATCCCATGAAACATATGGCTCCTTACACTCCTTGTGATACAAGATCCACCACTGATGACATGCTACACTTATCTGAATAACTACAAGTAGAACTTAATACCTAACCCAATCATGAATCATACTAAACAAAAAGATCCTTTAGACAGTGATCAGTATCTATATTAGATATTTTTACTTCATACTTCATCAGACTCTGATAATAAAACCCAAATAATGTAATCAACCAAAAACCATTCTCCTTGATCAGATCAACACTTCGATGATCAACTAGGTCATCTTGCTACACCTCATGGATCTGAGGTACACACAAGTGACATCCTAGAGTCTTCTTTACAAGTATATAAGGAAATATTAAAATAATGATATCATGGAATTTTATTAAAATTATTTTAATTAGGTTCATTTTAATTTCCCTAAGATCACCCCATTCATTCAGAATCATAAAAAAGCATGATACATCTACCCCATCTAGGTCTCTAACCCATAATAATAATCACTTCACTTAGTATAAAAACTAACCCTATGGTCTATGTATTAGATCATAGGAGGACCTAAAATCCTATACCATATCTAGTCTCCCTTTTTTATATCACATACTAGGTTTAAATGATATTATTTCCCTAAAAACCCATGTAGTACTCACTAGTTCCTAACTCCATTATCTTTCCTAAATCTCAAAAAAACCTTTGATACCACATTTTCATGAACCAAAACTATTAGAAAACTTTAATTGTATGGTAGTGAATATGAGAGTGACCTCTTAGGCCCACCCTGTATAGGCCATGGGTTGAAAACTTGAACCGAAGGTATAAAAAATAAAAATGGAAGGAAATACCATTATATATCCTAGGTACAAGGAAAGAAAAACACTAATAAACACCACTATATATATATAAAATAACCACCATACCATAATTCATGTAATTAAATATATATATATATATATATATATGTCTCCAAATTAAATAATTATAAAAGAAAAATCATACGGTAGGGACACCTCAACAACTCCAAGAATTGAACTAGTAATGCCTAGATTGGTCTCAAAACCCCTCTTGGAAACCTAAAAAATAGTTTATATATATATATATATGTCAAGGTGATCATAAAATGTATACTTAGTAAGACTATACCCAAGAGATCTCTTAAAAATTTGGAGGAAGTAGACTAATGCTTTAGTGAATAAATAGAAATACCAACAAGCACCTAATAGGTCAAATGTAACCCATCCTCCCCATATAATTATCACCAAGTAATGTATCGAATATAGTAAAATAATATAAAAGAATATATTCAAAGGTTCACCGCAATATCTTCCCCATTGGTTTACCACTCTCATTCCCCAACATTAAACATACCATACTCATCCCTCCCATATATAACAACATCCCCAACTAATTCCCCCACATAATGGGTATCTAACCACATCATATTCTGCTAAGAACCCCACATCACAAGCATTTAATTATACCATTGTCAACCATATAAATCATATCCAATATAGTAGGGTATCATGAACATGAATGGCATCAATCCTGTTCCCTCCTCCTCCTATACATGGCCCACAATATGTATCACCACTATCACATACCACCACCAGCTATCTCATAATACCGATGAAGGGAGTGTGGGGAAGAGGGGGTGGTCATATATCTACCCTCACCAGCCTTTATGTTGGGTAAAATACTTGGAACCCAAAACCTTTGATTTTAGATTTAAATAAATGACTCAGGAGGGGTGTATTTTGAAAATTTAAGGAAATGAAAGTATAATGTCCACACAAAAGCACATACTATGGGTTCAAATCATACAATCACCTCCAAATCACACAATAACTACCAAATCATCACATACACATTCTACCATCACTTCTACCTATACAAAGAAACTTAACCACCTTTAACCATGTAAAATAGTCACAATGACCATATCATATTCCCATTTCAATTAATTAGTTAAATATTTCATATTTACGAATTACCAACAACTTAAATTTCTTTATTACATTCATTTATAGACCATGTAAAATTATTAGTTTTACAATTTCAATACACATTTGAAAACAATAAAGAAACAACCAATCCATTATATAACACATAAAAACACCACCACATCAATCAACAAAACTATCATACCCCTTCTAATACCATAACCCATTTATCTAAAAACAAAAACCTTTATATCTATTCCATCAATTCTAACCAACAACAGTCTTGTTTCCCAACAACAATCACTACAATACAAAACATATCCATTATAACATAGCATCGCCCACAAATCCTCACAATTACCAACACTAGAATCAAGAACAAAACCATGCACAATCACCATATTTCACCAACCATTAACTTTATAATTCATAGTTTCAAACATTAAATTTTGTTCTTTAACAACTCTAATAAGGGTAACAACACAACCAATCTAGATTTTCACACAACCAGTTCATTACTATATATAATTATTTAACCTTTTACAATAAGTTGAGTTCAAAATTCAATTTCATAAAGCTATAAGTTATCATGAAATAAATCATAATTACTTAATAAAAGAAACATACAATTCATCATCATCAATAAAAAATAGAAATTTAGTAGATCAAATTTTAATTACTCATATTACCTCACAATTTACTTTAGTTTTGTTAATTATATTTTATTAGGTTAATTCATACCATTTAACAATAAACACAAAATAATGATAATTTTATAGTTTACACTAACTATATGTGAGTTCTCAAATCCCATACCCAGATTAAATCTTCCTGAATCGATGTATAAGAAAATATGAGGAAAATATGGTCACAAGATCATGAACACACCATGGGAAGCTTCAAAAACCAAGATCACAATGATCATTATAAACCTCTAACCAAAAATTCACCCGAACAACCCGCACCCACAACCACAACCTTATACAGTTGAGGAAGAGAGATAAAAGATAAAAGGGTAATAAAAGGGAATCACCTTGGATCATTAATGATCATTCAACTAAAGTGAGGAATAAAAACCAAGGAAGAGGGGATAAAAGGCCTATTAGGGATGCACCTAGTCTCTTAAGAGTTATTAGATTGGATTAAATATTGATGAGTTTTAAAGTGGTTTTTTAAATTTATACCTAAAAAAAATTTAAGGGACAATGGTGCAATATTATTTCCTACACCGTAACAAATACATTTTCACCCAAAACTACAGTGTAACCCATATCACTACATTATAACTTTCCTCGCTCTAACTTCCCTTCGAATTAAATTATGAATTCCCTACTATATCTTCTTAGATTTTACAAGCTTAGGGTAGGTCTATGGTGTAGTCCAAGGCACCATGTTATAGTACCCCTAAATTGATATAGATAGGGGGTATCAACCCCTATAATGCTATGGTGTATCCTCAATCTATAATAGAGACACACAACCCCTAAACTAGGTTATGAAAAAAATTAAAGCATTGCGGTGTGGTGACCCTAAATTTGATAGAACCACCAAACTCCACCTCTATGCTGTAACCATGGAAAAATTAGAAGAGCCACCAAAAATATTTGTCCCAAGAATCTATGCCATAAGTCCTCAAATACACATCAAGCCTAACCCATATAGTGAATCCTAAGGCTCTATGTCACAAAAATATATCCTCCAAATAAAATATTATCCCAAACCCTTACCCTTCATCAGATATCTTCCCAACACCTACAACACCTAAAAAACATCAAGTAATGGACCAAGAACACTAGTACAAAACATGTTTTTTATGTCAGTTTTTTTATATTTTCAAAATTGGGTTTTGAGGTGAAAGATTTAAAAGAAATGTAGTAAATATAATTTTAACTTTATTCATTAAAACCAACATTAAAAATGTATTTTTTATGATTTTTCACATCAGGTTTTTAAAAGTGACGTGAAAATGAGATTTAATATCTGTTTAAAAAAACCGAGATTAAAATCTATTTTTCACATTGATTTTTATAAAATCGACTTGAAAAATCATTTTTCATGTCAGTTTTTTAAAAAATTATGTGAAAAATATGTTTTGAAAAAAAATTATTTGACACTGTAGAACCATAAATATAGTTTTTTTATATAACCAATAAGAACAACTATTGTTTCACAAGATAAAATAAGCATTTTATAGTTATAGAGTTGAAAAAATAAATATCCTTCAATGATATATTGAAAATAATTAAAAAATATTTATTACAATATCATAAAAATGTTAAATGAGAATAAATAAAATAATTATAGGGATTTTATCTCTATGAAATGTTCATTGATAAATCATTGTTCTGAAAAAAATTTATTTATCATTTCTCTAACTAACTCCATCATATCCATCTCTAAAATTGATATTCAGTCTTGATTTAGAATATATGAATGAATAATTAAGGGAGAAATGAATATTTGAGAGGGATAAATAAAAGTATGAGGAGGTGAAATAAAATTTAGAGAATGAAGTGGAAGAAAGATTATCTTAAGTGATATATTTGTAGGTGGGAATTAAAATTTTAGCATGATGCAAACAATTGAAATTTACATGTGTGACATGGATAATTTATAGGTATTAAGGTTAAATTACATTGGTGTAGTGTAAGAAAAAAGTAAATCTCTATATTTGGGTTTTATTTTTAACATCGAATATTTTAATAAATGACGTTTAAAATATTTTATAGAATGTTTTTAACATCAGTTATTTATATGACCAATTCTAAATTTTTAGAGTATTTTTAACATAGTTTATTTTAATAATCAATATTAAAAATATCTACATGAGAGTTTTAATATCAGTTATTAAAAAAATATGTTAAAAAATCATTCTTATAAATACTTTTTGTACTAGTGGATGGTTCAAGGTGATAAAATTTCCATCGTAAAAATAGTTTTTTGCATAATGAATTTATTTCATGTATCACTCATATGAAATACCATTTTTCATTTTAGTTATCATATGGTTAAGTGTTAGTATCCCTAATTAAAAATCATGTATGAAAAGAATAATGAATTTTTTTAAGACTTATAAGACTAATAGTTGATATAAACCTGATAAGTATAGTGTTATTACTACTTTTACTTACATCATTACTCTAATGGGTATAAGTAAATGTGAGCATAGGAATAATCTCAACTCTACATTTAACAATTGATTAATACTAGGTTAATATATTCTCCAGATCACTCACCCGAAGTAACTTTCTTCTTCTTAGTAAGATTATTCTATACTTTAATTTTATATTATTTAAATATCTTAAAGGAATCATATGAATTATGATAATTTATGTCAAGATTATAGTTAAAATATATTAAATGTCTCTTTGTGAACTAGTTTTATAAGATCTATGGATTTATCACCTTTAATACCAAAAATATTTCTTGTTCATTAAACATTATAATAAAGAATATCACCACCTAAGAGTTTTAGCTCAAAAGATTATAAACACTCATATTGGTACATATTTGACATTTTCTACTTGTTTTACTTAACCAAATTTTATATTTCCAATACTAGATATAGACTTATGTGTTATATTCATCATTGATTGTTGATATAGGACATCTCTTATTCAAGTATAATAAAATCACTATTCAAGTATGGTATACCATAATAATATTTATTTTCAAACATTAAATAATATCTCATTTTTTATAAAATCAATACTGGTAAAATGTTTTTGGTAACACAAAATACATAATAATAGTTTTAAAATATTAGAACCTCTATATTTGGAAATGAGAGGACACTCTCTCCTGTATTTGATGTAGTAGTTAAGAACAATCAGTAACTTGAATATCTAATTCTATTTTATAATATTTTTGAATTTCCTTGGTTCCTACATTTGGATACAAATGTGAGAGTCATAAGTTTTATCTAATACCCAAGAATAAAAAAAATAATATTACATGTAATTATGAATATACCTAAAGTAGAAACTTGATCTTGATTCTTCTTCAATCCATTGTAGTTCCTCTTTTAGTGACCCTTCTTGACACATGAGAATAATATAGCCTCTTGTTTAATTACCTACTACTTTATATTTTATTCCTTATAAGGTTTTAGTGAAGGTACCTTTGATTCCAACACACTTTTAATTGCACCTTTTCACTTTTATTTCTCATTGTTCACCATAAGCATATTATATTTGTCTTTATTTATATCCTTATAAAATTGAAAAACTTTATCCAAATATATTGAAGTGATTTATACAAAATATTGATTTTATATTTTTTAATGAAACTAGTGAAATTGAGTGATAAGGATTAAATAATGAGATTTATTAAAATATTATAATTCAACCTAAATCCTAACCTCACCAACTGATTAATGAACTCTATTATATTGAGTATACGAAGACCGGCCTGAATTATATATTCCATATTACATGTATAATGTGTATTGATAATCTCATTACTTTATTACTTTACTTTCTATTTGTAATCTTCTTAGATATGTGGAAACATGGTATAACAATTCACGTCCTCATGTTTCTTTTATAAACTACATGAAATTGATGATAATATTTGGATGTAAACATAAAATAAATCATAAATGTTTCTTTTTTAGACATTATTTCCACATTAATTTTCTTTATTAGGTGGCTCATCTGGTAGTGGGGACTCCAATACATAGAATTTCTCTTTAGGGTATAGTACTATGTACAAGTGCCTTCACTACTCTTGGAAATTCATGTAGGTAAGGACATGTTCACTATCCAATATTGATGATAGTAATTTTCTGGTATTACTTAACATTTTATATAGAATAAAACTTACAATATTAGTAATTTCATTTTGATTAATGATTTTAGATGTAGCACCTTGGACTTACACTCCCAGATCCAGTGCTGAAAACCCATACTTTACAAATTGTCTTTGATACCAACTATAGATTATCAGACATAACTATACTATAATTAAATGAATTAAAAAATATATTTCATTACATAAATCCCATGATATTTTCTTTATATATTCATAGAATTAGGAAAAATTATAAACTAATAAACACCATATATTTTTGAACTAATAGACATTTTGTCCACTATATAAGAAACTATTTAATACATAACAAGTCTTCAACATCTCCCAAAAATTCTCCACATAATATATCCTCTTAAATATATCTTGTGTAATATTTTTCTTCATAACCTGAGAAAATGGAAACATAAGAGGGGGTGATCTCAAACACTATATAAGGGTAAACATAATAGATAACAATAATAGATCATAAGTGAGCATAAGATAATCACATAAATAATATTGTATTAATAGATAAACAAAAATAGTATCATAATAAAATTAAACTGAAAGAATAATATATCCATGGATAATAATGGAAATGAAAATATCACATGGATAACAATGATCAGTTCCTTAGAAATGAATGACATAATGATATAAAAATAATTCTATTCCATAATCCAATACATCATGATATTATATATCATTATCTTACCATCAAGGCCTTGTTTATAAAAAATATTTTGTTCTGGTTAGGAATACACCAAAATACTGATGCTAGTTTGTCTCATAAGACCCATAAATTCATATAGGGGTTATATATATCTACCCCACCCATTAATAATTAAGTCCAATGAATTTATCATAAGAATTAATGAATAAAATAGAAAATTCATAACCAATATTCCTTAGTAATCAATAAACATATGTATTGATATAAAAAGTATGAAAAATTTGAATATTTCCCCAATTAATAAATGAAATAACCTTATATATAATCATTCCTCAAACTAAAATTTTATAGAGTAATGGGTATATTATTAAGTTAATAATTTCCACAACTAATAAATGGAATAAATTCATATGTAAGCATCCCTCAAACTAACACTGTATAGAGTAATGGTATATAATTAAGTCAATAATTTCCACAATAAATCATGGTATTACATCTAGTTTAACACTATTTAATCAATGTAAGAAAATATAGAGTTATAATAGAGGAAAGTCATTGGAAGAAAAGAAATTTCCATTCATATTGGATGGTTATGAAAGAAAAAGGTAGTGATTGATAATTTCTATAATATAAAATAACATTATATAACCCATACAGATAAATAAGGTGGATGGTATCATTTGAATAATGATCTAGATCAAGCACAAGTTAGGTCAAAGGTAAATTATTTATATGAAAAATATTTTTTAGTATTTTTTGAAAAGTCACTTGAGAAATAAGAATATCCTTGATCTTTTGAAAACACTTAATTTATAAAACTAAGAGAGTAATAATTTATTTGAGAAACCATGAAGGTGTAGAGATTAAGTTTCTTATAAATAAAAATACAATGTAAATATGTGTTCTCAAGGAATAAAAACATAAAATTATATTTTATAATTTTTTTTATATTATCATAAAAAGTGGAAGTTACAAGTCAATTTAAAAATTTATTTCCAAAAAAGAAAATTGAATAATTTGAAAAATGTATATTTTAAAAATAAAATTAAATAATGTATCCTTAAAAGTATATAAATTTTATCAAAATAAATATGGGGTGGAATATAAAATAATTTATTTTAAAAGGATATATATATTTTTTAATATTTTGATATATATTTATTGAAAACCACATCATAAGAAGAGAAAAAAAATTTAATTTTTAAAAGAAGAGAAGGAACATATATAAGTCACATGAGATAAAACATAATTAGGTTTACAATTATAAACTATAACATTGGTGGGAAAATAAAATATGGATAAGGATGGGAAACCTTTATTAAATAGGATGTAAATTATTATCAATAATGATATACTTTTTGGAAATGAAATTTTATAATGGTAAATGATTTAAATTAAAAGATAATTTTTCAATAGAGAGGAAGATAAAGTACCATGTAATAAATTCTTAAGGTGGAATAAACTAATCTTGGAAGAAAAAATTTCAAGAGGAATCATTATAACTCAATGGAGAGATTTGAGTTAATAAAAACCCTTACGAATTTGGAATCTTTTGAATCAAAATCTATTTAAATAGAGAAAATTATCTGGATAAAAAATCAATTAATTAAATGAATATGGTAAATTTAATTCATTAGGTAGTATATAAACCATTACAAAGACAACATGGTGTATAATAGTAAATATGTTTCAAGGGGTGACAATTTGAGACAAGCAACCCTTACCTTGTTTCCCCACACAGTCCAATAAACTCTAATATCCTATATAAAAAATATAAATATATTAATAACCTATTTTATAACATTTTTATATACATAAAATTTTATAAAACTTCATTTATATTTATTCTCTACATGTATATTAGTTAGTTTTTATTAATTTTCAATATTTGATGTGAGTAACCTTGATCGTTTTGAACTAGTTTTATATTAGAGGTGGCGTTCTTCATTATTATCCCAAATTTCACCATTAATAGAGAATAAAAGGTAATGTAATTTATGTTTTAAAATTATTTATAATATTATAATTTCATTCAATGGGAGTTTTTTATGACCCTTAAAGATAAAATTGATGATGATAAAGTTTTAGGGATTTTTTATAAACAAACAATGATATATTAATTAATTAGTTTAATATTAATGTTACCATTATAATAAAATAATTATATACTTATTTATATCATATATTTTCAGTAATTAATTATTCATAGTCATCCATGATATTTTTTATAGTAGTGTTTAGGTTTGTGGTTAAACCGAACCAAACATTAACATATCATAATTAATGGATGATTATTCTTATGAAAGTTGTTTATTTTGGGAATATATAATCATTATAGAATTATAATGATATTATTTAGATAATATATTAATTTTTATCACATTTTAAGGTATTTTTAATAAATAATAAAGGAACTAGATGAAAAACAAAATATGTTACTTCATAGAGGTAGTAGTCTACATAACGAATGGTTAACGTTTTGATTTATCATCGAATGAGAGGAAAAAAGGTGGAATATAATTTATCTATTAATAATAATAATTATATTATATATAAAATTTTTTTATTCAATTTCACCCTTATTAGTTAATAGAGGTGTTGTTGAAAAATGAAATTCGCCACTTTGTAGAGATGATAGTTCGCACAACACATGAATAACATTTTTATTTTTCTAAATAGAAAAGGGGAAAGGTGATTAATAGTTTATAAATTATCATAATAAAATTAAGTATAAAAAATAATTATGTCATTATATAAGAATTATAAAATTATATTTGGGAATGTAATTAAGAAAAAAAGAAGTTAAGAAAAAAAGAGTATTGACACTGGGGACTTGGGCTTTCCCTTGGAAGACTCCTTGGAAATGGAGGTCTTAGGAAAATATCTTATGACTAGAGTCTCAAGGAGAAGAAATATGATTAAATTTTAATTAAAAGGGAAATATTTTAAAGAATAAATCTATTTTTCATGTGTTATTTAAGGGGTAGTGAGGGGCCCCTTTTATAAGTGGTGAAAATGACATTTTTTTTGTAAATATTTAAACATAATATAAAGTGAAAAAATGTTTCACATGTCAATATGGAACCAAAATGGATAATAATTGAGTGGTGGATGATATAATTTCAATAATACCTCATAAATTTATTTTAACACATGTTTTAAACATGTTTTTATGCCCTTTACTCTTATAAATATCACTTATATATTTTTTGGTTTTACTATGGTAATTAATTTTTAACTAAGTACTTTTCTTTTAATGACTAAAAATAAAATAGAAATTATTAAATAATTTTTACCTAATGATTAAAATTATTAAATCCATTTTATCAGATAAAATTTCTATCAATAATAAAAATTATTTTTAATATTAGCACATGTAACACATAAAAAACTGTTTTTAGAAATAGTATATTTTTATGCTTAAAATTTATGTGTAGGATAAAATAATAAATTTATTTTATTTTCAGGATAGAAATTGGTTTATTATAAAAAAAATAAATTTTATGTGTCTTTAAAATCAAGGAAAAACCATATTTTACCAAAATAGTATTTAATTAAAAGAAAAGACCAAAAAAGTTTTTTCTTGGAAAATATTACTTAAGTCCTTAAAATGTTAATAATAGTTTTATAAAACTAATAATATAAATTTTAAATGTATATTTTTCTTCTAAAATACATATTTTATCTTGGAAAGTTTTTTTATATGTTTCTAAGTTGTACTTACTTCTTCATATAGCAATAAACACAACGATTTTAGTAAAAACTATAATTTTCAACATTCACCTAAAAATCAATTATTTCAGAAAAATAAAAAAAATCTATCTTAAGATAATATTGTTATTATAAATCAAAAAATTATTTCATTTTTTTATATTTATAATTATAAAATTTTATAGATTAACTTTTAAATAAAAACATAAATATATAATAAAAATCAATTTCATAGGAAAATAACATTTTAAAATATTAAATATTTTGTTCTTATTTACTATCAATTACTAATAAAATTAGTGTTAATATATTATTCATATCAAGAATATATTTTAACCAAACTATATTTAGTTTCTTAAAAAATACACATAAAATTATAAATTTTAAAAAGGTTACATTTTAATTAATAAATCAGTCTTATTAGTTATTTAGCTACACGAATTAAATTTTCATTGATGAATTTGTATTAAAAATGAAATTTATTTTTATTTCTATATATATTTCATAATTTAGTTACATTTATTTTTAACCACTAATTTTATTACTCTATTTTATTGGTTATTATTGTTCTGCATTTCATTGTGGTTCAGTGTTGCGTGTGAAGAAAGCTATTAAACACATTAGGTTTTAAAGGGAAATATGTAATTTAATTTTTTAGGGTGTTAAATTCTTCCCCCTTAAATAATTTACATCCTAAAAATTTAATTATCACTTATTAATAAAATTATTCATGGGCATCTAAAAGATATACATAATTTATGATATATTTTTAAATAAGGTGTATAGCTTAATAATATAGGTATGACTAAGAAACAAATATTTTCCATTCATTATGTTGACCAATTAATTAATCTTTACTTTAAAAATTAATACTCTATTCACTCTTTTTACATACATAAAACACCTTCCAGTTCCATTGATGCATATTATTTGGTGCTTCTTTCCACATTCTTGACATGAAAGAAATTAAATCTTCTTTACTTCATCATATTTTTCACCTGGAATTCCTTGAGGCTCCATCCTTAAATTCTTTGGTGTGTTTAGAAACTAAACTAAATTCTTGTTGTTAATCATTATTCATGATATATTATTAGGAATAATTACAATATTTCCCACTCTTTATCTTATCCTATTAGGTTTCTCATTGGAAAAATATCAGCATTGTTCATAGAAAAAATCATTAACTTTATTCATTTTGTATTAAACCATTACTAAAACAAAAAGGAAATAACATGACTGATGAAAACTATGAATAATTATTTTTAATATAATTACATGAAAAATTCAACCTCAAAATGTATTACTCTTCAAAATTATTTCATTATATTTTAGTTTAACCTAAATCAATCTTAGTTTAATCTAGGAAGATTTAAGTTGGGTTATATAATATTCATTAAAATAATTCCCTATCATAATAAATCATTCATAATAGATTGTAAAGAGAATGTTATTAACTAAATCATATCCCCTAGTAGTGTCTATCCAAGTGTGAAATATTAGTCTCACTCGTCATGTATTGGAGTGAAGATTGATTTGATACTAAACTAAAATTTTTCAGGGTGATTACCCCTAAGTTAATCTATCCCACAGTCTCATACACTTTCCAATATACAATAATAGATTTAGTTTATATAAAACCACACAATATCTAATTAACCAAAACCTTGGAATGTTTTATAGTACTTAGAATTATCCCTTAATAATGTCCTGAGTATTTTCACTAAAGTTCTCTTATCCTATTAACATAACCTAAAGGGTTATCTATAAATTTTAAATTATGACTAAACTTAAATTATCCCCATTAAATTATCCAAAACTAATATCCTAACCTTTAAAGTTATCTAAACCCTGCCCTAATGCCAGATATAGTACCCCGGACCCATATTCCTGTATCCAGTGCCAAAAATTCATACTTTATATACTAGTTTCGATACAAACTATAGATTACCAAACATAAATATCCTATAATTACTTTACTTAAATAAAATATTACATTACATAAATTCTAATTAAATTTTAGGTTTATATATTTTGATAATTATGAAAAATAATAAACTAATAAATCCCATGCATTTCTAATACAATGAACATTTTTTTCTACTATATACAAAACGTTTTAATACATAATAAGTTTTTATCATAACCCAACAATTCTCCACAAAATTCATCCTTTTAGATATATTATGTGTAATTATTTTCTCCATAACATAAGAAAATGAAAACATAAGAAGAGGTGAGATCAAACAATCAATAAGGGTAAAATAAAAAGAATTATATATATCCATGGATAACAATAGAAATAAAAATATCACATAGATAACAATAATTAGTCCCTTAGTGATGAAATTTATAATGTCAAACAACTAATTCCATGATCCAACCCAATACATAATGATCTTATACATCATGATCTTACCATAAAGGCCATGTATCTAGGAAATATTTTGTTATAGGTAGTTATACACCAAAATACCAATGCTAGTTTGTCTCAAAAGGACTATCGATGCATCAAAGGGCTATCTATACTGGGACCCACTCAAATATAATTAAGTTTAATGCTTTCATCATATGGTATGAATAAACTATAAAATACATAACCAATATTTCTTACTAATCAATAAACAACAATATTGAAATATAAAGTATATATTTTTTAAATATTTCCCCAATAAATAAATGAAATAGCTTTCTATGTAAGCAATACTCAAACTAACACTATATAGAGTAATGGGTATATGATTAAGTCAATAATTTCCCCATTCAATAAATTGAATAGATTTCTATGTAAGAATCCCTCAATCAACACCGTATAGAGTAATGGTATATGTTTAAGTCAATAATTTAACCAATCAATTGATGTATGACATATAGGTGAACACCTATCAATTAATTAAATAAAATATATAGTTTTCACTAAGGAAATGAATTAGAATAAAAGTAATTCCTATTCATAGTGGATGGTTAGGAAAGACAAAGGATGTTATGAATCATTTATATGATAAAAAATAACACTACATAATACATCTAAAGAAAGAAGGTGGATGGTAACATTTGAATGATTTCCTTGATCAAGAATAATATATTTCAAAGGGAAATTATTTATATGAAAACACTTTTTTGGAGTTTTAGAAAAATCATTCTAGAAATATGATAATCCTTGATCTTTTGAAAATATTTATTTTATAAAACTAGTAGATTAAGAATTTATTTAATAAATAATGAATACATAGATTGGATATTTCCTATAAAAGACAAATATGATGGAAAGATGTGTTTATATGGTATAAAAAAATTAAAAATATATTTTAGAAAACATTTTTATCATTATCATAAAAAGATAAGGTTATGAGTCACTTTCAAAAGTTATTATAAAAAAGGTGAATTGAAACCTTTGAAAACATTTAACTTAGAAAAATAAACTTCAACAATGGATCCTTGAAAAGATATAAAGGTTATAAAAATAAATATAGTATGGAAGTAATTTTTTTTAAAAGGATGGAAAACCTTTCTGATATTTTGATATATCTTTTTTGAAATACCTCATCATAAAAAGAGTAAAAAAAATTCATTTTTAAAATATGATACGTAAAATATAAAGGTTGTATGAGATAACACATAATCATGTTTCCAATTATAATTTATAATGTATTGTCTCCTCTCCTAAAACCTTTCCTTTATGATTTCCCAAGGCCTAAAGGTTCCAAGGGGGTGTTTGGGATCTTTTTTTCCTCGAAATTATCAATTTTTATCTTGGTATCATGGTATAAGGTTAGATCATGGTAGTAGTCATGATAGAATTTTGGTTCATAGTAGCATTCATGGTAGTATGTTGGCTCATGATATCAATCATGTTAGTAGGTTGGCTCATGATAGTAATCATGGTAGTAGTCACGGTAGCTAGTTGTGTCATGATAATAGTCACAGTAGTAGGTTGGTCTTAGGGTAGAAGGTTTTCACATGGTAATAGGCTGTTCTCATTGTAGTAGGTTTGTATTGTGGTAGTAGTATTAGTGTAAATCATGGTAGCATGTTGTTCTCATTGTAGTAGGTTGGTCTCATGATATAGTTTTTCAAAATTTTTAGTTTTTTCCAAAATGCTGTAAATATGAATTTTATTATAAATATAGTTTTTAAAGCTTGAATAAGGGAAATTAAAGGCCATTTGAAATAGGATATTTATATCTTTGGTTTCATAAAATATTGAAGCTTTTGATATGTATATTTTTAATCAAATTAATTGAGATCCTCATTGATGTTTTATTAATGTTTGACCTGTAATATAGAAATATTGATGGTCACATATCCTTTACTCTAAAACAAATATATTTCTCTTGTTAGAATATTTTCTCATTTCTTTGAGTCTGAAGGAACCAATATCTTTTTATTTAACATAGAATAGTTGTTTATATCTACCAAAGCCACACCATTCATATTTTTGGGCATGTCTAATGGTTTTTTTTGCACTCATTTTTTTATAGCAGTGAGTCTCATTTGAGGTAGGATATTATTATATTTAATTTTAATACTTCTCAATAAAATTTTAAAGGTTGTTTAAGACCCTATATTTGAGATATCCATGTAGAGATATCACCTTTTTTTCTACTCTATTTTAGTGTAGTGCATTTGAAGAATTTAATTATAGGAAGTGTATTCATGACTTCTCCAATTTATGTGCAATCATAAATTTATCACACTTTATCTATTTGGGAAACAATGTAATTAACCTTAATAAAGATTAAACTGGTTAAAATAAAGATTTTTTGTAGAGATCGCATAAATTTTCCACTATAATATCAAATTACCCATGTTTTTATATATAGTGTACTATCTATGTTTGTGTTATGGTTTAGAATGTTGTTATTTTTGGAATTTGATAATGTATGTAAAGTTGGTTTTCATGTTTGATAAATAAATAAATAGGCATGTTTAATTTCAAAGTAGTATTTCTTATAATTTTATAGAAGTTAGGCATGTTTAATTATAATTATTCTCCCTTATAGTTTATGAAACTATAAGTGATACTTAAAATCATGTCTAAATAATTATTATCTATTTATAATTGATAAAGTAGGTTTCCTATGGTTGTAACCTATGATAAATGAAACAAATAATTCAAGATAGTAATGAACCAATTTTTTTTATAAATATAATTGTTTGGGGATGAGTAAGCTCATTTTCTTATAAAGGATAGATTCCATGGTTTTAGGGCCTAGTTTCCTAGTTAATAGTTTTTTGTTTGGTTTATGCCTTGTATTGTTTCTCTGGATGAGGATCTTTACTGGTTGATGCGATGTGAGCCTGGGATGGTTGATGGTTTAAAGGGACATGGTAAGTGGTGACTGGGTTTAGGGAAGTAGTTTATGCCTAAGATAGAAGGATGAATGACAGTGTTATGGATGGAAATAGAACTTATGGAGTGTATGAACCTTGGATTTCCCACTATTGTTGTACTAAAATATTGGATGCCTGCTTGTTTATAAATATGTTTAAAGGTCATATGGTTATGTTATATATTTCTAAATTACTTTTCCCAATTCTTGACTCAACTAGTTTTGATTTCCTTGTTCATATTTTATGGTATATTAAGATGAATCCTAGAGTACCTAAAATTATGGAATGTTACAAATTAATAAATGTTTTAACCAATGGGGTCGGTCCTTGAATGGAATAAAAAATGATGAAAAATCTTTAGAAACTATGGGATCAATTGGATGATGCATGGAGAGAATTGAATTCGACGATGATTAATGTAATAAAGAATGTTTTTAAGTAAAAATAAAATTAAACAAATTCCTTTTATTATGATTGTATGCTTGTAAGATATATAGTCCTCAGTAGTGGTAGCCAGCTGTTTAATAGATGGTGTTACATTTGTTCCTAGGACTAGGTAGTTTCCTATAGTGTTGTTTTTGAGTTATATATATCCTATATGTTTTGCGATTTCATATTCTACCCCACCCATGATAGTAGTGAAACTAACACCTAGTGGACTTTAGGAGGGTTGTTCCCCAATATTCAGGTTAGTGAGGAATAGATAGTTGACCACCTCATCTTTCCCCACTATTTTCTCCTAGTAGTATTATGTGTTGGTATGCACTGTGGTTATATTTCCCATATATGTGTATAGAGGGATGTAATGTCATGTGGTTATTTAACACACATGTATCTATGGATATAGTATAGTAAAGACTATTATTGACATGTTGTGTATGAACTATGATGGCTTCAAGTGTAATACATGACACATGAGATGTGGTGGATCCAAAAAACTACTTAGTTACTATCTAGATATGTGGATGATATGATTGATGAGGTACATGATGTGAGGTGATGATAATTTTATATGATGCATAGGGTGTATGTTATACTAAATTATTTCAGGTGTCTTCAGGTAGGATTACTTTTAGAGAGATATAGACTAGGACATGTGACATTGGGGAAGAGTGATAAACTACCAGGGAAGTGGTAGAGGGGTACCTTATATATATATATATACTAGATATTATATTATGCATGTATATTATACTTAGTGAGGTTGAGAACTTAGCACAACCAATTTGGTTAAGGTTTAGTTTCACTTGTTGTTCACTAAGTTTTAGTATGATTTCTTTACCATTTGCATGAGATGATTTGGGGTGGATTCAATTGAGTATACCTATCATTCCCAACCTACATATATATAAACATTTTATTCAAGTACATAGGATATGGTTTGTTATTGGGCTGGAAATTACTAGCTCGTAGATTTGTTCAGGAGTTGTTGGATTTCATGGTCATTATTGAGTATTTTCTTTTGGTACTTGTAGTTTCTTCTATAGATATTCAATTGTATAAAATTACATGTATGTTATGAGATATTTTATTATTTTATTATAAGGATTTTATTAGTGTCCTTATCTTATATCATATTCCTCATGTTTTCATATAGGTCAATACCTCCCATTTATATCTATGATATACCCTATGTGCTCGTCTCCAACCCATAACATATTGAAGGTGGGATTCATGCACCATTATAACCATTCTCTCATTTATGGACTAGGAGGGGTACCTTTTGGGGGAGGGGATCATGATAAAATTATATAAAATGTTCTAGTTGAGGTATATGATATAGTTCAGAGGTAGTCATTGGTGAGGAATGCATTTGTTGATATGAAAATAGTGTCAACTGAGCCTTGTAAGTATTGTAAATAAGGAATATTGGATAAGACACAAGTATTTCAGGCCCCTTATTATTCAATATGAGGACCATTACATTTATTTATCCTACCAAGTGAAGTGATACTAGTTGTGGGGTAGATACCTAGGAGAGGATAATGCATCATTCTTATTTTTGCCTATGTCTAATATGGGTAAACCTTGGGATTAGGTTGGACCTTAATTAGAAAAATAATTGAAATATTCCATATTCTGGGTTTAGGATTACATAAATATTTTTTATTTTGTAGGTATATATGTAGGTTTATGTCCTCATCAATTTCATGTTTAAAATTTGAAGTAGGATGTGTTATCAGATCACTACAGAGTATAGGTCTATGATAATGAAACTTAGATGAGGACACTCCAGGAGTTTCAATGTCAAATTTTATAGAAGTATGAGAGATATGTTTTGGATATAGTGACAAAGGATTGGTTTGATGTGAATAGAGCCTTTAGTTCGATCTGTTATTGGAAGGAACACTAAACTTTGTTGGTGGTGATGATACTACATGGAGCAACAAGGATTTCATGACCTGACCTAATGGGGCTCAAGCTAAAACTATCCCAAGCCCACATCCAATAGGCTAGAGGATGGATAACAACACCGAGTAAGAATATCACACACATGAGAGACATTTTCCTAATGTACGTACACACACAGAGACAAAAACAGACAGACACCTCTAAGCCCATAAAATGATGAAATAAAAAACAATTGATAATAATGAATGCATACATATATAATCCAATAATTAGAGTACAACATAAAGTTCTAGGAAGTATAAAAGGGGACAAATAAACCCCCACTCAAAAACTAGAAAAATAAAGCCCGTCCTGCTCACAAGGAGGGGACTACTTTAAAATGAAACACCAGTATACACCTCATTATATATAGAATAACTAAGATCCACCCACTCTTGGTCCTCCAAAGACTCTGTAAAAAGGTTCATCATCTATATAAGACATGACATGTGTGGGCATAGTCCATGCATTAGTGATTATAATAATACCGAGTAGGACACAAAAAAATCACCAAGCAAAAAGCATCAATAGTAGTCATCTAATCAAATATAGGTATGTCAATAAGATATGAGACATAACAACAACCAAAGATATACCAGATAAAATAATAAATTACTCTAAGTCACAAAAGTTATCAACCAATTCTAGCCATAGATCCACAATGAGGTTTCGTGGTAATACTCATCCAGGAGATATCACTATATGAGCCTTGCCATCCTTGATGGAACTCAGCTGAGATATATAAATCATTGGGTATTTATAAGATTATGGAACATACCTACAATCCTAGAGGTCATTCTAATCTAAGAAAAACCATTCCTTAAGCTATACTGCCACTAACGAAACTCATTCCATAGGACACGCTTGTCTGGTAGAAACCACTCCCCGAGATATACTACCACTGTTGACACTCATTCGAGTGGTCAAACTTGTAAGGTATTTCCAAGAATAAACACACAATAAACTGATATGGTTCATCTAAGATACACACTCCATCATACTATAATACCATAAAAATTATTCGATCTTGATACGCAACTAGGTGGTCAATACCCGAGGCTCAGTGGGGGGACACCTAACCCTACTATAATTACACTTGAAGATAGGGGATAAATGACCATGTAAAATTTTCTCATTAAAATTCCAAAAACCCTACCTAGGGAATCATAAAGAATAAGAGGATCACTGTGGGACTATCATAAAAATACATTCTACAAGATACTAAGGGATCTAGTTGAGCGGGCTGAGACAAATCACTCCAGAATAAGGTAACTCACCAAAACTTCAATAATCATCAGGAAGTTACATAGGGGTAAACCTATATGATGAGAATGATATGCTACACTGAACCCTCATAGGAATGGACCAAGGGAACACACTTAATTGATACTAGTCCTGGTAATCTCACACAAGATCACAATGAATCTGATTTGATAAGAAAGATGAATCCAAACTATCCTCAAGGTGTACATAGTGTGTCTCTAAGGGTACATGATGTATCTGTCAAAGCCTAGAACTGCCCATGTCTTGTACTCACACAACATTAAATTTTCCACAATACATGATGTATCTCAAGAGTACATGGTGTATAGATGTTTCTTTGGCACTCATTGCATCGTTCTGCCTATGCCCATGTACATCGGGTCATGCCTGTGTACTTGGTTATGTCTGAGTACATGGCTCTAACTGTGTACTTTGGCCTTCCCATGTACTTCCCATTCACATGACATGGGGGTCCAAATGGCCACCTAGGAATGTACTCTCTGTACACACTGATCCATCTTCCATATGTTACATGATGTGTGACTAGTCACACCTGGTATGTAACACTATATGAACTCTTGGGCATAAACCCATGTACATGCCAAGATAGTCAGCTAAGGGTAACATGGAAAATGAAATGTGTCACACAGTGTCTGATAATTATCTCTACATGAAAACCATAACACTATATAGAGGGGATTACATGATGGGTGTTCTTATAGACTACACACTATGTAGTTGGGTTTTTTATAGAACCTGCATGATTTCCACACGTCTTCAACTATAACTCCTGATTCATTTGATTTTTTTTTCAAAATTTATGAAAATCATGGATGTTGATCCATGAAATCCTATCCATCACCATCAACTAGATTCTGGCCATTATCACCACTCAAGAATTGTCTGACGTTGCACTTGTCGCATGCCAAAATTAAACTGGTGGTCTCCAATCCAGCTATGATCATCTATCATTGGTACACATCACAACCACATAAATGATGTCAAAACTATATACATGGAAAAAATCTGTTGTACTAAATATTGAAAGTGTTATGATCAATTTTTGGGTATTCTTTGAACTGCCAGACAAAAGAAATTCCGAAGATGATCATGTATAGAATGGGGGAAAAAAACTAAAAAAAACAAAATATGAGGAAAAAAAATTGGATTTTTTTTGTATTGGCCTCAATCTATTTCCATTGGAATGATTAAATAATATACAATAATGAACAAAAAAAATCGTTATCCCTCAAATCCTGGATGAAAACACACACAAAAATAACTGATCCACAAATCAATCTTTTAGTTGACTGATTCACGTTCTTTAAGGGATAATAAAACATGGATAAATACATAAAAAAAATTACCACCTGGATTTTGGATCAATCATTGATGAAGAATTTACTTTCATTTCCATCATTGGTGAGATCCATGTACTCATATAGTGTATTAATGCTCGATCTCGATCTAATATGATGTCGTCTGCTAAGAATTCTATCCTCCAATAGTCCTCTAGATTTCCAAGGTTAAGAAGACAACACTGAGATCTAATTATAACCATATATTTATAGAGTAAAAAAATTCACTACTTTAACATAATAAAATTAATAACTTAACTAATTTATTTTATTATTTACAAATGTGATGCATTTTAACCAAATGCCCGATGCTGACAAAGATTATGTTATTCCTTGGGTAAAGACCATGCTCTAAACTCAATGGTGGTATTAGATTTTCTATCCAAGACTCTATTTGGGAGTTAATAATTTTTTAGGAAAACTAACAAATGTGATATTAATATATTTAATATTTTTAAAATATCAATTCTGGGATCACTAGGCCTCAAAATGTCATGTTTTCTCAGTGCCTAGCTCCAGAAATATTCCTAGAAATATTTCAAACTATTAAATGGAAAAAAACTAAGACATTACATATTACACTATTCAAGTATTTTCATCCCCAAAAAGTAAAAGATAAATAAAAAGTTGGGGATACTAAGCTCTCAACTAGGTCTCCCACTCTCATGAGCTCCCCTGACAGTATCTTGTGCTCTCAACAAACACACACCAAAGAAAAAAAATCCTCCCATGAAAGTGTTTTCTCATACCAATCTTCAACACCATTGAATCCTAAAGAAAATAAACTCCACTCTCATATACAAGCCCATCCAAGTTGATATTGTGAAATGAGTCATGTACATACCTCCTCATCTGCGATATATGAAGAACACCAAGATACCAAAACTATTGTGGTAATGAAGATAAGTGGTATACCACCTCACCAACCTAACACAATAGTTGGAAAAAGAAAGGGTCTAAGAACCCCAGAGATAGCCTACAACCCAGCGTAAAAATTCAAAACTATAAAACTCCAATGG
Organism: Viscum album; assembly: GCA_963277665.1. Classification (NCBI taxonomy): domain Eukaryota; kingdom Viridiplantae; phylum Streptophyta; class Magnoliopsida; order Santalales; family Viscaceae; genus Viscum; species Viscum album. The sequence continues at coordinate 493,252,909 of OY728159.1, read as the reverse complement.
CCTTCATCATTAGTCTATAAATAACTCCTAATGTTTTTTGGGTAGCCCTCATCCAGCCTTGGATGAACCGAACCATTAAAACCATCACTAACACTAAAAATAGGATCAAAGTGTTGTTAACCACTAGCTATGACTAATATAATAGTGACCTACAAGGTCTCTCATACATGTCTTAAAAAAGGTGCTACACTAGTGGTAGAGTGGTAATCACTATGATACACAAATTTCACCAATAGTAGATGATCCTCCCAGCTATGTCCCAAAACCGGCATGCAAACCTGAATCATGTTCACTAGAACTTGAATGGTCTAATTTACTTGGCTTTATGACACAGGTTAAACACTATTCTCGACTGAAATTGAGTCCCCATACCCTTTCCACATCCTCTTCCTAATAATGAATTAATTAATCATCATATTATTTAATGATTATCAAGCAAATTCCTTGAACCAGGACTACCTCATGCCCACACAAGTGTCCCAAAATCTCTACAAATCTCTTTTGGTCATCACCCTCATACAGGAGATAGAACAAGAATTTATCTTAAAAAAATTTATACAAATAACTTGGATTCCCAACTAATTCCAAGAGTTACTGGTACATCCTCACATCTATCATATGTACTGCTAAGGGAAAACAACCTATATAGCACCTCCTTATATAGTTTGACTAGTGTCATGATTATTTCTAGAACAAGGATGAAAAGCTTCCCACCTTTGAAAAATCCATTAGGAAAATATATAGTAGATATATGGTCAAAACAAATCTCACAATCAATATGCATAAGTTGTACCTCCTTAGTCTATGAAGAACTGGAGGGGTAACAACTATCAATTGGAGATAAAATTCACCATTCTTAGGTGTATTGAGTAATCCAAATCATATTCCAAGCACACATGGATGCCATCGAAGAATACTACCATAAAATTGATACATAAAAGGCCAAGGATCCATTCCATAAGTCTCACAATTATTTTCTAGCATAAAATTCCCCAAAGAGTATCACCATGAACTCAAAATAACCGCAATGGATTTGAAAATTCAGTTTTGGAATGTCTTTATCCAAAACCAAAGATGGTGATAACCTATCCCAAAGACATCCTAATACTCCACTACCACTGAATGGAAAAAAATATCATAACATCCACTGCTCCATAGGCACCACTATAAAACTGATAAGAATTCTTTCATAACCTCCAGCATATGAGCTCATCTTTCTCTACATGGGGCCACTCCTTATCAATATAGGAAAACTGCATCCCAAATAGATGAAAACACTACCAAAATAATTGGTGGAAAACAAATACTCATGAATGATAAGAAAATAATCCATACTGAGGAAAAAATCATAGTTCCTTACTTCCACTATGAAGATATTCCATGAAAGGCTCTTTCTCCTCCTAGAGTCAGGTCACACTTTCAGTAGAAGTGTGTAATCACCGATCCTATTTGCAGAAGCCTCAAACACAAGGGTTGAGAAAAAGGGATCCACTAGTATCACTAGATCTTGAATAGAGGATACAATCAGGGATACAGGGCTCATGATTCCATGTGAAAACTACAATTGAGGTAGTGAAAACACATGTTATGCCTTAAACCACACTCAAAGCCTCTACGGGATCCTACTTTTTGGAACAAATTCTTCCCATTTCAAGCCTATATACAATGACAAGAGATTTCTATGACACCTTATCACATAAATAAAAACTACAACACACAAGTAATAGGAACTCATCCACCACACCTTGACACTATTCTCTTTGGGCATCACTGAATCACCCAAAAAGTTTTGGATCATGTCTCAAGAGAATATCTCGGTGGGGGAATTGTCCCTCTTTTTTACAAGTAAAAATTCATTTCAAACATCACCAGCATAGAGATAAATTTTTCCTCATGTATATCTAGAAAATAATAAAAAAAAAGTAGGAAAAGAGTGGATCATACCTATTTCTAATAGTAATACAACAAGAGTAAAGGGAACATATATCATATATAAAAACACTCCTGGAGACTCTGGGTAAAGAACCTTTAACACTTCCAATATTCTAACCACTAGATTCCAATTATTGGAGTGGTTTAACTAGGGGTGGTGGTGGTAACCTAAAAACAAAGAAATAAACACCTTATACTACTCCCCCGACTCCTCCATCACATCTTCTTCCCTACAGACCTCCTTACTCTAGTCACTACCTTTTCCTAGGTGATTTTTTGACTATATCTATGACTTTAGCATGATGGGTAAAAAAATAACACGTTATATATTCTCTCCCATCATAATCATAACAACATATAATTTTTGGAGAACTCATCTATCCCCAATATCTTTGATTAAACCTCCTGTTTCGTGACTGGCATTGCATGTCTGTTATCGGTAGGTCTTGCTAACCCTGCATCCTAGGAGATACTTATCTCAGAAGCTCATGATACATGATATAAACCTACTAATCATCATCCAAAACCAAAATATCTATCCACAACTCATTTTGGCATTATGCATCCACATAAAAAACTAGAGGCAGGTCTATAAACCGATCAATAGGAGAAATCACCATGTGCTGATCATCCTGAATAAAAATCACCTCACGATTAACCCTCTTTAGGGATGCCTCATCACTCATCAGGTCAAACTATCAACCATACTATAGAAGCATCACTGGTTTTTATCATAAATAAATCATGAAATAAGATAAGACATACCACTATCAATGAGTATATCTTGTGATATGGATCAAGAAGTACATGGAAACCACAACCCATTCCTATATGATTCTTGTAACAATGTTTTCCCTAAAACTAGTTCAAAAATATACCAAATCAACAAGAAAGTTATCAGATCCCCACTGAATGGATTCATCCTCTACCAAACCAACACTAGAGTCCCTGTCCTGAAATCCAAACTTGAAGTACTTAACACTATTTACATAAAACCCAAACCAATATCACAAACTCTGGTACTAGTATGTAACTCCTCATGGACCCTATATCTCAGCCCAGGAAGTTCCATGACACTTTAGGTTGGGTATCCCCTTTGATACCACTCTGTCATGACCTGAACTGATGGGTATTGATCTAAAACTACCCTAACCCCCCTTCCAATAGGGCAGTGTATGGAAACTAGCACTGAGTAGAAATACCACACACATGAGAGGAATTTTCCTAATGTACTTGTACACACACAAACAAATCCAAGACCACACAATGATGAAATGTAATTTTTTTATAAAAAACATGCATACATCTATAATCCCACAATCAGAGTCTGACATAACGTACTGGGAATCATAAAAGGGTCCAAAAACAAGACCACCCAAAAAATCGGAAAAATAAATTCTGTACTACTTAGAAAGAGGTGACTACCGTCGAATGCAACACCAGTATAAACATTAGTCTGTCTATCCAAAATAATCTTAACCTACTCTTGATAATCCAAATACTCTATAAAAAGTTCCATCATCTTCATAAGACATGGCATTTATTGGTAGAGCCCATGTAGGGGTGAATATAAAAATACCCATTAGGACACCCCAAAATCACCAAGCATAAAGAATCAAGAGTATTCAGTTCATCAAACATAGGTGTTTCAATAAGATATGAGACATAATGAGAAAAAAATATATCTAAGATATACTCATAAATGAATTAGGGTTTCAAAAGGTCTCAACCACTACCAGCCATAGATCTACTGTTAGGTTTCAAGGTAATGTTCATCCAGGAGATCCTACTCCATGAGCTCTTCCATCTTTGATGGAACTTAATTGAGAGATATAAAATGTAAATTATTACTAATATGATGAAACATCCTTTCCATCCCAGAGGTCATTCTCATTTGGGAGAAACCCCTCCCTGAGATATAATTCCACTGATGACAATCACCCCTGAGGTCACATTAGTTTTGGAGAATCTTCTCCCTAAGATATACTAACACTAATGAAACTCATCCCAGAAGTCACACTCATTAGGACTAGGAAATAATAAGAACACATGAAACTGAGAGTGATCATTTGATATATTCACTCTATCATACTAATACCCTATTTGAAAGATCATATCTCAATACACAGCTAGGGGGTTCATGCTCATGGCTCACTAGAGGGACACCAAAATCTACTGAAATTACCCTCCTAGATAAGAGATCAATGCCCATGTAAGTGTTATTCACACCAATTATATAATACCTACCTATAGAATCATTAAGGAAATAATGATCAATCTAGGACTATTAGAGAAATACATGTTCCAAGCCGCTGAGGGATCTATTCCAGTAGGCTGAATACTCACTCCAGAATAAGGGAACTCACCCGCAATGAATAGATCATTATAAAGATATAGAGGAGTAATCCTCTATGATGAAAATGAGATGCTGCACCGAAACCTCATAATAATGGACCAAAAGAACACACTCAATTGATACTAGTCCAATTAAGCTCACACAAGCTCACACCGAAGATGAGATGAGAAGAAAGAGAACTCCAACTTATTCTCAAAGGAGAAAACAATGTGTCCCTTAGGGTACATGAAATGTCACTCAAAGCCTATAACTACCCATGTATTATTATCACACAACATTCACTTTTCTACAATACACAAAATTTACCAAGCATACACAACATGTAGATGTCACCATAAAACTCTGCATGTCATTCTTCTCATGACTGTGTATACTGGTACATGCTCATTTACCTTATCATGTATGAGTACATCACTTTTCTCATGTACTATAGAATACATGTGTACTTACCAAGTACAAGAAATGTGGGGCCACATGGACACCTGGTCATGTACTCCTTGTACACACGAAGCTATTTGGTACATGTTACAAGACGTGTGACTAGGAACACACGACACATAACATTACATGGCCTTCTGGGCATGTAACCCTTATACATGCCAATATTCTTGTCTAAGGGTCACACAACATGTGACATGTGTTAAATTTAATGTGATACTTATCTCTATGTTGAAACCCTAGCACCACATAGAGGGGACAATACAATGTGTTTTCTTTTTTACTACATTCTGCGTAGTTAGGTTTTTCATAGAATCCAAAGGATTACCATATGCATTAACATGTTCCTCTTGATTACTTATGATATATTTCCAATCCTTCCTAAAATCACGTATCTTGATCTTTGAGATCTTTTCCATCACCATCGTCTAGATTCCAGCCATTACCACTGCTCAGGAATCAACCACCATTGTGCCTCTCCACTACTTCACACCAAAACTAAACTAGGGGTCTCCAATCTGACTTTGATCTCCCATAATATTCACATATCATGACCCCATCACAAATCTAGAAATTGGATCCAAATAAATGATCTGTTGATCAAAAAATTAAACACATAATGATCAATTTCCAATTACTAATCAAACCTCCAACTAAAATAAATACCGATGATGATCACATGTATATCGGGGGAATAAAACCACAAGACTCTTGATAAGGAATAATGAATAACAAAATCATTATCTATCAAATCCTAGATATACAAACCCTTACCCACAAAAATGACCAATCTGTGAATAAATCCATTATTCGATTGATTCATGTTCGTTATGGGATATGAAAATGAGGATAAATCCACAAAAAATGTCCTATGTATAGTTTGGATTGATTACTAATGAATACAGGTCCTTTATTTCTATCATTAGTGAGATCCGTGAACTCTGATGCCATAATTATCCTTTATCTTAATCCGATCTGATGTCATCTTCCAAGAATGATCACCTCCAACGGTCCTCTAGATCTACAAGGTTAAGAATACAACCTTGAAATCTCACCATAACCATATATTTATATAGGAAAATAGGTCACTTCATCAACATAATAAAATAAATAAATTAACTAATTTATTTTATTATTTATTCCCACGACGACGTTTAACCAAATTTCAGATGATGATAAATACTATGTCATTCCTAGGGTAAATTCCATTCTATGAACTCAACAACTATCTCAGATTTCCAATATGAGACTCAATTTGGGAGTTATTCTATTTTTTTTCACAAAAATTGAACATGTGTGACATTAATATATTTAATATTTTTAAAATATCAATTCTAGGCTCACTAATCCTTCGAATAATGTGCTGTCTCAATGCATAGATTTAGAAATATTCATAGAAATATTCCAAAGTATTAAATGAAAAAATTGAGACATTATAGAGGAAGTGGTAGTTCTTGTTCTTCATGGATCTTGGGGATTAATATATCTCATGGGATAAGTATCAAGACCAATTTTGATTAGATATTCTTTCTTTGACCATAAAGGTGGCCAAAATCTATGACCTTCTTAGACGTTGACAGGGGAGTTCTAGTGTGTAAGAGTTTAGAATCCATTTCAGGACCCATCATCAAAATTATTCAGACGTATTTCTCAATGAGGAGGCTAGGGTTAGGCATTTTGAGGAGTTTTTTTATCAATATATTGAGTACCAGGTCACCCCATTTATTTTACCAACATATCTTGAGGTGATGGTGAGAGTAGAGGTTATTGAGAGGATACCAAATGAGATCCAATTTTCAAGGGAGGAGAGTCCTCAGGATTTCCCATATTATGGAGTTTTGGTAAGAGTTTATTATTTTCATAGATATAAGAGTTTTTGGATAGCTATAGGTTGGTCCGAATACTCATCATCACGTTCCTATGGGGGTTACGGCTCTCAATACCCTTCCATGGGATCAGATGTTTTTTTTCTTATTGAGGACATGATCATGAATATAGATATTTCCCAAACATTTTGAGAAGGTAGTTTGAAATATGTGCTCCAATTTATTTTTCATCATTTTGGTAGTTTCAGTTGTTGTATAAGTAGCAGGGTACTCCATCTTTATATCAACAAAGGGGAGATAGAGAAATAAGAGGAAAACCCCACGATTCTTCTCATCCATAGAGATTAGAAAGTTATTGTGTAGGTCATCATCATTAGGGTCATATAGGTCATCGAGAAGGATGTAGATAGCTTCATGCATTGTAATTTTCAACATTAGGCAATTCATAAATTGTTCGAGGAACTATTTTCTTGTTTTCTATTTGTATGCATGGTTTTTTTGAATCAAGAGACACACACTCCTTCATATCACCTTCTTTAGTTTGTTATTTGGGACTAGAGATGGAGAGGCTTCCAATTCCCTTGGAATTAACTATTCTAGTTAGTGGTTGGGATTATTTTCATGAATTATATAGATAATTTGAGTTATTTTTATAACAACACCACTCTTGGGGATATTTACGACATTTATAGATATAACCATATGATATCATCAATGGAAAGGATTAGCTGTATTTGGTGTTGGTTATCATGGATTGATTCAATATGTATATTTTATTCTATGATGATGATGTGGATTATTCCATTTTCTTTGGAGAGAAATATTCTTAGATAGGTTGGAGGCATGTTATATCCTTATATTTTTTGATGGTTGAGTTGATGATGAGTTTGTTGGAGGTTCATCTGATGGTGTTTCATAAGGTTTTGGAAGAATACCTTGATGTTTTTAACGAGGAGGTTGTGAATTTACACCCTTTATAGGAGATAAAGTTTGGGATATACATAAAATCGGGATCTTCTTTGATATCTATGTCTCTATATAGGATGAAACCCTTTAAGTTGTGAGACATGTGTGTACAGATCAATGATCTTTTACAACAGGGTTTTGTTCAACTGAGCATTTCAGCTTGAGGTGAACCTATTCTATTTGTAAAGAAGGTCAAATATAGTATACATATATATATATATATATATCTCTTATCATATCTTGAATCGGGTGATAGTGAAGAACCAATATCCTCTTCTAGGGATTGATGATTTATTCGATTAGTTGAAATGATCTAGTTGGTTTTTGAAGATCGATCTATGATCATGATATCATTAGATGTGGGTTAATGATGAGGATATATCAAATATTTACTTATAATGTCATTATAGAAATTAAGAGTTTATTATAATTTTATTTGGTGTGATGAAATATCTAACAATATTCATGGGATTGATGAATGTTTTATTCCAAGATTTCTTGGATTAGTTTTTGGTGGTTTTCATTGATGAAATCCTTGTGTACTCTTCATTTTAGGAGGAGATCAAAGAGCATATTTATAAGAAACCTACTCTTAATTACACACTTAAAAATTATTTATTACATAAACTTTAACTTAATAAAACTATGAGGATCAAGAGGCATAGTTTCTTGGGAAATTAGGAACATTAAATAACAACTTATAACATAAAATACAACATCTTTATTGAAAACTTCTTTTACATGACCACAACATTCCTTCGTACTTGCCTTGCATGGGATAACCTGAGGACATGAATAAGAAAAGGGAGAGATATAAATCCTAGTAAGGGAGTAAAAAAGGAATAAAATTAAGAATATATTACATGTTAGGAAATAGTAATATCAATGGATCACAAGAGAAACATGAACATAAAGGCATGATATAGAATGATTATCATAACATGGAAATGTGGAAACAACATTTAACATGATATTAGCCCGATCCAAGGATCATTGAACATAGAGAAAGAGTAAAAACTCATTACACTTGAATTATAATAAGTAAACCCTTATTTCACTTAAAGTATCATGATACTAATTTTTAACCAATGCATTGGAGCGCTATCAGGGCACACCCTTCTTAATCATTTCATTTTATTCATAAGTGTGCCACATAGATCATACAATATGGATTCATTAAACATCATAATTTATTACATGAATAAGAGATGTGGAATACATAATTTTAAGTCCTAAATCAACAAGTACATGTGCATAAATTTGAATACCATTGATATAGAAATGGGTATGGTATTCACTTATATGATGATTTTGGCATGGGAATTTTGGTGTAACTTCAGCAGCATAACGATGTAAAATAGAAATAGTAAAATGGGTTAATAATAGAGAAAGTGGTATCTCATCATTTATAAATGAAATGGAAAGTAAGGGGGTCATGGAAAATAATATCCAAACATATTTAATGGAATTTAGATGCATAATATACAACAATTTCTTGAATGTAAATGAGGAGAGAGAAATCCCTTATAGAATTTCAGCATGGTAACAGGTGTACATGGGAGGCATTAATGAAAGATAAAGGGGTATATAATCATTAAAACATAAGTAGGGAAGTATAGTGGAGGTGATAAATCATACCCCAACATTTTTAATTGAAAATAAAAGGTTATAAAAATATAAGTATACTTGGACATAAATAAGGAAGGAAGGAAAGTGAGGATCCCTTACATGGAAGTGTGATCCCAAAGGTTTGGGAGAGGCTTGAGAGAGGATTATTGGGAGATTGGGGAGACTTGGAAGGATTATAAAGATAATAGGGAATAGGTTGGTAGAGCTCCAAATGGTTTTAGTGAAGATTAATGGGAGATTGAGTGGGTTTATATAGGAAAGAAGGGGGAATTCTTTATTATTTAGGTTTTGGACAGTACACATTAAACTAATCAAAACCACAAAACATACCATGGGTTTCTCCCATGGTTTTTTAAAATGGGAGTGGAAAATATTATTTTATAAGGAATTTTTTTAACTTATTAAAATATTAGTCTTGCTTATGTTGGAGGTGAGTCACACTCTCAAGGAAATCATTTTAAAATATTAAAATGTTTTATAAGTCTTGGAGGGTCCACTAAGGAATTTTAAAATTAATAGAAAAAATAAAAAATCACATTATTTTAAAGGTAAAAAATATATTGGTTGAATATAACTATTATAGTATTTTATTTCATCACTTTTTGGTCATTACGATGTCATAAAACACATTATATATTTAAACGATATTTAATTTTTACCCAAAAATTCGACTGTCTCAGAAAATTATGAAAAATTCACCATTGGATAATTTAGATTTCCTGATTCTAAAAATAATATTCATTTTATCTAAATAATTTTTTAAATATGTGAATTTTCACTATTAAAATAAAAAATTACATTTATTGAAAATTTATGGGTTTTGACAAAAACAGTTTTCAAAACTTAATAAAAATTACAATTGTATTCATAAAAATTATATGATCATTTATATTTAATAAAAAGTAATTTAGTAAAAATATTTTATTAAAATATTATTTAATTAAAAAAATCCATTAATTCATCAAAATATATTTCTTAATTTAATTTAAATTTTAACTAAAAATACTATTTATGCTTTAAAAACCATTTACAAAGTAAAAATAATAAAATGAATGTATATTATTTATAAAAAAATAATTCACATAATCATATTTATAGGGTCTTGTTACATAACCCCTTATAAAACTCACATAAGACCTAAGGGTATGGTGTGCGATGGTGACATACTCTTGGGGCGGCTCAGATAACATCGCTCAGGTGGTAATATCTATTAACTTACACTTCTCCCATAGGTGATTCCGTTCATGCTTAACAAGTAGAAACTTGGCATGGGATTGGTCAAGAGTGAAGCCCAGTGATACTACCTCTTTTCTAAGCTCTGACAAATGGGCTTCGTATGAAGCAATTCTACTAGATGAGGCCATCATTTCCTTTTTCTGAGTAAATTGGATTTGTTAAAGCCCTATATTTATAATAATAATGTGATCACTATTCAATGGCTATATTAGAAATAGTAAAAATTAGTAATGGTATTTTAAAATCCAAAAACATAAAACCAAGGAATTTCATATGTTTCATATAACCATTTTACATAATAATACATTTAATTAGATGAAGATGAATTTTCATTAATAAAAGTTTTGGTAGTTACAATATTTAGGTAGTTTTGGGAGTTATTCACCATCATAAGTTGTTTGGGAAGCTATAAAAGTTTTAGTTTTGGTCTCATGAAGTTTTTTTCTTGGGGAATGTCATGTATCAGCATAGGGTAGTTGTGTATCCTTCAAAGATTGAGTTGATCATTTCTTGGGTAGCCCCCAAGATTGTTGTATAGGTACAAAGTTTCATTGGTATTTTAGGATACTATAAGAGGCTTGTACCTGAATTATCAAAAATTCATATGGACTGAACATTGTTAGGAGGATTTTGAGTATCTGAAGGAGAAACTAGTTAGTAATTATATTATTCATTTTCCCAAAGAGGGAGCTTAGTTTAAGGTTTTATGTGACTCTTCATGTCTTGGTTTGGGAAGTTTATTAATATAGTATAAGGAAGTAGTTTCTTATGAGAATTATAAGTTACACTACTATAATCATAACTATCCCATCCATGATCTCAAGTTAGAATTAATTATTTTTTCCTTGATTTTTTGGCCAAACTACCTCATTGACGAGCATATTTTGGTTTTTATCAATTACAAGAGATCAAGGTATGTATTATCCCTATAAGAACTTAACTTGTGACAATGATGGTGGATGTAATTATTATAGGATTATCAATTTTAAATTCAATATAGTCTAGTAAAGGGAAATGTTGTAGTGATGTGCTGATCAGGAAGTCATGTAGTGATGCTGGGCATGAGTTTGTAGATTCTTAGAGAGTGATAGAAGAAATATCCAAGATGAATATTTATATGAGTGAGGATGGTGTAAGAGGATTAATTTTTTATATGATAGTATAGTCATATTTGGTGCAATATATTAAGGATTCATAGCTAGTGGATTTTGAGTTGGAGGCCTGGTGAGTCCGAGTTGTCTTTAGAGATTCCCCTGATGGATGGTTCGAGGATGATTAACACTAAGTTTCATTTCAAGGGAGGATTTTAATTCCTTTGGTTATGCATGATTTATTTATCTATAAGTTTCATAGATCACCCTTATTTGTACATCATGGTTTGAAAAATATGTACTCTGATTTAAGAGGTTAATTTTGGTGGCATAGGTTCAAATGTTCAGTTATAGAGTTCGAGCCTCGATGTTTAGTTTTCCAGAAGGTGAAGGTTGAACACTGTGTTCCTGGTGTTTTTATTATTACATTAAATATTCCCTAGTAGAAGTGGGAGGAAATTTTAATGGACCTATTCACTTATTTACCTCAGTCTTAGGGAGACGTTGATGCTATATGGGTGATAGTGAATCATTTGACTAATTCGGATCACTTCATAGTGATCAAGGAGGAAAAATCAATGTATGTTTTATTGAGGCTATAATTAGAGGATGTGGTGTGGCTCCATGTATTCCTAGTGATGATAATATCTAATCACGATCCTTGTTTCACCAACAAGGTGTGGGTAGGTTGTAATGACTCTGATTTTTCATTGTAAAATTTTGGAATATTTTAAATAATATTTTCAAACCTAGGAACTGATTCAGCATGAGATTCCAAGTCCATGAGAGGCTCAGTATTAATATAATAATAATATTAAATATATTATATCATGAACATGAAATTTTCAGGATTAGTGTAATATCTCCCAAAAGAGGACTCAGATGGGAAATAAGAGACCACCGTTGAGTCTAGGATGAATATCTTACCCTTGGAGTGACATAACCATTGTCGACATTGGGAACTTTTTTAAAGTGCTTTCGTGGGTGAAAATAATAAAATAAATAAAATAATTTATTTATTTTTCATTTTAATCAAGTGACCTATTCCTATCATTATAAAATATCTATTATGGAAGGACCTTATAATTATTCACATAACCCTAGGTATTGAGAGAGGAGCTGTGGAGGATTATTCTTGGAGGAATGAAAAAAATCAAGGATTGGAAATAAGTGTTCCAATTAGATCTTATGGATCTCACTAATGATAGTGACATGTGACCGTTCTTCATTAACAATTAATCTAAACCCAGTGTAGGGATTTTTTTTATATTTATTTATTTTTACATTTAATTATCTCATTATTAATATGAATCAAATACACTAATATATTGATTCAAAGGTCATTTATTCTTGTTGGTTTGGGTTTATCTTCCAAGGATTTTTGGGAATTGATATTATTTTATTTTGGTTCTTCATTCATCATTATAATGGAATTGATTGAGGCCAACCGAAATAATGACCAAGGTTCATTACTCTTGTTATATTTTTTGAATTTCTTACCCATTATTTTCACATTCATCATCTTAATTTCTATTGGTCAAATGTTTGACTAATACTGAGTAATGAATAATAACACGACCATTACGTTTCATAATGGGTTGATACTATGGGTTTGGGTTCACAATCAATAGAGCGATTGAGGAGCAATGATGATAAATGATGATCAGAGGTAGACCAGGATTTGATTGGTGTCCCCCCATTTTCATTTTATCATGTGGTGTGCAGCATGGTGTGAAGAGACTTAGTTTTTGGGCAGATTGGATGGATGAAATATGGCCACCGGTGACAGAAAGCTCGATTAACCCAAGATCCAAAACTTCTATGTATGATAGGTGGATAGATCAAAGTGGTCATGGAATGAGTGGAATATACATGAAAGTTAAATATTTATAGAAAAATACTAACTAAATGAAATGTAGTCTTAAGAACACATGCTGTATGGTCCCATCATATGATTCTAGGGTTTATACATAGAGAAAAATATCATACACCATGTGACACATTTCACCTACCATGTGAACTTGTGCTAGAAGATTGGAATGTACCCTAGGGGTGAAGAGGTCTAGACATATACAGACACATGGGAACGACCAGAGTACATGTACATGACATAGTACTTGGAAAATTATAGGTAAACACGCATGAAAAAAGTATATGGGCATGACCTGAAGTACACAGGCATGGCCTAGTGTTCAAGATATTCGGTAGAAGGCACACATTTATTTCTAGTCGACCTCTACATACCATATATCCCAAAATGATACTTAGTGTATATGGAAGAATACATCCCATGTGATACAGTGAGACACAAGAAGAATTGGGGTAGATAAGACATGTTGTGCACCCCCAATACACGCCATATACTTTTTTATGGAAGTTTGATGCCATATGCATCTTTATTTTAGATTAGTATTAGTCAGGTGTATCCATTGGTCCATTCCTATAAGGGTAAAATGAGACATTACATACAGATCACAAGATTGTAATCCCCTCTATGGGTTTAGTCTTGGATAGAGTTTTAGGAATCCCTCATTGTGATTGGGGTGGGATCCTCTATCATTTCATCACCATAATTAGGTGTAGTTTGAGGAATCCTTATGACCAACTTACATGGGAATATAATTTCTTACTTAGTAGGTTATTATACATAGGTTCTGATATACCCCAATGTCCCTAAGTGAGATCCCCTATCTATGTATTGATACCTTCATAGTTTTGATGATTACTTATTTAGAGAGGCCTGGAAAGAATGACCTCTCAGATGAGTGAGATCGGGGATATCATGGATCATGGGGTGAGATCTCCTATATGAGCATTACATTGAAGCCTCAAGTAGTATCCTATGATTGGAAGTATTATTGATACCTCTTTGAGAATTGGATTCTATCATGAGTATATATGGGTTATTTTTCTTATTGCTATGTCTCATATCTTGATTGACATTCCTATATTAAGAACTTAATAGTCTCTTGATTTTTTATGTTTGTGATTTTAGGGTGTCCTATTAGGTATTATTATACTCACACCTCCATGGCCTTTTCTTTCATATGTTGTGTCTTATCTAGATGACACGCCATTTGGAAGATTCCTAGGGGGACTAGGTGAAGGAAGATCATAGTGGGTTTTAATGACTATGATTAGACTAGGTGTTTCATTTTATAACATTTCACTCCTAATTAACAGGTTATTCTATTTTATTATTTTGGGGGGATTGTGTTTGGCCCTTTATGATTTCCAATAATTTTTTCACAATCTAATGTAGGATAGATGTTATGAATGAATTATGGAATCATTTGTGTTTTACATTTCATCATTATATGGGTATTTGTATATGTGTGTGTGTGTATAGGTAACTTAGGATAAGGTTTACCATGTGTGAGATATTCCAACTTATCCTCAGTCACCTACCCCTAACTATTGGAGGAAATCATGGGATGTTACACTCGACATACCATCATACAGACATGCCCCAGTGGATCTGGTCATTATAGAGTGGCATCAGAGGTAGGGTTTATCCTAAGACTAGATTTCGGTGTAATGAATCATATTTTCCATGTATTATTTTTTGGATATTGTATAGATTATTTTTGAGACCATGTACTGAGACAGAGTGTAATTATAATACCTGATGTGCATGGAATAAATGTTTGAAATATATTAAATTCTTTAAATAAAAAGCATGTATAGTTTTCCTTAAAAGGTGGAATAAATTCTAAATGAGTTCTCGAATAAGAAATATGAGGGAACCATTGGGTTTAGAATGTGAGTTTTACCATAGCCATGACTTAACCTTAGTCGGTGTGGGTCATTTGTGGAAAATATGTTGCAGAAGTAAAATGAATAAAATAATTAAATAAATTATTTTATTTTTTTGACACAGGGAACTAATTCATGTTTTTAAATACATTCTTAAGTAAAATTTGAAGGGTTAGGTACATAACCTTACAAATCATTTGAGTCACATTTGAGAGCATGGAATGATATTCCATTTATAGATGACAACCGGATCGAGGATCAATGACTGGAATAGGATGGATTTCAAGGATCTTGACATCGACTATGATTCCACATGGTTCTTCATCAGAAGTCGATCCAAATTGAGTTAAGATGTTTTTATTGTATTCATTCCCCATTATTAATTTCTATAATGAATAAAAATTAATTTATGAACGAATTGATTTGTGGATTGGCCATTTTGTGGGATGGGTTAGATTAATTGAGATTCAGGAGAATTTTCTTCAAGATTAAATTATTGATTCTTTGATTATCTTTCTAATTGAAATGAACTGATATTGACATAAAAATTTATTGAGGTCCATTCCTATTATTTGTTCTTATTCCATTTTCCCATGATTCTGCATTTATCATGGGAATTATCCATTTGGATAGTGGTTCGACATATCCCAATCAATCAATAGATGCACACCCATTTCATAGTGAAATGATTCGATGTCATAGATTTGGGATTGGAATGACATGATGGTGGTTCCATGATGAAGATGGTAGAAGATCAGATGACATAGATACCCTATTTTCACATTCTTTGGCGTGCAATGAAGAATGATGTAGAGATCCATTTTCAGAGAAAATTTGATTGTAGAAAATGTTGTTCAATGATGATGAGATCCAGATGAGATGTAACATTTATTTTCTAGGAAATAAGATTTCTATATCAAAGGCTAAAGGTTCAGAATCAAGCACATATTCTAGATCTACATTTCTGGAAATTTACATGTTACAGGGCGTGTAAAATGGATCTAAACACCATGTGCCCCCTGTGTAGAGATAGGGTTTTGGGAATATAAAAGTATCATATGACGTGTGACTGCGTCACATAGAATGTGGTCTCTCCTAAACAACCTAAAATGTACCTCAATGGGTACAGAAACACAGGTTTGATTACATGGGTTGGAGCATGCCATGTACTCCCCCACATGGACATGACCTAGAAAACGTACAAGGGATAAGCCATGTACCAGTACACATGCACATGTATATGGGATAAACTCCATGTACTGGAACATGGGAAGCCTTTACACTGTGTACTTCTATACAAACACAGGCATGAGACATGGTCCATTTACATGGGCAGGACCTGAGGTCAAGGGACACGATGTGTAACCCTTATACACACCATATAATTCTTTATAAATGGATTAGAGACCTTATCCTCTATATCTTAGAAAAGTTTCATTAGGGTGTGTTCCACTTATAATTTCCCTGAGGGTTAGTATAGAATCATCTCATACTCCTAGGAATACGATCCATTTAGTAGGAATTATTTGATAGAGTCATTGGAATCCCTCTAGGAGGCCCTGAGTGAGATCCACTATTCATCTTTGTGCCCTATGTGGAGTTCCTGTTATCATCATGACCAACACTATGTGGGTGCCAATACTCTACATAGTGGTTTAATCTAGATTGAGTTATTGATATCACCCAATGGCCTTGGGTGTGATCCTCATCTATGTACCGTATCTCTTAGACCTTCAACGTGTATTTTTAATGGAGATACCCTATGAGAACTACCTTTCATATGGATTCCATCAGTGATATAAGACTCAAGAGTGTGTTCTAATGGACGAGTGCTTTGTGGAATCTTTGAGTTGGATTCCTAGGATGGTATAATATGGTTGTGAAATACCTTTAGACTATGTGTATTTGTTGAGTATATATATAAATTATTGTTATATATATTCTATAGAAATATACCTGTGTAGAGATGATTGTATTTTACTTTGTTGCATTCTTTGTGGTTTCATGGTGTCCTACTGAGTATTGTTATAATCACCCCTATACAGGATTTACTTTAACATGTCATGTATTGTGTTGAAAATCGACCTTTTGACAGAGTCCTAGATGGACTGAGACTAGATGGTGCTTAGTGATACTGGATAGACTGAGGTGTGTTCTTGTGAATTTTTTATTGCAGTCCCCAGTATTTAATTTTAGTTTGGACTTGTGTTTCAAACTCTTTGTGGTGGACTTTTTTTGGCTTCGTTTACTTTCCTTTACTTTCTGTCATATAATGGTTGTGGTATTTATATGTATGCATGTACTATTGATTAGTTATTTTTACATTTCAACATTGTATAGGCTTAGAAATTTGTGTGTGTATATATGTAATTAGACTAAGGCCTCCCATTCTAGTGATATTCCTACTCGACACTAGTCTCTAGCCCTTTGACTATTGGAGGTGGGATTATGGAGTCCTGGAATATGAACCACTGGGATGGGTCATGATTTAGTGGTATTAGAGGAGTTGGTTCTACCTTAATACTGGAGTATGTGATATTGTTTTGGGGAAATATTTTTAAGTGTTTTGAGTTCATATTTAAGGCCAGGGACTCCAGTATTGGTGCGACAACTGATGTATCCTTACACTAGGACTCTGATCACCTACTTTTTGACTCAGTACATGATAATAATAGTTACAGGTAAAAAAATGGTATATGCATTATATAATAATTGGTTGAGGTTTCCATGTCCTTCTTGAGTTGATTCTTTAGATATACTAATTTACTATGATACATATTATTTACTTTATGAATGCCTCTATGATGTATTCCAGCTAGGATTTAGCATCATGATCATGAGGA
This sequence comes from Viscum album, assembly GCA_963277665.1. Classification (NCBI taxonomy): domain Eukaryota; kingdom Viridiplantae; phylum Streptophyta; class Magnoliopsida; order Santalales; family Viscaceae; genus Viscum; species Viscum album. The sequence continues at coordinate 493,234,836 of OY728159.1, read as the reverse complement.
TGATTCCCTCAGTGATGAGGCATTGATACAAGGACCAATTCATAAGATGTTATCTCAGGGTGGTGCACCAGCTATACCACCACCTATAGAGAAGCACATGGTACCCACAATACAAGCAGATGAGGTGCACAATCTGAGTGTACTTCATGAGTTTTAGCAACAGAGACCCTTCAGGTTATGAGGCGAGCCTAAACCATAGGCAGTTGAGGATTATTATAAGGTGGTGACTTGAGTTTTTTATCTAGTCACGACACTAGTAGATCATATGGTAGTCCTAGAAATGTACCTTATTCATGGGTCAGTAGGGCTATGGTGGGGTTTGGTGACCCAATCTTATGATGAGGTGACTCTTGCATGGATAGAGTCTGAGAACCTTTTCATAGAGGATTTATCATCATCTATATTTAATAATGTGCATATCTAAGATCTTTTATAGCCCTGGTAGGGAAGAATGACAATATATGAGTATTTATCAAGGTTTAACAACCTTTCCTAGTACTCAATGGATATGGTTCATGATTAGTTCTTTAGGGACCATACTTTTGATTGAGGCCTACATAGAGACATTCAGGCCAGTATTATCCATATATGCATTACTACTCATACTGGTGATTCTAGATTGAGCTTTGGTGGATGAGAGTTTATAAGTTGAGCTTATACATCCAGTGGTTGCTGGAAGTTGGAAATCAGGAGAAGAGACCTCAGCACCAGGGAGTCGATGTTAGTCTTAGGGACCTGGATGTGTGAGATGCTTTAGGATAAGGTCCCAGGACTGAGTATCTATGGTTCAAGGCACACATATGGGTCGAGTAATCCTAGGGATAAGTATTTATACTCATGTTAGGAAGAGGAAAAATCATGAGAAGAAAAATTTTCATGGTGGAAGACATTGTAGAAGGGATATGAGAGCAGGAGGATGTGTTTGATGCTTTTAATTGTTACCACAACCACCCCCAAGAAGTCTAAACCAGGCTCAGGGAGATGGAGGACAGGGATGAGGACAACTGCAGGTGGTCAAATATTATGACCTAGAGGATCCGAGAATGCTTCAAGTTATGACCTATGTATTTTATACCTTAGCTATAGTGCTAATATACACAGGTGATTGTCATTATTTTCTTTCCACATGCCTTTTATGATACTTAGAGATTCTGGTTGAGCCCTTATCTCAACCATTATGCTTGGAGACTTCTACTGGAGAAGACTCAGTGATCACACACTTATGATGATAATGTGACTTGAATACCAGAGGAAATAGTTTCTATTGAGATATATTTATAGACATGATGTGGCCTGATGATGTCATCATAGGTATGGACTAGTTATCTATGGTTCATGCCCAAATTGACTATTTTAGGAGGAGGATGCAGTGTTTCTGCAATGACAGAACTAGGTTCTCCCTTTTCAGTGAAGAGGAAACCCATGCAGTGCATGATAGACTCATGCATAAGAGGGTGAAGTCAATTACTCACTAGTTGGATAACCTAACCCTTGGTGTAGTGGATGTTATGAGTTACTAGTTTCCTATAGTGGCAGTAGAGTATGGGGACGTGTTCCTTAAGTATGTTCCAGGTTTACATCTCCACCGTGATATAGACTTAAACATTGACCTAGAACATAGGAAAAAACAAATATATGCACCATAATATCGAATGTATCCAATATAGATTCGTGAGATAAGGGTGAATTTGGAGGAATTTTATGGGATGGTATTTGTTAGACCCATTGTTTCACCTTGGGCACCCCTGTTTTGTTTTCTAAGAAGGAATATTGGAGCATAAGGTTTTGTGTGGACTACCAGTGCTTGAACCAGGTGACTGTGAAGAACAAGCATCCACTACCAAGGATTAATGACCTCTTTGATCAGTTGACAGGGGAAAAATGATTCTCAAAGGACTAAGGTCATTCTATCACTACCTATGAGTACAGTATGAGGATATACTATAAATGAAATTATGATGCTACTGTGGTCACTATGAGTACTTCGTGATTCCCTTTGGCATGAAAAATTCCCCAAAAATATTCCTGGGACTCATGAATTGGATCTTTCAGCCTTTCCTATACTAGTTCATGGTAGTATTCATTGAATATATCCTTATGTCCTCAGTGTATGAGGATAATCATGTGAGACACTTGAAGATGGTTATGGATGTACTCATATAAAACAAGATTTACAGAAGGCTTTCAAAGTGTTAGTTAAAGAATCAGGAAGTCCAATTTTTGGGACATGTTATCTCATTATGAGTTCTTGGTGATAAAATTTAGTGTGATTAATTCTATAGTAGGGTTCATATGAATCATGAATCATAATGTTCATCCTTTCTTAGAAAAGTTTATGATTATTTTCATTGATGATATCCTAGTGTACTCAGCATCTAAGGAGGATCACACATGACACTTGAGGATGGTCCTAGATATTCTCTGAGAGCACTAGCTTAATGGGGAGCTCTTGAAGATTTAGTTCTAGATTTGATTGGTCCAATTTCTAGGACATATCATATCTGAGGTGGGAGTAGAAGTAGATATAGAAAAGGTTGAGGTAGTGTTAACTTGGGAGCCACCTAAGAGTGCGATGAAGGTGCATAGGTTTCTTAGGTCAAAAAGATACTACAGGAGGTTGATGTCAAATTTATCTAGGATACCGATACCTATGAATGCTTTAACCAATAAGGGGAAACATTTTCTTTGGATAAAGTGGTTCTATTAGGTTTTTTAGGAGTTGTGGCAGAGGATTATGAGTGCTCCCATCTTGAGACTTCCAGAGGAGGGTGTTGAGTATGTAGTGTTATATGATTCCTTAGATACCATAATTGATTGTTTTATGATGTAGAGGCAGTCAATGATTTCCTATAGGTCTCAAATAGAAGATACATTAGGAGAATAACTATGCAACCCATGATCTAGAGTTGGAATTAGTGGTCTTCGGTCTGATGATGTGGAGACACTACCTTATGGGTGAGTGGTTTATCATCTATTCTAACCAGAAGTGTCTCAAGTATATCTTATTATATAAGGTTCTTGAATTGGGATAGATTTTATGGTCAAAGTTTCTCCAAGATTATGAATTTGAGTTAGTCTATAGCCCTAGGTAGGGGAATGTGGTGGTAGATGTTCTCAGTAGGAGATCTTGTTCACAGTTATTGGATGATATATTGGAGTAGTTAGCCTCATTGAATTTTTCCTTAGTAAAAGAGGATGGTGCATCTTACCTCAAGTATATGGTTATTACCCAACCACTTATATAGTGTGTTATAGATTATCATCATAGAGATACCGTCTGTGAGACCTTGTGTACTCATATATCCACTGGAAATTCTCATGATAAATTTTTTGAAGGTGGGGAGCACATCATCCTTTTTAGAGGATGGACACTGGTACCAGTTACATTTCATGAGGAGTTTCTAAGGGAGTTTCATACACCCCCTTGGTAGTGAATCCAGGTGTGGAGAATATGTACCAAAACCTTCAATGTTATTTTTAGTATTTTGAGATAAAGAAGTATGTAGAGAAATTTGTATCTTGATGCCTAACTTGTTAGTTGGTGAAGGATGAGCACTGAGTTATAGGGGGTTTAACTCAACCCCTTGAGGTTCCAGAGTGGGAGTGGGATGGTATATATATAGACTTCATAATGGGGTTTTCACGATCATATAGAGGACACTATTTCATTTGGGTGATCATAGACTGACTAACCAAGTCGACCCAGTTACTAGCTATCTGAGAGAAGAGTTTAGTAGAGATATTAGGATACCTTTACATGTAGAAGATAGTATATATTTATGGAGTTACCTTTATTATTGTTTCATACCACGATTCTTGCTTCATTTCATAAATATGGAGAGTATTTAAGGAGAACTTTGAAGCTCAGTTGCATTTGAGCACTACATTTTACCCCCATAATGATAGCCAGATTGAGTATACCATTTAGGTTTTGGAGGGCATGTTGTGGAATTTCATGTTTGACTTTGTACTTAGTTGGGAGGATCACCTACCCTTGGTGGAGTTCATATAAAAATTATATACCATTCCCCCATCAGTATGGCACCATTCGATTCCTTGTATAGGAGAACTTTTAGGTCACCACTTTTTTGGACTGATCCAGGTGAGTCTACATTTATGGGACCATAGTTGGTGTGAGATATTATTGAGAAGGTGTAGATTATCTAGGAGTAAATGAATACTATCTAGATCTATAATTAGTCTTATATAGACCAAATAATAAGGCCTTTGGATTTTGGGGAGGTAGGCCATGTGTTCCTAAAGGTCTCACCTTGACATTTATTATAAATATTTGGTTTGGGTGATAAGTTATCTCTAAGGTTCATTTTACCATTCAAGATACTATATAGGGTTAGTGTAGTGGAATACCACTTGGTCCTACCACTGTTGTTAGACCGGGTACACAATGTATTCCATGTTTCGCATCTAAGGAGGTATGTGTATGACTCATCACATGTTGTCGACAAGGGTAAGATAGTAATTGAGGATGAAGATACTTTTGTAGAGTCTCTAGTACAGATTGAGGATCGACAGAAGAAGATACTTTATGGTTGAGTGATTCCCTTGGTGTGTGTCTGATGGTAGCACATGAATATTCAAGAGAGAACCTGGGAGTGGGAGACCCAGATGTGAGCCCATTACCCTCATCCTTTTTAGTAGGATTTTTCTTTTTGATAGGAAAAGAACTGAGGTGGGGAGAATATAATGACTTCATGTTTCTCCTTATAAATCTTTAGAATATTTTAAATAATATTTTCAAAGCTAGGTGTTGAGTCAGAATGAGATTCCGAGGCTAGGTGTGGATCAACATTTATAAATTAAAATATTAAAAATATTATATCATAAAACATGTAATTTTTTAGTAATAATGGAATAAATTTTTAATGGAGACTCATTTGGGAAATCTAAGACCACCATCAAGTCTATAATTTTGATATTACCATAGGTATGACATAACCTTTATCAAGGTTGATCACTTTGTAAAAGTGAACTCATAGGCATAAATAAAAAAATTAAATAATCAATTTATTTTTTCTTTTAATGTCATGAACTAATAATCTCATTATAAATGAACTATTATGAAATAACCCAGGGTTATCTCTATAACCCTAGGGATTGAGAGAACATATATAGAGAATAGTTCTTGGAGTAATGATGATGGATTGAGGGTTGGAAACCTGTGTTCCAATCAGAGCATGTGGATCTCGTTAATGATAGTGACATGTGATTGTTATTCATTAGATATCAATCTAAACATGATTTTGGGAAATTGTTTTCTATTATTTTATTTCCCTATTTGATTATCCCATGATAAACATGAATCATATCCACTAGTAGATTAATTCACAGGTCGTTTATACTTTCAAGTTTATGTATATCTTCTTGGGATTTTTTAGAATTATTATTAATTGATTTTGATAATTTTTAATCATTACAATGGAAATTAATTGAGGCCAACCTAAATAAAAGACAAGGTTCATTCCTCTTATTTTGTTTTGTAAATTTATTCCTCCCTTCATTGCATGTTCATAGCCAAAAATTTCCTTTGGCTAGTGGTTTGACCAATACCTGGTAATCAAACATTGCATCACCATTCTATGGAACAACGGGTCAATACCATGGGTTTAGGTTCATGATTTATGGGGTGATCAAGGTTTTTTGGTGATAGAAGATGATCATAGGTAGATCAACATCAGATTAATTTCCCCCCATTTTCAGTTTGGCATACAACATGCTGCGATGGGAGTTGGTTCCTGAGCAGATCAGATGGATGGAATCTGGATAATGGTGACAAAATTCTTGGTCAAAACTAGATTCATGACTTTTGATCATGATAGATGGATAGATTAAAGAGAAAAAACGTGAGTGGATTATGTGTGAAGGTTTATGATTTCTAAAAAATTATGACTACATGACATGTAGTCCTAAGAACACATGCTATGTGGTCCCCTCCCATGAAACTAGGGTTTATGTAGAAATAAAAGTATCAAATAACATGTGACACATGTAACATTCCATGTGACCTGGTGCTTATGACATAGTGTGTAACCTAGGGGTACACCGTCACAGACATGACTAGACACATGGTCATGACCATAGTACACAAGCAGGGCCTGATAGTCAGACACAACCAGGTGCATGGGCACAATCAGAGTACATGATCATGAATTTGAGTACATAGGCATATGATGGTGTAGATGGGCTTGGGAAAATGTCACATTCCTAGTTCTGTTCTACCTCTACATTCCATGTATACCAAAAACATACACCATGTATATGGGAGAATAAATTTCCTGTGAGAAAACAAGACGTGGACAGACCCAGGGATGATAAGACTTACCATGTGCCCCCAGTGCATGTTTTATACTTTTTATAGGTTAGTATGAGGCCCTCTATCTCTTTAGTTTAGACTGGTATCATTTTTTTGTGTTACCTTGGTCTATTCCTATGAGGAAAAAATGTGGTATTATGTCTTAAGCATAGGATTGTAATCCCCTATATGGGTTTAGTTATGGATAGATTTTCAGGAATACCTCCATGTGATTGGGCTGAGATACTTTATCATTTCATCACCTTTTATAGGTGGGGTTTATGGAATCTTCATGACCAAATTACATGGGAGTATGATCCCCTACTTATCAGGCTTCTCCAGGTAGGGACCAGTATACCCCATAAGACTTATGTGAGATCCCCTATCTATGTATTGAAACCTTTAGAATTCAAGTGAGTAATTATTTATTAAGGCCTAAGGTGAAAGAATTCTTGGATGATTTCCATTAGTGATATTATGGATCATGGAGTGAGATCTCCTGTAGAATCATTACTTGAATCCTCGAGAAGTATCTTGTGGATGGAAGTATGGTTAAGACCTCTTAGATACTTAGAGTTTATCATGAGTATATATGGGTCATTATTATTATTTCTATGTCTCATATCTTGATTGAAATTACTTTTTGAAGATATGAATAGTCTCTTGATGCTTTATGTTTGGTGATTTTTGTGTGTCTTACTAGGAATTGTTATACTCAACCCTACATGAGATCTTTCCAAACATGGAATTTCTTATGTTTATGACATGCCACTTTGCGGTGTCCTAGGTGGGTCAATGGTAGGTAGAGAATAGTAAACTAGGCCGAACGTGGTTGGAATTGGTGTTTAATTTCATAATAATTCCATCATACTTAATATATTGGACTCTTTAATAATCTTTGGTGGGATTGTATTTGGCCCTTCACCCTTTCCATAAATTTTTTCCATACTATGATGTGGGATAGATCTTATGCATGAATTATAGTATCAGTTTTATTTTACATTTCATCATTTTATGGGTATTTGGAGATGTGTGTGTGTGAATTGGAACCTTAGGCTAGGGCCTCCCATGTGTGTGATATTCCTACTCAGTGCTGGTCACCAACCTCTAGAATATTAGAGGTGGGTTTGGCGTGTCACACTCAGCTTACCACTGACCAAGTGGACCTTCATGAGTTAGGTCATAAAAGAGGTCTTAAAATTGATTTTGACTTGTTCCTTAGCAATACCTTTCATCCATAGATGGATGGTTATACAAAGCAGACCATTCAGAATCTTAAAGACATGATGTATGATTATTCCCTAGGTTTTGAAGGTTCATGGATGAGGAACCTACAATTGGTTGGGTTTTCTTAAAACAATATTGTTCACTCCACCATTGATATGAAACCAATTAAAGATTTGTAAGACTGAAATTTTCATTATTTTTTGTGATGGATTGGGGATAGAGAGTCAGCTATTATTAGGTCAAAACTTGTGAAAACCAGGTCAAATATGGTCCAGGTGATTTGTGAGAGGATGAAAGATGCACAAGATCATCATAAGTCCTATACTAATCATAGGATGATATATATGGAGTTTGATGTTAGAGATCATGTATTCTTAATAGTAACTCCTCATCATAGGCAATGAAGTTTTGGTCATGGGAGTGATATTTATGTTCAATTTTTTAGGCCTTTCGAGGAATTAGATCATGTTATATCCATTTCATATAGGATAACACTTCCCTTATAGATGAACTAGATACATGACATCTTCCACATGTCGCACCATCACCGCTATATTCATGATGACCCTCACAACATTGATTGGGGTAAGATTGATGTTGATGATGATTCAACTTTAAGGAGTGGCCTACGGGGATTGGAGTCCACCAAGATAAGGTGTTTCATGAGAATTATATTACTTTAGTTATTATCCTTTGGTAGAATGGTGAAAGATATCACCTGGGAATATGAGTCATAGACACATGCTTTGTAATGACCCAAATTATTATGAATAAAATTCCCATTTTCTTAACATAATTAAATGTCTTATGGGAATAGAAAACACATGAACTTATTTTTATTTTATCCAATTGGATTTTAAATGACTGTTAATCTAATGTACCAGATTTTTTTTCCATGTATTATTTTAGTATTATATGGGAATTAATTTGAGACCAGGATCTGAGACGACATGTAGTTCTGAGGCTTGGTGAGACCAGAACAAGTGTATGAATTTAATTTAACAATTAAATAACGCACGCATGCAGTTTTCCTGAAAAAGTGGAATAACTCCCAAACAGGTGCTCAGATCAGAAATCCAAGGGCATCGTTGCGTTCGGAACAACGATTTTACCTTAGGCGAGGCCTAACATCAGCCGGTGCAGGTCGGTGGTGGAATCCAGTTTTTTGGGACGTAAGAGTAATAAAATATTTAAATAAAAATATTTTATTCTATAGTGAAATCTTTTAAATCTTCCACAACAGATATCCCTTACCTTTTTAATTAAATGTTGGCATAAGGGTCCAGGGTTACAAACCTCATATCCCTAAAACCCTTGGAGGCTCTGGAGGCTCTGGAGAAAACCTCCCAACACGGAGATGACGACGTAGCAACCAGATCATCATTGAAGAATGCCGCAGAATCCAGATAGGATGTTTGTTTGTGATTTCTTCCCCATTATTGATTTCTACGATGAAATTGGGCTAATCCACGAACAGATTAGTCCGCGGATCGATCGTTCTTGCGGGATGGGCTTTTTGTAGGTATTTATGGGAGATTGAATCCATGTTAATCCATTGTTGTAGATTTTTCTACGCCATTTAATCCCATTAATGGGAGCGGATCAATGCCATGACGAACGACGACGGAGGTTCGTTCCTCAATTTTGTTTCTTTGGATTTCTCTCCTTTCTTTTCTTCGCGTTCTTCATGGGGTGATGAACGACGGATCATTGCACATCCGTTCTGTGATGTAACGATCCCAAAATTTGGATCCAACCCCAGAACGGTGTCATGGAGGTGTGGCGACGATATCGGCGGACGATTCGAAGCGGATTGAGAGTTATGAGTTTTCAGGCGTTTTTATTAGGATAGATCGTTCTAGGTTTATGATCCGTTTTAAAGGCCGAAAACACCCGTCGTGGTGTTCGTATGACGAACCGAACCAATCCCTGGACTATTGGGACGAACGGACGAGAGATCGCGGATCTGGAAGATCGGACGAAGTGTGAGGAAGAAGACGACGTTCTAGAAATTTCCGGACTACACGACGTGTAGTATGGTCTACACGACGTGTGTTCGTCGGAGGACCACCTGGCGTGTACTCCGTGAGTACACGGATATGGGCAGGGTACACGGCCAAGGACACGCCGTGTATACCCTTCCCCAGCCACACCTGGCCAGTACACGGGATACCCCATGTACTGGTACACGGGCAGGTGACACATACATGGGATGAGACCGTGTACGGGCACATATCCAGCTTACACGGAGTGGGTCTAGGTGCTCGGACACGGCGTGTGATTCTTCTACACGTCGTGTAGTTTCTTTCTATCCGATAAGCTGAATGACATGGGCCGGTTACATGGGCAGTACCCGGGGTCAAGGAACACGACGTGTACTTTTTCTACACGCTGTGTAGTTTGGTTTTACACAGCTTGAACGAATGAGATGGGCCGTTTACACGAGCAATACCTGGGGTCAAGGAACACGGCGTGTAACCATACTACACGCCGTGTAACCTTTTCTTCATGTCTTGAGCCACTTGTCTTATGTGACTTGGACTAGTTCTTAGGGTTCGTACCCTTGGTTTTCCCCTGAAGGTTCTGGTATCACTTCCTTTACACAGGAGTATGATCCCTTCAGAAGAACTTCCTAAATAGAGTTGTTGGAATCCCCTATGTGATACTTAGAGCTGGATCCTCTATTCATTCCTAGAACCCTAGGTAGAGTACTTGGTATCGACGTGACCAACTTTACCTGGGCGCCTATCCTCTACTTAGAGGATTAGCTCAGACTGAGTTGTCAGAATCACCCCATGACTTGGTTGTGATCCTCATCTGAGCATCATGTACTCAAGGTAATTGTGGAGTGTGTTCTCCCGGAATGAGTACTTCGTTTCTCTATCTTCAGACCTAGGAGTGTGTTCTCCTAGTTGCATGCTTAGTGTTAATCTTCGAGCTGGATCCTAGTGGTGGTATCATGATGGTCGTTTGTGTATGAGTATATCTGGATATTCTTATTATATGTTCAGTAGACATATACTGTGTAGATCTGACTGTATCTTCCTTTGTGGTATTTTTCCCTTGTTGTATTTCCTTTGTGGTTTCGAGGTGTCCTACTGGGTATTGTTATACTCACCCCTGCACGGGCTTTTCCTGCATGTGTCGTGTCTTTTGCAGATGAGCGAGCCTTTGACAAGATTCTAGGTGGAGCAGGGCCGGATGACACTCAGTGAGATCAGGCAGGCTGAGGTGTGTTACTACGGCTACAGATTGCAGTCCCAGTACCTTTCCTTACAGGTTGGACTTTGTTACAGACTTTCTTTTGGTGGGATTGTACTTTTGGCCTGGGGTTTTACAATTTCTATACTTTACTTTCCTATCGTACTCTGTTGGTTGAGATTTTTAGTGTATTCATGCATTTACATTTTTAGTACTTTTTACTTTTCAGCTTTGTGGGCTTGGAGATGCGTGTTCGTGTGTACAGGTTTATAGGCAATGCCTCCCATGTTAGTAGCATGCCTAATTAGTGCTAGTCACCAGCCCCTGGCCTATTGGAGGCGGGCTTGGGGAGTTGCGGCTTGGGCCCCACTGGGACGGGTCGTGGCAGAGTGGTATCAGAGGTGGTCAGTTCAACCTTAGTACCAAGAGTCTGTGAGTTGGTTTGGGGAAACAGTGTTGAGTGTTTCGAGTTCGGCTTTCAGGCCAGGGACCCCAGTGATGGTGTGGGAGGTCGACGTATCCATACACAAGGACTCTGATAACTTGATTTTCAACTCAGAACATGAGAACAATAGTTGCAGAAAAAAAATAATGGTACATGAATCATATAGGAATGGGTGGTGGTTTCCATGTCCTTTTTGATTCAGCTCTCCAGATATACTCACTGACTGAGATACATCTTGTTTCTTTAACATGATGCCTATACGACGCGCACCCGCTAGGATCCAGCAGATCGATCACAAGGATGACCCCCTCAATGATGAAGCCTCGATACAGGGACCAGATCCCCCAGTTTTACCACTAGGTGGTGTACCAGTTATCCCGCCACCTGTGGAGCAGTGTTTAGTGCCTGCTGTACCAGTGGAGGAGGAGCGCAGGCTGAGTGCACTCCACGAGTTTCAGAGACAGAGACCCCTCAGGTTTCTAGGTGAAACTGACCCTCAGGCAGCAGAGAAATGGCTTGAGGTAGTGGCCAGAGTCTTCCGTTTGGTCAGGACACCAGCAGACCAGATGGTGATCCTGGCAGCGAGCCTTCTACAGGGCTCAGTAGGACGATGGTGGAGTTTGGTTATCCAGACCCACGACGAGGTGACACTTTCATGGTCGGAGTTTGAGCATCTCTTTAGATAGGAGTTTTCACCAGTTACCCTGAGAGAAGTACACATAGAGGAGATTCTTCAGCTCTAACAGGGAACCATGACGGTGGCTGACTATTCGTCTAGGTTTACCGATCTCTCGCTGTACTCAATGGATATGGTCAGAGATCAATACTTCAAAGATCGGAATTTTGATCGGGGATTGCACAGAGATATACGATCTAGCATCATCCCTATGAGCATTCCAACTTATGCTGGGGTGCTCGAGCAAGTTCTGGTGGTCGAGAGCTTATTGGCAGAACAAAGACAGCTGGCAGATGTCAGTAGTGGGCAAGCTGCAGCAGAGACCTCGGCAGCAGGGACCTAGGCATGGGAGAAATTTTCAGAGGAGATCCCTGGACAGAGGATCTGCCGTACAGGGTTCGCAGGGTGCATCCAGCCAGCCTCGAGAGAGGCAATGCTACTCATGTGATGGCAGGGGGCATCTCCCTCGAGATTGTCCGACCCGCCATACTACTGACACGGGAGCAGTGGATGGACCACCGAGGAAGAGGCAACGTGTGGAGCAGACAGATCCGCAGGGCAGTGGATGTGGTAGGGGAACTGGGAGAGAAGCTGGAGGTGGTCGAAGTTTTGATCTTTTACCACCACCACCCCCAGGAGGTCCACCCCAGGCTCAGGGAGCTGGTGGACAGAGGCAGGGACACCTACAGGCGGCAGAGGATTATGAACCAGGTACCCCCGGAATGATTAGAGGTACTATCTGTGTCTTTTCTACCTTGGATGCCACACTGATAGACACAGGTGCTAGTTATTCCTTTCTGGCTGCTTATCTTATTCGATACCTTGATATTCCAGTTAAGCCATTGACTCGACCCTTACGCTTAGAAAAACCGACTGGAGAAGATTCAGATATCACACACCTCTGTAGATAGTGTGACCTAACCCTTGGAGGCGAGAGTTTCGGTTGGAACCTCTTGGTGGTAGCATCGAGGCCTTACGATGTCATTCTTGGTATGAATTGCCTATCCACAATTCATGCCCAGATTGACTGTTTTAGGCGAAGGGTGCGGTGTGTCCGCAGTGATGGAACGAGGGTCTCTTTTTTTGGTGAAAGAGAGACCCAAGCAGTGCAGGATGGACTCGTGCATAGGAGGGAACAACCGATTTCACATCAGTTGGCTAGCCTAGCCCTTGGCGCATCATATGTTACGAGTTTCCAGTTTCTAGAAGTAGTGTCTGAGTACGAGGATGTCTTTCTAGAGGATGTCCCTGGGCTACCTCCCCGTCAGGAGATAGATTTCTACATTGAGTTTCAACCCAGGATGACACCGATATCAACACCAGCATATCGAATGGCTCCTGTAAAGCTTCGTGAGCTGAGGGTGCAGTTGGACGACTTGCAGAATAAGGGCTTTGTGAGACCCAGCGTTTCACCCTGGATGACCCCAATACTGTTTTCCAAGAAGGTAGATGGGAGATTGAGGATATGTGTGGATTACCGACGCTTGAATCAAGTGACCTTGAAGAACTGGTATCCACTACCGAGGATCGATGACCTCTTCGACCAGTTGAGAGGGGCATGATGGTTCTCGAAGGTTGATATGCAATCAGGCTATCACCAGTTGCGAGGACGGGAGGAGGATATACCGAAGACGGCTTTCAGATGTCGCTACGGTCACTATGAGTACTTGGTGATTCCCTTCGGTGTGATAAACGCCCTGACAGTTTTCATGGGACTCATGAACCAGATCTTTCATCCCTACCTAGACCGGTTTGTAGTGGTCTTCATCGACGATATCTTTGTGTACTCTGCGTCTGAGGAGGAGCACGCGAGACACCTAAGGATGGTTCTGGACACACTCCAAGAGCACCAGTTGTATGGAAAACTCTCTAAGTGTCAGTTCAGGTTACAGGAGGTCCATTTTCTGGGACACGTTATCTTGGCAGATGGTGTAGCAGTGGACCCAGCCAAGGTGGAGCCAGTGCTAGTATGGGAGCCACCCCAGAGCATGACGGAGGTGCGGAGTTTTCTTGGGTTGGCAGGCTACTATCGGAGATTCATCCTTGATTTTTCCAGGATTGTAGCACCCATGACAGCTTTGACCCGAAAGGGGCAGCCTTTCGTGTGGACCGAGAGATGCCAGCGGGCTTTCCAGCAGTTGAGACAGAGTCTGAAGAGCGCCCCGATCTTGAGATTACCAGAGGAGGGTGTTGAGTACGTAGTGTTCTGCAACGCATTAGGAACCAGGCTTTGTTGTGTCCTGATGCAGAGGAAATTAGTGATTGCCTATGGCTCAAGTCAGTTGAGGCCACACGAGCAGAACTATGCGACCCATGATCTTGAGTTGGCAGCGGTAGTCTTCGCATTGAATATGTGGCGGCACTACCTGATGGGAGAGCGGTTTACCATCTACTATGATCACAAGCGTCTCAAATATATCTTTTCTCAGAAGGATCTAAATTTGAGACAGAGGCGATGGCTTGAGTTCCTCCAGTATTACAACTTTGAGATCATTTATACTCCTGGGAAGGGGAACGTAGTGGCAGATGCTCTTAGTAGAAAATCCAGTTCGCAGTTGCTAGATTAGGCGACAGGGCAGTTGGCCTCTTTACAGTTATCCTTCGTGGATGGAGATGAGGGAGATTACCTTCAGTCGATGGTTGTTACCCCTCCACTCTTACAAAGAGTCACGGAAGCACAGCTCGAGGATGCTAGCTGTGAGACTCTACGTGGTCAGATATCCGCAGGTGATGCTACTGATGGATATTCAGAAGGTGGGGAGCACGTTGTTCTTTTCAGAGGGTGCATGGTAGTACCAGCGACGTTGTGGGATGAGGTTCTGAGGGAGTTCTATACATCCCCTTTGGCAGTGCATCCAGGCATAGTAAAGATGTATTAGGACCTCCGACGTCAGTTCTGGTGGCCAGGAATGAAGAAGGGTGTGGCAGAGTTTGTCTCGCGGTGCCTTACTTGTTAGTAAGTAAAGGCTGAGCACCAGGTGCCAGCAGGTTTGAATCATCCCCTTGGGGTGCCAGAGTGGAAGTGGGACTGGATATCCATGGACTTCGTGACGGGTTTACCACATACGTCCAGTGGACACGATGCCATCTGGGTGATCGTTGATCGACTCACCAAGTCGGCCCACTTCCTAGCCATAAGAGAGAAGAGTTCAGTAGAGATTTTGGGACACCTCTACATGTAGGAGATAATTTGACTTAATGGAGTTACATCCATGATCGTTTTAGATCGTGATTCTCATTTCACATCCTGGTTGTGGAAGGGATTGCAGGAAGCTTTTGGGACTCAGTTACGCTTGAGCATAGCGTTTCATCCCCAGACTGATGGTCAGACAGAGCGGACCATCCAGGTCCTAGAGGATATGCTTCGAGCTTGTATACTTGACTTCGGTCGTATCTAGGAGGATCAACTAACACTGGTGGAATTTTCTTACAACAACAGTTATCATTCCACTATTAGTATGGCACTATTCGAGGCTCTGTACGGCCGACCTTGCAGGTCACCACTTTGTTGGACTGACCCAGGAGAGTCAACACTTATGGGCCCAGAGATGGTGAGAGCTACTACAAAGAAGGTGCAGGTCATCCAGAAGCAGATGAAGACTGCACAGAGTCGGAAAAAGTATTATGCCGATAGGAGGCAGAGACCCTTGGAGTTCGAGGAAGGAGACCACGTGTTCCTTCGGGTCTCACCTCGATGGGGATTGTGGAGATTTGGCCGAGGCGGTAAGATATCTCCGAGGTTCGTTGGCCCTTTTCAGATTCTGAGTAGAGTTGGTGAGGTGGCGTATCGCTTGTCTCTACCTCCTCAGATGGACCGGGTATACAACGTCTTCCATGTGTCGCATCTACGGAGGTACGTGCACGATCCATCGCACGTTATCGACTGGGGTGAGATGGACATCGATGATGGGGTGAACTTTTCAGAGTACGCAGTGGAGATCGAGGATCGACATGACAAGATCCTTCATGGATGAAATATTCCCTTAGTGCATGTCCTATGGCAGCATGTGAATCTCCAGAAGAGCACGTGGGAGCGGGAGGCTCAGATTCGCGTGCAGTACCCACATCTTTTTGAGTAGCCCTTGTTTTGGATTTTCAGGGATGTAAAATCCATAAGGTGGGTGTGATGTAAAGTCCAGGATTTTTTCCATGTATTATTTTAATTTTATATGGGAATTAATTCAAGGCTAGGCTCTGAGACGACGTGCAGTTCCGAGGCCCGGTGAGCCCGAAACAAGTGTATGAATTTAATTTAAAAATTAAATATCGTGCACGTGCGGTTTTCCTGAAAAAATAGAATAACTACCGAACAGGTGCTCAGATCAGAAATAAGATGGCACCGTTGCATTCATAACAACGATTCTACTTTAGGAGAGGCCTAACATCGACTGGCGCAGGTTGGTGGTGGAATCCAGTTTTTTTGGGACGTAAGAGTAATAAAATATTTAAATAAAAATATTTTATTCTATAGTGAAATATTTTAAATCTGCTGCAACAGATATCCCGTACCTTTTTAATTAAAGGTTGGAATAAGGGTCCAGGGTTAAAAACCTCATATCCCTGAAACCCTTGGAGGATCTGGATGCTCTGGAGAAAACCTCCCAACACGGAGACGACGACGCACCGACCGGATCATCGCTGACGAACGCCGCAGAATCTAGGTAGGATGTTTGTTTGTGATTTCTTCCCTGTTGTTGATTTCTATGATGAACATGGGCTAATCCACGAACAGATTCGTCCGATGATCGATAGTTCTTGTGGGATGGTCTTTTTTCAGG
Organism: Viscum album; assembly: GCA_963277665.1. Taxonomy (NCBI): domain Eukaryota; kingdom Viridiplantae; phylum Streptophyta; class Magnoliopsida; order Santalales; family Viscaceae; genus Viscum; species Viscum album. The sequence goes on along the minus strand of OY728159.1, from coordinate 493,218,199 downwards.
GATTTATGGGAGATTGAATCCATGTTAATCTATTGTTGTTGATTTTTATCCTTCGTTTAATCCCATTAATGGGAGCGGATCAACGCTGTAACGAACGACGGCAGAGGTTCGTTCCTCAATTTCGTTTCTTTGGATTTATCCCCTTTCTTTTCTTCGTATTCTTCGCAGGGTGATGAATGAAGGATCTTTTCACATCCGTTCTGCGATGCAACGATCCCAAACTATGGATCAAACCCCGGAGCGGTGTCACGGAGGTGCGGCGGCGATATCGGAGGATGATTTGGAGCGGATCGAGAGTTATGAGTTTTCAGGCATTTTTCTTTGGATGGATCGTTCGAGGTTTATGATCCATTTTAAAGGCCAAAAACACCCGTCGCGGTGTTTGTATGACGAACCGAACCAATTCTTGGAGTATCGGGACAAACAGATGAGAGATTGCGGATCCGGAAGATCGACTGAAGTGTGAGGAAGAAGACGACGTTCTGGAAATTTCCCAACTACACGGTGTGTAGTATGGGCTACACGGTGTGTGTTCATCGGCAGACCACCTGGAATGTACTCCGATAGTACACGAACACGGGCATGGTACACGACCAAGGACACGCCATGTATACCCTTCCCTGGCCAGAACCGGCCAGTACACGGGATACCCCGTGTACTGGTACATGGGCAGGCGACACAGACATAGGCATAGACAGTGTATGGGCACATGGCCATCGTACACGGAGCGAGTCCAGGTCCTCAGACACAGTTCGTGATTCTTCTACATGCTGTGTAGTTTATTTCTATCCGACAAGCCTAATGACACGAGCCGGTTACATGGGTAGTACCCAGGGTCAAGGAACACGACATGTACTTTTTCTACATGCCATGTAGTTTGGTTTTACATGACTTGAACAAATGACACGGGCCATTTACACGGGTAGTACACGGGGTCAAGGAACACAGCGCGTAACCATACTACACGCTGTGTATCCTTTTCTTCCTGGCTTGAGCCACTTGTCTTCTGTGACTTGGACTAGTTCTTAGGGTTCGTACCCTTGTTTTTCCCTTGAAGGTTCTGGTATCATTTCCTTTACACAGGAGTATGATCCCTTCAGTAGAACTTCCTAAATAAAGTTGTTGGAATCCCCTCTATGAGACTTAGAGCTGGATCCTCTATTCATTCCTGGAACCCTAGGTAGAGTTCTTAGTATCGACGTGACCAACTTTACCCGGGAACCGATCCTATACTTAACGGATTAGCTCAGACTGAGTTTTTGGAATCACCCCATGACTTGGATGTAATCCTCATCTGAGCATCATGTTATCAAGGTACTTGTGGAGTGTGTTCTCTCGGAATGAGTACTTAGTTTCTCTCTCTTCAGACCTAGGAGTGTGTTCTCCCGGTTTCATGCTTAGTGTTAATCTTTGAGATAGATCCTAGTGGAAGTATCACGATGGTCGTTTGTGTATGAGTATATCTGGATATTATTATTATATGTTCAGTAGACATATACTGTGTAGAGCTGACTGTATCTTCCTTTGTGGTATTTTTCCCTTGTTGTATTTCCTTTGTGGTTTTGGGGTGTCCTACTGGGTATTGTTATACTCACCCCTGCATGGGCTTTGCCCGCACGTGTCGTCTCTTGTGCAGACGAGCAAGCCTTTGACATGATTCTAGGTGGACTAGGGCCGGACGACGATCAGTGATATCAGGTGGGCCAAGGTGTGTTCCTACGACTATAGATTGTAGTCCCAGTAACTTTCCTTAAAGGTTGGACTTTGTTACAGACTTTCTTTTGGTGGGATTGTACTTTTGGCCCAGGGTTTTACACTTTATGTACTTTACTTTCCTGTCGTACTCTGTTGGTTGAGACTTTTAGTGTATGCATGCATTTCCATTTTTAGTAGTTTTTACTTTTTGCTTTGTGGGATTGGAGATGCGTGTGCGTGTGTACATGTTTATAGGCAATGCCTCCCATGTTAGTAGCATGCCTACTCAGTGCTAGTCACCAGCCCCTGGCCTATTAGAGGCAGGCTTGTAGAGTTGCGGCTTGGGCCCAACTGGGACGGGTCATGATAGTTAAGCATCCTTACCATTGATAATATAGTCGTTGAACAATTATCTCATGACTAGTATAAATATAGGGGTTTAACAAATCCTTTTGGTACATACAAAGGAAGTTATTGACTCAGCCAGTAGGATCGTACCCTATGAATCCCATTTATCATATCTTATGGGGGAGATATAATTTCTGGAATTCTCCCTAGTCCAAGCCCAATTATAGATCCAACAACTTAATCATGATAAAAACCGTTTATGGTAGAAGTTCAAGCTCATCGAGATCACAACCCAAACCATGTTCACCGAATAGCCCCATGAAAGCTCCACCATTACACACCTTACTCTTAGGGCATCATCTAGTGTAATAAAATAAATATGTATCAAGAAACTAGAAATAAGATTATGTAAATTATTTTTTATAGAATAATGAATATATTTCTCTTCCTATTGTTGTTACTTTGAAAATGTTTTTAAAGCACAAGTAGTATTTTTGGTTAATATTCAAATTCAATTAAGAAATCTATTTTGATGAATTAATTTATTTTTTGAAATAAATAATATTTTAATAAAATATTATTATTAAATTAATTTTATTAAATACAAATTATAATATATTTTTTATGAATTCAAACATAATTTTTATTAAGGTTTGAAAACTGTTTTTGTCAAAACCCATCAATTTTCAATAAAAGTCAATTTTTATTTTAAAAGAGAAAATTAAAATATTTTGAAAATTATTTAGATAAAATTAATATTATTTTTGGAATTATGATGTCGAAACTATCAAATGGTAATTTTTTCATAATTTTCTATGACAGTTGAATTTTAGGGTAAAAATTAAATACCATAAAAATATATGGTGTGTTTTATGACATCATAATGGGCCAATAATGATATAATACATACCCTAAATGGTATATTTGTCCAAATATATGTTTTCATTTAAAATAATTTAATTTTAAGTTTATTTGTTTTATTTTAAAAAGCCTTGATTAATCGTCCAAGACTTATAATATATTTTAGGATTTTAAAAAAATTCCTTGAAAGTGTGACTCACCTCCACTTAAGAAAGGAAAATATTTTAATATCTTTATCCCTTTTCCTTAAAAAATAATGTATACCACTCCCCTTTTCCAGAAACTATGGGAAAAAACCATGGGATGATTTTTGGTTTTAAATATTTTTTTATGAAGTGTCCAAAACCAAAATAATAAACAAACCCCCTAATTTCCTATATAAACCCACCCAAGATCCCATTTATCTTCACTAAATATCCTTTAATCTTGTCCACCCACTACCCTCTACTCCCTAGAGTCCTCCCAAGGCACTCCCAAACTCCCAAGAATCCTCTCCTAATCCTTTTGAGTCACACATCCAAGTAAGGGATCCCCACCTTCCTCTCTTCCTTTCAATTCAAGAATCTTGTTTGAAATAATTCTTTTTAATTTCAGTTTAATATTTTATAATCATTTTATAATAAATTCCCTAATTTCCATATTTTGTTATTTCAATTTGAGATCATTTATCCTCCCCCATTTGGATACTTAAGCTGTTACTATGCCGAAATTCTGTAAGGGATTTTTCTCCTTTATTTTTATCAAGAACCTCATTTATGATATTCTATTTAATTTTTAATTTATTAAGTTGAGAGACATTCATAATAACCCCTTATTGTACATTTCTTTTTTAAATTATTATATACCTATTTTCTCTCATCAACTCATTTTATGAATTTCTATTTGATTCCGTTATGTTTCCGAAATTACAAAATGATTTTATATTATGTAGTGAATACCATACCCATTTATCCATTAAGGTTATTCACCTTTATGCTCATATACTTATTTATTTGGGACTTAAATGTATTTATTACAGATTTATTTATCATGTAATAACTTATGATGTGAAATTAATCCATGTCATATGATCTATATGGAACACTTAAACATGATATTAAAATGATTATGGAGGGTGCGCCCTAATAGAGCTCCAATGAAGTGGTAAATGTTTAGTATCATGATAAGTCATGTTAAATAGGTGTTGACTCCATCTAATTTATGTGAAATGGGTGTTGAATCATGATACTTCATGTGAAATGGGTTTTGACTCTTGGTACTTCATGTGCAATGGGTGTTGACTCATGCTACTTCATGTGCAATGGGTGTTGAATCATGCTACCTCATGTGAAAGGATATTTGAATCATGCTACTCCTTGTGAAATGAGCCTTGGTTCATGATAACATCATATTGTATGTTTTTTCCACATTTCCATGTTATGATTATCATGATTTATCATTCTTTTATATTCATGTTCCTTTTATGCCTCATTGATATTCTTATTGTCTAACATGTATTTTATTCTTTATGTTATGTCTTGTTTAATCCCTTACTGGGATTTATAACTCTCCCATTTCTTATGTATTTCCTCAGGTTATCTCATGCAGTGTTAAGTATGAAGTAATTTTGTGTCCATGTAAAAGAAGTTTTCAAACAATATGTTGTATTTCATGTTTTAAGTTTTAATGTAATGTTTCTAATTTCCCAATACACTAGACCTCTAGATCTTATGATTTGTATTAAGTGAGAATATGTGTAATAAATCATGATTAAATATGAAATAAATATTATGGTTGTTATAGTTGGTATCATAAGATAGGTTCAATTATTTTTGGGATTAGGATTAGAAAACCCTAGTGAAAACTATTAGGGATAATACTAATTGTAAGATAACATCCCTAAATCTTGGTGAGTATAGACCAATTGGTTTATAAAGAAAATACATCCCTGTTTGGATACTACAATTGGATTTGGTTTTTCCACAGATTTACCTAACATTAAAAACTCTAAAAATGTGTTCCGGTCTTGACTTGAGGTAACCTGGTATACAACAATGGGCCTTACTGTGCACCTAGTTTGACACTCTCAGGGGATATGTTTTGATAAATTTATAATCTCATTAAAAACCATTATTAAGGGACTAAATAAAAAAGTCCATAAGAATATATGCTAGGAATTAGATCATGGACAACATATAATGAAGCTTAGAAACTCATAAGTTAAGGTGATAAATGTAATTGATAATTTATCCCTTTAATGTCATTGAATTCCCCCTTTATGTGTTCAATAATTTAAAAGTAATAATCCCTAAGTATATTTGGATAAAGTAGAACTAGAATAAAAAAACTAAAGTTGGGTTATGATCTATAGTTCTACGCATTCCTTTATATCACAAAAGTTTTGTAGAACTATTCAAACACCACTAAAAATCATGGAAGTAGAGATGTTAGTGAAGATAGAAAATGGGGAAATTATTTCATCCCATATATATAACTCCTCCCTTATCATAATTTGTAGATTGAACTTCTAGGAAAACCTTGTCATAATTCCCTTGGTGTAATTCGATGCGAATTTGTGCATGGATTGGATTTATCTATACAGTGCCAACATAAATTTCCATGAGATTGAAATAAATCTCCAAATAGATAATAAAACCCCGATTATATACAAGTGCAAGGAGTAGGATGAATATCATTTAGCACCATCATCTCAAGCATGTATATTAATACCCTATAAGCAAGCGTATCTAGGTCAAATGATTGAGTCTAAGGAAAGAACCATCCTTTAAGGCATCCCTATTGTAATGGAATTCATTGATGTGTTTTGATAGGAATTTCTTGGTCTTCCTCTAAGTAGGGATGTTGAATTATCAATCAATATTATACCTAGGGTGTTTCCAATATCCCAGACTCTATATAGAATGGCTCTTTTGGAACTTGAGGAGCTAAATAAATAATTACAGGAGAATCTAGATGAAGAGTTTACATTTCCAAGTGCTTCACCATGGGGTGAACCAGTCCTATTCATAAAAAAAAAATGATGGGTTAATGTGACTTTGCATTGATTATCACGAGATCAACAAAATCATGATAAATAACAAGTATCATTTTCCCCAAGTTTATGACTTGTTCGATCATCTATGTGGAGCACAATACTTATCCAATGTGGATCTGTGGTTGGGATATTACCAAGTAAGGGTGAGGAAGGAGGATATCCCCAAGATTGATTTTTGTACAAGTTAAGGGAACTATGAGTTCATAGTGATGCCTTTCAGACTCACTCATGCCCCAAAAATCTTCATGGACTTGATAAATAAAGTCTTTAGAGATTACCTCAAAAAAATTTGGTAGTCTTTATAAATGATATTATAATATACTACACAACCAAGGAGTAGAATGAGGATCATTTGAGAACTGTGCTAAAGACCTTGCGAAAGGAGAATATTTATACGAAGTATAACAAGTGTGAGTTCTGGTTGAAGGAAGTCACATTCTTGGGGAATATCATAACAAGTAATGAGATATCTGTGGATCCTTCCAAGACAAAGGCAATTGAGGGATAGCCGATGCCAATATATGTGATAGATATCTATAGATTAATTAAGTAAGATAGATATTATTGCTGATTTGTGAGAAATTTATAATAATTGTGAAACCCTCTTACTAATTAAGATAACTTAGAAGGGAGTAAAATTTTCTTAGAATGATGAATGTGAATAAAGCTTCATGGATTTCAGAAGGAGGATTATCATTTCCCTCATACTCACACTACCCATAGGTGGTAATCTTTTCATAATTTTTAGTGATGCTTCAAATAAGGTATTGGGATGTGTGTTGATGTAAAATGAAAAATTCATTACCTATGCCTCAAAGAAGTTAAAAATTCATGAGCAAAACTATCCGACACATGATATAGAGTTATCAGTTGTGATTTTTTCATTGAAAATATAGAAATATTATCTATTTGGAGAGAAGTATAAAATATATACGGATCAAAAAAGTCTCAAATATATATTCACACATAAATATATGAATGCATTCTAATGAATATGGTTAGAGATCATCAAGTATTACGACTTCTCAATCCACTACCATCCTAGGAAAGAGAATAAGGTGGAGGATGCTCTAAGTAAAGAGGACCCAAAAATTCTATAATTGATGAGAATTGAGAAGGATCTAAGATTCTTGGACTTGAATAATATGGACATGGGGTCATAAAGAAAATAACATCATCAATACTTCCACAAATGATTGATCAACCATCTCTTTTGGAATTGTTAAACGATGCTCAAAAATATGATATGGTAATTCAGAAGAAAGTTGAAACTATCAAAAAAGGGAAGTCCTCAGAGTTCAATTTTAATGAAGAAGGAATTATAAGATTTGGGTAAAGACTATGTGTTCCATAAAATATTGATTTAAAGAAAGAACTTTTAGATGATGCACATAGTTCTACTTTCAAAACCCATCAATTTTCAATAAAAGTTGGTTTTTATTTTAAAAATGAAAATTAAAATATTTATAAAATTATTTAGATAAAATAAATATATTTTTTGGAATCATAATGTCAAAATTATCCAAAAATTATTTTTTCATAATTTTCAGAGGCAGTCAAATTTTTGGGTAAAAATTAAATACTATATAAATATATAGTGTGTTTTATGACATTATAATGGCCCAATAACGATGTAATAAATACCATAAAAGGTATATTAGGAAAAATATATATTTTTCATTTAATATAATTCCATTTTATGTTTATGTTTATTTATTTTATAAAGTCTTAGTGAATCCTCCAAGACTTATAATATATTTTAAGATTTTAAAATCATTTCCATGAAAGTGTGACTCACCTCCACATAATAAAGGAAAATATTTTAATATCATCAGTCCTTAACCTTATAAAGTAATGTATAACACTCTCCTATTCCAAAAAACATGGGAAAAACCATGTGATGGTTTGTGGTTTTGAATATTTTATTATGAAGCGTTCAAAACCAAAATAATAAACAAATTCCCCTCCTTTCCTATATAAACCCACCCGATATCTCATTTATCTTCACTAAAGATCCTTTAATCTCATACAAACTATTAAATATACTCCCTAGTGTCCTACCAAGGTTTCCACAAGCTCCCAAGAAGCCTCTCCAAAGCCTTTGGAGTCACATATCCAAGTAAGGGATCCTCACCTCCCTCTCTTCCTTTAAATTCAAGAACCTTGTTTGAAACTAGTCTTTTTTAATTTCAATTATTTATATTTTAATAATTTTATAATAAGTTATATAATGTTAATTTGATGTTATTTCAATTAGTTATCATTTATAATCTTCCATTTTTACCCTTACCTAAGCCATTACTATGCCAAAATTCTTCAAGGGATTTCTCTCTCTCCTCTTTTTATCAAGCATTACATTTATGATATACCCTTTAATTTCCAATTTCTTAAGTTTTAATAAATTATTAACTATCACATTACTATTTGTTTAATTTTTTAATTATTATACACTCATTTATCTCTCATCAACCCATTTTATGAATTTATATTTTATGTCGTTATGCTGCTGAAATTGCACTATGACTTTCCATCAAGTAGTGAATACCATACACATTTCTGTACCAAGGATATTCAACTTTATGATCATATAATTATTTATTTGGGACCTAAATGTATTTATTTTACATTACTTGATGGTGGAATAAATTATTATGTTGAATGAATCCATGTTACATGATCTATGTGACACACTCAAACATGATATTGAAATGATTATAAAGGGTGAAACCTGATAGCGCTCCAATGCATTGGGTAATGTTTAATATAATGATACGCCATGTTTAATGGGTGTTGAATCATGATACACCATGTGAAATGGGTGTTGAATCATGATACTTCATGTGAAATGGGTTTTGACTCTTGGTACTTCATGTGCAATGGGTGTTGACTCATGCTACTTCATGTGCAATGGGTGTTTACTCATGCTACCTCATATGTAATGAGCTTTGACTCATGATACTCTATGTGAAATGAGCCTTGGTTCATGATAATATCATGTTGTATATTGTTTCCACATTTCCATGTTATTATTGTCATGATTTATCATCCCTTTTTTCCATGTTCCTTTTATGCCACATTGATATGCCTATTGTCTAACATGTATTATCTTCTTTATGTTATTCCTTGTTTACTCCCTTACTGGGATTTATAGATATCCCCAATCTTATGAATGTGCTCAAGTTATCCCATGTAGTTTTAAGTGAGAATTAATGTTGTTTTCATGTAAAATAAGTTTTCAATAAAGATGTTGTATTTCATGTTTTAAGTTGTTATGTAATGTTCATAATTTTTCAAGACACTAGACCTATCGATCTTTTGAGTTGTATTAAGTGATAATCTATGTAACAAATCATTATTAAATATGAAATAGATATAAGTATTGATATATGATTAGTATTCTTATTTGTTTGATTATTTATCTTATTTTGTAATGATGTTTTGATGTTGTTTACCTTAATCTAGATTATGATATGGATCTATCTTCCTGGATAGATTTTTTATAGATTTTCCCCTATTTGAGAGGTATCCCCTAGAATATGGTTATGTTGTTTTGCACCATGTTTATTTAATTAGGATGGTAGTCATCCACTGGTGAAATCATCTAGTTTCTATTTTCCCCTTCCAAGTGTGGCAGTGTTCTTGATGTAGTGAGACCATTGAGAGGCATCTCACAGGTGATTTTATGGATTCTATTTTATTTTGGTTTTTTCTTCTAGGTTATGTTTTAATTATCAAGGATGAGAATTGTTTTATAGGTATCTAATGTAATTCCCTAAATACTAAAAATTTTCCTTTGTGATTTACTTAGGCTTAGAGGCTCCAAGGGGGTGTTTAGGGTCTTATTTTCTCAAAAGTATCATGTTTTATCTTATTGTCATGATTTTAGATTTAATTATAGTAGAAGTCATAGTAGAAATTTGGATCATGATAAAAATGACTACATTAGGTTGTATAATTTTTACAGCCACAATAGTAGGTTGGATCAAGGTAGCAGTCATATTAAAAGTTTAATCTTATAGTATCAGATTATGGTAGTGAGTTGGTCTCACAGTAGAAGTTTGGTATCATAGTAGTAGTCATAGTGGTAGTCATAGTAGTTGGTTGGTCACATAATAGTATGTTGGTCTCACTATCCAATTTTTCAAAATTTATAATTTTCCCCAAAATATCACAAATATGACTTTTTATCATAAATATGGTTTTTAATCCTTAAATAATGGAAATTAAGGGCTATTTAAAAGAGTATATTTATATCCCTAGTTTCATAATGGATCAAAGATTTTAATATGGATCTTTCCTTATGAATTAATTAAGATCCATGTTAATATTTAATTAATATTTTACCTAAGATATAAATATTCTAATGGTATCATATCCTTAAATCTAAAATTAATATATTTACTTCATTAAAATGTTTTCTTATTTATTTGAGTTTGGATAAACCAACATATTATTCTTAAACCTCAAAGATTTTTCTTCATCCTCTAGATCCACCATATTAGTTTTTATAGGTTTGTCCTATATTTTGTTTTTCACTTTGATTTCTATAGTAGTGAGTCACATTTGAGGTAGGATCTTGTTCTATTTAAATTTTATCATTTTTTTTGTAAAATTTGAAAGGCTATTCAAACCATTATCTTTGGGACATATAGGCTATGATATCATCTTATTTTACAAAATATTTTGGTGGAGTGTGTTTTAGAACTTCATTTCTAGGCAGGGGATTCATTGCTTTTACTATTTATATACAATCATAAAGTTATTATATTTTATATAATTGGGTAATAGTGGAATTAAAGTTAATGGATATTAAACTGATTAAAGAATTTATTTTATTTGTAGTTATCACATGAGTTTCCCACCATGATAATAATTGTATATTGTTTTTTATATATTGTTCTTTCTATGTTTGTGTTATGGTTTAGCATGTTATTATTATTTTAATTTTATAAAAAATTTAAATATGGTTTTATTGTTGGATAAATAAATAAATATTTAAATTTAATTTGAAACTGTTCTTCCTTATAATTTGATAGAAATCAAAGTGATTCTAGAGGAATGTTTAATTGGAATTATTCTCCCTTATATTTGATGAATCTGAAAGTGATTCTTGAAATCATTTTTAGTTTATTCTTATCTATTTATATAATATGCCTTAGGTTTTATATGGTTTTAATCTATGATAAATGAATTATATAATTTAATATGTTAATAAATCAGTTGTTTGATAAAGATATTTTTTTGGGAAGAGCGAGCCTATTTTCTTATAAAGGCTAAATGACTTGGTTTTAGGCCTTAGTTTCCCATCTAATTTTTTTCTTGTTACCTTGTGTGTTTTATCTAGATGGGTCGCCTTACTATCCAATGTGATATGATCCTGGTATGGATGATGGTTTGATGAGACATGTGTGGGGGTGCCTAGGTTTGTGGTGGAAGTTGAAACTTGATATGACAGGATGCATAGTGATATGCATAGTAGTTTTGAGGATGAAATTGGGACTGATGAAGTGGTATGCATATAGGATTTCCCATTTTTTTCACTGATATCTTGGATGATTGTTTTTTATAAATATCTTTAAAGTCTAAACTTACTAGTCTTTTGTTTATGCATTCCTTTCCCCAATGCTTGATATAGATGGTTGTTATTGACTTGTGAATCTTTTATGGTAGATTAAGATGAGTCCTATAGTTCTAGGAATTATGTAATATTAATGATTAATTTTTTTTACCCGTGGGGTTAGTTCTTGAATTTAATTAAAAATTATGATAACTATTGAGAAATTATGGGATTAGTTGAATGATGCCTAGAGGGCATGGAAATAGCTAGTGATTAATGTAATAAGAAATGTTTTTAAAGAAAAATTAAATAAAATAAAATACTTTTGTTATGCATGTGTGATTTTAGGATATCTAGTCCTTAGTAATAATAGTTGGGTGTCCAAGTGATGATAGATTCAGTTGTTCCCTAGACTATGTAGTTACCCGTAATTTGTTTTGTGAGATATATATCCTATAAGTTTTGTGATTTCATATGATACCCCATCCATGTTGATAGGGTGACTGACACCCAGTGGACATGGGGAGGGTAATTTCCCCAATATCTTGGTTGGTGAGGAACATATTCCTGACTACCCCTCTTTCCCCACTATCTTTTCCTATTATTATTATTATTATTATTATTATTATGTGATGATATGCACGATGGTTATATTTCCCATATATGTATATAGAGGTCTATAATGTCTTATTGTTACTTCACACACATGTATCTCTAGATATAGTATCCTAAGGATTAATATATATGTTTTGTGTATGGGATGTGATGGATTGAGGTATAATACATGAGATATGGGGTGTGGTGGATCCCATAAACTACTGAGTTACTATATATAGATATGGAAGATTTTATTCATGGGGTTTATGATAGAAGGTTAGGATGGGTTAATGTGATACATAAGGTGCATGGTATTCTATAGTAGCCTAGTTTTCATTGGGATGGATTACATTTATAGAGAGATATCTCAGGACATGTGATGTTTGAGAATGGAATAAAAATAGTGGGGAAGTGGTTCTTGGGGTACCCTTTTTTATATATTTTGGATATTATATTATTCTTTTATTAAATACTTGGTGAGAGATCTATAGTGTGGTTGGGAACATTGCATACCCAATTAGGTGATAAGTTTGTTTCACTTGTTGTTCTCTTGGATTTTGTATGATTTATTTATATATTACATGATAGGATCTTGGGAGGATCCTACTAATTATACCTATTATACTAACCCTATTTATATATAAACTTTTTTAGTTATATAGGAGATATTTGGTGTTTAAGATGGACATTAATAGCCTGTGGAGTTGTTCAAGATCTATTGGGCTATATGATCACAACTAAGGATTTTATTTTGGTAATTATAGTTTTATCTTATATTTTTTCATTATTATGATATTACATGCATGTTTTGGGATATTTTATTCTTTTATTAGTAGGATTTGATTTGTGTATTTATCTTATCACTAGTTCCTCATGTTCTCTTAACAGGTAATACCTCCCATTTATGCGTATGATATACCCTCAGTGATTTTTTTCCAATATGTGGTCTATTGGAGGAGAGTTTAAGGTATCATTATCTCACTTATATCATTTATTTCCTAGGATGGGTACCCTTGGGAGAGAGGATTATTATAGAGAAAATTTTCAGGAAAGTAAAATATGGATAAACAGGGGAAACTTTCATTAACGAGGATGATAATTATTCTTACTCATGATATAATTTTTTAGAATAAAATTTTATCATGGTAAAATATATAAATTAAATGATTATTTTATACCATATAAGAAGATAAAGTACCATATAATAAACTATTAATGTGGAAGAAACCAATCTTGGAAGAAATAAGTTCAATAGAAAGCATTATAACTCAGAAGAGGGAGTTGAGTTAACAAACACAATTATAGATTTGGTATCATTTGAATAGAAATACATTTAAATAGAGAACATGTTACAGCTCTTAAAAAACCATGAATTAAATTAATATGTTTAAACAAATTCATTACATAGTATATACACCATTCCAAAGAAAACATGGTGTATGATATGAAATATATCTCAAGGGATAAAAATTTGTGATAAGAAACCCTTACCTTGTTTCCCCTCCTAGTCGAATTAACTCTAAGATACTATATAAAAAAATTAATATCATAATCACCTATTTAAAAAACTTTTTCATATATATAAACTTTTATAAAATTTATTTTTTAATTATACTTTACATGTATATTAGTTATATTTTATCTATTTTCAATATCGGATGTGAGTAATCTTGATCTAGTTTCGTATTAGCAATGTTGTTATTAACTATCAATAAAAATTTAATCATTCCTAGAACATAAAAGTTAATTTAATTTATTTTTTTATAATTATTTATAATTTTATAATTTATTTTAATTAGAATTTTTGTTATGAACCTTAAAGATAAAATCAATGATGAGCATGTTTCAATGTTTTTTAACAAATGAATAGTGGTATCTTAATTAATGTGTTTAATGTTAATGTTACCATTAAATAACCAAAATAAAATCATTATTTAATAATTTATATCATTTATTATCATTAATTATGTCTTCATAGTCATCCATGATATTATTTTATAGTATTGTTCAAGTAGGTGGTTAGACCATACCAACTATGAACATACCATAATTAATGGATGATTATGATTATAAAAGTGGTTTATTTTAGAATAATATCATTATTAAAAAAGAATAATAATATTATTTAAATATTTTTTATGTGATGAATCATATTTTAAGAGAGTTTAACAAATAAGAAAAAACTATATGAAAAATGAAATATGTTACTTCGTGGAGGCAGTAGTTCACACAATGCATGGTTAAAATTTTGATTTCTCATAGAATGAGTGAGATAGAAGTTGTATTATAATTTATCTTTTAATAAGAATAATTATATTATACTATATAAATTTTTTCTTTAATTAAACCCTTATTATCAATGATGAGTGGTATTGTGGAAAAATGGGAGTCGTTGCTTTGTGGAGGTGGTAGTTCGCACAATGCAAAAATTATGGTTAAATTTTTCCTAATAGAAATGGGGAAAAGTGGATAATATTTATTCCATTAACATAATAAAATTAATTATGAAAGCAATAATTATTTTATTATATATTAATTATAAAATTAAATTTGGGAAAGTAAGTAAGAAAATAAAAGAAGTCAGGAAAAAAGAGTAATCATGTAGATCACATGGGCTTTCCCTCAGAAGGCTCCTTGTAAATGGATGTATTAGGCCAATATCTTGTAACTAGAATATCAATGAGAAGAAATAATAATCTAGGATAATAAAAAATAGTATATTTTCAATATTAAACTATTTTTTGGGGTGGTCTTGAAGGTATGGTGAGAGACCCCATTTATAAGTGGTGAGAATGACATTTTTATAAATATTTTAACTTAATTTAAAGAGAGAACATGTTTCTCACATAATTAGGACTCCAAAATAGATAATAATAGATCTAGGGATGGTATAGTTTTTATCATACCCAATCCATTCATTTTAACACATTTTTTGAACATTTTTTAATTCCTTTACTCTTATAATTTTCATTTTTATCATTTTTTACTGTGGTAACTACTTTTTACATAAGTAATTCACTTTTAATGACTAAAAATAAAATGGATATTACTAAATAATATGAACCTAGTGATTAAAAATATTAAATCTATTTTATCATATAAAATTTATATTTTTAAGAAAAAATATTTTAACAATAGCGTATCTAACATATAAAAACTTATTTTTAGAAAAAGTGTATTTTTAAACTTAAAATTTATGTGTGTTATAAAATTATCAATGCATTTTATTTTAATGATATAAATTGGTTTATTATAAAACAAAAAAATGGCTTTAAAATCAATACAAAACGAAATTTTATCGAAATAATATTTAATTAAATGAAAAGACCAAAAACTTTTTTATAGGAAAATATTACTCATGTCCATAAAATGTTAATCATAGGTTTTCTAAATTTATAATAGTATTTTTTAATTTTTATTTTTTACTTATAAAATAATTATTTGATCCTGAAAATAATGTTTTATAATTTTTTTATTTATAATTAATTCTCGATACAGTCCTAAATGCTATGATTTTAGTTAAAATGGTATTTTTCAATATTCACCTAAAAATAAATTATTTCATATTAATCCTATAAAAAAATCTTAATATAATATTTTTATTATAAATCCAAAAGTAAACTCAATTTTTTTAAATTTAAATTTTTAAATTTGATAATTTAACTTTTTAAGTAAAAACATAAATGTATAATAAAAATCATTTTCATAGGAAAATAACATTGTAAAATATTAACAATTATTATTCATATTTACCATCAATTAATAATGAAATATGTATTAATATATTATTCATATAAAAAATATATTTTATAAATAATATACTTATTTTCTTAAAAAACACTTAAAATCTCATTTTTAGAAAGGTTAAAATTGAAAGTATAAATCTGTATTATTAGTTTTTTTGATACACTAATTAAATTTAAATTAGTTCATTAGTATTAATAATGGCCTTTATTTTATTATTTATTTTATTTTATAATTCTATTACATCTAGTTTTACACATAAATTATACTTCTAAATTTTTATGGTTACATACTGTTCCAAGGTTCGTTGTGGTTCAGTGTTTTGCATGAAGAAAGCTATTGAACACATTAGGTTTGAAATGAAAATATATAATTTAAATCCTCAGAGTGTTACATTCGTCATTATTTATTTATTAATCTTTAATTTCCACCACTATTTTAATAAAATCCCATCATACCTTATCCATTGGATTCAAAATTTTCACTTACTTAAATATTATAGTCAACAAGGATCCTCAAAACCTCTATTCATAGTCTAATCCATGACTACATTACTACTCAAAGAATTTTAAGGTAGGATTGTTATTAGAAAACTACATAAAATCACACATCCTTGATATTTTGAGTGGAGTCTCATATCCTATAAATCCTATACTTGGATTTTCTGAATATTTCCCCCCAAAAATTGCACAAATCTGACTATGACTACTTCTTTGAGGCCAATTTTAGTTAAGTAAAACCATCAGTCTAATTATAAAAGAGAAATAGAAAGGGGAACCCTTAAAAAAGTTTGAAATTCACCCTAAACAAGAGTTTCATTTTATCTTAAGAGATATAAGTTATTTACGACTTAAAATTACTTTTAGGGTTTTTTATTTTTTAATTATTTTATTTTCTTAATGAATGGAATACGACTTTATTTATGATTATTTTTGATTTAATTATATGATTTATTTTTTAAAAAATTAACCATAAATAAGTAGAAATCATTCATCAAAAATTTATTCCATTTTATCTTTTCTTTCTTGTTAACTATCATACGTGATTTTATTTCATAAACACATTCGCATAATAAATAATTTACAATGCATGATAAAAATAAATAAATAATGATATTATCATGAGTTATATTTTATTGGTTAATCCATCAAGAAGATTATAGATCAACCAAGACACTAGGGGAACTCCTTGAGTCATTTAATGACTCAATTTTTAATAAATTTCTTTCTCTAATGTATTTTTATTATTTGGACTCATGCAAATTCTTGAATTGAATTTTGTTTTCATTAATGCCTTCTTTATTTACATTGTATACTCACATGATGGTGAGGGGAACTAGATATGAAAGATTCTATTTTATAACTTAAATAGTGACAGACTACCCCTTATACATTTAAATTATAGAAGGAATATTCCCGTATCATATAAAAATAATAATTTAGTTATTAATTATTAAAAAATATGTATTAATTAAATTAAATAAAAAATTCACCCAATAATCACAATATTGTGAGAGTTTGGGGGTGGAAACATCTTAGTTAGGATATATCTACCTAGGTTGTGAGTGGGGAAATGGGGAAATGCCTCCACAGTGTTGAGGGACAATGCCTCTATATATATATATATATTTATTTTAAAAAATTAATCTTGAGTGGATTTAAATAATTTATATACCATTAAAACAATTTTAATTCATAATCAACACATTCCATGGGACCTAAAATAGTTTAACTAAATTCATAATACTTTTTTATGTTTTTTAGAATTTTTTTAGAAATAATTGGAGTCCATTTTGATAAGTTTTAACCAAAAAACACCTATAAAGAGATTTAGTAAAGCTTATAGAAAGGGTTATGGGTTTACTGGGTCAGGCGGGTTGTGAAGGGATGATATGTCCTTTCCAAAGTTAGGATGAATTAGTGGTTCATGCACTATGCACACCCAATAGGTTCATTGACATAGAAAATGGGTGCATTGACATTGTCACACCACCCTTAATCAATTGAGGTAGTTGTTTCGATCGACTGATTAAAATGAAAGCACTAAACTTTTGATTAAATTCATGGGGTGTGCATGATCAAATATTTTTCCCATCTATTTTTTTCTGTTTTTTATAATTCATGTTTAACATGGTAGGTAATCCCCACCCTCATCTTGATACATGAATGTCACACTTTGTGGTGTCAATATCTCTATAATATAAATACCTTTATTTGGATAACCATAATCTAGCTATTTGATCTTTTATTTTTCAATCTATCTTCACTTTTGGGACTGTATCAAACCCCTATACTTTAATTATAAAATATTTAACTAAAATTCTTGATTTAAACTATGTACGACTACTTTAATATCAAATAAAGGAACCCATACACAGTAGAATAATTTGGAACCCGTATTTTCAATGATTTTATACCAAATATATATTATAATAAAATATTTTACATACTAGTCTTTGAGTCTAATCAAAAAATATTTTTATGATAGAATTTAATTGTGATAAAAAATAAATTAATAATAAATCGATACCTCGGTAGAACAATATAATCTTGGCATAATTTTATCATATCCAAATCATCTTAAATTGGAGGATCTAATAAAAAAAATATAATCCAAACATGTGTTGATACTCTTATATATTTATTTAATGGGCTTAAAGATTTATCACAAGAGAACTGAGTACTTTATAATGCCCACATAATCTCCAGAATAAAAGGAGTTTGATCTGAGAAGGAAAAATAAAATTATTATTATTATAACTCTCTCTTTTTTCTCTATTTAGAACTTCATAATGAACTTAAAAGGACTCTAAATTCATGAAATAGTATAATCACCATGTTTTGGGTTGAAATTAGGTTTTTATACTTAATTTTATTTTTTTTAATTTCACTTTAACCCCTTAAGAATCTTTAACCATAAAACAGATCCATTTAGCCACTAACAACTTTGGTAACTCAATGTAAGTGTCCTAAATATTTCATCACCCACTTAGGAATCTATTATATGTCACATGATGAAATAAGATCCATTATCCTAGATACTTACTCTTAAATAAATTCAATGAACCTTGAATAATTAATATTAATATGAAAAATTATTTTCTCGTATTATGTTATTTTAACTTTAATAAATTGTGAATACCTTTAGAAATAAATTCAATTATAAATATTATAAAATTGAATAAAATATAACTAAATTTATTTATTATTTACTTTTTATTATTCATACTCATATGTTCATCGGCCCATAGACATGGTGTATACTTTTTCATAAACTCTAAATCATTAAAATTGTTCAAAATCTAATGTACACTTTATGTGTGACCCTCTAGAAAATTATATATATATATATATATATGTGATTTATACTTATAGACTGTGATTGGTATCAAGCAACACATCATAACCCTTAAATATACAAGGATAAGTCATAATTATGAAAACCTCCAATAAAAATTTATAGTGTAATGTAATCTCTTTAGCTTGTGGTATCTTATAAATCATGATACATAATTTGTGTCATCATACTTTCAGGGTTTATTTTTATTTGGTTGATTATATTGGATGTGCATTCCTTTATCTACCCTAACCATGAATCTATTTAAGGCTCTATCATCCTAGTCAAATGAACAAATATATCTTCTTTTAATACTCATAAGTGACAAATCTTATCTTGATCATTCGATTAATTTGATACCACTAATTTCAAACCAAACACAAGATAACTCACCATTGAATGTTTTGGGGGCATAGTGGAAGTGGTTGGTCCCATTCACAACAATTTTTTTTCATCAACTCCTTCATATTTCTACTCATTACAAGATAAAATAGAAACACTGTAGTCCACAAGATATGACCATCATATATAATTTATAATTAATTTATATAGATTAATAATAAAATCATGTTGGAATTATTTTATTATTAATGAATAGTTGAAAAATTATTGGTATACTGATGCCGTGTAGAGAGGATTCAAAGATATAATACCTCTAGTAGTGATATACACATGCTACATGAACCTCCAAACTTTTCTCTTGAAATCTCTAGGTTCAAGCATGAAAGACTATAATGCTTGCATCATTTGTTTTTGATCCCATAACCATGTGATTAATCAGATATTTACATTTCTATCAAAGGACCTAAGATATCAAATTCTATTAAAAACATAAGGGGTAAATACTTTTATATATTATCCATTTATAGTATCAATCGTGATGCACCCAACATAACCTACCACACCCCAAAATTTTCCTCAATACATAAAATTATGTGACTCATGATATGAATTAAAAATAATATTAATGTATAAGTAAAATTACACACATTTTTTGATGAAAACATCCAATGAAACATATAAATGTGGATTTCATAATAGTGGGTAAAGTTATCATAACCTATTTATCTTGGATATTACCAAGGATGAACTTCATGAGAAGAATTCTCAATGTATTATTAAGCCTTGAACCTTGATATCCTATATCATATATGTCCCATCAAACAAAATCATCCATCCATAAAACTTGTATTTAAGAATATTGTCATAACAATTCAAGGTTCTCATCATAGAGAACAACTATTATGACTATTTAATGAGACATGTACTCCAAGGACATTATCACATTCATTGTCACACATAACAATGATCAAAATGTGATAATATATTAATTAATATTCAATCATTGTTAATATTTTTTGTAATCAAATGTGCATAATATTTGGTTATAGGGAACCAAATCAAACAAACCCCCACTTGAACTAGAGAAAACTACTAAAAAATCAAATGGTTAACCTCATATGATATGCATGACTATACTAAGATATGGCTATGGATGCCAAGCCCACTATTCTACCTTTAGCTGATCTACTTATTATAACCCCATATATATGATAAAATCCCTCAAGAGAAGATATAACCAAGTATATACCTTTTTTTTTGTTTTTTCATATTAGTAATCTTAGATAATACAAAAGTTAAAAACTCATAATAATGTGATTGAACTTTATTATCTAGGTATAACTCCAAAATATGGAACAAAATGTTGTTAATTTCTTTCTTAAGCTATATCAGAAGTTTCAACATACCCAATATAATGTATATATGAAAACTAATAAATGTAATAATATTTAAATTTAGTTTTACTATGATACTAGATCAAAATAATAAAAATAATATTAGTTTTTTATCCATGAAAACTACTATTCCCATTTCTATAATTACCAAGAACTTATCCAATTTTGATTTTTCAATAACTATTTGATAGTTCTATCTACTAGCCTATGTATTTATCCTGGTCTGGTTTAATATTTTAATTCCATGCTCTATACATAAGAAAGAGTAAAACTGTTTACATATTATATCTTTTGGGATAGATTTATAAATTACTATTATGCATATGTATTCTATACACCGTAAGAATACCATGTGACACTATAAATAATTTTTGTGTATTGTTTTATCTTTTATTTGTCAATACCATGTTAACTATGTATAATGACTTGGATTAATAAATCCCTTTATCTATTCTAGTAGATCTTGTTCTCTAGAACATCATTTTCTACTTAAGTCATATTGAAGAAATTAAGTTTATAATTAATTAAAAATAATACTATTCACTTGTTTTATATATTTTTATAAAAAAAAATTCCTTAAAAACAATATATCCCAATAACCTATTATATAAACCTAGATATAAATTAATTTCAAATGAGTGTCTTATGACATTATGATAGTTTTGGTCCATAAATGGATCCTTAAAATTTATGTATCATATTTTTATTACTTGATGTCACCAAAATTTTTGGTCACATCATATAGACATATCCCATACGGTTTTATTTAATAATCATGCTCTTGACATACAATACCCAATAAAATTATCATAGAAAATATATGAAAAGTAAAATTTAAATATAATTTTAGATGATGATTAGTAAAAAGGCGTTACTAGAGATTATATATAGATATTATAAGCCTTTCATTAATAATATTTGTGATTTTAGTCTTAAATAGATCTTTTATGTATTGTTTCTATTGAATACCAACAAACAACTTTACATAAAGTGAAGAGACTAAAAAAATACAGAACTAGATTTTGGTATGTAGAATCCATCATTAATTTCAAATGAGATTGTCAATCATATCTGGTTTTCTGCTTAATGATTCCTATAAGAATCATTATTTTTACCAAATATTATATTTTACCCACCATGGTGAATATAAAACCATCATAATGTTTTTAACTGTCCTATGTAGTATGTGACTCTGGAACAATTCCACTCACTTAAACTTGTGGAGTTAACCATTATTATGCCAACTTGTGCATCAAGAGATATGATTCAACTGAATCCTTGCTTGATCCCACTATCTCAAAGAGATTTATTCCCCTTATAAAAAAGTAGTTTTTATGATTAATACATTTATTTCTTGGGGATGATAATATCTTTAGTAAGTATAGGATAATTAACTAAGATATACTTTATGTATTCCTTTGATGTACATTTGAAGAAAAGTACATCTTAAAAAATTACTCTCATAAAAACGTCTTAAGATGTGACATAATGTTCTCGAATCATATCATAACTTATTATATCTATTTTTTCTAATTTAAGTGTAAAATGGTTAGTTTTTATGCTGCTATATTTTGAGACATATCTAGAAAGAAATCATGTAAGTATTTAAATATTTATAAGTCTCCTCATATATCTACAATGTACTATCATAATCTCCATGAATTGAATAAGGTAATGTGAATTTAGGGAAACCCTTCACTATATATTTAATAATCAGAGAATAGTTGTTTAATATATTCTCAGATATACTAGCCCAAAAGTTCTTGTTTCTTTTACTATGTAAAATCATTAATTTAATGTATCAATCCAAACATTTCTTAAATTAATTTAATAAAGTATATGAATTTACCACTAGCTTCACCTTGGAATAACTCATGCTATATAGTTTAAATAACTCCAAAATCTTTGTGGCATACCTCTATTTATAAAGGTTTCTTTGTCTAAAATTGATAATTTTGTTTGTTATTATAACCAATGATCTAGTTCAAAGAGACTAAATACTCTAGTTTATAGTCTTTTCTACTACTATGAGTTTTACTTGAAAAATAATTATCTTTCCACAATTGGGTATGGGTATTATATTTCATTTTTCGTCATTGATATCCTTTTTGGATATCAATGAATTTAACTTTATTGAAATATTGATTAATTGTAGAATATCATAGCAGCATTAATTTCAAAAAATAAATAACGTCTAAGTGTGTAGAATCGAACACTAATATAAATGTATAAGTATCACTTAATAAAAATATTTGATTAACTTTAATCTATTCACTGGGAAATTATAAGTTTAAAATTATCACTTAGGATATAGAAATCATCCTTTTTAGCTTTTGAGATAATTCAAATTTACTTATTAAGTCATACGCTTCTCTTAGATGATATAAGAATCAACCTGCCTCTACACTTAGGAGAATGCACCCTACTTCTTGTAATGTTTCCTTCAATGATTTATTATTTGAATTTGAGTTAAAATATAATACCCACAAAGTAAAACATTAAATGAAATAATGAATATATATTTGAAGTAAATGCATCTGCTTATGTATTCTTCAATTTATTATAATTAATTTCAAACTTACCTCTACATCAACATGGGAGGCAAATAGATTCATTTTATTTACACTACCTCTACATATTTTGTCTTATTAAAATATGTTTTAAATACACCATTTACTATAACATATTCATGGGATTATAAACCTTTATTTTTTTATGTTGTTCACCTAAAGGTTGTAAAATCGAGTTCCTCATAGCCATTATATCCTTTGTGAAACTTATTCAAAAGATTCCTAACCCATTCATCCATACCATTCAACTCATAATATAGATGAATAAGGAGAACCTAGATAGTAAATATGATAATATAAGATTAATGGATAATTTCATATCCATATAAAATCCAAAACATTTCTAACTAATAAATGTATTTAAGTATATTGAAGACATGATCAGGAGATAAATACCCTCTTTTAGTTTACACTATAATACTATAGCGACAATAAAATTTATTTAAATCCTCTCTTACTACTTTTCAAGAGATAATAGATGATATTTCATGGAATAAAAATCATTTTTTTATGTTGTATGATCAATTATACAGACATAGATCATATCCTGATATAACATATGGTAGGAGTATACCCATATACCTCATGTAGGAATATTTATCACCTTCTATTACTTGGTGAGGTGATTGAACAAGAATAGGGGATTCAAAAAAATTATTTTTTTATATTATATTTATATGTATAAAAAACTTTAGTACCCTTGGAAATATGTGTTGGTGATGACATAATCTTCATCCAAATGATTACAATGTTACGATGATTTTGAATACCATATTCTACATTAATTAGAAGTAGATTTTATTTTTTTTATATTTAGTACAAAATGATATAACATAATAAATTTTATTTAATATCCACCCACTATTTTATTTAAAACCCAATAGACATAACCATTGGTATTGGAATATCCTACAATTTAGGTATTATAGTGGAAAAGATCCATAAACCCCTTCTTATAACCCAGATTAGGGCCTGCCACACTATTTAAAGGTATTTAAGAAGGCGTAACTTTACAACTCTATTAACCCACAATTCCTTCATATATTGAATGGAACCCCCAATCATAAAATCCTATATTTTTATTCCTTAAACACATTCCTATTAGTTATAACAAGTCCTACCTGGTTAGTGAGCCATTGATGTGAACTAGGTTAAGTGGACCCAAAACTCATTCTAAAATTCACTGATAATTGAAAGCACCATAACTTGGGCTGTTTAAGAATTTTAAACTATAGTTTGATCTTAACTTAATTAGTGGAAGTCTTTAATTACTTAATATTTTAATTTGAATTTTTTTATCTTTATGAGTAAATATCCCATTTTATATTATTACGTGCCTGTTAATATTAGGTGTATTTTACTTAAGCGATTAACCATGTATAGAAAAAAAATTCCACATAATACAATTTATTTTAATTCTATATTACACACATGTTAATTTCTCTATTAAGTGATAGTTATAAATAATCCATAAAAAATTATCCATGCAACTGATAAAAATAAAATAATAAATGTGGCATGATCATGAGCCTTTCTAACAGTTAGTCTATCTATAGAATGATAAAGTAACCCCTTAACCTAGGTTGAAAATAATTGAAACATAACTTGGTTCAAGCTACAAAATTCAATATATAATCCAATGTAACTTATGTGTTGGTTTCACCTCAACTCCGAACAAGAACCACCACCAATTTCCTTAGAACTCCAACCTTTACTTAATCTTTTACTCATATACAGGAAATGGGAAGCAAAGGATTGGTTATGGGGTTTACATAATAGAAACCAAGAGTATTCAAGCCCTTAAATAAGAGAGTAAGGGATGAATCACATACCATCATTTTAATTTAACAAAACAATTATTACAAACCCCATGCAATAAAAATAAATTAAAAGAACCCAAGCACACACATTGGTTGGTCTAAGGTCATGATCATCCATGAATGCAATGAAAACATATTTTTTACAATATCTAATATTCACTTAAATTTATTATTTTATTATGATAAAATTACCTTTAATTAATTTAATTAATTATCTCATTAATTAATTAATCCATTCATTATATCATATCTAAACTGTCTTGGAAATACCATCATCCCTAATATTAAATTAATTAATATTATTTAATCAAATAAGTACACAATGTGTACTTGGAGGAAACACGTAGAGTATTTATTAATATAATATGAAATTAATTAGGAATTTAATATTATTTAAACAATTTATACATGGAATATGGCCCAGTTTAATACAAATAATAATATATATATGTGTAAATTAATTTACACATGTATTACCTATAATGATGTATACAACACACACAAAATTAATTATACTTCATGTATTTAACACCCCATGTGTGTATTAATAATCCAATGAGTGTGAATTAATTAAATCATGTAAGAAATAATTAATTACAACATGTGTGAATTAAATACATCACATGTGAATTAATTAATTACATACTATGTGAATTAATTATATATCACACATGAATTAATTACAGAATTTGTGATTTAATAACACACCACTTTCATTACACCACATGTGAATTAATTTTTTGACTATCATTTAATTTTTATTAAATAAAATATGTGTGTATTAATTACGTAACCACCATGTCATGTTTATTAAATACACCATGCATGAATTAATTATCACCACATGATTTATATTATACACACTAGGTGTGTATTAATTATAAGACCAACACATCATGTATATTAAATATACTGCGTGTTTATTAATTACATGACCACTAAATTATGAGCATTAATTACCGTATTTCTCTATCATCAGTCCTATATATAATGTAATAAATACAAAACATATCTTTGAATATATAGATTATTCAATTTATGCTGTGAAAACATGTAGACTGGACTGTGTATACACCAACTACATGTTGTGTAATATGAAAATCCATGTGCTAGTTTGGCCAGTCAATAAACAACATAAAATAGATACACAATTTGTTAACTCCATGTGGTGAGATATGTACCCCACAACCCATCTAGATTTAGTGAACTTAGGTACACAATGTTTAATTTATAGTTAAATGATGTGTAACTATGTCATCCAGCTAGAATTGCAAACACCTCCCAATGGATTCTTTCGACTCATTCATTATCAATATTTAACCTATTCTTGGTTACATGAAGGAGAATAATCAACTAAAATTTAATTTTTGATTACATGAATTAATTAACAGAAATGAAATACTAAAAAAAATTATATACTAATTAATGATGAAAAAATAATTATAAATTATTATATGACCACTTTGATTCCACTTGAAGGTTCCATGACACAACTTAAGCAGTCGAGCCCATACCCATTAATGGGTTCTCATAAAATAATTTGGATTTATCCTTATAACTAGATGGAATAACCACCCTAGAGTCTACGAGATAAGATAATCACATATAATTTATAATTAATTTATATAGATTAAGGATTAGATCATGTTAGTATTATTTATTCATTGATGAATGGTTGACCATTTATTGGTATTTATCTATTTTAGTGAGAGGATTCAAGGGTATAATCTATCTAGTGGTTATCTACACATGCTCTACGAACCTCCGTACATCACTATAGAAATATTTGGGTTCTAGAGTAGAAGACTCTAACACTTACATTATTCATTGTTGATAAGCTAGAAAGAATCAATCTGGTTTTCTATAGACTTGAGTGGGGGGTGGAGAAGGATCACTCTCCATACTTAAATGAATTCTAGGATAATTCTCTAGAAATATCATTGTGAACAATGATTATAATGGCACAACTAGGGTTATATAATAAGATAATTGGGTATTTATAGGCCTATGGTTAAAGAATATATAATTTCACATTGGCCCTTATTATTCTACTAATCTCTGGCTAACCCCATGTATAAATAATAATAATAATAATATTATTATTTACCCGACATGTGCTAAACTCTCAGATAAATAAATATTATTTTATTAAATAAATAAATTAATATTTATTAATATAATATTCAATATTTTATTTCTCACCTGACCATTAAACTTTGTATATGAATCATTCTCAATATTTATCAGACCTTGAATAATGATTATTTATTTAAATAAATAAATAAATAAATATTATTTAATAATAAATAAATAAATGTTATATTTATTAAAATATAAAAATAAAAATTTACTAAATATTCATGTAAAAAAATAAATAAATATTTTCTTCCTTACAAATAAACCAAAATAAATAAATATTATATTTATGTAGTTAAATAAATAATTACCAGAAAAATAAATATTTATTTAATATTCAACTCACATAATATTATATCTAATAACTAGTGATTGAATATGTGTAATCAACTCAACATGAATAATCATTGAACCATGTATAGGAATAATACTTATTTAACTTGTTAAATTCATATAGAATTTCACTGAGGTTTTGATTACCCTTAGTGAATGATCCTCTAGGCCCCTTTCTAAGTGGAATTAGGTTGTTACACATAAATTCCAAGTTTGGAATGTAGAAACATGACAATATATCAAGAATTTAAATTCCAAAATGAATATAACCACATAAAAACACACAATGTGTAATATAATCCACTTTGCTCAATATCTCTAATCAAACAGGTTGTATACTAGTGTCACCAACCTATACGATCGATGTCTCTTTTTTGAATTTCTATAAATGAAATTTTCAATAGAATACCATGACCATGTACTTAATCAAGATTATTAAATCCTATCAAAGGTCCTAAGATATCAGCTTTCCTTAAAGAATAATAGGGAAAAATGATTTCTCACATTATCCATTAATGAAATATTAATCATGAGACACCCAACGTATCACACCTCACTTTGAGCACATTTCATTACATTTTTCATTAATACCTAAAAGTACACAACTAATTATATGAATTAATAATAATTTTAAATTATAAGGATCAGTACACATGTTCACAAATATAAAAATCCAATGGAACATATAAATGTGGATTTCCTACTGATGGGTTATGTTTTGATAACCTCCTTATCTTGGAGATTACTAAGGAAAATATTCATGAGAAGAAGTATAAATGTCTTATGATCAACCTACCCCTAATCACCTATATCTTATTTTTTACCACAAGGAAATATCATTCATCCATAAAACTTGTATTTAAGAATAATATTATAACACTTCAAGGTTCTCATAATAGCGAGGAATTTCTATGACCTTTCAGTGTAACATGTACTCCAAGAACATTATGAAATTCATTATCATGTAGAAGAATGATCAAGATGTGATAAGAAATTAATTAAAATTCAATAACCATGAACATTATTATAATCTAATGTGTACAGTAATTGATTATAGGTAACCAAATATAACAACCACAAACATAAAATATCATGTTTTTCATCATACATAAAAGTATGTGATTGAATGATACACATTGATAATGATCTCAAGTCAAGGGACCAATACTCATGATCATATAAAGAAACATATAATGACACCCAAAGCATGTGGTGTTTTTATTGATAGGTAAATCATCACAATCTCTTATACTTGAGATCACCAATTGTGATCTTCATATGAATAAGTCTCAATGATTAGGAGCCACCAGATCCAAATAGTAATATATCATTTATGTACTATCAATATTTTTTGGAATGGGGGAGACACCTTGAAATCATCGAAACTAAGATCTTAAATACAATGAAAAAACACATATATGCCAATACCATCAGAAGTTCACACACATGAGGTTCAACATAGCAATAATGAAACCCCTTGAACTTTTCTTGCCTAAGTGTACTGAAAGTAGGAAGACTATAAACCCTAACCACAATAAAAATATGATCCTCACACACAACTCAAGAAAAATCAGAAACTCATAATCATAAAAATTAATACGACTCATCTTTTTAATACATGAATTTTAACATAATTCCTTAACCAAATATTACATTAATAATTTCTAAGGATCTTTTAAGCTCTAGTGTCTTGGAAACTAGGTACATAAAACATGGATTATATAAGGAACATATAGGCACAAACACTATTTAATCCTTTTTAAAGACTCCTTTGATATTATATCTTATTTCCCCTCACCACAAATAATTTCCTAAGCATAGACATCAATATAATAAGGTGATCATAAATCTTAGTAAGGGAAAAAAATAAAGGAAATGGAACATGAATGATCATCATGAATAAAACATATGGCATATCATGAGAGAAGAATAATAATTACTTGATACATAACATGGAAATATGAATTCAATATAAACAAGAGAAATTCATAAACTATAACGACTAAGACTTTTTATACATAGTTATTGCATCTAAGTATATGAAAAATCATTACATAATATCTCGATCCACACCACTATAGCATAGGTATAGTACCCTTGGAAACTTAGACACACAAACAACTGGTTCATAAATGATCTATATCATCTCCCACTAAGTTCTTCATAATTATCACCCTTCTTAGACACATCATTTTTAAAAGAATTATTATTAACCTAGGGAAAGGAAACATAAGAAATAGTTAGATCAGATGCTCAATAAGTGTAAAGAAGAGAGATATTAGTAATCACATAATTTTTACATGAGTATAAGGGTATGCGAATATTAACTTAAAATCTGAAATCTACAACCTATATATCACAGATCATAATCTCGATTTATGGAATAAATATTAGGAGTTTTTAAGAAATGATTCATAAAAGAATTAAAGAACATAATCTATGAGAGTATAAAATTTTCATAAGACATGGATTTATGGTGCACACATAATATTATAACTTTGTGAACATTTATAAATAGAAACATGTTCACTCATTAAGTTAAGGTCATGAAATCAAGTCCATGCATAATCTTATAGAAATTAAAGCCCGGTCTACCCAAAAACTTATATACATGAAAGAAAGGTCCATACATAAACTTATGGACATGGAATCCAAGACCACACATAAACTTATGGACATGAAATCAGGTTTACTTATAACATATTTACCTCATGAGCTATTCATCATTACCTAATTAATTGGAGGGAGATATAGGTCCCACCCATCACATAAAGAAAATCATACATACATGTTCTATAAGATCATAAAACATTAATCATCTCAAAACTCATGAAAATAATTGAATTTTATGAAATCATAACCCATGAAAAAGGGAATTAGTTTCATCATCATATTTTTGTCATACACATAAATCATCTATAATAAAATAAGTATAGTATCCTTGTATTATATCCCTAGTAAAACTTAATTAACATCAAAGGATGTCATATTAGATATAAAAATGATTTTTAAAGATCACTTGAAATAATTCTTGAGGTAAATAAATTTTATATTTTAAAATAAAATATATTTTTAAAAAAGTTGTTAACTTATAAATAAAAACATTTAATTTGAAAATAAACTTATAAAATTTTGAAGTAAGATTCACAAGAATTAAGGAGTCATGATAACGAGAAAATATGGTCATTATGTATATGTTAAAAAACATTCCTTCCATATTTTTGTTAGAAAATTTACAAAGAAACTTGTTT
Source organism: Viscum album (assembly GCA_963277665.1). Taxonomy (NCBI): domain Eukaryota; kingdom Viridiplantae; phylum Streptophyta; class Magnoliopsida; order Santalales; family Viscaceae; genus Viscum; species Viscum album. The sequence continues at coordinate 493,187,181 of OY728159.1, read as the reverse complement.
AAATAATAATAAAAATAGTCCCTTCAAACCATTTTGTAAAAATTCAAACATGGGTAAAATGGATTTTAAAAAATTATAGGAGAATCGTAAAAACCATTTTGAAAACATTTTTAAAAAACATTTAAATTTAAGGGAAATATTCCCTAGCGGGGTCTTAAATATAAAAAATCCTAAATAATGATGATATTATGAAATAAATCCTTACCTCAAGTTTTACATTTCCTCATTCACATTTAAAACTCATTTTCTTTGAAATGACTCATTTATATCTCTTATAAAAAGATATAGGGTTGTTTTTTTGGGAAGACTAACACCTCTAGAATGTGTATATAGAAGTGGAGAAGAGAATTTTACAAATGTAGGTTGATCTGGAAGGCTAAATATGATGTAATGAGATGAGGGATGTGGTTTCATTTTGTAATTGAGGTAAGGGGAACTTTTTGGAATTTCATAAAAAAATAAAATATAATAAGATTATTCTAGATCCAAGTACTTCCAAATGGTCATGAGTTTGATCCTAGAGTAGGATATGGTTTAAATATCATCAAACAATAAAATTTGGACTGATTTAAGTGTTATTTTAAAAATTATCTTTTGGTTTAACCCCTTAATTAACCTGTTTTAACATTAATCGTGATAACGTATTTTTCACTTTTAAAAGGTTATAATTTTACTTATAAGGTAAACATTGACTAATAAATGGATAAGGGACAAACTTTTAGACCATATATTATACCCATTTTAATTATTTAATTTTTTTTTAAATAATAAAATAAAATATTACTTTCATAAAATATCATTATTATTAATTTTGATACTATTCATTAATTTGACTTTTAAAACATCAAGAAAATACTTATAATTAGAACTGAGTATTTTAACACATCCCAAAATTTCATGGTAATCTAAAAAACTCTTTTATGACCTTAATTATCTCAAATTATAATACTTTTAATATTTTTTAATACCATTTATTTGATTTTCCATAAATTGAATAATTACTGCATCGGTGTTGTGTAAATATTTAAGGTAATTATTTAATTCCAAAAAATTATAAATAAATTTCAATCATGAATATCATTTCATTATTGAAATAATTAATATTAATATTTGTTTATAACTAATTTTATTCTCTTTGTGAAAACCTAAATGATATTTAAAACTAAGAGAGTGACATTCTGTCCCTTCATTTGGTTCAAATAATATATAAGTGATTCTCATGAACAAGTGTACATTAAAAAATTGAAATTATAGAATAAGGTCATAATGGTAGAATTTAATTAAAAATATAATAATTAATATGAATAATTATGGCCTTATCACTTAGTTTTAACCTAGATATACCTGATTTACCCTTTACTGAGGTGATAAATTTACCACAATTACTATTCATTTTGAAAAAAATAAAAGGGGAATATTTACCAAATTTGAACCTAATAATTATTTATATCTAATAAACTTTTCAAGATTCAATTTTTATAACTGGCAGAAATTACTTTTAACATAAATGTGTAAAACACAACGATTTTTTTAGAAAAATGCATTTTTAAGCACAAAAATGTATTTATACTAAAATAATGTATAACGATGATTCAAATGAATTTAATTAGATTATATATACTTAAATAATTCTTATGTTACTTTGATATAAAATTAAAATCATAATGAAACTTTATATGAAAATAAAAATGATAGTTTTATAGAAATCTATATTTTTCACTATTCACTGAAAAATCAATCTTTTTAGAAAAAACCAAAATTTAACCCAAAGTTAATTGTGATATAATGATTTCAAAAATGATGTTAATTTTGTGAAATATATTTTATAAAATTTTAAAAAATTAATTATAATATTTTCTCACAAAAAATTTATAAAAATCCATTTTTGAAAAAAATATATTTCTGAAAAATAAAATGGAATTACTAAAAATTGAGTGATTAATTCCTAAGATTTTATATTTTGTAGAGACTTTGAAAATAATTCATAAATAATTAATCCTATTTATACCCTCCAATTTAATAGCTAAAAAATAATAATATTTTAAATAGTATAATGTTGTTCGCTTATACTTGAGGTTGCATGTAACACAAGTTACGAAAGAAGTTAAATATATTTACAAGAAAAATTACATAAAATATTAGAATTTCACATAAATATATCATAAAAGATCATCTTTAAGGTGTCATAAAACATATTACCTTGTATTTTGAGAAATTTATCATAAAAAATTACCAAGGCATGCTTCCAAGGTATCATGAACATGTCATCTCTAAAGATTACATCTATACCCAATGAATTGGAGAACTATCAGGGAACAACATACATATTGATAAGGTTATTCATCAAGGTATTATAAAACATTAACAAGGCATGATGGAAATGTATCACAAACATTCCATCTCTAGAGATTAATTCTTTAACCAATGCATTGGAGCACTATCATGTCACACCCTTTACATTACAAAGGTTATTCACTAAGGTATCATAAAACATTACCAAGGTATGATTCCAAAGTATCAAGAAAATTTCATCCCAAGATATTAATGATTTAACCAATGAATTTGAGTGTTATAATGGCGATCACCCTTTTTACAAGATATATTGGGCTCACATGTTACTCATATATAATTCTTAAGTACCATATCATGAAAAAAACATTTTATTCTTGAAATTTTCATAATAAAACCTTTAAAAAACTATTTAAAAGAAATATGAAAAACACTTTCGAATATCAGAATAACATTTTATTTTTAAAAAACCATTTCCAATACCAAAATACCCATCAAAAGGGAGAGAAGGTTTTTCTTTAAATAAAATATAAAATATTGTAAATGAATCCAAGCATCAAATAATGGTTGTAGTAACGGGAAAAGATATTGTCCCCATATATGCTAAAGTATAACATTCATTTTTTCTTTTCTAAATAGAGTCAATAAATTCCTTAAAAAGATCCCTTTTAAAAACCTTAGAATGAAAGTCAAAATAAACAAAATTCTCTTATAAAATTCATTTATTTACATATAAAAACATTAATAAGATATTTTAAAAAACATGGAAATGGAAAAAAATTTGTAAAGGAGAATTTAAAAGAGAATTTTTAAAAGAAATCCCCTTAAATTGAAGAGTAATTTTATAAATCTTTGAGAGGAAAACCTTCAAACCAAAAACACCCTTCAAGGCAAGAGGGAGAAATAGAAGAGAATATTTTGGAGGTATATGATGATATAAATTCAAATTAGGAATGTGATAATGGGAATATGGGTGGGTATTTATACTTGAGGAGGGGTAGTTATAAGGGTTTAAATAGTAATTATTTTTCCATTAAGGCCAACCAATTTTGGGTGGCATTAATTACAAAAAATATTTGTTGAGAATTAATGTTGTCAAGGATGGTTAAGGTTTTCCAATACATCAATCACTCATTTAATTTTATTTATTTATTAAATACATTTTGATCAAGAATAATGATTAATAAAATTTTAAATTTCATGGTAATTCCAATTTTTTCCTTTTTAATTACACTTATTATTTTTATTTTAATTTTTTTTCAGTTCTTTTTTAAATTTTGTATGGATTATATGATCATATATCTATATTTTTTATTTAGATTATAAGAATCTAAATTTTGTGTGGTGATAAATTGACATGAATTCAACTTCAATGTGGATCCAATTATATAGGTCCCACCACATAAATGTTTTTAAAACATTTTTCTACATACTTATATTGGCCTATAATTTTTACAGATGTTATATGAATTTATATGAATCATTTAATCCAAACGGAGTAACATCTTGTTAGAATGTTATCATGGTCAAAAGTGTGTGTGATTTCAGTGAATCCATATTTAATGGATCTGTTGGGATACAAATATTTTCATCAATGATTAAACCATAACACCTATTGAAAATTATTTAAGAGGCTGAAATTTTGATTTTGGATAAGAAATACATAGTAGAGAAAGTACAAAGAATACAATATTACAATATTCTATCATTAAGATAACAAAAAGTGTATGGAAATTTGGTATATTGAATCTCGATGGTCTTTCTGGATAACATTTTTTTATATAATGATCCATCCATAACTTCTTAAATATAAGGCTAAATAAGCTGAAATTTTAGTGGTGAAAATTGAAGATATAGAAGAACAACATCCCTAAACTCAACTTATCTAAATGAAACCATTTAATTTTCAAAAAACATGTAAAATTTCGAATTAAATAATTGAAAAAATGTTTTATTAATGGATAAGAATTAATTTTATTAATTTAATACGTATAGGTTTCTAATAAATTACTTAGAAATTAAATAATTTATATTATCATCTAAAACTGTCATTTTATTATATTATATATCTTATATTATATTAAATTACTAATAATAACAAAAGAATATAATTTTTTAACATATATATATATATATGACATATATATTTTAATGTACATATATTTTAACATATATATAATATACATGTTTTTAAAAATTTATATAACATATGTATATTCAAACATAAATTATCATGATAAATGAAATGTTAATTTGTATTAAAACCATATAAAATATAGTTTTATAAGTAATTATATTATTTCTCAAATAAATTATATATATTTAAAAAAATGGGTCATTACATTCTTCACCCCTTAATGAAATTTCATCCTAGAAATTCCATCCTTATCCCCCCATATTGGGAGGACATTATCACAATGTTTGTTTCGTCCATTGTTCGCATGAGTCCTTATTTTTAATACCATTTTCTAGAAGTATAAACCTAAGTGAGACATTTTTGTCTTATTTAGAATCATATAATTATAATTATAAAAGAAAGATTATTCCTAAAATTTTCTAATATCATGATTCTAGGATGATATATTTCAATCTTAATAAAAGGTTTACATTATCTATATATCGTTCATAATTATTTGTAAAAGTATGTGATTAACCAAAGCATATAACTTAAGAGTGTAAAAATAGGTTTGAAGAAAGGTTCGATGTTGTACACTAGGTGATGGTAGAGTCAAGATCAATGCACCCTTTTAGGAGTTATTACCCCTAGGTACAACTGTTCCAAATACATATCCACTTGTAGTATCTAGAAAAGGTTATAGTTTCATGTAAAACAATCACTTAATACTTCACCAAAATTATATGATTTTTCCTATATTTTTACTTACCCCTAGGGTTTTTTACTAAAGTTTTATAGTCATAACTTCCATAAATAACTAAACCATCCTTTAATACCAACTAAGATGACCCATCTTTTTAATACAATAATTTTAACATAATTAATTAAAAAAATATTACATTAATAACTTTTAAGAATATTTTATGGTATAGTGTCTTAGAAAATAGGTACAATACACCTAAATTATAAAATAAAAACATAAAAATGGACATTATTTAATCCTTTCGAAAGAATCCTTTGTTATTCCTTACTACTTCACCACATTTCAAGTAATTTTATAGGGATATACATCAATAGAATATGGTGAGAATAAATCCCAGTATGAAAAAAGGTAATGGAACATGAACATTCATCATGACTTAAACACGAGTCATATCATGAGAGAATACTCATAAGTACTTGATAAATAACATGGAAATGCAGCTAAAACATAAACAATATACATTCATAAACATATCACTAAGGTGTCATAAAACATATTACCAAAGATTTTGACCAATGTATCATAAAAAATTACTAAGTTATACTTCCAAGATATCATAAACATGTTATATCTAAAGATTAATTCTTAACCTAATGCATTGGAGTGGTATTTGGGTCCACCCTTCATATTAATAAGGTTATTCACTAAGTTATCAAAAAACATTACCAAGGCATGATGACAAGGTTTCATGAACATTCCATATTTAGAGATTAATTATTTACCCAATACACTAGAGCACTATAAGGGAATACCCTCCATATTTCCAAGGTTATTCCCCAAGGTATCATAAAAAATTACAAATCCATGATGCCAAGGTATCCTGAGCATTCCATATATAGAGATTAATTCCTTAAAAATGAATTGGAGATTTATAATGGGGTTAACCATTCATATAATCTATATTGGGATCACTTGTTTGTTATATATAATGTTCAAGTACCATATCATGAATAAAAATATTTATTATTTAACTTTTCTTCCTAATTTTTTTTGAAAAACTCTTTTAAACCTGTATAAAAAACACTTTCAGATATAAAATTACATTTTATTTTTAAAAACCCATTTACAATATAACAATACCCATAAAAACAGAAATATGGTTTTTATTTGAATAAAACATGAAATATTGTAATGGAAATCAAACTGTAAATAATATTTGTAGTGGTGGGAAAATCTGTTGATGTCATATATGTTAAAATAGATCATTCTTTTTAGCCTTTTGTAAAGAGAGTCAAAACATTCAATAAAATGATTCCTTTTAAAAATCTTTTAAATAAATTAAAAATAAACCTAAAATTCATTTATGTTCATATAAAAACATTAATAATATATTTTAAAAACTTGGACATGGAAGAAAAAGAGTTTGAAGGGAGACTTTAAAAGAGTATTTTTAAAAGAATGTCCCTCAGCTTAGAGTAACATCCTAAATCACAGAGAGGAAAACCTTATAACCAACAAAAATATTCAAGATTTAAGATATATGGAAATAAAATAGAATAATTGGAAGGTATATGATGAGAAAACTTCAAATTGGGTGTGTTAGAATATGAATAGTGGGTGGGTATTAATATATTAGGAGTGGTGGTGTTTAGGGTTTAAATAATAATTATTTTTCTATTAAGGAAAATAAATTTCAGATGATATTAATTACAATGTTTTTGGATGAAAATTAATGTTTCAAAGGATGGTTAAGGTCATCTAATACACCAATCACCCATTTAAATTTATGTTATTTCTCAAATAGATTTTTATTGAGAATAATGATTAGTAAATTTGAAAATTACCTCAAAATTATATTTTTTCCTTTTCAATTGAACTTTAGTATTTTTATTCTAAAATTTTATCCCAACCGTGTTTTAATTTGTTCATAGATTCTATACTAATATATATAAATTGCTCATTTAGATAATTAAAGTTAGATCCACATTTTGAGGGGTGATAAGTAGATGGAATGTCAACAGTGATGTTGATTTGACTAGATGGGTCCCACCAAAGAAATTCAGTCGTAACATTTCCCCTTTTTTAGATTGGAATAAAATTTTGACCTATGTTATATAACATTATTTTCATTATTTTATACAATTGGAGGAACATCTAGTTTGAACTTTATCATGGTCAAAAGTGTGTGTGAATTCAATGCATCCGAATTCAATGAATTTTCTAGGATGGAAATATTTTCATCAATGATTCAACCATAACTCCAACAAAACATCATTTAAGAAGATGAAATTTTAAAGGTGGATATGAACGAAAAAAGGTAGAAAGTAATTAAAAGACTAAATTCCAATATTCTTACATTAATGTATCCAATAACATGGGGAAATTTGGTACATTGAATCTGGATAGTCTGTCTGAAAATAATTATTTTATATAATTTTTCTGCCATAACTTCTTTAATACATGAAAAAATAAGAAATAATTCTAAGGGAGAAAATATAAGACATGTAAGAATAAATTTCCTAAATACAACTTATCCAGATGTAGACATTTAATTGTCCAAAAAATGTATACAATTTCATAGGATAGAATTGAAGAAACTATTTTCTTAATGGATAATAATTAATCTTATTAATGTAATTCTCATAGGATCCTAATGAATTACTTAGGAATTAATTAATTTATATTATTATATAAAATTATTTTTTTCATATATTATATATCTAATATTATACTATAATACTAAGAATAAAAAAATAATATAATTTTTTAATATATATATATATATATATATATAGCATAAATATTTTAACGTACACATATTTTAACATATATATAACACATATATTTTAACATATTTATAATATATATATATATTAAAAGATAAATTATTAAGATAAATAAAATATTAATTTTTATTAAAACCTAATTAAATATAGTTTTATGTATACTTATATTATTTCTCAAATCAATTATATTTATTTAAAAATAACTGGGTTGTTACACCAAGCAAATAAAATATAACTAACAAAATAAAAAAATTAATGAAATAAAACAATGGATTAATGTGATTCAGATAATGAGTCATAGGGTCTTGGGAGAAACTCTACTAATTTAATTATATTCAATGGAAGTAAAAGAATTAAAAAATTGATTATTAAGATTCAAGTACTCTATACAAGGTCTCAGATTTGAAAAATTAATGCAATTTATATCTCTCTCTTATATTCCTTTTTCACACCATTAAGAATTGAGGCCCTGTTCACTTATATATTGAGTATTAGTTGGTCAAAAAGTGAAATGTTAGTCAAAATGTGAAACCTTCTCCCCTAAAATCATGGTTAACCTATCATGACCACCTCAGTTGGTAATACCAAATCAGTAACCCCCTTATCGGTTGAACTTATTATGCCCCATCAATCCATTAGAAGATACACACTTCTAATGGTTCAACTGCCTCTAGGAAAGGTTTTTTATCACTATGCGAACACCACCATGGTCGACCTTTCAATGAATGAAATTATAATAAAAAAAATTATGGTGAACTAAAAACAGAATTCAAATTCCAAAAATCTCAGAATTAAAAACTTTTTTCAAGGAACATTGCCAAATCTCCAACACTTTGGAAATCAAAAAAACTTCTTTCCTTTTAAATATACAATTTTCTCTATTATATTTATATTCACCTAAGTCCCAATGAGGCATGATGATTCCTTAAACGTTATTGAACTAATTATTTCAGGAACACGTACACCATATTTTTGATTCTAGATATCTTCTAAATATTTAATACTCTTTCCTACAGAAAGTTTCTAATGAAATGGTTCTTTTGGTCGATATGATTGTCCTTGTATAGATCATTAAATTATGATCCAAGTGGATCACACTCCAATTATCATAGAATTTAACTCCACCTTCCTATTTTTTTGAGATAATTTAGAAATCACATCAACCAAACCATATCCTTCCCAACTTATGTTTCGTACACATACTCTTCTTTCTTTATACTTAGTGAAAATATTTTGTATTTTTGACATCTAACTGATTATATTTCCTCCACAGGTAAATATAAATCTAGTTTTTCTCTTCCATGTGTCGTAATATATTGTAAATTCAATATCAATTTTTTTTAATAAATATTATTCCCCAAAAGGCAGATAAATATTTTCCAATACTTTCAAATATCAGATGATCCGATTAATGATTTCCCAGTGTTCCCTTCCAAGGTTCGACATAAAAATACTTATAACTCCAAATTTAAATGTAATATCCATCCAAGTATAAATCATATCACACATCAAGATTTTTATAGTTGATGAAAATGTAACTTTATCTATGTGATATCTCTCTTCATCTGTTGCTAGTACTTTCACCTTGTAAAATATAAAGTGTTTTGAAATAGGGGTTTAGATGGGATTACATCCATCCATTCCAAAGTTTTCTACGACCTTCTAGCTGTAGTCTCTTTGGGATAACACTAAATTTACAAATTTTATATCCCTTTATATCATTATTCAACATATTTTATTATCATGACTAGATCCTTAATTTTCAATATTTTAAAAAATTTACACTTCATCTCTTAAGAATGTGAAACAACTAGAACCACCAGAAAATGCCCTTGAAATATAAGAGTAATATAATGAATTTTCCATCACCCCTCTTATTTCAGTAGTAATAATGATATTTATTGAACCTTTCAAGTACTTATTATAACATAAAACTATAAAATCTATGATTCCACTATGGAAAACTTTCTTTAGTCTATAAATACTTTTCTTCAACTTTAAAACCAAATTCTAGTATTTATCTTCCATGAAAACTATTAATGTTTCATATAAATTTCTTCCTAAAAATTACCATAAAGGAAATATGTATTTACATATATCTATTATAATTATAGATATTATGATTCCTTAAATCTTAGAAATATCTAGATAATTACATGTTTAACTACCAGTGAGGATATATCCATGAAATAAACTCATTTTTTTTATTGAAATGACTTTACCACCATCTGAAATTTGAAATGATTCTTACCATCAGTCTCTTATTTTTAATAGTATAAACACTTATTATTGAGTTACTATTTCCATTCCAATAGTTTATTCAATTCCAAAGTTCACTTTGATTTCATTGAATACATCTCTTTATTCATTATCATGTTTTATTATCCTAATTCACCTGGTGTTGTCACTTCTTCCGTGCATCCAAATTCCAATATATCCATTAAAAGTAGAAAGTTCATACCATACCTAAACCTTTTAATCAATATTCTATCTATAATTTATCTCTTAAAATTATTTTAATTCTTTATACTTCCCAATTATGCTCTATCATCTGGAGACCAACTTACTAGTACTCCCACTTGTGTTTTATAAATTCTCAAGATTTATGGAAGATCTTATGATGGTATTACTTATTGACTACCAATAATTATATAATTATCATTTGAGTCCTCCAAAAGTTTTGATATTATAGTATAATTACTCAGATAAACTTGTAATTAGATATATGATTTATCACCCAAAAAAAAATTCTTTACAAAATTTCAATCCTTCCACCGAACCCCTTAATTGAAGTGAACATCTCAGCTCTTGATGATTTACCTCCTGTCACTATATCATCAATAGAAACCAAATTTACCTTCACCATAACTAATTAAATAACATGATTTGGACTTATCATCAATATTGTACATATAATTAAAGTAAATATGATCATACAATAACCTTCTAAAGACTTTAAGGTGGATAAATTTTGGTCATTTACAAGATAATAACACCTCTATAAGTTATTTCCCTTCCATCAATTCTGGACCTATATTGATATGTAATACCATTTTATTGGGTGCCTCGATCGAAATTCCCTTTGAAATTATGGAGTAAAATAACATAATTTGAAGCTAATCATCTAAATATCAATTAATCCTTTTATCCTCTCCATTATTCAACAACATTTTGGGAATTATCTTTACATTACTTATCTTTTTATTATGGCATAAGTTTTGGAAATTATATTCAGTGTATTCACCACTATTTAATGCATGAATATAGTTTAAATTTCAACCACAATCTCTTTCCACCATGAATTTCCATTGAATCAAATCCCAAAGTAAATCATTCTTAAACTTCAAAAAGTAAACCCATAATTTTCTATTAGAATCATTAATAAAATTTATGAAGTAGAGGGAATATCCAAAAGACTATATAGGGGAAGGCACCTAAACATATAAGTAAAATAGTTATATTTTTTATGATTTAGGATTATATCAATCTAAATTGAAGGAAACACTTATATATTTCCTAAAAACTCAAATTTAACACCATCTAATTTCCATGTGATTAAGATTTAGTATACATTTAATTGTTATAACTTTCATATTATTTTTCACTAAGGTAACAAAGCATGTGATCAAAAACTAAAAGATTATAATTATTTATACTTACAAAAACATTATTCCCATCTGAACTTCTAATAATATAAAGTGTTACATCCATCCCTCATCATGAAACCACCATATATCATCGAGTCACTTTCTAGAACCAGTTGGAAAGGGAGACACCATAACCTTTCTAATATAATTATCCAATAAAAATAATATTTTTATATTTCCCTAGAATCTGATCGAGTCCTTTCGGTCTTAGTGACTCACAATTATTCATTTAGATATTTAAATTACCCTTTCTAATGACATACAAGGATTCATCATACAATAGATGTACTCTAACAAACTTTCTATATACATAATTAAGCATGTATCTTTGTTCTATAGTTGAATGAAATGATAATCTAAATTCAATCACCTAAGATTCTACCAGAGTATTAATACTCAGAAACAATATATTTACACCTTCTATTAGACTAAGAGAATTTAAAATTTTAGAAGTTTATGCCCATCTATATCTTTCTTAGTGACACCTAAAATCCTTCTTGAAATATTATTTCTTATCATAGTTATGACAAGTCGGACCATGAAAAACCGACTTACCTTGACTCTTCTTTTATGGATTATTATATATTTATTTCTTTTAATACATATTCGATTTCAGTGATCATATTAATCTATCACTATTTTGTTATCTTAAGGATGATACCTAGAATTCTCTCTGCTTGAGAGATCATTTAGGACTAGGTACTAGATATCCTAAAAAAATTGATTTTTAATGGAATTAATGAACATAATCACTATTGTATCCCAGTTCTCTATAAGTGAAGATAATAGAAGTAACACCCATACATCATCTATAAAAGTTAACTTTACTGATTTGATATTTCCATATATCATGTTGTAGTTATTCACAAGATCTTACACTATTTATCCTTCTAATATCCATAATATAGACAATCACCACATTATGAACACTTTATTAAGTGTCATTAGTTTTTAATATATATATATATCTAGTAATACCACCATCACTTCTGTAATTATTTTCCTTTTCTAGATGTTAAAGGCCATACTCTTTTCTAATGGAAATCTTCAATAATTCCAGTTTCTTATTATCCAACCATTCTCATTCTACCTTAATCATTTTATCTAGTTCAATTCTATTAAGTGTAATATCTAGGTCCTTTTGAATGATTTGTTCCTCTATATACATTCTCCAGAATCCAAAATCTATTACATCAAACTTATTAACCCAGAACTTACCTTTATTCAATAACATACCTTCCATTGATAGTAAAAACCCACTAAAAATGAAATATCATCAAGGTAAGAGTGATAATAATAATTAATATTAGTTAATAAGGTCAACATAATTTTGAAAAAATATGAATAGAAACTATAATAAATATTAATTACCACTCTAAAAGGAAAATATGTTAATTAAGGGTAAAAATAATTTAACAAAGACTAGAAAATAGAAACACTAATAGTATGAATAATTATATTACCTTTTTATAAAATAATTATTATATTTATTACTTATTTTTTTTACTTTATAAATTATTAATTAATCAGTTTGATAAAAATTATATTTTGATATGATAAAAAAAATATTTTTGGGTAATATTCAAATTTATTTAAGGAAATAATTTTTATGAATTAATATATTTTTTAAATAAATAATATTTTTTAAAAATAATATTTTTAAATATAAATGATCATATAATTTTTATGAAGTCCAATATAATTTTTATACTGGTTCAAAAAATGCTATTGTAAAAAAACCAAGATTTTTTTTTTAATAATTGTCATTTTTTTAAAAATTAAATTAACATATTTAGAAAATTATTTATATTAAATTAATTTTATTTTTGGAATCATAATGTTGAAATTATCCAAAGGTGAAGTTTTCATAATTTTCCAAGATAGTCAAATTTTCGTGTAAAAATTAAATATCATATAAAAATACTTAATGTTTTATGATATCATAATGACCCAAAAGTGATGTAATGATTAATATAAATGGGGTAAAATAAAAAATAAATATTTATAATTTAATATAATTTTATTTTAAGTTTATTTGGTTTATTTTTTAAATCTGTTATGAATCCTCCAAAACCTATAATATATTTTAAGGTTTTAAAATAATTTCTTTAATACTGTGACTCACCTCCTCATAATAAGAGGAATTATTTTAAAAATTTATGCCCTTGTATTTATAAAATAATAAAAATAATCCCATTTTTATAATCAATGAGAAAAACCATGAGATGGTTTGTGGTTCTGAATATTTTAGTATGTAGAGTTCAAAACCCAAATAATAAAGAAATCTTTCTCTTTTCCTATATAAACCCACCAAATCTCTCACCAATCATCACTAAAAATACTTTAATAATTCCCATACTATACCCTAACATCTATATATTCCTCCCATGGTTCCCAAAATCAATCAAGAAGCCCCTCCCAATCATTTGGAGTCACACACTCAAGTAAGGGATCCTCACCTTCCTCTCATCCTTTCAATTCAAGCACATTCTTTGAAATTCATCTTCTTAATTAAAATTTATTATATTTAAATTCATTTATAATCATTAACTTACTATCCAATTGGTGTTATATGAATTATATATCATTTATCCTCTCACATTTTGACACTTACCTAAGCTGTTACTATACTGAAATTCCATAAGGGATCTTCCACTCTCCTCTTTTTATCAAGCACTTATTTTTGTCATGTGTTTAATTTCATTTTAATTATATTGGGATATGTTCTTAAATACTCAACTTATTTTCCATTTTATGTATAAATAATCATATCTCCATTTCAATCTCATAAATACCTTCTATGAACCCTTATGTACACCCATTACCATACATAAATTTTGTAAGGGATTTCAATCTTCCCATTTCCATTCTAGTACTTATTATATATTATATCTCTTAAATTGAACTTTATTAGGTTGGGATATGTTCTTTAATATCTCCATTACTTTAAATTTAGTGTATAAATTATTATATCCCCATTTCACTCTCATTAAGACTCCAATGATCCTTTATGTTCACCTGTTACCATGCTGAAATGTAGTCGGGATTATTTTATTTATTGAAGTTTCTTTATTATCTTATGCCTTATATTTAAAAATTTATAATGATGGGATATGATTTTACATGTCCCTATTACTTACTATTATATTTATATGTGATGGTAGATCCCTTTATCTATCATAAACCAAATTTTATGATTCTTTAAGTGATGTCATTATGCTGTTGAAATTTCATTGTGATTCTCCATGCCAAAATAATTGTGTAGGGAATACTGTGCCCATTTCATATCAATGGTGTTCAACTTCATGCACATATAATTTTTGATTGGGGAATTACATGTATATATTCCACACTCATTGATTTTGGAATAAATTATGATAATGAATGAACCCATGTTGTATGATCTATGTGGAATACTTAAGTATGATATAAATATGATGGGTGCACCCAGATAGCGCTCTAATGCATTGGGTACTGTTTAGTATTATGATACATCATGATGGGACAAGGAGATAACCTGATTATTTTATGGGACTTTGTAAACCATGATGTATTAATGAGTTTAGCCTTGAACTATGTTTAGGATTCAATGTTTTAAGTTGTTACCAAATTTCCCATGTTATGATTATCATGCATATCATGTATTATTGTTATATTTGTGATTCCTACTCTTTTTATGCCCCATTGATATTCCTATTATGTAACATGTATTATTATCTTCATTTTATGACATGTTTATTTGATTACTAGGCTTTACATCTCACCCCTTTCTAATGTATGTCCCCAGGTCATCCTGTGCAGTTTTAAGTGTGAACATGTTAAATAGGTTTTCAACAAATATGATGTATTCATTATTTTAAGTAGTTTTTGTAATGTACGTAATTACCAATGACACTAAACTTATAGATATATCAGGTTTTATTAAGTGTAATTTCATATAATAAATCAGGTATTAATTTGTAATAACGAGCAAGGTTGTTGTATTTTTTATCAAAGGAAATGTTTAATTATTTTAGGATTAAGATTAAAAAACTCTAGAGAAATCCTTAGGGATAAGACTAAGTATAAGAAATCTTCCCTAAATTTTGGTAAGTATTGAGTAAGTGGTTTATAAAAAAAATACATCCATTTCTAGATATTAAAAGTGGATTTGGTAATGTAATAGATGTACCTAGGTGTAACAACTCTAACAAGGTGTCTTAAGCCTAACTCATGGTAACCTGGTATATGACAACATGCCCTACTGGACACCTATTTTGACACACCTGAGGGATATGATTTCGTAAATTTATAATATCATTATGAAACATTATTTCGGGAATAAAAATTCCCATAATAATATATGTTTGGAAATAGATCATAGATAACATATATTGAAGCCTAAAAATTGATAAGTTAAGGAAATAATTTTAATTTATAAGTTATCCCATTAGTATCATTATATTACATGTTATGTGTTTAATCATTTTAAATAATCATAATTATTTTTTCTTTTATACTAGTCAATGGATAGAAATTGGAGGAATAAATTTTTATTATTTTGTGGATTATGTGATCTGTTAGAAGCTTATTATAGTGGTTCAGGTATAAAAAAATATTTCTTAAGTTCTCATCATTTGGAGAAAAGATGATATTGTACTAGAAATTAATTAAAGGATGAAAATATATTTTAAAGAAATTATATTTCCTTATGTTCCTATTCAATATGATAAATGAATTCCTTAGCTCTAGGAAAACAATCTTGAATCAAAATTATTTTCATATTGTGATTATTTCATAGGAATTGGTGATCTTTTCAACCATCTCATATTTATGGTTTTGTGTTCATTGAATTTATCCTAACCATGTTCTCTATAAAAATAAATTAGTTATTTAGTGTTAGTTTTCTCTTCAGTTTAAATGTTTTCACTTATAACTAAAGTTCTCATAATGGGAATCCTAGTTATGTGATGACCTCCAAACTTACTTTTCTCTCTTTTCAAGAGGGTGTTTTATTAACCCTTTTTACGAAGTGGGTTTTCAATTAAGACATTTTAAAGTGTCAAAACATCACTTACTAAGATCAAGTTAAAAATTTAAATAATTCAATTTATTAAAGGGAGGAAGAATATAATGCCTCAAGTTTTTAAAATACAATACTATGTTCGGTAGCGTTTTTTATATGAAACACAGAACCCAAACAAAAAATGATTATTTAAAAATGATCATGTTAAACTTTCCATTAAATTTTTGGTTATGGGTAATATTAAGTAATCTATAAAATATATATTTATTTCCTAATTATATTGATAAATTATTAGTAAATAATCCATCAAATGCTTATAATGCCTTTTCGTTCTTCAAAATATGTTTTCTTCAAAATGATTTTTATTTATTTTTATGAAAAATATATACTATAATTATTTGATAGAACATTTAGAAAATTTATTTGAAAAAAAGAATCGATATTTAATATTATCATATAAAAATTAACTTAGGTTTAGTATTTGGGATTTTTTAGAAAATATCTATATTTAAGTGAATAGTAAAAATTATAGTTTTTAGGTAAAATTGTTCATTGTTTTGATAAATTTTTTAATTTAAAATCCCAATTATTAATTTAATTTAATTTCAAGATAAAATAATTATTATTTATTTATATTTAATTCAATTAAGTACATTTTAATGATATTTATACCAAATTTTAATATAAGTTTATTTTTAGTATTAAAAACATGTTTTTTATGAAACTTGTTTTAAAATGCGTAATGTATCACCATTTTAATTGAATAAAATAACCCCAAATGATAAGTGAACAAATTTAAATGTTTAGATTATATATATCATTATTAATTTAAATTAATATAATTAATATTACAAGTTATGGAGTTTAAGTGAAATCATCTCTTCCTTAAAAAAATGAATTTTTCAAAACACCGTTTTTCATCATGCTCGCAGGTTTTATATTAAATTAAATTATTCCACCTCTGTTAATTTATTTTTATAAATTATATTCCATATTTTTAATTATCATAATTAATATTTGGTAATAAGTTTGGCATAATTTTTGAAGAATATGAATAGAAACTACAGTAAATATTAATTACCACTGTAAAAGGAAAATATGTTAGCTAAGGATAAAAATATTTCAAAAAATACTAGAAAAAAGAAACCATAATAGTATGAATAATTATATTAAATTTTCATTAAAATTATGATTATATTTTTTATTTATTGTTTTTACTTTATAAATTTTTAAGTAATCAGTTTGATAAAAATTATATTTTGATACGATAAAACAGAAATAGTTTTTTGGGTAATATTCAAATTCAATTAAGAAAATTATTTTGATTAATTAATGGATTTTTTAAATAAATAATATTTTAATAAAATATCATTATTAAATTTTTATTACAAAATATTAATTATCATATAATATTTGTGTAGTCAAATGTAATTTTTATAAGGGTTCAAAAATTATTATTGTAAAAAAACCAAGCATTTCTTAATAAATGTAGTTTTTTTAAAAGTAAAAATTCAAAAAATAATAAAATAATTTAGATAAAATTAATATTATATTTTTAATCATAACATCAAAATTATCCAATGGTAAAAGTTTCATAATTTTCTGAGACATCAATTTTTTGGGTAAAAATTAAATATTGTATAAATATAATTCATGTTTTATGACATCATAATGACCCAAAAGTGATGTAATAATTACTATAAATAGGATCCAATAAAAAATAAATATTTAAACTTTAAAATAATACGATTTTAAGTTTATTTGGTTTATTTTTTAAAGCCATTATGAATCCTCTAAAACCTATAATATATTTTATGTTTTTAAAATCATCTCTTTAAGAGTACGAATAACCTCCACCTAAGAAAGGGAATTATTTTAATAAGTTTGGCCCTTATATTTATAAAATAATAAAAACCAATCCCATTTTATAGAAACCATCGGAAAAACCATGGTATGTTTTGTGGTTTTAGATATTTTATTATGTAGTGTCCAAAACCTAAATAACAAAGAAATACCACTCTTTTCCTATATCAACTCACCCAAGCTCCCATTTCTATTCACTAAAAAAACTTTTATCACATCTATACTCTTTCATACCCTATATATAATCCTCCCAAGGTTCCCCCAATCTCTTAATAATCCCCTCCCAAACATTTGGTGTCACACACTCAAGTAAGGGATCCTTACCTTCCCCTCCTCCTTTCAATTCAAGCACATTCTTTGATATTATTCTTCTTAATTTCAATTTTTTATATTGTAATTAATTCATAATAATTACCTTACTGTAAAATTTATGTTATTATAATGATATATCATTTATTTTCTCTCATTTTTACCTTTACCTAAGCCGCTACTATGCCGATATTCTATAAGGGATCTTTCACTCTCCTCTCTTTATCAAACAGTTCTTTTTTTATATCCCTAAATTTCATTTTCCTTATGTTGGTACATGTTATCAATTATTCCCCTTACTGTAATTTTTTTGTATAAATAATTATATCGCCTTTTAGTCTCATTAATCTCTTCCATGAACCTTTATGTACACCTGTTACCATATTGAAATTTCATAAGGGATTTCTATCTTCTCATTTCCATTCATGTGCTTATTTTATGTTATGTATCTTAAATTCCACTTGATTATATTGGGATATGTTCTTAAACATATCCATTACTATCAATTTATTTTATAAATGATGAGATATCCCTTTCACTCTCATTAATCCTCCCATGATACTTTATGTTCACCTGTTACCATGCCAAAATATAGTTAGGATTATTTTCTTTATTCAAGTTTTTTTATTACCTTATTCCTTCTATTTCAAAATCTATAATGTGGGGTTAATATTTTATATATCCCTATTAATTTATATCTGATGTATATGTGATTAGAGACCCCTTTATCTCTCATCAACCCATTTTTATGAATGTTTATGTGATGTCCTTATGCTGTCAAAATTCACTGCAATTCTCTATGGAAAAACAATTGTATAGTGAATACCATACCCATTTTCTATCAAGGGTTTTCACCTTTATGCACAAATACTTTTCTATTAGGGACTTACATGTATTTATTCCATAATACTTGATCTTTTAATAAATTATGGTGATGAATGAACTCATTTTGTATGATATATGTGGCACACTTAAGCATGAAATTAATATAATGGTTGCACCTAGATAACACTCCATTACATTAGGCAATAGATAGTATCATCATACATCACTTTGGGATAAGGAGTGAACTTGATTCCTTAATGGGTCATTTTCCACCATGGTTTCTTGGTGGGTTTATCCTTGACCTATGTTTATGATTCAGTGTTTTAAGTTGTTTATATATTTTCCATGTTTTGATTGTCATGCTATATTATGTATCATTGTCATATTTTTGATTCCTACTCTTGTTATTCCCCATTGATATGACTATTGTGTAACATGTTTTATTCTCTTAATTTTATTCCATGTTTATTCCCTTACTGGGATTTATAGATCACCCTTTTTTTATGTTTTCCCCAGGTTATCTCGTGCAGTTTCAAAAGCCATGGAATTTTATAAACATATTAAACAAGTTCTCAATAATGTTGTTATATCTCATTTTAAAGATGTTATTCTATGTATATAATTCCCAAATACACTATAATTATCAATATTTTAGGTTTTATTAAGTGTAATATTATGTAATAAATCATTTATTAATTTTAAATAAAGATTAGGGTTGTTATAAAGGAGATGTCACAGTTAAATTATTTTCCCCAGGAGATTGGATTCATCTAGAAGGAGTATAGGGTTCATTGTGATATAAAAAATGATTTGTGCTTAATAAAGTTATACATATATCATTACTTATTTAAGAACATTGATATTCTCTACCATTGTATACATGTGATGATGGATATATAAGTACTTTGACTTGTGAAGATCTATACAAAGGAGAACCTGATAAAAATACTGACAAAGATGGTTTCTCAAGAGAAGCTGTAATTTTATAGACACTTCAGTGGATTGATGATAAAGGGGGATATCTAAAATATTATTAAAACTACTGATTTATGTGTATACATATTCCATACAAATGGATTTAGTGTTTTGTGTTTTCCTGGAATGAGTTTAATGAATAAATGAAAATAGGAATAAATTTATACCAATATTTTTAATATAGAAAATATGTTTTAATTAAATAAAATAAATTAATCATGGATATATATGGACCCCTAGAGGATATTTGTTAAATAATACAATTCATATCCATATAGATCATATGTATTGTGTAAGAGAGTTTTGAGAGATCTAAGTGAGAGAAATAAATAGAGGAGTGAGATGTGGTGTTTCTTGTAATCCTTGATCTTGGTGAAATAAACTTCCATTCTCTTCCCATTCCACATTCTTAGTGATAATATAATCACAACATATTGAAGGTTTTATTCATGTATGTGTTATAATAAAACAACTAATGAAAATAATTGAAAAAAAACTATAAATAGATTTTTACCAATATATTTACAACACAATATATAATATAAGACCATTAAAGGTTTTGTGCACAAATTTAGTATCATAAAAGAACTAATGAAAACTATTATAGAACAATTTGTTTGGTATACCATGTTTTTTATTAATTAATTATATTATCACACATGTTTTTCTTGAAACCAACTCTATTGCTCATGGCCTTGCAAATAAATTAGTGCTTGATGATGACGGTATTTGGTTTGACTCTCTCCCTATTGATTTAATGCCTATCTTAATAGGAAAAAATGTAAAATAACATCTTTTAGACTATTGTAACTTTCTTTCTTTATATCATAAGATCTAATGAGCATATTTTTCTAAAAAAATAGTACTATATATCCTATATTGTTTTGTGTTACCTTTTATTGATGTTAAAAAACACTGATAAATGAGAACCTTTTGTTAGTGATGAAAAATGCTGATAAATGTCACTTTTATTAGTTCTAAAAAAGTATTGATAAAAGGACACCATTTTTCAACACTTTATTTTGTGGTGATAAAGGTAATCTTTTATATTCACATTTCTTAGCACCACTAAAGGTGTGATCTTTATCAGTGATAAAATAGTATTGATAAAGGGTACCATATATAAAAAAATTATATGTACATATTTATATATTCCTAAATATGATTTATATAGAAATAAATATATTTATTTTTATATTTTAAATAATTTATACCTATGTTTATAATATATTTGAATTGAAATTATATAATTTACAATAAACATATATATTTATATTTTGGTTTAAATTTACATATTTTAATCCATATTATATAATTTATAATATAAATATATATTTATAATATACATATAAATATTTATAATTATGTGTGTGTGGGTTTATATAAATGTTTATATATTGACACAAAAACACACATTTATATATATAGAAACACACACATATATTATATAACATAGTCACACAAACGAACTGACACACATATATATAAACAGACACACACAAACACACAAATATAACACACACACACACACACAAAGGTTATAGATATATGATATTTTTTTGTATTCCTATTTTTAAATATTCTTAAATATTATATATATATATATATATTCACATATATATATATTCATACATATATATATTCACATATATATATATATTCATACATACATATATATATATATATATTTATATATATATATATATATATTCATACATATATATATATATATATATATATATATATATATTCACATATATATATCTATTCAAATATATATATATATATATCTATATATTGAAATATATATATATATATATATATATATTTAATCAGTTAAAAATTTTCTTATCTCGGCTTGGAAATTTTCGGATGAGTAGTGACATGTCTCTGTCAGCATTGTTGTTTGTCTTGTTTTCTTGTGGTGCGGCAAGTGAGGCTTATTGAAAAACCCCATTTGGGGGATGATTGTGCTAACACCCATAACTCTACCTTCTATCCTTCAATGGATGGATTGAAACCCTACTTTTGATGTCATGTACAGTGTTTTGGGTCTGATTTGGTGTTGCATCAAGTTGACAATGTGGCGATCACCACTACTTTGTCAGGTGGGAGGCTCAAAATAGAGATAGTTATGCTGGCACCTATCATCTGGATGTCCCTTCACATTTCTATATGGTTGGGATGGATTCTCTACCATGTGATTTATCAGCCTATTGCATCATGACGCATCTCTCTACTGCTCCGATGTAAATTGGCACTGTGATGCACCTCTCAACGGCTCTAGTGTGAATTTTCTTCATGATGCACTTCTTGGCTGCTTCAACGAAAATTCACTTCATGATGCACTTTTCACCTAATCTAATGTAAATTAGCTTTATGATGCACCTCTCGGTTTCTCTGGTGTGAATGACATGGCGATGCACTTTTTCACCACTTCGATGTGATTTTCTTCTTGACATGCCTCAGCTTCCCCAACATGATTTTCATGATTCATCTTCTTGTTAAGGGGGGAAACACTAATTTATTGTCTGATTACTCTGTTGGTTTGTCTGGTGGGGGAGTGACACAACTTCTCCTGATGCTTGCTTTGACGTCTGCTTCCCTTTGATCTCTCGAGCTTCTGTTTTTTCGGGTCTTGTTTCTACTCGGGCCTTTTTCCGTTGTTTTGTACTGGTTTCCCTCTTCAACCATCTCTTCTAAAATGGGTTCCTTTTGTTTTTTCTCAATGCAGAGATTCAAATTTTAAAATAAATATGGTAATATGTGCTATATAAATAAATATATAAATACATTAAATATAGTTCACATCTAAATTTATTATACAATTATATTTATATTATATAATTTAAAATATACTTATATATTTTCAATATAAATATATTTATAATTATATGTGCATGTGTTTTTCTATATATATATATATGATTATTTATATTATAAAATATATAAATAAATATATAAATCGATTAAAATATAAATATGTATATAAAATGTATAATTAAAAATATAATTCATATTAAAATATATATTTATTATCAATATTACTGTTAGAATATATATATATATATATATATATATATATATATATTTCAAATTTATATTAATCAATAAAAATATTTAAAAATTTATTTAATTACATTTAAAAATGAATATGTAAATATAATATATTAAAATTTTATTTAAATAATTATATAAATATATAAATATATAAATGAAGATATATTTATTTAAGTATATTTATATATAATATATGTAAATAAATATAAATATATATATTATTATAATTGTTATTGTTGTGACATAAATGCTTGATATGAACTGAAGAGCTCATGGTGGGACAAAAGAAAAAAGTGAAAAAATAATGGTGAGTCAATACATGTATGTCTATAAAAAATGTGTGTATGTATATATGTATGTATAAATGTGTGTGTGTGTGTTTATTAATGTATATGTGTATGTATGTGTATGTGTGTATAAGAATATATGTGTATTTGCATGTTTGTGTGTATGTATGTGTATGTATATATTCATTTTTATGTTTATATATGTATATGTATGTGTAATATATATATATATATATGTGTGTGTGTGTATGTGTATATATATGTATGTGTATTTGTGTGTATGTGTATGTGTGTGTATGTGTCTGTGTATGAGTATGTATGAGTATGTGTATGTATGTGCATATGTATGTATGTGAATATATATGTATGAATGTGTATTAATATGTGTACATGTGTATGTTTGTGTATGTGTATGTGTATGTGTATGTGTATGTGTATGTGTATGTGTATGTGTATGTGTATGTGTATGTGTATGTGTATGTGTATGTGTATGTGTATGCATATGTGTATGCGTATGTGTATGTGTATGTGTATGTATGTATGTATGTCTATGTGTATGAGTATGTATGTGTAAGTGTATGCATATGTATTTGTGTATGTGTATGCATTTTTGTGTGTGTGTGCATGTATACATGTGTATGTTTGTGTATGTTTTTGTATGTATGTGTGTGTATGGGTGTATGTATGTGAATGTGCATGTATGTCAACAACAATCTATTTCACTATACCAATGTCACCCTGAATGATACGCCCCTGAATGAAACCATGTTTTTCATCAAAGATCAGCCTCGGAAAAGGGTTCTTGAGTATTTTATTTAGAAGTAAGTCAATAATTTTTTAATTTAATTTAAACATACATATAGGAATTTAATAGTTGATCATAGAGGGGTTATTTAATTTAGGTATGCGGACTATTCTTTAGGCACACCGTACCCTGGTAAGAGCTTCACCTTGGAAAAACACTACACTACTTCAACGACTTAATCTCTGATAATATCTAATAAAAAACATAAAAAGCACCTAGAAAACCATTGAGGAAAAGATCAGTTTCTATATTTAGACTAAGAATGGACTCTTTTATCTCATGCTCATATGGGATAGCACAGAAATTTTCATTCTCCCTATCTTGGACCAAAGAAGGGATGAAATTCAGAAAAGTATCCTCACCAGACACCCGAGATCATCTCCCATCACCGAGAGAGTCTAAACTTTCCATAAGATTTTCAAAGTGTTTCAGCGCAAGGATCCCTACAATATGAATATTTTGGTAAACAAACCATCCATGATCCTCAAGTTTATCCTACTACAAACCCTAATTTCTTTCACACACGCATGGAAATAAGTAGTGTCCCTATCCCCTTCTCTGAGCCAAATATCTTGAGACCTACCCCTATTGACCCTTTATATATCTAGAAGCTTCATTTATAATAGTATTTTATTTTCCTAAAGAAGAAAAAAGGTCTCATCATCCCATAAATCTTGTAGACTCTCTTACATATTGTCAATTTACTCCTTTAAATCATTCAGACTAGATGGGGTCGGTTTATTAGAATTCCAGCATAGGATGTATTTTTTAGGCATTAAATTATGTTAGATAGCCCCAACCACAAATAACCCTGTATCAACTATTCCCAAGATCTTTTGAATTCCTGAAAGAATCCATACATCTGAATGTTTCTACTCGAGAAAAAACCTTTGGGCCGACTGGCTCCCCTCTTAAGAAGCACAAGAAAGGGGGAATGATCTGATAAGGAGTGATTAAGATGAGTAAATGAATCTTTGGTAAAGGAGTCCTCAACTTGGAGGTTTGAGAGGTAGTGATACAACCTAACTAGATTATTAGTTTTTCTTTCCTGTTATTTCACCACATAAATCTTGATCTCGAGAATCACATATTCATGAAGCCATTATTTGTAAGGGATTTTAGGGAATCTAGTAAAGACTTATAATAGAAATCCATCCCTCCCATTTTCTCTATGGCCTATATAATAGTATTAAAATCACCACCAAAAAACAAGGATAAATTACCCACTTGGAAATTATATAGGTTTTTTCATAGATCCATCCTACATGAAATATATAATTTTTTATATACAAAAGAGAAGAATAAAATCATATACCCATAAGCTACTTCTTGGTGATGTGTTGAGAAGTGGCCTCAAACAAATCTATGACAAATTCATTTTTCTATAAAACCTAGATATGAGAATTGTGTGGCGCACCATGAAGATACTTCAAGAAACCCAACCTTATTTCAATAGATCCAATGAGAATATCATGCTTCTTCAGTTCTAGAACCACCACCATAGAATCATGAAGATCAAAATCCTAATTATTAAGGAATTCCTTTTCACCCATGGTCCCAGACCTATAGAGTTCAATATAATAATGGGAAACATTAAAAATAGAAGAGGAACTGGGAGAGAAGTTTTGTCAACTTGGAATCTGAACTAGAAGCGATCACCTCCCTAGATTTAACTTGAGTAAGCCGAACACCGTTTGATGTAGAAAAAGGAGACCTCATAACATTAGAATCTATAGGAACTAGAGAAACCTTGGGATCAATCGGAGGACTAGTATCGACAGAAAATGAATCATAAGACAAAAAAGGTGAGGCTGGGTACTGAGTAGAAAATCTAGCCTTCCATAGAGAAGCTTGTGTAAAAATAAGAGCCACTGAGAACACCTCCTTGAAGGAGACCATCATCATCAGAGAAGGAGGAGGAGAATGAGAACCATCAACTAATCATATGATCAGTTCTGAAACATCCTTATAAACTACAACACCCTTATCCTCTGAATCAAACCCCAAGGGAACTCCTGGACAGCCATGAAATCTAACGTCCCCCATAGAGGGGTCCTTCAAAGGGGTTGGATGATCCCAAGAGAAAAGATAAATGGGACCTATAAGAGATGAATAAATGTCTATTGAAGCTTCAACAAGAAGTCGATGGGACTCCCTACCCACCACCAACGGATTATCCTTAGTAACCACACCAACCATCTCCTCTGAATCTAATTAAAAAATATCATCAGACATGATGCTACCATCCCCTATAAAGGGGTCCTTCTAAAAGATTTGATGGGATGAAAAATGAATATAGAAGCATGAAGAATACTCATGGGGGTCCATTTATTCCAAGGGAGGTGAAAATAGAAAGAATAAAATTGAATTTTAACAACTAATATGCAAGAAAGGTGATGAGATTTATAGTGCACGAGGTGTGTGCTTTATATTTGAAAGCACCAAAGGCCATAAGGGATAGGGGACTTTATCCAAAGATAAAGCCACATGTATGACCACAGAACCAACACCAGGAGGCTGAGAATACCCACATACATCACAAAATACATCTTCTTAGAGGTTCCAAGATCACACGTACACACCTCTCCTAAAGTGGAACTGTAGATGGAACAAAGAAAAAACAAAGGAGGGTCTTGGAAAAAAACTCTCTTCTACCATGAAAATCCCTCACAAGCCCGAATAAGAACATGCGAAGGTAACTCCAATGAAAGATCCATCTCCAGACATATTCAGGGTGAAGAAGTCAAGATAAAACTCTTATAGTATTAATAAATTTATTATAATCTTAATACAATAATAATAATAATAATAATAATAATAATAATAATACACGTACCAAAATATTAATACATTTATTACAATAAATTTATTATAATACATATTGTAATGTCATAACCCGAGGGAAACTACCTAGTGCCCCGAGATGGTTCATCACAAGACCTTAGGTACACCTCCCCATATAATAGAGGCTGCTAACTAGTTGCGATAGTTTAATATAACACTTGGGAAGACTATACCCTCTTTATCAAAGAAATATGCAAAAAATAAAATAAGAACTAGTAGAAATAACAAAAAATTTAATCATGAATTACCACAAATTTTTTTCCAAAACTAGGTACATGCCAACAACCAAATAGTAACTATGTTATGTCATGTTATATAGTGCCATGTGTATAGTAAACCCCAAAATAAAGACACACTGAAGAATCCAAAAAATGAGTCTTAACACCAAGTCAGGTTCCCTCATCCATGCACATCCCTGAGCCCCAAATCAACCCTCAAGAATAGGGACTTTTCCATTCTTCTATCCTGTAACCATGGAGTTTTATGGGTACCCAATTATGGCCTGCTAAGGGTGTAAGTTTAAATCAATAAGCCACTACTAATGGTATCTACAAATTATCTAGTCTAATATAGTGTATACAAGAGTAAAAATAATAAGGAAAATAATAAACTAAAATTGGTTACATAATTTAACATTTATTAGGTCATTTACTTTCATTCTTAGTTCCTTGTTTTACCCATTTTCATCAAACCATATTTGTCCCATTCCGGTCATTTTATACATGTAAAAAAAGGGTCACATGTCAGAAATCTTGGATCCATAATCCATAAATCTATTCAGGATTCATAATTCAATCTTTGACCATCCCAACCATGATATGGAATTCCATGTCTATACCCTTGGGTTTAAGAGAATCAGTCTATTACCCAAAAAAATAATATGTGAAAGGGCACTTGGAGAATTAGTCTGGCCCTCCCATAAGAGTGAAGCATTATTCCAACATCCCACTATTATTTATTACATTTACATAATCTCATCATCATTAACCATTTTATTATAGAAAAAGGGTACACTGTTTCCATTTAATCAAATTTTCATGATCCTTTACATTCATAATGTTCTCAATTCACAAAACAATCCCATTTTACCATTTTATCATATTTCAACCATTTATTCCCCCTTCTATTCCATTTAATTTTGAGTCCAATCACCATTAACCAATTATCAAATCTATCCATTTACACTCCATCAATTAATTAACTCTTCAAGTCAATCCAAACATCCCCTCCTTCTATGTTATCAGGTTAATCATATTTAAAATTGGTTTAATATCATAAAACCTTTAATTAATCATCATATATCCAAATCCTTCATGTTCAAGAGAGTGTTCCACCCCAAGGGTGTCCATATACCCAGTATACTCATCCTTATTGGATTCCAAAGTGATCATGAGGGGTTCAAACCATCATTTAGAAACCCAATTAATCATTTCCTACTAAGTAAATTAAAAAAGAAACAAAATAGCACTAATATCACAACCACATGGACATAAATAACATCAAAACTATGGGATATAACTTGGGGACCACCTACCTCAATTTTGTGGATGAACACTCACCTAACCTTAGTACCTGATTCGAACTCAAACACCCTTAAAATCCCAAACATAAACCCACAATAAAAACAAGTTTTAGGTATTTTTAAAGATAATAACAACTACAAAAGGACTTTTCCATAAAATAAATGATATAGAAGTGTTAGACTCACTTGAATCTTTGATTCCCACCCAAAAACACTCTAAAGATCCAAGAATCGAAGGAGAATCATCCCTTGGAATCTTATGAGGAAGAAGTTCAGGACCCTTAATGTTATAAGGATAATGAGTGGAAAATTTTGGTTCAAAAACTTTAATCATTAGGAGGAGGTGGAATAGAAAATTCCACCTATTTAATTAGGCAATGGTTTGGCCAAATGGTTTTCCAAACCATGTGCCAACCCTGTGCCACTATCTTTCCAAGAGGAACCTAGGTCGCATGGTCACATGAGAGCCCACATGATTTAAAAAACTATGTAGTGGATGCATGAAATGGACCTATTCATGTTCTCATGGTTTTAAGGCTCCCATTTTCATGGTTTTCTAATTATGCTCCCTCCCCCTACAGGGTGCATGGTTAAGGTGCATGGTCATTAGTTACCATGAACCATCTAGGTGACCTACTAGTAAAGCCTCTTTTCTTCATGTTTTGTGTTTTAAACCCCTATAACACCCCCAATCATCCCCATATTATTGGAAAAAAATTCATTAACTAAAAATCAAAGAGTTCAAAAAAAACTTAAACGAAGCATACCTCATTATAATTTTAGGATCTTACTACCTCCCCACCTTATAATATCTTTTCCTCGATCTACACTCCTAATCATTACTAATTATCCATGGTAAAAAGATTAGGTAATTAGGACCACATATCTACCTCCCTCTCCCAAGTTTCCTCCGAAAAATTACCATGATTCCACAATAATCTAATCAATGGGGCAGTCTTTCCCCCACTATTTTCTCACCGCGATCTAAAATAAGAACCAAGTTCTCTTCAAAGGACACATAGACCTTAAGCCCTACATAATAAAAATAGATCGCATGAGAAGGTTTGGGGTGGTACTGTCAAAGTCGAGACACATGAAAAACATAATGTGTTCCGCTATACTACTGTGAAAATTCCAATATGTATTCCACAATTCTGATCCTCTCCACAATCTCAAATGACCCCATATAACTGGGTTCCAAATTGCCCTGTTTATAAATCTAATGGTGTCCCAACCTTGGTGAAACCCATAGGAACACAAAATAACCAACTATAAACTGAATAGGTCAACAACTTACATCATCATAAAACTTCTACATACTCTAGTTCATAGCCATATACTTCTGAATCAACTAAAAAAATTCTGATGTCTTATACACGAGACTCAGTAAAAAAAACTATGATTCCCCAGCCTCTATCCAACATAAAGGGGATTGGAAAGGACTACTATAGATCACATCATATGGTTCTATCTAAATAGTAACATGGTAACTATTGTTATAGGTTAAATCCCCAAGTGCCTAGTGCTTTTCCCAAGTCGCACCAAAATCAAGGATGTGTGGTCTCAACATGTACTCTAGCACCTAGTAGGAAAGATATGATTTCCCATCTATATTTATGGGTGGAAAGACATACTCAAAAGCACCTAAGCCCCAAGATACTTCTTCTAGAATTTCTAGAAACATAAAGTAAAATCTGGATCATGATTTAAAACAATACTTTTTAGAACCCCATGCAACTGAACTATCTTATGAACTTATAAGTCACCCAACAAGTCCCTGGTAAAAGTATCTCAAATTAGTAATAAGTGTTCCAATTTTGTCTAATATTTAACAATTACCCATATGGTTCCATTCATAAGTGGTGTCCTTAGAAGACTTTACACAAATTACCTGGTGACATTGTCTTACTTCTATCACATAATGGGAAATGAATATAGAAAACAACATGGAAACTGATGCTCAAGATTCACCTACTAATAGGTGTAACATCACATCATGAAACCTAAAATCTCTTTATTCATCCCTGACAACAAATATTTCCTATAAAGATCATGCTAATTTTTTTTATCAAACTAGGATGAACTTCCCACTTTGAGTAATGGAACTTGTGCATAACATCCTATTATATACACAAAGTCACAAAAATATGGCCACAAACATACATGATCTTATCATCACCGATATTCAATGATTTTCCTCCAGAAAAATTACTTAAGATACTTATACTGCCTCTCCTTGACCTAGCTCAGAAGTGTGGACTCAACCACCAAGGATGAGAGGGTCATTTGTCCCTAGCCCTCCTGATCCTCTATAAACATCTCAGCAAACAAAACCATAATCTTACACTCAAAATTAGACTCCCAAACAACATGAGTTCATGTATTTTGGTTTAAAGCATCTCCAACACTATTAACTTTTCATGGCGTATAGGCCAACTCAAAATAGAAATATTTTATATAATTGACCCATCTTCACTATCAGAAGTTAAAATGATATTGAGAAATGATATACTTCAGGATTTTATGTTCAATATACTCAATAAATCTTTCACCCAATAGGTAATGATAAAAACATTAAAGCATAAACAAACATGAATAACCTAAGGTCATGTATTGGGAAATTATGTTCCTATGAACTTAAATTTTGAGACCCATATTTCATGAATCAATCTCCCTATATCAACACTACTCCAAGTCTAACCCTAGACACATCACAAAACAAGATTTACTTCTTACCTATATCAGGTAGGATCAAAATCAATGCAGTATTCAAATGATTCTTTAGTTCATAGAAGTAATTATTAAATGATCTAGACCATTCAATATTAAAAACATTCTTTGAAAATCCCAAAAGTAGTGATTATAAGTGAGATAATTCCCTGAAAAACCTTCATTAATAGCTCAAAGAACCCAAAAAGATCTTGATTTCAAAAAAATTCTTGGGCTTCTCCTAAGATACAACTATTTTCAATTTTTCTAGGTCCACTGGTAAAATATACTTAGAGATGTTATAAACCAAGAAGTGTACAATGTTAATTTAGAAGCTAGATTTGTATAGATTGGCATATAACTAATTATATTTTAGTGTACTCAAGATGATTTTAAGATGCTTGACATGATTTTTAAGAGTCTGCGAGTACACCAAGATGTCATCTACAAAAACAACCACAAACTAATCTAGACATGGGTGGAATATATGGTTCATTAGGTCCATAAATATAATATTAGAATTTGTAAACCATAAGGGAATAAAAAAAATTATACAACCCATAATGAATCCTAAAATCAGTCCATGATATATCAAAAGATCTCACCCTTAGCTCATGATACCATGAACTCAAATCAATTTCATAGAACACAAAAGCACCTTTAAGTTAGTCAAAATGGTCATCGATACAAAGATGAGGATATCCATTTTTAACTATCTTCTAATCAAAATTATAGGAATCAAGACAAAACCATAATGTACCATCAACATTTTTAGAAAAAAAAAATATAAATCTCCAAGGCGACGTACTGGGATGAATAAACCCTTTATTCTCAAATTCCTCTAATCGTGTCTTGAGATCTTGAATCCCTAATAGTGCCATACTATAAGGTGGAATGGAGAATAGATTAGATACAAGTACTAAATCAATCGTGAAATCAATATATATCTCATAGGTAGTATCCATAATAATTCTTTAGGAAACACATCCAGAAACTGATCCACCATAGAAGTAAATATGTCATACTCTACCTTCCCATCATCAAGCCTAAGATATGCCACTTTCACTATGATCCCACCTAGCTACTGAAGAACTGTCTCTGTATTACCTACCTAGATATCCCATTATCCATGGTGAAAATAAGTTTCACCATCAAGGTATGTGAACATTACCCTTTGGTGGGAATAGTTTATACCCAAAAATCCATTCCCAATATCAGGTAAAAACCAAACATCTTGAGTATAAAAATTACCAAAGGAAGTGGTACCTACCAACCTTACGAGACACTCATTATATTTCTGGATATTCTATTATCAAAATCCCAATGGTGTTTCAATTGAAATAACCCTATAAAAATTTTCCACCACTAGACCGAAAACATTTACAAACCAAGAAGATATAAAAGAGTGAGAGACACCTATATCAAATAAAGCACTAGAAAACATGGAAGCTACAAGAATCTTACCTCGAATAGTATATGGCCTGACCTCATCACTGCCAAGTTCATATTAAATTAAGTGAAGCTAACCTTACCCTCTACCTTGGTCTCTAGTATGAGTTCTTAGTGTTTCACCACCCTGCTGGTAGGGGAACTCTTGTCATGAAGTACCACGCCCCCACCCTGATTGATACGACCGGTGGAACTCCAACTGCTTGACTGATACAGAGTAGCTGACCCCTAATAACATTCGGTACTAGACTAGATCCTCCTCCACTACCTACCTACTAGGGGTTCCTACAACACCACTATATATGTCCCATCCTTCCGTATTCTATACACTCCACCAGTGGTCGGGGACACTGACCTCACTTATGTCCTGGCTAACCACACTAATAGAAGATGACCAAGATTCCTCCTTAGAGGACATACCATTTTCCCTAACTACTCTTTCCACCAATACTCTAGTGGAGAATCTCATAATTATTCTTTATACTATCATAAGACACACCACCATATATCCCAACTTCAACGAAGTATATTCCACCATAATCTTGATTCAGGTTCACTTCAAAAATGGGAGCCTAATCCACCACCTCAGTAAACCTCTTCAAGAGAAAGATATTTACCCATGACTTTATCACACATTAAAGACTATATTTAAAGTTCCTAAAAATAATCCTATACTATACATCCAATTTTGGACAAAAACACTTTAGATCTATGAAGTGATCATCATAACCCATCACCATTATACTTCCCTAGGCCAAGCATATAAAATTATCACCCTTCCTCTGACTCAAGGTCTCAGGATAAAAGTGTTTTTGGAACTCTCCTAAAAGTAATTCCATGTCATGTACTCCATATTCTCATTATAGACCCATACATATCACTAATTCTTCACTGGTTCCCATAATATATAAGTTTCCAGCTCAAATATTTTTTAGGTGGGGTCCCCAAGTGATCAAAAATCGCATGGATGGACTCAATACAAAAATATAATACATCATGTACTCCCTACCCAATAAAAATTTGAGGGTGTTGTAGTTGTAAATATCTGGTAAAATCGAATATAATTAGTGAAATACACCCTAGGTATCACTACATAAACTCCATAAAACAGGAAAAGTTTCCACAAAATTGATCTTCCCCCTGTTACCTAGAATCACTGGGACTTATTTCCCTCTATTGGAGGAGCATTCTTGTTGATTTTCTCTTATTTACCAACCCATATATGTCTTTGTGATGGAATCTCTCTAAAGTTAAAAACACACATATCAAAACACATAACATATAATTTTTCACAATTACACAAAAGTGTGATTATATCTTATACAAACATATCACCCCACATACACTATCCCATCAAGAATAACCACTAACCCATAACTATTCCCAACAACCCCTAACCTGGTCCATTTCTAACAAGGGTTAAACCAAATCTGAATTTTTCACTATAAATTATACATAATTTTAATCATTCTAAAACCATATTTCAATTTTTATATGACGGTAGTATTTACTTATTAGGAACATTTTTCTTTAAATTCATAATATAATTAAGATGTGTTTCCAATTCTCCTACCTGACTATAACCCATTTTACCATGTGTGTTCCTAACATGATGCATGACACATGTATCCCTAAGTGCCTGGAATTATTCATGCATATATGACCTTGTGTCATGATGAGCCATAAATGAAATACCAAAAATTAATAACATCACACTATAAGTACATCACTCAAAGTGAAATAACATCCAAATATAATGGAAAATATCAAGATCATCAATCCCATCCAGGGTGCGTGGGTTTTCCCCTCTACATTGGCTAGCTACTCCAATGAATGAGATCATTAACAGGGTCTGATACTTCATAATATTCTGTCCAACTTTCCTAAATAAAACAAATAACAAAAAAGAACTCTCTCTAATAGTACTTTGTAACGTTTTGACCCAGGATCCACTACTTAGTTCCCAAATCTGGTTCACCACATAACCTTAGGTGCATGTACCCAAATACCATATGATATTGAATAGTAGAGAGGGTCTAATAGAATACATGGGGAGACAATACCATCTTTATCAGAGTAATACAGAAAAAATAAAATAAGAACTAATATAAATAACACAAAATATAATCAATAATTTCCACAAAAAATTTCAAAACTAGGTACATTCACATAACCAAATTTTAACTATGTAATATCATGTCATAGAGTTCCAAGTGTAAAGGAAAACCCAACCTAATGACCATTGAAGAATCCCTAAAATGGATCCCAACACCAAGTTCGATTCCCTAATCCATGCACAACTCTAAGCCCCAAATCAACCCTGAAGCATATGCCCCTTTCCCTTCTCCTAACCTACAACTATGAATTCATCTCGGGTACCCAATGACAACCCAAGAAGGGTGTGAGTACAACTTAGTAGGCCACCAACAATGATGTCTAAAAAATATCTAGTCTAATTTATTTTATGAATAAGTATAAATAATAAATAAAATAGTAAAATAAAACATGTTACATCATTTATTAGGTAATTTATTTTCATTATTAGTTCTTTGTTGTACCCATTTCCATCGAACATTATTTAATCTACAATGGTCATCTGAGCCATGTAAACAAAGGGGACAAATGTCTAAAAACATAGAGAATCAGTCCATGAATCTGTATGGGATTCATAATTCCATGTCTGACCATCCCAACCATATTGTGGAACACGGTGTCCATACCCTTGAGTTTAGGATCATCAATCCATTCCCTGAAAATCTAATTTTCATAAAGGTTCCTGGAGCATGAGTCTATCCAACCCACAAGAGTGGAGCATTAATCCAACAACCAAACACCATTTATCACATTCATATAATATCATAATCATTAACCATTTTATTATAGAAAAATAAAAAGAGTGCACCATTTTGATTTAATCACATTTCCATGATCCTTTACAACCATTATGTTCTTAATTCACAACACAAGTCCATTTTACCATTTAACACATTAAAACCATTTATTCCCCATTATAGGCAATTTAACATTGAGGAAAAACCCCATTAACCAATTATCACATCCATACATTTACAAACCATCAATTACATAACTCTTAATGTTAAGAAATACATCTATTCATTCTATTTTATTGGGTTAATCACATTTACAATTGGTTTAATATCATAAAACCCTCAATTTATTATCCAACATCCTTATATTTCATGTTCAAGGGAGTGGTCCACCACAAGGGTGTCCATATGTCTAGTATACTCATCCTTATCAGATTCCATGTGTAATATCCCAAGATTTCATAGTAAATTATTTTCTTTAAAGTAATTCTATAGCTTGCGCTACATGCAACACCGAGTTTGAGCGCACCATGACTTACCAAACTATCCATTCAAAAAGTGGTTATGAATAGTATTGACTAAATTTTTAATTTTCTATACTATATATAATTTTAACATCCATATTCTGTGTTTCATAGACATAATATAAGAACAAATTCAAATTTTCATATAAAAGAAGTAATTTTCAAAAAATGCAATTTTACCGCCTTTTAATGGAGAAGCATTTTGAAATACAATATTTGACACTTTAATATATTCAATTTGACAAAAATAAACTTCTTCCTTATAAGTAGGGCATAAAAATTTAGTTTGGATAACTTTTTGGTTCTTTTCTGACAACTTTCATATTTTGATGAATACTGAAAAAACAAAATTTTTATTAAAAATGACTTTTTTAATAAAAATAATTTATAGTGTTAAATTATACATTTGGATGGTTTTGAAGAATAATTATATTATATTTTTATCTTTTAATACAATTTTGGTTATTGGAAGTAATTTTAAAATTAAATTGGACATAAACACTTATCAATCTTTTGATAGTTTTTACTTCTCAAAAACCCACTTTCTGGTTTTGACAATGAGAATATTTTTAAATTAATTAATACAAATTATATATTTTTAATTTGGTAAAATAGACATAATTTTTTAATTTGAAATATAAAAATTAGCTTTGGGTGAATTTTTGGTAGTTTTCTAAAAACTTTCAATTTTCGATGAATAGTGAAAAACACTACGTTATTGTTTAAAGCCGAATTTTTATTTTAATAATTATTTTTAATTTAAATTTATTTTAAAGTACAAATAGATAAATAATACCTATATTATTCCATTTTAATTCATTAATTCATTTTATAATAAGATCATATATATAAAATTTTATTGAACTTTTTACTGTCTTTTACTCACATTCTAGGCACATTTGCAAATTTGCATAAAACATAATTTTAATGATTCTATGAATTGAATTTAAAAAATCATAAAGAAAGAGCTGAAATCAGTAACTAAAATTTGGTTCAATAGGATTAAAATATTTTTTGGTGAATAGTATCTTTTGAATTTTATTTACCATGGTTAAAAGTAAAAAGGGAAATTAAAGGTAAAAATGATATTAGAATTACCCTAACACATGTCATAATTCTATTGGATAAGTGTATTTCAACCAAAATAAACATTAGGAAAAAATATTATCCTTTTTATTCAGTTGGATTAGATTAGGACATTTACTATATTTTATTTAAAGAAGAGTTAAAAGTGTTAAATTCAAAGTTTAATAAATAAAACATTTTTAATATGGGGTTACACATAAGATAAATTAGACTATAAATATTCATTAGAAAGATAAAAATATTTAATACATCAAGGTATTTTATTTATAGTTTTTATAAATTAAATAATTAAATTTATTTATGACACAATTATTATGCTGTAATTACCTTATTAATGAAAGACTAAAATAATTGATGTTATAAATATTAAAATAAATGTAAATTTAAAATATTTATGAAATAAATGAATTTTATAGGTTAATATGACATGTTAAAGTTGAATAAATTTATTTTTTTCAAAGAAATAATATTTTTTTATGACTTTCAAAAAAACCAAATACTAAATAGTGTGAAAATTTACATAAATGAGTTTTTAAAACAAATACTATTTTAATAAATTATATAATAGTCATAAAAATATAAGGTTCAGAAAAAGGACTTATATAATGATATATATGTCATTAATGAACCACTTGAGGTTAAATTCTAATTTTATAGTAAGTTTATTAACCATGTAATATAAAAATATAAGAAGACATATTAAATGTTAAACTATTTAACTAAGAGTTAAATCTAAAATATAAGTTTAATATGGTGAAATAACTTGTATAAAACCTATTGGTTGAGTGGTTTTAAACACATATGCACCTTAAAATATAAATAAATCCATTTAGAGCTATTAGAAACTGAAAATTATTTTATAATAAAGTAATATTTCAAACTTTTCCTAAAGTGACCCTCACCTCTCTTATAAAAAGGTACTTCCCCTTCTCTTAATTTCACACCTCCAAAGCCTTTTGAATCAGCCAAAACCTACTCAAATATCCTCCCAAATACCCTCAATTCAACCTAGAGGACTTACTTTGATCATAAGTCCAACCTAAGGAGTCCTTTTGTTCAAATAAAAAGGAAGAACTCGAAGAAGAGGTAATTACTTCATCACCTCTTTCAAAGTTATTTTCTTATTCCACTTCCTCTTTATTTTTTTCCATACTAAAATAATAAATCTAGTACCTTATATATACTAATATGTTATTAAAAATATGATAAAACCATATTCATTATTATATCCATCCTATGAATGACAAAGTCACCATACGTGCGTACGTACGACTTACTGTCTCCACATTGTGGTGCGATTTGTTATTCAACACTTCATTATTTGGATGAGTATAATAATAAGTATAACTGATGTAAATAATAAATATAACATGTTAATTATTCTTTATATATAATATACCATCAAATTACAAACTATTTTACTACTAATATAATGATATTATCGCTCGTGCGTATGGACGAATTACCGTCTCCACTATGCAATGAGATTTCATTTACCATCGTAACCATTATAGAATAATTTTCATTTGATGATTAAAAATAATGTTTAAGAACTTAAAATAATTATGGATATGAATAAAATACATCCTATCCATAACAAAAATGACTTACATAACAAAACATATAAAGGAAAATGAATCAGTTAACACCCAGAAAAATGGTACTACTAAAATATCATTAACAATGCAATATTATAAGATCATATATGATATCATATTTATGGATGTGGTTATTTTATAATTTAATAAAAATTATTTCACCATTATATAGGATTTTAACCTACCCTCGACTAAGGAAAAGTACAAGGTAAGAGGTTTTCATCTCACTTTTATTCCCATAAGATTCATGCTACATTTTCCATAATTTCCTTTTGTCTGGTGTATGTACTACTCACGATTGAATTATTTGTGTAATAAACTTTCATTTATGGGTATTTACATCATTATTTTACGATCCTTCTTTCATGGAATGTATGTTTTGTAAGTTACCAAATCTGTAAGGGAATTTCTAATTTCAATTTCCACTCATTGTGTTTTACGCACACTTCATTGATTATTTTACTCTAAGATTATGTGAGAAATCACTATTTATTTATTAATGTAGTAATTTACACTCCCCTTTTTGTGAATATACATTTGATACACATAATCACTCCATTTATAAATTCTCAAGTCATTGATGTGAAATTTATAAGGGTAACCTTAACTCAATTTCCATTCATTGAGTTAAACATTCAAGTCATTGGTTTTGTTTTTACAAGAATATGTGTGAATTTCCTATGATTGATTTACCCTAAGTATATAATAATATTGATTTTATTTATATTTTTTACACATAATCATGTCAATGATTTATCCTTAATCTAAAGATACAGTCTTTATAAGGGATTTCGTCTCAATTTACATTCCATTGAGTCTTCTTTTTTGTTATGCACCAATTCACTTTCATATGGTGTATATACTATTATTTGTCATATTATATAATGAATCCCTTTATTATCACAATATTATAAAGTTTTTATTAATTTTATTCCTCATTTGTTTGTCTTTATGCATCTTTCATTTGGTTAAGAACTCTTTAACTAAAATATCATTTTAAATGTTTTAAAGATTTATTATTATAAATCTTTCTCATTAATGTCCATGTTTTAAAAATGGTTTTAAAGATTTATTTATGTGGACATGAATGTTTTAAAATTAATATTTATTTCAAAATTTTCAAAGTGGTATGGGACACTTTGATTCAAAAATATCTTTTAAATGACTTCTTTGATAAATAGTGAGACTTTTAAATGTTTTCAAGAAAAGGGGATATTCATCTCAAATAGTTTTACTGATTATTTTTATCTATGTCAATATCCTTCATTGTATTTTATTCTTGATTATGATTGATTTATTATAATTCAATATTTCATATTGTATTGAATGAGTTATATTTGATTGTGGATGTTCTATTTTTATACCATTCATGGTTTGTGGTTAAAGTATTCAAATTTATTATGCTAGTTTTAATACAAATGTTTTGATTATGTTTCACCATTTTCATATGAGGAATGAATTATACTTAGTAAGTGATGGACATGGTCCGATATATCCCCTCGATGCATCAGTAGGTCTCATTAGACAAACTAGTGTTTTGGAATAAGACCTTGACAAAATTATTATTTTGTATTCTTGGCACGAGGCCTTGATTATGTGGTTATGATGTCCGACATTATACATTCCATCATTATGAAATTAGATATTGATATTGTATAAGATTGTTTGACTAGTATAATATCTATGTGAATAAGTTAATGGAATTATTTGATTTATATTTTCCATATTATGCTGTATTTTTAGTTTAAAAGGATTGTATTTTAGTCTTATACATTACCTTAAATATTTATTCTTATTTATGATCGTTTCTGCAATATTGTTATCCTTACTAAGCATCTGAGCTCACCCTTTTCTTATGTTTTATTTTTATCAGGATGAGAAGAAGTTTATTACAATTAACCTACAAGAATAGGCAAAGGGATATGAGTGTGTTCAAAGGGGACACAATGTTTTTGTTTTTCCATTTCTTAATGTAATGTAAAACTTATGTATGTATCTAGTACTTCCAAGGCTACTAAACTAATCAGTCTTTCGAGACTTGATCTCTTGGGATCATGCCGATTTTATGTAATAATGCATCGAATCTGGGTAATGAGGGTTCAGGTGTTACACCATGGGTATCACGAGGGATTCAAACCATCATTTAGATACCCAATTAATTATTTCTTATCAAGGAAACAAAAAATATAGCACAATATAACTAAGATCACAACCATATTCACATAAATAACATCAAGACTATGGAATATAACTTATAGGCAACCTACCTCAAGTTTGTGGATAAATTCTCACATAAACTTACCCCTTTATTTGAACTTAAATACCCTTAAAATATCAAAATTAAAACATACTATAAAAATACGTTTTTAGGGATTTGAAATGGGAAGAACAACCACACAAGGCCTTTTCTAGAAAATAGATGAACAAGGAGTGAATGACTCACCTGGATCTTTGATTCACAATAAAACACTCTCTAAATGGACAAGAATCAAAGGAGAATCATACCTTAGAAGCTTTGGGGGAATAATTTTATAACCCTTTTTGATGTAAGGATAATAGGGGAGAAATTTGGGTTATAAACCTTTAATAACTAGGGAAAAAATTGGAAATTACCCCTCTTTAAAGAGGTTCACTGTAATGACCCAAAGTTTTTCAATGGAAAATTCCCTTCTTATATATATGTCATAAAAACACAAAATAATGAACTACTAAGTGATAAGTGACCTTTAAACATAAATTTGTCACCCCTATGTTTGGAATTTTAAAAATCCGACATACACGGTTGTGTTCAAGATAGTTTTTGGAGTCTAATGAAACAAAAATAATTTTTGGTGAATAGTAACCTACCCTTATGAATAGTAACCTACCCTTATGAATTGTAATATGACCCTTATGAATAGTAAATATGAGTAACATTACCTATGAATAATAAAATAAAATTTAGACATCATAGAAAGTGATAATTTGACCTTAGTAAATGTTTTTGGTATTTTATAAGTCATAAATAAATAATTATAATTAATTAATTAATTTAAAAGAATATTTATTTTCCTGAAATATATTCATTGAATCAATGTCTAATAGTTTTTAGATAATTTTATAAGACCCTAAGTAATTTTTGAAAGAACTGCAAAATCAGTTTTAATTTTAAAAACTGTTTTTTAAGTAAATTATGATTTTAATTAAATATTAAATTAATAATATTTAGAAAATTATTTTTTAAAAATGGACTTCATTTTTGGATTCTACACGTTGAAAAATGGTCGGGGTAAAATTTTGGTATTTTTCTGAGATACTTGAATTTTTGATGAATAGTAGAATACATTAATTTATCATATAAATACATTTTAATTAAAACCCACTATTCCTGACATCACAAGTGATGTAAGCACCCAAATCCCGAATTCAAAAGTCTTATTTACTATTCTTAGTCATCCAAGACTCACTATTCCTTGTCTTTGGTGAAATTAATAAACTAATCAATTTTATATTAAGGAAACCCCTCTCCCCTCCACTATAAAAGCCACCCTTCACTCCCTCTTTTCCTCACACCTATCAAGCTCCAAGCCTTCTCTAAATTCTGCCCAAACACCTTCCCTAGATCATACCCCACGTCCAAAAGCTTCTGGTCTCATCAAAAGACCAAGCCTAGCTTCCTTAAAGAGGATCTCAAGAGGAGGATTCTAAAGGCAATTTCTCTCTCTCTTCACCTTTAATTTCCTTTCAAGTTCAAGTTCCTTTCTTGATCTCTCCCTACCTATCTTCATCAAAATTGTTCTGTAAATCCCGTATTATAT
Organism: Viscum album; assembly: GCA_963277665.1. NCBI lineage: Eukaryota > Viridiplantae > Streptophyta > Magnoliopsida > Santalales > Viscaceae > Viscum > Viscum album. The sequence continues at coordinate 493,144,154 of OY728159.1, read as the reverse complement.
ATATAATATAATATTATGATTATAATGTTATATTATATCACCCCACACCCTTTCCCTCTTCCATTTATTTTATTAAAGGGAACGTTGTTCACGTGGTGATAATTTATCACCTTCAAAAACAACATGCTCTCTTTTTTCCATTTATACCTTCAATCTGGTCATGAAACCATTTTTATGGTTAAACCAGAATGTTTTATATGTATTATGTTCTATTTTAAGTTCTGGAAATAACATATGGCCATATTACTAAGTGAAAAGTTAAAATGATTTCGTTGTGATCCAAAAACCGCTCAAATTAGCCCAAATAATCTTCATTTAATTCTTATCTAATGATTCGGCCACATGGATCTAATATAACTCATTATAAAATCATTCAACCTTCTGTAATATCATTAATTACATGTAATATCAGTTCTGGATGTTTACCCATGATCTACCCAAACATCAATTTAAGAATACAAGTGGACCGCTCAAGAAAACCATAAAAATGAACATCCCCGATCAATGTTTTTAAACTCTATAAGTCATCGAAAGGAACATAATATGAAATAATGAAACCAGAATGAACCCTATTAATGTATAAAAGGTTTTTGAATTTCTAATTAATGAATATAATGTCATTATATAGGACATTAAAGAGAAGGAGGCATTCGAGTACAAGGTAAGGGGAAATCTCGAACCCAATTTTCTTCCTTCGGGTTCTCCCTCTTTCAATCCATTTTTGATATGGTTACTCCTAAAAGATCATTTGTTCATCATTTCCTTTACTTTTCTGGGATATACATGTTTGTAATTGGTTTTTATGTTCATCAAAATGTTTTTTAAAAGAACTCTTCTTTCAAGATTTCACCTTTTACCTCTCATTCAAGGTTGATGGTTCTTATATCGAGTATGTTGTTCCCTCTCTTTTGGGAACCCAAAGCTTATGAATGTGTTATTATGAGATGAAACCCATTCCTTTCCATGGGTTATTTATTTACATGTTTGATATGTGTTCTATGTGGCAAGCATGATAATGATAATGTTATGATGTGACGGGTGCACCCAGAATTATATAGCACAATATGAATGTTTAAATGTGACGGGTGCGCCCAGAATTATATAGTTCTCCAATGCATTGGGTAAAGTGATGAATCTCATGAGTAAATGTGAAATGATGTGTGAACATGATGCTAGCTTTGTTCACAAGTATGTGTGGTAGTTAACCACTAAGACATGATGTTTCATTTTTATGCTTTGCCACATTTCAAGTTTATTGTTTATGCTCCTCTCATGTTCAAGATCTTTTTCATGATTATGCTCACCCCTTGCTATATTGTTCTTGTCTATCCTCTTACTGGGCTTTTAGCTCACCCCTTTTGATGTATATCCTCATGTGGCTACATGTACTAAGGAGAGGACAAGTGCTACTAAGAATCTATAGAAGAAGATATTAAATGAATTTTTTATGCTTAATGTTGTACTTGTTATGTGTAGTCCTAGTTTTCCCAAGACACTAAACCGCTGGATCCTCCATGTGTAATACTATTATTTTATTTATCTTTGAAATGATGTAATAGTAATGTAAGAAAAGTCCGGGTCGCTATAGTTGGTATCAAAGGAAAGGTTTATTTAATTTGGGAATTTGGATTAGTGAACCCTAAAGAAAACCTCTAGCATGAGACTAAGTACAAATATGCACACAAGGATATTTACCTAGGGATCCCATATGTTATGTTTTTGGTATAATTGTTTAAAAGGATAAGTTATTCATGACTTGTTTACTTATGTTTTGTTCTAACCTTTTCTATTTTAGAAAATAGTGGGAACCAGGAGAAATCAGGCCAACAACTCTTGCGAAGGCCAATGCAACGATTGCCCGAACGACATCCCCAATGATTTTGGAGGTGGAGTTAAAAACTTCATGGTGATGCTTACCCAATTATCCCGGGTTATGAATAATAACCATAATAATGGGGAACGTCCTCCTTCACCAAAGAGGGAGAAGATAGCTATAGAATGTTTTATACGGCAATGACCACCGATGTTTTGTGGATCTTCTGATCCACTAGTTGCGGAACAGTGGGTCAACTCCATGGAGAAGATCTTTTATGTTCTTCACTGTTCCGAGATAGAGAAGGTGACTCTAGCCGTTTATCGTCTAGATGGAGAAGCTGATCAATGGTGGGCTTTGATTAAGAACACCAAGCCAAGGGAGGAAATTGAAGAGATGGAATGGGAAGACTTTAAGATAATGTTTCTTAATAAGTACTTCCCATGAACTCTTCAAACGAAGATGGAGAGAGAATTCATAGAGCTCAAGAAAAAAGAAGGAGAATCTTTCACAACCTATGAAGCAAATTTTACAAGGCTCGTAAGGTATGCTTCGGGTTTTGTTATCAACAATGATAGCAAAATTGATAGATTCTTTAGTGGATTAAAACCACATCTTCGAAAAGCTATTGCAATTCGAGACTTTGGGAGTTATGAAGAAGTTGTTCGGTGTGCTCTCAAAGTGGATATGGAGTTTGTAGAATTGTCCCATGGCTATGGTGATAAGAAAAGAAAGATGGAGTTTCAAGCTGGTGGATCTAGTGATAAATATGGGAAGAAAACACAACGACCCACTTGCCAAAAATGTGGGAAGTTGCACAATGGGAACTACCTCAAAGGGATGGGGAAATGCTTCATGTGTGGGAAAGAAGGACACCTAGCTCACGAGTGTCGAAGAGACATGAAAAGGAAGGATAATGTAGCCGATGAAAGGAGAGAACCACTCATGGTTCAATGCTACAACTGTAAGGAGCTAGGGCACTATTCAAACCAGTGCACTAAACCTCGAGATCTCGAGGGTAATCAGCGCCAACAACCACCAAATCCAAAGGAACAAGGGAAGGCTTATGCCATCACTACTATAGAGGTGGAACATGATAATGAAGTCGTACAAGGTACACTTCCTATTCACTCAGGAATGGCAAAAGTCTTATTTGATTCTGGTTCTACGCATTCCTTTATATCTTGTAAGTTTGCTAGAACTATAGAATCGAAGCCCCAAAACCTTGAAGTAGAGATATCTGTAAAAACACCAAGTGGTGCAATAATTGCAACCCAAGTGTTTGAATCTTATCCTGTTGACGTATGCGGGAAGATTCTTCCGGAAAATCTCGTAATACTTACCTTGGTGGAATTCGACGCTATAATGGGAATGGATTGGCTCTCGTTATATAGAGCACATATCAACTGTCAGGAAAAGGAAATATATTTTCATATTCTGAACCATCCCATGCTCCTCTACAAATGCAAGGAAGATCATGAATCTCCTTTGAGAAATCCTTCAATGGTGTGGGTGATGATTCCCTATGAAGAAGCATACCTCGCCCAAATGTTTGAGTCAAAGGAAAGTTCCAACCTTGAGGAAATGCCCATAGTAAGGGAATACAAAGATGTATTTCCCGAAGAGTTACCCGAAATTCCCCCGGATCGTGAGGTAGAGTTCTCAATTGAACTCATACCCGGAGCTACTCCTATCTCAAAGTGCCCCTATAGGATGGCTCTTATCGAACTGGAGGATTTAAAGAAGCAGCTGCAAGAGCATCTAGACAAAGGGTTCATACGCCCTAGTGCATCACCTTGGGGTGCGCCAGTGCTCTTTGTGAAGAAGAAGGATGGTACCATGTGGCTGTGTATCAATTATCGGGAACTCAACAAGATCACCATAAAGAACAAGTATCCTCTCCCAAGGATTGATGACTTGTTCGATCAGTTAAGAGGAGCTCAATACTTCTCAAAGGTGGATCTTCTTTCTGGATATCATCAAGTAAAGGTGAAGAAGGAAGATATTCAGAAGACTGCCTTCCGTACAAGGTATGGGCACTATGAGTTTTTGGTGATTCCCTTCGGTCTTACTAATGCCCCTGAAATCTTCATGGATTTGATGAATAGAGTCTTTAGACATTACCTCGACAAATTTGTGGTAGTGTTTATTGATGATATTCTCATTTACACCAAGAGTAAGGAGGAACATGAAGAACATCTAAGACTTGTGTTGGCAACATTGAGAAAGGAGAAGTTGTACACCATGTTCAGCAAGTGTGACTTTTGGATGAATCAAGTCACGTTCTTGGGACATGTGATCACAAGCGAGGGAATTTCTGTGGACCCTTCAAAGACAAAGGCGATTGAGGAATGGCCCAGGACCTCTAGTGTCACAGAAATACGTAGTTTTCTTGGATTAGATGGGTACTATCGATGTTTTGTGAGAAACTTCTCACGATTGTCAAGCCCACTAACTAAGTTAACAAGGAAAGGGGTAAAGTATGTCTGGACGGATGAATGTGAGGGAAGCTTCAAGGAGCTAAAGAGAAGGCTAATCACTGCACCTGTACTCACACTACCGAAAAGTGGAGAAAGTTTTGTGATATACAGTGATGCTTCAAAGAAAGGATTGGGTTGTGTACTCATGAAAAATGATAATGTGATAGCCTACGCCTCACGACAGTTGAAGATCCATGAGAAGAACTACCCGACGCATGATATAGAGCTGGAAGCCGTGATTTTTTCTTTGAACATCTGGCGGCACTACCTTTATGGTGAGAAGTGTGACATATACACTGACCACAAGATCCTAAAGTATATATTCACACAAAAGGAGCTCAACATGCGTCAAAGGAGATGGTTAGAGATAATCAAGGATTACGATTTCTCTATTCACTATCATCCTGGAAAGGCGAACAAGGTAGCTGATGCTCTAAGCAGGAAAGAACCTGCTACTCATCCTTGTTGAGGATTGAGAAAGACCCTATCTTCTTGGATATGCAAAGGATGGATTTGGGAATCATAAGGGCAGGGGATACATCCTACCTTTCCCAAATGATTGCACAACCATCCATCCAACAGAAGATTAAGGAAGTACAATGGGATGATGTGGAGATACAAAAGAGGGTGAATGCTGTAAAGGAAGGGAAAATGCAAGAGTTCCATATCGATGATGATGGTGTGATTCAGTTTGGAATGCGGCTTTGTGTGCCTTAATCACCCGGAATAAAGAAGGAGATATTGGATAATGCACATAGCTCAACTTTCTCTATTTATCCTAAAGTACCAAGATGTATCGTGATGTCCGAGAACACTTCTGGTGGGATAACATGATGAAGGAGATTGCGGAATATATATCATGCTGCTTGGTATGTCAGCAAGTTAAAGTTGAGCGACAAAAGTCCAAAGGTATGATGCAGCCATTGCCTATACCCATGTGAAAATGGGAAAATGTTACTATGGACTTTGTCACAGGTCTCCCGAAGACGTCAAGAGGAAATAATGCGATATGGGTTGTGGTTGATCGACTCACCAAGACTGCCGATTTTATCAATCTTTGGGAAGACCTCTCACTTGAACAACTTGCAAGGATATATGTGAAGGAAGTAGTGAGATTGCACGGTGTTCCACTCTCGATTGTCTCTGACCGTGATCCAAGGTTCACTTCTAAATTCTGGAGGAGCCTTCAACATGCTTTGAGTACTGAATTAAATTTCAGCACGACCTATCACCCCCAAACTGATGGCCAGTCTGAAAGGACTATTCAGACACATGAAGATATGCTAAGATCCTGCTCTCTTGAATTCAAAGGTGGATGGGATCAGCACCTTCCATTGGTTGAGTTCTCATACAACAATAACTTCCACTCGAGTATTCAGATGGCTCCGTATGAAGCTCTTTATGGGAAGCGATGTAGAACTCCAACCTGTTGGGATGAAGTTGGAGAACGAAAACTACTTGGTCCCGATCTTGTTCAAGAGATGACAGGGAAGGTTCAAGTCATCCAGAAACATATCAAAGCTGCTCAAAGTCGGAAAAAGAGCTATGCTGACAATCGTCGAAGGGACTTGGAGTTCGACGTTGGAGATAAAGTCTTCCTTCGAATATCTCCATGGAAGAGAGTCATGTGATTCGGGAAGAAAGGGAGGGTAAGACCAAGGTACATTGGCCCCTTTGATATCCTTGATCATATAGGAGCCGTGGCCTATCGTCTGGCACTTCCATCGAATATGGCTCAAGTTCATGATGTGTTTCACGTATCACTACTGAGGAAGTACATTCCAGACCCCTCACATGTACTAAACTCAGAGGTGGTACAGTTGGAAGATGATCTCTCATATGAGGAGCAGCCGGTAAAAATTCTGGACCGAAGTGATAAGGTTCTACGCAACAAGACAACCCGCCTTGTCAAACTGTTGTGGAGGAACCAAAAGTTTGAGGAAGCAACCTGGGAACCGGAAGAGGCAATGAAGGAGAAGTACCCTCACCTGTTTTTGTAAAGTGAAATTTCGGGGGCGAAATTTCTTAAGGGGGGAAGAATGTAACGACCCAAAGTTTTTCAATGGAAAATTCCCTTCTTATATCTATGTCATAAAAACACAAAATAATGAACTACTAAGAGATAAGTGACCTTTAAACATAAATTTGTCACCCCTATGTTTGGAATTTTAAAAATCCGACATACACGGTTGTGTTCAAGATAGTTTTTGGAGTCTAATGAAACAAAAATATTTTTTGGTGAATAGTAACCTACCCTTATGAATAGTAACCTACCCTTATGAATAGTAATATGACCCTTATTAATAGTAAATATGAGTAACATTACCTATGAATAATAAAATAAAATTTAGACATCATAGAAAGTGATAATTTGACCTTAGTAAACGTTTTTGGTATTTTATAAGTCATAAATAAATAATTATAATTAATTAATTAATTTAAAAGAATATTTATTTTCCTGAAATATATTCATTGAATCAATGTCTAATAGTTTTTATATAATTTTAAAAGACCCTAAGTAATTTTTGAAAGAACTACAAAATCAGTTTCAATTTTAAAAACTGTTTTTTAAGTAAATTATGATTTTAATTAAATATTAAATTAATAATATTTAGAAAATTATTTTTGAAAAATAGACTTCATTTTTGGATTCTACACGTCGAAAAATGGTTGGGGTAAAATTTTGGGATTTTTCTGAGATACTTGAATTTTTGATGAATAGTAGAATACATTAATTTATCATATAAATACATTTTAATTAAAACCCACTATTCCTGACATCACAAGTGATGTAAGCACCCAAATCCCGAATTCAAAAGTCTTATTTACTATTATTAGTCATCCAAGACTCACTATTCCTTGTCTTTGGTGAAATTAATAAACTAATCAATTTTATATTAAGGAAACCCCTCTCCCCTCCACTATAAAAGCCACCCTTCACTCCCTCTTTTCCTCACACCTCTCAAGCTCCAAGACTTCTCTAAATTCTGCCCAAACACATTTCATAGCTCATCCCCCACGTCCAAAAGCTGATGGTCTCATCAAAAGACCAAGCCTAGCTTCATTAAAGAGGATCTCAAGAGGAGGATTCTAAAGGTAATTTCTCTCTCTCTCTCTTCACCTTTAATTTCCTTTCAAGTTCAAGTTCCTTTCTTGATCTCTCCCTACCTATCTTCATCCATTTTTTTTGTAAATCTAGTATTATATATATAATGTAATATTATGATTATAATGTTATATTATATCACCCCACACCCTTTCCCTCTTCCATTTATTTTATTAAAGGGAACGTTGTTCACGTGGTGATAATATATCACCTTCAAAAACAACATGCTCTATTTTTCCATTTATACCTTAAATATGGTCATGAAACCATTTTTATGGTTAAACCAGAATGTTTTATATGTATTATGTTCTATTTTAAGTTCTGGAAATAACATATGGCCATATTACTAAGTGAAAAGTTAAAATGAGTTCGTTGTGATCCAAAAACCGCTCAAATTAGCCCAAATAATCTTCATTTAATTATTATCTAATGATTCGGCCACATGGATCTAATATAACTCATTATAAAATCATTAAACCTTCTGTAATATCATTAATTACATGTAATATCAGTTCTGGATGTTTACCCATGGTCTACCCAAACATCAATTTAAGAATACAAGTGGACCGCTCAAGAAAACCATAAAAAACGAACATCCCCGATCAATGTTTTTAAACTTTATAAGTCATCCAAAGGAACATAATATGAAATAATGAAACCATAATGAACCCTATTAATGTATAAAAGGTTCTGAAATTTCTAATTAATGAATATAATGTCATTATACAGGACATTAAAGAGAAGGAGGCATTCGAGTACAAGGTAAGGGGAAATCTTTAACCCAATTTTCTTCCTTCGGGTTCTCCCTCTTTCACTTCATTTTTGATATGGTTACTCCTCAAAGATAATTTGTTCATCATTTCCTTTAATTTTATGGGATATACATGTTTTTCATTGGTTTTTATGTTCATCAAAATTTTTTCCAAAAGAACTCTTCTTTCAAGATCTCACCTTTTACCTCTCATTCAAGGTTGATGGTTCATATATCGAGTATGTTGTTCCCTCTCTTTTGGGAACCCAAAGATTATGAATGTGTTATTATGAGATGAAACCCATTCCTTTCCATGGGTTATTTATGTACATGTTTGATATGTGTTCTATGTGGAAAGCATGATAATGATAATGTTATGATGTGACGGGTGCGCCCAGAATTATATAGCGCAATATGAATGTTTAAATGTGACGGGTGCACCCAGAATTATATAGCGCTCCAATGCATTGGGTAAAGTGATGAATCTCATGAGTAAATGTGAAATGATGCATGAACATTATTCTAGCTTTGTTCACAAGTATGTGTGGTAGTTAACCACTAAGACATGATGTTTCATTTTTATGCTTTGCCACATTTCAAGTTTATTGTTTATGCTCTTCTCATGTTCAAGATCTTTTTCATGATTATGATTACCCCATGCTATATTGTTCTTATCTATCCTCTTACTGGGATTTTAGCTCACCCATTTGGATGTATATCCTCAGGTGGATACATGTACTAAGGAGAGGACAAGTGCTACTAAGAAGCTATAGAAGAAGAGATTAAATGAATTTTTTATGCTTAATGTTGTACTTGTTATGTGTAGTCCTAGTTTTCCCAAGACACTAAACCTATGGATCCTCCATGTGTAATACTATTATGTTATTTATCTTTGAAATGATGTAATAGTAATGTAAGAAAAGTCTGGGTCACTATATTCACGATTGAACAAACCATGTGCCAACCATGAACTACCCTCTGTCTAAGAGGGGCTTGGGTCGCATGGTCTCCTGGGATTCTAAACAGTTTTAAAAACCATGCAGTGGATATGTGAAATGGATAAATCTAAGTATGCATGGTTTTTAGGCTCACCCTTGTATGGTTTTTCAACCATGAACCCTCCCCCAACAGGATGCAAATTTAAGGCACACAGTTACTACTAAACGTGTAAGAATCATACATCGTACCCAGTAAAATCTATTTTATTCCTTTTTAATGCCCTTAACCAATGGAACACCCTATGAATCCCCATAATCTCAACAAAAAATTCATTAACCAAAAATAAAATATATTAAGCAAATATTAAATAGAGTATACCTCATTAGAAGTTCTGGATCTTACAACCTCCCCACCTTATAACATCTCATCCTTGAGCTACTCTACCATGAGTTACTGAGTCTCCATGGTAAAAATACAGGGCCACTGGGCCTGCATATCTGCCTCCCTGGCATAAGTTTCCTTCTGAATAATACTATGCTGCCACAACACTCGAACCAACAACATGGTCATACCCTGTAATATTGAATCATTGTGGTATTAATTCATTTTTTAATAAATCATTATTATAATATTAATACATTTATTATAATATTAGTATATTTATTATGATATCATAATATTCATACATTTAATAATACATTTATTATAATATTAATCATTCATTTAACATTATATTAATGAATTAATTATTGTATATCTATTATAATATTAATACATTTATCATGATATTAATATAGTTTCCATCTTAGTAATATATTTAATACAAATAATATTCATTATTGATTTTTCATATTTTTTTAATTTATTCATTTTTATTAACAATACATTTATTACAATTACATAATATTAATACATTTATTTTAATATTAACAATAAATTGATAATAATATTAATAAATTTATTATAATAAAATTATAATAATATTAATATAATATTATTAACGATAAAATTAGAACTGAAAATTGTACCTTTATCAGTGCTAACTTTAGTGATAATAAAATCCTCTTTATCAGCACTTATTATTTAGAATTAATAAATCTTATGACTTATCAGTGCTTTATTATCATTGATAAAGATGAGACTTTATCAGTGAAAACTTAATCCCTGATAAAAGTCTTCTTTATCAATGATTTTCATTTTAGTTCTAATAAAATACCTTCCATATTTTTTAAATAACTATAATAGAACACACCACTCCTTCTACTATTCAAACTCTCAAAAGACCCACTATCCACTATAGCATCCGTTGATTTTTTTGGATGAATAAACCCTTAAAATTGAATGTATGTTTTTCATAACTTTTTTAAGTTATTTTCATGATATTTAATTAGTTTTTCTCATGTTTTTAGTATTAATACCACTTTGGGATGAACAAAATGAGGGGGATGGGTGAATAAATTTGGGAAAACTTTTTTCACATCAATCTTTTATCCCATTCCTTACCACTATTACTTATTCAGTAAATGGATCTCTTATTGCCTTTACCTATAATTTAAAATCATGCATATAAAACAGTAAATAACAATGGAAACTGAGGGGTTTAATGAGTTTATCCTCTAGTGTGGTATCTATATCCCTAGTGTATGCTGGTTATTATCCCAGTTGCACACAATATTACTTTTTATTATCAATAAAAGCATAGGTAAGGGTATGACATTGGATCTATTCTCATGGCACCAACTGGGTATAATGAAAATTTTACCTTTAAAGCATAATATTACAGGATATCATCATTTCCATTCTAAATTGATAAATAATTTATAACAAGTATTCTTCAATAGACACCAAATCAACTTCGTTTGACTGTTGCAATCAAATGACTACCTCTATTTCAAAATAATTAGGAGGGTTATCTCAGAAATGAAGTAATTAAGGGTTGTCTCTTATTTTACTCCAGTAAGAATAATTTTAATATGATGTATATTATTAATAATTGAATTCATTCAAACCCAAATAATAATAAATTTAATATATATTGTCCACTCACTTATTCTTTATCTTTTTATCTTTCATAGAAAATGTGAGATATCAAATTACAACATTGAATTGTAGAAATATCTTCATGAAATTATGCATGAAATCTAATATCACTATATTTTATACATGTTCATTTATTAGATGTTATAAAAAATATATTTTACACATGAAATAATCAAACTTAATATTATTCATGTAAATAATATTCAAATTCACACACCGTTTCATTGAATATTTTCTTAAAAATACATTAATTTTGTTTCTATTTATTCATGAGAAGCTATACTCCTTTGTAAAATATTTTTCTTAATCTTATTTGTGTAAGTACATGGGTTTATTATTATTTATGAAAAACTATAATGGAAAAAAATCATGAAAGTAAAAGATGATTCATGAGAACCCACTTTTCCTTCATGCAAATCAGATTGACTTTGCGGAAACAAGGATAATATTTGCATAACATTATACACAGAAGTTAGGTCCTTTGATTCTTTTTGTCCTATATGGATAAAAAATACATCTCTTTCATATAAACAAATCAAAATATAGATTATATTTTCTACACATAAATATAGTATGGATAATCTTTGTTTTAATTTGAAAACAAGAGCTCTTAAAATATATGAATGATAGGGAAAAAATCCCTGGCCTTACCTCAATATTTATAGATAAATGATCATTAAATTTGATCCATGCATCCACCAACTTAAATTCATAGTTTTATTATCTGTCTAATAATAATGGTGAGTTAATAATTCTAATTATTAAGAATATTTTATTTAAGGAATCTTAATTCAGTTTCCATGACACTGAAAATGGTGGCGCCCCTTCTTATGTGAGACCGTATTCTTATTTTGCGATGAAGAACTCATGCGTATATAAGAAAAACACATGAATAATTTTTCCACCAATAATATGTTGAATAATATAGAATTATTCACCTTCATTGGACACTAATATTTTCTTTAAAAAAATAGTTTCATACACATCAAAACATGAATGCATGGTGATTCGTAGGGTGCCTGATGTCTCAATATGATGAGAGATCAACACTGTTGATATTGGTTCAACTATCAGAGATGGTTGAAAATAGTTTAATGAATTCTATTTCATAAATTTTGATCCAATTTTCACAAGGGTATATAATGAATTAAGATAGTCAGAGGTTGAAGATGATGAATGTAGCAATTAGATAGTATAAACTCAATTGATCGAGTGGCCACTATTATATCAATTTTTTAACAATGTAATAGTAATGAACTTTCTCCCATGACACATTGATATTTGAAATGGTTGGGATCTAATATATATTACTTACTATTCCAAATACTCATCAAATGCAAGTAGCCCAAGGTCTTCTCCTAAAACCATACCACACACACAAGATTTATGGGATGTGATTCCTAACACTGGTCCAACTGCATAAGAATGCTCCCTATGGGTGCTATATAATCCCACTACCACCTATTTGTGCATAGTCTTACTACCACCATGCCTATACATATAGTATGTCTCTCACCTATAATTGATCCAAGATCCTATATGTGTGGTATTGATATGGACTTAAAGGCTTGTATAGTTATCAACTTTTTGAATAAAGTGCCAACTCAAAAAAATGATTTGATTATATTCTAAGTATAGAATAATCTCAAGACATTTCTTATCCTAAATTGAAAACTACTTATGTGTCTTCCCTTCTCAATATCACATTCTAAAAACTTCATCATGTATAAATATAACTATTTTAATGGTCTTTATTCTTCTTTAAATTATTCATCAAAAGTCTTTAGAGAATTATTCACTGATGCTCATGAAAAAAATAATTTTCTTTACATGGTATACAATCAATTCCTCAAGAAAATATTTAATTTCATGGTCTTATTCACTTTTATTAATAATTTTATTAGTTCTAAACGTCCATTAACACCTTTCTTTGAGCTTAAGACCACTTTAAAAATCATTAGAGTTAAACCAAATTCATCCAAAAGATAATATATGACATTTTAATTTATAGAGGATAGATATAATTCAAACTCAAAACATTACCAAGATTTGGAATACCAATACACATTTCTAAGCTATTATTCTTATTCAATACATACTGGCATCAAGTTTCTCATATCTAAATGACTTATTACAAAAACACATCATAAACACAAAGTAAGATTATAAATCCCCCCTTTGTATTTGTTATCAATACTAATGTAGAAAATGGGATTTTAATATGTTATCTTCAATTATTCTCTCCTTTTTCTTAAATTTTATTATGTTCCATTTATTTATAAAAAATTAAAAGTACCTGATAGAGGATGGTATCATTTCTTTCTTAAGAAATGTTCCATAAAATATTCCAATCTAACTCTATATGGGATAACCCATTGTAGAAAACAATAGGTTATACTTTATACAACAATACATTCCATTCTCAATTCAGAATATGATACCAAATGATATAACATAATTTGTTTCATTTCTTAGATATTTTTAACTATTTTTATGCTGGTAGTAATTGGTTAATACTAATTCATACAATTAAATTGGAATTTTTATGATTCCACTTATAATTAATTTTTTTAAAAAGTATTCCCCATGAAATTACCACACTCATATCAACTCACAGATTAAAAAATTCAATTATAATAAGAAGGTAATGGTCATGAAGTTAGTAATTGATCTTATTAAAGATTATATTTTTCATATAATTGATTCATTTAAGTTCTCCTCATTATTATTAGACTTTATTCTAAATTTTTATGTGAATAAGGATATGAGAGTTTGCCACCATATCTCATTAATGAGTTCTTGAAAAAGTACCTTCCATAGATATCATATTTGGAGGAAATATAAGGCTCTATAAACTTCTTTGGATACTCCCACGCAATGGATGATCTCCATAATCACTTCATTAGAATGAATATTGTCATTAATTGTTCTTTTTTATTCTAGTTGATGTGAATACCAATTGTTTTGATCACAACCATGATGATTAGATAATTTTTTTGATCAACTATGGTATCTTGAACATCTCCATCAATGTTTATCTCTAATATTTTGAAATAAATAATATTCAAGATATCAATAAATAGATAAAACCAAGATGGTGACTTATATAAACCTTAGAATTGATATCCCATATTGATTATATAGAAATATAAATTCTTCAACTTAGTTCCCCCTGAAGTATGTGCATCATCTTTAATTCCCTGCAAGTAATGAATAAACACATAGTATACAGGAATACAATGGATCTATTTTTCTTTTAAGTGAGATAAATAAGGATTAGAATTGTTTCTCAACCATTAAAATAACTTACTTCCTCCTAAATTTGAGAGTGAACTATTCCTGCTGAATTTTCTGAATTTCTTGGTTGTTTTATTCAGCATAGAATCATTAGTTACTTTAGTAAGAACTTTTTACTGAAATTTATTATTAACACTATCCATCAAGGCACATTCCCTATTCAGTGATATCTTGATCCTTTATCATATCTCTTCTGGATATGGAATTTTAAAAAACAACTATATGATATGTTTTCATCCTTCTTTCAACCTCCACAAAATACTTATAATATTTTATGTTAATCATTGTTGAAAAACTGTGCTAAAATTTGGATTTTCATATGGAATATTTTTCTTGAATTTAGAACCTTCTTTCTCCCACCCTTCTCAAATTTTATTTTCTCAATTCACACCAGCAAGGAAAATTACTAGTATGTCATTTGGTATATGAATAACATGCTTATTAGATACACATGGCTTCTCTAGTGTTCTCTTTACCACTTCAGTCCATTTATTTTTTTCTTATACTTGTTTCACCTTTTGTTTCTTAAGATTTATTCCATTAATTATAATTTCTATAGAATGATCATGGTGTTCTATGGTGTGACCACTTATTCCACAAAATAAGAATCTTATTATCTTTATAATATCACTATTTTTTCTTCTTCTTGGAGTTTTGTTGAGTTCTATTCTTATTTTTATTTTCACCCAAGGTTGACATACTTATCTTATTTGGGAACTTATTAAAAAAGTTCTTTTTAATGGTTTTATCCTAATTATTTACCAAGGTATGATTATTTAAATTCATCATATTATATATTCTTTTTTATGAATTGTTTTAGTGGCACTATTGAATGATTTATAACTACACACCCATTCACTATGACTAATTCCAATGAAAATTCCAAGGATATTATTTAAACATTCAAATTTATTTTTAATAGAAATATTATTCCCTTTAATATATCGTACTTTCTCCTTCACTAATTTAATCCACCTTGATGTAGGATTACATTGATTTTCATTTATTTACATATTATACTAGAAATAATGTTCTAGGTTCCCAAATCCATCGTAACATCAATGGTAGACAACAAATATTGGTCTCTTATTTTGGAAAACAATATGTCTATATTACCATGTTTTTTAATTATTTTTATTTTCATTATTCTATTGGTATTATTTAGGGAAACAATTTATTTTACACTTATTTTTATTTACCAAAATTGTATCGGTGATCTATTATTCATTTCTCTTCATCAACTTTTAAATAGGTTTTTATTTTGAACATGCACTATGAATAGAGCCAGGATTAGTACATATTTTATTTATAGAGGTGGATGGTACCTTATTATTATAGATTTTGTGAGATTTATCATTAAATTGACTCAATATATTCTTTCAAATAGAATATGGCCTTTTAGGATAATAATCCTACTTGTAAGTTTTAATGGTTGCAGCTCTTGTGGTAACATCTCTTATTTCATCTTGTTGTGAAGAATCATCTTGAAAATTTCCAAAATTTTCTAATTTTACTCCAAGTTCAAGGAATTTCATTTATAGGATTAATTTATCTTCCTCCATGAACTTTAATTAGTCTTCACATTTTTTATTTTTATTAACAACTTTATCATCATTTTTTTTCTTATCTTGTATCAAGGTGTCAAACTCCTTTATATTTTTTTGTTTTGATTTCTAGTTGATAATTTTTGATAAAAATGATGCTCTTATATTTTTATTCTAATGAATGTAAATTTTCTTTAAATTCCATAATGGAATTATCTTTCTCATGAATTATATTTTACAGATGATATTCAAAACTAGATAACCTTTCTTCATGTTCAATATTCTATTCCTTTTTAGCTCCAATTTTCTTAGAGATCTTGACATTGGATTAAATTATTTCTTCAAAGGATTTATCTGAGTTCTCTGTGTATTCTTTAAGATCATAAAATCTATAACATTTGGAATTAAATTTTTTAGTGATATCAACACATTTTATCACACTTTGTTGTAATTCACTCTCTTTTTTAGATTGTTCTTATAGATGAGTGATATCTTATTGCAAGGTATTCCTATGAACTATATAACTACCATTGTTTGAGGAATGATTTTTAAAACTTTTTTGGGTTATTTTTTTGGAAAATCATGGAAAATTATATCTGTTACCTCTTCTAAGCATCTAAGGCACTACTATTATCCATCCCTTTAGTAGTAGAATATACTTCTAAATCTTCTAATCCCGTGAATTACTTTTCTTGTTCATAAATAATGTATTGAGAAACTGACTAATGATATTCTTTGAACAAGAGGGATTTCTTATTCATATTTCTAAATTATTTATTTCCCCAGACTAGCTGCTATGCAGAGGCCTCTGTGGCTCATATTTGCATAGAATTAGATCTCTCTCTCCCAATTCTGGAAAACATTGATCTCCAGGTGTAGGAATCCTTTTGTTGGGTTAAATAAATCTCGTATTTTGTGTTCTTGAGCTTTTTTTCTCAATGCCTTCTTCAGGGGAACTCTATGCAAGTGTGCTGCTAGTGTTGTCAGGTTGGATAGAATCACCCTTCCCCTTTGCAAATACTAGAGGTGATCGACCGACTCCACCAAAAGTAGACATTCTAGGGGTGATCTTAGAGGAGGAACATGCTGCTGGTGTATCATTGGTGACTTCTTTAGTGAGCTTGACGCTATGAATGCCCCGTCCTTGGTGGGCGTCAAAGAGGCCTGCTGGGACTTAGTGCCTTATGTTCCATGATGCTTGGCCCAGGTTTATGTTGTCGTCCCTCTCTCCTATCCTATTATTCTTCAGGGTTTTCCAATCATCCCCCTCTATAGTTAGCTTTGGATCGTAGTGGTCATGGTGTGGATGAGTACTCTTTGGCAATAGTTTCATTGGGTTTTACCTTCAAAGGATCCATACCTTCCAATGATGCAGTCTCCTACCTAGCTCATGACACGGAATCCCCCCTATGGAAGGATCCTGGATTGAAGATGGAGCCCAAATCTCCCACAGGTAGTAGGGGGAGCTCTCGAGGGTCTTTCCAAGGCCTCATATCTACTTCAAATGACACCATGTCTAATGGTATTGGCATGTTCACAATATCTCAGTCCAAGAAACTCAAGGGATAATTGTCCTCCCACTTTGAGAAGGCCATGTAATCTGGGGCCAGTCCAAAATACTTATTTACTCAATGAATCCACAACTCATCTAGAATTCTTGAGGTATTAGATCTTTACTTAAAATAGACTTCTTGGAGTCGGAGGTTCCCAAACATAATGTCTTTTTGGTGGCCATCCTTGAGCACAAGAAACACTCTAGAAAGATTTGTGAGTTCTCCAGGAGTCTCAAATTGCATGGATACATGCATGCTGAACTGATTAATAAGCACATATGTATTTTCTGGAAAAATATTGTTTCGATGGTTCTGACCTAGGTGGGGGACAAGTTCATCCCTGTTAAGGTCTCCCATGACCTTAAATCTTTCCTTGTATCCTTCATTTATAGAATCTACGATCATCAATAGAGGGAGTCCCTATGGAGTGCTCTCAACATGTTCGACCCTGGAAATATCCTGTGGATCATCAAGGGGGACTTTAATGTCATTGTTGACCTAGAGGAAATGAGGGCCATAGGTTCATTCAATAGCAATTCCATTATTGATTTCTCTCAATTTATGGATGGAAAATGTTTTATGGACATTGGATTCATAGGTGATAGTTTTACTTTGTGAAATAACCAGTGGGGTTCCTAGAGGTCATGGAGCTACCTGGATAGATGTTTGGCCAACTTGAATACTATCTCTATTTTCGGCATCACCCAGGTGACCCACGTGGTGCATGGAATATAAGACCACTACCCCTTCTAATATCTTTAGCCTCTGGATAGGTGAATCACACCCGTTTTATTTCTACCATCATTGGGTAAGCATCCCAGGCCATAATGATATGGTTAGGGACTCCTGGGACGCTCCCATGCATGTCCTTTTTTGGAAAACCATCAATAAAAAATTAAGACAACTCAAGTAGAGGCTCCAAGAGTGGTCGAAGGATTCCCAACTATCAAACAAAGACCTGGAAGATGATATGAAGGAGCTTGATCATATCGAGCAGTGTCTCGAAGAGGAATGGTCGGATCGGTCCTTTGAGGAGCTAGCTAAAATGAAGGAGCTTATATCAAAATTACTTCTGAGGAAAGGGAGGGAGGCCATGGAGGATTCTATAATTTAGTGTCTAAAAGAGGGTGATAAGAACAAATTTTTTTCCATGCTTTCATTAAGGAAATAGAAACATAGAGCAAACTGAACATCGACCTGGGGGATGGTTCTTACTCTAACGACCGAGAGGTGGTAGGGGAGCTAGCTAGAACTCATTTTCATGACTTACTAGCTAGTCACAACACTAACTTTCCTAATGGGTACACATTGGTGGGCATGGGGATCTTTGACAGAATTCAACCCACCTTCTCTACTCATGATAATGAAGCACTGGGCGTTATTCCACAATAGGATAAAATTCATGATGCCATGATGAAACTGAACCCAGACAGTGCAGCAGGTCTAGATGGTTTCCCTATAACATTTTATAGAGTTTCATGGGACATCGTGAAGAGGGATTTAACCATATCCATTCAATACTTCTTCAGGGGTGGTCCTATGCCTCACGTTTCTTGTGAAACTACGATTTCCCTCATTCCTAGGTCCATGTCCCCATCTTCCATTGAGCACTTTCATCCGATTATTATATGTAATGTGGAATAAAAGATTTTATACAAAATCATCAATGATAGGATATCTATCTACCTCCCAATTTGCATCTCCAAGGAACATCATGGCTTTGTGGGAGGGCACTCCATATAGGGAGTGATCGGCCATGCCCAGGAAATGATCAGTGATCTAAACTTGAAAAATCATGACTCAAACATGGAGATCAAACTTGGTATGAGTAAGGAATATTACTAGGTGGAGTGGAGCCTCATCAACAAGGTTTATGTTGGTATGGGAATTTCCCACTAGAATATTGATATCTTCTTCCAATGCTTTAGCTTAGCCTAGTTAGCAATATTCCTCGTGGGAAAAACTTTTGGTTTCTTCAAAGAAACTTGCAGTCTTCGACAAGGCGACCCACTCTCCCCAAGAGTTTTTTTTATCATTATCCAGGATGTACTCAGCCACCTCATTCACAAAAACATCATAAATGGTGATATTATTTCCTTCCACAGAAGGTCTAGATCCCCCTCTATTTCTCACATTATATTTACAGAAGACACCATCTTCTTCATCAATGCGTCTAACAGGTCAGTGTGAGGCATAAACAGAGTTTTGGAGGCCTATAGTTTTTGGAATGGCCAGAGTATAAAAAAGAACAAGATCACGTTCTCCATATCTCATAATTTATCTGATATCCATTTCATTAAGGTGTGTCTCTCTTTGGGCATTAAAAAAGGTAACCTCCCCATATAGTACCTAGAATCCCCCATTTCCTCGAAGCCCCTACACATAAAAGATTTTGATTCCATTGTTTGTAGAATCATAGAAAGGGTTCTTAACATGAAGAACTATTACCTATCCTTTAGTGGTGGGATATATTTGTTTAATAGAATCCTCCTGGAAACCCCGATACACGCACTCTCTGTTGTCAAAGTTCCCAAAGGGGTTATACACAATATGGACAAGATTTTTTCTAGGTTTCATCTGGGACCCAATTTCCTATAGAAAAATTCATTAGGTATCCTAGAATATGGTGGAACAACCCATATATGAAGGTGATATCAGCGTTCAAAGTCTCAACAATTCCCTTTCCTGCTTGCATGCGAAAATGGAATGGGAGGTGCTGGAGAAGAGAAACTTGTGGGGGATGACCATGCATGCTTGTTATGTTGGGGATGGGGTTTCATGGGGCGGCCAACCATTTTGGGGTGATATCGGTTCCCTCATGGATTATCTTAGGCCTCACACCCAATGGATCATTGAAACATGAGAGGTATCCTTCTGGCATGATAACTGGTGTGGGGAGATCATCGAGTACCCAAGATGACCCACCACTAATATATCCTTTAGAGAGGCCAGAAACCACCTGTATTTCATTAATACTATCCTTAAAAAGTATCATGATGAACATGTTTCATCTCATCTACATGACCTCGACTCCATACTGGTGTGTGTTCACCCCGTACTCCTCCGACTCCTTCACATCCAAGGATTATTGTCGGGTCTTTTCCATGCAGGCTGGTGAAGATGAATGGATTGAGGCTCTCTAAGACAGGTTCATTCCCACAAAGTTTAACTTTCTTTCTTGGAGGATCTGTAATAGAGAAATCCCCACAGAGGAGAACATTAAACGTTGTAGCTTGGGAATGAAATCCCATTGTTTATGCTGCAAGAAGCATCAGGAGGAAAACTTGAACCATATTTTCTTTGAGAGAGATTGGGCAAAAGAGGTTTGGGAGTGTTTTGGCACTATCAATGGATTTTCTATATCATATATGGTGGACCATCCCTTTCTTGTTCGCTAGTTCCATGGATCCGGTGGTCATGGATCAGAGAAAAGATCCTGCTCTCTGGTTTTTCACTCAGGCTATTGGTGCATGTGGTAGGAACACAATGGATATCTTCATGAGGGGGTTTCCTTGTCTATACGCACGATCATTATTCGAAATAAAAACCTACTGATTGATATGTTCAGGGATCTTGATGCCTGGTAGGTGGCTCCTACTCTTTAAAGGATCCTTCCTTCCCACCCTGATCCTCCTCCAGTCACTAGCTCCCTCTCTGGTAATTGGGTCAGATAATATCCTCCGTCATGAGGATTCAAAATAAATACATATGGTTTCTACGTATTAGGCACTATGTGTGGTGAGGGGATCGTTCGTGACTCTTCTGGATCAACCATATTGTCCTTATCCTCGCATTTGGGCCATAGAACATCAACTATAGCTGAGGTAAAGGCCATGATGGTGGGTCTTACTATGTGCTGAAAAAGGAGGTTGATCCTTGCGGAGGTTAAAACATATTCTAATCTTGTATCTAATGAACTCTAGGGTCTTGGTGTTGTTCCTTGGTATATTGAATATGAAATTCCTAAATACCATGGCATTATCAACAGCGGTACCAAGGTATCCCACACCTAGCAAGAGGGTAATAGGGCATTAGATTACCTAGTTTCATGAGAGTTTCCTAACTCAGAGTGCTTATTTTTTACATGAATTTCATAGTCTACCCTCAGCTGGCAATATTATCATTAAGGAAGACGCCCTTGGTCTTCAGTACTTTAGACCCCTGTTGTCTTATTCGGCCCAGCCTACTCCTTTGGGCCTTTCATGTACTCTCCTTTTCCCCCTTTGAATAAAACTTTTCACAGTGATGATGATATAACTCCTCTATGTTTTCACTCCATTTTGAATTGATAAGAGAAATCATATATCAAAGAGGATTTAAATCAGATTATCCAATTATAGGTGTAACCTATTTATATGTTAATAATTATTTTGATAACTTTGGGATGACCACACTAAGGGGGGGGGGGTGAATCAATATAGAATTTTTTTATCACATTAAACTTGTATCCATTTACTTACCTCTGTTACTTATTCAATAAATCAATCTCTTATTTTCTTAACCTATAATTAGAAATTGTGAATATAAAATGGTGATGAAAAATGGACACCAGGGTTTATTAACAAGTTTCACCTCTAGCATAGATGGCTATGTCGCTGGTGTATGATGGTTATTATCACACTCACATAAAAATTTCCTTTTATTATCAAGAAAATAACAGGAAAGTTAATGACCTTGAACCCATTATCCTGGCACCGAATTGGTACAATGAAAACTTTATATTTGAATCACAAGATTACATGATATCAACCTATCCCTTATGAATTGACCATATATGTATAAAAAGTTTTCTTAAATAGTAACCAATGATTCTAATCAATTTTTTCTAAATGAAATAATCAAATGGATGCCCCTATTTCATATAAATCAAGAGGTTTGTCTTATAAATACATTAATAAAGGGCCATATCTTCTTTTCCTTCATTCAGAATTACATGAATATGATGTATATTAGTAATCTCAGAATTATTCCTGACTCAAATAATAATCAACTGAATATAGATTGGTCACTCACTTTTTCTTTAGCTTTTTATCTTAAATAGACAATGTGAGATATCAAATTGGAGTATCATATTCTCAATGCTTCTTTATGAAATCATGCATGAAATATCATGTCACTATATTTCATACATTCACATATATTAGATGTTATCCTCAATATATTGTGCAGATGAATTAATCAACCTTAATATTTTTTCACACATCCAATATTAACTTGCATGAACTGTTTCATTGAATATTTGTGTGAGTGTATATTAATTTTGTTTCACTTTATTCATGCAAATACATACTCATTTTTACAATATTATTCTCCATATTCTTCATATAATTATGTGGGTTTATTCTTCTTAGTGGAAACCAAGTGTAGAAAAAAATTCATGAATTTAATATATGGTTCACAGGATCCATTTTTTCCTTTATGAAAACTAGATTAGATTCAAAAAAAGGAAGAGCTTTACATAACACTATACATATAATCTTGGTCCTTAGATCTTTTGTGGCCTAGGAGTCTCGTAGAATCCCTCTCTTTCACATAAAAAAAATCATGAGGGAGGCCATATTTCATTCTCATATATGAAGTTTAGGGATGATCTATTTCTATTTGAAAACAAGAGATATAAAAATATATGAACGATATAAAAAAACTTATCCTCACCTCAGTATTTATAGACATATGATCACCGCATTTGGTCTATATATCAAGTGACTTAAATTTTGAGTTTCAAGGAGCAATTGATAATAGAAGTTGTTAGAGAATGTTTTTAAATAACACCAAAGATTTTATTTTTTAAATAATATTTGTGAGGTTTCGATGGATCCAAGAATGGTGGAACCTCTTCTCATGTGAGATTATATTCTTATTTTGTGATAAAGAACTCATGTACATGTAGGGAAAATAGATTCATCATTTTATGTGTATATAGATCCTAAAATAACTTGAACATCATCATATTCATTCATAAGTGATATTTTATTTGAATAAATGGATTAAACACACAAAAACATGCATGCATGATGATTTATATGGTTCTAATTATCTCAATATGATGAGACATCAAAAATATCAAGCTTGGTTTGGGTGTCAATATGATCAACATTGGTTGTATAAAGTTCAATCATGTAAATGTCAACCCCTATTTGCATAAGGGTAGATTGTGCATAAGAGAAATTGAAGGCTGGAGATGGTTAATGTAGAAATAAGATGGTGTATACTCATTAGGCTAGGAAGCCACAATTATATCAAAATGTTTTTAATAGAGTAATAGTAATGTAAATTCTCACATCCCACATCAATATTCAGTTCATTTGGGATCCACTATATATTACTTTCCATTCCAACAACTCGGTACATGTGAGTATCTAGGGGTCCACTCCCAAAACTATACGACAAACATGGGATTCACAGGCCACGACACTCAAAACCGGTATAGCTACATAATCATGAACCTAATGGGCACTATACAAGCCCACTAACACCTACCCATGCATAGGCTTACTACCACTATTCCTATCCATGTAGGATGGATCTCACACATTGTTGAGGCTAGCTCCCATATGTGTGGGATTGAGTTTTCCTTCAAGTATTGTATGGTTAGCCACTTATTTAATATAGTACCAATAAAAAAAAATTATTAGATTTTATTCTATGTATAGAATAACATCAATACATTCCTTTACATAAATGATAAAACACTTGGGTTTCTTCCATTGTCAATATCTTCTTCTCAAAACTTCTTCATGCATAAATATAAATATTTTTTCATGGCCTTCATTATTATTTTAATTATTCATTAAAAGATAATATCTGACCTTTGAATTTCTAGAGGAGGGATATTATTAAAACCTCACACATTACCATGTTTTTTAACACTAATACACACTCCCAAGATAGTTTTATACATAAATACATATTTAAATCAATTTTTTCATCTCTTAGGGACTTATTGACAAAAAATAAAACAAAAAAATTAGGATCATCAATCTCCCTCTCTATATTTGTTGTCAATACCAACATAGAAAATGGAATGTAAATATGTTATCTTAACTTATTCTCTCATTTTTTATTTTCTTCTCCCCCTTACTGATAAAAAATAAATAGTATTTGATAGAGGATGATATCCTTTCTTTCTCAAGTATTATTCAATAAAATATTCTACTCTAAGTATATGGGGGAAAACATAGTGTAAAAAATAAGGTCTAATTTAGACATAAATTCTATCCATTATCAATTGATAATATGATACGAAATGATAAATAACAACTTATTTCAATACTAATATATTGATCTACTATTTCCAGGTTGATAGTAATTGGTTGATAGTAATTGATGTAATGAAAGTGGATTTTTTTATATCACATGTAAAGAAAATTTTCAATGTATATTCAAAATGAAATTCTCATACTTATAGAAACACAAATATTAAAAACATTCAATTATAATAGCCATGTAATGTTCATGAATTCAGACTTGTAAATTCTTCAAGAATATATTTTTCGTGTTAACAATTAATTCAAATTATCCTCCATAAAATCAGAATTCATTTAATTTTTTTTTGTGAATGAGGACAAGAGTGTTTTCCTCCATATGTAATCAATTAGTTATTAAAAAAATTACCACATATATATATATATTATATTTAGATAAAATATAATTATATTGAAACATCTTTAGATACAACCCTATACAAGGGATGATCTTTAATTTCATCTCATCTGAATGGATATTATTATTCATTATTCTTCTAAATGATAATTTATGTGAATAAAAATTGTTGCGATCAAATCCATGATGGTGACTTAATTTTTTTAGATTATATATGGTAGATATATCATCTTCATCAAGGTTTATCTTTTATATTTTTCAAAAAATAATCTTTAAGATATTAGTTTATAGATAAAATCAAGATGGCGACTTCTATAAATATTAGAATGAATATTCCAGCTTGTAGATGTAGAAATATAAATTCTTCTAATCAGTCACACATAAGTATGTGAATCACTGTAAATTACCTATAATTAATGAAAAAACGCAAAGTATAATGGAATAAAGTGGTTCTCCTTTGTTTTTTGCAACACCTTGAGATTTTATGGAAAAATATTATATTTGATAGTGTATATGACACACAATGCCAAGATTATAAGTGTATATAATATCTTAAGACTTTATTATATATTTAATTTTATATTATATATTAAATAAAATGTTTTTAAACTCATCCAATACATTTGATAGACATATTATAAGAATAAATCCAGTTTTAAGCATACAAAATTGTTTTTTTTCTAAAGGTAGTTTTGGCCCCTTTCAATGGTGCACCTATTTTAAAACCAAATTTTTAACAATTTATAAAATTTATTTGTCAAAATAAACTTAATTTTTGAATATATAATGTCAAAATTATTTTATATTAAATTTTTGGTATTTTTCTAAGAAGTTTCATTTTTTTGATGAATAGTGAAAAAATACTGCATTTTAGTTGAAAACCGCCATATCATTTAAATAATTATTAATATAAAAATATATTTTAAATTGGTATTAATGTAAAATTAGACAAATTAGATATATATTTAATTTAATATAGGTCATTTTAATCATTTTTTATATTGAATTTGTATGTTAAAACACATTAAACTTTTGAATATTTTAACTTTAAAAACCCACTTTATCTCCACGTTTGTAGGATTAACATTAAATTTATTTTTTACAATTATATGAATTGAATTATAAAAAATGGATATAATTATATAGAATAATAATAATATTTATTATCTAATAATTTCAACTTAATTTTCAACTATAATAGTTAGTGAAATCAGTTAAAATTAATTGTAGTGATTAAGGTAAAAATGAGTTTACTTAGTGGTTAAACTTTAATATTAGTAGATAAATGACCTAGAGACTTGTAAAATACCTATTAGATGGAAATATTTATACCCTTTTAACCTTATCCTATAATTTTATTACCTTTCAAGAAACTATTCCAAAAAGAGACCTATATAATAAGTTAAGTAGAAAAAGACAAGAAAGGGACCTTTATTGCCATTAATATCTTAAAGCTAAGGGATATAGAAAAAAAATACCTATTTTGGGTTATAAATATTATTTTTAAAGATATATTATATTTTTTAATAATAATAATTTAGGAATAATTTTTAGATATTAATTTGTTACTTAATTTTCTTAAGAAAATACCACATAGTAATTATTTAGTTAATAATTAACTAATATAAATGATACTAAAAATATTAAAAGTAAAGTAAATTAATTAAATTATTATATCACATTAAATATTTAGATTAACATATAATGTTACATAGATTTTAAGTTAATATATTCAACTTTTATCATTGTCTTGATATTTTTTAAATTTAAATTAAGTAAATAATGTGAAAATTGGCATTATTGTTATTTTATAATAAATGATATTTTATTAAAAGATTTAAAATTAATAAAAAGAATATAATCTTAAAATTGATTTCAAAATGTTAATAAATATAAAATATGTTATACTTATAGACCAATTTATCTTTTATAATGAACATATTTCCCCTAAATAGTAAAAACATTGTTAGCACGATTCAAGTTAAAGGAGTGTTTTTGCACGTTACATGCACTTCTGTTAAAATTAATTTCCCAAAAACATGATATTTTTATTTTTTAAATTATATATTATATTGATAATTAATTGGGTATATATTTTCTAATAAATATCACTTTAATTCAATCTTAATGGATAAATTACCTAGGTTAGAAAATTAATTTTCTTAGAGAAAACCCAAAAAGGTAAAAATAGGGAAACATAGAAGTTAAGGAAAAAAATGATTTTTTTTGTGTGTGTGGAGGTGTTTATCGAACATAATTTTACTTTAATCCATTATTTTTTAATTTTTTAGTAACATTATATAATTTAGACCTCTCAATAGTGTTTACCTTTTTATATTTACAAGAATGGCACTCCCCTTCCACTATAAAAAGGAATTCACTACCCTCACTTATTCACACCACTAAATCCTTTATGATCATAAAAAACCAAAAAACATAAACTCCAAAAATACATAACATAATACTATAATAATAAAATTTCTAATAAAGAAATCCAAGTAACGAATTTGGTATAAATTACAAGGAGTTACTCGAATAAGTGGAAATGTTGATCAACGCGCACTTTTGGTTTATTTCTTTCACAACCCCTTAAATTATTTTTATATCATGATTATATAATAAAATAAGTATCATAATTAGATGTTTTTATGTTAAGTTTATTACCTAAAACCACACAAAATTCTATCAAATGGGATACACAAT
This sequence comes from Viscum album, assembly GCA_963277665.1. Classification (NCBI taxonomy): domain Eukaryota; kingdom Viridiplantae; phylum Streptophyta; class Magnoliopsida; order Santalales; family Viscaceae; genus Viscum; species Viscum album. The sequence continues at coordinate 493,116,326 of OY728159.1, read as the reverse complement.
CATCATTCGTGTGTACGGTTGACTATTGTCTTGCGAACCAATGTCGTTCATTCTTCCATTACCACCTCTCAAGGGAATTATGATAGAAATACTTTTTCAATATAATATATATTTTATTTATAATTAATTAATGATTATTAAAATTTTATTTAACACATACCTTCATGATTTCCATTTTTTTGAAATATGATAACACCATTTTTGGATGTGTGGACTACTTCCACCTCAATGTGATGTGATTCATTTATGATTTAAATGGAATGTATTAAGGATGTATTTAATTATTATATATTATATAAATGAAATAGTTATGAAATTTATGAAATAATTACCTTTAATTTAACACAATATATAATTTTATTTATTACCCTTTCACAAACTGAAAAAGTGATTACGTCGTTTGTGGTCTTGTGGACTACCACATCCTCAAAGCGATGAGATTAATTTTGAAAAAAAATAATTATATATAAAAGTATATATGATTAAATAATATGGTATTTAATATATAATGATAATTATGGAATAATAAATTTTACTTACCTTCTTTCCATAATGATCATTAAAAAATGGAAACGTTACTCATGCGTACATAAGGCATACTGTCTCCATGATCATAACGTTAGTTCATTTTTCATAAGCATATTACATGATTGGTTTTAAAATCATAATTGATATATAAATATGATAATTATTTCATTATTATTATTATTCTATATATGTTATATAATGAACTCCTTGACCATAGTCAACCATCCTTTGTCATTTTTGACAAATAAGCTGAATATGGTCAAAACATCTGACGTAAACTTAATTGATTAAGTAATTTTATAAAACATGGTAATAAGTGAAATAAAATTAATATTAAACTTTAAAATGTTTATAAAACTTTAAAATAATTAAAATAAGTATATTAATCAGTAAAATGATGACACACATGACAAGTCATACTCATGGTAAAGGACTTTATCTCAAATTACATTCCTTTGAGACTTATTTGTTAGTACACACCAATTCAGTTTAATTTAGTGTATATGCTGATAATTTTTCATTTAATATCATTGTTAACTAATAAATTATAGTATTTTATGTTTCAATTTTAATTATGTCATCCAATGGGTTTTACTTGAAAATTACCAAGTAGTAAAAGATATCATTTAAATCTCACTTTCTTTTGTGATTATTAACTTTTGATTGAAACAATAAATTCCTTGTCATCTTTTAATTATAGCATAAATTTATCTTAAACATAAATATTCTTATGTGGTTAATAATATTATTTTCTAAACCATATAACATTTTTTACATTTGGTTTTCACTTTGATGGTTATTTGATTAACTGGGGAAATGTTGATAAATTTGTGCCTTTTACTCGATATGGATATTTATTGATAAATTTCCTAGTTTATTAATTAAATAAATTATTAGATATATGAAGAATTATTAAGAATAGAAATACATGGGTTAGGGACCATTTGAAATAATCCCCTCGATGCATTGGTAGTCTCATGAGATGAAATCATTAAATGACAAATCCTTCAAGTTTTTTTTGAAGAATAATTAGACGGTTTTCTACCCACATACTGAAATAGTACTGAGAATAGGTCTTGATGATATTTTGGTTATTTTTCTAGATACTAAAATTCCAATATTTAATAATTTCCTTCATTTTAGTCATTTTTATCTAGAATATTTTTCACTATGGAAAAAATATATGGATGCATATTGTTCTTATATTATTGATGAAATGAAATTTGTGTTCCATTATTTAAGTTTCTATATTGACTAGACCTTATAAATTTATTTAAATGAAATGATTCTTTGGTTATCTAACTTTATATATTTATTATTAATTATTGATTCGTTATATCTTCCACTATTCTTAACCCTTTATATACATTTGATATCACCTTTATTTTGTTTATTTTCCCTACGGAATGATGATTAATTCTTAGAATGAGTTTCAAGGATGCCCGGTTTTTTAATTTTTTATGATTTATTTTAGTTTCCCAATGTATTATGGGTATCATTAATGTAATTTGGTTTTCTAAAATTGATAAATTGATTGGTCCTTTGAGATTTGATTCCTTATAGTCCTGCCAATGTAATAAAGTGAGGCATCGGCTCTAAGATTTTTTGGGTCAGGGCATTATAGTTGGTATTAAATAATGTTTAGTAGAAACTATGGAAAGTATTAAAAAAATTGATTAGGGAACATAACCTTATGATATAATTTGAGGATAAGTATAAAAGAACATACCAAAGGAACCATGCTTATGATTATGAGGTTATATATGCATAAATTTTCTATTTTATGTTAAGTATTTTACTAGTTTTGGGATTATACATTATGTTTTATAATGACATGATATAATATAGTGTATTTCATCATTTCAAAATGAATCCTAGTATAAGGAATGAGAGACTCACCAATTAATGTGATTAGAAGAGTAAGGATGACCATATCTTTTATGGCCTTAAGACAATATTTTTAAGAAAAATAGTCTCCCAAAAATTCTTATTGTATGAGTACGTAGTCTCTTGTGATAAAAAGACATAGAAATAGTTATATAAGAATTATGTCTTTAGAGGGAAGCATGATAATAAGAGGAAATCTATAAAAAACATAGGTAAAGAGAATAATGGAAATATATATTTTACTAGATGTGATAATTGTGGAAGGAAACACCTTGTTATATGCTTGAGAGGAAAATGAGTTTTCTTTAAGTCTGGAGAAAAAGGTCACCATGCTTTTGATTTCAAGTAAAAGAAATAATTTTACAATTCTCAATTCTTCAACTATAAGTATATAGGGCACTATGAAAATAAATTCCCTAATAACCAATGGAATACACCATAGAAGAAGCTAAGGGATCAAGGTAAATATTATTATGTTGATATTTTTGTAGTGGAATGATTAATCTTATCCTATATTTGGATCATTTAATAATTTTGTAAGAGTATGTTATTGATTGAACCCTAGTTATAAGTATCATGGAATGTATAATGATTGTATTGTAGTAAATTTTCATTAAGGATTTAAAAAAGTGTGTTGATCAGTACTAATAACCATGAAAAACGATTTAGTAAAAAAATTAACTTATTGGAAAACATATGATTGAGGGAAATAAAATCCTTTATATATTTCTAGTGTTAAGAAAATTATTTTTTGATAAAGAGATGATTGATATGGATAAATTAAATTGGATATTATTGACTACCTTGGAATTGATTAATGATTTGTTGAAAATGTTGCTAATTCCATCATTAATGGAGTTTACAAAATTTTTGAATGTAAGGAACATATCTAATAAAATATATTCTATTTAAGGAAAAATAAATCATGAATGTTTTCAATAAGTTTTTATGGAAATTCATGCAATTACCATGTTTTAAGAGAATACATGATGAAGGTTTTCATATGTTTGACATGTGATGATTAAAGAAAATATTCATGTTAATTGAAGACCAATTATTAGTTCACTTTGGAAATTCAGTGACCTCCCTTATAAAGTGTTAGATCATAATATTTTGGAAAAGTTAATCATTTATGAAATGGTTTAACTTTATATTTGGATGAGGTTTTAGAGGTTAATGTATTATTTCACCACATGATGTAAACTGTTTTAAGAGATGTAGTATAAATAGTTCAAGGCACAACCAAAGGATAAGATTGTGTTTATTAAATATAAATGTATCAAGTAAGTATATTTACATATATTCCTAGAATGTTAAATAATTTCTCAACTCTAGAAAATGGGTCTTGAAACAAATTTTTATTCATATTCTCATCATTTTTGATGATATAAATGTGTTTTTTCATGCCTATGGTTTATGGATTTGTGGTCAAAAACTTTATCATGAAATTTTTATCTATACCTCTCCATCAAAACTTTGTAGTTATATTTATCTTCTATGTACATTTTTTCAGTAATGTTCTCTTATTCAAAATCCTAGTTTTGTGGCAACCTTCAAATTTCCCTTTCCTGCTTATTAAGAGGATAATTTTATTATATATTTTATGACGTAAGATATTCAAAAAATGTATTTTTAATATATACAACCTTTGAATACTGAGATCAAGTTTTAATTATAAGTATGCAATTTATTTAGGGGGGGCAGAGAATGTAACCCCCTGAGATTTTAAAAGAATAATATTATATTTGATAATGTATATGACATGTAAGACCAAGATTAGAAGTATATATAACATCCAGAGACTTTATGATATATTTATTTTTATATTATATATTCAATAATTTTTTTACAATCAACTAATAGATTTTATAGGAATAAGATAAAAATAAATCAAATTTTACACATAAAAAGATGTATTTTTCTAAAGGCAGTTCTGCTACCTTTTAATGTTGCACCTATTTTAAAACTACATTTTGACCCTTTAATAAATTTTATTTGTTAAAATAAAGTTCATTTTTGAATTTTTAATGTCAAAATTATCTTAGGATGTATTTTTTATATTTTTCTGAGAAGTTTCATTTTTTTATGAATAGTGAAAAACACAGCATTTTAGTTGGAAACTGCCTTTTCATTTAAATTATTATAAATTTTAAATTATATTTTAAATTGGTTTTAATATAAAATTAGAACAAAAAAATATATATTAATCCAATACAGGTCATTGTAATCCTTTTTCTATTGAGGTTTGATGTTAATTTTTTTAAAATTTTGAACATTTTAACATTAAAAACACGCTTTCTCTCCACATATGTGAGATTAACATTAAATTTAGATATTCCACTTATGTTAATTGAATTTTAATATATATATATATATATATATGTAATATTTATAATATTTATATTATAATAAGATAAAATTAAATTTTAGCCATAATAATTAGCGAAATTAATTAAAATTAATAACAATTATTAAGGTAAAAATAAGTTTACTTAGTGGGTAAACATTAATATTTGTAAAAAGATGACCAAGATACTTGTCCAATACCAATTTTCTAGAAATATTTCGACCATTTTATCCTTATTATATAATTTTATGACTTTTCGATACACTATTCCAAGAAAGTTACCTATATAATAAGTTAAGTAAAGAAAAATAACAAAAACTAAACCTTCCTTACCTTTAATATCTATAAACCTAAGGGATGGAGAAAAATTAGGTTCAGAAATAAATACTATTTATAAACATTAATTTTATTTTTTCATCATAATAATTTATCTATAATTTTATAGATGGGTTATTTACTTAAAATGATCAAGAAACACCAATGCAGTAATTATTTAGTTAATAATAAAATAAAATAAATGGAACTGAAAAGATTAAAAGTGAATAAAATCGATTTAATTATTATCTTAAATTAATTTTTTATATGAATAAATCATGTTACACAAGTTTGAACTTAATATATTCAAATTCCATTATTTTCTTTATTTTTTTTAAATTTAAATCAGGTAAAAACTGTCAAAATTGACATTAATGTTATTTTATAATTAATGATATTTTATTAAAAGATTTAAAATTACTTAAAATAACATATTATTAAAATCAATTTTTAAATTTAAATAAATATAAAATATGGTATACTAATAGACCAATTTATCTTTTATAATGAATATATTGACCCCAAAATAGTAAAAACATTGTTAGCATGTTTCAAGTTAATGAAGTGTTTTTGTGAATTACATGAGCTTCTATCAAAAATTAATTTCCAACATCATGAGATTGTTATTTTTTAAATTTTTTTATAATATTTATAATTTAGTGAGTCTATATTTCCCAATAAATATTAATTTAATTTAGTATTAATTGTTAAATTACCTAGGTTAGAAAATTAATTACCCTAGAGAAAACCCTGAAAGGTAAGAATAGGGATACTAAGAAGTTAAGGAAAAAATTATAAAAATAGTATTATTTTTATGTGGTGGAGTTGTTTCTATACCATAATTTATTTTAATCCATTATTTTTAAATTTATTTAGAACACGATGTAAGGAAGAACTCTCAATAGTGTTTACTTTTTTATATTTACAATAATATCACTCCCACTCTACTATAAAAAGGCATTCAATCCCCTCACTTATTAACACATATCAAGCCTTTTGGATCATAAAAAACCTATCCAAATAAACTCAAAAAATACCTCCCCTAATCACATATTCCTTACTTCAGGATGAATGAAAACCAAGGAATTGTTTTTGTATATACCAAAAGGAGTTACCTGAATAAGAGGTATTGTTTTTCAACGGGCACTTTTATTTTATTTATTTCACCACCCTTTCAATTATTTTTATATCATAATAATATAATAACATTATTATAATAAATATAATGAGATATTTTTATATTAAGGGTACGATCTAAACCCACATAAACTTCCGTAAAATGAGATATACAATCATCATTTGTGTGTATGGAGGACCACCGCCTCGCTAATCGATGTCGTTCGTTCTTCTATTACCACCTCTAAAGGTTTGGAATAATGATGTACCTAAAAATTTTATATGATATATATGATATTTATAATTCATTTATGATTATTTTATTTTTATATAAAACATACCTCTAGGATTTCTATTTTATGGGAATATAATAACATCGTTTTTTGGACATGTGGACTACCACCACCTCAAGGCAATGTGATTTTTTCATGATTTAAATGGAATGTATTAATGATAGATTTATTGAATTAATATTAAATTCATGAAATAATTATTATATTAATTACACAATTACCTTTCTTTTAATATAATATATAATTTTCTTTATTTCCCTTGTACACATTGAAAAAGTGATAACATCGTTCTTGGACGTGTGGAATACCGCCTCCTTGAAGCGATGCGATTCTTTTTGCATCACAAGAATTATTTAAAAAATTATATATGATTAAATAAAATGGTATTTAATATATAATTATAATTATGGAAAGATAAATGTTTCTTACCTTCTTTTCACAATGATCATTAAAAAATGGAAACTTTACTCATGCATACGTACGACTTTCCATCACCACGATTGCAATGTTTGTTCATTTTTCATAACCATATTACATGATTGGTTTTTAAAAGTGTAATTCATATATAAATATTATAATTATTTCATGATTATTATTCTATATATTTTATTTAATGAACTCTTTGACCATATCCAACCAACCATAGTAATTTTTGACACATAAGCTGAATATGGTCAAAACATCCGACGTAAACTTAATTAATTAATTAATTTTATAAAACATGGTTATAAGTAAAATATAAGTAATAATAAACATGAAAAAGGTTCTCAAACATGTAGATAATTAACATAAGTTTATTATGCAGGAAGATAAATACACATGAGACAAGTCTGACTCAAGGTAATGGATTTCATCTAAATTTACATTCTTTTGAGACTTATTTGTTATTATGAAGTAATAAACTTTAATGTGGTGTATATACTACCCTGTTTTCATTTAATATAATTATTCACTCATAATTAATGGTATTTTAGGTTTCAATTTGATTTATATTATCCAAGGTGTTTGACTTTAAAATTAGTAAGTGGTAAAAGTTATCTTTGCAATCTCACTTTATTTTGTGACTCTTAACTTTCAATTGAAACAATCACTTCCTTATGATAATTTTTATTATACATTAAATTTATCTTAAATATAAATATTCTTATGTAATGGATATTATAATTTCATAAATCATATATATATTTTTTATATAGAGTGTTCACTTTGATTGTTTTTTGATCAATAGGGGAAATATTGATAAATATATATATTTTACTCAATATGAATATTTTATGATTAGACACATTGTTTATTAATTAAATCGATTATTTGATATATGAGGAATTATTAGGTCTAGAAATACATGGGTTGGGTACCATTGTAAATAAGCCCCTCGATGCATCAATAGTCTCATGAGATGAAGTCTATTGGTGACAAACCCTTTGTGTTTGTTTCTAAGTAGAATCAAATGAGTTTAAACCCAAAGACTTAAACTATATTGAGAATAGGCCTTGACAGTATTGTGGTTCATGTTACAGATACCTGATATCCAATAATTAAGCATTGTCTTCATTGAATTTATTATTATCCAGAGGATTTTCACTATAAAAAAATATATGGATGCATTTAATTATTAGTTTATTAATTAAATGGAATATGTGTTTAATTATTTTATTTTCCATATTGATTATACCTTATAAAATTATTTAAATGGAATGTTTTTTAGTTATTTACCTTTCCATTATGATTATTAATTATGGATTTATTATAGCTTCCACTGAACTTAACCCTAATAGAGAATTTGAACTCACACTTATTTTATTTCTTTTCCCCAGGATATGAAGATAAATTATTGGAATGAGTTTCAAGGATGATAAGATTTATCTTTTCTATAATTTATTTTCTTTTCCCAATGTATTATAGATATCATGTATGTAATCTAGTTTTCCAAAACTACTAATCTGATTAGTACTTCGGGATTTTATTCATTGTAATCATGCTAATGTAATAAATTAAAGCACAACCTCCAAGATTTCTAGGGTCCGAGAATGAAATTTTTAGTGAGATAATTAAAGCTAAAAAATATTTCTCAATAATTAAACTCCCTTATTTCTACCACTACCTGAGAGTAAAGTGTCCATGATGAATTTTCGTAATTTCTTGTAAATTTTTTGTAACATGGGATCTTTACTTAATTTAGTAACAACATTGTGTGGAATTTTTTTATTAACATTATAAATCAAGGAATGTTCACCATTTCATGATTTTAGGATCTTTTTACACATATCTTTATGAGTTGGAGTTATGAACAAAAAATTATCTAAGATGTGTCTAGCATTGTTGAAGTATAATAATAGAACATTTGTGATTTTGTGGCCATTATTTTTTAATAAATTCTCATGAAATTCAAATTCTTTATGTGGAATATTATTCTTTCCTTTAGTATCTACTTTCCCCTACTCATCTTGTATTTTCATTACTCTATTATCATTAGTTAGGAAAATTACCATTATCTTATTTTGAATAAGAACAATATGATTGGTAGGTACCCATAATTTATTTGGTGTACTATTTACCACATCATTCCATTTATTTTGTTATTGAAATGGATTCACCTTTTGTTTCTTAATATTTCATTCATTAATTTTATTGTCCATGATATGTTTATAGTGATCCATGGTGTGACATCTTATTCCACAAAAGAAGTAGCTTATTATATTTTATATAACACCATTTTTTTCTTATTGTGTTTGCATTGATCATAAATCTTATTTTTATTTTCACCCAAGGGTGATACAGCTATATTATTTTTAAACTTCTTTTGAATGTTATTTTTAAAGATTTTATCTTTTCCCAAGGTAGGATTATTTTAAGTCTTCAGCATATATGGTATTTTATTTTGAATTGTTTTAGTGGCATGGTTGAATTATTTATACTTATATACCTCACCACTATGACCACTACCATTGAGAATTCCATATATATTCTTTAAAAATTCAAATCCATTTATAATAGGAATACTCTTCCCTTTTATATGAATTATTTTATTATTCACTACTTTAACCCCCTTGAGATATGCTTAATTTGATTTTGAGATACTTATATATTATAATATAAATCATATTCTAGGTGTACAAATCTTTCACAAAACCAACTATAGTAAAAAAATATTGGTCTCTTCTTTTGGATAAAATTATGGCTATATTGGTATGCTTACTTTTTTTCTTTTCATTCTTTTACTAGTCTTATTTTAGGTAAAATGTTCTCTTTCCATGATCTTTCTTTACTAAAAAATTTATGATAATATCTTCATTATTTTTTATTATACACTTTTAAACCTGTTTTTATTTTGACCATGCACCATGAATAAAACTAGAATTAGTAAAAAGTTTATTTATAGAGGTGGACAGTACCTTTTTTAGAGACTGATTGAGATTGATCATTAAATGATTTCAATCTATTATTATTCATAGATGAAGGTCTCTTAGGGGAATAATCATCATTATAAGTTTTATTGGGTGTATCTATTGTGGTAACAACTCTGTTTTCATCTAGTAGTGAATAATTGACTTAAAAATTCTCAAATTTTTTATTTTGACTCCATATTAAAGGAATTTCATATTTTGGTTGAATTTATCATCCACCATTGGATTAAATATGTCATCAAATTCATTATTTATATTAATAATTTCATCACCATGCATTTTGTTCAAATATTGTATCAACGTGTCAAGCTCATTGATCTTGATTTTTTTTATTTCAAGTTGTGATTTTTTGACATCAATGATGTTCTTTTAGTTTTATTCAATGAATGGAATTTTTCTTCAAATTCCACAGTGGAATCACATTTCTCATGAATTTTATTTAGCCACTGATCTATAAAAATAGAGCACATTTCTCCATGTTAAACAATCAATGATTCTTACCTACAATTTTCTTAGATATATTGATATTGACTTGAATTCTTTATTCAAAGGATTTATCCAAGTTATATAAGTTTTATTCATTCTCTTGAACTCTATAAAATTTTCTGTTAATTTTTTTAGTGAGGTTAAAACTTGACATCACCCTTTGTGCCAATGAACTCTCTATTTTCTTAGTTTCTTCTTCAAGATGAGTGATCTCCTCTTGAAATGTCTAAATATGAACTATTTAACTATCATTTTTTTATGAATTATATTCACCACTTGTACTTGGTTATTTTTTGGAAGATATTGGAAAAAAATACTGATACATCTTCATTAGTATCCGAGGTAAAACTATTCTCCATATATTTTTTAGTATAATAAACTACTAGATCATTTAATCCCACACATGAATTGTCTTGTCCAAGAATAATGCATTGGGAAACTTACTCATCATCATATTTTCACAAGAGGGATATCTTCTTTATATTTATCAATTATTATTTTCTTCCATTCTTTAGATCATTAATTGAGATAGAATTATGATATGAAATAGATAAAAATCTTCCATGTTTTTATTCCATTTTAAATTAAGGTGAGAAATTTGATATTTAAGAAGATTCAAATATGATAATCCAATTAGTATAATAACCTTTTTATCTAATTGAAATGGTTATTATCACTTTGGGATGACCACACTGAGAGGCGTTATGAATCAGTGTGGGAATTTTTAATTATTTTAAACTTTTATCTATTTCTTTACCTCTGTTACATATTCAATAAATGGATCCCTTTTTGAATTTATCTATTATTATCTAACATCCACATAAAATAGTAAATAAAAATGGACAACACGATTTTCTAATTAGGTTCACCTCTAGGGTCAATGACTATGTCCCAAGTGTATGGTGGTTATTATCCCACAAACACATAGATTTCCTTTTATTATAAAAAAATCATAGTAAAGGTTATAACCTTAAACCTATTCTCCTAGAACTGATTAAGAAAAATTCAAGATTTATCTTTGAAGTATAATATTATAGGATATCATACTATACCTTATAAAGTGATCATAAATATATAATAATTATTCTTCAATAGATACCAATGATTCCAATAAACTTAATTTTGATATAATAATCAAATGGATGCCTCTATTTCATAACAATCAAGAGGATTTTCTTAGAAATGAAGAAATCTTGGGATTCTTATTCTTTTAATTTAGTGAGAGTAATATGAATATGAATTAGACTAATAAAAATCAAATTCTTCTTAACCCAAATAGTAATAAATTGAATGAATATTAACCACTCACTTCTTCTTCATATTTTTATATTCAAAAGACAATGTGAGATATTAAATCCCACTGTAGGATTCTCAATGTATCTCTATGTAATCATGTATGAAATTGCATATTAGCATATTTCATGCATGAAAATTTTTAAGATGTTATCATCAATTTTTTATTCACATAAAATAATAAACCTTAGTATTTATTTATGCATGTAATATTCACATGAACATACTATTTAATTGAATATTTTTATGAGTGTATATTAATTTTTTTTTCTATTTCTTCATGTGAAGTTACAGTCCTTTGTAAAAGATTTTTCTTCCCTTTATTTGTGAAATAATTAATGTTTCTTCTTATTTGTGTAAACTAAGTGTGAAAAACTTCATGAAATAAATAGATTATTCACAAGATCCATATTTTCCAAAAAAAATAGATTATATTTAAAGAAGAAGGATGAGCTTCATGTAACACTATACACAAAAGCACAATCCTTTGATTCTTCATAGCCTAAGAGGATTGTGGAATCCCTCTATTTCACATGAAAAAAGAACATAACCATCCTTCATGTAAATTAAGTGTATACATTCTTTATTTATCTCTAAAAATGATATCTATCAAAATATATAAATGACAGCCAAAAACCTCATCCTTGGATCAATATTTATCTAAATATGATCAATTACTTTGGTATGTGTATCTAATAACTAAATTTCTGATTTTCATTACACTCCCAATAATAGTGGTGAGTCAAGAACATTTTTAAATAACACTGAATATTTCAGTATTTAAATAATACTCACGTGGTTTCCATGATACCAAGAATGGTGGTGTATCTTCTTATGGGTATTATATTTCATTTTTCATCATTGATAACCTTTTTGAATATCAATGAATTTAGTTTTATTGAAATATTGATTAATTGTAGAATATCCTAGCAACATTAATTTCAAAAAATAAATAATGTCTAACTGTGTAGAATTGAACACTAATATAAATGTATAAGTATCAATTAATAAAAATATTTGATTAACTTTAATATATCCACTGGGAAATTATAAGTTTAAAATTATCACTTCGGATATAGGAATCATCCTTTTTAGCTTTTGAGATAATTAAAATTTACTTATTAAGTCATACGCTTCTCTTAGATGATATAAGAATCAACCTGCCTCTACACTTAGAAGAATGCACCCTACATCTTGTAATGTTTCCTTCATGGATTTATTATTTGAATTTGAGTTAAAATATAATTACCAAAAATTAACACATTAAATGAAATAATGAATATATATTTGAAGTAAATGCATCTGCTTATGTATTCTTCAATTTATTGTAATTATTTTCAAATTTACCTCTACATCAGCATGGGAGGCAAATAGATTCATTTTATTTACACTACCTCTACATATTTTGTCTTATTAAAATATGTTTTAAATACACCATTTACTATAACATATTCATGGGATTATAAACCTTTATTTTTTTTATGTTGTTCACCTAAAGGTTGTAAAATCGAGTTCCTCATAGCCATTATATCCTTGGTGAAACTTATTCAAAAGATTCCAAACCCATTCATCCATAATATTCAACTCATAATATAGATGAATAAGGAGAACCTAGATAGTAAATATGATAAAATAAGATTAATGGATAATTTCATATCCATATAAAATCCAAAACATTTCTAACTAATAAATGTATTTAAGTTTATTGAAGACATGATCAGGAGATAAATACCCTCTTTTAGTTTACACTATAATACTATAGCGACAATAAAATTTATTTAAATCCTCTCTTACTACTTTTCAAGAGATAATATATGATATTTCATGGTATAAAAATAATTTTGTTATGTTGTATGATCAATTATACAGACATAGATCATATCATGATATAACATATGGTAGGAGTATACCCATATACCTCATGTAGGAATATTTATCACCTTCTATTACTTGGTGAGGTGATTGAACATGAATAGGGGATTCAAAAAAATTATTTTTTTCTATTATATTTCTATGTATAAACAACTTTATTACCCTTGGAAATATGTGTTGGTGATGACACAATCTTCATCCAAATGATTACAATGTTACGATGATTTTGAATACCATATTCTACATTAATTAGATGTAGATTTTATTTTTTTTATATTTAGTACAAAATGATATAACATAATAAATTTTGTTTAATATCCACCCTCTATTTTATTTAAAACCCAATAGACATAACCATTGGTATTGTAATATCCTACCATTTAGGTATTATATTGGAAAGGATCCATAAACCCCTTCTTATAACCCAGATTAGGGCCTGCCAAACTATTTAACTTGCATGGACTGTTTTATTAACTTGCATGCACTATTTCATTGAATATTTGTGTGAGTGTATATTAATTTTGTTTCACTTTATTCATGAAAATCCATACTCCTTTTTACAATATTATTCTCCATATTCTTCATATAATTATATGGGTTTATTCTTCTTAGTGGAAACCAAGTGTAGAAAAAAAATTCATGAATGTAATATATGGTTCACATGATCCCTTTTTTCCTTTATGAAAACTAGATTAGATTCAAAAAAAGGAAGAGCTTTAAATAACACTATACATATAATCTTGGTCCTTGGATATTTTGTGGACTAGGAGTCTCGTATAATCCCTCTATTTCACATAAACAAATCATGAGAGAGGCCATCTTTCATTCTCATATATGAAGTTTAGGGATGATCTATTTCTATTTGAAAACAAGAGATATAAAAATATATGAATGGTATAAAAAAACTTATCCTCACCTCAGTAGTTATATACATATGATCACTGCATTTGGTCTATATATCTAGTGACTTAAATTTTGAGTTTCAAGGTGCAACTGATAATAGAAGTTGTTAGAGAATGTTTTTAAATAACACCAAAGATTTTATTTTTTAAATAATAATTGTGAGGTTTCAATGGATCCAAGAATGGTGGAACCTCTTCTCATGTGAGATTATATTCTTATTTTGTGATAAAAAACTCATGTACATGTAGGGAAAATAGATTCATCATTTTATGTGTATATACCTCCTAAAATAACTTGAACATCATCATATTCATTCATAAGTGATATTTTATTTGAATAAATGGATTAAACACACAAAAACATGCATGCATGATGATTCATATGGTTCTAATTATCTCAATATGATGAGATATCAGCAATATGAAGCTTGGTTTGGGTGTAAAATATGATCAACATTGGTTCTATCAAGTTCAATCATGCAAATGTCAGCCCCTATTTGGATAAGGGTAGATTGTGCATAAGAGAAATTAAAGGCTGGAGATGGTTAATGTAGAAATAATATGGTGTATACTCATTTAGCCAGGAAGCCACAATTATATCAAAATGTTTTTAATAGAGTAATAGTAATGTGAATTCTCACATCCCACATCAATATTCAGTTCATTTGGGATCCACTATATATTACTTGCCATTCCAACAACTCGGTACATGTGAGTATCTAGGGGTCCACTCCCAAAACTATACCACAAACATGGGATTCACAGGCCACGACACCCAAAACTGGTATAGCTCCATAATCATGAACCTAATGGGCACTGTACAAGCCCACTAACACCTACCCATGCATAGGCTTACTACCACTATTCCTAGCCATGTAGGATGGATCTCACACATTGTTGAGCCTAGCTCCCATATGTGTGGGATTGAGTTTTCCTTCAAGTATTGTATGGTTAGCCACTTATTTAATATAGTACCAATAAAAAACAATTTTTAGATTCTACTCTATGTATAGAATAACATAAATACATTCCTTTACATAAATGATAAACCACTTGGGTTTCTTCCATTGTCAATATCTTCTTCTCAAAACTTCTTCATGCATAAATATAAATATTTTTTCATGGCCTTCATTATTATTTTAATTATTCATTAAAAGATAATATCCGACCTTTGAATTTCTAGAGGAGGGATATTATTAAAACCTTACACATTACCATGTTTTTTAACACTAATACACACTCCCAAGCTAGTTTTATACTTAAATACATATTTAACTCAATTTTTTCATCTCTTAGGGACTTATTGACAAAAAATAAAACAAAAAAATTAGGATCGTCAATCTCCCTCTCTATGTTTGTTGTCAATACCAACGTAGAAAATGGAATGTAAATATGTTATCTTAACTTATTCTCTCATTTTTTATTTTCTTCTCCCCCTTACTGATAAAAAATAAATAGTATTTGATAGAGGATGATGTCCTTTATTTCTTAAGTATTGTTCAATAAAATATTCTACTCTAAGTCTATGGGGGAAAACATAGTGTAAAAAAGAAGGTCTAATTTAGACATAAATTCTATCCATTATCAATTGATAATATGATACCAAATGATAAATAACAACTTATTTCTTTACTAAGATATTGATCAACTATTTCCAGGTTGATAGTAATTGGTTGATAGTAATTGATGTAATGAAAGTGGATTTTTTTTATATCACATGTAAAGAAAATTTTCAATGTATATTCAAAATGAAATTCTCATACTTATAGAAACACAAATATTAAAAACATTCAATTATAATAGCCATGTAATGTTCATGAATTCATACTTTTAAATTCTTCAAGAATATATTTTTCATGTTAACGATTAATTCAAATTCTCCTCTATAAAATCAGAATTCATTTAATTTTTTTTTGTGAATGAGGACAAGAGTGTTTTCCTACATATGTAATCAACGAGTTATTAAAAAATTACCACACATATATATATTATATTTAGATAAAGTATAATTATATGGAAACATATTTAGATACACCCCTATACAAGGGATGATCTTCAGTTTCATCTCATCTGAATGGATATTATTATTCATTATTCTTCTAAATGATAATTTATGTGAATAAAAATTGTTGCGATCACATCCATGATGGTGAATTAATTTTTTTCAATTATATATGGTAGATATATCATATTCATCAAGGTTTATCTTTTATATTTTTCAAGAAATAATCTTTAAGATATTAGTTTATAGATAAAATTAAGATGGCGACTTCTATAAATATTAGAATGAATATTCCAGCTTGTAGATGTAGAAATATAAATTCTTCTAGTCAGTCACACATAAGTATGTAAATCACTGTAAATTCCGTATAATTAATGAAAAAACACAAAGTATATTGGAATAAAGTGGTTCTCCTTTGTTTTTTGCAACACCTTGAGATTTTAAAGAAAAATATTATATTTGATAGTGTATATGACACACAATGCCAAGATTATAAGTGTATATAATATCTTAAGACTTTATTATATATTTAATTTTATATTATATATTAAATAAAATGTTTTTAAACTCATCCAATACATTTCATAGACATATTATAAGAATAAATCTAGTTTTAAGCATAAAAAATTGTTTTTTTCTAAAGGCAGTTTTGGCACCTTTCAATGGTGCACCTATTTTAAAACCAAATTTTTAACAATTTATAAAATTTATTTGTCAAAATAAACTTAATTTTTGAATATATAATTTAAAAATTATTTTATAGTTAATTTTTGGTATTTTTCTAAGAAGTTTCATTTTTTTGATGAATAGTGAAAAAATACTGCATTTTAGTTGAAAACCGCCATATCATTTAAATAATTATTAATGTAAAAATATATTTTAAATTGGTATTAATGTAAAATTAGATAAATTATATATATATTTAATTTAATATAGGTCATTTGAATCATTTTTTATATTGAATTTGTATGTTACAACACATTAAATTTTTGAATATTTTAACTTTAAAACCCCAGTTTATCTCCACGTTTGCAGGATTAACATTAAATTTATTTTTTACATTTCTATGAATTGAATTATAGAAAATGGATATAATTATATGGAATAATAATAATATTTATTATCTAATAATATCAACTTAATTTTCAACTATAATAGTTAGTGAAATCAGTTAAAATTAATTGTTGTGATTAAGGTAAAAATGAGTTTACTTAGTGGTTAAACTTTAATATTAGTGGAGAAATGACCTAGAGACTTTTAAAATATCTATTAGATGGTAATATTTATACCCTTTTAACCTTATCCTATAATTTTGTTACCTTTAAAGAAACAATTCCCAAAAAGTGACCTATATAATAAGTTAAGTAGAAAAAGACAAGAAAGGGACCTTTATTGACATTAATATCTTAAAGCTAAGGGATACAGAAAAAAATACCTATTTTGGGTTATAAATATTATTTTTAAAGATATATTATCTTTTTTAATAATAATAATTTAGGAATAATTTTTAGATATTAATTTGTTACTTAAAATTCTTAAGAAAATACTAAATAGTAATTATTTAGTTAATAATTAACTAATATAAATGTTACTAAAAATTTTAAAAGTAAATTAAATTAATTAAATTATTATATCACATTAAATATTTAGATTAATATATCATGTTACATAGATTTTAAGTTAATATATTCAAATTTTATCATTGTTTTGATATTTTTTAAATTTAAATTAAGTAAATAAGGTGAAAATTGACATTAATGTTATTTTATAATAAATGATATTTTATTAAAAGATTTAAAATTAATAAAAAGAATATAATCTTAAAATTGATTTTTAAATGTTAATAAATATAAAATATGTTATACTTATAGACCAATTTATCTTTTATAATGAACATATTTCCCCCAAATAGTAAAAACATTGTTAGCGCGATTCAAGTTAAAGGAGTGTTTTTGCACGTTACATGCACTTCTGCTAAAATTAATTTCCAAAAAACATGATATTTTTATTTTTTAAATTATATATAATATTTATAATTAATTGGGTATATATTTTCTAATAAATATCACTTTAATTCAATCTTAATGGATAAATTACCTAGGTTAGAAAATTAATTTTCTTAGAGAAAACCCAAAAAGGTAAAAATAGGGAAACTTAGAAGTTAAGGAAAAAATGAATTTTTTTTGTGTGTGTGGAGGTGTGTATCGAACATAATTTCACATTAATCCATTATTTTTTAATTTTTTAGTAACATTATATAACTAAGACCTCTCAATAGTGTTTACCTTTTTATATTTACAAGAATGGCACTCCCCTTCCACTATAAAAAGGAATTCACTACCCTCACTAATTCACACCACTAAATCCTTTATGATCATAAAAAAACAAAAAAAATAAACTCCAAAAATACGTAACATAATACTATAATATTAAAATTTTTAATAAAGAAATCCAAGTAACGAATTTGGTATAAATTACAAGGAGTTACTCGAATAAGTGGAAATGTTGATCAACACGCACTTTTGGTTTATTTCTTTCAAAAACCCTTAAATTATTTTTATATCATGATTATATAATAAAATAAGTATCATAATTAGATGTTTTTATGTTAAGTTTATTACCTAAAACCACACAAACTTCTATCAAATGGGATACACAATCATCATTCGTGTGTACGGTTGACTATTGTCTTGCGAACCAATGTCGTTCATTCTTCCATTACCACCTCTCAAGGGAATTATGATAGAAATACTTTTTCAATATAATATATATTTTATTTATAATTAATTAATGATTATTAAAATTTTATTTAACACATACCTTCATGCTTTCTATTTTTTTGGAATATGATAACACCATTTTTGGATGTGTGGACTACTTCCTCCTCAATGTGATGTGATTCATTTATGATTTAAATGGAATGTATTAAGGATGTATTTAATTATTATATATTATATAAATGAAATAGTTATGAAATCCATGAAATAATTACCTTTATTTTAATACAATATATAATTTTATTTATTTCCCTTTCACAAACTGAAAAAGTGATTACGTCGTTTGTGGTCTTGTGGACTACCACGTTCTCAAAGCGATGAGATTAATTTCGAAAAAAAATAATTATATATAAAAGTATATATGATTAAATAATATGGTATTTAATATATAATGATAATTATGGAATAATAAGTTTTACTTACCTTCTTTCCATAATGATCATTAAAAAATTGAAACGTTACTCATGCGTACATAAGGCATACTATCTCCATGATCATAACGTTAGTTCATTTTTCATAAGCATATTACATGATTGGTTTTAAAATAATAATTGATATATAAATATGATAATTATTTCATTATTATTATTATTCTATATATGTTATATAATGAACTCCTTGACCATAGTCAACCATCCTTAGTCATTTTTGACAAATAAGCTGAATATGGTCAAAACATCTGACGTAAACTTAATTGATTAAGTAATTTTATAAAACATGGTAATAAGTAAAATAAAATTAATATAAAACTTTAAAATGTTTATCAAACTTTAAAATAATTAAAATAAGTATATTAATCAGTAAAATGATGACACACATGACAAGTCATACTCATGGTAAAAGACTTTATCTCAAATTACATTCCTTTGAGACTTATTTGCTAGTACGCACCAATTCAGTTTAATTTGGTTTATATGCTGCTAATTTTTCATTTAATATCATTATTAACTAATAAATTATAGTATTTTATGTTTCAATTTTAATTATGGCATCCAAGGGGTTTTACTTGAAAATTACCAAGTAGTAAAAGATATCATTGAAATCTCACTTTCTTTTGTGATTGTTAACTTTTGATTGAAACAATAAATTCCTTGTAATCTTTTGATTATAGCATAAATTTATATTAAAAATAAATATTCTTATGTGGTTAATAATATTATTTTATAAACCATATAACATTTTTTACATTTGGTTTTCACTTTGATGGTTATTTGATTAACTGGGGAAATGTTGATAAATTTGTGTCTTTTACTCGATATGGATATTTATTGATAAATTTCCTAGTTTATTAATTAAATAAATTATTAGATATCTGAAGAATTATTAAGAATAGAAATACATGGGTTAGGGACCATTCTAAATAACCCCCTCGATGCATTGGTAGTCTCATGAGATGAAATCATTTAATGACAAATCCTTCAAGTTTTTTTTGAAGAATAATTAGACGATTTTCTACCCACATACTGAAATAGTACTAAGAATAGGTCTTGATGATATTTTGGTTATTTTTCTAGATACTAAAATTCCAATATTTAATAATTTCCTTCATTTTAGTCATTTTTTCTAGAATATTTTTCACTATGGAAAAAATATATGGATGTATATTGTTCTCATATTATTGATGAAATAAAATTTGTGTTCCATTATTTAAGTTTCTATATTGACTAGACCTTATAAATTTATTTAAATGAAATGTTTCTTTGGTTATATACCTTTATATATTTATTATTAATTATTGATTCATTATATCTTCCACTATTCTTAACCCTTTATATACATTTGATATCACCTTTATTTTGTTTATTTTCCCTAGGAAATGATGATTAATTCTTAGAATGAGTTTCAAGGATGCCCGGTTTTTTATTTTTTATGCTTTATTTTCGTTTCCCAATGTATTATGGGTATCATTAATGTAATTTGGTTTTCTAAAATTGATAAATTGATTGGTCCTTTGAGATTTTATTCCTTATAATCCTGCCAATGTAATAAAGTGAGGCATCAGCTATAAGATTTTTTGGGTCGGGGCATTATAGTTGGTATTAAATAAAGTTTAGTAGAAACTATGGAAAGTATTAAAAAAATTGATTAGGGAACATAACCTTATGATATAATTTGAGGATAAGTATAGAAGAACATACAAAGGAACCATGTTTATGATTATGAGGTTATATATGCATAAATTTTTTAATTTATGTTAAGTATTTTACTAGTTTTGGGATTATACATTATGTTTTATAATGACATGATATAATATAGTGTATTTCATTATTTCAAAATGATTCCTAGTATAAGGAATGAGAGACTCACCAATTAATGTGATTAGAAGAGTAAGGATGACCATATCTTTTATGGCCTTTAGACAATATTTTTAAGAAAAATAGTCTCCCAAAAATTCTTATTGTATGAGTACGTAGTCTATTGTGATAACAAGACATAGAAATAGTTATCTAAGAATTATGGATTTAGAGGGAAGCATGATAATAAGAGGAAATCTAGAAAAAATATAGGTAAAGAGAATAATAGAAATAAATATTTTACTAGATGTGATAATTGTGGAAGGAAACACCTTTTTATATGCTTGAGAGGAAAATGAGTTTTCTTTAAGTGTGGAGAAAAAGGTCACCATGCTTATGATTTCAAGTAAAAGAAATAATTTTACAATTCTCAATGCTTCAACTATAAGTATATAGGGCACTATGAAAATAAATTCCCTAATAACCAATGGAATACACCACAGAAGAAGCTAAGGGATCAAGGTAAATATTATTATGTTGATATTTTTGTAGTGGAATGATTAATTTTATCCTATATTTGGATCATTGGATAATGTTGTAAGAGTATCTTATTGATTGAAACCTAGTTATAAGTATCATGTAATGTATAATGATTGTATTGTAGTAAATTTTCATTAAGGATTTAAAAAAGTGTGTTGATCAGTACCAATAACCATGAAAAACGATTTAGTAAAAAATTTAACTTATTGGAAAACATATGATTGAGGGAAATAAAATCCTTTATATATTTCTATTATTGAGATAATTATTTTTTTGATAAAGAGATGATTGGTATGGATAAATTAAATTGGATATTATTGACTACCTTGGAATTGATTAATGATTTGTTGACAATGTTTTTAATTCCATCATTAATGGAGTTTAAAAAATTTTTGAATGTAAGGAACATATCTAATAAAATATATTCTATTTGAGGAAAAATAAATCATGAATGTTTTCAATAAGTTTTTATGGAAATTCATTCAATTACCATGTTTTAAGAGAATACATGATGAAGGTGTTCATATGTTTGGCATGTGATGATTAAAGAAAATATTCATGTTAATTGAAGACCAATTAATAGTTCACTTTGGAAATTCAGTGACCTCCCTTATAAAGTGTTAGATCATAATATTTTGGAAAAGATAATCATTTATGAAATGGTTTAACTTTATATTTGGATGAGGTTTTAGAGGTTAATGTATTACTTCACCATATGATGTAAACTGTTTTTAGAGATGTAGTATAAATAGTTCAAGGAACAACCAAAGGATAATATTGTGTTTATTAAATAGAAATGTATCAAGTAAGTATATTTACATATATTCCTAGAAAGTGAAATAATTTCTCAACTCTAGAAAATGGGTCTTGAAACAAATTTTTATTCATATTCCCATCATTTTTTATGATATAAATGTGTTTTTTCATACCTCTGGTTTATGGATTTGTGGTAAAAAACTTTATCATGAAATTTTTATCTATACCTCTCCATCAAAACTTTGTAGTTATATTTCTCTTCTATGTCCATTTTTTCAGTAATGTTCTCTTATTCAAAATCCTAGTTTTGTGGCAATCTTCAAATTTCCCTTTCCCGCTTATTAAGAGGATAATTTTATTATATATTTTATGATGTAAGATATTCAAAAAAGGTATTTTTCATATATAAAACCTTTGAATACTGAGATCAAGTTTTAATTGTAAGTATGCAATTTATTTAGGGGGGGCAGAGAATGTAACCCCCTGAGATTTTAAAAGAAAAATATTATATTTGATAGTGTATATGACATGTAAGACCAAGATTAGAAGTATATATAACATCTATAGACTTTATGATATATTTATTTTTATATTATATATTCAATAATTTTTTTACGATCAACTAATAGATTTTATAGGAATAAGATAAAAATAAATCAAATTTTACACATAAAAAGATGTATTTTTCTAAAGGTAGTTTTGCTACCTTTTAATGTTGCACCTATTTTAAAACTAAATTTTGACCCTTTAATAAATTTTATTTGTTAGAATAAAGTTCATTTTTGAATTTTTAATGTCAAAATTATCTCAGGGTGTATTTTTTATATTTTTCTGAGAGGTTTCATTTTTTGATGAATAGTGAAAAACACAGCATTTTAGTTGGAAACTGCATTTTCATTTAAATTATTATAAATTTTAAATTATATTTTAAATTGTTTTTAACATAAATTTAGAGCAAAAATATATATATTAATCCAATACAGGTCATTTTAATCATTTTTCTATTGAGGTTTGATGTTAATTTTTTTAAAATTTTGAACATTTTTACATTAAAAACCCGCTTTCTCTCCACATTTGTGAGATTAACATTAAATTTAGATATTCCACTTATGTTAATTTAATTTGAATATATATATATATATATGTAATATTCATAATATTTATATTATAATAAGATAAAATTAATTTTTATCCATAATAATTAGTGAAATTAATTAAAATTAATAACAATTATTAAGGTAAAAATAAGTTTACTTAGTGGGTAAACTTTAATATTTGTAAAAAGATGACCAAGATACTTGTCCAATACCAATTTTCTAGAAATATTTCAACCATTTTATCCTTATTATATAATTTTATGACTTTTTGATACACTATTCCAAGAAATTTACCTATATAATAAGTTAAGTAAAGAAAAATAACAAAAACTAAACCTTACTTACCTTTAATATATATAAACCTAAGGGATGGGGAAAAAATTAGGTTCAATAATAAATACTATTTATAAACATTAATTTTATTTTTTCATCATAATAATTTAACTATAATTTTATAGATGAGTTATTTACTTAAAATGATCAAGAAACACCAATGCAGTAATTATTTAGTTAATAACTAAATAAAATAAATGGAACTAAAAAGATTAAAAGTGAATAAAATAGATTTAATTATTATCTTAAATTAATTTTTTATATGAATAAATCATGTTACACAAGTTTGAACTTAATATATTCAAATTCCATTATTTTCTTTATTTTTTTTAAATTTAAATCTGGTAAAAACTGTCAAAATTGACATTAATGTTATTTTATAATTAATGATATTTTATTAAAAGATTTAAAATTACTTAAAATAACATATTATTAAAATAAATTTTTAAATTTAAATAAATATAAAATATGGTATACTAATAGACCAATTTATCTTTTATAATGAATATATTGACCCCTTAATAGTAAAAACATTGTTAGCACGTTTCAAGTTAATAAAGTGTTTTTGTGCATTACATGAGCTTCTATCAAAAATTAATTTCCAACATCATGAGATTGTTAATTTTTTTAAAATTTTTATAATATTTATAATTTAGTGAGTCTATATTTTCCAATAAATATTAATTTAATTTAGTATTAATTGTTAAATTACCTAGGTTAGAAAATTAATTACCCTAGATAAAACCCTAAAAGGTAAGAATAGGGATACTAAGAAGTTAAGGAAAAAATTATAAAAATAGTATTATTTTATTGGGGTGTAGTTGTTTCTAAACCATAATTTATTTTAATCCATTATTTTTAAATTTATTTGGAACACGATGTAAGGAAGAACTCTCAATAGTGTTTACTTTTTTATATTTACAATAATACCACTCCCACTCTACTATAAAAAGGCATTCACTCCCCTCACTTATTAACACATATCAAGACTTTTGGATCATCCAAAAACTATCCAAATAAACTCAAAAAATACCTCCCCTAATCACATATTCCTTACTTTGGGATGAATGAAAAACAAGGAATGATTTTTGTATATACCAAAAGGAGTTACCTGAATAAGAGGTAATGTTCTTCAACGGGCACTTTTATTTTATTTGTTTCACCACCCTTTAAATTATTTTTATATCATAATAATATAATAAAATTATTATAATAAATATAATGAGATATTTTTATATTAAGGGTATGATCTAAACCCACATAAACCTCTGTCAAATGAGATATACAATCATCATTCGTGTGTATGGTGGACCACCGCCTCGCTAATCGATGTCGTTCGTTCTTGTATTACCACCTCTAAAGGTTGGGAATAATGATGTACCTAAAAATTTTATATGATATATATGATATTTATAATTCCTTTATGATTATTTTATTTTTATGTAACACATACCTATAGGCTTTCTATTTTATGGGAATACAATAACATTGTTTTTCGGACATGTGGACTACCACCACCTCAAGGCAATGTGATTTTTTCATGATTTAAATGGAATGTATTAATGATAGATTTATTGAATTAATATTAAATTCATGAAATAATTATTATATTAATTACACAATTACCTTTCTTTTAATATAATATATAATTTTCTTTATTTCCCTTGTACACATTGAAAAAGTGATAACATCGTTCTTGGATGTGTGGAATACCGCCTCCTTGAAGCGATGTGATTCATTTTGCGTCACAAGAATTATTTTAAAAAGTATATATGTATAAATAAAATGGTATTTAATATATAATTATAATTATGGAAAGATAAATGTTTCTTACCTTCTTTCCACAATGGTCATTAAAAAATGGAAACTTTACTTATACATACGTACGACTTTCCATCACCATGATTGCAATGTTTGATCATTTTTCATAACCATATTACATGATTGGTTTTTAAAAGTATAATTCATATATAAATATTATAATTATTTCATGATTATTATTCTATATATTTTATTTAATGAACTCCTTGACCATATCCAACCAACCATAGTAATTTTTGACACATAAGCCGAATATGGTAAAAACATCCAACGTAAACTTAATTAATTAAGTAATTTTATAAAACATGGTTATAAGTAAAATATAAGTAATAATAAACATGAAAAAGTTTCTCAAACATGTAGATAATTAACATAAGTTTATTATGCAGGAAGATAAATACACATGAGACAATTCTGACTCAATGTAATGGATTTCATCTAAATTTACATTCTTTTGAGACTTATTTGTTATTATGAAGTAATAAACTTTAATGTGGTGTATATACTAACCTGTTTTAATTTAATATAATTATTCACTCATAATTAATGGTATTTTAAGTTTCAATTTGATTTATATTATCCAAGGTGTTTGACTTTATAATTAGTAAGTGGTAAAAGTTATCTTTGCAATCTCACTTTATTTTGTGACTGTTAACTTTCAATTGAAACAATCACTTCCTTATGATAATTTTTATTATACATTAAATTTATCTTAAATATAAATATTCTTACGTAATGGATATTATTATTTCATAAATCATATATATATTTTTTATATAGAGTGTTCACTTTGATTGTTTTTTGATCAATAGGGGAAATATTGATAAATATATATATTTTACTCAATATGAATATTTTATGATTGGACATATTGTTTATTAATTAAATCGATTATTTGATATATGAAGAATTATTAGGTCTAGAAATACATGGGTTGGGTACCATTGTAAATAACCTCCTCGATGCATCAATAGTCTCATGAGATGAAGTCTATTGGCGACAAACCCTTTGTGTTTGTTTCTAAGTAGAATCAAATGAGTTTAAACCCAAAGACTTAAACTATATTGAGAATAGGCCTTGACGGTATTGTGGTTCATGTTACAGATACCTGATATCCAATAATTAAGCATTGTCTTCATTGAATTTATTATTATCCAGAGGATTTTCACTATGAAAAAATATATGGATGCATTTCATTCTTAGTTAATTAATTAAATGGAATATGTGTTTAATTATTTTCTTTTTCATATTGATTATACCTTATCAAATTATTTAAATGGAATGTTTTTTAGTTATTTACCTTTCCATTATGATTATTAATTATGGATTCATTATAGCTTCCACTGAACTTAACCCTAATAGAGAATTTGATCTCACCCTTATTTTATTTCCTTTCCCCAGGATATGAAGATAAATTATTGGAATGAGTTTCATGGATGATAAGATTTCTCTTTTCTATAATTTATTTTCTTTTCCCAATGTATTATAGATATAATGTATGTAATCTAGTTTTCCAAAACTACTAATCTGATTAGTACTTCAGGATTTGATTCATTGTAATCATGCTAATGTAATAAATTAAAGCACAACCTCCAAGATTTCAAGGGTCTGAGCATGAAATTTTTAGTGAGATAATTAAAGCTAAAAAATATTTCACAATAATGAAACTCCCTTATTTCTACCACTACCTGAGAGTAAAGTATCCATGATGAATTTTCTTAATTTCTTGTAAATTTTTTGTAACATGGGATCTTTACTTAATTTAGTAACAGCATTGTGTGGAATTTTTTTATTAACATTATAAATCAAGGAATGTTCACTATTTCATGATTTTAGGATCTTTTTACACATATCTTTATGAGTTGGAGTTATGAACAAAAAATTATCTAAGATGTGTCAAGCATTGTTGAAGTATAATAATAGAACATTTGTGATTTTGTGGCCATTATTTTTTAATAAATTATCATGAAATTCAAATTCTTTATGTGGAATATTCTTCATTCCTTTAGTATCTACTTTCCCCTACTCGTCTTGCATTTTCATTACTCTATTATCATTAGTTAGGAAAATTACCATTATCTTATTTTGAATAAGAACAATATGATTGGTAGGTACCCATGATTTATTTGGTGTACTATTTACCACATCATTCCATTTATTTTGTTATTGGAATGGATTCACCTTTTGTTTCTTAATATTTCATTCATTAATTTTATTGTCCATGATATGTTTATAGTGATCCATGGTGTGACATCTTATTCCACAAAAGAAGTATCTTATTCTATTTGATATAACACCATTTTTTTCTTATTGTGTTTGCATTGATCATAAATCTTATTTTTATTTTCACCCAAGGGTGATACACCTATATTATTTTTAAACTTCTTTTGAATGTTATTTTTAAATATTTTATCTTTTCCCAAGGTAGGATTATTTTAAGTCTTCAGCATATGTGGTATTTTATTTTGAATTTTTTTAGTGGCATGGTTGAATTATTTATACTTATATACCTCACCACTATGACCACTACCATTGATAATTCCATATATATTCTTTAAAAATTCAAATCCATTTATAATAGGAATACACTTCCCTTTTATATGAATTATTTTCTTATTCACTACTTTAACCCCCTTAACATATTCTTAATTTGATTTTGAGATACTAATATATTATAATATAAATCATATTCTAGGTGTACAAATCTTTCACAACACCAACTATAGTAAAAAAATATTGGTGTCTTCTTTTGGATAAAATTATGGCTATATTGGTATGCTTACTTTTTTTCTTTTCATTCTTTTACTAGTCTTATTTTAGGTAAAAAATTATCTTTCCCTGATCTTTCTTTACTAAAAAATTTATGTTAATATCTTCATTATTTTTAATTATACACTTTTAAACATGTTTTTATTTTGACCATGTACCATGAATAAAACTAGAATTAGTAAAAAGTTTATTTATAGAGGTGGATGGTACCTTTTTTAGAGACTGATTGAGATTGATCATTAAATGATTTCAATCTATTATTATTGATAGATGAAGGTCTCTTAGGGTAATAATCCTCATTATAAGTTTTATTGGGTGTATCTATTGTGGTAACAACTCTGTTTTCATCTAGTAGTGAATAATTGACTTAAAAATTCTCAATTTTTTTTTATTTTGACTCTATATTAAAGGCATTTCATATTTTGGTTGAATTTATCATCCACCATTGGATTCAATATGTCATCAAATTCATTCTTGATCTTAATAATTTTATCACCTTGCATTTTGTTCAAATATTGTATCAACGTGTCAAGCTCATTGATCTTGATTTTTTTTATTTCAAGTTATGATTTTTTGACATCAATGATATTATTTTAGTTTTATTCAATGAATGGAATTTTTCTTCAACAGTGGAATCACATTTCTCATGAATTGTATTTAGCCACTGATCTATAAAAATAGAGCACATTTCTCCATGTTAAACATTCTATGATTCTTACCTACAATTTTCTTAGATATATTGATATTGACTTGAATTCTTTATTCAAAGGATTTATCCAAGTTATATAAGTTTTATTCATTCTCTTGAACTCTATAAAATTTTCCGTTAAATTTTTTAGTGAGGTTTAAACTTGACATCACCCTTTGTCCCAATGCACTCTCTATTTTCTTAGTTTCTTCTTCTAGATGAGTGATCTCCTCTTGAAATGTCTAAATCTGAACTATTTAACTATCATTTTTTGAGTAATTATATTCACCACTTGTACCTAATTATTTTTTGGAAGATATTGGAAAAAAATATTGATACCTCTTTATTAGTATCCGAGGTAAAACTATTGTCCATATATTTGTTAGTATAATAAACTACTAGATCATTTAATCCCACACATGACTTGTATTGTCCAAGAATAATGCATTGGGAAACTTACTCATCATCATATTTTCACAAGAGGGATATCTTCTTTATATTTATCAATTATTATTTTCTTCCATTATTTAGATCATTAATTGAGATAGGATTATGATATGAAATAGATACAAATCTTCCATGTTTTTATTCCATTTTAAATTGAGATGAGAAATTTGATACTTAAGAAGATTCAAATCTGATAATCCAATTAGTATAATAACCTTTTTATCTAATTGAAATGGTTATTATCTCTTTGGGATGACCACACTGAGAGGCGGTATGAATCAGTGTGGGAATTTTTACTTATTTTAAACTTTTATCTATTTCTTTACCTCTGTTACATATTCAATAAATGGATCCCTTTTTGAATTTATCTATTATTATCTAACATCCACATAAAATAGTAAATAAAAATGTACAACACGGTTTTCTAATTAGGTTCACCTCTAGGGTCAATGACTATATCCCAAGTGTATGGTGGTTATTATCCCACAAACACATAGATTTCCTTTTATTATAAAAAATCATAGTAAAGGTTATAACCTTGAACCAATTCTCCTAGAAATGATTAGGAAAAATTCAGTATTTATCTTTGAAGTATAATATTAAAGGATATCAGACTATACCTTATAAAGAGATCATCAATATATAATAATTACTTTTCAATAGAGACCAATGATTCCAATAAAATTAATTTTGATATAATAATCAAATGGATGCCTCTATTTCATAACAATCAAGAGGGTTTTCTTAGAAATGAAGAAATATTGGGATTCTTATTCTTTTAATTTAGTGAGATTAATATGAATATGAAGTAGAATAATAAAAATCAAATTCTTCTTAACCCAAATAGTAATAAATTGATTGAATATTGACCACTCACTTCTTCTTCATCTTTATATATTCAAAAGACAATGTGAGATATTAAATCCCACTGTAGGATTCTCAATGTATCTCTATGTAATCATGTATGAAATTTCATATTAGCATATTTCATGCATGAAAATTTGTAAGATGTTATCATCAATTTGTTATTCACATAAAATAATAAACCTTATTATTTATTTATGCATGTAATATTCACATGAACATATTATTTAATTGAATATTTTTATTTGTGTATATTAATTTTTTTTCTATTT
This sequence comes from Viscum album, assembly GCA_963277665.1. NCBI lineage: Eukaryota > Viridiplantae > Streptophyta > Magnoliopsida > Santalales > Viscaceae > Viscum > Viscum album. The sequence goes on along the minus strand of OY728159.1, from coordinate 493,085,280 downwards.
CTTCATGTGAAGTTATAGTCCTTTGTACAAGATTTTTCTTCCCTTTCTTTGGGAAATAATGAATGTTTCTTCTTATTTGTGTAAACTAAGTGTGGAAAAACTTCATGAAATAAACAGATTATTCACAGGATCCCTATTTTCCTCAAAAAAAAATAGATTATATTTACAGAAGAAGGATGAGCTTCATGTAACACTATACACAAAAGAACAATCCTTTTATTCTTCATAGCCTAAGAGGATTGTAGAATCCCTCTATTTCACATGAAAAAAGAACATAAGAGTTCATCCATCCTTCATGTAAATTAAGTGTATACATTCTCTATTTATCTCTAAAAATGATATCTATCAAAAGATATAAATGATAGCCAAAAACCTCATCCTTGGATCAATATTTATCTAAATATGTTCAATTCCTTTGGTATGTGTATCTAATAACTAAATTTCTAATTTTCATTACACTCCCAATAATAGTGGTGAGTCAAGAACATTTTTAAATAACAATGAATATTTCAGTATTTAAATAATACTCCCGTGGTTTCCATGATACCAAGAATGGTGGTGTATCTTCTTATGTGATATAGAATTGTCAATTCCAGGTGAAGCACAATAATGTCCCGGTTCCGGAAGCCACCCAGGGGCGTGCTGTACCCGGTTGGTCACATGGCCTCAAGCGTATTTCTCCTAATGTCAGAGGCTGCCAACTAGCAGCAAGGTCTTTGGGTGTGATAATGGGAAAACTATGTGCTCATTAGTAGAGTACACAACAGAAGATAAACAAAAGTAACAATGGAAGCAGTAAACATCCATACAAGAGTAAACAACAGAAGAATAAAAGTGTGAAAAAATGGAGCACATATATAAATGATGCATGATACATAAGTCTAGGAAAGAATCCAAACAAGTTACAATTCTGGAATACAACCGTACTAAACCAAAGTACAAGGAAACAAATAATCATCTCCTCAGCACTGTAAGAACAATCTTGGTCCCATGCTCTCCAGATATACAACAATCAAGAACCTGAAGTAGAAGGGCGCTTTCCCTTATCTATACCTGCACCAATATAATCTGTTTGGGCCCAAAAGCATGACCCAAAAAGGGTGTGAGACAAAATACCATTAGATAACCAACCAAAGATCGGTGCCTAATAGTCAGTGAATATATGGTAGGTAAAAGTACAGAAAGCAGTAAACAGGAAAGTACTTAGCAGCAAACAATCCACAGTCTCAAGCATATAATTTACAAACAAGTAATAATCCACTCAAGAAAGTAGAAAAAATAGTTAACCCTCTGGGTAGTCCTAACAACCTAACCCCTATGGTTCAACCAACAAGTACTAGAAACCCTATAGGAGGGACACACAGTCTCACCCCTCTGGTTCAGCTAAAGAATAGACTCTCTGGGGAATCACTCATCGTCAATTCCCCTTATAATCTCATATTGTACTAAAGGCGCTCTAGGGAAGTACTCAACGTCTCATTCCCCCTATGGCCCGCATCGAGGAACTACCGACACTCTGAGGAAGGACTCAACATCAATTCCCCCTATGGTCCCATGTCTTATTATAAAGACACTATAGAGAAGCCCTTACATCCATTCTCCCTATGGTCTACTACACTAGGTTCTCACAGCCCTTTGTAAATTCAACAAGTATCGCATCACATAACGTCTCAAGTAACCTAAAGAAATACTTGTCTAGAATTCTAAAGCATCTCAGCATGTCAGAAAAATAACACTCTATCCTACAACACTATAAATGGAACTGGCAATAGCCTAACAAGTAAAACTAGACCAAACAGTCATAAACTAGCAAAACATGCATGGGAAAAATATCTAGAGCACAATAAATTACCCTATTCACAAACAATAACCACTACTCATGCATATAAGAAAAGTTGGAAAACAACAAGGGTAAAACAGGAAACACACAATACCCTGTTCAAGGGTATTGGTGTATTTTTTCACATAAATACTCAAAGAATTCCTACAGAAAGGAACAAACCACCTACCTTGATATTAGGAGATATATATACGTGAACCATGGGGCTTGAATCACCTTAGAACACCTAAGATCTACAAAAACGTCTAAAATGTTCAACCGACAATAACATGGAAAAGAGAGGAAAATGTAAAACGAAGCTCTAGGAGAAAAAAGAACTTACTGTTGTAGTTCCAATGTAATTGAAGGTGGTTGATTCAGAGAGCGGACGGAGGCTCGAGGGTTTTTCGAAGATCTGTGGCCGTACAGACTCTCCTAGATGAAGACAACCTAGAAGAAGACAATTCTGTCCATCAGACGTGACCCCAGTGTGTTTAATGAAAAAAAGAAAGTACACACTGTGTAATTTTGGAGTACACGGCATGTACTTACCTTTTCCATACTCCGCTTTAAGCGGCCTCCAAACACCCTTACACGACCGTGTGTGTGGCCCCTATATGGACATCATACGAACTTCAGCAGAAAGGAAGTACACGACGTGTTCTTAAAAAATTTCCAGAAACTCCTCTTTACTCAAAAACTCTAGAAAAAGAAAAAAAATACCTGAAAAGAAGATCCGAGTTCTTACAAACTTCCCCCTTAAATAAATTCATCCCCGAATTTCCCTAGTGCGGTGTAGAAGAAGAAACCCTGAACAACTTCAGCCACTGTGCTCGCACATCGGCCTCCCTGTCCCATGTCTCGTCCTGTACCCGCCTGTGCTACCATAGAACTCATACCAGAGGAATAGACCAACCATAGAGAACCTTTTTAATATGATAAACAATCCGGATCAGATGATCCTCAAATGATGCATCCACATCAATCTCAACGTCCTTGGGTTGAAGGACATGAGATGGGTCTGAAAAGTAACGTAGAAGATGAGAAACCTGAAAAACGTCATGCATAGCCTGGTACCTCTGAGGTAACTGCAACCGATAGGAAACCAGCCAAACACTCTCCAACATCTCAAATGGTCCGATGTACCCTGGTGAAAGCTTACCCTATCTTCTAATCCTCCTATGCCCCAACCTCAGTGTGAAATGCAGGAAAACCTAATCCCCGACCTTGAACTCCAGAGGTTGTCTCCACTGATCAGCATAAGACTTCTGACAGGACTATGCAGTAGCCATCCTTTTCCGAATCAACTATATCTGCTCTATGGTCTCTTGAACAAGGCGAGGTCCCAACAAATCTGCCTCTCCTGCCTCCAGCCAATATAAGGGTGATTGGAATGTCCTGCCGTACAAAGCATTGTATAGTGCCATCTGAATATTCGCTTGAAAACTATTATTGTAGGAAAACTCCACAAGAGGTATATGCTTCTCCCAAGGTCCTCTAAAGTCCAGAATACATGCTTAGAGAATCTCCTCAAGCACCTGAATCGTACAATCGGTCTACCCATCTGCTGAGGATGGTAGGATGTACTCAAAAGCACCTGCATACCCAAATATTTTTGTAGCCCCTTCCAGACCTGAGAAGTAAAGCATGCATCCCTGTCTGAAATGATGGAGTGTGGAACTCCATGTAGACGTACAATATCACGGATGTACAACCTCCCCAAATCATCAACACTGAAGGAATCCTTGATCAGTAAGAAGTGAGCAACCTTCATAAGTATGTCAATGATGACCCATACAACATCATTCCCACAAGGTGGCCTCAGAAAACTGGTCACGAAGTCCATTGTGACATCTTTCCACTTCCACTCCAGCATGGGTAACTGATGAAAAAGACATGATGGTCGCTGATGCTCTGCTTTCACCTGCTGACAAGTGGAACACCTCAAGACAAAACCAAAAACATCTCTCTTCATACCTAGACACCAATACTGGCAGTGAAGATCACGATACATCTTTGTGACACCAGGATGAACTGCCCAAACCGAGGAATGAAAATCCCACATCAGCTCCTTGCGTATGTCTTCTGGCACCCATACGTGTCCCTAGAAACACAATATATCATCCTCTCCTATAGTCCATCCAAGGATAGGGTCCTCTCTTGACACACTTTCCCACATGACTAGGCCTTCAGAATCTGATAGCTGCCTCATTCATACCTGATCAAGAAGTGTAGTGGTAACAGCTTCAAAAGATAGAAGAGTTTGCCCCTGTCTGTTGTGCACCTCCAAATGCATCTCAGAGAATATATCCATAAGCTTCGACTCACTATTGGCCTCCTGAACTGCCTGTAACTGAGTCCTCCTACTCAACTCATCAGCCACAACATTGCCTTTCCCAGGTGTATAGGCAAGCTCAAAGTCAAAAGACTGGAGATACTCAACCCACCTACACTGTATCAGATTCAAATCACGTTGAGTGAATATGTACTTGAGACTTTTGTGGTCAGTGAAAACTAAAAAATTCTCTCCCAGAAGATAATGTCCTCAACAGCATAGGGAATGAACAACAACTTCCAATTCCAGATCGTGTGTTGGGTAGTTCCTCTCATGTGGCCTCAACTATAGAGACCCGTACACAACGACTCCACCTCCCTGCATAAGCACAGCTCCCAGCGCGATACCTGAAGCATCAGAGTAAAAAGTGTATCTATTTACCGACTCTGGAAGTTCTAGTATCGCTGCTGAAGTCAACGTCCCATTCATCTCCTGAAAGGCTGCCTCACAAGATTCTGAACATAAGAACTTTTCACCCTTCTTGGTTAGACCTATCAGCTGTGTTACTAAGAGTGAAAAGTCTTGTATGTTGCATCTGTATTATCTAGAAAGCCACAGAAAACTCCACACCTCAAATAAGTTCTTCGAATTCTTCTAGGAAACTAAAACTGTCACTTTATATGGGTCTACTGATACTCCTTTCTTGGAGATAACATGACCCAAGAAGTTAATCTGATTCATCCAAAAGTGATATTTTGAGAGCTTAGCATATAACTGATTCTCCCTCAGTGTACTCAAAATGATCTCAAGATGGGTAGCATGGTCGTGTCGAGTGTGAGAGTACACCAAGATATCATCCACAGAGACCACCACGAAAGAGTCTAAGTATGTATGGAACACTCAATTCATCAATGCCATGAAAACTGTAGGTGTGTTCGTGAGACCGAACGGCATAGACATATACCCGTATAGACCATACCTCCTCCTAAAGGATGTAAGAGGTATATCTGATGGTCTAACACACAACTAATGATAACCAACTCTCAAGTCGATCTTCAAGAACACTTAGGCTCCTCGAATCTAGTCAAAGAGATCATTAATTCTAGGGAAGGGATATCAGTTCTTGACCATCAACTGGTTCAACTTCTGATAATCCACACAAAGCCTGAGGGTACTGTCTGCCTTCTTTGCAAACAGAACAGGCAAACCCCAAGGAGAAGTACTGGGTCAGATGAAACCATTTTCCTACAACTCCTCCAACTACTTCTTGAGCTCCTGTAACTCTGGTGTATCCATCCTATAAGGAGGAATGGACACCGGTGCTACTCCTAACACGAGATCAATAGAAAATTCTACCTCACACTTTGGAGGCAAACCTGAAACGTCCTCGGGAAAGAAATCTCTGAAATGATCCACCACTAGAGGAAAGTCTAACTGTGATGTCCCCTGGTGATCTAGATAAATACTAGAAATCTGGGCTGTAACTGTCCCCAACCCATGATTCTCTAGACCCGCTCTACTCGCCCAGACGTCCCACTCGCCCTTATAAAGAAAATATCCACCCTCTGGTGATATGAAACTCACCCTACGGCAATAACAGTCGACGACTGCCTGGAAGGGAATTAGCCAGTACATTACGGCAAAGACATCATAGCCTGTCATCTCTAGGACATAAAGATCCCATAGAAAGTGATACCCATCCACCTCTAGGGGTAACTCCTTGCACTGACGTACACTAGCCATCCTAGTCCCCAACGGTGTTTCTAGAGTCAAAGTATTGGTAAAGGAAAAGATGTGGAGCCCAATGCTCTTTAAAATAGCAACAGAGATAAAGATATGATAATCCCCTGTATCGAATAGAAAAGAAGATAAAACTAAGGCTACTAAGATCGTACCTCGAACTGTAGAGGGTCCAGGATCCTGCTCCTGCTGGGTCTACTCCACTACAAAAACCTGACCAGTACCACGAACCTGCGACCCTACCTGACCGCTCTGAGCTGACCCACCCTGCTATCACTGAAAGACCGGTGACTGACCACCATGGACTCGACCTCCAACTCGGCCCGAACGGCTATAAGAACTATAGTTCCCAGACTGGTGAGAAACTGGTGGCACTGTTCCTGAACGAGGAGTCATGGATAAAACCCTATCACCAGCTGCTGGTGAGAAAACCTGACAGAAGCGCTGAAGGTGGCCCATATTGCCACAATATTGACACTCCACTAAGTCTCGCTGGCACTGCGACCTCGTATGCCTATCCCTACCACACTGGTAGCATACCACCTGGCTACCTGAAGATTTGTCTCGCTTCCTCGGATCACCATGCGTAGACTCTCTATAGTGCTTCCTGTTGTCTACTGGTGAAGCATTGAATCTAGAAGCGGAACCGCCCTGGCTCTCAGATCCATAATCATTCAGATTTCTCTCCACAACCAGTGCCTGGTTGATGATGGAAGCAATGGAAGTCATCCTGAAGATATTCACCTGCGAGCAGATCTCCAATCTGAGACCATCCTCAAACTTCCTTGCTAAGAACAATCCATCTCCTCCATGGAGGTGTGTGAAATGCTGAATCTCGGTGAAACAAGAGGAATAATCCATGAAAAAAAGAGTACCCTGCTCCAGACTCATATACTCTTGAGCTCGGTCGGCCCTCAGTGTCTCCAGATAAAAGTAGTCATAAAATACGCACTGAAACTCCTTCCACGCCATAACTTGCTGACAACCTGCTTGTGAGATCACATCCCACCACCTCTTGGTGGAGTCTCATAGAATATAGGTAGTGAGCTTGACCTTCCTTTCTGGAGGCATCTCCAAATGCTCGAAGATCTTTAGCTTGACTTCTAGCCATGACTCGGCAGCCTATGGTACTCCTTCCCCTAAGAAGATGGGAGGATGCTATTGCTCAAAAACCCATGTCAAGTCTGCCATAGATGTGGTATAAGGAGGATCTCCCTAGAAGGTCTGCATCAACCTCATAAATACCTCCCTAAACTGTGCATCAACATCTATGTCAGTTATAACGGCTGGTGCCAAAACTGGCACGACAAGAGGATTTGTGGGAAGCCCCTGATCAGCCATATCTGGTGTCTGATCACCCCTGGAAACCTGTGTACAACCAGAGGATTTCTCGATGCTATGAATCTACAAGGCCAAACACACACTTTAGATCAAATTATCAAGGATTGAAAACTGGAAGTGTAAGAAGGGAACATGGCAGAAAGATTTCAAATTTTACAAAACATGACTACACGGTGTGTATAAAGACTACACTACGTGTTCCCTTAAGTAATTTACATGGGCATGTACTTTTTCCAAAACTGGTTGTGTAACACCCAAAACACACAACATTTTATTCTAACACACGGCGTGTACCTGGATCCTCTTCCCCTGCCCGAGTCCTTCTGCATGGTTAAGCCACACGACTCTCCTAAGACAAAACTACATAACATGTTCAAGGTAGACACGGTGTGTACCGAACAAGCATCAACTGGCCCATGTTGTTTGTGACACGGCCTAACACATGGATGACACTACATGGCATGTTCCAAACAGACATGAGGTGTACGATAAAGGGCAACACCGACCTGTTTTGTTCGTGACACGACCAGGTACCTATATCAGACTACATGACATGTAAAATTTAGACACGACGTGTATGTGAAAAGGTAACACGACCCGTGTTTTTCGTGACACTGCCGGGACACCTATTTCATACTACACAACGTGCTAAACTAGTACACGGCGTGTTCCTAAAAGATTTTTCACAACCTTGTGTCCTTTCTCGCACAGTCAGTGACACATATATAGACTACACGATGTGTATTCATAAATTACACGCCGTGTATTCTGGGTTTTTTCGGACAGTATCCTCAGAACTACACCGGAGCCCAGAAAACATAGAAAAACAAGCATTAAGGTGCCAAATTCCGATCTGTGAGGGCCCATACTCCCCGCGAATCAAATCTTGTCATCTTATACATGTCATATAAAAGGGAAACAAGTCAATGATCCACCAATTTCCAATCCATGAGGGGCCGTAACACCTCAAGAACCAAATTTTGGCATCCATCTAAGAAAATCACTATACTAACAAGTTCCCTACAAAACAACAAGGATTCAATCAAATAATCTATCAAAAAAACATACATAATCTACCCAACATCTATCACAACAACATGAAATCTCTAATACATCCAAGATGGCATGGAAAGAATACATGTCATGTGATTTCTAACAAGTGCCTATATGATGCATGAGATGGAATACCCTTATCACATCGGGTTGCGACAGAAATAGAACCGCAATAAAAACAATGGTAACAACACAAAGCATGTGAATAACCCAATGGTGAAATAAAATCAACTGTAAAATTTTCAAACCAATAAAGTTGTAAAAAACGGGGTAGTATGGCTTTTCCCTGTACATGAGTTAGCTACTCCCGGGCACAACTTATTACCAATTACCAATTCTGTCTTATCCCTAACTAAGGCTCCAAACTGTAAGTCAAGAGAAAATAAACCCTTTGATACCACTTTGTAACGTCCTAGTTCTAGAAGCCACCCAGGGGCACCCCGTACCCGGTTGGTCATATAGCCTCAAGCACATTTCCCTGAACACCAGAGGCTGCTGACTAGCAGTGAGGGCCTTGGGTGTGATAAAGGGGAAACTATGCCCTCATTGGCAGAGTACACCGTGGAAGATAAACAAAACCAATAGAAGAAGCAATAAAAATTCATACAAGAGTAAACAACAGAAGACTAAAAGTGTAAACAAATGGAGCACATATATAAATTATGCATGATACATAAGTCTAGGAAAGTTTCCAAACAAGTCATAATGTTGGAATGAAATAGTACTAAACCAAAGTACAAGGAAACAAATAATAATATACTCATAATCACAAGCATAAGCTTGGTCCAATGCTCTCCAGCTCCACAACAATCAAGAACCTAAAGTAGAAGGGAGCTTTCCCTTATCTATACCTGCAACAATATAATCTGTTTGGGCCCAAAAGCATGACCCAAATAGGGTGTGAGACAAAATCCAAGTAGGAAACCACTCGAATATCTATTCCTAACAGTCAGTGAATATATGGCAGGTAAAAGTATAGAAAGCAGTAAATAGGAACGTACTTAGAAGCAAAAAACCACAGTTTCTAGCATATAATTTACAAACAAGTAAGCAGCCACTCAAGAAAGTAGAACAAACAGGTAACCCTATGGGTATTTCTCATATCCTAACCCCTATGGCTCAACCAACAAGTATCATCAACCCTCTGGGAGGCACACACAGTCTCACCCCTCTAGTTCCGCTAAAAAATAGACTCTTTGGGGAAGCACTCACTATCAATTCCCCCTATAGTCTCGTATCATACTAAAGGCGCTCTGGGGAAGCACTTAAAATCTCATTCCCCCTGTAGCCCATGTCGAGGAACTAAAGACACTCCGAGGAAGCACTCAAAGTCAATTCCCCATGTGGTCTCGTATCGTATTATAAAGACACTCTGTAGAAGCCATTATGTCCATTCTCTCAATGGTTTACTACACTGGGTTCTCATATCCCTATGTAAAGTCAGCAAGTATCGCATCGTGTAACGGCCCAAGTAACCTCAAGAAATAATTGGCTAGCATTCTATAGCATCTCAGCATGTTAGAAAAAGAACACTCCATCCTACAACACTAGGCATGGAACTGGAAATATCCTAACAGGTAAAACTAGACCAAACGGTCATAAACAGTCAAAACATGCATGGGAAAAACATCCAAAGCATAGTAAATTAACCTATTCACAAACAATAACCTCTACTCAGGCATATAAGCAAAGTAGAAAAACAACAAGGGTAAAACAGTAAACACACAATACCCCGTTCAAGGGTATTGGTGGAATTTTCACATAAATACTCAAAGACGTCCTACAGAAAGGCACAAACCACTTACCTTGATGTTAGGAGATCAATATACTTGAACCATGGGGCTTGAATCACCTTAGAACATAAAAGATCTAAAAAAAACGTCTAAAACGTTCAACCCACGATAATTTGGAAAAGAGACGAAAATGGAAAATGAAGCTCTAGGAGGAAGAAGGGCTTACCGTTGTGGTTCCAACGCAATCAACAACGGTCGATTCGGAGAGCGGACGAAGGCTTGGGGGTTCATTGAAGATCTGCGACCATACAGACTCTCCTGGACCAAGAACACCTAGAGGAAGACGGTTCTGTCCGTCAGATGCGATCCCGGTGTGTTTAATGAAAAAAATGAAAGTATATGGCATGTACTTTTGGATTAAACAACATGTACTCTCATTTTCTGTGATCCGCTTTAAGTATCCTCCAAACACCCTTACACAGCCATGTGTGTGGACCCTACACAGCCAGCACACGACCTTCAGCGGCAAGGAAGTACACGACATGTACTTCAAAAATTTCCAGAAACTCCTCTTTACTCAAAAGCTCTGGAAAAAGAAAAAAAATACCTAAAAAGAAGATCTGGGTTCTTACAAGCACTCATGTTCATGTAAGAAAAACACATGCATCATTTTATATTGCCATACCACCTCAAATAATCTTCACATTGTTATATTTATTCATTAGTGATATTTTCTTTAAAAAAATAGTTTCAAACACACTGAAACATGAATACATAGTGATTTGTAGGGTGCTCAAGGGTGGGATTAATGTTATAATCCTCAAAGAAACCATCCTTTTCGTGCATGCTAAGTTATAATGGGAGGTGTTGGAGAAATGTACCTTATGGGGGAACACATGCATGGTAATTATATAGGTGATCAAGTTTCTTCAGAAGGTCGTGTTTCTTCATTTTGGACTGAGATTGGGCCCATCATAGATTCTCTTAGGATCCATTCTCTTTGGATCATCGGTAGAGGTGAAGTATCAATTTGGCATCACAACTAGAGTGGGGAGATCTTTGGTTACCCATTCTACCCAGCCACTAATATTTCTTTCAAGGACGCCTGCCAGTACCCGGTGTTTATCAAGACCATCCTGAACTACCCCCAATATGATCTGTGTAACCATAGAGAGCTCTCCCCAGAACTGGATAGGTGTGTTTTTACTCCTTCCTCTTCTGTCCAATTCACGATGTGGGACTATCATCGGAATAACTTTATATAGGATCATGGGTAGGTATGGAATGATATCCATTTAGTCCAAGAGTATACCCACCAAGTTTAACTTCCTTGTATGGAGAATCAGAAATAGATCTCTTCGCATAGATGATAATTTTATGTGTTGTGGTATTTTCTTGTTTTCTATATGGGTTTTTTGTAAGCTTTATAAGGTGGAGAGCTCGAGCCACATGTTTTCTGAAAGTGAGTGAGGTTATGAAGTTTGGGGATTTTTCAGAGAATTTACTACTATCTCCACTTTGATCATGGATGGTCATCCATTCTTTGATCAGTGGTATCATGGTTTGGGTGATGGATGTTTAGAGAGGTATGCCCATACCATAATCTTGAAAGAAGGGTGATGGTGCATGTGTTAAGCGCATAATAAGTGGATCCATGATGGGGTAGTCATGACTGGTTGACTGATTATATTCAGGGTTAAAAGTCTACTCATCCACTTGGGCAGGGCTCTGGATAACTAGATAGAGGCTCCCTCCTTACAGTGAGGCCTGGAAATCAGGGAAACAAAAACAGAATCTATGATACTTCACAACACCCTTCATGGAATGGACAAGATTCCTTGGTCTATTATTTACACCATTAGAAACCGTCATGCCTTTTGGGGTATAATATCAAGGTATCTCATACCATGCGGGGGGGGGGGGACAAGGTGGAAGACTTCTTAGCCTAAATGGACATTCTTGGTATAGAATGCTTAGTATTTCATGATATTCATAGCTTGAAGGAAAAAGGGGTTAATATTATCATAGGTTATGCCCTTAGTCTCCACTATTTTAGACCCCCTTAGTCTCTTCCTTTCTTTTGGTTTCTTTTTTCAACCATTTCTACCTTGTATCTTCTATTTCCTTTGAATAAAAATTTACATGACGACGATGATGATTGACATAATTTGTCACAAGTTCACTCATGTAAAAGTTTATACCTATTTTCGTAAGGCTATATCATGTGTAATAATAATCTATAGTTGGATATGATAAATGTAGTGATCATACAGTGCATACACATTTGATCAACAACCATGGTTATATCCGTATGTTTTTAATAAAGTAATAGTAACACACATGATCTCATCCCACATAAAACTTCATCATGGAAAAGATCCACTATATATTACTTCCTATTTCAAAGACTCAAAATATGTAAGTATCTTGAGGTTTTATCCTAAAACCACACCACACACATGGTCTTGATGGGTCGTGCCTCCATGCACTGACCGACCTTCCCAAGCGCACTCCCTGTGGGCACTATGAAATCTCAATACTACCTGCGCATTTATATTCCTACTTACACCATTCCTATCCATGTTGGTTGGATCTCCTAAGTGGTTGAGCCTAGGTCCCTTATGTGTGGGATTGGGTTATCCATCATGGCTTTAATGGTTGGAAATTTGTTTAATAAAGGACCAATTAAAAATGTTTCTTAGATTCTATTCTAAGTATAGAATAATGTCAATCCTTTTAAAACTATGAACTCCAAACCACTTATGTTTATTATCTTCTCAATATCATGTTATTAAAATTTATTCCGGAAAAAATATAAATATTTTTTCATAGCCTTCATTCTTCTTTGAATTCTTCTTCAAAAATCCTTAGAGACTTCTTTACTACTCATCATGTAAAAATAAATTATCTTTACATTCCATTATATTAATTCCTCATGAAAATAAATATTTTCATTATCATATTTACTTGTAGTAAACATTTTATTAGTTATAAAACTATATTAAATTATCCCTTTGAACTTAATACAAGTTCATCAATCATTAGAGTTAAACCCATATCATCCCAAAGATAATATATGATCTTTGAATTTCTGGAGGATGGAACTTCTTCATACATCACACATTACCAATCTTGATAACACAAATAAATACTCCCAAGATATTATTTTACTTTAATATACATTCACACGAAGGGTTTAATCTATAAACGACTTATTGACAAAAAATACAATACCAACACAAAGTAAGATCATCTTTTTTTGTTCTTACTGAACAGATTGTTGATGCGCAAAACCCCACAAATGGTTATTGATTCCAAATATAATCCACATTATATAAAATATATAAACACACTTGATGGTCCTTATTTTATTTTCATAGGTATTCTAGTTCCCCTAATATTTAAGTAAGATATATGTAAAGTGATTTTTTATGTATATCTCTTATCAATGTATTTAAAAATGAAGTAATGAACTCCCATTTATAGAACTATGGTCTAAAAATATTTTGGAGTTTTTAAAAAATAAAATACTTGTATATATTTGAGTGTGGGTCATTTCTTAGAAAAGTTTCATTAATGATTCATTGAATGGAATTCATAAATAATTTTTTTTAAAAGTGAATAAGTGGTTACACTTTATTTTGATTTTTTGTGATAGATGATGATGAACTTGAAATGCCTATTGGTTTAATTAATAATTTTATTATATATTGGTATTTTTATTTTATATTAGTGTATAGTAAATTTAAAGTGTCTTTGATGATTTAAAATCCCCCATATAAAAATGTGTTAAATGATTAGTCATATTTTAATTTAATTGAATATGTAATTTATAGGTCAATTTTGTGGGTTAGTTTATTTTAAATTGACCACGTGTGAATCATAAGGAATATATAAATGTTGTTTTAGAATTTAAAAATAATTAATATGAGTTTAAAATGGCAATAATTGAGGTTTATAATGGGTTGTGTAGCTTAAAATTATCTTTTTGATTAGGATAAACTTTTAATTAATGGAGGATTTTTTAAGGTGCTATAACATTTACTTTGTTTCCAAGAATGAAACCGGGTGTTTTGGTGTGATTTTTTTGGGTTTGATTATTTGAGGGAAATTAAAATTGGGATAGTTTTATTTTTATTATCAATGTGGGTAATATTTTAGTTATAGGTTGTTGTTTTGTAAAGGGTTCACCTTCCTTGAATTTTAGAGTTCCATGTTTTATATAATTAGGTGGGGTGATGGTTTCATACATGGTGAAAGTGATTATTGGGATAATGGAGAAGTTGACATTTTTTGGATTCAATAGATCATTAAAAATGTATCTGATGATGAATTCCATGACCACTAATATTTTTACAAAGAATATTGATTTTTTTAAGCCAAAAGTGGATATTTTCACATTAATTTTTAATTAGTTTAAATAAAAAGGATACATATTACCTTTGTCTTGTGCCATTTCTTCATTTATGGTATTGATCATTAAAACCTAATTTATGTATCATGATTTCATCATGAGGACCAAAATTAGAGTCCCTCTAGTGGTGATCTTCATCTTCTCCTTTAATCTTCTACCAATGTTGATAAAAAAACCAAGTGTTATCATAACTGATTGACCATATTTCATTTTTAATCATGATTACTTCATGTTACTTTGGGATTAAAGGAATATCTATTATTCTAATTGGTCTCCAGAGGAAGGGATGAGGTGGAGGAAATAGAGAGGAATGTTTTTCACAATGATTAACCTTTTATAAAATGAGAAAATAGTCTATCTATAGACCTAGGGTTAGGGTTTAATATTTAATTAATTGAAAAAAATCCCTTTAATAATATATTTAACCCAAAATAATCCCCAAACATGTAATAAAATAATAATAATATTTTATTTCACAACATGCATTAACCAAAATAGTGATAAATATTTATTTTACAATCTAGAAAATAGATACTCATCACTGAACAAAATATGGTCCACTCATCCTCCTCAAAATTATTGAATAATTCAATAAATATTAATAATTAAATAATTAAATTAATATTACATTCATATAATAGTGAATTAATATTCATTTAATATTCATGTAATGAAATAATGTATTTATTAATTTATAAAAAAATATTTATAACCTTATGAATAATAAGAGATAAATAAGTATTATGTATTCACATAATTAAGCAATTACCTTATGGATAAATATTTATTTAATATTTGAAATCATTTAATAAATCATGATTAAATATTAATTCTCATTCTAGAGAATGATATTTATTCCAACCATTAAATATAAATAATATTTTACTGATATCAACAGAAACACTGTGTGTGTGATCCATTAGGCCTCTTCCTTAGTGAAATCAGGTGGGTTGCCTAAAATAAAATATTAGTATATAAAAATGGGCCATGAAACCCAAAAAGGAAGAAGATATGCCATAATGACAACAATAACATATGAATTCTCACTATGTAATATAATTCATTTTTCTCGATTTCTTATCAAGAAGGTTGGACACTTATGTCATTAACCTATATGGTTGATAAGTATTTCTTTGACTATCTAAAATTATATTAACCATTACCATGAAATTTAATGTGATTGACCCATTTCAATAAAAGGTCCAAGATATCTCCTTCTATAAATATAAAATTGATAAATCCTTCATTGACTTATCCATTATTAACATATCATTTATGAGATACCCAACATACCCAACAATTCCACAATCATATGTCATCAAAGTTTATGAAAATACATAAAAGTGAATGATTAATGAAATGAATTAATAATAACATTAAAGTCTAAATATCATTAAACATGTTCACATAAAGTAATATCCAATGACAGATAAATATTTAGATTTTATACAGACATGTATTTTATCATAATCTCCTATCTTGGAGATTACCAAGTGTTGACTTCATGAGATGAAGTCTCATATACTTATGATTACGTGCACCTTATAGTCAAAATATTATATTCTCAATCATATAAATTTAGATTATTATAGAATAATATTTAAGAATATAGTCCAATAATTTAAAGGTTCTCATCATTTTGAGGAATTGCTATGAAATTTTCGATAAGACAGACACTATAGGACATTATTATATTAAAGTCATGTAGAAAAATAAATGATATATAATTATATATTTTTATTAATACTAACTTCTTTAAATATAAATAAAATATCAAATAAAAAAATTTGGTTCTAGTAAACCAAATTCAATAGACTCCCACTTGGACCAAATCCAACTACTAAGAAATTTTAGTCTACTAGATATCACATGATGATTATGTTTATTTTAAAGTAAGTATTTAGTTAATAGTTTTACTATATTGTTTTTCATGGAAACTTCTCACTATGACATAACTTATATGAGAAATTCTCTCAAGAGATGATATTTTTAGTGTATGTTCTTCATACATTGATGTGACCTTGGATCCCTTGCAAGACACACCATTGTAGTATTACCAAAATAGAGTGAGATATGGTTTAAAATTCTAGACACCACATTAAGATCTTAGATGAAGTTTCATATCCAAACCTCTTCTTTAGGTATCTCAAAATACGTAATGTACTCATACTCTACTGTAGAATCGATTCCCATGACTTACTTTGAGATCTTCTAACGCATAACACCTCCATTAAGAGAAAGGATGTATCTTCAATGCGATTTTAGATCATCTTGATATATTTGTAAACTATCATCTGCAGATCCGTTTATGACTAGTTCCTTATCTCCTCTATATTCTAGAAACATATCCTTCAGACACCCCAGATACTTAAGGACAATATTGACTACCATCCAATAGTGGTTAAATGGGTTAGCTTGATATATTCCTACTGTTCTTAAGGATTATAAAACATATAACCTAGTACATATATAATATATATGAGTGACCTAATCACTAAAGAATATGGATTAATTTCCATCCTTTATCTCTCCTAATGTCTATGAGGACACATTTTCTTAGAAAGATGGTTTCCATGTGATATTGGAAAAAAATATCCTTTTGGATTATTCCATACATAATATCTTTAGTATCTTATAAATTTATACACTTTGACTTATTTTAAGAATCCTCTTAGATCTATCATGATGGATCTTGATCCCAATAATATATGATGCTTTACCAAGTTATTCATAGAGAATTATGTATTCAATTAGGATTTAATGGACTACAGGATTGGTATTTTATTTCAAATAACTAGTATATAATAAACATAAAATATTGGGAAAATTACCACACTCCCACTAAACCACTTATAGACACATTGATCACATTTATTCTTTATGAAATTATATTTCATTATAGCTGAATCAAATCAAAATGTTCCATGACTTGGATGATTTAATTAATCTATAAATGAATATATGAAACTTTCATACCATATTATAATCCTTTGGAGTCACAAACCCTTATGGTTGGGTCATATTGAAAATTTCTTGAAGGTTCCCATTAAGGAAATCTATTTTGACATCTATATTCCAAAATTCATAATAATTATAGGATGTTGTAACCAGTATAATTATAAATGATTTTAATATATAAACTAGTGGAAAGGTTTCATCATACTCTATACCTTAACACTGTTTAAACCATTTCACAACTAGTCATTCCTTATAGGTATTTAATTATCCATCCATGTCCAGTTTCATTTTAAATACCCATTTATAACTAATGGTATTTACATATACTAGGGGGTCTATCAAAACCTAGATTTGGTTTTGATAAATGGAATCCACTTTAGAATTCATGGATTCTTTCTATTTAGTAGTTATTGTGTACTTTCTTCTTCCTTATAGGCTATAGTGTCATTATTATCAGCTAATAATGATTCAAAATCCTCATTGACTAGAAAAAAACATAATTTTTGTTCTCTAAACTCTCTTATACATCTATTGAGTACTTGTGTCTCCATAACATCAGTAGTTTTTGTGTACTTGCTTATTCTTTATAGGCTACAGTATTATTATTATCAACTAATAACAATTAAACATCCTCAGTGACTAGAAAACCATATCGACTTGGTTCTCTAAACTCTCTTATAATTATATTAAGTACTTGCGTCTCCAGAACATCCTATTTCATGGGGAATTATGGAATCTTGTTACTATGTCGACTCTTATGTATCTTGATCCTGGACTTCAATGATGTCTATCTAACTCCCGCTATCTTCTTTAGATATGTGATCCTTTTTAAGAAATATAGGTTTCTTTTTAAGAAAAAATTTCTTATCTAAAGGAATGTATAACTAATATCCACTGATTTCCTTAGGATATTCTATAAAGAAACACACAATTCTCCAAGGTGAGTGTTTTTTTTAAAAAAATAGACTTAATAAGAACTTTGCAACCACACACTCATAAATTTTACATTGTATATTTATTTACTCACCAATATTCATATGGAATACCATTTGTCTCCTTAGTTGTAACTTGGTTTTATACGTGTGATGTTTTCTATAATGTGTACCCCTAAAAGGATAATAGAATATTCACATGACTCATCATTGATCTTAGCATCTCTAACAATGTGTGATTCTTTCTTTCACTAATACTATTCCATCATGGTTTATAAGGAATATTGAGTTTAGATAAAATCTGAAACTCCCATAAATAATCAATTAAGTCTTGATTAAGATATTATACACCAAATTATAAGCATAGTTTTTTAATCCTCTTATCAGGATGGTTTTCAACATCATTCTTGTATTCTTTTAAATTTTTAAAAGAATATAACTTATACCTCATCATGCAGAAATATCCATATTTACTAAAACCGTCAATATAATTTATAAAATATGAGTAACCAACCCTTTCTTAAATTGTAAATGGTCAATACACATTGGTATGAACTAACTCAAGAATCCCTATAGCCCTTTCAATTTTCTACCAAATTGATATCTGGTCATTTTTCCTTGTAAACATACATGCCATACACCAAGTGGTTTTAGTTAAAGTTAATTCAAATATCCATCATGGTGTAATATGGTCAAATTATTTTCATTTACATTACCTATCTAGTTATTCCAAAGTTAGGTGTGGTATGAGTCATGTGAACTATTTTCCTTATCTATTGGAATTACTTGGTTAATGTAATACAAAACATAAAGACCATTATTTAAATATTCATTATCATAAAAAATACTTTCTCAATAAAATAATTAATGATTATTCCCATATTTTAGAATAAATTAGTCTGTATTAAATTTTTACATAGAAATAATGATTTTGATAAATAACTACACATAATAAAAATATTTTAAAACTAATATCTTTTGAGTCATTAATGTGAGGTGGTAATATAAAATAGACATAACAAAAACTCTATATATGTTTGTTTCTTGTAATTCCACCTAACTATGAGTAATATTAAAATATAATTGATTTTTGTATTTTAATAAATATGTGGGAACTAAATTTTTTATCTAATACTCATTTTGTAGAAACAAATAGATTTCACTTCACAACAAAAACACTTGAAACTCCCCCTTACTTCTTATTATGGGTGCATTTTTTCTTCCAGTGGCCCTTGTTGATACATGTAAAATAAATAAAATCATTTTCCCTTACTTTCCCCTCAATCATACTCTTCTTAAAATAGGGTTTTAAAGTATATTTATACTTAGGGTTAGTCTTATATCTCTTTACTTGACATTTCCACTTATTAAATATAAATAAAGAAGGATTTTCATGATTAATATCCTTGTAAATTTGGAAAAGTAGATTGAGGTGATCTGGGAGTGTCTTCTATATGTTATTAGTATTAACATTTATAAAAAAAGTTAGAGAAGTTATAAGGGAGTGATGAAAGAATCATATCAGTGGGAAATTCACTAGGTATCTTAAACCATAAAACCTATTAAATCTTAATGTAACAAATAAGTTTGACTACATGAGGCCCAACTATCACACCTTCTCTATGATTACTCATGAAGATTACCTTGGAGATCTCATACCATTCCTGTCTGGTTCTCTCCCAAAAGAGATCATAAACATGTTGGAGCATGCTATAAGAATCCATGTTCTCATATAACTTATTGATTCCACTAGATATGGATGAAATAATTAAAAACTAAAAACATAGAACATATTTTAGGTGATTTTCATAGATAGTGAACTCCTTATCACTTTCACTGTTAGTAGGAAGATCCAGAATTGAGGATTCTATCACATAAGACTTTATTTTATGGACCAGAACAACCTGTAAGCATCTAAACCATTCTTAAAAGTTACTTTTAGTATGGATATGGACTTTATACAGAATTTATCAAAAGGATAACTTGGTTGATTTACTTTTTATTATTATAGAATAATATAAAAATATATTATTAGTACTTTAATTGATCACAAATTATATGAGACACAATAATTTTAATTTTATTAAGTCTCCCACTATTTTATAAAGTCTCAATATCCCTCATAATGGAACTCATAATATCCAATCACATGGAAATTATAGTGTAAATAATCTATATTTACTTTCTTTAAACCCAAAAAGTCCATAGAAATTATAAGAAGATATTTTAGGTAGGAAATCTTGCTAAATGAGGGCTTACAGAACTCGTTGCATTGAGTGGAATCCCCAATCCAAAAATCCTGATTTAGTTTTCTTAAACACTCAACTCTAAATTTGTATTGAATATAGAAATTATATTAAATCTAATATAAGTTTGGTTAATTCAACCCACCATATTGTTTTTGATTCCTCGATAATTAAAAGTTCCCTTGACAAATGCCTAAATTGGCACTTTAATATTGGTTACATCTTAACTCAGATAATGGAAGGTGTAATGAATTAATATTAACATGAAGAATTTTTTATTATGTGTATACTTTTATATTTTATCCATTTACATGTTTCGTTAATATTATGTTGATTTTACTTAAGTGATTAACCATGGAATGATAAAATATTATGTTGACTTTGTCACGACCCGTCCTCGGGGCCCGTGTCGTGACTACCCCAAGCTCGCCTTCCATAGGCCAGGCACTGGAGACTATCACCAAATGCATAAATTCCGATAACTGGGAAGGCATTGCCTTTATAAAAGTAAACAAAACACCACAGAGTACAAGCGGAAGTAAAACACTAAGTACACAAGAAAGTGCTGAAAAGTAAATGGGCCAGAATACAAACCCAACTGAAAGTACAACTATAACTGAACAAAAGTACAACAGAAAAAGACAACAGCTGGAAGAATGGAAGCGGCTCCGGGGTCGTCCTCCTTGGATCCTACCTGAAGGGTAGGTACAGATGGCGCAGCTCCTAGATCGTCCACTACGGATCCTACCTGAAGGGTAGGTACAGATAGCCTTCACGACGCTCTCGCCCGTCAACCTCCTCCGTGTGTCGTCTCATCGTGTAGTCCACCTCCGGAAAATGACTCGTCGTGTGGTCCACCTCTGGGTACTGACTCGTCGTGTGGTCCACCTCCGGGTACCGTCCAGTCCACGAACACTTGGCCTCCGTCAGTACTGCCCGTCGTCTGCAACCAACACAACGAGGTGCGGGCATAGCCCGTGCAGGGGTGAGTATAACGATACTCAGTAGGGACCCCGAGACCCTCAAGGTCTCACTAAAACCAACAAGGATAACCACAAAGAAGATCTCAACAGATAACCTTTACTTAGGTATATGACCATACATATACCTAAGTTATCAAGTAACCCATCTCAATCATGAGTAAACAAAAAGATTATGAAATCAACGGATAACCACTACCCAGGTATATGCCCATACATATACCTAAGTTATCAAGTGACCCATCTCAATCATGAGGTAAACAAAAAGGTCGTAGACTCAGCTCAAACCAGGATTTTCATTATCTAAACCATAACTACTGAAGAGCCCCATCTCTGGAGTGTACAGTGGTCCTGTCACGACTCTGAGGTACTGCTCACTAACCTAAGACTGCTGAGGTACTCCTACTGTCGAGTACCGTGGGTCAGCCACCGAAACACAGTAGTACTTCCCACCGGGGTATGCCACCCAAACACAGTAGTGCACACCCCCTAATAGCCTGTAGAGGTACTCTCCAGACGAGTACCACGGGTCTTCACTGTCACATAGTAGTGCTCCGTCCTCCATGGGTCTGCACCCAAACAAAGTAGGGCTCCGACACTGGGCTAGTCGACTCACTCCAAGTCGAGTCGGTCAAGCAGTCGTTAGGTCTCAGCCGGCTACACGGTATCCGTACTCCACAGGCTCGTCTCCGGGAGGGTCCTCTCCACGAGCTACTGGTCGATACTCCAAGTATCTCAAATTCCAACTAATAAGTATCTCAAAGGACCACCTCATCATATGGGTCTCAATGCAACAGACGACGCGTCAATCGGACGCCCGGTCTGTGAGTTATTAGCCTTTTCGTCCCAGGGGCCCGATTGATTTCGTGTGCGAACCAACCCGGCCGTATCTCAACTGTACCCCAAACTATCATTGGGTATACTTATAGGGACCATTTCTCAACGTGATCACCAACGCCGCTGATGGTTCGCCAAACAGACGTCCAGTCTGAAAGTTATCAGCTTTTCCGTTCGAGGGGCCCGGTTGGATTTCGAGTACAATCCAACCCGGCCACTATCCAACTGCAACCAAAACTCATGAGAAGTATGGAAAAAGTTCCGTCTCATCAAGAGAAATCCAAAAAGGTCGACGGTACGTCAATCGGACGTCCAGATCTCAAGAAATAAGTGTTTCTGCTTCGAGGGCCCGGTTGGTTTCGTATCCGAACCAACCCAACCGTACTCAAAGTTCTCCTAAACTTTGAGTGTAATATATCAAAACGACCGTCTCGATCCAAGTATTTCTATACAACTGACGGTGCGTCGATCAGAGATCCGTAGCCCATGATATGGTCAAAAGATCAAAAAAGGTCCGTAAGTGGGGGTTTCGGGCCCGGACCGATCCGGCCCGAGACCCCCTGGTTCGGCCCGAACCGGGTCGACCCAACCCGGGTCTGGGCCCAGCCCGGCTGGCGCGGCCTGGCGCGCTGGCCCGACCAGGTGGCTCGGCCAAAACGACTGAGCATATGTGCAAGGGGGGCGCCACCCCCCCCTTGAATGAACCGCGACCCCGCATGGGGGCCACCCTTTGTCAACGGACGCGGCTGAGTGCCGCGGCGGCCCTCCCCAGTGGCGCGCCGGGCGTCGCCACCTCCTGGCGGCCTGCTGGTTCCGGCCGCCTCCTCCGGCCACCGGCGCCGCCGTGCTAGCGAGGCGCGCCGGCGAAGTCTTCCGCGGACCACCGGACGCGCTCCGGTGGTCCGTTTTGCTTGCCGCCTTTGCCGACGGTCCTCCCGGGACCCGACCTTCACTGCAGAGGCTTCAAATTTACCTTACGGTCCCATTTTTGATCTCTCATTAATCCGCACACAACAATCAACCAGCGGAGTCTTCAATCGCCTCCGCGGCCCTGACTCTGACCGCGGTTTCGTTCGGCCTCAATGGCGCGGCGCGACGACGCCACACATCCTTTCCGTATTTCCCATGATTCCGTGTGGTGGCATTGCACCGCTCCGCCTTCGTTCGAGCCGAAACATAATCAACAACAAGGGGGAGGAGGGTCGGCCGTGTTTGTGCGGTCCGACCTCCTCCCGTTATAATGATAGCAAGCGGCCATCAAATAGAAGTCGATGTAAAACAAAGAAATAATTCACGGGAAAAAACAATAAACCTCAACATCAACCCGCATGAACGAATGATCTGCAGATCAACCTGGAAATGGTTGGTCCGCGCTCGTCGTTCTTTTCTCAGAAGATAAGAGAACACCAAATAAATTCCCCTACCTCAAAGAAAAATTTGAATGAAGGTTCATCGTGGAATTGCACGTCGCTCTCCGTCGAGTCGCGGAAGTCAAACGTCACGGTAGAACGACGTTGTGAAGAAGGAATAGAGAGTGATGACGGTCGTTGGTGTTCGTCGCTTCCGTCATTGTAGAAGTGCACCTGAAGAAGAATCGACGTCTCCTCTCTTGTCGCATGAATAGAGGATAGAGGGTGCATCGTCATTCTTCATGGAAGGGTGTGTCATTCCCAACCAGAGCTTTCGGTGTTCTTCAACGATGGAGGAAAACCCCTCTTCCTTCACAAAGCTCTCTCTCAAGAGGGTTCTCCCCACTAAACAAATTCCAACCTTATTAAAATAAGAATCCACCTTATTTTAATTAATCTTCCAAGCCATTCAAAATTTTAATAACTTAATTCATTAATTGTGTAGGTTTCATTAATTAAAAAAGGAGTTTGGAAAAAGTTTAAAGTGAAAGAGGAAGGGGGAAGAGGAAGAGTCACATAAGTTAAAGTGGAGTTACAAAATTAAAGAGGGAAGTGAGTTATGGGAGGTCAAGGGGGTTATGGGAAGATCAAGGGGGGTTAGGGTCTCATCTGGGCCCCACCTCCCACATATCCACACATTGGAAGTTGGGTGGTTGTGGGTCCCACCAACAACTTCCCATGGTAGAATTTAACTCCCTTGGTTAACAAAAATAGAATTGTTCACAATTTTATTTATTTCTTCCTTAAACCCCAAAATTTAACTTCTTATCCCAAGAAAACGCACCTACGGTAAAAGTCCTCTTAAGAAAATACTGGTGTTGTGAGTTCATCGGTGTCCTCAGATTTCGATTCCGAGTACCGGTTCAAAAGAGAGAAAAACTCACTCGTTCGTTCACTGAACGTACCCGAGCTAAACTTCGGAAGTTGATTCCAGGCACACCGGGCCTCGGAATCAGGCACCGTCAAAAACTGCGTTATTGTAAAATCCCAAAGAAAATTAAGAAAAAAATTTCCCTTGAATTTTACGGGTCTTTACATTACTCCCACCTCAGGGATTTACATCCTCGTAAATCTTTAACACAAACTAGGGATACAAAAGCAGTATTGAGCACGCATCTGAGCCTACCGCTCTCATGTGCTCACCTGGAGGTTCCCGTACTGCCAGTGAAAGCGCACCCAAGTACTTGACCTTCCTTGTAGGATCCGCTCTTATCGATCCTCGATCCCTACTGGAACCTCTGCAAAAGTCACCTCTTCACCAATGTCCAGCTCTTCATGGTCGATGATATGCGAAGGGTCGTGCTCGTATCTCCTCAGTTGAGATACATGGAAGTCGTCGTGCACCTGGTACAATTGAGGTGGATGGGTCAAGATGTAAACCACCTCGCCTACCCTGCTGAGGACCTAGAGAGGTCCGTTGAATCTCGGAGATAACTTGTCGCCTCAGCCACATCTCCGTAAACCTCGTCGAGGTGAGACTCGTATAAGGACGTGATTGTCATCATCGAACTCTAGAGGTATTAAATTCCTGTTAGAACTGAAACTCAAAACGACTGTTTCCACGAGGGTAAGGTTGAACGACTCAAGAGTGATCGGTCTCACCCTCCTGTGCATGAGTTTATCCTGTGCTGCCTGGGGTTTCCTTTTCTCCGACCAAGGAAAACCCAACCCAAAGTCGTAGTTAAACCACAACCTTTTTGTCTAATACCGTCAATTTGTGTATGAACTGTGATTGCCCAGTCCATACTCAAACCAACGTCGTAAGGCCTCGACGCTGCCACCAAGAGATTCCAACCGAAACTCTCACCTCGAGGGTCTGACCACACCGTCGGCGTAAGTGTGATTATCGAGTCTTCTCCCAAGGTATCTCCAGACGTGAGGGTCAAGTATACAGCTTACCGGAAACTCTAGGTCTGGGATAAGATTCGTGGAAGGAAGTAATGATTCGTATCAACGTCTGTTACTACGACAGCTATTAGTGGACATAGACTGTACCTCAAATCATTCTTAGATCCATTGGGTCACTCTCCCTGACCGCATGCAGCTACTCTCTTCCCCTGCCCTCTAGCTCCCTGAGCCTGGCGGGGACAACTAAGGCAGGTGGTTGTAGCATGTTAAAACTTACACCACCTCATGCTGCTCTCCTAGATCTGCCTCCACGTCTGCTGCTTCGCAGACTCATATCTCCTTTAAGATTCCTCTTATTGAAATATTTAACACGCCTGAGTATCTAAGACTGGCACCGGTTTCCCGTTTCTTACTACACTGTGCAGTCTTCATCCGCTCCTAGATGATCTGCACCTTCTTTGCCTACGATCTGAAAGAGCTGCTAAAATTTCTCCTTTGCTGAAAAGAGAAACTCGGTCTCATCCCCTGGATGAACCACACCCATTGACTAATACAGTCAATCCTGACATGAATGATGTATTCATTCCATGGATGACGTCGTAAGGCCTCAACGTTACTACCAAGAGATCCAACTGTCACTCTCACCTCTAAGGGTCGAGTCACACTGTCGGCATCAATGTGAGGTCACTGGGTCTCCTTCAGTAGAAATCTCGAAAGTGAGGGTCAAGTCAATAGTTTTAACCAGGACCACTCAGTATCAACCAAACCAAAAGGACATGAAAGAAAACATCACAAAGAAAAGTGTCTTTTTATTATTGCAGCTCATAGTACAAAGACACAAATACAACAACAATATGGAACTAGAAGTACAAGGGACATATCCACTAGTTCCGATCCTATCCACCTACTCCCGGAGCTCTACTGCCTTGTCCACTGTCCGACTGTTGGTCAAGCACCCGCCGCTGCTTCTGCCTCGGTGGCTTCTCCAACGCCTGCAGATCGACTGTGCGGGGGGTCAGACAGTCACGTGCCAGGTGACCCTTCCTGCCGCATTCATAACACTTCCTGCTCCTCGTACGGCTGGCTCTGGTCCTCTTGGACCTCTGCATCATCTGTCTACTACCCACAGATGACTCGGATACTGATCAAAAATCTTGCGGAAAAGGCAGCATCTCCTGTACACGCTCGGGGTGTAGATAAACTGGAACAAACTCTACCCTGAGGAAGGCATCGAAGTATTCCCATGTGAAGGTCATCCCGTCGCAAAACTGGAACAAGTGGCTCCACCAACTGTCTACTGCTGCCTGAAGAAGGCTGGAAGCAAAGATCACCATGAAGTCTGCTGGCATCTCCACTAGCCTGAAGACTCTCACCACAGCCTCCAGCCAATCCTCAGCTGCCTGTGGGTCCGTCTCTCCCCAGAACCTGGGTGGCCTCTGGTGCTAGAACTCGTGAAGCGTGCTCAAGTGGCGTGCATCGCCTACTGCTGGGGTTTGTGGAATCAGTGGTCCAACGTATGGTAGTACCGTTGGTGCCTCTGCTGGTGCCCCAACTGCAAGAGGGCCCTGTACCGAAGCCTCGTCGCTCGGCAGGCTGTTAGTAAGCACATCCCTCTAGGCTCTAGTTGGTCGTCCGTGGAAAGGAATCTTGAAAGAAACAACATGACACGGTCAAACGTTTTATACCTGGTGAGATGACCTAGTTTGAGCTGTTTTAAGGGAAAAACTTTGAAAACACACATTCAATCAGTGTTTTCGTGCACAAAGTTGAAAATCAATTGTCAAGGTCCTGGTGTATGGATACGTCGGCCGCCCGCACCAACAATGGACTCCCTGAACTGAAAACCACACTCTGTACTCTTAACACTATTGCTTCACAGAAAGAAAATATCAGAGTTATAAGTTCTGCAGTAGAACCGACCCCTCTGATAGTAATTTGTCACGACTCGTCCTTGGGTCCCGTGCCGTGACTACCCCAAGCCCGCCTTCCATAGCCAGGGGCTGGAGAATAGCACCAAAGGCATAAATTTCGATAACTGGGAAGGCATTGCCTTTATAAAAGTAAATAAAACACCACAGAGTACAAGAGGAAGTAAAACACTAAGTATAAAAGAAAGTGCTGAAAAGTAAATGGGCCAGAATACAAACCCAACTGAAAGTACAGCTACAACTGAACAAAATTACAATAGAAAAAGACAACAGCAGGAAGAACGGAAGCGACTCTTGGGTCTTCCTCCTCGGATCCTACCTGAAGGGTAGGTACAGATGGTGAAACTCCTAGATCGTCCACTATGAATCCTACCCGAAGGGTAGGTACAGATAGCCTTCACAACGCTCTCTCCCATCAACCTCCTCCGTGTGTCATCTTGTCGTGTGGTCCACCTTCGGATACTGACTCGTCGTGTGGTCCACCTCCGGGTACCGTCTAGTCCACGAACACTTGGCCTCCGTCAGCACTGCTCGTCATCTGCAACCAACGCAACGAGGTGCGGACATAGCCCGTGCAGGGGTGAGTATAACGATACTCAGTAGGGACCCTAAGACCCTCAAGATCTCACTAAAACCAACAAGGATAACCACAAAGAAGATCTCAACATATAACCTCTACTTAGGTATATGCCCATACATATACCTAAGTTATCAAGTAACCCATATCAATCATGAGGAAACACAAAGATTATGAAATCAACGGATAACCACTACCTAGGTATATGCCCATACATATACCTAAGTTATTAAGTGACCCATCTCAATCATGTGGTAACACAAAGGACATCGACTCCGCTCAAACCAAGATTTTCATTATCGAAACCGTAACTGCTGAAGAGCCCCGTCTTTAGAGTGTACAGTGGTCCTATCATGACTCCAAGGTACTGCTCACTAACCTAAGACTGCTGAGGTACTCCTCCTGTCGAGTACCACGAGTCAGCCACCCAAACACAGTAGTGATTTCCGCCAGGGTATGCCACCCAAACACAGTAGCGCACACCCCCTAGTAGCCTGCAGAGGTACTCTCTGGACGAGTACCGCAGGTCTTCACTGTCACACATTAGTGCTCCATCCGCCATGGGTCTTCACCCAAACAAAGTAGTGCTCCGACATTGGGCTAGTTGACTCACGCCATGTTGATTCGGTCAAGCAGTCGTCAGGTCTTAGCCGGCTACATGGTCTCCGTACTCCGCACGCTCATCTTCGGGAGGGTCCGCTCCATGAGCTACTTTTCGATACTCCAAGTATCTCAAAGTCCCACTAATAAGTATCTCAAAGAACCACCTCGTCATAGGGTTCTCAACCAAACAGACGACACGTCAATCGGACGCCCGGTCTGTGAGTTATTAGCATTTTCGTCCCAGGGCCCCGGTTGGTTTCATGTGCGATCCCACCCAGCCGTATCTCAACTGTACCCCGAACTCTCATAGGGTATACTCATAGGGACCTTTTCTCAACGTGATCACCAACGCTGCTGAGGGTTCGTCAAACGGACGTGTATTCTAAAAGTTACCAGCTTTTCCGTTCGAGGGGCCCGATTGGATTTTGGGTACAGTCTGACCCGAACACTATCCAACTGCAACCAAAACTCAGGAAAAGTATTCCAAAAGTTACCTCTCATCAAGAGGAATCCAACAAAGTTGACGACACATCAATCGGACGTCCGAAGTTCAAGATATAAGTGTTTCCGCTCCGAGGGCCCGGTTGGTTTCGTATCCGAACCAACCCAGCCGTACTCAAAGTTCTCCGAAACAGTGAGTGTAATATATCGAAACGACCGTCTTGATCCAAGGATCTCTACGCATCGGACGGTGCGTGGATCGTAGGTCCGTGGACCAAGATATGCGCAAAAGACCGAACAAGGTCTGGAAGTGGGGCTTTCGGGCCCGGATCGATCCGGCCCGAGACCCCCTGGGTCGGCCCGAACCGGACCGATCCGACCGAGGGCCCGGCCAAGTGGCTCGGCCAAAACGGTAGAGCGGATGTGCAAGGGGGGCTCCCCCCCTTGAATGAACCGCGGCCCCGCGGGGGGGGGGGGGCTTCGTCAACGGACGCGGCTGAGCGCCGCCTCCCACCTTCCTCGGTCCTGCGCGGTCGCGGGACCAGCGGCCAGCCCCCGTGTGGGCCCTCCCCGACGGCGTGTTGGGCGCCGCCTCCGGCTGCCGGCGCCGTCATGCTGGTGAGGCGCGCCAGCATAGTCTTCTGCGGACCTCCGGACGCACTCCGGTGGTCCGTTTTGCTTGCCGCCTTCGGCAACGGTCCTCCCGGGACCCGACCTTCACTGCGGAGGCTTCAAATATTCCTTGCGGCCTCGTTTGTCGTTGCCCTTCAATCTGTGCACAACAATCAACCAGCAGAGTCTTCAATCGCCTCCGTGGCCGCGACTCCGGTCGCGGTTTCGTTCGAGCTCAACGGCGCGACGCGATGGCGCCGCACATCTTTACCGTATTTCCCATGATTCCGCGCAGTGCCGTTGCACCGCGCCGCCTTCGTTCGAGCCGCAACATAATCAACAACAAGGGGGGGGGGGAGGGTCGACCGTGTTTGTGCGGTCCGACCTCCTCCCGTTATAATGATTGCAAGCGGCCATCAAATAGAAGTTGACGTACGACAAAGAAATAATTCATGGGAAAAAAATATAAACCTCAACATCAACCCGCATGAATGAATGATCCATGGATCAACCTAGAAATGGTTGGACCGTGCTCGTCGTTCTTTTCTCAAAATATAAGAGAACACCAAATAAATTCCCCTACCTCGAAGAAAAAGTTGAACGAAGGTTCGTCGCAGAATTGCACATCACACGCCGTCGAGTCGCGGAAGTCGAACGTCACGGTAGAACGGAGTTTCGAAGAAGGAATATAGAGTGACTATAGCATCCTGCCTTTTTATCATATAAACTTTCATTACATTTTACAAAACCGAGGATCTTTAAGGTTTAGTGTCTTGGAAACCAGGAACTTAAAACATGAAAACATAAAACATTCTTCTTAAACACTTGAAAGGCTTCTCCTCGTGTTCATCCTAGGATCATTACTGCATATCATAACCTGGGGACATACATCAAAAGAAAGGGTGAGCAGAAGGCCCAGTAAGGGAAACAATAGAAACATTTTTCATGTGAACTTGAGATACTTCAATAAGGCCATGAAAAGAACTCTGAGGCATGAGAAAGAAATCATGAGATATATCATAATAAAAATAACATTTTTCATAACTTGAAGATGTGGCTACATCATTTAACATATAAAATGATGAACATATCACCAAGGTCCATCCCCAAGGTGTCATTTGAAAATTACCAAGGTTATTCACCAAGATATCGAAAAAATTGTAATCTCTAGTGGTTACATCATTACCCAATGTATTGGAGCGCTATCAGGGTGCACCCTTAAATTTGTCTTTATCATCATGTGAGCCACATATATCATCATAAATAATTTCATAAACAACCCATATAGCATAAAATAAATGGGTTTCATTTCATAATCATAACGTTTTAAAAACTTCTTTAAAGACATGATCTTTATGTCATTTTAAACCCACAGAAAGGGAAAGCGGGTCTCATGTATGTAAATCCCAGAATTTAAAATAAAAAACTTGGTACATATTGAATACACCTATAGAAGAGAGAGCTTTGAGTATTCACTTAATAAAATAAAAGAACTTTAGAAAAAGATAGAGACATTTTGAGACGGAAATTCTGCAGCATAACCGCTATGTTTTGGGGTTTTAGAAAACATTGAAAAGAGAGGGGACATGGGTCAAACATTCATAAATGACCCCAAAAACAGTATAGGGACAGAACATGAAGGATAAATGAACATGGTAATGAAATTTTAAGGACATACCATTTGAAATGAAAAACATGGAAGGAAGACAAAAAAAATAAGATTTCTCTTATGAGAATTCAGCAGCCTAACGACATCACATAAACTTCAACCAAAAATGAATTGATGAGATCAAATAGGGTCTCTCATAATATGAACATAAAATATCATTATGATAGATATATATATCATACCCCAACATAATAAAAATGAACTTTCAAGACTTGACATGGAATTAGAACTCTGAAAAAGGAGAAAGGTGAAAGAACCACTTAAAAATTCGGCAGCCTAATGGCGCCACTTAAAAATTCAAAATACTGAATTGAAGAGATCAAATGGGGTCTCTCATAATATGATAATAAAATATAATAATGATATATATATATATATCATACCCCAACATAATAAAAAGAAACTTGAAAGTCTTGACATGAAAGTAGAACTTGAAAATGAGAAGGGTGAAAGAACCACTTAAAAATTCGGCAGCCTAACGACGCCACTTAAACATTCTTAAAACTAATTGATGAGAGAAATAGGGGGTCTCTCGTCATATGAACATAAAAATTATAGTAGGATGAATATAAAATAACATCCACCAACATAAGAACATGGAGCATAAAAGAAATTACATAAAAGAGATCACTTGAAAAAAAAGAGGGGGTCATATCCCTTACCTTAAAACGTAACTCTTAAAACTCAAAGGTTTGGACCTTGAGGTCTTGGAGGCACCTTGGGAGGACTCCTTGGGAGGTAAGGAGACCATAACTTCGTTGAGAATGATTTTTGAGTCCAAAGGATGAGAGAATGGCTTGGTATTTATAGGGAAAGTGAGGGGAAGATGTTAATGGCCAAGGGACACCTCATAAGTGGGTTTCTCAAAACCATGTGCTCTCCCAAGATATTTCCCATTAAATTAGGCCACATGGGTCCCACAATACAATAATTAATCACCTTTGGTCGGCCAACCCATAAAATATCTCATGACATCATCATGACACAATTATGATGTCATTAAACATACTGAAACCCTAAAACTGTATTTTTACTATTTACTAAAAAATCAACTTTCTCAGAAAAATCCCAAAATTTCACCATAACCAAATATCGATGCTATGATTACAAAAATGAACTCTATTTTATAAAAATATTTTTCTAAATATTTTTAATTTAATTTTTAAATAAATACACTATTCACCAAAAATTCATTTCTTCAGAAAAATCCCCAAAAATTACCATAACATAATATCGATGCTCTGAGTTCAAAAATGAAATCCATTTTATAAAAATAATTTTCTAAATATTTTTAATTAAATTTTTAATTAAAAAACACTATTCACCCAAAAAAACTAAAACTTGAGTAATAATATATGAAACTGTTATTTAACCATTTTATTGAATCACATTATTTAATCAAGGTGTCTAGATTATATTAATACTTTTTTTAAGTGAGATTACTAATCCATTTGGTCACATTACTAATCCTAAGCATAAAATCACTATTCATAATTTACTATTCATCAAAAATTAAGTTGATCTTATTAGACTCTAAATTTCATACTGAACATAATTATAGAAGACCATTTTTTGATAATTATTACACATTTTTAATTATTTAAGGTTTACATAAACATTTTAAAAATATCCTTTTTCTAAAATTCATAAAAAATATGCATACTATATTTATCCGGTCATTTGAAAATTCATAACTTCATCATAAGAAGAAATCGAAATTTTTATTTAAAACAAAGGATTACACAAGGCAGTTACGGTCTCCTTACATAGCCCCTTATCACACCAGCATATGACCTAAGTGTAAGGTGTGATAAGGTGAGAGAATCCGAGGGAGGCTTGGACAACATCACACAAGTAGTAATTTCTATCAGTTTGAACTTCTCACAAAGGGGATTCTGTTCTAACTTCACACAATGAAGTTCAGCTTGGGTTTGGTCTAGAGCAAAGCCCAGTGGTGCTACCTCCTTACCAAGTTCTGTTAGATGGGCTTCGATTGGTCCAAGACTACTTGGTGAGGCCATCGAATCTTCTTTCTATATTAATTAACCAAGATTACTCGTATTTAGAGACAATAATAAAAACGTTTAGTTTCCAGCGGTCATATTGACCAATGGTCATATAACAGTAAAAAACCCAATGGTCTCATTTTAATTATACACATGTTATCAAATGAAACATTTTTTTTGAGTATAAAAAAATAAAATAACACACAAAATTAGGAAACAAGATTTATTCAAAATTTCGGGTTGTTACAATCTTCCCCCCTTAAGAAATTGTGTCCTCGCAATTTTTAAAATTAGGGTTTGAAATTTCATTGAAAGTCCCACATCAGAAAAGGAGTCAGTAAAACTATTACTTTAAAAGAATGAAAGGGAAGTACAAAGGTCACCCTAGTTAACCCACACTAGGATTCCATGTAGGAAAACATGGGCATGGAGGAGAAAACAAAGGGTCAAGTTCTGAGGGAGAGTGATAGAGAACATGATTAGGAGAAAGTTAACCATAAGAAAATCTCAAACTTATGATGTGTGTAAATAGTATTTGATTACCTAGTAGGAAACGTAAACCAACAATGTTTTTTTACGTTTCTTTTCATGATTTTGAGGAATTCATTTACTACATAGAACAAAAATATAAGGAAATATACCTACCTTTATGTAGAGTTTCATCCTTTGATAAGTTTATACCAAAACTAATCTTTTCTCCAAACGATGAGCATTCAAAACTACTTGGTCTCATCAAAACACAAGAATAATCTTCTAGAGAATCACGTATTCCACAAAAGAAAAACTATCTATCTTTAAACATTTATCCCAAAAATAGAAAGGGTAAGATAAAACAACTATTCAAAAACAAAGATTCCCATAGGAAGGGAAACTACTTTTAAATCTTCAAAGTTCCACGGTACTACCCAGAGTTCATCATAGACCATTCCGTAAGTAACTGTCCTTAAAATTCCTCAAAATAACCCAAACTAAGATTGAAACCCAAATACAAGAAGGACTTGATAACATAGTCTTCCAAGATAAACTTTATCGTTCATCTCCAAACATCATCAACCACTCCTAACATCTTATAACCAAAGTAACTAACCTAAACATATTTTCCAAAGATAGGTCAATCATTTCCATAAGTAACCTATAATACCATAAGTTCACCTTAAATTCGTTGATTCTTCAAAATATAATTCAAACTTTACTCCTCAAAGAAAATACCGTAGTAATCTATTTACCTCGATCAAATAGGGTTCCCAAAATAGTGAACGTCTTCCAAAATAATAATCATCTTTTAATCCCCTAATCATCTCTGTCATATTAATACGACAATCGTCACATTTTCTATCACATTGGTTGCTGGGACATGTTCTTCCATTTCCCACCATTAACTAAGAAAATAAAGTATAATTAGGGGCTTAAATACTTAGCCAATAATCATGAAAATGAACTTAAATCATATAAGGATAACTTGTAGAAGAAAAGTATACCCTAAATTGTGATCCCCTAGGTTTCAAACTAGGTTATCCATGATCATATATCCTTATGTAAATCTTTATTTTATTTTATCTTTGTTCCTTTAATAATGGTTCATACTAATCTTATGAATTTACCAAAGCATATCCCTCGGGAGTGTCGTAACCAAGAGTGCAGCAAGGACCGTTGTCGTGTACCAGTTCCCGTTAGAGTCTAGCTCAAAGTGGTGTTTTTGGGTTTTACCCCTATGTACATCTGTGCCAAAGCCACCTCTACCTGCTCATATCCAGACAGGGATGTATTTTCTTGGAAACCCCTTACTCAATACTCACCAAAATACCTGGAAGATTTCCTATATATAAACTTTTCTATAGGATTCTTCCTAAAGTTTTCATATCCTAATTTCCACAAATAACTAAACCATATGTTGATACAAACTATAGCATCCCGCCTTTTTATCACATAAACTTTCATTACATTTTACAAAACCGAGGATCTTTAAGGTTTAGTGTCTTGGAAACTAGGAACTTAAAACATGAAAACATAAAAAATTATTCTTAAACACTTGAACAGATTCTCCTTGTGTCCATCCTAGGTTCATTACTACATCTCATAACCTGGGGACATACATCAAAAGAAAGGGTGAGCAGAAGTCCCAGTAAGGGAAACAAGAGAAACATTTTACATGTGAACTTGAGATACTTCAATAAGGTCATGAAAAGAACTTTAAGGCATGAGAAAGAAATCATGAGATATATCATAATAAAAATAACATTTTTCATAAATTTAAGATGTGTCTACATCATTTAACATAGACAATCATGAACATATCACCAAGGTCCATCCCCAAGGTGTCATTTGAAAATTACCAAGGCTATTCACCAAGATATCGTGAAAATTGTAATCTATAGTGGTTACATCATTACCCAATGCATTGAAGCGCTATCGGGGCGCACCCTTAAATTTGTCTTTATCATCACGCGAGCCACATATATAATCATAAATAATTTAATAAACAACCCATATAGCATAAAATAAATGGGTTTCATTTCATAATCGTAACGTTTTAAAAACTGCTTTAAAGACATGATCTTTATGTCACTTTAAACCCACAGAAAGGGAAAGCGGGTCTCATGTATGTAAATCCCAGAATTTAAAATAGAACAACTTGGTAAATATGTGAATAACCCTATAGAATATAGAGCTTTTAGTATTCACTTAATAAAATAAAATAACTTTAGAAAAATGGAGAGACATTTTGAGACGGAAATTCTGCAGCATAGCGACTATGTTTTGGGGTTTTAGAAAACATTGAAAAGAGAGGGGACATGGGTAAAACATTCATAAATGACCCCTAAAACAGTAGAGGGACAGAACATAAACGATAAATGAACATGGTAATGAAATTTTAAGGACATACCATTTTAAATGAAAATCATGGAAGGAAGACAACAAAAATAAGATTTCTCTTATGAGAATTCGGCAGCCTAACGACGTCACATAAACTTCAACCAAAAATGAATTGATGAGATCAAATAGGGACTCTCATAATATGAACATAAAATATCAGTATGATAGATATAGATATCATACCCCAACATAATAAAAAGGGACTTGCAAGACTTGACATGGAATTAGTACTCTGAAAAAGGAGAAAGGTGAAAGAACCACTTAAAAATTCGGCAGCCTAACGACGCCACTTAAAACTTCAAAATACTGAATTGAAGAGATCAAATGGGGTCTCTCATCATATGATCATAAAAGATCAGAATGATAGATATATATATCATACCCCAAAATAATTAAAAGGAACTTTAAAGTCTTGACATGAAAGTAGAACTTGAAAACGAGAAGGGTGAAAGAACCACTTAAAAATTCGGCAGCCTAACGATGCCACTTAAACATTCTTAAAACGAATTGATGAGAGAAAGAGGGGGTCTCTCAACATATGAACATAAAAAGTACAGTAGGATGAATATAAAAGAACATCCACCAACATAATAACATGGAGCATAAAAGAAATTACATAAAAGAGATAACTTGAAAAGAAAGAGAGGGGTCAGACCCCTTGCCTTAAAACGTAACTCTTAAAACTCAAAGGTTTGGACCTTGAGGGCTTGGGGGAACCTTGGGAGGAATCCTTGGGAAGTAATAAGACCATAACTTCGTTGAGAATGATCTTGGAGTCCAAAGGATGAGATAATGTCTTGGTATTTATAGGGAAAGTGAGGGGACAAGGCATTAATGGCCAAGGGACACCTCATAAGTGGGTTTCTCAAAACCATGTGCTCTCCCAAGATATTTCCCATGAAGTTAGGACACATGGGGCCCCCAATACAATAATTCATCACCTTTGGTCGGCCAACCCATAAAATATCTCATGACATCATCATGACATAGTTATGATGTCATTAAACATACCAAAACCCTAAAACTGTATTTTTACTATTCCCTGAAAATTCAACTTTCTCAGAAAAATA
Organism: Viscum album; assembly: GCA_963277665.1. NCBI lineage: Eukaryota > Viridiplantae > Streptophyta > Magnoliopsida > Santalales > Viscaceae > Viscum > Viscum album. The sequence continues at coordinate 493,047,915 of OY728159.1, read as the reverse complement.
CCAAAATTTCACCTTAACCAAATATCGATTCTCTGATTACAGAAATGAACTCCATTTTATAAAAAAAATCTTCTAAATATTTTTAATTTAATTTTTAAATAAATTCACTATTCACTGAAAATTCATTTTTTTCAGAAAAATCCCCAAAAATTACCATAACATAATATCGACGCTCTGAGTTCAAAAATGAAATCCATTTTATAAAAATAATTTTCTAAATATTTTTAATTAAATTTTTAATTAAAAAAACACTATTCACCCGAAAAAACGAATACTTGAATAATAATATATGAAACCGTTATTTAACCATTTTATTGAATCACATTACTTAATCAAGGTGCCTAGATTATATTAATACTTTCTTTAAGTGAGAGTACTAATCCATTTGGTCACATTACTAATCCTAAGCATAAAATCACTATTCATAATTTACTATTCATCAAAAAAATAAGTTGATCTTATTAGACTCTAAATTTCATAATGAACATAATTGTAGAAGACCATTTTTTGAAAATCATTACACATTTTTAATTATTTAAGGTTTACATAAACATTTTTAAAATATCTATTTTCTAAAATTCATAAAAAATATGCATACTATATTTATCCGGTCATTTGAAAATTCATAAACTTTATCATAAGAAGAATTCAAAATTTTTATTTAAAAAAAAGGATTACACAAGGCAGTTACGGTATCCTTACATAGCCCCTTATCACACCAGCATAGGACATAAGTGTAAGGTGTGCTAAGGTGAGAGAATCCGAGGGAGGCTCGGCCAACATCGCACGAGTAGTAATTTCTATCAGTTTGAACTTCTTGCAATGGAAATTCCATTCTAACTTCACATGATGAAGTTCAGATTGGGTTTGGTCCATAGCAAAGCCCAGTGGTGCTACCTCCTTCCCAAGTTCTGTTAGATGGGCTTAGATTGGTCCAAGACTACTGGGTGAGGCCATCGAATCTTCTTTCTATATTAATTAACCATGATTACTTGTATTTAGAGACAATAATCAAAACGTTTAGTTTCCAGCGGTCATATTGACCAATGGTCAAATAACAGTCAAAAACACAACAATCTCATTTTAATTATACTCATGTTATCAAATGAAACATTTTTGTTGAGTATAAAAAAAATAAAATAACACACAAAATTAGGAAAGAAGATTTATTCAAAATTTCGGGTCGTTACAGTGACAACAGTCGTTGGTGTTCGTCGCTTCCGTCGTTGTAGAAGTGCACCCAAAGAAGAATCGACGTCTCCTCTCTTGTCGCATGAAGAGAGGATAGAGGGTGCGTCGTCGTTCTTCGTGGAAGGGTGTGTCGTTCCTCGCCGGAGGTTTCAATGTTCTTCAACAATGGAGGAAAACCCCTCTTCCTTCACAAAGCTCTCTCTCAAGAGGGTTCTCCCCACTAAACAAATGCTAACCTTATTAAAATAATAATCCACCTTATTTTAATTAATCTTCCAAGCCATCCAAAATTTGAATAACTTAATTCATTAATTGTGTTGGTTTCATTAATTAAAAAAGGAGTTTGGAAAAAATTTTAAAGTGAAAGAGGAAGGGGGAAGAGGAAGAGTCACATAAGTTAAAGTGAAGTTACAAAATTAAAGAGGGAAGTGAGTTATGGGAGGTCAAGGGGGTTATGGGAAGATCAAGGGGGGTTAGGGTCTCGTGTGGGCCCCACCTCCCACATATCCACACAGGGGAAGTTCAGTGGTTTTGGGTCCCACCAACAACTTCCCATGGTAGAATTTAACTCCCTTGGTTAACAAAAATAAAATTGTTCACAATTTTATTTATTTCTTCCTTAAACCCCAAAATTTAACTTCTTCTCCCAAGAAAACGCACCTACGGTAAAATTCCTCATAAGTAAATACCGGTGCTACGAGTTCATTGGTGTCCTTGGATTTCAATTCTGAGCACCGGTTCAAAAGATAGAAAAACCCGCTCATTCGTTCACTGAACGTACCCGAGCTAAACTTCGGAAATAGATTCCGGGTACACCGGGCCTCGGAATCAGGCACCATCAGAAACTGCATTCTTTTAAAATCCCAAAGAAAATTTTAAAAAAAAATTCCCTTGAATTTTACAGGTCTTTACAGACTTAATATTTTTTATTATGTTTTATTTTAATTCCATATTAGCGTATTAATCCATTTATTTATGTTCTCGTGTCTTTTATCCATAAAATAAATCATGTATCAGACATAAATAAAATAAGTAAACCATGGAATGATCATGATATTTAAATAGTGGGTTTTTATTAAGTGGACAACAAAAAATCATTTAACATAGGGGAAAAACTCCTTGAGATGGTCTAGGATCAAGGTTCCATATTTCACCTCTATCTTATTTATATCCTTGTTTGGTTTTTCCTAGGATTCATCTTAAACCAAATCCATGCATCTAGGAGCTCCATCATTAGAATTTATTTACATCACTCACCGGTGAAGGGAATCAAAAAGGGCGGTTTATATAAAGTAAATAACGGGCATGCATGCCATACATAATGAGGATGGAATAATGAATCACAATCCATCAATTTAATTTAATTATAATAATTAAAAAACCCATAAAATAATTAAATTAAAATCAACTAGAAAAATACAAAGGTTGGTATAATTTCATAACCTTCCACTTGGAAAATTTATATGTATTTAAAATAACCAACTAGTATTCATTTCTATTAATTCTTTTATTATGATAAAATGAATAAAAATTAATATAACTAAATATATGATTAATCAATTAATTAATTTTATCTTAATATCCATATAATCTATCCAATATATATCTATCCACTATGATTTTAAATAAATTAAATAAATTAATTTTATTTAAAATTAAATAATATAATTACAAAACATTAACTTTAAAGAAACTTAGAGAGTATATGTTCAAAATACTAAGTATGTATTAAGATCAAATATAGTATACTCATGTGGAATAGTTCATACATTTTTTTCCATATAATTAAATGGCATGTAGAATTCAATAAATGACTCACATAACACATGTTAATTAACACAACATGAAATTATTTAAATGCACGTGGAGTAGTAGACGTATTATGACTACACATGGTATGATGTTTTGAATTTTATAGAAAGATTAATTAATAAATTAATATATATATATATATGTATATATATATAACCGATAACATGATGTGTGTGAGTCAATAAATGGAACATAGAACACATGATGATGAGGTTTAATAGAGTAATAAATTAATTTTAAATTTTATTCATGAACATGTTGGGTACCCGATGTGTATATCAAACTAAAAACCATGTAACTTACTCATTGTATGTCTATGATACACTTATAGGTGTTGGGAATTTATTTCTACATAGATGCTTCTAAGGTAAAAAAAATGTACAGCTAGTACACACTATGTAACCACCTGGTTACATGGATATTAGTCCCCATGTCATGTAAGAAATGCATGATATGGATTGGACCTTATGTTTTCCACCTAGAAAACACATGGACTATATGATGTCTAAGTGAGTTACATGTTGTCCATTCTAGAAAAATATGTTACAGGATGGCCTGATCAATACGTTGTGTGAATTTAATGCTTACCACATGATAATTAATGAATAATACTCTGATTTAATTTGAGAGTGATCTTGGTGCATTGAACATGGGTACACGGTGTGTACCTTCTGGCTACATGCCATGTACTCTTTTGTTGTCCAGCTAGAACCCCTAGAACCACTTGATGTATTATGCATATGTTCTTCATTGATTATTAACCGTATCTTGGTTATATTAATGAGGAACAAAGAGGACAAGTGAATACCTTGATGATCAAATTCAAACTAATGAATTTATTTAAATGAATATTAACATTCAAATATTGAAAGAATCAGCTATTAATAAATAATTATAAATTAAATGTGATCACTTTGATACCATTTTATGGTTCCATACAAATAATAAGCACTTGTTAGTCCTATGAAAAACTTATTATTTATTAAATTCAATAGATTATTCACAATGTACATGATGAGGAATTCCATGGCCAATTGAATTTTTTTTAAGAATATTTATTTTTTTCTCGAAACCAAAATAGAATATTTTCATGTCAATTTATAACTAATTTAATGAATATTAATAAATATTTCCTCAATATTGGGATCTTTATTTGTTGATTATTTTGATCATTTGAACCCGATCAATGTATTGTTGTTTCATTATGGGGATAAAAAAGTAGGCCCCCTTTAGTGGTGATCCACACATGATCCTATGATCTCCGAACAAAACTGATGAAATACCTGATGCTAGTGCGACTAGTTGATCATATTTACCTATTCACATTACTTAAGGATTTAAGGATTATCTATTGGTATTATTGGTCTTGAGAGGAATAGATGAGGAGGAAATAGATAGGAATATTGTGCACAACGATTATCCTCATCCAAAATGATAAAGTATAATATTTATAGATCTAAGGTTGGGGTTTAATATTTAATTAATTTCACAAAGGCACTTAATAATATTTTAAACCCAAAAGAAACCCCATTCCATATAATAAAATATTATTATTATTTTATTTCATGGGGTGTGATATCCCATGTAATGATAAATATTTATTTTATAATTTGGTAAATAAATATTTATCCCAAAACAAAATCTTCTCTACTCATCCTCCTAAAAATTTATTAAATTCTCAAATAAATATTTAAATAAATATTATTCATTTAATAAATAAATGAATATTATATTTACAAATTGGAGAATATATATTTATTTAAAATTCTTGTAATGAAATTAATTAATTATTAATGAATAAATAATTATTTGTTACCTTATAAATAATACGTGATAAATAAATATTATATATTCACATAATTAAACAATTTCATTGAAAAAAAATATTTATTTAATATTTGTGATGATTTAATAAATCCTCAATAAATAACAATTTTTGATCCATAGAATAATATTTATTCTAACTATTAAATATAAATAAAATTTAAGTAAGAAAAACAGAAACACTTTGTGCATGACCCTTTAACCCTCTTCCACAATGTTATTAGGTGAGATTATCTAAAGTTCAAGATTACTATCTAGTAACATGTCAAGACACTCATAGAGTGAGAAGATATGTCATAATGAAAACAACCGCATAAAAATGATCAATGTGTAATATAATATTTTTGTCTCGATATCTCATCAAGCAGGTTGCACACTCATGTCATCAACCTATGATTCTCGCTCAAATTTACCCAAGAGATGAAGGTAGAACGGTCCTTGTAGTTTAGCTTGGGTTATCTAATCCTCAGAGACCTAAGAAGAAACCTATAGACACGTACATTCTATGGACTATTTTTGGCTATGAAGTGGCCAACATGGGTTGATTTTATATGGGTTTAAATGATAACTAAGAGATTTAAGTGAATTCAATTTAAAATAATGAGTTGATCCGAGGTTATCGCTTAGGGTGGATTGGACGTATTTCCTTTTCAATGATTTCAATTTATTATATTTGATATGGGTTCATTTAAGGAGTTAAAACAACATCATCACTTACTGGTTTAATGCCTTCACCCTTTAATACTAATCACCTATACACTTGAAGGATCAATGTTTTGAGCACATTAAGGTAAAAGTTCGTATTAGCACTTGAAGTATGTGGCCTTAAATTTAACAAGGATGATGGAGTTTAAAAATCATCAAATAAAAATCTCAATTAAAGAAGTGATTATACATTAATGAGGTGATAAATAACATCCAATAAAACCCCTTGCTACTCCCTTGGATCAACCCATAAGTGGGTTATCCCTCCATTGATTCTATGGTTTCAATGGAAGCGGAAAGTAGACTCATGAGGGAAGAAATGAAGAAGTAAAAAAAACACAATAAAATGAAATTCACTCCACCGTTGTGTGATAATCTCACAAGGTTTAGTATGAAAAAGTTCACACCTTGAACCAAAGGTATCAAAGTGATAAGGATAAGAGAATAATAATAATAGAAGAAGAACTTTTATTAAGAAACAAGGATGAATTAAAACAACTTACATGTGGAAGACAAATTTGAGACAACAAAACCGCATCATAAAATTACAATGAAAAAAGCTCAAATATCATCAACTCCTCCACCACCACTGCCTTAAATAGGAATTTTTGAAGCCTTGGGTCGAGCCTCCAATAGTCCAAGTATTCTCAATTAATTTCGGTAGGCCATAGGTGGGTGGAAAGTTGAGGGAGAGTTGATTTTCCACCCTTGACCCGAGGTGGCATCCAGCTTTCATCCACCGAACAGACATGCTTGGAAGACCTTCTAGATAGCAGAATCAGAGAGGGAAATAGAAGAAGAAAATGGATCCCAGGATGTCTTCTAATCGTATGTAAAATTTTGGCCCATTTAGAGATTTAGATTCAGAGATATGATTATATTAGTGGGATGTTTTTCTGGGTGGAGAATCTAGCCCGAAATTTTATCTCTAACTTGGGACGACTAAATGACCACAATGGAGGCCGAATTAGCACTATATCCTGAAGAATGATATTTTACTATATATGTCTTCTAGCATCTCATGAAATTTGGGATCCGTGGGACTTTATTGTGGGCCCCAAATTCGAATCAGTGGGCTGGTGTCCAATCTTTCTTCTCTAAAATTGCTTCCTTTCATCACAAAATATCCCCATATTCTTCCATGAATTATCCATTGATCCCTGAATGAAACATGTTAATATTTAAGTGTAGATTAATTTACCAAAATATAAAATTAAAATATGGATAATTACATTCCTTAAAATCAGATGAATCATTGGGTACTTTAAATGATGTTAAAAAATGTACCACATAATAGTGAATTTTAAGAAGGTATTACAATCATAATGTGGAATGATGTTCAAAGTGTAAAATGCACTAAAATGGTGTTTATCAATAATAAATAATATGAATATTATATATATTAAAAATGAATATTATCCTCATTTAGTGGCTAATCACACCCCTCAACTTGAGTTTTGCTAGTCCCGAAAAAAATATATCTCAACAATATGAAATTCGAATTCCTTTTTCCAAAAAAATTTTAATACACAATGATCACCAGAAAACCTTATACCAAAAAATCCTGAAACCCATCAAAATATTTTAATACAAGACAGTTTCATAAGTATATCCCAATACCAAGCCCATTCCTTTGTTCAAATTCATTTCCATATTTCATCCAATATCAATTAAGTATGAGGATGTATTGTGCATCACAATAGACATGGGGGTTCATATTTATTAAAGGGGGAAATGACAGAAGTACTAGGTGGAATCAAATTTCAATATTAAGATGAGTATTCAATTTTTTTAATATTATTATTATTTTTTGATTTTTTTTTGCAATTTTTCCATGGTAATTGAAATTACACCCAAAAGAGTCAACCCCTGTAGCGAGACTTTGCCGATGACTCCCAGGCTCAAGGACCTTAGGGAACCAAGTGAATCCCACATACTCTGGCATCATCTTGAGTTAACTCAGTCAAAAACAAATTCAAATTACCAAAAATAGAGATAAAATTACTAACTCTGGGCCAGACAACTATGGAGTCACGATCCCCAAGTGCCGAAAGCCACGCATTAGGTCATTTCATTTCTCTACGCGCAATTTTTTTTTGAATAATAATATTAAACTAAAATTATCACCAAACCTATGATATTTATTTAGGGGACCCCATGAACTCAAACTAATACCCCACTATCCAAAGTACGTGCATTGTGATCTTTTTTTTGGATGAAAATATAAACGATGAAATATCACATTGGACAACCACACTTTCCAAAATATATGCTCATGAAATTATACAAGGATTAAAATCAGAATCGGGTCATGCTAAATGATTTGATATTCAGTTTCAAAGTGTGCAATGTGTATTACCATGTTCAAAGTTAAAGGATTTTTTCCTTCCATTTACACATTTTTTTTTTCAGATCATTCATTTTTTTTGGCACAAAAGAATTTTTTTTATTTTATCCCCCCCAACTTAAAATAACACTGTCCCCAATGTTTTAAAAAAAAGAAAATTTAGAAGGGGGTAGAGGTAGATAATGAAAGTTCAAAAGAGAAATTGAAAATGAGGATCATGGAATGAAGTCACCTGGTGGTTGAAGTTGAAATTCTTGCTGCTCCAAATTAGTCCTTTGATCACTTAGGGGATGTAGTCACCTCCTTGATTGAACATGTATCACCCAAAATAGTACCTGAACCATAAAAAGAAGAACAAACCAGACAAAAAAAAACAACACAACGACTTATTTAATTCCAAGTATCATCATTTTTATGGGTTTTCTTGTTTTTCTATTTTTTTTAAATCAAACTAATGATACATTGTCTTCTTTTAATTTTCTGGGTTAGGTATTACTCAGGGATCACACCGCGTGACACGGATGAATATGGTGCTCCCCGTTCATACCCATCCATACTCATAATAGAAGAACAGGTCAACCGTATTTTTTTAAATATAAAAATTATTAATTAATCCTATTTAAAATATAAATTTTATTAAAATAAAAAAATGATAGGAAACTTGAAAACCATGGGTTTCCTCCCATGCAGCGCTTTGTTTAACGTCGTTAGCCCGACATGGACCCTAAATCTATCAATTTTTTCCTGGTTTATAGGTTGGATCAGTTAACTCAACCTCTATTTCCTATTTATTGAATGATTTAATGATTTGTTTTAACGTTTGACCATTGACCTTGAAAATGTAACCACTCGTGGGATCTTGAATCTCTACTGCCCCATGGGGGAATACATGATGCACTATGAAAGGTCCTGACCATCAGGACCTTAACTTTCCCGGGTGTAAATGAAGTTTTGAACTATACAAGAGCACAAGTTTTCCCGGTTCAAAATGTTTGACCTTGATATTCATAGATTGGTAGGCTTGAACTCTAGCTTTATTGATCCTTGAATTTTCATAAGCCTCCATCCTTAGTTCCTCCAGTTCATTGAAATCTAATTTCCTTTTTTGTTTCGGCCAATGAGAGGTCATAATCCATTTTCTTAATTGCCCAAAAGGCCTTATGCTCAATTTCAACAGGTAAATGGCATGCTTTTCCATAAACCAACATATATGGGGACATTCCTAAAATGGTTTTATATGCAGTTTGATAGGCCCAAAGAGCATCTAAGAGTTTCTCAGACCAATCTTTCCTAGAGGGGTTGACAATTTTTTCAAGAATTTGCTTAATCTCCCTATTCGCTAACTCAGCTTGACCATTGGTTTGAGTATGGTATGCAGTGGACACTTTATAAGAAATACCATACTTAGACATGAGTGAAGAGAATGAGTGGTTGCAGAAATGGGTTCCTCGATCACTGATTATAGCCCTAGGAATTCCAAATCGAGAAAATATGTTCTGTTTTAGAAATTGAATCACAACATGATGATCGTTGGACTTAGTGGGAATGGCATCAACCCATTTTGAGACATAATAAACACCTAAAAGTATGTGGAGGTATCCCATAGAGTTTGGGAAGGGACCCATGAAATCAATTCCCCAAAAGTCAAATATTTCAACCACTATGATGGGAGTGAGTGGCATTTGATTCCTTTTTGTGATGGACCCTACTTGTTGACACCTAGGACAACTTTGACAAAATGTGTAAGAGTCCCTTGAGAGGGTGGGCTAGAAGAGACCACACTGAAGAATCTTAGCAGATGTTTTTTAGAGGAAAAGTGACCTCCACATGCCTCACTATGACAGAATTTAAGGATGGAATCTTGTTCAGATTCTGGGACACAACTCCTAATAACTTGGTCCGGGCAGAACTTATAGAGGTATGGATCATCAAACACACAGTTTCTAACATCATAAAGAAATTTCCTTCAAGCTTGAGTCCCTAATAATTTTGGAATGACTCCTGTAACTAAGAAATTGGCTATGTCAGCATACCAAGGGCAGGAACTCACAGAGTATAGGTGTTAATCAGGAAATGAATCAGACACAGAAAGGTGATTTGAGTTGTCTTTGAATTCCATCCTAGAGAGGTGAACAACTATAACATTTTCAACACCCTTTTTATCCTTTATTTTGAGGTCAAATTCTTGTAAGAGAAGGACCCACCTAATCAGTCTAGCCTTAGCATCTTGTTTTTGGAAGAGGTATTTTAGTGCAAAATGGTCAGTGAACACAGTGATGGGGGATCCTAAGAGGTAGGACATAAACTTCTCTAAGTAAAACACAATATCAAGTAACTCCTTTTCAGTAGTGTGGTAGTTGATTTGGGCATTATTTAAGGATTTTATTGCATAGGCAATGACATAAGGAGTTTTATCACAACGTTGTCCTAACACAACTCTTAAAGAAAAGTCACTGGCATCACACATATGTTCAAAAGGAAGGTTCCAATTTGGAGATATCATGATGGGGGGAGAGGTGAGAGAGGATTTGAGGGTTGAGAATGAACCCTCATAGCTTTCTGTCCAAAAAAATAGAGCATCCTTTACTAGGAGAGCACAAAGGGGATGGGATATTGAACTAAAGTCCTTGACGAATCTTATATAGAAACCAGCATGTCCTAAGAAAGACCTCACTTCCTTGACTGTTTTGGGTGATAGAAGGTGATTAATGATGTCAACCTTGGCTTTATCAACTTCAATCCACCTACCTAAGACCAGATGGCCAAGAACTAGTCCCTCTTTAACCATGAAATGGTATTTTTCCTAGTTTAGGACAAGATTCTTTTCTTCACATCTTGACAAGACTCTCTCCACATTCTGCAGACATCCCTAAAATGTATCCCCAAACACAGAGAATTCATCCACGAAGACCTCTAGAAAATACCCTACCATTTTTGAGAATATTCCCATCATGCACCGTTGGAAGGTTCCAGTGGCATTACATAAACCAAAGGTCATGAATTTGAAGTCAAAGGTGCCGAATGGACAGGTGAATGTAGTCTTCCCTTGATCCTCTAGGGAGACCTCAATTTTATTATACCCTGAGTACCCATCTAAGAAACAGTATAACGCATGACCTACCACTCTCTCAAGGACTTGGTCAATGAATGATAAGGGGAAATTTTCCTTCTTGGTGAATGAGTTTAGCTTCTTATAGTCAATGCAGACCCACCATCAACTACTCACCCTTATTGGAAGAATCTCTCCATCCTCATTGGTTATCATTGTGATTCCAGCCTTTTTTGGAACCACTTGGATTGGTATCACCCATTCACTCTCAGCTATGAGATATATGATACCATCTTTTAGCAATTTCAGGAGTTCTTTTCTTACTAACTCCATGATATTAGGATTGAGTCGCTGTTGAGGTTGACGACATGGCTTTGAATTAGATTCCAGAACAATCCTATGAGTACCGATAAGTTGGATAATCCCAGGAATATCAGAAAGGGTCCAACCAATGGCTTTCTTATGCTTCCTAAGGACATATCGAAGCATCCTCTCATGATTGGATTCATGAGAAGAATAAATAAAAATAGGATGTGTTTGATTGTCCCCTAGGAAAGCATACTTGAGTGTAGTGGGAAGTTCCTTCAATTCAAGATTAGGTTGGTTCAGAATTTCAGCAGAAGATTGGGACAATAGATCAAGTTCAATTTCTTTTTTTAGAGTTTCAGATATTATTTATTCCCCACATGTAGAAGTTTCTGCTACTAGATTGGCTTGATCAGATTTAGGGAAGGATTTTGGAGTGGTCTCCATGAAAGTGGTTTCTTGAAAGGTTTCACTGATTTTTGGACCTAAGACTTCATTATAAGAGAAATTTGAAAATGATTTAAGCCTAGGAGATAAACTTCCTTCATATGAACAAAGGAAATCAATCTCATCCTGACTTAAACATTCATCAAATATTCCTTAATGTTCCATGGATTCATTATCAATGCTTCCTATCACGTTAACTTCATGAATGTCCTCGTCATCCCCTATTTGTGAGATTTCATTATAGATGTTCAATTCTAGACTCATGTTCCCAAAGGTTATGGTCATGTTCCCATTTTAGACTCAAATAACAGAGTTGATTGTTGCAAGGAAAGGACGACCAAGGATGATTGGGGTTTGTTCCTTATTTTCTAAGTTTTGATGGTTGTCAAGGACAATGAAATCAACAGGGTAGATGAAGTTTTCAACCTTTACCAGAACGTCCTTCAAAATCCCCTTTGGAACCCTAATGCTACGATCAACAAGCTGAAGTGTGACAGATGTGGGTTGGAGCTCTTCTAGGCCTAACTGGCAGTACACAGCATATGGTATGAGATTGACACTAGCACCTAGGTCACACAAGGGCTTGACAACTTTTCTCTCTCCTAGTTCAACATTGATGTAAGAGCAACCCGAGTCTTTCAACTTAGGAGGAATGGTTCCTTGAATGGTGGTACTCACATTAACAGCCAAAAGGACTTGGTTTTTATGTGAAAATTATCTTTTAAAACTGCACAAGTCCTTAAGGTACTTTGAGTAGGCAGGTATGGTTTGGATTTCATCGATAAGGGGTATGTTCAACTTGACTTGTGAAAATATTTCCCTCAATGTTTCACTCAATTCAGGCTTGGTTTTCACCCTCATGCATTGAGGAAATGGTGAATGTTGTGGGGTTTTTTGTTGAAGAGTTTTTTATTTGACAATGTTATCATGTTTTTCAATTTGATCATTTGGTTCATTTGAATTTTCATCCAAGTTTGAATCTTCAGGTGGGTTTTGAATTAGTTGTTCAGGTTTCTCAATTGATTTCACACATCTTAAAATAGTCAAAGCCTTTAGTTTTTCATGAGTTGTTTGAGTACAACATGACTCTCCCCTTGAATTTGAGGATGGAACCGCCTGAGTAGGCATGGGTGCCTTTCCAGTTTTGATGGTTTTAAGTTCATGTTTTAGGGAAGAGACTTCTGAGTTCATCCTCTCCATTTATTTGCACAATTGTTCTAGTAGGATTTTTGGAACAGTTTGGGTTGGTGCTTGAGAAGATTGGTTTATCCCGGGGGATATTTTAGAGGTGGTATGGTTTGTTGAAAATGGACCGGTGGCTGTTGGTATTGGATAGGTTGGGTTTGGAACATGTTATGGGTTTGGTAGTTCTGATGGGGGTAAGTATTTTTTCCCTGTGGTTGGCTAGGTTGTTGGTTATCTTTCCAGTGGAAGCCTGGGTGGTCATTATAACTTGGGTTGAAGTTGTTTTGGTATTGAGGCTTTTGAAAGTTCAAAGCATTTACTTCTGCTGTGGGTCCTCCTAAAAGAACATCCTTTATGGATGGAATGGTTGGGTAGTTTTTTGTTTTATGGTCATGTTTGTCACAAACTGTGAAAACATGGTCAACTGTTTGGATTTCATGGACTTTCCTAAGTTCTATCTCTTCAACCTTCCTAGAGAGTGCTGTGAGTTTAGCCCTAAGGATTTCTTCTTCTCTAAGTGTATGAATTTCAGTATTTCTTTGTGGCTTTTCAGAATAAGGTGAAGTTCCCCATGTTTGGTTTTGTTCAGAATGGATTTCTAGATACTCGTAAGCATCATTTGGGGCATTGTTTTTAAATGTTCCATTACACATCATGTCAATGAATTGTTTATTCCCTGGACCCAACCCTTCATAGAAAATTATCACTTGTTCAGGAATAGAAAAACCATGGTGTGGAACCATGTTTAGAGTGTCTTTGAACCTCTCTCATGCTTCATATAATGACTCTCCCTCTTTTTCAAAAATTTTTTGGATACTCTTTTTAAGTGCAATTGTTTTGTGGCGGGGAAAGTATTTTTTGTAGAATTATCTTTGTAGTTGGTACCAAGAGTTTATGGATGATGGTCTCAAATTGTTTATACAATTTTTAGCTCGATCCTTTAAAGAAAAAGGAAATAGCCTCATCTTAGCTGATTCTAGTTTATGTGGGGGACACATGGTTTCTACAATGTCATTGAACTCCTTAATGTGAAGGTAGGGCATCTCGGACTCCATTCCATTGAATGCGGGAAGGTGGTTTAGGACATGGGGTTTAAAGATGTAGTTGGCATCTCCTAGGGAATTTTGTCTAATGTATGAGGGGGAATTGGTCCAGGAAGGTGTGAGGTAGTCATTCATAGTTTGATCAATTGCATTCCCCAAGTTTGGGGCTACCTCATTTGGGTTTCCATTTTGGTTCCCACCCGGGTTTATGAGTTGGTTTCTTTGAAGAACTTCCATTGAAATGAGCACAATTTTTGACTCAGGGGTGTTAGGAAGATTAGGATCTAATGGAAAGAGTTCCCTTGGTGTACTTTACTCCCCAACCCATGGACTATCCACCCTAACTATATGGTTTGATTGATCGCGGGTGTAGGCGGGCATGCACCAAAAGGAAAAAAAACGAGAAAGGGACAAGATAAGAGAATTTGGATGAGAAAAGAAGAAATGGGGGAGAATAGAATGGGTGTTTAGATGACTTACTTGGGTACCCAGAAAAGGCACAAAAATTTGATTCTCTCTCAAATTTACCCAAGAGATGAAGGTATAACGGTCCTTGTAGTTTATCTTGGGTTATCGAATCCTCAGAGACCTAAGAAGAAACCTATAGACACGTACATTCTATGGACTATTTTTGGATATGAAGTGTCAAAATTGGGTTGATTTTATATGGGTTTAAAGGATAACTTACAGATTTAAGTGAATTCAATTTAAAAGAATGAGTTGATCCTAGGTTATCGCTCGGGGTGGATTGGACGTATTTCCTTTTCAATGATTTCAATTTCTTATATTTGAGATGGGTTCATTTAAGGGGTCAAAACAACATCATTAATTACTGGTTTAATGCCTTCCCCCTTTAATACTAATCACCTATACACTTGAAGGATCAATGTTTTGAGAACTTTAAGGTAAAGGTTTGTATTATCACTTGAAGTATGTGGCCTTAAATTCAACAAGGATGATGGAGTTTAAAAATCATCAAAACAAAATCTCAATTAAAGAAGTGATTATACATTAATGAGGTGATAAATAACATCCAATACAGCCCCTTTATAATCCCTTGGATCAACCCATAAGTGGGTTAGCCCTCCATCGATTCTATGGTTTCAATGGAAGTGGAAAGTAGACTCATGAGGGAAGAAATGGAGAAGTAAAAAAAACACAATAAAATAAAATTCACTCCACCGTTGTGTGATAATATCACAAGGTTTGGTATGAACAAGTTCACACCTTGAACCAAAGGTATCAAATTGATAATTAGAATAATAGAATAATAAGTTAATAAGAACTTTTATTAAGAAACAAGGATTAATTAAAACAACTTACATGTGGAAGACAAATTTGAGACAACAAAACCGTAGCATAACATTACAATGAAAGAAAGCTCAAATATCATCAACTCCTCCACCACCACTGCCTTAAATAGCCATTTTTAAAGCCTTGGGTTGATCCTCCAATATTACAAGCCTTCTAAATTAATTCTGGTAGGCCATAGGTGGGTGGAAAGTTGAGGGAGAGTTGATTTTCCACCCTTGACCCGAGGTGGCATCCAGATTTCATCCACCGAAAATAAACGCTTAGAAATCCTTATAGATGACAGAATCAGAGTGGGACATAGGATTAGAAAATGGATCCCCAGATGTCTTATAACCACCTGTAAAATTTGGGTCCATTTGGAGTTTAAGATTCGGAGATATGATTATATTAGTGGGATGTTTTTCTGGGCCGCAGAATCTGGCCCAGAATTTTATCTCTAACTTGGGCCGCCTAAATGACCACAATGGAGGCCGAATTATCACTATATCCTGAAGAATGATATGTTACTCTATATTTCTTATAGAATACCATGAAATTTATGATTCATTGGGACTTTATGGTGGGACCCACATTCGAATCAGTGAGCTGGTCTCCAATCGGCCTTCTCTAAAATTGATTCTTTTCATCACAAAATATCCCCATCTTATTCCATGAATTCTCCATTTATCCCTAAATAAAACATGTTTATATTGAAGTGTAGATAAATTTACAAAAATATAAAATTAAAATATGGATAATTACATTCCTTAAAATCAGATGAATCATTGGGTACTTTAAATGATGTTTAAAAATGTACCACATAATAGTGCATTTTAAGAAGGTATTACAATCATAATGTGGAATGATGTTAAAAGTGTAAAATTCACTAAAATTGTGTTTATGAATAATAAAGCACATGAATATTATATATATTAACAATGAATATTATCCTCATTTAGTTTCGAATCAACCTATATGCTTGATATGTATTTCTTTGACTATATAAAATGAACTCATCCATTCACCGTGGACACAAAATTTAATATGAAAGTTCAATTTCAATCAAGGGGATGAGATATCAAATTCAATAAATATAGAAGCGACAAATACTTCACCAAATTACTTATTAATAACATATCATTAATGAGTCACCCAACAAACCTAACTTCACCATGATCATACTTCATCACCACATACAAAAATAAATCAAATTTAATGAGTCATGACATGAATTAATAATAATATTACAGTCTAATGATCATTATAGATTCTTGTAGATAGGAATATCCAATTACACATAAACACATGGATTTCCAATAAGTGAGTTTGTTATCATAATATCCCATATTAGAGATTACCGAGGGAAAAATTCATGAGATAAATTATCATCTGTTTATGAGTACTCACACCCGACATTCAATATACCAAGTGTCCCATCATAGAATGTTATCTGATTGAAAAATAGTATTTAAGAATATCATCATGGAATTTGAAGGTTCTCATCATTTTGGGGAAATTCAATGGCCTTTTAAATGTGACATAAACTCTATGAAATTATTACATTAAATTCATACAGAATAATGAATGATATGTATTATGATATTTTAATAATATTCACTTATTTTCATATAAATGCAATATAAAGTAGAAACAGTTAGTTTTAGGACATCAAATCCAATTTTTAGTAGGTTATCTTGGGATATTTTAGTATTGTATAATAATTTTGGATATTCTTTTACAATGTTTATTCATTTAGTATGATAGGATATAGAGACTGGATTATCACAATTGTTAGATAGTTTATTTGGTGGGTAATGTGTATTTCTTATTGAAATACACCTTGGATTGATGAAAGAGATGTTATAACATATGTTATAAGATTATAATTTATTACATTAGAAGAATATCATATAAATAATGTTTATTGAGATGTTAAAATCTTACTAAATGATAATTATATAGTCCTTTCGGTGACCATTACAATTCTTAGTTTTCTTATAACCTTGATAAGTCATTTTTTTAAAACACTACCATGATGTGTTTTATTGAATTTGAAACAAAAGGAAACACTTAATTCAATCACAATCACTTCAGTACCTTCAAAAATATTTTTCACTATTTCTTTAACACAATAATACTCTCAATACATTAAACATATATTTTGGTCACAATACTATCCCATGGGGATTTTTTTCAAAAAAATGAATATAAACCACTTTAAAACATTTTAATGAATCATTAATAAATCATTAAAATCCTACATGATTATATTCGGTGTAGGGAATATGAATAATTTATAATAATAGATATTATTATCTATATGAGAAACTCATATTCATGTATACTATTCTCTCATTATTATCTTCTCATCAAAGGTACCTTATATATATGAAAAAATTATTTATTTCACTCATAATCAATAAAAATATCATAATATTTTAAAAACCATCTATACACACTTGTTGAAATCATAGCTTAACACCCCCAAAACCACATATGTATATTTATGTAATGCCCTTGACCCTTCTCACTTGGAGTTAGTGGGTTATTTATTACATAGTAATCAGATTATATGAGATTATATACACATTATCAAGGTTTATTAGTCCTCATGAGATAAGATACATAATATTATATTACAATATCACAAATTACATCATTTGAGTAACAATAAATATCCATTAATGTTGTATATTTGTGACAACCTAAGTATTTTTGAAAATATATCAGTTTTATATGCATAAACTATGTGTATTTTTTAAAATATTAATATTTTTGAACCAAATAGGATAGAAATAAATAAAAATGGACATATTCCAATTATATTAAAAAATATTATGATTATGGGGTTAAAGATTTCACCATGTTTTAATAGAGAACACAAATGACCCTATTTAAATCATTTTTACATGTTTATATTATTTTTGTTCATAATGATTTTTTATTTAGGTGTTGGAAGAATACTTGATTTGTCATAGAATAGATCAAAGTTATAAATGTTACACTAAACATGAGGAATAACTAAATATAACTAGTGACTTAGATAAACCTATGGTAAATGGATCATCCGATATGATTATAAGTGTAAATGATGAAAGAGATCATATTGGGAAAATGAAAATGGTAGTCAAATAAGACCTTTTAGATTGTCCAAAGATATACTAGAAGTTAAATATTTTGAAAATATGACATTGTATTTTGATCGCAATAAATATACAACAATTTCATCCACACTAAAGCTATATAATTTGAAAGCTAGAAATGAATAGTGAAACACTAGATTTACATAACTACTTTATATCTGGAATGATATGATATGAAAAGATAATGAGAATCATTATCGAACACATTATTCTAAATAAATTCCATGTTCAATGGGCATGATATCTGAAATAATACATGCCTTCCAAAATGACTCTATTATTTATCAAAGATATGAATCACTTAAAAATTCCCTAAGTGTGGAATTAATTAATACAATAAAGATGAATTGAGGTATTTAAAAGTTATATGATACTTTCTAATCATTATAAGGTTCATATTATTATATTAAAGTCATGATACTATAAGAAAATAAATGTGGCATGTAGATACATGAATTCAATATAGGAAACTCATCACCAAGTATACTCTCCTATGTGGAAGAAAATTTTTCATGAGTATTATAAATTTGGATGCATGCTGAGAAAGCTTTGTATTATGATATCTAAATGTAGAATGAATCATTTGGGTGTATAAAATAGAACATAAAATACATGTATGGTTATATTGGTAAATTATAAATTTCCACCATGGTTATGCATAAAGAAAAAATACATTATATTTTCACTGCTTATATCAGGACCAAAACAACCGGTTAATGATATTGATGTTTCTTTGGATCTATTGACCTATGAACTAAAATTAAAATGAAATTTAGGTGTATGTTGTATGATTCTCATAGAAATGAAGGCTTCATTCAAATATCTATGTTTTATGGTATAATAAATTACTTTATTTTTTATATTTTTTTGGATATAACATTATATGAATTAGAGGGTGTCCCATTTTTGAATAAGGTATAAACTCATTTAGGTTGAAAAATTCCTCAAATATTATGTTTCTATGACATTATTTTTTTTACCCTGAAGACATAAATATTGATCCCATATGGCATCATTCAATAGGAATTTAGAAGAAGGTACAACACCATATCTAATAATAACTAATAAATAGTTTTAGAATGTAAAGGGTATTATAATTTCTCTTGTAATACCATTTCCAAAAAATCTTATATAAGCAAGTAGAAAAAAATAAATTAGTAGTATTGAATTACTATACTTGAACTATTTGCACATCCGACATTTTCCTGATGAAACACACATATAAAAAATGTATTGGGAAGACTAAGTAAATCATCCCACTTCATTACTATTTGGGAGACCTTCTCAGTTGATGAATTGGGAACACTGTATTTCTATGAGTTCATACGACTACATAGGGTTCCACGTACTCTAATTTCAAATTAGAAATCTCATTTCACTTCATGGTTCTGGAAGGGTTTTCATAAATATATGGAGACTCAGGTGCTTTTAAGCATAGATTTTCACCCTGAGACCGATGGTAAATCAGAACACACAATACAGGTTCTAGAGGATATGCTCTGGGAACATGTCCTTGATTTTGGAGGTTTTTGGGAGAAACATATTCCTCTCATCGAGTTCACTTATAATAATAGTTTTCATGCGATGATTCAGATGTCTTATTTCAAGGCCTTATATGGTAGGCCATGCTACTCACCCTTGTGATAGATAGAATCAGGTGAGGAAGCCCTAATAGGTCCTCATTCCATTTAGGAGACTTCAGAACAGGTCTAGCTAATCAGGAAGTGTATGACTACTGCTATGTCTAGAAAAATTCTTATTCCAATCGCCATCGATGACCTCTTGAGTTTGAGGATGGGGATCATTTTTTTTGGGTATTGACCAGGATAGGTCATAGATGGTTATAGAAGAAGGAAAAGTTATATCCTAGTTAGGTTGGGCCATTTGAAATTCTAGAAAGATTCAGGCTTATAGCCTATCAGTTGGTACTACCTCAGAGGTAACGTTCTATGCACAACGTCTTTCATGTCTCTCAGCTTCGCCAATATCATGCTGACCCATCTCATACCTTTGATCCCGAGGAAGTTGAGTTGGATGTCGATTCTACCTTTGAGGAATAATAAGTAAGAATTGTTGATCAAAGAACACAGGCTCTCTGAGATGCCATAGCACCCATACTAGAGGGACAAACATACTCTCAGACAGTGTTTCTTTTCCCATGGAAGGAGAACTTAGGGGATGAGTTCTTTTAATGGGGAAAGAATGTAAGAACCTGGTTTTTTACTCAGGTATAGATCCTTTAATTTTAAGTCTAAATTTTTACTTTGGACCTAATTTGGATAGCTAATGAGTTAGTAAAAGTTCCAAGGGTGTTTGGGGCTTGTTTGGAGCCCAAAACCCATCTTTTTGGAGAAAACAGACTCTACGCACGGTTTAGAGTAAATCGTGCGGGATTTCTTCACATTTTCCCAAACCATGTGGATAGTGTTTTTTTTAAAGAGCCACCTCGCACGGTTGGTACATGACCGTGCAACTTAACCGTGCGAGTGCCCCTTTTTCCTATGTATTCATGCATGATTTGTGCATGGTTTAACAAAACATGTGGACCAAACTGTTTGGACAGAGCCATCCCACACAATCTATGCATGGTTTGACAAACCGTGAAGACAAACCATGTGAAGGATAATTTTTCTAGGTAGTTTTTTCTAGTTTTTCCCTTAATGATCTACTACATCACCCCTTCCTCCCTAATCCGAATTTATGCAGGATTGACCTATTTCTCTCTCAATTTAGGGATTTTTGAAGATCTAAACTTGGAATCAAGAGATCTCCTTCGTCCAACATCTAATCAAGCTTTCATTCATCGCGTTGGATGCTCAATGATAAGTACTCGAGTCCCCTTTAACCATTATTCTTCTCTTTCAGTCTTGACCAAGATATAGCCATGTAAGTATTTTTCACCTTTTCATAGATCTACTCCTATCCATGGAAAATCAAGGGTTAATACTACAGGAGAAGTATCGTACAACCCTAAGGTGGGTGGTCTATAAATCATCCCTCAAGTTTGTTGATTTTGGAATGTTTGTGTGGGGCCCACCAGTTTTGTTGGAAGCCATATCTTAGATTTAAACTCAATAATTATAACTGTTAGAATCATATGGTTATTCTCTTTCTAAATATTTGATTAGTTGTTAGTGGTTACCCCTACAACTCAATCTTCCCCATGTAGAAGGTTATTAAATATTCGGGTTTTTAGTGTTTTGACACGTTTGAGCCATCGTTTGGGTGTGCCTTTGCTTGAACTTCCTAAAGGTGAGACTTACCATAATAAATGAATTGTTTAAATGAGAATTACATAATGGAATGGACCATGTATGCTCACTACTTGACCCACCTAAGGAAAGTGATTTCAAATTAATTATTGAATGTGAAATGGAAAGTATACTAAGTATATAATTTGGCCTTATCAAATGTGTTTGAATAAAGGTTACTTGTCAGTAGCACCCCTTTCTATGTTGGTGGAAGGTAGTAGAGTGAACCTCAATAATTGAATATGACATAGTGGTTAATAAAGACTTGATTAAATGGTTGCAATGCTACTTGGCCTATCTATAGTATTAGAAGACATGGCTTGGACCAATAAAGAAATGGTTTCCACTCTACTTGACCTATACACACTAATGGAAGGCAAGACTAGAACCAAATGAATTACTATATGATTAAAATAACAAATAGGAATGGATTGACTCGACATCACCTTGGATTTTGATAGGAGAACACCTTGGGTCTCAGGAACCCCATTCCTATTCAAGGATGTGGTTTTCTTAGCTATATAACCCCCTAGACTCTAGTTCTTGTCTATTCCTTTGATGCTCGATATACTACCATAGGGTCCGTTTATTTTTTACGTGGTCTCTCACATACACTCCTTGGATCCAGAATTGACTAGTAGGTGCCATGGTGAAATCCCATAGGGCCCTATCCTTACTCTGCCCCATTTTACCTTGGTTGATCACCTTGGACTCTGTAGGTGCCTTATTATCAAATACCTTGGATCATGATCCTTGGATTACACTCTTACACCTTATCTATACCCGGATTCTACTGATTTAGCCTTCCATGAGATTTACGTTACCTTGGTTATTACCCTGGAACTCCCTCACTGGATATCATTTTCAGGTTACCTTGTTACGTCTTGGGACCTTATTATCATGAGGTGATGTTAGTTCTGGTTGTGCATCACATAACTTATTAACATTAAATGGTAATTACTTAATTAAGGAACTAGTTACATGTTTAGACACCAGCCAAGGGCTGAATCTGGTATTTGGTTATTTAGTTATATTGTACTATTTTATTTACTCTTTATATTCATGCCTATACAATCCTATATTCAAATAAATGGGCTGGATGTTATAGACACTGTTGGTGGTGGCCCAATGGATTTATCGTACATCATATGCAGGTTCCATTTTTTACTCATAGTAGATTACATGGTTGCAGGTATTGATAAGAGGAAGAATACAACTTTCAAAACTTGATTTGAATGCTAATAGGATGGATCTTGTTAGCATATGACCAAATTGGGTCTCAGGATGCTTGGAGTAGCCTTTGTTTTCTTTTACATTGTGGAACATGTTAGTCCTATTATCTTGTATCCATGTTTTCCAATTTTCAAGTGATATGACATACATCATCACTATCCTAGTTGATGTAGTTATTATTATTCTTGTTTATCTATTGCATCAGTTTTTATCTACATTTTATTTATATTGCTTCCACTATATACTATTTATTTATATTCTTTATGAAGTTCTACACTTTTCTAATGAGGGCATAGTATTCCCACAGACATGCCTTAGGACCTCACTGCTAGTTGGAAGCCTCTAGCATTTGGGAAGATGCACTTGAGGCCATGTGTCCCACTGGGATCGGGGAACCAGTTAAGTGGAATGTGGGTCCGGATCATCACACCTAACAAGGTGGAATACCAGAACCATCACCTATATCCATTCCTTAGCCTTCCGTGGGTTTGGATTACCCTAGAACCTGTGCAGCCTCAATCTCTAGAACATGCGAAGCACACTCCACATTTCATTATCCTAAACCATTGAAATTATATACTTCTGTACGTAAGGAAAATAATCAACCTACACTATTAGGGTAGGTCTAATCATTTCATATGGGTGTAAGTGCCACTTACTTTCCACCTATAGGAAGCACCTCTAGAACAGTCCCTTGAACTAAGGCCTCATCAATAATCTAATCATCATTAAAATATTACTATAGAATCCTAGATGTTATCTACATGGAAGAATCCAAAAATAATAAATTAGATTTTCTTATTTATATTTATGAGACTAATTTATTCCTTGGGTTTGGGGTGAGCCGATATCTAATATTGATGTTTTTTAACTTTTAATTTACCTTCAAATTTAGGTTAATGGTTTGAGAAAATGAGCAGTGGAAACATTGTAACCTATTCAATTTCAGATAGTGGTTACTACATGGTCTAGTAAACTTTGCTGGTAAACCATGTGACCATCTCGTGTTTAGATATTTCTCTAATTTTTAATTTTTTTATTTAGAGCTTCTTCAAAAAGTTTTCAAATTTTATTTCCACCAACATAGGTTCCTAAAAATGGATTCTATCTTCCTTTAAATCCCCTCTGTGATGGTTCAAGGGTTATTTCTTAGTGGAATTTCATTCAGACTGAAATGTAAAGGTTACTCATTTGTTTTTTATTTTATTTCTTTAGCTTTTTCTCTTCTTCCCTAACCCAAATGGTCATGTTTGGACAAGTTTCAATGATAGTTTTTTCCTTATTTTTGAATTTTGTTTTGTAAAAGTTTTGATCCATCTTAGGAGACATATACCAATATTTTCTGTCAAAGTTAGAAAGGTTTCACTCCTGGTAGTAGGTGTTTCTCATCTATTTCATTTTTAAAGAGTTCCTTGGATTATTATAATTTAAAAGTGGATTTGAACTAAATTAATTATGTATATACTTACTAGTTTTGTGTAATCAAATTTTCTCCACGATTTATTGGTTTTTTCTATTGAAAAATGTTTGACTTTCATAGTTCAAATGAAATTTGGTTTAAAATTATGTTTTATACACTCTAAAAATTTGATAAGATGTCATTGATGGGGTTTACTAAGAAAAATTATTGTTCTTGGAGTTTTATGACAAGTTTTATCTACAAATTGGGGTGTTTTGGGGTTTTAAGGATTTGTATATTCTAAAAAGGGTTCTTCCTTACATTAAAAGTGTTCTCCTTGTTTTAAATGGGTTTACCTTGTTTTAAAAATGGTAATTATTGATTGATATGATCATTTAGTTATTTCATTATAATTAATTGAGAATTTTTCTTTGGTTCTAGTTTTGATTCCCTTTGGGTTTATGCTTAGTTTTCAAAAGGTTTTGAAAAGGGATTTATAATGGTGGTATAATCAGTTTTGAATCAAAGGACCATTTTTGTATGACATGAGAAGGATATATTTTATTTATTGTTGTTTATAACCTAGTTGAGCCCCATTAATATCCTTTTTTATGCTTATATTCATGCGTTAATGATTAAATGAATTGTGTTTCATGTTATGTGGTTTTGGTTTGGGGCTTGTTATTGAAGGTGGTGTGTTTGAGTTGGAAATTATTTAATTATCACATTTTATTACCTTTGTGATTTTTTATTTCCATGTAATTAATATTATATTGATTGTTGTACACATCTTTTATATATTACATGAGGAATCTAGGATATTAAGTGGGGATTCAATGGAAATTGTATATGCTAGTTAATATTTATAAACTAGATAGTATCCTCAAGTTAAATGTTATGTCTCATATAGGGATGCCACTAATGATATTAATGATAGTGATTTAGGTGACGAGATGTGTGCCCATTAACCTATAAGTAGTTATTTCCACTTTTTCATGTCAATTACTTGTCCCATTGGTCCGTAAATAGTTACCTCAGGATATGTATCCTATGTTATGCCTCTTTATTAAATATTGAATTGTGAGTTTCTTATATTGAAGCTACTTTGATTTATTGGTTATTTATATTTGAGAATTATTTTTATAAGGATTGTCTTATGTTATTATTTTAATTTATTTATGAATCTACATGTCTTGGGTTTTATTATGTTTTTCCCTATGTCATTTACTTTCATTTGATGAGTGTGTATGCTATGGTATTAAATGTAAATGTGGTGGTTGTTTTTTAGTGCAATACATTGTAAAATGTTTCTTCGAAAATGAAATTTTATCCATGTGATTATATGTTTTTCAAAAGTAGTTATTTAAATGGAAAGGTTTTATTTAACTTGGTTCTTTAAAAAGAGAAATTTTTTAAAGGTAATGGTTGTTTTCTGAAATTCCAATTCCACAGAATTCCACTATGATGAATTTTTTATAAATGGTGTGTTTTGAGAATGTTGATAAGGAATTGGGTGATTATTTTCATTTTTTTGAAAAGGGAAACCCATAATTATATCTATATTACTTTTAAATTAGTGGAATTGGTTTATTTATAAAAGTAATCTAATGGACATATGGTGGTATCTTACTGTCATATGGAACACACACACATACACAAATTGGTGGGTATGTACCTTTGTGAATGGCCTGAATGCCTTAAATTTTTGTTAATTTTTGATAATCCCCCTTTTAAGGGTTTAAGGGGAACCCTTACATGACCCGTATGCTTTGTTTCATTAAATATCATGAAGGTCTTAGATGGATTCATTCTAGGCTATGACTACTTTGAACCCCCCCCCCCGCATCTGCATCATGATCACCTCTCCACCTTCACATTTATATTTGGCTAGATATCCTATGTAGATATGCATAGACCTAGTATTGATGGAAATTGATATTCCCTCTCATTCTTCCAAATCCTATAGCTCTACTCTGGTGAATTTTCCTTCTCTAAATCCTCATCTAGAGCTTGTTCCTTATAAAATCTATCTGGTTTGAATCTTTAAAACATGTGTCCTAAAGGCCTTGAAGTGGAACGAAAGCCTTTAGGTGTCCCAATGGATTTAAGGTGGTCAAAAATCATTACTAAACCGAAGGCATGGGTGTCCCGAAGGCCTTGAAAGACACAAGGACCAAACTGGTGGATTGAAAGAGAATAGTTCTGTTTTCTATAGTACCGGCCAATACTTGCTACAGTAACTACCACAATATCTGCTACAATATTTCTACAGTACCCAGAAAAATTCCTCCACCCATAGTTTATCCTGGGTATCGTGTATGTAATCTTCATGTATACAACATGACTTTAGGTTATGGATTATTGGTTTGTTTTCTACAAAGCTTTGTTGGGAAGCGGGTGGTGAATTGAGTGTCACTTGGTGAGGTTGAATGTTTCCTCCTGAGTTCATTTAACCAGTTGGGTAGTGTGGTGTATTAGAATTTCTTCCCTCAAATTTCATTTTAGTTTTTTTCATTTTTTGATTGGAAATGATTTGTATAGATATTTTATAATTCAAGAAAAAAATATTTGGTTCATTTATTTTATTTTTATTCCATATCTAGTTAGAGATTGTTTTATATTTTCTTTTTTTATTTGGAATAATTACACAATAAAAATTCAAAAAAATTTATAAACATATGCCTAAGGAATCTAATATTTTCCTGTATTTGGAGAATAGAAACCAAATATTCTTATTTCAGGAAATATCTTCAATATCCACCACAAATATTTTCTCACATAGTACTCCTCTTGAGCATACCTGAACCTTAATTCATAACCTAGGTAAGGAAACATAACAACAAGTGAGATAATATGACCATTAAAGATAAAAATATGAAATATTAATATATTATTATATGAAAGAATAAGATAAGTATAAGGGTATGTGATCATGAATATAAGTTACAGAGTTCATTCCTAACCTATCATAGATCATAAAATTAAGTCATGGAATAAATCTGGGCAGTTAATAAGACATGAATCATAATGGAATAAAAGTAAATAATACATGAGAAAATAAAAATGGAATAATACATAAATTTTTGGCATAAACATAAGCTTATAACATTGTGGAAAAGTAAAAATATTAATATGTTAACTAATTAAGTTAATTACATGAAATCATGCCTTCACAAAAACTTATAAACGTGAATCCAAGTACACAAATAACCTTTATGGGCAAGAAATTAAACCATATATAACAATACGAACATGTAATTAGGTTCATACATAACATTGTGAACATTTCTTCAGGTTCATTCTTAACATTGTGAATATTTAATTAGGTTCATTCATATCATATTTATTCTTGAGTTATCTATATTTATCCAATGCATTTGAGGGAGATATAGGTCGTACCCATCACATAATGAAATTAAACACATATGTATGCCACAAGATCATAAAACAACCATCATATCAGAACCCATAAAGAGAAAAGGGTTTCATAAATATTTTACCCTAGCATAACTATTGGAAAACAAATAGGTTTAACAATCATATCATCAATTTATCATAGAATATCCTATAGAAAATAAGCTAGTTTTAGAATCATTTTATCATGGTATAACTCATGGAAGAGAACTTAGTATCATAAGCATCTTTTAATAATAAGTATAAACCATTTGTATAAATAATAAGAATGGTATTTTTGTATAAAATCCCCAGTAAAGCATTGGTAATATCAGAGGATGTCATCTTTGATAGAAAATGATTTTGAAAGATCACAAAGAACATTTATTGGGGAAAATATCCTTTAAACATTGAATTTGTTAAACATAAAACATTTTTAAAATAATTTACTTTTAAAATAACCTTGGAACCTTATAAAGGATGTTTTAAATATCATTTAAAACAATTCTTGAGAAAAACAACATTTTCACTTTGAAAATCATCTTTTTAAAACTAAAAGCCCATAATTTTTTTTTGAAAATACTTTTATTTGAAAGAAAACATTGAAAATTATAAACTATGATTTAAAACATTGAATGGTTATGATGGTGTATAATACTTTTCATGTTGTACATGTTAGAATAAAGATTCCTTTCACACTTTTGGTAAAAGAAAAATTGAAATTATTTTTGAAAACACATGATGATTACATTTATAATTTTTTTAAATGAAAAAAATGGTTAAAATGTATTTAATTAATCACTTTAATAGTTTTAAAATATGTTTTTAATTTTTTTTTTGAAAATATGGTTTTGGAAGAAAAACGGTTCTTGGGAGAGAAGAGAAATAAAATTGAATTTTATTAAAAACATTAATTTGGAATATTGAGTAAATAAAGAGTGGAAAATGAAGATAAATCTTGTATTATAATGAAATAAATATATTAGAATAAAATTAATTAGTTAATTTATAGATATTTTATAATATTTCATCATTTCAAGAATAAATATAAATACTCCCGATAAATGATGAGATTGTATCATAAAACTGTTACCACCTTGGTATCTTTGAATCATAATATCCAATGAAAGAATAAAATTAAATGAAACATAAAATATCATCAGAATAAATAAATTAATTATATTAAATGAAAATGGGGTCGTATATACACCACATAAAATATGATAGGTGTATAACAAACATGTGTCTCAAAGTAGACAAATTGAGACAAAAATCCCTTTTTACTTTGGTAACTTTTGAACTTTTAACCCCATGGAAGAGAAATAATAAAATAGATATTTAAATCCAAATAATTTTAAGGATAAGAATCATAAAATACATTCATGTGTAGTATATACACCACATAAAATAAATATGTGTTGAATATGACATGTGTCTAGCATAAGTACAATGTGAGATGAAAATATGTTACCATAAGTTTTGACTTCCTTAGTAAACATTAAAACATCCTTATTAATAAATATAATTTTATTATACATTTAATAATGTAACATATTTATATATAACATACTATATATGATTTACTTATGATCTTTTGTTATCCATTTATTAACAAATTCTAAATTAAAATCATATTTTAGGTAATAACTGCTTTAGTTTTTGTGTGTGTTTTGATTTTTTATTTTTAGACCTCTTACATTGATCATGATTCCATTATATGCAGAATGTTAACCATGATATAATATCATATATATTCACTATATATGTATTTATATTAGTCCATAAATGTTAGAGATAGAAAATAAAATACACTATTCCTAGAGAAGGTGGGAAATACATACACATGAACATTGTTTTCATTTTCTTGACGGATTGAAAGAAATAAAGGTAAAATATATATAACTTTTCATAATAATTTTTATGTCATATATATAATATATTTTTATTTAAACCTATCCTTGTTACATTCTATGTAAATCATACATGAATAATGAATCACATCACTTTGCGATGCGATAGTCCGCCGTACACACGAACTACATTATCATATCCCACAAAGAA
The DNA here is from genome assembly GCA_963277665.1 of Viscum album. Lineage (NCBI taxonomy): Eukaryota > Viridiplantae > Streptophyta > Magnoliopsida > Santalales > Viscaceae > Viscum > Viscum album. The sequence continues at coordinate 493,018,233 of OY728159.1, read as the reverse complement.
TGGAAAGTAAGAATGAATATATGATATAATAATTAAATAAGTATAATTATATTAAAAATAAAATATTTATTCCTTTAATGTATATTTATTACCTTCCATGTAAAATATAAATGAAAAAACATCATATCAGTTCATGAGGTGGTAGTCCGTTGTATACACGAGTGATGTTACTATTTTACAACAGTTTAGGAGGTTAGAAGATTGATGTTGTCACAAACTGAATCTGGATGCCACTAATACTGGCACCAAATATAGCCCATTAAAAGGCACTAAGGAAATTACCTATCCCCACAGGCTGGAACAAGTTTCTGAGTATCAATAAATTTGGGTTGAGAACAATTTACCAGAGTATGGAAGCATAAAACATTAAAAACAACCAATAGTATGAATCTGAAATTTTCATGCCAAATGAACCTTAAAATAAACTTGATATGAATAAATGGTTTTAAATAAATTACAATAGGTCCAAAAATAAATATAAAACAACATCAAATCATCCAAAAAGACTCTACACGACAAGGGGTTCATCACCCCCCGAGCCGTCTCCACAACACCGCACCATAGGAGGGGACTAACAACATGAACCGCCTTCACCTGAGGCTTCGCCTTTACCTATGTCAAACATAATGAATTATACATACACCAAAGGGGTGTAAGTAGGGTGTGATTTTAATACCAATAGGATACCACCCAAATATTCTAAAGAGTATGAAATACAAGGTGAAAAAGCACACAGTTTTAATATTTAAGGAAAAGCGGTGATAAATTCCAAGAAATGCAACATTCAATTGTAAAAAGTTTTCAAAATAAAACATTAATAATGTTAAAAAATTTGAATAATACATGTTATATACTGTAATTTACATCCAAAAAAACCCTAAGACAATGGTAAATACCATAAATCCAATGAGCCCCAAAACTACGAACACCCCTAGGCACTAGATAGTCTCATGCCCTATGTACCACATACCTCAGTGTAAAATATCCATGTAAAAATCCTTTACCATGAATGATAAAATATTATGGAATATAACCATAACCTATTGGTCCCCAAACATCATCTGAATAGTTTATTTATAGTTGTTGTTATCCCAAATTCCAAGTGAAACAAGGATAAAACCGCTTCATATCACTAGCGTACTAGTACATATCCGCCCACCTAGGTACCCATGATTCCACCTTAGTTATAAATTTTTTTCAGAATGATACGTACATTAATTTTCATATAAAAACACCAATAATGGTCATATACAAACAATACAGTATCTATACACACTTTATACCACTTAAAACACACAACAAAACATTTTGATTTTCAATAAAACAACTTCACAAAATATCGCATTGTTTTTCACCCAAAACTCCTTGAAATCACCAATTTGAACACTATGTACACACTTATAAGTCACCAAAAAAATTACATTCCAATAAATTTGCAATTAAACCAACAAATAAGTTATAGGTAATCCCCATATGAACCAAGAAGTGATATATTTGTAAAACCTCCATTTTCACACAAACTTGGCACTTAAAGTTCGTGTACCTCAAAAACACCATTAATTTTTTTTTTCAGAGAAAAAAAAGGATATAAACATTGAAATCATGATTTTAATCTTTAATAAATTTCAATAAAATCAACTAATTAGTTTTAGGGAAGCTCCAAATGAACCAATAAATGATTTATATGAAAAGCCCCCAAGTTCACATAAAAAATGGAACTGAAACTTCATTTTATTTATAAATACCAGTAAAACCATTTTTTCACCAACAATAAAATGATATAAACATGAAAATATTATAAACACAGTAAGATATGTCACAAATATTGCATAAAAATGGAATCACCTACCAAAATTGTTAAAACTTTGAATCCTTTGTGCGAAAATTCAATCGCACCACCACCGCACCTTAAGGAAGGTAAATCAAGCCTAGAATAAAAATATTGGATGAAAAAAACCAAAATTAAAACCCTAGGTTAGAAACCATACCCTCTAGTAATTTTTTAAAATCAAGTAAATTGGAAGAAACTCGTGAAAAGGGGAGGAACTAAGAGGGAGAAACACTTACTTGAGACTGTGTGAAGTTCCTCCACTAAACCCCCTTAAAAATGGAGTTACAATGAGGGTTTGAGAGGTTTTTAGGGATTCCATTGATATTAGGTTTGAATTGGGGAATAAAGGAGCGAATTAGGATAAATATAGGGAGGTTAAAGAAGCTATTTAACTCATTTTTAATGAGCTGGACATGGGTGCACGGTTTGTGTGCACAATTTGGAAAACCATGCACTAAAACTGTGCACCCTCCTTTCTCCCCTAAAAAAATCTCCAAATGACAACAGAATTTGTGGGGGATTAGGGGGTACATAGGGGGGTTGTTAGGATAAAAAAATAATAAATATAAATACCTTTAATTAAGAACGTGTGTGTGAAAATTCTCCCCACCATGAAAACTTTCCATCCCAAAAAGTTGAATAGAGGGTTGATCAGAAAAAAAGAATGTGTGCTCATCCTAAACCCATGAATTCTGCTCCCAAGTATAATGTGTATCAATAAAATGCTTCCAAAAATCATGGGATAGTGGAATAGACTTCCCTCGAAGCACCATCTTTTGGGAGTCCACTATTTACATTGGCTGCTCAAAAACTGACAAGTCAGGCTCTATCTCGAGTTCTTCCCAATCTAGCACATGGGACATATCTGGGTTGTATTTATTCAATTGGGAGACATATAAGACTTCATGGATTTATTTCAACTAATAAGGTAATGAAAACCTATAAGTCACCTTGCCAATACACTCGATGATTTCAAAAGGGAAAATATATTGTGGTGTCATCTTCCCTTGATTTCCCAATCGATGATGGCCTAGAAGAGGGTCCACTTTCAAGAATAACCTATCACCCACATAAAAATCTAGGTTTCGATGCCTCTAGTCAGAATATGATTTATGAATACTTTGAGTTGTCAACAAGCGCTGCCTGATCAATTTGACCTTCTCAGAAGTCTCTCGCATAAGGATCGACCCCAACAGAGAAGTCTCACCTACCTCATCTGAACATAGGGGGGACTGACATGGATGTCTATAGAGACCCTCAAAAGGGGAAATTAAAATATAGGATTGGTAAATTTTATTATAAGAAAATTTAACCAATCCAAAATAGACATCCCAAGAACCTCCAAAGTCCGAAACACATGCACAGAGCATGTCCTCCAGAATCTAGTTCACCTGTTCTGTCTGACCATCTGATTGAGGATGGTACACCCTGATCATCTTGATCTATGACCCCAAATAATTATTTAGTCATTCCCAAAACCTATAAGTGATACATGGGTCTCTATTTGAGACAACTGCTTATGAAACTCAATGAAGTCTCATCACCTCCTGAAGATACAAATGGCCCAACTCATCCACTTTAGCTGTATCTTTGATCAGGATGAAGTGGGATGATTTGGTTAGATGGTCGATCAACATCCAAATGAAATTCATACCTTAAGGTGTATGAGGAAAACCAACAATAAAGTCCATAGAAACCTCATCCCACTTCCATGTAGGAATGGGTAGTGGGAGGTGCAAACCGGAGGGCCTTTGGTTCTCCGCCTTCACCTGCCGACATGTGTAGCATCTCGACACAAAGTCCACTATGTCCCATTACATACCGGGCCACCAGAAATTTCCTTGAACATCATAATACATCTTAGTTTCATCCCAACAGACATCCCACTGATACTGGTGGCTATCACACATCACCACCTTCTGTAGAGATAATGGAACTACTGAACATCCCTTGAAGTACAAGATACCCTCAGGAGACAAAGTCCAATCATGGGGTGTCTCCCCACTATGAATAAACTACCTCAACCATTGGAAAATCTCATCACTGGGCTATTACTACTATATCAACTCCAAGAGATAATTATTCAATTGAATTATCTCTAACAACACACCCCCATTTTTCTCCTTGGTCTTCACATGCATTTGAGAAAAGATCCCCATAAAAGTCCACTCGTCACTGGACTTTATCAAGTATTTCACTAGTACCTTTCTGCTCAAGGCTTCTTCCACTATATTTCCCTTTCTTGGGGTATAAAAAATGTTGATTTCAAACCCATGAAAGTACTCTATCCAACGACATTGACTCATATTGAGGTCCTTCTATGAGAAGATATAGCTCATGTTTTTGTGATTAGAGTATACCAAAAACTTCTCCTCAAAGAGGTAGTGACACTAGGTCTTCAAAGAATGCATCACCACTGGAAACTCCAAGTCATGGGTCGGGTAATTCTTTTCGAGTGGTCAGAGTTGGCGAGAACCATATGTCACCACATGATCATCCTACATAAGCGCGTATCCAAGAACCATACCTAAAATTTTACAATAGGCCACATACCCCTTCCCGGCCTCAGGAAATATCAGCACGAGGACGGTAGTCAACCGCCATTTCAGTTCCTCAAAGGATGCCAAACATTTTGGGACCCATAAAAACTTTATCCCTTTTTGGGTGAGTGTAGTCATCAGTGAAGAAAGATGAGATAAATCTCAAACAAACCACCTGAAATAACTAGATAGGACAAGGATCCTCCTGACCTTGAACACATTCTTCAGTTGCTCCCATGACATGACTACACTGATCTTCTCAGGGTCCACTGAAACCCCCTACTCCAACATCACATGCCCTAGAAATTTCACCTCCCTAATCGAGAAAGTGAACTTTGATAACTTTGCATAGAGTCAGTTATCCCACAAAGTACCCAAAACAATCCTCAAGTGATGTTCATGTTCCTCCTCAGAGCCAGAGTATACTATAATGTAATCCACGAACACCACAATTAAGGAATCAAGATACTGGTGGAACACCCTATTCATGAGTTCCATAAAGACCATTGGATCATTGGTCAATCCGAAGGGAATGACCAAATACTCAAAGTGGTTGTACCAGCTTCAGAAGGCTGTCTTTGGGATATCTACCTCTTTAACCCTAAGTTGATGGTATCTTAAATGCAAGTCCATTTTAGAAAACCACCTTCCCCATTCAACTGATCGAACAAGTCATCTATTTGTGGGAAAGGATATTTGTTCTTGATTTTTATCTTATTCAACTTACATTAGTCAATGCACAACCAGAGGGATCCATTAACCTTTTTTGCCAATAACACAGGAGTGACCCATTGAGAGACGCTCAGGAAAATTAATCCTTTATATTCTAAGTCATCCAAATGTATCTTTAATTCCATAATATCGGTGGGGTCCATGCAATATGAGGGAATAGATATCATCTATGTTCCCAGTGCCGGATCAATCGTGAATTCCACATCACGCTCTAGGGGAAAACCTGAAAAATCGTCCGGAAATACATACAGAAACTCATCAACTACATGAGGTAGTCCACCATCAAGAGCATGAAAATCATACTCTATTGTGATGGAAAATAACTAAAAGAAAATAATTCTCAACTCTAGGAGTGGTGGTCCTACGTGACCTGACTGAGGATCCCATTCTCTATGAAAAACATTAAGACTCTCATCAGGTGCTGTGAAACTCACTCAACGCCTATAGAAATCGATATGTGCCTAGAAGTGTACTATAAAATCCATTACAAGTATTATTTAAAATAGTTCCATAACTAATACCAAGAGGTACCACTCCATCTCAACCCCTGACACGAAAAGTGCACACAACGAGCACCTGAGACCCTGCTCCTTCTTTCTTAGAGGCGTCACCAACTCCATCACAAAAGACAAAAAATCGGTTGAAAAATCTAGTGTGCCTATAATAAGAGTAGAGATAAATGAAACAGATTAACCAATATAAAAAATCATAGTAGTTATAGAATATTCAATCAAAATTGTACCTAAAACTATTGATGGTCCCACCTCTGATCCTACCGGTGCCTGATCCACAACATGAAAATGTCTGGTCTCTAACTTTGAATGAAAAATAGTATGTGGCTATGACCTGAACTGGATATTCCCAAAGGAATACTTAGACCTACCACCATAGACACCAAAATGAGATCCCACTGTCCTTGCTTGCTCTGACTGAGTTGTCACTCCCTTTGAGGCCACTGATCATGCCCCAATCTAATGTGGTAGTGACACCCCGCAAAAGCGCTAAAAATTCCCTATACCTCCACACTGATAACATGTATTTGGTGGGAAGGGGATTTCTGGTAAAATGTGTCATGGCCTTCCACACTGGTGGATTATGACATAACTCACATCAGAATCCACAGATGAAAACTTCCTAGAGGATTGGCTTGAATTACCACCTTGTTTCTTCCCTTTCTCATATCGCTTCATTTTCTTCTCCATAGAGCTTCCACCACCCACTGCTGATAAAATTACATAAAAAACGTCCCTACATTTATAATCAATCTCCACCATGCATGCCTGATCCACCACCTCAGTATAGGTCCTCATATTAAACAATAAAACCTGGGATTATATCTCTGGTCATAAGCCTTTCTCAAAACTCTTGTCCTTCACTAGCTCATTCGAGACAATTTCAAGAGCATACCAAACCAGCTCAGCAAAATGGTTAGCATACTCCATCACATAAAGACTCCCCTGAGGATGGTACTTAAACTCTTACGATCTAGTATAATCCAACACATCTGGGCAGTACCGGTCATTAAAGATGGACTTGAAATCTCCCCAGTGCATTTGATCATTCTTCTCAGTCTGAAGTACTGAATCCCACACCTTGCGGCTGAGACCCTCCAACAAAAAAGAGACACACTTCACCCTGACCTCCTCAGGTTTTTCTAGTAACTCAAACATGTTCTCAATCTTCTCGATCCATTCATCTGATTCCCGAGATTCTATGCTTCCTTGAAAAGTAGGAGGCTTGTTTTTCAAAAAATCACAAGATTTATCTTTTCTAGGAACCATCTCTTCTGCCCTAACAAGAATAGGAACAGAATCTGGTTCCTATCCTAGAGCATGGACAGCCCATACCATAGCCTTGACTATCATATGATCAATTGGTGTGGGAGAACACTCTTTGGCTTCCTCTTGTGGGTGCATAGAAGTTTTCCGGGAAGGCATGTTGTTACAAAATGCAATAGTCACAAGAAAAATAGTCAATACCAAAATTATGAAAATTTTAATCAAATAAATCAAATATATATAATCTAAACACTTACAGTAATAAAATAAGAAACTACTCCACCCCTGCCCGATGTCCACGAGTTTTCTACAACCCACACGTATCACCTGGAAGTGAAGTCAATCAGACAATTCCAACATCACCTGGTGACTCAAGGAATTCCATAAGAGGTGTAGACCAGGAACCATACTCATGAACAAAACCCTGATCCCCGACAGTATTATCTCCTATCTACCCCCAACTCATCCCAAAATAGTAATATAACCCAAAAACAGTGGTCTCCTTTGATACCATTTTGTCACGAACCGAATCTGGTCACCACTAATAGTGGCACCAAATCCATCCCATGACAAGGCACTAAGGGTATTCCCTATCCTCACAGGCTATAAAAAATTCCTAGGTATCAATAAATTTGTTTTTTTAATGATTTAACTGAGTATGGAATCATAAAACATTAAAAATAGTCAATAATATGAATATGAAATTTTAATAAAAAACATGCTTTAACAGAAACCAGATCTGAATACATGGTTTTAAATAAAGTACAAGAGGTCCAAACATAAATAAAAACAGCATAAAATCATCCACAAAGACTCCACATGATAAGGGTTCATCACCCCTGAGCCGTCTTCACAACACCGCACCATAGGAGAGGACTAACAACCCGAACCGCCTTCACGTGAGGCTTTTCCTTTACCTGTGTCAAACATAATAAAGTCTACTTACACCCATGGGGTGAAATTAGGCTGTGATACTAATACCAATAGGATACCACCTAAATATTCTAAAGAGTATTCAATACCAGGTGAAAAAGCACACAGTTTTAATATTTGTGGAAAAGTAGTGATAAATTACAAGAAATGCAACTTTCAATTATAAACAGTTTTCAAAATAAAAAATTCAGAATGTTAAAATTTTTTAATAAGAAATTTTATCTACTATAATGTACAGAAAAAAACACCCTAATACAAGGTTAAATAACACACATCCAATGAGAACCAAAACCAGGAACACCCCTAGTAACTAGACAGTCTCGGGACCTATGTACCTCGTACCTCAGTGTAAAATATCAATGTCACAATCCTTTCTTGTGCATAATCCAATAGTATGGAACATACCCATAACCTATGGGTCCCCAAATATCATCTACATAGTTTATTTAGAGTTTTTATTATCAAAAATTCTAAGTGAAATAGGGATAAAACTACTCTGGATCACTAGCGTACTAGTACATATCTGCCCACCTAGGTAACCGGGTACCCCCTTTGTGCTCAAAAAATTTTAGAATGATAAATACATCCCTTATCATATAAAAAACCACTAATAGATACATTCAAACAATATAGTACCTATACACACTTTATACCACTTAAAACACACAACAAAACATTTTGATTTTCAATAAATCAACTTATCAAAATCTCGCATTGTTTTGCACCCAAAACTCCTTGAAATCCTCACTTTTCACACTATTTTCACACTTATAAGTTACCAAAACATAATTTCATCCCAATAAATCTCAATTAAACCAAAAAATAAGTTATAGGGAATCCCCATATATACCAAAAAGTTATATCTTTGTAAAAATTCCATTTTCACACAAACATGGTACTAAAAGTTCATATGCTTCACAAACACCATTAAAAAAAATTTCACAGCAAAAAGAAAAGTAGATAAACATTAAAAATATTATTTTAATCCATAATAAAATTCAATAAAATCAACCAAGTAGTTTTAGGGCATCCCCAAATTAACCAATAAAATATTTCTATGAACCCCCCCCCCCCATTTCAAATAAAAAATGGCACTTAAACTTCATTTGATTTACAAATACCACTAAAACCAATTTTTTGACCAATAATAAAATGAGATAAACATAATATTATAAACACAGAAATCTAAGTCACAAGGATTTCATACACATGTAATCACCTTCAATAATTGTTGAAACTTTGAATCCATTATGAGAAAGTTCAATCGCACCACCGCCGCACCTCAAGGAAGGTAGATCAGACCTAAAATCAAAATATTGGACTAAGAAAACCCAAAGTTAAACCCCAGGTTCGAAACCCTACCCTCCAGTCATTTTGGTCTTCAAGGAAATTGGAAGAAACTTCATGAAAAAGAGAGAAACTAAGAGGGATAAAAACTTACTTGAGTTTGTGTGAAGTTTCTCCACCAAACCCCCCTACAAAATAGAGTTCTAATGAGGGTTTTAGAGGCATTCAGGGATGCCATGGCTGTTAGGTTTTAAGTGGGGAAGAAAGGGAAAAATTATCGTAAATACTGGGAGTTCAAAGAATTCATTTAACTTATTTTTAATTATCTAGACATGGGGCAGGGTTTTTGTGCACAGTTTGAAAAATCCTGCACCTAAACCGTGCTCCCTCCTTTCTCCCCTCAAAACATCTCTAAATTCCACTAAAATTTGTGCGCGCTTATGGGGACATAGGGGGGGATGTTAGGATTAAAATATAATAAATATAAGTACCTTTAATGAATAACTTTTTTGTGAAAGATGTATAATTATAATTAAATAGGTATAATATTATCATAAATATCATATAAAAATATTAAATCCATCATTATATCTAACTGTGGGAGGTGGTGATGGAAAATGGTTAACATTGGTTCACGAGGTGGTAGTCCTATGTACACGATAATGATGATTTAGTATCCCATTTTATGGAAGTGGATATGGATATAGGTCATGAAATTAACAGAAAAAAATAATTATATTGAACATAATGAGGTTATTATATCATCATGGTTTAATAATAATTTAAGGAGGTGGAAGAAGAAATAAAATAAAACACTCGGTTAGGGACATTGCCTCTTTTTTGGAAAACATCTTTTGGTTTTAACCAAAAGGATTATTATGTAGTATTTATGACCAAAATTATGATTTTATAAAGATATAAGGTTAGTAAGAGAGTGATTAGGTTAGGTATTTTCCGAACTAAAGGGTTTTTGAAGTGTGAAGAGAAGAGAAGAGAGGGTGGATTTTTATAAGTGAGGTGAGTGGGAAACTTGTAATTTTTGAAAATAAAAAGGTGTACTCATATTTTGAACATGAAAAATGGATCCACAATTAGTAATTATCAAAACTAGAAGAGATAAGTTAGAGATATAGCCACAAAAGTGTTGTTTTACATGTTTGGGTCATTTTAACTCTTAATTTTTTAGTTTAACCCCCGATAAACCCATTTTAACCTTAACTGTGATAAATATATTTTACTTTGTTTACTAATAATTAAGGAAAAAATTTAATTTGAGCTTATTATATAATATAATTTTTTTTATTATAAATATGGAATCCATTTTTCTAAATTCAACACATAGAAGTGGGAGAATATTTTAAAATTAAACCCACAAATATGATGAGAGAGACGATTTTCAAAGAGAAAATGTTCGAAAGTTTAAAAGTTTATATATAAAAATTTAATATGAAATTGATTTAAATGGAATAAATTGGATTAATATAAATATAATTGAACTAATTTTACTTTTAAAACAATATTAAGTTTTTTTTAATTTTTTTAATTGTTGTCAACTAAAACATAAATCTTAATAAACACCAATATTTTTTATTATTCACTAATAAATTAATCTTCTCAGAAAATTATCAATACATAACCCTAAGATAAGTATTAAATGATGATTTAAAAAATAAATTTCATTTTATAAATTAAATTTTCTATAATTTTAAAAAATTAATTTTAAAATAAGTGTGCAAAAGGAAAAAAAACTATTATTTTTATAAAAATAAAATTTTAATCATAAAATTGGTTTTATTATTATATATTATATAAAAAACATAAGATTAATTTTAAACATTTTATTGAATATATAATATATAAATTTCACTAAAATTATTCTCTATAAGTTATTTTTTTAATTTATTGAGGTAAAACACCTTTGTATACATAAAAAGAGTTTTTTTCCAAAAAATATTTCCTTTTTTAAATGGTTTTTATTTAAATTTATAATTAATTATGCACCAAATAATTTAAAATATAAATATTTGTAGAAAATATATTTTTATAATTTATTTAATCCTATTTATACCCACCATTCCATTGTCTAGGTTATAACTAACATAATTATTAATTATATTTTAATAGTATGTTGTGTTTTGTTAAAACTTAGTGTTGCATGTAACACAAGATACATTCAGTATTTATTGTAACATAAGATAAAATTAGTTTTGCATGTTAGAAAAAATGTTGAAATCATTACATTTACATGAATAAAAATATTTCAAAATATATCAGAGTGTTACATTTTACCCCCACCTTAAAATTAATTTCACCCTTCAAATTCATCACTTAGGTTAAAAAAATTTATCATACATATTCCTCATTGCATTGTCAAGTTCCCATGTAACTTATTCAAACTAGTGGTTTCACTAAAAAAATTACTAGGTGAGTGGACTTATTTTGTAGAAATGTTTTTGTATAATCCAAAATCTCCACTTGTTGTTCCTCATAAGAAAGACCATGCACCAGCAGTATGAACTCTAATTTCATTACTTGTGAAGGATTAGGTATTTACATCCTCAAGAGAGTTACATGGAAAAAATCATGAACCTGATAAAGGATAAGTATAAGTTCCAATTTATAAGATATGATATTGATACGATCTATAATTTCTAATGAAATAATATAATTATGGATTATCTTTAATTTATATCATAAGCATTGTCTCATCCTTTGTTTGTTATTCGATTAATTTCTACTTCATCTCTTACTCTAAAAAATAAAGATAGATTTTTTGTTCTTAAAGAACTAATGGATCACAAGATCCATAATAGAATGACAATTCATTGCTTCTATATCTAATTATCATCATAATAAAATAGGTAGCATAAGTTATCCAACACACATAAATATTTATGTAGTGATGTAATATATTAATCACTAAAACCTAATACAAATTTAAACATAAACCATTACATAAATGGTTAACCTTATAACCCTTCCAAAATTAAAAATTTATAAATAAGTTCACTGTATTTAAAAAAAATGAACTTATCATTAATCCCCAAACAATATGAAGTAGTTTTATTTGTCACATACCAAACATGTGAATACATTTACGAGGAATTCTCTTAAAACATGGTAATAACATGAATTATGATTTTTTGAAATCATACATGCTTCTTTATTCCTAAAATAAAAAACATATTATTTGATATGTTCCTTAAATCTGAAAATTTTGTAAAATCCATTATTGATAACATAATCTACTTTGTCTACAAATCAATAATTATCTCCAAGGTAATTGGTACTATCTAATTTAATTTATCCATATTTATCATCTCTTTATCCCAACATTATTATCTTAACATCAGAAACATATTAAGGGCTTTATTTTACTTAATCATGTTTTTTCATGTAATATCACCATTCCATTAAATCAGTTTTCTAGGTCATTAGTACTGTTCAAAATATTATTAAAAATCCTTAACAAAAAACTTATATTGAAAAATTATTATATATTTCATAATTCTTGAACTCCAATACATAAAAATCTGAATAATTATACATCATTCTTATATAACTAATTAGGATTCATCATCTTACTACATAATAAATACTTCCTTTCATATGTCATTTTTAGTCTCTTCATAATCAAAAATAAAAATATTACTTGTACCACTGTTTTGATATTCTTCTTCTTCTTCCCCCCAAAGGAATTTATTTGTATAATTTTTATACTTCCCACATTTATATCATTCAACCATTGATGATGCATTAGGGAAACCATTATTCTCATCCATTGTGTTAACTGAACTTTTGATTTTTCCTCAGAAATAACTTACTATGTTTTCTTCTCATCCACACATAAAACATCTTGTCATCCTATTGAGACATTACCGAGAGTGATTATTACCACATTATTTACATATAGTAAACTTAACATTCTTTATTCTATGGTTTTTACCACACAAACTCTCAACAAACTATATCCTTATCTTCTCTGGTGGATCTAAGATTTGGTAAAGGTGTAAGTTATTAATCATATATTGTGATAACTAATTATAAATAACCACAATATCCTTTACTATAGTCATCATCCCATTTGGTTTATCATCAACACATTGTCTATAACATTCAATTTTAATCCAGTTCCTTCTGGTTCTCATCATTGACTAAAAAAATGTACAATGTGAGAAAAAATAATTATAGTGGGAAACCACATAATCATGAAAAATCACTTTTAGTATATCTAAATCATGATACATTATTTTCATTCTATGACACCTTAGGTTTAACCTATGTTATTATTCAAATCCTTCAAGATGGATCAGAAAGTGTTCGTGAATTAACCACACCATATCCCCTAGTAGTGTTAAATAGGTGTGTAACAAGGCCCGTTTCATGCATTATATAATGATCTAGTCCATATTAATATTCCCTTTTTAGATTTATCTAGAGACACATTAACTTTTAGTATCAAAATAAGGATATATTTCAAGGAAAACCACACAATCTTTTTCTTACCAAAACTTTAGGATGTTATCATATACTTATACTTATCCCCAGGGTTTTCAATAATGTTTTTCTAATTTTAATATAAAAAAATTTAATAACAATTCTCTCTAATACCAACTATAGTGAATTATGATTTTCATACATAAATATCACATCATTTTAGATAAATATTCATTAATTTTCATAAAAACATGCCCAATGATCTTTATTTTTTAGTTTCTTTAGACACTTGATACCCTATCTTCCTATTTAATGAAGGATATTCAACATATACCATAGATATCTTCACACATATTACTTCACTTAGGCATACCATACATAAACTATTCGTTAAAAACTTGGAAAGGAAACATAAGTAAGGGTGAGCTCAGATGTTCAGTAAGGGTAAAAATATGATATATCAATTTATGATCATATGAAAGAAAAAGATAAAAATAATGGTATATGATCATGAACATAATATAGAGAGTTCATACAAAAGTTACCACATATTACAAACTTGAGTCATGACATAAATCTTGGTATTTAATAAGACATGAATCATAGTGGAATCAAAGTAAATGAGCTATGAGAACATAACAATGTCATAAGACATATATTTGTTGAATACACATAATATTATACATTGTAAACATTTATAAATAGTAACAGGTTCACTCATTAAGTTAAGGACATGAAGTCAGGACTATGTGTTCACTTGTGATACTTGGGTGCTTTTTTCCAAAATGGGGAAATCTAGAATGCACCTTAGGTAATATAACAAGTTATCCTAGGTACCATGTCATGTTAACCCAAGACGGTTCATTATGATATCTTGGGATAAGAATGAATAAGGAGATTTAAACAATAAAACCTTTCTATATGATGCATTTACCAGTGTTTTCCCTTTAAACATAGTCTTAATGTGTCAATTCAATAATCAGGTTATTAGAGACCCATTGAGTGGATACTCTAGTCGTCAGAACATCAATGGGGTCCCTAGCCTAATAGTTGAACTCAAAACACTTTAACATGATTTCTTTAAATCCCAAAACAATTTAAACCATTAATAAATCTCCAAACTCCACCCTAGGATAACCTCACTATGATAACAGTATAACCCAACTCATCCCACTAGGGCCTTACCTAGGCTAGTGCTAAGCTAAGAGAGCCACCCCAAACCCGAATCCAATAGGATAGAGGATGGTTACTAATAATAAATAGGCTATTTAAAACACTTTTCTACCAGTGCATGCCTCATCATGCCACATGTGTGGGACACTTTGGCCAGATGGGTCACATTGTTTCCATGAATTCCCGGTTTCCAAAGGTGGGTGACATCTGTCACCTCTTTAGTGACATTTTCTCCTTGATCGAAATGGGATGATGGGATTTCTGTCTCCCCTTATGTTGATTCCTCCTCATAATTCATCACCTAGTTTGTGTCTCCATTAAATATTAAGACATTTTTCATGAAACCCTTCCCAGTTCCATATCTTTGTGGATTCCTATTAATTACAATGATTATGTCATGACATTCCAAAGGGGTAAAATCAGGCTAGTGACCTTCGGTTAGAAGAGTAGTCACATTGGGAATCACTGGCATGTATGGATGATAAAACACTGGTACACCTGGATTTTCCCTTATTAGAGGGATTCTCGAGGGAGCAGAAGCCTGAGGCATCCCATGTTAAATATGGGGAATTTTATGCCGGAGGAATGACACCAAGGTTTTCCTCATCTTTCCATGTTTAACATGAGGTATTCCATGAGTTAAGTGTCTAGTAGAGATGTATTAGACTAATCATAACACTAATAAAAGTGGATCTGATGGGTATATCCTAAGGAGGGATCACCTGGAAAGTTTACTTGATGGGTGGATCATAATGCCTGATAGAGACATACCCTGGATGGTTTGCCCCATAAAGGGAAAGTTTTCACACCATGAAGGATGATATGGACACCATAAAGAGAGGATCAAAGGATGGTGGGTCCCAATAAAGGGTACACCAAGGTTTACCATTGGTTGATATTGAACCTCAAAGAGGCTTACTATATACCCTATTTAGGTGAAAAAGATCAGAACCCACATAGTTTGAGAGGGTGAGTCACGGGATCAGTGTGCACACAATGGAGAACAACCCAGAAGCATTTTGGGGATTATACATGGTTAGAAGCCCAATTGATACAAAGAGAAATGGGATGAATCAGTCTTACACATGGTTAGCTACCCGTATAGATGACATGATTGTATCAGGATGTGGTAGGCCAGGTTAAATCAGGATGGATATGGATGATGTATCGAAGGGTGGAATGAATGGGTATGGAATTGAGAACTTGTGTGGAGGACATGATATTAGTATTGAACCTCAAATAGGTTTACTACATATCCTCATTGTAGGTAATCAAATTCCATGTAGTTCTGGAATGGGGCGATTAGTCACCTGAGGAGGTGGCTCGTGAGAATGAATGTGTGGATAGGGACCTGAAATAAATGGAATCAACATGTTAAAGTGTGATCTTAATGAGACAAAAAGGCTCAAGGGATACACTAGGATGAGGAGTGGGTGATGGGCTTTCACCTTAGGGAGGTTTCTTATATACCTTTATCAAAAAGGTAAAAGATCAAAATCTATGTAGTTAAATAATGGGGCACATAATTAGTGTGTATAGAAAGTATAACAACCCAAAGACATACTTAGAGCTTAAACATGGTTAGCATCCCATCACAATAGGTACACTCTTATTTAGATGAGTATGGATTGAGTGTGATAATTACACACTGTTATTTCCCAAGAACTAGTTTGACACCACTAAGGGGTAGACTAAGGATGTGTGTTCCAATAAAGGGGACACCGAAGTTTATCAGTGTTTGGGGTTGAACCTCAAGGAGTATTCCTACATACCATGTCTAGGAGACATGGATCAAAACCCATGTATTTGTAAATCATATAGTTTAACATCATGTAGGATGAATGGGGCATACAATTTAACATCATGTGGGATGAGGGTGAGCCAACATGAAGTGGTCAGGACTAATGAGTGATGGTCTTGAACCACAAGGAGTCTTCCTACGTATCCCCATGGTAGGGAATCAAATTACACATAGTTTGGTTGAGAGTAATATGGGGGGTTACATGATAAGGTAGCTCAAAGAGGATTCCATGGTCGATGCTTACTCTAATCCCATGTGAGTCATGATCGGTGTGAGAAACAAGAGGAAGCAAAAGACTTGACGATCGCATCATGAAAGGTACATCAGTGAGGAGTATAGTGGGGCTTATGCATGACTATAGGCCCAGGGAGAAGAGTATTGGAAAGATCTAGGAGGGTGTCCTGATGTATGAGGAGGATATGGCTGTCATACATGGGGCACCCTACCAAGGTGTGTTGGGTTTTATGCAAAGTCTTCTTGAGGTTCACATAGTGACAAATCCTAGAGGAAAAGAGAGAGTGGTAGGGAACTGATTCCCATCCCCTCTATGATACTCTTGGACCTACCACACATGAGACAATCAGTGTTTAGTGTCATGTGTTGAGGACGTAGGATTTCATGGCTGTTTAATGTCCTACAACTTAGATGAGGAGGACTCACTACTCACCCCTATGAATTACATAACTTGTACCGACCAACACTTGGGGAAGGGAAGGCACAAGCAAGGCCAAGTGTAGGGGGTTTTGGAGTGATCCAATGAGGGGTCTACATTAGCGTGACTATGAGAAGAAAAAATAGTTGTTAGCTTGCCTATTTGAAGAAGCACAAGGAAAGGAAATGAAACTTGAAGAACCACTTGGGGGACCTTGAAATAACTCCATACAAGACTGGATAGCCGCACATGATAGTGTTTTGCAAAGGTGACCTTGCAAAGAGGGGATTCACAAAGCTTTGGTGCTTCATGAAGTGGATGGCCTTCCCTAAGCTCTCGTGCTTTACAAAGAGGATGATCTTCACAAAGGAAAGTGTCTTCGTGAAGAAATGATGATTTGTGATGGGATATTTTCAACAGATCAGAGCTTCACATTATCAAAGGAATATTTATTTAGATAGTTCCTCATGAAGGCTAAATGCTTTGATAATCCTCAAACACCCCAAAGGTTCTCCCTCCTTTACAAAGGGAATAGTCCTTCACAAAGGGAATCCCCACCATAGGCGAGGGATATGAATAACACAAATAGGCATGGTTTACAGAGGTTAAATACATTTGGTGATCCATTTTTCACTTTAATGAAGGTATTTTCAAAACGGGATCTTAGAAGGTGAAAGGGCGGAGTGAAAATGGATTGAAGGGTGAATGTGCCTTTTTTTATAGGAAATGAAGGTCTGAGGGGGTCACAGAGCTCATCACAGATAAAATATGGTCGCTGTGAAGAGGAGAAGACACCATGAAGACATAGGGGAATCATAAAACTTGGTCAGACTTGCAAAGGGTCAGTAAAAGTGATGTTCTTAGATCTTGATGCGGAGAAAAAGTGATTTCACAAAGAGGTAGGGATCCGTCAGACTTCTTTGGACTTGCCAATGGTATGTCAAGTCACGCATGGGATCACCAAGGTGACCATTGTAGAGTGGGTCGTGGATAGAGTGTGTTGTCGTGAAGGTGTTGGGATTCTTTTGACTCATATATGGTCTATCATGGATGGTTGTGATCATAGAAATGGGATGACCCTGTAAAGGGCTTCACAAACCAGGAACTTTGGGATAGTTTTGATTGATTTTAAGGCCATTTTGAGTCTAGATTTACATTGAACCGACCATGAATTTGTTCATACCTCAAGTGGAATGAATTTCAACACAAACAAATTAGCCCCATATAATGGGAGTTGAAGAAAAATAAGGTTTGATTTTATGGTTAAGTCATCGAAAAACATGAAGGATCACAAAAATGAGGATCAAAAAGCTAGATCGTGAAGCTAAATAAAAAGTGTTATTGTGAAGCGGCATCAAAAAGTGACGCTAGCTGAAGGGTGGTGAGAAGCGTGGGTGACATTCACCATGAAACCTGGGCTCAAGTTTCCATTAATCTCAGGCCATGTGCACTTATAAATAGATGAAAATGGGTCTTCTATCCATACTTGGATCTCTATGAAATAATGCACCCTCAGTCTCTCTTTGTGATGAAATAATCCCTGCAAAAATGACTACACGATCTAGGTTCATTGGTATGGTGCTCTATGAACGCTTTAGTGAACTGATGCATCACAATTTGCTGCTTCCTTTGCAGTACAGGCCGAGATCAAGGATGCTTTGAAGATGACTATCTCTTTGAAAACCATATTTGATTAAGGGCCTCTAAAACCATCTTCGCGATTCGAACAAATGTTTTTACTAAGTATTAGGATGATGGATTCTCAAGACGTTGATTAAGAGGTTTGGGCCAATGCTGCTTAGAGGAAGACTGTGGTAAATATCATCCAAATATGGGAATACTTCTGGATCACTTCTGAGCACCAATCATCGACGAAGTTGGTGACAAAAGCACAAAAATAATATACCATGTCCAATATCATTCCACTATACAAATTTAGATTCTTGGAAGACATATTTATCTCAGATATAAGCAGATATGAACTAGCTTACTGGTTTAGGAGTACACTTGAATAGTATCAGTGGTACAAGGTTGTGAAGGGACATGCTATAAATGATCACACCCTTGCCATGGTGTACTGCCTCCATAACCAAATAAACATTGATGGGAAAGAGTTGGTAGTGGAGGTGTCCCCGCCATAGTACAAGACCATTATCAAGGTGGGGCTTGGGAATCTAGATAAGGGATAGATCAAAATCTGGGATCTACACCCGAGTAGCAACTCCACCAATGAGTGGGCCTGGGCCTACTGGGAATGCACATCTTGTGAAGAGTTTAAGACTTTTCTTAGGTGGGTAGGATTATAAAAAGAATCCTAGGATTCTAAATTTAGCATTTCCCAACTCAAGGATTTTATATTGGAACTTCTAAGCTAGTGGTCACCAGATACCAACACATTCCACATGCACCATGGGATGGTTGGTTTCATCCTTTGGGACCTTCATCAAATTTTCTGCATCTCTATCCTGGGAGGGATGTATGATGAGTTCCTTCCTTATATGAATGTCTAGGAGGATGTGGAATAGATACTCGATCTGGAAAAGGAATTACTCTATTTCTTACCTTCCATAGATGATGATAAGGAGAACACCTAAGATGTCCACATTAAGCATTGGTTCAGATACTTTCTAAACGTCCAATTATAGGAAGAGACAATACCAATAAGGTCTCCCACATGCTTGATAGGAGCTCAATGGGGTAAAGTGGTTTCATACTAGTAGATCCTGGAGGATATCTAGTGGAATCTATGAGGTTACAATGTCAAGAATGAGCAGTGGCCAATAGTCAGGCTGGCCACATTCATCTCAATTTTGATCTGTGGGTGGATGATATCAGCCAGATATGTTCACATGGAAGTATGACTGAGAATGTTTATTATGCGGTCATAATTGGATGGTGTAGAACATGTCAACCTAGGCGTACCGGTGTTGGCAAAGTTATATGATTTACATTATCACATTAGTGAGGGAAAGAGGTCGTTGCAGGTATGAGGGCCATTAAATTTCCTATATAGTTGTATTGTAGAACATATGGGTGGATAAAAATATCTCAACCCCATAGCTCCACCTAGGATACACTCTTGACTAGAAATTCTAAATATTTCAGTGAGCGACCCCATGAAACTGGACACAACAGTCGTGTTGGGTAAGTTAGGGAAGGCAGAATAATTCATCTTCCACCCCTTTCCTCTTCCACCTGAAGCATATACACATGATGAAACATACACCAATGATAAGTGATCATTCCTATTTTTCTTCCTTGAATGTTTCCTAGTGGAGCATATTGATTGTGAACCCATATGCGAGCTGTACACTCCACACCGGTTCGCAAGACAATTCAGATGCAAGTAGAGACTGACCCTAAAGGTGTATCTAGGGGTGTACCATAAGAATCACCCATGAATGATGAGAATTATATGGCTAATGTTTACATGGGATGATGGGAAGATACAGAATGAGTTTCCACTGACCACCACCACATTCAGATTGGTTTACAGATATGCATTAAGTTGGAAAGCTTACTAATCCGGTGAGGCGCTGAAGCAACCAACCATTTGAGCTAGAAAAGAATTGGTCCCCATGCCTTGACTTTAGAGAGTGACAATGGGAGGGAATCATGAGGGTGGTGAAAATGTGAATCATGGTGATGAGGATGTATTAGTAGGGTCAGCGGGCCACAAACCTTCTCCAATAGAATGTGAAGAAAGGGAAGCACCAAGGTAGAGCCCAACTGCTCTGATTAGAGGAACCCAAGAGAGGGGGGAATTATATAGGGGATTCTACGGGTGGTCACCTTAGGCCCCAGGGAAGAAAGTGTTCCAAATTATAATTCCTTCTGATGATTTTTATTCAGAGTCCTGGAAAGATTGGGAATTCTATAAACATTACCTCAGTACTGATGACCTTTCAGAGAAATTAAATATGCATGAAATAGAGTTGGGGGAACTCAATTTTATGAAGGATGTATTTAACATGGCTCCACCCGAGGGAATAAAATTTGTATGGGAGCTAGAAAAGCTAATATACTCTTGGGGTACCCCATATCCATTGATAGATCGGGTGAGGGTGTGGTTGAACAAGACCATCCCCCAATGAAGTTGGAATCTCAATTGGAAGAATGATTTTACCTTCCTGAAAACTCAGATAGCTCATGGGGGGAAGAGGTTGGTGATTAAGGCCTCCCTAAGGGTGATGAGGAAGCAGTATCAACAGGGTCCTCCCTAGAATAAGCTGAAATAGTGGCCTCAGAGAGTATTTCTCTGAGAAAGTCTTCCGTAACTGTTGAAGTAAGCTCTAAATCATATTTATTGTGTCATTTACTTTATAACTTTATTTTGTTCTCTCAACTGACACCTATCTATGAAAGGGGGATCTTGAACCAAGATCACCCACTGATGGGAATGAAGGCATGAGGACAGGTGCATAGAAAAGAAAACCAGGACCCAAAACCAGTGAGATGATAGTTGCATAGTTCAACAGTGCTTGGAAAGTGAGGGTGGTCTCATGGGAACCTTCAGAGTGCACATAAATTTATAGAGTACCACACCCTGACATCCTGACAATGATAGGCCCAAGATAGGAGATTATGGTTGACCAACATAAGTTCCCTACCTTTGGGGATGCATCTGTTTTCTGCCTAATCAAACTGGATAATATGAACTATATCTGAAAAGTTCTCAAGATGGAATGCATGATGCTAGTGAAAATGGATGGAGGAATTGATTTTCCTCTTCAATTAGGGACACCAGTCCATATAAAACTGAGTTCCTGAGTTGACTAGGCCATAGTCCCTTATGGGTGACTGATGTTGATGGGAAATACCGCTAGTGGGGAAGAGTCTAGAGTTGGCCGGTGGAAATCATTCAA
Source organism: Viscum album (assembly GCA_963277665.1). Lineage (NCBI taxonomy): Eukaryota > Viridiplantae > Streptophyta > Magnoliopsida > Santalales > Viscaceae > Viscum > Viscum album. Next base: position 492,996,204 of record OY728159.1, on the reverse strand, counting down.
TTAGAAAAATGTGATGAAGACCAAACCAAAGAAGATCCTACTACTAATATTTTGGAGGCATTTCCCGAATATGAACTTGCTAACCCATAAGAGCGGGATGAGGCCAATTTTGACGAAGATGATAACAAGTTTGTCCACTTCCAATCATGTAAAATGATCAAATTATTTGATTATATCACCCTACAATTAGAGTGGATAAGTCATATGGGAAAAATTTATCCTCGACTATGTGAACTATGCGCTGGAGGAGTGGATGCCTGACACACAAATATGCTCATTAAAGATTACCTTAAGGGGAAGGTAAGGGAGGATGAGCATGACCTTAGTGTTGGCTAGTAGTATAGGAAGAAAATAAATATCCAAAAGCTTCAGGAGTCCGAATAAAAGATATCGTGCTTAGGAATATAGAAAGATGAGTGCTCCTCCTTCATTGACACCCTAAAAGAGCTCACACCACAATTATGGGCTTAGATAAAAGAATTCAAAGAGTAGCTAAGGAATGCATCCCATGAAATGGACAACATCTAATCTAATAAGGATTAGGAACTAACCAAGGATGATGAACTATGCCCCGTGGACATCAATGAAGAGAGGGAGCTTAGCAGGAGACAAAAAATCTTGGAGGCCACACAACAAAGAGTAGTGGAGTTGAGATGTTCCATTGAAGAGGCCAGCCAATCTATTGGAGGGGCCAATCCAAGGGGGCTGTAATTTTCGTAGACTCAAAAACATACTTTCATGATCACTTTCTTTTTTTGGTTTCATTCATGTGTTTTTTTATCCTATTTGATTATTGTATCTTAATCTTATCTGTAAAACAACCAGCGTTCAATTCCTAAGATCACTTGGGTCATTCCTGGTGTGAGAGGAAAGAGATAACCACATAATATTTCACCTTAATCATGAGATAGAAAAACAATTAATGGACCCCTGAGGTCTGAATTACCACTCGGAGTTTTTGAGAAAATATAGGGGGTCGTGACTAGAGAATAAAGTTCTCAGAACAACCAAATTTCCCTTTACCAACATAGACTATCACATGAGTGGGATAACTCCATGGGTGTTGGAATCAAACTGATCAGAGGGGGTTGAAAAGTGTGAATCAAGATACCCAAATTTGGGAACACAAAGAGGGTGGAATGATGATGGAGGATAACTGTTGAACTATGTTCAAAACAAAATATCCATATCATGTTATCCTAAAATGAGGGAAAACAAATGAGGGTTGACTGTTGAACAAATTCAAAACATAGGGACAAAACTCAAAGTGTCGTCAATGTCTTTTAGAATGATAGCCCAGAATGGTATGCTAGCCTTGAGGCTGAGCATACATACCATTGGAGGTCACTTTTGTTGTGAAAGAGGATGAGGATCCAAATAAGGGGAATAAAAAGCACGAGAATAGAGTGGGGGGATATTTGAATAGAGTCTGACACTCTTGAAATTATTCCACTATGACAAAAGCATACTGAGAGAGCATATCAGTCTTAATCGAGATAAAAATATTCCCAGACAAGATGCCTCCAGCGAGGACCTAGGATGACTTGCAGTTTTATGTAATTCAAATGAGAATGATAATCATGTAGTTTAACATCATATAGTTAGGATGTTACACATAGTTTAAGGTCATATTGTCTACACCTTGTTTAATAGTTAAAGTCGTGTTACATGGACTGGGGAATCGTAGTTTAAGGTCATAGAGTTTGGACCATAATTAATGGAAAAGAGATGTAAGATTTAATGAAATCTTGGTTATGCCCGAGTTGAGATGCTCGTTCATCGGTACATATCCTACGAGGGAAAGATTCAAGCCATATGTAGTTTTTGAGTTTTTGTGCAATTTAACATCATACAGTAAGGATGTGGGAACCCTAAAGGAGAAATGTGTTGTGTGGTACATAACCTGATGTGAATGGGGAAAAAATAAGTCCATGACATACCACACATTCCTGAAAGGGGGCTAGGTCCAAGATGCTAGAAATATGAAAGGGGTTGCAGATAGACCATAGATTAAGTGTCTCGGAATAACTACGTATCCCATTAGAATTAGAATAAATCCATACGTAGTTCTTGAATTGTTGTGTAGTTTAATGTCATGGAGTAAGGACGATCGAAGTCTTAGTTTAAAGGTAATAGATTTTAGACCGTATAGGGCAGAGAGGTGCAATATAGCATCATGAGGCAACCCAACCTGAATGAGGAAAAAATAAGTCCACACCAGACCACATATTTATAAAAAGGAAAATGCAGTACAAGAAGGGGGAAAAAGGTTCATGACTTTGTGGCTAGACTAGGAGGTAAAGTACCAGATCATCACTTTGTATCTCACATGGGTGATAATCAATCCACACATAGTTCTTGTAATGTGGCATGACAGGGAAATGTATTCTTGAACGAAGACATCATTCAACATGGTAGTTTATCAGTACATGGTCTGGATGTGAAAGTCACAGTTTAACATCATATGATAAGGATGTAGGAGATCCTAGTTTGTGGTCATAGAGCTCGGACCATTAGGGGGTGTGGTTCTTCCATGCATGTACAAACCTTACCTAGGTATGTAAGACAACATGAGCCATGATCGATGTGGGAAAAAAGGGAGGAGAAGATCTTTACAACATAAGGAAACACACTATATTGAAAAAAGGTGTGGATTCAAGGATGACCCTATGATCTTGGTTTGTCCTATCAATGTGCAAAGGTTCATGGAGGAATAACACTGAGGGTGTCAAGGTTCCATCTGAACATGATGAAAAATAAAGGGATGCGAATCAAAAAACCAATATTTGAGGCATAATGGGGTTGGCATAACTATGTAGCATAACTGTTGGCCATATTTGAAGCATATCATCCATATTGTGTGACTGAAGTGGGAACAAACATCCGAGGGTCAGCCTCTTACCGTATTATAAATATAGAACCTATCTCAAAGTGTCGTTAAAAATCCTCTGAAATGTTCGCCCAAAATGGTAGGCAAGCCATAAGGTGGATAAACCATTCTAATCAGAGGTCCTTTTAGATGTAAAATATGATGGAACACCGAATAAAGGGACTCATGAAGCAAGGAAGTGGAAAGAAAGCATGTTCATATAGAATCAAACACTCTAAGTCCTAAACCTTAATGCTTCTGAGCATGTGGGTGATGCATAATAGAGGTTGGGGGGTCCATAGTGCATGACATGAGAAGTATATTGGAATAATGGGGTGAAAATAGGTTGATGGACCTGGGGTTGGACCTAAAATTTTTTTTTGGGGAAATCCTACGTATCCCATAAGGATGGGAATCAAGATATACAAAGTTATATAATTTTTAGGCAGTTTAACATCATGCGATAAAGATGAATATGGATGGGGAAATCCCATAGTGGGAGTACATGGTGTGACTATTATAAACCTAACATGAATGATGATAAAATAATTCCACATTCAATACCATGCGATCCCATAAGAATCAGGGCCAAGGGGATGAACGTAAGAAATAATTTGTTGAGCCTGGGTTGGGCCCGTGGAGAAAAGTCTTGGTGTTCATATGTATCCCATATGGATGGGAATCAAGCCATACATAGTTATTGAATTCCCGTGAAATTTAACATCATACTGTAAGGACATGGAGGGAATAGAGATATTCTTAAGGTAGGCACATGGTGTGGCTATTATATACCCGATGTGAATGAGGACAAAAGAAGTCCACATCATACCATATTCTTAAAAAAGTAATCTTAGTCTGTAAGACTGAAAATGGATAATCTTGTAGATGGAACTAAATAAAAAATATTTGTCCATTCCTATATATCCTATATATATGGGAATAAATTTATACGTAGTTCTTGAATTCCATGCAGTTTAAGGTCATCCAGTAAGGATGCATGAAGAAGAACAAGGTTCTAAGGGGAATGCACATGGCATGATAAAGCATACCTGGTGTGAATGAGGACAAGAGAAGTCCACACCACAACATGAAAAATACCATGGGGAAACCTATGGCCAAGGGGTTGGAAAATATTGAGGCACCTATGGATAAACCCAAAAATGAAATGTTTGGGCATTCCTACGTATCCCGTAAGGATGAGAATCAAGCCACACATAGTTCTTGAAATTCCATGTAGTTTAACATTGTGTGGTAAGAACTTAAGGTAAAAGGTGATGTTATGGAGGGAGGGGAACATGGTGTGGTTTCTGAAAACTAGACAAGAATGAGGAAGAAATAATTCCACATCATACCACATGCATCCCTTGAAGAGAACTAAACCTATAGGGGGAATCAATGAGATGGAAATATTTGCTGGGCTAGACTCAAAGACAAAACTTCTGGGAATTCCTACGTATCCTACAGGGGAAAGATTCAATCCACACATAGTTCTAGAAATGACATACAATTTAACATCATGCGGTAATGAATAGGAAAGGAGGAAATCCCTGAAGGGGATACATGACATGTGAGTTTTAAGCTCGATGTGAATGAGGGAAAAATAAGTCCATGTGAAATCATGTACTCTGGGATACTTAGGTCGAGAGGATTGAAGGAAGGAATAATACATGATACCTAGGGTTGGACCTAAAGACAAAGTGTTCAGGAATTCCTTCATATCCCATAAGGATGGGAATCAATCCATACATAGTTCTTACAAATCCATTTACTTTAACGTCATGTGGTTAGTATGAAAAAGATCTTAGTTTAAGGTCATAGAGCTCAGACCATAGATGTCCAAATAAATGTCATGGGCATGGGATAGAAGGGCAGAAAAAGGTGAATCACCACACCTGATATTTGGGACACCATGGGGATGGTGAAAACTATAAAGGATAATTTCTAACCATATCCACAACACAGTATCCATATCACGTCACATGGAATGAAAAAAATAATTGAACATCGATCGCTGACCATATTTGCAACACAAGAATTGTATCAAATTGTCATTCAAGAACCTATGAGACGTTGGCCCAGAATGATAGGTGAGCCAAGGTGGCATGATAATAGACCTCTAGGGGCCCTTTTAGATGTGAAATACTCGATTCTTGGTCGGGTAACATACTCCACAGGGGATCGACCTTGGTCTCTTCTGGAGCTTAAGAACAGAATAGCCCACTGCTGGGGCTCTTCGAGATGGAGGGTGATCCCCATCGGTAAGGGGTACTACCATTTTCTCTTCGGCACTCAAGATGAACTGGATCAGGTGTGGAAATTCGGTAATTTACAACTTAAGCCTGGTTTTCTCAGAATTCTCGATTGGGATCCAAATTTTAATCCATTCACACACAAAAATCACTTGGCTCAAATCTGGGTTAGAGTTCATGGACTAAACTGGTTCTATTGGCATCCGAAAATCCTAAATGATATTGCTTCCTGCATTGGGACTCCCATAAAAATTGACCATAGAACATTGAATGGGGAATTAGGACTCTATGCTAGAATAATGGTTGAGGTTAATATAGATATTGAACTGCCTTCCAGCATTATTTTCAATGCACCTGACTGCAAAATTGATCTCAGAATTGAATATGAAAAGAAGCCACCCTATTGTGAAGTATGCAAATTGATTGGTCACAACCTCTCAAATTGTAGGGTGGTTAGGAAACAAATGGACCCTCCAATCAATAAAGATTGGCAAGAAATAAAACATATCAAAAAGGGGTTGACTACCTCTGTCAAACCTTAGCCACCCAATAAAGAAAAGCAGGACATTTGGGTTAAGAAATCCAATGTACTGTCATCTCTGGAAGGAAAATCCTGGGGGGAGTTAGTTGAGGAAGAGGAGACCCTCCAAAAAAATGAAAATACTATTATTGTTTTGCATGATACAGTGGCTGTAAGTGGTGAAATTAATCACATTTCGTCCACTGATGTTTCTTCCTCACATACTCTCGCTTTGGCTGAACATGCTAGTAGGGACTTGGGGTCGGATGCTTTTGCCCCTGTGGATCTTATTGTCAACCCTGAGGTCACCAATATAACAACAAGCGATTTGGTAAAATCTGCAGACCCAGGTTCTTCAAATCCTTCTATTGATCCTGTAAAGAATACTATGACTAATGATGTTGTCAATTCTGAAAATGATGCTGTTAACTCTTCTTATATTTCCACTATCACTGAACACCGCACTCCTTTCTCCTCTGCTGATGATTCTGTACAGCTAGTAATTGCTGTCCAAACTGCTAATACTGTTTCTGTAACAGGGGTCCTGGCACCTCATGCTCTAAATGATGTTACCTTAGTGGCCGGAGCATCATCCAACACTACACACACTTCTGAACCTGCTCCTGTTACTTCTGTTTCTATAATAAATCTTCCATCATCTACTTCAGAATCCGAAAAGCTGGCACCTCATCCTGTCAATCTCGACACTGTTATGGCCAACTCTACCTGCAGCACTGCTCCTGATCCTATTCTTCCCCCTGAATCAAATCCTACTGATAACTACCGTACTACTAACAATGTTGGGCCTCCACCACTTGCTGAACTGCAGACTTCTAATCTGGAAAAATCTACTTCTGCAAAACCCATACATTCTACTTCTGTTTTATCCATCAGCTCAGCTTATTCCTCACAGGTTGATAAATCTCTCACAGCCTCTGAAACCTTGGTTCAGAGCCCTCCAAAAACTCCAGAAGTCTGTTCTTCTTCCCTGGATTGCACTGCTATCCGGAATTCCGCACATACTTCAGTGGATCCTTCTACTTCTCAAGTTGCTGGTCTTGTCATCACAGCCTCTGAGCGCATGTCTGGCACTACTTCTAGAAATGAGGCACCTTCTAATGCCAATACTCAGACAATCAATCTAAACTCTTCTTCCTCCCCTATGGTCACTCGATCGTAAAGAAATAATGATTCTGGAAAATCCAAAAAAAGAAGGGTTCCAACCCAAAACGCAAATAGTAATGAATTTTCTCTATTGGAATTGCCAAGGTTTAGCAAACAATGACACCTCCACTACAATTAGGAGGCTTATAAACACTCATAAACCTCAACTCTTTGCCATCTCTGAACCAAAATTTAATGTCAAACCCAACTACATGAGACTTGGTACCCCTATCTATAACTTTCTTGGCTCTTGTAAACATGGTACTCAAACTGATTCAATGTGGATCTTTTATCATAATTCCCTTCAAAATGTTCACATCATTCAAAGCACAGACCAGCAGGTTACATGTGCTTTCTTGTTGAACAGTTGTCTCTTTCTTTGTACTATGATTTATGCCAATAATAGATATCAGGACAGAAGGACTTTATGGCATGAGCTCTCCGATATGGCCCGCTCAATTAAGGAGCCTTGGGTTGTTATGGGTGATTTCAATGCCATTCTAAGCCCTTGTGAAAAAATTGGCCCCTCACATCTTACTATTTCTTCAAATGAATTTAGGTCAGCTATTGATGACTGTAACCTGTTTGAAGTTACCCTCACTGGTGCCAAATATACTTGGTACAAGAAACATTATAATAGAATGGTTGCCAGTAAGCTTGACAGAGCCTTTGTCAACATGAAGGCCCTTGATACTTGGGATAATATTTCTAGTGTAACTCTGCCTAGAATTAATTCTGACCATCATCCTATCTTAGTGAGCTTCTGTATGATCAGTCGTAAGCATATTCTCCCCTTTAAATTTAATAATGTGTGGTCCTCGAACCCGGACTATGTCGCTCTAATACACCGCACCTGGAACTCTATGAGCCATCATAAGGACTTATTTTCCTGTATTTCTAAGTTAAAAATCCTAAAACAAACCCTTAAAAGTTGGTGTAAATCTACAAGATCTCAAATTGACCTTGAAATTTCCTCTCTTGAAAATGATCTTAGTCGCGCTCAAACGCAAAACACTATATCTGATTTCAGTTTGGATCCTCAGATGGAAGCTAACCTTTCCCTTAAACTTAATTTTTTGCTCACTTTTAAGGATAATCTTTGTAAGCAAATGTTTAGGACTAAATGGCTTGTTGATGGAGATCGTAATACTAAATTTTATAATTCCCTTCAAAGAATAAGAAAGTCCAATCGTCCTCTTACCAAACTTATTCATGATGGTTTGCTCATCAATTCTGAAGAATCCATGACGGATCATGTCACCTCGTACTTTAACAACATGTTTAATGGCCCAAACATAAATATTGACATCAAGGACAATATTATCCCCTTACTGGTTGATGATAGAGACAATGAAACTCTTTTAAGCACACCGCTTGATCAAGAAATTAAAGATACTGTCTTTGGCCTTAATCCAGACAGTTCACCTGGTCCGGATGGTTTCAATAATGGTTTCAATCAAAAGCATTGGGATATTATCCAAAAGGATGTTTGTAACCTTGTTAAAACCTTTTTTCCCATGGTTCTCTGCCTCATGGTATTAATGCTCAATTTTTAGTTTTAATACCTAAGGTTGAAAATGCTTCGGAGATTCATCAATTCAGACCCATTGCTCTCATTAATACTCTTTATAATATCATTACTAAAATAATTGCGAATAGGTTGGCACCCATTTGTGACAAAAAAGTGTCATGGAATCAATTTGGTTTCATTAAAGTAGGGCCATTCAGGAATGCATCTGTCTGGCCTTGGAAGGCACCAATAGTCTTAATAAAAACACTAGAGGGGGGTGTGTGGCCATTAAACTAGATACCAGAAAGGCCTTTGACACTATTGACTGGAATTTCATCTTCAGGGTTTTAAATAACTTTGGATTCTAGGACTCTTTCATTGGAAGACAGAAAAATCTATTCATATCTGCCTATATTTTTATTCTAATCAATGGATCTCCTAGGGGCTTCTTCAACTGTTCTAAAGGTGTCAGGAAGGGTGACCCTCTATCGGCCATCCTCTTTGTCATTGCTGAGGACTACCTAAGCAGACTTCTAAACAGTCTGGTTGCTCAAGGATCCCTGAAGCCCATACAAGCTTCCAGGAACTTAAATATCCCTACCCACCTTTTATATGCTGATGACATCATTATTTTTCTTAAGGGGGACCAAAGGAATATTCATGTCTTAAAACAAGCTTTTAATCATTATGAGGAAGTCTCTGGTCAATCGATATCCTGGAATAAATCATATATTTATTTTGGAAAGAACTTTCTTGTCCGAAGAAAAAATACCATTACTTCCTACCTTGGAATTAAAGAGGGACTCCTCCCTTTCACCTATTTAGGTGTTCCAATCTTTTGGGGTCGTCCTAAAGCTTGCTATTTCACTAATATCACTGAGAATATTATAAACCAACTCTCTACATGGAAAGGAAGATCTCTCTCTATGGCTGGCAGGATTTGTCTAGTCAAATTGACCATTGTCTCTAAGATGGCATACTCTATGATGATTTACGAATGGCCCGCCAGCATTTTTAAGAAGATCAATACCTATATCAAAAACTTCATCTGGACGGGTAGCATTCTTGAAAGAAAACTTGTCACTATTCCCTGGAAAACCTGTTGCAAACCTCTCGACAATGGTGGCCTTGGTATTAAAAATTTAAAGATGTTAAATAATGCTCTCCAAGCCCGTCTTACTTGGCGTATCATCAATGGTACTTCCAAATCTTCTGATTTCTTGAACCTTAGATTCCGCACCAAGCTTTTAAATGGGAACCTCAGGTACATTAACTCTTCAATCTGGCCCTCAATTAGAGACTTGTATCAGAAGATCATGGAAAATTCTAGATGGATGGTTAGTGCTGACTCTTCCATTAATTTCTGGTGCGATAAATGGTGTGGTAACCCCTTGATATCTCTGTTACCACCTAACATCACTCTCGAGGACCAGAATCTCTCTATAAAGGATGTCTTACAATATCACAGGCATGCTCTCCCTGAAAATATTGCGCAGATCATTGATAATCATCATTTTTCTTCTAATGGTGATTTCCTTGTTAGGGAACCTGCCCCGAATGGGATCCTTGACTCCAAAAACTTTTACCAGCATTACTTTTCTGAAAGTGATCCTATTTTACATTGGGTGAGTCATTTTGATAAGCCGTGGATCAAACCTTCTAGGCTTACTCTCATTTGGCGAATTTCCCATAATAGATTACCCACTGAAGCCTGTCTTCAAGCCTTTAGCATTCAACTCTACTCCATTTGTCGCTTATGCAATCAACACAGGGAAGATGCGGATCATCTATTTTTTTCGTGTGCGACAACATCTGCTTTATGGAATTATATTTTTGACTTATTTAATTGCAGATGGTCCCTTTCTGGCACTATTTGTTTGTCCCTTAACAAGTGCAATAGCTATGCTTTCTCTCCTCAGGTCAAAAATCTACTGCTTACAGCGGTGGCGGAACTGCTCCATGTGATCTGGTATGCTAGAAATGACATCATTCATAATAAGCTCTCATTTAGTTTATTTGCAGGAAAATCTCGAATTCTTACTGTGATACATGAAGCTTCTTCCATCCAAAAAGACTGTTGCAACAACTCGGTTGGTGATTTCGAGATCGTTCGTCACCTTCGTGTTCCTGGCGTCTTCCCACGGATCAAACGTTCATTTGAAGTATTCTAGCAATCTCCGATGCCGGGATGGATCAAAGTGAATGTTGATGGTGCCGCCAAAGGTAACCCAAGCCCTGCCGGTTGTGGAGCTATTTTTCGCGACTCGGCTGGTCTTTGAAAGGGTTGCTTCTATGATGGCTGTGGCCATTCCTATTCCCTAGAAGCTGAAATGCTGGGTGTAATCCACGCCGTTGATTTTTCCCTTCAAAGAGGCTGGAAAAAACTCTTGATTGAAAGCGACTCTACTACAATCATTCATGCCATCTGGAATGGTTCCATTCATCTGGCTTGGTCTCTTACCACTCTTTGGATGAATTGTCTCAACTCTCTACATGGGATTGACTACATAGCCACTCATGCCTATTGGGAAGCGAATACTGTTGCAGATGCTCTTTCCAACAAAGGCATTCATCAGACCATGACTTGGCTGAACTCTTTACCTGCTGATTTATTATCTTTGTTTGATAGATATTGTAAAAGAATTCCATCTTTTCTCCTTTTGTAACTTTTTTCTTATCAATAAAAAAAATAGTTTTAAGAAAAAAAAATCATGTGGAAAAGACAAAAAAGATCTTAGTTTATGGTCATAGTGCTCAGACCGTAAGGTGTATTCACCATTTGCAGTTTATAATCATGTAGTATGATGGTTAACTCATGAGAAATACTTCTTTAGAAACTTTGTATTGGTGGGAGGAGTAATGGGCTCACCATCTATGGTGACTAGAGAGTATGCACCATTTAGGTAAACCTTGTGAGTGATATAGGGTCCCTCCCATTTGGGGTCCAACTTTGGTGGCTTACTTTTAGGTATCATTTTCATTCTTAGGTCCAATAATGTGTCACATTAAAGGAAGGAACTATAAGGCCCGAGCATTAAACATTACATAATCATGAGTTGTGTCAAGAATTCATATTGAGGATATTTTTAGGTTTAGAGTTTTATAGAATTAGGCCATAATTATTACATTACATCTCAAATATTACAAAGTAGACACTTATACTCTATCCAATTTTTTCACAATAATAAAACTCCTTAAATAAAACAAGAATACTTTTCTTGATAATAATCTTAATGAACTATTCTTTTCTCTTACCTTTCCTTATACCTTGTGAAAAACATTTTAAAATCTTTATATGAGCATAAAAAGCTCAGTAAGGGTTATAAAATAAAGAAAGAAAACATTAGTCTATGAATTTATAAAAATCAATGAAATCATACTTTTCACTAATAGAATATATGCTCTATAATATACCTCATGAAAACATAAGATTTATGAATTACTCATAGAAATCATAAATCATAAAGGTAACTTGTGGCATTCATGACATACTTACTTTGTATCCTTCCCAACTACATAGGGAGTAACCTTCATAGTTACATTTGGAATACCCATCATAGTATATTATGTAAATCTCATAGAAGAAAACTTAAAGTTTACCTCTATCACATTACCCAAAGCATTGTAGAGCTATCACGGGCTCACCCACCCTTGGTTTATCATGGAACCACCTGTATACATAATTAATGCCCAAGAACCATAACATAGTCATCAAATATAAACAATCATAAAGGAAAAAATAACATTTCCATATTGTAATCATAAGACATCATTTCAATATATAGATATAATAAATACATTATAAAAATCATTTTCAATACTAAAATACCTAAAAAATAAATCTTTTATTTAATTTTCTTTTTGAAAAACATTACGACTTTTAGAGGAAGCCAAATATCAAATAATGCTGGCGGCGATGTAAAGGATTATGTCTCCACATACATTAAAAAGAAACATTCCTTTAATAATTTAGTTAAACGATTCATAAAAAAGATTCCTTTTGAAAACTGTTGAATGAAATTAAAATTAAAAGGGTTCTATTATATACTGTATAAAATAAAGTCATGTATAAATCAAAATATTCCTCAATGAAAGGAGATTGAGACAAAGTATCATACCTTGAGTCAAATTTGTCTTGTTCATTCTTTATATTCCTGAATAATAAAATTAGGTTAATTTATACTTTCTTATGAAAATTTTTCAAGTTTATTATTCATTTTATATTACTTATTATCATGCTATAAAAATTACATAATTATTTAAGTTCATATGGGTCGTTTTGTCGAAGTTCGGTACATGAGTCAAAAATGAACTCATTTTGATGTAAACTGTCCATGTAGTCAAAATTACATCATCTAAAAAATATTATTAATGATTTAAATATCATATATATCCATTATATATGTATTTATAATTTCCATAATTTTTTTTATACAAGAAATGAAATGCACTGTTCATGGAGATGGTAGTTCGTACGTAGGCATGCACACTACTTTCATTTATTTTTCATATTAAAAGGATAATAATCAAATGATATAAATGTATATTAAAATATCAGAATTATATTAATGTCATTTATTTCTCATATTTTTAATAAAACCATCCTTTATATCTTCCATGTATAGAATGAACGAGTCATATCACTTTGAGGGGGCAGCAATCTGCACTTCCTCAAAGGAAAGTATCATATTTACACATTATAGAAATCATATAGGTATGATGTAAATAAAAAATATATAAGAATAAAGACAATATAAATAAAATATATATCATATATAAATACAGATCCATCATAATGTCCACTATGAGAGGTGGTAGGGGAAAATTGAACAATCATTGTTTCGTGAGGCAGTAGTTCACCGTACACAGAAACAGTATGTTCGTATCCATTTGAGGGAGGTGTGTGTAAGTGTAGTTCAAATTATTATTATAAAATTATCCTAGTATATTGAATATTTTTTAGTTTTTATGTAATTAAATGAATAAGAAGAGCATAGGGAATGGAGAAGGAAAATAAAGGAAATGAACTTGAGAGAAGACGTTCCCTATAAATCGGGTAACTTCTTTTGATTTGAGCCAAAAACGATTTTTGAATTGACTTTTTTCAAAGGTAAGGATTATATGAGGAAGGGAGGTATGTTGGGATCTTATTTTAGTATAATTTGGATGATACACGGGAATTTATAGGTGTGTTTTATGTGGATAGAGGTGGTGTCCTTTTATAAGAGGGAGGAGGGACACTTTAGGAATGTATTGAAATAATAATTTATTATAAATTAATTTCCGATTAAAAATGGTCCAAAACTAATTTAATTTGAAGATAAGACGATTTTGGTTCAAATAACCATCATCTAATAATTTTTAGACAAGTTTTGAAATTTTTTTATCCTTATCTTTTTGGTTTAACCGTTATTTTACCATTTTTAATCTTATAGTAATATCATGTTATTTACACATTGTGGGTTATATTTATTACCATATCATGTCAAACGACCAAAAAAAATCATTTATGAAATTTTTGGACTTATATTAATCAGTTTTATAAATATTATATTTTTAAGAATTTAATATCATTTTATAAATTATTTTATGTTTTAAGTTATGAATTATGTCAATTTTGGACAATATCCATACCTGTCTTTTTAAAAAAATAATAACAACATTATTCTTTAGAAAAAGACATTGAATCAATCCTAAAAAGTCATATTCACCTATAGAATTTTTGGATGACATTAATTATGTCATACAATATTTATTTTAATATTTATAATATCATTTATTTTAATCATTTATTAATGAATCAATCACTGCATCATCATTGTGTCATAATTAAATTTATTTATTTAATGTCTAAAAAATATAAATAAAATATAATGATTTAGGAAATATTTTTATATTTATAATTAATATTTATAGTCTAAGATATCACTTATATAACCACATATAAAAATTGTTTTAGTAAGAAGATACATGTCTATGTTATTTTTCTCTTTACTTTAAATTAATTATTATAACATGTCATTATCACTCCCAGGTGGATCCATGGGGTCCTTAAATCAACCCAAGGATGCCCATGGTCAGATATATCTCAGAAAATAGTATTATAATATGTTTTATGGTTGTCTAATATTATTATAATATTATTTCTTACCCTTATTTACAAGATTTATCTTTTAACCATGGTAAATAAAAATAATTACTGAAGTTACTCTTCATAATTTCCAAAAATAAAAGGTACTTATTTACATAATTTGTAAATTTTAATTCAAAATATTGAATCCATTTTTCCAAATTAAAAATGCATAATTTTCAGAAATTAAGTTAAAATTAATTCCCATTGTCAAAACCAAAAAGCATGTTTTTAAGAAGTAAAAACTACCAAAAGATTGACATGTGTTTATGACCAATTTTGATGTAAAATTAATTCCAATGACCAAAATTATATTAAATGATAAATAATGTATCCAATTAAACTTTTTAAAAAATTAAAATGATAATAAAACTGTATAAATAAATTAGATGAAAAGGCAGTTTGAATTAAAATTCAATATTTTTCACTATTCATTAAAATTTGAATTTCATCCAAAAAATATTAAAATTTCAACCAAGTTAAACTTTTTTATACCTATTATAAATAAATAGTTTATTTTTTTCAAACAGAACATATAAAAGTGACTAAAAATATATTTAAAAGGGTTATCCATTATAAGGCGGTAAACCGAGCTTTTAAAAATATTAGATTATTTCATGCTTAAAATCACATTCATTAATATTTTAAGCCTCTAAAATTTATTATATAAATGTAAAAAAATTTAACGAACTTGTTTATTAATAATTTAGTTACTTATGTTCATTCCCACCAATAAAATGGCTAGGAATTAACCACCATTTAAAATAATAATATTATAATATTATTTTTCGGTATAACTCAATATTGTGTGCAACATAAGATTTTGGAGAAACCCGTTGTTGCATGTAGAGTATTCTATTAGACAATGAGTCTCTTTAACTTAAAATTAATATATTATTCATAAATATTAATAGACATAAAAAAATTATTATTTCATAAATACATGGGATCCTATAGGAATGAAGACAAACATTCTTATTAAAATTTCTGGATATCTTGTTTTGATGCATCTTCATACTTTGAAAGGAATGGATCTTATTATCATTGAGGGATTCCAGTTCATCCAAAATAGATTTTTATATTTTTATGATATCTATTGGTCATAGAATACCATGTATAGTGATTGAAACTGAATCTCTATGGGAAGGAGTGCCTCTGTTCCGTATACTAGAGAATATGGGGTTACTCGGGTGGAATTAATAGTCATCGTTCGATAAGCCTAAAGAGTGTTGGGAAGCTTGTTTGTCTAACTATTCTTGTTCTGAAAAATCCTCTTCTACAATATTTTAGAGAAATTTTTGTTGAACACCTCGATCTTCCCATTTTCTTGCACATGATAGAGAGAGGTATGATTAGAATAGATACCGTACTTGGAAAACAATTTCTTCAGCTCGGCTACTTGGAAGTTGGTGATGTAATCAGTAAGGATGGAATGAGGGAATATGAATTAATCTATGATATTGGAGCTCATAAAATCAATTATATTATGGGCCTTTACTTAATTGAGAGGAATTTCCTCTTACCATTTGGAAAAGAAATTTGTAGCGGTTTGGATGAACCATCACTGGCAACCTATCGTTGGGGGATATGGTCCCACAACATCAAGTCCCAAGATAAAAAAAGACCAAGAGTAATTGGTAGTATGAAGGGGATTTTTATGTCTATGCATGATATTAGCATGGATCTAACATGGATGTCACCTTTTGGTGAACTCGATATAGTCATGGATCATGGTGGGCCAGAAGTAGCATAGTCTTTGAATCTGGTGGGAGAGCTTCGGCCCTTCCTGATGAGGTATATAAGAGATGACCTGGAATTCCTACATAACCTAGGGTATATCATATCCTTGAATATAGTGGAGTATAACTCCATCAAACCCACATTTTTTGAGGATCTACTCAAGGTTGGGACTATTCTGGAGTGTGAACTTCACTGCGCGCTGAGGGATTTTCTCACATTCGACTCTGTCTGATGGGATATTTCCATGTTAGAGATACTTGATAAAGGGAGTTGTCCAACTAGGGGTACCTTATAATGATATGGAAGGGGGACCTGGAGGTCTTGATGTGGGTGCACTAGTGGTAATATGACCTACCTACTGGCCATCATCATCTTTTTGAGTGATGAGAGTGATGAATCTATGATGTGCCACATGGATGATTAAATCGTCCTGATTAGGCTCTGGAAGAGATGTGACAAGGTTGAACAATGAATCATCTTGAATATTTTGTGATCAAGGAACATGAATGACCTCAGGCTGGGAAGGGAACTGGGCCATTAGCTGGTGAGTTCTCTCTAATAGGGGTATAAGCTCTAGATTCCTAATGATATAGTCACCATTGATCTTCTTGATGACCAGTTTGGAGTCACCTTTCACATGTAGGTGGGGAACATCAATCTCAAGAGCTAGTTTGAGACCAGGGATGAATACTTGATACTCCAACTCATTATTGATGCCACCTTATTAAAATAAGAAAGAATAGGGTAGGACAACCTATGTAGGTGTGGTGAAGACGATACCCAAGCCCACTTTATTAAGCCCGGGATCATTAAGTCTCCTTCCAATAGGGCCTCTCAAAGAATAACTGAAGTGAATATTAAAAAATGGAATAGCTTGATCCACTGAGATTATTTCCTCATCTGAGAAATCATGATCTAGAGACAGTTCTGCGAGGGATGGATGGGTGGCAAGAAAGTCTTCCAATGCCTGAACCTTGAAAGCTTTCTATAGAATGAACCTGATGTCAAACTGCTGAAGGATAACTTCCCACCGATCTAGATGGCCTATCAACACGGGGAGATTCATAATATACTTGATTAGTTATCTGATATACACCAACTATACCTCATGTTGTTGTAGGTAATGTCTAAATTTGTGAACCACAAATACAAGTGCGAGACAACTTTTCTTAATAGAGGAATATCTTGTATCAATATTGAGGAGAATGCAGATGAGATAGTATAAACTATTCTCTATCCCCTAATTGTTTTTATGAGTGAGAAGGGAACTGAGGGACCATTCCAGAGTGGAAACATAAAGGACTAAATACTTTACAGAGATGGGGTGGCATCCGAACTGGAGGCTATAGCAGGTACTGCTTGATGTCCTCAAAAGAAGCCTGACACTCTTTATCCCATTTGTAGTCGGAACCTTATTTCATGGGTTTAAAAAAGGTCTTACAGTTTCTATATACATTCAAAATGAATCAATGTATGTAGGATAAGTGGCCTTGAAATCCACAGAGCTCCCGAATGTTACTCAGAGGAGGAATTTGATTGATGGACTTGATCTTCCCTGGATCAATCTCACTGGCTTTATATCTGACAAGAAATCCATGAAACATTCCATAGGTAACCCTAAAGGTGCACTTCAAGGGGTTAATATTCATGTGGAGGGAATACAGGAAGAATAACACCTTATCAAGATATCTGAGATGGTCCTAACACTGGTGGGATTTGACCACCAAATCTCCCGTATAGCATTCGACCAATGTCCTGAGGATCTACATGAATATGTGGTGCATGGCATGCTGATAGGTGGTACCTGAGTTCTTCAGATCGAAATTCATTACATGGTAACATAAAGTACCTTATGATTCTTTGAAGGAGGTAGAATATTAATTTTGGGGTCCATTCAGATTTGATTATATCTGGAATACCTGCCCATGAAGTAGAGAGCTTGGAATTCAACGGTAGCGTCGATCAACATCTCTATTGTAGGCAGGGGAAAATCATCCTTTGGACAGTGATGGTTGGGATCCCAGAATTCAATGTGGACTCTGATATGTCCATTATTTTTTTATGGGAATGATGTTGGATAACCATTTTTGTTACTGGACTTCCATGATGAAGATGGATTTAATGTGCCTATCAACTTCGACATAGACCATGACACCATGAAAAGGGTGCATTTTTATGGTAGGTTGTTTGAACCTGTGATGGTTTATTGAGAGACCAAAGTGTTGGATGGAGACCTGAGGATCTATCATGGCTTCTCACCATTACTCCAGGTGAATATATATTGATGCCGCTTTATGAAACCCACATACTACTGCTGATCTTCTCCAAACATGGATGCATTGACCAATATTTGTAACACCCCAAGGCTTTGAAAATAAATATTGAATGAATGAGACAATGAGTCCGAACAAAAAAAAACATTTTATTATATAGATATTAAACACAACTTTTCATCTTCTATGTTTTGAATTTTGAAAAACGGTCATCTAGATTTTTGACCAGTAAGTAATTTGGAGTCTGATAGAACCAACTTGATTTTTGGTGAATAGTAACATACCCTT
The DNA here is from genome assembly GCA_963277665.1 of Viscum album. Taxonomy (NCBI): domain Eukaryota; kingdom Viridiplantae; phylum Streptophyta; class Magnoliopsida; order Santalales; family Viscaceae; genus Viscum; species Viscum album. The sequence goes on along the minus strand of OY728159.1, from coordinate 492,977,461 downwards.
ATGAATAGTAATATGAACCTTATGAATAGTAAATAATAATGTTATTTTATTTTCTGAAGGTTACAATATAATGATATCTTGATTAATTTTTCAATGTGATATAAAACAAATTAGTGTTTTAAAATTGTTAATTTTTTGAAAAAACAATGATTTTATTTAAAAATTAAATTAATCTTATTTAGAAATTTATTTTTAAAAAATGGTGTTCCTTTTTGAAATCTAAACATTGAAAAATGGTTAGGGTGATTTTTTTTGGGATTTTTTTGAAATTATTGAATTTTTTATGAACAGTGAAATATGGTAAAATACTATATATACAAATTATCAGTTAAATACACTATTTATAAGATCATGAGTGATTTAAGTACACTTAATTAGAACTCACATGAACTTATTAATATTAGGGGTCACATTAAACAATGCTAGTTTTTGTCTTTATAGAATAAATAAAATAATGAATAAAATATTCAAAATTCACTCATCTCCACTATAAAACCCCCCATCACTCCCTCTTCTCCTCACCCATATAATCCTTGAATATCCTAAATTTTCTTCCCAAACACCCTTACATAGTCACTCCTCATGTCCAAGAATCTCTTTTTTCTTTCCAAAAGACCAAAACCCCTTCCCTTAAAGAGACTCTGAAGGAGGTGGATTCAAGGGGTAAATTCACATTTTATTTCTTTCATTTTCATTTCAAGTTCCTTTCCATTGTTATCCTCTCATCACCTCCTATATACAAATAACCATTATAAATCTAATATCATATATATAATTAAATTATATCATTTTAATGGAAGAACCATCATAAATATTCTTACTCTATATCTTTTATTTTATAAATGAAATCATCGTCCGTGAGGTTCCAATTTACAACCTTCGTGGATGATGAAGTTTTGTTCTTCAATTTAACCTTAATTACTGGTCATGAAACAATTTTTATGGTTTAAAGAGACTATAATATATGTATTATAACCTATTTAATGTTCAGTAACCAGTATACATACATATTATTAAATCATATGAACAAACTAGTTCCTAATAATCAAAATACCGCTAAAATAATATAACTGAATGTCATTAATATTTCATATAATGATTCATCCTCATGACATGTAACTAAATGATATAAATTTACACTAACAACTATGTATTTTCATAAATAATATGTAAATTTAATTATGGATATTTACATCCATTCAACATGAACTTCATTACATAAAAACAAGTCAACCGATTATGAAAATCAAGAAAACGAACACTCCGAAATGATGAAATTCAATACTATAACAAATCAACAAGGACATATTGAAATTAATAAAATCATGATAAAAACAATAAATTTATAATAGGTTCTGAATTAAGTTATTAATAAATATAATTTCATATTCTAGGACCTTAAGTTCAAGAGAAGAACACATTCAGACATAAGGTAAGGGTTGTCCACCCGAATCTCCATTTTCTTTCGGGTTACTATTATTGTCTAATTACCTCAATGAAATTCTTATGTATTATTATTTAATAATAATAAATTTTTGTTTAGTGTTCTATATATGTTTAACAACCATAATAATTTTTTATTTTATGGTAAGTTACACATTTTAAAAGGAATATTCAAAATTATTTCCAAAAATATTAGCCCTATTCAAAGGAATTTCTCAAATTTTTTACCTATTTTAAAGGGAACTCTATAATCTGTTTTTAGAAAAAATTATATTTATAAAATAAATCATTTTATTATGAAAATAATTTCTTAATTCATTTCTGGTTTTATAGAAATACTTTTCCAAAAGAACTCTTTTTTAAATAAAAGAGTATTTATCTCAAGAATTAATCGATGATTTTATAAGAGTATTTTGGTTAATTCATCACTCTTTTTGATTATTATATATTATTGGGATTAATATTTTATGATATAATCTAATTTTATGGTTTATTAATATTTTGGTTATGGATGTGGTATCCTAAAACCATTCACCAATTTACTCTGAATGGTTAGTGTTGAAGTTTAATTTATGCAGAAAGTTATTTAAATTTCACATGTTAGTTTCAATATGAATGTATATATTGTTTGTGTTTATTAATACTCATATGAGGAATGCATTGGACTTATTATGTGATGGGTGGGTCCCGCTATATCCCCTCTATTCATCGGTTGGTCTCATGAGACTTATAGACATGGACTTGGCCGAGGCCTTTCCCATTTTGAGATATGGTTATGGATGAGGCCTTAATCATTTTTAGACAGCTTGGCTGAGGCCTTTACAGTATGTTTTAGAATGTTTTGCATATTCACTTTCCTCATTATGAATCTATTATTTGAAAGTTCATGTGGTTATTCAACTAGTAGAACACCCATGATTATGTTTTATTATGGCATTATTTACTCAGCTCATATTCCTTCCATAATGTTTTCAAGTTTATTATTTGAAAATGCATGTGTTTTCAATTATTCACCACGCCTAATGTTTATTTTTATGTTACCTTCCTCTGTATTTCTTACATAAATGATCATTTGTGCTCACCCCTTTTTTATATTTCATTTTCCCATGATACGAAGAAGTAAGTTTTGAGTGACTTGCATGCATAATCTAGGAGGAATGAATGTTTTTAATGAAATAAATTAGTGTTGTTTTTTTTTCTCTTAACGAAGTAATGTTGAACTTATATATTTATATTGTTTCCAAATCTACTAAACTATTAATTCTTTAGGGATACGACTTTCTTGAAATCATTCCAATGTAAAGTAATAAGGCACCGACTTTGGGAAACTGGGGCAAGGTCTTTATAGTTGGTATTAGAGGAAGTTTATATTACAACTTAGAAACTAGATTTAGAAAACATAGATTAGGGAACAAATCCCTAAGATAGTCATTGAGGATAATACAAGAACATCCTGGTATTCTGGTAAGGAAGAGATTATATATATCTTTCTATCAAATACATATTTACCTAGATACTACAAGTGGATGTGGTTCTAGTATAGATGTACCTAGGAGTCAAAACTCTGACAAGGAGTTTTGGGATTGACCTGGGTATCTTGGTACATGATAACAGGCTTTACTACACACCTGGTTTGACACTCCTTGGGGATATTCTTAGGATAATTCATATTTTATTTATAGACCATTATGAAGGATTTAAATGTAAAATTTTTCTCAAAGAAACCATGTGTGTGATTATGGGATTATCCACTCATAGGATTTTAATTTATGCTTAGTATTTTATTAAGTTAAGATTATACATTAAGATTCATATCCTAATCTAGTGCAAGACATTATCTAGAAATGTCCCCTAGTGGAATCAATGGAATCCTCATGAACACACATATCCCATGTAGAGATTTCCCTCCAATGAAAGATAATGATGTTGGCTATGGTGTTGTGACTAGTGTAGAGAAACTTATAACTATACAGGGACAACTTACTCAGGTTATGTACAATAACCATACCCATATGGATCATCTAGATCCACCACACAGAGGAGCTATATTAGATCACTTTATGTGACAACATCCACCATCATTAAATGGGACTAAAAACCCCATTTGTAGTTGAAAAATGGATAAGTTACCTAGATAATATATTTATCACTTTGGGATGTAACGAAATATAGAAGGTCATCATGGAATTTTATCATCTATTAGGATATGAAGATCAGTGGTGGTTGTTAATCGAAAACAAAAAGGAGGAGTAAGAGATAGAAGAGATATAATGGAGGGACTTTAATGAAATATTCTTATAGAAATACTTTCCTCATGAACAACGAACAAATATGGAAAGGTAGTTTCTGAATTTGAGGAAAAAAGAAGATGATAATTTTTCCAAGTATGAAGCTAAATTCACAAGGTTAGAAAGGCATGCTATGGACTACATATATAATCCGAGGAGAAAAATTGATTGGTTTTTCTGATGGGATAAAGACATTACTCATATGGACACTGGTCTCCCAAAGTTTTTCATCATATGAGGATATAGTTTCATGTCCTATCATGACAAAAAAGGAATTATCCAAGTCTTATGAATTTAAGGGAAAGAAAGTGAAGAAGAGGGTTTCGGAAAACTATAGAAAAGGAAATAAAGAGATGATGAAGAAGGGAAGAGTTGAATTTCCACCTTGTGATAATTGTTGAAGGAAACACCTTGGTGCCTACTTAAAAGGAAAATGAGTATTATAAAAATGTGGAAAGAAAGGCCATATTTCTGGTGATTGAAAGGGGAAGAAAGAAGATATTAATTTTCAATGATATTATTGTTAGTAGATGGGACACTATGAAAATTATTGTCTAAAGTATCAAGGAAACATGCCACAAAAAAGGCCAAGGGAGCAGGGACAAGATTATATGATTACAACTGTTGATATTGAAGTTCCTAATAATGTGGTGATGGTAATTTAATCATTTTCTCAAACTTAGACAATGATTTATTTTATTATGGATCATCACATTCCTTCAAATCTTCATATTTTTCTAACAAAATTAGATATTTACAATTTTATTTATTAAGGGATTTTTCAGTCAAAAATCCTAAGGGAAGTATCATTAAAACAAAGTTGTGTCAGGTAGTCCCCATTATAGTGTATAAATTTTCTTTATATACTTATTTTATTATCATAACCATGATTTAATTTGATATAATCCTCAGTATAGATTATATTTTGAACCAATATTTGAAAATTTATTACAAGAGGAAGGAGGTTACAATTTTTTAGGATGATGTAGAATCCCTTATCTTTAGGGAAGAAACATGACCCTATGATTCTCATATAGATCCACCCCTAACAACTCTATTGAATTAAAATTATTAGGGTGGAATGTAATTAAATAAATATGGGTGAGGAAGGGAATGTTTAGATAAAGGATGTACCAATTGTGAAAGAATAATTTGATGTGTTTCTAAAGGATTTACCTAGACATCCTCCAAAGTAGGAAATTGAGTTTTTCCATTGACTTAATTCCTGATTCAAGGACTATATCAAAGAAACCTTATAGAATGGACACTATGGAATTAGTGTAACTAAAGAAAAAACCTGATAAATTGGGTGATAATTGATTTATTCTACCTAGTGTTTCTCCATGGGGAGCCCTTATTCTTCTCATTAAGAAGAAAGATAGATCTATGAGGTTTTTCATTGACTAGTGGGGGATCAATGCTATAATAATAAAGAAAAAGTATCCCTTACCTCTAATTGATGATTTATTTGATGAACTTCATGGAGTCGGATATTTTAAAAGGATTGATCTTCGACCTGGATATCATCAGTTGCTTGTGAGGAAGCAAGACATTCCAAAAATAGCATTTTGAACATGGTATGGGCATTACAAGTATACAATTATGGTTTTTGGACTGACTAACGGACCCTTTGTATTCATGGATATAATGAATAGAGTCTTCAAGGAATATCTTAATGAATTTATAGTGGTATTTATTGATAATATCTTGGTATACTCCAAAAGCGATGAAGATCATGAAAATCAATTGTGCACTATTTTGAAGGCTCATAAAAGAAATGAATTATATGGGAAGTTTAGCAAGTGTAAATTTTCAATTCAATCAGTTTCCTTTATATGGTACATTGTCTCTAAATATTAAATATTTATTGATCCTATGAGGAAAAAGTCTATGCAAGAATGGCCTACTCCAATGAACATAACTAAGGTATGTAGTTTTATTGGTTTAGTAGGTTATTATTGGTGTTTTCTTAAGAACTTCACCGATTTAGCCAACCTAATGAACAAGATTACACATAAAGGGTTTAAGTTTGTATGGAAAAAATAATGTGAGGATTATTTGGAAGAGTTAAAGAGGAGATTAGTGAATGCTTCAATCCTAACCCTACCATTGTCGAATGATGGGTTTGTGATCTATAGTGATGCATCAAAGAAAGTAATTGTTTGTGTACTTATGTAGAATGATAGAGTTATTTACTATACATCATGACAATTAAAAATTAAAGAACAAAAATATGTCACTCATGATCTTGAGTTAGCAGTGGTAATCCTTTCTCTGAAGATATGGAGACATTATCTCTATAGAGAAAAATGTGAGATATATACAGATCACAAGAGTCTGAATTATATCTTCTCATAGAAAGAACCCAACATGAGGAAATGATGATGGCCCAAACTACCCAAGGATTATGATTGTACTATACACTACCACCCAGGAAAGGCAAAAAAGGTAGTTGACGCATTGAGCAGGAAGGATCACAAAGTTCTTGACAAAATGAGGATTGAAAAGGATACTTTGTACATGGATATAGTGAGGATAGATATGGGAATTATAAAATAAGTTGAAACATAACTAATTTTCATTTGGTTTCCCAACCATCTTTATTAGAAATGATTAAAAGTTTTAAGCATAATGATGAGAACCATCAAAAGAAAATTAATGCTGTGAAATATGGGATGATGGATAACTTTGTGTGTGAAGATGGTGTTTTGAAATTTGAGAAGAGGATTTGTGTTCCATATATACCAGAGCTAAAAAGGGAGTTATTGGTTTATTCCCATAGTTTCAATTTCTCTATACATCTAGGTAGCACTAATATGTATATAGATTTTAAGAAATATTTCGGGTTGGATAACATGAAGAGGGAAATTGTGGATTATGTATCAAGATGTTTAGTATACCAACAAGTGAAGGCAAAAAGGAAACATAAAAAAGTATTCATGAAACACATACCTATTCCTACATGAAAATGGGATGGCGTCACCATGGATTTTATCACTATATTACCCAAAACGTCAAGTAATAATGATCCAATATGGGTAACTGTGGATCGACTTACGAAATCTACACATTTCCTCATTATAAGGGACAATTTTACACTAGAGATCTTAGAAAGGCTCTATATAAATGAATTTATGAGACTCCATGGGGAACCTATCTCAATTGTTTCTGATCATGACCCATGATTTACATCAAAATTCTGGAAAAGTCTTTAGAAATATTTGGACACCGAACTTCAATTAAGTACTGCTTACCACCCAAAAACTGATGGGCAATCAGAGAGGATGATCCAAACCTTAGAGGACATGTTGGGATCATGTTCACATGCCTTCCAATGTATGAAAGATCAATAATTTTGTATATGATTTTTTCTTACAATAATAGTTTCAATTAAAGTATTCAAATGGTTCCATATGAAGCAGTGTATGGAAAGAGATGTTGTACCCCAACTTGTTACAAAGAAGTTGGAGAAATAAAGCTTGTGGTTCTAGAGCTTGTGGAGGAAACAAAAACAAAGGTAAATACTATTCATGGTAATTTGAAAACAACAAAATGTATAAAAAAGAGCTATTCTGATTATTGAAGGAAGGATCTATAATTTCAAGTGGGTGATAATGTTTTCTTGAAAGTATCTCCATGGAAAGGTGTTATAAGATTTGGGAAGAAAGGGAAATTGATCCCTATGTAAATTGGTCCTTCTAAAATTATGGAGAGAATTGGAGATACTTTTTATCATCTGGATATGACTCTTATCCTGTACAAAGTACACAATATGTTCCATGTCTCATTTCTGAGAAAGTACATGCCATACCCAACAAATGTCCTCACATCTGAAGGTATATAGTTTTAACCTGACATATCCTACTGGGAAGAGCCTATCCAGATTATAGACACTAAAGAACAAGTGTGGCAGAATCTAACAACTCTTCTGGTAAATATACTTTGGAGAAATCATAAAATCAGAGGGGAAACATGGGATCCTGAGGAGCTTACGAGGAAGGCCTACCCAAATCCTTTTGTGAGGTATCATTTTTTGAATTTCGAGGATGGAATTTTTGTAAAGAGGGGAGAATGTAACATCCCAAGGTTTTGAAATAAATATTTAATGCACAAAACCCCGAGTCCCTAAAAAACAACACATTTTATAATCTAGATGTTAAACACACCTTTGTCTCTTCTATGTTTTGAAATTAAAAAAACGGTCATCTAGAGTTGTGACCAGTAAGTCATTTTGAGTCTGATAGAACCATCTTGATTTTTGGAGAATAATAACATACCCTTATGAATAGTAATAGGAATAGTAATATGACCCTTATGAATATTAAATAATAATATATTTTTATTTTCTTAATGTTACAAGATCATGAGATCTTGATTAATTTTTGAATGTGATATAAAATGAATTAGTTTAAAAATTGTTATTTTTCAAAAAAACTATGATTTTATTTAAAAATTAAATTAACAATATTTATAAAAATATTTTTAAAAAATAGGGTTCATTTTTGAATTATACACATCAAAAAATGTTTATGGTGAATTTTAGGGATTTTTCAGAAATTCATGAATTTTTGATGAATAGTGAAATATGGTAAAATACCGTATATACAAATTATCAGTTACATATACTATTTATGACATCATGAGTGATTTAATGCCACTTATTTAGAAATAAAATGAACTTATTACTATTAGGGGTCACATGAATCAACACTATTGGTTGTCTTGAGGGAATTAATAGAATAATGAATAAAATATTCAAAATTCACTCCTCTCCTCCATTATATAACCCCTCCTCACTCCCTCTTATCCTCACAAATATAAGACTAGAAGATCCTCAGAATTATACCCAAATAACCTTCCATAGTAAATATCCATTTCCAATAATTTCTTGGTCTTACAAAAATAACAAAACCCTTTCCCTTAAATGGATTCTCAAGGAGGTGGATTCAAGAGCTAAATTCACATTTTATTTCTTTCATTTTTCATTTCAAGTTCCTTTCTATTGTTATCTTCTTCTCACCTCCTCTATCCAAATGACCATGATAACTCCAGTATCATTTATATACTATAATTATATCATTTTAATGGAAGAAACATCATCAATATTCTCACTCTCTCTCTTTTATTTTTTAAATGAAATCATTTGTATGAGAGGTTCCAATTTACAACCTTCGTGGATGATGAAGTTTCATTCTTCAATTTATCCTTCATTACTGGTATTAAAACCATTTTTCTGGTGGAAAAAGACTATAACAAATTTATTATAACGTATTTAATATTACATAACCATTGTACATACATATTATTAAATCATATGAACAAACTAGTTTCTAATAATCAAAATACCGCTAAAATAATCTAAGTGAATGTCATTAATATTTCACCTAATGATTCAACCTCATGCCATGTAACTAAATGATATAAATGACCATTAAAAAATATTTATTTTTATAAATAATATTTAAATTCAATTCTAGATATTTTCATCCATTCCACATGAAATCCATTACATAAAAACAAGTGAACCAATTATGAAAATCAAGAAAATGGACACTCCAGAACGGAAAAAATTTAATATTATAACTAATCAATATGGACACAATGAACTTAATAAAATTATTATAAACTAAAGAAATTTCTAATAGGTTCTTAATTAAGTTATTAATAAGTCTAATTATATATTCTAGGACCTTATGTTCAAGAGAGAAACACCTTCGGACTTAAGGCAAGGGGTTTCCACCCGAATCTCCATTTTCATTCAAGTTACTTTTATTGTCTAATTACCTCCATGAAATTATTATTTATTATTATGTACTCCTCATAAATTATGTGTGAGTTTTTTATATATGTTTACCAACCAGAATTATTCCTTATTTTATGGGAAGTTACATGTTTTAAAAGGAACTTTCAAAATTATTTCGGAAATATAAGCCCGAATAAAGGGAATTTCTCAAATTCTTACCTATTTTCAAGGGAACCATATAATATTTTTTAACAATTTTTTTTTTATAAAATAATTATTTTTAAAAAAAATTATTTTTTTACTTCAGTTATGGTTTCATACAAATACTTTTCCAAAATAACTCTTCTTTTCAATATAAAAGAGTTGTTATCTCAAGAATTAATCTATGATTTTATAAGAGTATTTTCTTCTGTTTCAACACTCTTGTTGATTCTTATGTATTATTGGGATTAATATTTTATGATATCATCTAATTTTATGGTTTATTAAATGTTTTATTTTGGATTTTCTATCCTAAAAAAATTCACTAACTTACTCTGAATGGTTAGTGTTTAAGCTTAATGTTCAGGTAAAGTTAATTACATTTCATATATTAGTTTAAATATGAATGTATATGTTGTTTATGTTTATCCCTGCTCATATGAGGAATAAATTGGACTTATTATGTGATTTTAGGTTCCCTCTATATTCCCTCTATGCATAAGTAGGTCTCATGATACCAATAGATGTGGACTTGTCTGAGGCCTTTCACATTTTGAGATATGATTTTGGCCAAGACCTTAATCATTTTTAGATGTCTTGGACGAGGCCTTGATGGTATGTTTTAGAATGTATGGAATATACACTTCCATCATTATGAATCTAGTAATTTAAAGTTCATGTGGTTATTCGACTAGTATAATACCCATGATTATGTTTTATTATGTAATTATTTACTCAGCTCATATTCCTTCCATAATGTGTTCAAGATCATTATTTGTAAAGGCATGTGTTTTCAATTATTAAACATGCCTAATGTTTATGTTTATGTTATATTCCACTGTATATCTTACTCTTAATGAGAGTTTGAGATCCCCCGTTTCTTATGATTCATTTTCCCAGGATATGAATAAGTAAGTTATGAGTGACTTCCAGGCATAATCTAAGAGGCATGGATGTTTCTAATGGAATAAATTAGGGTTGTTTTTTCTTTAAATATATAATATTGAACTTATATATGTATCTTGTTTCCAAATATACTAAAATTTTCTTTAATTTGGGATACAACGTTTTTGTAATCATGCCAATGTAATGTAATAAGGCACCGACTCTAGGCAATTGGGTTGGGTATTTATAGTATTGGTTTCAGATCTATCTCTATGATGAGGCTCAACTGTATGAGCTAATCAATGGTAGTGGAGAAACCTTCCTCAAATATAGGAGTAGGATCCTTCAAATCCTCTTTATTTTCCATAGCGAGATGATCATAAATAGGGGGAAATTCTTCTAAGTTGGATAATTCTGAAGAAATGTTGGTGTCGTCCTAAGAAGTTGTGGAATCTTCAGTGGGGGACTCCTACATTATTGAAATCATGGTAATGAAAGATTTCGATCTGATTCTATTTGGACTTCAACCAAATGGCCCATGATTTATAATATCAAAGTATTAGTGTCACATCAGCTTGATCCAGTTCAACCTAGCCCAAAGATACTAGAAAGTATGACATATTGTTGTTGCAATGGGGAAAACATCCTGATACCTTATAGGGGTAAGGGGTTATGGGATCACTTTATCCTGATTCATGTAGGAGTATAAAGTGATCACATTGGATTCCTTGCACCTGAGAACACACTTTCCCCTTTTCCAGGAGATAAAAAAGCAGTGTTCCATGTCTAGGATTATGGCCTCTAATCAGTGAATTGGGAGAATGTAGAAATCATCTTGGTCTATCCATGTGTTCACCATAATGGTTTCATGCTTAAACTCATTGGAATGAACCTGCTTTTCCTTTCTCATGTAGTAGTTGGCATCCAGGTAGGGGATTCACAAGAGGGAAAGGGAGACACATCACATTGGAGCATTCCCACTCGACCATTAAGGGAGTAATTTAGGTATTAGTGATATATAGAGGGGACTACCGCATGTGCATGAATCCAGGGTCTACCCATTAATGCATTATAGGTGGTGTCCTGTGATACAAACATGAACTCCGTGCTAGAAATCAGTCCATTAAATTGGGTCTTCAAGTTGATTTTTCTAATAGGTGTCTGCTCGGTTTTTTCCTAAACATGATTCTTTAGGTCAGAGGGATTCATATATATTCTAGACAGCCCCAACTTGTGGAGTGTTTGGGGTGAGATGATATTGATCTCAGATCCCATGTTGATGAGACAACGACAGACTTACACACCATTGAATTTACCAATGATGTACAGTGGGAAAATGTACCTCTCTATAGAATAACCTTCATCTTCTCCAGAGAATAAAATTATGGACTAACATTCTACAAGTTAGTCCTCCTCAACATGGAATGCCTCTATGGTTGCTACCTCTATTTAAAATTGGAGGGGGATCCTTAAAGCCTCTGTGAAGGATTATTTCATATCTTCAGATAAGAGGAGATCCTTGAGAATTGATAGTTTATGAGGAATGATGGAATGGTTCTTGAGCACATCATACTTCTATTTTAGGCCCATATTTCTACTGATAGGAGGTTTCTCTATGGAATGAGGTATGGATGATGTTGTAGGTTGGACCAGCGGATTTTGGCTGGTGTTGGGGGTATCCTGCTACTGAATACCTAAAACTCATAGGATTACTACCAACTAATTGTTGGATGACTTTGGCCTGGTCACAACTGAATGTGGATGATCATAAAATGGTCACGATGGCTCTACCTGGTCGATCAGAACAAATGGAGGGGGAAGTAGATATGATGAAACATGCTGGGAGTACTGCACATACTGATTCATTCATCTATCTTATTATTTGGTCTTCGTGGCATGCATGACTTGGTTGGAATCATTGGACAATGTACTTTTATGGTTCAGATATCAACAGTTTCATCGATGCTAGAATCAATTAGGGACATTTGGAGGGTCTGGTTGGCATTCCTAATCTCCGAGGACCATATATGGGTCCACTAGATTGATGGTGTTCACCAAGGTGTACACCTAACCATCAATTTAGGAATCTTTCATTGCCGGGGGAATTTTGGGGTCAATTCCCATCCCCAAGGGAATGGAATTTTCAAGAGTACGTGATAGATTTGGTACCAGAGGAGGACTTTACTTATCATTGTGTCGTCGATTCTTACTCTCTCAAGAAGGAAAAAAAATGAGATGTTGATGTAGAATTAGTAGATAGGGGTAGCAAAACAACTTTAGAAGGATCATGTTGATTCAAATGGGAAAGGATAAAACCATGGTCATGGGTAACTGCCTTACATGATATCTAATCATCATACTTATGAGACCTGCAACCAGAAACCTACTATCATTCACCCACACTATCACTATCAATGTTTGTAAACACACATTCCACCTATGCTGAGGCTAGGCCCAACATGACTATATGGTTATCAGCTTGGTCCTGGAGCTAGTATTTGAACACATAACACTGCTTGAGAGTGTGTCCAAGGAACCAGTGATTGTGGCAGAAATTGGGATGATCAGAGATATCTGACTCTTCGGGCCTCATGCATTCTAGTAACCGAATATTTCCCTAATCCAAGTAACTCTGGAAATAGCCGGGTACCTAACATTTTTTGAATGAGTAGGTCCAATTTCTTCGATTTTTGGAAATGGACTCTAGATGCCTAGCCCTGACGAGGGGTTGGAGCCTGGCGAGGAGGTGTATCCTAGTTGTCTCACCTAGGTGGTGGTGGGGCATTACGTGGCATAACCTTCCGATAATGAGGTAGGATTATGATCCAGAGGATGATCATAAGGTAGTGCCCCTCAACGTAGCTATGGAAGTGGATCTTTCGGTAACAATTCCAACTATCTAGGGGCCTCTATCTGTGCAAAAATAGTGGTCTCATCCTTGGAGGCTCTTCTTGTGGGAGTTTCATGAGTAAAGAGCATATTTAAATGGCCTAATGAAAGGAATCCTCTAGACATTGAGCCTTCTCAGAGAAATCCTAGAATCCACTAGGGAAGTTTTTAGTGATTTGATAAGTAAGAAATTCAGTCTTCACATTCCCTATGCACATTGTTAGAAGTTGTTCTTGAGTTAGAGGCATATCGAGTGAGTATGTGAGGCCCTTACACCTAGAAAAAAAAGTCTACAACTTTCTTAACTGGCATTTGATTGCACTTTAAGAGGTCAAAAATACTAGCCTTGCAGGTGGTGGAACTAAACTGATATAGAAACTGACTAGGGAGATCCCCTCAACTAGCTATGTACCCAATGGGTAACTGGATGTACCCAAATAATATGGTCCCTTAGAGTGGTTGTATGAAACACTAGAGCTTAAAAGCTTCATGTTGCGCTGTAGTTCCCAACATGGGTCTAAGCCTTGAAATAAAGTAGACCATATGTTGTAGTGGATAAACTGTCCCATTAAAAGGGGCGAAGGTAGTATTTACGAATATCAGGGGTGCTGACATATCATCCACCTATTCCAGATATGGATTTCTATTAGGCACAATAATCACTTGTCTGGTTTCCAGAGCCTTGAGGTAGGCAATGAGAGTAGACATCATACCATCTTGATGAAGATTCCAATATTAGTATTGATTCCTAACCACCAAAGCATTGGTAGTTTCTTCATTGTGGTAAGCTGGATAAGTGACTCATGGAGTGACTGGTAGAATGACACGAGGGTCCATTGGAGGAACCTATGTAGCAACCAGTGGAACTGAAGGTAGATCCTGAAGAAAGTTGACGCACAGCTTGAGAGGATTCAGTGATTCATACCCGGGTCTTTTTACATAAACATCAGCCTCTATCCTATCTAGATGGTAAGGGTTATTGAGATCAACTAGGGGTAATTATCTAGGGAGTGGGGGTGTGAGAGTTGTACCTACCCCTGATGCCCCAATGGAGGATGATTAGGATCACCATAATACAACATTCATTACACCACATGCTCAATGAGGAGCTCGTCGACGATCATTCTCTATTCTGTAAGCTGTTGGCGCAGTGCTATCTTTGCCGGATCCTCGTTCATCTTATGTACTAAATAAAATGGGTTAGAGGGGTGGACTATTATAGGGTGTGTTTTTCACTTGTTAGGATATCGACCCAAAGGAAATGACACGTTGGGTCCTCTAAGACAAAGTGTCTACCTTTTTGTGTGTGTGTGGACACCTGCAGGGTCTACCGGGTGTTGTACTACCCATGTTTCTTGTTCATCTTCTCCTGACCCTATACCAGTACCCCCTTCTAGGTATATCTCAAGAATGACTATGTTTATTATGACGATGGATGAAGGAATATCATAAATATCACTAGATGAACCAGGTTGGCATAGTATAAGACTAAAATTAGAAGCATCATACTGCCCCCAACCAGGAATCTAGACATGTGGGGAAGCCTCATTAATAACTCTACAGAGCACAGTAAAGATCTGGAAAAATATTTTCTAGAGAGTCCAATGATAACTTGGTGAAACAGGGTGATGATCAATATGGAGTGCAACCAAATCAACCACGAGGCACTTCTGGACAATGTCATCAAAGCGTTCTCAGCTCTTGGAGTAAGCTAACAGTCTATGACGAAGATGGAAATACATCATCCCTAAGGTTTGGTGGAAGCACACAACCTTGCCTTGGGTGAGAGGCTTTGGAATATTGAATCTTGAAGTTACAATTGTCTAGAACATCTCAAGGAGATGGTCCGTAGTGAGAATGTCCCATAAACTTGTTGGCTCAGACTCAGGATATGGCCCTTGGTTGACCCATTCATCGACAAGGGAAGATGGGGGACTAGTAACATTACAGATGTAGAGATTTGGAGTTGTAGACTAGTTCGTGGAATATACAGTACACGAGCTGATAAACCACTTCATCTTGGGTTATCTTCCAATGAATTCACTGACTATATCACCACATCCCTGTAGGATGAGGTATTGACCACTACTTCCTACACTGGGGTGGTGGTCATTGGCGGTGGATTATGCTGGTGCTCATCATCGACCGATCCCTAGAAAAATTCTCAGTTATATCTTTTCGAAGTGTAGAATGATCCTGGTGATGAAAGGGAGGATTGTATTGAAAGAACCTGGATAGAGAGCCATATATTCTTCCTCTGGTATTTATTTGAGGATGGATTAAGGGATTTGGTGCATCTCGCTATCTGGGAGGACAAAGGTCATATGCCATGTTCGTTTCTGAGACCCTGATACAGAGGGTGAGGGTGAGGGATCCATAACTGAGTCAAAATATTCTTCAGAGTCAGAAAAGAGGAAGGGTTTTACTATGATCTGAGGCTTCTAAGTATAATTCCTTCAGTGGTTGTTACCCACCCTCCTGCCCCAAGATGGTTTTTCAAAGTAGGGTAGATCACTACTGGAAAATGGACTTATCCCCACGGTTCTCCTCAAAACCGTGGGGATAGGTACCCCCTATACCCACGGTTTTGGAAAACCGTGGGTATAGGTCAATTTTCATGACCTGTACCCACGGTTTTCAAAAACCGTGGGCATAGGGGGGTCTATCCCCACGGTTTTGGAAAACCATGGGGATAGGTCTTGAAAATTGACCTATACCCACGGTTTTCAAGAACCGTGGGTATAGGGGTACCTATCCCCACGGTTTTGAGGAGAACCGTGGGTATAGGTTTCCCATGTGTGCGCGGGAAATTTTTTTTTACCGCGGGAAAGATTTTTTTTTGGCGGGAGTCCTATACCTACGGTTCATCCCTCTATACCCACAGTTTATATAACTATATTTAACTAAATATATATATATATACACATAATTGATAGTAGGGTAGTGGTAGACGCGGTACTTTGCAGCGAAGAGGTCGTGGGATCGAAACCCGCCTGCCGCTTTATTTTAGGATCTATACCCACGGTTTTGAAACCGTGGGAAAAAGCCATTGACACCGTGGCAATTGGGAATGTTTTGTTGACATGGTGGCAGAACACCTATACCCACGGTTTTGGAAAACCGTGGGTATAGGCTGGGGACCTATACTGACGGCGTTCCAGCCTACGGTTCCCAAAACCGTGGGTATAGCCTATACCCACGGTTTTGGGGGCTATACCCACGGTTTTGAACCGTGGGTATATGCCTTTTTTCCAGTAGTGGATTTTCTACATGGGGAGGGCCTTTGTGCAGATTGGTGTTAGAGCAATGAGGACTCCTGCTTGGATGAGTTGGGGTGTGGGGGAACCCAAAAAAATATCAAATGGAATATAGGGAGGAACTCAATGTTGATGGTTTACATGGATAGGAGGAACATTTCTCTAATTAATTCCATAGCTGGGAGGGCCCCTACATGAGCAGATGATGATGCAAGGATGACCTTCACATTGATGACATGAAATTTGGGGAAAACCACAATAATTGGGATCTTGGTTATGAATAGGACCTTCATGTTGAGCATTAACAAGATGAGGAGGACCTCCACTCTGGATAATTATGGTATGTGGGGGACCATCATACTAAATCTCATCATCGTGGGTCGACTCACGCAAGCTACTATTTGCGTTGAAAACTAAGGAAGTCAATCCAGCCTACTCATGGAGTGGATGAGTCCTCATTCTCGATTGGTCATAAAGGTTCCCTTGTTCTATAGTAAAAGCAATGTGATAGAACATGTCGGTGGTGGCTTAGTCCACTTAATCTGTCACGACCCGCCCTCGGGGTCCGTGCCGTGACTACCCAAAGACCGCCTTCCATAGGCCAGGGGCTGGCGACTAGCACCAAGGCGTAAATCCCGGTAAAAAGGGAAGGCATTGCCTTTGTAAAGTAAACAAACACCACAGAGAAAGCAAGCGGAAAGTAAACACTAAGCAAAAGCAGAGTACAACTGAAAGTGCGGAAAAGTAAATGGGCCAGAATACAAACCCAAACTGAAAGTAAAGTACAACTCGAAAGGAAAAACAGCAACTGAAAGGTAAAAGCCGCCACACCGAGCTGTCCACTGGAAATCCCACCTGAAGGGTGGGTACAGATAGCTCCTCTGCTCCACGGGTCCCGCCGTCCGCTCCGAGCACGTCCCGCCCAGTGGTCCACCTCCGGGTACCGTCCCGCTCTGCAAGCCTCAGCTATGGTCAACGTTGTCCGTCGTCTGCAACCAACACAACGTAGTGCGGGCAAAGCCCGTGCAGGGGTGAGTATAAGCTACTCAGTAGGGACCCCGAGACCCCTGAAGGTCTCTCAAATCCACAAAGGATAAACCACAAAGAAAGGAACAATCACGAAGTAATAACCGACACTGCTTAGGTATATGCCCATACATATACCTAAGTCATCAATTTCAAATACGCTCCAACCTCCGAGCCCAAGTACAACTCAGTCCACACAGGAAAGTAAACGTATTCCACACAGGAAAGCAAAACGTAATCCACACAGGATAGCATTACACAATCCACACAGGAAAGCAGCAGGATTCAACTCACACAGGATTTTCATTATCAAAACGTAACTACTGAAGAGCCCCATCTCTGATGTGTACAGTGTCCTGTCACGACTCTGAGATACTGCACACTAACCTAAGACTACTGAGGTACTCCTCCTGTCGAGTACCGCGGGTCTGCCGCCAACTACCGAGCGCTCCGTCCGCTGAGGGTCTGCTGCCAAATATCGGGCGCTCACCCAAATAGCCTACAGAGGTACTCCTCCAGTCGAGTACCGTGGGTCTGCTGCCAACTACCAGACGCTTCGTCCACCGTGGGTCTGCCGCCAAATACCGGGCGCTCCGTCCACTGGGCTAGTCGACTCACTCCAAGTCGAGTTGGTCGAGCAGTCTTCAGGTCTCGACCGGCTACAAGGTCTCCGTACTCCGTACGCTCGTCTCCAGTATCGCGGGTCTGCCGCTACAACCAAGCGCACCACCTCTATCAAGTAAAACAGAAGATTCAGCTCACACAGGTATACTTCTTCGGATGACGATAAAGATGATCACTGAACCATATAAGTCGTCGGTCCCACGAAGGATCGATAGGTACTAACCCCCGCAGTAACCTACCCAGGATCGGACCCACACAGGATCGGGCCCACGCAGGACCTGTAGCACTGATCCACGTAGGATCGCTGAGTGCAGTAGTCGTCGCAGTCCACTGCGGATCTCTGCACAGTCGTCGCCGCAGTCCACTGAGGATCTCTGCATGGTTGTCGTCGGAGTCCACGGAGGATCTCTGCACAATCGTTGCTGTCGGAGAAGCAGTCGCAGCCAGCACTAGGGTTCCTGCACACAGCAAGCTCGTTCGGAGGGTCCGCTCCACGAGCCGAGAGGCTGATACATCAACTGTCACAAAGTCCAGAGTTGATGTATCCAAAAGTTCCGTATCGTCAACAGGAACTCAACGCAACAGACGGCGCGTCGATCGGACGCCCGGTCTGAGAGTTGTTGGCATTTTCGTCCCCGGGGCCCGGTTGGTTTTTAAGGCAAAACCAACCCGACCGTACTCCACCTGCGTCCAAACCTCGGGCAGAGCATTCCAAAAGAATCGTCTCACTAAGAGGAACACAACAAAACTGACAGCACGTCAATCAGACGTCCGTAGCTCAAGATATGAGCGTTTCCGCTCCGAAGGCCCGGTTGGTTTCGTGAACGAACCAACCCGGCCAAACTCAAAGTAATCCGAAACCTTGAGTGCGATATACCGAAACGACCGTCTCTATCCAAGGATCGCGTTTCCGCAGACGGTTCGTCGATTGGAGGTCCGTGGCTCAAGTTATGGCCAAAAGACCGAAACTGATTCGAAACGGGGGTCCGGGTCCGGGCCGACCCGGCTCGACCCCCCCTGGGTTGGCCCGAACCGGGTCGACCCGACCCGGCGGCGCGGCGGCCCGTCGCCGCACGGAGGCAGCACGCGGGGGGGGGGGGGGGGGGGCAAAGCCCCCCGCTTGATTGGGATGGCGGCGCGGCAATCAGCCGCGCCCCTTTGTTTTTAAAACGCCCCCCCCAGGTGGGGGGCCTGCATGAGCGGAAACCGGGGGGCCGCCTGCCCCCCCTCAAGAAACCGCCTCCCCCAATTAAGTGGGGGGGGGGGGGCTTTATTGCTGGCCGGGGGATTAATTTCCCCCGGATTTGACCATCCGGCCGGCCAGCTGGCCGGCCGGTTTTCTCCAACGGGACCGGAAAAATCCGGTCCCCTTTTCGGCTTCCGACGCCGGCGGCCCGGCCGCCGGTCTCCTCGTTCCGCCGCGGCCCGGAACCGTCCGCGGTGTTCGTCATCCGGCGCGGTGCGACGACACCGCGCCCCTCCGCCGCACTTTGATTTCCTTCAACGCGGCGCGACGGCGTCGCGTTCTTGATGATCCTTCCATGGCGCGGCGCGACGGCGTCGCGTAAAAATAATTGCACGATTAACCGCGTGGTGCGACGGCACCACGCCACCTTGTTTCCACCCGCAAGGTAAATCAACAAGAACGATGGAGGGGGTTAGGCCGTGTTCATGCGGTCCGGACCCCTCACGTTAAATAATAACACAACTTAAAATCCTTACGTTAGTTAAGCATGAACCACGAACAAGGATAAATAAATAAACAAATTACAACAACCCCTACCTTGGGTATAGGTTCGAAGATTTGTCAACGTCCCGCGGAAGACAACGTCGCGGAGGTCGGGCGTCGCGGTAGTCGTTCGTCAAATCTGATGACGAAGAGGTGCGTCCGATGAGATACGTCATTGGCGAATCTTCGTATGCCGACGAAGGGAGTCCGAGGAGGAAGCGGCATTCCCTCTCATTGACACGGAAGACAAAGAAGAGAGGAGCGGCGTTCTTCGTCAAGTTGAGCGTTCTTCGTCAAGTTGAGCGTTCTTCGTCAAGTTGAGCGTTCTTCGTCAAGTTGAAGAAGAAGGAGGAGGAGCTCTCAAAAATCCTCACAAGTTGGCTAAACAAAACTAACCAAATATAATAAGGTTCCTCTTTATTTTATTTACCAAGCCAAGGGATTCAAAACTTAAAATTCAAAAACATAACACTTAATTAATTATACATGTCATGTGTAATTAATTAGATGTTAAGTTAACAAACTTTTAAGAGGGAGAGAGGGGAGTTTAAGGGGGAAGATGAGAGGTTTAGGTTCGTGTGGGTCCCACCACACTTAATCCTCTCAAGTGAGGTTAAGTGGGTGTGGGTCCCACCCCTAACTCCCTTTGAGAGGAGTTAACCTACAAAAGTGAAATAAAAAGAATTCCACATTTTTTTATTCAACTTTTTATAATTCCTCCAAAAACTAACTTTCGTCCCGCAACAAACGTAACTTCCGAAAAGGTCTCTTTAAGCGAAAATCGGCGCTGCGAGTTCATCGGTGCCCTCGGATTTCAATTCCGAGCACCGGATCAAAAGTTAGGAATTTCCGCTCGTTCATTCACTGAACGTACCCGAGCCAAACTTCAGAAATTGATTCCGGGCACTCCGGGCCTCGGAATCAGGTGCCGTCTGAAACCGCGCTCTTGTAAAATTCTAAAGAAAATTAAGAAAAAATTTCCCTTGAATTTTACGGGTCTTTAAATTACTCCCACCTCAGGGCTTTACGTCCCCGTAAAGATACATCAAAAACTAGGGAAACAAAAGAGGGTACTGAGCACGCATCTGAGCCTCCCGCTCCCATGTGCTCTCCTGGAGATTCTCGTGCTGCCATCTGATGCGCACAAGAGGTATCGATCGCCTACGCAGGACCCGCTCCTGTCGATCCTCTATCTCCACCGGGACCTCCGTAAAAGTCGCCCCATCTTCAACGTCAAGCTCCCCATGATCAATGATGTGCGTCGGGTCGTGCACGTATCTCCTCAGCTGTGACACGTGGAAGACGTCGTGCACCCGGTGCAACTGAGGTGGCAGAGCCAGGCGATAAGCCACCTCGCCAACCCTGTTGAGGACCTGAAAGGGTCCGATGAAGCGCGGAGATAACTTGCTGCCTCGGCCAAATCTCCGAATACCACGTCGAGGTGAGACCCGCAAGAAGACGTGGTCTCCATCCTCGAACTCTAGTGGCCTCCGCCTCCTGTCAGCGAAAGGCTTCTGCCGGCTCTGAGCTGAACTCATCCGCTCCTGGATGACCTGGACCTTCTCTGTCGTGGCCTGGACCATCTCCGGTCCCACCAGAGTTGCAAGATTTTTTCTTTGCCGATAAGAGAAATCTGGTCCCATCCCCTGGATGAACCACATTCTTTTCCTAAAACAGTCAATCCTAACATGGATGATACTAATCCATACCAAGGATGACGTCGTAAGGCCTCGACGCTACTACTAAGAGATTCAACCGTTACTCTCGCCTCCAAGGGTTGAGTCACACTGTCGGCATCAGTGTGTGGTAACTGGGTCTCCTCTAGTAGATGCCTCACTAGTGAGGGTCAAGTCAACAGCCAAAACTGGAACCTCTTAGTAACATCACGAAAGAGGACATGAACGAAAATATCACAAAGGTATGCGTCTTTTATTATTGCAGCTCATAATACAAGACGCTACACAAATGCAACAAGGAACCAGAAGTACAAAGGATGTATCCACTAGTTCTGCTCCTGTCCATCGGCTCCCAGAGCTCCATGATCGAAGGCCTCGGCTGCCTGAAGTTGAGCTCTCGCATGTTCACCTACTCCCTGTGGTCGGGGTGGACCTCCTAGTGGTGGTAGTGGTAGAGCCTCAAAGCGTCGCCCACCACCAGCTACTCGTCCAGCTCCTCTGCCTCGTCCGCCTCCTCCCTGCGGACCGCCACGGTCGAACCTCTACCTCTGTCTGGGAGGTTCTTCACTTAACTGCTGATCATCAACATGGCGGGTCGGACAGTCACGAGCCATGTGACCAATCCCGCCACAGGAGTAACACTGCCCACTCTCGGCACGCCTGGCTCTGACTCCACCCCGGCTTCCCCGTATAACTGAGCCTGAGTCGTGCAGTCGGCCACCGGTAGGTCTGGTCTGCTTGGAACCCTGAGTCATCCGTCGGCTACCTGTTGCCGAAGACTCCGCTATCTGCCGCCCTGCGGTGGGTCGCTGCGCTGGTGTAGACTCAGCAAGGAAGCTCTCAATCAGAAGGGCCCGCTCCAGTACTCCTGTCTGAGTCGGTATGCTGAGGGAGATCAGTGATGCCCTGATCTCGTGTCTCAAACCCTGCTCGAAGGTCCGGGCCCGGAAGAATGGGTCCCGTACCATGTCGGTCGAGTAACGCGAGAGATCAGTAAATCTCGCCGAGTACTGAGCGACCGTCATGCTGCCCTGCCGCAGCTGAAGAAGCTCCTAGATACGCACCACACGAAAGGTGGCTGGGACGAACTCCGAGCGGAAGAGGCTCTCAAAGTCCGTCCAAAGTCGAGATGCCTCATCGTGCACCTGGAGAATCAAGCTCCACCATCGTCTTGCAGCTGCGTGTAGTAGGCTCGCAGCGAGGATCACCATGAGGTCTGCTAGTGTCCTCACTAGCCTAAACACTCGTACTACTGCCTCCAGCCAGTCCTCTGCTCCCTGGGGATCCGTCTCGCCGCGAAACCTGGGCGGTCGCTGGCGCTGAAACTCATGCAGTGCGCTGAGGCGACGTGCATCGTCAGCGGCTACTTCTGGAAGCATCGGGGGCTCGGCGGGTAAAGCTACCTCCGGTGCCACTGCTGACAAAGGGCCCTGTACCGAGGCCTCGTCGCTCGGTGGGCTGTCATCACGCTCGACTCTCGGAACCCTAGCTGGCTGCCGTCGTGGGGCCATCCTTAAAAGAAAACAGGTGCGCCACGGTCAGAACAGTATACCTGGTGAGCTGATATAAGTAATCACAAAGAAAACTTTGAAACACACACGCAATCAATGTTTTCGTGCATTAAGTCAGAAATCAGAAGTCAGGGTCCTGGTGTACGGATACATCGGCCGCCGCACCAACACTGGACTCCCTGGACTGATAACCACACTCAATACGCTAAACACTATTGCTTCACATAGAAAAGATCAGAGTTCGCGGTAGAACCGAACTCCTCTGATACCAATTTGTCACGACCCGCCCTCGGGGTCCATGCTGTGACTACCCCAAGCCTGCCTTCCATAGGCCAGGGGCTGGCGACTAGCACCAAGGCGTAAATCCCGGTAAAAAGGGAAGGCATTGACTTTGTAAAGTAAACAAACACCACAGAGAAAGCAAGCGGAAAGTAAACACTAAGCAAAAGCAGAGTACAACTGAAAGTGCGGAAAAGTAAATGGGCCAGAATACAAACCCAAACTGAAAATAAAGTACAACTCGAAAGGAAAAACAACAACTGAAAGGTAAAAGCCGCCACACCGAGCTGTCCACTGGAAATCCCACCTGAAGGGTGGGTACAGATAGCTCCTCTGCTCCACGGGTCCCGCCGTCCGCTCCGAGCACGTCCCGCCCAGTGGTCCACCTCCGGGTACTGTCCCGCTCTGCAAGCCTCAGCTATGGTCAACGCTGTCCGTCGTCTGCAACCAACACAACGTAGTGCGGGCAAAGCCCGTGCAGGGGTGAGTATAAGCTACTCAGTAGGGACCCCGAGACCCCTGAAGGTCTCTCAAATCCACAAAGGATAAACCACTAAGAAAGGAACAATCACGAAGTAATAACCGACACTGCTTAGGTATATGCCCATACATATACCTAAGTCATCAATTTCAAATACGCTCCAACCTCCGAGCCCAAGTACAACTCAGTCCACACAGGAAAGTAAACGTATTCCACACAGGAAAGAAAAACGTAATCCACACAGGATAGCATAACACAATCCACACAGGAAAGTAGCAGGATTCAACTCACACAGGATTTTCATTATCAAAACGTAACTACTGAAGAGCCCCATCTCTGATGTGTACAGTGTCCTGTCACAACTCTGAGATACTGCTCACTAACCTAAGACTGCTGAGGTACTCCTCCTGTCAAGTACCGCGGGTCTGCCGCCAACTACCGGGCGCTCCGTCCGCTGAGGGTCTGCTGCCAAATACCGGGCGCTCACCCAAATAGCCTACAGAGGTACTCCTCCAGTCGAGTACCGCGGGTCTGCTGCCAACTACGAGGCGCTCCGTCCGCCGTGGGTCTGCCGCCAAATACCGGACGCTCCGTCCACTGGGCTAGTCGACTCACTCCAAGTCGAGTTGGTCGAGCAGTCTTCAGGTCTCATCCGGCTACAAGGTCTCCGTACTCCGTATGCTCGTCTCCAGTATCGCGGGTCTGCCGCTACAACCAAGCACACCACCTCTATCGAGTAAAACAGAAGATTCAGCTCACACATGTATACTTCTTCGGATGACGATAAAGATGATCACTGAACCATCTAAGTCGTCGGTCCCACGAAGGATCGATAGGTACTAACCCCCGCAGTAACCTACACAGGATCGGACCCACACAGGATCGGGCCCACGCAGGACCTGTAGCACTGATCCACGTAGGATCGCTGAGTGCAGTAGTCGTCGCAGTCCACTGCGGATCTCTGCACAGTCGTCGCCGCAGTCCACTGAGGATCTCTGCATGGTTGTCGTCGGAGTCCACGGAGGATCTCTGCACAATCGTCGCTGTCGGAGAAGCAGTCGCAGCCAGCACTAGGGTTCCCGCACACAGCAAGCTCGTTCGGAGGGTCCGCTCCACGAGCCGAGAGGCTTATACATAAACTGTCACAAAGTGCAGAGTTGATGTATCCAAAAGTTCCGTATCGTCAACAGGAACTCAACGCAACAGACGGCGCGTCGATCGGACGCCCGGTCTGAGATTTATTGGCATTTTCGTCCCCGGGGCCCGGTTGGTTTTTAAGGCAAAACCAACCCGACCGTACTCCACCTGAGTCCAAACCTCGGGCGGATCATGCCAAAAGAACCGTCTCACTAAGAGGAACACAACAAAACTGACAGCACGTCAATCAGACGTCCGTAGCTCAAGATATGAGCGTTTCCGCTCCGAAGGCCCGGTTGGTTTCGTGAACGAACCAACCCGGACGAACTCAAAGTAATCCGAAACCTTGAGTGTGATATACCGAAAAGACCGTCTCGATCCAAGGATCGCGTTTCCGCAGACGGTTCGTCCATCGGAGGTCCGTGGCTCAAGTTATGGCCATAAGACCGAAACTGATTCGAAACGGGGGGTCCGGGTCCGGGCCGACCCGGCTCGAACCCCCCCTTGGGTCGGCCCGAACCGGGTCCGACCCGGCGCGGAGGCGCGGCGGCCCGGCGCCGCACAGAGGCAGCACGCGGGGGGGGGGGGGGGGGGGGGGCAAAGCCCCCCACTTGATTGGGATGGCGGCGCGGCAATCAGCCGCGCCCCTTTGTTTTAAAAACGCCCCCCCCCCCCACGTGGGGGGCCTGCTTGAGCGGAAACCGGGGGGCCTCCTGCCCCCCCTCAAGAAACCGCCTCCCCCAATTAAGTGTGGGGGGGGGGATTTATTGCTGGCCGGGGGATTAATTTCCCCCGGATTTGACCATCCGGCCGGCCAGCTGGCCGGCCGGTTTTCTCCAACGGGACCGGAAAAATCCGGTCCCCTTTTCGGCTTCCGACGCCGGCGGCCCGGCCGCCGGTCTCCTCGTTCCGCCGCGGCCCGGAACCGGCCGCAGTGTTCGTCGTCCGGCGCGGTGCGACGGCACCGCGCCCCTCCGCCGCACTTTGATTTCCTTCAACGCGGCGCGACGGCGTCGCGTTCTTGATGATCCTTCCATGGCGCGGCGCGACGGCGTCGCGTAAAAATAATTGCACGATTAACCGCGTGGTGCGACGGCACCACGCCACCTTGTTTCCACCCGCAAGGTAAGTCAACAAGAACGATGGAGGGGGTTCGGCTGTGTTCATGCGGTCCGGCCCCCTCACGTTAAATAATAACACAACTTAAAATCCTTACGTTAGTTAAGCATGAACCACGAACAAGGATAAATAAATAAACAAATTACAACAACCCCTACCTTGGGTATAGGTTCGAAGATTTGTCAACGTCCCGCGGAAGACAACGTCGCGGAGGTCGGGCGTCGTGGTAGTCGTTCGTCAAATCCGATGACGAAGAGGTGCGTCCGATGAGATACGTCGCTGGCGAATCTTCATATGCCGACGAAGGGAGTCCGAGGAGGAAGCGGCGTTCCCTCTCATTGACATGGAAGACGAAGAAGAGAGGAGCGGCGTTCTTCGTCAAGTTGAGCGTTCTTCGTCAAGTTGAGCGTTCTTCGTCAAGTTGAAGAAGAAGGAGGAGGAGCTCTCAAAAATCCTCACAAGTTGGCTAAACAAAACTAACCAAATAAAATAAGGTTCCTCCTTATTTTATTTACCAAGCCAAGGGATTCAAAACTTAAAATTCAAAAACATAACACTTAATTAATTATACATGTCATGTGTAATTAATTAGATGTTAAGTTAACAAACTTTTAAGAGGGAGAGAGGGGAGTTTACGGGGGAAGATGAGAGGTTTAGGTTCGTGTGGGTCCCACCACACTTAATCCTCTCAAGTGAGGTTAAGTGGGTGTGGGTCCCACCCCTAACTCCCTTTGAGAGGAGTTAACCTAAAAAAGTGAAATAAAAAGAATTCCACATTTTTTTATTCAACTTTTTATAATTCCTCCAAAAACTAACTTTTGTCCCGCAACAAACGCAACTTCCGAAAAGGTCTCTTTAAGCGAAAATCGGCGCTGCGAGTTCATCGGTGCCCTCAGATTTCAATTCCGAGCACCGGATCAGAAGTTAGGAATTTCCGCTCGTTTGTTCACTGAACGTACCCGAGCCAAACTTCGGAAATTGATTCCGGGCACTCCGGGCCTCAGAATCAGGTGCCGTCTGAAACCGTGCTCTTGTAAAATTCTAAATAAAATTAAGAAAAAATTTCCCT
Organism: Viscum album; assembly: GCA_963277665.1. Taxonomy (NCBI): domain Eukaryota; kingdom Viridiplantae; phylum Streptophyta; class Magnoliopsida; order Santalales; family Viscaceae; genus Viscum; species Viscum album. The sequence goes on along the minus strand of OY728159.1, from coordinate 492,950,104 downwards.
TGAATTTTTCGGGTCTTTACATAATCCATATAAAATGATTCCCCGTGGATGGAATCCTCCTAAGCTTGCACTCAACGTTAGCGTCGGATCAATCGAGCTAGGGACAACTGCGTAGGGGTACGGATCACCTGCTTCTCAGTCTACAAGGCTAGCTGGTAGCATTTCTATGGCTTGGTGGGAGTCCTCCTTGGTTTCCCCATGAGAAAAGGTATATCCAGGAGGACTCATACACCTCTTACTTTGTTAGTGTAAGGGAGTGAATCATACGATCATTTTGAGGAGAGGATCTTGAAATGATTGAAAATCAGAGTGGGGAGTAGTGGCTCCCTGCATGAACCTTGGGGGTGATAGTAATGGAAGGGTACTGATGCCTCAATATCTTGATGTGCCATATCCCTCATCAGGATGAACCCCTCCTATTCGTATCGACAGACAAGAATGTCCATTACCCTCCTTTGGAAATTTTTTTAAGGTGAAATGGTGTGTGGATTCTCAGTAGTTGTGGTAGTGGATGATGCCATGGAGAAGGTGGAGCCATGTAGGATTTCCACATTAGTATTCCCCCAGCCCCTACCCCTGCATTTTCAGGTAGGAGGTGATTGGTTTCCTACATCTGTAGCTTTGGTCCTACAAAGATGGAAGAATTATCCTTTAGTTCAGATGGTAGGAAAGAAATTCCCAGTGCCCCATCACCGTTCAATATTCCATGGATAGATAGAAAGATCCACAATGACAATGTTGCAGACCAGAATTCCCAATGATTAAATTTCCTAAATCCTTTTGAGTTTCACTCCAGGCCCACTATTTTCTTGGTGAGACCTGGATCTAGATAACTAGATTCAGTGAAATTCTCATATGTTGATTTCCTAAATTCTACTAATCCCCATATTAAGGGGAATAATTTCATTTAAGTTTCACCATTTCTTTTTTACATTGTCATTCCTCTAGGGTGTTTCTTTTCGTGCTACATGTGTGTGATTCTTTGGTCAGGTAGGTCATATTGTTTCCTTGTATTCTCTCTTTCCAAATGTGGGTGATATTTTTCACCTCTTTAGGGACATTTTCCCGTTGATCAAAATGGGATGATGGGATATCAGTCTCTCTTTCTGTGGATTCCTCCTCAGAATTTGTTTCCTAGTTTGGGTCTCCAATAAATATTAAGTAATTATTTGTGAAACCCTTATAGGTGCCATATCTTTGTGGTGGTTGGTTAATTATTCTTCTTCTATCATGACAGTCCAAAGGGGTCAAATCAAGGTAGTGACCTTTGATTCGAAGAGTAGTCACATTGGGCATCAATAGCTTTTCTGAATGCTGAAACATTGATACACCTATATTTTCCCTTATTAGAGGTCTTCTTACTAGCGTGGAAGCCTGAGGTATCCCTTTTCAATTGTAGGGAATTGTATTCTAGAGGAATTTCTCTGAGGTTTTCCTCATCTTACCATTTTTAAGATGGGATATTCTATGAGTTTAGCATCTAGAAGAGACAGACCAGACATATTGAAACACTTATTAAAGTTGATCAGATGGGTACATCCAGCTGAGGGATCACCTGGATAGTTTACAGGATGGGTGGATTAGAATGCCCGATGAGGATGGACCATGGATGATGTGTCCCACAAATTGGAAAGTTTCACATAGTGAAGGCTGATATGGATACCACAAAGGGAAGATCAGAGGATGGTGGGTCCCAAAAAAGGGGATACCAAGGTTTACCATTGTCTAGGATTGAACCTCATGAAGGATTTCTATGTAACATGTTTAGAATATAGAGATCAAACCTCACATAGTTGGAGAGGGTGAGTCATGGGATCAGGGTGTATAGAATTGACCATAACCCAGAAGCATGTCGGGGCTTATGAGTGTTTAGCAGCCTAGGTGCTACAAATAGAAATTAGAAGAATTGGGCTTACACATGGTTAGATTCCCTTATGGATGGAATGATTTCATTGGGAAGTAACGGTACGAGTGAAATCTAGATGTATATGGATGAAGTCTCGAAGGGTGGAATGAATGGGGATGGGATATAGAACCTATATGGAGGTGAAAATAAATGGTTGAACCTCAGGGAGGTTTCCTACGCACCCCTATGGTATGGAATCACAATACACGTAGTTCTAGAATGGGGTGATGAGTCACTCAAGGAGGCTGCTCGTGAGAATGGATGTGTGGTTGGGGACCCAAAGGAAATGGAATCAATAGGCTAAGGTGTAGTCTTCCTGAGTTACAAAGGATCAAGGTAGAGACTAGGATGAGTACTGGGTGATGAGATTGCAGCTTGGGGATGTTTCCTACATTCCTTTCTCAAAAAGGGAAAAGTTCAAAGTCCACATAGTTCAAAAATGGGGCACAAAATCAGGGTGTACACAAAGGACAACAACTCGAAACCATGCTTAGAGATTATACATTGTAATCATCCCATCACAATAGGGATACTCTTGGTTGGATTAGTAGGATTGAGTGTTGTAATTATGAAATGAGATAACCTAGGAACTGTTATAACACCACTAAGAGGAAGACCAAGGATGTGGGTCCCAGCAAAGGGGACACCAATGTTTATCATTGTTTGGGTTTAAACCTCAGGGAGGATTCCTATGTACCCTGTCTAGGAGACATGGATAAAAAATATCATAGTTTTAAAGCATACAATTTAGTGTTATATAGGAAAAAATAGTAACACAGTTTAACATCATGTGGGATGAGGGTGAACTGATGTGAAGTGGTCATGACTGATGGGTGATGGGCTTGAACCTCAGGGAGGCTTCCTACGTCTCCCCGTGGTAGGGAATCAAATTTTATGTAGTTCAGTAGAGAGGGGGATGAATATTACATTATATGGTGTCCCAAAGAGGATTCCATGGTCAATGATTACTCTAAGAATATGTGTGTCATGCTCATTGTGAGAAACAAGAAGTGGAAATAGACGTGATGATCATGTCACGAATGGTGCATCAGCGAGGAGTAGAGCGGGGCTTACATGTGACTAGAGACCCATGGAGAGGAATGTTGGGAAGCTCTAGGAGGGTGTCAAGATGTATAGGTATGATATGGTTATCGTATAGGGGGAGCTGTACCATGGTGTGTTGAGGATTATGCAAAGGACTCCTAAGGTGCACACAACTACAAATCCTAGAGGGAAAGAGAGGGCATGAGGGCACCAGTTACGATCCCCTCTGTGATCCTCTTGGATCTAAAATACATTTGGAAATAAAAGTTTTGCATCATGTGTTGAGGAATTGGTGTTGATAGTAAGGTTAAAGTCCTGCAGCATGGATGAGGAGAACTCAGTTCTCACCCCTAGGATTTAAATAACTTTTACCAACCTGCACTTGGGGAAGGGAAGGAAAAAGAAACACCAAGTGTTGGTGGTTGTGGAGTGATCCATTGAGGGGTACCCATTATCATGGATATGTGAATAAGAAATATCCATTATTTTTACTATGATAAGAAGCAAAATGAAGGGTAAGAAAACCTAAAACACAACTCAGGAGACCTTGAAATAACATTCCAAAATTCTAGAGGGCCACATGGGAGAGGGGTCTGGAAAATAGGAGAACTTGAAAAGAGGGACTTTGTGACAATTTGGTGCTTCGAGAAGAGGATAGAATTCACAAAGCTCTGGTACATCATTAAGAGGACGGTCTTCATGAAGGAAATGGTCTTCAAGAAGGATTGTTGCTTTGAAAAGGGAGGATTTCAATGGAGTAGAGATTTACCTTAGCAAAGGAATCTTTATTTGGAGAGTGCTTCATGATTTTTTAATTCTTCATGAAGCCTTAAGCACCTTGAAGGGGATAAATCATTTTCAAAGGGAATATTCCTTAGTAAAGGGAATCCTCACCATAGGAGGGGCCATGAGGAACACAATGAGGCATGACTCGCAGAGGCCAAGTACCTTTAGCTCTTTATTTTTTGACTTCATAAAACTCTTTGTGAAATGGGAACTTGGAAGGAGAAAGGGCGGAGTGGTAGTGGTTTGAAGGGTGAATGTGCCTTTTATTTATAGGTGATGAAGGTCAGTGGGGGTTGTAGATCTCACCGTAGAGATAATATAGGCAATGAAAATAAGAGGGTACACCGTGAAGCCAAAGGGGTGGCGTTGAACTTAATCGGAATCATATAAGGTTCGTCAAAGTGATGATCATAGAGATGAATGTGGAAAAAAGTGATGCCACAGAGAGGTAGGGCTCAGTTAGACTTCGCCAGACATGCCGAGGGTCTGTCTTGTCACCTAGGGGATCGATGAGGCGATCGTCACGGAGTGGTCCAAAGATAGAATGTGCTGCAAAGGCATTGAGATTCATCAGACTCATATAGGGTCCATCAAAAATGCTATCGATCATAGAGGTAGTATGACCTTGCGAATTGCTTCATGAGCATGGACCTTTGGGATAATATTTATGAATTTTATGGCCATTTTGAGTCCATATTTAATTTGAATTGGTTGTGACATTGTTTGTACCTCAAGTGGCGTGAATTTTGGTGCCAACATAGGCATACCACATATATGGTAATCCTTATAATAATATACCTTCAAACACACACACACACACACAGAGAAGTGTCTCTATACTCACTATAGAAATGTGGAAATTAAAAAACTAGAAAAATAGAGCTTTTAAAAACACTATCAGCCTTAAAAAAGAGTACAATAGGTCATAACAAAAGTACAAGGAATACTATAGGCCCAAAAATTAGAAATTAGGTCTAACCCAAAAATAATAAAGAAAATATTCGCATCATGTAAACTCAATTCTGAAAATAATTCTATTACCAAAACATCTATGAAACTCTAAGAACCACCCACACTATATCCACCTAATATCCATCAAATATCATGTCATATTTATAAGACATTAAACATACAATTATATCCCTTATACATACCTCTTTTGGAACCCCAATAATACTAACAAAAAATCATCAGAACTAGGTAATATAAGAACCATAAACAAAAGGGTCATTTAATGGGGCACTAGGTATGTTCTTAGGAGGGATACATAACCTTAGAGTATGATCTCATTCTTCACTACCTGCCTAAGGATTGTTAAATCTCCCAAGATCACAACATCATTTTATCCTTCAACCAATGTAACCTATATGTACCTATAATAAGAATATTCTATTCCCCTAGTAGTGTAGGGAGGATATTGACCCCAATAGAGGATCACATTTCCCAATCGGTCTCATTATATAAAGGGATAATGGACCCATAGATAGAGTATTTTGTGACCTATTATTATAGGTGGATACCGACACTATCCATTCCATAACTAGAGGATCCTGCACCCTAATCACATTGGAGGGATTTCTAACTCTATTAAAGTATGGTAAAAAGAAACTTCACCCTGAAAAAACACACCTATTGGGGTGGTTTTCAACTAATTAAGAATGTTTAAATCTAAGGATGATCTCCAAGATGTTGATGTGATTGATCGTGAACAATGTTTTGGATTCTCATATTTTTCTTTGAAAAAGAATACATAAATCATGTTCCACTTGTAATTCTCCTTAGAAGAAACTTCTGAAGGTCCAAAACTAGTTCAAAGGAAAGTACACAATGTGTTTCCATAGTTACATGATGTGTATCCAATAAGTAGTCATTAAACCATGTACCGAAAACTCTCATGGCATGAAAAGGACCAACTACATGACATGTAAATCATGACAAAAAACTTATAGGCTATGGTTTAACACTTGATATGATCCTCACTTCCCTAGTTGTGCTTTACCAGGAGGAACATGAGGTGTATTATTTTCATACATGATGTGTAGGACACCCAAGCTTCCATGGGAATATACTTCCTATACGGGCTAAGAAATCCACCTTGGGTCGCATGAAATTTGGGCTTATCCACACAAATATGTGATATTTTTCTTAGATCAAGACCCTAGAACTACATTAAATATCCATATGATGTGTTTTATTTTAAACTTCATAAAATGCAGTCATTTATTTTCTCGTAACTCAGATCCCTCAAAAATCATAACCATACATGCTAACTTTATCAATTTGTTTTTGAGATACATGAAAAACATGTAAAATTTCATCAATATCTTATCAAAAGTCATATTCTAGAAACCATTTATTGGGAAATCAAATTTTTATCACTTCTGATAGAATTTACTTCATCTTGAATGCCCTAAATCATGAAACCACCATCACCTAATCTTCCGTTGGATTTTCATCATCATCATTGAACAAATTTTAGGTCATAATGTATGTTTCTAAACCCATAAAAATGATCCATGGAGCTAATGATCAATCAAGAAATGAACTAGGTCCATAGAAATAGTCAAAACAATAAAAAATGAATTTCAATGATGAATATAAATCTATAAAATAGAAAAGTGAGGAACCAAAAATTGTTGTGTTTGGATTGGCCACCATTAATTAATGGTATAAAAATATTCAGGTATGAAATTGCATCAACCTTGGATAATACATCCATAATTCTAAATCCTAGTAAAGATTAAAATTATTGGGCCCTGTAATTATCCAAACATGGGTTAAATGAGGAAGAGGATGATCAATATTCATATCAAAATCATGAAAACTAGGGAAAATTAAAATAATAAAAAATAGCTACCCCAATGTTATACCAATAAATATAGAAGAATGAGTCTGTGTTTATATTTATGGTAAATCTTGTTGAAACCAATCATGGATCCATTAACCTACCTCATTTTTTAAAATAGACTTTCCACACAATTTCCCTCCATCTAAAATGATATTTTAAGGTTATGAAACTAACCCTATATATTCTCCATTTAGAGGATTAAATAGGGTGATATTAGTTTTATACACTTAATTAGAAAAGTAAACTAATAAATTAATTTATTTTATTTGGAATCCTCTATAGAAATAACATCATTCTAAAACCATATGTGAATGAAGTTTATATTGAACGTAGGGTAAACCCCACATTTTTTATTCAATGATGTTATTAGTTAACCCATATGAGAATCCATTTGGGAGACAAACCATTATTTTTAAAATTAAGCAACCACTTGGGTTAACATAGTTGATATATAAAAATTAAGGCTATATAAATCCTAAAAATCAGTTCCAACTCAATGAAAAGTTTTATAATTTTTTTAAAATATTACAAGGGTCCATTGCAAAAACCAAATCCGTTACATCAAATATTTCATAATATTTTCTTCTAAAAATGAATCAAATAATTATGGAACCTTTCTTATTCAAAATTTTTTCATGGTGAAAATAATTTTGATTTAAATATATCGTTACCCACCCATAACCTTGTTGTTAGGTGTATAGTATACAATATAAATAGAAATACTCTACAAAATAAACCACTTACAAAAGATCACATGAGAGTTTGGATTCACTTAGATCAAAAACCAAGTGCTGAGATACTTAATCCTTCAGATGATCTATTTTTCTTATAGGGCCAAACATTCTATTGGAACTTTTTTAGAATGAATGTTTGATATTATGAAGATAGATTATGATAATGATGTATGTACTTTATAATTTATTTTACATGAAAAATCCTTAAAAATTAATTGAAAAATGTATGAACTAAGGTATGTAATTTTAGAATTAAAAATAGAAGGTAAAAAAGGAAGTTTGAGTTAAGATAATTTATATGATCAACTAGTAAATGAAAAAGAACATATAAGAGTACCTTTATTCCACCAATTTCATTTCCCTATTTACTAACATTTCATGTTCATGTAGATAAAACATTAAAAGATCAAAATATATCCTATATTGAATTTGAATAATAAATGTATGGAGAGCTTATTAAAATCATAATTGGTCATAATAATGTAAATGAAATTTTTAAGCATTAATGTATAGGAGCCTTGGTTGTGAATGTATACACGAGGTATCATTTCATAATTTATTTATCCAATAATTGATATATTTGTTAATTATAGTTAACTGCTATTCATATTTTGTACAAGAGTATATATAACTACTATGTAAAGAGAAAAATCCATGAATAAAAATTTGGAATCATTAGTCCTCATATTTCTTCTACATGATAAATTTTAATGGAAGAAGATATAATTTTAAAACAAGAGGATCTTATAACTATGACACTTGAAAATATAATTATAGACAAAAGACTATTCTTAATACACATAATGTAAGGCTAAAATAATACAATATAATTATATAAAATATATTTTAATTTTTTCATTAATTATTCCTTTTTTTTCATGATGATTTTAATGCTCTTCGGTATCAATTTGATTACTCAAAATATTTATGTTTTGGATCCAAATAATTAATATCTAACAAATCAACCACACATGACATCCCTAAACAATAACCTTCCCACCAGGAACCTTCCTGGTTGGTGGTAATCTAGGAATACTACCCCAATATTTCCTTTAATAGTCCAGGGGATAGTGAATATCCCCAAATATTCATAGCAATCCAAATGGGAGGCCTTATAATAATACAAATATAAACAATTCACACCTCCATACATACCATAATAATTTAATAAAATAAAAGTTTTTACTATAAATATAATAAATGTATGAAACAACCTTTAAGAATCTATGGGTGAATAATAATACATAAATAATAATGTAAAGGAGACAAATATAATTCAAAAAATGGGAAACCCGACATAACAATTGAAAGGATAAATGTCCTATATCATGCTTCTATTTAAAAACACCACCAGCTACTGCCACCACTATGTACCCCTAATCTATACCAACATCTAGTCCAATAAGATCCCATAAAAACTAAATTCCATCTTAATAAGACATGAAATGTGTGGGAAATAATCCCAGGTATGGTTGGGTATATACATACTCAATAGAATGCCTTGAAAACGATAAATAGATATCAAAATATCTGTCAAGTCATAATAAAAAAATTAGAAGGAAGAAGATAATAATGATCCCAGATATGCTAAAAGGATAAGAACCATGGAAAATGGATGTGGTATAATTATACCTAGTTATCCATAATTAAATTCCATACACACCTCTACAAATTAATACTATCCAAGTTAATAGTCCACACAACCTCTTTAGAACTCCGGTGGGGGACCCACAACTTGCTGATGGATATGCAATGGTGAATAAGGTACTGACCTGAATTGATGACCCGAACCACATCCATGATCTTATATGGGGGGGGACCAATTCCACGAATAGATGATCCTCTCCTCATGTGTGTATGGTGGGGTGGTTGTAAGGTTCCTTAGAACCCTAATTATGGATGCAATTCAAATAAAACATTCATTATTCATAGGTTCTGATACCTAATGAGGTGAACCTATCACATTTTACATAAATATTATATCATTTTAGATGAATAATATATAAATATGACAATAATATGCACCAAGGGACCATAACTTGTTTAGTTCCTTTGGTGACTAGAAACCTAGTCAACTTATTTATGAATAGTCTTCACTATTTCCCACAAACATTCATGTCACATGGTACCCTTATAGAATTATCATACTTAAAAAATTTCTTTCTAAACTAGGGAAAGGTAAACATAAGAAATGGAAAACACATAAAATTAGTAAGGGTAAATATGAAAGATAATAATATAATATTTTATGTGAAAATAATATAAGAAAAAGGGTATGAAAACATGACCATAATTAAAAAAATCATCCCCAAAAATTCATAGATCATAAATCATGTTCCATAGCATAAATCTTTGTTAGACATGAGTCATAAGAGTACATTATTAACATTAATCAATCATAATCAATGATATAATATCATAATAATAAGAATATGACATAAAAGTAAAGAATGCACATATACATAGAAAATAATTTCCTTAGTCAAGGATAATTGTGAAGACCATCATAGTGGAAAGAGTCCCATAGTGTATTGGGTTCCCTCCCCATTCCCTTTCATATTATCTCATGAGATATCAAGATTTAACCAATTCATTGAAGGAATATATAATTATGGTACCACCCATCACATAATTAAAACCACATATATGTCTTCCATGAGAATATTAAAAATTAATATGTCAATATAAACTAATCAACTGATGGAAAAGAATCATGTTTCATGAAACCTTCCATATAAAATTTTATATCCCATATATGGAATAGGGGTGGATATTGGAATAATAATATATCTCATAAGGAACATCAATAAATACTAACATAGATGAAAAACACCAATTTAAAATTACTGGATAAACCAATTTGAAGAATATCAAGAAATATAAATTTTATTCTAAAAATAATTAAAAATTAATAAAATTGGGAAAACTATTTTAAAACATGTAAAGGAAAATTTTAAAAAATATTTATTATTATAACAAAAGAATGTGTTCACATAGAAAATAAGAGAAAGCGAAATTTTTTTCAAAATGACACTTATGAAAAATGATAAAAAAATTATTTTCATTTTTTTTCAAAGAAAGTAAAAATATTATACAATTAAATTAATAAATTATTTAATCATGGATAAATACATCCTATAAAATGAATATAGAAATATAGGAGGAATATTTCTGACTAAAAAGAAGAGGTGATATTGGATTCAATTACAATCATCACATTGGGTAAATTATTTTCCATGTGAAATGAAATAGATACAATACATGTAAAAAATAACTACATGAGAATAAAATTGTAGAGTTTTTATATATAAACTTCTAATAATTTTTCCTCATATTAAAATTAATTCACAATAATCATAATTTCAAAATTAGAATGGGAATAAATGCTTATATTTTTATCCCAACTTTCAAAAAAGATATTTAAACTCTTGTATAATAAAAAAATCATATTAATTAATTCTTTGAAAACTTACTCATATCAATTAAATTATATTTTGTTCAATTATAATCATTCACTACACATATATTAATTATTTAATTTTTTTTCATCACCAAATGTTATTAATTTTGATTATTCGACACATGCTTTGTAATTACAACGTAGAAACCCATTACATGATATCAAGTTCATCATTTATAGATTATAAAATATATTTAATAATTTTTTTTCAATTTATTATTCATCCACATGTTTACTTAATAGAATATTTGTTCATGGTTTACAAGAACAGGATACGTGATGAACTTGTTTTGGGAAATTTATTGATATTAACAAATTACATTATTTTGATCATTTATTTTTATGTAATAATTTTTTAACCATATTCATGGAATATATTAATATTTTATATAATACATATTCATTAAATATATTTTATAAACATCTATATATGATGGTTTTGAAAATGAAACATATGGTCCATGGAGGTGGTAGTCTGCACGTACTCGCATGGGATATTTTCATTTTTTATTGAATTAGATTATTAATAGAATACCTAATTTATCATTATAGAATATTAATTATCTCATAAATATCATATTTATTCATTAAATACATTCGTATAACTATTCATGTTAGGAAGTCAAGAAAAATGATACACATCATCTAGGGTGGTGGTAATCTACACATAACGCATGTGATGTTTTCCTTTTTTTAAGGATTGTAATAGTAGTATAAAATGGTTATTCTATTAATATAATGAATGTTTTGTATACTAATTATAATTATGAAATATATATATGCACTATATATATATATATATATATGATATATATGTTTTCGACATTCATGAAATTTTTTATTTGAATGCGTAATGGGATATATATATATATATATATATATATATATATATATATATATATATTACACTGCCTATGTTGGTAGTATTCCTTGGAAAATCGACCGATTATCTATAAAGGATATTATTAAGGGACTATTACATAACATGTAAAGTAATTGAATACGATGCATGAACCAACCATGGAATTTAAACATGTGTTTTAACACATGAATAAATGGAGCAACAGTTAGGGATTTTACTTAATCATAGATATAAAGAACTATCATGTGATGATAGTGTGTTAAATGTTTTTTGGTTTAACCTACCTAGAAACTTAATATCTATTTCTCCTATAACATTTATGCATGAGATGATAGAACATCTTGGACAATGGAAAATCCCACAAATAAAATGTATGATTTTTCTTAGCCTGTGGATACAACATAGAGGTGGGATGCTTTTTCCACTTAGTGATATCATCAAATAAATATGAAGATAATGATAGAGTATATGCTCTTTGGTGTAAGGTATAATAAATTTGTAGTGTTGTTTATTTGAAATTTTACACATAGTTTTCATATTTACATTCTTGAAGATTCTTAGATTTTGTTTCTAATTTATTCCTCTTTGTTTAATAAGATATATTAGTTATTTTTCAAACCTTTCATTGGTATCAGAGGAATGGTCAAAGAGTTAAATAATTTCTAGGAACTCTAAAACATAAATGGTGATGAAGTGTGGCTCTCTTCCTAGGAGCTCCATTATGATGACAATAGTTTAATTCATAAAGAGTTGGGGAAATTAAGTCCTTTGATTAGTTCATATAGAAGTCACATTGGACATGTTTATATTAGGAATATAGATTATTCCACCTCTAGAGGTATCAAAGGGATCCACGCTTATGTTTTATTAAATTATGCTTGGAAATAATAAAAAAATTAAAAAAATAGAGAACCATCTCAAATTTCTAGAAATTAAATTTAGTAAATGGATTACCATTACATAGTTGGGCCATTTAAAGGTAACCAAGACCTTAACCATATGCATATGAGATTCATAAGGACAAACAATAATTTATGTTTATGTAGAACAGTTTATGTATGGGTCACATGATCTTAAACTTGCACATAATGAGTTATATAAGCGTATGATACCATTTAACATCACACATTTTCACTCTTACATGATACACTAGTACCTAAGGGTAATATGGTTTTTCCTAAGGATGTATATAGGTAACCAGTCACTTACTATTAGGAAGCTAGAAATGTAAAGGTTATACCCTGACCTAGTGAGATCTATTGGAGATATATAAAGGTAAAATGATGTCTTACCTTTATAAAATGGTTCCAAAAGGTCTATGTAAGGGTTATGTAAGACTTATACTTATGTAGAGTGGTTACATGATTTTAATTTGTCATTTTAGAATATTTACATAATGGTAGATTTGTACATACCCTTACGTGAAGAGTTCATATAAATGTACGTCCTTATGAATCTTTAAACAACATATGTTAGTTATGGGCCATAGACATATACCCTAACAAAATATTTCAACAACTAAATTACCCTTATGTACAGTTTCTATGTAAGGGTAAAGGGAGGGAACCCATATAGAATAATGGGTTCCTACTTAAGGGTAAATAAAAAAGATCTTTAAAATTGTTTTAAAATTAATAAATGGTTTTAATGAATTATAAAATTTCTATATATCATTATAAAAGGAATTTTAGAAATATTCTATTTATAAAGGGTTTATAAATTTTTTTTATTAATTATAAATGGTAATTAATTAATTAATTAAATTTTTACAAAACATTTAATTCTCAAATAGTAAATGTTAATATTTGAAATACCTTTTAATAATTATATGGTATGTCTTATGATATATAAATTAATGTGTTTATATATAAATCATAAGAAATACTTTATAAAGGATTATAAATTATGAAATAAGTCTAAAATATAAAATGATTATATTTAAATTCTAAATTATTCATAATTAATTATTTTAAATTGTTCAAAAATAAAAGGGGGCCATATTTTGATATTATTTAAGCCGCGTGAATTTTTTTAATGATTGATATGATGAATGTTTAAATCATAATTATGTATATGATATTTAGATTATATAAAATGATTACATAAAATAAATTAAATTTTAAATGGTTTATAATTCTTAAAATATCATATACTTGAAATAGAAATTCTGTATAATATTACATATAAAATTGTTAGTTTTTGAATGAATATAAAGGGTTTATATTCAATTTTATAGAATTACCATAATATAAAGATAAAATTATGAAACTTTTATAATTTGATTTTATTTTTGAGTTTTACATAAATGTTTATCTAATGTTCAAATATATGAATTTTTCATTTATTTAAAAGGATATTCCCTTGCTATATTCATTTTTAGTATATTTTTTAAGAACTGTGAATATTGTGCATGCTTTAGTTTAATTTTTAACTTGATTGTAGATAGATCTTTTCATTACATGAAATGATTAAATCTATAATGATTTTTTTCTATTTACCTTGAACTCAGTTTCTAATAAAATTTATTTGATTAAATTTAGTTTTCAAATGTTTGTTGAGCATATTTGTCATTAGAGTTACTATGAATTGGTTTCAATATTGTGTAAAATATCCCTCAATATAGGGAATTTTTGTCAGACTCCCTACTTACTAAGAGACCCATGCCTTGTCTACGAAATTGAATGGGGATTTACATCTATCGCTCCAATTTTACTCATATAAAGATTATCAATTTCATATAATTCTGAACTTTTACATTAATTCTTCATGTACCTTATTCATATGATGCTTTTAGATATGAATGAATATAATTGACATTTAATTTTAGTTAAGAAACCCAAACTTGTGGGTTGTGTAAATTTATTCACATCAATATGGTTTGAACATATTGGTTTGGTAGAGGCAATACATTTACAAACAAAATTCCTAGAATCATTCATACATAAAAGAGAATAACATGAGATAACTTGAAGAATTTAAAATCCCCTTCAAATAATAAGTGTTATATTCCTTCCAAAGCAGCACTTATAATGACTATGATCATTAAACTGGGTATTTTATAGCTCATTAAGAGTACCCCTAAGTAATATTATATAAGGAAAAAAATTATAATTAACTTTTGATTATTGTGTGGGTATTTCCATGTTCAGAATGAGTACCCCTTGATTGTCCTTTTTTGAATTATTCATGGAATTTACTTTGGGTTATACTATCTAACAATCCATAACAGTTAAGATATCAGAAGAATAAGGTTGATTTTATCCATATGATAGATTGGGAAAAATGTTCTCCACTCATCTATCTAATAATCATATGTGATATGATTTAGATGATGCCTTACCAAAATAAGCATGGCTTATTTATATGAAAAAATTGGTGTAATTCATGGTAAAATATAGATTTTGACCTGCTAATGGATATGAAGAGTATTTAAAAGGGGCCATCTTTTTAGCGGAAGACCATTTAATAAAAATTCTTATTAAATGGTTAATAATATATGATACTCATATTATAAAATTTTCTATTGCAGATACCATCATCATCATCATATGGCTAAACATTATGACTAATACTTCATAAAGATAAAATTAATGAAAGTATCTATTAATAATGGTAAATTCATAATTTTTTTAAGTAGTATTGCTGATTTAAGAAAATTTATTTTGGAAAACTCTATGTATTGGAATAGTAATAATTCAATATGATTTGATTGTCTAAGATATACTGACAGGATTTTGTGAAACTCCAAGGAATTTCCATGTCAATTATAGATGTTATAAAAATTAGTTATTCAATTTTGAAAGGTCTATGATACTGAATGTATATTTTACAAACTATTTTAAATATACTGGAGTTCAAAATATAAGGAAGAATTTATTAAGATTGTAGTTTATATTAATGAGATATAGTAAATATTTACTACATCAAAGATTTGAATGCAAAGGATTTTATCAAGCTCAAATGAATCTAAAAAATATGTGTATACTCATCTCATTTACATTATGTGATAATATAATTTATTAAAAAAATTGTTTCTATAAACAAGCATGAGATGATTAATTGTAAATACATGGTCTATGATTCATAAAATTTTGTTAATAAGTTTAAAGAAGAAGATACGAATAAAATATTTTTATTCAAGATTAATGTTTTTATCCAAATATTTATTAAAATATGTGGTAATGTTTTCACACCACCCATCAGTGGGATATTTTAATAAATTATTATTTTCAAAAAGTAATGTTTCCAAAAAATATAATACCATATATGATATGAAAAACAATAGTTTATTTTTTTAATATTCCTACAGAAACAAAATAAATGTTGTTTACTAACATAAATGGTTTGTGTATATTAGTAAGATATTCTCAAAATAAAATAATGTTTAAGAGGTTATAGGAAGTATTTTTTTTACTTAGAGAATTTAAAAGTTAATAGATAAAGGATAAAAACACTATTAAGTTAATGTGTTTTCACTTAATATCCTAAAAAGTTTAAGATATGTGATGATAAAGAAAAATGTAAAGTGTTAAATTAAATTAACATTTATAAAATAGATATAAATATTTCATAAATTATTATAACAGTATAAAATTAGAATGGGTTTTCACTCATTATCCTAAAATAGTTCAGGATATATAATCATAAAGAAAAAAGTATAAATTTACATTTAGTTATCATGAAAAATGAATGACACTGTTTATTCAAGGATTGTACCATTGAAAATGAAAAATTGAATTATAATTGAAATCATAAAATAGTTTAAGGAATGATGGTGAATAAAAATGTAAAAAGTTAAATTAGTTACCATAACAAAGTGAATTTCAATTTATCCTAAAATAGTTTAGGAGGACCAGTTAGCAATACGGTAAGTAGTTAAATTATTCCAAGGAAATTTTTGATGGAAGAGGGTTCAAAACATGACTATGATGAACTTAGATATAGTTGTAAGTATACAAAATTTTTTAAATTCATAACATTTTATTTTGTAAAGTTAATATGTTTGAATATGATAGAAATTTGAACAGTTAAGAATATGATTTCTAAGTCTCACTATTATTTAAAATGAATTTCATAAATATTTTTTTTCACTAAAGAGTTAGTTGGAGTGTTTATCCAATGATCACATAGAGATTTGATAGGGAAAACAAATGATGTAATGTGTTAACAAAATTTATAATGTGTGGCAAACATAAGGCCAATGTGGCAGTTTTTCATATATGATATATGAAATCAGTGATTATATTGGGAATGTTAAAAATTATAAAAGATTTTAATAATATAAAAATATATCAAATTTAAAGGAAATATACATTATATAAACATTTCATGTTTCCTTCATAAATTTATATATTGATATAAATTTCATTAAGTAAAATGATAAATGAACTCTCAATGTATGACTTTGTGTTTATCTCTAACCAATGTTCATCATGGAGTATTATAGGTTATGATGAAATTTTAAGGTTAGAATGAGTTGGATTCTTATGTAAAGATACAAAGTATTTCCACAAGGAACAAGATAAAGATTATGATTATTTTTGTGCATTGGACGACCCAATGAGTATACCACATGCATTTTCATAAAAATGTGTTTGGTATACTAGGGTTTTGTAGATCATATTTGAGTCCCAAAAACCCAAGGTTGGTGGGATACCTAGCATGAAAACCACCATACTTTGATACTCTACTTACGTAAGTCTATATATTTAATTAGATAATGCGGGAGTGGTTGGGTATACTGTAGATCCTGTTATTGGCTTGATCTTAACCAAGATGGTATTTTTCCTCTTGTCTAACGAGTATGAAATCAAGTTCATAAATTGAGATATATTTTGTATGTGTGTGGATGCACCTAGATATTTTATATCAATCTATATAAGGTACATGTGGTGTGATTATCCATAAGGATGGATAACATGATATGAATTCATCTATTAGAATATTCTATACTCTAAAAATTGAGAATAGATGAGTTGGCTATATTTGAGTGACATGCTTTGTGTTCCATGGTTACTCGATTTTTTGGACCAAGGGAAAATACGAGAATGAACATTTTCATATGATGTATATTGATGGACACCACTATAGAGAAACATCTATTTGATGGATATCAAGCCAAATCCCTTTATAGCTTGACTAGTATTGATAGTTTTCAATATGCATCCATTTTCTTACATATATGGATCCAAATATTTTTATTTGTTGTCAATTCTATAAAATCCTGTGGGGTTTCACTTTGTGGTTCACTAAATAGGGATTAAGTTTGACTGATAGAGTTACTCCAAAAAAAATTTATAGTTATTCCAAAATTGTTTTGGATGGGTGTTCAAAAGGTCTAACAAATTATTTGATACACGATGGAGCTATTGATATCTTTCAAAAAGTGTTTTAGAATATATCTAATTAGAGTAATGAATATAATTTCACATGTTATTGTATAATATACAATATAAGTTAAAATAACATAAAGTATTATAGGATTTAGTGAAAGTGGGAGATTGAAATAGATATATTCCCTAAATCATTTTATGTATATATATATATATATATTTTTTTATCGACTGTAAAATTTTTTTTATTGGATTTCATAATGGGATATTTATATATATACATATATATATATATATTATACTGCCTATGTTGGTCGTGTTGGCTAGAAAACTAATCAATTCTATAAAAGGGATATTATTAAGGGACTATAACATAAGATATAATGTTACGCCCTGACCTGACTAACCACTATGATGGTAGTCGAACTGGTGGTTCATATGGCCTCAAGCGTGCCTCCCCCATATGATAGAGGTTGGTGACTAGGAATGATGGTGTAAATATTGTAAAATGGGGAGACTATACTCCCATGTTAGAGTAGAACAATAGTATAATAGAAATAAAAATCATACAAAAATGAAAAAATTAGTAATAGAAATATGGATAAGTGGAAGAATAATAAAAAATGAATATAAAAGATGGCCAATTCCAATGTACAACCATTCATTATAACAACCCTACTCTTTATTACACACTTAAACATGATTTATTACAAAAACTTGAACTTAAGAAAACTCTGAGGATCAATTGGTCTAGTGTCTTGGGAAATTAATAACAATACATTATAAATTAGGACATAAAATACAACATATTTATTGAAAACTTCTTTTACATGATCGCAACATTCCTTCGTACTTAGCATTGCATGGGATAACCTGAGGACATGCATAAGAAAGGGTGAGCTATAAAGCCTAGTAAGAGAGTAAAAAAGTCATAAAATGAAGAATAAAATACATTTTATAAAATAGGTATATCAATAGATAATAAGAAAAAAATGAACATAAAGGCATGATATATCATTATTATCATAACATGGAGATATAAAAACAACATTTAACATGATATTAGCATGATCCAAGGCTCATTGCACATAGAACCTGAGTAAACCCTCATTATAATTGAATTAATATTAGTAAACCCTAATTTAAGTTGAATTATCATGAGTAAACCCTCATTGCACATGGATTATCATGATACTATTCTTTACCCATTGCATTAGAGCATTATTAGGGTGCACCCTTTATTAATATTTCATTTCATGCATAAGTGTGCCACATGGATCATATAACATGGAATCATTCAACATCATAAGTTATTAAAAGATTAAGGAATGTGGTATAAATAAATTTATGTACCATTAAATATGTATATGTGAATAAATTTGAATACCCATGATAGAGACATGGGTATGGTATTCACTACACAATGATTTTGTCTTGGAAAATCACGATACAATTTCGGCAGCATAACTGTGTGACATAAAAATTCATAAAAATGGTTTATGAGAGATAAAGGGGTATATAATAATATTCACATGAAATTTCAAGTAAGGGTGTCATATATATACATGTCCCAACATATGTAATTTGGAAATAGAAGGTGTAATATAATAAGGACACTTGAATAAATATGAGAAATGGAATAACTCTTATGAAATTTTGGCATGGTAATAGGTGTAAATGAGAGGGATTAATGAGATAGAAAGAGGTATCTCAGAATTAAAACATAAGTATAGAAGTATAGGGGAGGTAAGAAATCATACCCCAACATTTTTAATTGAAAATAAAAGGGAATTATAACATAAATAATATTGGAAAAAAATGAGAAAGGAAGATATCCCTTACTTGGAAATGTGATCTCAATGGCTTGGGAGGGGCTTGAAATAGGATTATTGGGAGCATGGGGAGCCTTATGAGAATTATAGATATATTAAAGAAGATTAGAAAAATTCTCCAAGGGGTTTGAGTTAAGATAAGTGGGATCTTGGGTGGGTTTATATTGGAAAAGAGAGGGGATTCTTTATTATTTAGGTTTTGAACACTACACATTAAACTAATCAAAACCGAAAACCATACCATGGGGTTTCCAATGGTTTTTGTAAAAGTGGAGTGTAACAAATTATTTTATATTCCCAATGGCCAATATTATTACAATATTAGGCTTACTTATGTGGAGGTGAGTCACACTCTCAAGAAAATCATTTTAAAATGTTAAAATGTTTTATAAGTCTTGGAGGGTCCACTAAGGAATTGTAAAATAAATAAAACAAATAAAAAATCACATTATTTTAAATTTAAAACATATATTGGACGAATATACCTTTTATAATATTTTATTGCATCACTATTGGGTCTTTATGATGTCATCAAAAACATTATACATTTAAACAACATTTAATTATTACCCAAAAATTCGATTGTTTTAGAAAATTATGAAAAATTAACTATTGGATAATTTCAATGTTCTAATTCCAAAAAAAATATTCATTTTAACTAAATAATTTTCAAAACATAAGAATTTTTAATTTTAAAATAAATAATTATATTTATAAAAAATTCATGGGTTTTGAAAAAAACAGCTTTCAAACCTTAATAAAAACTACAATTGTTTTCGCAAAAACTATATGATCTTTTTTATTTAACAAAAATTAATTTAGTAATAATATTTTTTAAAAATATTATTTAATTCAAAAGTCCATTAATTCATCAAAATCTATTTCTTAATTGAATTTAAATATTAACTAAAAATACTTTTTGTGCTTTAAAAACTATTTACAAAGTAAAAATAATAAAATAAATCTATATTCTTTATAAAAAAATAAATAACATAGTCATAGTGCAAGGGTATTATTACATAACCCCTTATAACACCCGTATAAGATGGTAAGATATGAGATGGTGACAGACTCTTGGGGTGGCTTGGATAACATTGCTCGAGTGGTAATCTCTATTAATTTCCACTTCTCTTGTAGGAGATTATGTTCAGGCTTAACATGTTGAAGCTCATCTTGGACTTGATCAAGAGAGAATCCCAGTGATGCCAACACCTTTTTGAGCTCCAACAAATGGGCTTTGTATATAGAAATTCTACTGGAAGAGGCTATCACTTCCTTTGTCTGAGTAAATTGGATTTGTTAAAGACCTATATTTATATTAATCATGTGATTACTATTCAAAGACTATATTAGCAATGATTAAAATTCTTAATGGTATTTTAAAATCCAAAAATATAAAAACAAGGAAGTGAAAATGTCTTATATAAACATTTTACATAATAAGACATTTAATTAGATCAAGATGAATTTTTCATTAATAAAAGTTTGGGTGATACATGTATGCATGTCCAGATGATGATACATAAATAAAATAGTAGACATATACCAATAAAATTTGTAGTACTATAAAAATAAAGGAAAATAAAGAAAAATATCCAAGGAAAATATCCACGAGCATCCCGACCACCCACTTGATCCGATGTTCCTCACTCCCTGGTACAAGAAATCAACCAAATACCTACAAAAAATAAGGTCTACTCGAGTAGCCCAGTGCAATGGCATCCTGAGAAAGGTGTCAGATATAAATACAATTAGGATACCATACATTGTGTGTACAATTTAATCCATTATTTGAATATAATTTAAAGTATTGGGAAGGTATACAGAATAATAAACAAATCTGAATAAATAAAGAATAGCCCATTCAAATTCTTAAAGGCACCTGGCGGACCTACCTACATTAACTACTTTCTAGAATGAGTGTCTAAAATGTAACCATATGTATATATAAATAATATATACATAGTATAGTTATATATTTTATCCACCTATATGAACTAACTATGTGTGGAAATAAGTTTCCATATACCCGGAATACTAGGTGTTGGATAGACAAGGGAAAAACTCAGTCATCAATAACTAGTATGAAGAATCATATACGCTCCATCCAAAGGGTACATTCCCTACATTTCATAATGAGTGGGATATGTCATGATCATCACCCGAGATGGTGAGTGTGCTGTCAGGTCAACACTAGAATAGTTGTGAGTGTGCCATTATGTCAACACTTGAATAGTAGTGAGTGTGCTACCATGTAAACAGTCAATAAGGGACATGGTGCACCATTC
Source organism: Viscum album (assembly GCA_963277665.1). Classification (NCBI taxonomy): domain Eukaryota; kingdom Viridiplantae; phylum Streptophyta; class Magnoliopsida; order Santalales; family Viscaceae; genus Viscum; species Viscum album. Next base: position 492,928,012 of record OY728159.1, on the reverse strand, counting down.
CCACTATCTAATAGTATCACTAGTGTGAAACACCATGAATAAACACCTTATGTAAGGGAGAGTTATACCTCTATGATCAATAGAATCCTTAACATCATTCCATATCCTATATCAAAGCGTATCATATTTAAAACAATATCCATGAGGCATTACCTCTTATGGTTTATCTTTATTAATCCCATTATAAAAAAAGTGTTCATAATCAGAACAATTCACATAAGTCATAATTAGTTAATTACAACAAGAGGTGTGGTCATACCACCAAATTCAATTCCATTTCAATAAATTCATTTAATTTTTAAAAGGAAAACAATTTATCATAAACAATCTAATAAAATAGTAAATATTATTTAAATCACTCAAGGTAGGAAATCCATCATTTAAATACATTTCATTTATTTAAACAAAAAATGAATCATGAAAAAACTACCCAATTAATCACATTGTATTGAATCTACCAATACAGGGAAATTCGTTTAACATGGCTCAAGGGGTACTTAAAAGGTACCATGGTCTAATTAATAAATTATCTACATGGGAAATCCTATTTATTTATCAATACAAGGCCTTAGGAGGATCTTAGTTCATTATTTATTTAGATAGGATTGGCCAATCCATTCGGTTAGATGGTTCATTGGTTTAAATAAACATTTAAATAAAACTAGGGCAACTCGATTTTATAACACCAATAAGGGTCAAGTCCCAAAAATTCCACATAAATAACCATGGAAATAACATAAGGAAACACCAAAAACATAAGTCTAAGAATTATCTAAATAACCATACACTATTTTTTAGTTTAGAAGACATCGCACATCATCTGAGGGGTTTTATTATAAAAACATAACATTATTTATAAACAATAAATTTAATCACAATTAAACATCACGGTCAAGAATCACATCTCAATTCACTAGAAGATTTTTTTTGTAAATCTACCTTGCATGGAAATTCAATTATAAAGGTCAACATGGATCTTTGGAAGTGTCATTACCAATTGAGAAATTTAATACATGGGGTTGTCCCATTATCAATCCAATACCAATGATTAGGAGGCTTTTTAGGCATTTAATTAATTTGTTATAATAAGAAAAATAAATTCAGCTCATCCAAGTGGTGTCTACGGTTAAGGTTTAAACCCTAAATTTACTTAATAATTCTCAAATGTCATAATACTTGGTGCGCATAAGAATTTAAAATGAAGAACTCAATTTTAGGGCAATGCTTGAAAAAGGATGACATGCGACACAACAAAAAAATTATAGATCAACTAAAATTTAATGAAAAATATATAGACCATCTACCTAATGCTTAGCATGTTTCACTCATCTAATATCAAGCTTTGATTTGGTCTAATTTAGAATAAGTCAACAAAACAAACATTTTCCATGAAAATATAACAATTGAGTTTGCACCAAAATAATGCAACAAATTGGAAGAGAAACTTAGAAAGGTTTTAATAGGAATTGATATATTAATGATGTAGATCCATAAAGACTGATGATGTTTGACTCAGAGTATGGAAGGAGGAGATCCATTTAAGCCTATGTTAGGAATTGGAGGAGAAACCCATGGGATAGGGGAGATGCACACGTTGGAGGAGGAGGAAGAAAAGAGAAATGAGATTTAAAACTCATTAATTTAATAAATGTAATTTTACCCTAAAAACATGGTCACACAATTTTTCCAAACCATGTGCCAACTCTAAGAAACCCTACTCACATAGTTTTTCCCACATGGTTACCCTAATCGTGCACCAACCATGTGTGAATAGTACTTAGGTGCTGCCTATGTGGCACTAACTGTGCGGTATAGGAGAACATTTTGGGAAAATCAGGTGAAACCCATGCACTTCAAATATATTCCTCTAAAATAGGCCACATAGTTTTCTAATGAGGCCACATAGTTTCAGACAAATTGTGCACCCAATTCAGACCACCCAAACATTGGATTTTTGGGGTTGAGCTCTTCTAAAACTCAATAAGTCACTCAAGGAACCCCTCAGATCTTCACCCAAGTCTAAAAAACACCTTTAAGTGTTCCAACACTCAGAATTACGTTCTGAATATCTGTTCAAAGAAGGACCCATCCACTAAACTCCAAAATTCAAATTCCATTGGAATTTTACCTTGGCTCCAAAACATGGGTCATTACAACCTCCCCCTAGAAATTATCATCCCCAAGAAGCCTTTTAGAACAAAAAACGTCACCTGACCTACATGGGTCATGAATTCTTGTTCAATTGGTCACGTTGTATTTTAAAAAACCCAACATACCTGTAAGAATCACCTTAATAATATGACACTCTAGCCACCAAGACCCGATTTAATGCTTGATTTCCAACTAAAAGATCAAAACTGATCATACCTGATCCCATTTTTCTATAGATACAGTCAAATAATCATATAATTAAGCATCTAGTTGATGGTTATCCCCAAAATAGGTCTTGCAAAAAAATAATCCAATTTCGAGATGTGGTACCTCCATCATCTAAATTAATTACAAAACATGCCAATGAGAATTATAACAACACTCCTGGAATGATTTATTTAAAATGGGAGAACCTGATGACTTTAGAGATTGTATCAAGGAACCCATCACAAAGAAATAGTTGAATCCCTTTTTAGATAAATAAAACTGGTCGCACAAGCTTTCCTTGAAAGACACACCTGACCTTTACCCCACACCTGCCTTAAAATAGCGATGTGTTTAAACCATTCCTTTCGACCATACCCATTGAAAAAGAAGAAACATGACTCAAGACACCTTCAAATGACTATTATCAAGACACTCATCCGATATGGTTTTCATAACCAAAGATGAACTATAACACCTTCCTCCAAGGCATTTCTCATTCATAATGAGAATTGTCACTGAAGTCCGAACATGAATTCAAGTGACGTTCCATGATCAAAGCCTCACCGATCCTGACAAATAGTCATGGATAACCTCATAATCCACAAAATGGATTCCATGAAACTGACCCAAATTATTCCACACTCTATGTTTAAAAGTGAGATATCAGTAAAAATCTAAAAAATCCATATCCAATAATTAAATGATCCCAGAGCGACATCCTCCTGGTGGTCAAGTAAAAGGATAATGGCTGGTGTCTAAGAGTCCATCCAAGGCATTCTTAAACAGGATCCCATGTATCACTCAAGACTAACCATACCTAAATGAAAACCTTGTATTCCCTATTAAACTCTTATAGATATCATGTAAGATTCCTAACAACTTTTAAAACATTAGCATGACATAAGACCGACACTCTATTAGTGCATCAGGGATAAAGTCAAGATAGAGAAAATGATCATCTCTTTCAGAAGAGTACATTAAGAGGAAACAAAGGAAACCAAAAGAGGAATAGTCAAACCACTACTAGTTAACCTCTTGAAAGAAGCTCATCCTCACCCTACCGATGCGTCATCATTAACTAATGACAATCCTTTACCAACTGAGGTTTCCTGGGATTGTTCAAGATTAACCACTGATATCCATTCAAGACCAACATTATTTCAAAAATTTTCATACACATTCATCCACATAAACATCATACTATCAAGAAAGCACTAACATGTACACCAGAACTGACATGGCCCACCCACCTTAGGAGTATTCTAGTTTTTGAAAGAAGAGAGAGATAAACTAGCCAATCAAACACATGCTGAGTTAGATTCACCTCAAAGAACATGTGAAACTTCTCTGAATCACACTTAAAATGTTGAAGCATTCAGTATGAAAATACAGAACTAACCTAATTAACATATCAAAACACCCCACCCTCTTATAAAATATTCCTAAACATTGGGACAAAAGTGATTCCTTTAACTCCTAGATCACAATACTTAAGAGATGACCCTATCATGTACTCAATAGAACAAGGCTCAATGATTTCTCCCAACTGAACTGGTTTGTTAAATTATTTAGAAACTCAAAAGGTACCACATATGTTAATTCACTTTACCCCAATGTTTCAAAAATAAGAAAACACCCCCTTGATACTATCCATAGGATTTTCACCCATGTGAATTCAAGTATTAGATATCCCACATAGAAAACTAGCACAAATTTTTACTATCCAGTATTAATTTACAACAAAATGATGACCTCGTGAGTCACCCATGGAAAAATAAATAGGTTCATGAGACCTACTAAGTGTCCAACCATGCCCTAGGAATTTTTAACATGCTAAAACTACTCCTCACTTGATTCCCATTCCCATAAATATGGAAATGCAAAAATGACCACCCATCTGAACAAGGGTGTTATTTTGAAACAAAGAGTACTACTAGGGACAATGAAACCTAAAAAACACCAAACATCAGAAATATCATTGTATTTAGCAAGGAATTTAATATCTAAGGGAGATACCAAACTTGGGATAGCCTCTTATGAAAACATTGAGTGTAAAATCATAATAGGGTCACACAAAATAGACTTTACTAGGTCCAATGCATATCATTTAAGACTTTACTAAAAATGAAAAGGCCTATGAAAAATGATCAAATTTCTATTACAAGGAAACTCAAAGAAAAGTTAAACTACACATACATGAGGGTTTAAATGAATTAAACCACATAGGGTTCCACTTTAATTAATTCCATTGATTTACATTCTATCTGTATGTTCTTAAAATATTTAACATGGAACATCAAGTACCAATTATAAAATAAAAGAACCAAGTACTTAATTTTAGCTAATGCCCCAATAGAAAACAAGAATGTTATATCGAAGTCCTACTCTAATAATCAATCATTTATTGAGATCCCATCATAAATTAGTAAATTTATCACACAAATTCTTTTTAGGTTGTAAAAGATAAGGTGACCTATAAAGGTTCTACTAATCCAACATGGGTTTATCAGAATGAAACCCAATAGTAGTTGCTTAATTATTAAAGTTTAAAACAACCACACTACTGGAATTTTGATATATAACAACTCTCATATCCCAATTTTTTTATTAATCCATTGGGATAGGTGACCATTTCCAATAGTCTTTTTAAAACCATTAATTTTTTTTATATTTTTTAGGTTTTACCAATGGATCTGAAAAAACTGTTGGGAAAGGGTTAAAAAAACAGTCTATGCAAATAGTTTTCTGTAACCATTAGTATATATAATATATCCTAATGGTTTCTAAAATAACATTGGGATAAATTTCCACTAAATGAAGCACTATCCCTCCTCCCCATTCCATATCCATATTTTCTTTTTCCCCAAGAGCAGTGAAGCTCTCTCTTTGTCAGCGACCACTCTTCCACATGCGATTAGTCATGATTTTAATTCGGGTTCATCCGCTTCAAATTTGATATATCCTCTTTAAATTGTTTAGTGCATAAATTTATCTTTAAATTGATGAGTTATATTTCTTACATTTATTTTCAGTTTCCCCATCGGTCTGCAATCTCAAATTATTTAGGTGTATTGATTATGTTGTATACACTATATCTGTATAGACATAGATTCATTGATTATATTTCATATATGACATATATATACACTAATTTTGTAAAAATACATTATATTACATTTGTATGGATACAAGACCTTTTTATATACATAGATTCTGATTCTGCATCTTTATACACATAGATGCTGGTTCTAAGTGCAATTACATGATTTTTTACCATCCTTGACTAGTGATTAAACCACCCCTTGGGTGTATTATTTAAATTTCTTGTAATGTTATAAAATATTTAACAAATTAAAATAGGTTTCAATGAACCCCTTTTCCCTTAATATATTTCTTTATGCATGATGTTTATCTGTTGATCAATATTATTATTTTAATTGAATTAGAATTTGTTTAATAAATTTTTATGAATTATTTTATGGAATTTATGATCTCATTGGATGTTATTATAGTTTTAATTGAATTACGATAATGAATGTACAATGGACCCTAAGAAATGTCAGTTTTCCTCTTTATGGATTTTTTTAGATGATGTATCATAGGGAAATTTAGACTACATTATATTAAATTATTATAGAGGAAACTTGGTTTGTTTTTTGGACATATAATTTAAAACCCCCTTGGTCTAGGATGTTTTGACATGGAATTTCACATCACTTAGGGTACTGGGAATGACATTACATTCCCCTCTATTGAGATGATGGGTGTGAAGCCTATCAATATTATTTATAATACTTGGCATAGAGTCCTACATTGATTATGATACTCAGTATGAAATCCTATATTAATTATGAAATTAAATCTTGGTTCCCATTATTTTTATATGAGACAAATAGGAATGCTGACCCTTATTTATATTATGAGACTCCTGTTATTATATAGGGACACTAGATTATGGCCTCGAGTCTTGGGTAGTACTAAATATCTAAATATATTTGTATATATGTTAAAAAATATATAGTTAATATATATGAATACATACTTATATATATACCAATATACATGGTAACACATCAAAAGAGTTATTCCATCTTAGACTGAAGCTGGTATAGTGGGCTAGGTGTCTATTAAGGAAACTGGGTGTCCCTTGAAAATATTAACATGAATTGGTGTAAGGTAAATATATCACATTAGGGTATACCTTTAAGTCCTTCAACCCTTAAATAACTCATCATGCTCGATTTGTATCATTTTCATTGAGAACATACATGTTTCTAGTTCATGACAACAAGATGGATTCCTTTTAAAAAACACACGCTATAAAAATATCATTGATAAATAATACTACAATGAAACCATTGATTAGAAATATATCATTAGATATTCAATATAATGATCTCAATAAATTTAGACTTAATGCCAAAAATTTTCTCATAATTATCCGAGATAGATCATTATTTATATAATGATTTCGCATAACATCCATCGTGTTTCAATTAAATATCATGGTTTTATATTTATAGTATTTTTTTATATATATAGTATTTTTTTGTCTTTAGTATTATGATTATCATATAGAGTAGTGTGTCAGTTATGGTTTTATATAAACTGAACAAATCTCATTTACTTAAATATATTTTCAAATGAACTTAAATCTTATTGAATTACATTCACGGAATGACTTATTACATTTTTTTACATAAAGGATAGAAGTTGGATGTATGAAACTTATCATATCTCAAGAAATTTTCAAAACAATTTGGAGAGCTTTTTAGATTTCACATTTTACAATGCTTCAAATAGTGGTCACATACACTTCCCATATTATAATTGTGTTGGAAGACCTTAGTTGATCCATGAGGAAGTTAGCTACCATATAACCAAATATGGCTTTCAAACAAATTACTATGTGTGGTATCATAATGGGGAATAAATGGAATCTCAAAATGTTGATGATCCAAATGAGAGGGCTGGGTTGGAGAATTTGATATATGGACGGTTTCCATTTACTCTTTATCATGAGAAGAAAAGGATGTCAACCCAAGAAGTATTTGATATGGGAACACATGATATGTCCAATTAAAATGATGATGTCGATAGAGTGACAAAAATTGAATGATGTTACGATGACTCTAGTATATCGACAACGTGGTAAAATAAAAAATCTAGAATTTTTAATCCAATTGTTTCATGAGAAAACCATGTATGAGATTTCTAATACTCCCATATATTACATTCTTACCTTCTTGAAGTATTGACTTCTAGATGATGTATATATTCCCGAAAACCACTATATGAAATGGATGTCAGTTGAAGAACATGGATTTTCAAAAAACAAAATTCATTCTTTACCGAAAGATTGCATCTTATTTTGGGTGGAAACTACTTAAAGAAATGATTGTATAAAATGTGTAACATCCTGATGGAAGCCAAAAGCTGATGGAAAACCATCCCATGTGCCACAGAAAGTAATTTGTAACATTCCATTGATCCCCAGACCTTAGAATATTTTCATATATGATGAAATATAAATAAAAATGTGATGGAATGATACTAAGATAAATAATAATAATGAAGAGTTGGTTCACCCTACAGATGGATTTTCATGGAAGAGATTTGATGCTCGATATCCGGATTTTGAAACTAATGCGCGTAATGTGAGACTGGGTTTTTCATGTGATAGTTTCAATCCATTTGGGAATATTATTACTTCACACATCATGTGGATCGTTTTCATACACATTTATAATATTACCCCATTGTTTTTTGAAAAAAACATTCACTTTCAGGAGTATACTTATATCTAGACCTTCTGATCCAGACAATGATATAGACATATACATGAAACCTTTAGTAAAATAGTTGAAACTTATTTGGGATGTGGGTGTGATCATATATGATGCATGTTTCAAAGAAATATTTCAGATGCATGATTCACTTATATGAATGATTGATAATTTTATTGCTTAAGAAATGATGTCTGGATTGGGCACAAATGGAAAATTGTCATGTCCTATTTGTATGAAGAATAATCAATCCAAAAGACTGAAATATCACCATAGTTTTAGTTTTATGAGACATCGACAATTCTTTCCAGTGCAACATCTATATATAAATCATCCTCAAAGATTTGATAATACAATGGAGACTGATGATCTACATCAGTGTATGTCTAGAACTAATGTTCCTAATTAATTTCAATATTCTAGTTTTTCATTTGGGAAGGGTCAAATGAAATCTATAAAGAGGAAAAATGTTTCCAGTGATACTTGTTTCAATTGAAATAATAAGAGTATATTCTTTGACTTTCCTTATTGGTCAACTAATTTTTTACTTCCTTTCTTAGACATAATGCAAAATTGAAAAGAATATATATCAAATTTTTCTTTTGATTCTTCTAAATGTAAAAGGAAATTCAAAAGATGATTCACTATCTCGGTGTTACTTTGTGGATAAGGGGATCAGACCAGAATTCCATCCTGTGTATATTAGTAAAAATAAATGGAAAGTTCCATTTTCTTATTATGTGATGAAAACTGTAGAAAAAATGAAATTTTTTAAGTACTAGAGACCATTAAATTTCCTGATGTATATTCAAAGAATATATCAAAATGGGTTAATAGAAGAGAGTTGAAGTTGAAATCTTTGAAGACTCATGATTATCACATCCTTATGCATGAGTTTATTCCAATATAAATCCTTTATCTTTTGTCCAATAATGTAAGAGTGTTAGTTATTCAGTTTTTCCATTTGTTTAGAGATATTTTTTTAAAGATTTTTTCGAAGACTTTCATGCAAAAAATGTTGGTGGAGGAACTATTAAGTTTTTGTGAGTTAAAGAAAATATTTCCTCCATCATTTATCACATGTATGATGCATCTAAATGTATATCTACCAACAAAAATATTTCTCAGAGGACCTGTAGCTTTTCATTGGATGTATCCAACTGAAATAAATATATACACATTAAAATATTATGTCCAAAACAGGAATCACTATAAAGGTTCTATCATGAACAGTTACTTGTCTCAAGAATGTATGGATTTCTTCACAATGTATTTGTTTGATCTAACTATAAGAATAAACTTACCAATGAGAAATGAAAAATAAAAATATGATAAAATTGAACCTAGTTTTCCATCAATTCCTAAAATAGGAGGAATTCCCAAATCATATAAATTGAAGACAGTAAGCCTTGAAGAGCAGGAGATGGAACATCACACAGTGCTATTCAACTGTGATTTGTTCGATGACTACATCAATTAAATAAATTGAACATTTATATATTATCACAACTCTTGTAATTGTACATATCTATTAAAATATTTCTATTTTTATCTATAGGGAACATAAGGAAAGGATAAATAGAAAGCATAATTCTTTTTCTTTATAAAAGAGATAGAATTTTCATAGCAAAGAGATTTCCGTTTATTTGAGATTAAATGTTGGAATACTGATGTAATGAATAAAAAAAAATATTTAATTATATTTAATATTTTTTAATATTTCAAGTATCAAGTTTGTCTGCTGACTCTATCTCTGAGGAAATAAGATCTTTGTTTTTTTGTCCTAATACTACAGTTCGTGAATTTAAATCAGTTGTGATCAATGGGTACAAATTTATTATCACTAAACGAGCAAAGAATATTATAACACAAAATTATGGTGTTATGATGACTACCACAATAGACTATTATGCCATTGCATCATATAATATACCTCTTTTTTAAAATGTATCTTATTATGGAGTCGTTGAAAATAATAATAATATTGGATTATTACTCTCATGGTCGAGTCACTATGATAAAATAACAATGGTTTGATTCGATGATGAGGTAAGGAACCTTTATTTATGATTGTGGATTTTTAGTTATTGACATGAATCACACTATTTCTACCGATGAACCATATGTATTGGCATCAATGGTGAAACCAGTTTTTTATGTCAAAGATCATCATCGACCTGAATTTGGTGTCATTATTGGAGTAATCCTAAGAAATATTTTTGATGATGGGGGTGATGGAATTGACACCATCTCTACCCCCATTGGCCCTTATCCATTTAATACTTACGATGACTCTAATAATTCAATTGTTAGTTTTGATTGTGAACCAAAATTTATGGTGATAAATATATAGAAGCATTCATATATGTTATTAGTTTTATTAGTTTAGCTCGACTTTAGTTTTTGAGGTTTGTGCTGTAAAAATTTATTTACTATTGTTTAAAAATATTTTTTATCCAATTAGACCTTCATATGCATTTTCAATATTTACTGGTTGTAGTTTTCTTTGAGTTTCAATTTATAATATTGAATTGAGTTGTATTCAGACCTACCAAACCAAACAAAACTGAGATAATTAAATTTTAACAAAAAAATGATGAATTCAATTGGAAATTTTAAACTAAATGATATATCAATCAAAACCAATGAAAATAATGACCTAACCCAAAAAATAATTAAATTACCTAACTTAAAATATGAACCAAATAACCTAATACAAATAAGACATATCCCATTTTTTTTGTTTTTTTGCTTACACAATAGTTATCCTTTTCTAATTACATTCATATTTGTTTTAAAATGAATGAAATAAAACCATATGAGGAGCAGTGAAGAAAAAATATGATGGAAAACAATCTTCAAATAGCTGAGATGGGAATTCCTCCATTAGTGTCTATTGTGAGTATTTATGTCAAATATATACATATATATATAGATAAATTATAATTTCATGTGATTAATTTTGTTTTATACTTTTATGAAGGATCCACCAATTATGCGCCAATTATTTGATGAGAATCCTAGTAGTGGTCCAATTACTTAGGCTGGTGGTATGGGGGGGGGGGGGTACGAGAGCTAGGTGCTCCAGTCAGTGTACCCATTTAGACCCTTCCCATCCCACTGACGTACCATCTTCCACACATTCTAATCCTACCATGTCGTTAGGGACACATCGATTGTTTAGGCCACCCATGTTTTCACCACCATTCATATTTGTGCCTCTTCAACCATATTTATTGTATCCCATGATGATTCCCACTCATCCATATTATGCAGTTGGTCAATCATCCATGCCATATTATTTACCATCTACTTATTTTTCTCCAGGCTTCTACATTCCATCTTTGACTCCTACTATGACATAGTTTGTGTTGACAGAGCATGTACTGGGACCCACTCCACCAGTATAGGGTGATATTTATTCAGTGGAAATAGATCTAGAGGAACCCATTAATCAGACTGTCGTATGTATATTTCTGAACCTTAAGAATTTTTTATACCATAATTTATTTTCATTAGAAAATTTATTGATATAATATTTGTTTGTATATCATAACAGGTTCATATACTAATAGGTGTTGGGGCGGGGTGTACTTGCATGCGTTTGGTGTGGAACTGCCTCACGTAGTTGATGGTGGACTATAATGAAGACAATTAAATGATAAAAAACATGCTATCAATGTCAAAGTTTTTTTGTGATGCTTTCAAAATACTCGGACATCATTCCTGTCAGCCCGATCTCATGGAGATAGTTTCAAAATGAAGTCAAGGATAATTATTGGGCACAAATATGGGTAAAAAAAATCTATTGTATTTAATTTAATATTTTTTTTATTTATATGAATTAATATTTTGGTGTCAACTTCTGTTTAATTTCCCTATTGGTGAGGGTGCATGACCAACACGTTTAAAGCAGTTAGGTGAGCTTTGGAGAGCCTATAAGCACGAGTTATATATTGGCTGTTCTGATAGAGTTGGAATATAGTTAGAGATAGTACCTTTCCTAGATGATTTTCTGATAGAATGTTATTGACAGATGATTACTCATAGTATGACTATCAATTTTAAGGTATTAATCACATTTGAGGTATTTGAATGAAAATTTTCATGTTTTGAATTAAAAATATCTTTTTTATTATTGAATTTTATTTATAAATCATCTAGAAAAAATAAAAAAAACATTTATGCTAAAAAATACCTCCACAGATTGGGACATACTATGATGTCAGATCATGAGAGGAAACAAGTATGATAGTTATTTACAATTTTTCTTTAGGGATTTCACTTTATATTGTTTCCTCAATAATTTATTCGATTTATAAAGTTTTAATATTATTTTATTCATAAAATTCATTATTGGTGACCTATTTTTAATTATGGTTTCCTATATTTAATTTCATTGTAGAGGCAGGTATTGAATATTGAAGGACGCATGCCTTGAGAAAAAGTGTTTTTCTTGAGTAGAAGGAAAAGATGAAAGTGTGGTTAATGAACCAACATAACAGCAGATTGTAAGTTTTACGTTTTTGATTTCAAATATTAATATCTATTTTTTAACTTAATTATCTCTTTATATTTGTAACAGGCTCCTTTAGAGGTCCTTGATTCCCATGAACTTGATAATTTTGGGCCAAATGATCACTTACATAAGGTGTCAGGAGATGAGCACCCTTGCATAGTACATTAACTACTTGAGAAGAGTATAGACCCAACGAGGTATTGGACCTATTTATTTAGTATTTGTAGTTCCACGAAGTTCGAACAGGTTAAGGCACAAGCATAGTAGGATAAAAAAGGGCCACATAGGTGGAAGAACAGTCTGATAGGGAAACCACTAAATTTATGACACTGATGAAAGTTATATGTCCAGACCTTCCACCAGAGGATAGAAAAAATTGTGATGAATATATTTCATCAATGCATTCAATATATAGTATAACAGGTGGAATTTCTAGTTTTGGTTGAGACAATTCCATTTCGGGCGATGATGATGGCGAGGAAGAGGCTATGGATGGGGATGATGCTGAGAACAAGGCGGAGGACGGGGCTGAGGGAGAGGGAGAGGCGGAGGCGGAGGATGCGTGTGAGGATGAGGCCAAGGATGAGGCCGAGGATGAGGCCGAGGAAGAGGATGAGGATGAGTGTTAGGCAAGGATGAGGATGAAGATGAGGTTGATGATGGTGGTGGTGATAGTGATGGTGATGGTGATGAGGGACTAATTGATCCATTACATTTTTGGATAATATTATTGAAATTCTATGTTTTCTGATTTGTTGTGAGTGAATATATGTGTGATTAGGTAGGTCACATTATGATTGTATATTTATTTTTTATCTATAATTGGATTCTATGAATTCTATTTTTACGTGGTATCAAAGCTATTTCAGAACCCTACCCATCCTTATCCATGACACCCTCCCCAACACACCACCCTCCCTACCAGAACCACCCATGTCCATGGCCCCTTATAATATCCACCTATAGGTTATCTCCTAACCACCCTCTCATAGTTCCATGACATCTTTTCAAAAACATGGTGGTGTGCACTATTCCACTACTCATTGACTTTCATATGCATGTTTCCATAGTGTAATTTTGAATTTTGTATTGTATATTGCATTGTGTTCAATGTAATTACAATTGGAGTTCATTTTTTTCAATTGGAGGTTATTTTGTATATTTTTTTGTTTTTATAATTCAATTGTATTGTATATTGTATATTATATTAGTGTCATTTTGAATTTTTCATTAGTATCATTTTGAAATTTGTATTTTCTACATTAGTATCATTTCTTTTTCAATTACAGGTAATTGGAGAGGGGATGCAACTATTGGATTATATATGAAATTATATAAAAATATCCCAATGGTTAAGAAACCATTGGTATAGATCTACAAACAATATCTATACCAATAGTTTCATTAGAACCATTGGTAAAACTCTATACCAAAAGTTCTCAAACCGTTGGTATAGAGTTATTTATCAATATATACCAACAGTATTAAACAGATGGTAAAGATCTATTCCAACTGTTTTCAGAAACTGTTGGAATAAAATAACATATAGTGCTATATACCAATGGTTACTAGAGAACCATTAGTATAGAGCTATCCCCATGACTCAACAACCAACGGTTTGGAAAATCGTTGGTATATGGTATACAAATGGTTTTCCATCCTTTCCCAATAGTTTGAAACGTTTGGTAAACCCTATGTTTCAAGTAGTTCCATAATAGGTTATCATATAAGAAACATGCCCCAACTAACCTACTTGGGTCCACTTGTTCATTTTGGATGTCAAGCACACGATCACCATACTCATGTGATAGAGTCATAAGCCTTTACAGAGGTTACCAATTCTTTTTAGATCAAAATTAAACATCTCTTATATTTACAACCATTTCAAAATATATACCATGATCATATATAATGGTTCAGTTAATGGGTGGTGTAACACCCCAAGCTTCCATGATACATTTCCCTTTGTATAATGAAATATCTTGCGAGTTTTAACACACCAAGACCAATTAAACTAGTCATTATGAATAGTAATACCCACTTTTTGAAATTTTATAAATTTTATTTTTTAAAATGGACTTCATTTTTTGATTTGGAATACCCAAATTATCTTAGGGTGAATTTTTGGTATTTTTCTGAAAACTTTGAATGTTTGATGAATTGTGAAAAAAAATGTGTTAATTTTTAAAGCCGAATTTTTATTTCAATAATTAGTTATTTTATTTAAATTTATATTAGGTAAAAATAGATACATAACACATATATATGTTCAATTTAATTCATTGGAGTCATTTTAAAATAATATTAGATATATAAAATTTTATTAATCTTTTTACCGTCTTTTACCCACCTTCGAGGAGCATTTGCAAATTTACATAAAACATAATTTTACTGCTTCTATAAGTTTAATTTCAAAAATCAGAGAGACACATATGACATAAGTAAGTAAAATGTTCTTCAATAAGATGAAAATAATTTTTGGTGAATAGTAACTTTTGACTTTTATTTACCACGGATAAAAGTAAATAGGGTAATTAAAGGTAAAAATGATATTATAGTTACCCTAACACATGTCCAAATTCTATGAGATAAGTGTATTTCGACCAAAAACAACCTTAGGAATAAAATATAATCTTTTTTTTCCACTTGGATTAGATTAGTACATTTATTATTATTGTTTCTGATGCTTTCATTGGGGCGGGCACATCAGTCCATTGAGGACGTGCAGCTGTGTTGCCCCACATTCATACTTTTGAAAGGTGGGAAGAATCCATCGCTTATTTAGGGAAGTATGATCCTTGATTGAAACGTGATGATGGGATGTCAGTTTCTCCTTCCGTGGATTCCTCCTTAGAGCTCACTGCCTAGTCCGGGTCTCCCTCATAGATTTAATACATTGTTTGTGAAACTCTTCCTAGTGCCATACCTTCATGGATGACGGTTAATTACGCTACTTTTGTCAGGACATTTAAAGGGGTCAAGTCAGAGAAGAAACCGTCAGTCGGGGGAGTAGTCACGTTGGGCATCACTGGCGTGTCTGGATGCTGGAACACTGGTGCGTCTGTCTTCTGTCCCTTATTATAGGGATTCTCAAGGGCGTGGAATCCCAAAGCATCCCATGTCGAATGAGAGGAATCATGTGTCGTAGGCATGTATATGAGGTTTTCCTCAGCTTCCCATGTTTAACATAGTGTATTCCGTAAGTTTAACGTCCAGTGGAGATAGATGGGACTGATCAGAACACTTACTAGAGTGGATCAGATGAGTGTAACCCCTGGAGGGTACAATGATGTAGGGGGGTGCGCTATCATGACCTCACCGGGATGTGGCAGCCTGGGTAAGAATCAGGATGGGTGATGAAGTGTTGAATGAAGTGGATGGTGAATGGGATGAAACTGCTATGAGGATGACAGTAATGTTGGCCTTGAGTCTTAAGGAGACTTCCTACGTATCCCTGTGATAGGGAATCTAAGTGCGCATAGTTCGTTAGGGTGATGGGACACCTAAGGAGGTGGCCCGTGAGAATGGACTAATATTGGACCCAGAGGAAGTGTAACCTCTAGGTTGGGGCATGAACTTCCCGAAACACATAGGATCAAAGGGAAGACCAGGCAATGGGATTGAATTGAGGTGTACACATAGGACAACAACCCAATGATGTGTATGGGGATCACGCATGGTTAGCAGCCCAAGTTGGTCTGAAGCCACTAGGACAGACCAAAGATGAGGGTCCTAGAAAAGGGGATTACAATGGCTTGCTGCTGAATAGGGGGCTCAACAGCTTACCGTTGATTGAGGGACAAAACAACTTACCACTATGATGGGCACAACGGCTTACCACTGACTGTGGTTTACAATTTAACGTCATGCGGGATGGGGGTGAACCGAAGTGAGGTGGTCAGGTTTGATAGTTTGTTGGTCTTGAACCACGGGGAGGCTTCCTACGTATCCTGCCTTGGCAGGGATCAAAGTCCATGTAGTTCATAATGGGGGGGGGGGCAGGGGGGGGTCACTGAAATAGTTTTAATGAGGACATGGGGTCCAGATTAATGGTTGATTTAAACCCCATGGAGGCTTCCTATGTACCCTTCCTTAGCAGGGATCAAAGTACATGTGGTTCAGATGGGATTGGGAGAACTGACGTGAAGGTAGTCGGAGCGATCGGGTATTGGGTTTGAACTTTAGGGAGGCTTCCTACGTACCTCGCCTTGGCAAGGATCAAAGACCTCTTAGTTCATGTGGGGTTTTTCTGAGTCAATGTGAAGATGGCCGAGACCAATGTGTGTTAGGCTTGAACCTTAGGGAGGCTTCCTACGCACCTTTCCTTGGCAAGGATTAAAGTCCTCGTAGTTTAGATGGGGTTTTGGGATTAGACTCTAGGATGCCCGGAGAGGATGTCATGGTTGATGCTTACTCTAAGCCCATGTGAGTCATGCTCGGTGTGAGAAACAAGAGATAACAAAGACATGATGATCACGTCGCGAAATGTGCATCTGTGGGAAGTGGAATGGGGCTACACATAGTTGGCTGCCCAAAGTGGAAATAGGGGAATACGCGTGGTTAGTAGCCCAAAGAGGAAATAGAGGCTTAATCCAGAATGGAGGCTTGGGTGGTGACAAAGCTCATTGGGAGAGGGATTTTTCACCTAGGAAGAGAAGAGGAGCAGGGGTGCTTCCTCCTTCAAAAAGGATAGGGGCTTACACTAGGGTGGTTTCCCTTTCCCCGTGGACGGATGCCGCTCTGATAAAGAGGATATCAATCCATGTGAAGAATGATCTCAGTCCCCTATAGACCAGTGGGCATAGAGAATGTCTAATATGGGGCACCCCGCGTTTACAACACAGGACAAGGCCACATTTTAACGTCATGTTCTGAGGACTATGGTGCTTGGCAGTTTAATGTCCTGTAGCTCGGATGAGGTGGGTTTGCTCCGCACCCCTACGACTAACATAACTGATACCTGCACACCCTTGAGGGAAGGAAGGCATCAGCAATGCCGACATTCAGAAGACGGTGAGGGTGGCGTGATAATAGAGTATAACTGTTGACTGTATTTGAAACACAACATCCATATCGCATTAGCCTAAAGTGGGGGCAAACAAATTAGGGATGACTATTGACCATGTTTGAAACGCAGGACCCAACTCGAAGATTCATCCTAAGTCTTTTGGGGAATTGTCCTAGAATGGTAGGTGAGATGAGGCACAATGGGACCAGGCCATTAGGGGGTCCCTTCAGACATAGAAGAAGATAAATATCCGAATGAAGGACATGCAAAGCGTGAGGTGGTGTGATGAAATGTTTGAATAGATTTCAGTGCTCTGGAAGTTATGTCACTGTGATCATGGCATAATGCATCTTATGCTTGGCACATGAATAATCTCTTATTTAGAATAAGATGCATCCTACTATTGAACGATATGACATGATATAGTTTATAGTCATGTAGAGATGACTATTGGAATCTTATGCTTGGAGCATAAGGAATCTCTTGTTTGGATCAAGAGGCATCCTATGTTTGTCACATAAGGTGTACTACAGTTTATAGTCATATAGATAGGACTATTGGAATCTTACTCTTGGTGCATAATTCATCTCTTATATGGAACAAGACACATCCTATATTCGATATACAGGGTGTCTTACTGTTTATAGTCATGTAGAGAGGACTATTGGCTTATTATACAAGGCACATAAGACATATCTTGTTTGGAGTGAGAGGCATCCTATTATTTAATGATAGGGAATTCTACAGTTTAAATTCATATAGATAGGACTACTGGAATCTTATGCTTGGATCATAAGGCATCTCTCATTTAAAGAAAGAGACATCCTATGTTTGGAACATAGGGTGCACTACAGTTTATAGTCACGTAGATAAGACTGTTAGGCATAAGGTGCCTAGAAATGGTTGGTGTTGGGAAGTACACAAGGGTGACCCTTTTTAGTGGATCCTGACATAAGAGTCAGGTGATAGGGTTTGGATGAGTTGCTTGAGGAATGGTTCGACTCAAGTTACTTAGGGAATTGATGATAATAATCTCAACTCACGACATGAGAAATGAACCAAGAAGAATATGTAAACTCAAGGTCTTTCATGGTGTATGGAGGATTATATCAAATTACTATATTCCATAGGTGGATGGGGGATGTGCATAAGGGAGAAATGGAAAATAGAAATGTCTTGGGATGAAAAGTTCACGGTGCAACTCTCCATTTTTCAAGGGGGTGAGTGACGGTAGTGAAGGGGCCAGCCTATATTGTTAGGACCGTAGCCTGGCAGTAAACCCGATTCGGGGTGCGGGGGTGCAGCCCCTATGGTATGAACTAGCGGGAACATACCTAGGAAGTGTTACATGTAAAATGCACTACATGTAAGATATGATGAATGAAATATTGCACTGTGCGGTATAGGTGCGCGAAGGATTTGGCATCATGGCATTGTTGCGAGTAATAGGGAAGTTTGTCCTACAATAAAGAAGGATTTGCATGCAAGAGGGAAAGATTGCACACAATATGGTAGGTGTGCACGCAATATGGGAGATGTGTGGGCAATAGGGTCTCGTGCGTGGAATAGGGAAGGAATTGCGTGTAGTAGGGGAGGTTTGGCGTGAAAAGGGGGGCTGATGTTTTTCACGCAATAGGCAGGGATTGCGCGCAAGTAATATGGGTTCCACACAATTGGAA
Organism: Viscum album; assembly: GCA_963277665.1. Lineage (NCBI taxonomy): Eukaryota > Viridiplantae > Streptophyta > Magnoliopsida > Santalales > Viscaceae > Viscum > Viscum album. Next base: position 492,908,662 of record OY728159.1, on the reverse strand, counting down.
GGGATTGCGCCCAAGGGACGGGACTCAAAGGGATTTAGACGAGGGTTAATCCTAAGGGGTTTTGCATGAATGAGGACCCCTATATGACCTATCGTGAAAAATACCGTTCCTGAAAGCCATCTTTTTCAAACAAGTGTGGTGGAATTTTCACAAAGGAGATGGTTCGAATTCTTCCACCCTCAGAAGTTGATGGTGCACCCTTCTATTTATAGGCGCTCGGGGTCATCAGATCCACGCGGAATCCGGTCCATGAGAAATATTTCCCGCCCATGTCGGCAGCACAAAAGTCCTCCTAAATGGGGGGCGGCTACGTGCAAATTTCCATGCTTGGGGTCAGTGGCGCAGATGTTTCTGCACCTGCGCAAAAAAACCTCCTCAGTTCCCACGGTTTTCCGCGCGTGAGAGATATTTTTCATGCACACCTGATATTTTTTCACGTGGCCCGTCCGGTCCCCCTAAAATGGATAACCATATCAAAATATGTCTTCACTTTGTCACGCAAAAACCTCCTTCATCCCTTGAGTGGTTTTATGCGTCTATAAATGGCCCCCTCAGAATCAGATCAGTGAGGGGACGCAGAGGTCATATTCCGAGGGAAACACCAAGATGTAGAACTTCCTGGGGCCCACACACACCAAAAACTATAGATGTGCATAAAACTGAGCAGTTTTTTTATAATCAACTTTCTCCATGCACAAAAACCCAGCTTCGTGCCAATAAAAACCCTCACGGATCCCTTAGTCCATTCAAAATTTTCTCGCACGATCAGTTCTGAGATCTCGTGAAAGAATTCAGAACAAGGGGCTGAAAAAGAGGGGGAACTAGACTTACGATTCTTGGGGTTGGATTAAAAGGAAATATTCTTGGGAATTCGTACGTATCCTATGAGAATGATAATCAATCCACATGTAGTTCTAGGATAAGAAGGTCACGCGGGTCTGGCCCTCGCACTAAAAGAAGCGGCATTTGATTGGTCTTGTTTGTCTTTATGGGTAAATTGATGTGTTTTTTTAAAGTGATAGTCCTAGAATAGTGAATCCTGACATCACAATAAGAATCATTCCAAATGAAGGAATTGAAAAATGGTATGGTGTTTGATCGATACCAAACATGATGTCCCTTGAGCGATGACACCACAATGTAGTACCATTTTTCGTCATGCGGCCAGGATGATACTGTCACAGTTTAGAGTCATGTGATGGGACAAAACATGAATTTTAACGTCATGCAATATAGACGTAGGAGAGGAGAGGCTAAAGGGGTGATGTGCATAGTGTGATAAATCATACCCGACGGGAATGAGGACGAGGTCCCCATCACACCGCACACGATTCCCTAGAAGAAACCTCAGGCCAAGGGGCCAGAAAAGGTTTAGAGGGTAGAAATAAGGAGATAATCTATCTTAGTTGAGTTTTACCCAAAGATAATATGTATGGGTGTTCCTATTAATCCCATGAAAATGGTAATCATGTTTTACGTAGTTCTAAAAGAGAACTTGGTTTAAGGTCTTAGAGCTCGAACCATGGAGAAGTAGGATTATTCCAAGTATAGACTTCGATCCAATCCATAAGACTATGTGAGTCAAAATTGGTGTAGAAAACAAGGGAAGATAAGATATTTTCAATACTCTGAGTAAATGCGAAGGGAAAATTGGTGAGGAGCCCCGAATAATGCCTTACCGCGACTTTCTCCTCCTAAGATGAAGATGCACAATGACAAATAGTACCAAGAGTTTCGAAATTCTACTTGGACATGATGAAGTAGACAAGGATTTTAATCATGTAACCAATACTTTGGGCTTAATGGGGTTGGTGTGATGACGGAGGATAACTATTGACCGCATTTTAAAAACAACATCCATATCATGTGACCTGAAATGGGAACAACAAATGAGCGTTGACCACTGACCATATTCGCAATGTGGGACTTGTATTAATTCGTTATTCTAAAACCTTGATGACGTTGGCCCAAAATGGTAGGATATCCCTTGGGCCGAGCATCCATGCCATTCAGATGTCCCTTTAGATGTGAAAGATGATGGGATCCCTAATGAAGGGGGACACAAAGCCTAAAAAAATGGGTGAAATCATGTTCATGCAGAATCCGACACTCTAGGTGCTGAACTAGAGTACTCTTGGGAACATTGGTGAATCACCAAAGCGGATCGAGGGTATCAACTTGAGAGCAGCCGATTTGAAAAGATTATTATAGAACAATGGGATGTAGTAATATCTGGAGCAAGGGGTATATGGCGTGGTTGTTACAAAACCAGACATGAATGAGGGAGTAAGGCCATACCACACTATATACTCCTCTCCATGGTGGAATGCATGCCAAAGGGCTGTGATAACAGGGAGATCTCTAAGAGGTGAAGCTAGAACCAAAGCCTAGATGTTTGGTCAGTCCTACGTATCCCATGAGGATGGGAATCAAGCCATACATAGTTCTAGAGGAGGGTAATGTGCATTTTACCATCATGCAGCAAGGACACAAATGGGTAAGATACCCCAAAAAAGGAAGGTGTATGGTGTGACGAGTAACCTGACGTAAATGAGGACATAATCCCATACTACACCGTACAATCCTAATTGGAGACATGGGATGGGGGCCTGAGATTGGGTCACAGACAAAAGGCCACGGCCAGATAGCAGTTTAACATCTTGTAGTGAGGAAAATAGTGATCTTAGTTTAAGTTCATAGAACTCAGACTGATAGTGGAAAATGTTTGAGCAGATTCGCAACACAGCATCCATCCTTGTGTGACCAGAGGTCGGGGAAAACAATTGAGCGATAACTGTTGACTGTATTCACAACACGGGACTTGTATCAATTTTTTTCTCAAAACCCTCAAGGACGTTGGCCCAAAATGGTAGGAGGGACCTTGGGCCAAGCATCCATGCTAGTCCGAGGTCCTTTTGGACACAGAAAAATGGAAACCCAAATGATGGGGCCCACGAAGCATGGTAAGGCCTCTACTCATGGAGGGGCCGTAAATGGAGACGGAATGTCTCATGGGTATGTGTGTGGAATGGACAAATAACCTGACATGAATAGAATGTGAGTCTATAACACACCACACAATCCCAAATGAGAACTTGATCCAAGAGGTCGAATGAGTCAGGGGACCTTAGACTGGGCATCCTGAACAATTATTACCATATGAACTCTTATGCAGGTGCTGCCTCATCATATCTCCTAATCCCACGTGAGCATTGCACGGTGTGGGAAACAAGGAGTATGACTTGGATCTCCCCATAATATAAGGGTCAGATAGCTGGAATCAACCAATGGAGACCGCAACTTGAAGGTAAGCATCGAAAATGAAACACTACACTCAATATTTGGGGCCCATGTGGTGGAGATAACGACAAAGGATAGATGTTCACCATGTTTGAAACACATCATACATATCGTGTGACCTGAATTGGGAACAACAAATGAGCATCGACCACTGACTGTATTCAAAATGTGGGACTTGTATCAATTCATTGTTCTAAACCCTCAAGGATGTTGTCCCATAATGGTAGGAGGGCCCTTGGTCTGATCATCCATGACATTCGGGGGTTCCTTCGGATGTGAAAGGTGATAGAGTCCCAAATAAAGAGTGTGAGTGAAGCATCAGTGTGCCCGTGCATTTCAACGTCAAGTAGGGTGGTGAAAGAGGTGTAAGTCTCCCAAGAATGGGACTCATGGGGGGATTATGATGAACTTGATGTGAATTGTGGAAAAATATTGCGCCACACCAAATGTCTTAACCCGAGGGGAGGTTCTGGAGTTTTGGGGCTAGGCCAACAGACAAAATGTACGGTCTTTCCTACCTATATTGTTAGGATGGGAATCAAGCCATATGTAGTTCTCGAAGTCTTTCAAGTTTAGCATCATGCAATGAGGATGTGGGAGAATAGAAGAACAAGAGGAGAGAACAGGGTGTGATCATTATAATCCTGACATGAGCGGGGCCAAAGATGCCTTCACTACATCGTGTAATAATTCTTCAAGAGGTCTACCCCCAGAGGGGGGCAGGGGGAATAGTCAAAGAAAAGAGTTTGGGGGCTGGAATCAAGACAAAATGTTTGAGTGTTCCCACATATCCCATGTGGATTGGAATAAAGTCGTACGTATTTTTAAGGGTGAAGTTTAATGTCTTGATGGATGACATGTAGTTTAATGTCATGCAAGACATTTTAAAGTTTAAGGTCATGTAGGACCAGGAAGTTTAGGGTCATGCCGGAACCTACGGTTCAGGAAAATATTTCTTGAAGAACATGGAATTGGTGGGAGGAGTTATATGCTCACCATCCATGGTTACCAGTGCGTACGCACCATTGGGTAAACCTTGTGAATGAAGAAAGGTCATTCCCATTTGGGCTTCAACTTGGGTGGTTTCCTACTGGGTATCATAGGCGTCCTGAGGGCCAATACCAAATCACATTGCAAGAATGAACCGAGGAAAACTTTCTTGTTGAAAGCTTTATCTATCTTGTTTTGATGCGTTTCTGGATTATACAGGGCACAAAGCCTATTCTCGTCGAGCGATTCCAACTCAGCCAGACGGATTTCAGCTAATTTATTTGGCACTTGCTGATCATAGACAACTAGGCACAATGAGGGAAATTGAATCTCGATGAGCAGGATGAGCTCCATCCCATACACCCGGGAATATAAGGTCACCTGTGTGGAATTTTGAGTCGTCATTCGATAATCCCAGAGGGCATTGGGGAGCTTTTCCGGCCAACTATTCGTATTTTGACCAACTATTTTTTGTCGAATGCTTGAGAGGGTCTTTTTGAACACCTCGGTCTATCCATTTACTTGTTCATGATAGTGAGAGGTATGGTTAGAACGGATGTTGTACTTAGTGTTCAATTTCATCAGCTCATCCACTCGAAATTTCGTTCCATTATAGGTGAGGATAGCATGGGGGACCCCAAATTGGTAGATGATGTTAGAGCTCAAAAATTCAAAGATGGAATGGGCCTTGACATCTTTGAGTGGAACTACCTCTACCCACTTGGAGAATAAATCTGTGGCAGTCAAGATGAACCTGCATTGGCGAGCTGTCACATGTAAATATGGTCCCACGACATTGAGTCCCCACACCACAAATGGCCAAGAGTACTTGGTGGAGTGGACATGTTCTGGCAGCTGATGCATGAATTTAGCATGAATCTAGCAGGCATGGAATCTTTTGGTGAACTCTATGTAGTCATGGGTCATGGAGGGCCAAAAATACCCCAGTCTTCGGATCTGATGAGATAACTTTAGCCCAGTCTGGTGGGCACCGTAGGAACCAACATGAACCTCCTGCATGACCTGATAAATATTGACTCCTTGGATGAAATAGAGGTGAATACCATCAAACCTGTGCTTTTAGAGGATCTATTCAAAGCCGGGACCACTTTGGAGGGTAAATTGTAATGTGCGGCATTAGATTCACTTGTGCTCAGCCCGATCTGCCGGGATATTACCGTGTTGGAGGTATTCAACCAAGGGTATCCTCCAATCAGGAGATACTTAAATCACTACATCTGGGGGACCTGGGAGTTCTGATGTGGAAGCACTGGTGGTAATATGTCTTACCTGTGGGCCATCATCGTCATCTGGAATGATAAGAGCAATGACTCTCCACTATGACACCTGGTTAATCAGATCATCCTGTTCTTGCTCTGCAAGTGATGCAGCTAAACTGGCCAAAGAATATGCTCTACCATTATGTGACCGAGGGACATGGGTAACCTCTGGCCGAGATGGGAACTAGGAAATTAGATGGAGAGTGCGCTCCAAAAATGGAATAAGCTCTGGCTTTTTGAAGATATAGTCACCATTGATTTTCTTGATGACTATTTTGGAGTACCCTTTCACGTGGAAAATGGGGCACATCGATCTCGAGGGCCAGTTTGAGGCTATTAATGATGGATTGGTACTCCGCCTCATTATTGGTGCAGCCTTCTGGTAATAGTAATAAATATGGAATAATTTATAGTGCTGGGGTAGTGAAGACGACACCCAGACCTACTCTGTTGAGTTTGGTGTCACTGAGCCTTTTGCCGATGGGGATCTGGGAAGCACCATCGAAATGAATTTTCCAATACAGAATGAAATGATCTATCGAGAGGATTTCCTCATCAGGAAAATCAAGGTCCAAAGACTGATCTACAGGGGTCAGATTGGCCTCAAGGAAATCTGCCAATTCTTACCCCGTAATGAACTTTTGAGGGAAAAACCTGAAGTCGAACAGCTACAGAATTACTGCCCACCGTGCTAGGCAGCCTGTCAACATGGGGCAGTTCCGAATGTACTTGAGTGGATATACTCGGGACACCAGATGTACCTCATGGTGCTATAGGTAATGTCACAATTTTTATATGGCAAATACGAGAGCAAGGCAACTTTTCTCAATGTGGCAGTATCTGGTCTCCATATCAAGGAGCACATGACTGAGGTAGTAGAGGATATTTTCAGTTCTATCATTGTTCTTTTGGGTGACAAGGGTGATGATAGATCTTTCTAGGGTGTTCACATAAAATAAAATTAGTTTTCAAGAGATAGGCGGCATCACGACTAGAGGATAGAGTAGATACTGCTTGATTTCTTCAAAACGCGGACTGGCAATTTTCATCCCATTCGTAGGCGATTCCTTTCTTCATGAGCTGAGAAAAGAGATTACACTTTCCATCCAAATTCGCAATGAATCAGAGTATGTAGGCCAAGTGGCCTTGGAATCCCCCAAAGTTCTTGAATTTTCCTCAGGGGAGACATCTAGATGATGGCCTTGATCTTCTCTGGGTAAATCTTAATGCCCCAATATCTGACAACGAAGCTGATAAATTTGACAGAGGTGACCCCAAAGGCACACTTCAATGGGTTTATCTTCAGGTGATGGGAATGGAGGAATACAGATAATTTCTCAAGGACTTTGATATGGTCTTAATGCTGGCAAAATTTGACCACCAGATCATTCACATAGCATTAAACCAACGTCCCAATGATCGTCTTAAATATGCGATGCATAGCCCGCTGGTAGGTGGCACCTATATTATTTAAACTGAAGGGCATGCCTTGGTAACAGAAAGTACCTTGCGGCGCCTTGAAGGCTGTAAACTCCTCGTCCTCAGGAGTCATTTGTATTTGGTTGTACCCGGAGTACCCATCCATGAAGGAGAGGGCTTGGAACCTAGCTGTATCATTGATCAACAATTCTGTCATAGGAAGGGGAAAGTCATCCTTCAGACAGTTATGGTTGAGATCTAGGAAGTCGATACAGACTCTGATCTATCCATTCTTCTTCCTAACTAGCACAATGTTGGATATCCATTTGGGGTACTGGAATTTCTTAATGAAATTGGCACTAATGAGCTTATAAACTTCTACCTCTACCATGGAACCATGAGAAGGATGCATCTTTCTGGGAGGATGCTTGAACCTAGGCTGATTTACAGGGAGACCGAGGTGGTGGATGGATAACTAAGGATATAGTCCTAGAATCTCATCATAAATCTAGGAGAATAAATCGTGGTGTTGTTTTAGGAAGTCTATGTACTCCTCCTCCTCCTCAAGGGACATGGTGGAACTGATCAATGTGGGTCTCGGGTCTTCCTCGCTATCGAGTTTCACCTGTACCAACTCGTCGACTGTGGTAGAGACGCCCTCTTCAAAGGCATAGGATAATACTTTAAATATTATTCTTCACCTATAGAGGGGGGATCCTCAGAGGGAGGAATTTATTTTGAGTTTGTAGATCCCGATGGGAGGCTGGTACTAGCCTTAGCAGCAGTAGTCACTACATCAGAGGACCCCTATGCTGCCACAATCATAGTGACGAAGGCTGTTGATCTGATCCCATATGGCCTTCAGCCCAAGGGGCCACACTTGATGACATAAAAGCAATAGTGTCACTTTGTATTGATCTGGTTAACTCTAGCCCCGACAGAAAAAGAATGTATGAGGTATTGTCGTTTCCATGGGGTGGACATCCCGATACCTTATGGGGGTAGGAGGCTCCGAGATCACCTAAGCCTGATTTTTATATGAGTATGAGGTGATTTTATGTTGATTCTTAGACCTGTTAATGTCTTCCCCCTCATCCCAGACACAATTAATCAATTTCCCATGTCTAAGGTTCTAGCCTCCAATCAGTGGATTGGAAAGACATAGGCATCATCTAGATTTATCCACGGGTTGGTCGCAGCCATGGCATGCTTAACCTCATTGGTTTGAATCTACTTTTATTTTCTCTTATAGTAGTTGGTATCTAGATAAAGGGCCTCACAAGAAGAAAAGGGATATGCGTCACCTTAAAGCACGCCCACTCGACCATTAAGGGAGTAATTGATACACTAGTGATATGATGAGGGAACCGACGCATGCAGGTGAAGCCATGGACTTTCCATCAATGCATTGTAGGTGGTATCCTAGGGGACTACCATAAATTCAGTGCTAGAAACTAGGACACCAAACTGGGTCTTCAAATGAATCTTTCCTACCAGGGACTGCTTCATCCTGTCATAACCTTGGATTCTCAGGTTAGAGGCAGTCAAATCATCCTCATGTAGTCCCATTTTACGGAGTGTCCATGTTGGGATAAGGTTAATACCCGAACCCGTGTTGATAAGGCAGCGGCAGATCTCCTAACTGTTAAAATGTCCAGTGATTTACAATGGGTGTATGTGTCCTTGTATGGGAGAACCCTCATCTTCTCTAGAGAAGGATATAATTGCCTGACATTCAATGTTCTCGTCTGCCTTAGCATGAAAGGCCTCTGCAGCTACTACCTTCTTCTCGAACTGGAGGAGGCTTCTTAAATCCTCGGTGAGGGCCTCACGAATATCTGGAAACAGGCGAAGGGCCTCAAGGATAAAGATCCTTACTGGAATACTAGCAAGATGTTTTAGAACTTCATACTTCTGTGCTAGGTATGAGCTTCTACTTTCCGAAGGTCTCTTTGTGACAAGAGGTAAGGCAGGCCCTGCCAGCTGGGCTGGCAGCCGACTGGAGGTGGGAATGTCCCACTGCTCACTTGTCAAAGCATGCAGAGTGACTACCGGATGGGGACCAGCTGACTGAGACCGGTCCACAGTGGAGTGTGGCTGATCGCGGTGAGGTCTGGGTGGATTTCCCTGATCCAGTAGCACAAACGGTGGTGGAGATGGACCCGATGACATCAGATAAAGAGGTTTTGTGTGATGAGTTCTACACCGGGCCTGCTATCTGGTTTTAGTGGCATGCACACCCTTGTTGAAAGTGCCAAATAATGTGCCTTGATGACTCATATAGCCATGGATTCACTGATGCTGGTGTCAACTAGGGACGTTTGGGAGGTCCTCTTGGAACTCCCCATTGTCGGGAGTCATGTAGGGGTTTACCAGCTCTATGGTGTTAAACAAAGTGCACCCTTGACTGTCACTCGAAGATTCATCCACTACCAGATGGATTATGGGAGCGATCAATATCTTCAGGGGCATGAAGTCACTGAGAGTACGGGATGTCTATGACATTAGTGAGGGACTCTTCTTTCCATTGTGTCATCATTGCTTTCTCTTCTAGGAAGAGGCCAGCTGAGATGACGATGCAGAAGCGGTGGCCGCAGCTTTTAAAGGCTCTAGCCGATTCAGGTGTGCTCAGATGACACCATGGGCACGAGTGACTATTTTTCAAGACATCAAGTCATCATACTTCTGGGATCCATGATTGGAAACCTGATGCCACTCACCCTCACTTTTGATGCTGCTGTCTGGACTCATGAAGACACATGCCACTTGTGTCAGAGCTATGCCCAACCTGACTATGTTGTTGTCGACCTGGTCATGGGGCGAGTCTTTGAACACATAGCACTATTTGAGGGTGTGCCCCATGACCTGATGATAGGGGCAGTAGTTGGGGCGATCGGTGAGGCTCGCCTCTTCTGGCCTTCTATACTCAGGAAAACGCACAATCCCTTATTCCAAGGAACTTCAGAAATAGTCGAATACCTAATTCTCATTGAATGAGTAGGTCTAGTTTCTTCTGTCCGGAAAGGGGGTCCTGGGAGCCTGATTCTAATGAGGGGTTGCAGGATCCTATCAAGGGGTAGAGCCTGATTATCCCACATGGGTAGTGGCTACGCGTTGCGTGGGGGAACCTACTGATTTTGAGGTGAACCCTGCAGGGTTGGAGGCTACACCTGTGGTGGTGGGCCTCTGCGAGGTTGCAAAGGTGGATCCACATGTAATAATTCCAGCTGTTCGGGGTCCTCTATTTGGGCCACCATGGTGGTCTCAGCTCTGACGACCCTCCTCGTAGGAATTGTACGAGGTAATAGACGTATCTGGATAGCTTGTTGCAAGGATTCTTCTAGGTTCTGGGCCTTATCAGAGAAGTCTCGGAATCCTACAGGGTAGTTCTGGGTGATCAGAGAGGGAACCAGTTCCATCTTAACATTTCCCACACACATCACCAGTAATTTCTCCTAAGTCAGTGGCATGTCAAGGGAGTATGTGAGGCCTTTTCACTGGGTGATTAAGTCCACAACACACTCATCAGGCCTCTATTTTCACTTGAAGAGGTCTGCAATACTCATCTTCTGAATGGTGGAGTTGAACTGGTACAGAAACTATCTGGGAAGATCCTCCCCTCCGCTATTGACCAGATGGGGAGTTTCCCATACCCGAACAAATACAGGCCCTTACAATGTATGTATAAAACACTAGATCATGGTGGCCTCCTTCTATGTCGGAGTTCCCAACATGGGGCCGTAATTACATATGATTTAACCATCAATAGAATGATATTGTCGCTCGTGCGTACATACGGATTACCATCTCCACGAATGTGATGAAATTCAATCACCATCGTAACCATTCAAGAATAATTTTTATTTTATGATTAAAAATGATTTTTAAGAACTTAATATAATTCTGGATATGAATCAAATACATCCTACCCATATCAAACATGGCATACATAACAAAACATATATAGGAAAATGAATCAGTTGACACCCGAAACAAAAATACTACGTAAACTTTATTAACAAAGAAATATTAGAAGACCTTATATGATATCATATTTATTTATGTGGTTCTTTTACAATTTAATAACAGTGATTTAACTATTATACAGGAGGTTAACATACCCTTGATCAAGGAAATGTACCAGGTAAGGGTTAATTCTACAAGATCTTCATTATCCAAGGTTGTTTATACATGAGTATATACTAGGACCTCTTTATCATCCACATTAGTGTTTCTTAAGTATTTTTAATATATGATATACCATAAAATTACATAATATTTTACCATCAATAGAATTATATTGTCGCTCCTGCGTACGTACGAATTACCATCTCCATGAACGCGATGAAATTCATTCCCCATCGTAACCATTCAAGAATAATTTTCATTTTATGATTAAAAATAATGTTTAAGAACATAATATAATTCTGGATATGAATAAAATACATCTTATCCATATCAAACATGGCATACATAATAAAACTTATAAAGGATAATGAATCGGTTAACACTAGAAACAACGATACTACTTAAGTATTATTAACATAGAAATTTTAGAAGATCATATATGATATCATATTTATGTATGTGGTTCTTGTACAATTTAATAATAATTATTTAACTATTATACAGGAGGTTAAAATACCCTCGATCAAGGAAAAGTACAAGGAAATGGTTAATTCTGCAATCCCTTCATTATCCATGGTTGTTTATACGTGAGTATCTACTGGGACCTCTTTATCATCCACATCTGTGTTTCTTAAAAATGTATTTCAAAACATTTTTACTATTTCATAGACTGTGGGTTAAATTCATTTATATCCTTGTTTGACTTTTTTTTAAAATTTTTATAAATTAATCTTTTTTTTATTTTCCAAACATGGTCCTTTACGACCTTCTTGATAAAATCCAGGAAAGAATGTTTTTTTGACTTATACGGTGAGTGCAGCTATTTTCCACCATTATAAAACCTTCTAAGCTTTCCTTACAATATTTTTATAATATTTTCAAAATAAATATTTTCTTTTATAATTATGTGACTTTTAAATGATTTAAAAATAGAAAGAGATATTTCTCTTAAATGGTTTTGATTTTATCTATGTCAACATCCTTTGATGGATTTTACACTTGTTTGAAGATGATTTATTATGATAAAATCTTCCATATTGTATTGTAGGTTTTGTGATATGTCTATATATGGATGTGTTATTTTTATACCATTCATGGTTTATGATTAAAGTATTAACATTTCATATGCTAGTTTTAATACGAATGTTTATGTTATGACTCAACCTTTTCATATGAGAAATGTATTGGACTTAGTATGTGATGGGTGGAGCATGCTACAACTCCATGATGCATTGGTAGGTCTCATGAGACAAACTTGTGTCTAGGCACAAGGCCTTGGAAAAATCTTATTTTTAGTCTTGGCACGAGGCCTTGACTATGTTGTTATGATGTCCAATATTTTTCATTTTATCATTATGGAATTGGCTATTGATATCACATGTGATTAATTGAATAGTAGAATATCCATGTGAATAAGTAAATGGAATTATTTGATTTATATTGTCCATATTATACTGATGCATAAGTTTAAAAGGATTATGTTTTAGTCTTATACATTGACATAAATGTTTATGCTTATTTATGAAATATTTCGCTATATTGTTATCCTTACTGGGCATCTGAGATCACCCATTTCTATGTTTTATTTTTTCCAGGATGTGAAGAAGTATTTTATGGTTGACCTGCAAGGATAGGATAAGGGATATAAGTGTGTTCAAATGGGACAAAATGTTTTTGTTGTTTTTATTTAATGAATTAATGGAAAACTTATGTATGTATCTAGTACTTCTAAGGCTACAAAACTAATCGGTATTTCAAGACTTGATCTATTGTGATCATGACAATGTTATGTAATAATGCACCAAATCTAGGTAACTAGGTTCGGGGAATTACAGTTGGTATCAGATAAAGTTTAGTACAAACCTTGTAAGCTAGATTTAGAAAAACTCTAATTGGAGAACGTTACCCTAATATATACTTTGAGGATTAGTATAGAATAACTTCCTAGAATTTTGGTAATGTAGATATTTTGTGTGTTTTGTAAGCAATACATACCTTTTTGGATATGATAAGGTAGAAGAATCTCTGGCACAAATGTACCTAGGTGTGAAAACTCTGAAAAGGTGTTTCAGGCTTCTCCCATGTTATTCTGGTACACAACAATGGGCCTTGTTGCACTCTTGGTTAGGACACTCTCGGGGGATATTCTTAGGATAATTCAAATTTTCATTACAAACAATTATGAAGGATTTTTTGATTATATAACTCCTAAAAGAAAACATTTTTATGATTATAGATTATATCCATACACTGTTCAATTTATGTAAAGTGTTTTTCAAGTTTGTAATTATGTATTGTGATTCATAAACTAATCTAGTGTATTCCATTTTTTAAAAATGGTGCCTATTGGAAGGAATGAAAAACGTATCATCGCACATAATCTATATGTGGATTGACCTCTTACTCAAGATAATTATAGTGGAGCTGGTGATGCAACTAGTTTTGATCATCTTATCACCATACCAGGACAACTCACTCGGGTTATGAATAATAACCTTACCCGAATGGAGCACCCTGATCCAAAATGCGGATGATCAATGTCAAACCGCTTCATGAGGCAACAACCAACAACATTAAATGGGAATAAAATCCATTTGTAACTAACCAATGGATAAGGTCCTTATATAAAATATTTCATTCTCTGGGGAGTAGCGAAATGGAAAAAGTTTTCATGGTGGTTTATCGCCTCACAGGAGATACATATCAATGTTGGTCATTAATTTAAAACACAAAGAAAGATGAAGATGTATCAAATATTGAATGAAGGGAGTTTAAAGATATTTTCTTAGAAAAATAGTTTCCTCATGACTATCGAGCAGATATAGAAAATTTTTTAGTCTATGATAAAAGTAGGATGAGAATGTCGCAAAGTATGAGGCTAACTTTACAAGGTTAGAAAGGCATGCGGCTGATTATATACGCAACCCAAATAGTAAGATTGATCAGCTCATTGATGGGTTAAAACCATTTCTCCATCGAGCATTATTCTCAAAATCCTTCTCATCATATGAAGATATTGTCTCATGTGCTATCAAGATAGAAATCAAATTCTCTAAGTATTATGAATTTAAAGAAAAACAAGATAATAAGAGATCCTCTAAACACTCTAGAAATTGAGATAAAGGGATGAAGGGAAAATTAGAATATCCATATTGTGGTAAATGTGGGAAGAAACACCCTGGTACTTACCTGAAGTGAATGAGAGTCTATTACAAGTGTGGTGAAAAAAGGCCACAAAGCTTGTGATTGCAAGGGGAACAAAGAGGATGTCAATGTTGAATTCTAAAATTATAGAGAAATGGGGCATTATGAAAATGAATGTCCTAAGCACCAAGGAAACTTACCATAGAAAATGACAGGGGAGAAAGTCCAAGCTTATGAGATCACTACTGTTGATGTTGAAGCTCTGAAAGATGTGGTGGAAGGTAATTTAATAGTTTCCTCAAGTTTACACAATGCTTTATTTGATTTTGGATCATTTTATTGTTTCATATCTTCCTATTTTGCTAACAAAATTGGATATTTTTAATTTTATTTAATAAGGGAGTTTTCAGTCAAAATTTCTAAAAAAAGTATCATTGAAATAATATTTTGAAAATAAGTTCTCATTAGGGCATATAAATGTTCTTTATCTACTGATATCATCGTCATACCCATGGTTGAATTTGATATAATCCTCGGTATGGATTGGATTTCATACCATAATGAGAAAATTTATTGTAAGAAGAAGGAGGTTACTATTTTTGATGACGATAAGAAGTAACTTATATTTATATCAGTAACGTCACCACCTGATTCTTATATAGATCCATCCCCAGTAGCTCAACTATATTCAATTATTGGGGAGGAAGAGAATGAAATAAATATGGGTGAGGAAAAGAATGTTCAAATAGAGGATGCACCTATTGTGCAAGAATATGTTGATGTGTTTCCAGAGGATTTACCTAGACATCCTCTAGAATGAGAAATTGAGTTTTGCATTGATTTAATTCCTAGATGAAGACCCATATCAATGACCCCTTATAGAATGACCACTGTGGAATTAGTGGAACTAATGAAACAACAAGTGGAATTGAGTAATAAAGGATTTATTCGCCCTAGTGTTTCCCTATGGGGAGCCCCTATTATTTTTTTAAGAAGAAAGATGGATCTATAAGATTCTTCATTGACTACAGGGAAATCAACACTATAACAAAAAGAACAAGTATCCCCTACCACTACTGGAAATCCAGCCTTTCCCAATGGTTCCAAACCGTTGGGAAAGGCTGAAGAACCGTTGGTATAAGTTATACCAACGGTTCAGCAAACCGTGGGGAAGTAAGCCGTTGGGAAAGGCTTTTCCCAACGGTTCTGCCAAACCGTTGGGAAATCAACCTAAAATTTTCTTTCCCAACGGTTCATAGAACCGTTGGTAAAAACAACAATTATATGGGTATTCCAAACGGTTTTAAACCGTTGGGATAGGTTGTTTTTACCAACGGTTCCTTGAACCGTTGGTAAAAACAGCTCAATAGAGCCTATACCAACGGTTTTCAAACCGTTGGCATAGGCTTTGCTGTGCAAATTGCACAGCAGCCTGCAATTTGCACAGCAGGTCTCGTTTTTGGGCATTCACCCTCGGTTTCAATTCAATTTTCAATCCAATTATGCCATCGTTTTCAATTCATTTTTCAATCCAATTATTGTACCTGTAACACATATAATGCATACATATAGAGAACAAACCAACACATACAAATAATGAAAACCAACCAACCAACACATATAATGCATCCTGAAAATATACTCATCCATAATTAAATTAGAATTCATAACATAATTATAAACATACATAATTCATTTAGAATTAATTTTAAAATTTAGATGACAATCATATGTGGAATCCGGAATTCAATTCATAATTTGATTGGTTTTTCATATACCATATATTTTTAATAGAAATGATATCCATTTTAAACAAAATACATACATCTGGAATGATACCGGTCACACCGTGCCTCGGATTGAGGCGAGGTTAACTCGTAAACGTCACAAATGAATCATTGATCGTTGTCCTAAAGTATCAACATATTCCGAAATCATTTGGTCGGTTTTGCGTATGTCAGTTGTTGTTTTCACTTAAAATGAAGTGTTTTTTAAATAAAAGAGAGACAATTTGAATGGTGTCGGCCACACCGAGTCTCATATTGAGGCGGGGTTAACTCGTACACATCACAAATGACCCATGGATTGTTGTGAAAAAATATAAACACAATCAGAATGCGTTTGGTTGGTTTTCCGTATGAATTTAAAATGTAGTCCATTTTAAAGAAAAGAGATACACTTAGAGTGGTCTCGGCCAAACCGCGACTTGGATTGAGGCGTGGTTGACTCGTACACATAACATATGACCCATGAATCGTTGTCCTAAATTTTCAACAGATTCCGAATGCGTTTGGTCAGTTTTTTATATGTCAGTTGTTTATTTCACTTATAATCTTGTCCATTTTAAACAAAAGAGACACAGTCAGAGTGGTACCGGCCACACCACGTCTCGGATTTAGACAGGGTTGACTCTTACATGTCTCAAATGAACCATGGATCATTTTCCTAACGTATCGACACAATCCGAATACGTTTGGTCGGTTTTCCGTATGCCGATTGATGTTTTTCACTTAAAATGACGTCCTTTTGAAACAAAAGACGGACACTATGAGTGGTGCCGACCACACCGCATCTCCAATTGAGGCTGGGTTGATTCGTACACGTCACATATGACCCATGGATCGTTCTCCTAAAGTTTAAATGGAAACCAAATGCGTTTGGTCGGTTTTCCGTATGTACTTAAAATGTTGTCCATTTTAAACAAAAGAGTGAAACTTAGACTAATCCTAACCACACCGCGACTCAGATTCATCCCGGGTTGGCTCGTACATGTCACATATGACCCATGGATCATTGTGATAAATTATCAAAAGATTACGAATGCGTTTGGTCGGTTTTGCGTATGTCAGTTGTTCTTTTCATTTATCATCATGTCCATTTTAAACAAAAGAGACAGAGTTAGAGCGGTGTCGGCCACACCGCGTCTCGGATTAAGACGGGGTTGACTTTTACACGTCACATATGACTCATGGATCATTGTGCTAAAGTATCGATAAAATCCGAATGCGTTTGGTCATTCTTCCGTATGTCAGTTGATGCCTTTCACTTAAAATGACGTCCTTTTGAAACAAAAGACGGACACTTTGAGTGGTGTCAGCCGCACCGCATGTTGGATTGAAGAGGGGATGATTCGTACACGTCACATATGACCCATGGATCGTTCTTCTAATTTTTCAACGGAAACCGAATCCGTTTGGTCGTTTTTCCGTATATACTTAAAATGGTGTCCATTTTAAACAAAAGAGAGTCACTTAGACTTATCCTGGCCACACCGCGACTCAGATTCATCCCGGGTTGGCTCGTACACGTCACATATGACCCATGTATTTTTGGGATAAATTATCAACAGATTCGGAATGCATTTGGTCGGTTTTCTGTATGTCAGTTGATGCTTTTCACCTAAAATGACGTCCTTTTGAAACAAAAGACGGACACTTTGAGTGGTGCCGGCCACACCATGTCTTCGGATTGAGCTGAAACCACCGTGAAACATTATAATTATTATTTGTGACGTGTACGCGCAGACGACACGTCAATCGGACGTGCGGTTTGCGCGGTACGACTCAATATTCGTGTTTTAAGTGATGTGCGCGCTTTGTAAACGCGCGTGAGGGGGGTCCAAACGGGCCGAACGAAGTCTGAATGGCCTGAAATCAGACGACAAAATACGGGAGAGTGATTTATGAAGTGGTTGAGCAGACGGCACGTCAATCGGACGTGCCGTGTGCCCGCGGTGACCGACAACGGAGTTCTGGTGTCAGAAACGGCCAAAACGGGCGTCCAACGGTCAAATTCATAGTGGACGACCTCAGATTGAGATGAAACCACCGTGCAACATTCTAATTATTATTCGTGATGTGTACGCGCAGACGACACGTCAATAGGACGTGCGGTTTGCGCGGTACGACTCAATATTCGTATTTTAAGTGATGCACGCTCTTCGTAAACGCGCGTGAGGGGGGTCCAAACGGGCCGAACGAATTCAGAATGGCCTGAAATCAGACGACAAATACGGGTGAGTGATTTCTGAAGTGTTCGAGCAGAAGACACGTCAGTCGGACATGCCGTGTGCCCGCGGTGACCGACAACGCAGTTCTGGTGTCATAAACGGCCAAAACGGGCGTCCAACTGTCAAATTCATAGCGGACGACCTCAGATTGAGCTGAAACCACCGTGCAACATTCTAATTATTATTCGTGACGTGTACGTGCAGACGGAACGTCAATCGGACGTGAGGTTTGCGCGGTACGACTCAATATTCGTATTTTAAGTGATGCACGTGCTTCGTAAACGCGCGTGAGGGGGGTCCAAGGGGGGGGGTGTCCAGGGTCCAAGAATGAGGGGGGTTGTCCAGGGAGTTCACAAACACACAACCAATAAAAGACAACAACATCCATAAAAACAGACAATATATAAAAATAACTCAACTCCAATACTATACTACGAGTCTAGATAAACCAACAACTAGAATAGATTAAACATCAAATCTCAAGTCAAAAATGTAACGGATCAATATGTCCCACATCCGCATCACCATCACCATAATCATCATCATCATCGCCCTCGTCATCGTCCTCCTCATCGTCCTCACCCTCCACAGTGCCTTCCTCCTCGCCTTCGCCCTCCTCCTCGCCCTCCTCA
The DNA here is from genome assembly GCA_963277665.1 of Viscum album. NCBI lineage: Eukaryota > Viridiplantae > Streptophyta > Magnoliopsida > Santalales > Viscaceae > Viscum > Viscum album. The sequence goes on along the minus strand of OY728159.1, from coordinate 492,889,760 downwards.
TCTCCCTCCTCTTCCGCATCAGACTGCTCGCCATCATCATCTTCAAGCTGGACATCAGCCTGACCACCACTGGAACTGCCACCTGGTGCACCATATATAGAATGTATCGATGACATGTATTCATCAATCGTTGGGCTGGCCTCTGCTAGAAGTGTTGGACGTAGAACTTCAATAAATTTCATAAATGCACTGTTTGCCCTAGCAGACTGTTCTGCCGTCTCTGTGGCCCTTTTCTCGGCCTTTTCTGCCTGTGCCCTAACTTGCTGCAGCTCGGTGGCACTACAACTCGTACCTGAGGCAGGCCAATACCTCGTCGGGGCTATCCTAGGTCGGCAGCATACTCTGCCAGAATGATCCTCTCCCAACACCTGATGTAAGTGATCAGATGGCCCAAAATTGTCTGCTTCTTGGGCATCGAGGGCCTCTAAAGCATTCTATTACAAATATAAATATATTATTAAGTTACAAAATAGATATTAAAATATAAAATCAACAGATTAATACTTACAATCTGCTGCTGAGTCGCTTCGTTGACAGCACTTCCATCCTTTTTTCGTCTACTCGAGCAAAACAGTTTTGCTCGAGGCACACTTCCTTCAATATTTTGTACTTGCCTCTACAATGACATTGAAAACAAAAGTTATATAAAGAATTCAGCAAATAATTAAATAATCGAGGAAACAAAAGAAAATTTAAGCCGTAAAGAAAACTTATAAACAATTGTCATACCTGCTGCCTCTCATGATTCGGCATCGTCGTGCATCCTAGTGTATGGAGGTATTTTTTTGCATCAATGTTTTTTTTATTTTTTCCAGATGATTCCTAAATAAAATTCGATAATGCAAAGGATAATATTAATGAAAAACTTGAAAGTCATTATTTAATTACCTCAAATGTAATTCATACCTTAAACTGGGTACTCGTCCAATGAGTAATCATCTGACGATACTGCTCTATAGGACAATCATCCACGACTGGTACCGCCTCTAACTCAGTGCCAACTCTAGCACGCCAGCCAATATACAGCTCATGCTTGTAGGCTCTCCAAATCTCGCATAAATCCTTTAGACATTCCAGTCGTGCACCCTCACCATTAGGAAAATTAAATCGAAGCTGAAATGAAAATATTAATTTATATAAATACAAAAAAAATTCATGGCATTAAATACAACATATTTTTTTACCCATATCTCTGCCCAAGCTCTATATTTGACCTCGTGTGGCAAATGTCTCCACGACAGCGGGCTGACGGGAATGATGTCGGAGTATTTGGCAAGCGTCGCCATAAAACTCCGACATTGCTGCCCTGTTTTCTCAACCATCTGATTGTCTTCATTATATTCCACCATAACCTGTGTGCGACGGTTCCATACCGAACGCATGCGTGTACGGCCCCGCCCCTGCCTCCTGTCAGTAGATGTATCTGTCATGAAATAAAAACAAATATTTTATCAAAACATGTTATAATGAAAATAAATATTGCTATAAAAATTTGTTATGGTTTTATAAATATACCTGTGCTAGTCTGATCAATGAGTGGCGCCGGATCCACAGAACCTGATGGAACACCCTCTGGTGGAACAGGAGTTGAAGACGATGGAATATAAAAGCTCGGCGAGACAGAAGTAGAAGGAAAAGAAGATGGAACAACTGTATGACCTGATGCTGACTGGGGAGTGGGAATCATCATGGGATGTGAAAATGATGGGGCAGAAGATGCAGAAGGTAGCGAAAACATGGGAGGTCTAAATATCCCGTGTGTCCCTAACGACACACCGGGATCAGAATGTGGGAAGGCTGAAATGTCAGTGGGAGGGGCAGGGTCTAGTCGGGCACGCGCAGCTCTACGTCCACCTCTGGTACGAACCCTCCTCGTACCACCGGCCTGAGTACTAGGACCAGTACTAGGCTCCTCGTCGAATAACTGTCGACGTAATGGTGGATCCTACAAAAAAGTTTACAAAAAAAATTAATCACATGACATTATATATTCTGTAAATATATATATATATATATATTTGAAATAAATTACTCACTGTAGGCACTAATGGTGGAATTCCCATCTCCTCCATCCGACGATTGTTCTCCGCCATTTTTTTTCTTCGTCTCTCTTCAACTGGCTTCATTTCCTGCAATGGAAAACAAATATGTAATTAATTAGAAAAATAAAATTAATGTGTAAACCAAAAAACTAAATATATGAGGGAATGAGGGGATTCATTGGTAATTTAGCTATCAATTGTTTTAGAAGATCTTGAATGAATTTAATAAAACATACAAGTTGTAATGTTCACCAAGTTAGAAATATTGTTTGATTTGGTTTGAATACAGTTCAATTCCAAATTAGAAAATGCAATTCAAATAAAACAGCAACCAATAAACATTGAAAATTCACATAACAATCAAGTCAGCTAAAACATATTTGTGATCAATACTAAATAAATATGAATATTACCAACCTTAACAACCCAACTCGAGGTAAACCAAAAGAATTGAGAACATGGATGAATGATTCTATATATTTCCAACCACAACTTCAGGTTCACAATCAACTCTGACAATTGAGCTATTGGAGTCATCAAAAGAAATAAATGGATTGGTTCCAATGGCAATAGGGACAGTGTCAATTCCATCATCAACATCATCAAAAATATGTCTTGGAATTACTTCAACTATGACACCAAATTCAGGTTGAAGTTGATCTTTGACATAAAAAACTTGTTTAGCCATTGATGCCAACACATATGGTTCTTCGGTTGCAAGAGTGCGGGTCATATTAATTACTCAAAATCCATAATCATCAATAAATGTGCCATGTCTCGTCATCGAATCAAACCAATGGCATTTCATCATTGTGACTCGTCCATGAGAGTAATAATCCAATATTATTATTTTCTCAACGACTCCATAATAACCCACATTTTCAAGTCGCAGTCTACTATCTGATGCACTGGAATAACAATCTGTTGTGGTAGTAACCATAATACCATCATGTTGTGTTCTCATGTTTTTGGCTCGTTCAGTGACAATAAATCTGTACCCATTGATAACAATTGATTTACAGTCATGAACCACGGTATTAGGACCAAAAGCCAAAGCTCTTATTTCCTCAGAGACAGAGTCAGCAGACAAACTCAATACCTGAAATATAAATGACAGTTAAACTTAAGTAAATATTGAAATAATTAATTTAAACAGTAATATTTTTACCTTCAATTTTAACCAAGCAGAAAACTCTTTGCTATGAAAAGTCTCTCTCCTTCTCAAAGATAAAGAATGATGCTTCCTATTTATCATTGTTTTATGTTCCCTATAGATAAAAAAGTATGAATAGTTTAACAGATATATATGTAAGATATACATATTCAATTTTGTTACCTGATATAGTCATCGAACAAATCACAGTTGAACAAAACTGTGCGATGTTCCATCTCCCGCTCTTCATGGCTTAATGTCTTCAATGTATATGATCCAAGAATTCCTCCTGTTTGAGGAAGTGATGGAAAACTGGGTTCAATTTCCTCATATTGTTCTTCTTCATTTCTCATTGGTCTGTTCATTCTTGTAGTAAGATCAGACAAATACATTGAACAGAAATCCATACATTCTTGAGCTAAGTAACCGTTCATGATAGAACCTTCAAGATGATTCTTGTTTCGAACATAAGACTTTAATGTGAACATATTTCTTTCATTTGGATACATCCAACGAAAAGAAACAGGTCCTCTGAGAAGTATTTCAGTTGGAATATGGACAGTCAGATGCAGCATGCATGTGAAAAATGATGGGGGAAATATTTTCTCCAACTCACACAAAATTAATGGGGCATCTGTCAACATTTTTTGCAAGAAAGACTTGGACAACTTCTTAGCACAAAGATCTCTAAACAAATGGCACAACCAAATAACACCCACCCTTACATTATTGGAAAAAAGATGACGGATTGCTATTGGAAGCAACTCATGCAGTAGAACGTGATAATCATGAGTCTTCAAAGATTTTAGCTTCAACTCTCTTTTGTTGACCCGTTTAGATATGTTGCTTGAATAGCCATCAGGAACTCTAATAGTCTCTAATACTTCCAAAAATTATTTTTTTTTCAGTTGGTGTCATCACATAAGAAGCACATGGAAGTTGCCATTTATTTTCACTCATACGCACAGGATGCAATTCTGGTCTGATGCCCCAATCCACCAAGTCACGTCGAGATCGTAAATCATGTTTTGTCTTCCCCTTGAAATTTAGAAGAACTGAAAGCAAAATTTCACATATATTCTTTTCAATATGCATTACGTCTAAGCAATGAAGTAGCAAATTGGTTGACCAATAAGGCAAATCAAAAAAGATACTCCTCTTCCTCCAATTGTAACAGGTTTCTGTGGAAACATTCTTTCTCTTTCCAGATTTCATTTGACCCTTCCCGAACGAAAAAATGAAATCTTTCAATTCATTAAGCACATCAGTTCCAGACATACGCTGAGGTGGATCATCGGTCTCTATAGTATTATCAAATCTTCGACGATTCATTCTATATGGATGATCCTTTAGCAAAAATCGTCGATGTCCCATAAAACTGAAACTACAACGATGTTTCAGTCTTCTAGATTGTGTATTCTTCATACAAACTGGACATGACAGTTTTCCCTTCGTGCTCCATCCAGACATCATTGCATAAGCCGGAAAATCATTGATCATCCACATAAGCGCAGCACGCATCTGAAATATGTCTTTCGAACATGCATCGTATGTGTGCACACCCACATCCCAAAGAAATTTCAACTCTTTTATTAAAGGTTGCATGTATACATCAATATCAATGCCGGGATCAGAAGGACCAGATATGAGTATACTCATGAAAGTGAAAGATTTTTTCATACACAACCATGGGGGAAGATTATAAATGTGTATAAAAACTGGCCATGTGCTGTGCGAAGTAAGCATCTGCCCAAACGGATTAAAACCATCGCATGAAAGACCCAGCCTCACATTACGCACGTCAGATGCAAAATCAGGATGTCGAGCATCAAATCTCTGCCATACAAATCCATCTGCAGGATGAACCAACTCATCATTATTCTTCTTTCTCTCAGTATCATGCCATCTCATTTTTATTGATATGTCATCAGACATAAAAAGATTCTGGAGTCTGGGGATCAATGGAAAGTGCCACATTACTTTATGTGGAACGCGGGATGGTGTTCCATCAGATTTTGACTTCTAGCAGGATGTTCCACATTTTATACATTCATCTCGTTCAGCGGTTTCTTCCCAGAATAAACTGTAATCTTTCGGGCAAGAATGAATTTTGTTTCTGGAAAATCCAAGTTCTTCAACTAACTTCCATGCCATATAGTGGTTTGAGGGAATATCTGCATCATCTGGAAGTAAATCCTTCAAGAGGGTAAGAATGTAATCGATTGCTGTATTAGAAATCCCATACATAGTTTTTCCATGAAACAATCGGATTAAAAATTCCAGCTTTTTCATTTTATCGCATTGTCGATATACTGGAGTCGTGGCAACATCATTCAATTTTTTCACCCTATCAATATCATCATTTTCACTAGATGCATCAGTTGTCCTCATATCTACGTCTTCTTGAGTCGAAATCCTTTCTTTTTCATGATGACGAATAAACGGAAACCGATCATCTAACAAATTTTCCATTCCAGTCCTTTCATTTCGATCATCACCAATTTGAGATTTCATTTTCTCCCCATTGTGATACTACACAAAGTAGTTTGCTTGAAAACCATTTTTGGTTATGTGGTAGCTGACTTCTTCACGACTCAACCAAGGTCTACCAACACAATTGGAACATGGGCAGTGTATGCGACCACTATCTGAAGCATTGTGAAATGCAAAATCTATAAAGCTCTCCAAATTGTTTTGAAAATCGCTTGAGATACGATCGGTTTCATACATCCAACTTCTGTCCATTCTGTAAAAAAAATCATATAAGTCATTTTGTCATAAACAATTCAATAGGATTGATCTTTAATAGAAAATACATTTAAGTAAACGATAAAGGAAGAAAATAATCATGGTATCAACTAGACATGTGAAAAAAACATACTAATGTGTTATTGAAAAAATGTAAAACCAACAATAACTTAATGTGTTATCACATTAGAGCATGCCTCATCCCATAACCATATTAGCAGGGTACCCTCGTGGACAGCCCCGCCCACCCCCGTGGACAACCCACCCACCCCCGTGGACACCCCCTACCCCCTAGACAGCCCAACCACCCCCGTGGACAGCCCACCCACCCCCCTCGACACCCCTTCTCTCTATGGACAGCCCCCCACCCCCTTGGATAGCACGCCCACAACCATGGACACCCCTACCCCCTGTGGTCAGTGTTGTACCCCTCTCTCTTGGATTTTAATGATCACAATCACTCTCATCGTGTTCTAACATGTTTTCAAGTTTTTTTGACGATAGGAAAAAGGTTTCGAAAGAGTTGGCCCAAGAAGACTGGAAAAGGACTCTCTGAGTCCACCGGCCAACCGGTGGATTTCCACCGGCCAGCCGGTGGTCTCTGCTAGAAGCAATGCTCTCTGCCAGGTTCCACCGGTCAGCCGGTACCTGACCACCGGCCAGCCGGTGGAACCAGACAGTAGGCCTTGCCCACTACCAGGTGCCACCGGCCAACCGGTGTCTGAATCACCGGCCAGCCGGTGTCCCAGCATCGAACAGCCGGTGGAACCCAGACAGAAAGCTCTGCCTTCTGTCTGGAGCACCGGCCAACCGATGGCCAAGCACCGGTCAGCCGGTAAGCCCAATCAAACTAGCCCTTGGGCTTTGACCAGACTTGCCCACTTGACCCCCAACGGCTCCGAAAGCCCTCCAACGGCCATATTGAAGTATTTGGGGATATTTCTCTTATAAATAGACGAGGATGGATGCCAGAAACAAACCCCCGATACATTTGAATGATATTTTGATCCCTTGAAGCTCTAACGACAAATCTCTAAGGCTACTTGTGATCCATTTCCATCCTTGAAGCTTGGGCTGCCTCTACATCAACTACTCTCACACTCTTGGCGCTCAAGGCTTCCTCTAGTTTGTTATAATTTATTTATTTCAATTGTTTAGTTCTTCATTGGGTTTTTATTAAAACAAACCATCATTTTCTTCCTCACTTTCATTTTGGGTTTCTTGCTACAACCTATGGACAACCCCCCACCCCCTTGGATAGCCCACCCACCCCCCTAGACACCCCTACCCCCCGTGGCCATCCCACCCCCGTACCCCCCTGGACACCCCGTACCCCCCTGGATAGCCCCGCCCACCCTCCCAAACAGCCCACACCCCCCTCCCCTGCAACCCCACCACCACCACCTAGACATACCACCCCCCATGGACACCCCACACACCCCTCCCCCACCAGGACACCCCACCAAGACCCCCAGGACAACCCACACCCCCTAGACAGCACTGCCCACCCCGTGGATAGCCTTTCCCACCCCCGTGGACACCCCCACCCACCCCCGTGGACAACCCACCCACCCCCGTGGACACCCCTACCCCCACAATCCATTATCCAAAACATATCAAATTGGTTTGAACATAATGCATAATTCCCACAATCCATTATCCAAAACATGTAAACGTCCCAACTTTGATTTACATTTTTTGAACACTATCCTTCCAAACATAGAATACAAAAACATTAATGAAGTCTTCACAAACACAAACAATATCCTATTTAGATATTAATTTCAATAATCAATTAAACCACCAACACCTGGAAAAAATCTATTCATTAAAACAACTACAACAATATGGTTGAGATCAAATTTTACCTATTCGTATGGGGTGTACCTCTTGGGATGGAGGGTGCTGGTGTTCGGATTTGCGAGAGCAGTGGAGTGAGCACCTGAGCGAATAGATTAGGGCTCTGTCCGAATGGGGAGAGGAGATCTCGATCTGCAATTTGGGGGAAACCTTTGCCAACGGTTTATAAAAACCGTTGGCAAAGGCAGACATTTCCCAACGGTTCACTGGAACTGTTGGGAAATGGTTGGGTTCACTGAGTTTTCCCAACGGTTCCACTGAACCGTTGGGAAATGTGTGATTTTAGCACCCTTTCCCAATGGTTCCAGTGAATCGTTGGGAAAGGGTCCACCGAAATTCTCTTTGCCAACGGTTTTCTTAAACTGTTGGCAAAGGCTCACTATACCAACGGTTTAAGCAAACCGTTGGTATACTGCCGTTGGGAAAAGACTAAATTCCAGTAGTGTACCTCGAATTGATGATTTATTTGACCAAATTCACGAAGCTCAATATTTTTCAAAAATTAAATTTCGATCTGGATATCATCAGTTGTGTGTGAATAAGGAAGTCATTCCAAAAACAACATTTCGAACTAGGTACAAGCATTACGAGTTTACAACAATGCCTTTTGTATTGACTAATGAACCCTCTATCTTTATGGATATAATGAGTAGGTTTTTCAAGGAATATCTTGATGAATTTGTAGTGGTATTTATTAATGATATCTTGTCATACTCAAAAATCTACAAAGTTCATGAAAATAACTTACGCACTATTATGAAAACCCACAGAAGAAATGAAATATATGAGAAGTTTGGAAAGTGTGAATTTTAGATTTAGGAGATTTCCTTTCTTAGCCATATTGTCTCTAAGGATAGAATCTCTATCGATACTTCAAAGATCACGTTAATCCAATAATGTCCAGAACTGATGAGTATAACTGAGGTACATAGTTTTATTGGTTTAGAAGGTTATTATCAATGTTTTTTCCCGAATGTTTCCCAATTAGATAACTCATTAACAAATCTCACACGCAAAGGTTTTAAATTTGTTTGGACAAAAGAGTGTGAAGAATGTTTTGAAGAACTGAAGAGAATATTAGTCAATGATCTTATCTTGACTCAACCATCTGGGAATTATGGGTTTGTTATTTATAGTGATGCATCAAAGAAAGGACTTGGTTGTGTCCTTATGTAGAATTATAGGGTTATTGCCTATGCATCAATACAGCTAAAAATTCATGAACAAAATTATCCCACTCACGATCTTGAGTTATCATATGTAATCTTTTCTTTGTAGATATGGAGACACTATCTCTATGTTGAAAAATGTGAGATATATACTAATCACAAGAGTTTAAAGTATATTTTCTCATAAAAATAACTCAACATGAGGAAAAAGAGATGGCTCAAACTAGTCAAGGACTATGAGTTCACTATACACTACCACCCGAGGAAGGGAAATAAGGTGGAAGATTATTTCAGTAAAAATTATCACGGAGTTTTGAACAAGATGCGAGTTGAAAGGGATCCTGTCTTCATGTATCTAGTAAATATGGATATGGGAATAATCATGGAAGGTTAAACATCAATAATTTTTCAAAGGGTTTCCAAACTATATTTACTAGAAAGGATAAAAAGTTCTCAGACAGATGGTGAGGAGTTTCAAAATAAAATTAAAGCTGTGAATGATGGGAGATTGATCGACTTTGTATTTAGAGATCAGATTATGAAATTTGGGAAGAGACTTTGTGTTCCTGACATACCTGATCTAAAAAGGGAATTTTTGTATGATGCTCATAGCTCCAATTTCTATATATACCTTGGTAGCGCTAAGATGTATAGATATTTGAAAGAAACATTTTTGGTGGGATAACATGAAGAGAGAGATTTCTGATTATGTGTCAAGATATATGGTTTTTCAACAAGTGAAAGCTGGAAGACAACATCCTAGAGGAGTAATTAAACCTCTTCCCATTCCTATATGGAAATGGGATGATATTATGATGGAATTTGTTATGGGGATACCAAAGATTCCTAGAAGGAATAATGAAATATGGGGCATTGTTGATCATATTACAAATTTAACACATTTTCTTGCTATAAGAGAAGATTTAACACTTGAATTTTTAGGAATACTATATATTAATGAAGGTGTAAGACTTCATGGAGTAACCTTATTGATTGTTTTTTATCATGATCCCCATTTTACATCAAGATTCTAGAAAAGTCTTCAGAAGACCTTGGATACTGAACTTCAATTGAGCACTTCCTACCACCCTCAAACTGATGGACAATCAGAACATACTATTCAAACCTTAGAAGACATGTTGAGATCTTGCTCCCTTGACTTTCAAGGTATGTGGGGTTAGTATTTATCTCTGGTATAATTTTCCTATATTAATAGCTTCTATTAAAGTATTCAGATGGCTCCATATGAAGCTTTATATGTAAAGAGATGTCACACACCAACTTGTTGGGATGATGTTGGTGAAAAAAAACTTGTAGGCCCAGAACTTGTTGAGCAAAAAATGGAAAAGGTGAAGGTTATCCAAACCCACATCAAAGAAGCTCAAAGTGGGAAAAAGAGCTATGCCGATAACTGAAGGAAGGATTTGGAATATCAAGTAAGAGATGATGTTTTCTTGAAGGTATCTCCATGGAAGGGTGTTATGCGATTTGGTAAGATGGGTAAATTGAGTCCCAGGTACATTAGACCTTTCTAAATTCTAGAATGAATTGGAGTTGTAACTCATCGTTTGGAAATGATTCCAAGTATTTCCAAAGTTCATGATGTGTTCCACATAACACTATTGAGAAAATAAATGTCTGACCCAACGCATGTACTCACCTATGAAGAAATAGAACTGGAACCCAACCTGTCTTATTGCGAAGAGCCTATCAGAATTCTTGATACTAGAGAACAAGTGTTGGGAAACTGGATGACTCGTATAGTGAAAGTTCTATGGAGAAATCATAAGATGGAAGAGGCAATGTGGGAACCCGAGGAACTTATGATGAAGAACCACCCAAATCATTTTATGATCTAATATTCTAGAAATTCTGAGGATAAAAGTTTTTGGAGGGAAGAATGTAACACCCCAAGCTTCAACGGTACGTTTCCCTTTGGATAATGCAATAGCTTTCATGTTTTAACACACCACGACCAATCAAACCAGCCGTTATGAATATAAATACCCACTTTTTGAAATTTTATAAATTTTATTTTTCAAAATTGACTTCATTTTTGGATTTAGAATATCAAAATTATCTTATGGTGAATTTTTGGTATTTTTCTGAAAACTTTCAATTTTTGACGAATAGTGAAAAAAGAATGCATTATTGTTTAAAACCAAATTTTATTTAAATAAATAGTTATTTTATTTAAATTAATATTAGGTAAAAATAGATACATAAAACCTATATATATTCAATTTATTTCATTTGGGTCATTTTTTAATAATATTAGATATATAAGATTTTATTGAACTTTTTACCGTCTTTTACCCACCTTCTAGGTGCATTTGAAGATTTGCATAAAACATAATTTTACCAATTCTATGAGTTAAATTTTAAATATCTAAGAGAAATGGTTGACATTATTAAGTAAAATGTGGTTCAATAAGAATAAAATAATTTTTGGTGAATAGTAACTTTTGACTTTTGTTTACCATAGTTAAAAGTAAATAGGGAATATAAAGGTAAAAATGATATTATAATTACCCCAACACATGTAATTATTCTATTGGATAAGTGTATTTTGACCAAATAAACCTTAGGAATAAAATTTGATCCTTTTGTTCCACTTGGATTAGATTAGGACATTTATCATTATTTTATTTTAAGAAGAGGTAAAAGTATTAAATTCAATGTTTAATAACTAATTTTTTTAATATAGGTTTATACATAAGATTAATTAGACTATAAATATTCATTAGAAATATAAAACTATTTCCTACATAATGGTATTTTATTTATAATTTTTATAAATTAAATAATTAAATTTATTTATGACACAATGATGACGCAATAATTACCTTATTAATGAATGATTAAAATAATTGATAGTATGAATATCCAAATAAATGTAAATTGGGAATTTTGATGAATTAAACTAATTTTATAAGTTAATATGAGATTATAGGGTTTATTAAATATTTTTTTTGAAGTAATTAAGTTTTTATGTCTTTTACAAAAACAAAATACCAAATAGTGTCAAAACTGACATAAATGAGTTTTTAAAACAAATACTATATTACTAATTGATATAATATTCTTAAAAATATAAGGTTTGTCAAAAAGGCTTAGATAACGTTATATATATTAATAATGAACCACTTGGGATTATCTTGTCTTTTTATAGTAAGTTTATTAACCATTTATTATAATAATACAAGAATACATAGTAAAAGTTAAACTATTTAACTAAGAGATAAATCTAAAAGATAAGGTTAATATAGTGACCTAAACCTATATAAAACCTATTTATTGAAAGGTTTTAGACCCATACCAACATTATCCTCTAAATAAATCATTTTAGATCCATTATAAACCGAATATGATTGTATAATAAAATAATATTTCAAGCTTTTCCTAAAGTGACCCTCACCTCTCTAATAAATGGGTACTTCTACGTCTCTCAAAATCACACCTCAAAAGCCATTTGGCTCGGCCGAACCATGATAAAATATCCTCCCAAATACCCTCAATTCTACCTAGAGGAATTAATTTGATCTTAAAGCCAACCTAAAGAGACATTTTGATCAACTCAAAAGGGAACACTCGAAGAAGAGGTAATAATTTCACAGTCTCTTTCAAAGTTCTTTTCTTCTTCAACTTACTCTTTCTTTGTTGTTTCCAAACCAAAATAATAACTACAGTACCTTATACATAATATGATGTTATTATAAATCTTCTACAACCATATTCATTATTCTATCCATCCTATGAATGACAAGTCACCATACGTTCGTACGTACAACTTACCATCTCCACGTCGTGGTGTAGTTTGTTATTAAAACACTTCACTATTTTAATGGGTATAATAATGAGAATAACTGATATAAATAATAAATATAACATGTTAAGGATTCTGTATATATGATATACCATCCAATTATATATGATTTCACTATCAATAGAATGATATTGTCGCTCGTGCGTACGTATGGATTACCATCTCCACGAACACGATGAAATTAATTCCCCATCATAACTATTCAAGAATAATTTTCATTTATGATGAACAATAATGTTTAAGAGCTTAATATCATTCTGGATATTAATCAAATACATACTATCCATACCAAACAAGGCTTATGTAACAAAACATATAAATGAAAACGAATATGATAACACTCGAAACAATGATATACGAAAATATTATTAACAAAGAAATATTAAAATATTATATATGATATCATATTTATGTATGTGGTTCTTTTAAAATTTAATAACAATGATTTTACTATTATATATGAGGTTAATATACTCTCAATCAAGGAAAAGTACAAGGTAAGGGTTAATTCTACAATCTCTTCATTATCCGAGGTTGTTTCTAAATGAGTATCTTCTGGGACATCTTTATCATACACATCCATGTTTCTTAAAAATGTATTTGAAAACATTTTTACTATTTCCTAGACTATGGGTTAAAGTCATTTATACCCTTTTTTGAATTTTTATAAAATTTTTATAATGTAATATTTCCATCATTTTCCAGACAAGGTCCTTTATGACCTTTTCGACAAAATTAAGGAAAGAACATTTTTTAACTTATACTACGAATGTGTCTATTTTCCACCATTATAACACATTTTAAGCTTACATTTCAAGATTATATGAATATTTTCAAAATAAATGTTTTCTTTTATAATTATGTAACTTTTAAATTATTTCAAAATAGAAGGAGATATTTCTCTTAAATGGTTTTGATTTCTTCTACGTCAAAATATTTTAAGGGATTTTACAGTTGTTTGAAGTTGATTTCTTATGATAAAATCTTCCATATTGTATTGAAGGTTTTTTGATTTTTTTGACTATGGATCTGTTATTTTTATACCATTCGTGGTTTATGGTTAAAGTATTAACATTTCATATTCTAGTTTTAATACGAATGTTTATTTAATGTTTCAAAACTTTCATATCAGGAATGAATTGGACTTAGTAAGTGACAGGTGGAGCCCGTTATTGCTCCATAATGAATCAGTAGGTCTCATGAGACAAACTAGTGTCTTTGAATAAGGCCTTGACAAAATATTATTTCTAGTCTAGGCATGAGGCCTTTACTATGTGGTTATGATGTCCGACATTATGCATTCAATCATTATGAAATTGGATATTGATATTAAATGTGATTATTAGACAAGTAGAATATCCATGTGAATATGTAAATGGCATTATTTTATTTATATTTTCCATATTATGCTGAATTTTTTGTTTAAAAGGATTATATTTTGGTCTTATACATTCCCTTAAATGTTTATGCTTATTTATGAAAGTTTCCACTGTATTGTTTTCCTTACTGAGCATCTGAGCTCACCCCTTTCTATGTTTTATTTTTCCCAGGATGTGAAGAAGTATTTCATAGTTGACCTGTAGGGATAGGCTAAGGTATATGAGTGTGTTAAAATGGGAAAAAATGTTTTTATTGTTTTTATTTCGCGATTTAATGTAAAACTTATGTATGTATCTAGTACTTCCAAGGATACTAAACTAATCGGTATTTCGAGACTTGATCTCTTGTGACCATGCCAATGTTATTTAATAATGCACCGACTCTAGGTAACAAGGGTTAGAGAGTTATAGGTGTACATATACCTATACATAAGGCACCCATACACTTTACAGGTTTTCCATTGGATTCTATTAATCGAAAACAATTTCAATTTATCATATAAAGTTTAAGTGATTTTAAAATTTAACAAAGGTTTCTAAACATGTATAAACCTAAAAGTTGGTTCTACTATATGGGTTACATTTTCCAAATTATAAGTCACTCATACACCTTACAATTGAAAATTGGTTCCCATTTAATTACAACTAATAAAATTCATCCCATTCAACCAATTACATATATATAAAAGAAAAATATTGGTTATCAAATGTAATAAACAGAAAAAAAACATGATATAAAAACATAATCATGATTCATAGGTAGAACAGGTTAAATAAAAAGACAACATGACATATAATCACTTAAGTAATGCAATGAAAATCAATAGGTAG
The DNA here is from genome assembly GCA_963277665.1 of Viscum album. Taxonomy (NCBI): domain Eukaryota; kingdom Viridiplantae; phylum Streptophyta; class Magnoliopsida; order Santalales; family Viscaceae; genus Viscum; species Viscum album. Next base: position 492,874,752 of record OY728159.1, on the reverse strand, counting down.
CCTACTAATGAAACTACATGGCATGGCATATGCATTACACGTGAATTCAAATTTACTAATTATGATGCATGTAATGATTGATCCTTAACATACTTATCCAATGTAAATATATCATAAATTTCATTAATTAATAATTATTAGAATTTACATCATTCACTCATGGTGAAATATCAATCAACTATAATAGAAAACAACATGAACATAAATCCTAGCCCTGGCCACATAGACCATTCCTCATACATGGGTTGATCACTCTGAAGAAAAAATATTTACCAAGTGATAAAATATTCCTAGTCTCCTTTATACCAACTCGGAATAGTAAGACAAAGGAAAAACCATCTCTGATACCACTTTGTAATTCCCCGACCTGATTGAACACTAAGATAGTAACTAGACCGGTGGGTCATGTGGTCTCAAGAACAACTCCCCGTACGACAGAGGTTGTAAACTAGAATTTAGGGTGTAAAGATGGTACAATGGTGAGACTATACCCTCATGTTAGAGTGTCACAATGGTATAACATAAATAAACATCATAAAATAGTGGAAATAGTATTAATAAAAAGACCTAACAATGGTATAATTATAAAAAATGAATATAAAAGATGTAAAATGCCAATATACAACCATGAAAATATCTATATGATGATACATAAATAAAGAAGTTAACATACAATAGGAAGAGATAGAGTAAAATAAAAAGTAAATAAAAGAAAGAAAAATTCCCAAGAGTGATCTCCACATGCATCCCGAGCTCCTGCTCGATCCTATGATCCAATAGGTAAGATAAATCAACCAAAGACCTACAAAAAAGAATATATACTCAGGTACCCCAGTGAAATGGCTATCTGATAAGGGTGGGGGATATAAATCCTAATAGTTTACTATCTACAATGTCTACAATTGAATCAATTCTGTGAATATAATGTAAATGAGTGTAAAAGTATAAAGAATAATAAATAAAACTGAATAAATAAACAACATCCCACTCAGATACCTAAAGGACACATGGTGGCTTTACCTTCTTCAGATCATTTCTGGAATTAGTGTATAAACTTTAAATATATGTATATATTAATAATATATATATAGTATAGTTATATATTGCATCCACTTATATGAACCTAGTATGTGTAGACATATGTGCCCATATACATGGAATAATAAGTGTTGGCAAGACCTGGGTATCAGTCAGTCATCCATAACCAATATTAATGATCCTATAAGCTCCATCCAAAGGGCACATTCCATATATATCATAATGATTGGGATACATTATGATCATCACTTGATATGGTGAGTGTGTCATCATCTCAACACTCAAATAGTAGTGAGTGTGCCATCATGTCAAAACTCGAATAGTAGTGAGTACAATGTCATATCAACACTCAATAAGGCATGTGGTGTTCCATTCCCACAAACCAATAGTATCACTAGTGTGAGATCCCATGAATCAACAACTGATGTAATGGAGTGTGATACCGCTGTTCTTAATAGAACCCCATCCATCTTTCCATAACTTATATCAAGGAATATGATATTTACAACAATGTCTATGAGGCATTAACTTTCATGATTTATCTTTATTAATCCCATTATAAATAGGGCCATTCATAATTATAACAATTCACATAACCTTTTCTTATTTAATTATAACAAGAGGCATTGTCATTCCACTGTATTCAATTCCATTTCAATAAATTCATTTAATATGTTAAAGGAAAACAAGCCATCATGAACAAGATAATAAAATAGTACATGATATTTAAATCACTCAAATAAGTAAATCCATCATGTATATCCTTCCAATTTATTTAAATAAAACAATCATCATGAATAAACTACTCAATTAATCACATGCCATTGAATCTATCAAAACAAAAAAAATTCATTTAATATGGATCAAGGGGGTATTTAGAAGGTACCATGGTCTAATTGGGAAATTAACTACATTATAAATACCATTTATTTAGCAATCCATTCTCTTAGGAGGATCTTGGTTAATTAATTATTTAGATAGAAGTGGCCAATACATGTACTTAGAAGGTGTATTGGGTCAAACAAAAATTTAAATAAAAAGTGGGAAACTCTATTTTATAACACCAATATGTGTCAAATCCCAAAAATTCCACATAACTAACCATAGAAAAAACATAAGGAAACACCAACACTATAAGTCTAATCATGATATAAATAACCTAATACTAATTTTCAGTTTAGAAGATATTTTACCTCATCTGAGGGGTTTTATTATAAAAATATGTCATTTTTTATAAATAATTAATCTAATCGCAATTAGACATCACTATCGAGATTAAAATCTCAAATCACTAAAGGAAAACATTTTTAGAAAGCTACAATGCATGAAAAATCAATTATAAAGTTGAACATGGCACTTAGGAGGAGTCCTTACCAACTGAGAAATTGATTATAAGGGGAAATTCCATTATCAATACAAGAAAAAAACTTAGGATTAATTTCATGAATTAAATAAATTATTTAGAATAGGGAAAATATATCCACCACACCCAAGTGGTGTCCATGGATAAGGTTTACATCCTTAATTTACTTAATAACTATCAATGTGTATAATACTATGTGTATATAACAATTTAAAATAAATAACTCAATTTTAGGAAAACACATGATAAAGGTTGGAATATGACAAAACAATAATATTTATATATTAATGGAAATTTAGGGAAAAACCATATACCACCAACCTATTGCTTAGGACATTTCACTGATCCAATATCAAGCTTTGATTGGTTCTGGTTCAGAATAAATCGACAAAACATTCATTTTCCCTGAAAATACAGAAAATGATCTTTCAACAAAATATTTCAATATATTGAAAGAGAAATTTATAAAGGAATCAATATGAATTGAGAGCTTAATGATGAAGATGCATAGAGACTAAAGATGTCTGATTCAGATTATGTATGATGTAGATCTATTAAATCCTATGTTAGGTGTTGGAGGAGAAACCCACAGAATAGGGGAGCTACGCATGCTGGAGGAGGAAGAAAAGAGAAATGTGTTTTAAAATTCATTAAGGTAATAAATTATATTTCCCCTAAAAACTAGGTCTCATAGTTTGGACACACACTTTGGCTAAACTATGTGCCAACCATGCAACTCCCCTTGGCTAAGAAACCCACCTCGCACGGGTTGTCCCACACAGTTACCCTAACCGTGCACTAACCATGAGGTGAATATTTATTAGGTACATTATAAGTGGAAATTACCTTGTGGTATAGGTGAATAGTTTGTAAAAAAACTATGCATAGCCTATGCACTTCACATCTTCTCCGAAACATGCCACATAGTTTGCTATTCGGGGCCGCATGGTTTGAAAAAAACTGTGCGCCCTGTTCAGACCACCCAAACATGGTATTTTTGGGGCCCAACACTCTGGAAACCCAATAAGACACCCGAAAAACCCCTCATGTCTTCACGAAGTCAACAAATAGCACCTTTAAGTGTTCCAACACTCAAAATTACATTCAAAATATTGGTTTAAAGAACAACCCGTCTAGTAAATGTAAAAATTCAAATTCACATGGAATTTTACCTTAGCTCAAAAACACTGGTCATTAAATGTAACATAAATTCATATGATGCATAAAAAATCCATGGTATTTACACATGAAATTTAAAACATGAACAAATTATGTTAAAATTAAGTATTTTCATTAATCACCTATATAAATAATTGAAACATTATGGAAGTGTGTGTGTTTACATGTTTCTTGGATGGAACTCCCTCGAAACATAATATATCTTTATTCTATCTCTTTTAAACATGATAGTATATCATATCATGGATAATGGGGAATATCACACATGTGATGTGTGATCTTCTGAGTCCATGGACACACTATAAAGGTGGTATGTGTAGCACCCCACCTCAAGTTCCATTGAACCTGACCTTGAGATGGTGGGCCACATGAACTCAAGTGAATATTCCAGAATTCCATAGGATGATGAATAGCAGTGAGGGACTTACGTGTGTACATTGGGAGTTTATACCCCTATATTATTAGGTATAACACAATGGTAAAAAATATAAATTACAATATATAAGCAATAAGAACAACAGACAGCCCGTAAGGGGCTTCACCATGTGGCAGCTCCCTTTGGTGGATTAGGGTTTCCCATAACCATTCTTCTTCCTCCCTCCCTCCTCGTCTCATATCCTTATTGGGAATAGTGTGGTAATGGTTTGGGTTATACGATGATGGCACAATGTGGTGTTGATCGCTCCACAGTTTCATGGATTGGAAAAGCCTCTGAAGATCTGTCAACAAAGATCTCCATCCAACCTCCACTGACGAATCATCTTTGCAGGTCTTTTCTCTTGCACCTGGGATGGACTTGACCACTTTCTCCACTGGTGAATCACCCTTTCTTCTAATTTGGGCCCATTTATGTTTGGTTTTTCACTATGATTTATATGATTCCACCCCAACTTCCTCTGATATTTTTTATTTCTCCTTCACACCCGACCCCACATTGAACAAGAGTGATGTATTCCATTATGATTTGGACTATGCTGGAGACTTTAGAAGTGGGTAGATACATTACATTTCTTCTTTGTTTTGGTGGATATGTTCATGGTGGACCAACTAAGGTTACAGATTATGGATGATTGCTTGTGTTTGGTGGCTGGTCTGGTCATGGTGGTGTGGGTTTCAGTGTTCCCATTTTTCAGCTTCTATCACAGTGGCCATCTATGGATGCCAGTGGTCCTAAGGTTTCATGATGGGACAAGGGTGCATTGGGGTAGATTCTTGAGATAACTATTGAGGATATCTATAGGATCATGGTGTAGTGTGGGCAGGACCTGGTGGTGTTTTTTGTTTCAACACTCTTCTACGGTGTGGACTCCGTCATGGCGGTGGTGGTAGACATCGCTGCATTTGATCAGCAATGGGATGGGTGAAAGGGGAATGTGTAGGGTAAAAAAGGGATGAGTTATCGGGGCTTGATGCATTCCCTCTGTGGACATGGCTCCAAGACCAACACAATTTTGTGTATTTTTCATGGTGGTTTGCTGACTGGCTTATGAGGTTCTCACTCAACCAAAAAGTCATTTATTTAAAAATTTAAAAAAACAGTAAATTCCAGAAGATGAATAATCATAATAGATATACTATTGATTTCAATGTCATGAGTCTACACAAAAATAATAGTTTAAGGGAACATGGTTATAAACATATACAACATGCTATCAAAAACTACAAAAGTAGAAAAACTTCTATAATGACATCTTGGGCATAGGTGTGGTCCTCTACCCCAATCTCCATTCTAAGAAGCAAGAAAAAACTCATGAATCGAAAGCATCACGCTTCCCATTATCCATACCTATCACCATAAAGTACACTTGGGTACCAAATTACACCCAAGAAGGGTGAAAGATATAAATTCTATTAGGTCGACACCCACGGTTCCTAGACCTTTCAATTTTGAGCTATAAACAAAATCAGTGTGACAATATGTACTAATATATAAGAAATTAAATTAGTAAAATAATTAAATAATAGCCCAATATTTAGAGTGGAAAACCCTCCAATATCACCTTGTTTTTCCTAAACCAAGAGTCTAAATTAATTAAATTTTCAAGGAAGAATACACATAAATAATATATATAGGTATATGAGGGCCAAGTAAACAAGGAAACCCACGAGCTTGTTATTTGGATTGGGATTTCACCTCAAATTCTATATACAAGAATTTTAATAAGTAGATTAGGAGTGAAACAAGTTCATAATCACACTCAACAATAATAATAAAGTAATAAGCTCATTTGAGTAAGTAATAAATCAAGAAACAATCAATGAATTTCAAACAATTTATCAAAACCAAGGAGGAGTTTGACTCCCATCCTTGGCGATCATATCTGAATCCCAAGGGCCGCAATAGAAACATCCAATATATCCTAACACATTGATTCCATCCAAGGAAACCCATATGGTGTCCCTTGTATCAGTTAATGATGGTGAATCTCAGTCTTTTCCAAATATCTAACATCGGGGACCGGGTATAACACGAGGCATGACATAACTATCTTACCAATTGGTCCATCCATAGATTCTACCCTAGGTAACCAACCTCACTCACAAGTTATCCTAAACCACCCAGTGAGCCCTTATAAGTAAATCCAAAGTGTCGCTCCTGACACATCATGTCATTACCACCCGAGCAGAGTGATTCCATCAAGGAAATCTTTAACTAAGGATCCATGTTCTCTCCAAGACCGAATAAAATGATCCATATCAAGAAAGGCATATAATACATGAAAATGCATTTATAATTCCATGCCAACAAAGAACTTTCTCAATATGATATTCTCACCATTTAATCTATCTATGCAATTTTATCCAATCAAAAATGGAATAATTTATATTTCAAGGAAATACACATTATCATAAACCGGGAATATATAATAAGCAAAACATTTAAAAAATTACATTCTATCAAATGAAATTTAATATAACAAGCTATCAAGCTTACCATTTAATCAATATTTTAAATTTAAGGAAAAAAATTGGCATAGTTTATATAGGAAAGAAGCCGAGCATATATAGTAACACAAGTCACTACTTTTAGTTTAGGAGATAGTGCACCTCCATTGGAGGGGTTTTATTACAAAATCATGACATTATTAATCAAAAATTTATTTCTTCATATTTAAACATTTATTCTAGAATCATAATTCAACACTATTTTAATGAGAGGAAAAATTCATTTAATAATAGAAAAACATGGGAAAGATGCGTAAGCAGTCAGGAATAAACATTACACATAGAAAATAAATATAGTAATAATGGAATTAGCATTCCTCTTATCAATACGTAATCAATGAAATTTTAATCCAACAAGCCAGGAAGCATTCCAAGATATACAATTCAAGTTTTCAAGCATTACCTAAGGTGTTAAGATAGTACATAAGTAATTAAGTATGTGCACTTGAATGCAAAAAAACTAATCATGGTACATTTCATGAAGTATAAGCATTTATCATAAGGAAACATATCCATGAAACTTCAAAATAGAAATACAGAATCTTTGTAATTTTATAGTGAAAGATACCTAAACCATTCTAAGGGAATGAGGTATTTATCAAGACAAATTATTTATAAAAAATCATTTTCATTTTCAAAGGATCCCAATTCAAAGTTCGTTACTCCTTCTAAACCATTAATAAATTTAAAACATGAACCCATGGTGAAGAACCCCTCAAGGAAATAGAAAATTTAGGACAAAATGGATGGCGCATCCAAATGAGGTGGCTGAAAGTGAAGCGAACACCCCATGAATGGGTTTTTCGGTATGTGAGTGTTACTACAAACACTGTAAATCATTTAAATTAATTTAAGACATCATATGAAGCTTTATTAGAATGTTCTGAAGAGTGGAACAACAATATGATGTTTAAAAAGAAACTGAACAATGTGAGAAAGGCATAGGAACCCTACCTCATGGTCATGGTACTCCACACATCAAAAAAATCCTTGATTAAACCTAAAACAAATTTAATTGAGAGATTTAGTGAAAACCACAAAATAGATAAAAAATATGCCACTCGAAGATAATGTAATAGATGATGGAGGAAACTCAAAATATATGGGTGTGGTAGAGAGATCATACTGAGTGCTTTCCAGCGCATCCAACATCTAAGTAAACAGATGGTAATAAAGGGGTGAAAGATCAAAAACCCTAAAATAAGAGGGGGTTTGAGCACCACACTTGGAGGAGAGGGGAGGCATGACAGCCACCTAGAGGAGAGGAGGAACATGTGTGGTGGGGGGAAAAGAGAGGAAGGAAAATGAAATGGTTAAAAAAATAAAATAAGAGAGAAAAGAAGAAAATAAAAATAAAAATAAAGGCAAGAACCCTATTTTATTTTTCTATGCACAATGCTCCTTGCACGATCATGATGCATGATTTAAATAACCATGAAAAAAATATAACATCTTCGAACTTTCTAGAACCTTAAACATACCACATATGTTCACTCCCTAGTCCACACAGTTATTTAAACCATGTGGCCTAGTTTGTTTCCTCTTATCTCAGTGCTCGGGGTACAAATGAGTGCCAGACACCCTCAGAATCCTTCTTTTACATCTAAGGTATCATTTTAAGGGATGTTTAAGGAAATAAATAAAAAATTTAAATGGTCCGTACCAAGATAAAGTAAGGATGTTACAACCTCCCCACCTTAGAACTTCTCATCCTCTTGAATCCTTCGAGAACAAAAATTAAATCACCCTACCTAATAGGGAAATGATTTTTCTTTCAAACAGTTACATTACATTTCCAAACACCCGACACAACTTCAAGATTCACCTTAACACACAACACCTAACCAGTATAACTCAAACTAATACCCAAAATCCAAACAAAGCATGAAGATATATCATTTCTTATTTTATCAAACCAGTGACATGATGAAATCATTGTATCCTCATCAAACAATCTTATGGCGCTTCACCACATGTTCTGGAAATAGAGGCTAATTCCGAACCACAATATTATCACCATCAGAATTGTATTTTCACTATCGGAAAACAAGACTATACCCAAATTTTTAATGAACCATTGGTATAGGTGATATTTTCTAACATATACCCATGATTATTAATAAACCATGTTAATGGGACTCCCATGTAAGAATATGATGAGAAAATGTTTCTTGGGAATTCGGGGGGAAAACATATACCCAAGGTTTACAATGAAAAATGGGGATAGAAGTTTCCACTAAAACCTATACCCATGGTTCTCCCAAAACCATAGGTATAGGGGAACCTATACCCATGGTTTTCCAAGAATTATGGGTAAAGGTTTTTGTCCTAAAGGATATCCATTGATTCAGTAAAACCATAGGTATAGGTTCTCTTATGTTTGCGTAGGAAATAAAAAATCAGGCGGGAAAACCTATTTCCATGATTTTTTACTTATACCCACTGTTTATAAATATATATATATATATATATATATATATAAAAGACTACATATATATATACATAGAAGTGAAAATGGCATAGTAGTAATGGAGTTTGGCTGTTTAGTGGTGGCGAGGGTTTGAAACTCACAAGTGACATTTTTTTAATCATATACCCATGGTTTTAGAACCATCGGTATATCATATTTTAACAGTGGGAATAGGCCATTTCTATACCCAAAATTTGAGGACCTACAGTTTTATGAACCATGGGTATAGGTACTTCAAAATGTTGGTATAGCTCAGGGATGTACCGATGTCTCAGTTTCCCACAGTTCCATGAAATCATGGGTATGGCCTATACCTTTGGTTTTGTGGGATATACCAATGGTTTCAAACCATGGGTATATGGTAAATTTCTATTAGTGTTTACCATGTTCTCGTAGTGTTCCAATAATGATCATATCATGAAAAATAAAACATGAACTGATCAAAGGGATGAGTCAAAGACAACCTGTTTTAAATGAAACTAGAGGAAGATAGTTCAAGACACTACTAGAATGCTCAGATTAGATGGTCAACACATACAAAAAGTTAAAACCTACTCATTTTAAAGAAATGTAGCTTGGAATTTTCTTAGATCACACTCATTGAGTCTAGAAACCAGCTTCCGGTGATGTCTCTAGACCAAAGGCTTCACAAGGTTTTATGCCTCAATAAGATCATAGAAACATCCCCTTTGTTTGACACATGTAGATCATCATGGTTAAAACATGGCCTTCCAAGACCATTAGAAAACCATGGTAATCCCAGAGTCAACAAATGGAATCCAAGGAGCTCATCCAAGTAAAACCACATTCAGTTCTTATGATCAAGACATCAGTACAAGACGAATGCATTACCTTAAGAATATTTAATGAAACCAAATCATCAACAACATTGCATTCAAGTCAAGAGGTGAACAATTAGTGTCCATGAGTCTATCCCAAGTGTTACTACTTGGGTAAAATACCTATTACCACTCAGGATCAACCAGACCTTTAACACAACCACTCCTTCAGAGTGCAACTTGATGAAAACCACTAAAACCAGCCCAATAACTTTTTAAAATGCTAGCGTGGCATATGAACAATGCTCTCTCAATGTACCCAGGCGAAACCAAGAAAGGGGAAATGGTTTTCGTTAGGCCTAGAGTAAACTAAGAGGATTTTAACAATCATAAAAAGGATCAAAGACAATATTTCCATAAAGAGGGAAAATTATACCACACATTTCAAACCATCCCTACTAAAAAGGACTATTTAACCACTAAAGGTTGAATGAAAAAGATTACAAAAAAGGGAATTTACAAATTGAGCTAAAAATTTCAGAAGGTATTTCATGGTTGTGTTCCTTATACTAGAAGAGAAACCATAACTAGATCAAACAATATTCTCCCAACCATAGGAGTGTCCTTAAAATCTGAATAAATTATTAATAGTAAACTCAAATGGTTCGATTCATCATTTAAAACAATGATAGTTACCATGTATATCGAAACAAAGTACCTTGAGATTACATAAGAAAAATACACATACTTGATACTATCTATAGGTTCATCGACCATATTCATTCAAGTATCCAATTTTCCCCACTAAAAATTAACTAAATATAGGGTCAAACCCACAAATGACCACTGGGATCAAGTATTTTTGTTTAGATTTAGGAAAAAGAAATAAGAGGCCTAAAAAAACTATGAAGTTTCGTAATTAAGGAAAAACTCAAGAAAACACAAAAAGTATTTAAGAGACACATATAGATGGGTCAAATAAATAAAACTATTAAAGAAAGGAAGAAACTAAATTAGAGGTGATTATGACAGTACATCTAACTGTAGATATTTATGGACTCTTCTCATCTGGCTCTAGATGCACTGTATATACATGTCACGAACCGTAGCCCTAAGGAGCTACTTGACCAGCTTGAGGAGATCCACTTTACTGATGCTAAAGCTCTGGGTCCTAGCTTCCTCATCCATGACCAATATTTTCTCTACCTAAATGTTTAGTAGAAGTAGAACTCCCACCCTATCGTGGAGTCATAGATATGATACATTATAAAGGTGCTGGTAAGAATCCTCTACCATTGGATGCTAGGGGAAAAAATACAAGAAGCATAGAATATGAATGATAAAGATAGAATATTGACATTATATTGGGTTCTTCATGCACTAGGGATTCTTATGGATTGTTCTTCCACACTAGTGAGAAACTATGGGATTATTTTGTGTCACCTGGATGGCACCGCCAATAGCGACCTTGCTTTTTCTTATATATTTTTACATCATTTTAAAGAAAAAAAACATAAAATCATTACACTAAGAGGATCTAAAGTTTTAGTGTCTTTGGAAAATTAGGACCATACCTAACATTTTCATTATAAAACATAAACATTTATTTAATTCCTTCTTATCTATTTTTTTATTGGCCCATTAATTCTTCTTAGTACATGTAGTCACCTGATGATATACACTAAAAATGGGGTGTTCTAAAAGACCACTAAAAGGATAGATAAGAACATGAAACAATACAAAATGTGGTGAGAATAATCAATATCATCATAGCATTGAAAAATTATCATTTTAATGGGAGGAAACATTAGATAAGGGCATGAAATGTGGGAATGCATAAGAATGAATCATCATGTCTTAGTGGTTAACTACCACACATTATTGTGAAAAAATATAGCATCATGTTCATTAATATTTCACTTTATATCATGATGTTATTCATATTTCACAATAGATTAGAGCACTATATAATTTTGGTCGCACCCGTCATATGATAACATTTACATTGCGCTATATAATTCCAAGAGCACTCGTCACATCACAACATTAACATTACCATGAATTACACATATTTCAATCTTGAAACTTATAATAAACCAGGTAATGTAATTGGATTAATTTCATAAGAATACATTAATATAATTTGGGTTCTAAAATGAAATAGGGAATAACATACTTGATATAAGAATCATCAGCCTTGGGTGAAGGAAACAATCTTGAGAAGTTAAAGGTGTGTTTTTTTGAAAGAAGAGTTATTTTAGAAAAATTGTGTTTGTTATAAACTCAAGTAGAAAAAATTTATATCAAAGAAAAGGTAATATAATGAATAATACATTATTTTTAAGTAATAATCATACTGAATATGTTGTGAAAGATGGAAAAACCAAATAAATAGAGTTGGGTTTAAGAAACCCCCTTACAATTTGTCCGAAAGATCCCTACACATTAATAACCTGTATAATCAGATTAGATTAATTAATTAGAAATTAATAACCCTTTAAAATTTAATAGGACTAATTATGTTTTTTTATGTTTTTGTTGTCTTTTGGATGAGTTATAGAGTTTAATTTCATCATCTGGGAACATTCATTTTCATGGTTTTCATGATCGGTTCACTTGTATTCGTGAATGGAATTTCATTTATAATGAGGATGAAAATCCAGAATTATTATTATATGTTATTTTTGATTCTACATAATCTTAAATGATCTTAAAATGGATTTTGTTATATACCATGAGGATAATTTATTAGATATAAGTTAATGATGACCGTTTTAGGTTAATTTGGGTGGTTTTTTGAACACAACGAACTCCTTTCATTTTATAGTTTAGTATTATGAGTATAAGTTATTTATAGAACATAAAAAGGGTTATAAAATAATCTTTAAAATATTTTTTAAAACATTTAATTTTCTTATTAATATTTTTGACGGTGTTTATGTAAAATGAAAGTGCACACCCATGATGTCGGTAAATTGACATAGCTCGAGAGATGATTCCATTTTTAAGATAAAAGAGATATAAAGAGAGTTTAATGTAGGATATTCCATTAAAAGGATAAAATTAAAATATTTTTAAGGTACTGGAGTTATCATTCTATTTTTATGAAGGTAGGAGAGGAGATAATAATAAAATAAATTGTAATTGAAAGGAAATTAAATGAAAAAGAGAGAGGATTTACCTCTTGAATTTTCATCTTGAGATCCTCCTCAAGGAACAAAAGTTTAGTAATTTGATGAGAAAAAGAGATATTGGATGTTAGAGAGGGTATAGGAAAGATTATTGGTTAGAATTTAGTCATTTTTTCAAGCTTTAAATGTGTGAGGAGAAGAGGGTGTAAAGGGTGGTATTTATAGTGGAGGAGAGGGGTGTTTTCTCAATTTTATATTCATTTGTTTATTATTTTGGATAAAGACTATGATTATTTGGAGAATTATCTCTAAATATATTAAAAAATGAATTATGGTTCGATATTAAGGTTCTTACATCATACTTATATCATCAATGACTCATAAATTCATGTATTTAGGATTTATCGAAAATTAGCATATTTGACTATTCATAAAAAATTCAAGTATTTCAGAAAAATCCCAAAAACTCAACCTATCCATTTTTCAACATGTACAATTAAAATATGAACTCCATTTTAAGAAAATAATTTTCTAAATATGATTTATTAATTTTTAATTAAAATCATCATTTACTCAGAAAATACAGATTTTAAAATTATAACTGATTTTATAACACTTTGAAAAATTACCAAAGGTCCAATAAAATTATATTAAATTAATAAGACAAAAAAATATTAATTTATGAATAAATTTTAATAAAATACTCGTTTTTTAATTATTAATTTAATCATAAAATTTTAATTAATTATTTATGACTAATAATAAAACCAATACTTAATTAATAATTTTTAGAAAATTAATTTACTTAAACTATGATATAATTATACCATAATTTTACTTATAAGATGCCCAAATATTATTTATCATTTCATGGGTGTGGTTACTATTCATTTGTCTCGTTTATTATTCATAACGGTCATATTACTATTCCTAATGTCAAGTTACTATTTCGTTAGTATTGGTTCCTTAACATCTAGAAATATAGATTATTTCATTAATTATCCATTTATAAATAATTTATTATGGTCTATAAGTGATTTTATGAGATTTATACTATATATTAAATTAATATAAAAAAAGATAAATTCCATTTATGAATGTTTGGATCATTTCAGTCTTCCCCCCTTATAAAAATTTTCCCTTAAAATTTCTTTTTTACATAAACAGGTGAGGGTACTTCTCCTTCATCACCTCCTCTTGTTCCCATGTTACTTATTCATACTTATGGTTCCTCCTCAATAATTTAACAAGGTTTTTATTTTTGTTGTGTAGAACCTTTTCTCTCCTTTCCAAAATCTTTACTGGATTCTCCTTATAAGAAAGATTATCTTCCAGATGTACCACCTCTGAGTTCAATAATTGTGAGGGACTTGGTATGTATTTCCTTGGGATTGATATGTGGATCACATCATGAAATTGAGCTATATTTGGTGGAATTTCAATCTGATAGGCCATATATCCTATGTGATCAAGGATCTCAAAGGTCCCAATGTACCTTGGTCTTAGCTTCCCTTTCTTTCCAAACCAAATTACTCTCTTCCATGGAGATATTTGAAGGAAGAATTTATCTCTAATGTAGAACTCCAAGTCCCTTCGATGCTTGTAAGTATAGCTATTTTTCAGACTCTAAGAAAATTTGATATTTTTCTAGATGGACTGAACCTATTATGAAATCTCTTTCACAAGATCAAGTCCTAGTAGCTTTATTTCTCCAAATTCATCCCAATAGAATGAAATTCTGCATCACTTTATATACAAATCCTCATATGGAGACATCTGTATAGTGGAGTGGAAGATATTTTTGTACGAGAACTAAACCAATAGGACCTGCTAATCCCATCCACATTTGATTTCTAAATAACATGCTCTTAGTATATCTTCAAGCATTTTAATAGTCCTTTTATATTGGTCATTAGTTTGGGGGTGATAGGCAGTGCATAAATTTAATTTAGTAAAAAAGGAATGTTAAAGACTCCTCTAGAATTTAGATGTGAACCTGATATCATGATCAAAGAAAATTGAGAGTGGAACTCTATGAAATATCACCAGTTCCTTCATATATATCTTAGAAAGGTGTTCAAGTGATTTATCTTCCTAAATAGGGATAAAGTCAGCATTCTTGGTGAGTCGGTCCACCATAACCCATATTACATTGATTACTTTGGATGTCTTCAAGAGACCTGTGATGAAGTCCATAGTGACATTATCACATTTCCACATGGGTATAGCCAATGGTTGAATCATCTCTTTGGACTTCTATCTCTTAGATTTAACTTTCTTGTATAACAAGCACCTTGAGATATACTATAAAATCTCATTCTTCATGTTTTCTAACCGGAATTGTTCTCAAGGATCATAGTATATCTTGGTACTCTTGGGATGGATAAATAAATTTGAGCTTTGTGCATTGTCCAATAGATCCTTCTTTGTCCTAAGTGATGAAGGAACAAAAATACTTATTCCAAACCAAATTACATCATCCTCATCGATATGGAACTCTTTTAGATTCCATTACATTATTGAATTCACCTTATTTTGTAACTTTGGATCATCCCTTTGAGCCTCCTTAATATTCTCTTGGATAAACAGTTGGGAAATAATTTGGTAAAGGTAGGATGTATTACTTGTCTTTATGATTTGAAAATCTATCTTTTTCATATCCATGAATATAGGGTTTTTCACAAACCAAAACATGGATATAGTAGCATGTTATTTTCTGCTACAAGCATTAGCTACCTTTTTGGCCTTTCTAGGATGATATTGAATTGAGAAATCATAATATTTTATTTGCTATAACCATCTCCTTTGACACATTGATATCATTTTATGTGAATATATACTTTAGGCTCTAGTGATTGGTATATATGTCACACTTCTCCCCATAGAGGTAGTACCACTATATTTTCAAAGAAAAAAATCACAACTGCTAGCTCCAGATCATGCATCAGGTAGTTATTCTCAAGGATCTTCAACTACCATGAGGAATATGCTATAACATTATCATTTTATATGAGTACACACCCTAATAATTTCTTGTAATAATCACTATATATTACGAAACTCTCTACACTTTTCAGTAATGTGAGCACATGTGTAGTGATCAACCATCTCTTAAGCTCCTTGAATCTTTCCTCCTATTCTTCCATCCAGATATAATTTACCCCTTTCCTTGTTAAATTAGTTAGTAGTTTTGAAAATTGTGAGAAGTTTATCACAAAAAGTCGATAGTACCCTGCTATGCCAAGAAAACTATGGATATCTATGATACTAGAGGGTTTGGTCCATTCCTTAATTACATTTTTTTGAAGGGTCCATAGGTATTCCCTCACTTGTGATCACATGTCCCAAGAACGTGAAT
This sequence comes from Viscum album, assembly GCA_963277665.1. Lineage (NCBI taxonomy): Eukaryota > Viridiplantae > Streptophyta > Magnoliopsida > Santalales > Viscaceae > Viscum > Viscum album. Next base: position 492,858,488 of record OY728159.1, on the reverse strand, counting down.
TTCTAAATCCAAAAGTCACACTTTATGAACCTGGCCTATAAATTCTCCTTCCTTAATTTATCCAACACAAGACATATATGTTATTCATGTTCTTCCTTTCTCTTGGATTAGATGAGAATTTCATCAACAAACACTACTAATTTTTTTCTAAGGTAATTTCTAAAGACTCTATTCATTAAATCCATTATTATCTTTGGAGAATTAGTAAGTCTGAAGGGCATCACCAAAAAATCATAGTGCCCATACCTTTTATAGAAGGAATTATTCTGAATATCTTACTTCTTTAGCTTTAGCTGATAATATACAGAATAGATATCCACCTTTGAGAAGAACTGATCTCCTCTCAACTGATCGAACAAGCCATCAATCCTTGGAATATGATACTTGTTCTTTATGGTGATCTTTTTGAGTTCAAGATAATCGATACACATCTACATTGATCCATCCTTATTTTTGACAAAGAGCACTGGCACACCCCATGGTGATGCACAAGGGCGTATAAACCCTTTATCCAAATTATCTTACAACATCCTCTTTAACACCTCCAGTTCGATAGGATCTATCCTATAGTGATACATTGAGATAGGAGTAGATCCGGGTTTGAGTTCTATTGAGAACTTCAGCTCATGATCTAGGGGTAGTTTGGGTAACTCTTCAGGAAATACATAATAGTATTCTTTTACATGGGGAATTTCCCATAGGTTTATACCTTCCTTTGACTCAAAATTTTGAGTAAGGTATGTTTCTTTACAGGGAATCAACACCCACAATGTTGAAGGGTTTTCCAAATGAGATTCTTGATCTTCCTTTCATTTGTAGAGAATCATAGGTTGGTTCGGAATACAAAAAGATATTTTCTTTTATCGATAGTTGATATGTGCTATATATAATGATATATAATCCATTCCTAGTATAGCATCGAATTCCACCAAGGGAAGTATCATGATATTTATAGGAAGAGTCTTCCAACATATGCCAACATGAGAAGAGTCCAACACTTTGGTTGAAATGATTACACCACAATGTTTTTTATAGATATCTCTACTTCATGGTTTTGAGGCTTTTATTCAACTGTTCTAGAAAATGTGTGAGATATAAAATAATGCGTAGAACCATAATCAAATAATACTTTTTCCATTCTTGAGTGAATATGAAGTGTACCTATTATGAATTCATTATCTTTCCCCACTTCCCTAGTAGAAATGACATAAGCCTTCCCTTTATCCTTTGGTTTTAGTGATTGATGATGCTGATTACCCTCGAGGACTCAGGATTTAGTGCACTGGATTTTATAGTGCCCTTGATCCCTACAGTTGTAGCATTGGACAATGGGTGGTTCTCTCATTTCTTCCACCACATTGTCCTTCCAGTTCGTGTGTTTTTGACATTCATGATCTTGGTGTAATTATATCCAAAACTTGAATCATTTCCCCATCCCTTTGATACAGTTCCCATGATGCTTATTCCCACATTTTTGACATGTGGTTGGTTGAGTTTTCTTTCCCCCATTCTCATTAAAAACTCTCAAAAAAAACTATATCTTTCATTTATTATCACCAAATCCATGAAACCATTCTACAAACCCCATATATAAATTTATATTGCATTGAAAAACGTCTTCATAACTCCCAAATTCTAAAATTTCAAGATCCATTCAAAGGTGTAGTTTTAAACCACTAAAGAATATATCAATTTTTTTTATCATTTTTGATAACAAAACCTGAAGTGTACATTGAATGCCTTGTAAAAATATCCTAATAGGCAATGAAATATTCTCCTTCAATTTTATTTAGTTCTATGAATTATATCTCCATATTTTTTGAAGCTTTTGAGGGAAATAGTTGTTAATAAACATTATATTAAAGTATTCCCACTCCATTTATTCATTTTTCCCACGTATTTATGTTCTTAATAAAATTACACTATTGATAGACCTCTCAATCAAGATGATAAATGGATAGAGTAACCTTCTACATATCAGAAAAATGGATCACAAAAAAATTATTATCCATTGAGTTGACCCAATCCTCCAGGAATAGTGGATCAGTAGATCCACTAAATGTCAGTGGTTGTTGCTGCAAAAAACAATTGATATCCAATATATCCCTCTTTAGTGAAGGAGGTAATTCCACATTATTCATGTTATTGTTCATAACCTAAGAAAAATGGATAAGCATCATCATAAAATTTTTAACTCTACCTACCAAGTCATTGGGGATGTCATTTGAGAAATTTATGCACTATCCCTCACATTGGTTGATTTCCAGGTTTCTCTTAGTTCCCATGATTATCTAAAATAAAAAATGTTTGAACAAAACATAAGTCAACAAGTCATCAATAATTTATCCCTTTATAAAAAATAAATATAATGGAATATATTATGGGATTCATGTGTTTAGAACTTTCTAAAACAAATCTTATTGGTCACCCACTTATACATAGTCTCTTACTTAGTGTTTTTACTAAGGTTCTATAATCCTAATTCCTAAATTAACAAAACCATCCTCTGATACCAACTATAGTGACGCTTATTTTTCTTACATATATTATTACATAATATTAATGAAAAACAAAATAAATTAATTACACAATAATAATACAGAGGTTTAGTGTCTTGGGAAAATTATTACCATACATAACATTTACAAAATAAAACATAAACATTTATTTAATTGCTTTTTCTTTGGATTCTTATTGACCCTTGAATTCTCCTTAGTACATGCAGTCACCTATGGATATACACCAAAAGGGGTAAGATAAAATCCCAATAAGATGATAGATAATATCATGAAACAATACAACATGGGTTTATAATAATCAATATCATCACAACATAGTCAAAGGATCATAATCATGAGAGGAAACATTAGAAAAATGCATGAAATGTGGAAATTCATAAAAATGAAACATCATGTCTTAGTGGTTAACTACCAAACATAGTTGTGAAAAAATATAGCATTATGATCATGTATATTTCACTTTATCTTATCAGTTTATTCCCATTACCCAATTAATTTGAGCACTATATAATTTTGGGCACTCCCGTCACATCATAACACTTACATTGCACTATATAATTCCCAGCACACCCGTCATATCAAAAAATTTACATTATAATGCATGAAACATATATAAATCTTGGACATATAATAATCCATGTAATGGAATGGGTTTTATTTAATATGAATAAATTCATAAAAGTTTTGTTCCCAAATGAAAGAGGGAAAAACATACTTTATTTTAGAATTATCAACCTTGAGTAAGAAAATAATATTGAGAAGTAAAAGGTTTGTTTTTTAAGGAATATTTCTTTAAAAAAACATTGTGTTTGTCATAAACTCAAGTATAAAACATTTAAATCTCATAAAAGTGTATTATAAATATGAATACATGGTTTTTAAGGAATAAACTAACTGAATATGTGGTGAAAGAGGTAAAACCTTAAAAAAGAGAGTTGGGTTTGAGAAATCCCCTTACCTTTAGTTTGAAAGCCTCCTCCACATCATTATCCTATATAATCACATTATATTCATTAATTAAAACTCAAAAAACTTTTATATATGAATATTATTCATTATGGTTTTATTAAGTTTTTTATGGGCCATTGTCTGAGTTATAGAGTTTAATTTCATCTTTTGAGAACATTCATTTTCTGGGTTTTCATGATTCGTTCACTTGTATTCATGAAAAGAAGTTATTTATAATGAGGATGAACATACATAATTGTTATTATATATTATTAAAGATCCTATAGAATATTAAATTATATTACAAAGGATTTGGTTATATACCATGAGTATTATTCATTAGATAGAAGTTAATGATAATCGTTTTAGGTTAATTTTGCAGGTTTTTCGAACACAATGCACTCCTTTAGTTTTATCATTTAGTATTATGAGTATATATTATTTATAGAACATAAATAGGGTTTTAAAATAATATTTAAAATATTATTTAAACCATTTAATGGTCTTATTAACATCCATTAAGTAGTTTAATATAAATGAAAGTGCATCACCCATGATGTCGGTAAATTGACACATCACAGGAAATGATTCCATTTTTAAGATAAGAGAGATGGAGGGAGGATTTTAATGTTGGATATTACATTAAAATTATAAAATTATAGTAAATTTAAGTTACTAGAGTTATCATTCCATTTGGATGAAGGGAGGTTAGGATAGAATAAGAAAATAAATTGAAATTAATAAGAAATTATAGGAAAAAGAGAGATGATTTATCTCTTGAATTCTCCTCTTGAGATCCTCCTTAAAGCACATAGGCATGGTCTTTGGATGAGAACGAGAGATCCTGGAAGTGGGGTAGGAGCTAACGAAGAGTATTTAGCATAATTTAGGCAAGTATCAAAGCTTGAGAGGTGTAAGGAGAAGAGGGTGTGAGTGGTGGTATTTATAGTGGATGAGAGGGGTGTTTTCTCAATATTATATTCATTAGTTTATTATTGTGGATCAATACTATGAATAGATTAATAATTTTATCTAAATATATTAAAATAATAAAATATGGTTTGATATTAAGGTGCTTACATCATCCTTACATCAATAATGACTAAAAATTTCATGTATTTAGCATTTATAATTTTTTTTTTCATATTTTACTATTCATAAAATTCAAGTATTTCAAAAAAATCAAAAAATTAACCCTAATTTTTTTCAACATGTAGAATTAAAAAATAAACTCAATTTTATGAAAATAATTTTCTAAATATGATTAATTTAATTTCTAATTAAAATCATCATTTACTTGAAAAATACATATTTTAAAATTATAACTGATTTTTATAATACTTTAGAAAATTACTTAAGGTCTCATAAAATTATCTTTAAATAATAAGACATGAAATTATTAATTTATGAGTACATTTTATTAAAATAAATGTTCTTTTAAATTATTAAATTAATCATAAAATTATAATTAATTATTTATGACTTATTTATATACCAACACTTAATTAATAATTTTTAAAACATTTTTTTACTTAAACTATGATATAATAATACCATAATATTAATTATAATATGCCTAAATTTTATTTATACTTTCATGGGTGTGTTTACTATTCATTTGTCCGGTTTACTATTCATAAGGGTCATATTACTATTCCTATGGTCAAGTTACAATTTCATTGGTATTGGTTCTTTAACTTCTAGAAATACATATTATTTAATTAATTATTCATTTATAAAGATTTTAATATGATCCCTAGGTTACTTTATGTGATTTATAATATATAATATACTACTATAAGAAAGGAGAAATTCCATTGATAAATTTTTGGTTCGTTACACTACACCCACAAGTACCTTCAAAACATTTCTTCTTACTAACAAAAGAACCATCATATTGATGTAGAAAGAAACTTTCCTAGTTCATAGGTTCATCTTATAAGAGGTTCTACTCCATAATTAAGGCCTGATTCACTCTCTCTATAATGGTTTTCAACTGAAATATGTCCACCTATGAACGAACCACATGGTCAATACCCTCCTCAAAATTCCTCACATGTGTCAAATCGTCATCATTCGGAGATGAAGAAAAACTCTAAAGCTCAGTGAAATGAGAAAAATATTCCAGAACTATCATGGAACCCTATTGAAGGTCCTAGAACACATTTTCATGATTTGATCTCAGAGTATGTGGAAATAAATGATCATAAACATCCATCTAGAAGTGTTCCCAAACCATGTATCGGTATTGCTCTGACTATGAAACGACATCCCACCATTTCTTGGAAGAGTCACAAATCATATATACAAAAAGATTGAACCTCTATTCTAGATTCATCTCAAGATGGTTTATTATGGATATCATAGCTTCTATCCATGAATCTGTATCATGGGGACCTCAATCCTCCGAGATGGTGGGAGGTTGCTACTACTGGAAGTACTGTGTAAGATCTTCCATAGTTGGTGTAGGATTAGGAGAACTCTAGACTGAATGCATAAACATTAGAAGACTATACCTAAACTAATCATCCACACCAAGTGTAATATTAGTATGATGTGCCATATGAGGCACTACATGAGGTACTAGGGTGTCGCAGGGCCCGCCACCTATTAAGTGTGATCATTTCCACTATCTTGGCAAACAACCTGAGGACGTCGTAGTGACGTACCTCTAAAATTTTTAGACACACACCTTAGACAATTGATTTATAATAGGTAGGGTAAGTAGGTAAAGTATTGGATAAGTTAAGTAAATAAGAAAGTGACTAAGAGGAAAATTACATAACTTGCCTCTGAGCATAACATTATAGAAAACTTTCCCCAACATCTAGGTCTATTTAATAAGAAAGACCTCATAAGGATCACTAAGACACACATCCTACTACCCTATTCCCCAGATAAAGTCACATTCAAGGTCTCACAATAGTTTTCCATTTCATTTTTATAGTATAATTCCTTTTTAAATTTCATTTATGCATTTATTTCCCTTTTAAATAGATTGGATTAGGTAGATCACCATTCTAGTTTATAAGGACCCTTACACCTTATAAAATGAAATTGGGTTTCCACTTATCCCAAAACATAAAATTTCTCTACAAGATAAACTAGAAAATTTATATATTTATAACAAAGAAAACACTAAATGATATAACAACTAGGCATGACAAAAATCGCATGAAAAGGGGAAATGTATGCTAAAAATAGATATGGCATAGTAATATGCATTACATTTTAATTCATATTATTCCTAGTATGATACATGCTATGAAATTCCATCATTTTATCAGGCTGATATAGTATAAATCATCATCTCAATAATACCAATAAAAATAGCAGCACAAAACAAGTGTGTCACCTAATGATGAATCTGTATCAATAATAAATGGCATAATAAATAATTTCAATTCCCAACCCAAGAAATTTGGGGTTTCCCTGTACATGGGTTAACTAAATCCAAGCATATGGTAAATTCCAAACTCTTATTTCCTAGTCTCATGTCTAACCCAAAAATTCAGATAAAAGGAAAATAACTCTTTTGATACCAATTTGTAGTGTCCCTCCCCGAGTGCCACTGAACTAAACCCCGAGACTGTGGGCCACATGACCTTTAGTGCATCTCCTCGAATTCCAGAGAATTATGAATAGAAGTGAGAGCCTTAGGTGTGTCAATGGGGAGACTATTCCCTTGTAGGATTAGTTATAACACATCAATAACAAATATAAATTAAATAGTGGAAGAAATAAGAATAGCTAACAACATCATAAGTAAAAAAATAAGCAGTGCAATATAAAGGAAAAATTCAAAGGAGCTGAATAATCATGATAGATATAATAATTATGTCAATGTTGTGAGTCTATAAAAAAATAGGAGTGTAGGGGAAAATGGGTATTAGAAAATACAAAATTCTATAAAAAACTAAAAAAAGCATTAAAACTGCTACAACGACATCTCGGGCATAGTCTTAGTCCTATACCCCAATATCTATCTTAAGAAGCAAATAAACACTCAATAATTAGAAGACACATGCTTCCCTTTATCCATACCTGTGAGCATAAAGTCTACTCAGGTACCAAAAGGTTCCCGAATAGTGTGTGAGATGTAAATCCCAGCAAGTCGACACCCACTATGCCTAGACATTTCCATTTCATGCTATAAGAAAAAGAAGAGTGCTAATATATAATAAGTTAGAAGTAGTTAAATAAATAATATAATTGTAACATGGTTTGGGTTCTAGAGCAGACAACCATCCCATTCCACCTACTTTGGACTATTCCAATACTCTATATAATATACCTATATATGGAATAATACACATATATAATATATATAAGTTTATGAGGGTAAAGTAAACATGAAAACACCAATTTTGTTATTTGTATTGGGATATCACCTCCACGTCTACATATGAGAGTGCTAAAAAGTAGAGTATACATAAAACAAGTGCATAATCACATTCAAAAATAATAACAAAGGAATTGTTTCATATGAGTAAGCAATATATCAGGAAAAAATAAAATGAATTCAAACAATCCATCAAAACGAAGGTGGAGTTCTACACCCATCCTTTATGATCATATCTGAATCCCAAGGGTCACAAAGGGAACATTTAATATAACCTAATACCTTGAGTCTATCTAGGGAAATCCATATAACATCCCTTGTATCACTGAAAGACAACGACTCTGAGTCCATGCCAAATATCTCACATAGGGGATAGGGTCTCACTTGAGGCATGACATAACCATCTTACCAATAGGTCCATCCATGGTTACTACCCTAGTGAACCATCCTCACTCATGAGTTATCATAAATTTCTTGATGATCATGAACCTAGAAATACAAAGTATCCCTCCTGACACGTCATTTCATAGACACCTAATCATGACAAGTGCATCTAGGAAATCCTTAACTCAGGATCTATATTCTCTCCATACCTGTATTGAATGATCCATATCAATCAAGACATATAAAACAAAACAATGCATTTATAATTACATGAATAAAAGAAACACCTTAATATTACATTATCACTATTTAATCAAACTATTCAATTTAACCCAATCAATAATGGAATACATTATATTGCAAGGAAATAAACATTATCATAAGAAGGGCATACACTACATTTACAACTTTTTAAAAATTGGATGTCATCACATGAAACTTAATACTACAAGCTAACAAGATTATAATTTAATCAATATTTTCAATCTAAGAAAAAAAATAATTGGTATAGTTTGTATTGCAAGGAAACCAGGAATTTCTAATAACACAATTAACTAATTTTAGTTTATAATACAGTGCACCTCTATTGGAGGGGTTTATTACAAAATGGTGACATTATTCATCAATAATTTGTTTATGAATATTTAAAAATATATTCCATAATCATAATTAAAAACTATTTAAATTAAAGAGAAAATGAATTTAATAAGATAAAACCATTGTAAAGAGGCATAATAAAAAAGGTATAAGCATTAAAAAAATAAATAAAACATGTCAAAATGGCAATAACATATCTCTTACCAATATGTCCCCAATGAAATTTTAAACCCACAAGACAAGAATAATTCCAAGCAATAAAATTCAAGTATTCAAGCATTATATAAGGCATTAACATTGTACATAAGGAATTAACTATGCTCACTTGAATATAATAAAACTAAGTAGGGAACATTGAATGAAGTATATGAATTTAGCATAAAGTAGGGTATTCATGTAACATGAAAATAATAATATAGAATGTAAGGTATTTTATATTCAAATATACCTCAATCATTCCAAAGGAATGAGGCATTAATCAATCCCAATTGCTTATAAACAAGCATTAAAGTTGTTAAAGGATCCCAATTTATGGTCCATTACTCATTCTAAAACATTTATAAATTTAAAAAATTTACCGATGGTGGAGAACCTCTAAAGGAAATAGAAAATTTAGGACAAAATGGATGGTATACCCAAAAGGGGTGGCCGAAGTCAAATAGAACACCCCATTAATGGGTTTCTCCATAAGCGAGGGTCACTGAGGGCACTACAAATCATTTCAAGTAATTTAATACGTGATATCAAGCTTCACTGGAATGTTCCGACAAGAAGAAAAATGATAGAATGTTTGAAAAGAAACAAAACAATGGTAAAAAGGCATATACACCCTACCACACAGTCTTGGTACTCATCATGTCTGATGATAATCCTTCATTCAGCCTAAAACTGATGAAATCTAGATATATAGAGAAAACCCGAAAATATAGAAAAATCTGTTGATTGAAGATAGCATAATAGATGATGGAGGAAACTCAAAATAGATGGGTGAATGATAGAGAGAGTGATATGAGATATATCCATATCATCCCAAGGATAATTAAATAGATGATAATCAAGGGTTACAAGATCAAAAACCCCAAAGAAGGAGGGGTGGGTTGGAGAACCATACCTAGAGGAGAGGATATGCATTCTAACCACCTGTAGGAGTGGAGGAGAACACGTGGAGAGGAAAAAATTGAGGAAGGAAAATAAAAAAGAGAAAAAAATAAAATAAGAGAAAAAAAAGAAAATAAAAATAAAAATAAAGTGAATAAACCTTTTTTTACGTACAATGCTATGCACATGGGCATGCCACACTGTTTAAATAACTATGTGCAAACTATGTGTCTTCCCACTATCTGGAAGCTACAATAGACTTTAAGGGAAAGTTCCATAGGTTTCATGGTTATTTAAATTATAAATCATTTTTTTCTTCCTCCTTTCTCGGTTTTGAGGCTTCAAACGATCCCTTGACACCCCCAAAATCCTCATTTAACCTCACACGCATCATTTTAAGGAAATTTTAAGGTAATAAATATAAAAAGTTAAACGGTCCATACCAGGATAAAACTAAAACATTACAAGATTTTTTATACACTTTGTGATTTCAATAAAACACATATAGAGATGAATATGTATCATATAATCTTTGGTATAAGGAACCCCAAATTTAGAATGTTCTTCATTTCATTTTTTACACACAATTTCTATATTATCTTACATAGGGATCCTCAAAATTTGATTTCTAGTTGAATATTTTGTTTATAATATGTGTTATTATATTTTTATAAAAACATTCAAATAATTTAAACATATTAGTATTATTGTAATAGGTTTGGATAATTTTGGATGATAAAGATAAAAACAAAATATTATGGAGTGGATAATACTCACATTGAGAGTTTGAGTCTTCTCTTGAAAGGCCTCGTGGAAATGGAGGACTTAGGGAAATTTATTATAACTAATGGATTAAAAAATTGGAAAATACTTATAGGAGAGGTATTATTTTTACAGCTTGAAGAATAATTTTATGTATAGTGCCTCTTGAAGAGGGTGGAGGTGAGTTCCCTTTTTAGGTGAAAAAGAAGGACCTTTATTTGGAATTGAACATTAGGTGTGAGGAAAAGATGGAATAACATTGGATTTAGGTTAGTTAGATTATGAAATATTGGTAAAACATTTGTTTATGAATTTAAAACCCACCTAAGTTCTCTATATAGTCTAATTTTCATGTAAACTTAACAAATTTTGAGCCACTTAAGTTGCACATTTTGACCATTATTAACCATGATTAATTTTTTACCATGATATTTTTTTACTAAAGGTATAAGATAACTAATCTAACTAAATTTTAATGTAATAATTCTAAATTTTAACTCCATTTAATATAATTCTATTTCTATATATGATAAAATTAACTTTTAAATTGAAACACATAGAAAAATATATATTTTTTTTAAAATGAATTTATATACATTAAATTTTTTTATTCTTATTTCCTATAAATTGAAAATTAAATTCTTTTTAATTTGTTATTAATATTATAAATATAAATTATCATCATTTAACTATAGTATATTAAGTTTCTTAAAATAAAAAAATATATCTTAAAAAATCCCATTTTAGAAAAAATACATAAAGTGATCTTATTAGTTATTTAGCTACAACAATTGAATCTAATCTATGAATTAGTATTAAAAATGGCCTTTATTTTTATCTTTACACATATTCCATAATTTGGTTACAATTATTTATACAATACTATTCAATTTCTATATTATAATGGTTGTATCGTGATTTATTTTGGTTATGTGTTGCATGTGAAACAAGTTATTAAACACATAAAATTTATTTTAAAGGGAAATATAAAATCATGAGGTGTTACATTCTAACCCCTTATAATAATTTCACCCTAAAAATTCCATTAAACTTATGAAAACATTATTATACCTCATTATATTCTTGGGATTCCATGTAGCTTAATTAAATTTATGATTTCAACATAAATATTTATCCAGGTCAGTGTGATTTTTCCACAAAAATTTATCTCTTTTATCAGGAATATCCATTGGTTGTTACTCATAATAATGATCATGCTTTAGATGTATAGACTTTAAGTAATATACATGGGAATGATCATGTAGTTACTTTATCATAAGTGGTATATGGAACATATCATGAACTCAAGGTGTTTTGGTGGAAGTACCATGTGATTAAATACCATCCTATTATGATCAAAAATCTCAAAGTGACCAATATAACTAGATATGAACTTAGAATTATTTACAAATCACATAACATTATTCCAAGTAGATATTTAATGTTATACATTATTATCAACATGAAACTCTAGATATAATTGATGATTGTTAAAATAAATATTTTATTGATTCTAAACTTCCTTGATGTGTTATTGAATGACTCTAACTTTCTTTTCCATTTCCTTAGCCACCTCAGGTCTTAATAGATTTCATTCTACAAATTCATCTCAACTTGTTGGAATTCTGTAATTCTTTCCATAGAGGGATTAATAAAGAGGCATCTGAATTCTTGAGTGGAATCTATTATTTTAGGAAAATTTAACTACAAGAATGTGTTGATCCCATGAACTCTTTATATATATATATATATATCAATCTCTCAACATATCTTATAGGATTTTAAAGGTCCTCTTAGATATATCATATATATGAGTATGATATGTATTTATAAAGTTCAATTATGTATTCAATTCTTTTTTAAGACTTTTCCATAATTTTGAGGTAAACCTTAGATCTCGGTTTGATAAAATTAATGGTGTAACTGCACAAAAACTTATAAAGTACTTAATTTATATCCTATAATGTTACTCATGAAATAAATCTTCTCTGATAACAAAAAATATGCTTAATAAAAAATTTGACTGACTATAACCCAAATGGTTTCATGACCGGTAGATGTCTCGAGGAGTCTTGAAATTAAATCCATGTTGATGTTTTCCCATTTACATATTGGTATGAGGAATCTTATCATCACACCCTTAGATTTTTGGAATTTATCATTAGGTTACTGACATACTAAGAATTGAGATACATACTCCTCAATATCCCTATTCATGTCATTGTTTCTGATGCTTTTGTTGGGGTGCACATCTGTCTCTTTCATAGGACATACAACTGCTGCCCCGCATTCATGCATTCCAATGGCGGGTGGCATCCGTTGCTTATTCAAGGATGTTTTCTCCTTGATCAAAATGGGATGATGGGATGTCAATTCCTCTTTAATTGGATTCCTCCTCATAACTTGTTGCCTAGTATGGGTCTCCCTCATAGACTTAATATGTTGTTTGTGAAACTCTTCCCAGCGCCATGTCTCCATGGATGCCAGTTAATTACACTACATCTATCAGGACTTTCCAAGGGGTCCAGTCAGGGTAGAAACCTGGGTTCGGGAAAGTAGTCATGTTGGATGTCACCGGCGTGTTTGGAAACTGGAACATTGATGTTTCTGGATTTCATCCCTTTATGATAGGGCTTCTCGAGGGTGCGGAAGCCCAAGGCATCCCACGTCTAATGTGGAGAATTTTATGCCATAGGAATGTCTTTAAGGTTTTCCTTATATTCCCATGTTTAACACAGGGTATGTCATGAGTTTAATGTCTAGGAGAGATGGATCATATTGATCAGAACACTGATGGGAGTGGATCATATGGGTACGAAACCCAGAGGGATCATTGATGTTGGGTCCAACACGTGGTTAGTGACCCAATTACTACTTGGAGTAGTGAGAAAGTGGGTGACATGATCTCACCAGGATGTGGCATCCCGGGTAAGAATCAAGATGGATATGGATTGCTGAGAGTGGATGAAGAATGAGATGGTGCCGATATGAGGGCGCAGATGATGTTGGGATTGATCCCTAGGGAGGCTTCCTACACATCCTTGTGGTAGGGAATCAATGTCCATGTAGTTCGAGATGAGGTAAGGAATTGGGGTTTGCATAGAGGATAGAACCCAAAGGCATGCTGGGGCTTATGAATGGTTATCAGCCTAGGGTTGGTCTAACAATTGAGGATGGAAGACCAAATATGTGGGTCCCAATAGGGGGGACACCAATGTTTACCAGTGTTTGGGGTTGATCCTCAGGGAGTATTCCTATGTACCATATCTTGGAGTCAAGGATCAAACCCACATAGTTCATCTTATAACGACTTACCATAGTGTGGAGATGATAACAGATTTTCATTGGATGGGGTAAAACATCTTACCACTGGATGGGGAACACAACGTCTTACCATCCGTTGGGGAACACAATGGTTTACCATCTATTTGGGAATGCAACGACTTACCATTGTTTGGAGTACATAATAGATTACCCTCGGTTGGAGAACACAACGACTTACTTTCGATTGGGGTTGGAACTCAAGGAGGATTCCTACAAACCTTAACTTGGAAAGGATCAAAGTACACATAGTTTGGAATGGTGGATATAGTTTAACATCATGTGGGAAGAAGGTGAACTATGGTGAACGGGCCGGGACAAGTAGGTGTTGGGATTGAACCTCAGGGAGGCTTCCTATGTACCTTGCCTTGGAAAGGATCAAATACCACGTAGTTCGGAATGGTGGATACAGTTTTACATCATGCAGGATAAAGGTGAACCAACGTGAAGGGGTTGGGACAAGTTAGTGTTGGGATTGATCCTCGGAGAGGCTTACTACATACCTTGCCTTGGGAAGGATTAAAGTCCACATAGTTCTGAATAATAGATACAATTTAACATCATGCCGGATGAAGGTGAACTGACATGACGGGGTCAGGACAAGTAGGTGTTGGGATTGAACCTCAGGGAGGATTCTTATATACCTTGCCTTGGAAAGAATCAAAGTCCATGTAGGTTGGAATGGATCTTGGGGATTACACTCTTGGGATTCCCATGAAGGATTTCATGCTCAGTGCTTACTCTAATCCCACGTGAGTTATGCTCAGTTTGAGAAACAAGAGACAATAAAGACCTAACAATTACATCACAAAAGGAGCATTCGCAGGAAGTGGAATAGGTCTTACACATGTTTAGTATCCCAAAGTGGAAATATGGGCTAACACATGTTTAGTATCCTAGGAAGAAAACATGGGATTACGTGTGGTTAGATGCCCGGGTAGATAGAGATTGGGACTTACTCCAGGATAGAGTCTCGATGGTGACAAATCACAGAGGGAGAGGGATGTGGTAATGAAGTTCTCTATGCCCCTCTCAACTATAGTCTTTGGAACCGAAGAAGAAAGGAGGATCATGGGTGTTTTCTCCTACAAGAAATGCTAGGGGATTACACCAAGATGGTTTCCCTTCCCCGCGGATAGGCGCCACTCGAGCAGAGATGATCTCATTCCATGTGAGGAAGATATCACTCCCGTGGAGACGAGCGGGTGTAGAGAATGTACGAGATTGGGCGCCCTGCATGTATTTCATGGAGAGAGGCCACGTTTTAATGTTATTTTATGAGGATGATGGTTCTTGGTAGTTTAACGTCCTGTATCTTAGATGAGGTAGGTTCACTCTGCACCCCTAGGACTTACATAACTGACACACTTTAACCCTTGGTGAATGGAAGGCAGCAACAATGCCATAATGAGGGGGTGTTGTGGAGTAATCTACTGAGGGGGACACGTTAGCGAGGTTGTGTGAATAAGTAATATCCATTAGCATGCCTATGCGAAGAAACATGGGGCTAAGCAACACCACATGAATCACCACCAAAGGGATCATGAAACTAGTTAGTATAAACCATGAGGGCCGTACAAGAGAAGGGTGTGTATGATAGAGGTGTCACGTATAAGAGGGTATTGGATATGGTGCCTTAGGGTAAGAAAGTCTCATGGAGAGAACAAGGAGGCGTTACGGTGGATGAGGATTACAAAAAGAAGCTGCATGGGTACCGCTGAGAAGCGGCAATGGTTGATGGGGATTACACATGAGAGTTTCCTGGGTGCCAGAAAGGAGTGGAAATGGTGAATGGGGATTATGCATTGGAGCTTCCCGTAATGTCTTCCTCATGTATGGCCATGAGGGAATCCCGACTCATTGGTGGGTTGTGCATATAATTGGGACCAACAACTATCCACAAGTGCACAAGGGGGATAACGCCAAAGGTGTTGGAATCAGTTTGAAAAAAGGGAGATGAAAAGTGTGAATCACATGCCCCACATTTGGAATAAGGTGAGGGTGGCATGACGATGGAGGATAACTATTGACCATGTTCAAAATACAATATCCATATCGTGTTACCTTGAAATGGGGATAAACAAATGAGGGTAGACTGCTGACCGTGTTTGAAACATAGGACCTGACTCGATGTGCCATCCAATGTCTTATAGAACATTGGCCTAGAACGGTATGTGAGTCGAGGTGGCATGAAACCTGGCCGTTAGGGGGTCCCTTCATACATAAAATAGGATAAAGATTCGAATTAAGGACACACAAATAATGAGGTGGAGTGATGGAATTTTTGAATGGTTTCCAATTCTCTTGAAATTATTCCGCTGTAATCATGGCACAAGGTATCTTATTCTTATCACATAAGGAATCTCTTATTTGGAATGAGTGGAATCCTATTATTGAAAAATAGGACATGATACAGTTTATATTCATGTATATAGGACTATTAGAATCTTATTCTTAGAGCATAAGGAATTTCTTGTTTGGAGAAAGAGACATCCTATATTTTTCTTATAGGGTGCACTACAGTTTAAAGTCACATAGATAGGACTATTAATCATAAGATGCATTGAAATGGTTGGTATTAGAACTTTCACAAGAGTGGCCCTTTCTATTGGATCCTGACATAGGAGTTAGGTTATAGGGTTTGGATGAGTTACTTGATGAATGGTTTGACTCAAGGTACTATGGGAATTGACGATGAGAATCTCAAATCACGACATGGGAAACTAACCAAGAGGAATATGTCAACTCAAGGAGTTTCATGGTGTAAAGGGGAGTATCTCAAATCATGGTATGCCATAGGAGGAAGGTGGATGTGCATAAGGGCACCACGGAAAATGTCATCGTCCTGGCCAGAAAAGTTCATGGTTTGACACTCCATTTTTCTTGGGGGTCAGTGATTGAAATAAAAGGACCACAACCCGGCACTGATCCTAAGTGGGGGTGCGGGTGCACAACCCACCAAGTATGGAACAAAAGGTGTAGGTCTAAATAATTTAGCACATAATATTTTCAATACCTTGGATAGGTTGCATGCAAGAAGGATTGATTGTGCGCAATAGAGAAGTCCTCTACACAGTAGCGTAGGCGTGCGCGCAATATGGGAGATGTGCACGCAATAGTGGAGCAGTGTGCATAATAGGGGATATTTGTGCACAATAGGGAAGGTGTGCATGCAATTGGATAGGTGAAGCACTGGTGGGAACAAAATTGGGCACAGTGGCACTGTTGTGCACACAAATAATTTTTTACGCACAAAATTGGGCATGTTGGAACATTTGTGTGAAAAAGTGATATTTTGCATGCAAGATGTGGGGTTTTGCACACAGGCATGGAAAATGCAGACTTATTCACAATAGAGAGGCGACTGACCTCTGGGGGGGGGGTCTATGGAAGAATGGGTGAACCTATATTTTTAGGTGAAACCTCGAATGTTGGTTCACGTAAATTTCCATTCTACTTTTGTGTACAAAACTATTTTTCATTCAAGATTCCATTTTTTCATGAAAACTCGTACAATGTCCCCTCATCGTCCTCGATGGCCATTTTTAGTAGCATGACTTCAAAAAACCATGACTTCTGACCCATAACTCCATTTAGGAACCACAAATAGTCAAATAGAAGCCTATGAAATGATATATTCTCCTAGATTATGTATGGAATCATTTGGTGAATTACATGGATGCGTCTTCCAATGCCAACAGTTATCACACCATAATTTATCTTTAAGATATCTATATATCATTATAATTTTAGGATGAATAGGGAATGATGTTATTTAAGATTAATTTAAATGTTCCTTATTTAATTATGGTATTATAGAGATAAATATCAAATTCTTTAATATTATCATTCCATCATGTTTAAGGAAAAACTATAAAATATTCCTTACCTTCTTTTACAGTTTTACTTACACATTTTTCACCTCATTAATATTAACATAGATGGATGGTTCAACATTATTTTTAGAAATATATTGTTTATCCCATTACCTCATGATTTCATAACCCATACCTTAGAAATCCATAAGTATTGGATCTCTTTCAATCTTCATCTTGGTTAATTAATAAGGTACTTTTGATTCAAAAAATTAGACAGGTCGTTTGCCTTCTTGGGATGGTAATGTATTTAGAAATCATAATAGTTAATCAACTCTAACCACCAACATTGGTGCATATTCCACTTTTTATATGTGAATATATACTTAAATCATTTTTTAATAATATATTTATCATATCTCTCATCATAATGATAATTACACTAAATTTTATAATAAAAAATTTGCACTTCTTGAAATAAATCACGAGTTTAGTAATTTTTCTCACGAGAATTAAATTGGAATAAGGTTATGCTAATACCATTTCATTATGCATGAGAACACATTATATTACATTCTATAATACAAAACTATATATAAAAAACCCTTCACCACTATCTGGTAGTGTAAATGTAGGAGCATTGAACAAAATTATCTTTTATTCCTATAAATTTTCTTCTCATTCATTTGAATAATATAACATGGATCCCTTCTGAGTAATCTAGGTTAGTGTATTTGAAATCAATGAGAAATTTTTGAAAAATTGTTTGTGGTATCCAAAAAGTCTAATAAAACTACATATCTTAGTCACTATGGTTGGTCTGGACTATTTTTTATTTACCTTTATCTTATAATGATCTAAAAATATACCCTCACTAGTGATTGCATGACCCAAAAATGATACATTATGTATCCATAATTCACACTTTATAAATTTAGAATATAATTTATCCTTATTCATAGTTTTTAACATAATCCATAAATTGTATTCATGATATTCATTTCACTTGTAATATCTGAGAATATCATCTATAATGACTACTGGAAATTAATCAAGGTAATACCCTAAGAGGGGGGGGGGTGTATTAGGGAATTCTAGATTAAAAAAAATACCTCTTCTGATCTTATTTCATCATTAAACAAAACAATCTTGTCTCCCTTTACTATATAAATTTATGAATAGAAATTAAATCATGAACAAGACACAATTATTTTACTTGGTTTAACCACACTGGGCTACATCTAAGGAGAATACAAATAAAATGTTACTATGTAAAAATGCACTACTACACACCAATTTTACAAAGTTCAGAGTAGACTCACTATCCCTCCTAGTTTAAAACCAATCAAAATTTGAAATCTCACTACTATCTCAATTAAAGTGTGCTTATTTCTCCTTCAGATGATTCTTATTTTGATCACTTGAGTTAATATGTGTTACACATAATATGATGAATCATTAAGTTCCACATTCATTCACATTATGAATACTACATTACCACCTATTTAATAGTAAATCCCTTTTGGTTCGGATGCGATTTACTTTTAGGAAATCCATATTTCTAAACTTCATCAAATTTCCAAATTCTACTTAAGTTTATCCTCATTTCATGATGCTAATAACTTTATTGAAGCTAACTACTTTAGAGAAGCTCACATATCCTTCAGAAAACTCACTCATTTCCTGAATCACACTTATCCTTCATGATGTTCACAACTTTCATGAAGCTCACTACTTTCAAAAAGTTCTCATTTCCTTTATGAAGTTCACTTATTTCATGAATCTCACTTAGCCATCGTGATGCTCACAACTTTTTATGAAGCTCATAAAGCCTTCCCAAAATCCATTTCTCTATGAAATAATTGATCTTTTGAAAAACTTCATGCAATAAAAATCCTTCACAAAGTACCTTTATTAATTTATAGCCTTTGTGTTTTCATCAAGGCCTTATTGATCAAATTAAGGGGTAAATGCATATTTATAGATGTTACCTCCCTTTCATGAAACATTCTACCTCACCACCACCTTTTAAAAATGATCCCCATTATTTTTTTCCAAAACCTCCTTATATTCATAAAGCATTAGATAATTTTTACCATTCAAAAAGTTTCTCTTAGTCATTTATATTACCATAAACCCATCACGTTTAACCCTCTTTTGTGAAGATTCACTCCTTTGTAGAACACCATCCTATTATGAAGAACAAGACCTTCAAAAAACAACAAAACTTCTATAATTTAATGAATTTTCCATGTTATTTGTGATAAATCTATAGAATTACAATTTTCATAAATCCCAAGCCATCCTGCATATTTTGGACCCCAAAAATTTGGAGAACACTAGGAAATAGTGCCATCTTGTATACACAATTTTTGGTACCACCTCTAGAGAATCCATTATTTTTATTGGATCTTTTTCAACATAACCTTTTACAAATTTATTTTGAACTTCAATACTACTCTTAGAAAACTACTATTTAAAAAAAATTAACCCATAATCACTACAATGTTACCTTGAGAGATTTTTCCAATAGTAATTTGTAAGTCTAAATGACATCAGTATGAATTCATTGTGTCCATAACTCATAAAGAAGGTTATATTGGAAATATCATCCATTTTTACCCTTATTTGAAAATATCTAGATCAATTTTCAATCCTTTAAAAGTATTGAGATCCATGTATTTGATCAAACAAGTAATTAATACAGGGTATATGGAACTTGTTCTTGATCGTGATCCTATTAAGTTCCTAATAATCAATGAAAAGATGCATTACCCATATTTATTATTAACAAGAAGAATAGGATGAACCCATGGGGACACATTAGAACATTTTAATTTCTTTTCTAGATTCTCCTAGAGTTATTTACTTAATTCCTACAACTCATTTTGGTCCAAGTTCTGAGGAGTAACTGAAATATGTATAACAAATAGGTATCAGTTTTATAAAAAATTCAACTTCATAATTTTGTGGAAAGACTAGTAAAATATTTTAGAAATACATCAACATATTCCTAAAGAATTGGTATATCTTCAATGTTGAGTTTTCCTCTAACCATTTATACTACATACCCCTGGTATTAAGACCAATATAATGAATGTAATTTCCATTGTAATTTCATATTCATCTTTAAATTGATAGAAAATCATAGGTTCATTCAGGATATCAAATGTGTTTACCCTTAGAACTTTATGTGGGATTTATATATAGAGACCAAATATATGTCCAAAATGGTATAATATTTGAATATTGGGAGAATAATAATATTTTAAAGAAGCAAACTCTCACAAAATTTAATTTAAGATTAATTATTGACATTATATTTGATCATCATACCATAAATATTATTCATAAATAGTTTTTATCTTATTTTTGAGGTTGTGATCTGATGCCCTTAGAAAATTATCTAGATATAAAAGAGTGGTTTGAACTTGATCCAAATAATATATTTACAATTTTAGAGTGAACGATAAGTATCCATTTCACCACTTCAGTTTTGTGACCCACTTCAATAGTTAAGATTTAATAATACTTCCCTTTTTTTCTTTGTATTAGGAGGTTTTTGATTCTGATTTTCATAATTAACCCTCGTTCTCATGCACTCATTGGAATAATACCAATACACTTTGAAAATGTTGAATTGAAGTGTGTGTATTTTATTTAGTTGATATTTTTGTTATTATTTATTAAAATCTTCCTCTCTATTTGACATTAATTTTAAAGTTGGAATTCTTATCCACACTTAAATAATTTATCTGTTCCATTAAATAAATTTCTCAATGATTATCTCCACATTTTTTCTGTGAATAGAGATTAATTTGCTTTCCTCTATGGGTTTTATTAATTGAAATTTCTTGAAAATGAATTTTTCTCTTTGTATCTAAAAAACCATGAGAATAATGAGAGTAACCACTACATATTTCTATAATTAGAGCATGTCAAATAATTTATTTATATATATCAAATTCTATTATAATCAATGTCTTTCAGAGACATGGTCTTAATCCACTAAAGAATCAATCAATTTTCATTTTAGAGTTAATGATAAAAATAGAAACATACCTTAAAATTATGGTAAAATTTACCTAATATGTACTAATGGATTCATCTTCCATCATGTCTAGTTCTAGGAATTATATCTCTATTTTAGTATAAAATATTTTTGGAAAATATTTATTAAAAAATACATTCTTATACTTTTTCATATTTAATGGAGTGAATTTTTTCCTCTAACATTGTATTCTTGATAAGATTCCACCATTGATCATATTAAGCTTCCAAATGATTCAAAACTGAAAAAACCTTATCATGGTCTGATAATTTGATGTAATACTAGATACCATACTATATCTGGTAAACACTGCATGTCAAAACTATTTCACAATACACACTATATAAGGACTTTATTCATGAATATAATTTAAATTTAAAATTATAAAATTATAGGACTTATATTTTATAATAGGATAAATTATTTGGATTAATCATATAAAATTTAACTTGGGGTGAATTTTTTATTTTTTTTATGAAATACTTGTTTTTTGGTGAATAGTGAAAATTCAGTTTTTATCAAAACTGCAACTTTTAAGACATTATATGAACAAGACCTATAAATTTATAAAACAACTTAATTGATCAAATATGTGTTTTAAGAATAAAATTATATATTTAAAAATACTATTCTGAATTTATAAATCCTATGTTAACATTTTATTAACTTAAGTAATAATTTCCAATAAAAGAAAGTTCTTTAGGTTTCTTTTAATTAAATATTATTTTGGTGAAATATGATTTCCAATTAATTTGGAAGAATTATAATTTTTTATTATAAAGAAATTTATGTTATTAAATTAAAAATCAATGATAATTTTATCCAAAGTATAATTTTTATCCTTAAAAATACAATTTTTCTAAAAAATAGGTTTTATGCATGCTAATATAAAAATTAATCTTTCCCTATAGATATTAATTTTATTTTATAAAATTTAATTTATATTTAGAATTAATAGGTAAAAATAATTAAATAATACATATTTTTTTTAAAATAAATCATTGAGTTTAAAGATTAATTATAATGGTAAAATTAAAATGGTTTTTTTCAAAGAATTAATTTTATTATAGTTATATAAATTTATCTAAATAAATTATATAAATATATTTACAATTATGTCACTAATATTATTTTTAATGACATAAACAATTATATAAACACTCATTCAATTAATAATTTATAGGAAATAATAATAAAAAACACTTAAATCTATAAAAAGAAATTTTTATATAAAAACAGATTTTCTATATTTTATTATTTAATTTAAAAGTTTATTTTCTTTCATTTAGAAATTTAATTATATTAAATTTATCCCAAATTTTGATTCAAAATGTTAAAATTTTGTAAGAGGGATCATCTAATATTTTTATTAATAAAATTATTACCCTGGTTACTTTTTAATTAAGACTGATAAGTGTAAAATGGGTAAATTAAGTATCAGAAATTTTTAATAATTAGTTCACTTAAACCTTATGAAAGACATTTTTAGGTTTTAAAGGCATAAAAACATGTATCATATTCCATTTCTTTACATAATGAATGTAACTCTACTAACACCCATGTGATTCTATCCATACCCCTTTCCTTACTTTAGTTTCTAAGAAAAAAGCACTCATTTTCTCCTATAAAAAGATATCACTCCCACCCATTATCTCATTACACCTGTAGAGACCCATATCTCGATGTACATAGACATTAAATTACTTTTGCGAAATACGTAATACATACCAAAAACAAACACACAAGGACCGTAATAGTTTAGTGTCTTTAGAAAGTCAGAAAAATAATCTTCTAATCATGGTGAAAGATCTTCAATATCTCCCATAAAGATCTTCCCATTTTGTTTTCTTACCTAAAACCTTTATTTATATCCTGGGGAAAAGAAAACATAAAAAGGGTGATCTCAAATGCTCAGTAAGGGTAAACATATAGAACATAAAACAATCCATAAACATTTGAATGCAACAACTTGAACATAAAATCTAAATATCAAAATCTTGAGCAAAGACATAAATCCTAGAAGTACGTAAGGCATATATCATAAAGAAACATCAATCATGATAAAATAGAATGGGAATAAAACATGTAATTATGGAAAACCATTAAGAACATGAAATGATTTCCATAGTATCCAAGGAATTACTTCCAAGACTATCTTAGTGGACAAAGTCCCTTTTTGAATCGAGTTCACTCCTCGTTCCAGTCCTGTATCACTGAACCAGATTAACTTACCGTTCCAGCCATGTCTACATAATGAGATATAAATCTTTACCAAATTAATTTTAGGGATATATAGGTCCCACCCATCTCATAATGAAACCATTCTTATGTGTGCCACAAAAATCATAAATCATACATCATATCATAAACCATGTAATAAAAATTGGATTCTTAAACATCATGAAATCATAACATAATGAATAAAAGGACTTAAAAAAAATAATTCCATCATAACATAGTGAAATTAATGTAAAAATATGGATAGAAACAGAACCCTATATTATCTTATATGGAAAATAATTTCGATAAAACACTTTAAATGAATTCTTGAGGAAAATATCCTTTCTTCTTTAAAATCATTTTCTTCTCACAAAATGCCATAAAATTTTAAAAGAAAATGATTTTGTTGAAAATAATCAAGAAATACTTTAGAGTAATCTTCATGAAAATAAGGCTTCATGAAATCGTAAAAATCCATTAACTCCGTATAAGTTAAAAAAACATTCTTCCCATACTTTTGCCGGAAAAGTCAAAAAGTACCTTATATGGTAAACAAAAGAAATATTCCTTCCATAACACAAAGTAAAAGTCAAATAGGTGTAAAAATGACTTAAAAAATACATGTAAGAATATTAAACACTTTATGAAAAATATTTTTATGGACATGGATGAAAAATATAACCCTAGTAAATACTTTCGTATTAGCAATCTCAGATAAAAATGAGATTGAAAAATTATCCCTTACCTTAGGTCTGATATGCTACGTACATATCCGAACCTCATATATAATGATTTAAATAATTTAATTTACATATTACAGATTCATATTCATTGTTATGATATCATATATGGTTCACTTATGACTTTATATTACCCTTTCTTTTGTAAATTCCATGTTAAAGGAGTGTTTTGGGTAAAATCGTTTTATTTATCATACGTGTTTGGACTTGTTGTTCTTGATATTATTATTACATATATAATGATTTAATTACTCACAGAATGTAAATCATGATTTATATAATATATATATTCAGTATATATATATATAACAGATAGATGAATGAAATGAAATACACCGTTCATAGAGACGGTTGGTCGTACGTACACATGAACGTTGTTTTCCTTTCCTTAATGACTTGAATGAAAGTAAGTAGATGACATATATATATATATAAATCCAGTAGATTTATCATGTCATATATTTTATTATTATTCATTATATATACTTTATAATCATTCTTGAATGTTTAACATGGAGAATGAATCTCATCGCGTCGTGGAGACGGTAGTCCGTACGTACACACGAGCGATGATATCATTCCCATAAGTATTTAATAGAACTGAAGTGGATGATATAATATTTCAAAATAATTATGATGTTATAATAACTATGTATAGTTATTCCTTACACCATTATACCCATCCTATTATGGTGGTGGTGGAAAAACAGATTACACCACGGCGTGTAGACCGTATTCCGTACGTACGCACGTGCGGTGATTTCATTTTCCATAGGATGGATAGAAGGTGAAATGGGGTTATTTAATATTTATAATAACATATCATTATATTATTGATACTGATGTTATTAATTTATACTGAATTAACTATAGAAGAATAAGTTGAAGAAGAAAGAAACTTGAATGAATCGGTAGAAGAGATTACCTCTTCTTCGACGCACCTCTTTTAAGCTTCCTATTAAGGCACTAGAGTTGGTATTTTGAGGAGACGGAAACCTCTATAATGTTTCTAGGTAAGTGTATAATGGAAATGGGCAGGGTTTGGCTGAGTTTGAAGGCTCAAAATTGTGTAAATAGAAGAGTGAGGAGGTTCCCTTTTATAAGGGAGGAGAGGGTACTTTAGGAAAAAGTTAAAATATTATTTTATAATAAAGTCATATTCGGTTTATAATGACCCCAAGTGAATTATTTCGAAGATAAAGTCAGTATGGATCAAAATAATCTCAAACAATAGGTTTTAGACATGTTTAGGTTACCATTTTAACCTTATCATTTAGATTTAACTCTAAGTTAAATAATTTAACTTTTATCGTGTCTTCTTGTTTTATTACACTATATGGTCAATAAACTTACTATAAACTGCCAATAGAACACCAATTTGTTCATTAATGTCAAATATATTATTATATAAGTATTTTTGCCGAACCTTAGATTTTTAGGAATATAATATCAATTAATAATATAATATTTGTTTTAAAAACTATTTTATGTCAATTTTGACACTATTTGGTAATTGATTTTTGTGAAAATCATAACAGCATGATTAGTTCAAAAAAAGTTAATTAAATAAATAATAATATGTCATATTAAGCTAGAAAATTAGTTTAATTCATAAAAAGTTTCAAATTACATTTATATGGGTATTTATAACATCGCTTATGTTAATATTTCATTAATAAGGTAATTACTGCATCATCATTGTGTCATAAATAAATTAATTTATTTACTGTCTAAAAATTATAGATAAAATACCATTATGTATGAAATCGTTTTTTCTTTTTAATTAATATTTATAGTCTAATTTATCTTATGTATAACCTTATATTCATAATGTTTTAGTTATTAAACATTGATTTTAACTTTTTAAACTCTTCTTTGAATTAAATAATAATAATTGTCCTAATCTAATCCAAGTGTACCTAAATGATAATATTATATTCCTATGGTTTTTGGTCGAATTATAACTATCCAATAGAATTAGGACATGTGGTAGGGTAAAAATAATATCATTTTTACCTTTAATTACCCTATTTACTTTTAACCGTGGTAAATAAAAGTAAAAATTTACTATTCACCAAAAATTATTTTTATTTTATTGAACCACATTTTTCTCCTTGATATTAACCGTGTCTCTCAAATTTTCAAAATTCCACTCACAGAAGCAGTAAAATAAAGTTTGATGTAAATTTGCAAAATGCTCCTAGGAGGTAGGTAAAAGACGGTGAAAAGTTCAATAAAATTTTTATATATCTAAAATTATTATAAAATGACTCCAATGAATTATATTTAACTTATATAGGTATTATGTATCAATTTTGACCTAAAAAAAATTTAAACAAATTAAATAATTATTTAAATAAAAAGTCCTTTTTAAATAGTAACCCAGTGTTTCCACTATTCATCAAAAATTGAAAGATTTCAGAAAAATACCAAAACTTCACCCTAGGCTAATTTCGATATTTCGAATCCAAAAACGAAGTCCATTTTGAAAGATAAAATTTATAAAATTTCAAAAAGTGGGTATTACTATTCATAACGGCTAGTTCATAATAATATTATAATAATATCTCGTTTAGTGAAACTCGGTATTGCGTACTACACACACTATCGAAGAAGGCCTCGAATGCGTGTAATGCAAGCCAAGCTAGGACTGCATGTAGTGAAAGCTCTGTTTGGTGTTGCGTATAACATAATAAAAAATTATTTCATTTATACATTAAACAAAATCAATACTTAATGTTGTGTAGAATAATTTCCACCAAACGAACCTGAAATTGTGTGTAACACAAGCCAAGAATAGGGTTGCGTATACTACAAGCTAATACGGTGTTTCATATAGTACAAGATAATCTTGGTGTTGTGTATAATAGAAGACATCAATGAAATTAAAAATAACATATCTCATAAAATCTCAGGGTGTTACATTCTACCCCCCTTAAAATGAATTTCGCCCTCGAAATTCGTCAGGGTTATAAATATTTTCCTACTTGAAAGTTTCATTCATAGAAACCCACATCGTAAAAAGGAATACTAAATTATCATTTTAGAAAGGTGCGTTAGAAACATAATGGATACCCAAAGTAACTCATCACTGGGTTTCCACATAGGAGAATATAGGTGAAAATATGGATATGGAAGAGAAATCTAACCATCATGTTTAGATGAAGAGTGGAAGAGAACATGGCTATGAAAAAGCCAAAAATCCTAAAGCCATAAATTTGTGATGAACTAAGGTACCATATAATTCATCAAATATGAGGGCATAAGGAAAACATTTTTGGTTTTCAAGATCATTTCCCTAATGTTGTAGAATTTTTGAATTAAAATAAATGCGTACTTGATTTTGGTACAATATTACTATTGTTTTTGCCTTGAACAATTTCCACTTCATGTATTAAATAAATGAAGTTTAATTTGTCTTCTGTGAAGTGTTATAAGATCATACGATGGAATGATAGGTCATCCCATCTATTTTTATCACAAAAATATTATCATAAGTTATTTAATATACATAAGTCCATCTATGGTGAGATTAATCGTATATGGTTCCTCAAATGGACTTATACTTCATCTATCATAGTGCTTAATAAAATAAAACTAGTTTCTACTAACCAGGGACATCCTCTAGGCTAGTGGTAGGTGATAAATGCCTGTCTTACTTCGTTTGTGGGTTTGATTCCTACATCCTTGTCTTATATGACGGGTTGTCACCCATTCTGCATGTTTTCCCTTTTCTTAAACTATACTATTATAACATTACAAAAATAATATCAAAAAGTTATATCCTTAAACAATACTATCTGATATCAAACTTAATATATTCCAATCATTCTGCTTACCCAAACTCACAGTATAAGGAAATAGATTGATAGAGAGGTCATCTACTAAGCATGTAAGTACCATTATCTATCACCATATATCATAAGATATGTCTTGTTGGTCACATTACAAACAGTCGAATTCCTTAATAATATATTCCCTTGAAAAATGAATACCCATTGAACCTTAGTGAAAACATTAATGCAGTTAAAAGTTAACTCTTTCCACATACCAAAATCCCAAAAATTCTTTATACTCAAACAATGATATGAGCTCATGAATACTATCAAGCATATTATTTTCTCTTTATCCATTCATTATGTACATATCATCTACTTTCCAAAAATATTTCAATCACTTTTCATGGTTACCTGTACCATATAATTATTGAAAACCACAATAAACCATTACATAGATATTACAATGTTCCACAATACTAAAAATGATATTCCACAACACATAATCATTCCACCACATCATTGTCATACTCAACATTGCTAATAGTGATCGCATGTGACTTCCCTTTCTCCTTTTCTTTAAGAGGTTTTTGATGTCGATCATCATTAACCCTTGGATTAGGGCATTAGATAGCATAATGCCCCATTTCCTTAAAATTGTAGCATTAAAGTGTTGGTGGAGAGTTCTCTGTAATCTTTTCTCTATTCAAATCATTAGTTACCTTTTTACCATTACATCGACACTCAACTGCTCGATGACCTTCTTTTCCACACTTAAAAAATTTTCTAGTACCTTTTAGACAATCTCCACCATGATTCTTTCCAAACATTGATCATAAAGAAACATTAATCTTCTTTTCACCATTGTTCTTAGATTTCTCTTTGAACTCCATCTATCGTTTCTTATCAAAACCATGAGATGGATATATAAAACCAACTTTCAGTTCTACCTTGATATCCTAACTCACAATTTCTTCATAGTTACTGAATTCTCTTATCACTAATGCCCTTCGGAGACTTGGTTTTAAGCCACTGAAAAATCAATCAACTTTACTTTCAGGTTGGATGATAAATCCAGATGCATACCTTGAAAGCCTTGTAAAATTCACTTCGTATATACCAACAGATTCATCATCCTTTTTCTTAAGCTCAGGGAACTCCTTATCCATCTTTGTTCAAAGAATAAGAGGGAAGTACTTATTGAAAAACAAGTTCTTGAACTCTTTCCATTCCATGGATTCAATTTCATCTTGGGGCCTTGTATTCTTAATTAGAGTCCACCACTGGTTTGCTTTACCTTCTAAATGGTAAAAAACTAAAATGAATTTTTAATGTTATGAACAGTGAATTATGGAAAATATCTTTTCAATGGTACTGATCCATTGTTCAGCAATAAGTGGATCAGAAGACCCATTGAAAGAAGGTATATGTTGCCTCATGAAGGAATCAATAGAATATTGTTCCCTTCTCTACTCATTATGAAGTCCAGAATGATTCATAGCTTGTGTAAGTATAACAATAAGATTTTTCACTCCATATCCCATAACTTTGGTTTGTTCAGGAGGACAATCATTGCATCGTCCATTACATTGATCAACACGGTTCTTTTGGGTTCCATCCATCGTCTAAAACCCAAAAATAATAGTGTGAGAGGCAAAATCATGCTAGGAAAACAACATAATAAAGGCGGATTACCTTCAATATCTAACATATTAGGTTTAATTCTAATATCATTTCTGTAATTCTAGGACTATAACCTATACTTATACTTAACCTTAGGGACATCCCTAGACATTCGTTAGAAATATCTCTAGGGATCTCACTAAAGTTTTCGCATCCTAGTTTCCAAAGGGTAACTAAAACTTTCCTCTGATACCAACTGTAGAGACCCATAGATTGACATACATAGACATTACATTACTTTTTTTAATACTTAATACATAACAAAAAACAAACACACAAGGACCGTAATAGTTTAGTGTCTTTGGAAACTAGGAAAAATAATCTTTTAATCATGGTGAAAGATCTTCAACATCTCCCATAAAGATATTCCCCTTTTGTTTTCATACCTAAAACCTTTATTTATATCATGGGGAAAAGAAAACATAAAAAGGGTGAGCTCAAATGCTCAGTAAGGGTAAACATTGAGAACATAAAATAATCCATAAACATTTGAATTCAAAAACTTGAACATAAAATCTAAACATCAAAATCTTGAGCAAAGACATAAATCTTGGAAGTACGTAACGCATATATCATAAAGGAACATAAATCATGATAAAATAGAATGGTAATGAAACATGTAATTGTGTAAAACCATTAATCACATGATATGATTTCCATATTAGCCATGGCATTGATTCCAAGACCATCTTAGTG
Organism: Viscum album; assembly: GCA_963277665.1. Taxonomy (NCBI): domain Eukaryota; kingdom Viridiplantae; phylum Streptophyta; class Magnoliopsida; order Santalales; family Viscaceae; genus Viscum; species Viscum album. The sequence goes on along the minus strand of OY728159.1, from coordinate 492,827,536 downwards.
GACAAAGTCCCTTTCTAAATCGAGTTAAAGTCACGTTCAAGTCCTGTATCACTGAACCCGATTAACTTACCGTTCCCGCCGTGTCTATATCATTAGATATAAATCTTTACCCAATGCATTGGAGGGAGATATAGGTCCCACCCATATCATAAGGAAACCATTCTTATGTGTGCCACAGAAATCATAAATCATACATCATAGCATAACCCATGTAATAAAATTGGGATTCATAAACATCATGCAATCATAACATAATCCATAAAAGGACATCACAAAAATAATTCCATCATAACATAATCAAATTAATGTAAAAATATGGTTAGAAACATAACCCTATATTATCTATGATGGAAAATAATTTTGATAAAACACATGAAATGAATTCTTGAGGAAAATATCTTTTCTTCTTTAAAATCATTTTCTTTTCATAAAATGATACACAATTTTAAAAGAAAAGTATTTTTTTTGAAAATAATCATAAAATATTGTAGAGTAAGCTTCATGAAAATAAGGCGTTATGAAATCATATAAATACATTCACTCTATATAAGTTAAAAAAACATTCTTCTCATACTTTTGTCAGGAAAGTCAACACGTATCTTATATGGTAAACAAAAGAAAGATTCCTTCCATAACACAAAGTAAAAGTCAAAGAGGGGTAAAAATGACTTTAAAAATATATTGAAATATAGTAAAAACTTTATGAAAAACATTTTTATGGACATGGATGATAAATATAACCCCAGTAAATACTTATATATAAGCAATCTCAGATAAAAATGAGATTGAAAAATTATCCCTTACCTTAGGTCTGATATGATTCGTACGTATCCGAAACTCCTGTATAATGATTTAAATAATGTCATTTACTTATTAAAAATTCATATTCATTGTTATGATATCATATATGGTTCACTTATGACTTTATATTACCCGTTCTTTTGTAAATTCCATGTTAAATTAGTGTTTTGGGTAAAATTGTTTTATTTATCATATGTGTTTGGACTTGTTGTTATTGATATTATTATTACTTATATCATGATTTACTTAATTCCAGAATGTAAATAATGATTTATATATTATATATATTTAGTATATATATATATATAATAGATAGATGAATGAAATGAAATACACCGTTCATAGAGACGGTAGGCCGTACGTACGCATGAACGCTATTTTACTTTCCTTATTGACTTGAATGGAAGTAACTAGATGACATATATACATATATAAATAAATATAGTAGCTTTATAATGTAATATATTTTATTATTATTCATTATATATACATTATAATCATTCTTGAATGGTTAACATGGAGAATGAATCTCATCGCGTCATGGAGACGGTAGTCCGTAGGTACGCACGAGCGATGATATCATTCCCATAATTATTGAATAGAATTTAACTGGATGATATAATATCTCAGAATAAGTATGATGTTATTATAACTATATATAGTTATTCTTTACACCATTATACCCATCCATGTAAGGTGGTGGTGGAAAAACAGATTACACCACGGTGTGGAGATGGTATTCTGTACGTACGCACGCGCGGTGATTTCATTTTTTGTAGGATGGATAGAAGGTGAAATGGGGTTGTTTCATATTTATAATAACATATAATTATATTATTAATACTGATGTTATCACATTATAATGAAACAACTATAGAAAAAGAAGTTGAAGAAGAAAGAAACTTGAAAGAATCAGTAGAAGAGATTACCTTTTCTTCGACGCACCTATTTTAAGCTTTCTCTTAAGGCACTAGAGTTGGTCTTTTGAGGAGACCCGAACCTATATGATGTTTATAGGGAAGTTTATAAGGGAAATGGTCAGGGGTTTTCCTTTGTTGAAGGCTCAAAATTGTGTAAAGTGAAGAGGGAGGAGGTGCCCTTTTATAAGGGAGGTGAGGGTCCTTTAGAAAAAACTTAAAATATTATTTTATAATAATGTCATATTCGGTTTATAATGGCCCCAAAGTGACTTATTTAGAATATAAGTGGGGATGGGGACAAATAATCTCAAACAATAGGTTTCTGACATGTTTAGTTTACCATTATAACCTTATCATTTAGATTTAACTCTAAGTTAAATAATTTAACTTTTAACGTGTCTTCTTGTTTTCTTACATTATATGGTTAATAAACTTACTATAAACTACAAATCGAACCCTAATTGGTTCATTAATGTCATATATATTATTATATAATTCTTTTTATGAAACCTTAGATTTTTAGGAATAGAATATTAATTAATAATATAATATTTGTTTTAAAAACTATTTTATGTCAATTTTGACACTATTTGGTAATTGGTTTTTGTGATAATCATAACAGAATTATTAGTTATAAAAAAGTTAATTAAATAAATAATAATAGGCCATATTAACCTAAAAAATTATTTTAATTCATAAAAAGTCTCAAATTACATTTATTTGGTTATTTCTAACATCAATTAAGTTAATATTTCATTAATAAGGTAATTACTCCATCATCATTATGTCATTAATAACTTAAATTATTTAATGTATAAAAATTATAAATAAAATACCATTATGTATGAAATAGTTTTATATTTTAAATGAATATTTATAGTCTAATTTATCTTATGTATAACCCTATATTAAAAATAATTTAGTTATTAAACTTTGATTTTAACTCTTTAAACTCTTATTTGAATTAAATAATAATAAATGTCCTAATCTAATCCATGTGGACCTAAATTATAATATAATATTCCTAATGTTGTTTTTGGTTGAATTATACTTATCAAATATAATTAGTAAATGTGTTCGGGTAAAAATAATATCATTTTTACCTTTAATTACCCTATTTACTTTTAACCATGGTAAATAAAAATATAAAGTTACTATTCACGAAAAATTATTTTTATCTTATTGAACAACATTTGACTACTTGATATTAACCGTGTCTCTTGGATTTTGAAAATTCCACTCACAGAAGTGGTAAAATTATGTTTTATGTAAATTTGCAAAACGCTCATAGGAGGTAGGTAAAAGACAGTGAAAAGTTCAATAAAATTTTTATATATCTAAAATTATTATAAAATGACTCCAATGAATTACATTGAACTTATATAGGTATTATGTATCAATTTTGACCTAAAATAAATTTAAATAAATTAAATAATTATTTAAATAGAAAGCCGGTTTTTAAATAGTAACCCAGTATAAGACCCCAACCTTAAACCTTACTTAATCTTGAGTTATTACAAGATTACACATTGAGGATCTTTTCAGGTTTAGAGTTTTAGAGAATCAGATCATGAAACTTTCATTACATTCCACATTTAAACAAAGTGGTTACATAAAAGACAGTATTCATTCTTCCCATCAATAAAAACATATTTAAAATAAAACATGGATTATTTCTTAACACATCCTTGACACTATCATCAAATCATGTACCCTTCCCTTGACCTGTGAAAAACATTTCAAAAACTTGGGATGAGCATAAAAAGCTCAGTAAGGGATATAAAAATATGGAAAGGAAACATGAGTACATGTATACATAAGAATGAAATCATACTTTACCCATAAAACATAAGCACTTTAACATACCTCATAAAATCATGAATAAATCATAGAAATCATATGACATAAAGGTAACTTGAGGCATTCATAACATTCTTACGTAGGGAGTAACCCTCTTGGTTACGTTTTGGAATACCCATCACAGTATATTCCCTAAATCTCTTCGGAAAAACCTTAACGTTTCACTCCTTCGCGTTACCCAATGCATTGGAGAGCTATATCAGGCTCACCCGCCCTTAGTTTATCATGGAACCACCCATCCTCATAACAATTCCCAAGAACCATAACACAATCTTATCACATAAAACATGAATAAAGGAAACATAACATTTCCACCTTTCAATAACAAGATCTCAATACAACACATTGATATAAATACATTATGAAAACCATTTTCAATACCAAAATAAAATAAAAGTAAAACATGGTATTTATTTTTCTTTTAAAAAGATGGTATGGCTTATAGAGGAAGCCTAAACTCAAATAATGGTCACGGCGGCGGAGAAGTCGTTGTTGCCGCATACGTATGACAAAAAAATTACTTTTTGTCGTTTAATAAACACTTCGTATAAAAAATATTCCTTTTGAATAAACGTAAAATTCAAAGGGGTTTATACACCGTATAAAAGAAGGTTGTGTATAAAACAGAATATGCCTCAATGAAAGGAGATTGAGACGAAGTCCCTTACAAAGACGGTATCCTTGGTTTAAGGATAAATCAATTACATAATTATGTGTGACAAACGAATACACCAAATATAAGTGGATATTAAGTGTAAAATAATCAAAGGTCATTCACACATATTCGAAGGATTACATATTCAATAACTACATGTTGAACCTAATGAAATCGAAATTGGGTTAAGAAGTTCCCTTGACAGCCTAATGGTGTCACATCAAAAAAAGTGTATCTCATCACTTGGACATAAAATTTACATAAATAAGGATATATTAGAACATATCCCAACATAACAATATGTAAATTAAAAGACCCAACAAAAGAAGTTCTTTAAAAAGAGGATGGTGAAAGGTTCCCTTGCCGACATGGGTATCTTTCGAAACATACACCCCGTGAAAGAAGGACAATACAACATTGATGTAAATACTCATAAATGAAAGAATATTAAACAATGAGTAAAATAATGGTCAGTACATACACCACTCAAAGGAAATTGTGGAAAATGTAGCATAAATCTCACAGGAATAAAAGTGTGATGAAAAATCCCTTACGAAAACTCGGCGGCATAACGGCGCCACTTAAAACTTCCAAAAATAGATTGATGAGATCAAATAGGGTATATCATCACATTACAATAAAATGTAAAGCAAGAGGAATATAAAATAACATCCCCCATCATAAAAAAGAGCAGCTTAAATGAAGTGACATAAAGGAGAGTACTTAAAGAGAAAGAGAGAGGTTATATCTCTTACGAAAATTCGGCAGCCTAACGGCGCCACTCAAAACTTCCAAAATGGATTGATGAGAGGAAATAGGTTCTCTCATAATATGAACATAATAAGTACAGTAGGAGTAATATAAAATAACATCCCAATAATAAGAAATATGAGCTTAAAAGGAATGACATAAAAGAGTGTACTTAAAAAGAAAGAGAGGTGTAGGACCCCTTACCTCAAGTCCAACTTGTCTTGCTCGTTTCTTTATATTCCTGAATAATAAAAATTGGTCAATTAATAATTTCCTAAGTAACTCCTTTAGAGATTATTATTCATTTAATATCACATATTATAATGTTATAATAATTGTTTAATAATGTTAGTTCATATCAGACGTTTTTGCCGATGTTTGGTACATGAGTCAAAAATGAACTTTTTTGAAAAAAGATTGCCCATGTAGTTATAAGTAAATAATTTACAGAATAGTATTAATGATTAAAATATCATATATATCCAGTAAATATTCATTTTATACTATTCCATATCATTTGGAGATAAAAAAACGAAAAGCACCGTTCATGGAGACGGTAGGCCGTACGTACGCATGAACGCTACTTTCATTTTTTTGTCATATTAATGGAATTAAAACAAAATGAGAGAGATATATATATGTTATAATTACAGAATTATATCCATAATTTATATGTAATATATTACATATATATCCATTTTATATATGTACTTATAATATTACATAACATTTTGAGATAAGAAATGAAATGTACCGTTCATGGAGACGGTAAGCCGTACGTACGCATGAACGCTACTTCCATTTATATATCATATTTAATGGAATTAAAACATAATGATATATAATAGTATTTTAATTACATTATGGTATCATATATAATATCATTAAATATATCCTTTATACGTACCACATATGGTATTAACGAATCAAATCACTTTGAGGGGGAGGTAGTCCGCACTTCCTTAAATGAAGATATCGCGTTTACCCATAATGGAAACCATAAAGGTACGCCATAAATGAAAAATACAGAAGCTTAAGTAAAACAAAAACATATTAAATATCATATATAAATATAGTGTCATCTTAATGGACACCTTTTAAGGTGTTAGAAGAATGTTGAATAATCATCGTTTCGGGAGGCAGAAATTCGCCATCCACAGAAACAGTATGTTCTTTAACCATTAGATGTAGGTGTGTGTAAGTGTAGCTCTAATACTTCTTATAACAACATCATAGTATATTTAAGATACTGGATTTGTTACAAAATAAATGAATAAAAAGAGTTTATGGGGTTGGAGAAGCAAAATAAAACAAAAGGACACAAGTGAAGACATTACCTTAAAATCGGGTAACTCCCTTTGGTTTGAGCTCAAAGGCTTCCTTGGGAAGACTTCTGCCCAATGTGAGGCTTCAAGGAGTAAGATAGGGAAGTGGAGAGACAAAATGGGCAGGGTTTGACCGAGATAAAGGCTTTGGGATAGTGGGTAAGGAGGTAGAGGTGGGGGCCTTTTATAAGAGGAGAGGAGGGGCACTCTTGTAAAGTTACAAAATGTTACTTTATTTTCAAAAGCGTTTCGGATTTTAAAGGTCCCACACTGATTTATTTCGAGGATAAGGTGATAAGGGTTCGAACTCCACTCATCCAATAGGTTTTGGACATGTGTAGGTCTTAGAAATTACATTATCTTTCCATTTTATTTAAATCGTTAAATAATGAGGTCATCGCTGCATCATCATGATGTCATAAATAATTTAATTTATTTAATGTCTAAAAATTATAAAACAAATACTATGATGTAGGAAATAGCTTTAGATTTCCAATGAATATTTATAGTAAAAAATATGACTTGTATAACCCCATGTAAAAATTGTTTTAGTAAAACATCTCATGTTTGTGTCATTTTTACTTTAACATTAAATAAATAGATATTTATGTCCTTTCCCAACCAATGTGGCTCCATGGGGTCCCAAAGTTGACCCATGGATTGTCTTGGTCGGCCATGACACATAAAATGAGGGTAGGACATGTGTCTAGGTCATTTCATTTTATTAAAACATTATTCTTACCATAAACTACACTAATTACCTCTAATCGCGATTAAAAACTTAATAAGTTACTATTCACCAAAAAATTATTTTTATCCCATTGAACCACATTTTACTTCTTAATGACAACCATGTATGTCGGATTTTTGAAATTCAAAACAAAAAGATTGCAAATTTTCATTTAAACGGAAAAATCAGTTTTTATAAGTACCACTTAGTGGTTTCACTATTCATCAAAAGTTGAAGTTTTTCAGAAAAATCCCAAAAATTCACCCTAAGCTATATTTGATATTCCGAATTCAAGAATGAAGTCTATTTTAAAAAATTAAAAACATATAAGTCACATTAATTAATTTAATAATTAATTCCCACTGTCAGAGCAAATAGCGTGTTTTTATGAAACAATAAGTATCAAAAGATTGACACTAGTTTAAATCTGATTTGAAAGTGAAATTAATTACAACGACCACTATTGGATTTTATGGTAAAAATATATTCTAATTTAACTTTAAAACCAATTCAAAATATAATCTAATAATATAAATAAATTAGATTAAAAAGGGGTTTTGAATTAAAATACAACATTTTACACTTATCATTAAAAGATGAACTTTATCCGAAAGATACCAAAAATTTACACACAGTAAATTTTGATGTCGAAATTCTTAAGAAGAGTTTTATTTGGTCCAATAGAATGTATTAGAGTGAAAAAACTATATTTAATGACGGTTCACCATCAAAAGGCGATAAGTGAACCTTTAGTGAAAACTAGGGCATATACACCTAAAATTGAATTCTTTCCGTATTTTAAGACATTATCTTTTATTGGATAAATGTAAAAACATTTAAAAACATATATAATAATATTTTAGTTATTTATATCCATTCCCGCCAATAAAATGGCTACATGTTAACTACCATTTAAAATAATATTATTTTATTATTAGAGTGCAACGTAAGATTCTCAAGAAACTCGTTGTTGCGTGTTGGGTACGACATCGAGCATAACGTACCCTTTAAAGTCATATTAATATTTTATTCACAAATATGGATAAATATGAAAATATCATATTATTTATTTACCTGGGGTGTAACATTCTTCCCCCCTTTTTGGAATTGCGTTCTCGCAAATTTTAAAATTGAGCTTGGAAACATCCTTGAAAGTCCCACATCAGAACAAGAGTCAGTAAAACAATCACTTTAAAATAAAGAAAGATAAGTACAAAGGTCACCCTAGTTAACCCATAGTAGGATTCCAAGTATGAAAAAATGGACATGGAGGAGAAAACATAGGGTCATGTTCTGATGGTGAGTGATAGAAAACATGTTTAGGAGAAAGTTAACCACAAGAAAATCACAAACTTGTGATGGGTTAAACGGTATTCGATTCCCCAGTAGGAAAATTTAATAGACAAAATTTTTGTCTTAAGTTACTTTTTATTGAGGAATTTATTCATAAGGAAACATAATCACTTATCATGTTGACTTTAAACTTTTACTAGATTCCTTAATCAAACTCATATTTTTTCTAAAAGACGAGTATTTAGGAAGACTTGTTCGCATTAAGAGTACTATAATAAACTTCTATAGAATCACATAATCCACCAAAGAGAACTATATACTTACCATGTCTTTAGACTTTAAACAAAACCAAAACCAAAAAGGTTAGTACAAGATTAGATAATCCAGAAAAGGATAACACTTTATAAAAAAGAAAATCTATTCTTAATCTCCAAAATTTGTCCAACAAAACCCAAAGTTCAACGAGGACCATTCTATAATCAATTTTTCCATAAAATTATTCAATGTAAACCAAACTAAGATTGAAACCCAAATATTTGAGGGATTTAGTCACATATTATTCCATGTTAAATTGTAACATTTATCTCCAAACAACATCAGTTGCTCTTAAAGTCTCGTATTGAAAAGAAATTAACCTAATCACATATCCTCCATGATAGGTTAATCATTTTCATAAATAACCCAAAATCAAATTACTCTTAATTCATAAAATAATATAACTAAAATAAATCAGTCAAACTAACCAGGGACTTCACGTAGTCCAGTGTTAGGCGATAAAAACCAGTCGCACTTTGGTTGTGGGTTCGATTCCCGTAGCTTTGTCCGACGCGACGGGTTTTCACACGGTCTGCGTGTTGTCCTTTTTCCAAAACTATATAATTCTTAAAACATCCCCCAAAACGAGATAAAATCTTCAAAAATGATCATAACATATTTTAACCTCTAGTTTATCTCATTCCTTTCATTTTCCATCATATCATAGAGTAACCCATAATTACCTAAAAAGTAAGGATCATATAAACCCTAATGGTTACCTTAATAATTATTACCTGAATTTCCACATCGAGTTGGCCATCTTGTACATGATGCATTATAGAACTCACCGAGGTTGAAGTGGTTGATCATGACTCCTTGATAGTTGGTTTAGAACAACCATGAGATTCCTCATTGAATCCCCCATCTCATCCAGTCTCTTAATCAGAGAACCACCACAGTTTCCTTCAAACCCATTGTCACTTTGGTGCCTGCTAGATCCAACCATTTACTAAAACCAAAATGGTCAGTGTGAGTATATCAACATAACCATCATGTACTAATGAGGAAAATAAACACTAAGATATACATACTCATTCACTTTATCTAAAACTAGGACTCTTTCTAAAATCCTAACCATTATGGTAATGTCACTTGTGCTTAGAGAATAACCTAACCTCTAAAGTTATCTAAACCGACCTTTGATACCAACTATAAGGCCCCAGCCTTAAACCTAACTTAATCTTGAGTTATTACAAGATTACACATTGAGGATCTTTTCAGGTTTAGAGTTTTAGAGAATTAGATCATGAAACTTGCATTACATTCCACATTTAAACAAAGTGGTTACATAAAAGACAGTATTCATTATTCCCATCAACGGAAACATATTTAAAATAAAACATGGATTCTTTCTTGACACATCATTGACACTATCATCAAATCATGTACCCTTCCCTTGACCTATGAAAAAAATTTCAAAAACTTGGGATGAGCATAAAAATCTCAGTAAGGGATATAAAAACATGGAAAGGAAACATGAGTACATGTATACATAAGAATGAAATCATACTTTACCCATAAGAAATAATCACTTTAACATACCTCATAAAATCATGAATAAATCATAGAAATCATATGACATAAAAGTAACTTGATGCATTCATAACATTCTTACGTAGGGAGTAACCCTCTTGGTTACATTTTGGAATACCCATCACAGTATATTCCCTAAATCTCTTCGGAGAAACCTTAACGTTTCACTCCTTCACGTTACCCAATGCATTGGAGAGCTATATCGGGCTCACCCGCCCTTAGGTTATCACGGAACCACCCGTCTTCATAACAATTCCCAAGAACCATAACATAATCTTATCACATAAAACATGCATAAAGGAAACATAACATTTCCACCTTTCAATAACAAGATATCAATACAAAACATTTATATAAATACATTATGAAAACCATTTTCAATACCAAAATAAAATAAAAGTAAAACATGGTATTTATTTTTCTTTTAAAAAGATGGTATGGCTTGTAGAGGAAGCCGAAACTCAAATAATGGTCACGGCGGCAGAGAAGTTGTCTTTGCCGCATACGTATGACAAAAACATTACCTTTTTTTGTTTAATAAACACTTCGTATAAAAAATATTCCCTTTGAATAAACATAAAATTCAAAGGGGTTTATACACCGTATAAAAGAAGGTTGTGTATAAAACAGAATATGCCTCAATGAAAGGAGATTGAGACGAAGTCCCTTACAAAGACGTTATCCTTGGTTTAAGGATAAATCAATTACATAATTATGTGTGACAAACAAATACACCAAATATAAGTGGATATTAAGTGTAAAATAATCAAAGTTCATTCACACATATTCAAAGGATGACATATTCAATAACTACATGTTGAACCCAAAGAAATTGAAATTGGGTTAAGAAGTTCCCTTGACAGCCTAACGACGTCACATCAAAAAATAGGGTATCTCATCACTTGGACATAAAATTTACATCAATAAGGATATATGATAACATATCCCAACATAAAAATATGTAAATTAAAAGACACAACAAAAGAAGTCTTTTAAAAAGAGGATGGTGAAAGGTTCCCTTCCCGACATGGGTATCTTTCGAAACATACGCCCCGTGAAAGAAGGACAATACAACATTGATGTAAATACTCATAAATGAAATAATATTACACAACGAGTAAAATAATGGTTAGTACATACACCACTCAAAGGAAATTGTGGCAAATGTAGCATAAATCTCACAGGAATAAAAGTGAGATGAAAAATCCCTTACGAAAATTCGGCAGCCTAACAGCGCCACTTAAAACTTCCAAAAATGGATTGATGAGATAAAATAGGGTATCTCATCACATTACAATAAAATTTAAAGAAAGAGGAATATAAAATAACATCCACCATCATAAAAAATAGGAGCTTAAACGAAGTGACATAAAGGAGAGTACTTAAAGAGAAAGAGAGAGGTTAGATCTCTTACGAAAATTCGGCAGCCTAACGGCACCACTCAAAACTTCCAAAATGGATTGATGAGAAGAAATAGGGTCTATCATCATATGAAAATAATACGTACAATATGAGTAATATAAAATAACATCCCAATAATAAGAAATATGAGCTTAAAAGGAATGACATAAAAGAGTGTACTTAAAAAGAAAGAGAGGTGTAGGATCCCTTACCTCAAGTCTAACTTGTCTTGTTCGTTTCTTTATATTCCTGAATAATAAACTTTGGTCAATTAATAATTGCCTAAGTAACTCCTTTAGAGATTATTATTCAGTTCATATCACATATTATAATGTTATAATAATTGTTTAATAATGTTAGTTCATATCAGACGTTTTTGCTGATGTCTGGTACATGAGTCAAAAATGAACTTGTTTGAAAAAAGATTGCCCATGTAGTTATAAGTAAATAATTTCCAGAATAGTATTAATGATTAAAATATCATATATATCCAGTAAATATTCATTTTATACTATTCCATATCATTTGGAGATAAAAAACGAAAAGCACCGTTCATGGAGACCGTAGGCCATACGTACGCATGAACGCTACTTTCATTTTTTGTCATATTAATGGAATTAAAAAAAATGAGAGAGATATATATATGTTATAATTCCAAAATGATATCCATAATTTATATGTAATATATTACATATATATTCATTATATATATGTACTTATAATATTACATAACATTTTGATATAAGAAATGAAATGTACCGTTCATGGAGACGGTAAGCCGTACGTACGCATGAACGCTACTTCCATTTATATTTCATATTTAATGAAATTAAAACATAATGATAGACAATAGTATTTTAATTAAAGTATGGTATCATATATAATATCATTAAATATATCATTTATACGTACCACATATGGTATTAACGAATCAAATCACTTTGAGGGGCGGTAGTCCGCACTTCCTTAAATGAAGATATCGCGTTTACCCATAATGGAAACCATAAAGGTAAGCCATAAATGAAAAATACAGAAGCTTAAGTAAAACATAAACATATTAAATATCATATATAAATATAGTGTCATCTTAATGGCCACCTTTGAAGGTGTTAGAAGAATGTTGAACAATCATCGTTTCGGGAGGCAGAAATTCACCATCCACAGAAACAGTATGTTCTTTAACCATTAGATGTAGGTGTGTGTAAGTTTAGCTCGAATACTTCTTATAACAACATCCTAGTATATTTAATATACTTTATTTGTTACAAAATAAATGAATAAAAAGAGTTTAGGGGGTTGGAGATGCAAAATAAAACATAAGGACACAAGTGAAGACATTACCTTAAAATCGGGTAACTCCCTTTGGTTTGAGCTCAAAGGATTCCTTGGGAAGACTTCTTCCTAATGTGAGGCTTCACAGAGTAATAGAGGGAAGTGTAGAGACAAAATGGGCAGGGGTTGGCTGATCCAAAGGCTTTGGGATAGTGGGTAAAGAGGTAGAGGTGGGGGCCTTTTATAAGAGGAGAGGAGGGGCACTCTTGTAAAGTTACAAAATGTTACTTTATTTTCAAAAGAGTTACAGATTTTAAAGGTCCCACATTGATGTATTTTGAGGATAAGGTGATAAGGGTTCTCAATCCACTCATACAATAGGTTTTGGACATGTGTAGGTCTTAGAAATTACATTATCTTTCCATTTTATTTAAATCGTTAAATAATGAGGTCATCACTGCATCATCATGATGTCATAAATAATATAATTTATTTAATGTCTAAAAATTATAAGAAAAATACTATGATTTTGGAAATCGTTTTCGCTTTCCAATTACTATTTATAGACAAAAATATGACATGTATAACCCCATGTAAAAATTGGTTTAGTAAAACATCTCATGTTTGTGTCATTTTTACTTTAACATTAAATAAAAAGATATTTATGTCATTTCCCAACCAAAGTGGCTCCATGGGGTCCCCAAGTTGACCCATGTATTTTATTGGTCAGACATGACACATAAAATGAGGGTAGGACATGTGTCTTGGTCATTTCATTTTATTAAAACATTATTCTTACCATAAACTACACTAATTACCTCTAATCGCGATTAAAAACTTAATAAGTTACTATTCACCAAAAATTTATTTTTATCCCATTGAACCACATTTTATTTATTAATGAAAACCATGTATGTTGGATTTTTGAAATTCAAAACACAACGATGGAAAAATTTCATTTAAACGGAAAAATCAGTTTTTATAAGTACCACTTAGTGGTTTCACTATTCATCAAAAATTGATGTTTTTCAAAAAAATCCCAAAAATTCACCCTAAGCTATATTTGATATTCCAAATTCAAAAATTAAGTCTATTTTACAAAATTCAAAACATATAAGTCACATTAATTAATTTAATAATTAATTCCCGCTGTCAAAGAAAATAGCGTGTTTTTATGAAACAATAAGTATCAAAAGATTGACACTAGTTTAAATCTGATTTGAAAGTGAAATTAATTCCAACGACCACTATTGGATTTTTTGGTAAAAATATATTCTAATTTCACTTTAAAACCAATTCAAAATATAATCTAATCATATAAATAAATTAGATTAAAAAGGGGTTTTGAATTAAAATACAACATTTTACACTATTCATTAAAAGATGAACTTTATCGGAAAGATACCAAAAATTTACACAAAGTAAATTTTGATGTCGCAATTCTTAAGAAGAGTTTTATTTGGTCCAATAGAATGTATAAGAGTGAAAAAAACTATATTTAATGATGGTTCTCCATCAAAAGGCGATAAGTGAACCTTTAGTGAAAACTGGGGCATATACGCCTAAAATTAAATTCTTTCCATATTTTAAGCCTTTATCTTTTATTGGATAAATGTAAAAACATTTAAAAACATATATAATCATATTTTAGTTATTTCTATCCATTCCCGCCAATACAACGACTACATGTTAACTACCATTTAAAATAATATTATTTTATTATTAGAGTGCAACGTAAGATTCCCAAGAAACTCGTTGTTGCGTGTTGGGTACGCCATCGAGCATAGCGTACCCTTTAAAGTCATATTAATATTTTATTCACAAATATGGATAAATATGAAAATGACATATTATTTATTTACCGGGGGTGTAACACCCAGTGTTTTCACTATTCATCGAAAATTGAAAGTTTTCCGAAAAATACCAAAAATTCACCCTAGGCTAATTTCGATATTACAAATTCAAAAATGAAGTCCATTTTGAAAGATAAAATTTATAAAATTTCAAAAAGTGGGTATTAATATTCATAACGGCTAGTTCATAATAATATTATAAAATATCTCGTTTAGTGAAAATCGGTATTGCGTACTACACACGCTATCGAACAAGGTCTTGATTGCATGTAATGCACGCCAAGTTAGGGCTGCGTGTAGTGAAAGCTCTGTTTGGTGTTGCGTATAACATAATCAAAACTTATTTCATTTATACATTAAAAAAAATCTATACTTAATGTTGCGTAGAATAATTTCCACAAAACGAATATGAAATTGTGTGTAACACGATCCAAGAATAGTGTTGCCTATACTACGAGCTAATACAGTGTTGCGTATAGTACAAGATAATCTTGGTGTAGTGTATAATAGAATACATAAAAGAAATTAAAAATAATATATCTCATAAAATTTCAGGGTGTTACATTCTACCCCCCTTAAAATGAATTTCACCCTCAAAATTCGCCGGGGTTATAAATCGTTTAATACTTGAAAGTTTCATTCATAGAAACCCACATCGTAAAAAGGAATACTAAATCGTCATTTTAAAATGGAGCGTTAGAAATATGATGGATACCCAAAGTAACTCATCACTGGGTTTCCACATAGGAGAATATAGTTGGAAATATGGATATGAAAGAGAAATCTAACCATCATGTTTAGATGAAGAGTGGTAGAGAACATGGCTATGAAAAATCCAACAATCATAAATCCATAAATTTGTGATTAACTAAGGTACCATCTAATTCATCAGATATGAGGGCACTAGGACAACATTTTTGGTTTTTAAGATCATTTTCCTAATGTTGAAGAATCATTGAATTAAAATAAATACATACTTTAATTTCATACAATATTATTATTGTTTGTGCCTTGAACAATTTCCACTTCATCTCTTAAAGAAATGAAGTTGAATTTGTCTTCTGTGAAGTGTTAGCAGATCCGGCGATGGAATGACAGGTCATCCCGTCTGTTTCTATCAAAAAAATATTAGCATAAGTTATTTAGTATACATAAGTCCATCTATGGTGAGATTAATCGTATATGATTCCTAAAATGGACTTACACTTCATCTATCATAGCATTTAATAAAATAAAACTAGTTTCTACTAACCAGGGACTTCCTGTAGGCCAGTGGTAGGCAATAAAGGCCTGTCACACTTCGGTTGTGGGTTCGATTCCCACATCATTGTCCGACACGACAGGTTGTCACCCATTCGACAGGTTGTCCCTGTTCTTAAACTATACTATTCTAACATTCCAAAAATAATATGAAAAAGTTATTGCTTTAAACAATACTATATGATGTCTAACTTAATCTATTCCAATCATTAGGCTTACCAAAACTCATAGTATAAGGAAAAATATTGATTGATAGGTCATCTACCAAGCATGTAAGTACCGTCATTTATCCCCATATATCATAAGATATGTCTTGTTGGTCACATTACAAACATTAAAATGTCTTAATCATGTATTCCTTGAAAAATGAATACCCATTGAACCTTATTGAAAACATGAATACAGTTAAAAGTTATCTCTTTCCATATACCAAAATCCCAAAATTTCTATATACTCAAACCATGATATGAGCTCATGAATACTATCAAACATATTATTTTCTCCTTATCCATTCATTATGCGCATATCATCTACTTTCCAAAAATATTTCAATCACTTTTCATGGTTACCTGTACCATATAATTATCGAAAACCACAATAAACCGTTACATAGATATTCCAATGTTCCACAATACTATAAATGAGATTCCACAACACATAATCATTCCACCACATAATTTTCATACTAAACACTGCTAATAGTGATCGCATGTGAATTCCCTTTGTCCTTTTCCTTAAGAGGTTGTTGATGTCGATCATCATTAACCCTTGGATTAGGGTATTGGTTAGCATAATGCCCCATTTCCTTGCAAAATTAGCATTGAAGTGTTGGTGGAGTGTTCTTTGTAATCTTTTCTCTATTCAAATCATTAGTTACCTTTTTCCCTATTACATCGACACTCAACTGCTCAATGACCTTCTTTTCCACACTTAAACATTTTCTAGTACCTTTTATACAATCTCCACCATGCTTATTTCCACACTTTGAGAATAAAGAAACATTCATCTTCTTTTCACAATTGTTCTAAGATTTCTCCTTGAACTCCATATTTAGTTTCTTGTAAAAACCATGAGATGGTAATGTAACACCAACTTCCAGTTCTACCTTGATAGCACAACACACAATTTCTTCATAGTTACTGAAGTCTCTTATCTCTAATTCCCTTCGTAGACTTGGTTTTAATCCACTGAAGAATCGATCAGCTTTAATTTCAGGTTGGATGATAAATCCAGATGCATACCTTAAAAGCCTTGTAAAATTTGCTTCTTATATACCAATAGATTCATCATCCTTTTTCTTAAGTTCAAGGAACTCCTTCTCCATATTTTCTCAAAATAATACAAGGGAAGTACTTATTGAAAAACAAGTTCTTGAAATTGTTCCATTCCATGGATTTAATTCCATCTTGGGGCTTTGTATTCTTAATTAGAGTCCACCACTGGTCTGCTTCACCTTCTAAATGGTAAAAAACTAAAATGACTTTTTAATATTATGAACAACGAAGTATGGAGAATATCTTTTCAATGGTACATATCCATTTTTCAGTAATAAGTGGATCAGAAGACCCATTGAAAGAAGGTGGACGTTGCCTCATGAAGGACTCAATAGAATATTGTTCCCTTCTCTACTCATGTGGAAGTCTAGAATGATTCATAGCTTGTGTAACTATAGCAATAATATTTTTCACTCCATCTCCCATAAAATTGGTTTGTCCAGGAGGACAATCATTGCATCGTCCATTACATTGATAAACATGGTTCCTTCGGGTTCCATCCATCATCTAAAACCCAAAAATAATAGTGTGAGAGGAAAAATCATGCTAGGAAAGAAACATAATAGGGGGGGGTACCTTCAATATCTAAAATCTTAGGTTTAATTCTAATATCGTTTCTATAATTCTAGGAATATAACCTATACTTACACTTAACTTTAGGGACATCCCTATACATTCATTAGAAATATCTCTAGGGATCTCACTTAATTTTTCACATCCTAGTATCCAAAGTGTATCTAAACCTTTCCTCTGATACCAACTGTAGAGACCCATAACTTGATGTACATAGACATTACATTAATTTTGCGTAATACTTAATATATAACAAAAACAAACACACATGGACCGTAATAGTTTAGTGTCTTTGGAAACTAGGAAAAGTAATCTCCTAATCATGGTGAAAGATCATCATATCTCCCATAAATATCTTCCCATTTTTTTATTACCTAAAAACACTCTTTATATCCTGGGTAAAAGAAATCATAAAAAGTGTGAGCTCAAATTCTCAAAAAGGGTAAACATTTAGAACATAAAACAATCCATAAACATTTTAATGCACAAACTTGAACATAAAATATAAACATCAAAATCTTGAGAAAAGACATAAATCTTGGAAGTACGTAAGACATATATCATAAATGAAAATCAATCATGATAAACTAGAATTGGAATAAAACATGTAATTATGGAAAACCATTAAGAACATGATATGATTTCTATAGTAGCCATGGAATTGCTTCCAAGACCATATTAGTGGACAAAGTTCCTTTCTGAATCGAGTTCACTTCTCATTCTAGTCATGTATCACTGAACCCGATTAACTTACCATTCCAACCATGTCTATCACATAAGATATAAATATTTACCCAATGCATTAGAGGGATATATACGTCCCGCCCATCTCATAATGAAACCATTCTTTTGTGTGCCACAAAAATCATAAATCATACATTATAGCATAACCCATGTAATAAAATTGGAATTCTTAAACATCATGAAATCATAACATAATCCACAAAAGGACTTCACAAAAGTAATTCCATTGTAACATAATAAAATTAATGTAAAAATAGGGATAGAAACAAAACCCTATATTATCTTAGATGGAAAATAATTTTGATAAAACACTTTAAATGAATTCTTGAGGAAAATATCCTTTCTTCTTTAAAATCATTTTATTTTCACAAAATGCCATGAAATTTTAAAAGAAAATGATTTTATTTAAAATAATAATGAAATATTATAGAGTAAGCTTCATGAAAATAAGGCGTTATGAAATCATAAAAATCCATTCACGCCGTATAAGTTAAAAAAAATTCTTCTCGTACTTTTGCCGGGAAAGTAAAAAAGTACCTTATATGGTAAACAAAAGTAAGATTCCTTACATAACACAAAGTAAAAGTCAAAGAGGGGTAAACATGACTTTAAACATACATGGAAGAATATTAAACACTTTATTAAAAACATTTTTATAGACATGGATGAAAAATATAACCCCAGTAAATTTTTACGTATAAGCAATCTCAGCTAAAAATGAGATTGAAAAATTATCCCTTACCTTAGGTCTGATATGCTTCGTACGTATACGAAACTCCTGTATAATGATTTAAATAATGTAATTTACTTATTAAATATTCATATTAATTGTTATTATATCATATATGGTTCACTTAAGACTTTATATTACCCGTTCTTTTGTAAATTCCTTGTTAAAGCAGCGTTTTGGGTAAAATCATTTCATTTATCATACATGTTTGGACTTATTGTTATTGATATTGTTATTAATTATATCATGATTAACATAATTAAAGAATATAAATACTGATTTATATATTATATATATTCAGTATATATATATATATAATATAGCTGAGTGAAATGAAATACACCGTTCATAGAGACGGTAGGTCGTACGTACGCATGAACGCTGTTTTCCTTTCCTTATTGACTTGAATGGAAGTAAGTAGATGATATATATATATATATATGTATATATACATAAATCTAATAGCTTTATCATTTCATATATTTCATTATTATTCATTATATATACTTTATAATCATTCTTGAATAGTTAACATGGAAAATGAATCTCATCGCGTCGTGGAGACGGTAGTCCGTAGGTACGCACGAGCGATGATATCATTCCCATAATTATTGAATAGAATTGTACTGGATGATATAATATCTCAGAATAAGTATGATGTTATAATAACTATATATAGTTATTCTTTACACCATTATACCCATCCAAGTAAGGTGGTGGTGGAAAAAGAGATTACACCACTGCGTGGTGACGATATTCTGTACATACGCATGCGCGGTGATTTCTTTTTCCGTAGGATGGATAGAAGCTGAAATGGGGTTTTTTCATATTTATAAAAACATATCAGAATATTAGTGATACTGATGTTATTACATTATAATGAAACAACTAAAGAAAACGAAGTTGAAGAAGAAAGATATTTGAAAGAATCGGTAGAAGAGATTACCTCTTCTTCGATGCACCTCTTTTAAGATTCATCTTAAGGCACTAGGGTTGGTCTTTAAGGAGACCAGAACATCTATAATGTTTCTAGGGAAGTTGATAAGGGAAATGGTCAGGGTTTGGCCGATCCTGAAGGTTCAAAATTGTGTAAAGAGAATAGGGAGGAGGTTCCCTTTTAGAAGGGAGGAGAGGGAACTTTAGAAAAAACTTAAAATATTATTTTATAATAAAGTAATATTCTGTTTATAATGGCCCCAAAGTGACTTATTTAGGATATAAAGTGGGGATGGGTCTACATACTCTCAACCAATAGGTTTTTGACTTGTTTAGGTTACCATTTTAACATTATCATTTAGATTTAACTCTAAGTTAAATAATTTAACTTTTAACGTGTCTTTTTGTTTTCTTACACTATATGGTTAATAAAATTACTATAAACTGAAAATAGAACCCCAATTGGTTCATTAATTTCATATATAATATTATATAAGTCTTTTGGATGGACATCATATTTTTAGGAATAGAATATCAATTAATAATATAATATTTGTTTTAAAAACTATTTTATGTCAATTTTGACACTATTTCGTAATTGATTTTTGTGAAAATCATAACAACATTATTAGTTAGAAAAAAGTTAAATAAATAAATAAAAATATTCATATTAACCTATAAAATTAATGTAATTCATAAAAAGTCTTAAATTACATTTATTTGGTTATTTATAACATCAATTATGTTAACATTTCATTAATAAGGTAATTACTGCATCATCATTGTGTCATACATAAATTAAATTATTTAATGTCTAAAAATTATAAATAAACTACCATTATGTAGGAAATAGTTTAATCTTTTTAATGAATATTAATAGTCAAATTTATCTTATGTATATCCCTATATTAAAAATGTTTTAGTTATTAAACTTTGATTTTAACTCTTTAAACTCTTCTTTGAATTAAATAATAATAAAAGTCCTAATCTAATCCAAGTGGACCTAAATGATAATATTATATTCCTTAGGTTGTTTTTGGTCGAATTATATTTATCAAATATAATTAGGAAATGTGTTAGGGTAAAAAAAAATCATTTTTACCTTTAATTACCCTATTTACTTTTAACCGTGGTAAATAAAAATATAAAGTTACTATTCACCAAAAATTATTTTTATCTTATTGAACCACATTTTACTCCTTGATATTAACAGTGTCTCTCTGATTTTTGAAATTCCACTCATAGAAGCGGTAAAATTATGTTTTATGTAAATTTGCAAAAAACTCCTAGGAGGTATGTAAAAGACGGTAAAAAGTTCAATAAAATTTTTATAAATCTAAAATTATTATAAAATGAATCCAATTAATTACATTGAACTTATATAGGTATTATGTATCAATTTTGACCAAAAATAAATTTAAATAAATTAAATAATTATTTAAATAAAATAGTTTGTTTTTAAATAGTAACGCAGTGTTTTCACTATTCATCAAAAATTGAAAGTTTTCAGAAAAATACCAAAAATTCACCCTAGGCTAATTTTGATATTCCGAATCCAAAACTGAAGTCCATTTTGAAATATTAAATTTATAAAATTTAAAAAAGTGGGTATTACTATTCATAACAGCTAGTTCATAATAATATTATAATAATATCCCGTTTAGTGAAACTCGGTATTGCGTACTACACACGCTATCAAAGAATTTCTTGATTGCGTGTAATGCAAGCAAAGTCAGGGCTGCATGGAGTGAAATCTCCGTTTTTTGTTGCTTATAACATAATCAACGCTTATTTCATTTATACATTAAACAAAATCTATACTCAATGTTGCCTAGAATAATTTTCATAAAACGAACTTGAAATTGTGTGCAACACGAGCAAAGAATAGTGTTGAGTATACTACAAGATAATACGGTGTTGCGTACAGTACAAGCTAATCTTGGTGTAATGTATAATAGAAGAAATCAAAGAAATCAAAAATAATATATCTCATAAAATCTCGGGGTGTTACACCACTCAACCCTAAAGTAATTGTTCAGGAATTCCTCTTCCCCATCCCTCTATAAATCCCTCCCAAGGAGCTGTTATAGTTATAAGGATTCCTCCCAAGCATAATTGAAACTAGTTTTCTATAATATTATTTTCACATATTTCCTTGATTTTCTTTGCATGGTATTATCTATCATTTGATATGTTGTTAATGAGAGACTAATTATCCCCTCCCATTATAACCTTTTCCCTATGTAGTTATTATGCTAACATAAGGGTTATCATTCCACCCCTTTCATTTTCAATTACAAACCTTGATTGTAATGTCATCAATATTGTAATTATATGGTATTATAACCCATTTGATATATTAAAATTGATATTTACTCACATAAAATACTTTTCCTAAGACATCATAATGCCGAAAATCCAAAATTTTAGGAAATAAAAGAGTGTATTCTTTTCCTTGAAATGAAATCAATGTATGTATATTAGAAAGTAGATGCAACTATGACAAAGATACACCTAGGGGTACTCACTCTAAAAGAGACTGATTGAGTTTCAACTGAATCTTTACTTTGGTGCTTGATGAGTGCACCTCAGACTAAAAACCTGGCTGTAATCTCCAAAGGATATGATTTAGATATTTCATATACTCTTTATTAACCATAATGAATGATTTTTCTACCATTACTATGGTTTCCTACGAATGAAAATTATTTAATTAAATTAATATATTCTTTTGATATACCAACACTTTGAAATCAATATTTGTTAATACCTTATATTTATTTCCTTGAAAAGGGTACTTCCTTTTATATTGAGAATACCACATAGTTTTGTTATTGATTATATATTGTTTAACCATCCTCTTTATTTATTTGGAAGAATTTTATATCATTTTTCCAATAAAAGATATGATCTATCACCACCTTTATCTTTCCTATCCACCCCCATGCACTAGAATAACTATTCTTCCAATGTCATTTCTTTTTAAATAACCCATTTTTCATTTCATTGATTGAAGGGTGTTCACAATGATTATCTACATTGATTATTTTGGGAAATTATTTACACAATAATATACCTTTTTCTTTATATGGTGTTAGTTCCAGGATGATTATATAGAATGCTATTCCATTTACTGATTGGGAAACTATTTAAAATTAATATATTTTTTATTTTGCTAGTGATGTTTATTAATTACTGAGGAAATTTAATTATGTATTTCTTAACCATCCACCTTATTTCTTTGGATGATTTATGATCATGATATCACTTTTATCGACACAAGAAAAGTATTAGCATTCCATATACTGTTATTCGAATAGAGATAACTATTGGAAAAGTTAATTATCCATTTTTTATTAATTTTTTAATATGATGAGTGCATTGGAATTACTTAGTGAATGATAGAGCCTAGTTATGGATATCTCCTCCATGCACAGGTACATATCATGAGACAAACTAGCTTGGGTATTGGAATGTTCATTACTCATTTATATATTATGTCTTGGAGAAAGGAATTGATGCTATGTTTATAAGGTTTGATATTATTCATTCCATCAGTATGAGATCAATAATTATTATCCATGTTTTTTTAATTTACTGGATATAGTATGCCCTCATTTTAATTTTATTATTTCATTGCATTGATCATCAATTTAATTCATTCAAAAGTATTTATGTCATTCTTATGTTATGACAGCTTTTGCAATATGTTACCCCTTACTGAGCATCTTAGCACAGTCTTATTTTATTTTCCTTTCCCAAGAAACCTATAAGATAACTATGTATAATTTTTAGGTATCTAGTAGATGGGATAATACTGTTATCATGGAGTTTTTATGCTGTAGTTTATGTTCTCGAGTGAAATATGAAAAATATGTATGTATCTAGTGTTCCATAACCATTAATCTATTATATCATATGGTAAATCTAGTAATCTATACCAATAATGTAATATAACTGCCGAAACTGGTTTTTGGGAGACTTATTTGTTCATAGTTGGTATTAGTGGATGTTTTTTAGAAACCTTTTGGACTATATTTAGAGGAATATAGTTAGATATCACAATTATTATGGGGAAAAATTAATATTTTAAGTAATTTTTTCTTAGAAACCTAATAGAAAAATGTATTTTACAATCCAATTTCATATACTAATTACACCATTGTTTAGAGATAGAAACTAACAGAAAGAAATATAACAGTGTCAACAACCATATCCACTATAGGGATGTTATTATTGAGGTATTCAATGATTATCACTCCCCAACCATGTTTTTAATTTTATTTTATTCTTTTCTTGGAATTAGTTATTTTGGTTGAGTTTTAGGTTGTGTCCCCAATGATAATTATTGAGTCTTGGAGATGTTGGGTGAGTTTTGACCCTATATAGGGTTTGTGTGAATGGTTTTGGGGGTTAACTATGCATCTTATTATGGATGATGGTATTTCTAGTTCAATTTCTTCTTCCATAGTTTTCCTAGTGTGATCTTAGATTCGTTTTGGGCAAACTGTGTGGGGCCATGGAGAAACTGTGCAGCTACTTTGTGGTGTCAGGGACAAGGAGCACGACTTGTGCCCAATTAGGAGAAAACACGAGGCAAGTGTCTGGGGGTGGATTTTCAATTTTGTAGATCCATTTTTCAATGTTTGCACAAAATTTTAAAAAACATTCAGGATTCATCCTTCTTCTAGAGGGTGTGAAAAACTGGATTATGGTTTTGAAAAACATGCGGCCAAACTGTATGACATGTCTAGTTTTTCTAAGACTTGAAATTCCCATATCTCACCACTTATTTGTAACCCAAAATTGGGTTCCTCATCCATTTATTGAAATATGAATCCCAGGGATATCCAACAAACCCTCATCCATTACTCTTCTCCCACTATTGAATCCCTTTAAGGTTCTTATAGAGGTTTATCTTAGTTTTTGTCCAATTTTATCCCACTCTTCTCTTTATTTCTTGAGTTATTGGCTTATATTGGTAGGGTTTCATTATTTTAGAACCCTAAGGGTTAGGGTTAATTCTCTAGTTGTGTTTTATTGATTTTAGGGTGTGAGGATCATCCCTTTGGCTTAGCTCTTTCTTCCGCAAAGGTTTCCTTGCATGTGCACATCATTGAGGTAGGTGTTTCCATCCATTTTCTTTACAACACATTCCTTCATTACATTATCTTTTCATAAATGATTTTAAAATATGATATTATTGTTTTTCATATGTTAGTGAAATTATTTTATCCTTTAGATTGTTTAAATTTGACAAAAATGGGTTTTCAAAGGGTTTACATTATCATGCCTATGCCTATATACCTATAATGTGTTTGATAAAACAAAAATTGGCCAGTAAAGATGAAATTGGGTGCTTAAAAGTGTGTTTGGCCTTGGTCAAGTTTTGGTAATTTAGTTTTATTATTATTTGATATTTGAATATTACTGTGATGCTTTGGTGTGGTTTATCACTTATGTGTTAGATGCATATTTGGTGGTAAAGTTGGTAGTGGATTCCTTTGATTAGTTTTTGGTTACCTCTATGGTTTTATAAGGACATTCCATTGGATGTGGTAATATCCATAGGTTCATGGGGAGAACCTATGGATATGTACACAAATGAATATGGTCTATCATAAATAAAATCCATATTTCCATAATTATTTCCCTCTTCCCTCTTCTCTTCTCTATCCCTCCTCTTCTCCCAATGGTTATTCCAAAACTCCAATAGTTTTTAAATGGGTTTCTTGGATCCCAAATGATTTCAATGTTCTTTTAAAATTAGGTTTCTAGTTATTAGACCATTTGGTACCTTTAAGAATATTTGGTAATCCCATGAATAAAAAGGATCATTTGGAATCTTGAATTGTGGTTTGGTTCCTAAATGAGATAAAGGCTCATTTGGAACCATTAGAGTATGTTCCATGTTTTTAATATCTTTTTGAAATGGTTTAGAAATGGAATTGGATTTGTAAATTTAAAAGGCTCGGTTGTCACTTATGCATGACTTGATGTGTGATGGGAACCTCTATGGTAGAATCTCCAAGGATAAGGTCATCTCATATGTATCTTCAGTGTTTGGGATAAGTAAGAATCGTGGATGTGGGATTTTAGTTAAGCCACACATGTGAGGACCTACCCACTCACCATGTACTACTATCATGGGATTTCTGGGTGTCATATATAGGGTCAAGTGATGGTTTTTTATCAACCGTAATTAAACAAGTTGTTACCCCTAGATTTGCTGAGAGTCCAGGTGGGATGTTCCACTAGATTGGCTAGTTTAGGGTATCCATTTGGTTGATTGATATTGAGCAGCACCATACATTAGCTGGTGTGTCCAAAACAATTACGTACAAGGATTGATTCTAGATATGTTTAGTAAATTCTTAGGATTATTTATTTATATGTTCTATTTTATTTTATAAAACTTATTTATTATCCCTATTAGGGGTTTCCTGGTTTTTTTCCTTCACTTTTAGTATATCCCATTTTTTATCTAGTGTGGGATATTTTTTGGGTTTTGGTTTTGCGAACTTGTTTTTTAAATGGAAATATTTTTAATAAAATTAAAGTGTCATGTAGTTTATAACTTTGGTTTTATTTGGAAATATGTATTTGGATTTGAAATAATAAAACACTATTTTATATATGTAATTCAAACTAGTGTTTGTAGACTATTTCAGAAAAGAAAATTCATGGAATATGTGGTTCTTACCTTCTAGGTTATTTATGCTCACACCCTATAGCGCCACTCGACAATTGTAGACCTAATATATTTTGTAGGTTATAGTTTTAGGTTTTATTATTCATTTGGAACATGTTTTTATTGTGGTTGGGGTGACCAATAGGTTATGTGGAGATCATGTCATCCCATGTTAGTTTTAGTTTCTCTTGTAGTTTCTATTTGGTTTAGTTATAGTTGTATTTGGATTTGGTTTTGTATTCATTGATGCTAATTATTTATTTGTTCATGTTGCATTCTCTACTTTTTGTATTTAATACTATTTTTTGGCCTAAATAATTCCGATGGTGATATCCTCGATGGCCAACACTAGTCACTAGCCAAGGAGGATCGAGAACGCCTCCCATGATTTGTCTCGGGCTGGGTCGAGTGTCAGTTCAGATGGAAGCCCGACATGGTTCCTAAAAAATGGTATCAAAGTAGACCTTTTTTATTTGGGGAATTTTATAGTTCGATATTACGACTGTTAGAAATTGATAGGTAGGTATGGAAATAGCATCATATAATCATTCTCATTCTGAATCTTAAGTTACCGGGGTTAGTCTATGTTTTGAGTCTTTTGTTTGGTTTGTGTGGGTGGGGAATGAAAATGGAAGCGAGATTCTATTTTACGATGATATTACATGGATTTGTGACCCATGTGAAGTCAAAAATCATAGTTTAAGGTATTTATAGTTCTTGGTGATTTCTCGGGGAAGGGTACACTAAACTATGTGGATTGTGTTTTCATCGCCCTTAGTTTCCAATTCTGGGAGTTCGGTGTGAGTTATGTTTTGTCCTGGTTTTTTCCAATCTAAGTTGGTTTAAAAAATGGAAAAAATAGTTTTTGGTGAAAATAGTTTTCATAAGGAAAATGATTTTAGTGTTTTTTTGTTCAAAAAGTGGGATTTGGTGTGTAAATTTAAATTTTAGAGTGAGTAGGGTAATTTGAGAATTGTATTTAAATTAAAATGGTTCATTTTGAAAGATTATTAAGGTTTTTATTTGTGATATTTCATTTTTGAGCATCGTATTTTAGTTTGGTATGTATTTATGGATGATTTTTGTGGTTTGTTTTTGTTTATTTACGCTCTATTTATTTTTTTTGTATAGAGTATTATTCCCAAAAAAGTCCTAGAGATTTCCATCGATTTTTATCGAGTTGTTATCCCATCCCAGTCCCCTAGTGGAGTGAAAAGATCAATCTATTATTAGTTTTTTCCAATTTTCTAGGGTGATATAGGTTTTTTATAGGACGAAGAGTGCCTTGAGTAAGTAAGAAGTGTTTTTAGGTCATTGGGAACTCCTTGAAACATGAGAGTGTATATTGTTTTCGGTTTATTTTAATGTATATGTTTGGATCAGTGGAACATAATCTCTCCAACATCGTTACAAATTGGGATCTATTGGGAAATGTTTAAGACCAATTTTATATGATGTTTCATACCTAAGGAGGTAAAGACAATTGATTTTATAGAGCTATTGGGTGTTAAATAAGGTTAATAGATAGTGATGGCCTATACTAATCATTTTTAAAATATGGTCTATGTTTCTCTAGATATAGCCTCAGAGGGCCAACTTATAGCTCATAACCTTTTACATGGTCTTCATATAGAGATCGAGGAGAAGGTTCTATCATCTTATGAAGTTATATTCAAGGATTTGGTTGAAGAATATTTTATAGATTATTTGGTTTCTTGGGTAAAATCAGTGGTAGTTGGCTCTCATGAAGGTTCCCCATATGGTGATAGGTTTATGCTAAATAAAAGTGTTCCTAAGGTTTATTCTTTTTTAGGTTCCAACTTCATATTCTTAGGATAATTTATTTTATTTACTTCTAGTGTAGTTGGATTTTTCATTCAAAGCCATCTAGACGCACTCCTATAAAGGATTTTCATTGTTGTGAATGTTTGGATAATTTGGATAAATTTTGAAATAGGAGCTTCCATAAGAGGATGTTTTGATTATGGGATTTTATATCCTATATTTGGGGAAGAAGATTCTTCAATAAATCATGTCTCCAACCATAGTCTCTAGAGTGAAGCTCTTTACAGAGTCAAGAATCATGTGGTGTGGCGAAGATAATGGTCAACCTCTATCTCAAATGTCCGAGTGGGAGAATTTTATGTTTCCCTTATTGGAGTCTCCTTTCCATTGACTGTTTCTCATGTTGTAAAAAGATTAGTGGATACATTATCTTTTAATTATAATGGTTGTTTCATTTTTTGGAGGTGATTATTTAATTAGTTTCTCTTGAGTATGCTTATCCTTTTTTAGGGTTGGTTTTGTTTTCTAGCTTTGTTTTCTTTGTAGGTGCTTGAGTCTTGTAGAATTTTGAAATTATGGTTGGATTCATCATTTGTTTAGGGCATCTTCTGCGATTTTCGCCTACTGTTTTGGGATTTGAGTTTGTCTCGGGTGTTCCCACATTAGTATGGCCCATATGGGTGATGTGGTTTTGATGAGTATTAGCATGTTTATTACGGTGTAAAGAACCATATCTTTTTTTATTATCTATGGATCATTTTTTTGTGGTTTTATTTATATATATTTGGGTATTATTTTTGGAGTAAAATATCACACCTTGGACCATTATTTCATTTTATCTCACCTCGTTTTGAGCTTTATCATTGTTCTTCATTTGACTTGGTGAATTTATGGGGGAAGAGAAAATTTGTGGAGGGGATAATTAACACACCATACCACAATTTTTCTTTTCTTTTATTATTTTATCAGTTTTGGTTATTTTGGATAAGGTTTGGCTCATGTTCCTTGTGATAATTTTTGTTTTTTAGAGATTTTGGGTAAGTTTTAACCCTATACATGGTTTATGTGAATGGTTTGGGGGTAAAACATATGGATTGTTATAGATGAGGGTGTTTCAAGTTCATTTTATTCTTGTGAAGTATTCCTAAAATGGTTCAAGATTGTTTTGGGAAAAATTAGTAAGGTCCAAGGAGAAATTGTGCAATTTTTTTGTGATGTTAGGGAAAAGGTGCATGGATTGCACATGGTTTGGAGAAACTGTGCAGCAAGCATACGAGGAGGTTCTAAAATTTGACTGAGTCATTTTTCATGGTTGGCACATAGTTTTTTAAACCGTACAACCAAACTATGTGTTTGATTTCCCTCCTTAAGAGGATGAGAACTATTGACGCATGATTTGTAAAACAATGCGGCCAAACAATGCATCATATCCAGTCTCATAAAAATTTGAAACTCCCATATTTCCCCTCTCATATTTTAACCCTAAACTAGGTCCTCCTACATTATTCATCCTAGGCACACCATGGGTTTCTTAAGACCCTCCATTTCTCTTTTTTCAGTATTAAATCCCTTTAAGTTTCCTAAGGTAAGTTTCTCTTAGTTCTTGGCCAATTTTATCCCCTTCTTCACCTTCTCCATTGAGTTCTTTGTTTCTCTTGGTGGGGTTTCCTCTTGTCCAATCTATAAAACATAGGGTTAATATATGGTTGTGTTTCTTTGATGTTTGGGTTTTTAGATCATTCCATGACCTTATTTCTTACTTCATCGATGGTTTCATTTCATACACACATCATTGCGCCATGTTTTTTTATCCATTACCTTCTTGTAA
The DNA here is from genome assembly GCA_963277665.1 of Viscum album. Classification (NCBI taxonomy): domain Eukaryota; kingdom Viridiplantae; phylum Streptophyta; class Magnoliopsida; order Santalales; family Viscaceae; genus Viscum; species Viscum album. The sequence goes on along the minus strand of OY728159.1, from coordinate 492,797,007 downwards.
TGTTCCTTTGATGCTTTATCTTTCCCTAAATTCTTCTAAAATATGATATTCTTGTTTGTGATATTTTAGTGTAAATTTTGTAGTATTTCCACGGTGGAAATTTGAAGAAAATGGGTTTTCAAAGGGTTTTATTTAGTTTGAATACGCCTTTATTCCTATAAAGTGTTTTATAAAATTAAATTTGGAATTTAAATATGAAATTGGGTGTTTTGGAGCGTGTTTGGACTTTCAGATGTTTTAGTAATTTATTTTTCTTATGATTCGGGCTTTTTATGTGATTGTGATGCATCAGTGTGGTTTATTACTTATATGTGAGATGTGTATTTGGTGGTAAAGTTGGTAGTGTATTCTTTTTATTGGTCTTTGGGTACCTTTATGGTTAGCTAAGGATATTCTATTGGATTTGAGAATATCTACAGGATCATGGGGGTGAACCTATGGATATGAACAAAAAGTTGGATGGTATTTCATGAAGAAAATCCGGATTTTCAAAATTCATTATCTCTTCCCTCTTCTCTTATCTATCCCTCCTCTTCTCCAAATGGTCATTCTAAAAATCCAATAGTTTTTTAATTTTTTTCTTGGTTCCAAAATGATTTCAATATTTTTTTCAAATGTTGTTTTAGATTTTTTCCCATTTTCTACCTTGGATAATGTTTGGTAAACCTATGACAAAAAGGGAATGTTTGGAATCTTGAAGTGTGGTTTTGTTCATAAATGATATGAAGGCCTATTTGGAACCTTTCAGGAATGTTCCATGTTTTGAATAAGTTTTGGAAATTGTTTGGAAATGGAGTTGTATTTGAAAATGTTAAAGTCATTGTTGGAATCGTGATATGTTTAGAAAGTTGGTTTTAAAGTTAACTGATGTGTGGGCCCAGTTGTAACATGTGAATTACTTGATGTGTGATGGGAAAATCTATGGTGAAATATTCTTGGAGAGGGACTTCACTAAGATGATGTCAATGTTTGGGATTGGAAATCACGGTGGATGTGGATTTTTAGTTGATCCATGCATGTAAGGAACTCCCCACTCAGCACATACTACTATCATAGGATTCTTGGTCCTCATCTAGAGGGTTGAGTGATATATTCTTATCAAACCTGTTTAGAAGGGTTGGTAAGCCCTATATTTATTGAGAGGATAGGTGGGATATGCCACAAGATTAGTTAGTTTATAGAATCTAGTGGGTTTTTGACTATAGAGATGTACCATACACCGAAAGGTGAGTCCAAACTGAGTATGTCCAATGATTTCTTCTACATGTGTTTAGTGAATTCCCATGATTATCTACCTGGATGTTCTGTTTGATTTTTTGGAAATTTTTATTATCAAAATTGGGTTTTCCTTATTGTTCTATTTATTTCAATTTCAGTATATCCCCTTTTTATTTTATAGTGTGGGTGCTAGTTTGGGTTTTGGTTTTGTGAACTAGCTTTTGAAATGGAATGATGTTTTACAATGGAAAATGGTGTTCTATTTTTAAAGGTGTTTTTTATAGGGATGTGTTTGGATTTGAAATGATAAAACCTTATATTATATATGTAATTAATACTAGTGTTTTCTCACTATTTCAGGGAGGTAAATTTATGGAATCTATGGCACTTACCTACTGGGATGTTTATGCTCACACTATACTTTGGCCACTCGATGTCAATAGACTTGAAAAGTTTTTCAGTTTTTGGTTTCTAGTTTGGTTATGCCTTTGGAGAAGGTTGGTATTTTGTGGTTGGACATGACCAAGAGTTAACGTGGAGATCATTTCATCCTGGGTTAGTTTTATTTTTTATTATAGGGTCTATTTTGTTTTGTTGTAGTTTTATTTAGATCTTTCTTTGTATTTATTGATTATCAATCTTTATTAGTTCATGCTGTGTACATTACTTTGGGTATTTGAACTTATTTTTTTGTGCTAAATCATTACAATTTTGATATCCTTGATTCCTATCCCTAGTAACCATCCCAGGATGATCAAGAACACCTCTCTGACATTGTCTTGGGTCAGGTCGGGTGTTGGGTATAATTCCAACTCAAGCTCATTCCTGATAATGAGGTTATAGTTTGAGTTGATCAAATAAAAACCATATTAGTGAAGATGACCCAGGTTATGAAAAATAACCTTTAACACATAGAGAAACCTAGCGATCCATAAGGTGGAATAACTTTTTATGACCACTTCATGCAATAATATCCTTCACCATTCAATGGGACTACTAATCCCTTGGAATCTTAGCAATGTATCAAGACCCTTGAAAAGATATTTATCACTTTGGGAAGTAGTGAAAGGGAAAAAGTTTTCATGGTGGTATATCACTTGAAGGGAGATTCCAATCAATGGTAGTCACTAATTCAAAACACTAAATTGGAAGTATAGATAAATCACATGAAATGGAGAACTTTATAGGAGATATTATATGGAAAATAATTTCCTCATAAGAAATGGGATGGAATAGAATGTAAATTCCACAATCTCATATATAATGAGAAGGAAAATGTTACTAAGTATGAGGATAACATTATGAGGTAAGCTAAATATTTTTCAGACAATATACATAGACCATAAAGTACGATTGATCACTTCATTCATGTGATAAAGCTATGCCTTCAAAGGGAATTGGTCTCTTAGAAGTTTTTATTATATGAGGATATAGTCTCAAATGAAATTAATATGAAGAAAAAGTTATGTATAACTAATTTCTTAAAAAAATGTAAAAGAAGAGGTATACTGGGAACCATAGAAATAAAATAATATCAAGAAGAATACAAGAAGAGGGTAATTTCCCACATATAATAACTATGGAATGAAAATATCAGGTACTTTCTTGAAGGGAATAATAGTTTTTCTCACATGTAGATAAAAAGTCCATCAAGCTCATGAATGAAAATTCAAGGAATAATTTTTTGATTTTTAATGCTTTTAAAATAAGGATATGGGGAAATATGTAAACCAATTCCTAAAAGTTCAATTAAACTTACCTTAAAAAGTTCAAGTGATCATGTAGAATCCTATGTGATCACTACAATAATGGTTGAAAAACTAAAAGGAATGATATCAGGCACATTGATCCTAAACTCAAATTTAGTAAATGATTTATTTGATTACTGATCTATGCACTCTGTTATATAATGCATGTTTTTTAAGAACACAAAATCACCTCTATTTCACTAAGAAAACTTTTTTTAGCTAAGAAACCTAATGAGATTCTTTTTAAAAGGAATATATACCGATTGATCTCTATTAAGATGCATAAATACTCCTTGTTGGAAAAATTAATTGTTATAACTATGGTTAATTTTTACTTGAACCTTGGTATGGATTAGATCTCAATGTATACCAAATAATTTATTACCGAGAGAATGAGATTACTATTTATGAATGGTCATATAATCCCTTGTTTTTAAGGGATATAATTTAATTACCGAGAATTTCCTAGACCCTCCTCTAATAGCTCAACTTAATGAGATTACTGAAGAATAGGAAGAGAAAACATAGTCTAAATATGGGAAGGACATCCCAATGAAAGAGGATATAACCATTATGTAAAATTATATTGATGTATTTCCAAATGAATTACTTGGTTGTCGACATGAGTGTGAAGTTATGTTTTCCATTGAATTCATTCCGGATGTAATACCTATATCTAAAACTCTCTAAAAAATGGAACCAATAAAGTTGGTAGAGTTGAATAAAAAACTACAATAGTTTTTTGATACAGGATTTATACACCCCGGTGTTTCACTACGGGGAGCCCAAGTATTTTTCATGAAAAATAAGGATGAGTTTATGATATTATTTATTGATTAGTTATATATCAATACTATTACTCTAATAAATAAGTATCATTTACCATGCAGTGATGACTTATTTGATCAAGTTCAAGGAGCCCAATATTTTTAAAATATCAATCTTCTATTTGGTTATAATAATTTTGGTTAAATAAGAAGGATAAACCATAGATGAAATTTTATATGAGATATGAACATTATGAGTTTATAATTATACTTTTGATATTAACTAATGCACCTTATGATTTTTTGGATATTATGAATAGAGTATTCAAGTATTATCTTGATTAATTTATGGTGGTATTAATTTATGATATATTAATATACTCTAAAATATATAGAGAGAATGAGAACCCTATATGAATAATTCTAAAGTCTCTCATTGAAAATTAATTATATGTTAACATTAGTAACTATGAATTTTGAATCCATGAAGTATATTTTCGTGGATATATTATCTCTAAGTATTAAATATATACTGATTCTTATAGGAAAAATAATGTCAAATAATTCCCCACATTGAAAAATATAATTGAGATATATACTTTCCTGGGTTTAGTAGGTTACTTTCAACTGTTTGTTCCAATATTTTCCCGATTGGATAACCCTCTAACCAAGTTGACATGTAAAGGGTTTAAGTTCAAATGGTTTTTTAAATGTGATGACCGTTTTTAGGAACTAAAAAGAGATTTATTAATTCACTAATATTGAATTTTCCATTAAAAACAAAGGATTTGTAATATATAGTGATGCATCGAATAAATGAATGAGTGGTGTCCTTATACATAATGATAAAGTTGTTTCTTATGACCCGAATGTCCCGAAGGCATTCATTTTTATTTTATTATGGATTATCTCCCATTTAAGGGTTTAAGGGGAACCCGTACATGAACCGTAGGCCTGTGACACAAGGCATGACTGACCTGCAATACATGACCCGAAGGCCCAGAGGCATACCATGCCCATAACATGACCCGTAGGCCCAACCCACTAGAACTGCCCCTCCCCAGCTTCTATGTAATTGATCACCAAGATCCCAAAAATACATTGTTGATCGACTAGAATTGTCCCCATACAAATTTTTTTCTTATAAATAAAGTCAATTAATGATTATTGAATAGAATTATACAACTCATGATCGTGAATTGAAAATTGTAATATTTTATTTCAATAATTGTATGCTTTATCTCTGTGGAGAAATATGATACATATATACATACAATAAATGTTTGAATTATATTTTCTCTTAGAAAGAGATCAACATGAGGTAAATAAGATGGTTGGATCTACTCATGGACTATGATTTCTTGGTACAATACGATACTAGTAAATAAAAAAATGTATTTTATGCTTTGAGTAGGATAGACCATAGATTTCTAAAAATAATGAGGATTAATAAAGATCTAATATCTAGGGATCTATCAAATATGGATATGGTAATTTTTAGGTAATTGGAGCCATTATTCCTATTCCTAGAAATTGCTAAACCATATTAAACACAAAATATAGAGATGTACCAATAGGTTGATAAGTATATACACATGCGTATTAAGGTATTAAATGATGGGAAATTGATAGAATTAATATATAATAAAATAGTGTTGAATTATGGAAAGAGGTTATGTGTTCTATGTATACCTGAAGTGAAGAGGGAGATATTAGATGAAGAACATAGCTAAAATTTCTATATCCAACCTAGAGGCACAAATGCATATATGGATTTAAGTGAATATTTATAATGGTATGGTATGAAGTAGGAAATATATAGCTATTTATCTAGATAAATATTCTACCAGCATGTAAAAGATGATGGATAACATTATAATAGAGTCATGCTTGGTCTATACCTATATGTAAGTAGAACAATATTACAATGGAAATTTTCAATAGACATGGAAATACTCCAAGGAAGAATGATTCTATATGGGTTATTATTGATCACCTTACCAAATCAACACATTTTATAGTAGTATGGAAGACCTACACCTTTATTTTCTTGCTCAACTCTATATCAATAAAATCAGGAGACTTCGTAGGGAACCTCAATCAGTTGTATCTGATCATGACCCTCAGTTCACATCAAAATTTTAGAAGATTATTAAAAATGATCTCAAAACCGAGGTACATTTAATCCCCATTTATTATCCCTAAACCAATGGGTAGTTTTAAGTTACTATTCAGAAACTATAATACATGATTAGATCATGTTCTCTTTACTTCTATGGATCATGGAATCATTATCTACATCTGGTAGAATTTTTATACAATAATAGTTTTTATTTGAGTATCCAAATGGAACCATTGGAGGCATTTTATGTGAAGTGGTTTCATACTCCAACTTTTTGTGAATAAGTTTGATAAAGGAATTTAGTAGTACCAAAACATGTAGAAGAGAAAACTAATAATTTATAGACTATTGAAAATCATATCAAAGTATCTCAAAGCAAACGAAAGAGTTATATAGAAAATTGAAGGAATGGAATGGAATTCAAAGTAGGGGATCATGTATTCATAAAGGTTTCACCATGGAAATGAGTTTTAAGATTTTGGAAAAAGGTTAATTTAATCCCTTTTGTAGATTGTGTCTTTTGAAATTGTAGATACAATTGGAGCTATAACTTACTGAATGGCTATACTACCAAACCTTTAAAAAAGTAAAAAACTTATTCCATGTTTTATTATTGAAAAATTACATGATGGATCTAATGAATATACAAACATTTTAGGTAATAGAGTTATAACCTAACTTTTATTTTAAGGAATATCCTATTTAGATTCATGACACTAGAGAATAAGTGTTACAGAATCAAACAAATCAACTTGTGAAAGTCCATTGAAGAAATTGGAAAACTAGAGGAGGAAACATGGGAGCCTGAATAATACATGAGGAAGGAATAACCATAGTTCTTTATTATCTAACATGTATCCAATTTTGAGGATGAAATTATTTAATGGGGATAATACAATACTCGAGACCTTACTATAGCAGGTAAACACTACATCCCAAAACCATTTCCTAGTGTAAAATATAAAGAGCATTTATGAATGATTATTATTAAAAGTTATATTTTTTAAATTATAAGATTTATATTTTATAAAAGGATTTAATATCTTGATTAATTGTTTTAAAATCATCTTAGGGTGTTTTTTGTATTTTTTTTTGAAATAATTTATTTTTTGGTGAATATTGAAAAATACAGTTTTATCAAAACTGTAACTTTTATGAAATTATATGAGAAATAACTATAAATTTATAAAACATTTTAATTGATAAAATATGTGTTTAAAGAGTAAAAATATATTTTTTCAAATACAATTCTGAATTTTTGAAACCTATATTTAACATTTTATGAACTTAGGTAATATTTTTAAATAAAAGATATTATTTTTGGTTTCTTTTCATTAAATATTATTTTCATAAATTTTGGTTGGAATGATATTGAAGTCACATGACATTTATTTGTTTTATAATAATCCAATTAATGTGATGAAAATTAAATCATTGATAAATTTATCCTAAAAATAATTGTTTTACTACAAAATACACCTTTTCTAAAAATGGGTTTTACATGTACTAATGTTAAAATTATTTTTTTACCACATATATTAAATAAATTTGATGAAATGGATTTTATATTTATAAATAATAGTTACAAATTATGATACAAATCCAATATTATTTTTAGGTATGGAAAATAAATCACTTAGGTCAAAGATTAATTTCCATTATAAAAGTAAAATAGTGGTTTTTAAAAAATTAATTTTATAAGAGTTATCTAAATTTAATCTAAAAAATTAGATTAATATATTTTAAATTATGAATCTAATATGATGTTTATACATATAAAAAAATATGTAAGCACTCATGAAATTAATAATTAATTGGGAACATTAATAAAAAAAATTTAATTTATAAAAATATATTTTTATATAAAAATAGTTTTTCTACTTGTTTCGTTTTAATTTAAAAGTTGATTTTTTATTTAATTAATCTATTTCTAACATATCATACATGGTGCCACTAAATTGGTTCCTTACGTCGATGTGACACATGACCTCAAGTGGGCCTCCTTACATGTGAGAGGCTACCGACTAGCAGTGATGGTCTAATGTGGTATATGGTTAGACTATGCCCTCTTTATCATAACAAAAATAATAGAAATAAATATAATAGAAAAATAATTAAATAAAATTAAATAACCTTTCATCATGTAATTAATTCCCAAAATTAGGTAAATTCCCAAAATAAGATACAAAAAACATGTCATGTCCTGCTAGTGTCATGTGTTGAGGAAACCCCAAAATAAAATAGACAATAAAAATCCCCAAAATGGGTGCAGATATCAGTCTGGTACTTTCATACATTCTCTATCCCAAACCCCAATCAACAATATAACATAGGTCCTTTTTCCCTTGTCATTTATTGAAACCATGAAATATGCTCGCATACCATCGACAACCTGGGAAGGGTGGAGTACAAATCAGTATACCACTACCAACGGGGTATAAATAAATATACATTATATAATAATAACAACATTTAAAAAAGGAAAGTAAATAATAAATAAGTAAATAATAAAACATGTTTCACAATTAACCATTTTCTAATTAGTCACTTGGGCCCTTTAGTTACACTGTTATGTCCAAACCCAATAATACTTCTTCATTCATATTAGAAGTCTATGATAAAAATAAAAGGGTTTAACATCACTCATTAATAATAAGGGTAATTCATTTATCATTTCAATTTTTTAATTCCTAGGTTCCCTAATCCATTTACCCATATTATTAAAAAATGAATTAGTGCCTAGATCTCCATTTCATCACCCTATCTAAGAATAGTAAACATCGTGATCGTCATATTAAGTCTAGGATTCTAAGTGCCATGTTTATCCATCCTAAATCAAGGATAACGAGTATCATGTGAAACATCCTTTACCATGGGTGGGATCCATGGCGTCCCTCATCTCTAATAATTTTATCAATTCAAATATCAAAATTTCCACCATACTTTTTCATTTTAACACATTATAATATCAAGGGTAAACCTCATTCCATTCACTATTTTTCATATGGTATAACTCAATCAACATATTTATCCAAATTCAATACTTAAACAGTTTAAAAATTAGTTCATATGAAACAATCAATAAGGTTTTCTTAAAACCATTTAACAACATATTCAAACAACTTTAACAATTTACCCAAATTCCTCTATCCTATTACAAAAAACATTTATTTCTAATTAATCATAACAACCCTTTATGGCATGCTAAATTGTTAAAAAATAATTATAACTAAATTAATAATCTAAACCCTCTATCTCACCAGTTCACAATCCATTTACCATTTCAATGGAATGACACCGTTTATGGTTTTCCCTAAACCTAGCCTCATAGTCACCAATGGACCCGAAGGGGCTATGAGGGGCCTAGAATATTATTTGGAGACCTAATTCTTTTTAATAAAAAACACTAATAATAATCACAGAAACAAAAAAGGAACAATCATATACACATTAACAACATTAAGACTAGGGTAGAAAGCCTATACACCACATATATCAACCTAATTAATAATAACTTTCCCAAATTCATCCCTTGATTCAAACTAGATAATTTGAAAACACCAAGTCAAAGGATTTACTAGAAACAGGGTTCCTAAGATTAAGAAGATGAATAAATAATCAATAATAATTCTCATGAAAAATAGAACAAAAAGGAGTCATAAACTTACTAGGATCTTTGATTTTGACTAAATGATACTCAAGATGATTAAAAAATGAGGGAGAATCCCCATTGAGGGTGGAGGGAGCTCTATGTTTGTAACCCATGCTATTGGAGAAGAAATTGGGGAGAAATTGCGTGAAAATGTATAAGGGTAATGAGGGTAAAATACTTAATTTCACACTTTTCAAGAGGAACATATTTTGGTTGTATGGTTTTCCAAACTATATGTTAATTGTGTAGTTACCTCTATACAAGAGGAATCTAAGATGCACAGTTTTTATAGCCACCAGTATATTTTAAAAAATAGTGTGGTATCCATGAAATATCCTATATTCAAGGCGCTCAAGCTACATAGTTTCTTGGGATACTATTCATGATTTATTAACTATGCACCTACCTCCTCTAGGACACACAGTTAGGGTGTGCAGTTAGTACTAACCATGTGCCAAGCATGTGCAATAAAAAATATTGCCACCTTTCCCCCATTTTCATGTCCCAAACCCTTTTGACACTACCAAGACCATTTCTACTCCTGGGGAATATTCCATTAACCAATTTAATGGGAGTTAAATGAAAATTTAGAAAAAATATATCGTATCAATGTTTGGGATCTTACAACATCCCCACCATATAATAGTTCATCCTTGAACTAGTCTTCTCAATATCACTATGCCTCCAAGATAAATGGTTAGTCCAGTGGTCTCGCATACAAACTTCCCTCTCCCATGTTTCTTCATGAACCTACACATGTTTCAAAAATAATAGTACCAATAGAATGTTATTACCCTGAAGGGTTTTCTCACTATAATCCACAATACAAACTGTATTCTACTCCAAGGATGAATCAGCCTTAAGCTCAACATCACTAATATAAATCACATGAGAAGGGCTGGGGTGATACTACCAACATTGTGAAACATGGAAAACATTGTGCATATAATTGTACCATTATGTATGTGCCAATTGGTACACCACTGGTATGATCCTCTCCATGATATCAAATAGACCCACATACATGGCTTCCAACTTACACTATTTATGAATCTAAGGATGACCCAATTTTAGTGACACCCAATGAAATATATAGTCACACACAATAAAACCAAGGGTTTTATGACATAATTCACCATAGTATTTTTGTATACTCTAGTCCATATCCACATGCTTCAGGATCAATTGAACATGATCTGGCATCTCCTCAATAAGACTCGATCCCAATAAATCCAATTCTACCTCTTCCATCCAACAAAGTGGTGATCTATATGGCCTACCACATAGTGTATTATAAAGTTCAATCTGGATAGTCACCTGAAAAATATTTTAATATGATAACTCAAAAATTTCTATGTTCTTATTCCATGTCCCACTGAAATCTAGGATACATGCTCTTAGTATGTCCTCTAATACATGTATTGTATGTTCTGACTTCTCATATGTGTATTGGTGAAAAGATATACTAAAAACTACAGGAGTAACAAGTGCCTTATGAAATCATTTCTAGAGGCATGAAGTAAAATGTTGATTATAATATGATATTGTACTATGAGGACCTCATGTAAACCCAAAATCTTGGAATCATATAAGTCACCCAACTGATAAACTATGAAATTATCATTGATCGACAAGAAATGCACTACTTTTGTTAAGTGATCTACGAACACCCATATCACATCATTATTTTGGAAAATTATCAACAAAGACAACATGAATTCAATGGTAACATCATCCACCTTACACTTTGGAATGAGCAATATATATAAAAGACCGGTGGGATACTGATGCTCTACCTTCACCTTCTGAAAGGTGTAGCATCACATCATAAAACTAGTGATATCATTTTTTATACCTAGTAACCAACAATATCTATGAAGGTAATGGAATATAATGGATAAATCCGGGTGAAACAACCACTTTTAGGAATGAAATTAACACATCAACTCCTCCCTCATACATGTGGGAAAAACCACATAACCACCCATGTAAATAAAAACATCATCACTGATGGTATAATATGGTGGGAACACCCTACCTTCAAGGATCTCCCTCAATTCTAGGAAATCTAAATCTTCATACTTACTCCTCCTTACCTGGTTCAAAATAGTGGGTAAAATCGATTAATACATGAGTGTCAGATATTCTTATTCATCTTGAACACCTATATGAATATTAGTGAACAACTCCATCATATTCCACTCAGAACTAGACTTCAAGACTGCCTGAGTTTTCATCTTCTGGATCAATGCATCAACAACACTATTCTCTTTCGTTAGAGTATATGCCAATTCAAAGTCAAAGGAATTCATATTTTCTACACACACGTACTGATAGGGATTTAAATCTCATTGAGAAAAGATATATTTGTGGCTCTTATGATCATTATATGCCATAAATTTTTCACCAAAAAGATAATTATTCATACATTTTAAAGCATAAACCACTAAAACCAACTCAAGGTCATGTATAAGATAATTCCTCTCATGTAGCCTCAATTTTCATCATTAATACTCTAAAAATTGATCTCCCTACATTTGAACACCCCCAAGTTTAATCCCAGAATCATCGTAATAAAATTTATACTCCTCACCTGTTTCAATAAATATTATAATTAGTGCAATTTTCAAATTCTTCTTTAGCACTTGGAAGGCACTTTCACATGCATCAGAACACTAAATATTTATACCATTATTGTGCATTCTTGAGAGTATAACATAAAAGAGAGAAAATTAGTTGATGAACCTTAGATAATAACATTCAATATGAAAAAATCATTGGATATCAAAAACATTCATAGGATTCTCGCAATAAAAAACTGCTCTAACTTTTTATGGGTCTACTAATACAACTTCCTCCGAGATCAGGTGTATTAATAAATTTACCTTTATGATACAAAAAATAAAAACTAGATAGATTGAGGTATACACTATTCTCTCTCAATGTACTCACGATGATTACAAGATGTTTGGCATGATCATATTGAGTCTGGGAGTACACTCAGGAATAATCAATAATGAAAACCCTAAACTGATACAAGTAAGAATGAAATATTCATTTTTTTTAAATCCATAAACAGAACAAGATAAATCTTCAGCCTGAAAAATATAAGAAAAATCATACTATACATTCATAATTTTGAAAGATGTTCAAATCATATAAAGGGTCTCACACTTAACTGATGATACCATGATCTCTAATCATTCTTGGATTACACCCAAGAACTCCTCAGTTGTTCAAAAATATCATCAATACATAGAAGTGGGTGTCGATTCTTAATATTAGTCTGATTTAACTTTTTATAATCAAAACATATGCATAATATTCCATCATCCTTATTGGAAAATAAGACTGGTGAATCCCAAGGTAATGTATTCAGATGAATAAACCCTTTATTCTCAAAATCCTCAAAATGATTCTTGATTACCTTAAGTATGGTTGGTTCCATTCTATACAGTGGAATAAGAACTAGGTAATCCCATGGTATTAGATCAATTATGAGCTCAACCTATATATTAAGTGGAATCCTTGAGAAGACATTAGGAAGGAAATTGGGAAACTAATCCACTACTGAAGGGAAGAAATTATTCTTCACTACCCTATCATCAAGTAAAATACTCACAACCTAGCCTATAATCCCACCCAGTTATAGTTGAACTATCCATTCACATTTTTAATGGATATTTCACTCCCCATAAAAAATTTAGGTATTATCCTAATGAGACATTAATGACACTCCCCTATATTAACAATCGATGTGATCTTGATATGATACTACAAGTCCATTCCCAATATCAGGTCAAAAAATGAAACCTCAAGGACATACATGTACCAAGAAAAATGATGGTTACTTAACTTGTGGAAAAACCATTACAAATATTTTTCCCCGCCAATCAAATCCCTAATAGTGTATCAATTGACATAACCACACATTAAATCCATCAACAAATCAAAACTATTAACAAATCAAGGAAATCTAAGAGGATCCCATATCAAATAAATCACTAGAAAGTGTGGAAGATATAACAATCATACCTAAAGTAGATGATGTTGGAAACTCACAACCACTAGGTGTAGTCTTATCATACATTGATATTACATCATTTTTTTATTAATATTAATTACAATACAAAAACACATGCCTAAGGACCATAGTAGTTTAGTGTATTTGGAAACTTTTTGAAAAATATTCTTAATTCAAGAAAGATATTCATTGTCTCCCATAATGATCTTATCGTTTAGTTTTCTTACTCAATAACCTTTCTTCATTACCTAAGGAATGGAAAAAATAAGAAATGATGTGATCAGATGCACATTAAGGGTAAACAAGGAATATATATGAGCATAACATGATCATAATGGTATGAGAACATGATAATAACACTTGAAAACCACAACCTAGATATCAAAGATCATAAAATTGAGTAATGGAATAATTATTGGCAGTTTATAAGACATGAATCAAAATGGAATCAAATAATATTATCTATGAGAGAATAACATTGGCATATGAACTGTAATTTATGGCATACCAATAAGTATAGAAAATCATTTCCATATTAGTCAAGGATCATTTCCAAGGATATCATATCGGAATTGGTTCACTCCCAAAACCATCACAGTAGTCATGTTTCCCTCCCAAGAAAATCATAGTAGACAAAGTCCCTTAATGAACCGATTTTACACCCTATTCCAGCCCTATCTTACTGAACTAGGTTCACTCACTGTCCCAGTCCTATATCTCACAAGACATAAATATTTATCCAATGCATTGGAGGAATATATAGGTACCACCCATATTATAATGAAAACCATATTTATGTCTGCTATAATATTATAAAACATTTATCATATTATAACCCATGAAATAAAAATGGGTATCATAAACATTTTATCATTTCATAACCTGTGGAAAATAGGCAGGCTTCATAATCAATTCATCATAGAAAAACCACGAAATAAATTATTTTTCATAATCACTTACTCATTTTATAACCCATGGAAGAAAACAAGTTTCATAAACATTATTTCATTGTAAATATAAACCATACAGAGAAAGAATAGTAATGGTATCCTTGGACCGTATCCTCAATAAGGCGTATGTATCATAAAAGTATTCAATCTTAGATTGAAAATGACGTTGATTTATCATTTAAAACATTTATTAAGGAAACAAAATTTCCATTAAAAATCATTTTGAAAACATAATGTTTTCTGAAAATCAATTTCCTTGAAAATAACCTTAAAAATTTATAAATTAATCTTTTAAAAATTATTTAAAATATTTCATGAGGAAAATACCCTATCTTATTTTAAATACAATTTTTAAAACATAAAAAATTTTAAAAATATTTTTATTTGAAAGTAACATTAAAAAAAATAAATTAATTTTTTAAAAATCATTTAAAACATTTCTTGTAGAAAATATCATTTCCAATTTGAAAATTATTTTTAAAAACATGATAAAATTTCAAAATAATTTCCATTTGAAATTATTTATTAAAAATATAATATTTTACAAGTATTAAAGAAAAACTTTTCTCTAAAAATAAAATTTAAAACATGCAATGGGATCTTGAAATCATCGAGTGGTCATAATAATGTGAAATGTTATGCATGCCTTGCAGGTCAAAAAAATATTCTTTTCATATTTTTAGTAAAATAAAAATGTTCTTTATTTTAAAAAAAACATGAATATTCATTTAATAATTTTTAAATTGTCAAAAATGGGTTAAAATGTATTTTTTTAGAAATGATTCGTAATTAAAAAACATTTTGGATAACATTTTTAGGAAACATGGTTTTGGAAGAAAACATATTTCCGACGACAGATACAAATAAAGTTGGATTTTATTAAAAACACATTCTCAATTATTTTAGGTACCAATGAGTAAAAAATGATACTATTACTTGAATATATCATGAATAACTAGATCATAATAAAATTCGTGAGAATTATTGAGATTTGGATAAAATATTTAATCATTAGAAACATAATCATATATAATCATGAAAAAATGAGACTGTAACATGAAATATTTACAATTTTGGTAATGTCGAATCATAATTCCCATGAAATAATAACCTAAAATTAGACATAAAATATAAATATTCTGAAAAAACATAATTATATTACATGTTAAAGGGACTCTATATACATCTCGTGAAACAATATAGGTTCACAACATAACATGCTTCTCAAAGAAGAAAAACTGAGACAAAAATCTATCACCGCTTTGTTAATTTTTGAACTGTAAGCCCCATGAAATATTGGTACTGAAATGGATATGTATTCTCAAAATTTCTTTAGGATAATTATCATAACCTAAAATAATGTTTAATATATACACTATATAATATAAATATGTGGTGAATATGACATGTGTCTCATATAAGTAAAAAACGAGAAAGAAATCCCTTAAAAATTTAGTAATGAATTGAATCATAATAAAAATTAAATAATAAGATATTAAGAAACATTAAATATAATAAAAAAATTATTCATGACGTAACATTTAAAATGGGATGTATATATAGCACGCTAAAGGAAAGAGTGGGGAATCTTCATATGTCTCCCTAAAATAAAAGGGAGATTGGAAATCCCTTACCTTAAGTATTTAATTTCATCATACACATTTAAAATTCCTATATAATAAATATAAGTTTATTATAAATATATTAAATAAAAATTATCATATATACCATACCATATATGGTTTTTATGACCTTTTATTACCTATTTATTAACAATTCCATGTTAAAGTCATGTTTTGGGCAATAACTGCTTTGTTTTTTATATATGTTTTGATTTTTTTTATTTTTGGTCTAACTAATTTGATCATGGTATCTTCATCTCAGAAATATTAAAAACGATATAAAAATAATATTTATTCATTGTATATTTATTTAGAGTAATTCTTGAAATTTAGTGATACAAAATGAAATATGCTGTTCTTAGAGATATTTGGTCATACGTATGCATGACTGATGATTTTAATTTATTTTTGGAATAAAACAAATAAAATTAAATTATTTGTTACAATTTAAGAATTATTTTTCTAAATATATATCAAATATTTTCATTAAACAGATCCATAAATCATTCCATGTAAAGTGTGAACAAATCACATCACTTTGTGAGGTGGTAGTCTATCGTGCATATGAATGTTGTTATCGTATTCCCAAAAAATTTATATTTTGAAGTTATATGTGATATGTTTATTATAGAATCATAATAAAATCACAAATATAATAAATATAATATATAAAATATGTTTCCTTAATTATGACAAATCGTGATAGGCGGTAATGTAAAAACAAACCACATCGGTTCATGAGGTGATAGTCCGTTGTATACATGAATGATGATTTCTTAACCCATTTGATGGAAGTGAATAAGGTTCTATATCATTAAAATAAAATAAAAAATCTTAATATATGTAATAAAATTAGGTAATTAAATAATCATGTTATAATAATAAATAAATAAGGTGCTTAAATAAAAAAAATAAAGATGCTCATTGAAGAACACTGCCTTATCTTCGGGTATTATCCTTAGGTTCACACCAAAGCCTCGCTAGTTTGTTTTCTATAAAAACTAAGGATTCTAGGATTAGGGGAGGAATGTTTTGAAGTATTTTGGGTAGGTCTTGGATTAACCAAAAAGTTTTTATATTGAGATAAATATAGGATAATGGGTGGCCTTTTATAAGTGGAGGATATGAAAACTTGGTATTTTTGAAAAGAAATGTGTGATCACACATTTTTTATAAGATAAAAGAGTAAAAAATAGACCATTATAAATACTATGATGTGTAATATTATAAATATGGTCATAAAATAGTTTTTAATAAAAATTATAGGAGATTTTAACCTTTATCCTTTTAGTTTAATCCATAGTAAACCCATTTTTACCTTAACCGTGATATTTAATTTTTTCTGAATTCACTAATACTTTTGTTCAAAAACTAATTTTGATTCATTAGATAATATAAATTTTGATTATTAAAAATATGGAATAAACATTTCAAAATTCTATTCACATAAGTGTAAAAAATTAATTTAATATTGATCACGCAGATGTGATGAGAAAGTGAAGTTTTAAGGAAAAAGTGATCAAAAGTTTACAACATTTTTATATAAAATTTCAATGTAAAATTGATTAAAATAACCTAAACTAGATTAATATATTTATAATTGAACTAAATATACTTTAAATCCAATTTAAAATTGTAACCTTCCGGTTTCGGAAGCCGCCTAGAGGTGCACCGTACCCGGTTGGTCACATGGCCTCAAGCACATTTCTCCGAATGCCAGAGGCTGCCGATTAGCAGAAAGGGACTTGGGTGTGATAGTGGGGAAACTATTCCATCATTGGCGGAGTAACAAAAATAAGTAAAATAGATAGCAATAACCGAAGCAGTAAAACATGAAACAGGTAAACAACATAAGTATTAAACAACATGAGCACACCTATATAAATGATGCGTGGTACATATGTCTAGGAAAGAAGCCAAACAAGTCACAAGGCTGTAATACAATACTAAACCAAAGTACATTAGAAAATAGATAAAATTCCACACAGTATCGAAGGCCTCAGCTTGGCCACATGCTCCCCATCTCTGTACCAATCACGTACCTGAAGTAGAAGGGCACTTTCCCTTATTAAACCTACAACAATATAATCTATTTGGGCCCAAAATCATGGCCCAAATAGGGTGTGAGACTAAATCCTAGTAGGAAACAACCAAAATATATGTTCCTAACTGTCAGTGAATATATATGGAAGACTATAATAAAAATAAAGCAGTAAAGAAGGAAGTACTTAAAAGTAAACAATCCTACAGTTCAAATGCATCCAGTTATTTGATATCAAGTAAGCAGCTAAACATAAACAGGGAAACCTTTGGGAAGTACTGACAACCTAACCCCTCTGGTCCAATCCAAACAAACAAAAGCAACCCTTTGGGAAGTCCACACAGTCTAACCCCTCTTGTCCAGCTTAGCATAGACTCTCTGAGTAATCACTCACCATCAATTCCCCCATTAGTCTCATATCGGTAACTAAAAGGTTCTCTAGGGAAGCACTTACATCTCATTCCCCTAGTGGCCCATGTCAAGGAACTAAAGACACTCCAAGGAATCACTTATATCAATTCCCCCTATGGTCTCACATTATAATAGTAAAAATAGACCCTCTGGAGAAGCCCTCACATCCATTCTCCATATGGTCTACTACAATAGGTTCTCACATCCATGTGTAAGTAAAACAAGCATATAAATACATGGAAACCAAATTAAACCTCAATAAGTAATTGGATAAACAATCTAAAAAATAAGAACATGACAGATAAAGCACTTCATCATAACAATACTAAGCACAGAAAACAAAATAGCAGCCTAACATGAAAAACTAGACAAAATGGTCAAAACAAGAAAACATGGGAAAAAACTCCATATCATGGAAAAATAAACCCTATTCACAAAATAAAACTCTATCCAATCAACCAAGGCATATTAGGAAAACATTTGGGTTATAAAGAAAAACACGCAATACCCTATTCAAGGTTATTGGGAACTTTTGCACATATAAATCAAAGACTAACTAAGGAAAGTCACAAACCACCTACCTCGGTGTTGTAGGATCATTATACGTGAACCTCAAGCCTTGAATCTCCATATAATTCAAAAGATCAAAAAACAATTCTAAAACATTCAACCCACAATATCTCCTGAGAGAGAAATAATCAAAAGAAGGTGTTCAATAAGAAGAGAGAACTCACCGATGCGATTCCAATGCAACCGATAGAGTTTGATTCGGAGAACAGATGCTCGATCAGAGGATTAGCAAAGATCTACGCCGTACGGATGCTATCAAATGAACTAGGTCAAGAAGAGATGTGTTATTCCATCAGACACGACCCTAGTATATTTAATGAAAAAATAAAGTACATGGTGTGTACTTTTGGAGTACACAATGTGTACTCTCCTTATTTGGCCCCCGCATAAGACGATTTTTAGGTCACCACACACAGTTGTGTCCTCAGCTGTTACTCAGCTAGCACATGGTTATGTGTGGAAAAAGAGTACACGATGTGTACATATAAGTACATGGTTTGTACTTCAATATTTTCCAGAAACTCCTATTTTTCTCAAAAACACTATAGAAGAGAAAACTATACATGAAAAGAATATTTTGGTTCTTAAAAAATTCCCCCATTAAAAAAATTCATCCCTGAATTTCCCTAGCAAGGCGGCGTAGAAGAAGAATCCTTAAAAATCTATGACCACTGTGATCGTACATCGGCCTCCCTGTCCCAGGTCTCATCTTGTACTCACCTGTGCTTCCATAGAACTTGTACTATAGGAACATACCGTCCATGGAGAAATTTCATACTTAGATCAAAATCTAGATAGGATGCTCCTGGAACGAGGCATCGACCTCTAACTCAACCGCCTTAGGTTGAAAAACATGAGACGGGTCTGAGATGTAACTTTGAAGCTGAGAAACATGAAAGATGTCATGCATAGACTGGTACCTTTGAGGCAACTGCAACTGATAGGAAACAAGCTTGACCATCTCAAAAACCTCAAATGGCCCAACATACCTTAGCAAAATCTTACCTTGTATCCTAATCCACATGTGTCCGAACATCGATGTGACACGTAGGAAAACCAAATCTTTGACCTCAAACTCCATAGGTCATCTCTATCGATCAGCATAATACTTCTGTTGAGACTGTTCAATAGCCACCCTCTTCCAAATCAACTCTATCTTCTCTATGGTCTCTTGGACAAGATGAGGTCCCCGCATAGTTTCCTCTCCTGCCTCCGGCTAGCATAAGGGTGATCGGAATGGCCTACCATACAAAGACTCATAAGGTTCCATCTGAATAGTTGCATGAAAACTATTATTGTAGGAAAACTCCACAAGAGGTATGTGCTTCTCCCATGAACCTACAAAATCTATTATGTATTCTCGAAGCATGTCCTCAAGCACCTAAATCGTATGCTCGGATTGGCCATCTGTCTGGGGATGGTACACCATACTCATGGGTACCTATATACCCAAAGACTTCTGTAATCCCTGCTAGACCAGAGAACTAAAATAGGCGTGTCTGTTAGAAACAATGGAGTGTGGAACTCCATGTAAATGTACAATCTCTCCGATGTACAACCTTCCCAGCTCATCAACACTGAAGGTCTCCTTGATAGGAAAGAAGTGAGAAACCATCATGAGTCTGTTAACGACCACCCAAATTGCATCATTTCCTTGAGAAAACCTTAGCAAACCTATCCTGAAATCCATCGCGAAATCATTCCACTTCCACTCAGGAATGGGTAACTACTGCAAAATTCCTACTGGTCACTGATTCTCTGCCTTTATCTACTGACTGGTGGAGCACCTCATGACGAAACCCGCAACATCTCTATTCATACCTAGCCACCAATACTACTGGTGTAGATCACGATATATCTTGGTGACACCAGGATGAACTACCCAAACTGAGGAGTGAAAGTCCTGCCTCAGATCCTTACATATGTCTTCTGACACCCATACACGCCCAGGAAAATGTTAGATCTTATCCTCACCTACTGTCCATCCAAGAATATGGTCCTCTCATGACACACTTTCCTATAGGACCTGGCCTTCTGAATATGATAGCTGCCTCATTCTCGATTGATTAAGTAGAGTTGAGGTAACAGCTATAGAAGAAAGAAAATTTTGCCCCTGCCTATCGTGCACCTCCAAATGCATCTCAGAGAATAGAGCCATAATCTTTCATTCATTGCTAGCCTCTTGAAATACTTGTACCTGATTCCACCTTCTCAATGCATCAACCATTGATTTTCCCTTCCAATGCATATAGGCAAGATGAAAGTGAAAGGACTGAAGGTAATCAACCCACCTTCACTATCTCAAATTGAGATCGCGTTGAGTGAAGATATAATTGATATTTTTTTGGTCTGTGAAAACCACAAACAGCTCTCCCAAAAGAAAATGTCTTCAATAGTGTAAGGCATGATCAACTGCAGCCAATTAAAGATCGCGCGTCAGGTAATTCCTCTCATGTGGCCTCAACTACCGAGACCCATATGCGACGGCTCCTTCCCCTTGCATAAGCACTACTCCTAGCCTGATACCTAAACCATCACAATAAACAGTGTAGATCTTTCATGGATCTGGAAAAACTAGTATTGGTGCTAAAGTCAACCTCACTTTCAACTCTTAAAAGGCTAACTCACAAGACTCTATCCACAAGTACTTCACACCCTTGTTTTTCAGGCCGTCATTTGTGTTGCTATGCATGACATTTCCTGTATAAAACACCTTTAGTATCTATCAAACCATAGAAAAAATCATACCTCAAAGACGTTCTTCGGCTGCCTCGAGGAAACTACGACTCTCACTTTCTCTGGGTCCAGTGATACTCTTTTCTCTGAGATAACATGACCCAAGAAGTGAATCTGGTCCTTCCAAAAGTGGAATTTTTGAGAGCTTAGAATATACCAGAAGAAGCGTATCTCCTCCTTGGATCGTCACGTGATGACCCCCTACAATGCTTCCTTCTTTCAATAGGAGGGATACTAACTTTGGATGTCGAACAAACCAGGCTCACAACTCTAGAATCTATAAAATTGTGCTCTGTGATCAGCGCCCAATTGATGATAGATGTGATGGAATTAAACATGATGATGTTCACCTATGATCAGATGTCGTGCCTCAGACCATCCTCAAACTTACTTGGTAGAAATAACTCATCACCTTATAGAATAGAGGTGAAGCAATGCAGCTTAGTGAACAAGAAGAATACTCCATAACAGAAAGAGTACGATGATCCAGACTCATGAACTCTTGGGCTCGATCAGTCCTCAAGGTCTCTAGGTAGAAGTAGTCTTAAAAGGCACAATAGAACTCATCCCACACCATAACCTGCTGGTGTCCCACCTGTGAGATCACATCCCACCATCTCTTGGAGAAGTCCCAAAGCATACACGTAGAGATCTTTACCCTCCTATCTCGAGGCATCTCCAGATGATTGAAGATTAAAAACATGGCTTCTAACCATGAATATACATCCTGAGGTCCTCTTTCCCTAGTGAAAGTGGCAGGATGCTCCTTCTAAAAGACTCGCGTCAGCTCTGTCATGGATGAGGCAAGAAACGATACTCCATGGAAGGTCTACATGAACCTCATAAAGCCCTCTCATAACTATGAATCAACACCTATGTCCAGAATGATGGTTGGTGCCAAGACTGGAACAACTGGAGGTTCTGTTGGAATTCTTTGATTAACCATGTCCAATATCTGATCGTTTCCCTGTAACTTGCGTACAATTGGAGGACGTCTCAGTGTCATGACTCTGTAAGGTCAAGTGCAAACCTTAGATCAAGATTATGAAGTAATGAAAAGTAAATGTGAAAGAAGGGAACAAGAGAAATAAATTATTCAAGTTTTTCAAAACAAGGTTACACGACGTGTATTTTAACTACATGACATGTATCTTTAAGATTCCACATGGGCATGTACTTATGCCAAAACTGGTCTTGTAACACCCCATACATGGCATGTTTTCCTAACACACGGTGTGTACTTGAATCCTTATCCCCTTCCTGAGTTCTCTTACATGGATAAGCCACACGATTCTCCTAGAACAAGACTAAACAACATGTTAGTTCCAGACACGAGCTTTACTAGAGGAACTTCACCAACCCTTGTTGTTAGTTACATAGACGGTTACATGGATTACTCTACACGACGTGTTCCAGCAAGACACGGCATGTAATAGAAAGGTTTCACTGACTTGTATTATTCATTACACAGTTGGATACCAGGTCTACACTACACGACATGTTCAAACCTGACACGGTGTGTATAACTTAAGCTTTCATCCATCTGTGTCGTTAGTCACATGGGTGGACACAAGGTCTATACAACACGATGTGTACATCTAGTACATGGCGTATCACACAAAATATTTCTCAACCCCAGGTCTCTGCCCACAATGTCAGTGACACGGTTAGAGACTACATGGTGTGTACATACAGTACCGAACATGTACTCAAGAAAAACAATTCCTTCCCGAACAGAAGGACACACGATGCGTATTCATCAATAAACGCTGTGCATTCTGTGTTTTTCCAAACAGTAAGCCTCAGAAACTACTCTGGAAGCCCAGAAAAACATTGAAAGGAATATTAAAGTGCAAAATTCTGATCAGTGAGGGCCCATACTCCCTGTGAACCAAATCTTGGAATCTTATACATATCACATATAACATAAGAGAACAATGATCCACCAAATTCCGGTCCATGAGGTCCAATAACACCTCAAGAACCAAAGTTTGGTGTTCTTTTAAATGAAACCTTACACAATTCAATACCCTATTAGAATAAGGTATTCTATCAAGGAATCTATCACAACATCATGCATATCTAGCATGAAATCTATCACAACAACATGAAATCGCTAATTCAACCTAGATGGCATGGAAATAATGAATGACATGTGATTTCTATCAGCTGCCTATATGATCCATGAGATGGCATACCCTCATCTCATCAGGTTTCCATAGAAATAGAACCTAAAAAATATCAACAATAATAACACAAAACATGTGAATCACCCAATGGTGAAATCAAATCAAATATAATAATTTCAAAACTAGAAAAAATTCAATAATGAGGTAAATTGGATTTTCCCTATACATGGGTTAGCTACTCCCAGGAACAACATATTACCATGTACCTATTCCTTCCTATCCCTGGCTATAGGATCCAAATAGTAAGTAAAAAAAACACCTATGATACCACTTAGTAAGGTCCCTGTTCTGGAAGCTGCCTAGAGGTGCCCCATACCTGGTTGGTCAAATAGCCTCAAACACATTTCCCCAAATTCCAGAGGCTGCTGACTAGCAGTGTGGTTCATGGGTGTGATAGTGGGGAAACTATTCCCTCATTAGTAGAGTAACACAATGGAAGTAAAACGAATAGAAATAACAGAAGCAGTAAAACATGCAATAGGTAAACAACAAAAGTAATAAACAATGGGAGAACACATATATAAATGATTCATGGTAAATATGTTTAGGAAATCATCCAAATAAGTCACAATGTTGGAATACAATACTAAACCAAATTATAGCAGAAAATAGATAAAATTCTTCACAACATCGCTAGCCTCAGCTTGGTCCCATGCTCCCCAGCTCTGTAGTAATCAAGTACATAAAGTAGAAGGGTGATTTCCCTTATCTAAAACCTCAACAATATAATCTGTTTGGCCCCAAAATCATGACCCAAATATTGTGCGAGACTAAATCTCAATAGGAAACCACCCAAAGATATGTGCCTACTAGTCAGTGAATATATATGGAAGGCTATAATCAAAATGGAGCAGTAAACAAGGAAGTACTCAAAAATAAAAAATCATACAATTTAAAATGCATTCAATTATCAGATATCAAGAAGATAAACATAAGTAGGGAACCCTTTTGTGTAACGCCCTGACCCTCGTTACCCAGAGTCGGTGAATTATTACATAACATTGGCATGATCACAAGAAATATGAAATCTTGAAAGACCGATTCGTTTAGTAGCCTTGGAATAACTAGATACATTCATAAAGTTTACATTACATCATAAAGTGAAAATTACTACAAAAACATCTTGTCTTCATATCCCCTCATATTATCCCTGTAAGTCATTCATAAATTACTTCTTCATATCCTGGGAAAAATAAAACATTGAAGGGGGTGAGCTCAGATGCTCAGTAAGGATAACAATATAGCGAAAACATTCATAAATAAACATAAACATTTAAGGCAATGTATAACTAAAACAAAAGCCTTTTAAACTTGATCTTCAGCATAATATGTCAAAGATAAAGTGAAATAATGCCATTTACTTATTCACATGGATATTCTAATAGTCGAATAATAAAATGCAATATCAATAACCACTTCCATAATGATGGAATGCATAATTCCAAACTATCGTAACCACGCAGCCAAGGCCTCGTGCCAAGACTACAAGTAAGATTTTTTCAAGGCCTCATGCCAAGACACTAGTTTGTCTCATGATACCTACAGATGCATCGAGGAGCTATAGCGGGCTCCACCCGTCACTTATTTAGTCCAATGCATTCCTCATATGAACATGTTTCAACATAACATAAACATTCGTATTAAAACTAGCATACGAAATCTCAATAATTTCACCATAAACCATGAATGGTATAAAAATAACACATCCACAGTCAAACAATTCACAAAACCTTCAATACAATATGGAAGTTTTGTATCATAATAAGTCAACTTCAAATAATCTTAAAATCCATCAAAGGATGTTGACATAGATGAAATCAAAACTATTTGAGAGAAATATATATATATATATATATTTGAAATCATTTAAAAGTAACATAATTATAAAATTAAAAATTTACTTGAAAATATACTTATAAGATTGTAAGGTATGATTCTAAGATTTTATAATGGCGGAAAATAGCCGCACCCGCCGTATAAGTTAAAAAAGACATTCTTACCTTAATTCTGTCGAAAAAGTCAAAAGGGACCTTGTTTGGAAAACGACGGAAAGATTTCTTTATAAACCTCTTATAAAAAGTCAAAACAGGGTATAAATGACTTTAACCCATATTCTATAAAATATCATGAATGTTTTGAAATACATTTTTAAGAAACATAGATGTGGATGATAAATAGATCCCGGTAGATAATTACGTATAAACAACCTCGGATAATGAAGAGATTGTGAAATAACCAATACCCTGTACTTTTCCTTAGTCGATGGTATGCTAACCTCCTCTATAATAGTTAAAACATTGTTATTAAATTATACGAGAACCATATACATAATTATGATATCATATATTATCTTTTAACATTGATTTGTTAATAATATCTTAGTATTATCATTGGTTCGGGTGTTAACTTACTCATTTTCTTTTATATGTTATGTTTCATAAGTCGTATTTGTTATAGATAGGTTGTAACGTATTCATATTCAGAATGATATAAATTTCTTAAACATTACTTTTAATCATCAAATGAGAATTAGCCTTGAAGGGATACGATGGGGAATGAATCTCATCACGTTCGTGGAGACAGTAGTCCGTACGTACGCACGAGCGACAATATCATCCTTTTGATATTAAAATAATATATAATTGGATGGTATATCATATATACAGAATAATTATCATGTTATATTTATTATTTACATGAATTAAACATCATTATTATAACCATCCAAATAACAATATATTGAATAACAATTACACCACGACGTGGAGACGGAAAGCCGTACGTATGCACGTATGGTGACATGTCATTCAAGGGATGGATAGAATACTGAATATGGTTGTACCATGATTATAATAATATCATAGTATATAGGACATACTGGAGTTATTATTTTATAATGGAAATAACAAATAAAGAAGAAGTTGAAGAAGAAATGAACTTGAAAAAGGGTGGTGAAAACATTATCTCTTCTTCGGGTTCTTCCTTTTGATTTGATCAAAAGGGCTCCTTAGGTTGGCTTTCTGATCAAAATAAGGCCTCTAGGTTGTATTTAGGGAAGTTGGGAGAGTATTTGGGCAGGGGTTGGCCAAACCAAAAGGCTTTGAATGTTTGAATTAGTGAGAAGGGGGAGTGCACTTTTATAAGAGGGGTGAGGGGCACCTTTGGAAATGCTAGAAATATTATTTTATAATAAATTAATATTCGGTTTCTAATGGATCCAGAGTGGATTATTCAAAGTCTATGGTGGGTACGGGTCGAAATACTTTCAACCAATAGAATTTAGACAGGTTTGGGTTATTATATTAACCTTATTATTTAGTTTTAACACTTAGTTAATTAGTTTGACATTTACCATGTCACTTTGTATTTTTATATTATATAGTTAATAAACATAATATATACATCCAAACGACCCCCCAAGTGGTCTATTAACGATACACCTATCATTATATAAGTCTCTTGGCCAAACCGTAGATTTTTAGAAATTGAATATCAATTAATAATATAATATTTGTTTTAAAAACTCTTTTATGTCAATTTTGACACTATTTGGTATTTGATTTTTTTGAAAATCATAACATCATGATTACTTTGATAAAATATAATTAAATCAATACTAAAATACCATATTAACCTATAAAATTAGTGGAATTTATAAAAAGTCTCAAATTAAATTTATTTGGGTGTTTATATTGTCAATTATTTTAATATTTCATTAATTAGGAAATTATTGCATCACCATTGTGTCATAAATAAATTATATTATTTAATGTCTAAAAATTATAAATAAAATAACATTATGTAGGAAACCGTTTTATCTTTCTAACTAATATTTACAATCGAATTTACCTTATGTATAACCCTATATTAAAAATGTTTTAGTAAATAAACTTTGATTTTAACTCTTTTAACTCTTCTTTGAATTAAATAATAATAAATTTTCTAATCTAATCCAAGTGGACCTAAATGAAAATATTTTATTCCTAAGGTTGTTTTTGGTTGAGATACACTTGTACAATAGAATTAGGACATGTGTTAGGGTAATATTAATATCATTTTACCCTTAATTACCCTATTTACTTTTAACCGCGGTAAATAAAAGTAAAAAGTCACTATTCACCAAAAAATATTTTCATCTCATTGAACCACATTTTACTCCTTGGTATTAACCATGTCTCTTGGATTTTCAAAATTCCACTCACAAAAGCTGTAAAATTATGTTTTATGTGAATTTCCAAATTCTCCTAGGAGGTGGGTAAAAGACGGTGAAAAGTTCAATAAAATTTTTATATGTCTAAAATTATTATAAACTAACTTCAATGATTTACATTGAACTTATATAGGTATTAAGTATCTATTTTAACCTAAAATAAATTTAAATAAAATAAATAATTATTTAAATAAAAAGATGGTTTTTAACTAATAACTCAGTGTTTTTCACTATTCATCAAAAATTTAAAGTTTTCATAAAAATACCAAAAATTCAGCCTAGGCTAATTTCGATATTCCGAATACAAAAATGCAGTCAATTTTGAATGATAAAATTTATAAAATTTTAAAAAGTGGATATTACTATTCATAATGGCTAGTTTGATTGGTTGTGGTGTGTGTTAGAACTCAAAATTGCGAACAACACATGCTACTGTATTATTCAAAGGGAAGCGTACTGTGGAAGCTTGTGGTGTTACATTCTCCCCTCCATAAAATAATTTCATCTTAGAAATTTCTAGAATACTACCGCATGAAAATACTTGGGTGGTTCTTCATCATAAGTTCCTCAGGTTCCCACATTGCCTCTTCCATATTATGGTTTCTCCATAGAAATTTTACCAGATGAGTCGTCCAGTTTCTCAGCACTTGTTCTCTCGTATCAAGAATCCTGACGGGATCTTCGCAATAAGACAGATCGGGTTCCAGTTCTTATTCCTCATAGGTGAGTACATACGTTGGTTCAAGCATGTATTTCCTCAACAGTGATACGTGGAACACTTCGTGAACTTTGGAGAGACTTGGCGGCATTGTCAAACGGTAAGCTACAACCCCAATTTGTTCTTGAATTTCGAAACGTCTGATGTACCTGGGACTCAATTTACCCTTCTTACCGAAATGTATAACTCCCTTTCATGGAGATACCTTCATGAAAACATGATCTCCAACCTGAAATTCCAAATCCTTCCTTCGGTTATCGGCATAGCTCTTCTTCCTACTTTGAGCTGCTTTGATGTGGTTTTGGATTACCGTTACCTTTTCCATTGTTTCCTCCACCAGTTCTGGGCCTACAAGTTTTCTTTCACCAATGTCATCCCAATAGGTTGGTGTGCGACATCTCTTTCTGTATAACGCTTCCTATGGTGCCATATGAATACTCGAATAGAAGCTATTGTTATAGGAAAGTTATACCAGGGGTAAATATTCATCCCACATACCCTGAAAGTCATGTGAGAAGGATCTCAACATGTCTTCTATGTTTTGAATAGTCTGTTCTGATTGTCCATCTGTTTGAGGGTGGTAGGCAGTGCTCAATTGAAGTTCAATATCTAGGGATTTCTGAAGACTCTTCCAGAATCATGAAGTAAAAAGGGGGTCACAATCAGAAACAATCGATAGGGGTACTCCATGAAGTCTCACCACTTCATTAATATATATCCTTGTTAGACGTTCAAGTGGTAAATCTTCCCGTATAGCAAGAAAATGTGCTAACTTGGTAAGACGATCAACAACAACCCATATTGCATCGTTCCTTCTAGGAGTCTTTGGTAGTCCCACGACAATTTCCATCATAATATTGCCCCATTTCCACTCCAGTATGGGAAGAGGTTGCATGACTCCTCCAGGCTGTTGCCTTCCAGCTTTCACTTGTTGACAAACCATATATCTTGACACAAAATCAGAAATCTCCCTATTTATGTTGTCCCACCAAAAATGTTCCTTCAAGTCTCTATACATTTTGGTGCTCTCAGGGTGTATAGAGAAATTGGAACTATGAGCATCGTACAACAATTCCATTTTTAGATCAGGTATATTGGGAACACAAAGTCTCTTCCCAAATTTCAAAATTCCATCTTCATACCCAAAGTCATTCATTCTCCCATCATTCACAGCTTTAATCTTCTATTGAAATTCTTCATCATCGGTCTGAGAACTCTTAATCCTTTATAGTAAATATGGTTTGGAAACCATTTGAAAAAGAACTGATGTTTCACCTTCCATGGTTATTCCCATGTCCATCTTCACTAGATCCATGAAAATTGGATCCCTTTCAATTATCATATTGTTCCAAACTCCATGATCTTTTCTGCTCAAAGCATCTACCACCTTATTTTCCTTCCCCAGGTGGTAGTGTATCGTACAATCATAATCCTTGAGTAATTCAATCCATCTCTTTTGCCTCATGTTGAGTTCTTTTTGTGATAAAATATACTTCAAACTCTTATGATCAATATAAATATCACATTTTTCACCATAGAGGTAGTGCCTCCATATCTTTGAAGAAAAGATCAAAAATTCTAACTCGACATCATGAGTAGGATAATTATGCTCATGAATTTTCAACTGTCATGATGCATAGGCAATAAACCTATCATTCTTCATAAGGACACAACCAAGTAATTTCTTAGATGCATCACTGTAAATAAAGAACCCATCATTCCGTGATGGTAGAGTCAATATAGGAGCATTGAATAATCTTATCTTCTGTTCTTCAAAAAATTCTTCACACTCTTTTGTACAAAAATATTTAACCCCCTTACGTGTGAGCTTTGTTAATGGGTTAGCCAATCGGAAAAAATTCTGGATGAAACGTCGATAATAACCAGCTAAACCAATAAAATTGTGTTCCTCAGTTATACTCATAGGTGCTGGCCATTCTTGGATTGCCTTGTTCTTAGAAGGATCAACAGAGATTCCATCTTTAGAGACAATATGGCCAAGAAAAAAATCTCTTAAATCCAGAATTCACACTTGCTAAACTTCCCATATAATTCATGTCTTCTCAGATACTTCAGCATAATGCGCAACTGATTTTCATGATCTTCGTAGATTTTGGAGTATACTAAGATATCATCAATAAATACCACCAAACAATCATCGAGATATTCCTTGAAAACTCTATTCATTAGATCCATGAATATAGAGGGTGAATTAGTCAGCCCAAAAGGCATTACTGTAAACTCGTAATGCCTGTACCTGGTTCGAAATGCTGTCATCAGAATGTCTTCCTTCTTCACACAAAACTGATGTTATCCAGACCGAAGTTCAATATTTGAAAAGTATAGAGCTCCATGCGGTTGGTCAAATAAATCATCAATGCGAGGTAGGGGATACTTGTTCATTATTGTTATAACATTGATTTCCCTGTATTGGATACAAAACCTCATAGATCCATCTTTTTTCTTGACAAAAAAGACAGGGGATCCCCATGGAGAAACAATAGGTTGAATAAATACCTTATTACTCAATTCCTCTAGTTGTTTCTTTAGTTCGACTAATTCCATAGTGGCCATTCTATAAGGGGTCTTCAACATAGGCCTTGATCCAGGAATTAAATCAATTGAAAACTCAACTTCTCATTCTGGAGGATGTCCATGTAAATCATCCGGAAACACATCTACATATTCTTTCACAATAGGTACATCCTCTATTTGAACATTCATTTCCTCACCCACAGTCATTTCATTCTCTTCCTCCCCAATAATTGAATTTAGTTGAGCTGTTGGGGGTGGATCTAGATAAGAATTAGGTGGTGATGATTTTTCTCTAAAGATAAGGTGTTCCTTATCATCATTATCAAAAATCGTAACCTCCTCCTTCTTACAATAAATCTTTCCATCATGGTCCGAAAGCCAATCCATACCAAGGATTATATCAAACTCAGTCATAGGTATGATGATGAGATCAGCGGATAAAGAACATTTATGTGCTCTAATGGGGACTGATTCAAAAAACTTTGTTGCAATGATACTTCCCTTAGGAGTTTTAACTGACAAATCGATTGTTAAATCAAATTGGTAATATCTAATTTTCTTAGAAAACTGGGAAGATATGAAACAATGTGATGATCCAGAATCAAATAATGCATTTTCTAAACTTGAGGAAACCATTAAATTACCTGCCACCACATCTTTTGGAGCTTCTACCTCAGCAGTAATAATAACATAAGCTTGGCCTTGATCCCTTGGCCTTTTCTGAGGTAAGTTCCCCTGACACTTAGAACATTCATTTTCATAATGTCCCATCTCCCTGCAATTGTAGCATTGGACATCGGT
Source organism: Viscum album (assembly GCA_963277665.1). Classification (NCBI taxonomy): domain Eukaryota; kingdom Viridiplantae; phylum Streptophyta; class Magnoliopsida; order Santalales; family Viscaceae; genus Viscum; species Viscum album. Next base: position 492,764,693 of record OY728159.1, on the reverse strand, counting down.
AGATTCCTTCCTCCCCTTGCAATCACGAGCTTGGTGGCCTTTTTCACCACACTTGTAATAGACTCCCATTCCTTTTAAGCAAGTACCGGGGTGTTTCTTCCCACATTTACTACAGGTTGGATATTCAAATTTTCTCTTCTTCTCCTAATTTCCATTCCCAGATTGATTAGAAGATATCTTCTTCTCTTTCTTTTCTTTAAATTCATATGAATTAGAGAATTCCTTTTCTGTCTTGATAGCACAAGAGACAATGTCTTCGTACGATGAGAAGGATTGTGAGACTAATGATCGACGAATAAACAGTTTTAACCCATCAAATAAATGATCAATCTTACTTCTTGGGTTATGTATATAATTTCCAACATACCTTGATAACCTTGTAAAGTTAGTCTCATACTTTGTGACATTCTCATCCTCCTTTTGTCTCAGACTCAGAAATTGTCTTTCCATATATGCTTGATGGTCATGAGGAAAGTATTTTTCTAAGAAAATATCTTTGAACTCCCTCCATTCCATATTTGATAGTTCATTGTCTTCCTTCGTGTTTTGAATCAATGACCACCATTGATCAGCATCTCCAATGAGGCGATAAACTGCCATGATAACTTTTTCCCTTTCACTACCCCAAAGCCTGAAATAATTTCTCTAGGGAACTTATCCATTACTTAGATACTACTGGATTTTTACTCCCATTGAATGTTGTTGGTTTCTGCCTCTTGAAGCAATCTGACATTGATCCTCCATGCTGTGGATCAGGGTGCTCCATACGTGTAAGGTTATTATTCATAACCTGAGTGAGTTTTCCCAGTATGGTGATTAGTTGATCAACACTAGTTGCATCACCAGCTCCACTATAATTATCTTGAGCAGGAGGGAAGTCCCTACATGGAGTGAGTATATTGATAAGGTTTCCATTTCTTCCACTAGGCGCCATTTCTAAATAATGTCATAAACTAGATCAGTTTATGAATCAAAATACATAATTCCATACTTGTAAAACACTTAACATAAATTGAACTATATTTGGATATAATCCATAATCATAAAAATGTTTTCTTTAAGTAAGTTCATACTCATAAACCCTTCATAATTATTTCTAAAGAAAATGAGATTTATCCTAAGCATATCCCCCTGGAGTGTCGTAACCAATAGTGCATCAAGACCCGTTGTCGTGCACCAGTTCCCGTTCGAGTCTAGCTCAAAGCGGTGTTTTCGAGCTTTACCCCTAGGTACATCTGTGGCAGAGCCGCCTCTACCTACTCGTATCCAGACAGGGATGTATTGCTTGGAAAACTCACAAAATCTCTACAATACCAAAATTCTAGGAAGTTCTTCTATAATAATCCTCAAAGTCCATCTTAAATCTATGTGCTCTAATCAGAGTTTATCTAAATCTAGCTTCCAAGGGTTGTTCTAAACTTACTATGATACAAACTGTAACGCCCTGACCCCAGTTACCCAGAGTCGGTGAATTATTACATAACATTGGCATGATCACAAGAAAGATCAAATCTCAAAAGACCGATTAGTTTAGTAGCCTTGGAAAAACTAGATACATTCATAAAGTTTACATTATACCATAAAGTGAAAACTACTACAAAAACATCTTGTCTGCATATACCCTCATATTATCCCTGTAGGTCATTCATAAATTACTTCTTCACATCCTGGGAAAAATAAAACATTGAAAGGGGTGAGCTCAGATGCTCAGTAAGGATAAAAATATAGCAGAAACATTCATAAATAAACATAAACATTTAAGGCAATGTATTGCTAAAACAAAAGCCTTTTAAACATGAACTTCAACATAATATGGCAAATATAAAGTGAAATAATTCTATTTAATTATTCAAATGTATATTCTACTAGTCGAATAATCACATGAAATATCAATAACCACTTTCATTATGACGGAATTCATAATTCCAGACTATCGTAACCATGTAGTCAAGGCCTTGTGCCAAGACTACAAATAAGATTTTGTCAAGGCCTCATGCCAAGACACTAGTTTGTCTCATGAGACCTACTGATGCATCGAGAAGCTATAGCGGGCTCCACCCATCACTTTTTAAGTCTAATGCATTCCTCATATGAACAGGTTTCAACATAACATAAACATTCGTATTAAAACTAGCATACGAAATGTCAATAATTTCACCATAAAGCATGAATGGTATAAAAATAACACATCCACAGTCAAACATATCACAAAAACATAAATACAATATGGAAGTTTTGTATCATAATAAATCAACTTCAAATAAGCTTAAAATCCATCAAAGGATGTTGACATAGATGAAAACAAAACTATTTGAGAGAAATATATATATTTTTTGAAATCATTTAAAAGTCAAAAAATTATAAAATAAAACATTTACTTGAAAATATCCTTATAATATTGTAAGGGAAGATTCTATGATTTTATAACGGTGAAAAATAGCCACACCCGCCATATAAGTTAAAAAAAGGCATTCTTACCTTAATTTTGTAGAAAAGGTTAAAAAGGACATTGTTTGGAAAACGACTAAAATATTCCTTTATAAACCTCTTATAAAAAGTAAAAAAGGTTATAAATGACTTTTACACATATTCTGTAAAATATCATGAATGTTTTGAAATACATTTTTAAGAAACATGGATGTGGATGATAAAGAGATCCTAGTAGATAATTACATATAAACAACCTCGGATAATGAAGAGATTGTGAAATAACCATTACCTTGTACTTTTCCTTAGTCAATGGTATGTTATCCTCCTATATAATAGTTAAAATTTTGTCATTAAATTATAGAAGAACCATATACATAATTATTATATCATATATGATCTTTTATCATTGATTTGTTAATAATATCTTAGTATTATCATTGTTTCAGGTGTTAACTTACTCGTTTTCTTTTATATGTTTTGTTACATAAGTCATGTTTGTTATGGATAATTTGTACCTTATTCATATCCAAAATGATATAAAGTTATTAAAAATTACTTTTAATCATCAAATGAGAATTATCCTTGAATGGCTACGATGGGGAATGAATCTCATCGCGTTCGTGGAGACGGTAGTCCGTACGTACGCACGCGTGACAATATCATCCTTTTGATATTAAATTAATATATAATTGGATGGTATAACATATATAAAGAATCATTATCATGTTATATTTATTATTTACATGAATTACAAATCATTATTATACCCATCAAAATAATAATATATTGAATAACAATTACACCACGACGTGGAAATGGTAAGCCGTACGTACGCACGTATGGTGACATGTCATTCAAAGGATGGATAGAATGATGAATATGGTTGTACCATATTTATAATAATATCACAGTATATAGGATATAATGTAGTTATTATTTTATAATGGGAATAACAAAGAAAGAAGAAGTTGAAGAAGAAATGAACTTGAAAAAGGGTGGTGAAAACATTACATCCTCTTCGGGTTCTTCCTTTTGATTTGATCAAAAGGGCTCATTAGGTTGGCTTTCTGATAAAACTAAGGCTTCTAGGTTATATTGAGAGAATTCGAGAGAGTATTTGGGTAGGGGTTGGCCTAACCAAAAGGCTTTGAATGTGTGAATTAGTGAGAAGGGGGAGTTCCCTTTTATAAGAGGGGTGAGGGGCACCTTTGGAAAAGCTAGAAATATTATTTTATAATAAATTCATATTCGGTTTATAATGGATCCAAAGTGGATTATTCAAAGTCTAAGGTGGGTATGAGTAGAAATAATTTCAACCAATATAATTTATATAGGTTTGGGTTATTATATTAACCTTATATTTTAGTTTTAACTCTTAGTTAATTAGTTTGACATTTATCATGTCACTTTGTATTTTTATATTATATAGTTAATAAAATTACTATATACATCCAAGTGACCCCCAAGTGGTACATTAATGATACAACCATAATTATATAAGTCTCTTGGTCGAACCTTATATTTTTAGGAATCAAATATCAATTAATAATTTAATATTGTTTTTAAAAACTCTTTTATGTCAATTTTGACACTATTTGGTATTTGATTTTTTTGAAAATAATAACAGCATGATTACTTCGAAAAAACATAATTAAATCAATAATAACATGTCATATTAACCTATAAAATTAGTGGAATTCATAAAAAGTCTCAAATTACATTTATTTGGGTATTTATATTATCAAATATTTTAATATTTCATTAATTAGTTAATTACTGCATCGCCATTGTGTCGTAAATAAATTAAATTATTTAATGTCTAAAAATTATAAATAAAATACCATTATGTAGGAAACCGTTTTATCTTTCTAAATAATATTTAAAATATAATTTACCTTATGTATAACCCTATATTAAAAATGTTTTAGTAAATAAACATTGATTTTAACTCTTTTAACTCTTCATTGAATTAAATAATAATAAATGTCCAAATCTAATCCAAGTGGACCTAAATGACAATATTTTATTCCTAAGGATGTTTTTGGTCGAGATACACTTGTCCAATTGAATTAGGACATGTGTTAGGGTAATATTAATATCATTTTTACCCTTAATTACCCTATTTACTTTTAACAGTGGTAAATAAAAGTAAAAGTTACTATTCACCAAAAATTATGTCATCTCATTGAACCACATTTTACTCCTTGATATTAACCATGTCTCTCAGATTTTCGAAATTCCACTTACATAAGCGGTAAAATTATGTTTTATGTGAATTTCTAAATTCTCCTAGGAGGTGGGTAAAAGACGGTGAAAAGTTAAATAAAATTTTTATATGTCTAAAATTATTATAAACTGACTCCAATGATTTAAATTGAACTTATATAGGTATTAAGTATCTATTTTGACCTAAAATAAATTTAAATAAAATAAATAATTATTTAAATAAAAAGTCGGTTTTTAACTAATAACTCAATGTTTTTCATTATTCATCAAAAATTGAATGTTTTCAGAAAAAATACAAAAAATTCACCCTAGGCTAATTTTGATATTCTGAATCCAAAACTGAAGTCAAATTTGAAGGAAAAAATTTATAAAATTTTAAAAAGTAGATATTACTATTCATAACGGCTAATTTGATTGGTTGGGGTGTGTGTTAGAACACGAAATTGCGTACAACATACGCTACTTTATTATGCAAAGGGATGAATACCGTGGAACCTTGGGGTGTTACATCTGGGAAGTAATCAAAACCTAAACCCTATGGTCCAACAGAAAAAAAAACACAAGAAACCCTCTGGGAAGTACCCAAAGTCTAACCCCTATAGTTTAGCTTAGCACAAACTCTCTGAGGAAGAACTCACCGTCAATTCCCCCTTTAGTCTCATATCGGTAACTAAAAGGTGCTCTGGGGAAGTACTTATGTCTCATTCCCCCTGTGGCCCACATCGAGGAACTATATACACTCGAAGGAAGAACTTACGTCAATTCCCCCTTTGGGTCCGCAACGTAACAGTAAAAATAGACCCTCCGGAGAAGCCCTCACACCAATTCTCCCTATGGTCTACTACACTATGTTCTCACGGCCCTGTGTAAGTCAAACAAGCACAAAAATACATGGAATCCATTGTAAACCTCAAGAACTACTTGGCTAAAAAATCTACAGCATAACAACATGTGAGATAAAACACCCCATCCTAATAATACTAAGCATGGAAAACAAATGAAGCATCTTAATAGGCAAAAATAGACCAAACATTCAAAATAAGAAAACATGTAAAAAACCTCAATAGCATTGAAAAATAAACCCTATTCACAACATAAACCTCTATCCAATCAACCAAGGGATAGCAGACAAACATTATGGCTAAAAACATAAACACACAATACCCCGTTCAAGGGTATTGGGAACTCTTTCACATATAAATGAAATACTAACTACAAAAAGCCACAAATCACCCACCTCAGTGTTGTAGGATCATTATACATGAACCTCTATCCTTGAATCACCCTAGAATGGTAAATATCTACAAAAACGTCTAAAAAACTCATCCCATGATATCTCATGAGAGAGAAGGAATCAGAAAGAGGTGTTCAAGAAGAAGAGAGAACTCACTAATGTGATTCCAACACAACTGAAAGAGTTCAATTCAGAGAACAGATGCTTGATTAGGGGCTCGACAAAGATCCACGTTGTACGGATGCTCTAGGATGAACTAGGTCGAGAAGAGATGTGTTCTGTCTGTCATATGTGACCACGATCTATTTAATGAAAAAAATAAAGTACATAGTGTGTAATTTTGAAGTACACGACGTACACTTGCCTTATTTGGCCCCCTCATAAGGCGGTCTCTAGGTCCCCACACCTGGCTGTGCACTCTTCCATTACACGGCCAGCACATGGCTATGTGGGACAAAAGAGTACACGGTGTGTACTTCAAAAATTTCTAAAATCTCACCTTTTTCTCAAAAACACCAGAGAAGAGAAAAAACATACCTGAAAAGAAAATCTAGGTTCTTACAGAAATATAATTTTTCTTTGTAAAGAATTTACGTTAAAAGATAGATTTTAATTAAAATTCAGTAATTTTCACTATTCATAAAAGCATGGAACTTTTCAGAAAAATCAAAAACATTTATCCGAATATAATTTTATATTAATTTTTTTTAAAAAGTCTAATTTTTTAAATAAATTTTATAAAAGTGACAAAATTAGTTTTAAAATAAGTGCGCCATAAAAAAGGCGACAAAACTGATATTTATAAAAATATTTTAAGTGTAAAATTTTATTTTTTTCTTACATATTGTCTAGAAAACACATAAGATGAATTTTAAATAGTTAATTGAATATATACTACCTAAATTGCATTAAAATCATTAAATAAATTATTTTAATTAATTTTATTGAGCTAGAGAAAAAAAATTTCATAAAAAAGTTTTTTTAGAAAATGATTTTCATTATTTTCAAATAGTTCTTTATTTTAATTTCTAATAAATTAGTAGATAAAAAATTAATTATATATACATGTGTAAAAAATATTTTATAATTTTAGTTAGTCCTATTTTGACCCAACATTATAACATCTAGGTGATAACTATCATATTAAATAATAATATTTTAATTATATGATCCATTTTGTGTAAACTAGGTGTTGCGTGTAACATAAGCCAAACATGGTATTGTGCATAACACAAGAAAAACTTAGCGTTGCATGTAACACAATATAAACTTAGTGTTATAGGTAATGGAAGACAAAATCAGTGTTTCTTGTCAAAAACAATATGAAAAAGTTTAAATCTATTCAAATAAGTTCACAATATTTCTAGGTATTACAGTATACCCCCATTAAAATGAATTTCATCCGTTAAATTGATCTCAGTAATAAAATGTTTAAAATTTTAAAATTCCTTCATAGAAACCCACATCACATAAATGAATAGTAAAAATTCTCTTAAAAATGGAATATTGGAAACATAAAGGTTTCCCAAAGAAACCCATAACTAGGTTTCTATATAAGAGAACATAGGTGGGAAGTGATGATTTAGACATGGAAGAAAAGTGTAAATAATTATAGAGAGTTATAGAGATCAATTATCATAAGAAAGTTGGTGGTCTAGAGAAAGTAATAAACCACAAAACCAAAACCAAATAGGCATGAAAAATGTCATTGATATCCTAAAAATGACGATAAAAGGATAATATTTTATATCAAAATCTTTTCCTAAAGTTGGAAAAAATTTATGAGAAGATACACTAACTTGATTTCATTCCATTTTATAAGAACAATATCACACTTCGGTTGTTCCTTGATCGATTTCCAATTCATCTCATACTGCAAGAAAAGAAGGTGAAATTGTTATTCCTGTAGTACTAATGAATCATAAGATCAACAGATAAAATGATAATTCTATCTGTTTATCTTTAGTTATCATCACAACAAAATGATTAGAAATGGTTATCCAATATGAATAAATCTTCATATGGAGAAACAATACATTAATCTCTAAAACCTTATTAAAATTTCAATATAAACCATTTAATAAATGGATAACCTTATGAAAATTTATAAATATTAAAATAAAAAACATTAGAAAGAAATCCACTAAATTTACAAAATGAACTCATCATTAATCTCCAAAACAACATGAAATAGATCTTAAATTTCACATAAAAAAATGTGAATACCTTCATCATGTATTCAAATGGATGAAAAATTACATAGAAACCTCACTTAAAACATACATTATTCCTTATTACTTACAAAAGACATAGATTATTGGATATATTCCTTAAATACAGAAATGTTGTAAAATACATCAATGATAATATAAAACACTTTTTCAAAACATCCTTTATTAGTTCTGAGGACATAAATACATTCAAGTTTACATTATCCATATGAATCATCTCTTTATCTAAACTAAACACCATTTTCTCAATATCCATAAAATGTTAAGGGGTACCTTCCGATCATCAAAATATCACCTTTCCTTTGAATTAGTTTTCCATTCCATCAACATCATTCAACATATTATTTAAAATCCTTAATGAATAACATATAATAAACAATAATTTTATATTTCATAATTCATATAACCTAAAACATTAATTCTAATACATAAATAAATCATTCATCCCACATTCCTCTCAAACCATTAACATTGCTTCATCATCTTATTCCACAATACTTCTTTCCTTTAATAATTCATTTTTAGTCTCATCATCATAATCATCATCTATATAACCATTACTCATACAACCATGCTTATTTTCTTTGTGGGGTTTTTACATTGGACATCTATTTTTATAATACATATACTTTCCAAATATAAAAAATTTAATAGTTGATGACATATTATGAAAGACCATTATTATCATCCATTGAATTACCTGAACAATTAATTTTTCCTTTGTAGTTACTTTATTTGTTCTATTATTAACCACAGTTAAAAAATATTATTGTTCCTCTAAGGCATCCACTTGGGTGTTTATTCCCTCATTGTCAACACGTAAGAAATTGAATCTTCTTTCTTCCATGGTCTCCACTACCCAAACTCTCAGTGAACTCTTTCCTTATATTTTTAATGATTTTGAGAGTTAGTTAAGGTATATGTTGTTACTAATTTCATTTGAAAACTGATTAGGCATAATCACAACATCTTTCACTATAGTCATTATCCCATTTGACTCATCATTAGTAAATTTTCTATCACACTCAACATTAATGTAGGACCTCGGAGCACCCTGATAGGGGAGGGGTGAATCAAGGAGTCAAAATTTTCTATTAATGTGTCAGATATTGTACCAACATAGGTAGGAACTCATTAAACCTATATGATAGATTTTATTAACAATAAAACATTAAAATTCAGGAAGACAACATAGTTGTTTTACTGGGTTCACCATTAAGGCCTAGTTCAAGTAGAATACGTCGATAGTGTGTCGGTCGAACAAATAAACATTAATATTCACTAGTTATTGAATATAATAGTTAATACACAATAAATGTATTCTAGGAACACTACCTTTTCAATATTTTAGGTATAACACACTACATCCCTTAGAACACTTTTGTCGACTCCCCCTAGCATACTGCATTGGGAGAAGTATTAATTAGTTTATTGACATGATGGTTTCTTAAATAGATTTTAATTTAAGTATTTATCACTAAAAATCATGAGACTCTTCTTTCACCATAGAGAATAATCAATTCACTTTGAAATCACTATTCACTAGACACCGTATGTTCAAAACTGCCTTTTGTGAAGCTCCTTCATGAAGCTCTCTACCTTCAAGAATCTAACTGTCTTTATGGAACAAACTGCCTTTGCAAAGCTCACAAAGTCAATGCATGTTACCCAATTATCATGAAGCACTCATTAATCAAAAGCATTGGAATCAGTTAAGACTAAAATATTCTCCTCGTGATAATAAATCCTACATGGAATGTCAGTTTTGTGGAGGTCCCATAATTTTAGGAAATCATTGTGATTCTAGATTTTCCTAAGAAAATTTATCTGATAAATTAAGTGTAGGTAGCCTTTTATTTATAGGATTATATGATTGTGATGCTCCACCACCTCTTATAGTATTTCCAAAATCATAAAAAATCATATTCACTGTTCTCCTCGTATTGCGAAGCTCCATAAAAATTCACTTTTCATGATTATCGTTGTAACTATGTAGCTTTCCATCAAAACCCTTTGTGATGTTCTCATTTCATATCATAACCATGGAGAACACCATCAATGTTTTCCATGGTCATAATAATCATAGAGATTTCTGTCAAAATATACCAACCTTTATAAACCACCATTCTCAAATCCCATTCTTCATGAAACTCAGGCCTTTTCCATATTTTTATTAGGCCTTCATGGAAATCCACTTTTCTCAATGTAATCCATCCTCGAAATTCTGGACCCAAACAATTTGGAAAAAACTAGGAAATGAAGCCACCTTTAGTACTACTTTCCAGATAAACTGTAAGATCTACTTCCTTGAAAACTACCTGATATTACATGTGATTTTTGAAAAAAACAAAAACCATTATCCATTTACAACAAATAACAACATATGTTCCAACAATTAACATAGTTCCTTCAGGTTCCATCCACTAACTAAAACCAAAAGCATAGTGCAAGAAACACTATTCATTGTGGGGAACCACATAATCATGTAAAATCACATATAGCGAGTATCAATTAGGAAAAATTATTTAATTTGTTATATATTTGGTCATTCTTGGTAATCAACTATTAAAATCCATCACGGTGGTTCATAAAGAGGTTGCAAATTTCCTAATCATATTCTCTGGTAGTTTCAAACAATGTGAGAAGCAAGGCCCACTTTCATTCACTAGTTCTCGATCATGTCTAGATAAATAAAATGTTTTTAGGGGCTATTTCCACTAGGTACATTTGTTCCAAATAAACATCCACTTATAGTATAAAAATAGGGATAATTTTTTCTGGAAACGACTCTCTCTATCTTTTGCCAAAATTTTAGGACCTTTTATTATACATTGAATCATCCTTAGACTTATCCTTTGTAGAATCTAGGATTTTATAGAGAAATATTGGGTGTGTTTTCAGGTAATTTTTGTTTTTATAAAGTACCATTGTGTTGGGGTATTACCTGGGGTGGGTTTGGGTGATGTTTTTAAGGAACTTCGGTAGACCAAGTCCTATGCACGGTTTGCGCACCATTTAGCCAAACTGTGTAGAAGATAACCATGAGGATAGTGGAGTTCGACACAGTTGTAACATGGTTTTTATAAATGTGCGCCATCAATTTGTGTGGTCAGTGGAAGAACGCACGGTTGGCGCCCAGTTTGTCCTAACCATGCATCCTCCCAGGCGAAACAGTGTGTGCGGAGTAGTTTAATCCAAAAACTAGTTTTAGAACCACCCTAACCACTGAAACCTCTCTAATTCAACCTAGTCATAGGATTGAAAATTTATGGGTGATCTCAGAGACTTTTGGAGGGATTCCATAGTAATAAAAATTCATTTCATTGAGATCAAAATCTCTAATTGAAGATATGTTCTTATTCTGGTATGTAGATTTCATCCCGATGTCTCTCCTATCTTTTCTCTTATTTTTTCTAGATCTTTTATTAGAAGATATCCCCCATTTTCTTGGATCTAAACCTATGATTTGAGATCTAGATCTATGATTTTGAATCTACATCATGATTTGCACGATCTTGATGCCCTTGATCTTAATTTTGGTTTAGGGATTTACATCCAAATATTGATGGATAACATTGTGCCACTCAAATTTTGGGGATTTTCTTTGGGTTAATATCCATAATTAAACCAAGGTAGGTGGTCTAAATCAAAGTCCCATAGTTGTGGATTTGATATGTGAATGTGAGTTTATAAATTTGTTAGATTCCCTTTATGATTGATTTCCTAAATTAGAGTAATTAGGAATAATGAATTGACTTGTGTTTGCCTCAGTGATTAATTGATAATTGAATCACGAAACAAATGATGGGGGGTTTCCCAAATAGATATTTTGGAGATTTGTTATGGTTTGAGATATTTTAATTGAGATATTGAATTAATTGTGTTAAGATAATTAATTTGGGGGTAATTAAATATGAAATGATGTTTGGCTATGTAAGATAATTAATTATGAGAATTAATTATATGCCATGATGTCGACCAAAGATAAATAATTATGAGAATTAATTATGCTCCATGATGTTGATCAAAGATAATTTATTGTGAGAATTTATTAGGACAAGCTGAGATTTGATATGGATAAATAATTGTGACTAATTAATTATGGAAAGAGAATTGTGTTAATTGATTAATTAATTGATGAATTATTTAATGAGTTATGTGATTAGTTAATTATTGAATTTACTAATGTAATATGAAATGTTTAACTAATCATTGGATTAGTAATGGAATTATGTGGAAAATTAGTTTTAATTAATTAATGATTAAATGGATGAGATTTGTTTGTGGTGCTAGACATAGGATTATAGACCGATTAGATGTTGGGACTTGGACATGGCATTCCTCCCCAATAGTTATCAAAGATTGAGATTATGGGGTTCTAGGAATGACAACCTACAATGAATGAGAAAGGGAGTTCTAGGCATGATGACCTACATTTGAATAAGATTGTGGTGCATAGAATGATGTTAAACACCAAATGAATGAAAATAATGAATGATGATTCAAATGGGAAACATGAATAGAAACTGGGCCTAATGTGATGATTAAATATTAAAGGACAATGTGATAACAATTTAGTTATGCATGGTATTTTATTGCTTCATAAAACTGCATGCCCCATCTTTTTACTAGATGTGTTTTAGTCACTGTTAGTGGTGGTCTAGTGAGTTGTACTCACACCCTATTCAGGTCTCCTGATCAGAACCCATGTAGACTTTTTTATTTCCGAACAGGATAAGAGAAAGCCCCAAGGATAGGTTTTTGTTTGGTATTGAAGCATGGGAGAGGGAACCAGACGTGGTTTGGGACCCGCTGGGGAGTTGTTGTGTATTTATTTTTAGTTTAATTGTAGAAACTTGATATTTTCATTGTCATAGTATGTTTTACCTTTTAGTTGAGTATTGTATCTTCATGTTTTGGTTTTCATATGACATGGATTTGTTCTGGTTATTTATAATCATCCGCACTTGGTTATTGTTATTTGTTTCTCTTTGTGTTTTATTTTTATTAATGAGGGTATAGTCTCCCCAAGACCGGATTACCAAACCCTCAGTACCAGTCGACAACCTTTGGCATATGAGGATGCGCAATTGAGGGAATGTGGCCAACCAGCTTGGGGCACCATTTAGTGGCTACCAGTTCGGGACATCACTTCCTTTGATACATACATAAGTATATCCTTAGAAATATCCATAGGGATTTCACTAACTTTTTCTCATCCTAGTTTAGAAAGGTTAACTGAAAATTACCTTTGATACCATCAGTATTTACATAGGATTATTATACAAAGATATTATATCATTTTGATGAATATTCATTACATTACAGACACACACAAAGTACTATGGATTATAATTGTTTAATACCTTTGGAAACATGGAACAAAATATTCTTAATTCATGAAAGACCTTTAATTTCTCATATAAATTCTTCCCCTAGAGTACTCCAACTTTAAAACCTTTCATCATAACCCAAGAAAAGGAAATAATAATAATGATTGAGATCTTATGCTCATTAAAGGTAAATGGGGGAGATATATAAGGATAAAAAGATCAATAGGGTATAGAAACATAGGAATAACATTTGAAAACCATACCATGCATATAAAATATCATAAAATTGAGTCATGGAACAAATATTGGTAGTTTATAAGACATGAATCCAAAGGGAATCAAAGAACCCGATCCATGACAGCTTAAAATTTTCATAAAACATAGAATTTTAAATATACACATAAGAATAGAAAATAATTTCTATATTATATAAGGCTCTTTGCTAAGGCCATCATATTGGAATGGGTCTACTCCCGAAACCATCATAGTAGTCAAGGTTCACTCCCAAGACCATCATAATGAAAAAAATACCATTACTAAACTAAGATCAATCATCATTATAGCCCTTTATATATCAAGAGATATAAATCATTACCCAATGTATTATAGGGAGATATATGTCCCACTAGTATCATAATAAAAAAAATATTTATATTTTCCACAAGATCATAATTTTTTTAAAGTTGGGGCCACAAACACTTTATTAATAAAAGAAAGGAAAGAACCACTTTTTTTGGGTAGAAGAGACCCATTACATGAACTGTAGGCACAATGGGCATTAAATCCCATTATATAGCCCTGAGTTACCATATTTTTCCAAATGTCCCTTTGATAAATAATACCGCTACATTACCTAAGCCTCTATAGTACCTATTACAGTACCGTACCATGGATACTATACCATCTATAGTGTCCACCACCACACCAGTTCAACTAATGCTATAGTTCCTCCATTTCTATAGTTCTGCTAGAGTACTGCTAAATTACTTCTAAAGTACTTACTCCTATTGGGTTTTGAACCCCCCATACTTGATGTAGTATTATGGGGTGATTAACACTAATAAAATCCATTACTATATATCCTAAAAAATTCATCATATCATAACCCATGAAATGAAAATGGGTATTATAAAAATTTCATCATATCATAGGATATAGAAAAGAGAAAGGATTGATAATCATTTCATTATAGTATAACCTGTTAAAAGAAGCATGTTTTGTAAACACTTCCCAATGGTATAACCTGTGGAAGAGAAAGTGGTTTCATAAACATCATGCCATTATAAACATAAACCATTCAAATAAATAATAAAAATGAAATAATTTGATCATATCCCAAGTAAGGCATAGGTAACATCATCAGATATAATCTTATATGGAAAATGATTTTGATCAATCAATTAAAACTATTCTTGATGGAAATAAATTTTCATTGAAAATAATTTCTAAAACATAAAAACTTTTCAAAAATCCATTTCTTTTAAAATAACCTTGAAAATTTAGAAAGGAATTTTTAATAAATAATTTAGAACATTTCTTGAGGAAAATGTACCTTACAAAATAAAAGACACTTTTTAAAACATGAAACATTTAGAAAATATATTTATTTGAAAATAACCATGACTAATTATAAAGAAATATTTTAAAAATCATATAAAAAATTTATTGATGAATATATCATTTCCACTTTGAAAATACTTTTTAAAAAACATTTTAAAAATAATTTAGTTTTGAAATCATTTATTTAAAATATAAAAATTTCAAAAATATTAATGGTAACATTTTCTTTGAAAATAAATTAGAAAGATTTTAAGGGAAGTTTGAAAAATCCTTGAGTGTTCATGATAGTGGGATATACTGGGCATGAATACATATTAAAAACAAATATTATTTAATCATTTTTGAAAAAATGCAAACCATCATTATTTATAAAAATGAAATGAATATCCCTTTTAATTTTTTTTCAAAATTCAGGCAAGGAATTTATTTAAAAAAAGTAAATGAGTTATAAGAATTTTTCGATTTTTTTTAAAAAATATGGGGTTTTAAGAGAAGGTATTTCTGACCAAAGAGAGAAATAAAGTTATATTTGATTAATTTGTTTTCAATTATTATAATTACCAAAGAGTGAGAAAATGGTAATATTACAGGAATATATCTGGAATAACCAAACGATAATTAAATTCTTGAGAATTATTGAGATATGGATCGTAATATTTTATCATCAGAAACCTAATCATAAAAAATCATGATAAGTGATGATATTGTAACATGAAATCCTTACCACTTTGCCAAATTTTAATTATAATCCCCATAATGGAATATAATAAAATAAAACTTAAAATATAATTAGTTTTAATAAATTCATGATATTACATTTCAAATGGTATTTATATACACCTCATGAACGAATATAGGTGTATAACATAATCTATCTCTCCAAGAAGGGAAATTGAGAGAACAATATCACGCCGGTTTCTAATTTTTGAACAATAAACCCATGAAATATTGATCCTAAAATGTATATGTAAATCCCATTTGTAGGACCCCAAGACACCCTGAGAGGGGAGGGGTGAATCAGGGTGTCAACTTTTTCTTATAAAAAACAAGGATCTTGTTCCCACGTTGGTAGGAACTAGTTAAACCTGTATGATGAATATTATCAGTAATGAAACATTCACATGCAAAGAGATGACAGCACAATTTTTACATGGTTCAACGCTAAGGGCTACATCCAAGGAGAATACGCCGACAAGTTTTCGGTTGTACCAAATTCCACTAATCTTCACTAGTTGTAGATTTCAATGGTTCGGGAACAGTCACTCTGTCCGAGGCTCACTGCCTTTACAAAGGTTTTGGGATAGCTCACTGCTTCCCTCAGGTCACTCCCGTTGACTCCCCCAGGCACACTTCCCTTGGTGAAGTCACACTCAGTGTATAGACATGAAGGTCTCCTCAATAGATTTTCATTGAAGTCTTTGTCTCTGCTTAGCACGAGACTCTGCTTGCATCCAAGTCCGGAATTGATGCACTAGAACGCACAAAACCACTGAAGCGGATAACCAGAACGTGCAGACAAGCTTCATGGAAAATTGCGCGCAAAACCAACCCTTTGCACACAAACCCTTCTTATTGTGCACAAAATTTACTTTTTCATGCAGAAAAATATTTCGTGCCACAACCCCCTTTTTCGCGCAATTGAATATTTTACGTGCAACCCCAATTTTTACGCGCAGCTCTCCCTTTTTCGCGCATCCCAAAATTTTCCGCACAATCTATAATAATTCGTGCAAGCCCCTTTACGCAATCCCTTTTCGTGCATCATACCTCATATCTTCTCTAAGTCTTCAACACACAAGAACGAGGGGGGTCACCTCTTATTTATAGGTGTCTGAGACCCCCGTGCGCAAAACCCCCTTTGGTGCGAAAAACTCCTCATCTGGCGCGTAATCTTTCGCGCCGGTAATTTTTTTCATACACATCATCAGATATTTCGTGCAGCCCATGCCTTTGACGTTTTTCGACGTTCTGATTCCGAAACACTGTTTTCACGAAAAACCTCGATCCTCTATTTCATGCATCCCGCTGTTTTTTGCGCCCAACTCAAATATTTCACGCACAAACCTTCCTTTTCGTGCACCACTTTTTATTTGAGCGCACCTAATTTTTCCAACAATACATGTCTTCATTTCCCTATTTTGAGGCCCAAAAATTTGGAAAACACTAGGAAATGGCACCACCTTCAGTACTGTTGGCTTCTTGAACTGTATGATCACTTTGCTGGTACACGTTCTGAACTTCCACTAAAGATTGACAACAAACACAAACCATACTCCAATTAATGCATAGAATAGCCATGGTTCCAACACCATTATCTTTCATCATAAGTATCATAATATACATTTATTGGAAGTATATACATCATATAAAATAAATATGTGGTGAATATTACATGTGTCTCATAGAAGTATAAAGTGAGACAAATATCCCTTACTACTTTAGTAATATTTCAAATAATATTCCCAAATAATAATAACATCAAATGAAATAGTAAATATTGTTAAAATAATTGTATTCATGATATAAAATGTCAAATTAAAATTATATACACCCCACCAAAGAAACAAGTGTTGAAATTTTATATGTCACCCGAAAATAAAAGAGAGATTAGAAATCCCTTACCTTAAGTATTGAATTACATCATACAAGTTCAAACATGTTGTATAATAAATATTAGTTTATTATAAATATATTAAAAATCATATTAATATATATAATGCCATATTTTGTTTCTTATGACCTTTTATTACCCATTTATTAATAATTCCATGTTAATGTCTCTTTTTATATAATAACCGTTTTATTTTTCATATATGTTTTCATCAGATATATTTTTTTGGTCCTATTAATTTTATCATGGTTTAATATTATTAAAACATTTAATCTTAATATCAATATAATATATATAAATTATATATTTATTTATAGTAATGCATGAAATTTAGTGACAGAAAATGAAATACATCATTCATAGGGGCAATATGCCGTATGCAAAGAACCGTGTTTTATTTTCTTATCATATTTAATGAAAAAACGTAAAAGATATGTTATAATTAAATAAAAAATATTATGTAATATATATATATTACATTTTAATTAAACCCATCATTAATAAATTCTATGTAAATCATGAATGAATCACATCACTTTGTGAGGCTGTAGTCTTCCATACACACGAACGATGTTATCATTTCCCATAAAATAGAGAGTATGAAGGTATATGTGATATAATAATTTCAGTGTTATAATGAAACGTTAAATATCATATATATATACTATTAATACTTCATTATTTCAAACCATGAAAGGTGGTAATGGAAAAATGATATCAATTTGTGAGATGGTAGTCTTCCATACACATGAATGATGATTTTGTAACCCATTTTATAGAAGTGGAGATGGTTTTAGGTAATAAACTTAAAATTAAAAAATTTATATTTAAGATACCAAGGTTATTATATAATCATTTTATAATAATTATTGAAAAAAATTTAGAATTAAATAAAATAAATATTCTCATTGAAGAACATTAAATCTTTTTTGGGTATTCTCCTTAGGTTTTGATCAAAGCTTACTAAGGTTGAATTTATGCACAAAATAAGGATTCTATTATGAGGTTAGGTAACTTGGTAATTTATTTGGGATGGTATTGATTTTTAAAAAATAGGTTTTAATGTTTTCATAAAGGACAAGAGGGGTGACATATTATAATTGGGGGAGAGAACACACTTGATATTTTTGAAAAGAAATGTGTGATCCTTTTTTGTCCATAAGTCAAAAGGGTAAAAAATGGACCATTATTGGAAATTATAGATGTAATGGTCTAAATACTTCCATAAAATAGTTTTTGGGATTGTTTATAGTTTATTTTTACACTTATACTTTTTTAGTATAACCGCAAGGCAAAAGCATTTTTACCTTAACCATAATAATTAATTTATTCCTCATTCACAATTCTGTTTGGTAAAAAATTAACTTGAACTTATTAGATAATATAAATTTTTATGATTCCAAATATGGAATCCATTTTTTAATATTCCATTCATAGAATTAGAAAAAACTAATTTAATATTTATCCCATAGACGTGATGAGAAAGAAGAGTTTTTAAGGTGAAAATTTTCAATAGTTTACAATGTTTTTGTACCCAATTTCAATATGAAATTGTTGAAAATGAACTAAATTAGATTAATAAATGTAAAATTGAACTAATTTTTCTTTAAAATCAATTTAAAATATATAAATAATTTAGGAAAAAAGATAGTTATCAATTAAAATTCATTATTTTTCACTTTTCATCAAAAAATGAAATATTTTAGAAAAATTCCCAGAATTAAACCTAAGATAATTTTAATTTTATGAATTAAAAAATTATTATTTTATAAATTAATTATATAAAAGTGTAAAAACGTAATTTTAAAATAAGTGTGCTATAAAAAGGTGACATAATTTCTTTTTAGAAAAATACCATTTTAAGTGTACAATTGGTTTTATTCATATATATTATCTAAACACAAAAAATATTAATGTTAAATATTAGATTAAATAAATTATATATTTATTTCATTAAAATTATTCTTTAAAATTAGTTAGTTTATTTTATTGAGGGAGAACACATTTTTTGGTATAAAAAGTTTTTTTTTCAGAAATAGATTTCTTTATTTTCAAATAGTTTTTAATTTCATTTATAATTAATTAAACACCAAAGAATTATATATATATATATATATTTATGTGGGTAAAAAATATTTTCATAATTTAATTAATCATATTCATACCCTCCATTCAAATGGCTAGATGATGACTATCATATTAAATAATAATATTTAAATTGTATAAAATGTTTCTTTTGAACATGGTGTTGCATGTAATGTATTAAAAACTCAATATTATGTTAAAAAACATAGTGTTGTGTGTAAAAGAATATAAAATAAAAGTTACTTATAAAGGAATCCAAAATCAGTGTTTCTTGAAAAAAATGAAAAGATCAAATCTGCTTGAAAAAAATTATTTCACAAAAACTTGGTGTGTTACATAGCTGGCATGTCCCTCTACCCTAAGCTCATATTTTAGTCCCATGTGTTATACTAATATACGGATATGGTAATTCATATCCTGGAGTACCTCATCCTACACCCTATCTAGTGTGTCCAGTAGAACATAAACTCCCAGATGATATTCGGTAGCAAATCCCTTGTCAACAATCTATATTTTCCTAGATCCTATGTCACTAGCTATTGGTCATGGTTTCATGTAAATCCTATGTAGGTGTTCCATATTACAATAATATCGGAACTCCATTGGTGGTAAAATACACTAACCAAACATGTGACTACGTTTTCCAAACTGATAGAAAATAACCTAATAACTTCCCCAAGAGGTCGATCCTCTCACCAAGTTGCTCAATCCACTACCAAATTTGAAAAAACCCTCATTAAATCTCCTTCTCCCATATGTGGATATACCCCAATTCTCCAAACCGATCCATCCTACCCACCACTATAATACTCCTTTATATTACCCCAAGAGATGAAAGTCTGATTCACCACCTCAACAATTTTTTCCAGACAGAATATATTCACTTGAGACTTGATCTGACATCTATGTCCATCTCAAAAACATTTCACTATAGCAGTCTCAACCAATCAAGATGATCTAAGTCCATAAAGCAGCTAGAATAATCCATCACTAAAACACTCCCTTTGTTCAAATAGTTAAAATATTCATCCCACTCTTTCCATATGGACTATTGGTAGAAATTATCCATGAAATTTTCATGGAAATCCTTCTAAGCTATATTCTCCAACCACTCTGCTTGAACGTGAATATCCCACAAACACTTTATTGGTCCTCGCAAAATGTATGGTTTCAACTAAACCATATTCTCTAGTGAATTATCTAGGTGATCCAAGATCATCTAGATGTAATCAATCCATAACATTGATACATCAAGTTCATCCTCTCTAGAAAACATCGAAGGATGATGCACCTATAACTCTCTAGTCAGTTAAAACATACTCAGTGTAGTTCAACTGAATCCTCTATTCCTAAACTGCATGAAATGATAAAGTATATCAGGGAAATAATGTCCATCCTATCAACCAGAACCAATTGGGTATCTAGTCCTACCACTAGAGGCACATTCTCACCAATTTCCTCTTGTCACCCTACATGAAATTATCATCCTGATGCCATTTCTCTATAATTCCAAACACACATCTTTCAAAAAAAGAAAACATATCACTGTTTTAATTTACACACAAGATGAGGGTTTAAAAAATATCAAAAATAAGTTACCATATATGAATTATTCTAAATTTTATATCATAACATCAGCACTATCCTCAACAATCGCTATCCTTGGTCATGAACAACTAAGGATAAAACAGGATTTTAGATTCTAAACTTCCCTTTTGAAACCATTTTCACAACTTTAGACTTTAATAAAATATTTAACACCCCCATTAAACACCATTTTAACAATTCCATTGACATATTTAAATTTAAACCATTGGGGATCAATTATTAATAAATTTTCTTAAAAAACATAAAGAAGTAGAAAACTATTTTCATTTTCCACATCCCAATCGTAACATGCTTTCTTTTGTGTTCCTAACATGATACATGTCTCCTAAATACTTGAGTTCCAAAAATGATGCATGAATACACAATCATGTTTCAAAACATTCCTTTAGGAAATTCTTATAAAATTGGAACATCACATCACATGTGCATCACCCAAGTTGAAATAAAATCCAACTATTATAGCGAACAAACAGAACAACAATCCCACCCTAGGAACATGGGTTTTACCCCAACTATGGGTGACTAACTCCCATGCATGTGATCATTACCAAGCTTTGATAAATCCTAGCCCTATATACCTTTCCAAAATAGTATATGAATTGAAACAAAAACTAATCTGATATCACTTTGTAACATCCTATCCCAGGTGACTCTAAGATGGTTCCCTATGCTAGTGCACCACATGACCTCAGGTGTGCCTCCCCATACACAAGAGGATGTCAAATATTATAAAAGGTCTAATGGGGTATGTATGGATTATATACCATCATACCAAAGTAAAAATTAGTTTAAATAAATATAAGTAGTAACAAATGAAATAAAATTAAATAACCATGGATCATGTAATCAATTAAAAAAATTGGGTAAATTCCCCCCGTAGATACAACAAACATGTCACTTTCTACAAGTGTTAGGTGTCAAAGAAAACCCAAAATAAAATACACACCAAAAATCCAAAAAATGAGTCACGACACAAGTCTTGTACCCTTATCCATAATCCATCATGAATTCCATATACCCATCTAAACATAGAGCCTTCTCCCTTGACTTTTACTATATACATGAAATTTTAATGGGTACCATTAGCGGTCTGAGCAAGTTGTGAGTACCACTTAGTAGGACACCACCAATGGTGTCTAAATTAATATCCAGTCAATAATAATAATATTTTATATAGAAGATAAGGAAATAGTAAATAATTAAATAATAAAACATGTTTCTTAATTAACCATTTTGTCAATTATTCAGTTGGACCCTATAATTATACCATGATTCCCAAACCCACTAAACATTGTCCAGATATTGTAGATGTATATTATAATAAAAATGGTTTCAAAATTTCTATTTAAGAATAATGGTCATTCATTTATCATTTTAATTTCACATACATAGTTTCACCAATCCATTTTCCCATATCATAATAATAGACTTTAGTTCCTAGATTATCATGCCAAGAGCCTAGTTAATAATAGAAAACGCCATGTCCATCATATCCTATCAAGGATGTCAAGCGTAATGTATATCCATTTTTATTTAAGGATAAAGATAATTATTTCTAATATCCATACCCATGGGTGGAATTTATCATGTACCTAATCTCTAACCATTCCATCAATTCTAATTTCATAAGTTCTATCAAACTTGGTCTTTTTAACACATTACAATATAAAGGTTAAACCTCATTTCATTCACTATTTTTCACATTTTATAACTCATTCAATATATTTAACAAACTTCAATAATCTAACTATTTAAAAAAATTATATGAAATATTAAAATAGGTTTCTTTAAAAACATTTAACAACATATTCAAACCCCTTTAACCATTTACCCTTATTTCTCTATCATTTACATAACCTCTTTTATTTAAAATTAAGACAATCAAACCTTTAGACCTTGTTAACATTTTCAAAATACAAGTGAAATTGCATTAATCATATAAACCATATATATGATCATTTCACAACCCATTTTCTATTATCAAGGGAACACCACACTTCATGGGTGGACCTAAACCCAGTCTCATAGTCACCAATGGACCCAAAGGGGAATGTGAGGGGTCAAACATATCAATTGAATATCAAATGTCTTTTTTTAGTAAAAAAAACACAAATACACAACATGGAATAAAAAAAGGAAAACCCACATACACATTAAAAATATCAATACTTTGTGATAAATATCTTAGGTCACCTACCTCAGGATTATATATATGTACTCACCCAACCTCGAACCTTAATTCAAACTATAATGGCCAAAAACAAAAAGGTGAAGGATTTTCTAGAAATATGATTCTTAAGATTTGGAAGGAGAAAAACTAATCCAAAATTATTTTCTAAAAAAATGAATTGGAGTCAGAGACATATCATGATCTTTGATTCACATTAAATGAAATCCAAATGCTTAAGAAATGAGAGAGAGTCACACTTGAGGGAGGATGAAGATTTAAGTTTTTAAGACTTGTTAATGTAGATGAAATGGGGGAGAAATTTGGTAAAAATAGTATAATGGTCAGGGGGTATGTCAATTACCCACTTTTTTAGTGGAGTATATTTTCAAAATCATGTTCCAACCTTGTGGTTCCCTCTGTCTAAGAGGAAACTAAGCTACACGATTTGTATGGCCATTTGAACAGTTTCACAATCCATCTGATAGCTATGTGGTTACCACTATCCAATTGAATCAAGATCCATGTTTTCCTAGGCCACTATGAACAATTTTTAACTATGAAACTACCTCTTCTAGGATGCATGGTTTTAGAACATGGTTAGTACTAATAGTGTTCCAACTATGTACCAGAAACTAGATGAACACTTTTACCGCATTTTCATATCCCAAACCCTCAAGACACTTCACAGACCTATTTTACTCTTTATGACCATTCCATTAATATATTTAAGGGTTGTTAATGAAAAATTTATAAAAAAAATTAACTCATAAATGTTTAGAAACATACACTATTTTCCCTTTTAAATCTTTGGAATATATTATGAAACATTTTTTGGCACTAGGTGATGAGACAACACAATATTCGAAGGCCTAATAATCCTTAGTGATGATAAAATAAAAGCATTAAACATATAATATCACAAATGTGCATTTTTGTTCTAGAATAGTGAAATAACCATCGAATAGAGACTCATATTAAAAATATGAGACAACTATTAAATCTATAATTGGAGTTTTCCCAGTGTGTGGAATAACTTTTTTGGCATCCCATGTTTGGTTAAAAAGATACCATGGATTAATTAGAAAAATGAATGAATTAATGAATGCATTTAACTTTTATTTAATTCTACTAAAGTATGTTCATTTATACAATAATGGTTATTTAATACACCTAGGGTTATCCACATAACCATAGGGATTTATAGATAATCTATTAGATAAGAATTTGTGGATGATCAACAACAGATCATGCATTGGTGATCAGTGTGCAAACAGAACTTGTGGGTCTCATTAATGAAAATATTCCAGAACCATTATCCTTCAATGATTGATCCAAACTAAAGATAGAACATTTTATTTATGTGGATTTATCCCATTTTTATTTTACCCTCATTGAACATGAAATAATTTTCTAGATAAATTAATTAGATGATTGAATGCCGATTTCAAGTATTCCCTTATATATCTAGAAATATTAATTTGGTTATTAATATTTAATTTTGGTTCTTAATTCCTTAATATAATGGAAATGAATTGAATCCAACCAAATAATGATTTAGGTTCATTACTGTTGTTTTTTTGTGCATTTCCCCCCAATATTCATCATGCGTTCATCATTAGAATTATTTTTTGATGGTGGTCTGATAAATACTCGGTGGGAAATCATTAAATAGTCATTTATAAGCATAAAATATCAGAATCATGGGTTTAATGTTGGGATAAAAATCATGACTCAGATGTGATGATGATTATGTGAGATAGAGGTTTGGATCAAAGTTCCAAGGTTCATGAGTTGGCATGTAGCGGTGTTGTAGTTCAAGAGTGAATTAGATGGATAGAACTCGACCACTGGTGGAAAATAATCTTGCTAAACTAAGATTAAAAAATCATGGGTGATATTTTTTGTGAAATCATTGGTATTAGTTTCCTATGATGAAACATGAATATTTATAGAAATTCTGTAAAATTCCAGACTACATGGAATGTAGTTTGAGGAACACACCCCACATAGTCCCATCTTGTGGTGATGGGGTTTATACATAAAATAATGTATTACACACCATGTAACCCATTTTTAGAAGCTCAGCGTGTAACCTATGGTTGCATGGGAACAAACACTACCAGGTACATGGGCATGTTCATAGTACACAATCAATACCTGATACTTGGGCACAAACAAGTACACAAACATGAGTGAATTACACAATCACAACCAAAGTACATGGTGATGGAATAAAGTATATGAGCATGGTCCAGATAAAATGGGAAGAACCAAGGTAGGGAATATCGGCAATGTACTCCTAGTATACTTAGTGTACTTTCTCTAGTAATGTTTTAGGACCTTTTTCTGTTTAGTGTGGGATTGTTTCCTTAGGGTTCATTCCCTCAGTCCATGCCCCATGAGGGTAGAGTGAGGAATCATGTATTGAGCATAGTACATGATCCCCTCAATGAGATTAGTCTCAAATAGTGTTTTTTCGAAATATGCTAGTAGGACAAGGGTAAGATCCACTATTGTATCTTCTTCCCTAAGTAGGTTTTTAGGAATCAATGTAACCAACGTACCTGAGAATCGATCCCCTACATAATAAGTTAATCAAGTTAGGGTTTGTAGTTTCCCCCATAGCCCTAGGTGTGATCCTCTATATTTTTGAGAATCTCTTATAACTTCTTGTGAATACTTATTTATTGTGATTCTTGATAAGCACAACCACTCATGTGAGTGTCATTAGCATTATCAGGCTTAGAGAGTGAGTTCTCCCAGATGAGAATTACCTTGAAACCTCATGTAGGAATCCTAGGATGACTTTTTGGTTGTTACCTTACGCCAAGAAATATTTTCTACCATGATTATATTTGAATATAAATTTTTTTTGTCTCAAATTATGATTGAAATGACCTTGTGATAAGCTAACTACTCTCTTGATGATTTATATTTGGTAATTTCAGGGTGTCCTACTGAGTATTTGTTTACATACCCTTTCATGAGATCTTCCCACACATGTCTTGACTTATACAGATAGTAGTAAATTTTATTGGGTCCTTGGGGGACTAGAAGAATATAGAGTATTGTTGGGATAGAAAAATTATTGTTCATACAGGGTGTTTCAATGGACTGTAGTACCCTCTTTCTAGTAGGTTTGCTTCTTTTATAGATTTCATGGGCTTGTGTTTAGACCATTTATGAGTTATAATATTTTTATTATACTCTAATTGTGGGATATAGATTTATGAATGCATTAATATCTTTTTTATTTTGAAATGTCAGCATTGTATAGGTATTTGGAGATATTTGTGTGTGTGCAAGAACCTTAGGCTATGTACTCACATATGTGTGACATGCCAACATGAAGGTTGTCTCAATCCCCTAGCCAATTAGAGGAAGGACTGGGTCATTATACTCAATTTACCATCTACCAAGTGGTCCCCAGTGGTCTAGGTCATGTAAGTGTGGTATTAGAGCTGTTTCATCCTAGGAATTGAGTTTGGAGATCGTATAGCTCTAAGGTTAGACAGGGGACTGGGGAAATGGTAGTGTTTTGAGTTTGGATCTCAAGACTGGGAATCCATTATTGGTATGGTGGTTGATGTATCCATTCACCAAGATTCTAATAACATTTTTATTGACTCGGTATATTTAGGGAATTGTTTTCGGGAAAATATTGGTACATGCATCATGTATGCATGGGTTACAGTTTCTATGTTCTTCTTGAGTCTGATCCCTTGATATACTCTAGACCATGATACATTTTGACTATTTTAGGATGGTACCATGATTTGTTATTGCTAAGATTACATAGAAGTATCATGAGAATGTTTTACCTAGTGATGAGGCTTCTATACATGGACCTATTTAGGAGGTGGTTCCTCGAAGTGGTTTTCTATTTTTTACACCACTCGATAAGTAGTGAGTTTTATTGATAATACTAGGGGATGAGTTTCACAAGATGAGTGAAATTAATGAGTTTCAGTGAGGGAGATCCCTCATTTTTCGAGGATAGGCAGACCCCTAGGAAGATAAGAATTTTCTTGAGGCATTTATGTCAGTATTATATCTCTTTTGGAAACCTATAGACCAAATAGTGGTCCTAGTAGTGATCATTATCAATGAATTTATAGGTTGATGGAGGGGCTTAATGAATGTATCATATAACAATATAACAATTTCATGTATAGAGGTTTATCATCATTTTTGAGTGGAGTTCTTTATACAAATATTATGGTTTGTTCACATCGATGAGATCTTATAGCTTGATCAGGGTAGCATGACTGTGGATGAGTATTCATTTATGTTCACAAACCTCCATTAATACTCCATAGATATGGTTTACGATTTATTATTCTAGTAACCAAACTTAGAGTGTTACCTATGTACAGATATTTAGGATAGTGTGATACATCTTTATATTCCTACCTATGATGGGGTGTTAGATCATGCTTTGGTAGAAGACAGATTTATGGTTGAGAAGATGCTTATAGTTGGTGCCAAAAGTGGAAACACATGAGTTAAAAAATTGATGGTGTGTAGGTTAATATAGGAACATGGATTTGAGTATGAAATATTTTTAATGAGGTGATATTAGTATAGAGGGTATGTGGTATAAGGTTCTTAGGATGGTTCTAGTTATCCCTAATAGAGGTAGGGTTTCTCTTGTAACTGTTGAGAACATATAAAGTGGGATTACAATTTATTATTCTAGTAACAGAACTCAGAGTGGAACTTATGAAATGATATTCAGGCTAGTGTGATACCTCATTGCATTCCTACCTATGGTGGGGTGTAAGAGAGTCATTTGGTAGTAGAGGGATTTATGGTTGAGAAGATACTGATGGTTGGTTCCAGTAGTTGGAACACATGAGTTAAAACATAGATGGCATATAGATGATGATAGGAAGAGGGATATACGTGTGAAATATTTTCTAATGAGGTGATATTAATATAGAAGGGCATGTGGTTTAGGGTTCTCGAGATGGTTCTAGTTATCCTAGATAGAGGTATGGTTTATCTTTTAACTGTTGGGAACATATAATGTGGGAATTTCCAACCCACCATGTAGCTGACAGAGATATGGTAAATGAATCATGTAGGTGTGATCCACTCTTTTCTTTCCACATCCATAGTTCAAGGCCTAAAGATTCTAGTTGAGCCTTTAGGTCAACCATTTCATTTAGAAACTCCTACTATAAACGATTCAACAATAACATACATATTCCAAAAGTGTGACCAAAATCTTAGAGGAGTGATATTTCATTAGGATATCTTTGTAGTGGTTATTAGGCATTATGATGTCATCCTAGGTATAAAATGGATATCTATATTTTATTCCCATATTAACTATTTTAGTTGGAGAATAAAGTGTATAACAATGATGGGATGTGTTTTTCCTTCATGTGTGATAAGGAAACATAGGTATATATGGATGATCTCATATATAAGAGGGCATCACTGATTACTCACAATTTGGCTAGCATTACCCTTGGAGTGGTGGATTCTATGATATTTCATCTTCCAACAGTTGTGACAGAGTACGGGGACGTCTTTCGGGAGGACGCGTTGAGATTTAATTTCTACCAAGAAAAATAATTCTATATAAACATTCACCAAGATACTAGCTTAATATTTGTATCCTCATATCATATTTCTCCCATAGAGCTTCATTAGAAAAATGTACATTTGGAGGAATTACAAATAAAGTTCTTTTTCTGACCTAGTGTGTCACTCTGGATATCCCCTGTTTTATTCCGTAAGAACGTGGATGGGAGATTGAGGTTGTTTTTGGATTATCATAATCTTAAACAAGTGAATTTGAAGAATAATTATCCATTAATAATGAATGATGATGTATTTGACCATTTGAGAGGGGTGATATGGTTCTTGAATATTTACCTCGTCTTAGGTTACCACGAGCTCTAAGTACGAGATGTGGAAATATTGAAAATGATATTCCAATGATTCTACAGTCATTATGAGTACTTTTTGATGCGTTTATGTTTCATAAAGACCCCAACAGTGTTAATGGGACTTATGAACTAGATCATCCATAACTTCTTAGATCGGTTTGTTGAAGTCTTCCTCGATGACATCTTGGAGTACTCAGTGTCATATGAGGAGCATGTGAGACATATGAGTTTGGTCCAGAACATACTCTAGAAGAACTCAATTTATGGAAATATATTAATGTATCAGTTTTGGTTTCAATACTTACACTTCATGTGACATGAAATATAAGAAGAGGGAGTAGTAGTGGACTCGGTGATGTTTGATGTAGTGTTAGCGTGGGAGCTACCCAAGAGCATGACTGTTGTAAAAAGCTTCCTTAGGTTGGTAGGATACTACCATATATTCATGCTCGATTACTCTTGGATATCAGTTCCCTTAAATTATTTAATATGGAAAGGGTTAACCTTTCATATGGATATAATATTCTAGAAATTTTTTAGGAGTTTCGATTGAGGTTGATGAGTGGCACCATGTTGGGACTACAAGAGGAGGGAATTGAGTACATAGTGTTCTAAAATGCCTCTAGAATTGGGATTGGGTGTGATATGATTCATATATTAGAAGTGATCACCAATGGGTTTTGTAAGTTTATAAAACATGATAAGAACTAGGTTACCCATGATCTGGAGCTAGAAGCAGCGGTCTTTGTCCTAAAGATGGGGCGATGCTATCTTATGGGTGAGCTGTTTGTTCTATATTCTTACCAAAAAAGAATCAAGTATATCTTATCATAGAAGGATCTTAACTTGAGATAGAGTCTACGACTAGATTTACTCATAGATTATAAAATATAAATAATATATATTCTTTAGAAGTGGAATATATTGGTATATGATCTCGATATTGTTCTCCATTATTGTGAGAGGAATTAGAGCAGTTGGCCTCATTGAAGTTTTACTTAGTGGACGAGGATGTTGCAGTTTAGCTATAGTCGATGGTTATTACCCCACCACTTCTACAAAATATTTGGGAAGAAAAACATGGATATATAGACTATAAGACCCTACATATTATGATATCTACAAGATGTGCTCTTGATGGATTTCCATATGGTTTTGAGCATGTCACGCTTTTTAGGGTATGAACCTTTGTAACAGTGATTTTACATGAGGAGGTGATGATGAAGTTCCATACACCCTCCTTAGAAATACAACAGGGTGTGAAAAATATATACAATAATAACCTTCCACACAAGTTTTTGTGGGTAGTAATGAGAAAATGTGTAGAAGATTTTGTCTCTTGGTGCCTCTCTTGTTAGCAGATGAAGGATGTGAAAAATATTTCAGTGGGTTTGGCACAACCCCTTGAGGTTCTAGAGTGGGAGTGGGATGGTTTGTCCTTTTAATTCATGACGGGACTCCCATAATAATATAGAGTAAACAATTCCATCGGTGCGATCATAGACTGAATCACTAATTCAGTCCACTTCCATTCTATTTGAGAATAGAGTTTATTTGAGAGATTGGGATGACTTTATATATAACATATAGCTCAATTTCATAATTTTACCTTGATGATCATTTCAGACCGCAATGATTGATTCACATCATGATTGTGGAGAGAATTAAAGGAGGACGTTGAGAGTCAGTTGCAATTGAGTATGGTGTTTCACCCAAGACTGATGGATAGACTGAATAGAACATTCACATTTTGGATGACATTCCATGTGCTTCCATGATGAAATTTGGCCATAGTTGGGATAATCACCTACACTTGGTGGACTTTTCATATTAAAAATTACCATTAAACCATCATATGAAACTATTTGAGGTTGTGTATGAGAGGCCCTACAAGTAGTGACCCATACTTTTCATAAATAAATATTACATCTTAATAGATGAATATTCAATATACTATGTAATTATCCATGTTTGAATAATATAGGTCTAATGCATTTGGAAACTTAGATACATAAAAAATAGGTTCTTCATAATAATAACCCTTCTAATAAATATTATAAATAATCCCAATATTTATAATTTGGGGAATGAAAATATAAGAATCAGTGAGATTATATGATCAATAAGGGTAAATAACAGAGAAATCAACATAACATGAACACAAGGGTATGCGAACGTGAGAATAACTTTTGTAAACCATACCCTACACACCATATATCATTATTTTAAGACATGGAATAAATCTTGTCATTTCATAATATTTGAATCATGAAGGAATAAATGAAAATAAGAAATGTGAGAATAACATTGGAATAAGACATAAATTTGTGGAATACATATAATCATTTAAAATATTACAACTAGGTTACACAATAAGACATTCATAATATATTCAAATTGGGATAAACAGCCATGTACATGCTTTGAGCTTGGGATAAGCTACCATGTACCCTATTTTGGGCTTGGTATAACCTCCTATATACCCTCTTTTGGGCTTGGGATAACCACTTATGTACCAATTGAGATCATAACACATTAATAACTTCCTAATTCATTGAAGGTATATTTAATTTTGAGACCACCCATCATGTATGGGAAATCATAAATATATGTTCCATAAGATCATAAAATATTAATCATACAATAAAAATTAGAAATGAAATGGTTTTTATAAATACTACATCATAGCATAACCATTGGAAACAAAACACATTTCATAAGCATACCCTGTGGAAAAGAAATGAGTTTGATAAATACATCTCATGGAAAAGAAACAGGTTTCATAAAATTATTTCTATCATAATCATAAACCATTAAGAGAAAGAATATGTATGTTATCATTGGATAATATCCCCACTAGAGAATAATTAGAATCAAGGTTTGTTGTCATTGATGATTAGAAATACCATTAATTGATGAATAGAAACATTCTTAAAGAAAATATTCTTTCCAATTTGAAAATAATTTTTTAAAATCCAAAAACCATCCAAATTTAAAAGAACATTTTTTAATTTAAAATAACCATGGAAAATTGTAATATAAACTTTAAATCATTGAGTGGTCATGATGGAGAGAAATAAAATTCATCCCATATACATAATAATAAAGAGTCCTTTCACATCTTCAGTAAAAATTAAAATGTACCTCATTCAAAAAACAACATGAAGATTAATTTAAATTTTTTTTATTAAAATTAAAAAAGGGTAAAAATGAAATTTAAACCATCATATTATAATACTAATTTAATTCTTGAAAATATTTTTAGAAAACATGGATACAGATGAAAAAATATTTCAACTAAAGAGAGAAAAAATTCATTTTTTACATAAAAATATTATTTCAGTATCTTGAGTATATAAAGAGGAAAATTAAAGGTAATAATTTACTCTATAGAAATAAAAAATGAATAATAAAATTCATTACTTTCTTAATATATATCATATTATTTTCTTATTTTAATCATAATCATAAGAAAAATATATAAGTGATGAGATCGTAGCATAAAACCCTTACCTCTTTGGTAATGTTTGAATCCTAAGATAAATGAGTGAATAAATTTAAATGAAACTTTAAATATAATTTAAATAAATATTTTTCATGATATAACATGTCAAATAGGTAGTATATATATGACACAGAATAAAATAGTGACGAATATGACATATGTCTCACAAAAGTACAAGTGATATGAAAATCTCTTAACTTTTTTTGTAATCATTCGAATCGTAATAACCATGAAATAAATAACCTTATATGGATGTAAATACCTATAATTTTCATAATAATAAAAAAATACATTAATGCACATTATATTTTCCCAATAAATGAAATATGTGGTGAATAAATCATATGATTCATAAAAAATAAAAGTGAGGTGAAAAACACTTACCTTAAGTATAGAATTCCTTAATACAAATTAGAACATAATATATAATAACTATAGTTTAATTAAACATCTATTAAAGAAATATAATCATATATATTATACCATATATTATTTATTTATATCCTTTTATCACTAGTTTATTAACAATTTTTTCTTAAAATCATTGTTTCAGGTAATAACTGCTATGTTTTTCATGTACATTTTGGTTTAGTAATATTGATCCTTGTACATTGATCATGGTTACATCACATAAATAATATTATTAATGAAATAAATATAATATATATTAATTATATAAATATATGTTTTTATCCATAAAATATATATATAAGAAATTGAATTACACTATTTATGGAGACAATAGGTAGTACATAAGCATGAACATTGTTTTCATTTTTAGAAGGATGAAACAAAGGAAAGATAAATATAAATTAAATTTTCTAGGTTCATTTTTAAATTTTATATATCATATATATTCACAAAATATATCCTTATTACTATTACTTTCAAAATTAAATGAAAAACTAATCACATCGCTTCGTGGAGGTGGTAGTCCACAAGTATGCACGAGCGATGTTATCATTTTCAACAGATTAGAAGGTAAGAAGGTAGATTTAATAATATAATTATAGAATAAAATTAATGTTATAAATATCATTAATACACTTTAAATTCATCTTTGTATCTATTTATGATAGGAGGTTATGGAAAATGAGTTACAATGGTTTGCGAGGTGGCAGTCCTCCATACGCACGATCAACAGTTTCATTTCCCATTTGACGGAGGAGGAGATAGATATAGGTTATTACGCTAACATAATAAAATATTATTATATATATGATAATTTTTTTTTATTTCATCATGTTTGATGAATATTTTAATGAGATATAAGAAGAAAGAAAATGAAAATTCATAGTTATGAACTACACATATTTTTCAGAGAACCTCTTTTGGTTTATACCTAAAACCATACTAGAATGGTTTTATGATAAAAAATGGAACTATAGATCATGGGTAGGGATGTACAGAAGGGATTTGTAGAAGGATATTCCAAATAAAATGCACATTAAATTTGGATAGGAGAGGGTATGAGGAATGATTTTATAAATGGTGGAGGGAACCCACTTTGAAATTTCATAAAGGAATTTGAAATTATGAAGTCATTCCTAAGAAAAATGATTAAAAATGGACATATAATTGGTGGGATAATATAAGGTATAAATATGGCCATAAAATAATATTTTGATAAGTTTTATTTGAAAACATACCCATATAATTTGGTTTCACCCTCAGTTAGCCCGTTTTAACCATAACCATGGTAACTAATTTTCATGGTTTTTTCTATTCATTATGAACAAAAAATAATTTATCCTTATTAACTAATGTTAATTGTTATGATTAAAAAAATATAATATATTTTAACAAATTAAATTATAATAAGTGGTATAATTTAATTTAAAATTAAACTCGTGGACGTGATGAAAAAATAGTGTTCCAAAGAAAAAGTTTCTATAATTATAAAAATAATTTTATTTGAAAAGTAAACTAGAAACTAATTCCAATGGAAATATTTATTAATAATAATATAATTGAGAAAATTTTAATTTTAAACCATTTTAAAATATAATGGATCTTTGTAAATTCTTTAAA
Organism: Viscum album; assembly: GCA_963277665.1. Classification (NCBI taxonomy): domain Eukaryota; kingdom Viridiplantae; phylum Streptophyta; class Magnoliopsida; order Santalales; family Viscaceae; genus Viscum; species Viscum album. The sequence continues at coordinate 492,729,769 of OY728159.1, read as the reverse complement.
TGAAAAGATAATTTTTAATAAAAATGTATTTTCACTATTTATAAAAAAATTAATATTTTCATAAAATTATCAAATATTAATTGTAAGATAACTTATAAATGTTTATTTAAAAAATGATGTTAATTTTTTATATAAAATTCTCTAAAAGTGAAAAAATTAATTTCTTAATAAGTGCAGAAAATGTGACGAAACTATTTTTTAGAAAAATACATTTTTAAGCATAAAACTAAATTTTTTTATACCATGATTAGAAAAAATATTAGATAAATGATAAATTTATAGATCAAATATAATATATAAATTTCATTAAAATCAATAACTAATAGTGATTAGTTTTATTTATTAAGATAAAATCATAGTGCACATATAAAAATAACTTATTAGAAATACCATTATTTCACATTAAAATGAATTTAATTTAATTTTAATAAATTTATAACTAATGAAGTTATTTTATACTTTTGGGAATCATATAAATTTAATAATTAAGTTATTATTATTCATACCATCCAATTTAATAACTATGCTATAACTATCACCTTAAATATTAATATTTTAATAGCATATTCTAGTTTATTTAAACATGATGTTCCGTGTAATGAAAACTATAAAATAAAATAAATTTATTTGGAAAAAATATTTCATAAAACAATAGGGTGTCAAATTATGCCCCTATAATAAATTATTTCCTCATAATTTTAACTTTTATTTGGTAATCATTGGTTTGATATTTAAAATTTTCCTATTGAAAACTCACATCCTAAAAACGGTTAATAAAACTTCCTCTTAAAAAGTGGGAAAGTAAAATATGAAGTTCATATGGAAAAAAAATTATTAGGTTTACAAATATGATAACATTATTAGAAAGTGAAAAAATATATATAAAATATAAAAATAATGTTCAGGGACTAATTTCGAGTGATTGAGAATATGATCAGGAGAATGTTAATGGCAGTAAATATATACATCTGTGGTGGTTAAAAAGACCATTGATTCATACAAACTGAAGTTTAAATTATAATATTTTATTTCAAGTTTATTTTCCTAATGTTTTGGGATTATTTTAATCCCAATATAATGAAAAAATATACTTTATTTATTTTCATATCATAAGTACAGTTTCACCCTTTGGTTGTGCTTTAATTAATTTCCACATCATTTCCTTCTCTGGGAAATAAATATCTAGGATGATTTTTTATACTTGAAGAAATAGAATTATCTTTTAATAGATTATATGATCCATAAAATAGTGGAAAGAATTTTCATTTTACTCTAAATATTTACAAAATCCAAAATGAATAACACAAGTTATCCAATATAATACATTAATCTATAAAACCCCAACAGTAACACCCATTATTCAAATTAATCAATTCCATAAGTATTTATCATTAAACCCTTCCAAAATATGTTATAAAAAATTAAAATTTTTTAAAAAATAAAGTCAATAAATTTCAAAAATTAACTTAACATTAATCCCTTGAACATCATAATGTTACTCTTATTGTCCCATACCAAATATTTGAATACCTTGATCACTATAAAACCTCAATAGAAAGATAAATACTTTTAAAATTAACTATATCCACATTATTCAAATAAAATCAAACATGATCAAATATAATCCCTAAATTGAAAAAAGTAGTAAACTCTATCATATAATTACTTTTTCACCAAATCACTAATCATTTTCAAGGTCACAAATACTATTTGATTTAATTTATCAATTTCAATAATCTCTTTATCTAAAATAAACATTATTACTCAAAATTTAGGTATACACTAAGGCTTCTCATTCCCAAAATCATGTGTTTTCAATAAAATATCAACATAACATTAAATCACCTTTCTAGTTCATCAGTACCATTCAACCTGTTTTTCCAAAATCATTAGAGAAAAACTACTACAGAACAATACTAAGATGTTTTAGGATTATTATAACCAATATTTCATTTATTCAACACTTCTAAAACATTATTCTCAAATCCCAATACTTAGACACTTCAATACTTTAACTTCTAGAGTTGGCGTAGCATATGTCCTTTCTTGGTTTAGGAGTTAACTCTTATATTAGGGAAATGAATCGAATAATTCCCATGTTCCACACACATAATACATTTAACTACATGAATATTATTTATTATATTCTATTATTTTTCCACATATAACACAATTTCTTACTTCTTTGAGACAATATACTTGGTGCATCTTTCTATATTTCTGACATAAAGGATATTTATCTTTCTTTCCTCTATGTTCATTACGACATATAGTTTTATGAAAGCCTATATTAATATTATTTTATGAACTTGGAATCTCACCTAAGTACATGTTGTTAATTATTTATCATGATATATGATTGGTCATAATCAAAATATATTTTTCTCAAGTCATCATACAATTTGGCTTCTTATAATTATTATAGTGTTCATCACATCTAGTGTTAGCATGATTTTTCTAGGTTAAAACCATTGAATAAAAAAATATCTTAGTATGAGTTACAATAATCATAGTGGAAAACCACATAATCATGAAAAAAAAATTAGGACATCTAAATTACGAGAAAAATATTTCAATCTATAAAAACTTAGGTTTATCCTAAGTAATCTATGGTTAACATTTATTCAAATCCTTAATGATGGTTTATAAAGAGTTTATGAATTTATGATACATATCCCTAAGGAGTGTGAAACTAGGTGCGTAGAAAGGATCATTATCATGCATTTGGTGATGATGAAGTAAAATCCCAATAAAATCTATTCAAATTTAATATCCCTATGTACAACTAATCTAGATCCACATCTACTTGTATTATCCAGATAGGGATGTAATTTCTTGTAAACAACTCACACTATATTTCTCTAAAATTCAACTATATTTTCATATACTTTGAATTATACCTATGGTTATCCCTAATTTTCCCATAATAATTTAAAAAGGCTAACTAAAACTTGATCTAATACCAATAGTAGTGACCCAAACTTTTCATACATAAATATTACATCTTAATAGACAAATATTCATTTCACAACATAAAGATCCACACAAGAATCATATAGGTCAAGTACCTTTAAAAACATGAATACCTGAACATCATATTCTTAAAATAAGAAACTGTCTTATACATGTCAATCAAAATACCTTTATTATTAACATGGTTAAAGGAAACATAAGAAAGGGTGAGATCAAATTCTTAGTAAGTGTAAATAATGGATATAATAATATAATATGAGGATAAGGGTATTGGAATGTGAGAGTAACATTTGAAAACCATACCATGCATACCATAGATCAAAATTTTAAGTCATGAAATAAATATTTTAAGTTCATAGTGCATGAAATCATAAAGGAATCAAGGAAAATAATACTTGAGAGTATAAGATTATAATAAGACATAGATATGTTCCATACATATTAGAATATAAAATTTTAGGTCAAGGCTACCCACCCTGAAATTCATAACATATTAGGATTAGGATAACCACATGTATACCGACTTTAAGCTTTTTATGACCACCTGTATACCAAAATTTGGGCTTGATATGACCTCTAATGTACCCTCTTTTGGGTTTTATAAAAACTCCATTTCACCCTCTTCAGGTCTTGGGATAACCTCTTGTGTACCATTTGTGCTCAAATAACAATAATCATTACCCAATGAATTAATGGACTTTGTAATTCAAAGCCCACCCATCACATAATGAAAATCACACATATTAATTCCATAAGTTCATAAAATATTTATCTTAAAATAACACAAAGAAAGGAAATGGGTTTGATAAAAATTTCATTATAGCATACCCCATGGAAATGAAATGGTTTTCCAAAGCATAACCAGTGGAAACAAAAAATGATTCATAAACATAACCCATGGAAGAGAAATGGGTTTCATAAAAATATTTTCATCATAATCATAAAACATAGTGAGAAATAATTGGGTTGGTATAATAGGATTATATCATCATATCTTAAGTAGAATCAATGGTTTTTTTCATTGATGAACAAAAATACCATTAAAAGATCATTAAAAACGTTCTTGAGGAAAATACTCGTTACACATTTAAAATTACTTTCTAAAATATAATTATTTCCCAAATATTAAATTATTTTTTTTAAAATAACCTTGTAAACTTGTAAAACAAGCTTTAAATCATAGAGTTTTTATTAAGGTAGGAAATACCATTCATGTTGTACATGTTAAAACAAAGATTCCTTTCACATTTTTGATAAGAATTCAAAAGTTCCTTATTCTGAAAACAACCTGAATATTCCTTTTAAAACATTTTGTAAAAATTAATGTATGGGTAGAAATTAAAAGTAAACAATCATAGTATAATATTAAGAACACTGTTTAATGTTTTTTTAGAAAACATATATATAGAATGAAAATGATTTTTGACTGAAGGGAGAAATAATTTTATTTTTTTTATAAAAAAATCTTTTGGTCTCTTGAGTACATAAAGATATGAAAATAAAAGTTAATAATTTATTATAAATAAATAACCAAATGATAATCATCTAATTTTCTCATTGAAATTACAATCCTAAACAATCATGACCAATGATGATATTGTAACAAAAAAACCATAGAACTTTGGTATCTTTTGAATCATATGCCCCTTGAAAGAATAACATTAAATGAAACTTGAAATTTCATTAAAATAAATAATATCATGATATGAAGTTTTAAATGAGTAGTATATAAAACAGAAAAAAGAATCGATTGGTGAATATGAAAAATTTATCATAGAAGTTCAAGTGAGATGAAAATCTGTCACTGATTTAGTAATATTTTGAATCATAATCCCTAGGAAAGAAAATAACTTATATATATATATTTAAATAACTATAATTTTCATAAGAATAATAATTAAATACATTGATGGTCATTATATTCACCACATAAAAGAAACAAGTGGTAAATAATACATTTTTCATATATAAAATAAACGTGTGATGGAAAACCCTTACCTCAAGTCTCGACTTCATTCATACACTTAAGATCCTCCTATATAATAAATACAGGTTTATTATAAATATATTCTTAAAACATAATCATATATATCATACAATATATTTTTTACTTATAACCTTTTATCACATGTTCATTTATAATTTTCTGTTAAAATCATTGTTTTGGGTATTAACTGCTTTTCAATTCATGTATGTTTTTGTTTAGTTATTTTGATAATTATACTCTAATAATGGTTATATCATCTACATAAAGTCAATCCTGAAATAAATATCCTATATATTAATTATATACATATTTAAAGTTATCTATAACATATAGAGATAAAGAGATTAATTACACTATTCATAGAGATGGTAGGCTGTATATGTGTAAGAATTTTGTATTCATTTTTCAATGAATGGAACAAAATAAAGGTAAATATTAATTCACCATTCCAGAATATTTTTTATATCACATATATCATATTTATTCATGAAATATATTCTTATCTACATCCCTGTTAAAATAAAATGAAACATGTATCGAATTTCTTCAAAGAGGTGATGTCCCACTTATACTCATTAACAACATTATCATTTTCATCCGATCAGAAATAAAATGGTAGATGTGATATTATAATTGAAAAATAATATTTATGTCATAAATATAATTTATATATTTTAAATCCATATCTAGGAGGAAGTGATAGGAAAAATTGCATCAGGTTATGAGGCAGTATTCCTCCACACACACGATCAATTTTTTCATTTCTTGAGAATAATATTTTAAGGATTTATAAGAAGAAATAAAATGAAAATGTATTTTTAAGTACTATACCTCTTCTTTTGAGACGGTTTATACAAAAATCCTTTGTGGAATTTTTTTTTGATCAAAACATGGAATATAGGTCATGGATAGGGATGTAATGGATGGATTTGGGAAAGGGTTGGCCAAACCAAAAGTCTCATGAAGCATGGATAAGAAAGGATATGATGTTCCCTTTTATAAATGGGGGAGGGAACCCATTTTAAAATTTCTTAAAAGAATCGAAAATGATAAATTCATCACTAAGAAAAATGTTTCCAAATTGATATATATAACAATGTGGTATAATATAAGGTCAAAATATTGATATAAAATAGAATTTGGATAAGCTAAATTGGAAAACATAGTCCTGTATTTTGGTTTAACCTACCGGTAAATCTATTTTAACCATAACCAAAGTAATTAATTTTTATTATTTTTAATATTCATTTTGACCAAAAATTAAATTTAATTATATTAAATCATATTAATTATGATGATTAAAAATAAGGTATCCATTTTAGTAAATTCATTTCACAAACATGGAAGAATTTATTTTAAAATTGAAACCACAAACACGATGAAGAAATGGTTTTTCGAAGAAATATTCCAAGTATAAAAGGTTTATCATATAAAAATTCAACATAAAATTGATTCCAATGTACTAAATTGATTAATAATAATATAATTGATATAATTTTACTTTTAATCCATTTAAAAAAACATCTTTGTAAATTATTTAAATGAAAATAAAACAGTTAATAAAAATCAATATTTTCAATATTAATAAGAAAATTAGTCTTTTATAATATTATCATAAAATCACTATAAGATAAGTTTGAAATTTTTATTTAAAAAATATTATATTTTTTCAAAAAATGTTATAAAAAGTGAAAAAATTAATTCTAAATTAAGTGCAAAAAATGCGTCCAAAAAACTTTTTATAAAAAAACAGTTATTCATTATAAAAAAAAGATCTATTCATATCCTATGACTAAAAAATATTAGACAAATGATAAAACATTTTATTGAATATAATTTATAAATTTTATTAAAATTATATAGCAATAGAGAGTAACTTAATCTATTATTATAAATACACAATGCATGTGGAAAACAATTTTTCCAAAAATTTATAAATAGAATTAAATAGTTATAAATTGATACCTAAAAATCTAAGGGCTATGTTATACTAGACACATTAAATAATAATATTTTAATTATATATTGTAGTTTTTTTAACACGGTGTTTTATATAACATGATATATAAAATAAATTAAATTTAGTGGAAAAAGTATTTCAATAAATCTCAGGGGTGTTACACTATAGGTCACCACTACGTTAGACAGACCTAGGGGTTTCAGTAATCATGGTACCACAATTGTTGTAAGTGATAATAGAAAAGGTGAATAACCTTGAGGAGTGGACGAAGTCTACCCAAATCCATAAAAATTCTTATTTAGACTGAGAATGATAGATTTTGGAATTTGGGGAGGGATACTATATGTCTATGATGGTCTCAAATTGATGTGAATTATAGATATTTGGTAAGGGTGTCATGTTATCTCTGAGGTTCATTAGACCTTTCTAGATACTATGTAGTGCTGGTGAGTGGCATACCACTTATCCCTACCATTGTAACTATACTAAGTAAGCGTTGCATATCATGTGTCACAACTAAAGAGGTATGTGCCCAACCCATCACTTGTTATCATCTATTTAGAGATAGAAATCAAGAATAAACCTATCTTTATAGAGTAAGAATTAGAGATTGAGGATTTTAAGGACAGGATACTTCATGGGTGAGTGATTTCATTGGTGTGTGTCCGATGTAAGCATGTGAATATATAGGAGAGAACCTGGAAGTGGGAGAACAAGATGCACAACCAATACCCTCATCTTTTGGAGTATAAATTTTTATTTTTGAGACCAAAACACCTAAGGTTGAGAGAATGTAATGACTCTATTTTTACCCTTCAAATATTTGGAATATATTAAGAAATATTTTTGTATTTATACGTTGAGACGACATAATATTCTGAGACCCAATGAGACTCAATGTTGATATTATAAAAATATTAAATATATTATATCATGCACACATAATTTAATGAAGTAGTTAAATAAATACTAAATAGAGACTCACTTATGAAATATGAGATCACCATAAAATGTAGAACACATGATTTAACCTTTGTGCAACCTAATCATTTTTCGTGTTTTGTGTTTTTTTAAAGATCTATAATGCGAGAATTCATAAATAGATAAATTAATTAATTTAATTAATATTTATTTAATTCCCTAGTCCTAGAATTATTTATAAAAGAATAGTTCTAAAAAATCCCTAGGGCTTTCCACATAACCCTAGGGATTGAGAAAGGGGTTATTGGAGGAGCATTCATGGACCATCAACAATGGATCATGGTTTGGGAATCGGTGTGCCCACATAATTTGTAGATCTCATTGATAAAAATGGACCAGAACTATTCTTCACCAACTATGAATCCAAACATGAGGTAAGAAGTATTCTTTTTATAGATATAACATGATTTATATACATAATTGAACATGAATTAATTCCCTAAAAAATTAACTTGTGGGATGAACGTTGATTTCAGGCATTTCTTTATCTTCCTAAAAATTTGAGTTTGATGTTTACATTTTACTTTTTGTTATTTTTTCATCATTATAATGAAAAATAATCGATACCAACCCAAAAAATGGACTAGTTTCATTTCTATAGTTTTGTTTTGTGCATTTCACCCAACCATTCATCTTGTATTCATCATTGGAATTCTTTTTAGCAAGTGGTTCAATAAATATTTAGTGGATGATCATTTTGAAGTTATTCTTCAATATAATGGATCATCTCCATGGGTTCAAGATTGGGATTAATGGAAATATCAGGGTGTATTGATGACCATATTTGATTTATTTTTGGGTCAAATACCCACTATTTGGCATGTAGAGATGATGCGGCATGATAAGGTCATTTCCCGAGAAGATTGGATGGTCGGAATCCAGTCACCGTCAACAATGAATCCTGATCAAATTAAAATTTATAATACTGGGAAATATGTATGATGAAATACAAGGAGGAAGTAGTGTAAGTAGATGCATAAAGATTTATATAAATTCTAGAAAATTCCGGACCACACGATGCATAGTCCAAGGAGCACACATTGTGTTATCCCCATATTTTGTTTTAGGGTTTAGGTGTGAAATAAATTATTACACAGCATGTGAAATGTGTCACATGTAGTGTAACTCATGTATTCTATATTAGAATGTAAACTAGGGGTACATGAAAATAGAATCATCCATGTACATGAGAATTACTAGATTACATGGGAAAAAAATAGTACTCGAGCATGACCAAGTACATGGGCACGACCAAAGTACACTGGAAGGTCCAAATTACAATGGTATGGCATGAAGTACTTGGACACAGTATTGATCACACAAGCAGAACTAGGGTAGGAAAGAAACATTGTGTACTCCTTATACAAAACAGTTAATTTATCCTGGGAAGTTATAGGCCCTTGTTCTCTTTAGTTAGGATCAGTATCCTTAGGGTGTGTTCCCTCGATCCATCCACCAGGAGGGTAGAGTGAGGCATCATGTCCTAAGAATAGGATGTGATCCCATTTGTAGGATTAGTCTCAAATAGTGTATTTTTAAATTCACTATTAGGCCTAGGGTGGGGGCATCTATCATATCTTCTTACCTTGGCGGGGGTTTATGAATCAACATTAATGACATACATGATCAATGATCCCCTACTTAACAGGTCAATCTATTTATGGTTTGTGGTGTACCCCATGGCCCTGGGTGCGATTCCCTGTCTATGTATCAATAACTTATAACCTATAGTATGTACTTATTCATGGAAATGCCTATTGACCATGAATTCTATGATGAACACCATTAGTGCTATCAAGGGCACGGAGTGAGTTCTCTCAGATGAGCATTACCATGAATCCTCAAGTAGGAATACTAGGATGAATTTCTAGTTGAGACATTACACTAAGACTTAGTGTCTACAATGAGTATATATTGATTTTGTTATTGAAGTATTATATTATAATTGAAATTACCTTATGATGAGGTAAATATCTATCGATGATTTATGATTTGTGATTTTAGGGTGTCCTACTAGGTATTATTATACTCACCCCTGCATGGGTTCTACACACATATGTCATGCCTTATGCAGGTGATAGGAAATTCAATGGGTCCTTGGTGGACAAGGAGAAGACAGAGCATAGCTAGTATAGATAGAATGAAATTCATACCAGGTGTTTCATTTTACTATAGTTACCTCATTATAGTAGTTTGTACATCATTTAATTTTTTGGTTATCTTTTTTTGTCCCTTTTATGCTTTAGAACATATTTTTTCATACTATGATTATGGGATTTAGATATATGCATGACTCAGTATCAGTTTTATTTTTACCATTCAACATTGTATGAGTTTTTGGAGATATTTACATGTGTAAAAGTACCTCAGGATAAGGCCTACCACATGTGTAATATTTTTACTCGGTGCTTGTGTCTTTCCCCCAACCAATTGGAGGTGGGGTTGGGGTGTCACAGTCAGATTACCCCTCCTCAGGTGGGGCCGAGTGGGTCGGGTGGTGACATTCTCATATATAAGAATTTAATTAGATAAAATGGAGTCCAAATTCAAGATTAGAATGTAAAAATTTAGTAATAGGGGGAATCTTATATTTTCAATGATAAAATAATTACAATGGTTACTTTTTAATCAAAATTAGTAATGTTAAAATGGGTAAATGAAGTATCTTGAATTTTTAATAATTAAAAGGAAACATACACCAAATAAAAAGACTTTGTTAGATATGAAATTCATAACCCCAAGTATAACCTTACATTTCTCCACCTAACTCACATAACTCATCTAACCCACATAAAACCCTGGTGATTCCAATATTACCCCTTCCTCCAATGGCCCGAAGGCCTTCAATTTTTATTGATTTTTGATAATCCACCTTTCAAGGGGTGAGGTGGAACCCATACAAGGCACGTAGGTGTAAGAATTACATGGCCCATAGGCCTTATAGGAATTCATTGCCCGTAGTCTTCAAACATTACATACAACACAGACTAACTACTTGGAACTACTCCTCCCTAGCATCTTCATCGTGAAATCAGCTCTCTACCTTCGCATGGCTGTTCGGCTAGGCTTTCTCGTCCATGCACAGGCTTGTCCTGATGGCAGGTGCCATACCCTCTCATTCTTGCAATCCGTTTAGCTTCTGATATTGTGAAAGATCCTTGATCCTCCTCCTTCTAAAGCTTGTTCCTTGTAGGTTGTCTGGTTTACATCTGCACTTTAAGGTGGCCTGAAGGCCTTGAGGTGGCCCAAAGGCCTTACTGACCCAAGGGCCTGGGTGGCCCGAAGGCCTTAAAGGACTCGGGGACCAAATCAGTGACCTGAAGGCCCAAATGGGGGCATATTCCCAGCTAATACAATGCCAAATAGTGCCTGCTACAGTTCCCGCTACAGTACCTGCTACAGTTCTGCACAGTTCCTGCTACAATCCTGCTACAGTTCTTCACAATTCCTGCTATAGTATTGCTACAGTAACCCTGAAAATTATCCCCCACCTGGATTTGATCCTGGGTCTCTTGGATGAACTTAAGGAGTCCTCACCAACTGGGCTGAGGTTCATGTGCTCTAATATTACCCCTTACCTAACACTAGTTTCAATTAAAATCCCCCTTTTGAACCTATAGAAGGGGATCACTCCCAACCATTACTCCATTCCACTCCACCCAAAAGACATTGAACCTAAATTTACCCACCCCAACCCAGTATAAATACCTTCCAAGGAGTTCCTAAATTTCTATGGAGTCCTCTTAAGATTTAAGAAGCAACTTATAAAAATAAGGGTTACCAATCCTTCTCTTTCCTTATAATTGAAATTATTTAATTATAATAATATTTCCACAGATTCAATTTATTAAATTTCATTATATTATATAAATTTTGAAATTTTTTAAGGAGATACTACTTTTCCATTGTAATTATAAACTATTTATCTATGCTGTTATAAGGCCAACATAAGGGTTCTCATTCAATCACATCCTTTTTCAATTAAAAAATTTATTTTAACTCCATGATGGTTGTAATTATATAGAATTATCACACATTTGATATATTTAAAATTATATTTCCCCTCACTAAATCCCTTAACTAATTTGTTATAATTCCCAAAATCCTAAATTTTGGGAATGTAAGGCATGTATGGTTTTTGTATATATGAAATCGTTGTCAGGATACTAGAAAGTGAATGTAGTTGTTTCATGGATTCACTTTGGGTAATAAGCCTTAAAAATTATGTTTTATTTTCAAATAAATCTTCACTATTGTAAGAACCAGGATCTACTTTTAAGGTATGTTTTTTATTTTCTGGTCATTTTTGAGAAAAAGAGGAAATTCTGAAAATTTTCTAAGTACATTCCATGTACTTTATTAGTACAGGCCGTGTACTACTTTGTCGTAGGAGGCCATGTGTTGGCCATGTAGTATCCACACACATGGCCATGTGGGAGTGACTTGAAGGCCGCTTAAAGCGGAGTATGGAAATAGAGAGTACACACAGTGTACTTCAAAATTACACATTGTGTACTTTCTTTTTTTCATTAAACGCACCTGGGTCGCGTCTAATCACCAAAAATCTCTTCTTTTAGGGCCCATTCGATCGAGAGCTCCGTACGGCCACAGATCTTTGACAAACACCCAAGCGTGAGTCTGCCATTCGAATCGAACACTGTCGGTTACGTTAGAATTACATCAGCGAGTTCTCTATTCTCCTTGAGACTTGTTTCATGTTTCATATTATTTTTCATGTTGTCGTGGGTTTAATGTTTTGGATGTTTTTGTAGATATTTGGAGTTATAGGGTGAATCAGGCTTTGAGGATCACATATATCGATCTCCTTATGCCAAGGTAGGTGGTTTGTGCCTTTCCGTTCAAAGTCTTTGAGTATTATGTGCAAATTACAATAAAACCCTTGAACAAGGTATTCCGATAAATAGGGTTGATTTCTATGCTTTGGATGTTTTGCCCTTGCTTGTTCTATTTATGACCGTTTGGTCCTGTTTTTCCCATTTGGATGCCTTTCCAGTTTTCCATGCCTACCACTGTAGGATGGAGAGTTTGTATAATGACATTCTTGATTTCTTATAAACTATTAGCCAAGTAGTTTTATAGGTTTACTTTGGCCATATCGCACTTCTATGCTCGTTGACCTACACAGGGCTGTGAGAACCTGATGTAGTAGACTATAAGGGGAATTGACCGAGTGAGCTTCTTCAGAGAGCCTTTGAGAACTTTAGGCTATAAGGGGGATTAACAGAGTGAGAATACTCAGAGAGCCTAGGACAAATTGGGTCTATAAAGGGAATTTACCAAGTGAGCTTCCTCAGAGAGTCCTTGATTTCTTTAGTCTATAAGGGTAATAGACCATGCAGGCCTCCTCAAAGAGACTTTGTTTTACTTGAATTACCTTGATTACTCTAGAATATAAGTGGAATTGATGGTGAGTTCTTCCTTAGAGAGTCTATGTATGACCTGGGATATAAGGGTAATTGACCGAGTGAGATTTCTCAGAGAGTCCTTGACCTTAGGGATATAAGGGGAATTGAATATGAGTGCTTCCTCAGAGAGTTCCTACCTACTTTAGACTATAAGGGGAATTGAATGTGAGTGCTTCATTAGAGAGTCTTTATATAATGAACCATAGGGGTTAGGCCGAGTGTATTTCCCAGAGTGTGGATTGTACTTGTTAGGTAGGAACACATGGGATGGATGTGAGTACTTCCCAGAGGGTTACTTGTATGGGGTTTAGATGTTTGTCTCGCTGATAGATTGATATCGAAACTGTGGATTGTTTACTGCTGAGTACTTTCATGTTTGCTGTTTTCTATACTTTTACCTGCCATATATTCATTTATTGTTAATAAAAGATCTTTGGGTGGTTTCCTAATGGTATTTTGTCTCAGACATTGTTTGGGTCATGCTTTTGGGCCCAAACAGATTATATTGCTATAGGTATAGATATGGGAAAGCACCCTTCTACTTCAGGTACTTGATATGTTGTATAGATGGAGAGCATGGGACCAAGCTATTGCTTGCGTTGTTGAGGAATTTATCTGATTTCTTTTTCACTTTGGTTTAAAGCTATTGTATTTTAGCTTTGTGAATTGTTTGGCAGTTTTCCTAGACATATGTATCATACATCTCGTTATATATGTTCTCTAGTTTATATTTCCAGTTTTCTACTATTTCTGAGGTATGTCATTATTACTACTTCCGCTCTTGTATTTATTTATTTACTTCCACTTTGTACTATGCCAATGAAGGAATAGTTTCCCCACTATCACACCCAAGACCTTCACTACTAGTTGGCAGCCTCTAGCGTTCAAGGAAATGCGCTTGAGGCCATGCGACCATCCGGGTACGAGGCACCTCTGGGGAGTTTTTGAAACCGGTATGTTACAAAGTGGTATCAGACGACTTATTTTCTCTTGATTTACTATTTGGAGCCTTTAGCTAGGGATGGGAAGGAATAGGAACTTGGCAATAAGTTGTTCTCGGGAGTAGCTAACCTGTGTATAGGGAAAATCTAATCTACCTCATTTATTGTAATTTCATCTAGTTTTTCATGTTTATGGTTGATCTGATTTTCACTGTTGGGTGACTCACATGTTTTGTGTTATTACTGTTGACGTTATTAAGGTTCTATTGCTATCACAACCCGATGAGATGAGGGTATTCCATCTCATTCATCATTTAGGCACTTACATGAAATCACATGTCATGCATTGATGCCTTTTCATCTAGGATTCATTAGCAATTTCATGTTGTTGTGATAGAAGTTGTGTAGAATATGCATTCTATTGTGATAGATGCCTTGATAATACTACCTACTATTTGATAGGGTGTTGTTTTGTGTAATGTTTTTCTTGAATGGACACCAAAATTTGGTTCTTGAGGTGTTATAGGCCCTCATAGACCAGAATTTTATGGATCATTGCTCTGTTTTCCTTGATATAACATGTATAAGATTCCAGACATTGATTTGTGGGGAGTATAGACCCTCACGGTTTAGAATTTTGCACTTTCAGTGTTTTTTTAGTGCTTTTTGTGTTCTGGAGTAGTTTCTAAGGCTTACTATCAGTAAAAACCTAGAATACACTCCATATAGTTTTAAGTAGACACAATGTGTTCTTCTGTTTGGGAAGAAACTATTTTTCTTAAGTATACGCTGTGTACTTTACGTAAACGTTGTGTAGTCTCTGACCATGTCGTAGGTCGTGTGGGCAGAGACACAGGATGGGGAAGGTCCGGTGGGAACATGTCGTGTACAAGACAAACATGCCATGTCGTGTCAACCCTGTTTCCTCTCATGTGACCAACAACACGGATGGATAAGACCTTAAGCTATACACTCCATTTCCAAGTTGAACATGCCATGTAGTCTGACCCAGGTACCCGACCATTTCATGAACAACACGGGTCGGTGTTATCCCTTCATAAACATTTCATGTTCATTCAGAACTTGTTGTGTAGTGTGAGCCGCGTGTCAGGCCATGTCACTAACAACACGGGCTAGGTGAAGCTTGTCTAGTACACGATGTGTATACCCTGAATACGCCATGTAGTCTTGTCTTAGGAGATCCGTGTGGCTTAACCATATAGAAGGAATCAGGGAGTGAAAGAGGATTCAAGTATACGTCGTGTCTTAAGATAACACACCGTGTTTTTGGGGTGTTACACGACCGGTTTAGGCAGGATTACACACCCATGTAAATTACTTAAGGGAACACGCCAGGTAAGAAATGTACACACCGTTTAGTCAAGTTTTGTAAAACATGAATGATTTCTTTCTATTGTTCCTCTTTTACACTCCTCGTTTTAAGTGCTTGATAACCTTGATCTAAAGGCATGTTCTTGACCTTGTAGAGTCATGCCACCGAGACATCCTCCGGTTGTGTGCTAGTTTCCAGATGGGGATCATACATGAGACATGGCTGATCATGGATTACCTGCATATCATCCAGTTGTGCCAGCCTTGGCACCATCTGTTGTACCTAACATAGGTGTGGATGAAAAGTTCAGGGAGGGATTTCCAAGGATGATGTAGACCTTTCAGGGAGCGCTTCCTCCTTCCCCGTTGATGGCTGATTTGACGCAGGTCTTCCAGCAGTAGCATCCTCCTACTTTCTCAGGGGATGGAGGACCTCAGGTAGAAGAGTCATGGCTAGAAGCCACGCTGATGATTTTCGAGCATCTGGAGATACCTCCATAGAATAGGGTGAAGCTTGTTAACTACGTGCTCTGAGACTCCACCAAGAGGTGGTGGGATGTGATCACACAGGTGGGCCACCAACAAAATATGGCTTGGGAAGAGTTTCGGCACATCTTATATGATTAATTCTATCTAGAGACCCTGAGGGCCAATCGAGCCCAAGAGTTCCTGATTTTGGGGCAGGTTACTCTTACTGTTATGGACTATTCCTCTCACTTCATAGAGCTCTAGAGTTTCTTGCCTAATCTAGGAGGTTATGAGTTATTCCTTGCATTGAAGTTTGAGGATAGTCTGAGGCACGAAATCCGATCTCAAGTGAACATCTTCAGGTTGACTTTGACATCCTCTATCATCAACCAGGCAGTGATTATGGAGCGTAATCTGAGGGATTCTGGAGCAATGAGCCAGGGTGGTTCAGCATCCAAAGATAGTGCTCCGCCAGCTGATAGCAGGAAGTGCTACAAGGAGGATGTATGAAGAGATTAGAGAAGGTGGGATGCATCTTCCGGTAGATAGGTGGTGTGCTACCAGTGTGGGAGAAGAAGGCATACGATGCCACGTTACCCGAGAGACCTAGTGGAGTGTCTATCTGGTGGCAAGATGGGTCGTCTTCAGCACTTTTGTCAGTTCTTCACATCAGCAGTTGGTGACATGGGTTCTTCTATGACCCCATGTTCAGGATCAGTGCCACCAGTTTCTCACCATTTTGGGAACCGAAGTTCTTCTGGCCGAGGTGGAGGTCGTGGCCACGATAGTCAGTCACTGGTTCTTCAGCGACAACAGGGTGGATCAGCTCAGAGCAGCCAGGCAGGGTCATAAGATTATGGCATCATCCAAACTTTTTCAGTGGAGTAGACCCAGTAGAAGCAGGTTCCCAGACCCCCCACAGTTCAAGGTACGATCTTAGTATCCTCAGTTTTATCTTCAACCCTTTTCTATATAGTGGCTTCCCATAGCTTCATATCTATTGTTGTTGTGGAGAGTATTGGGATCTTCATCTTTTCTTCTGCTTATATCTTGATGCTAGATACTCCTTTGGTCACTAGTATGTCTAGGGTACATCAGTGCAAGGAGGGACCACTAGATGTTGGTGGTTATCTCTTTCCATGGGACCTCTATGTCCTAGAGCTGACAGACTGTGATGTCATTCTTGGGATGGACTGGTTAGTTACATTCCAGGCAGTCATCGACTGTTATTGCTACAAGGTGAGTCTCACATCACCAGAAGGTGAATCCATTCTTCATAAGGGAGAATGGGATGTCTAGGCGAGCAGAGCGGGTCCAGAGCATCATGGGTTGGGAGGAGTTACAACCTATATTGATAGTCTATATCTAGATGACCAGGGGACTTCACAGTTAGACTTTCCTCCAGTGGTGGATCATTTCATAGATTTATTTCGAGAGGACTTTTCAGGTTTTCCCCCAGAGTGTGAGGTAGACATTTCTATTGAGCTTGTGCTAGGAGAGGCACCAGTGTTCATTCCTTCTTATAGGATGGCTACACCAGAGTTGCCGGAGCTCAAGAAGCATTTGGGGGATTTTCAGGAAAAGGGTTTCATCCAACCCAATACTTCTCTTTGGGGTTCTCTTGTCCTGTTTGCGAAGAAGGTAGACGATACCCTTAGGATTTGTGTGGATAATCGAAATTTGAACCAGTTGACGGTCAAGAACCGATATCCCTTACCAAGGATTGATGATCTCTATGATCAACTTCGATGAGCTTGGGTGTTCTAGAAGATTGACTTGAGGTCTGGTTATCCCCATTTTCATGTTAGACCATCTGATATACCTCTTATATCCTTCTGGAGCAGGTATAGTCTATACGAGTATATAATTATGCCGTTTGGTCTCATGAACGTGCCTGCAGTTTTCATGGAACTGATAAACCGAGTGCTCTATCCATACTTGGATTACTTCATTGTTGTTTTTTGTGGAAGATATATTGGTTTACTCTCACACACAACATGACCATGCTACCCATATTGAGATCATTTTGAGTACACTGAGATAGGATCAGTTATATGGTATGCTCTCAGAATGTCACCTTTGGATGGATCATATTAACATCTTTAGTCATGTTATCTCAGAGACAGGAGTGTCAGTAGACCTAGAGAAAGTGAGAGTTGTAGTCTCCTGGGAGTATCCAAAGAACATATTTGAGGTTCAAAGCATTCTATGGAAAGATGGATACTATATACACTTCATACAGGATTTTTCATGCTTAGAATCACCACTTATGAGTCTAACTAAGAAGTGTGCGAAGTTCTCATAGTCAGATTCTTGTGAGTCAGCCTTTCATGAGATAAAAGGGAGGTTGACTTCAGCATCGATACTAGTCTTTCTAGAGCTGGGAAAGGGCTATAATATTTACTGTGATGCGTAAAGTATTGGGCTGGGAGCTGTGCTTATGCACGGAGATGGAGTCATTGTGTACAGGTCCTGGAAGTTGAGACCACATGAGAGGAATTACCCGATGCACGATCTTGAGTTGGCAGCAGTTGTTCATGATTTACGCTGTTGGAGACATTATCTTCTAGGAGATCATTGTGTGGTTTTCACCGACCACAAAAGTCTCAAGTACATCTTCACTCAGTGTGATCTGAATTTGGGATAGCTCATATGGGTTGAGTATGTACAATCCTTTGACATTGAGCTTGCCTATATGCCTGGGAAGGGCAACGCACTGGCTGATGCGCTGAGCAGGACTCAGATATAAGAAGTTCAAGAGGCCAGCAGTAAGTGGAAACTTATTTCTCTGTTCTCTGAGATGCATTTGGAGGTTCACGACAGACAGGGTCATACTTTTATATCTTTTGTAGCTGTTACCTCAACTCTTCTTGATCGAGTTCGAATGAGGTAGCTATCAGACTCTGAATGCTTAGTCCTAAGGGAGAGCGTGTCCGGAGAGGACCCTATTCCTAGATGGACCTTAGGTGAGGATGAGATCTTGTGTTTCCTGGGGCACGTATGGGTGCCAACAGACATACGTGAGGAGCTGATGTGGGACCTTCATTCCTCAATTTGGGAAGTTCATCATGGCATCACTAATGTGTATTGTGATCTACACCGTCAGTCTTAGTGGCCATGTATGAAGAGAGACGTTTCTTGATTTTTCATGAGGTGTTCCACCTGTTAGCAGGTGAAGGTGGAGCACCGGTGACCAGCAGGGCGTTTGTAGTAGTTACCCTTTCCTGACTGGAAATGGAATGATGTCGTGATGGATTTCCTGACAGGGTTACCAAGGTCACTTCGAGGGAATGATGCAGTATGGGTTGTCATTGGCAGACTCACGAAGGTCACTCACTTCTTTCCGATCAAGGATACCTTCAGTGTTGATAGGCTGGGATGGTTATACATCTGAGAGATTGTACGTCTGCATGGAGTTCCACACTCTATTGTTTCAGACATGGATGCACGATTTACTTCTTGGGTCTGGAATGGGCTTTATAAGGCTTTGGGTATATAGGTACTTTTGAGTACAGCTTTCCACCCCCAGACAGATGGCCAGTCTGAGCGTATGATTTAGGTACTTGAGGATATGCTCCAAGCATGAATTCTAGATTTTGTAGGTTCTTGGGAGAATCATATACCTCTTGTAGAGTTTTCCTACAACAATAGTTTTCAAGAAACTATTTAGATGGCACCTTATGAGGCTTTGTACGGTAGGACATGCCGATCACACTTATGTTGTCTGGAGGCAGGAGAGGAAGCTTTGTTAGGATCTCGTCCTATTCAGGAGACCATAGAGAAGATAGAGTTGATTTGGAAGAGGATGGATACAACATAGTCTTGACAGAAGTCTTATGTTGATCAGTGAAGATGACCTCTGGAGTTCGAGGTCAGAGATCAGGTTTTTCTACGTGTCACACTGAGGTTGGGGGATAGAAAGATTAGGAGATAGGGTATGCTTTCACCAAGGTACGTCGGGCCATTTGAGGTGTTGGAGAGAGTTGGGCCGGTGGCCTATCGATTCCTGTTACCTCAGAGGTATCAGACTATGCACGATGTTTTCCATGCCTCTCAGCTTTGACATTACTTTTCAGACCCATCTCATGTTTTCCAACCAAAGGAGTTTGACTTGGAAGTGGA
The DNA here is from genome assembly GCA_963277665.1 of Viscum album. NCBI lineage: Eukaryota > Viridiplantae > Streptophyta > Magnoliopsida > Santalales > Viscaceae > Viscum > Viscum album. Next base: position 492,709,579 of record OY728159.1, on the reverse strand, counting down.
TTAATCTTTCGAGGAGCACCCTATCCAGATTTTTGATTGAAGTACGAAGCTCCTTCGTGGATGTTCTATTCCTCTGATATGGGTGCTATGGAAGCACGGGAAAGTACAGGATGAGACATGGGAGAGGGAGGCCGATGTACGTTTTCAGTGGCCAGAGCTGTTCGGTGTTTCTTCTTCTGCACCGCCTTGCTAGGGAAATTCAGGGATTAATTTCTTTAAGGGGGGACATTTGTAAGAACCCGGATCTTCTTTTCAAGTATGTTTTCCTTTTCTGGTCATTTTTTAGAAAAAGAGGAAATTCTGAAAATTTCCTAAGTACACACCGTGTACTTTATGAGTACACATCTTGTACTTCTTTACCGCAGGAGGTCGTGTGCTGGTCATGTTGTAGCCACACACACGGTCGTGTGGGAGTGATTTGGAGGCTGTTTAAAGCAGAGTATGGAAATGACGAGTACATGCTGTGTACTTCAAAAGTACACGCCGTGTACTTTATTTTTTTCATTAAACACATTGGGGTCATGTCTAATCACCAGAACTCTCTTCTATTAGACCCTGTCCGACTGAGAGCTATGTACGGTCATAGATATTCGATGAACCATCGAGCGTGCATCTTTCCTCCAAATGAAACACCATCGGCTGCGTTAGAATCACATCAGTGAGTTCTCTCTTCTCTTTGAGCCTCATTTCATGTTTCCTCTTCTTTCTCAAGTTATCGTGGGTTGAATGTTTTGGAATTTTTTGTAGATATTTGGTGTTTTAGGGTGAATCAAGCTTTGAGGTTCACGTATATTGATCTCTTAACACCAAGGTAGGTGGTTTGTGCTTTTTCATTCAAATTCATTGAGTATTATGTGAAACTTCCACCAGTACACGTGAACGGGGTTTTGCGTGTTTACCATTTTACCCCTGATGTTTTCCAACCATGCTTGTACGCCTGTGTAGAGGTTATTTGGATTTGAATAGGGTAGATTTCTATGCTTTGGATTTTTTTCCCTTGGGTGTTTTGTTTACGACCATTAGGTCCTGTTTAGACAGTTTGGCTTCCTTGCTTGTTTTCCATTCCTGTTGCTGTAGGACGGAGAGTTTGTATTCTGACACGCTTGATTTGTTGTAGACTTTTATCCAAGTAGTTCTATAGGTTTACTTTGTCTATATCGCACTGCTATATTCGTTTACCTACACAAGGTCGTGAGAACCTGGTGTAGTAGACTATAAGGGGAATTGACTGAGTGAGCTTCCTCAGAGAGTCTTTGATCACTTTAGGCTATAGGGGGGATTGACCAAGTGAGCATCCTCAGAGAGCCTAGAACCACTTGGGGATATAAGGGGAATTTTCTGATTGAGCTTCCACAAAGAGTCCTTGATTGGTTTAGACTATAAAGGGAATGGACTGTGTGAGCCTCCTCAAAGAGTCTTTATTTTACTTAAATTACCTTGATTACTCTAGAATATAAGGGGAATTGAAGGTGAGTTCTTCTTCAGAGTGTATATGAACAACTTGGTCTATAAGGGGAGATGACCAACTGAGTTACCTAATAGAGTCTTTTACCTTCAAGCTATAAGGGGAATTGACTATAATTGCTTCCTCATAGAGTTCCTGAATACCATAGACTATAAGGGGAATTGACTGTGAGTGCTTCCTTAGAGAGTCTTTATATACTGAACCACAGGGGTTAGGCTGAGAGTACTGCCCAGAGTGTGGCTTGTAATTGTTAGGTAGGACCATAGGGAATGACTGTGAGTACTTCCTAGAGGGTTACCTGTATGGGGTTTAACTGTTTTTCTTGCTGATTTATTGATATTGAAACTGTGGATTGTTTACTGCTGAGTACTTTCATGTTTGCTGTTTTTTGTACTTTTACCTACCAAATATTCACTGACTATTAGGCATAGATATTCAGGTGGTTGCCTTCTGTGATTTAGTCTCACACCTTATTTTGGTCGTGCTTTTGGGCCTAAACAGATTATATTGCTGCAGGTATAGATAAGGGGAAGCTCCCTTCTACTTCAGGTACCTAATATGCTGTGGAGTTGGAGAGCACGTGACCAAGGTATGGCTTGAAATGCTAAGGATTTTATCTGATTTCTTTTGAACTTTAGTTTAGCACAATTGTATTTCAGTATTGTGACTTGTTTGGTAGTTTTCCTAGACATATCTATCATGCATCTTTTTATATATGTTCTCCAGTTTATATTTTCAGTTTTCTACTATTACTATTGTATGTCATTATTACTACATCCGATCATGTATGTATTTATTTACTTCTACTATGTACTCTGCCAATGAGGGCATAGTTTCCCCAATATCAAACCCAAGTCCCTCTCTGCTAGTCGGCAGCCTTTGGCATTTGGGGAAATGCACTTGAGGCCATGTGACCAACTGGGTATGGGGCACCTTTGGGTGGATTCAAAAACTGGGACATTACAACTCTGGTGCATGATGAGTGGGATTAAGAATATACACCTTTCTATACACTCCCAAGGGATATTATTTATATAATTTTTATTCTTCTTACAAAACATAATTAATAATTTTTTTACCATTTTTACGGTATCCTACTAAAAAAATATTTAAATTAATTAATATATTCTATTGAACACAAAACACTTTGAAATTACCCTTTTCTAATACCATATATTTATTTCTTTGATGAGGGTGCTTCATTTTACACTGAGAATACACCATAGTTTCTATGTTTATTATGTATTGATTAACCATCCACCTTCTTTCTCTTGATGAATTATATAATGTTCTTTTCTGTTAAATATATGACACATTAATACCTTTAAATTTCCTAAATATTCTCCCTACACAGGCATTAATTTTTTTCCAATGTCTTTAATTTTCTACTACCATAATTATCATTTCATTGGTTGAAGGGTGTTCACATAGATTCTATACATCGATTGATTAGATAAATTAATGACTTAATCATATAACCCTTTAACTATATGGTTTTAGTTGAGGGATTCCTAAATAAAAATCTATTCCACTTATTTATTTGGGAATTATTGAATATATATATATTATTATGGTATGGATTTATATCGATTACTTAGGAAAGTTTATTAGGAATTGTTTAACCATACACCTTCATTCTTGGGTTATGTTACGATCATGTCATCACTTTTAATAAAATGATGAAAATTATTAGAATTATTTATGATGTATTCTAATACTTATGCATATTAGAAAATTTGTTTATGTATTGTTTATTAATTTTTTTATATGATGAATGTATTGGACTTAACTAGTGATGGGTGGGGCCTGATTATATATATATGTTCAATGCATTTTTAGGTATCATGATAAAAACTAGATAGGGTATTATATTGTGCCTTACCTATTTTTATATGATGTATTGGAACAAAGAATTGATGGCATGTTTATGATGTTCATCATTATGAATTCCATCAGTATGAGTTCATTAATTGTTTTCTATGTTTTTATTTATTATCATGGATATAATATTCCATTAGTTTCATTTTATAATGAAATTGTTTTTATTATTTCATTATATTTTTACATAACATTTATTCCATTCTTATGTTATGAGATCTCCCACTATATGCTACCCCTTAGTAATCTTTTAAGTACACCCTTATTTTTATTCCTTTTCCCAGGAAAATATTAAGAGAACTATGTATAATTTTCAATGATCTAATATAAGGGATAATAATGTCATAATAGAGTTTTTATGCGTTATTTTATGTTCTCAAGTGTAATATAAAAAACATATAAGTATCTAGTCTTTTAATACTAATAAGATGTTGGATCATTTGGGAACTCCTATATTCTGTACAAATAATGTAACATAACTACTAGGTCTAGGTCTGTAAAGGATGGGTTTGTAAGATCCTGGTTCTTTATTAAGGTATGGAATCATTTAATTTTGGGTAAAAATATTTAATTTTATCCACTAAATAATATTTCTTAGTGTCGGGGTTAAGGTGGGAGTGAACTAAAGGGTTAGGGGGTGATACACCACCACTAACTCACTGGTGGTAGATCCCATAGCATTATTGGCCTATCGGGGCCATTGGAAAGCTGATGGACACCCTGTGGCTCACCGATGTCCTATTGGGTAGTTTTTTTAAATATGTCCATTTTGGTTCTTTTACCCCTCTAATCCTCTTTAATCCCTTAAACCACTGTTTCTTATATTTTTAGTCCCATAATATCTTAGAGGAGGTCTAACCAATCCTTCCCCTATTTATATGATATTTCATTCAATATTTGGGGATTTATTCTTCTAAATGAAGCATAATAAATCTTGAGGCAAGGATTTTACTCCCCTTCTCTCCTTTTTTTTTTGTTTTCTTCATTATCCGTATTATTATATATGTGTGAGCTAAAATACCCTATTTAAATGGATTTTGTTTGGTTTTTTAATATATTCTATTATAGATCAAATATGAGTTCTATACTAGAAGAGGAGTATTATATGATTCATTTTTTGGTGGTCTATAAAATTTTCCCTAAAATTATGGTGGTTTATAAAATGAATTTTTGTGACTCACAACAAACTTTTCGGGCATTGTCCCTAAAATTAATATTCATTAATTTTATTTCTTAATGCCTGAACTAGTTATATTGAAAACATCTTATTCACCATTTATAGTTAAAAAACATAATCCAAACTACCATTTAGAGTTTGTTTTTATTTATAGCCTTAACAACCAAACATCAAATGCAACCAAAACACCCCTTATGGTGTGTTTGGATTGGTGTTAGGGAAAAAAAATTAAAATTTATTTTAAATAAACCACCCATAAGGGTATGATTGGGTGTCACTTTAAAATGTTAATTCATATTATGGGACTTGGGTATGTCTAGGATAAATTCTATAATTTAACACCATTTTGTATTAATTCCTATAAAGGAAATGATATAATTACTTTACTTGCACTTATGAATTATCACCATCGATGATTTGATTAATAAATATTTATATTGTCACATCATCAAAGGTTTGGAATTCCTTGAGAATGCATTATATTTTCCTTTTATAATTACTTGATTGGGATCATAGGATTCCACCCAATTCATTGATGTGAATTCTAAGTGGTAAACCCACCATGGATTTGGTCAGTGTCTTAATATAATGATTAAAACAACTAATCATCCTAGATTCATTTTTTATGGAAAATCTATAATTATTAGGATAATATCTCAGGTTTGGATTGATTTACTTAGAAAATTAACACCTTGTTTCATCCCCTTGGATTCCAATTGGGACATACCCCAAAATCCAATGACATATTTCCTTGGTTTGGTTAGAGACTATCAGGAGAACAACTACAAGTGTTTATATCTTGGATAACACTCAAATAACTAGATATAGGAACTTAATATTGATCACTATAAGTTGGTTTGAAAAAATTAAGGTAAATAGTGCATTCGGTCATCCCATGGATTTGAAATGGGTGTATCATGTTAGAATTACTGGAATAGTTCCCTGGATTCCTTATGGTTATGTATTCATGGATTCCTTGGATACATGTCATGGGTCCCATAACTAATTAAAATTATACATGATTAAATACATCTATCATTGAATGAATCAGGTATAGTTGGATTGGTATTCCATGAGGATCCTAACCTCAATAATGATTTATATTAATTTACTACTTTAAATTATTATTCCCAAAAAATGAAACATTTTATATTTAATCATTGGATTTAAATAAAAGATATTAGTGGTGTCATATTGGGTTTTAATAACACTATATCATGGATACTTCTTGAAAACAATGAATTTTTCATGGATATAAGAAACGAAAATGGGAAGAACCCTACTTTAGATACATTATTTATAACATTACTGGGGATCTTGGGTACGGAGGACTATATTGGGATTTGGGATTCTCATAGAGCTTAACTATTTTTACTCTTTTATTTTTACTCATTACTTTTTACATCAAGAAAGACTAATTCCTTAACATTATATAAATCTATTCTGAATCTCTATGAAATTTTCTATATATATAATTAATTTTCTTCTTTATGATTGTTTTACTTATTATCTATCTAGTTTGTGTTAACTTTATTTCTGATATGTTTCACTTTGATATAGGGGGTATAGTATCACCACCATACCACTATAAAACTTAATTTTTATTTGGTATCCATTGAAGGTATGGGAGGCATTATTGATGCCTTATGGACCATTGGACTAGTTACTTATCAGGGAACTATGATGAGGGCATCAAAAAGTAGAATTAGATTATGGTTTTTCATTTTTCTTATTATTTTGAATTGGTATATAGGAGACTTGGAAGTGTCAGAACAGGTTATTAATCTTTTAACAAGTAGTATCTAACCCATGTGTGGGGGAAATTGATTTTTCTAACGAATAAACTTGTTCCTATGGAATTGGATCATTATAATCGAACTATTTTCACTATTGGGTGATGTATATGTTGTATTATGTTACATTTTATGAGGCTTCCACCCTTGGGTTGGTATGGTAAGGAAGTAATATCTCATGCATCATTAATGGCATGTAGGGATTGCTTTTTCATTCAAATGGAATTACATGTATATTTCATTAATTTTGGTGCTTATTTCCTATCGTGTACACATTGTCTTATATTCTTGTAATATCTCACATCACATGAAATAAATTCATTACATAAATAACCTATAATAACCTAAGAGGTTATCGATGCATAAATTGATGGTGCAATTTTAATTAATCAACCTTATCATGATCAAATCCTTAAAAACATGGTTACATATACAATGAATTTAAAGTGGATGAAATTTAATGGAGTAAAAATTGAAACTTATAAGGTGTTTACCTATATAACATGGGAATTAAAATCCATATAAATAAACTATTACATTTATACATGTTAAAATACTAAAACCTAAAGTTAAAATAAATATTTTTGTAGTTTAATGGGATTCAAACTACAAATTAAATTGGTATCCCCTCTATAACATGGGATTAGAAACCCATATAAAATAATTGTTAGGATATTTAATTTAAAAATTACCTTTTAACGTAACTATAGGATTGGGAAGTTCAGGTTAGTGTAATTATCTATATAAAATATTTTTCAGAGTTTAGGGTATTTTATGTAGTGAGGATTTGAGACTATTATCATTTTCCTTATCTATAATGTCATATGATATTTTAATATTTTTTAGGTGTGTTATTGTAATTTTTTATACATTCTTCCATAATGAATTTGGTATGACCACTAGGATGGAGGTGATGATCATGCACTATAGGAGGTGGGAACTGAACCAATAATAGGGATACATATATTTCCACCTTTATATCCTCCTATTGTACCACCTATTATTCATATACCAAGAAATGATGCTAATATTAGAGAGGGGTTTATACATATTTTACAATCCATGGAGGGAGTTCTATATCCTATATCAATCTTGTATGAGTTTACTAGGGAGTGCCAGCTGTAGAACATACATATTGTCTCAGAAGAAGGTGGTCCCCACACTATAGAATATTTATTAGAGGTTATCTATAAATTTTTTGAGCATTTGGAGATTCCTAGGATTATGAGAGTGAATATCATAGCCTATATGATTCTTGGATATACCAAGCATTGGTGGGATGTTCTTAATCAGGAAGATCAATATTGGGGCATGGTATAGAGGGACTTCCAAGTTAGCTTATATGATTACTTCTTATTGGAGTATGTGAGCACCTATTGAGATAACCAATTCATAAATATATAGTATGTTAATATGTAAAACATGGATTAATTAACTAGGTTCATTGAGCTCCATTTATTTTCACCCACTCTTTCCAGTGATGAGCTATCAAGGGAATGAAATTTTGAGTATGGGATCAGGTATTATTTGTTATCTCATCTAAACATATTTTGTTTGATTACTCTCTATAAGATGGTAAACCATTACCTTATATTTTAATGGGACCTAAGAGAAGATAAAATGATAGGTCATGCGGCTTCAACTTCTAGGACAAGTAGTAGATCATCTAGTTGCAGGAAGCATCTCCATGAAAATTTTCTCTTGTGTAGTTTTAACTAGGATATTAATATTGGAAGTTCTATGGTATGCAATAAGTGTTGAAGGTAGAGTCAAACTAATATTTAGTGTGACATGGATCTAGTAGATTGTTGATCATGAAACAAGTTGGTCCATCTCCAGATATTTTACATGACCTTTCCACTAGTGCCTAGTGAGAGGGGAACAACACCAGTTCAAAGTTCTAGCATGGGATTTATCACACCATTATTGGAAGGAATCTAGATTACTACTGAACATTTAGGATATGTAGGTGGTCAAGATCAAGGAAACCAAACAAAAAATATATAATTAATTTATAAAAAATCTTTTTAGGGCGGTCAAGTTGTTTCTTAGGGACACATATCAAGCTAGTTACATGCAATGCAACCTACCTCCCTGAGAAGAGTTCTAGACCATCTATAATGCAAGGTATAATCATTGTGGCATAAAATTTTGTTTCTTTATTTTTTCACACAGGATCTTCATAGTCATTTATATCTATTACTATGATATTGATATTGGGGTTTGGGGTTGAAAATATATATGGGGTTATGTACCTTGACACACCTTTGGGAACCCGATCAGATGGAATTTTCCATTATAAGAAGTTTCCGCTCAAGATTGGCTGCTATCAGTTCATATGGAACCTCTTTATAATTTTGATGATGGGATTTGACATAATTCTTGGGATGAACTTAATAGTTACCTTTTGAGATCATATTGATTTTTATCATTGATGAATGTAATTTTCTTAACCCAATGGTGGTATCTATATTCACAAGGGATAATGGGATGTCTAGGAATGATATATTGGACTTGAACATCAGGGGATGTGAGGATTATTGACCTATATATCAGACCTTTTACAAGATGATCAAGGTATAGGGAGGTCTATCTTCCTTATATTTTTGGAAAGTTTTAGGGATTTATTTCCCAATCACTATTATAGGATACTTCTTGAGATAGAGAGGTTTAGTTAACCATTGAGATTATGTGATAAACAAAAATGGTATCCATTTATCCACACATGATGGATCTTATTGAGGTCCAATAATTTAATAGGTAGTTGGAAGAATTAGAAGCCATGGGATTTATTCATCCCTACACATATCATTTGGGATCACTAGTACCTTTCTCAAATAAGGTGAATGGTACATTGAGATTATGTGTGGATTACTGAAAATTAAATCTTTTTACAATTAAAAATCAATACACACTTCCTTGTATTGATGATCTATTCGACCAACTTTGGGGAGACGAGGACTTCTCAAAGATTTATTTTTGATTAGGCTATCATCAGGTGAGAGTTAGACCCCCCTAAATGTCATGTACAATGTTCCAAAGAAGGTGTGAATTATATGAATACATGGTAATGTTGTTAAATCTTAAAATTACACATGATATCTTTATGGACTTAATGAGTTAGTTCAATCACCAATATCTGGATTCATTCATATTCATTTTTGTTTATGATATCTTTGGGTAATATTAATAATAAGAGGATCACATGTGGTATATATAGTTTTTTTCACTAATCTTGGGGGCCATAAACCTTATACTAAACTCTTGAAGTGTAACTTCTTGATTGATAATGTTTACATACTTGGTCACACTATATCAGAATTAGGGATATTAGTGGATTAATAAAAGGAGACATTTGAGAAACCCAAGATTTTTTTTGATATTTAGATTATCTTAGGATTAGCCAGATATTACCATTGATTCGTTGATAATTTATCTTACCTTATAGTGATAATTATAGGATTGAAAAATATGGGCATAAGGTTTCTATGATTTGAGTATTGTGAAAATAATTTCCAGAAGTTGAAAGGAAGGTTAACCTCATTTTTTATCATAATTTTTTCTGAGCCTAACAGAGGGTTCATTTTTATTGTGAAACATCAGGCATCGGGATAAGATCTATATTAGTGCAAGGTGAGAGAGTAATGATATATAATTTATAGAAGTTGAGGACTCATGATTGAAATTGTCTAGTATATGACCTTGAGTTAGAAATTTTTTACATGCCCTGATTGGATGGAGCTATTACCTCATGGGGGAGAATCTCGTGGTATATAGATATCATAAGAGACATAAATATATTTTTCTCAGAGGGATATAATCCTCTCAAAGTTTAGGATGATTTAATATCATAATTATTTCAAAATTGTGCTCACATATATTCCTAGGAATGTTATTGACGTCAATTATGCTTTGACTTGAATGACTCAGGCTCAAGTGGTTCAGGAAGCTATTAGTGAATGAAATGTAATGAACCTATTTTTTGAAATGAATATTGATGTTCAAGAATACCAAGGGTAACACATCCATACAAATTTATCAATGTTTAAATAAATTATGAATCTTATAATGAGTATGAAACATTCTTATCTTGATGGCCTGGTTACGAGGGAGGATATTTATGGGGAAGAGCCACCGCCTATTTGGGTTCTTATCAAGGATGTGATTATTCATGTCCATAGGTGTGTATGGGTCCCTAATATAATCAGAGGAGAACTAATGTGAGAATATATTGTTTATAAGTGGGAAGTGAATCCATGAATCTCAAAGTTATATCGTGATTTTCATGGTTTATATTGGTTTTCATGGATGAAGAAGGATATAATTGGATTTTTCACTCAGTGTTCTACTTGTCAGTAAGTGAATGTGGAATACTAGTGAACTAATAGCCATTTATAGATGTTTCCCATCCCAAAGTATTAATGGGATGATGAAACTATAGAGTTCATGATATGGTTACTGAGATCACCCCAAGGTAGTGATGTCATATGGGTGATTGTGGACAAGCTAAAGAAGGTCGTCTATTTATTTCATATATAGGAGACCTTATTAGTAGCAAATATTGGGAGATTATATGTTTTATAGCTCATAAATATTCATTGGATTATATGTTCCATTTTATTGGAAAAGTATTCTTAGTTTATATGGTTATTTTAGAATGGGTTGTAGAATTTTTTTAGTTTGTAGGTACTCTTTGGTATAGTTTATCACCCCCCGGTTGATGGATTGTCTAAGAAGAATATATATTTATTAGAGGAGATTTTTTGTTGATGTGTACTATATTTTAAAGTATAATGGGAGAAAATCTTTCCTTTTTCTAATTTCAACTATAATAACCAATTTTATGTGAACATTTAGATAACACCATAAGAGGCTTTGTATAATAAACTATATTGGTCTCCACTGTGCTAGTTAGAGGTAGGGGAGCTAATTAATCTAGGACCAAGTCTAATTAGAGATGCATAAGAGTAGGTGAAACTTATTAGAAATTATATATACATAGCTTAGTGTATAAATAATTCATATATAAATCAACATCATATAGATTTAGAGTTTGAGGTGGGGGGTAACGTATTCTAATGTGTTTCACCTAGAATAGGCTATTGACAGACTCAGAGGCAGGGGAAGGTCACACACATATTTTTCTGCCATTCTAGATTTTTGAGAGGGTTAGGTTAGTATCGTATAGAGTAGATATTTATAAATGGAACATGTCTATGTATTATTTCTTTTATATATATCATCTTTGAGGTTATCATCCTAAAAAAATTCATGATTTTGATTTTGAGGGAAAATAACTGGAGTTTGATACATCTTTCAAAGAGTATCTAGTTATTATAGTTGATCATAAAATAAATAATTTCCCATGAATAATAGTTCCTATAGTTTAGGTTCTATGGAAGCATGGAAATATTCTGGAGGAGGCATGGGAATAGAAGTATGTTATATGTGATTTGTGGCTTAATTTATTCAATAGTGAAGTTCAAAAACCTTCAGAAGTAAAACTCAAGGATGTGTTATCTTAAACATGGGTGGTTTTAAGATCCTAATTCTTTATCATGGCAAAAAATATTTTAATTGGGGTTTAACAACTTTTATTTTATCCAGCCTTATGAATTTTTCAGGAATTGGAGGCATGGTGGGAGTGAAGTAGAGGGCTCGGAGTCGGAGATGGGACTATAGCACGCTGATGTAGTCCCATTGGTGAGCATGTACACTAAAACTTGCTAGATAATAATTCAACTAGAGCCTTTTAGGGAAATAGGGTCCCTAGCTAGCTTATGGATACCTAATGGATAACTAGGTTTTTTTTAAAGAGGCCCATTTTGGTGATTTAACACCTCCATCCCCTCTTTAATCCCTCAAATATCTCTTTTCTCATTTTTGTAGTCCTATAGTAGCTTTGAATAGGTCTCCCATATCCCTAGTATATTTATGTGAGATATCCATTGTTTTTTCTTCTGATTGAAGCATATGAAATCTTGAGGTAAGACTTTTACTCCTCTTCCCTCATTTCTCTTTTTCTTCACCATTTTTAGTGTAACCTCTATGTGAACTAACATACACTATTTTTAGGTATTTTGTTAGTTTTCCCATTATATTTTTTTCTAGATCATATCTGATAATGATACAAGAAGATGAGTCTTATACAAGATCTTTTTAGGTGATATATATATATATATATGATTTTCCACAAAATTTTACATGTTTATAAAATTTATCATCATGACTCAAGCAAGAATTTCCAAGAATTCTCCCTAAAATTAATATTACTAAATTCCAACCTAGTTATACTACTGACCTCTTATACACTATTTATTGTTGATAACCTCATCCTAGACCACCCTTTAGTGTTTTTCATGGAACAACACACTGGATAACAAAACCATAAATGCAACTAAAACAACCATTCAAGTGTGTTTAGATTGAAATTTAGGGAAAATTAATTTCTTCTTTATTATAACTAAACTACCCCCATAGGATGTTTTTAGGTGCCACTTTAAAATGTTAATTTATAAGACATTCTTTGGGAGTGTCTTAAATAAATTATAGAATTGAACACCATTGTGATTTTATTCTAATAAATTCTTGATATGATTACTTTACTAAAAATTTTAAATTATCACCATGGATGCATCAATTACTAAATACGAATACTCCTCACACCATCAAAGGTGTGTCACTCCTTGTGAAATCCTTGGATTCCCCTTTTGGGATTATTTGAGTGGGCTCATAGGATGCCACCAGATTCATTGATGTGAATGACATGTGGTAATCCAACCACGGATTTTGTTAGTGTCTCACTCTCATGAATGCTATGGATAGTGTCATAGATTCATTTGGAACTCTGGAAAATATAGATTGATCGAGATGATCTACCAAGGTTTTCATGGAGTCCTCGAAAAAGAATCACCTTGGGTGAACCTCTTGGATTCCAATCTAGACCTACATGAAATGAAAGGATAACTTTCCTTGGATTAGTTAGAAACAGTTAGGAGTATAATTCCAAGGGTTTATCCCATTTATTAAAATGAAATACAAAAATCTAGAAATTTTGGATTGATCACAATAATTGGGTTAGATCCAAAGGTAAAAAATGTATTGGTTCATCCCATGGATTTCAATTGAGTCCATAATGTTAGAATGCCTAGACTAGTTCCATGGATTCCATGTGGTTGCTTATTCTTGGATGCCTTGGGTACATTACTCAGGTCTTTAGACCAATTGCCAAGTAATTTGATTAGATGTATCTAGATTAGACTGACCCAAGTAGGGTTGGAAGAGTATCCCATTAGGATCCCAATCTTGACAAGGTTTTCTATTACTTATTTAAATTATTATTCCTACACAAAGTTACATTTAATATTCCCAAAAAGGATTTTCATTAGAAATCATTTGTGGTGACCTACTAAATTGTAATCACACCTTGTTCAGGATGCCACTTGGCACCTGAGTAGATTTCATGAATGTCAGAAATGACAAGCGGAAGAATCCAATCACGAACCAAACTGGGTCACCATCCAACCAGATGTCTGACCCTGTCTGTGATAAGGATCGAAGGGTGTTACTGATCCCCAAGGGCTAGCACAAGTTCCTAGGTAGAAAATAAGGTAATAAGGAATGATTTACCCAAATTAATCATATTAGAATAACCAACAAAAACAAAAAATCTATATCTGAAAAGTTCAAATGAACGTGCCTTTAACAATTTCTTGATTCTATGATTGAAAGTAAAATAAAAACCAAAAAGGATGAAGGAAAAATGGAAAACTAAAAAACTATTCCATACATTATACAAAAAAAGGAAAAACCCAAAGCAGTCTCAAAGCTCACCACAGATGAGAAGGCATCACCCACAATCCATCACCACCAATAATGGATGAGGAGATCCTCTAAAAACCCAAACTACCATCTCCAAAATCCTTTCCCTTACCTATAATAGACATTACCAAGTATTCTTACACCAAAAGGTGTAAGAAGGGTGTGAGATAATGGCCTGTAGGATGCTACCCAAGAAAAGATTTTGTGATTTAAACATTACAATACATATATATTTGCAGGTTTAGTTAATGAAATGAAAATAATGCTTGGACAATTTAAAAGATTAGAGTTATAATGAATTTTTTTAATGGAATTCAATTTTAAATAAATACACCTTTACCTTTGAATTAACCCTCAAAATGGGCCATCGTATATCGATTAAGAGTGAAATATAGTCCAGGAGCACTAAATATGAGAGAGGCCCAATGTTTTATAGCTAGTAATGAGACCCTATAAACTTGCGTCATAGTGAAAAGTTGTATAAGAATAACAACCAACTGCATTCTCGTCCAAAAGACACTAGTGTGGGGATCAAATCCCAAGGCCTAGTGGTCTTCAAAAATATCACATGTTTAGTTAGTATTGTCATCCTCTAATATTTTAAGTGAAATTGGACCGAAGCTACTTTCGAATCACTAGAACACTAGTTCTAGTCCATTGTCCTAGCTACCCAGGCTTCCCATTTCTGCTCAAACAAGTTTCAGATTCGTATTGTATTATACATTCACACAAGAAATCCAAAAAACTCTACACATTCCAAATTCACCCTTTACACACACAAAGAAAATTCAAAAACATACACATGCGAACACATCTCTAAGATATTATCCAAATGACAATGATAATTTAATAAAATCTTTACATAAATTATAAAACAAATTCATGATGCACAATGGGGATTCACCCCAAGAATACACTCTATTTCACATGAAATTCCCAATTTGCATCCAAATACACAAATAATTTTTTTGAAAACCACTTTTACACCTTTCAATTAATCCATATATCACACCAAAAACACGCTTTAAACCCAATGGCACACCAAAAATCTTTTCATCCATGATTCGCAACATAACTCTGTTTAATAAATCATTGACAAAATTATTAAAACATTTAAAAAGAACATAATAAGGATTTCATAAAGAACATTTGAAATCCATATGTAAAGTCCATTTAAAAATAAATTGTGCATCAAATATTTTGAAAAACTACTTCTGCACCAATTATATAATTTAATAAGTCAGTTAAACCCAAAGAAAAAATTTCTAATATTCTCAACAAGGATTTACACTATAATTACACTCAAATTATTTTATTTAAAATACCACACATAGTAGAACATTTTCCTAACACCACTCGCATCATTTATACAGTTTATTAAATCAGCTAAACATTTTAATATATCATTTTCTCCATTATCACAACATTTCAAGATTCACAGTAAGGTTTTTCACCAAAAATATACCCAATTTCGCAAGTAAAAATTAATATTCATTCTAAACACATAGAAAATATCGTCAAGGCCACTCATACACCCCAAATATATTCTAATAAACATGAAAAACTAAACCCGATAGCATAAAAATTCATCAATTAATGGTTAATCAAAGAATCACCTACACAGTTTAATAAATCATTTTCACAGTTCACACAATATTTCAGGATGCAAAATAGGGGCTTTTACAAAAAATATACCTAATTTCACATGTAAAAATTCATTTTTAATAAAAATACATGGAAAATCTATTCAATAACCACTCACACACCCCGCATATATTTCAATAAACCTGCCAAATTAAACAATAATGCCTAACAATTCATCAATTAAGGGTTAATCTTGGAATCACCTTCCTCATTTGGAGAAAAACCTTAAATTCAGTGTAAATCACTGGAAACAACCTATCTGCACACTGAGTAACCAATATTGAACCCTAACAAGGAAATTTTTACCCAAAAAAACAAGATCAAACCATAAATCCTAAACTGAACCCCATAAAAGATAAATGAAACCCTAGAATGGGGTAATGGATTACTTTAAGGGAAATAGGGTACAGTCTATGAGGGGAGGGGGCGTCCAAGGTAGATTTACCTTTAGAGGGGGTCGTACCGCCGGTAGGGGTTTGAAATGGAGGTGGATTTATCGAGAGATGGTTTCCAGTTTAGGGTTCCGGAGGTTGGTTGGCCAAGAGGTGAGGGAGGTGCGACCAAGAGGTAAAGATGGTGCGAGGGGATTTGGGAATGATAGGGTGACTTCACCGGGAGGGCTGGCCGGAAGGGATATGGTACATTGGGGGGGATTTTTCAGCGCAACCCAAGGGGGGGGGGAGGGGTGAGGTGCTATGGGGATATGGGGAGAGCCAAACCATAATCAAAGAGAGGGAAATAAATAAATAAATGACTAAGTTGATAATAATAAAAATTAAAATAATTATAATAATATTGTGATGATAATAAACATAGTATGTTAATAAAAACATAATAATAAGTTTATTAAATTTAATAAACATAATAACAATAAACATTGTATTAATATACATAAAAATAAAAATAATAATATTGATAATATTAGTAATAATATTAGTATTATTAATTCTAATAATGATAATAATAACACTCTTAATATTAATAACAATAATAATATTATTATAACAACAATTTGTTAAATCTTCATTCTACATTCTTCTTATTTTATTTTATTAAATTATTCCTTCATTTAAATTTATTTACATTCATTATTTTTATCTCATTTTAATGAATTAATTATTTTTAATATTGTGAAATCGCGTGGTTACCCTACACAGATCAAGGGACCATGCACAAACCGTGCCATTGTCTCAGCCTGTTCCAAAACAGTTTACTGGGTAACAGGGCTGACCACACGACCTCCACTAACCATGCAGTATCTCCCCACCATAACGTTTTCTGCCCTTAGAAATCCATAACTAGGATGTTTAGAAAACAATAACCCACATCCTCTTAACTCAAAGAAAACTTCTAAAAATCAACAAACCAATAGTGAGGAAAGATCACAAAAATTAAATAAAATGACCTACCAATTGAACTTAGAGACCCAAAATGAAATCCCCGCTAAGTGTCACGCACCCCCAAAAGCGAAAGCAAATATAGTTGATCAATCCAAGGAAATAATCCTCTCACCATACACAATAAAAAACCCTGATACAGACACTTTAAAAATTTCTAAGAGCTCTGTAAGTCCACTTAAAATGAACAATGAATCATAATTGCTGACATTTCAAGGCCTAAATAGACTCCACATGATAAGAAACAACATACACCCAATGTGGAACCAGGACACAAACATGGGGAGTCCTAAACAAACTCCCCAACATAAAAATTAGGCTTACACTGATTCATTCCAGAGGAATTTCAATGAGACCCCTGATGGGTCTCTCCATTATAAAAATTAGCCAAATTATTTGAACTCGAGTAATTTGTTTCACGGACCAAGAACCACCACCCCGAGGAGAGGGGAGTAAAGGGGCCCATCCAATGGACCAAAAAAACCACCACCGACACATCCCATAAGTTTTTTATCCATGAAATAAC
Organism: Viscum album; assembly: GCA_963277665.1. Taxonomy (NCBI): domain Eukaryota; kingdom Viridiplantae; phylum Streptophyta; class Magnoliopsida; order Santalales; family Viscaceae; genus Viscum; species Viscum album. Next base: position 492,691,878 of record OY728159.1, on the reverse strand, counting down.
ACAAATCCAACAATTATCAATTTATAATCATAGGCCACGTATGGACCATTAAAAGTGGACCCATATTTGGTGGAGAAAATCCTCCAGGATTCGAAGGAAACAAAATGACTACACCTTCTTATAACCAATGAAAATCTCTTACACCAAAATGGGTCCTAATGTAGAGATGAGGTCCTCCCACCTCCTTCCACCAAACAAGAATAATTAAAAAAATAACTACACCATAGGATAAAAATATATCAATCTCCCACACTGAGAAAAGAACTCAAATCCAAACATTTCACACCATTGGGGTTATCCTGACTATGTTCCAGATTCACTCTAAGACATATGGTTGGAACTTTGATGATTGAAATATCTCTTGCCTCGCAATCAGGAATCTGAAACCTCCCAAATGAAACACCACCTTCTAGTGCCACAAATGACCATACCATGACATAAACAAAACCATGTGATGCAGCACACTTCATCTTCAATTTTTTTCACACAACACTTCTCTAAAATAATGTCTCAAAAGTTTCACTGGTGTCACCCTCTTTACATCAAATAAGAAACGTCGAGAGGAAGTAAATACAAAAGACACCTTCTTCAAAAACAGAGATGTTCATAATTTCATGATGGAAACATTATTTTATCAGAACAGAGGATCTAATAAGGGTATACAACATTCACCTATTCAATCGAGTGAGAACACGACACCAAAAAAGTGTCACCAAACATGAACCTTGAAACTAATATAGAAATTTCAAAGAGAAGGACCTTAACCTGAGTCCCTAATAGAATATGATTACTTCAATAATCCATAACTGCATCTTATAATTAGATTCACCATACTGGTGAAATAATGCAATATCATTCATAGATGAAACCAACAAAAGACCTAAAGGCCCTTTTAAAATAGAATCCTACACCAAAAACTTTAGACTACTTCCACTTTTCCCCACTATAATTTATTTCACCACTTCTAGACAGGACCTACAAACATAACGATGTCGAACTCCACATTAAACAACCTTGGAGACCCAAGAGAGAAAATTTTATCCTAACTCCTCTCACCTCAGCTCTCCCTTTGAAATAGGATCTTCTATAATGTTAAACAGATGTGTGTTCATATCATGATGTTTGAGAATAATAAGGTTTTTATACTGATCAACTAGAGGATCCACTCATAGAGAATCACATGTGGCCACACATCAACTATGAACGAACTCTTTATGGGGGGAATATTCTAGGAGACTAGGTGTCTAAATAACCCAATCAAACCAATCCATTGTCCAAAAATTCCACAAACTATAACCGAAACACATAAAGGGAACCACTACTAAGGATCCCCAAAAACCCTCCTTTTAAAATACCTCTAACCAAAATCTCATAATATTATACTGATGAATTATAAACCGAAAACATTACTCAAATAATAGGGGATTTTAAACTCACAACACTCCATAACAACATTCCAATAAATAAAGAGGACACCCCACAATCACCGATTATCAAACAACCCATATTTTCTTGAAAATTAATTTTAGTAATAGAACAAGGAATATGAGTTTATATTTACCAAATATACCTTATGGGCCTCTAAAATCCATGTTCAAATGCCATAATTGACATCCATCCCCTTTCCTCACATAACCCATGCATGTCGTCACCTATGAAAACACCAAGTTTCAAAATAGAACCTTTCCATTCTCCAAAACAACAATCAACCCAAAATTTTATGTTATGAAAAAAAATCATGAAAACACAACACCGTTCATTCAAAACGATTTCTTTAATAGCAACTTTCCAAATCATTATTCAAAAAAAACATGAAAAACCATTTTCGATCCATTCAAAATCAAACTGTTTCTCTTTTAAAATTCAATTCCCACATTTTTGAAACAAGTGTTTTCAAAATTAATGTTCAGAACCAAAGGAGTCACAAGATGATTCAAGTGGAAACTAGTGCCGATGGGTGACTCAGAAATATGGTTGGTGGCCATACACTGGTCACACCATTTCCATAGAGAGTGTTCTAGGATGATGTCCCCAAATATACATGGCTTTCTAGGCCATATGATCTCACAGAGACCTTTGACCCATCTCTCTTTTCATTTCCCAAACATCAATAAACTATAAGGACCAAAAGTCTCACTTGAAACTGACTTCCCCTAGTAAATCATGTCTCACTACATGGTGTGCTGGCAATGCAACTTACTTGTAACCTGAACATTGTGTTCCAAAAAAACCTATCTCTGGTATACCCCAAATCTTTAACAAGAAACAAGACTCAAAAGAGAGAACCTTCTCTGATACCATATTTTCATAAACCAAGACAGCTCACCATCAAACCTGATGCCCAACCTAGTCCGCAATAAGTCCTGAAGGGAATTCTCAATCCCCATATGATTACACAAGTGCCCGAGAATCAAATAAAATAATAGGGAATGATATACCTGAATTAATTATATTAAAATAACCATAAAAAAACAAAAAATCCTGATATGAAAAGTTCAAATGAATGTGCCGCTATGAATTTATAGATACTATGTTTATAACTAAAACAAAAACCAAAAGGATTACAACATAAAGTAAAACTAAAATGCTATTCTAAACCTTATAAAACAAAAGTAGAAACCCAAAGCATTCTCAAATCTCACCACATGATGAGAAGGCATTTCCCTCAAGTCATCACCACCAACACTACACAAGTAGAACCTCTAACAACCCAAACCAACTTCTCCAAAATAATTCCCCTTACCTATAAGATATATTACCAAGACTTCTTACACCCAAAGGTGTAAGTAGGGTGTGAGATATTTTTGAGTAGGATGACACCCCAGAAAAGATCCTATGATTTAATCATTAAATGAAAAATATATTTGTAAGTTAAATTATTTAATGGGAAAATATGCTTGGAAAATTTAAAACAAATAAGTTATAATGAAACAAATTTTTAAAGGAATTCAATTTTAAATAAAAACACCTTTTCCATTGAGTAACCCTCAAATGGACCATCATATTCCAACAGTGAGTGAAACATAGTCCAAGACCACTAAACATGGGAGAGGCCCCATGGGTACTATCTAGAAATGGGACCCTAGAACCTCACGACTCAGTGAGAACTGGTATAAGAACGACGACCAATTTCATTCTCATGCACGACCCACTAGGATGCAATATCATCCCAAGGTCTAGTGGTCTCCAACCATATCACATGTTTAGTTATTGTTGTTGTTATTAAACCTTCTAAGTGAAACCGGGACGAATCCACTTACGAATCAGTATCACACTAGTTCTAGTCCACCGTCCTTGCTACTTGGGCTTCTAATTTTTTCTCAAACAAGTTTTATATTCTTATAATAGGCCACTTTTTTATAAGAAATCCAAAAAAATACTACACATGAAAAAGTCACCCTTTACAAACCCTAAGAAAATTTCAAAACCATACACATGCCAAAACATCTCAAAAATATGATCTACATGACAAAGACAATTTATTAAAACCTTTACACAACTTATAAAATGCTTTCATGATGCACAGTGGTGCTTCCGACCAAGAATACACTCCATTTCACATGAAATTCCAAATTTGAATCCAAATACACAACTAATTGTTTTAAAAACCACTTTCACACCTTTAGAATAATCCATATGGCACACAAAAAACACTCTTCAAACCTAAATGCACACCAAAACTTTTTTTAACCATAATCTGCAACATAACTAAGTATAATAAATCATTAACATAATTATTAAAACATTTCAAAAGAATACAACAAGTCTTACATAATAAACACATCAATTATATATGTAAAGTTCATTTTAAAATCAATTGCACATAAATTATTTTCAAAAACTAATTTTTCACCACTTATATAATTTAATAATTCAATTAAACACTTATAAAACATTTCTACGATGTCCAATAAGGATTTACAACAAAATTACACTCAAATTATTTTATTTAAAATCCAAAGCACACTAGAAATTTTTTCAAACTCCACTCGCATCGTTTATTTAGTTTAATATATCACCAATAAATTTTAATAAAAAAATTTCACAATTCAAATGACATTTTAAGATTCATAATAGGTGTTTTCACAAAACAATATGCCCTATTTTTCATGTAAAAAATTATTTTCAACCCAAACGCATGGAAAAAATCTTCAAGGACCACTAACACACCCCTCATATATTTCAATAAACATTAATAATAAAACAAACAATCATAAAATTCATCAATTAATGGTTAATAATAGAATCAACTACAATGTTTAATAAATCATTTTCACAATTCACGCAACATTTCAAGATGCATAATAGGGGTTTTCACAAAAAATATACCCAATTTCGCTTGTAAAAAATCATTTTTAACCCAAATGCATGGAAAATATCATCAAGGACCACTCACACACCCCTCATATAATTCAATAAACATGTTAAATTAAACAAGAAAGCATAAAAATTCATCAATTAATGGTTAATCATGAAATCACCTACCTCGGGAGTAGAAAAACCTTGTATTCTATGTAAATCACAAACTGTACCCTAGCTACACCCTGAACAACCCATATAAAACCCTAACAAGGCAATTTTTACCCAAAAACATATAAATCTAAAAATCATAAACCAAACCCCATGAAAGAAAATGGAATCCCCAGAATGGGTAAAGTCTTACATGATGGAAATTGGGTGTGGTCTAAGGGGGGAGGGGGTGTAAAAGGTGGCTTCATCAGCAGAGGGGGTCATGTTATTGGTAGGGGGTTGCACAAGAGGCAGATTCACTAGTAGGGGGTCATTGATTTGAAGTTTCGTAGTAGGGTCAACCAGTAGGCAAGGGTGGTGTAGCTAGGAGGTGAGGGTGGCATGTAGGGAAACCACATGATTACCCCACATGGCTCAAGGGACCTTGCACGAACGGTGTGGTGGTATTTTCCCATTCACAAATGGCCACACATGTTCCTGGGCTGACCACATGACTTCTGCTAACCGTGCAACTTCCACGCACAGACCTAAAACCCTCAAATTTTCCAAACCTCAAAAAATTAAAATAGGGCAAAACCCGAACATCAAAAAAGTTACCGGATGGTAATAAAATAGATAAAATAAAATAATTAAAAAAAAGTAAAGTGTGACAAACCCTATCGTTGATGCTTGATTTCTATATTAGGATGGAAGTATGGGAGTAATGAACCGAGGTGGGACTCAGGATACTCATGGAGCTTAGTTTAATTGGTATTTATTTTATTTTATTTATCTTAGTACCTCTTGTATTACTAATACCTCAACATTCTAGACTTGTATTCTACATCACCATAACAAAATATTTATATAGTACTTGTGTGGTTATTTATGTATGTTTGATTTATTATCTATCTATTTTTTGCCTTTATTTCCACTATTTTTACCTATTATATTAGAGGTTTATTATTCCAACTATACAAACATAGAACCTCAATGATAGTCAGAATCCTCTAGAGTACAAGGAGGCATTCTTTAGGCATCATGACCCAATGTACCAGTAACTTATTAGTGAACCCGGTCGGGGAAATCACAGGTTTGTTTCATTGGAGTACAAAAAATATCTTTTCTATCGAATAAATCCATTATGAAGTAATTATTATGTTGTAAAACTCACTAAATGAGTGTAGATGGTGAATTATGAATGAATAGAGAGTACGTTTATATTTATTTTGTGTGTTTGGGATCTCAACATGGTTTTCATTATTATTCATAGATGGAGAAATTTGAGTGAGAAAATTAATTAGGGTTTTTACCCTAGCACCCATCCCTTTTGGTTTCTCATTAGGCCAATCATGAAATTTTCATTCACACCCATTATTAACTTGGTTACTCATAGTTTCATAAATTTACTAAAAGAAAGGAAAGTTAGCGACAACTATACATAAAAAAAATAAAAAAATAAAATTATAATAAATAACTCATAAATAATGTGTATACACTAGCTTATGAACTTATAGGTTTTAATATATGTTATCCATCGTAATTTCCTATTAGTATTTATAACCTTAATATATTCAAATTCCTTATAATTATTCATAAAAAGAATGTAAATTAACCAATGAATATCCCTCAGGAGTCTCAAACCAGGTGGGCAGTTAGGCTTCATTTTCATACTCTAGGTGGAGATAAAGTTCTTTCATGACCCGACCCACTAGGTGCTGATTGTCCACCCATATACCAAGAGTGGCACTCCAAACCTAAAACCAATTATATTGGTGATAGAAAATAGAACTGAGTATGCATAAAAATCATATGGGAGGCTTCAAATTAAATCATATGTACACATTCACACATCTACATACAATATTATAATTTAGAATAGATAAATAAATGATATTATAAATTCATTCATAACATCTAGTCACATAATAGAGTATGAAAAAAGAGTACGAAAAAAGAAAAATTTCCAAATACAAGCCCATAAATAATAAAAAGGAGTCCAAAATTCTACAAAAGGTGGGACAATAACCAAATTGAAACTCTGGGATTCATCTATCGACTGTCTATACCAACTAATATCTACCTGTTCCAAGTCCACCAAGAACCACATTGAAGGGATTTCCATCTTCAAAAGACATGACACATGTTGGTAGAGCGGATGTGGGGGTGAGTATAAACATACTCTCCATGGTACCTCAAAATAACTAATCACAAAGAAATAGAGGGGGTCAAGTCTAAATCAATATCAAGGGGATATAAAAAAGATAACCCATATATTCTTGAAAAAAGGCTCCAACTCAAAAAGGAGATGAATATAAAACTCCACATCTATATAAGAAAGATTATTCTCCTTGCATCTCAAAATGATCTATATCTGATACCAAGAAACCTGAAAATATCATAATAAATTGAATAGAGGCCCCACTTTTTGATAATATTCTCCATATCTAAGAGATCACTATATCCAGTGGAGGACCTGTTCTTGATAGCAAAGGAGTATCACTCTATAAATATATGAGCTACACCCACTTTAGTGTGGTATAGTACCAATTCTACCTATATATAATATATTAGGGTTCTTTTCCTTAGTAGGTTATGGGAGTACTGACCCTGGAATGACTCCTATGACGAAACCCAATCACTTCCATCAAATAATCATCACTTGAAGAATAATCCTACACTTTTCACATTGTAACGTAACTCTATTTCATAAAAGGGAATCTATTACTTCCTGCATGGAATCTAATCATAATGGGATACTCATGGTACCAAAACCAAGACCTAACGAAGGATAAATTAAAGACAAATTATTCTGGGGGAACTAAATGATGTCTTACAATTGGATACATGGTGTTTCTTACAAAGACTAGTACTAATCATGTCCTACCGTATTACATGGTATGTTACTCTAGATAAACAGTGTGAAGAGATGGTACTATCTTAGGTGTGTGTTTTTTACCATTCCCATGTATTTTATGAATTAAACAAGGTGTTACCTAATACACACACATATTGTGTGGGGTCACAAGGCTCCATGGGAATGTACTCTATATGCATGTTGAGTTGGTTTGATAAGGGTGATTTGTTGTGTAGTTATCCCACATAGCATGTGATATTTATCTTTTCATGTAAACCCCAATCATTTCATTGAAGGGGGCATATAGTGTGTGTTCTTATGAACTACACAACATGTTTATTGGAATCATTATAGGAACTCTATTATTCATGTATATCTTCCAACATCATTTATTCCTTCACTGCAATAGTAAATATCAATAGTAAAGTGTAAAACCCTGAGTCTTCATGAAACCTTTTTTTGAATAAATTAATTTATTTGATTCCTTTCATAATACACCAATTTAATCTTTATTGATATGCTAGACTAAATTATTCATTCTCTATATACAACATCGGCTTAGCTTTCATTACACACAACACTGAGTTTCTACGAAACATCATTTTATTACAATAATAATTTAAATGAGATAGTTATAACATAGCTGTTAATCATAGTAATATGAAAAGTAATATTTTTTTAAAATATTACTTATAATCGTTTTATATAAATAATAAATATTTTTAATAAAATATATAATTTTTGGTAAAGTGTTTATATGGTTGAAAATACTATTTTTTTAAATGAACAACTTTTTATGCCATTTTGTGAACAATAATAAAATTAATGTCAGTAAAATTTATAAATTTAATTTTATAAAACAATGTTAAAATTTTAATTTATAATTTAAAAATTATTTTAGGGTAAATTTTGAGGATTTTTCTAAAAACTCCATTTTTTGATGAATAGTGGAAAATAATGAATTTTAATTCAAAACAGCTTTTTCATCTAATTTACTGATATTGTTAAATTATATTTTAATTTGGTTTTAAATTTTAATTATATAATGAATATATGAATTAATAAAATTCATTCCATTGGAACCAATTTCACAATGAAATTGGATATAAAAATATTTCAAACTTTTAAACATTTTCTCTTGAAACAACTCATAGCCACAACACTTATGCGAGATTAATTTTAAATTAATATATAAAAATTTTGTTTTTATATTTTGGAAAGAATTATTCTATATTTGGAATTATAATAATTTATAATTTAAAATAAGGTAAACATATTTTTTGATAAAAAATATTAGTGAAAGTAATAAAAATGAATTACAACGATTAATGTAAAAATAAAATTACTTAGTGGTTAATATTTAACATAAGTGGCCAAATAACCAATAATAATGTCAAAAATCCATTTTATTTAAAAAAATTATACCAATTACCAAATTTAATATATAATAGACAATTTATGGAGGCACATGATGTAAGGGAGTCCTCCCAATAGTGTCTGCATTTTTATATTTATAGGAATGCCACAACTCCTCCACTATAACAGGGAACTCACCCCCTCAATAATTAACACATCTTAATACATTTTTCTAGACTAACATTGGAAAATATATCCTCCAAAATTATCTACCTTTATCTAAGAATCCACTATTTGGGAAGAAATCCATCCAATTAATCCCTTTGGTGCAAACAAAATGGAGTTACCCAAAGAAAAGGTAGACTCTTTCCCCCAAGCTCTTTTGATTTATTTTATTTCTACACCCCCTGAAATATTCTTATTTCATTATTACATTATAACCTAATAATACCTAATATACTTATTTTTTTTCTTCCAAAAGATCTTTTGTATGACAAACTACCTTTTCACGAACTAACGCCATTCATTCTTCCATTTCCACCCTTTAAAAGTTGATAATAATGATGGAATTTATGTTTTTATATAATATATATGATATATATGATATTTGTAATTTATTTATGATTATATAAATATTATATAATAGATAATTTCATAATTTAAATTTTTTTAAATATGATAACTTCATTTCTGGACGTTTGGACTATCGCATCCTCAAAGCAATGTTATTCATTCACACTTTACATGAGATGTATTAAGGATAAATTTAGTAAATTTATATGATATATCTGAAATAATAATTCTGATTTAATGATATTATATGTATTAATACATATATTTCATTGAAATTATTTCTTCAATACACTTTAAAATGATATTAGCGTTCATGCATACATACGACCTACCATCTCCATGAACGGTGTATTTCATTTCATATTTATATATTTTATAGATTATTATAAATATTTATATAATAAATATATATGATATTTAAATCATTTTTTAAATTATGTAAATAATTAAATAATTATTTATACAAGAGGAACAAGAATTACAGGTCCACACAAATACAAGGCAGATGTTACCCAAAACGTAACAATAACATAAATTTATTAATTAAAGGGTAATATAAATTCATAATAAAATCATATATGATATTATATATCAGAATATGAATCTTTTGTATATTTATAATATACTAATATTTATTATACAGGTAGTTTTAATGAGTACTATGAGATTAAATACATAAGGTAAGGGTTTTCTCATCTCACTTTTATTTCTATGATATTAATGACTTATTCACCACTCATTTTTTGTGGTATATATCCTTACCATGAATATATTATATTATTATTATCCTTAAATTTATATTTATTTACATATCCATTTTGTAATCTCTCTGTCATGGGGTTTATTTTTCAAAAGTTATCAATGTGGTCAAGTAATTTTTTCTTAATTTCCCTTCTTTGAGACACATGTTTTATTATGCATCTGTATTCTTTTATGAGGTTTATATACTACAATTTTACATGTTATATCATTAATATACATATTTTCATGATATTTTATGATTCATTTAATTTCTTTTTTCTTAGATGGGGAGTATGACTCAAAGTTACCAAGTGGTAAGAGTTTATTACAAAAACCCCACCATTAATCAAGATTGTTTATGTTTATGATTTAATTTGTGAAATGTTATGATATATCTTTTAGAAACACTCATGAATTTTCTTATTATTTGGTCATTTATGATATCTTAAAATCATAGTTCCATTTTCCTACTCTTTGGTTTTTAAGTTAATTAAGAAAATGTTTTTATGAAAATCTGACCTCATTTGTCTCTTTAGTTGGAAATCTCTTTTAATCAAAAACCATGTTTTCAAAAAATATTTTTAAAATGATATTTTAAGATAATTTTCAAGGAAAAAGTATTTTAAAAATTTTATGGTTTTCAATTCTTTCTTTATAAGTTTTTTAATATATTTTCAAGGAAACAAGTCTTCAAATTTTGTTATGTTTTAAAAAGATTTTTTCAAAGTAGAAATGATATTTTCCTCAATAAATGTTTTAAAGGATATTTAAAAATAATTTTATATCTAAGATGACATCCTTTAGTATTACTCATTACTTTATATGGATATTATCCAAGGGTACCATTAATATTATTTTTCCAAATGGTTTATGTTTTGATGTAACTAGGTTTCTAAAACCCATTTCTCTTCCATTGGTTATATTCTTATGTAACAATCTTTTTTTCAGGGGTCATATTTTGATGAAATGATTATGAAACAAATCTATTTTCCACATGTTATGAATGATTACATGTTTATAATACCCATTTTATATCATGTTATATGATACAATTGTTTATGATCTAGTGGCATATATATGTATGATATCATTTTGAGATGGATGAGAACTATATCTCCCCCAAATGCATTGGATAAAGATTTATATTTCATGAGATAGACATTGCTAGAAGAGGAAGTGAACTCAATTTAATAAAGTACTGTGTCCTCTAATATTGTCCTGGTTGTAAACCTTTACTACTAATATGGTTATGGGAGTGAACCATGACTACCATGATGGTATGGGTAGTAAACCAATACTTTTAACATGGCCTTGGAAACAATGCCTTAACTACTATGAAAATATTTTATATGATCATGAGTCTGCCATAATTACATGTCTAATTCTTATAATATGATTTCATAGATTATTCTCTTGGTTTCCTAATAATTCATGTTTTATGAAATGCTAATCATTATGACATGATTAATGTTTATGATCTTTGATTTGTAGGGTACAATATTTTAATGTTATGATAACATTAACATTCCATTATGCTCATATTCATGCTTATATATCCCCCCTATATACCCTTATTGAGAATTTTAGATCACCCCCTTTTTTGTTTCCTTTCCACAAGATATGAAGATATGTATTATTTATTATATGTATAATAAGGGTGTTAGTCATGAATAACCCTGTGGGAGAGAGTGTATATCACTTATGTACCGGTTTTTATGTGTACATGTTTCTAAAGGCACTAAAATGTCTTTGGGTGTCTATTTTTTTAAAGTATTAAATATTTTTCAATAATGATGTTATTTTAATATATTTTAAGATAGTTTCACTATATAAAAATTTTAGATAACCTTTGGAAACTATGATGAGATAACCTTAGAGAGAATTAAAATCACATGTCTAAGGATTAGTCTATAGATGACGAAAAGTATAGGAAAATGTCCTGGAATTTTTTTAAAGGATAGATCGACAAGTTTAATATAAATAAATCACTATCTAGATACTAAAATTAGATGTGTTTGTAGAATAGATTTACATAGGGACAACAAACCTGACAACCCCATATTGAGCTAGACTCAATTGGAAACTAGTGCACGACAATGATCCTTATTGCACAACCAGTTTGACAGTCCCAGAGGATATGCTTTAGAAATTCACAAACATTTAATGAACCATCATGAAGGATTTAAATGGAATATGGCTATGAATAATCTAGGATAAACCTAAGGTTTCATCTATTAAATAAGTTGTCATAATTTATACATCTTATAAGTGGTTTTTTCATGATTATGTGGTTCTTCACTGTGATAAAATTTCTTACTATATTATTTTAAATTTTATTTAATGGACGGAAACTGAAGGAACCACAATAATGGTTATTGTGATGGAAAATTAAATGATTTTACTCTTGAACAATCGAATGCTATTGGAATTTGAATGAAAAATATCATTGCTATTTCCAACCACATTTCTCAATAAATGAATCCTGATAGACTTTCAAATGATTAGTGGAGGGAACAATATTTTGTCGAGTTCTTCATAAGAAAACATCAAACATATTTCAGTGGGTATTATGATCATGTTGTTAATGAAAAAATTGATCAATACTAGTGAAAATATATTCTTCATTATCTAGTGTTTAGAACATGATAAATTCATTCTGGATTTTTATCAAGTAGAAGGGGAAGAAGGCTAACAATGGACTCAAATAAATAATATGAGGTATCATGATAACAATGAATACAGGGATTGCGAAGATTTTAAGAACATATTTTTCAATAATAAAATTCCTCATATTCTTCGTATGAAAATTGAGAAAAAATTTCTTTATTTAAAAAAAGGATCGCTGAACCGATTAGTGCCTATATGGATAATTTTATAAGACTTACAAAGTACGCTTTTGGTATTATCATCCATCTTCAAAGTAAAGTTTATTGGATCCTCAGTGGATTAAATACAAGTCTTAGAAATGAGTAGAACATAATGGACTTTAGTATCTATAAAGAGAATATGAATTGTACAATCAAGGTTGAAAGGGAGGTTGGAGTTACAAATTAATATAATGGTTGTGATAAGAAAAGAAGGATATAGTTAAAAGGAAAATCTAAAAATCAAGGAGGAATGAAGGTGGACTTTCCTTGATGATATATGTGTGGTAATAATCATGGAGGAAATTGTATTATGGGGTCTAATAAATTTTTTAAGTGATGAAGGGAAGGTTATCGAGCATTCGATTTCTAAAGTGATGTGAGGAAGTCAGCTAAAAATGTAAATGGAGAGAATGGATCATAGAATTCATCCCCCCACTTTAGTGCTACACGTGTATGGAGAATGGGCATCATTCTATTCAATTCCTAAAACATATGGTTAATGACGAAGATCAACGTCGACCACCTCTTAAGTTGAGGGAAAAGGGGAAATATCATGTGTTAACTATTTATGACGACGAGTGTGATAATGAAATGGTTAAAGGTGCACTTACCATCCAATCTAGAAATTCTAATGTCTTATTTAATTTTGGATCTATAAAATCTTTCATATCTAATAAATTTTTTAAGGGTATTAATATTCCACAAAATATTTTGAGATGTGGAATTAGAAGTTAAAACCCCTAATGGAACAAGGATTGTATCCAAATTATATAACTCCATTATTATTGAAGTTTGTGGTAATATACTTATTAAAAATGTTTTCCTTCTTTATCTTGTTCAATTTGATGTCATCTTAGGCATGTACTGGATTTCCCTACATAAATCCAACATCAATTATTGAGGAAAGGAAGTTACATTTTATATTTCAAACTAACATATTATCGTACATCAATGTGATGATAATTATGAACATCCTATAGATATTACATCTCATCTATGAGTCTTAACTCCCATTTAGAAGGTGTTTTCATCTCAAATAGTTGGTGTTAAAATTGACATTGATGATATTCCTATTGTTTAGGAGTTTGTGGATGTCTCTATGGAATAACTTCTTATCCTTCCACTGAAATGTGATGTTGAGTTCTCAAAATAACTCATATATGAAGCCACATCAATTTCAAAGACTCCCTATAGAATTATAAGGACCCGGCCTTAAATATTACATAAAATTTAATTAAATGAATAATTCACATTGAGGATCTTTTCAGGTTTAGAGTTTTATAGAATTAGGACATTACTATTACATCTCAAAAGATTAAAAGGTAGACATATATTCATGGTTTCCATTTTTTTCATAAAATAAAAACTCTTAAAAAAAGATTCATGTCTAGTTCCATGTTTTAGATAGAATGACTCTTCCTTGATCTCATCCTTGACCATATTCATCTTTAAGTCCTATGAAAACATTTCAAAACTTGGGATGATCACAAAAAGATCAGTAAGGGTTATAAAACAAAGAATGAAAACATTTGTTCATAAATACATAACATACCTGAACTCTTTTACTTACCTCATGAAATCATAAGATTTATGAAAGAAACATAGAAATCATAAACCATAAAGGTAACTTGTGGCATCCATATCATACTTACAATGTAACTATCATAGATAAATAGGGAGTTACTTTGGAATACCCATCATAGTATATTCCCTAAATCTCTTAGGAGAAATATACATGTTTATCTCTATCATGTTACCCAATGCATTGGAGAGATATCTCAGGCTCACCCGCCCTAGGTTTATCATGGAACCCCACCCGTATACATAAATAATTTCCAAGAACCATAACATGATTATAAAACATAACATAAGCATAAAGGAAAGATAACATTTCCACATTGCAATAAAAAAATATCACTTCAAGATATTAAAATAACAAATCCATTTTCAAAATAATTTTCAATACCAAAATACATAAAAAGAGTATATGGTCTTTATTTTTCCTTTTAAAAACATTCCGTCTTGTTAAGGAAGCCAAAGATCAAATAATACTCACGGCGGCGGAAAGGTCGTTGTCACCGCTTACGTAAGAAAAACATTACTTTTTGTCATTTAGTAAAATTATTAGTATAAAAATATTTTCTTTGAATTAAATGAAAAGTCAAAGGTGTTTATACATCGTATAAAAGACAATCGTGTACTAAAATATAATAAGCCTCAATGAAAGGAGATTGAGATGAAGTCCCTTACCTCGCGTCCGACTTGACTCGATCGTTATTTAATCTCCGGAATAATAAACTAAAGTTAATTTCTACTTTATTAATAACCCTTTCCAAGTTTATTATTCCTTTTATATCACTTATTACCATGTTATAAACATTATGCAATCATTTATGAAAATAACGTTCATTTTGTCGATATTTGGTACTTGAGTAAAAATGAACAACTTATATTTACAAGTTGTCCATGTGGTAAACATTTCATGTTATCCAGACTGATATTCATGATTTTGATATCATATATATCAAATATATCCATTATATACATGTTTTTATAATAGTACATAACATTTAGAGGTAACAAATAAAATGAACCGTTCATGGAGACGGTAAGCCGTACGTGCGCATGAACGGTACTTTCATTTCTATTTCTTATTTTAATGGAATTTAAGAATAATGAAACATAGGTATATTACAATCACAGTATAATATCATATATATTATCATTAAATATATTTTTTATACATCCCACATAAGGCACTAACGAGTCACATCACTTTGAGGGGGTAGTAGTCTGCACTTCCTCAAATGAGATTATCGTATTTAACCACTATGGAAACCATAAAGGATTGATATAATTGGGAATTAAGAAATAATAATGAAATATTAAACATAATATATATCATATATAAATACAGTTCCATCATAATGTCCACCATGAGAGGCGGTAAGATGTATTTGAACAATCATTATTTCGCGAGGTGTTAGTTTTCCATCCACAAAAACATTATGTTATTCATCAATTAGATGGAGATGTGTGTAAGTGTAGTTTGAATCATTCTTATCAAAACATCCTATTATATTTAGGATACTTGTGTTGTCACAAAAGAAAGAAATAATAAGAGTTTAGGGGTTGAGAAGTAAAATAAAAGAAAATAATTTAAGAGAAATCGTTACCTTTAATTTGGGTAACTCTATTTGGTTTGAACCAAAGGACTTCTTGAAGTGCCTTATGACTAAAATAAGGCTTCTAAGAGGAGGAGAGGGATGTTGAGAGCTTAACTGGGAAGAGGATGGATTATCCAAATGACTTTAGAGGTGTGAGGAATTGGATAGAAGTGGTCTCCTTTTATAAGGGGGAGGACAGGCTCATTAAGAAAGTGTGAAACTATTATTTTATTATATAATGATATTCGATTTCTAATGGTCCAAATATCATTATATTCTAAGATAAGATGACTAATGGTCGAAATAAAATCATCCAATCAGAATTATACATGTTTTAGATGATATTTTTATCATTATAATCTTATTTATTTAAATCATTTATTAATGAGGTAAATACTACATCATTATTGTGTCATAAATAATTTAATTTATTTAATGTCTAAAAATTATAAAAATAATATCATGATATAGGATTTTTTTTAGATTTACAACGTATATTTATAGTAGAAAATAGGACTTATATAACACCATATAAAAACTAATTACTAAAAGATTTTTTGTTTATGTCATTTTGGCCTTTACTTTAAATTAATTAATCTAAATTGTCATTATCACTTACAAGTGGATAAAAGGGGTCCCAAAATAGACCCCAAGATGCCCATGGTCGTTAATGACTCAACCAATAAGGTTTGGACAAGTGTTAATGTAATTTTCAATTGTCATAATATTCTTTTTACCTTGAATTACCTTATTTACCTTTAACCGCGGTAAATAAAAGTGAAAAGTTACTATTCACCAAAAATTATTTTCAACTTAATGAACCACATTTTACTTCTTGAAAACAACCATTTATGTCGGATTTTTGAAATTCAATTCACAGAAGTGGTAAAATATCATTTAAATGAAAAAGTCAGTTTTTTAAGTACCACTAAGCGGTGTCACTATTCATCAAAAATTGAAGTTTTTCAGAAAAATACAAAAAATTCAGCCTAAGAATTATTTGATATTCCTAATTCAAAATTTATGTCTATTTTTCCAAATTCAAAACATATAAGTGACATTAATTAATTTGAAAATTAATTCCCGTTGTTAAAACAAATAGCGTGTTTTTAAGAAACAATAACTATCAAAAGATTGATAGTTGTTTATGTCCAATTTCAAAGTGAAATTTCTTCCAATGACCAACATTGGATCAAATGGTAAAAATATATTTTAATTTCACTTTAAAACCAATTAAAAAGATAATATAACCATATAAATAAATTATATTAAAAGGCACTTTTGAATTAAAATACAATATTTTCCACTATTCCTTAAAAAGTGAACTTTATCAAAAAAATACAAAAAAAAATTACCCAAAGAAAAATTTGATGTCCCCATTATGAATAAGGATTATATTTTGTTAATTAAAACATATAAAGATGACCAAAACTTGATTTAATGAGGGTTCTCCCTTAAAAGGTGGTAAATCATCCTTTTAATGTAAATTATGTTTAAAATTAGATTCATTCACATTTTAAGCCTATAACCTTTATTGGATAAAAGTAAATACATCTAACAAACATGTATAATCATATTGTAGTTAGTTTCATTCATTCCTGCCACTACAACAGCTAGGAGTTAACTACCATTTAAAATAATAATATTATATTATTAGTGCAAAACGTAAGATTCCAAAGAAACCCGTTGTGGCGTATCAGGTATGCTATAGAACATAGAAACCCTTTTAAAGTAATATTAATATTTAATTCAAAAATATTAATAAATATTAAATATGTCTTATTCTTCATTTACTTGGGATGTTACATCCTTCCCCCCTTTTGGGAATTGCATCCTCTTAATTTTTATTCACTTATCAAAACAAGTGGGGGTATTTATCTCTTATAGCATTTTCAGATTCCCATGTTGCCTCTTCAACCATATGGTTTTTCCACAAAACCTTTACCTGATGAATTAACTTATTCCGCAACACTTTCTCTCTACGCTCAAGAATCTGAACTGGTTGTTCTTCATAAGAGAGATGTTCTTCCAACTGAACTACCTCTGGGCTCAAAACATGAGATGGATCTGGTATATACTTTCTCAACATCGAAACATGAAAAACATTGTGTACCTGGGATAAATATGGAGGTAAATCCACTCTATACACAACTGATCCAAAATATCTAGAATTTTATAAGGTCCAATGAACCTCGGACTCAACTTTCCCTTCTTACCAAAACGCATCACACTTTTCCATGGAAAAACTTTGAGAAAGACATGATCACCTAACTCAAAGGAAAGATCCTTCCTCTGGTTATCTACCTAACTTTTTTACCTGCTCTGAGCTGTTCTCATGTGCTTCTGAATCAACTGAACTTTCTCTACCATCTCTTCTACCTATTCTGGTCCCATCATCTTCCTTTCACCTACTTTATCCCAAAAATTTGGAGTTCGACAACACTTTCCATATAATGCCTCAAATGGATCCATCTGTATGCTGGAATGAAAACTATTATTATAAGAAAATTCAACCAAAGAAAGATGTTGGTCCCAACTTCCCTGATAATCCATCAAGAAAGCACGTAACATATCCTCCAATGTCTGAATTGTTCGTTCTGAATGCCCATCTGATTGAGGATGAAAAGATGTACAAAAATTTAATTCAGTACCCAATGACTTCAGAAGGCCTTTCCAAAAGTTAGAAGTGAACCTGGGATCACGATCAGATACAATGAAGAGGGGAACTCCATGCAACCTGACTATCTCTTTAACATACAACCAAGTAAGTTGATCTAAAGACAGAGTATCCTGAATAGGAAGTAAATGAGAAGATTTAGTCAATCAATCAACTATAACCCATATTGCATAATTACCTTGAGATGTCTTTGGTAATCGCACAACAAATTCCATGGATATATTTTCCCATTTCCACTCTAGCATCGGTAAAGACTAAAGCATTCCTTTTGGTAACTGTCGCTCTGCTTTAACCTGTTGACAAGTCAAACACTTCACATTAAAGTCAGCAATATCTCTTTTCATTCCATACCACCAGTAATACTCCCAAAGATCTATGTTCATCTTAGTACTACCCGGATGAACTGAAAACGGAGAACTATGAGATTCACATAATAACTCATTCTTCAACTGTAGAATCACAAGGTACACATAATCTATTACCAAATATCAAAACACAATCATTATCAATGATAAATTCAGGAAACTTACCCTTCTGAACCAACTCTACCTTTTTCTGCAACTCACTGTCTTCTTTCTGGGCTTGCTTAATTTTGTCTGATAGAGATGATTTCATTGACACCTAAAACAAAACAGAAGAATTTCCTGAAAAAACAACTTCTATGCCAAAGTTTATCAAATCAAAAACCAAAGGATCTCCTTCCAAACATAGCATGGCTAATTAGACATTACTTTTTTGACTCAAAGCATCAACCACTTTATTTGCTTTCCCCGGATGGTATTGGATCGTGCAATCATAATCCTGGATTAATTCCAACCATATCTTTTGTCTCATGTTCAATTCTTTCTGAGTGAATATATACTTAAAACATTTGTGATCATTATATATTTCACACTTCACTCTATACAATTGATGCCTCCAAATTTTTAAAGAAAAAAAAACTGTAGCTAATTACAAATCATGAGTAGGGTAATTTAACTTATGTGGTTTCAACTGAAGTGAATCATAAGAAATTACCTGATCATTTTTCATTAGGACACAACCAAGTCCTTTCAACGAAGCATCACTGTAGATAACAAACTCACAATTTCTGGAAGGTAGTGCCAAAACTGGAGCATTCACCAATCTTCTTTTCAATTAATGAAAACAATAATCACATTCTTTTGCCCAGATAAACCTAACACCTTTTCGAGTTTACTTAGTCATTGGACTAGATAACTGTGAAAACTTTTCTACAAAGCTTTGGTAATAACCTGCCAAACCAAGAAAACTACGGATATCAGTTATATTTGTTGGTCTTTCCCATTCTTTAACAACATTTATTTTATCCGGATCAACAGTTATGCCATTTTTTTGAAACAATGTGACCAAGGAAAGAAATTTGTTGTAACAAAAACTCACACTTTCTAAATTTACCATAAAGTTTCTTTTCTTTTAAGGTTTTCAAGACAACCCTTAAATGACTTTCATGTTCCCCTATACTTTTGGAATAAACCAAAATATCATCAATGAACACAACCACAATCTTATCCAAGAACTCACAGAAAATTTTATTCATAAGATCCATGAATATAGTAGGTGCATTGGTTAACCCAAAAGGCATAACTACAAATTCATAATGGCCATATCTAGTATGAAACACGGTCTTTGGAACGACTTCTTCCTTTACTTTAAACTGATGGTACCCCAACCTCAAGTCAATCTTTGATAAATACTGAGCTCCCTGGAGCTGATCAAACAAATCATCAATATGAGGAAAAGGATACTTATTCTTAACAGTGACATTATAAACTGCTCTATAATCAATGAAAAGACTCATTGAACCATCTTTCTTTTTAACAAACAAGACAGGAGCACCCCATGGTGACGTTCTAGGTCGAATGAAACCTTTATCTAATAACTCCAGCAATTGCTTCTTTAACTCTAAAAGTTCAATTTGATCCATTCGATAAGGGGGTTTTGAAATTAGAATAGCATCAGGAACTAAGTCAACAGTAAATTCAACTTCCCGATCAGGTATAATACCAGGAAACTCATCAGGAAAAACATCAAGGTACTCATTTACCACTGGCACATCATTAATTTTAATAGTTCCTTTGTTTTCAACAATATGTGAAAGGTAACATTCATTTCCATCTTTTACCAGTTTCTTAACTTCCTGATATTTTATCAAAATCAAGGGTCCATTCTTGTACACAAAATGAAAATCCTTCTAAAAAGAAACCTCTTTAGCTCTGCATTCAATCTTAGCATGATTAACAGAAAGCCAATCCATGCCCAAAATAACATCAAACTCTACTAGAGGAAAAACAATAAGGTTTTCAGGTAGATTCTTTCCACACATAAGGAAATGAATGTTCTTATGTTTTCTTTTTTTTGTCTCAATATTTCCTCCAGGTGTTTTTACCGTATGTTCTGTATTCATATCTTGAGATGGAATTCCCAATTTACTAGAAAACTTCTCAGAAATGAAAGAGTTTGTAGACCCTGAATCAAACAACACATTGGCATAATCTGAAAGAATAAACAGTGTACCTGATACAACTTCATTAGATGGCCCAACATCTGCTGAAGTAGTTGCAAAGGATTTCTCTACCCCTTTCGGCTTGTAGTCTGGCTGCTTTCCTTCAGTTGAGTTCCTTATTGGACACTAATTTGCATAATGACCCATTTCATTGCACTTAAAACATTTTACTGACTGTAAATCATATTTTTTCTTACTATTACCCAGATCTTTTTCAGTGCAATTACAAGCCTTATGTCCCATTTTACCACATCGGTAGCACTTACCCTAATTCAAAAGACATTCCCCAGCATGCTTTTTACCACAATTTTCACAAACTGTAAACTTAATTTTCTTACCATCAGACTTTTTTGAAGAGTTCTTCACTTTCACCTGCCACCTCTTCCTCTTATTCTGTTGTTTTTCAAAGAATAACTGATCATCGACAAACTCCATTTCCACCTTCTCCGCACAACGAACAAGTTTTTCATAACTTTCCAACTCACGAGAAGATAAATCCCTTGGATACTTTGGCTTTAATCCTGAGTAAAAACGGTTGATTTTACTATCAAGATCTCATATGAAATTTGGAGCATACCTTTCCAGTCGAGTGAATTTTTCTTCATAAGCAGCCACTGAGTCATCCTCCTACCTCAATTCCCGGAATTGTTTTTCCATCCTAAGACGAACCACCTTAGGAAAATATTTCTCAAGAAACATACCTTTGAATTCATCACAATCAAAAGCATCAATCTCCTCACTATCCCTGATATTTTTCACCATCGACCACCACTGATCAGCTTCACCTACAACACGGTAAACAACCAGACTAACCTTTTGATGTTCTGAACAATCCAGGACATCGAAAATATTTTCCAGTGCTTTAATACACCATTCAGCTAGCACATGGTCAGATGATCCTCTGAATGATGGGGGATGTTGCCTCATGAAATGCTCCACTACTGACATGTTCCTCTGTGGTTGATCTGGATAATCTCGTACATGGATACCACCACCATTTATAGCCTGAGTCAACTATTCCATCACTAAACCAAACTATTCAGTTCCAATTCTGACCATCTCAGGTTGCTTATTTGGAAGGTTGTCTTCCTCCTGATGTCGTCCCAACATAGCTGCCCTGTTTCCTCTATAGAAAACCATTCTGAACATAGAAATATCTTAGGCGAAGCTACATGGTAATCTGGAAATGCTATATGATTTCAATATTAACATAAATTACTTTATGGATATTACTTTAACAGTACCCTAACACCTAATGTTATCTAAACCGACCTATGATACCCACTATAAGGACTCAGCCTTAAACATTACATAATATTGAATTAAATGAATAATTCACATTGAGGATCTTTTCAGGTTTAGAGTTTTGTAGAATTAGGACATAACTATTACATCCCAAAATATTACAAGGTAGAGATATATTCATAGTTTCCATTTTTTTCATAAAATCAAAACTCTCAAAAAAAAGCCATGTATAGTTCCATGTTTTAGATAACATGACTTTTCCTTGATCCCATGCTTGACCATATTCATCTTTAAGTCCTGTTAAAACATTTCAAAACTTGGGATGAGCATAAAAATCTCAGTAAGGGTTATTAAAGAAAGAATGAAAACATTTGTTCATAAATACATACAAAACATGAACTGTTTTACTTACCTCATGAAATAATAATATTTATGAAAGACACATAAAAATCATAAATCATAAAGGTAACTTGGGGAATCCATATCATACTTACATTGTAACTATCACAACTACATAGAGAGTTACTTTGGAATACCCATCACAGTATATTCCCTAAATCTCTTAGGAGAAACATTCACATTTACCTCTGTCACGTTACCCAATGCATTAGAGAGCTATCTCAGGCTCACCAACACTAGGTTTATAACGGAACCACCCGTATACATAAATAATTCCCAAGAACCATAACATGATCATAACATATAAAATAAGCATAAAGGAAAGATAACATTTCTACATTGCAATTAAAAAATATCAATTCAAGATATTGAAATAATAAATCCATTCTCAAAATAAATTTCAATACCAAAATACATAAAAATAGTATATGGTATTTATTTTTCCTTTTAAAAATATTCTGACTTCTTAAGGAATCCAAAGATCAAATAATACTCACGGCGGCAGAAAGGTCGTTGTCACCGCTTACGTAAGAAAAACATTACTTTTTTTTCATTTAGTAAAACGCTTCGTATAAAAATATTCCCTTTGAATGAAATGAAATTTCAAAGGTGTTTATACAACGTATAAAAAAATCATCTATTAAAATACAATAAGCCTCAATGAAAGAAGATTGAGATGAAGTCCCTTACCTCGCGCCCGACATGACTCGGTCGTTCTTTAATCTACTGAATAATAAACTAAAGTTAATTTCTACTTGCTTAAGAACCTTTTTCAAGTTTATTATTCCTTTTATATCACTTATTACCATGTTATAAATATTATGCAATCATTTAAGTTAATAATGTTCATTTTGTCGATATTTGGTACTTGAGTAAAAATGAACAACATATATTTAAAAGTTGTCCATGTGGTCAAAATTTCATTATATCCAGAATAATATTCATCATTTGGATATCATATATATCATATATATCAAGTATATACATGTTTTTATAATAGTACATAACATTTAGAGGTAAGAAATGAAATGCACCGTTCATGGAGACGGTAAGCCGTACGTGCACATGAACGCTAATTTCATTTCTATTTCGTATTTTAATGGAATTTAAGCATAATGATACATATTTATATTATAAACACAGTATAATATCATATATAGTATCATTAAATATATCCTTTATACATCCCACATAAGTAATTAGCGAGCCACATCACTTTGAGGGGGCGGTAGTCCACACTTCCTCAAATGAGATTGTCGTATTTACTCACTATGGAAACCATAAAGTCTTGATATAATTGGGAAGTATAGAAGCATAATGAAATCATAAGCATAATATATATCATATATAAATATAGTTCCATAATAATGGTCACCATGAGAGGTGGTAATATGTAATTGAACAATCATCGTTTCGTGAGGCATTAGTTTTCCATCCACAGAAACATTATGTTCTTCCTCCATTAGATGGAGGTGTGTTTAAGTGTAGTTAGAATCCGTCTTATAAAAACATCCTAGTATATTGAGGATACTGTTTTTGTTACAAAAGAAAGAAATAAAACGATTTTAGGGGTTGGAGATGTAAAAAAAAGAAAATAATTTAAGAGAAACCGTTACCTTTAATTTGGGTCACTCCCTTTGGTTTGAACCAAAGGACTTATTGAAGTGCCTTCTGCCTAAGGTAAGGCTTCTAAGAAGAGGATAGGGATGTTTAAAGCTTAATTGGGAAGAGTTTGGACGATCCAAATGGCTTGAGAGGTGTGTGGAATTGGTTAGAAGTGGTCTCCTTTTATAAGGGGGAGGGGGGCTCTTTAGGAAAGTGAGAAACTATTATTTTATTATATAATTATATTCAGTTTCTAACAGTCCAAAAATCATTATATTCAAATATAACTTGACTCATGGTATAAATAAAATAATCCAATCAGAATTGGACATGTTTTGGATAATATTTTAATCATTTTAATCTTATTTATTTAAATCATTTATTAATGAGGTAAATACTGCATCATTATTGTGTCATAAATAATTTAATTTATTTGATGTCTGAAAATTATAAAAAAATACCTTGATATAGGAAATCTCATTATCTTTCCAAAGAATAATTATAGTAGAAAATAGGACTTATATTTAACCATATAAAAATTAATTACTAAACAATTTTAGTTTATGTCATTTTGGCCTTTACTTTAAATTAATTAATCTAAATTGTCATTATCACTTCCAAGTGGATAAAAGGGGTCCCAAAATAGACCCAAATATTACCATGGTCATTAATGACTCAACCAATAAGGTTTGGAAAAGTGTTAAGGTAATTTTGAATTATTATAATATTCTTTTTACCTTGAATTACCTTATTTACCTTTAACCGCGGTAAATAAAAGTCAAAAGTTACTATTCACCAAAAATTATTTTCATCTTAATGAACCACATTTTACTTCTTGATAACAACCATGTTTGTAGGATTTTTGAAATTTAGTTCACAGAAGTGGTAAAATTTCATTTAAATGAAAAAGTCAGTTTTTTAACTACCACTAAGTGGTGTCACTATTCATAAAAAAATGAAGTTTTTCAGAAAAATACAAAAAAATCAGCCTAAGCACTATTTGATATTCCGAATTCAAAATTGATGTCTATTTTTCCAAATTCAAAACATAGAAGTGGCATTAATTAATTTGAAAATTAATTTCTATTGTTAAAACAAATAGCGTGTTTTTAAGAAACAATAACTATCAAAAGATTGATACTTGTTTATGATCAATTTCAAAGTGAAATTACTTTTAATGACCAATATTGGATCAAATGGTAAAAATATATTTTAATTTCACTTTAAAACCAATTAAAAATATAATCTAACAATAAAACTAAATTAGATTAAAAGGCACTTTTGAATAAAATACAATATTTTTCACTATTCATTAAAAAAATGAACTTTATCAGAAAAATACCAAAAAAAAATTCCCAAAGTAAAATTTGATGTCCCCATTCTAAAGAAGGATTATATTTGGTCTATTAGAACATATAAAGATGACCAAAACTTGATTTAATGAGGGTTATCCATTAAAAGGCGGTGAATCGGCTTTTTAATTTAAATTATGCTTAAAATTAGATTCATTCACATTTTAAGCCTCTAACTTTAATTGGATAAATGTAAATACATCTAACAAACAAGTATAATCATATTGTAGTTAGTTTAGTTCATTCCCACCACAACAATGGCTTAGATTTGACTACCATTTAAAATAATAATATTATATTATCAGTGTGCAACGTAAGATTTCAAAGAAACCCGTTGTTGCGTATCGAGTATTCTATCGAACATAAAAAGCCTTTTAAAGTAAAATTAATATTTAATTCACAAATATTAATAAATATGAAATATGTCTTATTCTTCATTTACTTGGTATGTTACAAGAATTGAACCAATTTAGTTGAATAAATTGAAGAATAAACCCCAAGAAAACATTGATAAGGGATTATTTCATTCAAGTGTGTCACCTTGGGGTTCACCTATTATTTTTATGAAAAACGAAATATGGGTCAATGAGACTCTACATTAATTATCAGGTGGTGAATAAGATCATGATCAATAAAAAGTATCCACTTCCCTATATCAATGATTTGGTTGATCAACCACCTGGAGATAAAATATTTTCCATGATTGACCTTTATTTGGGAAATCATCAATTTGGGGTAAAGAAGGAGGATATAGAAAAGAGGAAATTCTATACAAGGTATGGACACTATGATTATATAGTTATGCCTTTTTATTCTTAATAATTACCTAACTTTCTTCATGTATTTGATTAATAGAGTCTTTAGAGATTACCTTGATCAGTGTCTAGTAGTATTGATAGATGATATTCTTATATATTCAATGATTAAGGAAGAGTATAAAGACCACTTGATAATTGTACTGATGACACTAAAGAAGGAGAAAATATATAAGAAATTTAAAATGTGTGAATTTTTTCTTTAAAATGTTTCAATTTTAGGTCACATAATATCATGAGGGGGTATATAAGTAGATCCATCAAAGATAAAATCTATCAAATGTAGAATTATAACAACCACGAGGACTGAGATCTATAGTTTTTTTGGATTACATGGATATTATCAATGGTTTGTGGATAATTTCTCATGAATATCAAATCCTATGACCAAGTAAACTCATAAGAGTTAGAAGTTCCTATGGAAAGATGAATGTGAGGAAAATTTTATAGAACCGAAGAGAAGGTTAGTTGGCACACCTGTAGTTACTTGACCCTTTAGTGGAGATGAGTTTGTAATATATAATGATGAATTGATGAAGGGATTGGGATGTATTATTTTAAAAAATAACATGGTTATATCCTATTCCTCTAAAAAATTTAAGATTCATGATAAAAATTACCCAACTCTTGATTTGGAGTTAGCTCCAGTTTTTTACATCAAATATTTGCAAGAATTATCTTTATAGAGAAAAGTGTGATATATATACTGATCATAGAATTATGAAATATATATTCACACAGAAGTAGTTGAAAATGATCCAAAGAAGGTTGTTAAAGCTAATAATGGATTAGGATGGCTCAATACACTACCACCATGGGAAAATGAACAAGTCAACTGATTCTTTAAGTCAAAATAATCATGCTAGCTTCTCCATGATGAGGATCACAAAAGATCTAATATTTATGGATTTGAAAAGGATGGATATAGAAATATCAACGGAAGGTGTGAAATCTTATATTTTTCAATTAAATGTTAAACCCTATTTCAATGGGATGATTAAAGAGGTTCATAAGGAAGATTTAGAATTATAGAATAAGGTTAGTAATGGTATCGAGTTTAACCATGATCATAATGGAATTATAATGTTTAGGAACTATGTATTTTTTCAACCATACCAGACTTGAAGATGGAGATATTAGAGTAATCTCATAGTTCATTATTCTCTATTCATCCTGGAAGTATGAATATGTATAGAGATTTGAATGAATGATTCTAACAGGATGGCATGAAGAGTGATATCATAGAGTTTTTATCTCGGTACTTAGTATGGTAGTATGTTAAGGTAGATAGACAAAAGTATAAGGGGATGTTTCATCCATTACTCATGCCATTATATAAATGGGACAAGATTGTAACAACCCGAGTCCGGAGCCACATAACTGGTGCCCTGTACCCGGTTTTCCCCATGACCTCAAGCGCGTTTCCCCAAACACTAGAGGCTGCCGACTAGCAGTGAGGACTTTGGTGAGTCAGTGGAGAAACTATGCCCACATTTGGTAAAGTATGCTGCAGAAGAATAAGCATAAACAATAGCGGAAGCAGTAAATAGCATGCAACAACTGAACTGAAAGTAACAACAGTGTCTGATATAATAATGATGTAGAATGGTACATGTATCTATGGAAAGCAGTAAGAAAAAAACGTGCTGAAATACAACTGAAACCAAAGTACTAAATGTAAACAGCAACTCCAACAGCGTCGCGGGCCAAGGCCCATTCCCATGCTCTCCAGCTCCAACCAGCGATCAAGTACCTGAGGTGGAAGGGCCACAATCCCTACCTATACCTACAACCATATAATCTGTTTGGGCCGAAAAATAGGACCCAAATAGGGTGTGAGACTAATACCAGTAAGCAACCACCACAAGATTTGTGCCCTACTGTCAGTGAGTGATATAGAAAAAGTAAAGGTAAATAAATAAAGTAAAAAATTCTACTAATTACAATTCAAATTTATTTAATTACACAACCAGGGAAAACCAGAAACGATTCTATTACAATATAAGAAATTAACACAACATGTATCTAAAAAGGCTACCTAACACAAGCAGTACAAAACCCAAGCTTGTTCTTTGGCTTGGTGGACTCATCACAATCAACCATAAAGAATACACACACTGACTCTCTGGGTGGCTAAAACTACCAAAACCCTATAGTCTAGTCAACAAACAAGGCACATACACTCTGGGAAGCTCTTATGTCAATTCCCCAATGGTCTTGCAACGATAGCAACAGACTCTCTGAGGAAGCACTTACGTCTAATTCCCCTATGGTCTCGATGCGTTGCGTAAACTAAGAACACTCTTTAGAAGCACAAAGTCCTATTCCCGTATGTCCTGCATACGAAACTAAAACCAATAGACCCTCTAGGGAAGCACTTAATCGTCTATTCCCTCTTTGATATCCCGCACTTGGTTCTCACAGCCCTAAGCATTCCAGTCGTGCGTAATCAACTGTTAGGAGCCCTAAGTAAGTTAAAAAACTACTTGGATAATAGCTACCATACTTCAAAAACATTCCAACAGCAGGCAACACATGGAAACAGTTATAATAAGCAAACTAGCAATTTCAATAGGGTTTCCTCACGGGCAACGTTGTCAAACAGCGATAAACAACCGATCAGGGGAGGAAAACACCCATGGGGTGATCCTTAAACATGCAACCAAGCATAAATATGCAGTAGTTAATAATAAGATAACAAGAAATATAGGGCAGATAAACAATAGGATCAAAATCCTAAACAAGGGATACTCGACACATGGGTATCCGACACTTTTGCAACCAAAACTCAAAGAAATTCAACATAGGAAAAAAACCACCTACCTCGATCCTCAGAGATTGATATACTTGAACCTCGTCCAATTAATCGGCCTAGAACGGAGTATATTTGCAAAAACGTCTAAAACATTCATCCTCAGATAACTTACACGAGAGGAAGAATCAGGAAATGAGGCTAAAGAAGAACCATGAACTCACCGCTATGATTCTTCTGCAACCGACAAAGTTGGGTTCGAACAACCGGTGACAGATCGGTGGCTCAGAAAAGAATCTTCGTTCTTGGATGTTCTGGATGGGATTAGGCGGAGAAGAAGATGTTTACGGTCATTAGGTGTGACCCCGGGTCAATTAATGAAATTAAAAAAGTACATGGTGTGTACTCTTAAAGTACACGGCATGTAGTGGTTTTTTCCGTACTCTGCCAAAATCAGCCTCCATGTCACCCCTACACATCGTGTGTGTGGCCCGGTCTTGGAAAACACACGGCTTTGAGTGGCCGGGGAGTACACGGCATGTACTCATAATGTACACGGTGTGTACTCTGAAAATTTTTAGATTCTCCATTTTTCCATAAAAATCCTGTAAAAGAGATCCGTACCTGAAACTGAAGCTCCGGGTTCTTACAAACTTCCCCTTTAAAGAAATTCATCCTCGAATTTCCCTAGCAAGGTGTAGAAGAAGAAACATCGAACAACTCTGGCCACTGTGATCACATATCAGCCTCCCTCTCCAAAGTCTCATCCTGTATACGGCTGTGCTGCCATAGCACCCATACTAGACGAACATATAGGCCACATATTACTTTTACACTATGATCAACAATCTTGATAGGATGCTCCTCTAAAGATTCATCCTGATCCAACTCAATCTCCATGGGTTGAAAAACAGGAGATGGTTATGAGAATTACTGTCGAAGCTGAGAAATATGAAAGACGCCATGCATAGACTGGTACCTTTGAGGTAACTGCAACCTTTAAGCAACTAGCCTGACTCTCTCTAGGACCTCAAACAGCCCGACGTATCTCAGTGAAAGATTAACCTATCTCTGAATCCTCTTGTGTCCCAACCTCGATGCGACATGAAAGAAAACCTAATCCCCGACCTCGAACTCCAGAGGTCATCTCCACTGATCAGCATAAGACTTCTACCGAGACTGTGTTGTCGCCATCCTCTTCCAAATCAACTCTATCTGTTTTGAGGTATCCTAAACAAGACGAGGTCCCAGAAAAGCTGCCTCTCCTACCTCTAGCCAGCATAAAGGTGATTGGCATGGCCTACCGTACAAAGCCTAGTAAGGATCCATCTGAATAGTCACCTGAAAACTATTGGTGTAGGCGAACTCCACCAGAGGAATATGCTTCTCTCAAGAACTAACAAAGTCTAAAATGCAAGCTCGGAGCATATCCTCAAGCACATGGATTATACGCTCGGACTGGCCATCAGTCTGGGGATGGTATGCTGTACTGCAAAGTACCTGTGTACACAACGCCCTCTATAGCCCCTGCCAGAAGTGAAAAGTAAAACGCGCATCCCTGTCTAAAATAATGGAGTGTGGAACTCCATACAGAGGTACAATCTCTCAGATGTACAACCATCCCAGCTCATCAACACTAAAGGTCTCCTTGATCAGAAAGAAGTGTGAAACCTTCATGAGCCTGCCCACTACAACCCAAAATGCATCATTTCCTTGAGGTGATCTCGGTAAACCTGTCATGAAGTCCCCCATGACATCATTCCATTTCCACTCAGGAATGGGTAACTACTGCAAAAGCCCTGCTGGTCACTGATGCTCTGCCTTCACCTGTTGACAGGTGGAACACTGCAAAACAAAACCAGCCACATCCTTCTTCATAACCAGCCACCAATACTGACGGTGCAAGTCTCGGTACATTTTGGTGACACCAGGATGAACTGCCCAAGCCGAAGCGTGGAACTCCTGCAACAGCTCCTCCCGTATGTCCGCTAAAACCCATACGCGTCCATTAAAACATACCACCTTGTCATTTCCCACTGTCCACCCCGGAGTAGGGTCTCTACCTGACACACCCTCCCATAGGACAAGGCCTTCAGGGTCTGATAGCTTCCTCATTTGAACTCGATCAAAAAGGGTAGAGGTAACAACTACATAAGAAAGAACCATCTAACCTTGTCTGTCATGCACCTCCAGATGCATCTCAGAGAATAAATCGTTGAGCTTCCACTCACTACTAGCTTCCTGAACTGCCTGAATCTGAGTCCTCATGCTCAGTGCGTCTTCCACAGCATTGCCTTTCCCAGGCGTATAAGCAAGCTTGAAGTCGAAAGATTGTAGGTACTCGACCCACCTCTGCTATCTCAGATTCATGTCATGTTGTGTGAAGATGTACTTGAGGCTCTTGTGGTTAGTATATACCATGAAATTCTCTCCCATGAGTTAGTGCCTCCAACAACGCAAATCATGAACAATAATAGCCAACTCTAGGTCATGCATACGATAGTTCTTCCCATGAGGCCTCGACTGCCGAGATCAGTACGCGACAACACGATCTTCCTGCATAATCACTTCTCCGAGCCTGATTCGAGATGCATCACAGAAAACTATATAACTCTTTCCCAGTTATGGAAGAACTAGAATCGGTACTGAAGTCAATCTCCCCTTCAACTCCTAGAAGGCTGAGTTGCAAGCTTCTGACCAAACATACTTCACACCCTTCATAGTCAAGCCTGTCAACAACACTGCTAGGCGTGAGAAGTCCTCTATAAACCGCATGTAGTAACCTGCCAGCCCCAAGAAGCTCCGTACCTCGAATACGTTCTTCGACTGCTCCTAGGTAACTACTGCTCTCACCTTCTTTGGGTCTATTGATAATCATGTCTCTGAGATGACATGACCCAGGAAGTGAATCTTGTCCATCCAAATGTGGCACTTTGAGAGTTTAGAATAAAGATGATGCTCCCTCAGTGTACTCAAAACGATATCAAGATGGGTTGCATGGTTGTGTTGAGTGTGAGAGTACACCATGATATCGTCCACAAAGACCACGATGAAGGAATCAAAGTAAGGATGGAACACTCGGTTCATCAGTTCCATGAAAACTGTTGGCACGTTAGTAAGTCTGAACGACATAACCGTATACTCGTAGAGGCCATACCTGCTTTTAAAGGCTGTCAGAGGTATATCTGAATGCCTAACGTGCAACTGATGATATCCATACCTCAAATCGAACTTCGAGAACACTCGAGCTCTAGAAGATGATCAAAGAGATTATCAATCCTCGGCAAGGGATATTGGTTCATGACCGTCAACTGTTCCAGCTTCTGATAGTCCATGCAAACCCAATGGGTACCATCTGCCTTCTTCACGAACAAGATAGACAAACCCCAAGGAGAAGTACTGGGTCAGACAAAACCCTTTGTCTGCAACTCCTCCAACTGCTTCTTGAGCTCTAGAAGCTCAGGTGTTGCCATCCTATAAAGAGGAATGGACACCAGTGCTGCTCCTAGCATGAGCTCAATCGATAATTCTACCTCACACTCTGGTGGAAAACCTGAACAGTCATCTGGAAAGACATCTGGAAAGTGATCAGCCACTGGAGGAAAATCTAACTGTGGAGTCCCCTGGTCATCCAGATAAAGACAAGAAATCTAGGCCGTAACTCCTCCTAGCCCATGATGCTCGAGTCCGGCTCGTCTCGCCTGAACATCCCACTCGCCCTTATGAAGGAAAGATTCACCCTCTGGTGATACAAAACTCACCTGGCGGAGATATCAATCGACGACTGCCTGAAAGGGAACCAACCAGTCCATACCAAGAATGATGTCATAACCCGTCATCTCCAGGACATAGAGGTACCATAGGAAACGATACCCTGCAACCTCGATAGGGCACTCCTTGCACCGACGGATGCTAGATGTCCTCATTCCCAAGGGCGTGTCGAGAGTCAATATGTTAGCAGACGAAAAGACACGGAGCTCTAGACTTTACACGACAAAAACAGAGATAAAGCTATGTGAAGAACCAGTATCGAAAAGGGATGAAGATAAAACTGAGGCTACTAAGATCGTACCTCGAACTGTGGAAGGTCCATGATCCTACTCCCAATGGATCTGCTCTACTGCAAATGTCTGACCAGTACCGCGGCGCTGTGTAGCAGCCTGATATCCTTGAGCTGATCTCCCTTGAGCCTGACTACCACATCCACGACCTCTACCTTGTCCTGCATGACCCAAAGAACTCCAGCCCCCAGTCAGCTATGGGACTGGTAATCCTGCTCCTGAACGAGGGGTAGAAATAGATCCTCCTTCACTAGCCGCTGGAAGAATTACCCTGCAAAACACTATAGATGACCCATCTTGCCGTAATCTCGGCACTCCACTAGATCTCTCGGGCACTGAGGGTTCTTATGCCTGCTCTTTTCGCATTGATATCACACCACCAGGTTGCCAAAATGAAGATCCTATCTACCAGAATATATACCTCGCTTCCTCATGTCACCTCGAGTAGACTCTCGGTGGTGCTTCATACTGTCCGTATGAAATGAATCAGCCTTGGATGCTGAACCGACCTAGTCAAAAGCTTCAGTATGCCTCATATTTCTTTCGGTGATCAGTTCCTGGTTGACTATCAGAGTAATAGAAGTCAACTAGAAAACGTTCACCTGTGATCTGATCTCTGGTTTGAGACCTTCCTCAAACTTCCTTGCCAGAAACAACTCATCATTTCCTAGAATGGGAGCGAAACACTGTAAATCAGTGAAGCGGGAGGAATAATCCATAACCGAAAGTTTACCATGTTGTAGGTTCATGAAATCCCTGGCATTATCGGCCCTCAGCGTCTCTGGATAGAAGTAGTCATAGAACGTACGCTGGAATTCCTCCCAAGCCATAGTCTGATGGCGCCCTGCCTGTAAGACTACATCCCACCATCTCTTGGAAGAATCTCGCAACATGTAAGTCGTGAGCTTCACCCTTCTGTCTGGGGGTGTCTCCAGATGCTCGACGATGGAATGCATGGTTTCTATCCATGACTCCGCAACCTGAGGTCCTCCATCCCCAGTGAAAGTAGGAGGATGCTACTGCTGGAAGACTCGCGTCAGCTCTGCCATAGACGGGGCAGGATGCTGAGCTCCCTGGAAGGTCTGCATGAACCTCATGAAACCCTCTCTGAACTGAGCGTCCGCACCAATGTCCTAAATCACTGCAGGTGCCATATCCATGACAATTGGTGGAACTACTGGTTGTCCCTGGTCTGTCGTATCAGGCGTACAGTCACCACCTGGTTTCTAACGTGCAACGAGAGGACGTCTTGGTGCCATAACCCAGAAAGATCAAAAGAATGCCTCCGATTTAGGATCAACAAGGACAGAAAACACAAGATTACAAAATGGGAACAGGAGAGAGAAACACTTAAATTTGAAAAACTGAACTACACAGCGTGTATTTAAACTACACAGCGTGTTTGTTAAATCCATTTATATGGGTGTGTAATTCTGCCACCATTGGTCGTGTAACGTTCCAGACTACACGGCGTGTTGTCCCAAAACACGGCGTGTACTATAACTCCACTCCCCTGCACGCGTCTCTTTGCACGGCTAACCTACATGGTCCTCCTAAGTCTAAACTACATGGCGTGTGAACTACATACACGGCGTGTACAATCCAGGCTTCGGCGGCCCGTGTAGCAGGTTACACGGTCGGCCACATGGCTAACCCCTTACATGGTGTGTTCCGAACAAACACGGCGTGTATCAGAGAAGATAACACCGACCCGTGTTGTTTGTGACATGGATGGGTACCTAGAAGAAACTACACAGCTTGTTATTATAACACACGACATGTACTACACAAGTTTCCCTGACCCGTGTTTTTAGTGACACGGCCGGGTACCCAGAAGAAAACTACACGGCGTGTTCATATAACACACTGCGTGTACTGCACGCGTTTCCTCGACCCGTGTTTTTAGTGACACGGCTGGGTACAAGGTTGACTACAACACGGCGTGTACCTATGGCACACGACGTGTTGCCGAAGACTTTCCGACACCCCGTGTTTTTGTTTACATAGATAGTAACACAGTTTTAAATAAAACTACATGGAATGTATGAATAAAGTATACGCCGTGTATTCTGGGTTTTTTCAGGAAGTAATTCTGAAACTGCTCCGAACGCCAGAGACACTGAAAAACAACCAGCTATGTGCCAAATTCTGACCCGTGGGGTCCCATACTCCTCGCGAATCAAATCTTGGCATCATAACAATGCATAAAACAAGCAAACAACATAATAAACAATGATCCGCCAAATTATGATCCTTGAGGGCCCATAACACCACCAAGACCAGAGCTTGGTGCCCATGCTAAACAGACTGTAAAGGAAGTAATACTCTATCTGCGCAACAAGTATTTCTATCACATCAACTACCACAACGACATGCATAATCTATCACGACATCTATCACAACAGCATGCAATTCTAATGCACCCTAGATGGCATGGTAAGATGAATGAAAAGTGATTTCCTACCCAGTGCCTATATGATGCATGAGATGGCACACCCTCATCTCATCGGGTTTCAACCAAATAGAACCATAACCATATAAACTGCAACAACACAAAACATGTGCATCACCCAACGGTGAAATATAATAAACTGTAACACTTTCAAAAACTGAAAATCGCAATTACGAGGTAATATAGATTTTCCTTGTACACGGGTTAATTACTCCCGGGCATAGTAAATTACTAACTACCCATTTCTTTCTATCCCTAACTATTGTCACAAAACAGTAATCAATAGTAAAGAAAGAAAACCCCTGTGATACCACTTTGTAACGAACCGAGTCCGGAGCCGCATAACTGGTGCCTTGTACCCGGTTCACCACATGACCTCAAGTGTGTTTCCCCAAATTACAGAGGCTGTCGACTATCAGCGAGGGCCTTGGTGAGTCAGTGTGGAAACTGTGCCCTCATTTGGTAAAGTATGCAGCGGAAGAATAAGCATAAAAAATAGTGGAAGCAATAAATATAATGCAACAACTAAACTGAAAGTAACAACAATGTCTGATATAATAATGATACAGAATGGTACATGTATCTATGGAAAGCAGTAAGCAAAACAACGTGCTGAAATAAAACTGAAACCAAAGTACAAAATATAAACAGAAACTCTAGCAGCATCACGCGCCAAGGCCCAGTCCCATGCTCTCCAGATCCGACCAGTAATCAAGTACCTGAGGTGGAAGGGCCACAATCCCTACATATACCTACAACCATATAATCTGTTTGGGCCGAAAAACAGGACCCAAACAGGGTGTGAGACTAATCCCAGTAGGTAACCACCACAAGATTTGTTCCCTACTATCCATGAGTGAAATAGAAAAAGTAAAGGTAAATAAATACAGTAAACAATTCTACCAATTACCTTTCACATTTATTTAATTACACAACCATGGAAAACCAGCAAGGTTTCTATTCCAAGATAAGCAAGTAACACAATAGGTATCTAAAAAGACTACCTAACACAAGCAGTACAAAACCCAAGCTTGTTCTTTGGCATGGTGGACTCACCACAACCAACCATCAAGAATACACACACTGACTCTCTGGGTGGCTAAAACTAGCAGACCCCTATAGTCCAGTCAACAAACAAGGCACAGACACTCGGGGAAGCTCTTACGTCAATTCCCCTATGGTCTTGCAACGATAGCTACAGACTCTCTGAGGAATCACTTACGTCTAATTCCTCCTGTGGCCTCGATGCGTGGGTAAACTAAGAACACTATTGGGAAGCAAAAATTCTTATTCCCGTAGGTCCTGCGTACGAAACTAAAACCAACAGACCCTCTAGGGAAGCACTTAATCGTCTATTCCCTCTTTGATCTCCCGCACCTGGTTCTCACAGCCCTGAGTAGTCCAGTCGTGCGTAATCGACTGTTAGCAGCCCTAAGTAAGTTAAACAACTACTTGGATAATAGCTACCATACTTAAAAAACATTCCAATAGAAGGCAACACATGAAAACAGTTATAACAAGCAAACTAGAAATTGCAATAGGGTTGCCTCACGGGCAACGGTGCCAAATGACGATAAACAACCGATCAAGTGAGGAAAACACCCATGGGGTGATCCTTAAACATGCAACCAAGTATAAATTAGCAGTAATTCATCATAAGCTAACAATAAATCTAGGGCAGATAAACAATAGGATCAAAATCCTAAACCCGGGATACCCGACACATGGGTATCCAACACTTTTGCAACCAAAACTCAAAGAAATTCAACGTAGGGCAACAAACCACCTACCTAGATCCTCGGAG
Organism: Viscum album; assembly: GCA_963277665.1. Lineage (NCBI taxonomy): Eukaryota > Viridiplantae > Streptophyta > Magnoliopsida > Santalales > Viscaceae > Viscum > Viscum album. The sequence continues at coordinate 492,654,182 of OY728159.1, read as the reverse complement.
TTCGATATAATTGAACCTCGGCCCGTGAATCGGCCTAGAACAGAGTAGATCTGAAAAAACATCTAAAACTTTCATCCTCAGATAACATACATGATAGAAAGAATCAGGAAATGAGGCTAAAGAAGAACTAAGAACTCACCAGTGCGATTCTTCTGCAACCAACAGAGTTTGATTCGGACCACCGGTGATAGATCGGTGGCTCGGAGAATAATCATCCTTCTTGGATGTTCTAGACTGGATTAGGCGGAGAAGAAGGCGTTTAAAGTCATTAGGCGCGACCCCGGGTCGATTAATGAAAAAAAAGTACATGACGTGTACTCTTAATGTACACGGTGTGTAGTGGGTTTTTCTGTATTCCGCCAAAATCGGCCTCCACGTCATGCCTACACACCGTGTGTGTGGCCCGTTCTTGGACAACACACGACTTCGAGTGGCCGGGGAGTACACGGAGTGTACTCATAAAGTACACGGCGTGTACTCTGAAAATTTCCAGATTGTCCATTTTTCCTTAAAAAGCTCGTAAAAGAGATCCGTACCTGAAACCGAAGCTCCTAGTTCTTACAAAGATCCGTATGGATTTTGTTTCATGAATCACCAAATACTATAAAGGGTTTAATTCAATATGGGTGGTTGTCGATCACCTTACTAATTCAGTATACTTCATTGTTGTTAGAGATGACTTCTATCAAAACAATCTTACCAGTATATACAATAAAGAAGTGGTAAGGTTGCATGATGTTCCAAATTCTACTGTATCTATTGAAGATAGTATGTTTCACTCAATGTTCTAGAGAATTATTTAGAAATCACTTGATACAGAATTGAGTTTCATAACTACTTATCATCCTTAAATAGATAGTCAGTTTGAAATAACAATTAATACCCTTGAGAATATGTTGAGATCTTGTTCAATGGATTTCAAAGGTGGTTTAGATCAAAAACATCATCTATCTAATTTTTATTATAATAAAAACTTTCACTCCTGATTTCATATGGTTTCTTATAAATCCCTATATAGGAAGAAATGTAGTGCTCTAAAGTGATAGAATTAATTTATAGAAAGAAAGCAATTATGATGTGAGATTGCTGAAGAAATCGATGAGAAGGGTATAACCATTCAGAAGCATATCAAGGTATATCAAAGTTTCTAGAGAAGTTATGCTGATAACCATTAAATTGATTTAAAATTTTAAGTTTTAAACAATGTGTTTCTATGAATATCTCCCTATAAGAAGGTTATGAGATTCAGGAATAAAGGGAAATTAATCCCTAGGTATATTAGTCCCTTTAAAATTATTGACCATATTGGGATTGTTTCCTATCACTAGGAAATTCCACCAAATATATGTGTTCCATGTATCTCTCTTGAGGAAGTTGATACCTAAAACTTCACATGTACTGAACTCATTGGTCATACCACCGGAGCATGATCTTTCTTACGAGGAACAACTAGTTGATATTATGGACATAAAGGGAAATTTATATGAAACAAGACCACTAACGTGGTCAATTTTTTTGGAGAAATCACAAGTTAGAGGAGCTATGTGGGAACCGAAGGATATGATGAGGTATAAATATCCTTATTGTTTTATTAGATTGATGAATTTTGAGGAAAAATTCATTTTAATGGGGGTAGAATGTAACACCATGAGTTTTCATGATCATTTTTTTGAATAAATTAATTTATTTTATGTATTTAATTTCACTTTAAAACAAGTTAAGATTTTTTATATACAACACCTTCTTAATCATGTGATACCTGCAACATCGGTATAGCTTTTGTTACAAAAAACAATGAGTTTCTACGAAGCATCATTTTATTATTATAATTTTTTAAATGAGATAGTTATAGCATAGCTATTAAAAATAGTAATATAAATAAAAATGAATAATTTTTAAATATTATTGTAATAGTTTTATAAAAATTAAACATATTGATAATAAAACATATAATTTTTGGTAAAGTCTTTACATGTTAGAAAATACTATATTCCAAAATGAGCTTTTTTTATGCCCTTATGTAAACAATAATAAAATTAATTTTAGACTATTTTATAAATTCAATTTGATAAAATAAAATTATTTTTTGAATTCAGAATCTCAAAATTATCTGAAGGTGAAATTTGGGGATTTTTATGAAAAACTATATTTTTGGTTGAATAGTGAAAAATAATGAATTTTAATTTGAAATGGCATTTTCATCTAATTTATTTTTTTGGTAAATTATATTTTAGTTTGGTTTATATTTTAATTAGATAAATTCTACATCAATTAACCCAATTTAGGTAATTGTAACCAATTACTTGGTGAAATTGGAGATAAAAATATTTCAAACTGTTAAACATTTTCGATTAAAAAAACTTGTTGCCACGACATGCCTACGAGATTAATTTTAAATTAATTTTTGCCATTTATATGATTAAAATTTTTAAAAAGGGATTTAATATTTTTAATAATCATAATTTATATTTTTTAATAATATAAACTATTTTTTTTAATAAAAATATTAGTGAATGTAATTAAAATTAATTACAGTAATTAAGGTAAAACAAGATTACTTAGTGGTTAATCTTTTTCTTAAGTGAAAAAATAACCTATAAACACATTAAACAAACTTTTATGAATATATTTCTACAATATACCCTCGTTTCTTGAAAATGTTCAATTATTGGAGGCACATGATGTAAGGGAGACCTCTCAATAGTGCTTTCCTTTTTATACTTAAAAGAATGCCACTCCTCCTCCAATGTAAAAGGGAACTCAACCCCTCACTTCTTCAAAACAATCAATCCAATTGGATCAGAAAAAAATGTGACAAAATATGCTCAAAACCAACCTCCCCTAATCTTATAATCCTTCATTTTGGAATAAATCCATCCAAAGAATCCCTTTGGTGAAAACCAAAACGAGTTACCGAAGAATAAGTAACATCTTTCCACATGTTCTATTGTTTTATATTCTTTCAACACCCCCTAAAAAATTATTTTTTAATAATAAAATAATATATTTACAATAATCAATATAATGAGATTTTTTTATATTAATTTTTTTACCTACACTTATACACACTTCCATCAAATGGGATAAAAAATCATCGTTCGTGTGTACGGCAGACTACTGCATCGTGAACTTTTGTCATTCGTTATTTCATTAACACATTTTATGGTTAGAAATAGTGATGTAATTATTGTTTTTATATGATATACATGATATTTATGGTGTATTTATTTTTTATATAACTATTATATAATGCATACCTTCATACTTACCATTTTTGGTAAATAATAAAACGTCATTTGTGGACACGTGGACTACCACCTCCACAAAGCGATGTGATTCATTCACACATTACACTGAATTTATTAAGAATGTGTTTAGTAAAAATAATAAGGTATATAATAAATAGGAATTATAATTTAATTTAATTATATATATATTTATAAATATATGTCATTTATTGTCTTTCTATCAATACTCAAAAAAATGGAAACAATATTCATGCATATGTACAGCCTACCATCTCCATGAATGGTGTATTCTATTTCATATTTCAATATTTTATTGATTATTATAAATATTTATATAATGAATATATATGATATTAACATAATTATTTAAATTATTTAAATAAATAAATAAGTATCTAAGAAATAGGATTGAGAATAAAAAGCCAAAACACATGAAAAACAAAGCAGATATAACCCAAAATGTAACATTAATGTGAAATTGTTAATAAATAGGTAATATAAAGTCATAATAAAATTATATATGGTATGATATAAAATAATATGTGTCTATGTTAGATTCATAATAAAATTATATTTATTATACATGGGGTTTGAATGAGTATGATTTGAGTCATGACATAAGGTAAGGGTTTTCTCAACTCACTTTTATTTCTTTGAGATTTATATATTACTGACCACTAATTTGTTTTTTGTGGTGTGTATAATTTTCATTACTATATTACATTATTATTATTACTATTAATTTTCTAGGTATTTATATATCCATTTTATGATCTATCTTTCATGGGTTTATGTTTTAAAGGTTACCGAATTGGTGAAGTAATTTTGTATCAATTTGGATTCTTTGAGACACCTATTGTTTATGAACCTATATTCCCTTATGAGGTGTATATAATTACATTTTACATGTTATATCAAGATTATAATTATTTTAATGATATTTTAATCTTAATTTAATTTTATTTTTTAACATGGGGAGTATAATTCAATGTTACCAAGTGGTTATAGTTCATTGCAACAATCCCATCATTTATAGGGATTATTTATGTTTATGATTTTATTGATGAAATTTTATAGTCCATCTTTCAGTAAAACTCACTAATTTTATTCTCGTATGGTTATTCATGATATATTCTTGTATTTGTAAAATTTATCTAGTCTTTGGTACATAATATAATTAATAAAATGTTTTAAAAAAATTGGAAATAATTTCCCACTTCGGCCAGAAATATATTTTATTCAAAAACCATGTTTTGAAAAATGATTTAAATTTTTTTAAAATAATATATAGTGATCATTTTCAGAAAAAAAATATTTTAAAAATGATTTACAGTTTTCAATGATTCTTTTATAAATTATTAAACCTTTTTTTAATGAATTGTTTTTTCAAAAAATGTTATATGTTTCAAAAAACTCTTTTCAAAGAGGAAATGATATTTTCCCCAATAAATGTTTTTAATGGATAATTATAAATAATTTTCCATATAAGATGACATCCTTTGGTGATACTCATCCCATTCTAGGGATATTATCCAAAGGTACCATTCATATTATTTCTCTTAAAGGATTATGATTTATTGGAATTATTTTTATGAATCCTATTTCTCTTCCATGGGTTATAAGCATATGAAACCCACTTATTTTCATTGGTTATGTTTTCATGAAATGATTATGAAACATGTCTCTTTTATATAGGTTATGATATAATTACATGTTTATGATACACATTTAAATTCATGGGTTATGAAAGGTTTTTTATGATCTAGTAGAACATATATGTATGATTTCATTATAAGATGGGTGGGACCTATATCTCTATCAAATGCATTGGGTAATGATTCCTATATCATGAGATAGACATGGATGGAATGAGGAGTGAACTTGATTCAGTAAAGGACTTTGTCTACAAATATGGTCTTGAGATTAAACCATGATCGCTAATATGGCCATGTGAGTGAACCATGACTACCAAGATAGTATGGGGAGTGAAACCAAACTACTAATATGTCCATGGAAGTTATCCTTGACTATTATGAAAATAATTTCCTATGATTATGTGCCTGCCAAAATTCCATATCTTATTCTTATGTTATTATTTCATTGGTTGTTCTCTTCATTCCATTATTATTCATATCTTAGGAACTACTAATATTTATTTCATGATACATTTTTATGATATTTGATATGAAGGTTATGATCTTCTAATGTTATCATCTCATTCTCATAACCTTATAGTCATGATTATGCATACAAATCCCCTTTATTTACCCTTACTAAGCATACGAAGTCACCCCTTTTTTATGTTTTATTTCCCCGGGTTATGAAGATATGTATTATTTATGATTTTTATAAAAATGGTTATATTTATTAAGAAATTAGTGAGAGATAGTGTATATCACTTATGTACCAGTGTTTAGGTTTCCATGTTTCCAAAGGCACTAAACTAATACAGTCTTTGGGAATATGTTTGTTTAATGTATTAAGTATTCTATAGAAATGATGCACTATTATAGTATTTTAATAAATGTTCACTATATAGAGTTGGATATGGGTTGAGAAAGACACATCATTTTTGGTGGATGGATTCCAGCCACCTTTTGATTGGAAAACACTCATCATAGCCATCTTGTAGATACCCACTCAATCCCGATCATGGAACCACCATTACCCATACCATCATCTGATTCCCATCACCACCACAAAACCCCCAAAATCTCTATAATCTAAAAAATAAAGCCACATAAATGTTCTTTTCACCTATGATTTATTGCACAATGATTTGTTTCTTAGTTATAAGTGAATCACTTACAAAACAAAATACTAATGTTGAAAATTTATGAACAGAGGGAGAAAGTCATGGAGCAAAAAAGTGAGAATAAAATGATGGACTTGTTTGTTTGGATATCATTTATATAAACCAAATAATAAGGATAATAATCAAATTATCAAAATCTAATATAAAATGAAATTCAAATTTGATGAAAAATAAATAATCATCATCCTAATTAATAAATAACGATCCATAAATTAATTCGAAATGAATCAATTCATGTTTGTCTTAATATTAATAAATAAAGAATTAAAACAACAAAATAAATACCCTCCATTAGGTTTGGATTAATAATTATTGAATAATGTATCCACAATCATTTTCGGCTCTATAATTCTATATGTTTTTAATAAATGATTATCGCCATGAAGTCACTCCCAATGATGGTGATCTAAATACTCTCAATATCCTTGGTCTATATATCTATCCCAAAATATTTTCTATATTGAGGATTATATAGGTGAACATCTAGGTTAAATAATGAATTATATATTAAATAAATAATAAATTTAATTTATTTATTTTCTCTAATGTTCCACTAGCAATTGTAATGTGCCGAAACACCAAATGCCAACTATACTAATACCTTGCCTAAGGTAAAACGCATGGTATGGATTTAATGGAGGTATCAATTTTACCATATGAGAAACCATTTCATATTTATTTCATTATTTGTGAAAAAATAGTTATGTGACATATATTATATTTAATATTTTTAATACATCAACATCGAGGCTCCACGGGTCATGGAACTTCTGGTGGCACAACATCTAACATTGAAAATATTATTTGAAATATTCCAATGTGTTAAAAATAATTTATGTGTTACTGCAGACTATCCACCATCATGCATTTTATTCTCAAAATGTGAAAACCAACTTATATAGGTGACACTATTAAACTATCATTTAGTTTCTAAACTTCTAATAGATCTCATGTAGGTTCCTGTGATTCCAACAAACATGAACAAAGGGAAACACTCACCCATTAAGGATCATATCATACTAATTACTAATCTCCACTAGGTACTATATTATGTTAGTTCCATACAGATTGTGTAGATCACCCTAGTCAATAATATGTGATGGATTATGCACATATATCTTCAGATAAGACAAGTGGAATACATCGTTCCCTTTATCTTACTACGATGATAGGGCTAAGTGATATTCCACCTCATAAACCCTACACAATATATAAAAATGGGCCAATGAATATTGAAGATAACTTACCATCCAAGACAAAACTCCATAGTCCTCACCAATGTGATACCTTCTGGAATACATGACCTCACTCATTGAAACCTAAAGGTCTCCATCACCAGTCCACATAGAATTGCTGATGGCTATGGGATCTCCTCATCCATCGTTGGATACTATTTACATTTTTCAATCATACCTCACTCCAACTTCAGACCCATAATAACTATCACACCTAGATCTATCTAGGAACTTGGTGACATACATGGTATCCCATATAATGAATTTAATGGTTCCATAATTATGGTGGAATGATAACTCACACTCCACCAAGGGTATGTGATCCTCCTAGATATAAAAAAATCCAACACATAAGACCAAATCATATCCTCCAAACCATGAATTGTCTACTCTTTATAGTCATTTGTCTTAGGGTGTAACCCCATACTCGTCTGCAACTATGTCCAAAAATCATCTGGAAATACTCTCCACTACTGGGATATGAAACAACTATCACAGTATGAATAAATATTCAAGGTACCTTCATGAAACTGGACTACCCCCTTCTCATACAGGCATCCCAAACTCTCTACTAAACTCATCTCTCAAATGGCTAGTAATTGGGCTGACCAGGTGAGTCGGTCTATGATCACCAAATATTGTCATGACCTCTAGATAACCATGTAATTCACATCACAAAATCCATGTATATGTTATTCCACTTCCACTCCATCGCCTTAAAGGGATGGATTAAATCAAATAGAACATTATGTGTGACCGTAACCTCTTTGATGGCGAGGAATAAATAGATAAACATATTAATAGTCCTCTTTATCCCTAGACACCAAAACTAACACCATAGGTTCAAGTAAATCTTCTCCACTATGAGAATTGACACTAAGGGGGCGCATAAAACTTCCTCAACACCTCCCCTAATAGTGAAACTAGTACCATATTCTATCCTCAAAAAAGTATCAATGTTCTTCCCACCTCCATAAAATCCTTAAAAAGCATGTCATGTAAATTTATGGTCATACAATAATTCACAATAGACATCTTAGTGTTGTGATTCCATAAAACTATTAAAGAAGTTGTGGGGTTACAATCATTGATAAAATATAAGATGATCTATGCCCATCCACAAGGGTTAACTACAAATAATATAACTAATCCATATAATCACTCAAAAACAATGAATGGAATTTACTTTTGAGATCATCTGCCGCCATATACCATTTCCCAAAAGTATACACTATCTCAAAAATAGAGTTCTATAAGAACTATATTCAATTCTTCTAACTCTTATTAAGATAATTTTATGATAATATATACTTGATAATTGTATGTTCATAAATGATGATAAATGTTCCTCCCATAAGGTATTTTCACATCACCTTTAGGGTGAAAACATTTTCTACCATCTCCAAAACATAGTTTGTGTAAACAAAATCATGGGGTTTTAGCTCTCAGAATAAAAAAATAAACCACTGCCTTCAAATACGTCATAACACATCCAAACCTAGATATAGATGAAATATAGAACAACACATACTAAAAAATATCCTTTGGTAGTCTCAAGATGTGGAAACTCTTTAATATCAAAAAAAACTCCTAGAATGTCTTTTAACACTTCTCTATCCACATGAAATAAAACCCCTTCTAGGTCAATGAAGCCATATGTGATGTGATCTTAGATAAGTCTAGAAAAAACACGATTAATAGCCTACCAAACAAAGAAATATCCACACCTTATCCACTCTTTATGGTGCCTAAAAATCTAGCACTGCCTCAATATTCATAAGGTACACTACTACTCCATATTCTAGGATGACATGTACCATGTATTGGACCTCTCGAATCTTGAATGGAAACTTCAAGAGATTTATGATATAGATTGCTCTCATAGTGCTTTTCCAGAACCATCCTCGAATGGCTCACATGGTCCTCCTATGAATATTTGTAAATGGGTATGCAATTGATGAATTCCAACATGAACTAGTGAAAGAAAGTATGAAATATCAAGTTTATGAGTCCCATGAATACATCAGGGGTTCCTGTCATACCAAATTTAATCACCAGAAACTCAAAAGTAACCATATATATAAAGAACCAAACTTCTTCTACAAAAATATTACATATGAAAAGACTAATATTAATTACATAAAATAATTATCCATACAAGAATCATATAGGTATAATTCCTACACAAACATGAACACATAATAAAGTGGTCTATAAGTGAGCTTCATTATCTCCCACTAAATTCCTTATAACTAGATCACTTATTAGGAATATCATAAATAATACCATTCTTCATAACAAATTTAAATGAAACAAAAGAAAGGGTGATCTCAGATATACAATAAGGGTAAACATGGGACATTTCATTTAATGATCATATAAAATCATAAGACAAGCATAATGGTATGAGATCATGAAAATAACATAGAAATTTTATACCCAAAATTTCATAGATCCTAAACATGACTCATAATAAAAAGCATTATAATTCCAAAATACTTGATTAAAAAAAGTGTGAAATAATCATAATTTATAAACCATAAGCACATATCATAAATGTGTATCATTAATATATGTATAAAAATCATTTCATTTGTCAAGGTCAACTACTAAGACCACCAGGAAAAGTAGATCATGCCTCGTCTCTTATTTCCTACTGTGGAATAAGACCAACGACATGATTCCAATTTTGTATCAATCCCATCAACTAGTTTCCCATTATCGATAAATCTTGTTGAAATTTATTCCCATTATTATATCATATGGAATATATATTTACACAATTCATTAGAAGAAGATATAGGTCCCAACTATCACATAATGAAAATAAAAAAATTTGTTCACACAAGATCATAAAACATTTATCATTTCAGAACTCATGAGAAGAAATGTATTTCAAAAAAAGTTTACCATTGAAAAAAATGTGAAAAAATAAGTTTTAAAATCATTTTAGTATTTCCTCATAGTATAACCCATGGAAAAATAATTGGTTTTCATAATAATTTTATCATAGTATAACCCATGGAACAGAAATAGGTGTTATAAACATATTTTCAATATAAGAATAAACCAATATTAGAAAAAATAATAATGTTATCCTTCAATGACAATCCTAGTAAAGAATTAGTAACTTCAAAGGATTCCATCTTTTAAGTAAAATTATTTTAAAAAAATCACTTGGAACATTTCTTTAGGAAAAATAGACTTTACATTTTGAAAATCACTTTTTATAACTAAAAAATTATAAATAATTTTAAAAATAAGTTTCTTTGAAAATAAACTTGGAATCTTATAATGTAATATTTAAATATTATTTAAAACATTTCTTGAGGAAAACATCCTTTCCACTTTGAAAAATACTTTTTTAAAAATAAAATATTTTCACAATTTGTTTCATTGAAAATAACCTTAAAAACATATAAAGGAAACATTTAAAATAATTTAAAAAATTTCATGAGGAAAATATTCTATATTCTTTGAAAAATATCTTTTAAAAAATAAAACATTATCAAAATATTTTTCTTTTAAAATAACCTTGGATACTTTTAAATGTTTCTTTAAAATAATTTTAAATATTTCTTGGGGAAATTTAATTTATAAAGGAAAAAACAAATTAAATCATTAAACATTTTCAAAATACTTTTCTTTAAATATAACACTATATGATTATAAATGAATATTTTACACATTTAGTGGTTATGATGGTAACAAATAGCATTCATACTGTATGGGTGAAAACAAGGATTGATTTTATATTTTAAATAGAATCCAAATGGGTCTTGTTTAAAAAAAAACATGAATATTACATTTAAAAAAAGTAAAATATGGGTATAAATATATTAAAAAATCATTTTTATAATATTATAAGATTTTTTAATATATTTTTGGTAATCTTGGATTTGGAAGAAAAAGGGTTTTTGATCGAAGGGATAAATAAATTTATATTTCTTTAAAATCACCATTTTAGAATACTGAGTAAAAAAGGGGGGAAATTAAATTAAGACACATTTTATATATAAATAACCTAAGTAGAATAACATTAATGTGTTTCTTAATATACATATCATAATATTTTTTCATTAAAATCATAAATATAAACAATCAGGATAAACAATGAAATTGTAACATCAAACCCTTAAAACTTTGGTAACTTTTTGAAATCTAAAACCCATTAAATAATAACATGGAAAAAACATTAAATATCATGAAAATAAATAAATTTATTAAATAAAATTTTAAAGTGGTAGTGTACACACCTCATAAAAGAAGATAGCTGTATAGCATAACATATGTCTCAAAGAATGAAGGTTGAGATAAAAAATATCTTATCCCTTTAGAAAACATTGAACCACAAACACCATGAAGAGAGATCATAAAATATATATGTAAATCCAAATAATTTTATGGATAATATTCATAAAATAAAATCTTTATAAATATATAAACCACATGAAATAAACATGTAGTGAATATGGCTTGTGTCTCACAGAAAATAAAAGTGAGAAAAAAATTAATTACCTTAAGTCTCAAATTCCTTCATGAACATTTTAAAATATTTTATAATATATATAATTTTATTATAAACATTTTAGAAAATAGTACTTATATATATATCATACCATATATTACTTACTTATGACCTTTTATTACCCGTTTATTAATAATTTCTTATTAAAATCATTCATATGGTAATAATTGATTTATTTTTCATGCATGATTCGATTTGTTACTTTTGAATACCTTAATTTTATCAGTGTTAGATCATATAAATAAATTTAATTATGATATAAATATCATATATATTAATTATATATGTATTTATATTAATCCATAAAATTTAGAGATAGAAAATTAAATACACCCTTAATGGAGACAGTAGGCTATATGTATACATGAACGTTGTTCCCATTTTATTGATGGATTTAAAATAATAAAGTTAAATAATATATTAAAATGAAATAATTATTTTTATGTCATATATATCCCATTTGTTTATTTTAACTTATCCTTATTAACTTTCAAGTAAGTCATACATGAAGAATGAATCACATCGCTTCACAAAGCTGTAATCCGGCGTTGACATGAAAGACATTGTCATTTCCACCACCAAATGGAATTAAATAAATTATATGGGATATAAAAATTATATTAGTATAATTATATTAAAAATATCATATATATTCATTTATTATCTCATTATTACAATACCAGTAAAAAATAAATGAAAAAACACATCACAAATGTCTGCGAGGTGGTAGTCTGTTGTACACACGGGCAAAGTTATTGTTTTCCAACTATTTGGGAGGTAATAAGGTACATGTGATATTATAATTATAGAGGTATAATAATATCATACATATATTATATAAATACTAAATCCAACATCATATCCATTTGTTATAGTTGTTGATTGAAAATGATTAACATCGATTCAAGAGGTGTTAGTCCTCTGTACAAATGATTTATGCTTTCAGTTCCCATTTTATAGAGGTGGTGATGGATATAGGTTATTAAATTAACATAATAACAAATAATTATATTATAAATATATTTGTTATTATATTATCATTTTTTAATAATAATTGAATGTGGCGTGACAAGAAATAAAATAAAAATCACAAGTTTATTGATTTGACCTCTTCTTAGATAACCACTTTAGATCTATATCTAGAGACTTATTATGAGGTATTAGTAAAAAAAATAAGGAATATATAAAGTTTATAGAGAAATATGAATAAATTTGGGAGAATTTTGGACAAACCAAATCATTTTGGATGTTTGAAGAGGGGAGGCAAGTGGGAGGACTTTTAGAAGTTGTGGAGAGAACACACATGGAAATTTTGAAAGGAATAAAGTGTAACCAAATTTTTCAGATCATAAAATTCTCTAAAATTGGGAATAAATAAATATTATAGGTTATATGTTTAAAATATATCCATTCCATTGGTGTTGAAAAGTTTATGTTATTTTACCCCTTAGCCATTTAGTTTGTCCTGCAATAAATACGTTTTAAAATTAATCGCAGTAATTTGTTTTTACTCATTTTACTATTCATTATGGTAAAAAATTAATTTAAAACTATTATAAAATGAAAATTATTTTTATTTCAAATATATTATCCAATTTTAAAATTTCAATTCACAGAAGTGGTAGAATTTAATTTAAAATAGAGACCCTAAATGCGATAAAAAAATTATTTTCCCAAGAGGAAATTATTATATTTATAGAAAGTGTTAATATCCCAATTCAATAAGTAATTTATTCCAATGATCTAAATTAGATTAATAAATAGTTAATTTAACTAATTTTATTTTTAAAACCATATTAAAATAATTTTTGATATTTTAAATATATTAAATGGAAGAAACAATTCTTAACAAAACTAGTATTGTAACTATTCACTGAAAAATTTATTTTTTCAGTAAATTCTCAAAAAATTAATCCAAGATAAGTTTAAAATGCTTATATAAAAAATTAAGTTCATTTTTTAAATTAATTTCCTAAAATTTTAAAAAATAATATAAGTTTAAAATAAGTTTGAAAAAGATGAAAAACCACCTTCAAGAAGAAATACAGGTTTACGTGTAAAATTGGATTTATTATTGTATCATTCCTAGAAACAGATAAGATGAATTTTAAAAATTTTGTTGAATATATAATATATAAATTTCATTAAAATAGTCCACTAAAATTTATTTATTTACCATATTGAGATAAAACATATTTTTTAACATAAAAATACTTTTTTTAGAAGAGGTTTTTGTTTATTTTCAAATGGTTTATTTTAAATTCATTTATAATTATATGGGTCAAAAAATAATTTATTTTAAATAAAAGTGTAAATCATATATTTTCATATTTTATTTAATTATATTCATACCCATCATTCCAAAATATTGGAAATAACTATCATGTTAAATAATAATATTTTAATAGTATGTTGGGTTTCATTAAAACATGGTAATGTTTATAATTAAATATATCATATAAACTAAATTTATATGAAAAACATATTTAATAAAATATTAGGGTGTTATAATAGAATCACGGGAACACTACCTTCAGTACGTACTCATCTTAAACATGGAAATGGTGATAACCCTTCCCAAGTTCCAATTTTGAGAACAATTTCACCCCCAACCATTGGATGAAGAATTAATTAATTATCAGAAATGGACATCATTCTTGATAGTAACCTCATTCAGGTGAAATTAATAAATTCACAACCACAATGTACCATCAACCCCTTTGGTGAACAAAACGGGGCTACCAAGATAATACACTAGGTCTAACAAATCCATTAATGTGTAGATCATCCAACTTTACCTTCATCTTTTGAAGCTCTATGGGGGATATCTAACATGATGACATAGATATCTGGGACATTCTTGGGTTTAGGTATTTTTAGAAGTTGATCTCTAGATGGGAAGGTAATCCTGAAATGTCCCTGAAAATATTTCCTCATACTCCACCACTTTAAGAAACCAAAATTTAATATAATCTTTAACATCAAGGGTGATACTAGCCAACTAAGTAGAAATATGTTATATCCTCCTACATTTGATCTCATCATACTCATCCTGATCTTCCTTCTTAAAAAATTACCTTCCGAATTGGGAACACTACAACTTTCATTGAAAAAATGAAAATTGGGTATATTTAGTAGAATACCAATCCATACCATGAAAACTATCATATGTCTTCAATGATGATATAGATATATTCTATGAAAATATGTCTCATCCAAGAGTTATATCACATAGATGGATGAAATGTGACATTTCCAAATCGTTCCAAGTAGGAGTCTCTAAATGAAATGTTTAAGGTAAATGTTCCAATATAAAGTACACTTCTTAAAAGAGAGATGATACAAAGAAATATTTTTATGTTACCAAATCTATTAAAACTAAAACTAAATAATTGAATACATAATTCATACCTCAAATCACACCCAAAGCCTCTAGAAAACCATGGTTCACTCTGACACCTTAGAGAATCCAAAATAGAATCAAACATAATAATCAATTTAATTAATCTAGAAAAAATTTATACCATTCAATTTGGGAATCTCAAACTCACCAATAAAACATTCAAACATGTCACAAGTGAATGAACTTTTGTGGAAGAAGTTTCCATCCTATTAGCATATTCTAAGTCACTTAAAACATCACCAGTGTAGAGACCCACCAATTCTATGCATTTTCCAGAATAATAATTACTTTTAGGACCACCATATAACTAGGAGGGGTCACACACCTGAAAAAAACTAGAGAAATCACCCCTAGACAATCCTCAGGTAACGGCATATGAATATTGATCAGGAACTTGGGTGGTCTCTTCCAATTAAACTCAAGAAGAATAATCAACACACACATGTTGTCATCATGAAATTCTCAATTGTTTTTATTCCTAAGATGAGGGATAACATTAGATATAAAAACAAAGTGTTGGTCTACACACTATTTAATGTGTGGAAGTATCACTTACTACCCACCCAGAGAAAAACTCTTCTTGAACAATCCCTTAAACTAAGGACTTATAATTAATCCCATCATCATCATAATCTTGATGAAGAAAAATAACTAACTTTCTATAAGGTGGAAATTTGTGTCTTAAAAATATATACCATTTTCAAAGATAATATATGAGGGGATGACTCAAGAAGGACATAAAAACACAACCCATTCCTATATTATGCATGAAACATTGTTTTAACTACAACGATTTCCTATATGTGTGAAGTCGATAAGTAGTTTATCAATGTCTTGGTGCATGGATACATCATTCACTACACCATATCTAGCTCACCTAGACTAATAGAAAAACATGATACACATGAAAATATTTCCCTAGTTCTAAAACCAAATCCTTATATCTAGACAATATACAAAATTATGCCCAATTATGACCCTTTACGATACTACTCTATCACAACCCAACCCATCGTGGCCTTCTTGTCTAGTAGTATGTTGAGTTTGACACCCCAATCCCACCTACCATAGGCTAGGTAATTCTTACTACCGCATAGTAGGAATAACTCTAACATGAGATGCCTTAGCCTAATGTACACCCAGACACACACAACTTTATACACAATTATATTGAAAAAAATAAACAAATGATACTATAAATTATTGAATAAAATATATTCCCCCAAAAGTGTATGAACAAAGAGTGTTCCAAAATAAAATTTTCCAAATACAAGCCCACCAATACTAAAAACGAGTCAAAACATCTATAAAAGTAGGCACTATAATAAAACAAAGAATTATGGATTCTTCCACGGACCGTCTAGCCTAACTAATCTCTAACTGATCCATGTCCACCTAGAACCACATTTAAATTCTTGTAGTCTATATTATGAATGACACACTCGAGTATATCCCACACATGGTCCAGTATAAACATATTTAGTATGACCCCAAAAAATTCACCAAACACAAAGAATCAAATGGAGTCATCTCTAAATCACTAAAAATGGAGATAAACCATATATTCATGAAAGAAGACACTAAGTAAAAAATAGAGATGAATCTCAAAATATATATCTAGATAGTAAATATTAGTCTTCTTTTAGTTCCAAAGGTCCAATCTCTAATTCTAAGAACCATGCACAACCTCACAAGAAACAAAATAGAGGAACCAATCCAACCTACCATGCTCCACAACATAGGGAGAACTACTCTAGTGAAGGAACCACTCCCTGCCAGAACCTAGTGATGGGGAAGTATCACTCTATAGATAGAGGACCTACACCATCTTTAGCATGGGGGAGAAACTAATATACATTTAAAAAGTATATGACGGACCCATTCCTTGGTGTGTCATGGGAGTACACACTTTGACATCACTCTAACGATCAAACCCAATCACCATCATTATATAAGCTCTCCTAAAAGAAGTGTGCCTATTATTTTACATCAATTCGTTTTTCTATTATTTTAAAAAAATTATCCATAATGAATATGTGGAATTATATATTGAATGAGGTACTCACATTCCCAACACTAAGTCTTGAAGAATGAGATACACAATGCAGGAGATTCTGGGGAACAAAATGATGTGTTCTACTATAGTACATAACGTGTCTCAAAAATTCTTGTACTTATCTTTCACTATTATATCACATAACATGTTACTCAAGAAACTTATCATTTTTTATGATACAAGGTGTGAAGTTAATTTTCTTGCACTCAAGCATGTTCTATCTTCCAATTATAGTTCATTTTATAATGTAAATAGTGTGTGCCAGAAGACACGTGACATGTGGTGTCCCAAGTATTCTAGTCATGTACTCCATGTACACTCTAATTTGGAAACCTCAAGGTTACAAGACATGTGGGTTCCCCATATAGTGTGTTATATTTTACTCTCTATGTAAATCCTATCCACCATATGAAGGGACCCACATAGAGTGTTCTCTTTAAATTACACACCATGTGTTGAATAATTTTAGTGAAACTATATACTTCATTCATATCCCCTCCCTTTAACTCCCACTCATGCTATAAATCTCACATACAAGGTCTGAATTTGGGTTTCCAAAACCCGCATCATCACCGATAGATATATTTTGGCCACCCTTTGATCTAAAAACAACCATCATCGACATCCCTAAGATTCCAACATGATATGGATTGTGGAACCACAATCACCCATGAAATAATTATATATTTTTCACCACCATCACGCCTATGTACATATCTAATCACAATATTAAACCTACATCAATTCTAAATTTCACCAATGAGTGATCTCACAATGATTAGTTTCTAGGTTATATTTGAATCATCATCCAAACAAAATACTGATGATGATACTTGACGAACGAAGGGAGAAATGAATGAAAGAAAAAATGATATTCAATTGAAGGTTGTGTTCATTTTTAAATCATCTATAGAATATGAAGAACATTGAATATAATCAAAATTGTTGAAACCAAATATTAAATCAAATTAAAATTCTAGGAAAAATAAGCACTCATCAGGATAATCAATGAAGAATGGCCATAAATTAAATTTAGATTAACCAATTCATTTTTGTCTCAAAAACAATTAATTGAAAATTCAACCAATATAAAAAATGTCATACCGTTGGTTTCGATCGATCAGTGGAGAAGATCATACCATCAATGATTTTATTGGTGTGACCTTCTATATTCATTTTTGGATCCTCAATTCTCTACGTTCATTTAGCATTGATTCTCCCTATGGAATTACTCCCAATGATCGATCTCTCAATCCTCTTAGTATCATATGTTTATATATCTAAACCAAGATATTTTCCATAATTAGGTTTATATAGGCATGATTCTAGGTTAAATAATTTATTATATAATCA
Source organism: Viscum album (assembly GCA_963277665.1). Lineage (NCBI taxonomy): Eukaryota > Viridiplantae > Streptophyta > Magnoliopsida > Santalales > Viscaceae > Viscum > Viscum album. The sequence continues at coordinate 492,635,544 of OY728159.1, read as the reverse complement.
ATATATAAATTAATTAAATTCATTTATTTTATCTAATGTTCCACTAGTGATTAAACTATACCGAAACACCTAACATCGAAAAGGCTTATACCCCTCCAAGTGTAAAACCCATGTTATATATTTAATATATTTCTCATTTTTCTCATCTGATAATTTGATAAAGTGTAATTTCATTATTTCTAAAAAATTATGCAGGTGTGATATATTATATAAAATATTTTTAATATATCAATACCATAGCTCCACGGGCCCCATAACACCATGAAAACAACACACCTTACACTAAAAATGTTATTTGAAATATTAAAAAAGTGTCAAATTTATATTTTATAGTCACTAATAATTAACAACCAACTAGCCGTTTTAGGGTTATTAAACCTAGTTTCATCTATTTCAGTGCCTTCAAACAATTTTTTATCCATATTGGAATGTCATTGATAGGAAGCAACATACAGTGTTTTTTGGATATTTCCAACCTTTAGGATCATCCCCAGGGTTTTAACTAATTTTATCAATTCCTAATCCCCAAATAACTAAAACCTACTTTAATACTTACTATGGAACCCATATTGTCACACCTAGGTCTGTTTATAAATGTGAATTCATTAACGATAGGATCTAATACAAAATTAGGCTTCCCTAGAACCACTTACATACATATTACATAATTTTAGATTAATAATAAATAAATATAAAAATAATATAGTCCTAAGTGTCATAATATTTTATATTCTTTGGATATTGGATACATATTAACTTAATTATAAATAATATTCCACATTTCCCATAAATTTTCTTCTCTAATGGTACTATTCAATACTTATTTTACTCAATACGTCTCTTTATAACCTAGGGAAAAATGAAACCTTATAAAGGGAGATGTTAAATGATTTTTAAGGGTAAACATGGGAGATAATAATATAATAACATAATTTATAACATGATAAGCATATGTTCATGGGGACATGAACAAAAAATTATGAAAATAATATTAACAAATTCATAGATAACAAATCACGATTCATTGAATAAATATTTTCTATAACAAATGAAATGAGTCATAAGAGTAAAAAAATCATCGTTAATCATACATGGAACATGATAGAATATCATAAGCATAAGAATACAGTTGATGCCAAAATCCAGATAATGGCCACATCATGTGGGTAAAAGATCACCGAATGAATCCGAGATTTAAAAAAAAGGAGATCACGGGGCACGGGAGGCAGGCACATGCAAGATTCAGAAGGTGCGTGAAAGAGGAGTTCCGGTGCACAAGATATTGCGCACCGGCCTTCCCTCCCGCACCCAAACCAGCTCCCTCTGCACCGGGCCACTCCGACCCCATTTCTGCGCCCAAGGCGACGTCGAATTGGGGTTTGTGCATTGGACTTACCTTCCGCAGCCAAACCTCCGCCCTCCGAGACCGCCTGCTCCGACCCTGTTTCTGTGCCCAAGAAGTCCCCGAATGGGGGTTTACGCGCCCGACCCCATTTCTGAGCCCAAGGCAACGTAAAACATCCATTTGCTCCCCTGACCCTATTTTCATGCCCAAGGCGACATCCAACATTCGTTTGCACACCCGACCCCATTTCTGTGGCCAAGTCAATGTTGAACGGGGTTTGCATGTCGTGCTCTTGCACACCATTTCGATGGATCCAGCTATAAAATGAACCATATCCCCGCTCTTCAAGGAAGGTGACCAAAAATAACATGACACTCTACTACACGAAAACCCCATCTCACGAAACCACGCGAAAAAAACCCATGGCCTTCAGGTATTGGTTCTTGCACGATAGGATCCCTAAGGGCGCCTTCAGACAGGCCCTCATATCCTTGTAAATTTCGTTTTCCCTATGTTGTTTGGGCGCAATGGGTCCCCTCTTGTGCGCAAATTCCCACTCCATCAGGTGCTCTTTCACGCAGTCTATCCAATTTGCGTGTAAAATGCCCATCTTTCACGCAACCATTCCGTCATGCACACAACTAATCCCACTTGCGTGCAGCCCTACCATCTTGTGCACCAGCAGTACCACTTTCATGCAACACATATACCTTGTGCACCACTGGTCCCACTTGCATGCAACACATCCGTCTTGTACGCCACCCATACGTCTTCGGTGAAACCTCTTCATCTTGTGCGCAAACCTTCCCTCTTGCATGCAGACTTCCTATTTTCCCTTGGACCATTCTCTGACATGCGCTCCATGTGCTGCCCTAACCTAGAGGATCCATGTTTGATCTTCTATTGTGTGTGACACACCTGCATCACACATTCTTTTCTTATGCAGGCCCTCAGGTTTTCACAGAGCAATTTCAAAGTCCCTTGGATGATACTTCCTATTGCATTACTTTGACTCATTCTCCTTTGCATAGGCACACTAATGACTATGGATTCTTCACATAGCCACGCTAATGTGGACCCCCAATGGTTCTCTCCATAACACCCCAACCACGGTGTTGCCTGTCCCTTCTCTTCCCCAAGGTGTAGAGGGTGCCTGTTATGTATGTCCTAGGGGTGCGAAGTAAACCCACCTTGTCCGAGTTTCCCAACGTTAAACTGCCAAGCACCATTGTCTTCAGCACATAACATTAAACTGTGACCTCGCCCCGTGTCGTGCATACGGGCTGCCCCATCTCATACATTATCTGCACACACTGGTCTCCATGGGAGTGAGATCATTACCCACATGGAATGATATCTTCCTTATTGGAGCAGCGTCTGTCCGCAGGGAAAGGGAAACCAACATAGTGTAATCCCCATGCTTTCTTTGCAGGAGGCACCACCCCTGCTACTCCTCTCTTCTTGGGTGCTAAATCCCTCTCCCACTGGGCTTTGTCACCACCCAAGACTCCATCCTGGAGTAAGTCCCAATCTCCATCTCCTTGGGCTGCTAACCACGTGTAAGCCCCTATTTCCTCTTTAGGCTGCTAAATACGTGTAAGCCCCACTTCATTTCCCACAGACACACCATTCGCGAAGTGATCATCAGGTCTTTTCTATCTCTTGTTTCTCACAATGAGCATGAGTCACATAGGCTTAGATCAAGAATAAATGATTAAATCCACTATGGGTAGCCTAGATTGTAAGCCCCACACCCATAAACTATGAGTTCTTTGATCCTTTCAATGTAGGGTACCTAGGAAGCCTCTTTGAGGTTCAAGAACACTATCCATTGGTTCTGACCATACTCACGTCTGTTCACCAACCCCTTCTGAACTACGTAGTCTTTAATCCTTTCCAAGGTAGGGTACGTAGGAATCCTCTATGAGGTTCAAGCCCACCATCTATCTGGGTCCCAGGTCCTCATTCACATCAGTTCAACCCCCGTCATGCATGATGTTAAAATGTGAACCTCAATTAGTGGTAAGCCATTATATCCCCTGATCAACGGTAAGCCATTGTTTTCCCTAGTCAGAAATTTGTCGTTGCACCCACCTGAACTATGAGGTCTTTGATCCTTGCCAAGGCAAGGTACATATGACACATCCCTAAGGCTCGATCCCAAGAACTATTGGACCCCATGTCCTCATCCACTTCGGTTTACCGACCCCCATCCTACAAGAACTATGTGGGTTTGATCCTTGTCTCCTAGATAAGGTATGTAGGAATCCTCCCTAAGGTTTGACCCCATCCAATGGTAAGCTGTTGTGACGCCATTCAGCGATAATCCACTGCCAACTCCATCCAGCGGTAATCCATTGTGACCCCATTCCGTGGTAAACCATCACGACCATGTCCTGCCTTAAGCCGTCAACATCCCCATCCAGTGGTAAGCCATTGGAATCCCCAATCAGTGATAATCAGTCATCATACGAGCTATGAGGACTTTGATTCCCTACCACAGGGATACGTAGGAAGCCTCTTTGAGACTCAAGCCCAAATTCATCGTCATCCTCTTGGAGGTTCAATATCATTCTACACCCACTTCATTCAATACTCTATCATCCATCCTGATTCTTACGCAGGCCGCCACATCCCCGTGGGATCATGCCATCTCATTCCCCACTCCCCTTAACACCAATCAGTAAGACAACCACACATTGGCTCCAACATCAGTGTTCCCTCCAGAGGTTGAACCCATATGATCCTCTCTAATCAGTGTTTTGGTAAGTTTGATCCATCTCCTCTAGACGTTAAACTCATATTATACCCTATGTTAAACAAGGGAAGATGTGGAAAACCTCAGATACATGCCCATGGAATATGATCCCCTATGTTCGACGTGGGATACCTCGGGCTTCCGCGCCCTCGAGGAGCACTGTAATAAGGGGAAGAAACCCAGACACACCATTGTTCCAACATCCAGACATGCTAGTTATGTCCAACATGAGTACTCCCCTGGCCAAAGGTTTCTGCCCGAACTGTACCCTTTGGAATGTCCCAAAAAAAGTAGTGTAATTAATTGGTGTCCATGAAGATATGGCACTAGGAAGAGTTTCACGAACAACATCTTAAATCTATAAGGGAGACCCGGACTAGGTGACGAGTTCCGAGGAGGAATCCACGGAAGGAATAATCGACATCCCATCATCCCGTTTCAATCAAGGATCAAACATCCCTGAATAAGGAACGGATGCCGCCCACCTTTGGAAAGAAGGAATGCAGGGCAACAACTATGCGTCCTCCACAGATAGATGCGCGCCCCTCGACAAAAGCTTCAGAAATCAAAATGGTGTACCTAAAATGAAGATATTATCCTCAATATGGAGATTAGTAGAATTTGAGACATCAATGGATTAGTGTGTCACCAGATCCAGATATCCGACACCGGGTCCCACTAAGAAAACAGCGGGCATGGTGGGAAACTCACCAGAAGTTGAGGTAGTAGAACGTTGGACATCCCGGTCTGTGATGTTGTCAGTGTGGATCCATCTTACCAGCCATGGAAGATGAGATGGCACTAGGACACTGGTCATTGATTTTCTTTTTCTTTCATTACTGATGAGTTAATACCCATACATTTAGAAACCAAGATGCTGCACCCAGAACTCGGTCACCGCCTGCACATCGACACAGGGGCAGGGGCAGTGATAATGCAGTAGTCCCACGTGGCTCTTCCTCTTCCACAACAGCCTCTACACCCATGAACATGGGGAACCCATGCCCCATCTCTCTGTTTGAGGTCATCCAACGAAGGGTGATCAGTGACCTCGTACGCCGGTATGAGGAGGAGGGAATTATCCCAACTCGGGATTTGGCCTACCTGGATTTAGAGGTGTCTGCGCCTCATCGTCAACACCACCCCTGAGGGCCATTCAGGGAGCCACTGCTCCCCACCCCCAACATATAACCATTTCGAGAGCCCGTCCCCGGAATGCTTCGACGACTCCCTACCCTACGCTGATGAGGTAGGGGATGTCCGGGCCAACCCAGTTAGAGTCTATTTTCAGGGGCTCCCAGCGAGGGATCCCACCTAGATGTGTTAAGAACGCCACCTGGTCTTATTGGACGGGGAGTAGGTAAGCCATGAACCTGGACAACTAGCTCTGATTTATCTAACCCGATGCCAGCGTTGGGCGCAAGCTGAAGATAATGTCTGCCAAGGGGTGTCAATGTCAGCGGCTACTGTGGCCCGAGCCACCACTGACGCATACCACCCACTCAATGTGTATGTTGAATAGGGACATTCATATGCCCGACCTAGATTGAGGCCCCAATCGCCCCATGGGCAGGCTGGGTCGACTGTCTTGGTCGTCAACATAGGCAGTGGCTGTCGCGGACTAACCTGTGGATATGACACCCGAGGAAGAGGTTCTCCTCATACCACTACCATGGAGAACACATATCTTCCCCATTCCAACTTTGGTATGGAGGTCTTCCCCATGCCACATTTATTCGAAATAATGGTCCTCCCCACAACAGTGATGTTTAGCACAGAAGTCTCTTTTGTGCCCACTACACCGGATATGGAGTCATTCCTCCCACCATAGACCGTTGGTATGAGGATGTTGCACATCTGGTCACTATTCAACGTGGGGATCCTCCCCGTGTCCTCAGAGAAGTGGGCGAAGGTCCTCCTCTCCTCAGCAATCAGAGGAGTGAGGGCCGACTTCGCCTCACCAGTTCCCAACACGAAGGTCCTACTCGTGTTCAGATTGACCAGTACGAGGCCCCTCCTCATACTGATGTCATCAAAGGGAACAAGCATGGGGGTCCCTCCCATGATCCTACGATATTGAGTGGAGGTCCTACCCACTCTACTACTTCCTTAAAAGGTCCTCCCCATATCCCTTTTGATATCTACCCTAATTCTCCTCACACCCCTGCTTTTTCGGGTGGAATTACTCCCTGCCCCCACACCATTATGGCCTATGGACTTCCTCGTGTCAGAAATCTGCCCTATCCAAAAGAGCCATCCAGGGGCAGGAAGGAGGGTTATTTCCGCCATAAGAAGGATTCAGGGAATGTCCAGATAGAGATCAAACCATTCCACTTCTCAGACTCCAAAGCAGAATACGACTAAATGCGGGAACCCTCCCCTCACCCATCCAAGTCATGGGCTGGGGCAGAAACGAGGAACATCAGCCTAGTACTCCCAGAATGCGAGGTCCATTGGATTCCGGCCTCCCTCTATAGGTATATTCAAGAGGATGAAAATTTGGAAACCCCGCAGGTTACGGTCGTACAATCACCACCATCATCACCAGAAGCACTCTCTACCTTGACTAGAGATCACAGAGAGCTGTTCTGGGGACCAATGTCGGTCAACACCAGCGTGCCCTATCTCTAGTAGCCCTATCCCCTATTCCAAGAACTATGACCATCATCCCATATTATCATGACGTAGCGGCTAGGTCGCTACACTATTCAGAGGATAACACAAGATTCAGAGGCCAGTCAGCCCATTTTCCATATTCCCCACCAGCCAACCTACCATCCCGACGGTCTGTCTCACTACCAATCCCAGTTCGTCATCCACCTCCGGTTGAAGAGTGGGGTAATGAAGGGCTAGAACCTGAATACAAGCTATGGAAATTATGGAATATCCTCACAGCAGACCACTTCCTCGAGATGTTCTGGCCCGTGGCAGCGCCGAATTTCCGCGCGCCGGAATCTCTCACACCAGAAGAAGTTCAGTGTTTCTGCCAACCCCTCTGGGCGATGGACTTCCACCTTTTTCATCAGTGACTGGTTTATCCAAGGATCCAAGAACATTTTAAAGACATTGGAGAGAAATTTTGTCTAGTTGATTTCGCCGCACACCCTATGGCCTAGTGCCCCGAGTCACCAGGCCACCGTAGGGCCCTCCAGCAACAATGACTTCAGGGTTTCAAGGTACTTCACAAGATTATCAAGGAGGATTCTCCCCATGTAAAAATCCATGGTTGGGGAAAATATGATGCCCTCCTCTTCAAGGAGGATCTTGAGACTTCTCTGATAAGTCCCAATGCTTGGAAGAAGCCCTGTAACAAGCCAGCCAGGCACGTCCATTGACCCCTATAATTCATGTAAGGAGGACTACCGGAGCCGAGCCCACCATAGTGGCTGAAATAGAGGCCCACATAAAGCTAGAATTATTACCAGTAGAGCCACCTTTTAAACCTCATAGAGTCCCACCACCATAGGCGTAGCCTACAGCCCAACGACGTCCGCCTCAGAATCGGCAAGTGCCCCCACACAACGTGTAGCCACCACCCAAGTGAGAAAATCAGGCCTTGCCTCCTTGACAGGATCCTCCAGCCCCTCATCAGGGATAGGATCCAAGGACCCCTTTTCCAGCTAGAAGAAACCGTACTTAATCATTCAATGAGAATCAGGTTCCTAGATATTTCCGAAGTTCCTTGGAGTAGGGGATTGTGCGTTTGCCTGAGTGCAGAAGGCCAGAAGAGTCGAACCTCACTGATCGCCCCAAATAATGACCCTAACACTGGATCCTGGGGAACAATCTCAAGTAGTGCTATGTGTTCAAATACTATCTTCAAGACCAAGTTGATAACAACATAGTCAAGTGGGGCCCATCCCCAACACAAGTGGCATGCATCGTTGAAAGGCCATACATATGCAAAAACAATGAGGGTGAGTGGAATCAGGTTTCTAACCATGGGTCCCATAATTATGATGACTCGATGGATCATAAAAGGGCTTCCCATGCTCATGGTATCATCCATGCATGCCTAAATAGTCCAGAGACTTCAGGAGCTGCAGCCACCACTTCTGCATTGTCATCTCAGTCGGCCTCCTCCTAGAAGAGCAAACACTGGCAGTGCAAGGGAAAGCAACACGCCCTACCAATGACATCGTCGTCCTATACTCTCAGCTAATTCATGCCCCTGGAGATGAGTATTGTTCCTTAGATCCACCATGAAGTGTAAGACTCTTCGTGTGATAGTCAAGGATACGGTTCAGTTAACACTGTAGAGTTGGTAAACCCCTACATTACTCACGACGACGGGGAGCGCCAGGAGGATCTCCCCAAAGTCCCCAACCGACGCCAAAGTCATAGAAGTCGTGACCATATAGTTCATCAAGGAACATCAATTGGAACTTCTAGCATGTTCTTGCACTCCACTGAGACTAGACAAGAGACTTAGTGCAGAGCTCAGAACACACAACCTCCTCATTCGGTGGCATCAGGCCCACCCCCGCTGCCATTTGTGCTACTGGATTAGGCAGAGTCACCTTGACCATACCGCGACCAGCCACGCCCTGCTATAGGCCAGTCTCAGTCGCCCAAACCTCATATGGTAGCCACTCTGCGGGCTTCGACTAGTGTGCAATGGGATATGCCCAGCACCAGTCAGCCGCCAACCCAACCGATAGGGACCACCCTACCACCTATCATAGAGCGACCTCCTGCCAGCATAAGTTCATGCCTAGTGTGGAAGTATGATGTTCTCAAGAACATTTTTGGCAACCCATGAAGGATTTCCATCCTCAAGGCCCTTCACCTATCAGAAGATATGCGTGAGGCCCTCGCTAAGGCTTTAAGAATCTCCCTCCAGTTTGAGTTAGAGGTAGCAGTTGTAGAGGCCTTTCATGCGGATGCAATAATGAATGTGGAATGCTAGTTCATTATCTAATTCTCTAGAGATGATAAAGGTTCTACCATACAAGGGCACATTATCCCACTGTACATCACCGACCAATTTAATTGCATGGAGGTTCAGCGTTGTCTTGTTGACACCGGCTTTGGGATTAACCTTAACCGGACATAGACACTACAGAATCTGGGGTTATCCAAAGACGACTTGACTCTCTCCAAGTAGAAAATCCAGGGATATGATAGGATAGAGAAGACCCTAGTCAGCAAGATCCATTTGAAGACCAAGTTTGGTGTCTTAGTTTCCAGTACCGAGTTTATGATTGTCTATCAAGACACTGAATAAAATGCATTGAAGGTAGATCATGGATCCACATGCACGCAACAGTTCCCTCATCGTATCACCAGTGCCTCAAGTACTCCTTCAATGTTCGAGTGGGAGTCCTTCAAGGTGACGCGTCTCCTTTTTTCTTCTTATGAAGCCCACTACCTAGATTTCAACTATTACAAGAGTAAGGACATGAAGATTCAGGCCAATGAGTTCGAGCATGTCGTGGTTGCAACCGACCCCTGGGCAGGTCTGGATGACTCCTACGTCTTCTCAATCCATCAATTGGAGGCCACGACCCGCAATATGGGCCAATGTTTTGTTGTCTTTGGCACATGGGGGGAAATGTTCTCCGGTCCAAGAGAAATCGGGAGATCACTTTGTATTCTAATAAGAATCAAGCCTCGGTGATCCCTATTCCCCCTACTCACATAAGGTATCAAGATGTTCGTCCCATGGCAACAGAGATACGTTATACTTGCCTGTTTCATTGGACTGGAATCAACCCGCTCAGGTTAATGAACCACTATTGCTTTGTTGTCATCAAGAATGGCCCCTTGGGCTGAATACCAGATGGGATCTGGTCGACAATCTTCATTGCTATGGTTTTGGCAGTACCAGAATCTCCCGATGCGGTGACCACTACTGCGCAGTCTAGTACCATCCTCCTGTCGGAATCTGCTGACCCAAAAGAATCTCCTCCTGCCGGGGATCCGTCCTCTACAAGTGAAGAAGAGGATTTGGAGGATGCTCCCCTGACTTTGAAAAGGGCGTTTTCGCTATGGTCGATGAACTGGTACCGGTGAACCTCGGTAGTGAGGTAGACCCAAGACCCATGTTGATCAATGCCTCCATGTCCCTCGAGGATCAGCAGTTGTATGTAGACTTCCTGAAACAACATCGTGATGTATTCTCCTGTAGCTATGATGAGATGCCAGGACTATATCTTTAGGTAGCCACCCACCACCTCGGTCTCCCTACAAATCATTGCAGGTTCAAACAGCCTCCTAGGAAGATTCACCATTCTCACGGTGCCATGGTGGAGCTGTAAGTTGATAAGCTCATCAGAGCCAATTTTTTTAAGGAGGTCCAGTACCACAAATGGCTAGCCAAAATTGTTCCAGTCAGAAAGAAGAACAGACAGATCAAATTCTACATCAACGTCTAGGATCTCAACCATCACAATCCGAAGGATGACTTTCCCCTTCCTATGACAGAGTTGCTGATTGATGCAACAACTGAAATCCAAGCCCTCTCCTTCATGGATGGGTACTCCGGGTAGAACCAAATTCGAATGGCCTCTGATGACGAGGAGTCCACAGCCTTCAGGGCACCACAAAGGTATGTTTTATTACCAGGTCATGCCCTTCGGCTTAAATAATGCAGGTGCCACCTATCAACGGGCCATGCATCGCATATTTCAGCCAATCCTCAGGACATTTGTGGAATACTATGTGGATGATCCGATGTTCAAATATTTTTAGTGTCAGGACCATCTCAAGGACCTTGAGAAAGTCTTTGGCTTCCTCCGTTCCTTCCACCTGAAGATGAACCCATTGAAATGTGCCTTTGAGGTCACCTCTGGGAAGTTCCTCAACTTTTTTGTCAGATACCGGGGTATAAAGATTGACCCTAAGAAGATCAAGGCCATTAGCTTGATGTCTCCCCAGAGCAACATTTGGGAGCTTCGAGGTTTTCAGGTCCACTTAGCCTACATACGCCGATTCATTGCGAATCTGGCCAGAATGTGTAAGCCCTTTTCTCATCTCATGAATAAAGGCACCACTTACGAATGGGACAAAGAGTTCTAGGACACATTCAAGGAAATCAAGCGATATTTTCTCTAGCCTCCGGTCTTGATTCCACCTATCCCCGAAAAAGCAGTAGTCCTTTATGGGACTTCCCTAGAACGATATCTGGGCACACTTATCGCCTAGAATAATAATGAGGGGATGGAGAACAACCTTTACTACCTCAAATGCATGCTCCTCAAAATAGAATCTAGATACTCCCCCATCGAGAAGAGATGACTGGCGCTGGTATTCACATTATTGAAATTGTGACATAACTTCCAGCACCACGAAGTAAAACTGGTGTCTTGGGTAGACCCACTGAAGTACATTCTAAACCAACCCATGTTGACAGTCCGTCTCGCTTGGTGGGTAGTGATTCCTCAACAGTTCAATGGTAGGTTTTCCCTCAGAATGATATTAATGGGAAAGCATTGGAAGACTTCCTTGTTTCCCATCCGGCTCCTACTGACCAGTCCTTGGATCTCGATTTTCCTGATGAGGAAATCCTATCATTAGATCATGCCATCCTGTGTTGGAAGATGCATTTTGATGGTGCTTCTCGGAGTCCCACCGGCAGGAGGCTCAATGACCCCAGGCTCAATAGGCTAGGCTTGGGTATCGTCTTTATTACCTCATCACAATACATTATGTTGTACTCATTCCTATTGTCATAAGGCTGCACCAACAATGAGGAAGAGTATCAGGCTCTTATCACTGGCCTTTAACTAGCCCTCGAGATTGATGTGCCCCATTTTCATGTGAAAGAGGATTATGAACTAGTAATCAAGCAGATTAACAGTGACAACATCGTCAGAAATCCGGATCTCATACCATTGTTGGAGTGCACTCTCCATCTAACGGGCCAACTCTCATCTCAGCTAGAAGTTACTCATATCCCTCGATCTCGTAACGGTCGTGATAACGCCCTAGATAGCCTGGCTGAATAACTTACAGAACCTGAGTAGGATGATCTGATTATCCATGTGGCACATCAGAGAGTCATTGCTCTTGTCACCCCAGGTGATGACGACGACCTGAAGGTGAGCCATCTTACCACCGGAGATTCCACATCAGGACCCCCAGGTCCCTCAAATGTAGTGGTTGAAGTGAATCCCAACTAAAGATCCCTTTTTTTTGAGTATCACCAAATTGGTTACCTCTTTGCTGATTGGGCCGAGCGTGATCTAATTCAACACCGTGCACTGCGGTTTACCCTCCAGAGTGGTCATAGTCTTGAGAGAATCCTTTAAAAATGAGGGTTTGATGGCATTCTTCTCCGTTGCATCTAAGGAGTCAAGATTTCTCAGGTCATGCAGGAGGTTCACGCCAGTTCCTATGGGGATCATTAAACCGAGATAAAGCTATCTCACCAGATCTAGAGAATGGGGTAATTCCCCCCCCCATGATCCATGATTTCATCGAGTTCACCAAGAGATGTCATGTGTGCCAAGTTCATGACAACTTTGTGCATCTACCACTAGAGCCTCTACACACAACCAAGTAATATATCCACCAGTGACAACTTGCCAATGTCGGTTCATCCTGACTGCTACGGAGTCAATTTCCAATTGGCTAGAGGCAATTCCACTCAAAGAGGTCACAACTCATTCTATCGTAGACTTCGTGAGCTCCAATATCACTTACCGATTTTGAGTCCCTCATGCTGTCCCACCGATAACAACACCAAATTCTATTCATATGAGTTAAAGAAGTTGTGCTCCAAGTACATCCTACACTCTAACCATACCTCCCACTATCATGCATAAGAAACTGGGAAGATCGAGGCATTCAACAAGACCCTCTATAACATTTTGTAGAAAACGGTTGGTCAGAACAAGAAGAGTTGGCCGAACAAGCTCCCCAATGCCCTCTGGGATTATCGGATGATGACCCCCATATTCAATGGTATATGGAATATAATTCATCCAAACTATCAATATTCAGTTGACTTTGTTATGCATAGTGGTATATGACCCGCAGGCACAAGATAAGGTAGCTGAAATTCGTCTGGATGAATTGGAAGCATTTGATGAGAATATGCTTCGTGCCCTGCACAAACAGGAAAGACACCCGAACAAGATGGCCATAGCCTACAACAAAAGGTCCTCCTATGCTCTTTACTTAAAGGTGATATGGTATTGTCTCTCAGGACACCAATGACACCTCACAGTAAACAACCCTTGTCAAAGCACAAATGGTAAGGACCTTTCATTGGTCACAAGGTTTACCCTAATGGTGCGTACTAACTGTTGACCATGGATGGTGAGCGTATACATCCTCCCACCAATGCCATGTTTCTCAAGAAATATTTTTCCCGAGCCAACTAGTCCTGCTTGACCCTAAACTTCCAGGTCCGACATGGCCCTAAACTACCTAGTCCAACATGACATTAAATTGTAAAACGTCTCACATGATGTTAAACTGTATGGCATCCTGCATGATGTTAAACTGCACCATTAAAACTACATGTGTCTTGATTACCATATACATGGGATATGTATTAATTCTCAAACATTTTTTCTTGATCCCAGCCCCCAAACATTCTTCTTTGACTGTCCCCCATGGGGGTAGACCTCTTGAAGGATCCTTACACGGTTTAGTGAAGGATTCTTTGGACCCCAATCGTGTCGGGATTACAAAGGTCGCACCATGTTCCCCCTCCACATTCTTATATCCTCCCACATCCTCACTGCACAACATTAAACTTCATGGCCTTTAAGAACTATGTGTGGCTTGATTCCCATCCTTGTGGGATACATAGGAACACCTGAACATTTCATCCATTATCCCATCCACAAACTCTAGAATCTCGCCTCGGGTCAATACATGTGGTGTGGTGCAGATTATGTTCTCATTCATGTCGGTCTATTTGTCCATGCCACACATATCCCCTTGAAATATTTCTTCCTTCATTTATCATTCGTTCTGCGAGCACATGCCTTTCCATGCTCGGCACAACCCATCATTTGGGTTTCCATCACCCCCTACATCCAAAAGGACCCCCAACTAGTATGGATGCTCGGCCTAAGGGATAGCCTAACATTACATGACAATATTTTTGAGGGTTTCAAACAAAAAATTGATACGAGTCCCATGTTATGAATATGGTCAATGGTTGATTCTCAATTGTTTGCCTCAAATTATGGTCACACAGGGGTGGATACTGTGTTGCGAACCTGGCCAAAAATTGTCCTCTATCATCGTTTCTTCTTTGTGGTATTCCATAAGTAAATTATTCTCCCTCTCTATCCCGTGCATATGATACTAAACTAGGCATATAGGGTATGATCTCTATGACCCTAAACTAAGATCATCTTCATCCTCACTACAATACATTAAACTAAAAATTTTCTGGGACTTTCCGTCCAAGGTCCAGCCTCAAGCCCCTCGGCCTTTTTGGGACACTGGCCCAAGTTCCCACTTAGGGCTGTATGGTGTGGTGCAGGATTATGTCCTCATTCTTATCGGGTTACTCTTCGCTCCATACACCTCACTTTTTGGGGTATCTTATCCATTTTTATCCTTACTACATGATGGTAAATTGTACCTTACCCTCTTCCAGAACTACATGTGGCTTGATTCCCATCCCCATGGGATACGTAGGAACGTCTGGACATTTCGTCAGTTGGCCCAACCGTATCTCTTAGAAATCTCCCTTTCATCTTGTCCCCTTGGCCTACACTTTCCCAGGGAAAGGGGTATATGGTATGGAATTATGTCCTCATTCACGTCGGGCTTGTAACAACCACGCCATGTGCCTCTTTCTCTTGAGAGTTCTCTATCCCCTTGTTATATACTCATCTCTTAAAATCGGCTACTCTCAAGTTGAGCCCCTCAACCCTCTTCGGTGATTCACCAATGTGCCCAAGAGTATTATGGTTCAGCGTCTAGTTTGTTGGATTTTACCTGGACATTCTTTCACCCATTTTTCAAGCTTCGTGTTCCCCTTAATTTGGGATTCCATAATCTTTCACACCTGAAGGGACCCCAAATGGCATGGATACTAGGACTAAGGGCTATCCTACCATTATGAGCCAACGTCCTTGAGTGTTTTAGACAAAAAATCGATCCAATTACCACGTTTTGAATACGGTCAGCGGTTGACGCTCATTTGTTGTTCCCATTTCATGCCACATGATATGGATGTTGTGTTTTGAAAACAGTCAACAGTTATCCCCCATCATCATTCTAGCCCCTTCAAGCCTTGAATGTTGGTTACGTGATTCACATTATTCCCCCCATCATTTCCAAATAGAATTTCGACACTCCTAGCACTATCCCTCAGTGTGCATTTGCACGTTAGGAGGAAGAAAGACGCAGTAAAGGTGTCATTCGGGGATCCACACCAATTTACCTTTGGTATGCATTCCAGGTATTGCAAAAAACCTCTTCCACCTTTGTTTCCCACATTGAGTTTGACTCACGTGGGCTTAGGGATCAGGTTAAGGTATGCACTGAGTTGGAAGGATTTCACTCCTCTAGGATCCATGCTCAAATACATAAACTAAGATCTCTTTTAGAACTACATAAAACTTAATTCACATTCCCATGGGTTACATAGGAACACCCAGACTGTTGTCTTCGATTCTAGCTCAATTGGGAGCTAGTTTATCCTGCCCCTTTTCCTCTAACCTATCCCAGCCCCTCGACCCAAGGTTTCCTCCTCAGAATTGCACATGATATGGTGTGGACCTTGTCCTCATTCAGGTTGGGTATGCTTTATCATGCCATGTGCATCCCCTCTGGAACCTCATCTCTCTTGTATACGTCTGAGCCATATGACTTTAAACTATGAGGCTTAGTCCAACAAGACATTAAACTATTGCATCTATCCTGAACGATATGAAAAATGCATGGTTGGTCCCATCACATGACCCTAAACTATGACATTATCATCCTGGCCGCATGATGAAAAACGACACTGCATTGTGATGTCCTCACCCGAGGGGATGTCATGTTTGGTATCGGTTAGACACCATACCATTTTTCAATTCCTGTATATGTCTTGATTCATGTGGAGATACCTCGACCTCCCATCCAAGGTCCATCGCTTCACAAAAAAAAACCATTCATCCTAAAGGAAAAATAAGATATATCAAATACTACTTCTTTTGTTATAGGGGCCAGACCTGCACAATCTTATTATCCCCAACACCGCTATCTTACCATGACATATTCTCAGAACTACGTGTAGCTTGATCCCAATCCTCTTGGGGTACATTGGAATGTTCGTGATCCTTGTCTCGGGCTTAAGATAACTTTCATTTTCAGTCCCTCGACCTAAAACCTACCCCAAGAAGCACATAGTGATTCGGACCAGGTCCTCATTCACGTCGAGTCTTGTAATTACATCATCGTGTTACTCTCATTTCCTACCGTCCGTGGTCCGAGCTCTATAACCATAAACTAAGACCATTCCTTGTCCTTTCCAAAAGATGTTAAACTGCATGATATCTTCCATACCTACTTATGGCTTGATTCCCATCCACATGGGATATGTTGGAACGCCCAAACATTTTTTTGTCTCCGGGCCCAGCCCTAGGAATCTAAAAAACTTGTCCTTTCTTTTTCGCCCCCCTGGACCAAACTCATTTGGGAACATGTGGTGTGATGATTATATCTTAGGTTCTCATTCATGTTGGATTTATCAATAGCCACACCATGTGCTTCCCATATATTTTCACAGTGCGGTCTGAGCTCTATGACCATAAACTAAGACCATTCCACATCCTTGCTGTAAGACATTAAATTTTATGACATCTTCCAGAACTACATATGACTTGATTCCCATCCTCATGGGATACCTAGGAATTCCCAATTTTTTCTTCTCTTGGCCCAGCCGCAGGAATCTAAAAATCTTGTCCTTTCTTTTTCTACCCCTAGCCCAAACTCATTTGGGAACATGTGGTGTGATGAGTACCTCTTAGGTTATCATTCACATCAGGTTTCTAATTAGCCACACCATGTGCTTCCCATATCTTTTCATAGTGTGGTTTGAGTTCTAGGACCCGAAACTAATATTTCTCTCTGGGAACTGCGAGTAACGTTTGACTATTTTTCTGCCCTGCGCATAGTCTGTTAAATCAAGCCCCCTTAATAGACCACCATAGGACGTTAAGTTGAAAGTGTGCAACCCCATGAACCTTGTACTTGGTAAGGGACTTGAATCCCTATATCTGATATGTATTATAGTTGTATCCAGATGCATTTTGACAAAGATCCTGAAGTATGGAATTTTTACTGGGACATTCCACTCGTTTCATGCCCAAGATTCGTGAGCCCATTATTTCGAACCTCAGGTGCCTGAATCTTGGTTGGCACTCCTACATTCAAGTGAAGTAATAGTGATAACATATCTTTTTTATCACATCGGGTACGACCCACACGATCTTAGGAATGAATTTATATTTATTTAAATATTGTGGTTTTAAAATATTAAACCAAACGAACATGTAAACAAATATATCCATACATGAAGTTCAGAACAAGAGGTAGTAAGGAGAAGTGTGTTTATAAGTTCAACAAAAACAGGGACCTTAGGGATCAACATCTTAGATAAATCTCCCTAGAGATACTACCTTTTGTCTTATGGCCTCCCGGATTGCCCCCTACTCCCTGAGATCCTTCTCTTCATCAGGGGCCGCAGGGCACAATTTACTAACCCTAGCCCGTGATTGCGCCTGTCCAGTTTGAAGTGTAGTCATTTGGTGACCCGCTTCCACTAGATGCTCTTGGGTGCCTGCTAGCTGGGCCCTCAATTGCTCCACAAGCTCAGAGTAGTTTACAATGAATAACTTCTTATCCTTTATATATTCTTCAAGGAATTGGACTTCATGTTATGCCTTCAAGAATTATTGGGTACTCCTTGACTCTTCCTAACCCCAGGAAATGTCAGAGCATTGGCTGCTCTCACGCAGCTTCTCGGCCATGTAGTTGCGAACTTTTGAATGAAGGAATTGAGCATCCACCCCTCCATCATAGAGAAAGTGCAGTTAGTTATGAAGTGATCCCATCCATTTTATCCATTCCATCTGAGGCTAACTGAGAAAGTGCTTGATACACTTCCACCCTTTGTGCCACATAATGAGACTCTCATCGGCCATCTCTGAATTGGAATCATCTATCACCTCAGGATCCGTAGGCCAACAGTTGGGGAAAGAAATGAGGACTTTAGCAGTAGGGTCTTCTTCAGGAACCTCCACCTCGTTAGTGAATTTGCTCTTTTCAGGCAGGAATTCCACCCTGGCGGCATTACCAACCCTCATTGCGATGTCGAGATCACCGAGTACTAGGGTAGGGTCATCTGGAATGGCTACTTCTACAAAGGCCGATGCGGTTGCTTCCCATCCTGCTCCTGCAGAGGTCCCAGACTTGACGGTTCGTCATGCCTCCAATTGTGTGATCACTGCATCAGGAATCGGTATCATGATTAGTTAATTCTCTAGTAAAGAGGGAAAACCAATGATAATGGACTTATAAGATCCAAGTGTAGCGGTTTCAAATCCCTGTGTCATGGCGGGGGCCCCCACCACGGGAGAGCCTTCGACGATTATCAACTTGATTACTGGTGTAGGATCCTATTGGACAATGGGGATGGTAGGGGGCTCTCCATCTAGCTCATCATTTCCTAGTCCAGCTGAAATCAGTTCCCCATTATGCCCAGTAACGAGGGCTGGCTCCCGAGGTCACTCCCTGGTCTCCATAGGCGTACCCGTGCCCCATGTGGGAGAGTCTTCCTAGGGACCCTCGCCCAAGTGTTCCTGAGTAGGAAATGGTTTGGTTGATGGATCGAGACTATGAAAAGATGAAGTATTGAATAAGGTTTAAACCATACCTCAAGATGCTCTACTAGTTCCTCATTAGAGCCAACAATTTTACCACTCTCTCGAGAACTACGCTGGTGAGTGGGAGCTTCTGAAGGCCCCTTTCCACCAAGACCCTCGACTTGGTCCTCTTCTTCCAGTTCATCATCATCATCATCATCATCATCTTCTTCTTCTTCCTATTATTCTTCTTCTTATTCATCATCTTCTTCTTCTTCCTCCTCCTCTACACCTTCATCCTCATATGGTAGCCTCTCTAGGTCCCACTCATGTCCAAGAATTACTTTCACCAGGAGATGTGGTTCTTCATATCGCCCCTGCTGGCATGCGTACATGTCCATGGATGTTAGGTATGCATGCCATCGATGAAATCTTACTTTATCAAATATCCGGATGCACATTATGTATGGTAGATCGAGCCTGGTATGCATCAACCTCCGCCATAACTCTTCAGTGGACATGGATTGTCGCAGAGTTCTCCAAGCATACCATAGAGAAGGGAAGATAGCATCGGCGGATGGTGTCATGAGGTACCTGAGTTGCTTTCATGGGAGGTCCCTAGTTGGACCTCGAGCCCCTGCATGAGACCACCCTTCCCCGGAGGGAAGAGGGATGTTTTTGGTCTGCCTTTCACCTACCGATGATGTACTGGCCTACGTTGCGCTAGCCCCCAACCCGTTCTTTGCCTCACTTCCCCCATGGAACCTCGCCTACCTTATTGATCTTTGGGTTTTTCACTAGTTTCCTTGATTTTCCGAGTGTGTTTTCAAATAATCACCTCGGGGTACGTTCTTGTCTTTTGTTCAGCATACTCTGTAGATAGTCTGACACTAACATCGGTGGGGGGAAGAGTAATGATTTAACCCAAGCCTGCTATCATGAACATAACCCACATCTAGAGGAGAATGCAGGGATGACACTCATCGTGTACCTCTGTATATACATTCTTGGGCATCCGTTGTATGCACCCAAACTTCCTAGAAAATCTGGTCTTCACATAGGGTTCACATAAGTTTTTCCATCAATTTGGGCCTCCATCACACCGCCCCAAATGCTCTGCAGGTACTCCCTCTACTCCAGTGGACCTCGCCCATCGTCTACCATTTGGGAAACCAGGGTTCAAAATGGGTGGAGGTCGAATCGATTGTGGTTACAGATCTTGATCTTGACTCCATCATTCCTAAGTGTCAATGGACGGATCCCAGCGATGTTCAAGAGGGATGGTCGCATACCGTTACTGGGGGGGGGGGGGGGTTGGGAATTCATACCCACCACAATGGGCTGCGACCCAACCATGGAGGATCTGGAATGACCTGCATATCCTCCTAGGCATACTTCCCCTTAAAATGTTCCCTTGGATACTGTATCGCATAACCAACACAAGTACCCCTAGTTTAACCTTTTTCATTTCCACGATAATCCTGACCATCACTAGCATCCCCGAGTGGACTCCAATGCTCATGTCCCTCACAGGTAACAACCAGCCGCTCAAGAATGCGGGGAGGAACCAGACATAGCGCACATTCAGTTTTTGACCTTCATTGATTCCAAATCCCCATGATCGATATTATACCGTATCCAAAATCTTCAAATATGATCCTTCCTTTCCCATCTGAGATATGTTCGGGCATTGCTTCCCTAGGCCTAGCATCTTCACGGTCATGTCCTGGGTCAAGAAAAGACTAAACCACCCTGAATAGGGTATGTCCTTTAGGATATATTTTATTTTATGTTCTTATTTAGCCAGCTCTAGTAGGTTCCATGACAGGATTGGGATGCAGGTCCTATCCCCCTAGACATTATCCATCATAAGGAACTCATCATACTGATACCCCTCCAAGGGGATTCCCTGATACAATGGACATCCCACTGAATGATTCCCACCTCCCCATGGTGGAGGTGAAAAGTGTTGGTTTCAGTGGACTAGCGACTAAACAGCTCTGCTACTAAGTCCTTCTGTCGGTAAAAATGGAATTGAGACGTCCAAACGGCCTCAAAAAGCCCAATAGCCCACAGATCCAGCCAGAATTCCTCGCATGTCTGGCGTGCACAGTACGCCCATTCCCATTCATTGGTAAAGTTTCCCCCGGATCGGAAATACCACTCCTTCCAACCCGTAGTCTTGTCAGTAATGCTGCTTCTGAATGTACTTTCATAAATAGAGGGGGATTCCTTTGGAACTGGATCACTTCCCACAATCATCATTGATTAAGGACATAGATGGATGTGTTCTATGTTTCTCAAGTATGGTGGCCATTTTTGGTGATGTGGAATTTTGGAAGACTATCCTCATGCGTCACCCACGACCGCGGTGTGTCTTTCTCGAAACCCGGCATCAACGCCTCTTTTAGAAGATCGAAATTCCCTAGCGGTAGGCAACCACTCTAGACGTAGTTCTTTTGATCTTGTGCAAGAATGCCGAAAATTATTTGGTGTTCAGACATGACCCTCCTCGTGCGAAGAATCTAAGGGGTTGCGATCATTTTGGTTCTTCTTGCTGCAGCCGAAACTTCCCACTCAGCGTCAGTCTGATGAGCAGCCATTTATAGAACTCCATAGGGGTTGGTGCGAAAGACGGAAGAATCGGCGCGAAAAAGAGACGGCGGTGTGAAATAAGGGAGATTCGGCGCACAAAAGAAATGGCGTGAAAGAAGGTCGATGTTCACGGAAAAATTCTGGATGGCGCGTGAAACCCAGAGTCAATCGCGGAATCTTACGTGCGGAACAATATGTTTTTCACGCATGAGAGAAAGATAGCCTGTCGCACGGAAAAAGTCAATGTAGGTCCAAGGGGGGATCTTGGTCTATTTATAAAGTTCTTACATGGATTTTGCGCCCGCGAAGCACTCTTACGCATGAAAAGTGCGTTTTTGTGCACCACCGAGGAAAGCATTCCTATTTTTCAGTAGACCATCAGAATCCGACCTTGAGGTTCCCTTTAAACTCTGATTTTGAGGGGGGGATTTATTGATGCTGAAATCTAGAGAAGGGTCACATCAGGTGGGTAAAAGAGCACTAAATTAAACCAAGATGCAAAAAAGGAGATCCTGGGGCCCGTGAGGTGGGTGCACACAAGATTCAGATGGTGGGGACAAGAGGAGTTCCAGTGCGGAAGCCGTTGCGCGCCAGACTTCCCTTCCGCGCAAAAACCACTGCCGTCTGCGCTGGGCCACTCTTGACCTATTTCCGCGCCCAAGGAGATGTCGAACGGGGGTTTTCACCCCAGCCTTCCCTTCCACGCCCAAACCGCCACCCTCCACGACTGTTTGTACGGGCCTTGTTTCCGCTCCCAAGGCGTCATCGAACTGGGTTTGCACATCTGACCCCGTTTCCATGCCGAAGGCGACGTCGAACGAGATTTGCATGTCGTGCTATTGCACGCTATTCTGAGGGCTCCAACAATTAAACGAACTCTATATTTACTCTTCGGGGATGGCGACTGAAGACAAAGTGACGCTCTGCTGCACGAAAACCCTGTCTTTCGCGACCGCGTGAAAAAAGCCTAATTCCTTCAGGTATTGGTTCTTGCATGATAGGTTCTCCAGGGGCGCCTTCGGATGGGCCCTACGATCCGTGTAAATTTAGTTTTTTCCTTAAGTTGTTTGCGTGTAGGGGGTCACATCTTGTGTGCAATTCCCCACTCTGTCAGGAACTCTTGCACTCAGTCCATCCAAATTTACCTCAAACCGTACATCTTACGTGCAAACCTTCCGTCTTGTGCGACACCAATCCCACTTGTGTGAAACCCTTCCGTCTTTCATGCCACATGTCCCACTTGTGTGCAACATGTCTGTATTGCGCACCCCCAGTCCCACTTTCATGCAACATGTCCGTCTTGCATGCCACCTGTACCTTTTGCATGCAATCTCTTCATCTTGCGTGCAAACCTTCCCTCTTGCGCGCATGCTTTCTATTTTTCCCCGAACCATTCTCTGACACGCGCTCTATGTGCTACCCTCAACTTGAGGCACCATGTTTGAGCCTCTCTTATGTGAGACACACCTGTGTCACACTCTCTTTTCTCATGCGGCCCCTCAGGTTTCATGGCTCAATTTCAATGTCCTATGGACGATACTTCCCATTAAGTTGCTTCGCCTCATGCTCATTTTCATAGGCACGCTAATGACTATCACTTCTTCACATATCCCCGTTAATGTGGACCCCCAATGGTTCACTCCATAACACCCCCGACCATGGTGTTTCCTGTCCAATCTCTTCACCAAGGTGTAGAGGGTTCCAGTTATGTAAGTCCTGGGGGTGTGGAGTAAACCCACCTCATCCGAGCTATCAGACGTTAAACTGCCAAGCACCATCGTCCTCAGCACATGACATTAAACTGTTACATTGCCTTGTGCCATGCACGTGGGGTTCCCCATATCAAAAATTCTCTATGCCCACTAGTCTCCACAAGAATGAGATGATTCCTCACATGGAATGATATCCTCTTTGTCAGAGCGGCGTCCTTCCGTGGGGAAAGGGAAACCACCCTAGTGTAAGACCCTCGCTTTCCTTATATGAGGAATCACCCCTGCTACTCCTCTCTTCTTGGGTGCCAAATCCCTCTCCCGCTGGGATTTGTCACCACCCTTGCATCCATCCTAGAGTAAGTCCCAATCTCCATCTCCTTTGGCTACTAACCATGTGTAATCCCTTGTTTAATCATTGGGCTGCTAACTACGTGTAATCCCCACTCCATTTCCCACAGACGCACCTTTCATGACGTGATCGTTAGGTCTTTGCTGTCTCTTGTTTCTCACACTGATCATGACTCACATGGGCTTAGATCAAGCATCAAACATGACATCCTTTACAGGTAGCCTAGAGTGTAAGCCCCACACCCATTAACTACAAGGTCTTTGGTACTTTCCAAGGAAGGGTAAGTAGGAAGCCTCCATGAGGTTCAAACCCACCATCCATTGGTCACGAACATCCTCACGTCAGTTCACCAACCCCTTTTAAACTACATGGTCTTTGATCTTTTCTAAGGCAGGGTACGTAGGAAGCCTCCGTGAGGTTCAATCCCACCATCTATCTGGACCCCAGGTCCTCATTCACATCGGTTTACCCCCGTCCTACATGACGATAAACTGTGAACCTCAATTAGCAGTAAGCCATTATCTCCCACGATCAACGGTAAGTCGTTGCTTCCCCAAGTCAGTGGTAAGCCTTTTCACCCACCTGAACTATGAGGTCTTTGATCCTTGCCAAGGCATGGTATGCAGGACACCTCCCTGAGGCTTGAGCCCAACAACCATTGGACCCTAGGTCCCCTCCAATTTGTATTACCGACCCCCATCCCATAGGAACTATGTGGGTTTGATCCTTGTCTCTTAGATAAGGTACATATGAAGCCTCCTTGACGTTCAACCCCGTCCAGCGGTAACCCGTTGAGACGCCATTCAGTGGTAAGCCGCCGCTAACTCCATCCAGTAGTAAGCCTTTGTGACCCCATTCCATGGTAATCCGCTGTGACCCTATCCCGTAGTAAGCCTTCGACTTCCCCATCTAGTGATAAGCCATTGGAATCCCCAATCGGTGGTAAGCCATCATCAGATGAGATACAAGGACTTTGATTCCCTTCCACAGGGATATGTAGGAAGCCTCTTTGTGGCTCAAGCCCAAATTCATCGTCATCCTCATGGCGGTTCAATATCATTCTCCATCCACTTCATTCAACACTCCATCATCCACCCTAATTCTTACCTGGGCCGCCACATCCCATTGGGATCATTCCATCCCATTCCCCATTCCCCTTAACACCAATCAAGAAGGTAAACACACGTTGCCTCCAACATCAGTGTTCCCTATAGAGGTTAAAGCCATCTGATTTAATCTAATCAGTGTTTCGGTCAGTCTGATCCTTCTCTGCTAGACCTTAAACTCACAACATTCCCTGTACTAAAAATCAAAAGCAGAGGAAAACCATAGATACTTGCCCATGGCATATGATCCCTCACATTTGACGTGGGATTCCTCAGGCTTCCGAGCCCTCTAGGTGCCCTATAATAAGGGGAAGAAACCCAGACGCGCCAATGTTCTAGCATCCAGACACGCCAGTGATTTCCAACATGACTACTCCCCTAAACGAAGGTTACTGCCCTGACCAGAACCATTGGAATGTCCTGGAAGAAGTAGTGTAATTAACTGGTGTCCATGAGGATATGGAACTAGGAATTGTTTCAGAAATAACGTCTTAAATATATAAGGGAGACCTGGACTAGGTGACGAGTTCCGAGGAGGAATCCATGGAAGGAAGAACCGACATCCCATCATCCCATTTTGATCAAGGAGAAAACATCCCTAAATAAGGAACAGATGTCGCCCTCCTTTGGAAACTAGGAATGCGGGGCAACAGCTGCGCACCCTCCATAGACGGATGCACATGCCCTGACAAAAGAGTCAGAGAAAAATAAAAAATAAGTGTGGGATATACACATAAGTATAGAAAATAAATTCCTTATTCAAGGATAATTTATAGGGCTATCATAGTGGAGAGAGTCCCATAATCTGTTTGGTTCACTGCTCACTCCCATAAGCATAGTGGATAGAGAACCATAGTTTTTGGGAACACTCCCCATTTTATTACATATTATCTGATAAAAAATAATTATATACAAAATGAATTTAGTGTTATATAATTTTGGGCATAAGAACATATCTTATAAGAAGAATCAATGGATGTTGACATTGATAAAAAAACACTTTTAATATTCTTGGACAAATCACTTTGATAAAACAAGAATAAATGTCCATTTTCTTTTAAAAATCAATAATAATTAATAAAATTTGGAAACCATTTTAAAACATGGGTTTGAGGCTTATTAAATAAGAATTCTCATAATGGAAAGAGATTTATTTCATATAGAAAATGTAGAAAAGGGATACTATTGTTAAAATGAAACCTGTGGAAAACACTAATTTTTTTTTAAACTTTTGTAATGAATTTTAAATTTTTTTTAAAATGTCCTTAATAATTTTTTATGCTTGGGTAGAGAAATATATTAAATGAATATACTCATAACAATGGAAGATTTTTGACCGAAATGAAGAGATGAGGTAAATTTAACTTATAAGTGTCACATTAAGTAAATTATTTACCTATGTAAATGAAATTGTGGGAGGAGATGTGAAAACCCAATAATTACTAGATTATAATAAATTTTTTTAGATTTTAGAGATATTTTTCACACCATTATTTGTGATAAGGAAATCTATTTATAACAATCTTGATCTGAAAATGATATTAGAAAGAAACCCATACCATTTTCTCACTACTTTCATAAAATATCTTTAAAATCATTTATAATATACATAAAAACAATAATAATTTATTTGAGAACCTTATTAATTTCTATAAAATTTTTTATTCTCAATTATAATCATTACATACACCTGTATTAGTTATGTTTATTTTCAACATCATATGTTTGTATATGTGATTGTTTCGTGCATGTTCTGTAATATTGATATTAAAAACCATAAATTAATAACATGTTACTCCTTCCAAGGATAAAAAATTTAATTAAATCATTGTGTTTCAATTATTTATTCAAAAAAATATTAACTTGACTAAAACTGTGGGCATGGTTCGCAAGAATGGGATACATGATGAACATATTTTAGGTAATTTTCCAATATTAACATAGTACTTTATAATGATCATTTTTATCATCCTTTAAGAACTATATTAATTAAATATATTAATCATTAATATTATATCTATTAATAAAATAGTATTTATAGCAATCAATATTATGTGGTGATGAAAATGAAACACGTCATCTATGGAGGTTGTAGTCTGCACATATGCATGAGTGAAATTTTCATTTTTAATGAATTGAATTAATAATATAATGAATAATTTATCTTTTTAGAATTTTATTTATTCTATAAATATAATATTTATTTATTAAATACATTATTATAACCATCCATTTATGGTGGTATTAAAAAATGATACCCAACATCCCTAGAGGTGGTTGTCCGCACTTAACATGGGCGATAAATTTATTTTTCTAATTAATTTTAAGGTGGTATAAAATGGTTATTACATTTGTATAATGATATTTTATTGTACAAATTATAATTATTTTATAATAAAATTTCTTTATAATGGTTTGATTTTTTATTGACAATGATAAAAAGAAAATATTAGAGAGTGGATAAAACTCACATTGAGAGTTTTAGTCTTCTCCTAAAAGACCTCTTTGAAATGGATTATTTTTTGGATATTTCTTCTAAAAAGGGATCAAAATATTTTTATTGGATTATATGAGAGGTATAATTGTTTGGGGTTCAAGAGAAATTTAATGGATAAAGTGTCATGAAAAGGGTGGAGGTGACCTCTTTTTTTAGGTGAAAAGAGATACTTTTCATTGGAATTGAATGTTAGGAAAGGGGTAAAGATAGAACCACATGGGAGTTAAGTGAGTTAGGTGAGGAAAAGTTAGTGATAAATGTGGGTATGAATTTAAAACCTACCAAATGTCTTTTATAAGTTTTATGTTTTATGTAAATGTAACAAAATTAGAGCCACTTTAGTTACCCTTATTTACCCTTATTAACATTGATTAAATTTTTACCATCATAATTATTTTAAAAAATAATATAATATGACACCTATTACCAAATTTGTAACACAAATAGTTTTTTTAAAAATAATACTATATTTGATAGTGTATGTGATATGTAATGATGAACCCAAACAAACCATAATTATTTTAATAAGATTCATTTAATATATCTAATAAATTATTTGGTATGAATATAACTCACTACATTAGGAAATATATATGTCTAAAAAATGATGAATTCTTATTACATAATCAATAAAATTTTGGTCATGTAATTTTGTCCATAAAGAAATATGAATTCTTCAAAAAATAATTTTTTTATATTTATAAACCATATAATTATTTACTAGAACATTTATAAAATTTATTTTATAAAATTAATTACATTAATTTATATCAACATATCAAAATTAACTTAGGTTGAAAAGTTAGGATTTTTCAGAAAATATAGATTTTTTAGTTACTAGTGAAAAACAACATTTTTATGTAAAATTGTTATTTATTTTGATAAATGAATTAATTTTAAAGAATAGTTATTATTTTAATTTTATTTAAAGGTAACATAAGTATTATTTATATATATTTAATTAAATTTATCATATTTATATAGGTCTTTAATACAATTTTATTTTTTGGAATAAATAACACATTTTTCTGAATTTTTTTAAAATGCATAACATTTATCTACTATAAATAATTAAAATAACCCCTAATAAGAAATTATTTAAGTGATATTTTTAGATCAAATATATATTTTTATTAATTTGTATTCATATAATGAATTTTACTAATTATACAGTTAACGTAAAATCATTTTTTCCTTAAAAATGCATTTTTCTAAAAATTGGGGTTCATCGGATTTACGAGTTTTATATTAAATAAAATTATTCCACCTATTTGTATTTATTTTTAAAAAATTATTTAAATTTTTTAAAACATCATAATTATTATTTGTTAATAATTTTATCTTATTTTTTTACATTATTTATAGTAAATATATAAAATATTAATTACCATGGTAAAATGAAAATATTTTAATTAATGATATAAATAATTTAAAATGGACTAGAAACAATGTGACCCTAATAAAATGAATATTTATTTTCCCTTTTCAATGAAATTATTATTATATATATTCTTTATTATTTTTACATGATAAATTATTAAGTAATCAATTTGATAAATATTATATTTTGATAAGATAAAACACAAATTGTATTTCTATGTAATATGAAATTTCAATTAAGACATTACTTTAGATGAATTAATGTAATTTTTTTAAATAAAGAATATTTTAGTAATATATTATAAATATACAATTTTATTAAATTGAAATGATCATATAGTTTTTACGATGTCAAATGTAATTTTTATAAGGGTTTGAAAAACTGTTATTGTCCAGAAACCCTAGAATTTTAAATAAATGTTGATTATTATTTTTAAAATAAAAAATTAAAATTTTTGGAAATTTTTTTTGATAAAACAAATATTATTTTTGGAATCATAATGTCAAAATTTTCCAATAGTGAATTTTTCATAATTTTTTGACATAGTCGAATTTTTGAGAAGAAATTAAATACTATATAAATATAATTTGTGTATTAGGACATAATAATGACCAAAAATTGATGTAAAAAAATACTATAAATGGGATATAAACCAAATTTTTGTTTTTTACTATAAAATAAGGTGATTTTATGTTTATTTTATTTATTTTATAATGCTATTATTAATCCTACAAAACATGTAATATATTTTAAGGTTTTAAAATCCATTCACTAAGAGTACGACTCACCTACACGTAAGAAAGAGAATAATTTTACTATTTTTGGACATTATATTTATAAAATAATTAAAAACACTCCCATTTGGTGGAAAGCATGGTTAAAAACCATGGGATGGTTTGTGGATTTGGTTATTTTATTATATAGAGTTCAAAACATAAATAATAAAGACACCCCCTTTATTCCTACATAAAACCACACAATCCCCCATTTATCTTCACTAACAATCCTTAGAGAACCTACATTATATTAATTACATTATCTATAGGCCTCCCATGGTTCCCCCAAGCTCCCAAGAATCTCTTTCCAATCATTTCATGTTACACACTAAAGTGAGGGATCCTCACATTCCTCTCCTTCATTCAATTTAGGAACCTTATTTGTAATTTGTCTTTTTAATTGCAGTTTTTTATGATGTAATTTATTTATAATAATTGCATACTATCCAATGGATGTTTTTTGAATGATGGATCATTTATTCTATCTCATTTTAACATTCAACTAAGTCGTTACTATGTTGAAATCTACTAAGGTATTTATATCTTCTCATTTCCATTCAAGAACTCCTTTTATGTTATGTCAATTAAATTTAAGTTTCTTTTAACGTTATATTTTCTTCTATATTACCCTTAATTTAACTTTATTTTAGAAATTATGATATCCCAGTTTTCACTCTCATTAATCTTCCCACGATCCTTTATGAACACAAGTTATCAGGTCGAAATTTCATAAGGGATCTTTTCCTTTCTCTTATTTATTGATGTATCTTCTTTACATTATGTATTTTATATTCATTTCATTATGATGGGATATGTTATCACATATCCCCATTAATTTCTAATTTAGGTCCAAATTATGGGAGACCCCTTTCACTCTCATCAATCCCTTTTATTAATTTTTATGTAACACCACTATGAAGCTGATATTTAACAATGATTTTACATGCCAAAACAATTGTGTAGTGAATACCATAGACATATTTGAATAAAAGGTATTCACCTTTATAAACATATATTTATTTATTGGGGAATTACATGTATGTATTCCACATTTCTTTATTGTGGAATAAATTATGAAAATGAATGAATCCATTTTTTGTGATCTATGTGGTACACTTAATTCAATAACCCGCACATTCTCATCCATTTAAGAATACAATGAATTATTACTTGGCCTTAAGAGACATCCTCAAGACACACAAAGTTGGAATTAAATTCTGATGGGTTTCAATGAATGTGTGGGGAAGATTTACCCTTTATGAAATTAACCACTTATCATAAAAACTAGAACCAAACAACCACTATATATTGCATGATAAAAACAGGACAACTCAACCACTTCCTTTATATCAAAACCACACCAAAGTGTTCTATAACAGATGATAAATTAGCTATCAAAGTAAATAGTTAAATGATAACTAAAGACTTCAATATGACCACTAGACTCCATTATCCATAATCTCTATGCTCTAACATCACCAAATAGTCTACATTGCATGATGTGGTACCAAATTCGTGTGATAATTTACCTTTTCCCATGTCCCAAAAGATAGAATCCAAAAAATACCCAATGTGCCAAGGAAGGGGAGAGTATAAAACACAATAGGATTTACCCAATGATTTCCCTACTCGAACCACAGTGATATAAAGGTTATCCACATATATATATATATATATATATATTATTTTATATAATTTTTTTTGAAAAATATTTTATATAGAAATATAAACTAAATCCATAGTAAATAGTTATGCAAGGAATTCACATAAACAATCATTTAAATCAATTAAAAATATACATTGTGTAACCATTACTCATAACCACAGAAATTACCATGCATGAAACCTAAAATATGGGGAAATACCAAACCCTTATCCATCCCAAAAAATGACGGGGGAGACTTCTTACCCTTATCCGACCCAAATTCCCATGAATGTTTGATGGGGGATAACCATAACCCTTGTATATCCTAGAAATTATGGGGTATAATCCTGACCCTTTCTGTCTAAAATTCCATATGAACACACACAAATAGTGTGCCATTACACCTTTTTAACTGAGCACAAGGTCATATTTCAATAATGCCTCACTCATGAAATATGAGCATGCACAACCATTTCAATAAAACTGTTCTTTTATTAAAAACAATTAAACAGACCAATTATAATTTCCAATTTCATTTTAATAAAATCATCCCTTTTTATTGTAAAAACATAAACCAAACCCATTTACCAAAATTCTACAAAAATATCATTTTAAAATCTTCATTTTAAAAATAATAATCAAACACTTTATTCAAAAGAACCAATTATCCATATTTTCCACAATTCCCCAAAACTATCACTAAATAAAGTTTCCAACAATTCAAAACATATAATAAAAAGTAAATTTAACAAAAAGAAATAAATTTAAAATATTGAAAATATATTTTACTAATAGTATTCATGAGTGAAGCCCATTACCCTAATTGTTTTGGCGAAAACTGAAAACGGACGAACAACGCTCAAGAAACCGAGTCAATTCTCTACAAAACCGGCTTAGATCTCTTTTCATATCAACAAAAAGACAAAATATAAACATATTTGGGAACCAATAACTTTTTTATACCCATAATGGGCATATATTTGAGAATTAAATAAGAGAGGAGAATTATATCTAAGTAGAACTAAGGAAACGTGACAAGAACAATGAAGAACAATGACATACCTCAAGAAGATAGCTTTGAATCACAAAGGGAAGCCTTTAGATTTCCTCTAAATCGATGATAGAACCTTCTATGGAATTAGGGGAAGAAAAATACTAAGTTAGATCCATTTTAGGGAAAAAATGAGTAGATTAAAGGTATGGATGACCTAGATCTACTTTTTAAGGATGTGGGTTTTAACTCGCACACGGTTTAGTCACACGGTTAGAAAAATCATGTTCTAATCATAAACTAGCTACTGCCTCAAGAATAGAATCACATGAACTCCTCACATGGTCTCCTTAACCATTATCCAACCATTCCTAAGCTACTACCTCAATCCTACTACTACACATACTTTCTCATAGGATTTCTGTATGACATGGACAACCCATGCATTGCTCGTGCACCTTTCCTTTAGATCCCAAAAACTTATTGAAGGTTCGCCAAACTCTCCCAACCTTCACATCTAAAAATTATATAAAATAATAGTATAAAAAATGGATACATACCAGAAACTGGGGGTATTAAATTCTCCCCTCTATTGGAATTTTTGTCCATATAAACTAGAAAACCATCCATGCCGTGAAAGAGTTCCTGCCATTTCCCTTACATTTCCTTATAACTTTCCCAAGTATCTTCTTGAATCTGACCATGTTTCCATAAAAACACATTATACTGATGATTTTTTCTCACAAGACTTATATTTCTTATCTACAGTCTACACTAGGATATATACCAACAAATAATCAGGCACTAGGTCGACGTGATCTTATCCGATCACATGCTCATGATAAGGCTCATAATTTTCAAATGAGAAACCTGGAACACATTATGTACTGAACTAAACCGTGGTGGAAATTACAACCGATATTCACCTCTACAACTCATTCCAGTATCCTTAAAGGGCCAATGTATCAAGGATATAACTTTCATAACATCCAAAAATGATGACGTCCAGGCCTTGGAGAAATCTGCAAGAACACATGATCACTCACCGTGAATGAGAACAGTCATAAACGCAAATCTTCATAAGATTTCTAATGACACTGATCCATTTCCATCAATTTCTGTACCATATGAATCTTCTCCATTGTTTCTTCGACAAGGATCAACCCAAATAACGTATTCTCACATATTTCCACCCAACAATGTGGATAATGACACAAAAACCCATAAAATTCTCCCAATGGATCCATATGTATCAAGGACTGATAGATTTTGTTATAAGAGAACTCCAGTAAGTGTACATGCTCTTCCCATAAGCCACTAAAATATATTACACAAACATGTATCATGGATTCCAATGTCTGTATCGTCCATTCAAACTGGTCATCTATCTGAGGATGATACCCTGTACTCATAGTCAACTGAGTTCTAAGAGATTTCAAAAAACAAGATGTGAATCTTGGATCTCTGTTTGAGACTATTTAAACTAGTATTCCATGTCACTTTATGACTTCTTGGATATAGATTTTCGATAGATCCTCCACCATATGAGCTTCACAAATAGGGATGAAATGAGCCTACTTTGTTAGTCATTCCACTACCACCCATATGGAATCATGTTTCCAAACTGTTCTTTGGAGACCTTTATAAAAATCTATGGCTACCTGCTCCCATTCCCACACTGGGATAGGTAAAGAATACAAAATACCTAATAGTCATTGATGTTCTGCCTTAACTTTCTAACAATTTATGCACTGCGAAACGAACTTATCCACATTCGAGCTCATAAAATCCACCAAAATTTCACTTTCAAGGCCTTATACATCATCTGTACACCCGAATGTACAACCTATCTGTAATGGTGGTGAGAATGAAGAAGTTATTATTGAAATGCCTTATGTAGAACCATCTGATCTATGAACCAAAAAACCAAACTCCCATAAAGATTCCAGCCCTGAGTGGTGTCCCCACCATTGTGTTTTGAACTCACTACTAGGAAATCTACATCAAATGTTTGTGTTTATTTTTCTATATTTACCAAATCAGGAACTACATAGACTAAAAATAAAACTGGAACACCACCATGGTCTTTAAATTCCACATTCATGTTGTCTAGGACTGACATTTACTACCACCCATTTGAAGATTATTTTTGTAGTCAATTAAAATTCAAACATCTAAAGATACTACATCAATATCCTTTTCATCAGATGTAAATCTTGTTGATAGAAAATGTGTTTAATGATCTTAAGGTCCGTAAATAGAGAGAATTTCTCACTAAAGAGAAAATGATTCCAAGTCTTCAAGTCAAGGAAAACTACAGCTAACTCCAAATCAGGTGTTGTGTAATTCTTCTCATGGACTCTCAACTGCCTTGAACTATAAGAAACCACGTGATCTCCTTGCATGATAACACATACCAACCTAAATCCTAAAGCATCATAAAACACCATTCACCTCTATCCTGATTCTGGAAAAATAAAGATAGGTGTTGATGTAAGATAATCTTTTAGCTATTGGAAAGGCTTCTGAAATTACCCAGGTCATTGAAATGGAATGTTATTATTTGTCATATCAATCAAAGGCGATGATTCTCATGATAATTCATTCTCAATGCATTATTAATAACTATCTAGACCATGATAACGTCATATCTCAAATACATTCTTAAGTGGTTGATAAGAGATAAGAGCTTGTACTATTTTAGGATCCACCGAAACACATTTTTCAGAAATTCTGTGTCCACGAAAGCATACCTCTTATATATAAAAATCACACTCTGAGAGTTTGGCATTTAAATGATGTTATCTCATGACTTATAACACTATATCTAAGTGCTACTCATTCTCAACCTTTTTCCTTTAATACACAAATGTAGTATTCAAAAACACTATAACAAAAGAATCCAGATATATCGAAAATATCTGATTCATTAATTCCATAAAGACTGTTGGGGAATTCGTAACATTGAAATTCATGACGACATATTCATAGTTTCTATATCTTCTTTTTATAGATTTATTTGTAATATATTATGAATGACGTTGAAATTAGTGATATCCCTATTGCAAGACAATTTTAGAGAACCACTGGGATCCCCTCAAGTAATCAAACAAATCATCATTGTGAAGTAGTGGATACCAATTCCTTATCCTAACTTGGTTAAGCCTACAATAATTCACACACAGTATTATGGTTCCATATAATTTATTTAAACACAAGATTGGTGCTACCTATGGAGACAGTCTTGGCTGAATGAAAATATTTTTTTCCAACTTTTCTAATTTCACATTCATTTCCCTTAACTCTTTTGTTTCCATCATATAATATTGATGGGAAATAGCACTGGTCCCTGGAATGAGATCAATCATAAACTCTACATCCCTTATTGGTGGTAAACCAAAGATGTTCTTGGGAATGATATATTTAAATTGATCCCATATTACTATAAAATTTCTATATTTTATCTCTTCCATCAATGAACAATTAAATTCCACCAACTGGATGAGATCATTCCCACTATTGGACCCAAAAAGCCTGTTATAACTACATTTTCAAATCCTTCTCCTTTAATGATATTCTCAACACCATACTCAGTCACAAAAGTAAATTTACTTCTATAATAGTTAATGTTCTACTTGAACATTTTAGACCAATCCATACCCATGATTACATCAAAGACATCCATATCCAACACTGAGAAGTCCCAGTTCAACTCAACACCATCAATGGTTATTGAACATGCTCTACACACAAAGGCTAGAAATTCTCTTTCACTGATAGGGGTTTGAAGTTTTAACATTGAGGGAATAATCTCATGTTTTAAACATTGAAAATAATTAGCACGAGAAGAAATGTTTTAATGTGATGAAATAGTATCAAACAACACTTTCATAAGGGTAAGAATTCAAAATAATCATACCTCCCACCAAAGATGGTCCTTCTTGTTCATATACAGTCACATACGCATCTCCATACAACTAGTTCATTACAAAACTCTACTCCTTGGTTCTTTTATGATATTTAAATTAATGAGGAGACATAGTGTTCCTAGAATCACTATTTCTATCCCTATTCTACTGATGAGTCTGATTTTTCTATCCTTGTCCTGCTGAAGAATATGATGTTTGAGATATTTGATAAGTGTCTCGAGCACCTGAACTCGGAGCACTATGATAATAGCCCTGAAGATTCCCTATCTACTTGTAGTTACAACATGATCTAGGTTATGTGGTACACTCTCACTTCATCTGATCAATTGAACCACATTAAAAATAGCATGCTTTTCTCATGGGTCATAGAGGATGGTTCACTGATCCCAACCATTTGATTATGATTCCCACTTCCACCTAGGAAATAGATGTCCCTATCATGCTTTCTCTTAGCATATGAGTTTTCACCATTTCCGATAGGTATCATCAAACTTCCTCCTCCCATAGATATTGAGATATCACGTTTATCCACTATCATTTTTTTCACCATCTATTTACAATCCATAATACAGAGAATCAGAATATTTGATTGAATCTCCAGTCTTAGAATAGATTAAAAGATATGCACCTTCAAGATACAATCATTGAAACTTCTGATGAAAATTGCACCAAATGCATGAATTTATCCACATACTCTGTGATAGAGATATTTTCATGCTTCAGGCTAAAGAAGTATTTCGTTCATCGGATCTTGAACGTATAATGATAGAATTTTATATTAAATAATTCTTCAAAATCCTCCCAACTAAGGCCTTGATCCAGTTTAGCCTACACCAATAGACCCCACAACTGGTGTAAAATATCCTTGAGCATATACATTTCAGCTTAACCTTGAGCTCCACTGGTATGTCGATTAAATCAAAGATACGATTCATCTTATTCTACCACACCTCCACCTTTTTGGGTTTTTAATCTACCCAAAATATGGGTGGATTTTGCTTCATTAA
The DNA here is from genome assembly GCA_963277665.1 of Viscum album. Lineage (NCBI taxonomy): Eukaryota > Viridiplantae > Streptophyta > Magnoliopsida > Santalales > Viscaceae > Viscum > Viscum album. The sequence goes on along the minus strand of OY728159.1, from coordinate 492,598,688 downwards.
TTGGATGGAATGATCCACATGGCTTGGCTCATCCCTCCAGTTCCCGGTGTCCAAAAATTAAAATTATTAGAAGATACTTTGAACTATCCCTTGGTTCAATTATGGCTTAGGATCAACCACATTCTCTATAGTGTCACCCCTTTGGTTTCTACAATGCACATCAGGTTACATTTTCTAAACCAACAACAAAATGCATATTTCTCACTCTCTATAAACTGAAGGATTATTATTTCAAATTCTATCACATCAACTATCACAACATTGGTTTCCAAAATCAACATTTTACACATTCAATCATTTTTGAAAAATCCATTCCTACATTTGAAAATTAATCCATTTTCAAAATGCATTAACCATTATTTTTTCAAAGTGTTTAATTTTAAAACGATATCTACATTTTTCAAAAATTGACACCTTTTCAAATATTAATAAATCATTAAAACAAATGAAATATACAATCCTAGTGTGAATTCATTCCTTTAAAATTCATTTCATGCTCATCTCATTGGATAAAAGCATGACAATTAGATTTCCAAAATACTATATGTGTCCCCAAAATACTTATGTACCCAACTCCTTGGTAACTAGATGTTTAACATACAAAGTTTATCTATGTCTTTTTTATGCTCTAAACTTCAAGTACCAAAAATCATACTCCTTTCTAAGATCAAAACCCAAGGAATAGATAAGAATTAATTTCAACACGATAATCAAGAAACTGAAGACCACTTGTTAATAAAATACTGAACAAGATGATACCATTTGTAATGACACGCCAATTCTCATTGGCTTGAGAATTAAACGAATCATTACATGGAATTAAGTGATATCCCCAAGATGCCAAAGGCTAGAAATAAATGTTCAAGGGTTTCAATATTGGTGGGGGAGATTTAACCTTTAATAAATAAACCAATAACCTAGAAAAACATAACAAAAGAACCACCATATGATGCATGATAAAAACAAGACAACTCAACGACTTCATTTATATCAAAGCCCCACCAAAGTACTAAAATTGATGTCAGAGCATTAACCGATTTAAACAAAAGAAGTAAAACTAAAGAATCCAAGATGACCACAAGAATCCATGCTCCACAATCTCCATGCTCCATCATCACCAAATAGCACACATATCAAAATGTGGTGCTAAATACGTGTGATACTTTACCTTTTCCGGTGTCCTAGAAGACAGAATATACAAAAGCACAAATGTTCCAAGGCAAGGGTGGGTATAGAACTCAATAAGATTCCCCAATGAATTCCCTACTCGTGCCACTAATTTAGCCACATTTTTATAAAATAGTTTATATAAAACAGTTTTTAAAAACCATTTATATCGAAATATAATCAAAATCCATAATAAACAGTTTTTAAAGGAAATAAAATAAAAAATAATTTAAATCATTTAACAATCGATCTTGTGTAAGCATCCCTCATACCCACACAACTGACCATGCATGAAACCAGGAATAGAGGGAATGACATGACCCTTATCCATCCTAAAAATGATGGGGGGGGGGACTTTTTACCCTTATCCTACCTAAATGCACATGAATATTTGACAGAGGATTTCCCTAACCCTTATCTATCCCAAAAATGATGGCGGAGACTCCTGACCCTTATCCGTTCGAAATTCCATATAAACACAAACAACTATTGTTCCATTACACCTTTGGAACTGATCACAAGGTCAGATTTCAACCAAGACTTGGTCATACAATATGAACACACACAACCAATTCAAACCATTTTATTAAAATTGTTCTTTTATCGAAAACCATGAACAATTAAATTAAAATTAACTATTATATTTCAAAAAACTCATCCCTTTATGTTGAAAAAACATTAACGAAATTCATTTTCTAAAATTATAGAAATATACCATTCTAAAATAATGATTTTAAAAATAAGAATCAAACACTATATTTAAAATCACCAATTTTCTAGATTTTCCAAAATTCAACAAAAAAATCGCTAAAGAAGGTTTACAACAATTAAAAAAAGAAATTTCACAAAAAATTAACTTAAATAAATCAATTAAAAAGCATTCCAATCAGTTATAATAATAGGATTCAAAAGTAAAGCCACCTACCTCAATCGTTTTGGTGAAAACTAAAAATAGATTAAGAACGCTCAAGAAACTAGGTCGATTATCCACCAAACCACCATAGATCTGTCCTCCTCTTAAAAAAAGACCAAATGTAAACATATTTGATACAAAAAAATACATATCAACCCAAATGGTTGTATATCATAGAATCTGAGAAGAGAGGTGAAGTATATCTATGTATATCTAAGGATATGTGATAAGAACAGTGAAGAATAATGAAATTACTCAATAATACATCTCCAAATCACCAAGTTAATCCTTTATATTGCCTTAAAATAGATAATAGAAGCTTCTTTCACCGTAGGACAATAAAAATACCGTGTAAGATCCATTTTGGAAAAAATGAGTGGATTAAAGGAAAATCTGACCTTTATCTACTTTTTAAGGAGGTGGTTTTTAACCCGCACATGGTTTAGTTTCATGATTAGACAATCCATGTTCTAACCATGCGTTAATTACTAATGGGAGAATAACCTCATATGGACTCCTTGAATGGTCTCTCTAACTGTGTTCCAACCATGCTGAATCTGCTGCCTCAAACCTTCTACTGTGCAGAGTTTCTCCTAGGATTTCCGCACAGTTTAGACAACTCATTCACAACCCATACACCTTTCATTTTTCATTAAAAACTTATTTAAAGTTCAAAGAACTCTCAAAACCTTCACCCATAAACTTTTTATAGTGATGTAATAAAAACAATAATTAGGTTCTATGACCAAATATATGTTTTAAATTTAGAATAATGTTATTTTATAAATCCTTTATGAATCCTCTAAAATATTTAATATATTTTAAGGTTTTAAAATCCATTCTTTAACAGTTTTACTCACTTCCACATCTTAAAGTGGTTTATTTTATTAACTTCAGACAATGGAATTATAAAAAAATGAAAAACACTCCCATTTTTCAGAATCCATTGGTAAAAACCATGAGATGCATTATGGTTTTGGTTATTTTATTAAATAGAGTCAAAAATCTAAATAATTAAGAAATGACCCTCTTTTCCTATATAAACCCACCATTATCCCATTTATCTTCACTAAAACCCCTTGGAGCATGTCCACACAATTCAATACCCTCTCTAGAGTCCTTAAAAGGTTACCAAAAGCTTTTAAGAACCCATCCCATGCATTTGGAGTCACACACTCAAGCATGAGATCCTCACCCTCCTCTCCTTATTTCAAATTCAAGCACCTTCATTAGAATTTGTCTTCCCAATTGAAATTTTTTTTGAAGTAATTTCCTTATAAAATTCACCTAATATATAATGAATGTTATGTTAATGGGTTATCATTTATTATCTCTCATTTTAACTTTCATCTAAGCCCTTACAGAGCTGAAATTCCATAAAGGCGTTCTCTCTTCTAATTTCCATTCCAGAACACATTTTATATTATGTCTATTTAATTCCATTTTATTTTGTTGGGATATAATATTAAATATTACCCTAATTTGAAATTTAATTTATAAATTATTATATCCCCATTTTCATTCTCATTAATCTTTCCATGATCCCTTATGTACACTCGTTACCATGCCGAAATTTTGTAAGGGATCTTTTAATATCTCTACTTTATTCAAATATATTCTTTTTCTTATTTATTTTATCTTCATTTCCATATGTTGTGATATGTTATTACGTATCCCCCTTACTATCAAATTTATTTCCAAATTATTTGAGTCCCCTTTTTATCTCATGATTTCCTTTTATTAATTTTTAAGTAATGTTGTTATGCTGCCGAAATTTCATCATGATTTTCCATTCCAAAACAACTATTTATTGAATACCATACCAATTTTTCTATAAAAGGAATCAAATTTATGCATATATACTTATTGATTAGGTATTTAAATTTATATATTCAAAATTTATTAATATTGCAATAATTCATGGTTTTGAATGAATCTATGTTTAATGATCTATGTGGAACACTTAATCAGGAGAATGAAATGAATATGATGGGTACACCCAGATAGCGCTACAATGCACTGGGTAATTTTTAGTATCTTGATAATTCACATTGGTATAGGGAGTGAACCTAATTCCTTTATGATAATTTTTCCACCATGATGTATTGGATGGTTTATTCTTGACCTACGTTTGTTATTCAGTGTTATAAATTGTTTCCATATTACCCATGATATGATTATCATGATATATCATGTCAAATTGTTCATGTTTTGGATTATTACTATTTTTATACCCCATTGATATTCCTATAGTCTAACATGTGTCACCTTATTTCATGTTTATTCCCAAAATGGGCATTATAGATCACCCCTTTCTTATGTTTTTCCCGAGGTTATCACATTCATTTTTAAGTGCAAGCATGTTAAAGAAGTTTTCAATAAAGATGATGTTTTTTCCAATTTTAAATTGTTATTTAATGTAACTAATTCCGAAAGAAGCTATACTTCTCATTCCATTAGGTTGTATTAAGGGTTACTTAATTTAATAAATTTAGTATTAATGTGAAATAAATTGTAGGGTTATAATAAAATTTCATTAAGATTATTTTGAATCTTTAATTAATCTAATCCAATTCAATTTTTAAAAATGATAAAATTAACTTTTAAATTAAAAAATATATAAAAAATTGTTTTTTATAGAAAAATTATTTTTTATACATTAAATGTTTTTATTTTTATATCTATCAATTAATAATTAAATTATTGTTAATATATTACTCATATAAAAATTATAATTTATCTAAAAACCATAATATATATTTAGTTTCTTGAGATAAAATTAGGCAGTGTATTAAAAATTAAATTTTAAAATATAAATAAAATTATATTATAGGTTATTTAGCTACACTAATTTAATTTAATCAATGAATTATAATTAAAAACGAAAGTTATTTTTCAATATATGCATATTTCATAATTTTATTACCTATATCTTTTCTCACTAACTCAATAGATATATTATAATAGTTGTATCATGATTATTTTTAGTAGGGTGTTACTTGTGAAAAAACTTTTCAAACACATCAAATTTATTTTCGAGGGTAATATATTATGAAATCATGGGTTGTTACCGAGGGTATTGACCCTATATGTGTAAAGGAAGTGAGGGAAATATACCCAATTATAACCATGCTTATAGTGTGTACTCACCCCAATATCAAAACTAAGATCACACTCCAACCCTGTCATCAGTTATCTGAAGTTGAAGAGAGAGAAACCTACTCTTATTTCCCCAAGTCTCATATATAATGTAAAAGAAAAGGCCACCATAAAATTATATATAAAATAAATCAAAACGGGCTATTCAATTTACCAATTATGATTGTCAATAAAGGAGATATGATAAGACACAAGGTATGAAAGAAGTACACTAGATGTGTTATACGGTGTAGAGTGTGTAAAACACCTAAATAGTATCCTGTATTTGACAGGAACACTACATGGTTTGAAAAAAAGTTATTCAAATCATATAGGATGGAATATACGGTGTGTGAGGCCAAGTGAGGTATCTGGAATGTAACATTTCTAATTGTGTCATGTTCTAAGGATATATTATGTGTAGTCCTAATCCACACAACATATAAGGCCCATCATCCAACCTGATGTTTACTCCTTGTACTTGGTATACTGATCAACTAGGGGTAAACAAAATATAGGTTATGTCACATGGTGTGTGATATTTAAATTCAACTAAAACTCTATCTTACATACCCACAATATACACTATGTGTGTTCTTCTAAACTACACACCATGTATTCGGTTTTCTAGAATAAATTCATCCCTTTTCCCAGAAATTTCATTGTTTTCTATGATTTGACCTTCAATAGTGCCTATTTCTTCAACTATGACCTTCATCAAGGGTATAACCTCACTATATGTCAATATCCAACCAATTATTTATGGGAATAGAATCAATCACCACTCATGTGAGTCTGTCATCAACTATATATCACATATTAGGAATAAAGTTATGTCTATATAGCTTTGTGATACACTCAAAATCCATTATTAAATCCATTAAATTCATATAGTCTAGTGATTTATTCTTATTTTGAATCAAACCAATAAATTTGAACCACAATCCTAACCTTAGTTCAATTATTAATATGTGAATAATAGTTAAAGGAAGTAAATAAACAATCAATGTTTTTCTCATTGATGGCTATTAGAAATCAGACCATCAATTATTGGTGTAGAAACTGAAGAACAGATAAAAATAGTTCTATGAAACAATTTTGGCCATTAATAAATTCATAAATTGAAATGGAAAACAAAAAAATGGGATTTAAATGAAGAATATCAATCTTTTATTGAGGATCATTGAATATGGAGAATATCAAATGATGACACTATAATCCTAGGTTTCGGTGTGACCCACCCTACATATTAGAGGATAATATATTTAAATATATGAAAATTATGTTAAAATTCAATTAACATAATTAATTATTTAATATATTAAATGATCCATTTATTTCACTCATGATTATTTCCATCCTTAGGACCTAGTATGAATTAAACTTACACCAATACTATGGTAAAACATTAATTCTTAATAAAAATGCGGTCTTAGTTTTTCTATCTAAGAATAGATTCTGGAAAAAATATATTATTCATAAATATTTTTTCATGTGAACAATAAATAATAATTTATTTTTAATATAATAAAACTGGGGCTGTTGGCTGCCTAAAAATCCAAACTAACTTGAAAATCATTCAAAAATATTAATTAAAATATTCTAATGGATTAACAATGAAAACTAGAGTCATTAAACCCAACAAAACATCAATGTTTTTATTTTTTAAAATCTTAATGTACTTGAAAAGGTGAGTGTATTGAGCCCACATTTGGCTCTAAATCTTCCATGATCTCTCTAAGAGGTTTAAAATTTTCCAAAGGAATCACACCAATAAGATAGATCATCCATGAAGTGTATTATCCAACCAATCATCAATCACTATTGAGTTATTCAAAAATGCGGCTCTATCTTAGATGCTTACCTCACCCCAATTAATGATGTGTGGTGGATCATGGGCAAACCTTCTCAACTATGAAACATGTAAGACATTGTGAACCCAGTACAATTATAGGGTTAATGAAAAAAGGTGTGTAACTTTCCAAACCTATATAAGATCTTGAATAAACATATGAATATAAGGGATAACATATCACCATGACCAAACCATCATAATCCTCACAAAGACATGAAATTCAAGAATAAATTGTTTCATTTATCAAAATTAGAGGTCCTTTTTTGATGGTCTATATAAAATTTATGATGGATCTACGTGGTCCCCATTGACCCATGATTCACCTAGACTGTCTTAATCATCATCTGCACTATCTTTGGTCCCATGAGTAATGAATCACACAACTCTATCCAACATAAGGGTGAAATGTTTGGTCTCACATAAAGGTAATTGAATCATGTAATTATAATAATGGGGTGATACTTTTTTTAAGAAAATTACACCAAGGGTAAATGGTCGTCATCATTGGAAAAATTCTAACAAACAATAACTCAGTATATCCTCAATAAATTAAATTATTTCCTCAGTATACCAATCTATATAGAGGTGGAATGCCGTTCTCATCCCAAAAATGGGACCCAAAATCCTCTTATAAACATCTTAATATCTTGTAAAAGAATTGATTTTCATATTCAGAGATAATCATTAGGGTTACCATATAAATTCATGAAATATCCAACACAAAAAATAATGCCAAGTTATATAGTGAAATCTTCTCCTGGATAGTGAATAAGTGAGTTGAATTGGTGATTTTGTTGATAATTACCAAGATAGTGTCATGAACTCTCATTTATTGTAGATTACCCATAAAAAAATCCATTGATATACTTTCCCTCATCCACTCTATAACCCTAAGGGTTTGGGGTAATCTCATTGGGACATAGTGCTATGCCTTCTCCTGCTAACATGAGAGGTATCAATAAATATATTCACAAACACTCCACTACATTCTTTCCTACTAGACCAAGAATTGAAGTTCCAAAATAATATTTAACACTCCCTAATGCAACCACAATGGAGAGTATGAAACTCCATCATAACCTCCTCATGTAGTGAAACCAAGAGTACCACGTTTCATTAAAATAGGATGAAAATCTCCCCACCATCATAAAATCTATTTAGCACATAACTTGAGAGTATTTGGTTACAAAAAAATTATAATTGACATCTACCATCAATAATCTACCTCAAACACTGAAGGAATATAATGGTAGCTATGATAAATAAGAGATACACCACTCCCCCCTCATCCACAAAGGAAAAAAAATTATGGATAACAACTTTAATGACTCCTCAATCAATTAATACAGATATTTCCTACTAAAGAATTATGCACCATATTTCTAGTTCTTAGAGTATATACTATCTCAAGGACATGGTCTTATAGGAACTCCATATAAGGCATATTTCTTAGGCTATTATCTATCAGAGTGAAGTAATACCCAAGTCATTGGTTATCCAACTTGAATAAAAACTACTCACTATGAGGAAGGTGCATCTAAATTTTCGTGTTGAGAACTACTTGTTATAGATTTATGTTGTGGTTTTCACAATTCATCTAATAAGGTCTCAACTGTATAGATCCATAATCAATATATTCATACAATTTCATAAACTGTTGTTATATATTAAATCTACAGGTCTCACAAAACACCATGTACTCAATTAACTCCTCTAGAAGTATCAATATAGGATTACTAGTCAATATATACATTCGATATTCTAAATCCCTTTAAAATATATTGGACCAAATAAATGGATGATCCTTTTAGTTTAGAGAATCCAAGGGGGATGAAATCTTATAAAATTTCTCTATGAAACTATGGTAAATACCCTACCAACCCAAGGAGACATTTTACCTTATACATTCTTAGGGATGTACCCAAAGATTAAAAAAACTCAAAATTTATTGGTTCCACAACTACTTTGGCTGCTAAGATAATATATCCTTGTAATTGAACAACCCTAATCTATAATCGAAACCAAAATATATTATCATATTAATGATGATTCCAAAGTAATACATGAACTATCCTTGGATTCTTTGAATGATCGACAAATAATTAAAAATAATCAAGGATGTCATAAATGAATATAACCAAAGACTATTTTAGGAATGGATGAATTATCTTATTCATAAGTCCCATAGACACCTCTAGGTTGTTATTCCGGAAATAATTAATCACCAAGATCTCATAATTTTTATAGAAAATTCAGAATCCCATATTTGGTATATCCTCCTTATGAACCCAAAACGGATAATAGATAGACATGAGATTCATTTTTCAGAACCACTTCTTCCCTTCATCATTTTAAAGAGATCTGCAATCCTTAGTAGAGATTTTTTTTTGACTATTACCTAATTTAGGTAGTGATAGTCAATAAAAAGACTCAATATCTCATCTTTTTTTTAGTGAAAAATGATATAACTACCCTGGGGGTACACACTTGTTCTGATAAAACCATTATCCTAAAGGTCCTACAATAATAATACCAACTATTTAATCTTGTAAAGGTCCATTTGATAAGTTAAAGAAGATATTAATTAATCCTTAGGGAGAAAATTGATTCAAAATTCAATATCCTGATTTGAGTTTTATCCTAATATATCCTTTGGGAATACATCCATTTATTCCTCAACTATTATTAGTATATGCACTTATAAATAATCTAATGCACTAAGGATCAAATTTTTTATCTATTTAGTAATTTTTTGTATATTTCCATGCATGATACCAAATTATCAAGGCTAATAATACATTTTCCAATAAAATATAAAACTAACGCATTTTCTGAAAGGCACCTCACCCTATGATAGAAAAATAATATATAGTGATTAGTATTACAAATAGTATCAAGCTACATGGGTCATGTTAGAGGCTCTACTAGGAAAGATATCTATCAGAAAAGGGTAATGAAAATGAAATAATATATAATTAATATGTTAATGAGTATTAGTGAAATGTTTGAAAAGAAACTGATTATATTTAGAAATATTTTGTGTTCTTTATGATTATATCCCTCAATAACCTATAGAATTCATGGAACCTGAACACCAACCCACTGTGACCAGAGTAGACCACCTAAGTGTAGTGGTTGGGGAAGTGTGTTATAACACCTTCCTCTAAAAGATTAGCCCCCCAGGAATCACCTTGTTCCCCTTTTCTAAAACTAACCCCCTAAAAGAAATCCCAAACACCTCTTTGAGTTCCTTGGTCTCATTTTTGACTCTGGTGCGAGGATCCAATGACTGGATAACCACCATATATTACAAGAAGGGTTAGGTAGTCACACTCTTGGTGACCTCACCCCTCAAAGCATATAATTATCCTCAGAATTGATTGGGTCCATTAGAATACCCTTTAATTAATGATTCTTGCGTCTAAGCCTAAATATGTGAATGCCTCTAGTATTTGGAAACCAATATCTGGATATTTCCTACTGTGGTTGGATAATTATCAATAAGTAGTCCACTGTCATAATTTGTGATCAATTGCTACTCAGTCAAAAATATATCTACCCAAAAGGACCATTATAGCACCCTGACATAAATGATAATACAAAGAGCTACCTATTGTACCTGTAATTCTCTATGTTGGTGTCTATAACACACCTACACTTGGAAGAAGACATCATGAATGATATCAAGGGAGTATGATATGAAATTATTAAATCTTAATGTCAAACCTTCAATTTTCAGACTACCCTACAATAGCTCTAGAATCTCTTGATTATGAACAGAACTCAATATAGATGGGTAATACTTCTCACAAAAAGTGTCATTAAAACTAGCCTAAAAAAACATCCTCACATCATGATTTGGGGGATCAATGACCACCAGTGAATTCCCACTCCTTACATAAGACTAGATACTAGAACCACCATCTTTTCAAGAATGTTATAGATGATATGAAACACTCAAAACACCAACTGAATTTAATCCCAAGATACTATTGGGAAGGATCACATTAGAACATGGGTGGTATATACCGCTAAAACCCATCCAGTGCACACAACTTATGTGTATAATTTTCCTAATATTCTATAAGAATCAGTGACCAAACATGGGAAGAAAGACCTGATTGAACAATAATAGGTCAGTTTTCTCATAACTTGAGGGGTGGAGGAGCCACTCTATTCTGACCTAAAGGAAACACTTCATGAACAAGCCCCTAAACTGAAGTGTCGTCACTTAACTAATCATCATAATAAAATTTCCACGAGATCCCAACAAACTATCTTCATGGGGGAATCTTGAGTTTCAATAATAAGAACCCTGATAAAACGAAAATATATTGGGTGATGACTTTTGAAGGACATTGAAAATCAACAACCCATTCCTTTATGATGCATGTGAAGGTTCTAGGCTTAGAGGAAGGGCTTATTGGGTTAAATAACTTGGATATTTGTTATAATCAACAAATAAACCATGTTGTATGTCATAAATAATCATCATAAACTATAGAATTAATACAAATATTAATTGATAATAACTCAAAACCAAGAAGAGGGGATCATTTCACATATAAATAAAATTTAATTTATCTAATTAATGGATTACCATTATGATTAATTATTTTTTCACTAATGGTGATTGGCTGTAGAACACTTGTCATATAGTAATTTTATTATAGGAATAAATGGTAGATTACCCATAGTAGTGATCCACATTTACTTAAAAAAACCTCTAATTGTCAATGTACAATCCTCCGAGTACTAGTGTAGAAGAATCCAGTACTTGTGATGATCATCGTTGATCCCAAACAAATCCATTAAGGGGATAAGTATTTTTTTTTGGTGCAGGATGAAAATTTATCTTTTTACTTTATCGAATTATAGGGATAAATCTCTCTAGGTATTTATATAATCCAATATATAATTCTATTGTACACAATGAAAGATTATGGATATCTCATTTTTGAAAATGTCATAATGAGATTTAGAAAATTCTGGGGTTAGAAAATAATTTTTTCATAATGGTCCACATTTTTTTCATTATTTTTTTATTAAACCCAATTCTAAATAATAATAATATTATTATTTACTTGACATTAACTAACTATAAAACAAAATAAATATTATTTTCTTGAATAAATAAATTAAAATTTATTCAAATTATAATTAGTATTACATTTATCACCAGACAATCAAACTAAGTTCACCAATCCTCATCAATACTTATCATGCCTTAAAATAATCAATATTTAATTAATTAAATAAATAATACTATAATATTATTAAATAAATTCAAAAATATTATATTTACTGAATTTGTGAATAATTGTTTATTAAATATTCTTGTATCTAAATAAATAATTATTTTTTACCTAGTAAATAAACTAGAATAAATAAGTATTATATATTCATATAATTAAATAAATAATTAATATGTAAATACATATTTTTTAAATATTCAAATCACATATATATTCTATTGAATATAGAGTGATTCACTATTTGTGATCAAACTAATAAGAATAATTCTTAAACTAAATATTAGGATAATATTTATCCAACATTTTGAATTCATATGGAATCTAAATGTGGTTCAAATAAACTTAGTGTGTAACGCTCTAGGTCCCTTTCTTAGTGGAATTAGTCAACACTATGTAAATTACATGTTTAGAATCTAGAAACATTCTAAGGTTCCTATAGAAAAGTAATATAATTTCAAAATGACATATAACCTCCTATGAACATTCATTGTGTAATACAATAAATTTATCTTGATATATCTTATTAAAAATGTTTCATTATAGATTCATCAACCTATGTGGTCAATGTATCATTATTTAACATTATAAAAAAGGACTTTCTATCAAAATGACACATTCATGGACTTAATTAGGTAGTTTTATTCCCATATTGTGTCATGGGATATCAATAACCATGAATGAATAAAAGGGATAAACAATTTCTCGCATTATTCATTAACACAATTTCATTCGTTAAATTGAACATATCTAACATCACCATGAGAATTTGTCACCACATTTTTAATCAATATATCAAATTTCATGACTCATAAAATGAATTAATAATAATATTTAAGTTAAAGGATCATTACAATCATTCACTGATATGAACATCCAATGACACATATAAATGTGGACTTCCTACGCATGGTTTATGTTCTCATAATCTCAGGTATCATTGATTTATGTGAGATTACGCCATGAGAATGTGTCTCAATGTCCTATGAGTCACAACCCCTAATAACCTATATCATTTTTTATCTTACAAGTATATCACCACATATATAACTTATATTCAAGAATACAATCAGAGAACTTCAAAGATCTCATCATAGAGAGGAACTGCTATGACCTTTCAATGCGATAAGTACCTTTTGGACATTATCACATACTATTTATTATAAAATAACAATCATGATATGATAATAAATGTTATTAATATTCAAATAAATGAATACAAGTAATTGTACAAAACTTGGAATTTGGTTCTAGGATTCCAAATCCAACTGACTTCCACTTTCATTAGAGATAACTACTAATAACATTCAGTCCACTAAATCTCACATGATGTTATTTATTTATTTAGGATAAAGATTTAGTCATGTGTCCTGTTATTTGTTTTTAATTGAAAGATATCATCACAAACACTTAAAAAATTTGATAAAATTATCTCTAGAGGTGATATTTGTAAAGTATGTCCATTATCCATTGACGTGACCTTAGATCCCTTGAGAGAGACACCAATCTAGTATTATCACTACAAAATGTGATATGATATTTATTTCATGGTACCCCATCAAGCTCTTGTATGAATTTTAAAATCAAAAATAATTTTCTTTCTACATTTTAAGACATTATATACTCAAACTAGGATGCAAAATCGACAACAACTAGATACTTTGAACCCAACCATATCATAGATCCTCCATTGATACTGAAGACATATCCTTACTATGAAATTAAACCATTATGATTTTTTTGGAAATAAGCATAATTATATCATATGATGAAAAGTTCATCATCTCCTATATATATTAAGAACATGTACCTAGTTTACTATAGATACGTAATTATAACCTTAAAAGCATAACAATGATGTTCTCCTGGATCAACTTGATGTAGAACTACCATAATAGAGTGTAGGTAACATAAAAAAATGTATATAACATGTCATACATGATATATCATATCATTAATGCATATGTAATTCTACTCACTCACTCACTCCCACAAAAACTCTCTCTCCTATTGTGTTTGAGGACACATTTTCTTAGAGAGAAGTATACAATGTAAAACTGAAAATAATACCCTCATTGATTTTTCTATACTAAATGTATTTAGTATCTGATAAATATATTGAATTTTACTTAAAATAATAATTATTTTGTATCTATCATGAATGATCTTGATTCCAAGGATATATACCGCTTCACTTAATTCCTTCACTGAGAAACTCTTATTTAACCAGTTTGTAACTGACTATAAGACTTTTATGTAATTTCCAATAAGTAATATCTCATCAACATATAATACTATATATATGACCACAATCTCACTAAAACACTTGTAAAAAATTGGCTCACATCAATTCTTGGTGAAACTAAAATATATTTTGTATTTATCAAACCAAATATTAAATGACTTAGATGATTTATTTAACCAATAAATTGATATCCAAAACTTGTATATCTTATTGTCATTTCCTAGAGCCATAAACTCTTCTGGTTATGTCATATATACATCTTCTTTAAGGTTACAATATAGGAAATTTGTCTTCACAACCATCTTCCAAATCACAAAGTCAAGGTGTAATGTTATGAAATGTAGAATGATGATGGATTTAAACATAGAAACAAGAGAAAATGTGTTGTTATAGTCCATTCCTTGACATTGTTTTACACCCACAAGGATCTACCATTACTTTATAGGTATTTTCTCTACCTTACACATCTATTTTTTATTTGGATATCAATTTTTACCAAAAAAGTTTTACATCAACTATATGATCAACTAGAACCAAAACGTTATTATGATACATGTAATCTATCTCACAATTAATGGTCTCTTTATATTTGGCACCTTTTGATCTCTATACTACCTCCTTTTAAGAAATAAGATCCTTATATTCAACAAATATTGGGTCAACATATTTTGGGAATATAAAACCATATCTATCTAGTTCTATAACCTCTATGGAAATCCTAAAAAGTATTTCTATTTTAGGAATAGAATCTTTTACAGGGACCTCTGAAATACCTTCATATACCAAATTTTGTATATCCTGAGCATAAGATTCATCAATGTTAATCTTAATCCCACTAACTTTATTGCTGATGTGAGACCTCTAAAATAAATAAATTATCTTTCTATGATAACATTATACTTAAATGGGTTGTATAGATAGTATTCTATTTTTTCCTAGTGAGGCCCTATAGAGATACAATTCATGCTGAAAGGTGTTAGTTTATTTATATAGTTGGACCTAGAAAAGTTTCCACAACCCCATGTATAAATATATATAGAAAATACAGGATTTTATACTCTATAAATTTATAGGAATATTGTTCTCCACTTTTTTGGTACATATTTTAGTGTGTACGTTATAGATTGTAATGAATATCCCCAAAAGGATAATTTATGTCTTTCATGGATCATCATAAAACCTATATTTTAAATCAAGGTATGGTTATCTTCTTCAATTACACCAACCTAGTTCATTGTATATGGTTGAGTGAGAAGAGATATAATCCCATAGTCAAATATAATGTTGATGAATTCTTTGATAGGATGCTTAACACCTTGATCAAATAAAAAATTATTTATTTTCTTTCCATATAAATTTATCACATTAATAATAACTTCCTTGAATTTCTAAAAATATTATGACTTATACATCATTAAGTATATATATCCATATCTACTTAAATCATCAGTAATAGTGATGAAGTAAGAATACCCACCCCTTCTATTAGAAAAGATCCACACAAATTATTATATTCCAATTCTATATGTTCTATATTCCTTTTACATTATCCACAAAATAGTATCTTGGTCATTTTCCGTGTAAAAAGGACTAGTATCATTCATGTGGGTTTATCTTGATAGAGTGAATGTAACCATCTTGGTAAATATTTTTTAAACACTTCTCATTTATTGAACCAAGATAGTGATTCTATATATGAGTTTGAAATAAGTCATGAAAAAATGATATGTTATCATTTACCAATACTTGGTTATAATAATTAATTACATAAATAACAGTATTTAAATGATCCACAAAATAACATATGTTTTCTTTATAAAAGAAACTTCTTTTATTTCTAAACATGAAAATAAAACCATATGTATATAGGTAGGATATATAAATTATGTTCTAGGAAATAGTTGGTATATAATAAACTTTTTTTTATAACCCAGATGATATTAATTGTCAATGGAAGATGGTAGAATCCAATAGATATAGAAACCATCCCCACACACCTGACCACCTATAAGTCCACCTCTCCTCTTAAAATATTCTATAAACTTCTTGGATAATACATTTGAATATATATTTGAGTACCATAAGATTAATCTAATACCCAGTGGGTAAACATATAAATATTTTATTGATAATGAATGAAACTAAAGTTTACTATTATTTCATTAATTGGGTGTAGTTCTCCTTCTAGTTACCCATATTACAATATGAAAAAAATACTAAATCCTTTTTCTTTCCCTATAATTGAATATATTTTTTGTGGAAGGATGGTTCTCTAGTGGTTTGGACTTGGAATGATTCTTAGGCCCCATTTACATGTTCTTTATTTTCTTATTCACTATATAGGGCATTGTATTGTGATGTTATATGTCCTTATCAACTAGGAAAAACTTATTAAGGAGTTCTAAAAGAGTGTTATCACTATTTTCCATGTTATAAATCACAATGAAACTTGATAAACTCATTCATAATGAGGATAAAATTAGATATGTGAATTTCTCAACATGGATCTTAAATTGAAGTATGTATAAGAACTCTACGTATCTAATTTTATGGATTGTGTGAGGCCCAGCTGATACCGAATCTCTAATCTTTCATGTGAATAGTGAATTATAGGTCCCATATCTATCCTGTATCTCTTTCTATTGATAAATATCCTGAAGGTGAGAAATAATTATATACCCATCAATATTCTCATTTTCATTTAAAATATTAGTTAACTTGGATTATAACATGAAACATTAGAAATATGTGGTATCATTAAAATGTTTCATTTAAAGATTTAAATTTTCCTCAGTAGCCTCTTTTCCAGGAAACTCGGGAATATGGTTTTATTGTAAATATAATTTCCATTCATGGTGTAGGATAATTACAAAGATATTATACAATTCTTAAAAATTAAATCAAATGTGAAGGTTATCTATCTCTAATATGGATCATAGTGATAAAATAGAATTCGTGGGGGTTTCCATTTATAGAATAAATAATAACATAATTTTGGTACTTTATCTGGATTACTAAATTAGATAATAAATATTAAATTTATTAATCTCCCAATATTTAATTGAAATATTATGCCCATCACCATTAATTTTGGAATATCCTGTCGCATGTATATTCTAGTATCAAGGATCCACATTCCCCTTCTCATAACCCAGACTTGGGACTGATAAGATATTTTATGGGTTTTAGGTATTCTTATCTTACCAAATAAATTAAATTGAATCCCTTTGATCTATAGAGTGGAGTATCCTATCCTATAATAATGGATAAGAATTTCTTCAATGATTTTTCTATTAGTCACACCATTTCCTTCTTGAGAAATCAACCCTTAATGTGGACTAAATTAACCTAAAAATTATGTTAAAATACCTTGTTAATTCAAGAAACTAAAACTTGGTTTGATAAAAAACATTTAAATATGGTTATATTTTAACATAGTTAGTGGAAGGATATGCTGAAATAATAATTAATTTAGGGATTTTATCTTTATGTGCAAAATACCCATTTTTATATTATTTCATTTCTATTAATATTAAGTGGATTTTACTTTATAAATTCACCTTGTGTATGTAATGTTTACACATATTATAATATTTATTTAAATTTTATATTTCATTCTTGATAATTTATTTATTTAATAATTTAAACATTTCTAAATAATTAACCATGAAATTGAATGAAATAAAATAATGAAAAGTGGAATGACTTGAGCTTATTTAATGCTGGTTTTATCTAGAGAATGATAAACCGACCCTTTACCATAGAGAATAAACTCCGAGAACGAATGTTGGTTCAGGTTGCTGTATTCCAATTGTGCTCTGGTGTACCTTCTATATTAGTTTCAACTCATCTTTGAATTTTAATAGAGTCCACTCACTAGGAAGACCCATTCATAAAATAATTTTACTCACACATAGGTGAGGGGAACTAAAGGATTGGATAATGGGGTTTATATAAAAGAAAGCATGGGCACAAATTCCCTTAAATAATGAGAGTAGAATAATGAATCATTGGTTATTATTTAATCTATTAAATTATTACAAATAATTAAATAACAAAAAAATTAAAAAAACTAATCACTTAAACATGAATGAATAAATAGATGTAAACTAGCTAGAATTAACATTAATTTGTTATTTATTATTAAGAAAAACATTATTAAATTTATTAATTAATTAATTTCCATTATCATAATCAAGACTATATTTCTATTATATATACCCATAATTTATTTTAACATGGTAAATAAATAGTTTTCCCAAAAATATATATACAACAAAATGGAATTAATTAATTATTTTTTAATTCCCCAAGACTTAATTCGAAGTAGGCGTGTCTGATTTCAAAAATAAATTTTTCTTTTTAATGATACAATTAATTTTTATTTGTATAATTTAATTATATTATTTATTGGGTAATTAAACGAAATGTATTAATAAGATACATGCCACATTTGTCACTTTCTATATATCTAGGATATCCACCTAGAGAATTAGTGTGTATCTTGGTTATGATAAAAAACATGCACTAATGTTTTATAGGATGTTTATTCCACTTTTCACGTGTCCTTATAACTTTCTTGTGGACTTGAAGCATTGTTGGGATATAAAAATTAATGAGTAACATGATGCTTACGCTAGCAACATACCTTGAATACCATAAATTCTATATCCTATCTATCCCATGAAACCTATGTCACATGTTTTACTAGTTGAGTAACATGAATTTCACCACTATAACATGTAGAGAAACTGACTTGTATGCTAGCTAAAGACCATTTGGTCAGACATACAATGTTCTATACTGGCCTAGTTAACATGAAATGTAAATTAAAGGAACCACTTGTTATTACTTGTTTATACATGTCTAGGTGCAATGATCTTTGGTATAGGGAATGTCCTTTTTTACACACATCATGTATCCATATCTAGAATCCATAATCCTGGGAACATCCTGGAAATATCTCCAATAATTCTTCATCAGTTTTTTATATCATTAAGATGATATGAAACTTGAATGTAAATAATTAATACATCTAAAAATGTGAGTTTTTTTTGATTTAATGAATTAATAAAAAAGAAGTGAAAGCTGTTATAAATTGTGTAAAATTGGTTAATTCAAGTGAAATAATTATAAATTATCATGTGAACACTTTGATACCATTCTGAGGTTCCAGGTGTAGTTGAAGAGCCTATTGGTTTAGGCAACATTTATTTTTTTCATAATTGACAAATCATATGTGTCATACATGATGAATAATTTTAATTAACTATGTGATTAATATGGTTATTAATTGAAAAGTTCTTAAACTAAGTATAGGGGATCATTTCACATATAATTTATAAAAAATTTGATTAATTAAATAATTAACTTTACAATAAATTATTTATTCATTATCGATGATTAGTTGAATATATCTTTTCATACTATCATTGTGTCAAATGAATAAGTGTTAGAATCTCACTAGTGTTGATTCACACATGATTTGCAAACCTCAAATTTTCAATGTAGAAACCTCTAGGTTCTAGCGTTGATGAATCTAATGCTTATGATGATAACGTTTTTTATAAAAAAACCTTCATGGGGAGAAGGATTTTATTTCATAGAGGGGGTGAATTTGGTTGCAATATTTGTTGGGTTTTAGGAAAAAATATCTTTAAGGATTGAGAAAATCCTCTTTATAATTTTTATTTGCACACATAAAAAATATGTCACTATCATTTAAGAAAATGAAACTACCAGGTTTAAAAAATTCTAAGATTATAAAATAATTATAACACAACAGTCCTTAGTATTTAATTAATTCATGGAGAACCCTAAGTCTAAATAGTAATAATGATAGCATTATTTAAATTAATTTTTGTAAAATCATGTAAAAATTATTTTCTGAATAATTAAATTAATATTTAAGAAAATAATATTTAATATGAAATTTCTCTTTATACTATCAATCATTGTTCACCAATCCTCCTCAATATTTATTAGGCCTGGAATAATGACTATTTATTTAATTAAATAAATATCACTAAATTATTCACTTATAAATATTTGAATATTATATTTATATAATTGATGAATAAATATTTATTAAATATTCACATAACTAAATAGAAAAAAATTTATAACCTTACAAATAAACTGAAATAAATAAATATTATATATTCATATAAATTAATAAATAAATAAATAAATATGTGGTGAATAAATATTTATTAAATATTAAAATACCATATATATTGTCTCAAAAAATTGGTGATTCAATATTTTCGAATAGACGAACATAAATAATTATTAAACCACATATAAGAATAATATTTATAAAAAATTAAATTCATATGAAATTTAATTATGATTCTATATACACTTACTATGTGACCCTCTAGGCCCTGTTCTTAGTGAAATTTAGCTACACTACCTAAATACTAAGGCTAGGTTCTTTAAACATAGAAAAGATCCTATATATAAATAAGTTAATATCACAATGACATGTTACATCCCATTAAGTTAAACTATGTAATATAATCACTTTATCTAAGTTTCTCTAATCATATTGATTTCATAATTGTTCCATAAATAGTTGTGTTCAATGTATCTTTCTTTGATTTTATAAAATGTATTGTTCAATATAATGCCAGAACATGATCTTAATGAGGTAGTTTCATTCCCATCAATGGGACTAAGATATTCATGTCCATTAAAAGTAGAAGGGGAAATTAATTTCTCTAATTATTTATTAACAAAATGTTTTCCATCATGCACCCAAAATATCCTACTTCTCCACGAGAATATGTTGACACTGTTTTCATCAATACATCAACGAACCTTTAAATTAATTAGTAATAATCATCAATAATAAGGATCATTACACATGTCCAAAGATAAAACTTCTATTGCAACAAATAAATATGGATTTCCTACTATCATATCATTCTCTCATATCTCATGTATCGAATATTACTAAGGTTATACACCATGAGAACGTGTCTACAAGTCTTATAATTCTACACCCTAAATATCCTATATCATTTTTCTCATTAAATGATATCATTTGACTATATACCTTATATTTTAAGATATTTTCATGGTATATCTAAGCTCTCATCATAATAGAGAATTACTATGACATTTCAATTTAATAAGTACCCTTAGAATACTATCACATAATATGACAGGAAAATAACAGTAATGATGTGATAATAAATCCCATAAATATTAAAAAAACATGAATAAAATTAATTATAATGAATGTAGAAGTTGGTTATAAGGAACCAAATCCAATAGTGTATACCCCTTCTTCCCCAAAACTGATTTCTTAGTAAACTGATTCAACTAGAAGGTTATTAGATTCTTATTGGATAGAGATGTTATATTCTATACCTCATGATGTTCCATGAAAAAATTTAAAACTTAAGGAACCTTAAAAAAAATTCACTAATATTTTATGCCAATACTATAATTAATGAAAAATATAAACTTTATACATATAAAATTCTAAATTTGATAAAAATATAGTAAGACCCAAACCACCAGAAACCCTCCTAGGTATAGTTTAGTAGAGAGTGACACTCCAATCCCATCTTTAATAGGCTAGGGATTGGTGACTATCATCGAGTATGGATAACACTGAAAATAAGAGTCCTTATCCTAATTAAACGATACACATCACACACCTCTATACGTACCATAATAATGTATTTTAATAATGGAACTATGTACAAATATAAAACATTCAAGAAAAAACCCCTAAGAATCCATAGGTGAGAAAAAATATATCAATCATAATATAAATGGGAAAAATACATGAACAACATAAAAAGGAGAAACCCGACCTCAAAACTGATAAGAGAGAGGTCCCCTCTCATAATTTTATGTCTGAACAACACCAGCTGTCACCCCCACCAAGTACCACTATGCTCCTCCAACACATAGTCCAAAAGGACCCCCCCAAACTACCTTTTTTATATATAAGTCATGAAACAAGAATGTAATAAGTGCATGAAGTTGTGACTATATACATACCTAATAGAATTTTTAAAATTCCCTAAAGATATATAAAAATATTAGTTTTATCATAATAAAAAATAAAAAGGAAAAAGACAATGATGAACCTATATATGCTCAATGGAGAAGATCCCAAGATAATAGAAGTTTTATATTGCTTCCCAGACAGCTACATGAGAATTACATACCCAAATATACAAATATGAACTTCTCAAGTTAAAAATCCCTGAAAAATATCCAAAATTATGGTGGAGTATATATGCCTCATTGAGGGATATAAAATTTTTGAGGGGTTACTGACCTTGATGGAGGACCCCCACCCAACCTAAGCTCTTATAAGGGAGGGGGGGTTATCATCTCCAAACGTATATAACCGACACCCCATGTATGTATGGGAAATGAGGGTACCAACCATATCTATATAATGGAATTGGGGGACATGTACCCTAACATATCCATGATTCTAGGGGTAGCACCCCCCAATATACCTTTAAATATCACACCAAAACTCCATTTTAGCCATCTGAAGATGAATAGAGAAAAAAATGCTCGTATTTATCCATTTATCATCTATTATATTAATGTAAATCCCACAATTTTATTGTTCATGAAAAAAAAATCATAATGGGCTCTTTATATAACTGATTCCGAGTCTTGTGGAAGGTGATACAATAATTTACACTGTTTAAAAGGAGTACACAATATTTATGATATAGGGTACGCGGTTTTTAGAACCTAAGAAGTATCCTAGTTGTGTACTAGAACACTTTTTGGTGTATAAATACATTTCATATAGCATTTATGATGAACTATATAGCTTGTGGAGCTAAAAAGGTACTCGACACATACCACTGTTACTCAAGTGATGTTCCATCGATAGATTTCATGTGGTTCTGAACCACATAGAGTGGAAGGAAAAAATCAAAACCTATGTGTGTGTTCCTTTTAACATACTTGTAGATATACTAGTTATAATTTATGTGTGTCTTAAGTCAGATAAAGTGCAGAATTTAACTCCACTCAAAACCCTATCTGTCATTCCCACGATATACATGGCACATGTTGTTTCAAACAACAAACCATGTAGTTGGGTTTCCATAAAAGATTCATACCCTAGGCCAGAAATTTCTCCATATTCTCTAATTTTACATTTAATCGTGCATTTGACTTTTTTTAATGACTTAATCATGGGTATCACATCACCAGACATTGATATCAGATTATTGATTACCAAAAATAGAATCCATCTACACCCTATAGGACTCCTATGACATAAAAAATTGTTCAAAAAATGAAAATGTGACTCCATGCCATTATGATATATTATTTTCCAAAGATCGTTTCACTCAACTCACCTCTATTTTCAAATGCAAAAAATTAAAATGGTCCATAGATTTGATCTTGTTTTAAATTAGAAGAAGAAATTCGAATTGTTGGCCTAACCATAGGCTGATGATGAATACAATAATAATGGCGGGAGGAATCCAAAAGAATAGTCAAAGTGATTATCAATTATATATGTTTAAAACTTGGACATTTATAGTAGGTGTGGAAATTGAAGAATAGATAAAAATTTTATAATGAAATACTCTATGATAAAAATAAATTTAGAAATTTACTGTCCATGAAAAAATTGGGAATCAAATGAAGAGCATAAAATTTTACTTAAGAGTAACTGAATATGGATAAATCAAACTGTAAAAATCCCTACCTAATTAATAGTTCGTTCACTTGAGAATAAGGAATACACATCAAATCTATTATAGTTTCTCAGTCAATTCATTAATCTCTCCTAGATCATCTTATATTTCCCATGTATTCTCCCAAAGACGGTGCTCTAATCCCAGGGCTTAGTGTGGATCACCCTAGATATTAGAGGTGGATATGTTTAAATAGAGGATAATTAGGTTAAAATTTAACTAAAATAATTAATTTTGTAATTTATAGATTAATCCAATTGTATCAGTGGGACCTGGTTTGAATTAAACTTACACCAAACCTAGGGTAAAAACCACATTATACACTCGACTGTAGTCTTTGTTTTTTCATATGAGATTATATTCAAGAGAAAAAGTATTATTGTCAAATAAACATGTGCATGAGCTATAAATAATATATTTGTTTTAATATATTAATAATGGGGTTTAATGAAAACCGCAATTCCATGTAGCTTATTAACACAACTAATAAATTTTAATTAAAATATTCTAAGGGATGAATAATGAAAATAGGAGTCTTAAAATGCCTTATGATTTTTTAAAAAACTATATTCAACTTTTTCAAAATAATCATCAACTTATAAATTCTGTATTATTTTAATGAGAATTTTATTGTTTTAGGATAATGTTTACTTGTTATCGTAATCATGGAATAAGGATAACCAACATGCATGGGAAGCTTATGGACTTCAACAAATTGATAAGTATTATAATATATATAATAAGATTTTATTATCAAAACTGATTACTTATTTTTCTTAATGTTTGTACTGTATCCAAAAAAAAGTAATGAAAATTTTTGTTGTTATTATATTTATAAATTTATGAAAGATATAGTATTCTATCAACAAACTAGTATTCTCAAATAGAAATTTCTAAATGTTATTATAGTTTCATTTATAATAATTATTA
Source organism: Viscum album (assembly GCA_963277665.1). Lineage (NCBI taxonomy): Eukaryota > Viridiplantae > Streptophyta > Magnoliopsida > Santalales > Viscaceae > Viscum > Viscum album. The sequence continues at coordinate 492,573,487 of OY728159.1, read as the reverse complement.
ATTATTTTTATATATTTATCTTTCTCGTACATCTAGGATTTTTTACAGTTCAGATATTCAATAGTGGAAGTGGATTTTTTATAAGTGAGTGGTAAACTTATACAATGTTAAAATATTTTTAGATAAAATTAAAAGGTGATTTATTATTATATTTATAAATATTTTATTTCATGATGATCATGAAGAGTAGGTTCATCAATAAATTATTTGGTAAATTTTGTTATCTTTATAAATTAGAGCCTTAGAGATAGGGATTACAATAAAAAGGTTTCTAGCATAGTGGGAATAAGGATGAATATATATTGTGTCATTCTAGAATAGGATTTTATAGTAATGTTACGGATATTAAATTGATATCCCATTTTATATAAATATTTTTTCATTTAGGATATTTAGGTTCATTTATACTTTAATAAAAAATTTGAGAATTCATTTTTTATGTTTTGGAATTTAACCCATATAAATATAACTAACGATGTGTCCAATTTGACTAAAAATTATTACTTTTGGTTTAAACTTTGAAATTAAGTTTAAAACATGGGTTACGGACTAAAAAACAAATAAGATACAATCATATTGTATTGATACTTTAGGAAAATGATCCATGATTTATTTATGATATGTATGAATCAACTAGACATCAATAAAAAACGTATCTTGTTTATATTGACTCAAATTTGATGTTTGAAATATCAAAGTGTTATATTAGTCTAAAAAACACATTACATACTCAAAACTAGGTAATTTTACTTGTATTTTATTAATAATTTTGTAAAAAAATCAATGATTTATTTTTAATGTTTAGAAATCAAAAACATGTCAGTCTAATACATAGTGTGGATAGATTGATAGAAAGTGTATGTTTTTAATTTTTAAACAGGCATTTTAGTCAAAAACACATGCCACCGAATCAAAATTTAGAAAAAAATATAAAATATTCACGATACTTTAGAAAAAATGGTCTATGATTTATTTTTGATGTGTAGGTTTCAACCCCGCATCAATCCAACACACGATGTTTCCATATGGGTTGAAATTGCATGTTGTTAGTTTTAAAGAGAAGTTTTTTTCCAAAACATGCCTCACATACACAAAAACTATAAAAATAACTTTGATTATCTGGATACTTTATTAAAATAGTCCATGATTTATTTTTGATCTATACGAATAAATTTCACATTAATCGAACACATTGTATAGCTGGATTGATTGAAAACTTTTTTGATCAGTATAAAAGAAACATTTTAATCCCAAAGGCACATCAAATAATAATAAATGTGAAAAATTATATATTCATGATAATTTGGGACAATTATCCTTGATTTTATTAATTTAAAATGAGATAAATTTGATACACAATGCTTTGTAATTGAATGAAAGTACATGTTTTTAGTCTAAAAGTGATATTTTAGGATATTTTTTTTCTTATACTAAAAAATAATAAAATGATAATAATATCCCAATACCTTAATGAAATTATCCTTTTTTTATTGAAATATTAGAATTACCTCCATAAAAATCTGACACACGGTGCGGTTAGATTGAAATAAAGTGTGTTTTTTCATTTAAAAGTCACATTATAGATCAAAAAACATGTTATAAACATAAACATATAAAAACATGATTGGATTATCTTAATATAGTAGAAAAATTCTCATTGATTAATTTGTGACATATAATAATTAACAACTCACCAATCTAACATATGGTGTGTATTTATTCACTGAAAGTCTATGTTTTCATTTTAAAAATGACATTTCAGACAAACACAAATTACACATAATAAAAAATGAGAAAAATGCTCAAATTATTTTGATAATTTTAATAAATTTTCAATTATTCATTTGTTAAATGATGGAATTAAACATATAAAAATATGACACATGATGTAGTTAGACTGATTAAAGGTGAATATTTTCATTTAAAAGACATTTATTAGTTCAAATCATGCATCACATATTCAAAACAATAAATTATTTATCATATTTTCCAGACACTTTAGGAAAACTATCTGTTAATCATTTGTGATTTGTAGGAATTATGATCACATTAATTTGATACATGGTGTGGTTAGATTGAATAAAAGTGCATGTCTTCTAGGTAAAAGTGACATTTTAGTCCAAAACATACACCACATACTCAAATCCAAAAAATAAAACCCATAATATATATTTATAAATTATGAAATTGGATCACGATTTATTTTGGATATATAGTAATTAAACTAACATTAATCAAACATACTGAGTGTCTGGATTTATTTATCATGCATGTTATTAGTTTAAAAGTGACATTTTATCTCACAATGTGAATCACATATCAAAATAGAGAAAATGAGATTATATTTTCCAAATATATTATTAGAATATTCCATGACTAATATTTTAAATTTAGGAGGTAAACAAACAATAATCTGATACATTATGTGGCTTCTTTGATAGAATGTCTTTTATTTAAAAGTGACATTTTAGTTCAAAATGACAATCACATACTCAAAACATATAAAATTTTATTACATTGAATTGATAACTTATAATAATTCTCTATAATTAATTCATAACATGTATTAATTAATTTTAATTGAATATAACACAAGGTACACCCAGATCCACTAAAAGTTCATGTTTTTAGTTTTAAAGTGACATTTTTATCACACAATTTCATTTCATACTCAAAAATAACAAAACATGATTGGATAATATGTATACTTTAGAAAATTATATTTGATTTATTTGTGATGTGAATAAATTAATGTCACATAAATCCAACACATAGTGTAATATAACTGACCAAAAGTGCACATTTTTATTTAAAAGTGACTTTTTACTTGAAAATATGCGTTAAATATTCAATACCTATAGAAAAATAATAAATTGTATTTATAATTTTGGAAAATTATTCATGATTCTTTTTTACATTTAAAAATTTACCTTATATTAATCTAACACACATTGTTTCCGGATTGACTAAAATTGCATGTTTCTAGTTTAAAAGTGATATTTTCGTCAACAACATGCATCACATACTCAAATACTAGAAAACATGCTAGTATATTCATGATTATTTAGGGAAGTTATTCATTAATATGTTTGAGGTGTAGGAATTAACCACACATCTATCTGACACATAGTGTGGATGGTAGGACAAGAAGTTCATGTTTTCATTTAAGATCGACATTTTAGTACAAAATCTGCGTCACATACTCAAAACTAAGAAAACACAATATGATTGGATAAATACACTGTAAAAAGTATTGATAATTAATTTTTTATTTATAAGAATTATCCTTACATCATTCTAATCCATGATTTGGCCAGTATGACTAAAAGTGCCGGTTTTTTGTTAAAAGTGTCATTTTTTTCAAAATATGTGTCACATACTCAAAATTGATAAAACATGATTATTATTTTTTGATTATTTAGAAAACTTATATGTGATTTGCTTTTTATTTATGAGAATTATCATGTCATAAATCTAATACACAATTAATCCGAATTTCTTAAAATTTCATGTAATCAATTTAAAAGTTACATTTTAGCTCTCAATGGACCCCAAATATTAAAAACTGAGAAAACATGCTCATATTATGTTGATATTTTTTTTAAATTATCCATGATTAATTTTTTAAGTGTAGTAATTTTTTGCACATTAATCTAACACATGTTGGGAACAAATTTATTGAAAATGTGTGTTTTCATTTGAAAATGACATTTTAGTTCATAACTTAGATCAAAAACTAAAAATATTTCAAGAGAGATTCTATTTTATTGATAATTTTGGAAAATTATCTATATTTAATTTTTTATGTTTAGAAATGAACCTCATATAAATATGATATATGGTGTGTTCAGATTCACTAAAAGTGTATGTTTTTAATTTAAATGTGTAATTTTAGTCCAAAATGCCCATCACACCATGAAAACTACAAAAAATAACATGGTTTATATGTTCCATTACAAAAATTATTCTTTATTTATTTTTATGGGTAGTAATTACCCTCAAATTAATATATCAAATGGTGTGCAATGATTGACTAAATGTGCATGTTTTTATTTAAAAGTGACATTTTAGTTCAAAACACATGTCACAAACTCAAAAAAATAAAAACAAACTTGAATTATCTTAACAATAGATTAAAATGATCAATGATGTATTTTTTCCCTATATAAACTAAACTCACATAAATCTGAAACATTGTGTGTATGAATTGGCTGAAAGTGTATGTTTTCGGTTTGAAAGTGACATATTAGTCCAAACTATGCATCACATACACAATTCAAAAAAACGTTATAAAATTATATTAATACCTTTGGAAAATTAGTTGTGATTTATTTGTGATGTTTAATAATTAACAACATGTATAAATAAAAAATTATGTGTATGGTATGACTATAAGGGTATATTTTCATTTAAAATTTACATTTTTGTTTAAAACATGTAATAGATACTCAAAAATAACATAACACACTATGATTTTATATATATTTTAGGAAAATTATTAATAGTTCATTTATGATGTGTTTAAATTTTTCTCACTTCAATCTAATACATGGTTTGGTTGGTATGATTAAGAGTTCATATTTTCATTTAAGAGTGGGTTTCTTGATCAAAAGAAGCACCATATACTTATAACTAAGAAGACTGACATAGATTGTCATGATAAATTAGAAAAAATTCCACTTTTTTACATTGTGACTTATAAGATGTAACCGTATATCATTCCAATTGAAATTTATATAGATTACATAAAATTTAAATTATAATTTTTTATTTAATATTAATAATATAGATAATGTTTTTATTACACAAATGCCTCTTTAGTAAAATTTTGGGTTGAAAATTGGAGATGGATTTCTATGTGAGTTATGCTTTGGTTATTTGTTATAATTATTTTTGGTTGTAATTGAATTTTAAATCAATGTAATTGAATTCCATGGAAATTATTTAATTTAATACTTTTATTGAAATAATGTTGCAACATAAATTTAATTTTTTTTCCAGTTTACTATAATATTTTTATTGAATTTTTAATTATTTTTATCCCTTTTATTTGTTTTTAGAGTGATATAGATGTAGCTAATTATACTTCAATATATCTTGAGGGGCTTTTTTTAGCATTAGTTATAACGGTGTTGAATCAAACTTTTATTAATGATAATGGTAGTGGTGATAAAAGTGAAATTTTTAGAACTGATAATGGAATCCTTTATAAGTTCTGATAATATAATCCATTACCAGTGCTAAAAACACATTTTAATGAACCCCCTTTACGAATGATTTTTTAGCACAGATAAACACAGAATTTATTAGTACTTTTATTTATAAAGATAAAACACCCTAAATTTTATCTATGTTTGTAACATCAGATCTATTTTATTATTGATAAAATAAATTTCTAGTGATGATGAAATATTGAAGTGTAGTATTGAATAAACTCTAATGGTAATAATTGTTTGATGTTTTTGAAAATATTTTTTTAAACAGAAACCCCAACTTCATCGAAATATTGATGGAACCTTGGATCATGGATGATTGAAATGAATATAAAATGGAAAAAACTACCCACCCCATGTTCCCTAGCAATGTTGAGGTCATAAATCATAGTTTTGTACAACTACAACGATAAATAGAAACCTATAGAAATTGAATCCCTAATTACAAAAACCAAGAACACAACTAATTCCAATTAACTATCCCCAAAGGGGAATTTTTATCATTTTTTTTCATTTCTCAACAACCACATGAGAGAAATTTCCTAAAACATTATTTAGATAATAGGCAATAATAAGATTTTTCTAAATGTTTCTCTGAACTATAATCAAAATAAATTTTATAGAAAAAAATAATGATTGTAATAAAAGGAATAAATTCTTCAAATATTTTTATTCCAAAAAAGTGGGACATAAGACATAAAAATATGTTTTCATACATTTTATTACATATATCTTGTAATGAACTAACCCCAGTAACCCGAAGACAGTTCCTTACTTTACTACTTTGGCATAATACCATGGGTTAAATCCTGATGGACCGATTGTTTTATTAGTTTTGGATATGAAGATACCAAAATTATACCCATTTTATATTGGGAGAAGAAAATAAAACATAATTAAAAAATAAAAAAACTTCATTCTTGAAAACTCATTCAAAGATATATTCTTCATATCCTAGGGAAATGAAACTGAATAAGGGTGAACTCAAATTCTCAGTAAGCATTATGTAAAATTAAATATTCCGTGAAACATTAAATAATAATCAATATGGAAATGTTAATAACTAAACACACATTCAATTTAAATAACTTATCTAATTGAATGTATGTGGAAAAATAATTATAAGAAGGTAAATAATTCAAAACTCATGCCCTATAATCAATAAAATATAAATCAAGTGAATTTATATATAATATATTAGTGAAATTATCATGGATAATAATAAGTAAATTATGAATTAAGGAAATGGTTAATAATTTGATTTCATGTTTTTGGCAGATGATACTTCTACTTCAATACCTTTCACAATACAGTTTAAACTACTCGTAGAAACTAATTTAATTTGGACAATTAATTTATATCATGAGACCTACCAATGCATCATGGGGATATAATTAACCTAGAACCAATTTTAACTACAACTCCAAAACATTACTCATATATAAAATAATTTATTTAATTTAGTAATCAATTTACTTTATCATCAAATATTCATATTGAGTAAAAGATACAAAATTATCAATATTTCACCAGTTACTCAAAAAAAGTTCAAATTAAAAAACACATATAATAATTTGTTTATGGTTAAGGAAATTAGCATAACTATCATGAAAGATTATGAATAATTAAGATAAAATTAATTTCTAATGATAATTTACTATAAGAAAGTGATTGTTTCAAGAGAAAGTTAACAAATACAAAAGAAAGTGAGATTGTTCAATAACTTATACCACTTGGTAATTTTCATGTCACATCCCCTTAGAAGAAATAAATTTAAATGAAACTTAAAATACAATGAATTATGAATTAATCATGATATTAAATTTCAAATATTTATTATATACAACACATAAAATTTAATTGGATCATAACAACAAGTAATTCTCTATGTAATGTAAACTTAGATGAAATCCCTTACCTCATGCTTCCTTTTGGTTGAACACAATTAAAACTAATATGTATAGGATTTAAAAATTTCATTAAGTTTTAAAAGTAAAATATTAATATTTATAATATCATATATGATATTTTATTTTATTTTACGACCCATTTGATAATAAATATTTATTATTTTCATTGCTTTGGGTGTTAATTACCTTGTTTTTATATACAAGTTTTTTTTATTAAATATCATATTATTTAAAATATTTTATAGTTTAATTATCTATAGAATAATAATAATGACATAATTATTAGCTGTTATACTTTTAATGAAAATCATGAATGTTGGTTATGAAAAATTAAACATGTTTTGATAATTCTAACAGTAGTTCAGACGTACAAATGAGTAACATTTCCATTTTAAAATGATCATTATGAAAAGAAGGTATGTAAAATTTAATCTTTATATAATTTTTTAATATCACATATACCATATTATATAAATTTATATTTATCATTTATGTGGTGTGGTTATGAAAATAGAGTCACATCGCTTCGTAAAGGCGATAACCCACACATACACAAATTATTTCATCATCATTAATTAAGTGAAATGGTAAGAAAAGGAAAATGATGTATTATATTTTCATAATGATAAAAAAATATCATTAATGTCATAATTATTTCATTTATATCACATATAATCATTAAATTTATCCTTAACACCTTTCATGTGAAGTGTTATTGAAAGATGAATCCCATCACTATGTGAGGCGGTAGTCCGCTGTACACATGACAGATGTTATCATATGTCCAATGACTTGGAAGGTAAAAATTTATACATGAAGTAACAAATATGTAGGTATAAATATTTTATAAATAAAATATATATACTTATATCCATTATTATATCCAATAAAGAAATGTGGTAATGGAGGAATGAACGACATCAATTCGAAAGGTGGCAGTTCACTATACACACGAATGATGATTTTGTAACCCTATTAACGAATGTGTACATGGGAGTAGATCATGAAATCATAATAAAAAAATATATGAAATATAATTAGTCTATTATATTATCATTGTTTAATAATAATTTAAGGAGGTGTCTAAAGAAATAAAATATAGATCCGCATAGAAGAACGTTACATATTCTTCAAGAATCCTCTTTAGGTTTCCACTAAATCCTTTATAGGATGGGTTTCTAACCATTACAAAGATTCTAGGATGATGGTATGGAAGTTTGGATGTGATTTTAGAATATATTTTCTAAACTAGGTATGCATGAAGGTGTGAATAATAGATTAGAGGGGTGGCCATTATAAGTGGGGGAAAGGACACACTTGGTATTTTTAAACAAATTGAGTGCTCCAACATTTTTCATATGTCATATAGGTCCCTAATGGACCATTATATAACCGTATATTATCAATAGTTTAAATGTGGACATAAATTAGTTTTTATAATTTTTTTATAGGTCATTTATAACCTTATATATTTAATTTAACCCATGATAAACCCAATTTTAGCTTAAACATGATAATTAATTTTTACTCCATTCACTATTAATTTTTTTAAAATATATTGTTGACCTTATTAGAAATTAGGAATTATAAATATTCCAAATATGGAATCCTTTTTTCAAAATTCTATTCCTCAAAATGGGAAATTTTAATTTAAAATTAATCCTAGAGACACTCTTAAAAAGCATATTTTCTAAGATAAAAATTCCAAAAGATTACAATGTTTTTATATAAAAATCTAATATTAAAATTATTTAAATGAACCAAATTGGATGAATTTTTATATAATTTAAATAATTATGCTTTAAAACCAATTCAAAATATTATGTTTCTAAACAGGTTAAAAATTAATTTTAAATTAAGTACGCAAGGCATGTCTAAACCTTGATTTGTTTAAACCTGGTGTTGTGTGTATCTCAAGCTATTAAATTTATTATATGGGAAATATATTATAACATCCTAATGAATTAAATTATTCTCTCCTACAAAAATTTCCTCATTTAAATTTCATAAATGTTATCTTTTAATAATTTGATGGTGGTTCTTCTTCATAATATCCTCTGGTTCCCATGTTGCTTCCCCTATTTTTTGATTTTTCCAGAGTAACATTACTGTAAGATTCATCCAATTCCTTAATACATGATCTCTATTATCAATAATAGTGGTGGTTTTTTCATAAAAATATATATTAGGTTCAAAATCTATTTCATCAAAGGTGATAAAATGCATTGGGTCTGGCATGTACTTTCCTAACAGTAATATCTGGAACACATCATGTACATTTGATATATTTAGTGGTATTTCAAAACAAAAAGCAACAAATACAATTATTTCAAGGATTTTTAAGGTTCTTATGTACTCATGTCTTAATATCCATTTCTTACCGAACCTCCTAACACCCTTCCCTACAGGTACAATAAGTAAAACATTATGCCATCATAGAATTCTAAATCCTTTCTCTGATTATTGAGATAACCCTTTTACCTACTTTGAGATTATTTAATATGATTGAAGATAGCGTTTAACTATATTTTTATGTCTTCAACACATTCTAGGACTACAATTTTTCTTTTTACCAACTTCATCCTAATAATTTGGAGTGTGACATATCTGTTCAAATAATGATTCACACGACACCATTTGAATACTTGAATGGAAACTATATTTCAATGCTAGAATTCAGTGATATAATAATGGTTCCAAACTATTTTTCTATTCTAGATAAATATTTGTATAGAATATAGTAATGTTTATCCAACACATTTCATAAATGGATATTGGCCTATCCCTATACAAATGGTTTTTAGTGAACCATTGGTATAGTTATAATGGAATTTTAGCTATACTGATGGTCTTTATGTAACAATTGGTATATCCCCCCCCCAATTCGAAAAGTATTAGCACCCCCAAATTTACTAAATAGTGAATGATATATTAATGAAAAATAATCCCATGATGAATGATATATCACTAAAACATAAACCCTATGTCAATGATCTATCACAAAAACATCATTCTAAGGTGAATAATAGATCACTGAAACATAACCCAAAGGTGAATGATCTATAAACAACGAATATTCTTATAGTGAATGATATAACACTGAAACATGATCCCATAAGGTGAATTATCTATCATGAAAACATAATCCAAAGTACAATGATATATCACCAACATAAAAACTAAAGTGAATAATGTATTACTAACATTGTTAACAAGGTGAAAAAATAATCATCAAAAGAAAAAAAATAAAAGGAATAACCATTATAATAATGAAATATTTAGGGGTGAATAATTAATAACTATACAAATAAAATAATACATTTCAATGGTATCATCTATGTGAGTGAGTTATCACCCAATAAAATATTTCAATCATACCCCAAACTACTCACTATGATATCCCTGTCGATGAAGTTATACACCTAAAAAACATATGTCAAATCAATACCTTCCTAAAATGGATTAGGATCCTATACTACATACCCAAATCATATGGTTAATTATATAGTGAACACTCATCACACTGGGGTCCCATACCCATTTATATTTCAGCACATAGCCTAACTAATATATGAATTCTTATTATTAAGGAATAGTAAAGGTTTCCATAAATGACCCAAAATCAATGTTATGATCAAGTTAAATCCCTCCTAGTTCCATTCCTTAGGCATCAGATCTGTTACCCAGGTGAAATAATCATTAATGGCCATGTGTTCCACATATAGGTTCTAAGGACTTGTCATGATCATGATAGTTTATACTCAACACTTAGAAACCATATTTGTTTCTATTTCTGGTCATCCTCATATACCCAAAAATATCCACATACCATGAATCTAATCTCAAAACAATCAATGATCTCATCATATACATCACTATAAGAGAGAATCACCTATCACACAAGAAATATCTGGGTTATTATATCCATTTTTCATTATGTAAACCCTCCTAGGGTTTTAATACCTCTTTAATCGAGATTCCCAACATGGAAACATATCCATAACCATCCATGAAATAAACACATAACACATGATGAATCATTTTGAGTCCAAACAACTCTCAAGACTTAACATACATAATGGAAATCACCATGGCTCTATATCGGGTCTCTTGAACCTACTTACCCAAACATAAAATCTATATAATTTTTTCTTAAGCACATAAAGTTGTAATATTAGAAACCATAAATATTAATAATGTTGTTATCCCATCAATAAAGCATAATCCATTCATAAACTATTAATTACCATAATCGATTATGGACCCCTAGAATATCCAAGTATTTGAAAAAACAATTATAAACATCTTATAATTAATTTTATTATTTAATTTATCACTTTTTAATTAGGAATAATCATGTTAAAACATACCAGTTGGCCCTGCATGGAAAAAAAATTATACAATGAGTGGGGAAAAACTCCATCCATACCTTTTGGTCCACTATCGATAGGAATCCAATCAATGATCACCAATTCATCAACCCATTTCATCTCAAATCAATGAATAACCAAAATAAATCTAGGTAGTGGCATATAGATAAATATTATGTACAACCACATGTGAGATGCTCTCCCACAGCCCCTCCAGCCTTGATCTGCCAAATTCCCATCACACTGAACTGATTCCACCATGCTCTAGTGGAATTGGCTCTAAAAACTCAATTACATTCCAAAAAATTGAGAAAATTGAGAAGCTAATAAGATTATTAATAATTAGTGGTAACTAATCTAAACTGATAAACCAAGGAACATAATCCTTGATAGATCGAAGGAAACATAGAGGGGAGTCTTGAGAAAAATATAGAGAGATTCCACTCTCTCATCAACTATCTAAACTAAAAAATCTAAAGAGTAAGGGGGTTAAAATAAAGAAGGAAAAAATGTATACTATTATATATCTTTTTATAAATGTAGATTTAGAAAACATAAGGTACCCGATCTACTATCATCAAACACCTGATAATCCCATACAAGGGGTTTTCACCCATGGAACATCCCCCATATACCTAGAACACCCTAACCAAGTACTTAGTAGACATTTATATCCACAAGTCTCTATTTAAAACTTATGTAACTCCTATAATCTCATTATGGTCCTATTCTTCCCAATATTCCACCTAATAAAAGCCTCTGGAATATTAAAAATGTATCCAGAACTTCTAATTCCAGATGATCCACTTCCTCCAATACCAAATTTTCTCTGAATCCACCAACACAATAAGTTGATGGTCTTTACAACCTCTCCCCCATAATACTCTTAATTTTTATAACTCACCCCATGTATATCCCATGACCAATTTGATAAATAACATCATATGCATGGTCTAATTCCATATTAGATCAATGGTTATGACATACCACATCACATCTAAACTTGTAAAATTTACAAAACACTAGAAACCCTAATATTTGGTCTATCAAAAATTTTAATCAAACCCAAATGATACACCCATATCAATATACGAGTCATCATACTTTATCACCTGTGAAACATGTTAGCTATAATTATAATTCATTGAGTGACTCAAATGGATCAATTAACCATTATTTATGGTGATAAATCAATCCACCATCTCCACAATTATTCATAAATAACTATAAAATTCATGACGTTCCAATCAATTAATATTATACACCCATAGTTGACATTACTAGTCCAAACTAGACTATCACATGCTTGATAAAAATTCCCTTATTCCTAATCTATGACCATGATTTTTATCAAAATATATTTTTAACTTCATGTAGACACTCATGATCCTATCTCATTATATCTTGATAGACCCACCCCATGAGTCTCACTTCAAGGCCTATGACATTATAGTTCTCATTAGAAATGATTTTAAAGCCATTGTTAATTGATTATTGCACACCATATGCTGTATATTTAACCAAACATTAAAAATTCCTCTCACTATCATATGAATTTGAAATTATAGCTTTCTACATAATATAATAGATCTATCTAGAAGTTCCACAATTCCATTATAAATCCCTCGACTCACACTCCCTGATATAGTACCCATAAACGCATACTTTACATACTGGATTCAGTAAAAACACTGCATTCCAAAAAAAATATCCCATAATTACATGACTTAAGGACAATATTACATTATATATATTCTTAAAACCGTTTAGTATTAGATCATTATATAATTAGGACAAAACATAAGTTAATAAGTCCCATAAAATGGAGATTTTTTCCCATTTTATAAGAACTAAATAATTCATAATAAGTCTTGAGAATATCAAACAAATTCTCTTCATAATATATACTCTTCTAATCATTATGTGTAATACTTATTCATAACCTTGTAAAATGAAAATATAATAATGGGTGAGCTCAAAATATTAGTAAGGTAAAACATAAAAGTTATGGAATCATGACATATATATTATGGATAGAATAAGTAATCATCATAATTCAATAACCAATTGAAATTGAGACATAATATAACCATGTATAGAAATGAAAATAAATGGATCACATGGATAATAATAATAATTTCCTTTGTTATAAAATGAACAATTTTACACAAATAATTATATACCATAAGACAATACATCAGGATCTAAGAAATCATGATATTACCATCAAGGAAATATCTTTTTATGTGTATAAATGCACCAAACACTACTAGAAAGTAGTGTTTTCCCAACACTTGTATACCAAAAATTCTCCAAAACCATTGGTATAAGTTTTTTTACCAACGGTTTGTAAAAACCTTTAGTAAATCTTGGTTTTGTGAAGGCATTCCCAATGGTTTGAAGAAACCATTGGGAAAGCCAAAATGTTTGCACCCTTTACCAATAGTTTGTGGAAAACTGGTGGTAAAATACATTTTTCCCAATGGTTTTTACAATTCATTGGGAAAGGTATCATCAAATAATCATGATTTCTAGACGCCCCCGTAGCACATCACAGAACTCATTTCCCCCAATTTCTAAAACCCCCGGCGCACAGGTGAACCCTAACCTGAGTTCTTCCATCTGATCGGCTACAACTAACCCATCCAGGTTAGACTATTTAAACCTCTTCACAAATACAAACATTGAATCCCTCTTCCTCCAATTTCTACATTTATTGCAATATCTATAAGTATCATGTCATTTTTTCCTATTTTAGGGATTTTGGAAAATTTTATGATTCCCACTATTTGATATTGAATGAATGACTAATACATGATTGGTAGATGTCTATGACTAGGGTTGAATTTGGTTTCATATATAATTTTTAACAAAACATATGACATACTACCACTAATATGGTGATTCCACCTAAGAATGGTGGAATTTTCATAGGATAATGGGGCTTTCTCTTCCTTTATTCTATAGAGTTTGAAGTGTTGGTTTTTAATGTATTTTATTTTCTTATGGATTTATAGTGATTTTGTATTGGGTTCCTTTGGTTATGAATTTAGGGTGAGTTATTCTTAAGTTCTTCTTAAAGATCATTATATTCAAAAAGTGTGCCTAATTTTTTTGTAGGTGGTGTCGACCCACTGAGTGACTATTTGGTTTTGTTTTTATGATGTCAACGTTCAATTTTTTTAATAATGAATCATATTTATATTTTAATGATATAAATGATTGGTTTTTAAATATATGTTTATAAAATAGGTAAAATGTTTTCTAAGTAGTTTATTTGGAACTGTACAAAGATAGATCCCATTTTTATTGTATTCTAAAATCTCATTAAATATATTTATACTTTGTGAATCCTTTATAAGTTTGGACCAATGTTTGAGCATTACCACTAATATCACATAGTTTAATACCATTTTTAGATTGTGTACATCTCATTATATTTTTTAATGAGTTCACTTCCTCCTTCATTAATGTCTTCTAAGGATTTCTTAAAAATATAAAACCACTTTCATGTTTTTCCTTTCATAAATAATGTAATGTATTCCCAGAATAGTCAGTTAATTTTTACATTCCAGTAAACCATGTTGATAACCTTCCTGATTATATGATCTCATAGGTGGGTGTGGTGAATATGGATATAATTTTAAACATATGTATTGAATTTTGTTTTTATCTTCCAGGGTTGAAAATTCTGTAGTTGGGTTTTTTTAAAGAGATATATTGCAACGTTTTAAGCCCCTTCTATATATGCCTAGTGGTTGTTTAGTAGTGGTTTAAACCACCACTATTTAAGGTGAATATTTTTTTTACCATTTTTTGTTTCAACAGTTGTTTTCCAGGAAAAAAAATGGTGAGGATATAATGGCAGTTCAAACCACTAATATATCCTTTCCATTTTTTTGGCAAGTGAAACCATCACTAAAACAAAAAAAAAGCTACTAAATTTTTTTTGTGACGATTCCTCACCCCCTAGAAATCCCCCACACCCCTGGATAGCCCCGTCCCCCTTGGACTACCCCTCCACCCCCGTGGATAGCCCGCCCACCCCCTAGAGATCCTGGGCCCCCCCTGGATAGCCCCCCACCCTTGTTGACAACCCACCCACCCCTCCCCCGGACACCCACCCACCACCCCCAGACACCCCATCCCCCCGGATTCCCCACCCCCTGAAAAGCCCCCCCCCCCCCTAGTGACACCCCTGACCCCACTGCACAGTGTATCTACCCCCATGTACAGCCCGACCACCCCCTGTGGACAACCCGCCCACCCCCCGTGGACAGCCCGCCACCCCCCAGACAGCCCGCCCACCCCCTAGACACCCAAACACCCTAGACAACCTCTCCACCCCCATGGGTAGCCTTCCCACTCCACTAGACACCCCGTACCCCCCACAGACAGCCCCACCCACCCCCTGGACACCCCGCTCACCTCCTTGGACGACCCGCCCACCCCCCTAGACTCCCCCTACCCCCCCTGGACAGCCTCACCACCCCCGTGGACAGCCCACCCACCTGGACACCCCGACCCCCCTAGACAACACCTCACCCCCTTGAAACCTCCAACCCCCCAGACGACCCCACCACCCCTGGACACCCTGCACCCCCTGGACACCCCACACCCCCCTTGGACAACCCCACCACTCCCCTGATCCTCATCCTACTCCTCATTCTGATCTCCCTGAAGAAGTTAAAGTATTAAACTCATGTACTCCCAACAAGACCCTTAAGGAATATTTATTCCTTGATCCACTTCGAATAACTTACTGGGAAATCCTTGAATACGTGCATTATAAATTCTGTATCTTATTTCTTTATATACACTGTATTTTGTTGTATTTCTTAACTTGATTCACATATAGAGTAATGTGTCAGTTATGATTTTTTTAAAGTAAAAAATTTTCATTTACCTAAACACTTTTTTGATTGAACTTCAATATTATTGAATTTATTTGAAATGACATATTGCAATTTTTTTACAGAGTGGATAGAAGTTGGATGTACGAAAATAATCGAATTTTAATCGATTTTCAAAATAATTTGACCAACTTTCTAGATTTTGTATTTGACAAGGATTCAGATAGTGGTCGCATACACTGCCCATGTTCTAATTGTGTTGGAAGACCTTGGTTGAGTCGTGAAGCAGTTAGCTATCATATAACCAAATATGGTTTCCAAACAAACTATTATGTGCGGTATCACAATGGAGAGAAAATAGAATCTCAAAATGTTGATGATCCAAATGATAGGACTGAATTAGAGAGTTTGATATATGATCGGTTTCCATTTATTCAGCATCATGAGAAGGAAAGGATGTCCAACCAAAAATAATTCGATAGAACCACACATGATGCGTCCAATGAAAATGATGATGTTGATAGGGTGAAAAAAATGAATGATGCTGCGGCGACTCTAGTATATCGGCAATGTGGTAAAATGAAAAAGTTGGAATTTTTAATCCAATTGTTTCATGGGAAAACATTGTATGGGATTTAAAATACTGCAATTGATTACATTCTTATCTTCTTGAAGGACTTAATTCTAGATGATGCAGATATTCCCTCAAACCACTATATGGCATGGAAGTTGGTTGATGAACTTGGATTCTCAAAAAAAATATTAATGCTTGCCCGAATGATTGGAGCTTATTTTGGGAGGAAACTGCTAAAAGAAATGATTGTATCAAATGTTGAACCTCCTGATAGAATCCAAAAGATGATGGAACACCATCTCGTGTGCCAAAAAAAGCAATGTGACAATTTCTATTTATCCCCAGATTATAGAACCATTTCATGTCTGATGAAATTTCAGTAAAAATATGATGGCATGACACTGAGAGAAAAAATAATACTGAAGAGTTGGTTAACCCTGAAGATGGATTTTCATGGAAGATATTTGATGCTCAATATCCTGAATTTGCAGCTGACGTGCGTAATGTGAGACTGGGTCTTTCATGGGACGGTTTTAATCCATTTGGGCATATGCTTACTTAGCAAAGCACATGGACGGTTTTCATACACATTTATAACCTTCCCCCATGGTTGTGTATGAAAAATCCATACACTTTCTTGGGTATACTGATATCTGGACCTTCTGATCCCAGAAATGATATAGATGTATACATGCAGCCTTTAATAAATGAGTTGAAACTTCTTTGGGATGTGGGTGTGCCCATATACGATGCATGTTCTAAAGACATATTTCAGATGCATGATGCGCTGATGTGGATGATAAATGATTTTATTGATTATGCAATGATGTTTGGATGGAGCACAAAAGGAAAATTATCATGTTCTGTTTGTATGAAGAATACTCGATCGAGAAGACTGAAATATTGTCGTAGTTTTAGTTTTAAGGGACATCGAAGATTCTTTCCAATGAACCATCCATATAGAAACAATCGTCGAAGATTTGAAAATATGATGGAGGTGGATGATCCACCTCAGCAAATGTCTGGAACTGATGTTCTTAATGAATTGAAGGATTTCATTTATTCATTTGGGAAGGGTGTAATGAAATATAGAAAGAGGAAAAATGTTTCCAATGGCACCTGTTACAATTGGAAGAAGAAGAGTATATTATTTGAGTTGTCGTATTGGTCAACCAACTTTTTACATCATTTCATAGATGTAACACACATTGAAAAGAATATATGTGAAATTTTTCTTTCGATTCTTCTAAATGTCAAGGGGAAGACAAAGAATGATTTATGATCTCGGCGTGACTTGGTATATTGGGGGATCAGACCAGAATTGCATCCTCTCTGTATCAGTGAAAATAAATGGAAAGTTCCATGTGCTTCTTATGTGATGACACCTACTGAAAAAAATCAATTTCTGGAATAGATAGAGACAAGTAAATTTCCTGATGGCTATTCAAGAAATATATCAAAACAGGTCAACAGAAAAGAGTTGAAGTTGAAATCTTTGAAGACTCATGATTATCACGTCCTTTTGCATGAGATGATTCTAATAGCAATCCATCATCTCTTGTCCAATAATGTTAGAGTATCAGTTATTTGTTTGTGCTATTTGTTTAGATATATTTGTGCTAAGTGGTTTTCCAAATCCTTCTTGAAAAAACTGTTGGCTGAGACACCCTTAATTTTGTGTGAGTTAGAGAAAATATTCCCTCCATCATTTTTTACATTCATGTTGCATCTGACTGTCCATCTTCTGACCGAAATACTTCTTGGAGGACCCATTGATTTTTTTTGGATGTATCCAACTGAAAGAAACATGTTCCCATTGAAATCATATGTTTAGAACGGGAATTATCCCGAATGTTCTATTGTGAACGATTACATGGATCAAGAATGTATGGATTTAAGCTCAATGTATTTGTCTGATCTTACTAAAAGAATAAACAAACCAATAAGAAATGAAGAAGAATAGTATGGGAAAATTGAACCTAGTTTTCCATCACTTCCCCAGATAGGATGAATTCCAGGATCATATCCATTGACGACATTAAGTCTTGAAGAGTGAGAGATGGAACATAACACAATGTTGTTTAATTGTGATTTGTTTGATGAGTATATCAAGTAAGTAAATTGTACATGTATCTCTTATATTATCTCTTGAAATTTTAAATATTTGTTAAACTGTTATTATTTTTAAATATAGGGAACATAAATAATTGATATATAAAAAGAATCGTTCTTTATCTTTGAGAAAGAAAGAGACTTTTCATAGCAAAGGGTTTTCTGCTTGGTTGAAATTGAAGGTAAAAATATTTCTGTAATAACTAAATAAAAATAATGTTTAATTAATTTTACTATTTGTTTATATTTCAGGTATCGAGTTTTCCTGCAGACTCTGTTTCTGAGGAGATAAGAGCTTTGGCTTTTGGTCCTAATACCATGGTTCGTGCTTGTAAATCACTTGTGATCAATGGATACAAATTTATTATCACTGAACGAGCAAGAAACATGAGGACACAACATGATGGTGTTATGATAACTGCCACAACAGACTGTTATGCCAGTTCATCGTATAATAGACCGCGTTATGAAAACGTAGATTATTATGGAGTCATGGAGAAAATAATAATTTTGGATTATTACTCTCATGGTTGAGTCATGATGATGAAATGTTAGTGGTTTGAATCAATGACGAGGCAAGTAACCTTTATTGATGATTGTGGATTTCGAGTTATTGACATTACTCACACTCTTTCCACTGATGAAGCATATGTATTGGAATCAATGGTGAAACAAGTTTTTTATGTCAAAGATCATAGTCATCCTAAATTCGGTGTAATTATTGAAGTAAATCCCGGACATGTTTTTGAAGATGGTGATGATGAAGTTGACACTATCCCCTGTACAATTGGAAGCAATCCGTATATTACTTATGATGACTCCAATAGATCAATTGTCAGAGTTGATTGTGAACCTAAAGTTGTGGTGGGAAATATATAGAATCATACAGTCATGTTCTCACCTACATGTTTCACCTACATCATTCAGAGTGTGTATCCTAGTACTTACCTTCAAACCACCATATATATTTTGTTTCGTTATGTTTTTTTATCAGAATGGTTTTTCTATATTTTCTTTTTTGGGTTACACATTAGTTGTCTATTTCTAATTACTTCCATATTTTTTTAATTGCAGGAAATGACACCCATTGAAGAGAGGTGGTGGAAAAAGATGACAGAAAATAATCATCACATGACACATATGGGAATTCCCCCACTCCTCCCTGTTGTGAGTATTTTATTTCAAATATATATATTTCAATAACATATAATATCATGTGTTTACTATTATGTTAAACATTTTTTTAGGATCCACCCCCTAGATGAGAGACATCTGAAGAGGAGCCTGATATTGCACCCATTACAGAGGTTGGTGGTAGGAGGGGGGGTGTCAGAGTTAGAGACCATCTTGTGGTCCCAGTACTGAGGTCGGTGGTATGAGGGCTCATGGTGAGAGAGTTAGATGATCCACTGGTCGTACCCGATTGGATTATGCCCGTACCACAGACGTATCTTCTATGCCCCATTCTGATCCTGGCGTGTATTTAGGGACACACATGATATTTAGGCCTCTGATGTTTACACTACTAGTTGGCCAGACGTCTGTTCCATCACCTTTTTCTTCAGGTTCATTATCTTCGGGCTATTATATTCCACCTTCTTCGACTCCTGCTCCGACATAGTATGTGGCTGAGGAGCATACACTAATGGGCACACCACCTGTACAGGATATTCCTTCGGCTTCTGCACATCCAGTGATGCCCATTGATCTGACTACCACAGGTATATTTATATAACATTAACAAATTTTTATACCAAAATTTATTTTTATTATAACTTATACTGATATTTGTTTCCTTTAATAACAGATTCATCTATTGATAGGAGGCGGGGAACGGGGCGTACTCGCTTGCATGTGGTATGGAACCGCCAAACCCAGTTGATGGTTGAATATAATGATTATGGACATATGATTGATAAATCTGGGCATGAATATCGGGGTTTTTTGGCGACGCAAGCCAAATACTCCGACGTCATTCTGGTCAGCCCTCCCCCTTGGAGACATCTGCCACACGAAGTCAAGGATAATGCATGGGCGCAAATATTGGTAAAAAATTTATTGTATTTAATGTAGTATTTTTTTGTATTTATATTAATTAATCTATTGGGTGTCAGCTTCAGTATAACTTCCCTGATGGTGAAGGTGCATGAATTCCGTATTTAAAGGAGTTAGGAGAGCTTTGTAGAGCTTATAAGCATGAGCTGTATGTTGGCTAGTGAGATAGAGTGTGCATAGAGTTAGGGACATTACCTATCGTGGATGACTACCTGATAGAGAAATATCGCCAAATGATTACCCATTGGGAGACTGCCAAATTTATGGTATAATCCCATTTGAGGTATTTAAATGAAAGTATTCATATTTTTCATTAATATTATCTAATTTATTATTAAACATTATTTATCCATCTTCTGAAAAAATAAAATAAAAACATTTATTCAGAGCAATACCTCCACACTTTGGGGCACACGACTATGTCAGATCATGAGAGGCAGCTGGTACGATATAGTTGTTTATAATTTTTCATTAGGACTTGCCCTATTTTTTATTTCATACTTAAATTATTTGTTTTATTGATATTGAATATATGATTATAATTGAACATTATATTGTTTAAATGTCATTACCGAAGCAAAAATTGAATATTGAAGGAGGTATCCCTTGAGAAAAATTGTTTTGCTCGAGTAGAAGGAAAAAATATGGAACTGTAGTTAATGAACCGACACAAGAAAAGATTGAAAGTTTTAATTTTTTTATTTCAAAGTTTAATATCTATTTTGGAATTTAATAATCTATTAATATTTTTAACAGGTTTCTTTAGAGGCCATTGATGCATAGAAGCCTGATAATTTAGGTCCACACGATCATTTATATCAGGTTTTGGGAGAGGAGCACTCTGGTCGAGTACACTCCCGACCTGGTAAGAATATAGTCTAGACGAGGTATTGGTCCTCTCTAGGTATCCATTCTAGTACCACCAATTTGGAATAGGTCAAGGAGCTTGCAAGACAGTCTGATAAAAGGGTCACAGAGTTGGAAGTACAAGTTCAAACTAGGGACAAAGAATTTATGAAACTGATGAAAGATTTATCTTCATCACTTCCACCAGACACCAACGTGGCTTTTCAGACATTTATGTCGTCGATGGGTGAATTATCCAATGCACCAGATGACAGTTCTAGTGTCGTTCGAGATGATGACAATCCTGGGGATGATGAGGATGCAAAAGAGGACGGGGGCGAGGATGAGGATGAGGACGAGGGAGAGGATGGAGCTGAGGGTGAGGATGGGGCCATGGGCGAGGATGGGGCCGACAATGAGCATGGGAAAGATGACGAGGAAGATGATGAGGACAGAGATAGTGGCGAGGATGAGGCCGATGATGACAGTGGTGATGGTGATGGTGATCAGGGGAATATTGATCCATTACATTTTTGAATTCTATATAACTCTTTATTTTTGAACCTGGTTCTTCACTCTGGAATAGATATTTTTG
Organism: Viscum album; assembly: GCA_963277665.1. Lineage (NCBI taxonomy): Eukaryota > Viridiplantae > Streptophyta > Magnoliopsida > Santalales > Viscaceae > Viscum > Viscum album. Next base: position 492,550,959 of record OY728159.1, on the reverse strand, counting down.
AATTTAGTATAACTCTTTATTTTCGACCAAATATGGAATCCTAATGATTTTATAATGGTTTGGAGGTGAGTGATGCTATATGATATTTTATGGGTTATTGTGAGGAGTTTCTTTCCCTTTAATTTATTGGTTCATAAAACATAATTTGGTGCTTCATGTATTATGTAATTGGAATTGGTAAAGTAAAATGATGGTCTCGGATTTCCAAGTTGGTTATTTGGTTGGTATTCTCTATCAAAAGTGGGTATATCTCTATTGACTATTGGTGTATTTTCTAATTGAATAATGTATTTATAAAACTGACCATGAAATCCACATTTCCCACAATACGGAATCACCACAAAAATCATAGATAGACACTACACACCACAAGAAACCCATGGGAGACACCCCTTGAGGCAGAGTCCCTCTCGTATACTCTTTAATTTAATAATTCTTTAAATTGAATTTAGATTCTTTCTTAATTATGCCTAATTATATTAAATTTCATATCTTGAATATGTTTTCTTTAATATAATTATTTCATTGGATAAATAAAGTCATGTTTTAATTTGAAATCCTGGCAGAAAGATGCTACCCCATGGATGTCGCTAGACCGGGCCAACACGTCGCGGTCATGCCGCTGTCACGCTGCGGTCACACCATGGTCACGTCACGGTCATGTCGTGGTCACTCCGTGGTAATGTCATGATTTTGCCATGCTGCAGGATGACACTCCACCGCGGTTCACATTCCTGACAGAATCTGATGTATGATAGCTAGATAGAGTTTTAGATACATTACCCACCCTCCTCTCTGGACCCTGGACATCCCCCAACCCTCCTCCCTAGACCCCAGACATCCCCCGTACAGCCCCCACCCTACTCCCTGGACCACCAAACATCCCCCCGGACAACCCCCTAGATAGCCCCCCACCCTCCTCCCTGGACCCCGGACAACCCCCCCCCCCATCCTCCCTGGACCCCCGGACATCCCCCAGACAACCCCCCCCCACCATCCTCCCTGGACATCGGACAACCCCCCAACCCTACTCCCCAGGCCCTGGATCCCAATATAAGCTATCTTCAAGATTCACCCAAAATCCCAACGGAAAAGAGGGTTTTAGAGCTTCGTATGAAGATGAGAGAAGAGTGCAAACCCTAATCGAAATGAGGAAGCGAGGAGAGGATTAGACTCATATGGATCTTCAATCCACACTTGACTGCACTCAAAACACCCAAGTGACGTGTATGAGTCAACTCCGTCTCAATCTGAGGTGTGGTGTGGCCGACACAACTCAAAGTGTCTCACTTTTATTTGAAATGGACAACATTTTAAATGAAAACAACAACTGACATATGAAAAACTAACCAAACGCAATCGGATTCTATTGATACTTTTGGACAAGGATCCATGGGTTATTTGTGATGTGTACAAGTCAACCTTGCCTCAATCCGAGGCATATTGTGTCTAGTACCACTCAAAATGTCTTTTTTTAAATGGATATACATTTAAGTAAAAACAATTGGCATACGGGAAACTGAACAAACGCATTCGGATTCTGTTGATACTTTAGGAAAACGATCCATGAGTCATTTTTGATGTGTACGAGTCAACCCCACCTCAATCTAAGGTGCGGTGTGGCCGGCACCACTCAAAGTGTCTCTATTTTGTTTCAAAAGGAAATCATTTTAAGTGAATACAACAACTGAAATATGGAAAACCGACCAAAGGAATTCAGATTCTGTTAAAACTTTAGGAAAACAATCCATGGGTCATATGTGATGTGTACGAGTCAACCTTTCATCAATCTAAGAGCCAGTGTGGCCAGCACCACTCAAACCGTCTCACTTTTATTTGTAATGGACTTGATTTTAAGTGAAAATAACAACTAGAATACAGAAAACTAACCAAACACATTCAGATTCTATTAAAACATTAGAAAACAGTCCACAGGTCATTTTTGATGTGTACGAATCAACCCTGCCTCAATCCGAGGGGTGGTTTGCACAACACTGCTGAATATGTGTTTTTTAGGAGTTTGGCGCGCTTGAAAAGCGTTCATTGGTTGGGTCAAAACTGGCCAAATGACCTTGGAATGACATGAAATCAGATGAAAACAAAGGGTGTGTGAATTGTGAAATGGTCGGCTAGACGACACGTCAATAGGAGGTGTCGTGTGATCGCGGTTGCCGAAAATGCACTCCATGTGTTGTAAATGGCCAAAACATGCGTTTAACGGTCAAATGCATGTAGAATGACACCAGAATGACTTGAAATCACACGAAAACACCCTAATTATTGTTCTTGAGTTTTATAAGGAGAATTCACTTCATTCAAATTGTGGTTTGTGCGGTACGACTGAATATGTATTTTTCTAGGTGTTTGGCGTGCTTGAAAAGCGTGCGTGGTGTGGCCGAAACCGGCTAAACGACCTCAGAATTCCATTAAATCAGACGAAAAAAAGGGTGGGTGAATTGTGAAATGGTCAGCTAGATAGCACGTCAATCGGAGGTGTCGTGTCACCGCGGTGGCCGAAAATGCACTCCGCGTTTCGTAAATGGCCAAAACATGCGTTTAATGGTCAAATGCATGCCTAACGACATCATAATGACATGAAATCATACGAAAACACCCTAATTATTATCCGTGAGCTGTACGAGGAGACGACACATCATTAAAACTTGCGGTTTGCATGGCACAACTCAATATGTGTTTTTAGGTGTTCGACACACTTGAAAAACATGCGTGGGGTGGTTGAAACCAGCCGTACGACCTCAGAATTCCATTAAATCAGACGACAACAAAGGATGGGTGAATTGTGAAATGTTTGGAAAGATGACATGTCAATGGGAGGTGTCGTGTGACCGCGGTGGCTGAAAATGCACTCCGCGTGTCGTAAATGGCCAAAACATGCGTTTAATAGTCAAATGCATGCCAAACTACATCGTAATGACTTGAAATCATAGGAAAACACCTGAATTATTATTCATGAGCTGTATGAGGAGATGGAACATCATTCAAATGTGCGGTTTGCATGGCACGGAATAATATGTGTTTTTTAGGTGTTCGATGCACTTTAAAAACATATGTGGGGTGGTCGAAACTGACCGAACGACCTTAGGATTCCATAAAATCAGACTAAATCAAAGGGTGGGTGAATTGTGAAATGTTCGGCCAGACGGCATGTCAATCGGAGGTGTCTTGTGACCGCGGTGACTGAAAATGCACTCCGTGTGTCGTAAATGGCCAAAACATGTGTTTAATGGTCAAATGCATGTCAAACGACATCAGAATGACTTGACATCACACGAAAACAACCTAATTATTATTCATGAGTGGTATGAGGAGACGACACATCATTTGGACCTGTGGTTTGCGCGACACGGCTGAATATGTGTTTTTAGGTGTTCGACGTGCTTGAAAAGCGTGCGTGGGGTGGTCCAAACCGGCTGAATGACCTCAAAATGCCATGAAATCAGACAACAACAAAGGGTGGGTGAATTGTGAAATGGTTGGCCATATGGCACGTCAATCAGAGGTGTCGTGTGACCGCGGTGGCCAAAAACGCACTCCGCGTGTCATAAATGGCCAAAACATACATTTAACAGTCAAATGCATGCCGAACGACATAGGAATGACTAGAAATCACACGAAAACACCCTAATTATTATTCATGAGGTGTACGAGGAGACGACACGTCATTCAGACACGTGGTTTTGCACAACACGACAGAATATGTGTTTCTTAGGTGTTTGGCGCGCTTGAAAAGCGTGCAGGGGGTGGTCGAAACCAGCCGAACAACTTCCAAATTCCATGAAACTAGATTACAACAAAGGGTGGGTGAATTGTGAAATGTTCGGCCAGACGGCACGTCAATTGGAGGTGTCGTGTGACAGCGGCGATCAAAAATGCACTCCACGTGTCATAAATGGCCAAAACATGCGTTTAACGGTCAAATGCATTCCAAAAGACATCAGAATGATTTCAAATCACACGAAAACAACCTAATTTTTATTCTTGAGGTGTACGAAGAGACGACACGTCATTCGGACGCGCGGTTTGCATGACACGGCTGAATATGTATTTTTAGGTGTTCGACGCGCTTGAAAAGCGTGCGTGGGGTGGTCGAAAGGAGCCGAAAAACCTCAGAATTCCATGAAATCGGTTGACAACAAATGGAGGGTGAATTGGGAAATGGGCAACTAGACATCACATCAATTGGAGGTGTCGTGTGACCGCGGTGGCAGAAAACGCACTCCGCGTGTTGTAAATGGCCAAAACATGCGTTTAAGAGTCAAATGCATGTCAAACGACATCAGATCGACTTTACATCACATGAAAACACCCCGATTATTATTTGTGAGCTGTACGAGGAGATGAAACATCATTCAGATGTGCGGTTTGCGCGGCACAACTGAATATGTCTTTTTTAGGTGTTCGGCGTGCTTGAAAAGCGTGCGAGGGGTGGTCGAAACTGGATGGATGACCTCAGAATTCCATGAAATCGGATGAAAACAAAGGGTGGGTGAATTATAAAATGTTCGGATAGACGACACATCAATCAGAGGTGTCGTGTGACCGTGGTGGCTGAAAACACACTCTGGATGTCGTAAATGGCCAAAACATGCGTTTAACGGTCAAATGCATGCTGAACGAAATCACAATGACTTGAAATCACACTAAAAAACCCTAATTATTAATCATGAGGTGTACTAGGAGGTGAAACGTCATTTAGACATGCGGTTTGCACGGCACAGCTGAATATGTGTTTTTAGGTGTTCGGTGCGCTTGAAAAGCGTGTGTGGGGTGGTCAAAGCCAGCCGAATGACCTCAGAATGCCATGAAATCGGACGACAAAAAAGGGTGGGTGAATTGTAAAATGGTCGGCTGGACGGCACGTCAATCAAAGGTTTTGTGTGACCGCGGTGGCCGAAAATTCACTCCGCATGTCATAAAGGGCCAAAACATGTGTTTAATGGTCAAATGCATGCTGAACGACATTGAAATTACTTGAAATCACCCGAAAACCCCCTAATTATTACTCGTGATCTATATGAGGAGACGAAACATCATTCAGACGCACGGTTTGTAGGGAACGACTGAATATGTCTTTTTTAGGTGTTCAACGCGCTTGAAAAGTGCGCGTGGGGTGGTCGAAACTAGCCGAACAACCTCAGAATGTAATGAAATCGGACGACAACAAAGGGTGGGTGAATTGTAAAATGGTCAGCCAGACGACAAGTCAGTCGGAGGTGTCGTGTAAACGCGTTGGCCGAAAATTCACTCCGTGTATCATAAATGGACAAAACATGCGTTTAACGATCAAATGCATGCCGAACAACATCATAATTTCTTGAAATCACACAAAAACACCCTAATTATCATTCGTGAGCTGTATGAGGAGACGACACATCATTCAGAAGCATGGTTTGCACGGTACGGCTGGATATTTTTTTTAGGTGTTCGACGTGCTTGAAAAGTGTGTGTGGGGTGGTCGAAACCGGCCGAATGACCTCAGAATGCCATGAAATCGGACGACAACAAAAGGTGAGTGAATTGTGAAATGGTCGGCTAGATGACATGTCAATCGGAGGTGTCATGTGACCGCGGTGGATGAAAACGTACTCCATGTGTCGTAAATGACCAAAACATGCGTTTAACTGTCAAATGCATGCCAAAAGACATCAGAATGACTTGAAATCATATGAAAAGACCCTAACTGTTATTCTTGAGGTGGACGAGGAGACGACATGTCATTTGGATGTGTGGTTTGTGCGACACGACTGAATATGTGTTTTTTAGGTGTTTAGCGCGCTTGAAAAGCGTGTGTGGGGTGGTTGAAACCGGCCGAATGACCTCGGAATTCCATGAAATCGGACGAAAACAATGGGTGGGAGAATTGTGAAAGGGTTGGCCTGACGGAATGTCAATCAGAGGTGTCGTGTGATCGCGGTGGCCAAAAATGCACTCCGCGTGTCGTAAATGGCCAAAACATGCGTTTAATGGTCAAATGAATGCCGAACGACAATAGAATGACATGAAATCACATGAAAACACCCTAATTATTATTTGTGAGCTATAAAAGAAGACGACATGTCATTCAAACACGCGGTTTGTTGTTGGGTTTTGGATTTGTGGTAAGCACCCCGTAATCCTACATCAAAAATGGGGGTTCAAAACCCATTGGGTGCAGGTACTATAAAGGTACTGTAGCAGCGGCAACACTGTTCATTGGCGGGTACTGTATCGGCAGCAGGGCATAGTAGCGGTGGCGGTACTGTGAGGGTACTATAGCAGGCAGGTCACTATTCAGAGAATGAGAATTGGGCCACAAAATTTGGGCCTACGGGCTATGTGATGGGCTACAAGCCCATTGGGCCTTCGGTCTTTGTAATGGGTTTCCCTCTACCCAATTAAAAGAGCTCTTTGCTGTGATTTAATAATAAAAATGAGGCTTCGTCCCCAACCTTAAAAAAAATATTCAGACACGCGGTTTGTGCGGTACGACTGAATATGTGTTTTTAGGTGTTTGGTGCTCTTGAAAAGTGTGCGTGGGGTGGTCGAAACCGGCCGAACGACCTCAGAATTCCATGCAATCGGAAGACAACAAAGGGTGGGTGAATTGTGAAATGGTCGGCCAGATGGCACGTCAATTGGAGGTGTCGTGTGACGGCGGTGGCCAAAAAATCACTCCGCGTGTCATAAATGGCCAAAAAATGCGTCTAACGGTCAAATGCATGCCGAACAACATCAGAATGACTTGACATCACACAAAAACACCCTAATTATTTTTCAGGAGCTGTATGAGGAGAGAACACGTCATTCAGACATGCATTTTGCGTGGCACGACTGAATATGTGTTTTTAGGTGTTCAGCGTGCTTGACAAGCATGCGTGGGGTGGTCGAAACTGGCCAAACAACCTCAGAATTCCATGAAATCAGATGAAAAAAAATGGTGGGTGAATTTTGAAATGGTCGGCCAGAAGGCATGTCAATCAGAGGTGTCAAGTGACTACGGTGGCCGAAAACGCACTCTGCATGTCGTAAATGACCAAAACATGCGTTTAACGGTCAAATGCATGACGAACAACATCGAAATGACTTGAAATATCATGAAAACACCCTAATTATTATTAGTGAGGTGTAATAGGAGACTTCATGTCATTAGGACACGTGGTTTTCACGAAAAGACTGAATATGTGTTTTTAGGTGTTTGGCGCGCTTTAAAAGCGTGTGTGGGGTGGTCGAAACCGGCCGAACGACCTTATAATGCCATGAAATTGGACGAAAACAAAGGGTGGGTGAATTTTGAAATGGTTAGCAAGACGAAATGTCAATCATAGGTGTTTTGTGATCACGGTGGCCGAAAACGCACTCCACATGTTGTTAATGGCCAAAACGTTCATTTAACAGTCAAATGCATGCCGAACAACATCAGAAGGACTAGAAATCACACGAAAACACCCTAATTATTATTCTTGAGCTATATGAGGAGACAACATACACTGTAACACAATGTGTCATAGTATATATAGAAAAACATGAATTATTTTAGGAATGAGTCTCAACATCCCATCATGAATATGCACCAACACTCATGTTCTAATTCTCAATCAGGGGTCATTCATTCTATACAATAACATACCACAAATAAATATCATATAGTGATTTCACATGAATCCTATTAATACTCAAGCATACCATATAAAAAATTGGTCAACAATGCTATACATATATTCTTGATAAATAAGTTTCAAAGTCTCATAAAAATACCCCAATGGTGAGGAATACATATGGTGACACCATAGCCCCATGGACCACCTCAATACCATCCTCAAACAGTGGGTTCTAGGTCCAAACCAAAGTCCCTTTGGGAACCGAATACCAATGACTTAATTGAATATTCAAACCCACTACCCATGTTGGGGATTCATCTCACATCACACACAGGAGAGAAAAATACAATTAGCCACATACCCCTTTATTCTAATTGTAAAATCTATAAAAACATGTAGGCTATTTTATATGTGTTATATATAATTCAGAATTTTGTATGAAACCTAATTAACTTTGTTTGTGTTATTGATTTATAATTCATAATTCAATACATTATTCATTCTTCATGTATTCAATTGAGCATTCAATTAGGAATTCTGTATTTCATAAGGTAATTGGGTTCATATACATGATTTTAATTGTGGTACATTACATGGTTATAGTAGTATCATGTTTTTAAGTGCTTTTGTGTGTTATATCAGGTGTTTTTGTTCCAGTAAAGAGTGTATTCAGTTGTGTAGTTGAGTGTGGAGTGGAGGAATTTAGGTGCTATCAAATTCTGGTAATACACTATACCAACGGTTTACTAAACCGTTGGTATAGTTCTGTACATATTTTTACCAATGTTTCTAGTAAACCGTTGGTAAAACATTGAAATATTCCATCAATGCCAACGGTTTGCAAAACTGTTGGCAATACTCTTTACAAACAACATTTCCCAATGGTTTTAGTAAACCGTTGGTATAGTGTTGTATTCTTCCAGCAATGCCAACGGTTTATAAAACCATTGGCAATTCTCTTTACAAACCGCCTTTCCTAATGGTTTTACAAAACCTGATTGTAATGGGATACTACCACACATTACTTTCCAACAGTTTTCCAAACCGTTGGTATATAATATACCAACAGTTTGGCAGCCTTTACCAATGGTTTGAAACCATTGGTAAAGGATTAATTTCCAGTAGTGAAAATAAAAAAACAATATTGTATCATGAGACCTATCGATGAATCAAGGGGATATATAAAACTAATCCCCACCCATCACTTGTTTAATTAATATGCATTCATCATATGAGATATTGAATAAAAAAAATTAACTTTTCTAGTATTCATCAGTATTAGAATAACAAAATAATTATCAATAATAGTTTTTACCATGTTAGTAAAAGGGGTAATGTTATTATAAATCATCTAAGTAAAGAATGTGGATGTTCAAATAATACATATACAATATTCTAATAAACACCTATATTTGAATAATTACATAGAAACACCAATAATTTCACCTATGTAAATAAAAATAATTACATTATAATATCCCATCTATAAGAGTAATTTGGATGGTTAAACAACAACCAATAAAATTTCTTTATTATTTAATAAACATCCACATGAGAATAACAAATATACTTATTTTAAATAGTTTCAAAATCAATAAATGGAATAGATTTATATGTAAGCATCCCTCAAGTTGAAACCTTATGGATTGTGATGTAAATTTAAGTCAATGATGGAATAACATGATCATAATCCATCTATATAAATAATTTGGATAGTTTCAAAATAACATAACCCTAGTGAAACAAATGATATAGAGATTTTTTTTGAAATATATGAGAAACATACTTGCAAAATAATTCTTGAACAATAACACCGATGAAACGATTGAGAAATGGATTATTTAGTATTGTTAGGTCATTCCCCAAAAGATAAATATATATATGAGTATAAATAGTGAATTCAGAACCCTATTATGGTAAATCATTTTAATAATGAAAAGTGAAATGAATGAAAAAACATAAAATATTTTGTAGAAAAAAATTAAAATTCACCAAAAAAATATTTTACGGGTCACTTCCAAAATATTTTTTTAACAAATTGAAGAGAAAAATCATTGAAAAAAATTAAATTTAAAATGAATCTTCAATAATTATGACATTTCATAAATAAAATTTATCTGAGATAAATGAGGAGAGTAAGATAAAACATATAAAACTGAAATGAAAAATCCATTTTTAATAATTTTTAAATATACCTTTGTTAAAAACTCACACTATAAAAAGAGTAAAGGAAATTTATTTTCTATAAAAAAAATTTCCCCATAATGTTAGAGATATTTTTCATATAATAAAATATTACGGTGGGATAACCTAATAATATAATAATTATGTTTATGATGATAAATATAACTCAAGGAAAAGAGACTTGAGTTATCAGTATTCCTTACGAGAAACATACTCCTTGAAGTTAGAAATATTTCAAAAATGTGTATTCTATGGTTGTAATGTAAATTAATTGAAAATATTATGATAATACATTTTATAATAAATTATTCTAATGTCCCCAAAATTTAATTCCAAGAGTAAGATCATAACTCAATGAATGAAAATTGAGTTACCAAAAGATTTACAATTGAGGAAACAATTGATTAAAATCTATCTGATGAAAAATAAAAATGATTTGGATTATTATTACCACTAAATATCAAAGTTATATTATTATTATACATTCATGGTGGTGAATAATGCATTAAAATTAATACATTGTTCATAACATAAATAACTCTCAAGGAATTGAAGTTTGAGACAATGAACCCTTAGAGGTTGACTAATATTTTCATAAGAAACCATGAAAGAGTGGGATTGTAATTGAAATTTTTGATAACATTATTAGAATATAATTAATGATATAATATCTCAAATTGGCATTATATAAAGAAATTAAATAAAATTATGGGCATAAGACTATACATGTCTAAAAGAGAGTAATTTGAGATGATAACCCTTACCTTGTTCTAGATTTCTTCCACACATGGCCCTATATTTCTAAATAATAAAATTGATTTTAGTGTATAAAATCTTAGGGGACTTATTAATTTATTTTTAATTTAATATTTAATATTTAATATCATATTATAATTATTTATTTTATATTTTTCTTTAGTATATTAGTTACTTGAGGTTGTTTGGTCATTTTTTCCATAAATAATTATGTATGTTGTTGATGGTATAAAGCATAAAAATATTCATTTATAGAATAATATTTATTTAAAATTTTCTGGAAATATATTTTATACATTAAATATAATTTTAAATAATTCTATTATGGGATTTGATGAAAAACAAAACACAATACACATGGAGGAGGTAGTACGCACGTATTGACAAATTGATATTCCCATTTATCCAAGAATGATAGGTAAATAATGTATAAAATAATTTGAAATTTTATAATCATAGTTATTTTGTTCATATAATATATATTTATCAATTTCATCATTAAAAACTACATAATAGGAAGTTATTAAAAATAGATGATTTGATTTCATAGAGGAGGTAGTCCGCACTCACCCACTAACGAAACCCTTATTTTCTTTAAATGATGGAGTGAAATGAATAATGGATGTTACATTAATATAATATCATATAAATATATTATATAAACTGACTTATTTATATTTTTATTGATATAATATGTTTTTAAAAGTTATATTAATACAAAAAATTTTAAGAATTAAGTTATACTTAAGTTGGAGGCTCGAGATTTTCTTGGAGATCTCCTTGGAAATGAAAGACATAGGATAAATTATAAATATCGGGGCATAAGGAAGAGAAATGGAAATATTGGAAATATGTTTATTCTTTTCCCAAACATAAATTTTAATGGTAAGTGTAACATTAAAGGGGTGTAAGTTATCCCCTTTTATAAGTGAGTAAAATGGACCTTTTGTGAATACGCGTTAATTTTCAATGATATTATTACACTATTCAAGGGACAAGGCACAAAAATTTATAAATAATTTAGTGTGTCGTGATATCAAGTTGAAAAATCCTCAAAAATGTATATCTACACATGTTTTAAACATTTCTGAAGTCATATTTTCTATGGTTTTTACTTTTACCTTTTTTTTTGTTTTTACAACGGAAACTAGTTTTTAACTTAATAATTAATGTTTCAATAAAAATATAAAATAACCCCTCCCTCTAAATATGGTTGTTATAAAAATAAAATTGGTTTTAACTTAATAAAATTAAATTTACAAATAAGTGTAATTTAACTATTAAATTAATATATTTTATATATAGAAACATAATTTTTTGTTGAAAAATTTTGTTTTAACAATTATGTGTTTTTAATATTATTTTGAATTGGTTTACATTTAAATGTTTGTTAATGTAATTACACAAGTGTTTAAAAATACTATTATATTCATAATTAAAAATATATTAATTTAATTTATTAGAAAAAAAATCACGCAATATTAATAAACAAATTCTTTAAAAATTGTTGTTTTAATATTAAAGTGATCATTTACTTAAATAATAGTAATCAAACATTATTACCCCATACTGAAATTAAAAATATTTGATAATATGGTTTTTTAATCTAAAATATTAAATATATTTTTATATATTTAATTTTAGCAAGTGATGATAATTAATTTTTAATATAAAGGAATAAAAATACATTTTGAAATAATTCATTACATATGTTTCAGAAATAATAGTTTTACTATTACAATGATCATTTACATATAAAACAGTATTCATACATTTATAACCCAGAATAAAATTAAAAATATTTGATAATATGATTTTTTATCTAAAATATTCATTATATTTTTATTAAATTTCAACAAGTGATGAAAATTAATTTTTAATATAAGGGAATAAAAATAGATTTTAGAGTAATACATTACATATGTTTTGGAAATGATATACATGGGTTTTGTAAAAAAACATATTATATTTAAAGTATTTATTTTTCACACAAATATATATTTTTTATATAAAAAGTTTTAAAACACATTAAATTAATTATTTTATTATGATAATGTCATAACTGTGGTAATTTTTAGAAAAATTGGTATTCTTTCACTATTCACCGAAAAAACCAATTATTTCAAAGAAATTCCAAAAATAAACATAAGCTAACATTTTTATTCTAAATAAAAAAATATTTTCATTTTATGTAATTAAAATTCTAAAATCTATAAATTCAATTTTGGAGTAAAATCATTAAATATATTGAAAAACTATTTTTTTGGAAACTGAAATATTCAAATATTACCTATTATTATTCTTATTTCATATCCTTTACCAACTAATTTGGTGTTAAAAATTAATAATATGAAACATAATTTTTCATAATTAATGATACATTTTATAAAATAGAAATTTATTTCACATAAAAATAATATTTTTAGAAAAATTCATTTTTAAACAATAAATGATCTTATTAGTCATTTTTTGTAAACTAATTGATTTTTTAACATTAAATGTAGACATTATTTTATTTGAAAATATATTTTATAAATCCATTACTACTATTAAATATTTTTTAATACAAGTCCATGTTATAAAAATAATCCTTAATATTTATCGTTTTTTTTTCAAAATATACTTCAATTTAATTTTTGTTCGGTTATGAGTGTGGAGAATGATATCAAACACATTGAATGAATTAAAGGAAATAATATATTAAAATATCAGGGTGTTATATTATCTCCCACTTAAATAATTTTCATCCTCATAATTTTAATTAATACACCCTGATGAATGTTGGTAAGGCTATTCTTAAAATGTTTATCTTTCAAGAAATAACTTCAAATATAACAACTTAAGTTACTCTATTAGGTTAAACAAATTTAGATATATTTCCTCAAAAAAAATTAATATTTCATACAATCATATAAACTATTATGTATATTCCCTAATCATAAATTATACATAAAATACATTTACAAAAAACTATCTAAATCTATATAAAATTAAACCACAATAAAACCATATATTGTTTTAAAATTATTACTATATTTTGACCCTCAAATATTATCAACCAGTTGTTCATAAATTATCACAATAGTCTATATGTATCATAATCCAAAAAATTAAACAAATATCACCAAAATATCGTGGGATATTTTTTATTTAAATAAATAGTCAATTCCAAGGCTATCAATACTATCTAACTCAATTTTATCAAAATCAATCAATTGTTTAATACCTATACATAAAGAATATATTAATCATGTGTTTACCAAGAGTCATCCCAAAAAATATAACATTTCCATAAAATCAATTTTCATGGTTATTGATTCCATATAATATATGTTTCTAAAATGTTAAAATAAACTATTGAATAAAATTCTTAAAATGTTTTACAAAACCCTCATAACTTTTAGAATATACCAAAATAATATCAATAAATGTCACATCCAAATGAAAATAGTAAAGATTATCATAAATTAATTTCTATTATTATATCAACCTCACTACCATAGGTGAGACTTGGAAACTCACCCCTTTTATCATTTCTGGTAAATAATAAGATTCTCAACAATTTAAATATACTCCCTTGTTCTGTTATAAGACACAGTGGTTTCTAGGTGTATACCTTTATCAGCTTAATTTTCCTAATAATATTTCAACCAAACCCTAAAACACAAAATATTTTTTAATAAAATAAGATTAAATGATCATATGACTATGAAAAATCAATCCTAATATGTATTTTATAGTGACACAATCATTTTATATTTTCATATTTACAATAAAAATATTTTTTCTTTACGTTTTTTTATCTTGTACTTCATAACATAATCCCATAAATTAATTATGAATCAAATCATTCACAATGTTTTATAAATGTAATTTTATTGATTATAGCATTCCCCCATGAGTTTCCATCTAGGTTTATAGTCTTAAGCACGTTCACCGTCCACCAAAGTAAAGATTGGGACAATTATCAATTATCATATTTTGATGTTATTATCCCTAGATGAATCTATGCCACCACTGAATCCACTTATATCTAGAAAATGATGTAATTACTAGTAAAACCAAGTACCTAATATTTTACCAAAATTTTATGATTCTATACTATACTAAGACTTATTCCTAGGATTTTCACTAAACTTGTCTCATCCTAATCCCCAAATAAAATATGAATTATTACTCAAAAATAAATCATACACAGTCCCAAGGGGTTATCTATTTTCATCAACCACAAAATTTCTACCCCTAAATTATCCTAAATGAAATTACTAATCTCTAAAGTTATCTAAACCCTTATTTGATACCAAATTTGACCATTGATACCCACATTGCAAGCCCCTATGTCCATAAAAAATACATTACAAAATGTTTTTGATGCAAATTTTAAATTCCCAAACATAATTATCCCTTAATTAAATGAATTAAATATAATATTTAATTACATACATCACCATGTCCTTTTTGGTTTATAGATTTATATAATTATGGAAAAAATAACTACTAAATCCTATATAATGGAAACCATTTTTTCCTTCTATATAAGAACCACATAATTAATAAAAACACTTCAAAATACACCATGAATTATCTACACAATATATACTGTTTTAAATATCATGTGTAATAATTTTATTCATAATTTATATAAAAGAAAACTGAATAATGGGTGATTTTCAACTCACATTAAGGAAAAAAATACAACCAAAGAAATCATGGAATAGATATGAAATAAATATAATTTTATGAATAAGAAATAAATATCATACCATAATCAACTAAAATAAATAGAATAATATATCCATGGATTACAATGAAAATAAATAGATCACATGGATAATCATACCATTTTCTTTAGTGTTGAAATTAATAATTCTAGAAAGGTAATTATATTCCCAAATTGATGATTTCATAATCTAACCATCATAGAAATATCTTATTTTGTGAATTCATAAAAAAATACCCAATAATTTTTTCTCATGATACCTTCTACAACATCAATGGTGTAAATAACTTTTATCCCCACCCATAACTTTTTTAAGTCAAATACATTCATCATATGAGATATTGAGTAAAAAATACATAAAAAACTTTTTGATAATAATATGTATTATAATAATGACATATTGAATTCCAATATTTCTCCTCATGTTAATAAAAGGGATAACATGAGCATAACTCATCTAGAGAAAGAGGGTGGTGGTATAAAAAACATAGATTCTTTATTCTAATAATTAATCTTTTTGGAATAATAACCTAAGCAATTCAAATACTATTTCCCATGTTAATAATAGGGATAACAAGATCACTACCAATTTGGAGGAAGAAGGTTAATTATTAAACAGTACAAATTCAGTAAATAGAACATGTTTTATATTAGAATCCCTATACTTGATACCATATAGATTATTGGTATATGGTTAAGTCAATGATGGAGTAAGATGATCATAATCTATATAAATGGATAAGGTGTATGGTTGAGAAAGGACATAATCATAGTTAATAACGGACACATATAAGGTTGTTGGAATAGATGAAAAAAATGTTGAAAAATAATTCTTAAATGATACCATCGAAGAAGGGATCAGAAATTAGATTATCTTATACCATGAGTTCATTACAAAAAAATAAAAATATATATTTTATTATAAATAGTTAAGAAATCCTATTATAGTATATTCTTTTTAATGTGAAAATTAAAATGGAAGTGAAAACTAAACGATATTTTAGAAAATAGTTTTATCAATAATGTAAATGAAGGGGTTATGGGTCACATTCAAAAGTCCTTTTTCAGAAAATGAGGTGGAAAATATTTGAAAAACATAATTATAAAAATAATATTTAAAAATAGGTCATTGAAAATACATAAATTATTATCTCTAATAAATGAGCATAGGAATAAAAATACATATGAAAGTGAAATTAAAACCCCATTTTAATATATTGTACAATATCTTTGTTAAAAATTGAAATTGTCAAAAGTGTAGTTAAACATTATTTTCTACCAAAATAAGTTTACCCCATCGTATTAGAGATATTTCCATAAAATTAAATATTATGGTTGCATAACCCAATCATGGGATAATTAAGTTCATGATGAAACGATATATCTCAAGGAAAAGAGATTGAAGTGATCAATATTATTTAAAATAAACATATTACTTAAGGAAATAAATATGAAAAAATGGTTACTATGTGGTAGTAATTAAAATTCATAAAAAATAGTAATAAAACATAATTGATCAAATTGGAAAAATTTACCTAAAATTTAATTCCAATAGGACTATCATAACTCAATAAATAAGAATTGGGTTACCACAAGCATTATAATTGGGGTAATAATTGTCTAAAATCCATATGATGAAAAGTAACTAATTTGTATTAGTATTTCCCATGAATACAAAAATATGTGATAAATATACATCCATGGGTAGTGAATACACCATTAAAATGAAATATTGATGCATAATGTAAATATGTATCAAGGAATTAATGTTTGAGACAAAGAACTCTTCTTGATAAGGAAACATTTTAATCAAAACCCCTTGAAAGGGTGGGGTTTTAATTGAAATTAAAATATGATTATCAAAATAAAACTCATTATATGGTATCTCAAATATATGTTATATAAAAAAAATATATGTACTTTGGTTCATTATAACAAATAAGTCACAAAGAGATGAAATTTATATGGAAATCCATACATTGTTCCAGATTTATTCTTTGTGTGCACCTAACATCATAAATAATCAAATTATGGTTATTAGATACCTTATAAATAATCTTATTATTATTTATATTTTAAATATTTACCATTTATTATCATATTTTATTTATTTATTATGTATTTTTCTTGCCTACATCGGTCACTTGAGGTTGTTAAGTCAATTTTTTTTTTCAGAAACTCCTTATGTATGTTTCCTAAGGTAAAAAGAATCATAAAATAGTTTGATCATATCTAGAATATTAACAGATTTATAAAATATTGTGTATATATTAAATATAAATTCATAGACACCCATGATGAGTGGTTATGAGAAATGAAACCAACCTCTCATTGAGATGGTAATCCACATGTATGATTATTGTTCCAATTTCTCAATGAATGACAAAGAAATAATGTATACGATAAATTGAAATTTTAGAATTATATTTTAATTTTAGATATAATATTTATTTATAAAACCCATTAATTATTCCATCCCTGAGAGTAAATTATAAAAAAGGGATGATGTCACATTTTTGAGGTGGTAGTCTACACATACACACCAATGATGCATTTTTTTCGTTTATAGATAGGGATGAATAAATAACGGTTGTTCAATTAATAGAATAAATATTATTATAAATTTCACACTAATTTAATTATATTTTTATAGATATAATAGGTTTGGTAGAATAATAATAAGAATAAAATATTAAAATGTAGGTAATACTATTGTTGGAGACTCGATCTTCTCTTAATGTATCCTTTGAAATAAAGGCCTAAGTCTTAATTATCAAAAATAAGGAATTAATTTGAAGAAAGATAATTATAGGATAAGAATTTTTCGTTGATCTTTGAAGAAAATTAAATCGAGAAGTGTAACATTTAATGGATGGAAGTGATCCCCTTTTAGTAGCAGACAAAATGGATCTTTTTTGAATACTCGTAAATTTTATATGATATCATGTCACTCTTCTGGCTTCAGAGAAAAGAACATTATAAATAATGCAGTTTGGGGTGATATTTGTTCTATTATACCTCAAAAAATTATTAATACTCATGTTTTAAATATGTTGGAAGTAATTTTATTTTAATTGTTTACATTAACCAATTTTGTTTTTGTTTTTACCTTGATAAATTGGCTTTAGCTAAGTAATTTATGTTTAACTAAAACTAAAAAGTAACCCATCGTACCAAATTGTTGTTTCATGAACCTAAATTTAATATCTATTTAATATAATTCAAATCCTAAGTAAAATAAAATTAACTTTTAACATAAAACACTATGTATATAAAAAATAGTTTTTTAGAAAAATGGTGTTTTAACAATTGTCTGTTCTTCATATTATTTAAAATTGGTTACTATCTAAATATGTGTAAATTTAATTATATATTATTGAAAAATAATATTATAGTTATTATTTAAAATATATTATTTTAATTGATTAGATACAAAATTCACCATATTAATAAAATTATTATTTGAGAATGATAGTTGTACAATTATCATGCCTATTAACATAAATACAAGTAATCATAATTTTATGCACATGTATTGAAATTAGCTATATAAAATAATATCATAATGAAGATATAAAATATAAAACCAATTTTGATAGAATTAATTTCTACCTATGATGAAAATTAATTTATTAAATAAGTGAATAAAAATAGTTTTAAGAATTATATAATAAGTATGTATCCAATAAGATATTACTGGGTTTTTTAAAAATAAAATTGGAATTTTTAACGATATATTGTAATTATGAATATATTTTTTATATAAAATGGTTTCAGAAACATATATTTCATTATTTTATTATTATAATTCCAAAAGAGTGACATTTTTTAGTAAAATTGATATTTTTACACTATTAACATAAAAAATAATTATTCAAGAAAAATCCAAAAAATTAATAACAATATAATATTGTAATTATAAATGAATAAATTTTGTAAATTTTTTCCAATTAAAATTCTAATATGTAAAAATTATATTAGTGAATAAAATATTAAAATATAAATAATAATAGTTTTCATTTGAATATGATATTTTTAAATATTAACTGCTATTATTATTATTTAATATTATTTACCAAATAAATATGAATTAACCAATTATTAAAATAAAACAATATTTATCCTATTTAATTATATGTTCCTTGAACTATAAATTCATATCATATATAATCATATTTTTATGTTTTTTTTCAAAACAATAAATGATCTTTTTATTCATTTTAGGTAATATAATTGATTTTAATTCATACTAAAATAATAATTTACATTATTTAAACATATATTTTATAAATTGGTTACTTCTCTTTATTCCTATTGATTTAATGATTAGTTTTTAACATCTATACTTAATATTTATATTTTTTTATCTCAATATAACAAGGTTTTTGTTTAGATCAGTGTTCAATGTGAAGAAAGATATAATTATTTTTGAGTTATTTAGGGGTAATAATATATTAAAATCTTATGGTGTTACAACCATTGGTTCCCAATATCCTATAGTCTTAGTTGAGGCACTCCTCAATACATATGTTATCATGAAAAGATGCTTAAATCCTCAGCATAACACCCAATCCATTAACAAAATCACCAATTTAATCTTGTCAAAATAACCACCATTTTTTAGAGAGAAAAATAATAATTTTATTAGTGTTATTTTTTTATGTTTTTCTATGAAGTTACCTTTTTATGAATAGTGAAAATATAAAATTTTATTTCATAACTTTTTGTAGTCTAATTTATTTACAGTGTTAAATTGTATTTTAATTTTTCTTTAAAGTAAAATTATATAGATTAATTATCAATTAATCCAATTTAGGTCATTTTAATTAATTTAAAACTTAATTTTAATTAAAAAACATAGAAAATTGTTGAAACTTTTAAAATTAAAAAATTGTATCATCATCCTACTTGTAGAAATAAATTGAAATCAATTACTACCACTTATGTGATTGAAATCTGGAAAAATTGATTCAATATTATTAATGAGCATAATTCATATGTTATAATAATTTTAACTTAGTTTTTGACAAATAATATTCCTAAATGTAATTAAAATCAATTACAACGATTAAAGTGGAATAAATCATAATAAGGGTTTAACCCTTAAACGTAAGGACCAAAATGAACTAGAAACATATTAAAAACTATTTTAGGTCCATATTTAGATCATATACTACATTATATATTTTTTTTCAATTTTTGGAGACATGTTCAATGTAAAACACATTGGTATATTTTTTGTTTACAAAATTTACAAGAGTTCCACTCCACCTCCACTATAAAAGGCCTCCTCTCATCCCACTTCCTCGAACCTCTTAGGACACTTTGGTGTGAAAAATATCTACCAAAATAGATCCCTAAAATCATTCCCTTAATCCTTTAATCCTATTCTTGTGCATAAATCCATCAAAGAAATCCCTTTGGTGAAAACCAAAAGGAGTTACCCATGTAAGGGGTAACATATTTCCTCAAGCTCTTTATTTTTATTTCCATTCTCCGCCCATTAAAATAGACTAATTCCATGATTATACAATAAAACTATTTTCCTAGATATTATTATATGGTTTTATGATAAGGTTTCAACCTACACATATAAACACTTTCATCTAATGGGTAACGAACATACTCTTTATGTCTACGACGAACAACCATCTCACGAAATAATGATTGTTCATTTTTTCTTTTCCACCTATCATGGTTGAGAATTATGTTTTATACAACATTTATATATGATATATATTATATATATTATGAAATTATTCTCTTATAATAGTTTTATAACACATACCATTATACTTTCCATCTTATTTAAATATGATAACATCATTTGTGGGTGTGTGGATTGTCGCCTCCTCAAAGAGATGTGATACTTTCACACACTAGATAGAATGTATTATGGATGGTTTTAATTAAAAAGATGTTACAGAACAAAATATTATATTAAAGACATAATTACCATTATGGAGGTATAATATATAATTCTTTTTATTACCCATTTCACACACAAAAATGGATAACGTTGAGCGTGGATTTATGGATTACCACCTCCTCGACGTGATGTAATTCCTTTTATATGATAAGAATAATATGTATTAGTATATATGATTAAATAACATGTTATTTATTATATAAGCATCATTATGTAAATATATAGTTTCTCTTACCATCTTTCCACAATGATCATTAAAAAATGGGAACATTACTCTTGCGTACATATGACCCACCATCTCCATGATTGTAATTTTAGATCATTTTTTACAACCACAATTAAATATTGGTTTTAAAAGTATAAATTTTGTATAAATATAATAATTATTCCATGATTATTATTTGGGATATTTTTATATAATGACCTCTTTTATCATAGTTGACCAACCAAAGTCATTTTTGAAACATGAACTAAATTTGGTCAAAACACACGACTTAAACTTAATTTTTTTATGTAGTTTATAAAACAGGGTAAGAAGTGAATTATAAGTATTAATAAACTCGAAAAGTTTATAAAGGAATTAATTAATTAACATAATTTTATTATTTAGGAAGATAATGATAAACATGACAAGTCAGACTCAAGGAAATGGTTTTTCTAATCTCACTTTTATTTTCCAGGAGACACAATCCATGTACACCTACTTTTTCTTATATGTTATTTATATACTTACTATTGATTTATTTCATGATTATTATAATAAAATTATTTTATAATTTCATAATATTTATTTTATTTAGTAAAATTAGTATTTTTTCACTAGTGACATATGTTGAGAAAGTGTTGTTTTCGACAATACTCTGTCTTTTTATGATGATTTTGATGTTCACAAATACCCTTATTTGTTATTATAGTGATTCTACTTTGAGGATATTTCAGGAAATAAATATTATTTATTTCTCTATTTTGAAATACTATTTAATCATTTTAATCGACGTGGAATATTTTACAATGTGTTTGGAAATCACTTTAGCATGTTCTCGAAACACTGTTCATACTCAATGTGTTCAGAAATCACTTTAGCGTGTTCTCGAAACACTGTTAATTACCTAGGCTAAGGAGCGTAGTGTAAGGATGGGAACTGTAACATATGTTTTTGGAAAATTATGGTTAGGCAACCATATGTTACCAGAATATTATGGAAGAAGAACCCAACATTTGAAATATCAGAAAATAGTGAAAGAAGAACCCTACATATGTATGGAAAGTTATGTTTGTTTCTCAAAAGTATAGTTTATAAACCCTACTTTTGTAAACAAACTTATGTTGGATCATTTACCTTTTATTTAGAAATTGATAAAAGTATGGATTATATATTGTACATTTTAATGTTGAAGAGAAAAGAATTTGTGATCAACCTTACGTTTATGGTAAACCTTACATTTGTGATCAACCTTAAGTTTGTGATAAACCTTAAATTTGTTATCACCCTTAATTTTGAGATCAACCTTACATTGTGATCCTTAACTTCAGAGAATGAATGTTATGATGTTCAACCATATGTTTGGCATTAGAGATTTAAATTACAACTTTATTAAATCAACGGTCTTTATGCGGATTATCAGGCTGATTTCAAGCTAGATTAAAATCACAAATCTAAAGAATGTCTTTGAATAATTCAAATAAATTTATTTATGAAAATATAAATTTAAGTAGAGCTTTTCATGGAGAATTTTAAGGGTATTTACAACTGCTCTATTATTCAAATATTGGAATATCATGATTCTAAAGGTGAGTTTTGTGGTTCTGAATTTAAAAGGAGAAAGCTCGTCCTTATTCTATATATACATGTATTATTTTGTATTAAAGATATAGAGAAGAATCATAGAAAAGGAGAAAAAAATATATCATGGTCTTGAGTTTTTCACTGCCAAAGTTTACAAAGACAATTGAGACTTATAGATCTTCTGTTACGAAGAGCGACAATGCTCTATTTTCAATGGAAGAAGAAACATGATTGAGATTCACCGATTCTACATCGAATATATTTTGTGAATCGACTATTGTTAATGTTTAAAATTTCAAGATCTACTGCAATTGGATCGACTCAGAACTATATTACCTAAAGATCATTCTTTCTGAAGACGAAGATCCATCGACTGTCGATTGTGTGATGTTGAAATTGTAAAGAACAACTAGAAAGTATTTCAAATAACAAATAATATTTTACATTGAGTGACCATATTCTCATACTAAGTTGTGTGTTCAGTTCTATGTATGGAACAAAAGGCTCTATTTTTCCTTAAAGATGCGAAGGTTTCAACTTCCTGCACTCAGTTGTGGAATTATATATTGATTAGAGGACCAGATAGTGAAAATATCCAAGATCATGAAGTATAGCATTGGTGGAGTAGATTAGGGGACTTCTATTCCCTGAACCACTATACATAGTGCATCCTTTTCTATTTATTTTCAATTTATTAATTATTATGATAAAGTTAAAAGGACAGATTATGATCTTTCGAAGAAATTTAAATACACACAATTCACACCCCCTTATTGTGTATATTTGTTATAACCTGATCCAAAAATTGGAATCAATGGTGGTTCTTTTGGTAAAGCTATAACAAGCTAAATTTTTTGGATTATACAATGTCAATGGCTGAAACACGAGAGGGTATGTTAATGGTTCGAGCTCCCTACTTCAACAGTGAAAATTATGGATGTTGGAAATCAAGGATGATCATTTATTTAAAGAACCTTGGATACAATGTCTACTCAATAATTCTAACACCCTATGTGATTCCAGATAAACATAAAACATGGAGTGCTGATACAAAAGCAGAGTACAACATAAACTCCAAACCTATGAATGTTATCATCTGTGTTCTTGGAATAGATGAATTCAACATAGTATCTCTATGTCTGAAGACTTATGAAATTTGGGAGATGATTTTAGTTGCTTATGAAGGAATTGATAATGTCTGACAAATGATTTATGCCACTGCTATATTAAAATTCAACACATTTAGAATTTCTGAAAAAGAAAGAATCACCCAGAATAATGGAAGGCTTATATAAATTTTTAACAACATCACTGCCTTGGGAGATCCTATAAAACATGTAGATTTGGCCCTGAAAGTTCTAAGAGTACTGCCAAGATGGAATAGAATTTTGGCTGCCATTAGGTGATCATCACCAATCAAAAATATTATAATGAGATAGTTAATTAGAACTCTTATGATGTATTAAGATGATATGGGAAATGAATTAAATGAGAATAATGTATTTATCAAGAGAGAAAATACTTCCTTGAACATAACATCATAAATTAAGAACAAAAAAATGAATAATGAAATAAAAGTGAAATCAGAAAATTCTGATTCATCAAATTCAGATGTGGACTGGCTCAGCATTCCAGAAAGTTTAATAAATTCTATAGAAGGAATAAAGGATTAAAAAATCCATCAAAAAGGATGAAAAAGAACCAAAGAAAGTTAGATTCCATGAATGAAAAAAGATGGTTCACATTAGACCTGGCTGTCCTCAAATAAAGGAAGACAAGAAAAAGATAATATTTAAGAGAAACGACTATGATAAGAAATAAAATAGGGTAATGAAATCTACAAGGAGTGTTTCTAAAGACTCCATTAGCTCATAAATGTCTTACATGAAAAAAGATGAATCAAATATTTAAGAAAAAATGTGCTTTATGGTAGAAGCTGATGAGGTACAATCCTATTACTCATCTAATTCAGATTCTAGTTATAGTTGTTCAAATAATAAATTAACATCCTACTGTAATATACTGGAAGAGAAATATGATTCCTTATTTAAGAAGTATATAATTATGAAAAATATTCATACTACTGTTTCAGGAGAAAGATACACTCTTCTAAAACTACATCAATATTTAATTAAAAAATATAACTCATCAAAAACAAACTATACAGATAATGATAATAAAATAAAAAACACTACAAATAGAAGTAGAAACATACAAAATTGCAACTCTTATTTTTACAAAAGAAGAAAATACACTAAATTAAATACATTGAAAGAATGTGAATAAAAAGGAAAGATATGGAATAGGTAGTATAGGTGAAAAACCTAAACAATATAAAAATTACTTTACTCTAAGTACAAGAAAAGTAGTATGTAATTATTGTGGAACAAGAGGACACATATCTAAAAAATTTTATTTAAGGAAACCACAAATAAGTGGGATTAAGAAAGACATATTTTCAAGCAGTACATATGATTCTGTTGATTATAGAAAAACAAGCATGTCATAATTCCCTGATCTCTGCTAATTAACACTACTGGACCCAACATAACATAGGTACTAAAAAAATCCTTTTTTAAATGCCATTCCAGGAAGTAGGTCATCAAATATAAACTGAAATATGGTATATGGACAGTGGATAATACATGAATATGAGTGGAAACTCTTCAAATTTGAGAACTATAACTCAAAAGGATGGTGGTATAGTCACATTTGGCGACAATTACAAAGGTAATGTTATTGGTATTTAAACAGTTAGAGATCCAGAAGATGTATCAATAAATAAATTACTTTATGTATAAGGTTTAAAACACTACCTAATAAGTACATATCAACTATATGATGATGGTAATTTTTTTTATTTTTCTAATAACTATTTTCCTTTTTTAAGATAAATTGCTTAAATTTAGAGCACCCATAACTGATAATGTTTACACCCTGGACATAAATTCCTTGTGTAAATAGAAAGTAAAATGATTAACTACTATAATAAATGAATCTTGGATCTTTCATAGAATATTTGGACATTGAAATATATATTCTACTAAAAATTTATCTAAGAATCAATTAGTTTTTGATTTTCTTAGTCTCGAATTTGAAAGTGATAGATTTTGTGATGCATGTCAACTTGGAAAGCAACACAAATCATCCTTTAAATCTGTTTAAAAAATTGATAAATCCAAACCTCTAGAACACATCCATATGGATCTATTTTTACCTTCATGGGTAGCAAGATTGGATGGTAAATTATATTTGTATGTTTTAGTTGATGACTATTCTAGATTTACTTTGATTTATTTTCTAAAATATAAAAATGAAGCAATTACTTTATTTGATAGTTTTTGGAAAGATGTTCAAAATGAAAAAAATTCTAAAATAATTTCATTAAGAAATGATCTTGGTGGAGAATCTGAAAATCTATAATTTAATTCATTTTTCTCAAATATGGGTATTAAACGCACCTTCTCTGCACCAAGATCACCTCAACAAAATGGAATTGGTGAAAGCGGAAATAGGACTATTCAAGAAATGGCAAGGAATATTCTAAATGAATATAGACTTCCTACCCATTTCTTGGCAGAATATGTAAGCACAACATGTTATATAATGAATAGAGTTTTAACAATACCTTTTTTAAAAGACACTCTATGAAATCTGGAATAAAATAAAACCTAAATTAAATTACTTTAATGTTTTTAGATGCAAGGTTTACACCTTAAACAACATGGATAATCATGGTAAGTTTGATCCAAAATCTGATGAAGGAATTTTATTAGGATAATTTACTACTTCTAAAGGATATAGTGTTTTTAATAGAAATACAAGTATTGTTGAAGAATCAGTTCATGTGAAATTTGATAAATCTGATCCCTTTGAGAAAAGGAAAGACCAAATTGATGAATCTCACTGTAATGATAACATGATAATTGAGAACATAAAAGAATATTTTTATAAAGATTTAAATTAAATTCAGTCTAGTTCAGAAGAACATGACATTGAAGATCCTAACAGTGTACTACCTAGACAATATAGAACCCTAAATAATCACCCTTTGGAAACTGTTATAGGAGACCCGGACCCTAAAATAAAAACCAGAAGAAATATAGGAAGCATTTTTGAATTCTCTAACTTTCTATCCCAATTATATCCTAAGACATTAGAAGAATACTTAGTTGATGAAAGTTGGAAGATAGTAATACAAAGAGAACTAAACCAATTCAAGAGAAATGAAGTTTGGAATTTAGTTGAAAGACCTTAGAACTATCCAGTTATAGGAACCAAATGGGTATTTATATATAAACAAGATGGTCAAGGAATAATAACTATAAATAAAGTAAGACTTTTAGCTAAAGGTTATAATCAGAAAGAGGTTATAGATTTTGATGAGACATTTGCACCTTTAGATAGATTAGAAGCCATTTGGATACTTTTAGCCAATGAATATCATATAAACATTAAATTATTTCAGATAGATGTTAAATCTGCCTTTTTAAATGGTTACTTATTGGAGGAAGTTTATGTTGAGAAACCTCCTGGTTATAAAAATTCACAAATACCAGATTATATTAATAAATTTACTAAGGCTCTTTATGGTCTTAAACAAGAACCTAGTGCTTGGGATTAAAAATTTATTTCTTTTATTTTAAAAAATGATTTTACTATTGGGATTTCATATCCAACTTGGTTTAATAAAATTTTCAAATATAATATTTTATTAGGTGAAATTTATGTTTTTGATGTAATTTTTTAATCAAAAAACAAAAATATTTTCTCATGTGTTTTCACATTTAATGAAAAAAAAATTGAAATGAGTTTTATGGGAGAATTAAATTTCTCTTTAGGACTTCAAATTTATCAATATTTTTTTTGGAAATGTTTTAAATAAAATAAAATACATTACCGATTTACTATAGAAATTTGGACTCAAAAATAGCAAGACATATTCAAATCATATGTGTACTCATATATAACTTTATTTGGATGAAACTGGAAAATTAGTTGACAAAAGGTTATATAGAGGTTTGATTGGTAGTTTAATATATCTTACTGATAGTAGGCCACATATAATGTACTCAGTATGTATTTCCGCTAGATTTTAATCGGATAGAAATGAATCTATCTTTAGTGTTGTCAAAAGAATCTTTAAAGATATAAAAGGAACTGTTTTTCTATATCTTATATATCTAAAAAATTATGATTTTAATTTAATATCAAATCCAGATGCAGACTTTGGAAGTTGAAGATTAGATAGAAAAATCACCTCAGGTACTTTTCACTTTTAAGGAAAATACTTAATGTCATGGTCTAGTAAGAAACAACACTCAGTTGCTCTATCAATTGACGAACCAAAATCTATATCTGCTGGCAGTTGTTGTGCACAAGTTTTGTGGATGAAAATCACTCTTATGGATTTTTCACTAAATTTTAATATTACACATATTTTATGTGATAAAAATTGTCCTAAAAATATTACAAAAAAACACTATTAATCATTCTAGAACTAAGAATATTGGTATCATACATCTCTTTCTAAGAGATCATGTTCTTAGAAAAGATATATTCTTAGAATTTGTAAGCACTAAAATTCTTTTAGCTGATACTTTTACTAAACAACTTCCCACAACAAGGTTTGATTTTATTAGGGGGGGGGGGAGGATATGTTAATTTATTTTTAAATGTAAATTTATTTGTTTATTTTAATTCCTATTTTGTCTTTTTTTTCTTGCCATTATTAATTTAAAAATATAATTAGTTCTATTTTAAACATTTTCACATAAGTTTTTAATTTTAAAATAATGTAATAATTACTATGTGTGTAAAGACATGGGAATCAATGTTGTTAGAAACCGTTTCCTTTTCCAAAACCGTTAATTTTCTAAAAACCCTTTGAAACCCTGAGAACTTCTAATAATCTTCTCTACCCACACCTGAACCTTTGAAAACCTAGATTTTTGATCCATCAGAAATATGTTAAAGCAATGGCCAAAACCAAAAAGATTGATGAACCTGAAACTAGCAACACTAAGCGGCAATTCTCAATAGGACGAAACAGCTTCCAAGGAAAAGCGATCGATCTTGAATGGTTCTACCAGACAGATCTGATGCTAAGGAATTCCCTGGCATTTCAGAAACTCTAGAAACCCATCATTAGGGACTATATAGAATATATTTATGAGGTAGAACTTCATCACTTTTTGAAATCGGTTTATTTTATTCTGTGAGAAGATGAAGATTCAATATTATCTAAAATCGAGGATAGAGATTTTTCGATCTCGTTTGTGGAGATAGCCAAAATTCTTCACTACCCTCACAAGGGAGTTTTCCATTTTTATTTAAAGAATATTGGTAATAACGTCCATAAGTTTAAGGACAATATGTATTTTCTTTTTGTCTCTAAAAATATAAGGAAGATGTTAGTGAAATATCTAGAGCCTGACTAGAATATTTTAGTTAAATTTTTGCAAAGCGGTATTGCACCCATAATGTCATAGATGGTGAAAATATTGTACCTTGATATATACATAATTTTTCTGTTTATGAGTGATATAAATTTGAATTTTTTGAGATTTATGGTCAAATATATCAACAATTTCTGCCAACCAAAAGTGAGGATGAACTTTTATTCCTTTGTAAAGTTCATTTCAAAGATCTTATTTAAGATAGATATGATAAGGATGTTGGATGTCCGAGTGAAATGTCTCCACAACAAAAATTTTAATGATGGCACACTGAGGAAGATTTGTTTCTTTTTGAGCACAATAAAAGGAAAACTCATGCCTGTGGGAGCATAAGAAGAACATGAGAGTTCTTAGGAGCTACCTGCAAAGTCAAAGGAAGGAGTATCTAAATATAGAACTAGTGGAGTATCAAAGAGTATACAGTTTAAGGTAGTTGATACATCTGTTGATAAGGAATGTCAAGAAGGACTTCAAAAGATAAGGTAAAGAGTAGCTCAAGATAATAAGGAACCTTTTCATGAAAATGTTGGAACAACTGAACCTCTTCTAAGCTACCACATTATTAGAGAATCAACACTACATGAAATTTCACAACCAAATGTTTCTCAGGTTGAGGTGACCCCTCATGTAGAAAAAGAAATTGTGCATCCAACTATTGAAAATCCTGGAGAAGATGAAGTGGATAGATGTGGAATTGTACAGCCTACTGAAATTGTCCAAGAATAAGTAGCTCATGACGAACCTATATTAGAGGAACATATATTAGAGGAACCCATATTAGTGGAACCTGTCTTGGAGGAAATCAATGAATCTGATGCTTAGGACGATAAAGAAACTAACATAGCAGAGAACCCTTCTTAAATTTACAATTAAATTATTGGTGAAGATTTTTATGTAAATGAGTTTGGAAAGGACTCGAAGGAAAAAATTAGTGGAGATGCCAGTAAAGCGAAAGGATAAAGAGAATCCATATGCTAACTCCCTACCTCTCTCTCTGATAAATTCAATGGAATATCAGACTTCAAATCAAGAACAATGTGCCTCTGATTCTTATAATGATCATGTGGAGGAGTTCATCTGAAAATTTAATAAAGGTCAAGATGAAAATGCTTCTTTAAAAAGAGTATTAGAAATGGAGAATCTGAAATTTCAAAGACTGAAATACAGTTCAGTTTCTAAGAAAGAAGTTGAACATTTTGAGAAGGAAATGTTGGATGAAGTTGAAAATCTAAAATATAAAATGGTGATGAAGTTAGATTTACTAGAGTTTAAATCTTTCTTGGAGCAATAATTTACAACTGTTATAAATAGTGAACCAGTACATCAGTTACCTCACCAGATCTGATCAGAAGATTTTTTGCCATTACAGCAGCTATGAGCAATATGAATGACAGACTGCAGGACCTTTAATGGAATAACGCACATTTATCTGTGTTGTTGGAAAATCAGAAAATTATTATTGACCAGTTGACTTCAAATGAACCTAGATTTAGTGTTTTTTTGAATGATTTCACTGATAAGTTAACACTTTTTATAGAAACTGAAGATAGGTTACATGTGTTTTTCAGAGTCAATTTGATTAAATACATTCATCTGAATCAATAAAGAAGATATATCATAGTCCAGTTAGGCAATGGATTGATAAAAAGGTTGAGACTGCATATGTTAGAGATCAAAGAAATCATTCAGAGGCGCTGAAACTCGTTTTACAAACCTTTATATCCCAACCTTGATTCTCATAATCCTCACTATACATGTAGTTATATTTTCAATAAAATATATTTGAATCACATGTTTATGTGTCATTACTTTGGTTTATTGTACTATCTATGCTAGAATTCAAGTAATCTAGATTCAAATATTGATAACTAGTTTACCAAATCATATACTTAGGTTTAGTGCTACATTAAAATGTGTTATATTCCTTCTTCAATCATTCTTTTTCATAACAAAAAGGGGGATCAATATGGATAAAACACAACATATTTTTATGGGAGGTTTTTTTGGATAAACAAAAAATTCATTATTTATAAAGGAGGAGATATTATTTTTACTTTGTAAAGATGGAGAAAATGTAAAAACTAAGAAATAATTTTTAAAATAAAATATTTTTTTTCTTTGAAAAATTATAATTTATATGAAATTAACTTTTTAAGATAATTTTATTAGTTATTTAATGGGTTTTTTTATCATCAAAAAGGGGGATATTATTGAGCAAGTGTTGTTTTCAACAATACTAGGTCTTTTTATGATGATTTTGATGTTTATAAAAACCCTTATTTTTTATTCTAATGATTTTACTTTGAGGATATTATAGGAAAATAATATTATTTATTTTTCTGTTTTGAAATAATATTTATGTGTTTTAATCCATGTACAATATTTGACAAAATTTTTCGAAATCTCCTTAGCATATTCTGGAAACACTGTTCATACTCAACTTGTTCAGAAATCACTTTAGCATATTCTGGAAACACTGTTCATACCCTACATTGCAGAGTGTAGAATAAGGATGAGAACTATCACTTACGTTATCAGTAATGTATGGTTAAGCAACCATACTGTCACGACCCATCCTTGGGGCCCATGCCATGACTACCCCAAGCCCGCCTTCCATAGGCCAGGGGCTGGTGACTAGCACCAAAGGCATAAATCAAGATAACTGGGAAGGCATTTCCTTTATAAAAGTAAACAAAACACCATAGAGTACAAGAGGAAGTAAAACACTAAGTACAAAGAGAAGTGCTGAAAGGTAAATGGGCCAGAATACAAACCCAAATGAAAGTACAACTACAACTGAACAAAGTACAACAGAAAAAAACAATAGTTGGAAGGACGGAAGCGGCTCCTGGGTCGTCCTCCTCGGATGCTACCTGAAGGGTAGGTATAGATGGCGCAACTTCTGGATCGTCCACCACGGATCCTACCTGAAGGGTATGTACAGATAGCCTCCACAACGCTCTCGCACGTCAACCTCCTCCATGTGTCTTCTCGTCGCGAAGTCCACCTCTGGATACTGAGTTGTCGTGTGGTCCACCTCCGGGTACCGTCCAGTTCTCGAACAGTCGGCCTCCGTCAGCACTGTCTGTCGTCTGAAACCAACACAACGAGGTGCGGGCATAGCCCGTGCAAGGGTGAGTATAAAGATACTCAGTAGGGACCCCGAGACCCTCAAGGTCTCACTAAAACCAACAAGGATAACCACAAAGAAGATCTCAATAGATAACCTCTACTTAGGTATATGCCCATACGTATACCAAAGTTATCAAGTAACCCATCTCAAACATGAGGAAACACAAGGATCATAGATTCATCTCAAACTAGGATTTTCATTATCGAAACCGTAACTACTGAAGAGCCCCGTCTCTGGAGTGTACAGTGGTCCTGTCACGACTTCGAGGTATTGCTCACTAATCGAAGTCTTTGAGGTACTCCTCCTGTCGAGTACCGCGGGTCTGCTGCCAAATACTGGGCGCTCCGTCCGCTGTGGGTCTGCCGCCAAATACCGGGTGCTCCCCCTAATAGCCTACAGAGGTACTCCTCAGGTCAAGTACCGCGGGTCTGCTGCCAACTACCAGGTGCTCCGTCCACCGTGTGTCTGCTGCCAAATACCAGGCGCTCCGTCGACTGGGCTAGTCGACTCACTCCAGGCTGAGTTGGTCAAGCAGTCGTCAGGTCGCAGTCATCTACACGGTCTATGTACTCCGTATGCTCGTCCCCAGGAGGGACCGCTCCACGAGCTACTGGCCAATCCTCCAAGTATCAAAATTTCCCACGAATATGTATCTCAAAGGACCACCTCGTCATAAGGGTCTCAACACAATAGACGACGTGTCAATCAGACGCCCGGTATGTGAGTTATTAGCCTTTTCGTCCCAGGGGCCCGGTTGGTTTCATTTGCGAACCAACCCAGCCGTATCTCAACTGTACCCCGAACTCC
Source organism: Viscum album (assembly GCA_963277665.1). Classification (NCBI taxonomy): domain Eukaryota; kingdom Viridiplantae; phylum Streptophyta; class Magnoliopsida; order Santalales; family Viscaceae; genus Viscum; species Viscum album. The sequence continues at coordinate 492,517,588 of OY728159.1, read as the reverse complement.
CATAGGGTATACTCATAGGGACCGTTTCTCAACGAGATCACCAACGCCGCTGACGGTTCGTCAAACGGACGTCCGGTCTGAAAGATATCAGCTTTTCCGTTCTAGGGGCCCGGTTGGATTTCGGGTACAATCCAACCCGGCCATATTTCGACAGCGTCTAATCCTCGGGCGAAGAAATCCAAAAGTTTCATCTCATCAAGAGTAATTCAACAAAGTCAATGGCACGTCAATCGGACGTCCGGAGCTCAAGATATAAGTGTTTCCGCTCCGAGGGCCAGGTTGGTTTTGTGTCCGAACCAACCCGGCCAAACCCAAAGTTCTCCGAAACCTTGAGTATAATATACCGAACCGATCGTCTCGATCCAAGGGTCGCATCTTTGCTGACGTTGCGTCGATCGGAGGTCTACAGCTTAAGATATGGGCGAAAAACCGTGAGGGGTCCGAAAACGGGGGGTCTGGGCCCGGACCGACCCGACCCAACCCCCCTGTGTCGTCCCGAACCGGGTCGATCCAACCCGGGTCCGTGTCAGACCCGGACGGCGCGGTCCGGCCCGGTATGGGCGCGACCCGGCCTGGCGGTCCGGTCGGGGGGCTCGGCGCTGGCCGAGCGGCCGTGCCTAAGGAGCCACCCCCCCCCCCCCCCCCGCGCGGGCCGCTCTATGTCACCGGACGCTGCGCAAGGCCGCGTCCCTCGTTCCCCTGTTCCGTGCGGCCGCGGAACCCAGCTCGCCGCCGCGGATGAATCCGTGGCAGATTCTTCCGGCGGCGCTCCGGGCGCCGCCGCCCCCGACTGCCGGCGCCGCCGTGCCGCCGTGGCGTGCCGGTGGGGGATTCCGCGGACCACTGGATGCGCTCCGGTGGTCCGATTCGCCTGCGGTCTTCGCCAGAGATCATCCCGCAACCTGACCTTCGCTGTAAAGCCTTCAAAACTCCTTCACGGACTTCCTCACCATCGATCGTCGATCCGCACTTCGACAGAAAACCGCGGGGTCTTCAAATCGCTTCTACGGCCCCGACTCCGCCAGCGGTTTCGTTCGGCCTCAAAGGTGCGGCGCGACGGCGCCACGCTTCTTCGCCGCATTCTTTCTCATGTCCGCAAGGTACCGTTGCACTGTGCCGCCTTTGTTCGTGCTGCAACGAATCAAACAACAAAGAGGGAGGAGAGTCGGCCGTGTTCGTGCGGTCCGACCTCCTCCCGTTAAGTTGGTAACAAGTGGCCCAAAAGACGAAGAACAACAAGGAAAATTCACGAACAAAAGAGAAACAACCCAAACAGTTTTTCCCCACAACAGACTATTCCCAACCCGCAAGGAAAACATTCGCGGATCAACTAGGTAATAAGTTGATCCGTTTTCTTTGTTTTCTTTAGGAAGAAAGAAATAAAGGGAATAAAATCATTCTTAAAACATAATTCCCTACCTCAAGCGTTGTCGTGGAATGTGAGTTCGTCGCGGAATTAACCATCGCGGAAGAAGAGGATCGTCGCGGAAGCGAAGGATCGTCGCGGAAGGAGCGTCGCGGAAGAAACGTCGTTGACGTCACGGTACATGGCGTCGCGTCGTCGATCTCCGAGGGTTTGGTGTTCTTCATCGGAGGTCGGAGCGTTTTCCGCGTTCTTCACGTTCTTCGCTGAAGAAGAACGCTTTCCTCCAAATTCTCTCCACGCCACAAGTTCCAACAGAAATAAAATAAGATTTATCTTATTTTATTAACGCACGTGACATGTTTGAAATTCAAAAGAAAAGAAACAAACAATTAATTCAATGAATTAATTGTAACGATTTAACTTCCCAATTAATGAGGCGTTTCTTATCCAGAAAAATGCACGGTTGACTTTCATTAAAGAGGGGTTTTCGTGGGTGCGTTACTTAGAGGAAAAAAAACGGTGGGGCTCGTGCGGGCCCCACCTCACAAATATCCCTCCAAGAGGGTAGGATATTTTGGATTTCACCCTATCCGCTTCAACTCAGCTTAAGTAGCTTTAAGTGGCTTTAAGTGAAATAAAATAAAGTTGTCGCACCACTTTATTTTATTTTCTTCACTTAATCCCCAAAAATTAAAAACCACACCTGAGGAAATGCAACTCCATAAAAGGCATTTCTAAGAAAAACTGGCACTGCGATTCCATCGGTGCCCTCAGAATTCGATTCTAAGCACTGGTTCAAAAGTTATAAAAACTCGCTCGTTCGTTCACTGAACGTACCCGAGATAAATTTTGGAAAATTATTCCGGGCACACCAGGCCTCAGAATCATGCGCCGTCAGAAACTGGGTTCTTGTAAAATACCAAAGAAAATTTAGAAAAAAAATTCCCTTGAAATTTTTGGGTCTTGACATTACTCCCACCTCAGGTCTTTACGTCCTCATAATGCTTTAACACAAACTAGGGACACAAAAGCAGTACATAGCACGCATTTGAGCCTCCCGCTCTCATGTGCTCACCTGGAGGTTCTCTTACTGCCAGTGAAAACGCACCTGAGGAATAGACCGTTCTCGTAGGATCCACCCCTGTCGATCCTCGATCCCCACTGGAACCTCCGTGAAAGTCACCCCATCACCATCCTCCATCTCTTCATGGTCGATGATATGCGAAGGGTTGAGCACGTATCTCCTCTGTTGAGATACGTGGAATTCGTCGTGCACCTGGTGCAACTAAGGTGGATGGGTAAAGTGGTAAACCTCCTCGCCTACCCAGATGAGGACCTAGAATGGTCCGTTGAACCTCATAGATAACTTTCCGCCTTGGCCACATCTCCATAAACCTTGTCGAGGTGAGACCCGTATAAGGACATGATCGTCATCCTAGAACTCTAGAGGTCTCCAATTCCTGTTAGAAATAGAACTCAAACAACTGCTGCCAGGAGGGTAAGGTTGACCTACTCAAGAGTGATCGGTCGCACCCTCCTGTGCAAGATTTTATCCCGTGCTGCCTGGGGTTTCCTTTTCACCGACCAAGGAAAACCCATCCCGACGTCGTAGTTAAACCAAAAACTTTTTGCCTAATACCTTCATTTTGTGTATGAACTATGATTGCCCAGTCCATACTCAAACCAACATCGTAAGGCCTCAATGCTGCCACCAAGAGATTCCAACCGAAACTCTAGAGTCGAGGTTCTGACCACACTGTCGGCGTAAGTGTGATTATCGAGTCTCCTCCCAAGGTATCTCCAGACGCGAGGGTCATGTCCACGGCTTACCAGAAACTCTAGGTCTGGGACAAGACTTGTGAAAGTAAGGAATGATTCATATCGACGTCTGTTACTACAGCAGCTAGTAGTGGACACAGACTATCCCTTGAATCATTTTTAGAGCCATTGGGTCACTCTCCCTGACCGCATGCAGCCACACTCTCCCTCCGCCCTCCAGCTCCCTGAGCCCTGCGGGGATAACGAAGGCAGGTGGTTGTAGCATGTTAAGATGTACACCACCTCATGTTTCTCTCCTAGCTCTACCTCTACGTCTACTGCTTCGCAGACTCATATCTCCTTAAAGCTTCCTCTTCTTGAAACATTTAACACGCTCGAGTCTCTAAGACTGGCACTAGTTTTCTGTTTCCTACTGCACTGTGCAGTCTTCATCCTCTCCTGGATGATCTGCACCTTCTTTGCCTACGATATGGAGAGATCCTAAAATTTATCCTTTGCCGAAAAGAGGGTCTCATACCCTGGATGAACCATCCCCATTTCCTAATACAGTCAATCCTGACATGAATTACGCATTCATGCCATGGATGAGGTCGTAAGGCCTCGACGTAACTACTAAGAGATCCAACTGTCACTCTCGCCTCCAAGGGTCGATTCACACTGTCGGCATCAGTGTGAGGTAACTGGGTCTCCTCCAGTAGAAATCTCGAAAGTGAGTGTCAAGTCAAAATTTTTAACCGGGACCACTCAGTATCAACCAAACAAAAGGACATGAAAGAAAACATCACAAATATAAGTGTCTTTTTATTATTTCAGCTCATAGTACAAAGACACGAAGCAACTACAAACAAACATCAACAAAACTAGAAGAAACATGATAAATAGCCTCCAGGTATGGAGCTAGTCCCGCTCATGTCCATTTTCTTTCGGAGCTCCATGACCATAGGCCTCAGCTGCCTGAAGCTGAGCTCTCCCATGTCCTCATGTCCCCTGCAGTAGGGGTGGGCCTCCTGGTGGTGGTGGTGGCAACACCCCAAAGCGTCGTCCATCTCCAGCTGCACGGCCAACTCCTCTTCCATGGTCGCCTGCTCTATGTGGTCTGCCCTGATCGAACCTTTGCCTCTGGCTGGGAGGTTCTTCATTTAACTGCTGGTCATCTACATGGAGGGTCGGACAGTCACGTGCCATGTGACAAATCCCGCCGCAGGAGTAACACTGCCCACTCTCGCCACGACTGGCTCTGACTCCACCCCGGTTCCCCCGCACAACTGAACCTGAGTCGTGCAGTCGACCACCGGTAGGTCTGGTCCTCTTGGACCTCTGTGTCATCTGTCTACTGCCTGCTGTAGAAGACTCTGCCGCAAGCCGGCTAGTGGTGGGTCGTGTTGCTGGAGACTGCTCAGCAAGGAAATTCTCCACTAAGAGGGATCTCTCCAACACCCATGTCTGGGTCGGAATGATGTGAGAAACAACAGAAACTCTAATTTCCCGCCTGAGCCCCTGCTCGAAGGTTCGGGCCCTGAAGAACGGGTCCAGTACCATATCTGTGGAGTAGCGCGAGAGGTCTGTGAACCTCGCTGAATACTGTGCCACTGTCATGCTGCCCTGCCGCAGCTGAAGTAGCTCCTGTATATGCACCGCTCGAAGGGTGGCTGGTACAAACTCTTCCTGGAACATTCTCTCGAATTCTGCCCATAGAAGTGTCACCTCGTCATGCATCTGAAGCATCAGGCTCCACCATCTTCCTGCTGCTTCCTGAAGAAGGCTGGCAACAAAGATCACCATGAAATCTGTCGGCGTCCCCACTAGCCTGAAGACTCTCACCACAGCCTCCAGCCAATCCTCAGCCGCCTATGGGTCCGTCTCTCCCCGGAACCTGGGTGGCCTCTAGCACGGGAACTCGTGCAATGTGCTCAAGTGACGTGCACCCTCTGCTGTTGGGGCTGGTGGCATCGGTGGCCCAACGGGTAGTAGTACCGCTGGTGCCCCTGTTGGTGCCTCAACTGGGATAGGGCCCTATACTGAGGCCACGTCACTCGGCGGGCTGTCAGTACGTACAACTCTCGGGGATCTAGCTGGTCGTCCGCAGGGAGGCATCTTGAAACAAACAAACATGACACGGTCAAAAGATTTATACCTGGTGAGCTGACATGGTTTGAGCTGATATTTAGACACTTCTGGAAACACTCACGCAATCAGTGTTTTCGTGCACAAAGATGGAAATCAGTTGTCAGGGTCCTGGTGTATGGATACGTCGGCCGCCCTCACCAACACTGGACTCCTTGAACTGAAAACCACACTTGGTACTCTTAACACTACTGTTTCACAGAAAGAAAATATCATAGTTATAACTTCTACGGTAGAACTGACTCCTTTGAAACCAATTTGTCATGAACCGTCATTGGGGCCCGTGCCGTGACTACCCCAAGCCCGCCTTCCACAGGCCAGGGGATGACGACTAGCACCAAAGGCGTAAATCCTGATAACTGGGAAGGCATTTCCTTTATAAAAGTAAACAAAACACCACAGAGTACAAGCGGAAGTAAAACAATAAGTACAAAGAGAAGTTCTGAAAGGTAAATGGGCCAGAATACAAACCCAAATGAAAGTACAACTACAACCAAAAAAAGCACAACAGAAAAAAAAAACAACAGCTGGAAGGACGGAAACAGCTCCTGGGTCATCCTCCTCGGATCCTACCTGAAGGGTAGGTACAGATGGTGCAACTCCTGGATCGTCCACCACAGATCCTACCTGAAGGGTAGGTACATATAGCCTCCACAACGCTCTCACCCGTCAACCTCCTCCGTGTGTCGTCTCATCACGAAGTCCACCTCCGGATACTGACTCGTCATGTGGTCCACCTCCGGGTACCATCCAATTCTCGAACACTCGGCCTTCGTCAGCACTATCCGTCTTCTGCAACCAACACAACGAGGTGCGGGCATAGCCCGTGCAGGGGTGAGTATAACGATACTCAGTAGGGACCCCGATACCCTCAAGGTCTCACTAAAACCAACAAGGATAACCACAACGAAGATGTCAACGGATAACCTCTACTTAGGTATATTCCCATACATATACCAAAGTTATCAAATAACCCATCTCAAACATGAGGAAACACAAGGATCATAGACTCAGCTCAAACAAGGATTTTCATTATCGAAACCGTAACTGCTGAAGAGCCCCTTCTCTAGAGTGTACAGTGGTCCTGTCACGACTCCGAGGTACAGCTCACTAATCCAAGTCTCTGAGGTACTCCTCCTGTCGAGTACCGCGGGTCTGCTGCCAAATACTGGGCGCTCCGTCCGCTATGGGTCTGCCGCCCAATACCGGGCGCTCCCCCTAATAGCCTACAGAGGTACTCCTCCGGTCATGTATCGTGAGTCTGCTGCAAACTACCAGACGCTCCATCCGCAGTGGGTCTGCCGCCAAATACCGGGCGCTCCGTCCACTGGGCTAGTCGACTCACTCCAAGTCGAGTCGGTCAAGCAGTCGTCAGGTCCCATTCGTCTACACGGTCTCCGTACTCCGTATGCTCGTCCCCGGGAGGGACCTCTCCACGAGATACTGGTCAATACTCAAAGTATCACAAAGTCCCACGAATATGTATTTCAAAGGACCGCCTCATCATAAGGGTCTCAACACCACAGGCGGCGCGCCAATCGGACACCCGGTCTATGAGTTATTAGCCTTTTCATCCGAGGGGCCCGGTTGGTTTCATGTGCGAACCAACCCGGCCGTATCTCAACTGTACCCCGAACTCCCATAGGGTAAACTCATAGGGACCGTTTCTCAACGAGATCACCAACGTCGCTGACGGTTCGTCAAACGGACGTCCGGTCTGAAAGATATCAGCTTTTCCATTCCAGGGGCCCGGTTGGATTTCAGGTATAATCCAACCCGGCCATACTTCGACAGCGTCCAATCCTCGGGCGAAAAAATACAAAAGTTCTGTCTCGTCAAGAGGAATTCAACAAAGTCAATGGCACATCAATCGGACGTCCGAAGCTCAAGATATAAGCGGTTCCGCTCCGAGGTCCCGGTTGGTTTCGTGTCCGAACCAACCCGGCCGAACACAAAGTTCTCCGAAACCTTGAGTTAAATATACCGAAACGACCGTCTCAATCAAAGGGTCGCATCGCCGTTGAAGGTATGTCAATCGGAGGTCTACAACTTAAGATATGGGCAAAAAACCGTGAGGGGTCCGAAAACGGGGGGTCTGGGCCCGGACCGACCCGACCCAACCCCCCTAGGTCGGCCCGAACCGGGTCCGGGTCTGACCCGGCTGGGCGCGACCCGGCCCGGCCGGCGCGGTCTGGGTGCGACCCGGCCTAGCGGTCCGGCCGGGTGGCTCGGCGCTGGCCGAGCGGCCGCGCCGAAGGAGCCCCCCCCACCCCCACCCCCCCCCCCCCCACGTGCGGGGGCCGCTCCGCGTCACCGGACGCAGCCCAAGGCCGCGTCCCTCATTCCCCAGTTCCACGTGGCCGCGGAACCCAGCTCTCCGCCGCGGCGGATTCTTCCGGTGGCGCTCCGGTCGCCACCGCCCCCGACCGCCGGCGCCGGCGTGGCGCGCCGGCGGGGGCTTCCGCGGAACACCAGACACGCTCCGGTGGTCCGATTCGCCTTCGGTCTTCGCCAGAGATCATCCCAGGACCCGACCTTCGCTGCAAAGCCTTCAAAACACCTTCGCGGCCCTCCTCACCATCGATCGTCAATCCGCACTTCGACAGAAAACCGTGGGGTCTTAAAATCGCCTATATGGCCCCGACTCCGCCCGTGGTTTCGTTCGGCCGCAACGGCGCGACGCGACAGCTCCACGCTTCTTCTCCGCGTTCTTTGTCGTGTCCGCACGGTGCTGTTGTACTGTGCCGCCTTTTTTCATGCCGCAATGAATCGAACAATAAAGAGGGAGGATATTCGGCCATGTTCGTGCGGTCCGACCTCCTCCTGTTAAGTTGGTAACAAGCGGCCCAAAAGACGAAGAACAACAAGGAAAATTCACGAACAAAAGAGAAACAACCCAAACAATTTTTTCCCGCAAGGAAAATGTTTTCGGATCAACTAGGTAATAAGTTGATCCGTGCTCTTTGTTTTCTTTAGTAAGAATAAAATTAATGGAATAAAATCATTCTTAAATCATAATTACCTACCTCAAGCATTGTCGTCGAACGCGAGTTCGTCACGGAATTAACCGTCGCGGAAGAATAGGATCATCGCGGAAGAGAAGGATCATCGCAGAAGGATCATCACGGAAGAAACGTCGTTGACGTCGCGGTACACGGAGTCGTTTCGTCGATCTCTGAGGGTTTGGCATTCTTCATCGGATGTCGGAGCGTTCTTCGCGTTCTTCGCGTTCTTCGCCGTAAAAGAACGCTTTCCTCCAAATTCTCTCCACGCCACAAGTTCCAACAGAAATAAAATAAGAGTTATCTTATTTTATTAACGCACATGACACGTTTGAAATTCAAAAGAAAAGAAACGAATAATTAATTCAATGAATTAATTGTAAAGATTTAACTGCCCAATTAATGAGGCATTTCTTATCCAGAATAACGCACAATTGACTTTCATTAAAGAGGGGTTTTCGCGGGTGCGTTACTTAGAGGAAAAGAAATGGTGGGGCTCGTGCGGGCCCCACCACACAAATATCCTACCAAGAGGGTAGGATATCTTGGATTGCACCCTATCCGCTTCAAATCATCTTAAGTAGCTTTAAGTGGCTTTAAGTGGCTTTAAGTGAAATAAAATAATGTTGTCGCACCACTTTATTTTATTTTCTTCACTTAATCCCCCAAAATTAAAAACCACACCTGAAAAAACGCAACTCCGGAAAAGGTGTTTCTAAGCAAAAACCGGCGCTGCGATTCTATCGGTTCCCTCAAAATTCGATTACGAGCACCGGTTCAAAAGTTAGAAAAACCCGCTCGTTCGTTCACTGAATGTACCCGAGCTAAACTTCTGAAAATGATTCCGGGCACACCGGGCCTCAGAAGCAGGCGCCGTCAGAAACTGCGTTCTTGTAAAAACTCAAAGAAAATTTAGAAAAAAAAATTCCCTTGAAATTTCCGGGTCTTTACACATACGTTATCAGAAAAGTATGGAAGAAGAATGCTACGTTTGGAAGGAACCTTACATTTGGAATATAAGAAAAGCATGGAACAAGAACCCTATGTAAGAATGAAAAGTTATGTTTGTTTCTAAAAAGTATGGTTCATAGGCCTTACTTTTGTAAACAAACTTATGTTAGATAATTTACCTTTAATTTAGAAGATGATAAATGTATGGATTATATATCGTATGTTTCAATGTTAAAGAGAAAAGTATTTGTGATCAACTTTACATTTGGGATCAACCTTACATCTGTGATCAACATTACATTTGTGATCAACCAAACATTTGTAATCAACCTTACATTTGAGATAAAAATTATGTTGTGAACCTTATGTTCAGAGAATATATGCTATGAAGTTCAACCGTACGTTTGGCATCAGAGATTTAAATTACGACTTTATTAAAGAAACAATCTTTAAGTGGATTATCAGGCTGATTTCAAGCTAGATTAAAATCCTGAATCTAAAGTGGGTGTTTAACTAATTCAAATCCCTTTATTTATGAAAATATCGATTCAAGTGGATCTTTTCATGGAAAATTTTAAGGGGAGTTACGACTACTCTATTATTCAAATATTTTAATATCAGGATTCTAAAGGTAACTTTTGTGGATTTGAATTTAAATGGAGAACACTCAGCTTTATTATTTATATACATATATTATTTTTTATTACAGATATAGAGATGAATCTTCAAAAAGGAGAAAAATATATATCATGATCAAGAGTTTTTTACAGCTACAGTTTACAGAGACAATCGAGTCATACAGATCTTCTGTTATGAAGAGCGAAAAAGCTCTATTTTCTGAAGAAGAAGAAAGACGATTGAAGATTCACCGATTCTACATCGAATATATTTTATGACTCGATTGTAGTTAATGTTGAGAATTATATTTCAATATCTTCTACTACCAGATTAACTCAGAACTCTTTTACCTGAAGATAATTCTTTCTGAAGACGATGATCCATTGACTGTTAATTGCGTGCTTTTGCAATTGTGAAGAACAAATGAAAATTATTTCAAAGAACAAATACTATTTTTCTTTGAGTGACCAGATTCTCGTACTAAGCTGTGTGTTCGGTTCTGTGTATAAACCAGATGGCTCCTTTTTTCTTTAAAGTTGTGAAGGTGTCAACTGCATGCACTCGGTTGTGGAACTGTCAATTGATAAGAGGACTAGATAGTGAAAATCACCAAGCTCATGGAGTAAAGAGTCAGTGGAGTGGACTAGGGGCCTTCTATTCCTCAAATCACTATACATCATGGTTTCTTTTCTATTTATTTTCCATTTATTAATCATTCTGATAAAGATAAAAGGACATATTAGGATATTGTGAAGAAATTTGAAAACACACAATTCACCCCCTCTTGTGCATACTTGTTATTACCCGATCCAACTACTTAAAAAATAAATAATCAAGAAAAATCCAAAAAAAAATCGTCTTAATATAATATTGTTTTTATAAATCAAAATTTTTGTTTAGTATTTTCCAATTAAAATTTAACATTTACATATGTTAGTTTTGAATAAAATTTTTAAATAAAATTTTAAATAAGAATAAAATCATTTTTTTATTAGAATATGATATTTTTAGATTTTAAATATTATTATTATTATTTAATATCATTTACCAAATAAGTAAGAATTAACATATTATTAATATCAGAAAAAATTTATTATCATTAATTATATATTCCTTGAACTAAAAAAGCATATCACATAAAAAGGAAATGTTTAGAAAAATGTTTTTCAAAATAATCAATGGTATTACTAGCCATTTTAGGTAATATAATTTATTTTAATTTATATTAAAAGAAGAATTTATTTTATTTAAATATATATTTTATAATTTGGTTACTTATCTTCATTCCTACTAATTCAACAGTTATTTTTTAACATCTATACTTAATATTAATATTTTTATCTATATATAAAAAGGTTTCAGTTTAGATCGGTGTTCCACGTGGATAAAGTTATCAAAATAAATGAATTATTTATAGGTAATAATATATTAAAATATCATGGCATTACATCCATAGGTTCCTAATATCTTATAGTCATAGTAGATGCAATCATCAAATCTTTAGTGATCATGACAAGCTACTTAAATCCATAGTATCCCACCCAATCCATAAATAACATCACCAAATTTTATATTATAATAAGGACTACATATAACAGGATATCACATCATCTAAATCATTATTCTCATGATCCTTTGTCTATGTCATAATTCTACTGCAGAAAACCTATCTCACACCACGATCATATTCCAAGATAAATCAATAAAACATCAAGGGTCAACACCCCATGATAAATCAACGGGACTCACACCTCTCAAAAATCACCACATACCTAATAACAACCCCAATGTGATCATTTACTAAATATCATATGAATCCAATGACCTAGATATAATAATTTGACAATAATAATAAGTCCTAGACCCCATCATAATATACATTCACCTCTCAAGGTTATACACCCCAAAAGGTTTCAAGTAACCAACATATATACCTAAAAACCCAACCACTTAACATAAAGGAATTAAAAACAAACATATTTCATTAAAAATTCACCATGAAACCCCACAAGGGTTCACATGACCTATATACAAACTCTCCCTAACCTAGATCGTTTCTAAAATCTATCCATTAGCATACCCACATGAAAATCAAGGTTCTTTATATCTATCTAATTACTAAGATCTCCATCCTAAGAATGATCATATATTATCGCCATTATATAACACAAATATCAATAATAATAACATTATATTATTCCTATGGTAATAATGTATCTAAGAAATCACTGAAAATAGTTTGTCTCTTACCCTAGTTTCAAACTAGGAATATCTTCACAAGCATACACCCTAATGTAACCCTTCCATTTAATAAGACCCACTCTATATTTATTAAGGAATACCTCATCCCTAAATAAAATGTATGATCACACACCAATCATGGATGATTCATATCGTATGAAGAATCAATCCACATTTATTATCTATAATGAATCCATATGCATGTGACTTCCCCCCTCTCTCAGCTTCCCCCATAACATTACAACCCATCCTAAGTAATAGTAGGAAATGTTCCCTTCTACATGGAAAATAGTCAAATCACAATTATCCTAAGACCAAAATCATCATCAATAAGCTCTCCACCATTTATATAGACCATATTCCACACTGGTCACATCATATAAAGAAGATCTCAAAATTTAGTCTAAAATGACTCAGGGAAACTCATGCGCCATCACACTATACCAAGGCCCTCATCAATATAGATTATTCCTATACCCATTTCAAACTACCCACTATAGGGTTATCATTAAACCAATAATAAAACCAATGATGTTACCCCTAAACGACACATCTCATCAGGTCATGAAAAAGGACAGTAACATGAAATGTCTCCAGTAACCCCATATGCACCTAAAGACATAAGGGTCCCAAGTCACACAAGCACAACTCCAGCCCAACAAATCCACTCTCAAGTCTTGGAATCAGATACACATAAATAGACATAGATTAAAATTATTATATACCAAATATATAATAAAATAACTAGTAACCAAGGTAAAATTTATTTAAATTCCAAAAAAATATATATAAGAAAACATTATATACATTTTTTTTCATAGTATGATTGAACCCTTCCATATAACCAGGTAATAAATTACATAAAGGAATAAAAATTTCATGTAAATAATATATAATGAATATAATGCATGATGACACACCTGTTTCCACTATTGACTAATATAAATAACATAAATCATAATCATAAAAATTAAATTTAGAAAAAATAAAAGAAAATATAACATAAACAAATAATGATGACAATTACAACTCTTTAAAAACATAGATTTATCTCATGCAGTTGTTTTCTAGGTGCATGAAAAATTATATGATGATTTATGAATATCACTATATCTACCTTCCATATCCTAAAAATTATTTCAAAGAAAAGAAGGTAAGATACCACTTTGTAACATCCTAGCCTAGTTGGCTCAAATGGATTTGAGTAAAAGATTTCCACATGACCGCTGTCATATCACCCTATACACCTAAGGCTGCTAAATAGTGTAGAGGGTTTTTATAAAGCATTTTTTGAGACTATACCTTTTAGTATCTTAATAATAAATAACAACCATTAAAAACAACAATAACAAGAATTGAAATAGATGATATAAAATAAAATTACATTAGAAATAAATCATGAAAATTACATAACCATTCTATAATAAAAGGTGATTATAACCTATACAATCTTCAAAAATGATCATCATTCAAATGGGAAAACTTGTACCTTAAATTAATAACAAATAATAATAATGAAAAGATGACTCAACAACTTTTCTAAGAGTCACCTCAAACCCATCCCCATTATCCCACTAAGCTACACTAACTCATAAACCCATAATAAGGCCATTGGATGAATCTATATGACAACAATGAGATCCTTACATGTGCTAATGTGCCAGTTCATGGTGTGATCATAAATTCAGTAGGTCACCACCAATGTTTTCCCTTGTAAAAACCACTATATATGTTCATTATTGTACTGAGTGAAAAGAAACCCACAAACATAACATGTATAGAGTTATTATAATGATCCGGACCCTAGTAGCATAGATTTAGTAGTTACATTATTAAAATGGTAATAAATATAATAAATAATATCCAAATTTACCAAATTGTTTAATAGTAGTGGTAAACATGATACATATATAAATCCCACATTACATTTGAAAAAAACTAAAATATATTATTTTATATGGAATCAACTTTATTCCCTCTAGAATACCCCCACATATCAATCACATAACACTTCTTGTAATCCTAAGTAAATGAAAAAATAAAGTGAAGAGATAATATTCTTAGTAATGGAATGCATGCAATTAAAGACAAATAAGGATTTAGTAATATGGAATAAATAAATGATCATAAAATAAATCAATATTAATATCCACTTGAGTTTGAAACCTATTCGTGGATATAAAAAATATTTAAATAAACTCCTTGAAATAAACAACTGATTTCATAATGATGGAATGCATAATGTTGGACATCTGGAACATACCATCTATGCCTTGTGCTAAGACATCTAAAAATACTATCAAATCCTCAATCCAATACATCCACATAAATGGTTAAAACCTCATTAAAATACCCTCTCTAGTATTTCTCACAAGACCTACCAATGACTTGTGGGGATTTGTAATTCAAATCCTCACCCATCACTTAATAAGTCCAAAGAATTCATCACATGAATATGAAATATAACATAATAAAAATGACTAAACAAATCAATAACTATACATATTTTAAGTACTATGATATTAAATATGCATATTTTCCTTATTTAAATAGATAAAAATTGTAAGATTCAACTAAGGATATTGATATATATGAAAATATTATCAAAATCTCACAAGAATATTTCTTGAAGAAAATACTGTATTTCACATTGAAAATGCTTATTTTAAATGTAAAAATTTAAAAAATATCAAGGAAAATATTTTATTTTAAAATAACCTAGTAAAAATTTAAATTAGTTGTTAATCCATTGAGTGGTCATAATAGTGGGAAAATATATTCATTCCGTATAAATAAAAAAAATTTCTTTCACCCTTTTGTAAAAACTCAAAAAATACCTTATTTAGAAAATGAAAAGAAAATTAATTTTAAACCCCATTTATAATAATAAAAAATTTGTAAAAAATTTATTAATAAATTATTAAATAATATTAAAAAACATTCATTTTGAAATTTTAAGTAAAATATGGACATAAAAGAGAAATATTCCCGATCAAGTACAAAAACAAGGTTGGGTTTCCTTAGAAATATTAGTCTAGTATCTCGAGTCCATAATGAAAGGAAAATGAATAGAAAACATGTAATTTACAAAAATTTACTATGTAGTATAAAATAGATACTTTATAATATTGAAATACAAATAATTCCCCTAGGGTAGTATTAAACATAAGCAATCCAAAATAATGATGAGATTGTGAAATAAACCAGTATCTCAACTTCCATTTTATGTGTTTGAAACTCCTATATAATAAACATATATTTATTATATATCTATTTAAAATTACAAATAATATATATCATACCATATATTATTTACTTATGATATTTTATCACAATTTTATTAATAATTCTTTGTAAAAATCACAATGTTGGGTTATAACTGCTTCATTCTTCATATAAGCTTTGGTTTAGTTGTTTTGGTACTTTTACTATTATCATGGTTTTATACTCTCCATAATTTTAAAAAAGATAGAAATGTCATATATATTTTTCATATATGAATTTAAATTAATCCATAAAATATATATATAGAAAATTGAATTAAAACATTCATGGAGATGATAGGCCATACGTATACATGAACGTTGAATTCACTTTTAAAGAGATGAAATAAAAGAGTGGTAAATAATAATTCACCTTTCATAAATCATTTTTTATATCTCATATATCAAACATACACATTAAATACAAGGACCCCACCATAAACATTACATAATCTTGAATTAAATGAATAATTCACATTGAGGATCTTTTCAGGTTTAGAGTTTTAGAGAGTTAGGCCATAAATATTACATTACATCTCAAAAATTAAAAATTAAACACTTATACTCATTTTCCATTTTTTTGTAAAATGAAAACTCTTAAAAAAAGTCATGTATAGTTACATGTTTTAGACATCATGACTTTTCCGTGATCCCATCCTTGACCCTATTCATCTTTATGTCCTGTGAAAAACATTTCAAAACATGGGATTAGTATAAAAAGCTCAGTATGGGATATAAAACAATGAAAGAAAACATTAGTTCATCAATACATACATATCACAAGTTCTTTAACATACCTCATGAAATCATAAGATTTACAAATAACACATAGAAAACATAAATCAAAATGGTATCTTGTGGCATCCATGGCACACTTACATAGTAGCTTTCACATCTACATAGGGAGTTACATTTAGAATATCTATCACAGTATAATCACTAAATATCTTAAGAGAAACATTCATGTTTACCTCCTTCACATTACCCAAAGAAATTGAGAGATATCTCGGGCTCACCCACACTAGGTTTATCACAGAACCACACATATATGTAAACAATGCCCAAGAACCGTAACATATTCATAACATATAAAACAAACATAAAGGAAAGATAACATTTCAACATTTCTATCACAAGACAACATTTAAATATATTGTCATAAAAAATCCAATATCAAAACCATTTTCAATACCAAAATACATAAAAAGGGTATATGGTATTTATTTATTTTTAAAAACATTATGGCTTGTTAAAGAATCCATAGATCAAATAATACTCACGGCGGGGAAAAGGTCGTTGTCACCGCTTACGTTAAAAAGGGAAAAAAATATGTTTACTAAAATGCAACATACTAAAAGATTTATTTTGAATTAAATGAAAAGTCAAAGTTGTTTATAGACCGTAAAAAATAAAGTCTTGTATAAAACAAAATATACCTCAATGAAAAGAGATTGAGATGAATTCCCTTACCTTGTGTCCGACTTGACCCGTTCGTTCTCTAATCTCATGAATAACAAACTATAGTAAATTTATACCTACTTAAGAACCTTTTTCAACTTTATTATTCTTTTTATATCACTTATTACCATGTTATAAACAATATATAATCATTTAAGTTAATAACGGTCGTTTTGTCGATATTTGGTACTTCAATCAAAAATGAACTTCTTATAATTATAAGTTGTTAATGTGGAAAAAATTACATTATCTCCAGAATGATATTAATGATTTTGGTATCATATATATCATATATATCTAGTATATATATGTATTTATAATATTAAAAACATTTGGAGATAAGAAATGAAATGCACAGTTCATGGAGACGGTAAGCCAAACGTACACATAAATGCTACATTAATTTCTATTTCATATTTAATGGAATGAAAAATTAATGATACATAGGTATATTATAATTATATTATAACATCATATATAATTTTGAGTAATTTTATCTGTTATACATTCCACCTATGGCATCAATGAGTTATATAACTTTGAGGGGGTGATAGTTTTCACTTCCTCAAATGAAATTATCACGTTTATCCATTGTGGAAACCATAATGGTGTGATATAAATGAAAACAAAACGGAAGAATAGAGTCAATATAAATATAAAATTTATAACATATAAATATAGTTCCATCATAATTTCTACCATAAGAGGTGGTAGTAGAATATTGAACAATCATAATTTCGTGAGGGAGTAGTTCGCCATCCACAAAAGCAATATGTTCTTTACCCATTAGATTGAGGTGTGTGTAAATGTAGTTCGAATAATTCTCATAAAAAACCCTAAAATATTGAAGATACTAGTTTTTTTATAAAATAAAGAAATAAAGATAATTTAGGGGGTTGGAGAAGGAAAATGAAACAAATGAACTTAAGAGAAGACGTTACCTTTAAATCGGGTAACTCCCTTTGGTTTGAACCAAAATGATATCTTGAAGTTCTGTATGACTAATAGGAGGCTTCTAGGTGAAAGATAGGGCTCATGATAGATTATTTTGATATATTTGGGATGATCCAAGGGGCTTGTGAGGTGTGAGTAATGGGTTATAGGTAAGGGATTTTTATAAGGGGAGGATGGGCTCTTTAGGAATGCTGGAAAATATTATTTTATTATAAAATGATTTTAGGTTTCCAAAGGTCCAAAATTTATTAAATTCTAATATAATATGACTCCTGTTATAAATAAAATCATTCAATAATAATTGGATAGGTTTTGGAAATTTTTTTAATATTTATAATCTTATTTATTTCAATTATTCATTAATGAGGTAAACACTACATCATTATTGTGTCATAAATAATTTTATTTATCTGATGTCTAAAAATTATAAAAAATATACCATGATATAGAAAATATTTTTGGATTTCAAATGAATATTTATAGTCGAATAGATAACTTAAATAACCCCATATAATAATTGATTTACTAAAAGATATATGTTTATGTCATTTTTGTGATTACTTTAAATTAATTAATATAAAGTGTCAATATCACTCTTAAGTGGCTCCATAGGGTCCCAAAATCGACTCAAAAATTCCCATGGTCAGAAATGTAAACACCAATAATATTATGAAAAATGTTAGGGTAATTTATTATTATTATTATAATATTATTTTTACCTTGAATTACCCTATTTACCTTTATCCATGGTAAATAAAAGTCAAAAGTTACTATTCAACGAAAATTATTTTCAACTAATTGAACCAAATATTACTTAAAAATAACAGCCATGTCTGTCAGATTTTTGAAATTCAATTAGAAGAAGCTGTAAAATTTCATTTAAATGAAAAAGTCGGGTTTTTACCTACTACTCAGTGTTTCCACTATTCAACAAAAATTGAAGGTTTTTAGAAAAATATAAAAAATTAAGCCGAGACTATTTCTAATATTCCAAATTCAAAAATGATGTCTATTTTAGAAAATTTAAAACATAGAAGTTTCATTAATTAATTTGAAATTAATTTCTGCTGTCAAAGAAAAAAGCGCGTTTTTAAGAAATAATAACTATCAAATGATTGCCACTTGTTAATGTACAATTTCAAAATGAAATTACTTCCAATGAATTTTTTTTGGATTAAATGGTAAAAATATAAAATAATTAAACTTTAAAACGAATTTAAATTATAAGCTAACCATATAAATAAATTAGATTAAAAGGAAGTTTTCAATTAAAATACAGTATTATTCACTATTCTTTAAAAAATGAATTTTGTCAGAAAAGTGCAAAAAATTTATCCAATGTAAATTTTGATGTCCATATTCTAAAGAAGAATCTTATTTTATCAAATAGAACATATGAAAGTGACCAAAACTATTTTTAAGAGGGTTCACCATCAAAAGGCGGTAAAGCGACATTTTAATGAATATTATTGTATTTATTCCTAAAATCATATTAATTCACATTTCAAGATTCTAAAATATATTGGAGAAGTGTTGAAACATTTAAAAATTATGTATAATAATATTTTAGTTAGTTCTATTCATTCCCTCCAATACAATGTTTAAGCATTAACTACCTTTTAAAATAATATTATATTATTATTTTTCAGTATGACTCAGTATTGGGTACTACATAAGATTTCAAAGGAACCTTTTGTTGAGTATCGGGTACGCCATAGAACATAGAATCCCGTTTAAAGTAAAATTAATATTTAATTCACAAATATTAATAAATATGAAAATGTCTTATTCTTTATTTACATGGGATGTAACATCGTTCCCTCCTTTTGGAAATTGCATCCTCTCAATTTTATTCACTTATCAAATAATGTGGGTATTTATCCATCATAGAATTTTTAGATTCCCATGTTTCCTCTTCAACCATATGGTTTTTCCACAAAACCTTTACCAGATTAATTAACTTATTTTTCCACTCATTATCTATTCTGTCAAAAATATGGACTGGTTGTTCCTCGTAAGAGAGATTCTCTTCCAACTAAACTACCTCCGGGCGCAAAACATGAGATGGGTCCAGAATATACTTTCTCAACCTTGAAACATGAAAAAAATTATGTACATGGGATAATCATGGAGGTAAATCCAATATGTATTCAACTGATCCATCTTTTTCCAAGATTTCAAAGGGTCCAATGAACCTCAGACTCAACTTTCCCTTCTTTCCAAAATGCTTCACACTTTTCTTGGGAGAAAATTTGAGAAAGACATTATCACCTACCTCAAATGAAAGATCCTTCCTTCGGTTATCTACATAACATTTCTGCTTTTTATAAGCTGTTCTCATGTGCTTCCGAATCAACTAAACCATTTTTGTCATCTCTTCTATCAATTTTGGTCCAATCAACTTCCTTTCACCTGCCTTATCCCAAAAGTCTGGTGTTCGACACCACTTCCAATACAATGCATCAAATGAATCCATCTGTATACTAAAATTAAAATAGTTATTATATGAAAATTCAACAAAAAAATGTTTTTGGTCCCAAATTCCCTGGTAATCTTGTGAACAAGAATGTATTATATCATCCAAGGTCTGAAATGTTCGTTCTGACTACCCATCTGATTGAGGATGAAAAGCTATACTAAAATTTAATTCAGTACCCAATGACTTTTGAAGGCCTTTCTAAAAGTTATAAGTAAATATGGGATCAGTATTAGATATAATTGATAGGGGAACTCCATGAAACTAGAATATTTATTTAACATATAACTGATAAAGTTAATCAAGAGATGAAGTATCTAAAATAGGAAAGAAATGAGAATATTTAGTCAATTGATCAACAATAAACCAGATTGCATTATTACCTCGAGATGTCTTGGGTAATCCCACAACAAAGCCCATGGATATTTTTTCTCATTTCCACTCTAGCACCAGTAACGACTGAATAAACCCTTTCAGTAACATTCACTCTATATTAACCTGTTGAAACGTCAAAAACTTCATAGTAAAGTCAGCAATATCTCTTTTCATTTCATCCCACCAGTAATAATTTTGAAGAACTATATACATCTTAGTACTTCTAGGATGAACTGAAAACGAAGAACTATGAGCTTCACATAATAAATCATTCTTCAACTGTGAATCACAAATAACACATAATCTCTTCCCAAATATCAAAATTCAATCACTATCAATGTTAAATTCTGGAAATATACCCTTCTGACCCAACTCTACCTTTTTCTATAACTCACTATTTTCTTTTTGCGCTTGCTTAATTCAATCTGATAGAGATGATTTCACTAAAACCTGAAACAAAATAGAGGTATTTCCTACACCAATAACTTCTATGGCAAATTTCATCAAGTCTTTAATAAAAATATCTTGTTCCAAACATATCAAGGTTAATGTATCATTACTTTTTCTACGCAAAGCATCAGCCACATTATTTTCCTATCTTAGATGGTAATGAATTGTGAAGTCATAATCCTTGATTAATTCCAACCATCTCCTCTATATCATGTTCAATTCTTTCTAAGTTAATATAATCTTAAAACATTTGTTATCAGTATATATTTCACACTTTACTCCATACAAATGATTCCTCCAAATTTTTGAAGGAAAAAAACAACATCAACTAATTCAAAATCATGTGTAGGGTAATTTAACTCATGAGGTTTCAATTGACATGAAGCATAATAAATTACCTGATCATTCTGCATAAGGAAACAAGCGAGTCCTTTTTACAAAGAATCATTATAGATAACAATATCACTATTTCATGAAGGTAATTCCAAAACTAGAGCATTCACCCATCTTCTTATAAATTCTAGAAAACAATCATCACATTCTTTTTTCCAAATGAACATAACACCTTTTCGAGTTAACTTAGTTAGTGGGCTAGATAACCAAGAAAAATGTTCAACAAACCTCTAATAATAACCTTAAAACCTTAGAAATCTGCATATCTCAGCAATATTTTTGGGTCTTGGACATTCATCAAAATCCTTTGTTTTAGTAGGATCACAAGTTATGCCATTTTTGGAAATAATGTTACCAAGGAATGAAATTTTTTGTAACCAAAACTCACACTTTCTAAGCTTCCCAAACAGTTTCTTTTCTCTTAAGGTTTGAAAGAAAACCCTTGAATGACTTTCATAGTCCTCTTTACTTTTAAAATAATCCAAAATATCATCAATGAACACAACTACAAACTTATCCAAGAACTCATGAAAAATTAAATTCATAAGATACAAGAATATAGTAGGTGCATTGGTTAACACAAAAGGTATTAGTACAAATTTATAATGGCCATATGAAGTATGAAACATGGTCTTGAGAATGTTTTCTTCCTTTAATTTCAACTGATGGTACACCGACCTCCAATCAATATTTGAAAAATACTGAGCTCCCCGAAGCTGATCAAACAAATAATCAATATGTGGAAAAGGATATTTTTTATTAATAGTGATGTTATTAAATGATATATAATCATTGAAAAGTCTCATTGAACCATATTTTTTTAACAAAAAAGAGAGGAGAACTTCGTGGTGATGTGCCAGGTCGATTGAAACCTTTTTCTAATAACTCCTCTAATTGCTTCTTTAACTCTAAATGTTCAATTTGATCCATTTGATAAGGGTGTTTTGTAATTGGATTATCATAAGGAACAAAGTCAATGGTAAATTAATGTTCCTGATCATGTATAATACCAGACCACTCACCAGGAAAAACATCAAGGTACTCATTTACCACCGACACATCATTAATCTGAACAATTCCTCTATTTTCAACAAAATGTGCAAGGTAACATTCATTTCCATATTTTACTATTTTCTCAGCTTCCTGATATGTTATAAAAAGTAATAGTTAATTATTGTACACAAATTGAAAATATTTATAAAAAGAAACCTTTTTAGATTTGCAGTCAATCTTAGAATGATAAACATAAATCCAATACATACCAAAAATAACATTACAATCTACATGAGGCAAAACAATACAGTTTTTAGGTGGATTATTTCTGTACACAATGATATAAAGGTTCTTATAATTTCTTTTTGTCTCAACATTTCCACCCAGTGTTTTTACCATAAGTTCAGGATTCATATGTTGAGATGGAATTCCCAATTTACTATAAAAATTCTCAAAAATTAAAGAATTTGTAGCCCCTGAATCAAAGAACACATTGGCATAATCTGACCAAAAAAACGTATACCTAATACTACATCGTTTTATAGCCCAATATTTTCTAAAGTAGTTGAAAAGAATATCACCACCCCTTTCTGCTTGTATTCTGGATGCTTTCCCTCAGTTGAGTTCTTTGCTGGACACTCATTTGCATAATGACCCATTTCATTGCACTTACAACATTTTACTAATTGTAAATTAGATTTTGTCTTACCATTACCCTGATCTTTTTAGTGCAATTATGAGCCTTATGTCCCATTTTACCACATCGGTCTCACATAACATAATTCAAATGATATTCCCTAGCATTATTTTTACCACAATTTTCACAAACTGTAAACATAAGTTTCTTACCATTAGTCTTTTTTGAAGAGTTATTCCATTTCTTCTACAAGCTTGACCTCTTATTTTGTTTTTTTAAAGAACACTTAATCATCGGAAAACTTAATTTTCACCTTATCCAATCATTGAACAATTTTTTCAAAGCATTTGAACATAAAAGAAGCTAAATCCCTTCGATACTTTGGCTTTAATCCTGAGTAAAAACTGTTGATTTTTTCTATCATGATCCCGTGCAAAATTTGGAGCATACCTTTCCAGTCGAGTGAATATTTCTTCATAAGTAGCCATTGAGTAATCCTCCTGCCTCAATTCTAATAATTCTTTTTCCTCCCTAAGATGAACCACCTTAGGAAAATATTTCTCAAGAAACATACCTTTGAATTCATCCTAATCAAGAGCATCAATCTCTTCACTATCCCAGAAATTGTTCACCATTGAACACCACTGATCGGCTTCATCATTTAAATGGTAAACAACTAGGATAAACTTTTAATTATCTGAACACCCCATGACATCAAAAATGTTCTCCAGTTCATTAAACCACACTTTATCTAGCACAGGGTTCGATGATGCTCTAAATTATAGGGGATGTTTCCTCATGAAATGCTCCACTACGGACATGTTCCTATATGGTTGATCTAGAAGATATTGTAAAAGGATACCACCACCATTTATATCCTGAGTCAACTATTCCATCACTACAATAAACTATTCAGTTCCAATTCTAACCATCTCAAGTTACTGATTTGGATGTTTGTCTTCCTCCTGATATCGTCCCATCATAGCTTCCCTGTTTCCGCTGCAGAAAACCATTCTGAACATAGAAATATCTTAGGCGAAGCAACATGGTAATCAATAAATGCTATATCATTTCAATCTTAACATAAATTAATTTATGGACATTAATTTAACAATATCATAACTTCTAAAGTTGTCTAAACCAACCTATTATAATGACCTCGCCTTAAACATTACATAAACTATAATTAAATGAATAATTCACATTGAGAATCTTCTCAGGTTTATAGTTTTAGAGAGTTAGGACATAACTATTATATAACATCTCGAAAATGAAAAAGTAGACACTTCTAATCAGTTTCCATTTTTTAAAAAAAATAAAAACTCTTGAAAAAAAGTATTGTCTAGTTCCATGTTTTAGTCAACATGACTTTTCCATTATCCCATAATTGACCCTATTCATCTTTAAGTCATGTGAAAAACTATTCAAAACATCGGATGAGCATAAAAATCTCAGAAAGGGTTATAAAACAGTGAAATAAAACATTAGTTCATCAATACATACCTAAAAAAAGATCATTAACATACCTCATGAAATCATAATTTTTAGTAATAACATATAGAAAACATAAATCTTAATGGTAACTTGTGGTATCCATAACCTCTTTACATTGTAGCTTTCACAACTATATAGGGAGTTTCATTTTGATTACCCATCACAATATATTCCCTAAATCTCATAAGAGAAACATTCACATTTACCTCCGTCATGTTACCCAATGCATTCAAGATCTATCTCAGGCTCACCCTCCCTAGGTTTATCATGTAACCAACCATATATACAAACAATGCTCAAGAACCATAACATATTCATAAAAAATAAAACAAACTTAAAGGAAAGATAACATTTCCATATTTCAATCACAATATATCATTTAAATATATTGACATCACAAATCCATTTTCAAAAACATTTTCAATAACCAAATACGTAAAAAGGTAATATGGTATTTATTTTCCTTTTTAAAAACATTACGGGTTGTCAAGGAAGTCATAGATAAAATAATACTCACGGTGGTGGAAAATCCATTGTCACAACTTACATTAAAAAGAAACATTCTTTTTTTCATTTAGTAAAACGCCTCGTAGAAAAATATTCCTTTTTATTGAAATGAGAAGTCAAAGGTTTTTATACACCATATAAAAGAAAGTCGTGTATAAAACAAAATATGCTTCAATAAAAGGACATTGAGACGAATTCCCTTACCTTGTGTCCGACATGACTCCTTCACTCTTTAGTCTCTTGAATAATAATCAAAAGTTAATTTCTACTTACCTAAGAACCCTTTTAAAGTTTAATATTTTTTTATATCACTTATTACCATGTTATAAACATTATGTAATCATTTAAGTTAATAATGGTTTTTTTGTCGATACTTGGTACCTGAGTCAAAAACGAACTTCTTATAATTACAAGTTATCTAGGTGGTCAAAATTCAATTATCTTCAGAATGATATTCACAATTTAGATATCATATATATCATATATATCTAGCATATATATGTATTTATAATAGTACAAACATTTTGAGACAATAAATGAATTGAATTGTTCATGGAGGCGGTTACTACAGGAAAATTCAATTTCACGATAGTTTTTTTTGATATGGCGGTGGTTTAAACCTCCTCCATATGCTTCTACGACGATTTCTGAAAAACCGCCACAAAATTGCATGTTGGGAAACTATTTTTGGAGGTTAAAGAAGTTTAGTGGTGGTTTATGGGAACAATCGTAGTTGGTGCATTTTTGAGGTAGTTATATTATTTTTCATGGCAGTTTCTCTGGGTAGGGGGAGTAGTTTTTTAGCGGTAGTTAAAACCACTGCTAAAAAATGTAATTACCAGCAGGGAAAAACCTCTGCACCAAACAATATTACTTCCGCAAAAAAATAGTAGAAGATGGGGCACTTTAGTGGTGGTTAAAACCGCTGCCAAATTTAAAACCGCAGCGGCAGTTAAAATTGCCACTAATAGAAAAATATCGACATTTAGCGGTGGTTAAAACTACCCCTAAATGAACCTCTTATAGTTAGTGGTAGTTAAAACGGACACTAAAGAGCATATTTAAAAAAAAGAACCAGTTTTTGGAGCCCCTATACCGGTGCCCTAAAAAAACCATTCCAAGAATACCGAAACACCAACAGAATACATACTACAGTCAATATGAAAAGCGATGATTAACTAAGCACAACCAACGACATCTATTAGTGAGTAAATGAATGCAGATAAACATATCACACGGCATAATTCTAGTATCCAATAAAATGTAGTGGTGAATTTATGTATTCAAAATTGACCATTGTAAACTCATATGTACTAGTTGATCCTTGATTGGATGTTCACTTGTTGTGTGCAACTTATATGGTCACCCATCAGATGATCTAGGTGAAATGGGATAATATGATTTTTTTCAAATGTTCGTACTCCCACATATCTTATGTAATTTTTCAATAATGTAATATCCCTTTATATATTATTATTTTATAGAACCCAAGGCATTCCTTAGGTGTTTATAGTTATAATTTCTAAAGTGTATAATTTCTTAGATTAACATGTCACCATCTAAGTGAATCCATAGAGATTATATATGGGTTTCCCATGTTTTAATGAATTGAATGAGTTAAATGTAACTTATAATGCAAAATGGATAATTAATGATGGGTTTACTTTTAGAAAATAAATCAATTAGTTTTAAGTAGAATGACCCCAACTAATTTTAATGTCATTCTCTTGATTTATGCTTTATAAAATGCTTCATACGAATTGTAATATTTTAAATGTGAATTGAACATGGATAAAGACATGAATAAGAGGTTATTCTTTATCTATTATGACACAAATGATTATGTCTTTACAATGTATATGGTGTAGATAGATGATATAGAATTGAGGTACTTCCCCTAGCTAGTTATATTTAATATATTCCTTTCTAGAGGTTGTGGTATGATAGTATGAGATTGTTGAGCAAGGATATATCACAATTCCTTACAGTAGGTGTTGAGCATGGTGAATCACAAAAATGATACTATATAGGTTTTATGATTTGCTCACCACATTCCACGACTATAATTTTGACCTGATGGTGAACTCAACATCCCATGTGTTGTTTCATGGCGTCTCTCACTCTATTGGTATATAAGACATGTACCTAATTACATGAGCACATATGCTCGTTAGACTGGTTAGGGATGTCTGTGTTATTCCATGGTCTATTCATCAGTATTATTATATGTATATGGCTACATACATATTCAAATACCTTGGAAATATAGGTGGATGAAATATATATTAACTATAAAAATTACTACTATACATAAAGTAACTATTTAGATTTATATTCCATCTATGTGTCGATAAATTTAAACCCTCCTACAGTCGTTTAGGAACATGATTGGGTGGTTAATTTTTTATTTCTTAGTTACTCAAAAGATGTGGGGTATAATATGTTGGTGGTATACCTTTTATCATGGGAATAATGATGTGGAAATATTTTATTGGGATTAATTTATGTTGGTGTTCGGTGTGGAATAATTATAAATGAAACATAACATATGAATTAGGTAAAATCATCTCTTGCTTAGGTTATTCCATGTGGAATTATTATACTTGAAACTGAAGATAGGAAAAAGGTAAAATCATCTCTCCCATGGATAGGGGTTCTTAATTTATTAAGAGTGATGGATCAGGTTCAAGTATCATATTTGTTTCACTCATGTGATTTCATTGGAAAAGGATTCTTTAGTGTGGTTTCCATAGAAGGAATGGAATCTGGATCCTAATATATTGTAAATCCTATTATCCATACTATTTATTTTGTTGTGCTGAATATCATAGAAGTGATCAGGAAAATTCCTTCAAGGGGAGAGTGTCTCATGAAGGGGGTAGATATATTCTATAAAGGAATATGGATGCTAATAATAATTTATTCGTGATTGGGTAGTTGATGTTATGAATGGTAAGTTACTGATCATGTAGTCTATTAAACATTTTTCTTGGGAAGAGGGTTCTAGAGAATCTACTATGAGTTTCCCATCGGCATGTCATGCCCACTGAGATAATGGAAACTATCATTCACACTGCCTAACTATTCTTGGAGGCCACTTTGGAAATAGTAGGAAAACCCCATTTCAGACAGTGTAGCAAAATTTACCCTAATCTCGTATCAGTATCTATAGATTCCAACTATTTTTTTATGAAGTTTTGGATACTAGGATTATGACACACTAAAGGGTGATCTATCTTAAACATGTTAGTGAGACACAAATTCTCATCCCTAGGGATTTATACAAGAGCATAACTAAGAAGTACTTCATAGAAATGGTAATGTAGTGGTAAATTCATTTGGATAGAAAAGGTAGGATAAGTTATTACAATGAAAAAATGAATTTATGAAAAATGAATCCTAAAAAATGAATCATCACAATAAAGAGTCGATATATATGGTGCATACCACACTCTAGAAATCAATACATAAAAGGAAACATCAGAAATCAGTAAAATACATAAAAGGAAACATGAGAAATCAAGAAAATGTTAGGTCATGAAAATGTTTGGAGGCAACTATGTGCCACACACGATACATATAAAAACCGATGTTGTAATATTTTTTCACATATAAACAATACTACTAATCACTAAACAAGGATGAACAGATATCATCACCCTCTCTACCTCCATCTCTACTTCCTACTACCACATGTAAGAGTATTATATTGAAAAATAAATAGTGTTGAATATATATATTTAATATTAAAACCAATAAAAGTTTGAAAAATAAATGATTTTGAATTACTGTGATTCAACTGCCCACCACCAGTCGATGCAATACCACCGGGGGATATAGGCTGATTTACTGACGTATATCAGTCAACACTTTCTACAAAGTGGATATATGAGCCCCTTGGTCTTGAATTGTGTTTCATAGAGAAACAATCTCTCTCTGAGCATCTCTGGGAATGAACTGAATACAACCAAAAGTAGATGTAGCTGCATTCTCCGATGGCCTATCAAAGACCTCATATAGTACATGTCCCAAACCCATCCCATGCACTCTACTAGGATGCTCCTTCCCAAGGACTTTAGCAACTGGGTCATCCTGGGAGACTAGGTAGGACTGCCAAAGATTTGCATCCTATATTTATTTAATTTTTACCTATAAATCAAATATAAATATATATTAACATATTTAAAATTGATAATGAGTTATTATAATGAAAAAATGAGTTCATACCCCAACTTCATTGCTAGTCTAATTAACAAAACTTCCATCTAAGTTTTTGTGAACATCTAACCACACTTCAGTTTGGGATGTTTCATGCCCTAACATCTATGACTGCATTAAATAATGTTAAATTAATAGTTTAATATTTTAAACAAATAATATTATCCTATAAATATTTAAACTAATGAAAATATTACCAGAGTCGATCAGCTTCTAGAAAAGATTTTTGTCCTCGCAGTGTGAGGGATGACTTTCTTAGCCTAGCTTGATGGATTCTTTATTGAGATATCATGAAATAAATAAAATGAATTTTAATATTAATGTATTCAATGTCATATCCTCTTCATATACTTGTATAAATGTAAAATTCTGTTAATATAATAATGTAGATTTAAATACCATATGCTTCTCATCATGATGTGTGTCAAAAAAAACTTTCCACTGTTCTTTGGGTACCCCATTGGCTAGCTTCTCATACATTTGTTGGAGATCAATGAAGTATCGTTGACATCACTCCACAATCTCCATTTTAAGTCTTTCTATTTCTTACCAAGATTTTTCAACATCCACTTTCACGCTATCACATCAGCAACTGTAATGTGGAAAAACATCTTTATAAAGAAATTCTTTTTGAACATATTAATAAGATGACATTGAATTACACCATAATGTATTAACATTACCTTTATTTGTGAATAAAAAACTTAATTTTTCCAACTTGGAGGCATATGTATCTAATCATCATAAGAAATAGGAAGGGAATTGGGCTCCGCTGCCAGCTGGCCTAGAATTTGGCCAAGTAATCCCGCGGCGTCATCCATAGGGACCCCATATAAATCAAATGGGACAACTATATTCTGTCCATTCATATTCCATGCATATGCACAATTTATATTTTTCTCCACAATTTCATTTTTTCGTCTTTAATAAAAAAAAATCAGTATTAAAAAAGTACAATAAATTTATTTATATTAAAATTTGTACCTATAACAATGACCCTTTAGTATTCCTAAGATGAACTAGAAGTGGCATGCCGCCACCCCACTGATGAGGCTGCTGAAGGGGGATTTAATGACTCAGATTCTAAAGGGATGATCATAGAGGGTGTGAGAGAAGGTTCAGGGGGAGATGGTGTATGGGGGCATGTATCTAGTGACTTAGATGATGTAGGGAGGGAGACATATGGATCGTCATCTATTGTAGTAGTGTATGAAGCAGTGTGTCGCTTCCTCCTTGGAATTCCTATCATTTAATCAAATAAAATTAAGTTCAGAACATATATTTCAAAAAAAATATGGAGAAAAAAATTTCAAAATTATAATAGATGACCAGTACTAACAAACAAAATATACATAATAATGATCATGAATGACTGCACAAATGAATCAGTGGTTGCTGAATAGATAAATAATTGTACATAAAATCATTTTCCCCTTAAATAATCTCAGTTTCTGGCTCCATTACATCATCCAATTTATTTATCCCTTCTATAATAATATTTTTAATATCATGATGGACAAATAATTGTGCTTCTTTTTGTTGATGAGATTCAATTTCAGAGGTCAAATCTTCTACTTTATCACCCATATCATACAAATATCTTTATATTACATGAGAAGCTACACCCTTCCCTTCATCCACAACATCATTTACATAATATACCATTTTTTCTTGCAATGATAAGATATATGGATCTTGCAGTTCACAATCCCCAACATCCATCAAGCGAGAGAAGTTCACAGAAGTAAATTTCAAGGAATCTCTTTTAACACCTCTGATAATATCGACCCAATTGCATTTGAATAAAACTTCTAAAAAAATTCATGTGGTAGTTTGATTCAATAATATATGTCATCCTTCCATATTATCCCACTTTAGAAAATGTAAATATAAAACTATTCTATGTTTTCAAACCCCTTTCTTGATCTACTATATGAAATATAAAGCCATTCACATTGTAAGCGTCAAACTTTCTAACTTGTTTTAGATGTCCTTGAGAAAGATACTTCAAATCATCTCAAAAATCTGATCGAGTATCAGTATTAATGTTATAAAAAAGAAATATTCTTTATTATATTTACAAAATATATGTGTTGAACTAATATTCATATTAATTGAAATATTTATGAACATACCCAACGTGCAAACCATCCTACAAGCTATTTATT
Source organism: Viscum album (assembly GCA_963277665.1). NCBI lineage: Eukaryota > Viridiplantae > Streptophyta > Magnoliopsida > Santalales > Viscaceae > Viscum > Viscum album. The sequence continues at coordinate 492,486,121 of OY728159.1, read as the reverse complement.
AATAGATTTCGTTATATCTTTCTCATTTCGTGTTCAGCCTCTCATTCATATCTTTGTTTGTATCCTCAACTCTTCAATAAATGGATCTGAAATTTCACTATTCAGAAACACATATCCATGTTCTTGTAATAATTCCAATTCTTTCAGTGCCACATTTGAGGTCCTCCCAATTGATCGGCCTATATCATAAAATATTTTTGATTTTTGATGTATTTTAGATTGAGTCGATGTTTCATCAAAACGTGAAACAAGATTAAATCTTGTTTCATTATCATCCAAGTATCTAGAACAAAAGTCAAGACACTCATCATCCAAATAGCCTTCAACAACAAAGCCTTTTGGTTGAGATTTATTTCTCACATATGATTTCAAATGGCCAAGATATCTGTGAAATAAAATAAACATAATTATGCATTTAATAAAGTGCCAAAAATTATTTAATTAACTGAAAATATATAAATATAAAGTACCTACCAATTGGATACATCCATCGATAATTAATGGGGCCTCCTAATTTATCTTCCTCATCCAAATGCACAGTTAAATGGATCATGAAAATAAAAAATGACAGAGGAAAGATCATATCCACTACACAAAGGGTCAATAAAAACCTCTCCTAGAGGTTGTCAAGTTGAAATGGATGTATAGATTTCTCACATTGTTGCCTAAAAATGTGCATAATTAGAGTACAATAGCAGTAACTTTTCAGGTAATAATGTATGCAATGCCAGTGGTAGTAACTATTGTAACAAAATATGTGAATCGTGACTTCTCAATCCATGTAACTTATGATTCGTCTAGTCAGCACACCTCGATATGTTACTTGAATAACCATCAGATTCATTCATAATCTTTAAAAATTGATGGTAGGTATCTTTATCCCTATTTTTCATTGAAAAAATTGTTGGAGCATACTTCTCATCCTCATTTGGCCATAGATCATGTTTTATGTTCATTACTTGTAAGTATTTGCGAGCATTGAGTTGATCATTCGACTTTCCATTCTCATTAAGCAATGTGAAAATAAAATTTTCATATAAATTCTTCTCAATATGCATCACATCTTGATTATTCCATAACAAATTAATTTCCCAATAATGAAGTTTGAATAATGTTCATTTTTTTCTTCTATTATTGCATTCTGATTTCACTTGACGGTGCACTTCGAACCCATTTCCCGCTATCCTTCAAATGATGAAGCCTCCCAAATTATGTTTCAACATTTTCATGTTGGGTCAATATTTTAGAACCATTTAACAACTTTAGAGGTGGTTTATGATCAATGAAACCATTAAATTTTTATCTGTTAATCCTAAATCTATGAGATGCATCGAGAAATCTTCGATGGCACAAGAAGAACCATTTTCTACTATGAGGTAGCCATTTGGGATGAAAATAAAAGTTACAAATAGGAAAATACAAACCCATTTAAATGTCTTAACCAGATAAATCTCGAATCCCAAGGAAGTCACTAATGGTCCACATTAATGCAGCATGCATTTTGAACATTGTTTTAGAAGAGGCATCAAATGTCTCAACACTGTTGCTACATAACTCATGTAATTATTCAATCAAAAGCTGAAAGTATACATCAATATCATTTACAAGCATTTTTTTCTAGAAATAATCATCAAGATGATAAAATATGTTTTTTTATACCCATCCATAAAGGAATATTGTATGGGGTCAAAACAACTGGCCAAATGCTATAACTAATACTCAAAGTCCCAAATAGGTCAAATCCATCGACAACCAATCCCGGTAGAATATTTCTAGGATCACATGAGAAATCTATATGTAATGAATCAAATGTATTCAATGAATGTGAATCTCATGGATGCCTCATTAACCCATCAATGTTATTATCTACATAATCCCACATTATGTGTTCGGTAGTTTTCAATGACACGAATAATCTTTGCAATCGAGGCTTTAAAGGAAAGTAATGAAAAACCTTTGTAGGTTTGTTCCCATTATTCTTATTCATGAATGTATGTTGATTTAGACTTCTAACATAACCCATTGACACCCATATAGAATAAGAACATTTTTTTCAATTCTGTCTACTTGAATCCTCTTGCCAATAAAGAATACAATCATTAGGACACCCATGTTTTTTTGTATAATTAAGAACAAGCCTATTAACAAATTTTTTCATATCATAAAAAGACTAGGGGTTTTTTTCTTCAGGAAATGCATCACGTAAAAATTACAATATCATAGACATTGCCTTATTGGTAATTACACATAGACATTTGATATGATATAACTTTAGTAGAAAAAAAAAGATTTTAATATTTCAAACATCCACTATACAACTCTTGATTTTCATCGTCAACAAAATCAGGAAAAGTATTTTCCTCAGTGAATTTTTCTCTTACATTTGTCTCCACAGAATCAAGATGAGGATCCAATGATATGTTACAATCTTGATCCGGTTGTGTTACAGTCTCAAAAACATCACTTTCCACGTTGCAATTTATAGCACCCCCATCTGGTTGTTTAGTTATGTTTTGATGTTGATAGTGGTGTCTTGTAGTTCCAAATGCATCATTTATGAGGTTTTTCATTTCATTATACATTGTCGATGAAGTTGGGAGATCATTCTGTAGACTAACATTAGTGCAAAAACATTCTGTAATGTTCGATTCTCCATGCCAAATCCAATACAAATATTAATCAGGGAATTGATTTAGTATTAAATGATCATAAACTTAACCTCTCTTCAACCATCTCTTAAATTTACATTTAGGACAAGGACATGTTATTCTCCCTTCAATGGACCTATTGGAAATTAAAAAATCTAAAAACTCCTTCAAACCCTTAACATACTGAGGTGTGTTCCTCAATAATATTATCCAGATGTTATCCATGTATATCAAAATATTCCTACACAATATTAAAACACATAATTACTACTAAATAGGGAAATATATTCATATATACTAGTTGAAAAAATAGGTTTTTTCAATTAACATGATATATAAATAAATATATTATAAAACACACACTTTATCAATGCACAAAATTTATAAAACATGGAATAAAGATGGTTTTCTTGAAACAATTATAATTCAAAACTCATTCATCGATCCTTAAAACATCACCCCTTTCATAAAAAACCCTTATATAGTTTAAAAACATATCAAAGGAATTTATAATAATGGCTAGAAAATTTAAAAAAATTCCCCTCACTTGAAAGATTTAACACAAAAAAACTCAAATTTAGTCAGGAAACAAGGATAACTATGAAGAAAAATTCTCTATAGAAAGTCATAATGTATGCCAATAAACAAGTGGAACAACACTAATCAATATCATCACTAAATCATTGGAGGATCAATTCTTCAATGAAATTCTATCCAAGTAAAAAATCAATACACAAGATAATAAATAATTAAAGGCATAAAACATGATAAATATCACGAGGAAACACATTAGGAACTAATGAGATAAGTATAATACCTGAATAGGTAGACCTATTTCCAACATTTTAACGGTCCCACATCCATAAAAGAATCACTCTAAACCCAATCTCATACATCACACCCCTCTAGCTTGGTATTTTGTACAAGTAGTGGTAACTAGAATGTTTGTAATTTTAGTGTTACTAGAAACATCCCATGACTTCCCACTTAGTATCCCAGGGTTCCCTATAAAATAACTAAAGGAGGTGATACACTTTTAAAGTGAATGTCATACAATGAAAATAATAATATCCAAAGGCTATCATAATAATTAAATCCTTCCCACATCCCACATTTAGCTTATAATGCGCCCCCACCCATAAGAAAATCATGAATCACATCACAAACAACAATTACATGGATACACTTGAAATCATAAATAAATTAAAAGGGGGTCAATAAGCGAACAACAACCCAGAAAACTCAAATATCACATCACAAAGTGCCATCCAAGACATTCAATTATCACATATAATATATACATTTGTAAATATATTTTTAAAATGTTTTTGAATCCAAACCCCAATATAAGGGAAATCATAATCATTTCCAAAACATAACAAACACAACCCAAATGAATCACAATTCCATTTCATAAAACAACATGTCCCTTTGAAACATGAAAACAATTGAACCACCAAAGCATAACCCACTTTGAAAGAATAATTTCCATTTAAATCGAATGACCTTGTGTTTTTCTTATATAAAACCATTATTTTAATTTTATCAAACAGGTCGAATGTATAAAATACAAATTTACAGAAACATTTCATTTAAAAAATAAATTTAAACATTTAAGCCACATGAAAACCATGTTAAGTTATATAAAACCATTATAAACCAAACCTAGATAACCCACACCCCCATTATCTGGATTAGAAATTAATTTATAAATCCAATCAAACATAAATATCATAAATAAAATTCAGTGAAATGGAAACACAAACCTAAATAAAAATAACCGACGACAGTGAGGTGAGATAGGGTTCAGGTCTCACGTGGGGTCGTGGGAAGAAGGTGGGGTCGCAGGGGCCGGGGGGGAGAAGGGGTTTGGGGTTGGGTGTTGGAGGGAAGTGGTGCAGATGGCTGGTCGGCAGAGGGGAGGCAAGCTGGGGTTTGGGGATTTCTCGTGGGTGTCTAAGTAAAAAATCCAATGACCCTATAATGAAGGGGTCTAAGTAAAAAATTCAAATGGGATGAAAATTTATGCCAGAACCGACCACATGGTTTGATGGGATGGAAGTTATTCATGCATTAATTTTTAAAACATATCTAAGAGCATGAGTTAAGTCAATGTTCCATTTATTAGGTTGTGTATACAAAACTGATTCCATTGATCCCATTTCCATTTTCACCATAAATCCAAGGAAACCCCTATGAAACCCAATAAAATTAAAATTAGGATCTATAAAATTTAACTGGTAATGAATATGAATTCTCAAATTCAATATTCAAATCTCAACAACCCATAGTGGATGAAGTTCCATCATAATGGGTGGTGATAAAGAACTCACTAATAAACTACTTCTAGAGTCCCAACAATAAAACTAACTCAACCAAACCCTAATTCACCCATATAATAATATATTTCATTTAGAAATTGGGGCCCTTTTGGGAATCCAATGTTCGGATACCATTTTTAACAAACCTACCTTGGATGAGTTGATATGTTATCGAAACCAATTTTCCATAAGGGATAAAGGGAATTCTCAATACTTAAAGGATATAAACAAACTCAGGGGTATCAAGACCATAAACCTGAGAATGGTATAACACTTATTTGGTAATAATAAACAAAAGATGAATATATTAAAAAATAACAATTACAATTCCAAGAATTGGAATTACTTGCAAATGAAAAAATATTCAATGAAATAGATGAATAATAAAATAGATAATTATAAAAAGAAATTCTTAAAAAAAATGAATTAAATATAATAGAAGTAGAACTTACACCTAGAAAAAATGGCTAATACAACATACCAAAGGGAAAATAATGGAACCTGAACAACTCCTACATCACCACTAATGAACCATATCCACTAAATATACACCACTCATCTATAAATGGTCCAAACTAAGAATCAATGAATAAAAAATAACTATGAACCTGAAGGAGAAACCTAATATCTACATACACCTAGATTTGTATGTATGGTGTGAACTAAACATTCCATGTTGGATCTCCCTATGGAATATTGGAAATTACTTTTATAAAACATTTAATATATTCTAGTTTGAACTAAAATATTAATATAGATCATTGAAATATATGTTAAAATTAAACCATGTCATAATTAATTTCATGATTATAAAACACCCATCATTTAAAATTTAAAACATGGGTTGGAAAAATCACTTTGATAATACATTATGAAACATTAGAAAGAGTTCCTTTCAAATAATGGTTAGAAATCAACGTATTCTAATAACCCCACTTTTGATAACATATTAAAAAGGACCATTGATACAAAAACCAATAGGATTATAATTTAATACCTCAATTTCCAAACCATTATATTATGTATTTTGAAAATAAAAAAAGGTGAACTCAATGGAAAATACAATCAATATCATGAACCATGGTATCTGGAACAGAACATAAAATAATATTAGACACTCATTCGTTTTCAAAATTGTCAACAAGGGGATAAAAATAATTCACACAATTAGATACACTAAAATGTACTAAAAATAAACCTATAATCTGGGGGAACTCACTAGGTATCAATTTCCATGCCTGGGAGCTGAGCTAGGGCTTCAGGGGGGTCAGCGGCGATGGGTGGAGAGGCGCGCTGATGGGCGGAGAAGCACGTTTATCGGTGCTAAGGTCACCAAAGGAACGGGTGGGGAGAAGATATAGGGTTCAGGGATCGCCAGGGGGAGAAGGCGGCATCACGGGGGTCAGGGATCACTGGTGTCGAGTAGAGAAGGCAGCGTTGTGGGGGTCGGGACTCACCAGGGTTGGGGGGAGTAGGCAACATTGTAGGGTCGGGGGGAGAAGGCAGTGTTGCGAGGTCAGGGGAGAAAGGGGGTTGGGGAGGGAGTCGAGGTCAGGTGTGGGGGGGGGTGAAGCGTCGGAGATGTAAAAAAATGGGGGGGGGGGGTTAGAAGAGGTATTTAATAAACCTCCGCTCAACACATTTTAAAAAAGGTTTAGTGGCAGTTTTTAAAACCATCGCTAAAAGACCACCGCTAAAGGCAATTTCTGTTGTAGTGGGTAGCCATACATAAGCATGAATGCTACTTTCATTTCTATTTAGTATTTAATGGAATGAAAAATTTATGATACATAGGTATATTATAATTACAGTATGATATCATATAGAATTTTAGTAACTCCATCCTTTATATGTGAAATGCTTGGATCAGTTGTGATCACTGAGAGGGGAGGGGTGAATCAGTGATAACTTTTTCTTTTTAAGAATTGTTCCCTTTGAATGATCAATTCAACCTCTGTGGCTGGTTAAGTCCTAGATCTACTCTTTTGGTGGTGCAGTGATAATGAAAGCACAGAACATAGAGATTTACAATGTTCGGTACAAAGTCCTACTCTTTTTTGTGTTGGTTACACTCCCCAACACGAATTATTCACTATGCCAAAAGATATTTACACAGTAATTGGTTATGCCCCCCAATTAGAATTTGGATAACCCCCCCCCCCCAACTTCACTACATCTTCTTCTCCACAGCTTCACTTCTCTTATTCAAATGTGTTGTTCAATTCTTCATATAGTTTCCTCAAACTTCAGTAGAACTTGTTGGTCTTGCTCACCAATACTTTTATTCAACATGCATGCATGTACATACATGAAATCCTTCCCTCTCCACTTCTGCACACACTAAATCTTGGACTTCTTCACTTGTTAATCACACACACAAACCGTTTAAATTTCACACATATATGTGCAAGCCTCGGCCTTCTTTTTTTCACACACCCTCACAACCCAAATGGTTGGGTGTGGCCTTTACTTCACCCGAACTCACTTCAAAGGAGGGCACGCAAGTGTGCGGCCTTCTCCTGTCTTCTTCCGCGCAAGATCTTGGGTGCAACATCCTCGCTGTGTGCGGGAGCAGCATGCGTGCAAGTGGAAACAACTCCTTCTACCTAGCAATTGGCGTGGTAGCTTCCTCCTGCCGTGCAAGTGTGCAGACAGAGAGGGCGCGTTGGTGTGCGTGGATCAGCTTCTTCTTTCCACGAAAAGAGACCCTTCAGGGTGGCCCAGTCCTCCTTCCTTCACGTAGGGGTTGTGCGGACAATTCCCTCGGAGCATCGGGTGGCTCTGGACCTCACAGTCGCGCTCGGGTGCAAGAAAAACATCCTTCGCGTTGCACGGAGCTTTATGAGATTTCTTCTCAGGTGCTCAGAAATCTCTTCTCAATTTTGGGATTCTCCTTTTGTAGACAGAGAGTGCGAAATAGAAACATGGGGTTCCAATATTTGAATTCCCAATATCTGCGTCGTTTTGAAATCATCAAACGTGGATCAAGATACGGCTGAAAATGCCAGTATATTTCATTCAACGCCAACTCCTTCTTTCTCGGTGAGTGCATATCATGTATTCAGTTTAAAACGCATGCAAGGTTTCTCCTAGTACGTCGAAAGGGAAGTGCACCCTCGACAACTTTTTTTTCCTCAGGTTCCCTCAAACTGATTCATCTCGTTGCATGCATGCGATTTTTAATGCATGCATGTGTTCATAAAGGGTAGACGAACACAACAGAGGCCTTCACTTCATCAGAGGAGGTCGGGAGCTCCTTCTGCCTTTCTCGGGTGACTCTGGTTTGCGGGAGGTGTCGTGGGGTGACCCTCAGCCGGCGGGAGGTTGAAGAAAACCCCACGCCTAAGGGATCCATGTTTAATGATTGCTGACAACCAGGATTATAACGTTGTGCGGCGAGATGAATCATGCGGTTGAGATTAGATGCGAGATCATATGAACGATCAAGATTAGATCTGTGTCATTAAAATGTCGTCCCACATCGAAACATGCCACAGTTTTTGCGCGATTTATCAATAAGTTCCTCCTAGCATCAGTTCAGAAATCTCCTATTCTCCCTCCGGTGCCGCCCCACACCGGTTCTCCTTCAGGCGTGCTCTAGCGCCCACTATGCCTCCTATGGGCACGCTCTTGGCGCCCACGCTGCACGGGTTCATCACCATGCGGCACCCACAGGCTTACACATGTTTTGCACTCTCATGCCTCAAGGAGGCCCTGGCTTTGAGGACTTCCCTTGAGAACGGTTGACCCTCGGGTCCCACAAGTGCTTGAGGTGAGGACCTCAGCTGGCCTCCTTGGTTGGCTTATTTTTTTGTTAAAGTATATAGATGGTACTTTGTAAAAAAACAAAGTAACCAAGTACTAAAAAGCCAAACCATACTTCCTCTCCTCTTCATCTTCTCCTCCACATCTTCTTAAGAACTCCATATATCTTTTCCAACATCTCTTCTTCTTCTTCTTCCATTAGGGTATGGAATTACCAAGGATCTTTATCAACCATCAATTAAAAATCACTTGATCTTAAATGTACTTATTTTATCCAATCATAGATGAGGTTGGATTATCTTTCAACTTCTCATGCATTAAGAGTAAATCATGGACTTCAACACATCATCTTTTCTTATGAAATTGAGTACTGCATTAACTACTTCATGTGTTGTAACATTGGATCACCTTGATTCAATTATTGGAACTTAATAACAGTTCAACAATCGTCAGAGTTTGTGACGCTTCTTCATTCTTCATTCTTCAAGCTATACTTCATCAGTTGGCACACATTGACAGGTTATTGACAACAAATGCAATCACTTGGGCACAACAATCTCCCCCTTTGTATTTGGTTGTAAATACTCTTAAGAACACTTTGATAATGTTACAATGTGTGTGCTGATGATTTCTCCCCCTTATTGGCCAACAAATGAAAAGGGATGAATGTAAGTCATACCCAAAATGTATAACTGCTTGACCTTGCACAACTTCAACTACCAATGCTCCCCCTTTAGGGATTCACTCATCTCCTTCAATTCCCTGCATTTAAGTACAAAAACAAATTAGGGAATAAGGAGGGACCTTTTTCGTCCTCAAGTGAGAGGAGAAGGCTGAACATGAAGTTTCAGCCTTAGCTCAACAAATCATTCTATAGGCATAGATTTGGTGAAAATATATGCCACCTGATCATGAGTAGAAATGTAATCAAGCTTGATGTCTCAACTGGCAACCCTTTCTTTGATAAAATGATATTTTATATCAATGTGCTTGGATCTGGAGTGTTGTATAGGATTCTTAGACAATCCAATTTCACTTTGATTATCACATAAGATCCTCAATGTTTTTTCATCTTTAATTCTCAAATTTGCTAGCTCCACATGCATCCAAATCATTTGTGTACATGCATGTGTAGCTTCCACATACTCTGCTTCGGTTGTGCTCAATGTTATAGAATTTTGTTTCTTTGTGTACCAACTAACACATCCTTCTCCGAGAAAGAAGGTTCCACCAGATGTGGATCTTCTATCAGTACAATCACCAGCCAAATCAGCATCTGCGAATCCCAAAAACTTTATGTTTGTACTGTGTTTGTATAAGAGTCCATAGCTGAGGGTTCCTTTCACATATCTCAAGATTCTTTTAGCTGATGATAAGTGAGATTCTTTTGGGTCACTTTGAAATCTGGCACACAAAGTCACTGCATATGTTATATCTGGCCTTGAAGCCATGAGATAAAAGAGACCGCCAATAATTCTCCTGAACTCTTTTTGATCAACATTGTTGCCTTCTTCATCCTTGCATAGCTTGGTTCCAACAGAAATGGGTGTTGAGAATTCCTTTTCACTCTCCATTCTGAACCTTTTCACTAAGTTCCTTGCATACTTTTCTTGTGAAAGAAATATGGATTTTTGTCTTTGTTCCACCTGAAATCCTAGAAAATATGTCATTTGACCAAACATGGACATTTAAAAGGTTCTTTTCATCAGCTCAGCAAATTCTTCACATAGTCCTTCCTTTTCACCAGCAAAAATGATATCATCCACATAGATAATGACTATAAGGGTACCATTGGCCATTTCTCTGACATAGAGATTACTGCCAAGTGTTCCTTTGACAAATTTAATGTTCCTGAGACAACCATCCAATTTGGAGTACCGGGCTCTAGGGGCGTGCTTCAATCCATACAATGCTTTTCTCAATTTGCATACCATACGACCATCTTTGTCCAGCACAAATCCCTCTGGTTGTTCTATATACACCTCTTCTTAAAGATCTCCATTTAGGAATGTATATTTTATATCCATCTGATAGACCTTGTACTGCTTGTGTGCTGAAACTGCTAAGAACATTATGATAGATTCCAGTCTTGCAACTGGTGTAAAGGTTTATTCAAAGTCAATTCCTTCCATTTGTGAATACCCTTTGCATAAGAGTCTAGCCTTATTTCTGGAAACTTCCCCCTTTTCATTGAGTTTGTTTCTGAAAACCCACTTTGTCCCAATAACATTTTTATTTTTGGGCCTTGGCACAGGATCCCAAGTGGAGTTCTTTTCTATTTGATTGAGTTCCTCATGCATAGCTTGTATCCATTCCTCATGTTCAACTGCTTCCGCCACTGTGTGAGGTTCAAATTGAGAAACCAGTGTAGTCTGATCTTCCAATATCAATATTCTTCTAGTTCTTACTGTGGACCGTGGGTCACCTATGAAATTTTCTATGTTGACATGTTTCATCAATTGGTTTTATCTCCTTCTTCCATTTTCATTACCTTCCACTTCATCACTAGTGTGTCCAGAGTTGATATCATCAGCAGTTGGTGTTGGCTCAGTTAATTCTTCATTCTTCTGTTCCAAGGTTGTGTCATTATTTGAGTCATCATTATCCACAGTGTATGGTTTGGTGTTGTTTCCAATTATTCTGACATCAATGCAGTTAATCATTTTGTTCAACCTCATATTCCAGCATCTGTAGCCTTTTCCATCAGGTAGTTAACCCATGAAGATTCCTTATTCTTCTTTTTCCTCAAACTTTACCATATTAATGTTTTTAATCTTGATGATGCAAGGACTTCCAAAGACTCTAAAGTATTTAACATTTGGTTTTCTGTTAAACGACATTTCATAGGCTGTATTTTGTGTTTCTGGTCTTAGGAGACATCTATTTTGTATGTGTATGGCTGTTCATACCTTTTCTCTCCAGAAAAACTTAGAGATATTGTGATCGGCTAACATAGTCCTCCCCATTTCGACTATGCTTCGATTCTTACTTTCAGACACTCCATTTTGTTGTGGAGTATATGGTGTACTGTGTTGATGCTTGATTTCATTCTTGACCAGATAACATTAAAAGGCATCACCAGTGTATTCTTTTCCATTGTCTGATCTTACTTTCTTGATGCAGAGTCCTAGTTCTTTCTCAGCCTTCCTTCTGAAAATTTTGAACATTGTGATTGCCTCTGACTTATGTTTCATGAACATGACGTTGGTCATCTGAGTGTAATCATCAGTGAAGGTTATAAAATAGAGATATCCTCTTATAGACTTTTGTCTCATCGGTCCACATATGTGTGTATGGATGTGTTCAAGAGGCCTAGTAGACATGAAATCTACTCCTTTGTGTAAACTATGGGTTATTTTTCCCTTCTGACATGTGTCACAAATTTCATCTCTTTCTCTCTTTAATTTGGGTAGATCTCGTACAATATTGTACTTCAGAATTTTACTCATACTCCTTTGACCATGATGGCCAAGTCTTCTGTGCCAGAGGTTGATTTCATCCTCAGAACTTAGAAAACAAGAATTTATGGGCTCACCAATTTGAAATAGGTTTCTAGTGGTTCTTCGTCCTTGAGTGATGATTTGTCCGTCCTTTGAGCTCTTGATGATGCATGAATCCTTCTTGAAAAACACATCATGTCCATCATCACATAATTGACTTACACTCAGCAGATTGTGCTTTAATCCTTAAACAAATAACACATCATTGGATTTTAGATTTGTTGTTTCAATCATTTCCTTTCCAACTCCCTTGATTTTCAGTGAACAATCATTTCCAAACACCATGGTTCCTCTCTCATGACTTTCTATGTTTCTTAGAATTTTTGTATCACCAGTCATGTGTGATGAGCATCCACTATCAAGAATCCATGACTTGGTTTTACTGTTGTATTTTAGAGCAACTTCAGAAAAGCATGTAATTTTTTCATTGGGTTCCTGAATGCCTTTTCCTTTTATTTCTTTGACTCTTTGTTTAGGAAGAATAGTTATACATATACCAGCTCTCTGACCTTGTTGGTCACATATTTCACAATCTCCACCCAGGTAGTATGATTTGTTCTGAATTGAATGTTTTGATGCTTTCTGTAATACACTCTGAGATTCAGGATATCTCCCCCTTGACTCATGCCTCATACATGGAAAAGACATGTTATACCAGCATGCTTAGGACTTGTGTCCAAACACACCACAACACCAGCAGTAGCCTCTAAATCTTGACCTTCTATGCTGATAGGAGTCATGTTGTAATTTTCTATCCAAGATTTGAGTAGTCCTTCCTGTGGATTTCATTTCTTCCGTTGAAGATGATTTTTCACAAGTTTTTTCATCCCATGCTTGTCTCAATTTTATCTTTGAACATTCATTGTTAGAAATAACATACGTATTTTGAGATTTACTTAGTGATGAGTTGACCTGCCTTTGAGCACCTATGTGAGATGATTCTGCCCTGACCTCAAAAGCCTTGTTAAAGTGTTCTCTCATCTTTGTCAAGTTATTATGTGCATCAAACCACTTGGACTGTGTCACTGATTTCTCTTCTTCTTTGAGGTGAAGTTTCTCTTCAAGATCTTTTACTATCATGTCCTTCTCGGCTATATTTAGTTTGTGTCTCTTGATTTCATCAATGTACATTGTCTTTTTCTTCATACATTCTTATAACTCCTCATTCATCCTTTTGGTTTCCCTTTGTAACAATTTCTTCTTTTTCGTGATTTTATTTTTTTGCTCAAGGCAAGCCTCTAATATATCTTTCAGCATGTGTTCAAGCTCTGTTTGTTCACTTTCATCATCTTTACTACTGTAGGTGTCAAAGAAGTTTTCCACATGAGCCATAAAATTCGTTTCTTCTTCTAATTGACTGGCTGAAGTGGAGTCTAATTCTTCATGTTTGCTTACATAGCTTCTTCATTCACCTAGAAAAAACCTTTTCTTTCTTGCACTAGATCTGATTCCTTCTCTTGGGGTTCTACTCCATTTCTTCTTTTGTGACTTATCTTCTTCAATTTCTCGAGCACTAGAACTTTTCTTGGGGCAGTTAAAAGCAAAGTTTCTGATGTTATTGTAATTGAAACACCTCCGTGGTAATTTCCCTTTTCCCTTGAATTTATTTTTTCCAAACCTTTTTGATAAAAGAGAAATAATTTTGTTGAAATCTTCATCCTTTTATTCATTGTCAGACTCACTTGATTCTAAGACATAGTCATCTCTTATCATGAGTTGTCTCATGGCCTAGAAAGCCATCTCATCCTTGATCTTCTTCTTGAATACTGTGATCTTTCTCATTACATATTCCAGGAGAATATTGTGTAGTTCGTCAAGAGAGAGATCATATCTTTCTTCTAATGCTGAGACTTTGGGGTCAAACCTGTCAAGAAAGTTTCTCATTAGTTTTTTAACAATAGTTGAGTCCTCCCACTTTTCTCCAAATCCCAACATGTTACTATCAATTTCATTGACTCTTGTGAAATAATCATTAATATTTTCTTCTTCTCCCACCTTGATATCTTCAAACTGGCTTCTCCAAATTTGAATTTTGGCTTCCTTAACCTTCATGTTTCCTTCATAACTACTTTCCAATTAGTCCAAAATTTCATTAGCATTCTTGGGTCCCATGACTTTTGTGTATACTTTTTTTGAGAGTTACATATGATGGAATTTTGTGCTTTACCATCAACTTCCATATTTCTTTTCTCATCAAGTGTCATAGAAGCTTCATTAGCAAGAGGAGGGAATCAAAATAAGGCTGCATCTATAACTTCAAGGCTGAGAGATAGAAGGTAGGGTAACATCTGATTCTTCCAGCTATGGTAATTCTTGGCATCGAATGTAGGAACACCCCTTCTATTAACAGAATTCAGATTGTCCATCTTCTCAGAAGTAGATACTAACAGAGGCAACCTCCCTTTGATACCACTTGAAATTCCTAGATCAGTTGTGATCACTGAGAGGGGAGGGTGAATCAGTGATACATTTTTCTTTTTAAGAATTGTTCCCTTTGAATGATCAATTCAACCTGTGTGGCTGGTTAAGGCCTAGATCTACTCGTTTGGTGGTGCAGTTATAATGAAAGCACAAAACACATAGATTTAGATGGTTCAGTAAAAATACCTACTCCTTGCCGTGTTCGTTACACTCCCCAACACGGATTATTCATTATGCCAAAAGATGTTTACACAGTAATTGGTTATGCCCCCCAATTACAAGTTCGTTAAACCCCCCCAACTTCACAACATCTTCTTCTCCACGGCTTCACTTCTCTTCTTCAAATGTGTTGTTCAATTCTTCAAGTAGCTTCAACAGACATCAGGAGAACATGTTGGTCTTGCTCACCAATACTTTTATTCAACATGCATGCATATACACACATGAAATCCTTCCCTATCCACTTGTGAACACACTAAAGCTTGGCCTTCTTCACTAGTTAATCAGACAAACAAACCGTTTAAATTTCACTCATATATGTGCAAGCCTCAGCCTTCTTCTTTACACATACCCTCACAACCCAAATGGTTGGGTGTGGCCTTTACTTCACTCGGACTCACATCAAAAGAGGGTGCGCAAGTGTGCGGCCATCTCCTGTCTTCTGCCACATAATATCTTGGGTCCAATAACCTCGTAGGGTGTGGGAGCAGTGTGCGTGCAAGTGGCAGAAAATCCTTCTACAACGTAATTGGCACGATAGCTTCTTCCTTCCGCGCAAGTATGCGGGCAGAGAGGGCGTGCAGGTGTGCGCGACTCAGCCTCTTCCTACTGCGCAAAGGGAGCGTGCGGGGTGGCCTAGTCCACCTTCTTTCGCGTAGGGGTTGCGCGGAAAATTCCCTCGGAGCCTCGGGTGGCTCTGTACCTCACACTCGCACTCGGGCGCAAGAAAAACTTCCTTCATGTTGCACGGAGCTTCGGGGGATTTCTTCTTAGGCAATCAGCAAGCTCTTCTTGGTTTTGGGATTCTCCCTTTGTAGACAAAGAGTGTGAAATAGAAACGTGGGGTTCCAATCTTTGAATTCCCGAGAACTGTGTCGTTTTGAAATAATCAAACGTGGATCAAGATATGGCCACAAATGCTGGTATATTTCATTCAATGCCGACTCCTTCTTTCTCGGTGAGTACATATCATGTATTCAGTTTAAAATGCATGCGAGGCTTCTCCTAGTACATCGAACGGGCAGTGCACCCTCAGGAACTTCGTTTTCCTCAGGTTCCCTCGAACATCTTCATCTCGTTGCATGCATGCGACTTTTAACGCGTGCATTTGTTCATAAAGGGGAGACGAACACAACGGAGGCCTTCACTTCGTCAGAGGAAGCTAGGAGCTCCTTCTGCCTTGCTCGGGTGACTCTGGTTCGTGGGAGGCATCGCGGGGTGACCCTCAGCCGGCGGGAGGTTGAAGACAACCCCGTGCCCGTTGTATCCTTGTTTAATGATCGTGGACGACCATGATTATAACGTTTGCATGGTGATATGAATCATGTGGCTGAGATCCGAGGTGAGATTAGATGAACGACCAAGATTAGATCTGTGTCTTTAAAATGTCATCCCACGTCGAAACGTGCCGTAGTTTTTTCACGGTTTATCAATTAGTTCCTCCTAGAATCGGCTCAGAAATCTCCTCCCCCCCCCCCTCTGGTGTCGCCCTGCACCAGTTCTCCTTCGGGCATGCTCTAGTGCCCACTATGCCTCCTGTGGGCATGCTCTTGGCACCTGCGGTGGACGGGTTCATCACTGTGTGGCACCCGCGAGCTTACACACGGCCCACACTCTCATGCCTCGAAGAGGCCCTGGCTTTGAGGACTTCCCTTGAGCGTGGTTGACCCTCGGGTCCTGCAAGTGCTTGAGGTGAGGACCTAAGCTGGCCTCCTTGGATGGCTTATTTTTTGTTAAAGTATATAGTTGGTACTTTGTATAAAAAATGTAACCAAGTACTAAAAATCCAAACCATACTTCCTCTCCTCTTCATCTTCTCCTCCTCATCATCTTAAGAACTCCATATATCTTCTTCAACATCTCTTCCTCTTCTTCCATTAGGGGATGGAATTCCCAGGGATCTTTATCAACCGTCAATTAAAAATCACTTGATCTTCAATGTATTTATTTGATCCAATCATAGATGAGGTTGGATTATCTTTCAACTTCTCATGCATTAAGAGTAAATCATGGACTTCAACACATCATCTTTCCATATTCAGTTGAGTATTTCATGAACTAATTCAAGTGTTGTAACATTGTATCACCTTGATACATGTCTTGGAACTTAAGACAAGTTCAACAATCGTCAGAGTTTATGATGCTTCTTCAATCATCATTCTTCAAGGTGTACTTCATCAGTTGGCATACATTAACAGTTTGTTGACAACAAATTCAATCACTTGGGAACAACAATATGTTCCATATATGGCATGAACAAGTCATATCACTTTGAGGGGGCGATAGTCCTCACTTCCTCAAATGAAATTATGGCATTTACCTATTATGGAAACCATAAAGGTATGATATTAATGAAAAATACAGAAGTATAAAGACAATATAAAGACAATATATATCTCATATAAGTACAGTTCCATCATAATGGACACTATAATAGGTGGTAGGATAAGATTGAGGAATCATCATTTCGTGAGGCAGTAGTTCGCAGCACACAGGAACATTATGTTCTTTACCCCTTAGATGGATGTTTGTGTAAGTGTAGTTTAAATCCTTTACATAAAAATATCCAATTATATTGAATATACTTGTGTTGTTATAAAATAAATAAATAATATTAAATTATTGGGTTGGAGAAGGAAAATAAAAAAAAATAACTTAAGAGAAGACGTTACATTTAAATCGGGTAACTCCCTTTGGTTTGAACACAAAGGATTTCTTGAAGTTCCTTGTGCCTAAGGAAAGGATTCTAGGTAAAAGAGAGGGATATTGAGATATTATTAAGATAGAGTTTGGATGATCCAAGGGGCTTTATAGGTGTGAGTAATGGGTTATAGTTGAGGGATTTTTATAAGGGGGAGTGTCTTTTTAAGAATGTTTGAAAGTATTAATTTATTATATAATTATTTTCGGTTTCTAAAGTTCCAAAACTTATTAATGTCAAATATAAGATGAATCTTGTTCGATGTAAAATCATCTAACAATAATTGGATAGGTTTTGGATATTTTTTTAATCTTTATAATCTTATTTATTTAAATCATTCATTAATAAGGTAAACACAACATCATTATTGTGCCATAAATATTTTTATTTATTTGATGTATAAAAATTATAAAAAAAAATGATGTAGGAAAAAAATTTATCATTAAATTGAATATTTATAGTCTAACAGATAACCTATATAACTCCATGTATGAATTTATTTACTAAAAGATATATGTTTAGGTCATTTTTATCATTACTTGAAATTAATTAATATATAGTGTCATTATCACTCTTAAGTGGCTCTATGGGGTCCCAAAATCGGCCCAAGGACTCCCAGGGTATGAAATGTATCAACCAATAGTATTATGACACATGTTAGTGTATGTTAATATTATTATAACATTATTTTTACCTTGAATTACCCTAGTGACCTTTTACTGTAGTAAATAAAAGTCAAAATTTATTATTCGCGAAAAATTATGTTCATATTATTGAACAAAATTTTACTTAATAATAACAACCATGTATGTTGTATTTTCAAAATTAAATTCAAATAATAGGTAAAATTTCTTGTAAATGAAAAAGTCGGGTTTTTAACTGCTACTCAGTGTTTTCACTATTCATCAAAAATTGAAGGTTTTCAAAAACATTCCAAAAATTCAGCCAAAGATATATTTGATATTCCGAATTCAAAAATGATATCTATTTTACCAAATTAAAATCATATAAGTTTCATTAATTAATTTAAAATTAATTCCCATTGTGAAAACAAAAAGCTTGTTTTTAAGAAATAATAACTATCAAAAGATTGACACTTGTTTATGTCCAATTTAAAAATGAAATTTCTTACAATGACCAAAACTGGATTACATAGTAAAAATATAATCTAATTAAACATTAAAAAAAATTAAAAAAGAAAATCTAACCATATAAAATAATTAGATTAAGAGGCAATTTTGAATTAAAATACATTATTTTCCACTATTCATTAAACAATGAATTTTATCAGAAAAATAAAAAAATTACCCAAAGTAAATTTTGATGTACCGATTCTAAAGATAATTTTATTTTTTCAAAAAGAACATATAAGAGTGGAAAAAATATATTTAAAGAGGGTTCTCCATCAAAAGGTAGTAAATCGTACTTTTAATGAATATTAGAGTATTTATGCTTAAAATCAGAATCATTCATATTTTAAACCTCTATATTTTTGTTGGATAAATGTAAAAAAATTTAACAAAAATGTATAATAATATTTTAGATTGTTCTATTAATTCCTTCGAATACATTAACTAGGCATTAACTACCATTTAAAATAATATTATATTATTATTTTTTCAGTATGACTCAACATTGTGTGCAACATATGATTTCAAAGAAACCCATTGTTGTGTATCAAGTACGCCATCAAACATAGCATCCCCTTTAAAGTAAAATTAATATTTAATTCAAAAATATTAATAAATATGAAAATTTCTTGTTCGTTATTTACCTAGGATTTTACATTAAAAATATCCTTATTATCATTAATGTAAACTGGAAATGAAAAACAAATCATATCGATTTGTTGAGGTGGTATTCCACACATAAGCACATCCGAAATTATCATTTTCTAATTAATTTTCTGGAGAGAAATTTTGAATGATATTATTATTATATAATAATGAAATATATAAAAAATATCTTATATAAACATCAAATCCATTATAATACCCATCTATAAAATATGGTGATGAAAAATGAGTTGTATCACTACGTGGAGACGATGAGTCATATATAAACATTAGTGATATAGTCAAATTCATTTTGATGGAAAATATTATTTATAATTATGTATTGATAATCGAAATAAAATTTACGTGTATTTAGGATACCTTTGTTATTATTTTACTTTAATACCACATATTTAGTTGAGAAAAAATAAGAAATCAATTGGAATATTTATGGTAAGATGATTACCTCTCCCCCGAGAGGCTACATTTTAAAGATTTATTATGGAATGTAATGTTAATATTTTGTAGATAACATAACCTATAGAACATGGATAATGTTTTTTTATTAAAAAATGGTTAGGTATTGGGTGATATAGGTTTCTCAATGTGGTGTAAATAAGTTAAGCAGGGGGTGTCTTTTTATATAGGAGGGAAATGATGCAGATGAAATTATTAAAAAGATTAAAATATAACTAAGTCATTGTAAAAAATCATCCAAATGGTAATACATTTAAAGAAAAGATGTTATGGTTTAAAAAGAACCAAAAAATAAAAAATTATAGGTTTAAGTGGTCTTTTAAAACATATCATTTCGTTTAACCCATTTGTTAACCTATTTTAACCTTAATCGTGGTGACATCCTTTTTAATCATAAGGGGTTATAATTTTACATATATGGTGAAAATTGGATCATAAAATTATAATTGATGAACTTTTAGACCATATATTACCCCTGTTTTCATCTTTCAATATTTTAATTATTTTTAAATAATTAAAACAATTTCTTTCCATAGAATTCCATTAATGTTATTTTTGACTCGATTCATTTAATTTGACTTCAAATACATCAACAAAAAGTTTTAATTTGAATATAAACATTTCTAATATCCCAAATTTTTTATATTTATCTTTAAAATTCATATATCATAATAAATCAACCAAATTTTATTACATTAAATTTTTGTGAAATCATTTACTTTATCATTCTTTAATTGAAAAAATTTTATATCGGTGTTGCATAAGAATTTAAGGTAATTATTAAATAAATTAAAAGTATAAATGAATTAACATAACAGAAAAATATATTTATTATTCAAATCAATATTTATAACCTAATATATTATAGGTTTATCCTTATTCAAAAACCATTAATGTCAATAAAACAAGTAGAATGGCATTTTTGACTTTTCATTAAATATAATAATACAAAGGTAATATTCACTTCCAAGTATAAATAAATGATCATATATTTAAATATAGTTTTATTATTAATAATAAAGGGTTATTTAATTAAATTAAATCATGTTTTAAAGTTATTTTCTAATCCTTATTATATTATTTTTAACCTTAATTACTTGATTTACCCTCGACGCGGTGAAAATTATTTACTATTTTCACAATTCAAAATAAAAAAATATAAAAGGGACATATTTACCAATTTTAGAAATACTAATTCCAAATATATAATCCATTTTTTAATATTCAATTACTATAATTTATATTTATTAATATAAAATCAAAAATGAAAAACATAATGGAAAACTGTTTTTCATGAAAATTATTTTTTATGTATAAAAATATTTTATACAAAATAAAATCATAAAATTGATTCCAATAAAAACAGTGGATTATTCATTATAATAGAAATTATTTTACATCAAACTCATTTTAAAACAAAATTTCACTTTAAGTGTGTTCATCACCTATCATTTTGTTTTAAGTGTTTTGGTTGTTAAAATCCTTAAGTCTTCAATTATGGAAACAATGTTTCAAATTTTCAAAATTATTAAAAAATAAGATATATGATTCATTTGGATAAGTGTTTAATTTTATATTTTTGTAATTTAGTTATGTAAATTTCCTAAATGAAGGATGAACCTACATAAATATACTACATCAAAAAATTTCTTATGTGGATTTCACCTACATCGACTTTTCAGTTATGTAAGAAATAGTATATGCATATCATAATCTATATAAATCAGTTACATAGAGAAAAATGATTCATAAATCTGATATGTGGTGAAATTATCTATATAGTTCTAATAGGCTATTTCAGTTTTTCCTATGTGAGTAAAAGTCCTACTTGAAAAAATTGGCTTCAAGAAGAAAATTGGCTATATAAAGAAGGCCTACATGAATTTAGATATGTGAATAAGTTCATATATTTGAATTGAAATATATAATTTAGTGATGTGATATTCTAAAATTAGCTACACTGATTTAAAATTTGATATTTATTACTATTGAAGTACCTGAGGGAACTTTTAATACTTCTGCGCAATCAATAAATGTCAGATTACTTATTTATGTTAAAAATTATTATAATAAGAGACAAGTACAAATAAAGGTAACATGTGAAATGATAATTTATTTATATTTACTATTTTTGAGGTATTTCTGAGAAAAGAAAATAATTTTTAAATTCAATGACACACATTTTTTAGAGTTGTGCTATAAATTTTAAAAGAGATGCTTTCACATGAATTTTTATATCTGTCAAGTGAATAGGAAAATTATTGAGAAGAGTATAAATTCTTGAATATGATTTCAAGATCTCTCTGTCTGTCACATGAAGCTCCTCAATGCTTCTATATTTCACTAAAGAAGAATAAGAAGCTTTATTATCTTCAGTTGTGCTATATCTATTATTTGGGATATAAATTTTGAAGGCTTTCTTAATGATACTGTATATTATTATCTTTTATCATATATATTTAATCTTTCTGTTATATTTATTTTATTACATAGATCTACATCTATAAACACACACTTTGTTATCTATGTCATTATAAAGGTTCTTGGTAAATCGTCCTTGAAGGATAACATTTGTAAAGCCTTGTTGGAGCTCAGTTGAAATATGTTATGTTGTTTTACCAAGTGTTGAAATCTTGCACTATTTTTTTCAGTCCCTTAAAAATGGATTTTCAGTCCTTAGAAAATGCACTGGTTCAGAGGAAATCACTGAACTCAAGGAGAAGAGTCTTGGTGGAATAGACTATAGGATTTATGTTCCCCATGCCACTATAATTATCTATGTGTAATGTGATTTATCTTTTTTATTTCCACTGAATATTTTTTTAACGAAAATTTTAGAAAGTATTTAACATTAAAAAAGTGTTTTTTTTCTATGAAAATAATTTTTCAAGAACTCAATTTACATAACTCTCGAGTCTTTGTGTATTCCATTCAGAACAACAATTTATATCAGAGAAAGTCAATCTTGTGATCTAAATATTCAAAGGTTCATGTCTAAATAAATTTTTTCAAAATGTATTCTATTACTAATAAAAGAGAAGGTATGTTAATGGTACAATATCCCTAAACTAATAGTGAGAATTGTATTTTTTGGAAGTAAAAAATGATAATCTATCTAAAGAAACTTAGTGATGCACCCAATTTGTGTATACATTTCCATAAAAATAATTGACAATAAAAACATGTTTTCAAAAAATATCTGTGGTTTTATGAACATATTCTTTGATTTTGGTGATTATGTTTACTTTGAGAAGCTTTCTGGCTAAATACACGAATCAAGGGATGCATGTAAAAATTTTGAAACTACACGGCGTATACTTTTATACATGACGTGTACATCCAGGCAGGGACATAGACCGAAGGAGGGAGTACACACCCATGTCACCAGGGAGAAGATACACGCTGTGTGTGGCGGCACTACACGCCGTGTACTACATTCTAGAAGAGGCAGTTTCCGAAGAAAAGTCCACACGCCCATGTGGCCGTTGATGAAAACACGACGTGTTTGAACTTTTACACGCCGTGTCTGCTATTCTAGAAGGGTCTGGCGGCCAAAACATTGATACTACATGCCGTGTATGGTGGCGCTACATGGTGTGTACACTCAACTTATAGGCGGTGCCGTGTTCAAAAATCAAAGACGGCGTGCTAGGCCACCTGCCAGCGGAGAAACTAGCGCCAAAACGCGTTGACGAAAAGTACACGGCGTGTACTTTTTATACACACTGTGTACTTTATTTTTCTTTAAAAAGAGGTCTTGGCCTATGGATTTTGAGAGTTCAAAACCATTGAGAGGAAAGAGAAACTCTGCTATCGCCATTCCTGAAGCTACCAAGGTGTCGTCACTCCGCCATTCCACCTTCTGACACTCTACCTCAATGCCTACACGATGAATCCATCAGGTATCCTGTGTGTCGTTTCCCCAACACTTTCTATGTGTAACTAAACCCCTCGTGTTGGGGCTGTGGATGATGGGATCATAATTTTAATGTTGTTTTATATAGTTGTGTTTGAATCATTTAATTCATCTTACTATTCTTAAACCACTGTCTAATATAACTGAGAATTCTTAGCCCGACCAAGGGAAGGATTCTCAGCGATACAAAGGAAAAGTAACGGTTAAAACATCCATGATCATTGGAAGGATTTCACCGATTCAAATAATGGACTGAACTTAATAAATAATTAAGAACACTGACTACCGGACCAAGGAGTCAACTGCTCTAATTCCAAACAAGAGGAACCGGACCAAGGAAATCTTGTAACAAAAATGAAATCCAGAATGATTGAATTATTATGAACAACACAACCATTTAAACAATTTTCATAGGAACTACTTATTCACCACATCCTCGACACGTCTTTTCTTTCCATTTTAAAAACACTTTAAATTTACCAGTTGTTTTCTTTCAAACTGTATCCATTTATTCAAAGTAAATCAATTTAGTTTCAATCAAAACCCAAAATCAACCCAATCGATTCTAAATTATTAATACTTCACCTAATTAAGTATTAACTCAATTGAATTCACGCACGCCATAGTTCCCTGTGGATCGAACCTGAACTTATGCTATACTAATGTTCTATGAATGGGTAATTAATTTGGGACGCATATATCTTCAATCAGCAACAAGAGAGGCCAAATTTTGGAGCCGTTGCCGGGAAACCCATTTGGTTTTAGTGCTACGATTTAAATTGTGTTAATAATTGATTTAAGTGAAAATAAAAATCAAAAAAATTATCAAAAATCTCTTTTCTAATCCCATTTCAAATTTTGTTTTTTATTTTCCCCTTTTACACCTGGTTTTTGTTTTTGTGTTGTACAGAGCTTAATGTGTATGTTTAGACGTTTTACACGATACAGAAGTGCCGGGTCTTCGGAATTAGTTCCTCTTGACCCGGAAATTGAACGGACCTTGCTTTATTGTCGGCGTACACGGACAGAAACTCACAACCATCAACCAGAACCCATGGAGAACAAGGAAGAGGGAGCACCAGCCATAGATGCTGCGACTGAGCATCAGTACCAGGATCAGTAGCCTCTCGCTGCTGGTCTACCGGAGCAACCTCCTGGAGCCTTCATGGAATTCCTCCTAAGGGATTACCAACAGTCACCGTAGCAACTCTTCCCACGACCATACTTTTCCCCTCAGCTGCAGTTGATGCAAGCTCCACCCCATAAACAAAAACCTCCAAGACGTACCCTTATGGAGTACGGACTTCCATCGATCCATGGAGCTGATACGGGCATCGTTCGTCCTCTGGTCTAGGCTCATCACTTTGAGATAAAGCCTGCTATCATGCAGCTGATCCAGAACACAGTTTAATTTGGAGGCCTGGCCAGTGAGGACCCGAACGCCCATCTCTCCAACTTTCTGGAGATCTGCGACACCCTTTGGTACCATGGCGTGTTCGAGGATGCCATCCGTCTTCGCCTATTCCCCTTTTCTCTACGATATAAGGTGAAGGACTGGATCAAGGGGATGCCACAACGATCTATCCTCACCTGGGAGGAGCTAGCCCAGGAGTTCCTGTCAATGTACTTCCCACCATACAAGATGGTGACACTCTGGAATGAGATTCATAACTTCCAGCAGCACGACTCCAATTCATTGTACGAGTCCTGGGAACGCTTCTAAGAGATGTTACGAAAATGACCCCATCATGGACTCCCACTCTGGATGCAAGTCCAGACCTTCTATGGAGGACTTACCACGAATACCAAGTCCATGATGGATGCTGCTGCTGGAGGTACGGTGATGCAGAAATCCCCCGAAGAACTATTCGAACTATTGGAATACATGCCAGCCAATAGCTTCCAGTGGAACTCCGAGCGGGGGACTCAAAAGTGAGGTATGCACAATATTGATGCTACCACTATGTTAGATGCTCAGTTGGACGCTGTGTCCATGAAAATCGACGCATTGAACCTTAAAGGAGCATCTCAAGTTCATGAGGTGCACCATCCAGCATGCGGCGATTGTGGTGATAATCACATCAAGGGAGAATGTATGGGTTCAACTGAAGGCCCTTCTACGAGCGAGGTGAGTTATGTTGCCCAAAATGGAGGGCCCAACCAGTACCAACTGTACCAGAACTCGGCATGGCGAGATCAAAAGAACACAGGCTGGGGCCAGCAACATCGGAATCCTCTGCCCCAGCGACCATCCAACTACAACCAGCTTCCATTTAAAAACCAATACCAAAGGCCGCAACAACCCCTGCAGGGTCCTTATCAGTAAAAAGGGTATCAAAACCCTCGTCCACAACAGCCACAATAGCCAACTCCTCCACCGGCTCAACAACCACCTCATTAGGAGAACACCTAAAGGTTAGAGGATCTATTGACTAAATTCATATCTACTGCTGATACTCAGTTCCAAAATCAAGAAGCTTTGATTCGAGGCTTGGAGAATCAGATTGGCCAGTTGGAAAATCAACTTTCAGGGAGAAAGCCCGATACACTATCGGGGAACACTAAAAAGAACCCAAGGGAGGAGGCCAATGCTATCATGCTCCGAAGTGGAAAAGAGATCCACCAGAACCAATCAGCACAGCAAGGTTCATCCACACCCACTGTTGATGAAAAAGGTACCAATACTGACCCCTCCTCATCCAAAAGCCCGCAGAAGGAGACTTTACAAAATAAAGAAAATGATGTAATCCAACCATTCTAGCCTACCTTACCTTTTCCGGAAAGATTGTAGAAAAGGAAGTTGGACCACCAATTCAGCAAATTCATGGATGTTTTCAAGAAGCTACATATCAACATACCATTTGTGGAGGCCCTGACACAAATGCCAACATACGCCAAATTCATGAAGGAAATATTCTCGAATAAGAGGATGATGGAGGATTTGGGCATTATTGCACTGAAAAAGGATTGATCTGCGGTGGTTAAACATTCCATTCCTCCAAAACTCCAAGATCCAGGTAGTTTCACCATCCCTTGTACTATTGGATCCTACGAGTTTGGGAAGTCCCTCTGCGACTTAGGGGCCAGCGTGAACCTCATGCCCCTCGGAGTTTTCAAGAAGCAGGGACTCCACGAGCTCAATCCTACCCGCATATCCCTTCAACTTGCTGATTGATCCATCAAACACCCTAAGGGACTACTAGAGGACGTACTGGTCAAAGTGGTTAGGCTGATTCTTCCTGCTGATTTCATCATCCTCGACATGGGGGAGGATCCGGAGGCACCACTTATTTTGGGAAGACCTTTCCTCGCCACTGGGAAGGCGCTCATTGATGTGCACCAAGGAGAGATTATTTTCTGAGTAGGAGACGAGAGAGTCTCCTACAATGTTCTCAAAGCCATCAAGCAGGCATCATTATCCGATCATGAGGATTGTTCTGCAATAACTACTATAGATGATCTCCTGGTAAATGATATGGTATATTATTATATTTCTTATAACTTTAACATTCCATACATTCCTGTTGAAGAAGAGCCCGAGAATATGCAATTCCTGGATGGTTGGGGCGGCCACTATTGGGACTATTATCCACCATAAATATCAGGTAGCAAGGTAAGTAGGTCGAGCCAACGACCTAAACCAAAGGCGCTTCCTGGGAGGAAAACTAGAGGTTACACGCCGTGTCCCACTTATCTACACAGCGTGTACTAATCCTTTTTAATTTATAAACTTAATAGTATAAATCTATAGAATAACAAATAAATAACCAGGGATGATGCCGGTGTCGATGGCAAAGTCACTGGAGTTTATTTGAGCCGTCCGCGGTTCGAATCCTCCTGAACGACCTTTGGCACGGGGTTCCTCATTTTAATTACACGACGTGTGTGGTATTTTCCATCTATATTTATATATAAATTTTTTTAATAAAACCCATGATGTGGATGGACCGTTTGGCTAAAATGGTAATCTAGTTTCAAAAGACCCAGGTTCGAATCCAGACAACCATCCCATTTCCATCATTTGTTTTTTTAATAAAACCACATGATGTGTACTCCTTTATATGCCGTGTGCGCCATCATTTTTCAAATATAAATTAAAAACGTTTTAAAAATAAGAAATTACATGCGGGTGAAGTTGGCGGATTGGCAATGTCTCGGCACAAGGTTCACAAGACCCGATTTCGAGTCGCGCTAATCTCCACGCTTCACCCCCATCCTTTCATAAATAAAAATCACACACCGATCTTTTCTTTCTTTCCATGTGTATAGGCCATATAAAATAAATAAATATATAAAATAAATTTGAATAGCAGAACAACCTTTGCTCTAGTGGTTGAGGGAATCCATTCAAAACAGCTGATCGCCAGTTCGAATGCTTCCCCAAGCACCGGACCAAATGTTGTACTACTCTTTTTCTCATTTTAAAATACACGGCGTGTATTTCACGATATACGTCGTGTATAGGTTTATGTATAATATAATTTGTAGATATATATTTTTAATTATTAATAATAATTATTATATATTTTACTATCATAATTCTATTTATTTATATAATTAAAAAATATATTAAAAAAATCGGGATACACGGCATGTACCAAAAATACACGCCGTGTACCGTGGCTATATAGTCCATGGGCCACCCGGCTTGAGGCCGTGTCCCACGGCCGCCCCATTCTTCCCCTTCTTCCTGTTTCTTCTCCCAAACACTACCCGAACCCCCCTTTTTGCTAGATCCGTCGATTTGGGGCATTTCAAGTTCGGATTCCTCTCACATTGTGATCCTCAATACAGGTACACCATTCTACACCCACTGTTTCAAATTTTTAGACTCGTTTAGGGTGTTTTTCATATCGGCCGACCGTTTAGCTTCCGGCAGTACACGACCACGAAATGAAGAACACACTCCATGTACTTCTGAAGATGGCCTCACATTGAATTTTTCGAAATTTTAATATACACGGTGTGTATGTTCGGTACACACCGTATCCTTTTTATCGTGCCCGAGTAAACCTTTGCACACATCCTCACACACGATTTTCATTTACACGGCATGTGTGTTTGGTACACGCCATGTTCGTTGTTTGTGTTGGCCCCTCCGTGTGTGGCACAAAACACGGTATGTCACCCCATGTTCCCGAACACGGCGTATATGTCCGGAACACGCCGTGTCCGTTATAACTGTCACCGACCCGTGTTTCCCCTCTGCACGACCACCCACCCTATTTTCCTTTACACGATATGTGTGTTCGGTACACGCCGTGTCTGTGTGATGTTTGACCGGCCCGTGTCTCACCCTCTACATGGCCATGTTCTTCATGTGCAGTCCAAGCTGTGTTCTGTACCTACACAGCATGTAATTTTTTCTTAGAACTGATAACAACATGGCCGTGTCCTTTATATTACACGACCACCTGCACTTTGATGTGAAAACGGAATGTATGTTCGGTACACGCCGTGTCCTGTTACATGTTCTATTTCCACCCTCGGGGTGTCTTTCTAGAGAACACGGAATAATCTATATTCTGACTACACGCTGTGTACTCTGGAGTACACGCCGTGTAATTTTCTTTTCCAGTTTTCTCACATTTTCTATGTTTTGTTTTATTTCGTTTTTCTTTTTCTTTTGTTTTGTTGTCTATTTCTTTCTATTTCAAGATATGGAAGATCGCGATCCTTCACGCGGGAAGCAGCCAACCTCCGCCACTGAGGGCGCAGAGTCAAGTTATCATCAGATCCGACTCCGACCACCTACGCAGCCGGACCCCGATGCTCCGGTCATTGAGCTCCCTCCATTGGCCATTCTACCGCCACTCACTCCCTTAGATGAGGCTAGGCCTACTTATGCTGCACCAGCTACCACTTTCCCTCTACCCTCATCCTCAACAGTTGGTCCCTCTTCGAGAACACCTTCCACCGAGCGACATTCTTCTTCAGCGGATCCACCTCTAGAGCCAGATGTTTCTGCTGCACCGGCACCTGGGCCGAGACCTGCAGGTGCTCCCTATCCCTGCACAGTATTCCCAATCACCGAACTCGCATACGACAGGTTCTGACGCTTCTCTCGTCGGCTGATACCATTGAGTGGCCGGTATCTCAACAGCAACATTCTACAACAGCTCAGTATCTGGGAGTAGTTGGAGGTACTTCTCGGGCACACCGCACTCCTCGAGAGTTTCCTGGTCAGCACTCCTATGTTTTGAGATTTATTTTTGGAGTTTGCGGACTCTTTTTAGTTCGATGGAGCGGAGTACCGAGAGGCACCTGGTGATGCAGTGCCAGTTGTTCGATTCCGGCTAAGCGGCCGACATTTTTCTCTGACGATGACGGAGTTTGGCCGAGGGTGCGGCTTCTACCCCCATCCTATCACACCACCCCCTGTTTCTGACTTGACCCAGCCCGAGCGCTCTGACCTTATTTCCATGTGGCGGGAGATCACTGGGCCTCACCACCGGTACTCCCCCACTTTCCAGAAGAGCACCCTTATAGCTGAACTTGTCCTTCGCTTCACCCACCGGTGCTTCAGCGCCATCCTTTTTCCCCGCCATGAGGATATAGGGGTCATGACCGGCCGTGACATGGAGCTTCTTACCTGTGTCATCCAACACACCTTCCAGGACCTCCCCTATCTTGCTGCCTCCTATTTCCACTCCATGTTTACCGGCCGTCAGGGAAACCTGAATGGAGGGTTTTACACCACCCGTCTTTCCCACCAGTTGGGGGTATTCGATCCCTCATTACGTCATGACTTGATAGGTTCACCCCAGTGGATGGACTTCCTCATGCTCAATCACATGGGATTGGTCTGGAAGCAGGGGGGGTGCTTACATCCTTGCTCAGGCTCAAGCCCCGCCACCTGCTGACCCCCCTGCCCCAACTGCTGACCTTGCCCCAGCTGCTGACCCCGCTCCTCCTTCCCCACCCCCTCCAGCTTCTCCAACTCACCCACCTCCTACTAACCCACCTTCTTTTGAACTTCCTTCTTTTGTCCCATCCCCCATCCCACCTACCCCTGCACCCTCGGTAGATCCGACCCTTTACCTCCGCCTAGCCACGATGGAGCAGAAGTTAGCCCATATCATCAGCCGCCCGGACACCATTGCACACTAGTTGATTCGTCTGGATGGCCTCCAGGACCGGATGGAGAATCTATTGGTGAATATTGCTCAGCATATTGGTGTTCCACTGCCTTAGCCACCAGCCTCTACCTCCGTTCCTGGCCCTTCTGCTGATGCACCACCGCCGTCTCCTACACCGGCCACAGATTCCATTCTGATGACTACGGTGAGCTCTACTGCTGCCACTTCTTCCGGGCCAGGGCCTACTGCTACGCTTCCGATCCCGAGTCTAGAACCTATGGCTCCTAATTCTTCAGCTACCCTTCTTGATGCCGAGTCAGAGCCTCACCCTTCCACACCTCATGCGCCATCTTTATCGGCTGATTCGGTACAGGATGATGCCTCCCCTGAGGCGACCCCGTGATAGTCACATTTTTCTTTATCTTATATATCTATTTTGTCATTTTCTGTGCTGTGATGTTATGCATGTTTGTGGTTTTCCTTTTTCTTGATAGTCACAGGTATGGGCATGGACCGCCTTGGGCATCACTTTTCCCGAGGGGAGTATTATTTCATTTCTTTTTTCTTTCTTTTTGGATTTACTTGTTCCACCACTTTCCCTCATTTTGTCCCCCATTTCTCCCTGTTTCCCACCCTTTACCTTACCATTTAACTTGGTGGACCATGTGGAGTCTTAAATGTGGGGGGAGCATCATTATCTTTCACCTTAGTCTTTTCCCTTAAACTAACCTAGGAGACATCATTATTAGACTCTATATTTGAAAATGTAAAGCAATTTTGGTTAATCAATCTTATAAATTCTAGAGTTATCAGTAGGAACTTTTGGAAATGTTACATGCTTATTTTAGTTTTTAAGTATTTTAAAATGATGGCTGATATAGTTTCAATTGAAACCTTTCATCCTTGATTAAATTACATTAATTAGGATAATTATTTATATGCATGTCTTGACCTGATTGTTCCTTTATTATTTTTCCACTCCTGAGATGTACTCTAAACCATTTTTCATATTTCTTTTCTAATACCCTCTTTCTTGAGAGATTCTTAGGATATGCATCACTACCAGAATTTGCAAGTTTTTCTTTTCAAAACTTGAAGAAATTTTTGAATTACTTTAACATGATTGAGGCATTAGATTGTTTCAACCCCTTTATCTTGAGACCTACCTTACATTTAATCTTCGTTAAACCCATAGAAGCTAGGAACAACCTTTATAGGAAACCAAATTACAAGCCTATTTCCCTTCCTACCCTATTTCTTTTTAAACATTGCATGATTATTCATTTTATCTTTAAAGAGGGAGTTGGAAATACATGGAATATTTTTGTGTACAACCTTGAAATAAAGTGTGGGGGAGTTCCTCTTGATTATCTGGTGCAGACTGGGTTCCAAACATCTACTCATTGTATTCATAAGTGTTTCCCTTGTGTTTTGTTAACTGAAAAAAAAACACAAACAACAAGGGAACCTTATGCTTATTTGCCCATGAATCCTACTTGCCTAAGGAAGATGGTGACGATTACAAAAGCATTTGACTGAGCTTTTGAAGGATGTATTTTTAGTGAGATTTACTTTGAATATCATGGAATGTTGTTTAAAGGAATTAGCCATCCTTTTTCAAGCCTCAGAATTTATTTTCACATCTGAACCTACCAACCCTTAGTCACAGAAACATCTGAACCTTATTGATAAAGTCCTCATAATTTTTTTAATTCAATTTTTCTGAAGTAGAGAAAAAGATATCTTACAAACCTATGGATATATTTTATATACCTTGGATTGAGCATAACTTTGATTAAAAACATCTTGAGTTTGGAGTGTGATTTTAACTGGTAAGGTAAATCATCACGTGGCATGCTTATTTTTGAAAGGCTGAAAAATGTGTTGAAAGAGGATGAGAGTAGTTAATTACATTATATATGAGGCATGATTTTAAAATCTAATGAATTGAATTTGTTTGTTCCTTTTAGAATGTTTCCTCAATAAATTTATTAGTTATAAATTTGATTAATTAAATGCCTTCCTTTTAAAGTATAGGCTCTCTTAATTAGATGTTGAGATTTGGCTTGAGAGCAAGCAAAAGACTAAGTGTGGGAGAATTTGATGCACCCAATTTGTGTATACATTTTCATAAATTTAATTGACAATAAAAACATGTTTTCAACAAATACTTGTTGTTTTATGAACATATTCTTTGATTTTGGTGATTCTGTTTACTTTCAAGAGCTTTCTGGCTAAATACATGAATCAAGGGATGCATGTGAAAATTTTGAAACTACACGGCGCGTACTTTTATACACGCTGTGTACATTCAGGCAGGGACACAGACTGAAGGAGGGAGTACACGCCCATGGCACCAGGTAGAAGATACACGCCATGTGTCACGGCGCTACACGTCGTGTACTATTTTCTAGAAGCGGTAGTTTTCAAAGAAAAGTCCACATGTTCATGTGGCCGTTGATGAAGACATGGCGTGTTTGAACTTTTACACGCCGTGTCTACTATTCTAGAAGGGTCTGGAGTCCAAACTTTTGATACTACACGCCGTTTATGGCAGCGCTACACACCGTGTACACTCAACTTGCAGGCGACACCGTGTTCAAAAGTCAAAGACGGCGTGCTAGACCACCTGCCAGTGGAGAAAATGGTGCCAATACACGTTGACGAAAAGTACACGGCATGTACTTTCTATAAACGCCATGTAATTTATTTTTCTAGAAAAAAGAGGCATTGGCCTACAGATTTTGAGATTTCATAACCATTTAGAGGAAATAGAAACTCTACTATCTCCATTCCCTAAGCTACCAAGGTGTCGTCCCTCCGCCATTCCACCTTCCGACACTCTACCTCAACGCCTACACGATGAATCCGTCAGGTATCACGTGTGTCGTTTCTCCTCCACTTTCTATGTGTAACTAAACCCCTCGTGTTGGGGATGTGGATGATGGGATCATAATTTGTATGTTGTTTTATATATTTGTGTTTGAATCGTTTTAATTCATCTTACTCTTCTTAAACCACTGTCTAATATAACTGAGAATTCTTAGCTAGACCAAGGGAAGGATTCTCAGGGATACAACGGAAAAGTAACGGTGAAAACATCCATGATCATTGGAAGGATTTAACCAATTCAAATAATGGACTTAACTTAATAAAGAATTAAGAACACTGACTACCGGACCAAGGAGTCAACTGCTCTAATTCCAAAGCAGAGGAACTGGACTAAGGAAATCTTATAACAAAAATGAAATCCAGAATGATTGAATTATTATGAACAACACAACCATTTAAACAATATGCATAAGAACTCCTTATTCACCACATCCCCAACACATCTTTTCTTTCCATTTTAAAAACGCTTTAAATTTACCCATTGTTTTCTTTCAAACTGTATCCATTTATTCAAAGTAAATCAATTTAGTTTCAATCAAAACCCAAAATCAACCCAATCAATTCTAAATTCTTCATAGTTCACCTAATTAAGTATTAACTCAATTGAAATCACGCACGCCACGGTTCCCTGTGGATCAACCGCGAACTTATGCTATACTAAAGTTCTAAGAGTGGGTAATTAATTTGGGACGCATATAACTTCAATCAGCGACAATCGCGACCACTTAGTCTGAAAATTTATGTCAAATCTGTGAATACCTATGCATTTTCAGTGACAAAACAAAAAACATGGTATGTAGATACTGAAAAGAACTATTATCTAAATTATAATGAAAGAAAATATATTATTTTAGGAATAGGTCCAATTGAGTTCAACTGAGTCTCTTGATTCTGAACATCCCATAAATTGTTTACTATTGTAGTGGTTTCTTATAAAAGTAAAAAAATGTGTGATATCTCAGATATAATACCCACAAACTATTGTTTTATATGCTTAGAATTATGGAATTATAGAGCATCACTAAGTTCATTGGTAGATGGATTGAATTTTTAATTTTTTTTTCATTAGGATTTTCATTTTTTGAGAAAGATAAATCTTTAAAAATCCATAGGATCATTCCACAAAGATGGAGTAGGATCTTGGATTATATTAGAAAATATACTGAGGTCTACAAATTCAAAATAAAAGATATAACTTTAACATTGATGATTTATTTTTCAAAAATGGACACTGAATCTAGAGAACATATATTAGTTAAAATGAATAAAAATTATTTAAAATTGTCAACTTCCAAGGATGACATGAAATTCAAAGGAATACAAGTCGTTGAGGAATATAATAAATAAAAATCTAATAGTTATGCTTCAGTTAGAGACCTTTAAAAGTTTTCTTATAAGTTTAAAATGTTCTATTATTATAGAAGTCATTTTAAGAAACCCTTTAACATGTTTTATAATAATGACGGTAATCTTAAAGAAGTAATATTCTTTGAATTTTAAAATCTCGTACACATAAAACTAGAATTTCCACATCTACATGAAATCAAATTTTCAATGAAATAGTATTTTAATGAATTTGGATATAATAAGAAATAAAATAATTATATGAAATCCACATAGAGTAATTCAAATTATAATAGTGATATCATAGTTTTATAATCAGAAGCATAATATTCAAATCATAATGCCAACATGTGCTTTATAGAACACTCTAACAAGGTACATTAATATTATTATTCAAATCATGAATATGAACATGAAAATATAAATTTACCTTTTGAAAAATTAAATTAATATTTAACCATTATATAAAATATGCATGAATATTTAAAAAATAAAATAAAATATTTTAAAATGTCTAATAATTATATGTTAATTGAAAAATATGACATAAAAAATTATAGAATTGAAAACCAGCCTGGTAAATTCCACTACATCTTCTACTAAAAATAAATATAATATTGAAAAATTATAAAATTATTTTAAATTTAATTTCCATATTTTTTTCTTTATAATATATTTGAATATATGTAGAAATTTTTTCAAGACAGGGCACTAATACGACACGAGGGTATGAGGCTCAAAGTGCTTGGAATTATTTTTTAAAATATACTAAATAAATTAAATACCACATACACACACATGCATTCGTCCTAAAAAATATTAACTTCTTAATGGGGACTGAATTAGAAATATGAGGGAACCTTTGAGTTTAGAATGGAAATTTTTTCCTAGAAGTGACATAAACATTGTTGGTGTGGGGTGTTTGTGAAAAGGTCATCTTGTTAATGGAATTAATAAAACCAATAAATTAATTAGTTTATATTATTTTTTTTAAAAATAGTTACTGAGATCTTTTACAAGTATGAGATTATGTAATTTGTCTAAGGGTTGGCTGCTAGACCCTGGATACCTAAATGTCCATTCTAGTGTGTTCTTAGAAGATGACGCTTGATTAAATCATGATCGAGGATTGTGCACCAATAGAGTTCATGGAT
This sequence comes from Viscum album, assembly GCA_963277665.1. NCBI lineage: Eukaryota > Viridiplantae > Streptophyta > Magnoliopsida > Santalales > Viscaceae > Viscum > Viscum album. The sequence continues at coordinate 492,449,909 of OY728159.1, read as the reverse complement.
TTTGTTAATGATGGAAATTAATAATCATTAGTCATCAAAAATTTATCCAAAATCTACATAGGATCATGTTTTAGGTGGATTCTTTCCATGTTATTATTTTCTATGAAGAATGTTATTCAATCAGCCATAAAATTGATTCTTAGATCATTCCTATTGCGAGATTGGTTTATCTTTGGGTAATTTTCTGGAATTTCATTGGGATTATTTTTTATCTTTTCACTAATCATTATAATGGAAAAAAATAAAGTCCTATAAAAATATTGGTTATGGTTCATTCCCTATCTGTTTGGTTTTTAATTTCTTTCCCATTTCATCATTCATCATTGTAAAATCTTTTAGCATATTTTTTGAAAGATACTATATAATCAATCATTATGAAATCGATTCTGGGAGAAGTAGGTTAATATTACAGATCTGATCTTGGATCAATGAAGATATTGAGATACTATGGAAGCATCATTGGATTAGGTATATTTAGGATACCCAATTTTGTGTTCTTCAGTTCACAATGGTGGATGAGGCATGATAGACTCTCTGAATGATTTAAATGTCTGAATTCCATTTTTGTGGATGGAGAGGATTAGTTGATATCATTCCTTCGTTTTCTACATGGGGCATGGATATATCGATATCTATTTGAGTGTATGGATACACATGAAATGGATTTGGGATTCTAGAAAATCTTATAACACACGGTGTGTAATATTAGATTACATCTCATGTGGGACCCCTATTGCAACGTTGGTGTTTCGCGAAGAATTTAAAAATCACATATCATGTAACCCCTATCAGATGGGGTGTGACAAGACCTGGAATCTTGGCTTTTACTGTGAATCATGCACATACACATCCATGAGAACACAACCTTGTAAACACCTTGTACTCTAACATGGACATGACCAAGCTAGGAGCACATGGTTTCATTTTTCTACTTGGACACAATAAATAGTATATGGTCTTAGACAAGGAATTTATTCTTATACATAGATGAACACAAACACAGTCATGAGTAGTGATACAATGGAAATACCCAGTGTTAGAGCAACACACTGTGTACGTCCATACACTTTGTGTACTCTTTCAAAGAAGGCAGATAACCCTTTCCATCTTTAGTTTGGATAAGTTTATCTTGGGTGTGTGTATCTAATATATATTGTTTTAGGGTTAGAATGGAATCACACCCTATAATTTGATGGTGATCTATTTATTGGTAATTGTTGTATTTAGTTTTTGAAATCATTCCAAAAGGCCCAGAGTGATATCCTATATCATTATCTTCCCTAGGGGCAGTTCTTAGTATCGTCATGAACAACACAATGTGAACTTCGATCCTCTTCTGAGCGATTTTTCTAGATTCAGTTTTTGGTATACCCCATGTAATTGGGTGTGATCCTCATTAATGTATCTTTCTCTTAAAACATATAATGGATATATATTATTGATAAAACCTGATGAGCAGTACATCTTTGACCGACATTCTTAGTGCTATCAGACTCATGGAGTGTGTTATCCTGGAAGAGTGATATGTGGAACCTTTGAGTATCATTCCATGAATGTAATTATAGTTATGACATTAACATGAGACTTTGTATCTTTTCCGAGTATATATAGATATTATTTTTGTATATTCTATAGACATATACCAGTGTAGATCTAACAATTATTAATTTTCTTAAATGGTTAGTGATTTCATGGATTCCTATTGGGTATTATTATACTCACTCCTACATGGGATTTTCCTTCATGTGTCATGTCTTATGATGATGATTGACCTATCGACTGAGTCTTAGAGGGGCCTAGACAATGTTAAGATTAATGATCCAGGAATACCTAGGTGTGTTCCTACAGTCACCTTCACAGAAATCCTCTTCCGTACTTTTAGGTTGTGATTTTTTTCATATTTTTAGTGGATTTTTATTTTGGAATTATCACATTTATTACATGATTTTTATATAGTAGTTGTTTAATTTAGTTTTATGAATGCACAATATATCAGTTGTTTCAAATTTGATTATTTTATGGGTTACATATGTGTGTGTGTGTGTGTGTAGGTATATTAGACCAATGCCTCCCAAGTGAGTGATATTCCTACTCATAAGTAGTCATCATACCCCAGACTATTGTAGGTGGGAATGGGGTATTCGTGACATGATCCCATTGGAGTGGTTCATGATAGATTGGTATCTATGCATTCAAATCTACCTTAGGATCTGAGTCTATAAATTTTGATTAGTGTAATAGTGTAAAGTGTTTCAACTTTGTATTTTAGGTAACAGACCCCAGTGGTTGTGTGGAGGGATGCATATACATACACAAGGACTCTAATCACCTACATTTTATGTTAGTACATGTGGACACTAGTTATATGAAAAAATAATTGGTACATGAATCATATAAGAATGTGTTGTGGTTTCCATCTCCTTCTTAAGTCATCACTCCCAATGTATTCATTACATGTGGTACTTCTTATATATTTTTAGATGCCTCCATGACTTATGAAAACTAGGATTCTATATTAGGATCATGAGGATTATCCCCTACGTGATGAGGCATCGATATAGGGACCTACTCTAGATATTTTACCTCTAGGTGGTGTATTTGTAATGTAACCAATTGTTGAACAGTAGATGGTACTCAAAGTATTACTAAATGATGTGCATAGGTTGATCATGCTTCAAAAATTTCAGTAATAGAAACCACTATGGTTCTGAGGTGAGCTCAACCTATTGGCAACTGCGGACTATCTTGATGTGGTGACATGAGTTTTCCATCCTATCGAGACACTTATAGATCAGATGGTGGTTCATGTAGCGAGACTTCTATATAGATCTGTAGAATTATGATGGGGGTTTGTGACCCAGTGATATGATGAGACTAATCTAGCATGATCAGAGTTTGTTCACCTTTTTAGATATTAGTTCTTTCTAGCTATGTTGATAGTTGTATGGATACAAGAGATTCTATAACTGAAGTATGATAGAGAATGATTTTTCACTAAGGTTTGCTAACTTTTCTAAGTACCTAATGGATATGGTCTATGACTAGTTCGTTTGGTCTCATACCTTCAAGATAAGATTATTTTGAGTCATCTGATATAGGTTTACAATATTTTGAATTACTGCCTATTTGGGGTGATAGACCATGATTTTGTGGAAGATAGTTTCTTGGATGAGCTGATGTAGATAGTAGAATCCAAAAGGGTAACTCATGAGAAAATACTTTGGTAGTAGGGATCCAAAATCTGTATCAGGGTCCTATATGTGTTAGGAATTTCATGAGGTGATCCAAGGATAGATGGTCTACATTTTAATGTCCACAGGATATGTCTAGTCTACCCAAGGGTAGGTGGTGTTACTAATCAAACAACAGAGGACATCTCATGAGAGATTATCTAACTCATTGTACGACTGACATGGAAACTATAGATGGGATTACTAGGTAGATGATGTGGTATGAGACAATGATTTTTAGGACACCATATGTGGAAGAGGGCCTAATATAGTAGTTGGATGTGGTAGATTCTTCAATTTTTTTACCACCACCACCCCCAAGTGCTCCATACCATGGTCATGGAACCGGAAGAATGGGGTAGGGGAAACTTCATATGGTTGAGTCTTATGACCTAGAGGACCTAGGGATGATATACAGCATGATATTTTCTTTTATTTTTTAGATATAATGTTGATAGACATAGGTTAAATTTATTTATTTATAGAAACTTATCTTCTTTGATTCCAGTTGATCCCTTGGCTCAAACCTTGCTCTTGGAGACTCATACTAGAGATGAATCAGTGATCAAACACGTGTGTTATCAGTTTGACCTAACTCTTGGAGGTCATCTTTGATATCGGGATATTTTTATAGTATCAATGATTCCTTGTGATGTTATCTTAGGTATGGATTAGTTATCTATAGTTCATTCCCACATAGACTGTTTTAGGTAGAGGATGTTGTGTGTCTGCATTGATGGGACTAGGTTTTCCATTCTGTGTGAAAGTGAAACCCTTGAAGTATTTGATGGAATTATTCATAAGAGTTTGATTCCAATTACTCATTAATTGGATAGAACAACCCTTAGTGTAGTGGATACAATGTTTTTTCATTTCCTTGTAGTGGTGGAAGGGTATGATTTTGTTTTTCTTAAGGATGTTTCTAGAATACCTCTCCATTGAGAGATAGACTTATAAATTGATCTACACCCCATGAAAATACTGATATCTGTTTTATCATATCTGATGACTCCCACAATTTTTCTTGATTTGAGGGTACATTTTGAGGACTTTCAGAGTAAAGGATTTGTTAGACCCTGTGTTTTATCCTAGGCTACAACAGTGTTTTTTCCAAGAAGCTGGATGGGATATTGAGGTTCTGTTTGGATTAATGTCACCTAAAATAGGTTAAAATAAATAAAAAGTATCTAATAACAGGGATTGATAACCCTTTTTATTAATTGAGTGGGGCATGACGGATCTCAAAGTTTGACCTCATACCAGGCTATCACCAGTTGTGAGTATAGGACATTGATATACTAAATATGAGATTTATATGTCACTACATTTACTATGTGTACTTGGTGATTCCCTTTGACCTGAAGAACAATAATATACTATACATGGTACTCGTTATCCAAATATTTCATCCTTTATTAGATCATTTTGTGGTAGTAATCATCTAAAATATCCTAGTGTACTTAGAATCATAGGAGGAGTATGAAAGACACTTTATAATGTTTCTAAACATACTATGAGAGAACCATATTTATTGTAAGGTCTCAAAGTTCCAATTATATATTTTGTAGGTCCACATTATTGGAAATGTTATCTCAGCAGATCGTGTAGCAATAGACCTAGAAAAGTTTGAGGAAGTGTTAGAATGGGAGCCACCCAATAAAATGAAATAGGTGAAAATATTACTTGGGTTAGAGAGCTACTATTAGATATTCATACCTGATTTATCCAAGATATGAGCTCCCATGACAACACTAAACTGAAAGGGGGATATTTTCATTTGGAAGAGAGGTTATAAGAGTGTTTTCAAGAGTCCATGAAGATATTGATGAGTGCTCCAATCATGATATTTCAAGAGGAAGGTTTAAAGTTCCTAGTGTTCTGGGATATATTATGGACCGACCTTGGTTGTGTTATAATGAATAGGAAAATAGTGATTGCATATGGTTCAGAATATTTGAGACCACATGAGCAGAACTACATGACGAAAAATCTTGAGTTATTAGCGGGAGTCATCATACTGAAGATGTGGAAATAATACATGATAAGTGATCATTTTATCATCTATTCAACCCACAATATCCTCAATTATATCTTCTCTTGGAAGGATATTAACTTGACATAGGTGTGATGGCTATATTTACTCCAATATTTTGAATTTGAGATTTTCTATACTTATACGAAGGAGAGAATGGTAGTAGATTCTCTCAGCATGAGATCTTGGTAGAGATTTCTAAGTTAGGTGTAGGAGTAGTTGGGCTCACTGTAGTTCCCCTTTGTAGATGGTGATATAGAATCTTTCCTCCAGTCAACAGTTGTTACACCTCTACTTTTAATGTAATTTAGGGAGGAAAATCTTCGGAATACCAACTATGAGTTCTTAAACTCTCAGATATCTATCGTACCTTCTCTTTATAAGTTTTCTATAGGTGAGGAGTATGTCATTATTTTTAGAAAACACACAATGCTACCAATGATTTTTGGGAGGAGGTACTGATAGAGTTTCACACATCTACCTTAGTGGTATATATAGTTTTTTAAAAGATATACAAGGAACTATGAAATTAGTTTATGTGTTCCTATGTGAGAAAGGTAGTTTGAGAGTCTTCCAGTTGATGTATTACTTAGTGGAAAGTTAAGGCTCAACAGATGGTTCCATCAGATTTAGCTTAACCCCGTTAGGATATAGAGTGGACGTGGGATTGAATATACATGGACTTAGAGATGAGGTCACCATGTATGTCCAGGGGACAAGATGCCGTATGGGTGATCATATACTAAATCACCAAGTTGTCCCACCTTCATACTATATGAGATAATATTTCAGTATAGAACTTGTCATTCCTCTACATGCAGGAGATAGTATGAATCACTAGAGTTCCTATAAAATTGTTTTTGATTAGGATTCGTGCTTCACATCTCATATATAGAAGGTATTTCAATGGGATTTTGGGATTAAGCTATGTTTGAGCATGTATTTTCATCCCATGATGGATGGCTAGACTGAGCTGACAATTTAGTTTTTTGAAGAAATGTTGCGACCTTCCATGTTGGAAATTGGATATAGTTTGGAGGATCACCTACTATTTTTGGAGCATTCATACAAAGATAAAACCCATTACACCACCAGTATCAAACCATTTGATGCCCTTAATGGGTAACCCTATAGGTCACCCTATGTTGGATTTACCTCTGAAAATCAGTATTATGGGTTAAGAGTTAGTGTAAGAAACTATCGATATGGAATAGATCATCCTGGAGTAGATGAGGTTTTCATAGACCATTATAAGTCATATGCTGACCAACAATAGATCCCTATAGAGTTTTTGGAGGGAGAAAATGTGTTCTTGAGGATCTCACCGTGACGTGGATTATGTATATTTGGCTGGGGTGGAAATCTATATATGAGATTATTTTTTTCATTCAAGACACTACATAGATTAGGCAAGGAAGAAAACAACTTAGCTCTATCACCATAGTTAGACTAGGTTTATGAATTCTTCCATGTTTTGCATCTAAGTAGTTACATGTATGATCTATCACACATTATCGACTAGGGAGAGATGTATATTGTGGATGGAGATAACTTTTTTCATTACCTTTTAGAGATCAATGATCTAAAATAAATGAGCACTGTTGGGTGAGTGATTCCATTATTGTGTGTCCAATGACAACACAAGAATATTAAAGAGAGAACATAGGAGTGGGAGACCCATATGTGTGTTTAGTACCCACATCTCTTTGTGCATCATTATGTTTTCCTTTGTATGACATAAATCCATTAGGTGTGGAGAATATCACTTCCCTATTATTACCATGTAATGTTCATGAATTTTAATAGAAATGTTTTTGAGACCAAGAATAAAGACAACACAATATTATGAGGTCTGGTGTTCCCATAATTAATTTATGAAATATATTTTATATATTAAATATCATGAACACATTGTTTTCCAAAAAAGTGGGATAACTTCTGAGTAGGGTCCCATATCAAAAAAATTTGGGTATTTTTGACTTTAGATATCAGGTTTTACCCTAGTTATAACATTAATTTTTTTTAAATTGGGTGTTTTTTAAAAATTCATCATAGACAAGAATAATAGAATAGAAAGAAAAAAAAAATTATTTTATTTGTTTAAATGTAGGGATCAATGTCACACAAGAAAATTACATTCATAGGCTAAAACCCATGACCATTTAATAAATGAAAAGAAAAAGTACATCAAGGATATGGACAGGGGCGAACATCATGCCCATATCCAAACAACAATCCTAACCAGACATAGATCTACATATCATAATAGTCACAACCCTCGCCATCACCATAATAAGTTTCCTCCTCCATAGTAGTCGAATCCCACTCCGAATGTGATTAATACTGCTTTAGAAGATTGAAATATTGGTTTCTCAATTTCAATTGCCCCAAAGATATTTGGTCCTTACCAAGTTTATTTTTAAATCGACCCATTTAATGAAAAATTAAATCCCCACGTTTCTTGGAGGAGGACCTGGTAGTCATCAGCTTCAGTAGGATGGAGTAATCCTTTCACGACCTTCTCATTGGTGGATTGTTCACTAACCTTTCACTTTCATACATCTTATTCCTTCCACCTTGTACAATATCACTGTAGGAAGGCCTGACAAAGCCACTAACATTTTATTTTTCACTATTAGAGACATCCCCCCCCATTTACCCGTGATATGCATAGAGGCATAACTTTAACATCCATCCTATAATACCAACATAGAACCCTCTAAAATAGAACCTTCCATTTGGGATAGTCTATTAGAATAAATCGACGCTAACCATTGGGAGTAAACCTCATAGGCATGGAATTCTTGGGACTCTTTCCTCATTACATCATTAACAAACATTACAGGATGTACATAGATGATGGCATCTTCCTGAACAGTAATGATGGTGTCTTCCTTGTTTTGAGTACCCCTAGAAAATGAGACCATCACCTCACACTGTGGCACACTAGGAACAACCATGGTAGATTCATCAAGGGCCAGATAAGAAGGAGTCACCTCACCATCCAACACCAGCTGCAGTCCCCTATCCTCCTTTTTAGGAAAAATGACATCATAAGTATGTTGGGTAGGCCGCTCACCCTCCTGGTTACCCTCCTGCAGAATATACCCAACAACACAAGGTTCCAAGAACACATTCCCATCTTTAGCTGCTTGCTACCCTACAAGGCTAGCATCCTCTCCATGGATTTCCAAGGACTCTAAGTCCTCAAACCGATTACCCAGAGAAAATCCATCCATGACTGGAAATTTATTTCCAATGTACGCATTGATATCCTTCCCATCATCATTGTTCCAACTCATACATAATGTACCTATGGCCACACAAGATGAGGAATGCCTATCATCCATCCCTACAACATGGAATACAATTCCTAGAAGATCAATAGATAGAGGAACAACCCTTGTGGTAAGTATCAAAACCTCACTACCATTTCTAAGAACCCTAAGTCCATCATCACATCGACCAACCTCCACCACCTCTTTATCATACCCAACTCAGTGAAAGTCCCTGTTGAACACTGTAGTTTCCAAAATTTGCTTGCTACAGCTAGCTTCAAAGCTACCATCCGAACTTGCATGAGCACTAGCCTCATTACAGCAATGTTCAATCCTCAAACTATCAAAAACATCCATTGCGAGTTGATTACCCGAATGAACTAGAGCCCTCTTCAATGAAGGATCACCCAATAAATCTGAGACATGAACAGAAGGAGCAAGACCAACATCTCCACTAGCTCCTTGTTCTAGACCCTGTGATTCAATAGGGATCGAAATCTGAAAAGTAGGCCTGACATGACCATTTACATGGTGACAAAGAGATTCCAAGTGACCTAGATGATGGAAATTCAAGTTGAAAGAGACCCAGGATTCAAAACCCACCTCCTGATGCCATCGAAGATCACGTTCAATCTCAACACATACATAATCAACCAAAGAGTTGGAAACATCCACCTCAATGCAGATCTGCAAAGAAACAATGTGACACCCAACATGATTACATGAATCCATATAGTGAAATAGTTTAATTAGGTTGGAAAGGATGTGGAGAATGGATGGGTTCTGGAAAGGTAGGGCAAGACCAGGTAGGGTGACCCAAATTTCCATGACAAAAGGGTACCAATGTATATAGAAATCAAATGTCCAGTGAAACATAGAGAATCAGAGACCATCCACATTCCACATTGCAAACGCATAGGCTGAGATCCGGTCATCACCATTATTAAAGCAGATCAGAATGTAATGAGAGTCCAAGAGCCCAATGATTACCTATTCATGTATATTCCATAAAGAAGATACATACCTGTATATATAATCAATGGTGGGATGAGACTTCCCAAATCGGGCAACAAATGTGAGATCTAGAAGAGAAGAAGCCAGAGAGAATTCCTTAGAAGAGATTGTTATAGAGGGAATGCCTTTAACCTGATTTGGGAAATTAGTTAACACTTCAATCTTCTAAAATCTTGGAATATGTGCATGATTGGTTTTAGGAGAAAAAAGGTACCATGAGAGAGCACCACCCACCTAGTCCGAGGCACAGGGAGAGGTGGAGATGCGATATCCATTAGCTAAAACATCAGAGGGATGTCATTGAAAGTAGTGGTCTCTGAAGTGTTCCATAACCAAAAATCATGTATAATGTTTTTTTGGGTAATGCGGTATTAGGGTGGCCTCCCCACCTGCGTTCTACGTGTCCCAAGTGAGACCCAAGTTGTCCAACCCTTGGGCTTTGGCCAGATTACAATGGGGTAGGGGGGACACGATAGGTTTGTTAGCATATAGTGTGTGTTTCTATGAGAGGAATCGAACCTGGAACCTCGATATCAGGACGCCACCACCTTTAACCAACTCACCCATGCCTCATGGGAAAATGTGTTGTTGGGTAATGAGGTATTGGGGTGGCCTCCCTACCTGCACACCACATGTCCCGAGTGAGGCCCAAGGTGGCCAACCCTTGGGCTTAGGATAGTACCCAATGGGGTAGAGGGGACCAAGAGAGGTTTTTTATTATATATTTTATGTTACCTTGTGAGTTCTCAAACACAGAACCTCAGGGTTAGGATGCCACCACCTTTCACCAACTCACCTGTGGCCCATGGAAAAACGGGTTGTTGGGTAATGAGTTATTGGGGTGGCCTCCCCACCTGTGCACCACACGTCCCTAGTAAGGCCCAATGTGGCCAACCATTTGGATTAGGCTAGTTCCCAACAGGGTAGAGGGGCCCACAAGAGGTTTGTTAGCATATAGTGTGGGTAGACTTACGAGGAATCGAACCCAGAACCTCAGGGTCAGGATGTATCCTCCTTTAACCAACTCACATGTGCCCCATGGGATTACAAACATGTTTTTGGGTAATGAGATATTGGGGTGGCCTCCCCACCTACATGTCACAAATCCCCACTGTGGCCCAAGGTGGCCAACCCTTGGGATTATGTGAGTTCTCAATGGGTTATAGGGGCCCAAAAGTGGTTTTTTAGAAAATAGTGCATGTGGAATTGTGAGGACTCAAACCTGGAACATTGGGGCCAGGACGCCAACACCTTTTAGCATATCACTCATACCCTATGGGAAACCTTGTTGTTGAGTAATGAGGTACTGGGGTGGCCTCCCCACCTATGCACCACACATCCCCAGTGAGTTCCAAGGAGGCCAAACCTTGGGATTAGGAAACATCCCAATGGTTTAGAGGGGACCACGAGAGGTTTGATATCATATAGTGTGTTTTCCTTACAAGGACTCGAACTCGAAACCTTGGGGTTAGGATCCACCGCCTTTAACCAACTCACATGTGCCCTGCGGGCTGAAAATCTGTTTTTGGGTAATGAGGTATTGGGGTGCCCCCCACCTGCGCACCACACTTCCCCAGGGAGGCCCAAGGTGGCTAACCCTTGATACCTAGATGAACATTGGATATCATTCTTGGAACACTATATCCAATCAGATCAATATCAAGGATCATGAACCAAAAACGTTTATGGTTCTCAACAATGATGGAAACACAAAACTGTTATTCATCAATAATTGATGAAGGCACCCAATATGATTATGTTTTAATTGGATTATTTACCTAATATTATTTTCAATTATAAATGTGAATCAATGTACTAATGTATTGACTTATAGATCAGTCGTATTGTAGGATGGGTTATTTTGTTGGAATGTTTGGAGATTTTATTGTGATTATTTTGTTATACATTCATAATTCATTCTAATAGAAAAAAATGAGTACACAAAAACATTGGATGAGGTTAGTTCCTCACATTTGTGGTTGCATATTTCTTCCCCATTTCTTCATTCATCATGGGAAAATCCCTTAGCATGAATTTTGACAAATACTAAATAATCAATAATTATACAGCTATTTCATGGTGAAAAAGATGGACATCATAGATCTAGGACTAGATCAATGATGAGATTGATCTATTATGGAAGCAGAATTGGAAACAATAAACATTCGATGATTTATTTTTTGTTCTTTGATGCCTGAATTTGGATGATTTATGAGGGAATTTTCATAATGGTTTTGATGGGAAAATTTTAGATTTTGATGATGGAATGGATCAAATGAAAACATTTCTATTGTTTCTGGAATGTGGTGTGGCTAGATTATAGGATAAAGGATCAAAAATATATGTATGAAATGAATTTGGGATTTTAGAAAATCTTGTAACACTTGGTGTGTAATCTAGGATTACATGATATGTGGGAGCCCTGGTGCAACACTATGGTTTCCACTGAGATGTAAAACATCACACAACATGTGGCCCCAATCACATGGTGTGTGACTCAACCTGGACCCCCATAAGGTACCACATAGGTTACATTGACATTCCAAGAAGTATATGGTCATGGACACACCATGTAGTCTAACATGGACCTGGCCCAACCAAGAGTACACAAGGAAATCCATTTACTTGGTCACTTTCAAGATTTTATGTTCTTGGACATTTTATTTAATATTAAATAGACAAGGAAATAGATACAAATATGTTCTGTATTACACATCCATGACCTAGTACTGAAGGGAAATAACATGTACTTCTAGTATACACTATATATTACATCAAAGAAGGCTAAAAACCCTTATCTTCTCCAGTTTAGGAATGTTTTTTGGGTGTGTTCTGTTGATCCATTCTATAAGGGTTAAAACAGAATCACGTCCAACACATAGTATAAATATATATTCAGTGGAAATTGTTGGATAGAGTTGTTTTAATACTTCCTTTAGGCCTAGAGTGGGATCTTCTATCATCATACTTATCTAGTTATATTTATTGGTATCTTTGTGGCCAACACTACACATGCGTTAATTAATTACTTATCATGTTATTCTAGATTGACTTGTTAGTACACATCATTGACTTGGGTGTGATCCTCATATGTGTATCATTCACTTCATACTTCCATCATATACTTCTTATTCAAAGAACTTATGAGAAGTACATCTCGAATAGATAACATTAGTTATATAAGACTCAAGGAGTGTGTTCTCTCATATGAGTTTTATGTGAATTATTTGAGCATGATTCCTAGTATGGAATTATTTTTGTGACTTTAATTTGAGACTTTTTGTCTTTATTGAGTTTATCTAGATATTATTTTTATATGTGTTGTAGACATATACCAATAAAGATATGACTATTATTCATGTTGTTATATGCTTAGTGATTTCATGGTTCCCTAATGTGAATTGTTATACACACCCCTACATGAGAGTTTTCTACATGTGTCATGACTTATGAAGACAATCGACCATTTGACAGTGTCATATAGGGACTAGGACCTAGTGGAGCTTAGTGATATAGGAAGACTGAGGTTTTTTATATGGTCACCCTGATAAAATCATCTTTTTTTTCTCTCATGTTATAATTTTTTTTAGATTCATTATGGTGAGATTGTATTTGGCCCTTCTCACTTTCAGTATTTTATCATCATACTATGGTTGTGGGACTTATATGTATTAATGCATGGTATATCAGTTTTTTTATATTTCATCATTGTAAGGGTTTGGAGATGTGTGTGTGTGTGTGTGTGTATAAGTACATTAGGTAGGAATTGTTTTCATATTCAGTGTGGTGTGCTTATATTTGACCCTTTTCACTCTCAGTAATTGATCATCATATTCTAGTGGTTGGATTTATATGTATGCTTTCATGGTCTATCAGTTGTTTTAAATTTTATCATTGTATGGGGTTGGAGATGTGTGTGTGTGTGTCTACAAGTACATTAGGCTAAGGCCTCCCATGTCAGTGATATACATACTCAACTCTAGTTACCATCTAATAGCCTATTATAGGTAGGATTAGTGTAGTCTCAGAATATGACTCATTATTGAGAGTCATGAAATTAAAGATTTCATATATTCTTTATGTGTTTTAACAAAATATGAAAATTATTTAAAAAAATTCTTGGAAACAAAAAAATCTCATAAAAATATGTTTTTAATATGAATCCAAAGTGAGAAGACAATATTTTTTTTAAAACTTATATTACACCTTGTTTTAAAAATATTAAATTTTCTAAAATTACATGTTTTCACTTTGGTGAATTAGGCCATTATTCAAAAAAAAATTATTTGAAAAAAAAATCAATTTTCTAGAGTGAAACATGATTTTATTTCAATTATTTTCCCAAACATAGTGCTATATTTTCGGTAAAACATAATTAGATTTGGGTTACCAAATCTCTAGTTGCTAACATTGTTAGACCCAAGAAAATATTGGTACTAAAACAATTTTTAATTGATCATTATTAGTGGGAAAAATATTCATGGGTGTAAATGTAAAATGAAAAATTGATGATGGATATTCATATCCTAGTAGTGGAGATTCCTCTACCTTAAACTACTTATCAAAATTGTATGGAGGATATGTCATTATTCAAGAATATACCCAAGGAAAAATTATGGGAGTTGGATCAGTTAGAAATCCAAGATTATTCCCCATAATAAATTTAATTAAATTTAAGGATTAAAGAATAAAATGATCAATATTTCTCAAAAATTTTATTTATTTAATATTTATATTCTCTCAAATATTAAATTTTCATTTATTAATGTTAAAATTATTAAATTGAATGATTGTGTAATAGTTAATGTATGTACTCTAGATATTAATTGTTTGAGTAAAAAAATGGAATTATTTAAATGATGAAATCAATGAAACATTGGTTTGAATAGATGATTGGGAAATTTTAATATCTATTAATTTAAAAAATTATCTAAAAGAATTTTTATTTTCAGATTTACCTAAACAGAAATTAAATAAAAAGAATCTATGTGAAGCTTGAATAATGGGAATACAACACAAGTCAACTTTTAATCCAATTAAGGAAGTTGTTAATATTAGGCCACTAAAACAAATTCATATGGATTTGTTTGGTTTATCTATAATTTCAATAATATGGGGAAAATATTTTTTTTATGTTTTAGATAAAAAATTCTCAATATTTAATTTGGTTTTATTTTTATGTGTAATATGTTAATTAGGTTCTTGTTTATCTATTTTTTAATCTTGTTTAAAATAATAAATATCTTAAAGATGTTTCTTTAATAATTCACCAGTTATTTTAAATTTGAAATCCATGAGTTTAATTGAAATTTATTAAAACTTAATATTAAACATTTTTTCCTTCCCCGAGGACACCTTAATAAAATGGTGTTATTGAGAGGAGGAATTTGACGTTGAAATAAATTTCTACAAAATATTATATGAATATTATATGCCTAATATTTTTTGGGTTTAGGTTGTAATTACAATTTTTCATTTCATAAAAAGAGTTATATGAAGTCCTATTTAAAAAAACAAGCTATGAACTATGTAACAATAGAAAGTGAAAAGTCGGTTACTTTAATGATCTTGGATGGAAGGTTTATTTTATAAATTCCAATGATAATCATGGTTAATTTTATCCGAACTATTATGAAGGAATATTAAATTGGTATTTTATAACATGTATGGAAGATAGTGTTTTCAATAACAGGTCAATGATTATTGATGAAGGTGATCATTTCTATAACAAAATGGCTCAAATTTATGAGGTAATTAAATTTTTTGAAAACATTATTCATGAAAATCTATTTGAAAGTATAAAGGTTGTAGAGTTGGTACTTGATTGTCTAGAACCAAATCCTAAAAGGATGGACACAATTGAACCAAAAAGTTTGATTCCAATAAAAAATAGAAGTATTAAAATTCATCTATTATAAATGGTTATAGGAATCTCATATGATGGGATTAATAATATAAGGTTTGTCAAAAACCTTGTAGAGTTTTCTGAAATTATATCTTAACTTGAACTGAGTACTATAGAAGAATACTTAGATGATTATAGTTGGTTATTAGAAATTCAAGAGTAATTAAACTTGCTAAAGAGGAACAAGGTTTGATATTAGTTGATAGACCCTATAACTATTCTTTTATAATAAAATAATTTTTATTTATAAATAAAAAAGATTATCATGTTGTAACCATTATAAATAATGTTAGAGATTTTTTTAAAGGTTATAATCAAGAACAAGGTGTAAAATATGAATATAACTTTTCACCTGTATATAGGTTCAAATCTATTAGGATTATCCTATCCTATAAATCAAATATAAATTTTAAATTATATCATATAGATGAAAAATTATATTTTATATATGGTTTTATTATGTATAAATTTTATGTTTTACATCCTATGGGTTTTTGAAAGTAATCATTTTTTAAATTCAGTTTTAAACAAACCAAATTTTTTTAGGGACTTAAACAAGCACCTAGATATTGGTGTGAATATTTAAGTTATTTTATTTTATCAAATGGTATTTCAATAGTAATGGTAGACACTAATTTATTTAATAATTTTTCATCTTAAGTTATTTTCTTGTTCAAATATATGACGATGATGTGATTTTTGGTTCATCTAATAAAAAATTGTGTAGTGGATTATCATAACTCATGAAAAATTTATTTGAAATGGACATGATGGGTGAGTTAAATTATTTTCTAGGATTTAAAATTTATCCAATTTTTTTTTGAATTTTCAGAATCAATGTAAATAATTAACTAACATACATTAATTGTTTGGAATTGAATGTTGTAAATTGCATAGAACTATTATAATTTGTAATGAAAATATTGAATTGTAAGAAGTTGGGAATCTAGTTGAAAACAATATTTATAAATAAATAAGTGTAATTTTATTGTATTTGAATTCATGTAGAGAAAACGTTATGTTTTCAGTATGTATTTGTGTGGGATTTCCTGAAAATACTATTAGACTTCATTAAAAATATTCCAAATTTTTTAAGGTGTTTAAAAGGAACAATTTTACTATCATTTTTTAAAAAATAATATTATTTTAATCTAACTTAATATTTGAATGTATACATTAGTGGTTTTAGATTATATTGGAAGAGTACATTAGGAACCTTCTATTTCTAAAAAAAATACCCAATATATTGGTCTAGTAGGAAACAAAATTCTATTAAATTATCTACTTATGAGGTAGTATATATTGCTGGTGGTAGTTGGTGTGAACAAGTATTTGGATGAAACACATCTTAATGTATTTTATATTTAATTATAATCTAGTCTCCATAAAATTTTATGACACTAGTGTTTTCATCATTTCAAATAATCTAATAAATACTTCAAGAACAATGACAAAGATTTAAGTCAATATTTCAAAAGAGATCATGCAAAAAATGTTATATTACTCTTGAGTTTATCTCTACTAAGAATTCGTTACCAGATATTTTTATTAAGACCATTTCATGTGAAAGTTATGATTTTACCAAAAGAGAATTATGATTATTCTATTTTATGAGAATTCAATTAATATTATTTTTTATAATTTTTTATTTTTATTTTACATATTAATGATTTGTGTTTAATAATTGAAGGAAATTATTATTTCTTATTTCTATATATTTTAAGAGTTTCATTTGTTAAAATTATAAATTAATTTATTTTAGTTTTAATTTTATATATTATTATTCATAGTAAACCAAAAAATTAATTGATTTCATAAACTATTTAGTATTCAGGTCTATCACTGTAATGTCTCATATTTTACGTGTATTATTTTTAAATATTATATGGAATTATTTCGACACCGGGCGTGAAGAAAACACATCATTCCGAGGTCTAGTGAGTTTCGAATGGTTGTTTGAACTTTTTTTAAGTTATGTTCATCGGTGCTTGTGCGCGGTTGTGGCAGTTTCCAAACAGATTCCCGGATTAAAAATGTGAGGGCACTGTGGCATCCGGGATGATGAATTTACTTAAGAATGAGCCTAACCTCGACCGGCGTGGGTTGATGGAAAAGTTAATTTTTGGATGTTTTTAGTAGAATGAAAATAAAATAAATTGATAAATGTTTATTTTATTTTTATGGAAACATCCGATGTAGCGCAGCGATGGGACATCTATTTCCTTTTTAATGACATTTCATAATGACTCAAGAATGGAAAGACGGAGTCATTAATACCACATCATATCTTAAATTCCAATCATGTTTCCCCTTTTAATGGGTTAAGTGATTGGTGATCGTTGACGAACTTTTGGAGAAATCGCTGGAGGATCTGCGGAGCGCTGGAGCAAACCCTCAATGGCGAATGACGATGGATCAATGTTGATAATCTTTGCACCCACGACGTTAAAGGATCTCGATGACAGTGGCAGCGCGCCACCTTCATCAGCGATCGATCTCAGCTGAGGTAGGGGTTTGTTATTTGAATTCTTTTCCTCATTTTTGATTTTAAACGAAGAACGCGGATCAACCACGAACAAGATGATCCACAGATTCATCCGTTCTTGTGGAATGGTTTTATCAGGATGATTCGGGGAATTTATCAATGATTGTTTTTTTATTTTTGATTCTTTCTCCATTTAAGCCTGTTAACGGGAGAAGATCAACACCGTGATGAATGACGGCGGGGGATCGTTCCTCACTTTCTATATTGGATTTCCCCCTTTCTTTTCTCATGCATTCTTCATGTTCTTCATGGGGTGATAAACAACGGATCGTTTCAAATCCGTTCCATGAGGCAAAAATACCAAATCAATGGTTTGACATCGCAACGACCTTGCAGAGGTGCGGCGACGATGGCAGACGACGAATCAGACCAGATCGGAAAAGGGCGTTCTTTGAGAGTTCTTCACGTAGGGAGATAAAATCATGTTTTTGGAGCCGATCGGAGGTCCAAAAGCATTGGGAGAAGCTTCCTGGTATCAGGGTGACTAAAACCTAGAAGTTTCGCGGCGATCGGGTGGATGGATCGACGAACGGATAATCACCAGAGGTGCGATGGCGGAAGTCCGTGTTTCGGGAAATTTTCAGAATACACGGTGTGTACTTCCAAAGAACACGCCGTGTAGTACAGGCGGTGGCTAGGGTTTTGGGGGTTAGGGAGGAATCACATGGAGTGTGACCCTGGTCACATGGCGTGGTGGACTTTCCCCGAAGCTCGGTGTGTATATTGGGAAGTACACAGACACGGGATGATCTACACTGCTTCAGAGCACGACATGTACAACATGAAAGTAGCGGCTACGTGAGACTCGGCGTGTATCCTGGGGATACACGGACACGAGTTAGAGTACACAGGTTGATAACCATGTACGGGCACATGGCCAGCATACATGGGGCCAAACCCAGTCACTCAGACACGGCGTGTACATCATACTATACTCCATGTACTTAGTTTTTCTACACGACCAGCCTATGACACGGGCTGTTGTACACGGGTAGTACCCAGGGTCAGACAACACGGCGTTTAACTTTATACACGCTGTGTACTTTTTTTGGAAAACGGCCTGGTCCTCTTGTTTCCCGTATTGTGGACATCTTTAGTTTGGGTTAGTGCCCCTTCTTCTCATTCCCCTGAAGGTCATACATCATTTCCTCACACAGGAGTATGATCTCTTCAGCAGGACTTTCTATGATAGAGTCAGTCATCCATCCGAGAGGCCCGGATCGAGATCCTCTATCCATTCCTGACCCTAGGTAGATTTAGGCATCTATGTGACCAACTCTACCGGGCGTTGATCCTCTACCTAGCTGGTGTATCACCTTACTGGTGAATCTGGATGAGTCACGATATCCTCAATGTCCCTGGTAGTGATCCTCATCTGTGTATCATGATCTTTTCCACTCAAGAGTGTGTCTCCCATTATGAGTGCTTCTATCTATCAGAAATCTTCCAAATCAAAAGTGTGTCTCCTGTAATGAGTGTGACTACCTCTCCTGATGGTTCCCAACGGACAGTACTTCTCAGACGGACATCTTCAGAGCTGTAAGACTCGTGGAGTGTGTTCTCCTAGGACGAGTGCTTCGTGGAATCATCGAACTGAACCCCTAACGAGAGTATGTGGTTGTGTGACTTGTCGCTTGACCACAGGTCTGGGTTTTGAGTATATTTGGTTTGTTCTATATGTTCTGTATACTTATATTGTGCATAGCTAACTGTACCTTTACTTTTTGTACTTCTTTGTGGTTTTCGGGATCCTCTACTGAGTATTGTTATAATCACCCCTGCACGGGCTTTGCCAGCACATCTGGTGTCTTGTGCAAATGAGCAGCCTTTTGTCAGAGTCCAGGGAGGACCAGGACAGGACCGAGCTTTCTGAGATCCTTACAGGCTGAGGCATTCCTACAGCTACAAGCAATAATCCCATAACCTTTTGTGTTTACAAGTTGGACTTTGCAGTTTTAAGACTCTTGTTTACGGTGGGCTTGTATTCTAGCCCAATTTACTTTTTAGTACACTGCCTTTTATCGTACTATATTGGTTGGGTTTAGTTGTATGCATGAATTTTTTTTGTTCCATAGTGGTTTTTACATTTCAACATTGTGGGATTGGAGATGTGTGCATGTGTATAGGTATATAGGAAATTCCCCCCATGTTAGTAATATGATTACTCGGTGCTAGTCACCAGCCCCTGGCCTATTGGAGGCGGGCTTGGGAAGTCATGACGTGGGCCCCACTGGGAAAGGTCATGACAGAGTTGTATCAGAGCTGGTCAGTTCTACCTTAGGACCAAGAGTCTGTGAGTTTGGTTTGGGGAAACAGTGTTGAGTGTTTCAGGTTCGACTTTGAGGCCAGAGACTCCAGTGTTGGTGCGGCGGCCGGCGTATCCATACCCTAGGACTCTGATAACCTACTTTTCGACTCGTTACACGAAATCATGTGTTGTGGGGGAATAAAAGGTAAATGCATCATATAATAATGGTTTTTCATTTCCATTTCCTTTGTGTCAACTATCCAGATATACTCTTTGATAATGGTACATCTGGTTTCCTTACAAGATGCCTCCACAATGCATACCCGCTAGGATTCAGCAGCACAATCACGACGATGACCACCTCAGTGACGAGGCTTCGATACAAGGACCAGTTCCCCAAGTGTTTCCACCAGGTGGTGCACCAGTTCTGCCACCACCAGTAGAGCATCCGGTTATACCTGCAGTACCGACCTGCGAGGAGCACAGGCTTAGTGCGCCCCATGAGTTCCAGAGACAGAGACCCCTCAGGTTCTGAGATGAACCTGACCCTCAGGTGGCTAAGGACTTTCTTGAGGTGGTGACTAGAGTTTTCTGTCTAGTGAGGACACCAGCAGACCAGATGGTGATCCTAGGAGCGAGCCTTCTTCAGGTTTCGACGGGACAATGGTGGAGTCTGACCACACAGACTCACAAAAAGGAGACTCTTTCCTGGATGATGTTTGAGCGACTCTTTCATGGATGATGTTTGAGCGACTCTTCAGGGAGGAGTTATCTTTGGTTACGCTGAGAGCTGTACACATCCAATAGCTTCTTCATCTCCAGCAGGACAGTATGACAGTAGCTGACAATTCATCGAGGTTCACCAACCTCACCAGGTACTCGATGGATATTGTCAGGGATCAATACATCAGTGCTCGGACCTTCGAGCGAGGTCTATGATGAGAAATCTGAGCTAGTGAGGTGCCTCAATGCATATCGACTTATGCTGGAGTGCTTTAGTGGGACTTGGTGATCGAGAGCTTCTTGGCATAGCAGAGACAACCCCCGACAGTCACCAGTAGGCAGACAGGTGTAGAGACCCCGGCAGCTGACAGCCGATGTCAGGCACAGAGATCTGAATGTGTGAAATGCCATAGGAGGACCTAGGACAGGGTACCGATAGTCCAAGGCTCTAAGGATATATCCATTCAACCTAGGGAGAAGTGATGCTATGCATGCGACAGTTGGGGACATCTCGCTAGAGATTGCCCGACCCGTCGAGCTGCTGACAGGGAAGCGGTGGACGGATCACCGAGGCAGAGGCAGAGAATGGAACAGGTAGACCCACCAGGTGGAGGATGTGGAAGAGGAGCAGGGAGAGCTACAGGTGGTGGAATACGCTTCAACTTACTTCCACCACCACCCCTAGGTGGTCCGTACTAGGCTCAGGGAGCTGGGGGACAGGGGCAGGGACGGCTGCATGCAGTCGAGTGATATGACCCAGGGACTGCAGGGATGATTTGAGGTATGATCTGTGTCTTATCTACCTTAGCTACTGTGATTATACACATAGGTGCCAGTCATTCCTTCATAGCCACATGTCTTGCACGAAACCTCAAGATTCCAGTATAACCGTTGACTAGATCCTTATGTTTGGAGGCACCTACTAAAGGAGACTCGACGATCACGCACCTTTGCAGACAACGTGATCTTACCCTTGGATGCGAGAGTTTCGGTTGGAACCTCTTGGTGGCAGCGTTGAGGCCTTACGATGTCATTCTCGGTATGGATTGGTTATCTTCGGTCCATGCCAAGATTGACTGTTTTAGGCGAAGAGTGCGGTGTGTCCACCATGATGGGATGAGGTTTTCCTTTGTCGGAGAGAAGGAAACCCAGGCAGCACAGAATGGACTTATGCAGAAGAGGGTGCAGCCATTCTCTCATGAGTTGGCTAGCCTTGCCCTCAGAGTAGTGGATGTTGTGAGCTCCCTATTCCCAGCAGTAGTGGCGGAGTATGAGGACGTATTTACCGTAGATGTTCCTAGTTTACCTCCCCACCGGGAGATCAACTTATGCATCGTATTACACATCAGGATATAACTGATTTCCACATCAACATATCGGATGGCTCCCACAGATGTTCGCGAGATGAGGGTGCAGTTGGAGGATTTGCAAAGTAAGGGTCTCGTGAGACCCAGCGTCTCACCCTTGGCGGCCCAATTATTGTTTAACAAGAAGGAAGACGGAAGTCTGAGGTGGTGCATGGATTACTGTCGCCTGAACTAGGTGACGGTGAGGAACAAGTATCCACTTCTGAGAATCGATGACCTCTTCAGTTAGCTAAGAGGGGCATAGTTGTTCTCTAAGGTTGACCTTCAATTAGGATATCACTGGCTACAAGTGCAAGACGAGGATATACCGAAGACGACTTTCAGATGCCTCTACGGTCACTATGAGTACTTGGTGATACCTTTTGGTGTGATGAACACCCTCACAGTGTTCATGGGACTGATGAACCAGTTCTTCTAGCCATACTTGGACCGATTCATAATGGTCTTCATCGATTACATCCTCTTGTACTCAGTGTCAAAGGAGGAGCACACGAGACACTTACGGATGGTTCTGGACGTACTCCGGGAGCACCAGCTTTATGGGAAGCTCTAGAAGTACCAATTATGGATTCAGGAGGTCGAATTTCCGGGAAAAGTCATCTCAGCAGATAGAGTATCTTTGGACCCAGCCAAGGTGGATGCTGTGTTAGCATGGGAGCCATCTCGGAGCTTGACGGAGGTGCAGAGCTTCCTTGGATTGGCCGGAAATTACCAGAGATTAATACCTGATTTCTCTCAGATATCAGCACCAATGATAGCCTTGACTAGGAGGGGACAACCCTTCATATGGACGGAGAAGTTCCAACAAGATTTTGAGTAGCTGAGATAGAGTTTTACAAGCGCCCTAGTCTTGAGATTGCCGGAGGAGGGTGTCGAGTATGTAGTTTTCTACGACGCATCAGGGACTGGGCTCGGATGTGTCCTGATGAAGTGGCATGCAGTGATTGCTGATGGTTCTCTCCAGATTAGGCCACATGAGTAGAACTATGCGACCCATGATCTCGAGTTGGCAATGGTTGTATTCATGTTGAATATGTGGCGACACTACCTGATGGATGAGCGATTTATCGTCTACTCTGACCACAAGAGCCTCAGGTACATCTTTTCGCGGAAAGATCTGAATTTAGGGTAGAGACGATGTCTAGAGTTCCTCCAGGACTATGATTTCAAGATCATCTATATTCCTGGAAAGGGGAACAAGGTGGCAGATGCTCTTAGGAGAAGGTCAAGCTCATAATTGTTGAATGAGGTGACACAACAGTTAGCCGCATTGCAGTTATCCTTCAAGGATGGAGAGGATACATCTTACCTATAGTCAATGGTTGTCACCCCTCCACTCTTACAATGAGATAGGGAGGCATAGCTTGGGGATGTCGACTGTGTGGCTTTACTTTCTTAGTTATCCACAGGATGTGCTCCAGATGGATATTCACAAGGTGGGGAGCACATACTTCTTTTCAGAGGGTGCACTATTGTACTGGTGGCGTTACTGTAGGAGGTCCTGAGGTATTTTCATGCATCCCCTTTGGCGGTACATCCTGGGGTGGAAAAGATGTACCAGGATCTCCAACGACAGTTCTAGTGGTCAGGCCTGAAGAAAGCAGTAGCAGAGTTCGTTTCTCGATGCCTCACATGCCAACAAGTGGAGGATGAGCACCAGGTTCCAACATGATTAGCTCACCCCTGGAAGTTCCAGAGTGGAAGTGGGATGGAATTTTGATTGAATTTGTGATAGTAATACCACTGATGTCCAAGGGGTATGATTCCATCTGGGTGATCGTTGACCGACTCACCAAGTCAGCCCACTTCCAAGCTATCAGGGAGCAGAGTTCAGTAGAGAGCTTGGGTTGTCTCTACGTGCAGGATATAGTTCAGCTTCATGACGTCCCCTCGACTATAGTCTCAGATCGAGATGCCCGCCTCACATCCTGGTTGTGGAAGGGATTACATGAGGATTTTGGGACTCAACTACGCTTGAGCACAACGTTTCATCCCCAGACCGATGATCAGATGGAGTGGACCATTATGGTTCCGGAGGATATGTTGCGAGCTTGTATCTTGGACTTTTTTCAAAGCTAGGAGGACCACCTACCACTGGTGGAGTTTCCGTACAATAAAAACTACCACTCCAGCATTGGTATGGCACCGTTTGAGGACTCGTACAGGAGACCCTGCCGGTCACCACTTTGCTGGACCGACCCTGGAGAGTCAGCACTCATGGGTCTAGATTTGGTGTGGGATACCATAGAGAAGGTACAGATCATCTGAGAGTGGATGAAGACTTCACAGATCCGGCAGAAGTCCTATGCTAACAGATGACAGAGGCCTTTGGAGTTCGAAGAGGGAGACCACATCTTTCTTCAGGTATCACCTCGACGAGGGTTACAAGGATTTGTCTGAGGCGACAAGCTATCTTCGAGGTTCAACAGACCCTTCCAGATACTGTGCAGAGTTGGAAAGGTCGTGTACCGCCTAGCTATAACACCATTGATTCATTGGGTACATGATGTCTTCCACGTGTCATAGCTGAGGAGGTATGTGCACAACCCGACGAACGTCATCGACTGGGCGAGATGGACATCGAGGATGAAGTGACCTTTGTTGAGTACCCGGTGGATAACGAGGATCGGCATGAGAGGATCCTTATTGGGTGATCGATTCCCTTGGTGCGCATCCGGTGGCAGCACGAGAATCTTCAGGAGAGTACGTGGGAGTGGGAGGCCCTGATCCTTGCCCAGTACCCACATCTTTTTGAGTAGCTGTTTTTTTTTTGGATTTTTGGGGACGTAAAGCCCAAAGGTTGGGAGAATGTAATGTCTCGTATTTTCTGTGTATTATTTTTAAATATTATATGGAATTATTTAAAGACCGGGAGCAAAGAAGACACATCATTCCAAGGTCTAGTGAGTGCTGAATGTTTGTTTGAACTTTTTTTATTATGTGAGTTGGCACTTGTGCGTGGTTGTGGTAGTTTCCAAACAGATGCCCAGAATAAAAGTCTGACGGCCCCATGGCATCCGAGATGATGACTTTACTTAAGAATGAGAATAACCTCGATCGGCGCGGTTTGAGGGAAAATGTAAATCTTCGGACGTTTTTAGTAAAATGAAAATAAAATAAATTGTTAAATGTTTATTTTATTTTTTTGAAAACATCCGTTGTACTGCAGCGACAGGACATCTATTTCCTTTTTAATGACACATCATAATGACTCGATAATGGAAATATGGAGTCATTAATACCATATTTTATCTTAAATGCCAATCATGTTTCCCTTTTTAATGGGTTAAGCGATTGGTGATCCTTGACAAACTTTTGGAGAAATCGCTGGAGGATCCGCAGAGCACTGGAGAAAACCCTCAACAGTGAATGACGACGGATCGAAGTAGAGAATCGTTGCACAAATGACATTAAAGGATCTCAACGATGAAAGAAGCATGAAACCTTTGTCAGTGATTGATCCCATCTGAGGTAGGGGTTTGTTATTTGAAATATTTTCCCCATTTTTGATTTTAAATGACGAACGTGGATCAACCACGATCAAGATGATCCATGGATTCATCTGTTCTTACGAGAGGGTTTTATCAGGATGATTCAAGGAATTGATCCATGATTGTTTTGTTATTGTTGATTCATGCTCTATTTAATCCTGCTAACGAGAGTGGATCGATTCCGTGATGAACGAAGGCGGGGGTTTGTTCCTCACTTTGTTTATTGGATTTCTCCCCATTTCTTCTCTCGCGTGTTCTTCATGTTCTTCACGGGGTGATGAACAACGGATCATTGCAAATCCGTTTAATGACTTAAATATCCCAAATCAAATATTCAAAACCACAATGACCTTGCAGTGTTGTGGCGAAGATGGCGGATGACAAATCAGACTGGATCGGAAAAGGGTGTTCTTTGAGCGTTCTTCATTCGGGAAGAACAAATCATGTTTTTAGAGACTATCCGAGGTCTGAAAACATCGGGATCCGATTGGTGGTGTCGGGGCGACCAAAACGTGGAAGTTTTGTGGCAATCGGACGACCGAATCGATGAACAGATCGTCACTGGAAGCAGGATAGAGGAAGTCCGTGTTACTGGAAATTTTCAGAATACACGACGTGTACTTCCGAAGAACACACCATGTAGTACTGGCAGCAGCTAGGGTTTTAGGGGTTAGGGAGGAATCACACTGCGTGTGACCATGGTCACACGGCGTGTTGGACTTTCCCCAAAGCTTTCCATGTATCTTGGGAAGTACACAGACACGGGATGATCTACATGGCTTTAGAGCATGGCGTTTACAGCATGACAGGAGCGGCTACACGGGACTCGGCATGTATCCCAGGGATACACATACATAGGTTAGAGTACACAGATTGATAACCGTGTACGAGCACATGGCCAGTGTACATAGGGCCAACCCCAATCACTCGTACATGGCGTGTACATCATACTACACGTCGTGTACTCAGTTTTTCTACATGACCAGCCTACGACATGGGCCGTTCTACACAGGTAGTACCCGGGGTCAGACAACACAGTGTTTAACTTTATACACACAGTGTACATTTTGTAAAAAAACATGGTACTCTTGTTCACCATATTGTGGACATATTTTGTTTGGGTTTTTGCGCGTTCTTCTCATTCCCCTGAAGGTTATGCATCATTTCCTCACACAGGAGTATGATCCCTTCTGTAGGACTTTCTGTGATAGAGTCAGACATCCATCTGAGAGGCCCGGATCGAGATCCTCTATCCATTCCTGAACCTAGGTAGAGTCATGCATCGATGTGACCAATTATACCAGGCATTGATCCTCTACCTAGAGGATGTATCACCTAACCGGTGAATCCAGATGAGTCACGGTATCCACTATGGACCTGGCAGTGATCCTCATCTATGTATCATGATCTTTCCCACTCAGGAGTGTGTCTCCCGTAATGAGTGCTTCTATCTATCGGAAATCCTCCCACTCAAGAGTGTTTTCCTCGTAATGAGTGTGACTACATCTCGTGATGGTTCTCGACTGACGGTACATCTCGGATGGACGTCATCAGAGCTATATGACTCGTGGAGTGTCTTCTCCCGAGACGAGTGTTTCGTGGAATCTTCGAACTGAACCCCTAATGGGGGTATGGGGTTGGGTGACTTGTCTTTAGACCACATGTCTGGTTTTGGAGTATATCTCGTTTGTTCTATATGTTCTATAGACAAATACTGTCCATAGATGACTGCACCATTACTTTTTGTACTACTTTGTGGTTTTCAGGTTCCTCTACGGAGTATTGTTATACTCACCCCCGCATGGTCTTTTCCCACACATCTGGTGTCTTGTGTAGACGATCATCCTTTTGACAGAGTCCCAGGTGGATGTAACAGCCCGAGATTTTATGAAAAATATTCTTTTTATTTCACTAATGTCTTATGTTGTACGCTACACCAAAAAAAGCTTCCACAACACGCATCCTTGACTTGCCTTGCATTACACGCAATCGCGACCTTCCTCGATAGCGTGTGTAGTATGCAATAACGAGTTTCACTAAACAGCGATATGCTATTAAAATGTTATTAAAACTAGCCGTTATGAATAGTAATAACCACTTTTTTGAAATTTTGTAAATTTTATTTTTCAAAATGGATTTCATTTTTGGATTCGGAGTATCGAATTTAGCCTAAGGTGAAATTTTGGTACATTTCGGATAACTTTCATATTCTGATGAATAGTGAAAATTACTAGATTTCAATTAAAAACAACTTTTTTAATCGAAATAATTACTAGTGATAAATTATTAATTAGAGTGGTTTTAAAGTATATTTAGAATATATTTTTACAATTTAATACAATGTTGGTCATTGGTTGTAATTTCACATTTAAACCAGACATAATCAAGTGTCAATCTTTTGATAGATATGGTTTCTTAAAAACCCGCTATTTGTTTTAACAGCGGGATTTAATTATAAAAATAATTAATGAAACTTCTATGTTATGAATTTTGTAAAATAGACTTTATTTTTGAATTCGGAATATAAAATATAGCTTAGGATGAAATTTTGGCATTGTTCTGAAAAACATCAATATTTGAGGAATAGTGAAACTACTAAGTGGTAGTTAAAAAACTGAATTTTTCATAAAACTTAATTTTACCGCTTCTGTGAATGGAATTTAAAAAATTCGAGAGACACAGTTGATGTCAGTAAGTAAAATGTGGTTCAATGAGATGAAAATAATTTTTTTGGTGAATAGTAACTTTTTACTTTTTTTACCTCGGTTAACAGAAAATAGGATAACTAAGGGTAAATATGATATTACTATTACCCTAACACATGTCCTAATTCTATTGGATAAGTGTAATTCGACCAAAAACAACCTTATGAATAATATATGACCATTTAGGCCCACTTGGATTAGATTAGAACATTTATTATTAATTTATTTAAAGAAGGGTTAAAATAGTTAAAATCAAAGTTTAATAAGTAAATCATTTTAAATATGGGGTTATACATAAGATATATTCGACTATAAATATTAATTAGAAAGCTAAAAAGATTTCCTACATAATGGTATTTTATTTTTAATTTTTAGACATTAAATAATTTAATTTATTTATGACACAATGATGATGCATTAATTATCTTATTTATGAAATATTGACATAATTGATGCTATAAACACCAAAATAAATGTAATTTGAGACTTTTTATGAATTACACTAATTTTCTAGGTTACTATGATATATTAGTGTTGCTTTAGTAAACTTGGTTCGAACATATAATTCTGTTATGACTTTCACAAAAATCATATATCAAATAGTGTCAAAATTGACAGAAAATAGTTTTTAAATTAAATATTATATTATTAATTGTTATTTAATTCCAAAAAATCTAAGGTTCGGCCAAATGACTTAGATAAGGATATATGTATTAGTAATAAACAATTTGGTGTTCGTTTGGCATGTTATTGTAAGTGTATTAACCATATAGTGAAAGAAAACAGAAAGACACGGTAAAAGTTAAATTATTTAACTTAGAGTTAAATCTAATTGATAAGGTTAAAATAATATCATAAACTTGTATAAATCCTATTGGTTGATAGGATTTATACCCATCCCCACTTTAGCTTCGAAATAAGACCCTTTGGAACCATTATAAACCGATTTTGACTTTAATATTAAATAATATTTTGAGATATTCCTAAGGTGCCCCTCTCCTCCCTTATAAAAGGGCACCTCCTCCCCCTTCTTCCTCACACCAATTTGAACACTAAATCTCGGCCAACCTCTGCCAAAATCCATTCTCCACTTCCCTAGAGTAATCCTAGAGGTCCTGGACTTCTTCAAAGACCAATCTTAGTTCCCTAAGTGGAGGATTCAAAGAGGCGTTTCAAAGAAGAGGTAATAACCATTACCGATCTTTTCAATTTCTTTCTTCTTCAACTTCTTCTTATTTAGTTGTTTCATAACAAAGTAATAACATCAGTATTACTTACATACTGATATGTTATTATAAATATGAAACAACCCTAATTCACCTTCTATCCATCCTACGGAAAAAATGAAATCACCGCGCGTGCGTACGTACGGAATACCGTCTCCACGCCGTGGTGTAATCTATTTTCCACCACCACCTTACAAGGATGGGTATAATGGTTTGATGAGTAACTATATATGATTATTATAAAGTTATATTTATACTGAAATAGTATAAATACACTTCAACACAATTCCATGACCTTGGGAACGATATCATCGCTCGTGCGTACGTACGGACTACCGTCTCCACGACGCGATGAGATTCATTCTCAATGATTAACCATTAATGAATGATTATAAAGTATATATAATAATTACTAATGAAATATGTTACCTAATAATGATACTGTAATTATTTATATTTATATGTATGTCATCTACTTAATTCCATTCAATTCAATAAAGAAACGAAAACAGTGTTCATGCGTACGTACGGACTACCGTCTCCATGAACGGTGTATTTCATTCCATTTACTGATTTATTATATATGTATATTCTGAATATATATATATAAATCATGTTTTATATTCTGGAATTAAGTAATCATGATCTAAGTAATCATATGAATAATTACAAGTTAAAAACACAAACGACAAATGAGATGATTTTACCCAAAACGCTACTTTAACATGAATTTACAAAAGAACGGGTAATATAAAGTAATAAGTGGACCATATATGATATAATAACAATGAATATGATTCTGGAATAATTCAATAACATGATTTAAATCATTATACAGGAGGTTCGGACACTTACGAAGCAAATCGGACCTAAGGTAAGGGAAATGTCACAATCTCATTTTTATCCGAGATTTTTTATTCGTAAGTATTTACTGGGGTGTATTTTATCATCCACATCCATGTTTCATCAATATGTAATATTATTTCCATCCACCTACAATTTTTTAAATCCATTTTTACCCTTCAGTGAGTTTTTAGTAATATCTATGAAAAGAATCTTTTGTCGTACGAGGTACTTTTTTACTTTTCCGACAAAAGTACGAAGAATGTTTTTTTAACTTATACGGCTTGAATAGATTTTTAAAACATTATTTCCAAGAATCTTCCTTTACAAGTTTTCAAGTTTATTTTTAATCAACTTCTTTTATTTTAAAGTCGTATGACATGTTATGAAAGGAAAAATGTTTTTGAAGTAGAAAGGATATTTTCCTCAAGAATGGAGTTCAAGTATTTTATCAAAATTATTTTCCATCTAAGATAATAAAAGGGTTCTATTTTTATCCCTATTATTACATGGATTTGATTATGTTGTGATGGAAATATTTTTATGAATTCCTTTATCTTATATGAATTGATTTATGTTGTCATGATCCCATTTTTGTTACATGTGTTATGCGATGATGTATGATTTATGATTATGTGGAACACATAAGAAAGGATTCATTATAAGATGGGTGGGACCTATATCTCCCTCCAATGCATTGGGTAAAGATTTTATATCTCATGAGATAGACAGGGCTGGAACGGTAGGTTATACCGGTTCAGTGAAACAGGACTGAAACGAGGGTTACTCGATTCAGAAAGGGACTTGGTCCACTAAGATAGTCTTGGAAATGAGTCTTGACTAACAAGAAATGATTCTCTATGATTATGTGTGAATGCCACAAAGTTTCATGTTTTAGGTTATGATTATTGTGATTACATTTCACTGCCATGATTTACCCCATGTTATGAAATTATGATCTCTTTTGCAGGTTAAGATTCCCAAAAGTTATGTGCTTATGATGTGATTGATATTTCTTTTGTTTACCCTTACTGAGCATTTGAGCTCACCCTTTTATGTTTTCTTTTCCCCAGGATATAAAGAAAGGTTTTAGGTAAAAAAAAGGGAAGATCTTTATGGGAGATTTTGAAGATCTTTCACCACGATTAGAAGATTATATTCCGAGTTTCCAAAGACACTAAACTATTACGATCCTTGTGTGTGTGTTTTTGTTATGTACTAAGTATTCCGCAAAAGTAATGTAATTTCCATGTACGATAAGCTTCGGGTCTCTACAGTTGGTATCAGAGGAAAGGTTTAGTCAACCTTTGGAAACTAGGATGCGAAAACGTTAGTGAGATCCCTAGATATATTTCTACGGTATGTCTAGGGATGTCCCTAAGGTTAAGTATACGTATAAGTTATAGTACTAGAACTACGCTAACGATCATAGAATTAAACCTAAGATGTTAGATATTGAAGGTAATCCCCCTTTATTATGTTGTTTTCCCTAGCATGATTTTTGCCTCTCACACTATTCTTTTTGGGTTTTAGACGATGGCTGGAACCCGAAGGAACCGTGTTGATCAATTAAATGGACAATGCAATGATTGTCCTCCTGAACAAACAAATGTCATGGGAGATGGAGTGCAAAATCTTATTGCTATACTTACACAAGCTATGAATCATTCTGGACTTCCAAATGAGCAGAGAAGGGAACAATATTCTATTGAGTCCTTCATGAGGCAACGTCCACCTTCTTTCAGTGGGTCTTCTGATCCACTTGTTGCTGAACAATGGATCAGTACCAATGAAAAGATATTTTCAGTTCTTCAATGTTATGAACATGATAAAGTCATCTTAGCAGTATATCGTTTGGAAGGTGAAGCTGATCAATGGTGGAATCCTATCAAGAATACAAGGCAAAGAGATTAAATTGAGTCAATGGAATGGGACGAGCTCAAGAACTTATTTTTCAATAAGTACTTCCCTCGTATTCTTCGAACAAAGATGGAGAAGGAGTTTCTTGAACTAAAGCAAAAGGATGATGAATCTGTTGGTATATACGAAGCGAATTTTACAAGACTTGCAAGGTATGCATCTGGCATTATCATCCAACCTGAAAGTAAAGTTGATCGATTTTTCAGTGGCTTAAAACCAAATCTTCGAAGGGCATTAGCTATAAGAGACTTCAGTAGCTATGAAGAAATTGTGCGTTGTGCTATCAAGGTAGAAATGGAAGTTGGTGTTACATATCCATCTCATGGTTTTGACAAAAAACGAAAGATGGAGTTCAAAGAGAAATCTCATAATAATGGTGAAAAGAAGATGAATGTTTCCTTATGCACAAAGTGTGGAAAGAAGCATGGTGAAGATTGTCTTAAAGGGACTAGAAAATGTTTTAAGTGTGGAAAAGAAGGTCATCGAGCAGCTGAGTGTCGAAGTAATGGAAAAAGGGTTTCTAATGATGTGAATAAATCAAACACTGTAGAGAACGCACCACCAACACTTCAATGCTTCAAGTGCAAGGAAATGGGGAATTATGCTAATAAATGCCCTAATCCAAGGGTTAGTGATGATCAACATGAGAAACCACTGAAGGCAAAGGACAAAGGGAAGTCACATGCGATCACTATTGGCAATGTTGAATATGACAACAATGTGGTGGAATGATTAAGTGTTTATGTAATGGGATTTCGAAATAATGTTGTATCATTGAGTATTGCAATATTTATTGATGTGGTATTCAAAGTGATTGATATATTTTGGAAATAAGATGATATGTGCATAATGAAGGGAAAACGAGAAAATGAAATGTTTAATAGTATTCATGAGCTCATGATTAATATAAGGACTAAGTGATATCATGGTTTGAGTATATACAATTTTGAGGATTTTGGTATGTGGAAGGAGTTAAATTTTAACTACATTCAAGTTTTCACTATGGTTCAATGGGTATTCAAGAGAATACATGATTAAGTCCTTTGAATGTTTGGAATGTGACCAACAAGACATATATATGGGGATTAACGATAGTATTAAATCTCTGGTAATCGTTTTCACTATATTATGAGAGTGGACTGCAGTATTATGGATAAGCCTAAAGATTAGAATGGATTATGTTGGACATCAGTTAGTATTTTTTAAGGATAGAAGTTTTTTCGATATTATTGATGGGATGTTATAGTAATATAGTTTTAGAAAAAGGACAACCTGCAGGACGGGCGACAGCCCATCGCGTCGGACAAGGCTGTGGGAATCGAACCCACAACCGAAGTGCGACTGGCCTTTATCGCCTACCACTGGCCTACAGGAAGTCCCTGTTTAGTAGAAACTAGTTTAATTATATTAAGCAGTATGATATATGAAGTATAAGTGCATTTTAGGAACCATATATGATTAATCTCACTATAGACCGACTTATGTATATAATTTTTGCTAACCTTTTGTTTGAGACAAATGGAATGACCCGTCATTCTATCACATAATCTGCTAACACTTCACGAATAACAAATTCAACTTCATTTATTTAAGAGATGAAGTGGAAATTGTTCAAGGCACGAACAACAGTGAGATTGTACCAAAATAAAGTAAGTATTTATTCTAATTCAAATTTTCAACTTTAGGGAAATGATCTTGAAAACCAAAAATGTTGTCCTAGTGATCTTATACCTGATGAATCAGATGGTACCTTATATCATCACAAATCTATGGATTTGTGATTACTGGATTTTCCATAGCCATGTTCTCTACCACTCTCCATCAGAACATGATGGTTAGATTTCTCTTTCATATCCATATTTTTACCTATGTGGAAACCCATCGATTAGTTTATTTGGGTAATCGTTACATTTCATACTTTAGTTTTTAAAGCCAAGTTTTGGTATTCCTTTTTACGATGTGGGATTCTATTAAAGAAACTTTCGAATAGTAAACCATTTATAACCCCGACGAATTTCGAGGGCGAAATTCATTTTAAGGGGGGTAGAATGTAACAGCCCGAGATTTTATGAAAAATATTCTTTTTATTTCACTAATGTCTTGTGTTGTACGCTACACCAAAAGGAGCTTTCACAACACGCATCCTTGACTTGCCTTGCATTACACGCAATCGCTTCCTTCCTCGATAGCGTGTGTAGTACGCAATAACGAGTTTCACTAAACAGCGATATGCTATTAAAATGTTATTAAAACTAGCCGTTATGAATAGTAATAACCACTTTTTGAAATTTTGTAAATTTTATTTTTCAAAATGGATTTCATTTTTGGATTCAGAGTATCGAATTTAGCCTAAGGTGAAATTTTGGTACATTTCGGATAACTTTCATATTCTGATGAATAGTGAAAATTACTAAATTTTAATTAAAAAAAACTTTTTTAATCGAAATAATTAATAGTGATAAATTATTAATTTGAGTGGTTTTAAAGTATATTAAGAATATATTTTTACAATTTAATACAATGTTGGTCATTGGTTGTAATTTCACATTTAAACCAGACATAATCATGTGTCAATCTTTTGATATATATTGTTTCTTAAAAACACGCAATTTGTTTTAACAGCGGGATTTAATTATAAAAATAATTAATGAAACTTCTATTTTATGAATTTGGTAAAATAGACTTTATTTTTGAATTCGGAATATAAAATATAGCTTAGGATGAAATTTTGGCATTGTTATGAAAAACATCAATTTTTGATGAATAGTGAAACTACTCAGTGGTAGTTAAAAAACTGAATTTTTCATAAAACTTAATTTTACCGCTTCTGTGAATGGAATTTCAAAAATCCGAGAGACACGGTTGATGTCAGTAAGTAAAATGTGGTTCAATGAGATGAAAATAATTTTTTGGTGAATAGTAACTTTTTACTTTTTTTACCGCGGTTAATAGTAAATAGGGTAACTAAGGGTAATATGATATTAATATTACCCTAACACATGTCCTAATTCTATTGGATAAGTGTAATTCGACCAAAAACAACCTTATTAATAAAATATGACCGTTTAGGCCCACTTGGATTAGATTAGGACATTTATTATTAATTTATTTAAAGAAGGGTTAAAATAGTTAAAATCGAAGTTTAATAAGTAAATCATTTTAAATATGGGGTTATACATAAGATATATTCGACTATAAATATTCATTAGAAAGATAAAAATATTTACTACATAATGGTATTTTATTTGTAATATTTAAACATTAAATATATTAATTTATTTATGACACAATGATGATGCAGTAATTATCTTATTTATGAAATATTGACATAATTGATGCTATAAACACCAAAATAAATGTAATTTGAGACTTTTTATGATTTCCACTAACTTTATAGGTTACTATGATATATTAGTGTTAATTTAATCAACATGGTTCGAACATATAATTCTGTTATGACTTTCACAAAAATCATATATCAAATAGTGTCAAAATTGACACAAAATAGTTTTTAAATAAAATAAAATATTATTAATTGTTATTTTATTCCTAAAAATATAAGGTTCGGCCAAATGACTTATATAAGGATATATGTATTAGTAATAAACAATTTGGGGTTCGTTTGGCATGTTATAGTAAGTGTATTAACCATATAGTGAAAGAAAACCAAAAGACACGGTAAAAGTTAAATTATTTAACTTAGAGTTAAATCTAATTGATAAGGTTAAAATAATATCATAAACTTGTCTAAATCCTATTGGTTGATAGGATTTAGACCCATCCCCACTTTAGCTTCGAAATAAGACCCTTTGGAACCATTATAAACCGATTTTGACTTTAATATTAAATAATATTTTGAGATATTGCTAAGGTGCCCCTCTCCTCCATTATAAAAGGGCACCTCCTCCCCCTTCCTCCTCACACCAATTTGAGCACTAAATCTCGGCCAACCTCTGCCAAAATCCCTTCTCCACTTCCCTAGAATAATCCTAGAGGTCCTGGTATTCTTCAAAGACCAATCTTAGTTACCTAAGTGGAGGATTCAAAGAGGCGTTTCAAAGAAGAGGTAATAACCATTACCGATCTTTTCAATTTCTTTCTTCTTCAACTTTTTCTTCTTTAGTTGTTTCATAAAAAAGTAATAAAATCAGTATTACTTACATACTGATATGTTATTATAAATATGAAACAACCCTAATTCACCTTCTATCCATCCTACGGAAAAAATGAAATCACTGCGCGTGCGTACGTACGGAATACCGTCTCCACGCCGTGGTGTAATCTATTTTCCACCACCACCTTACAAGGATGGGTATAATGGTTTAATGAGTAACTATATATGATTATTATAAAGTGATATTGATACTGAAATAGTATAAATACACTTCAACTCAATTCCACGACCATGGGAACGATATCATCGCTCGTGCGTACGTACGGACTACCGTCTCCCCGACGCGATGAGATTCATTCTCAATGATTAACCATTAATGAATGATTATAAAGTATATATAATAAGTACTAATGAAATATATTACCTAATAATGATACTTTAATTATTTATATTTATATGTATGTCATCTACTTAATTCCATTCAATTCAATAAGGAAACGAAAACAGCGTTCATGCGTACGTACGGACTACCGTCTCCATGAACGGTGTATTTCTTTCCATTTACTGATTTATTATATATGTATATTCTGAATATATATATATAAATCATGTTTTATATTCTTGAATTAAGTAATCATGATCTAAGTAATCATATGAATAATTACAAGTTAAAAACACAAACGACAAACGAGACGATTTTACCCAAAACGCTACTTTAACATGAATTTACAAAAGAACGGGTAATATAAAGTCATAAGTGGACCACATATGATATAATAACAATGAATATGATTCTAGAATAAGTCAATAACATGATTTAAATCATTATACAGGAGGTTCGGACACTTACGAAGCAAATCGGACCTAAGGTAAGGGAAATGTCACAATCTCATTTTTATCCGAGATTGTTTATTCGTAAGTATTTACTGGGGTGTATTTTATCATCCACATCCATGTTTCATCAATATGTAATATTATTTCCATCCACCTACAATTGTTTAAATCCATTTTTACCCTTCGGTGAGTTTTTAGTAATATCTATGAAAGGAATCTTTTGTCGTACGAGGTACTTTTTGACTTTTCCGACAAAAGTATGAAGAATGTTTTTTTAACTTATACGGCATGAATGGATTTTTAAAACATTATTTCCAAGGAGCTTCCTTTAAAAGTTTTCAAGTTTATTTTTAATCAACTTCTTTTATTTTAAAGTTGTATGACATGTTATGAAAGGAAAAATGTTTTTGAAGTAGAAAGGATATTTTCCTCAAGAATGGAGTTCAAGTATTTTATCAAAATTATTTTCCATCTAAGATAATAAAAGGATTCTGTTTTTATCCCTATTATTACATGGATTTGATTATGTTGTGATGGAAATATTTTTATGAATTCCTTTATCTTATATGAATTGATTTATGATGTCATGATCCCATTTTTGTTACATGTGTTATGCGATGATGTATGATTTATGATTATGTGGCACACATAAGAAAGGATTCATTATAAGATGGGTGAGACCTATATCTCCCTCCAATGCATTGGGTAAAGATTTTATATCTCATGAGATAGACAGGGCTGGAATGGTAGGTTATACCGGTTCAGTGAAACAGGACTGAAACGAGGGTTACTCGATTCGGAAAGGGACTTTGTCCACTAAGATAGTCTTGGAAATGAGTCTTGACTAACAATAAATGATTCTCTATGATTATGTGTGAATGCCACAAAGTTTCATGTTTTAGGTTATGATTATTGTGATTACATTTCACTGCCATGATTTACCCCATGTTATGAAATTATGATCTCTTTTGCAGGTTAAGATTTCCAAAAGTTATGTGCTTATGATGTGATTGATATTTCTTTTGTTTACCCTTACTGAGCATTTGAGCTCACCCTTTTATGTTTTCTTTTCCCCAGGATATAAAGAAAGGTTTTAGCTAAAAAAAGGGAAGATCTTTATGGGAGATTTTGAAGATCTTTCACCACGATTAGAAGATTATATTCCGAGTTTCCAAAGACACTAAACTATTACGATCCTTGTGTGTGTGTTTTTGTTATGTACTAAGTATTCCGCAAAAGTAATGTAATGTCCATGTACGATAAGCTTTGGGTCTCTACAGCGGACCATGACAGGACAGAGCTTTTTTAGTTCCCTATAGGCTGATGTGATCCTATGGCTACGAGCAGTAGTCCCAGTACCTTTTGTGTTTACAGGTTGGACTTTGCAGTTTTCAGACTCTTGTTTTTGGTGGGCTTGTATTCTGGCCTAGTTTACTTTTTAGTACTCTACCTTTTGTCGTACTCTGTTGGTTGGGTTTAGTTTTATGCATGCATTTTTTTTGTTCTGTAGTGGTTTTTACATTTTAGCATTGTGGGCTTGCAGATGTGTGCATGTGTACAGGTACATAGGCAATGCCTCCCATGTTAGTAATATGCCTACTCGGTGCTAGTCGCCAGCCCCTGGCCTATTGGAGGTGGTCTTGGGGAGTCACGGAGCGGGCCCCACTGGGATGGGTCATGACAATCACTTAATTTTTATTTGAAACTCAACTCATTCTACCTTTTCATATGTATATTCTCTGTAAATCTGAACCGTTATATGTTTCCTCTTATTTGTATCTCAAACAAAAACTAAAATTTCTATAATTGGAAAGTTGATGTGTGATGATGTGGGAAGATATAGTTTATCCATGAAATCCAAAAGTAGCAGTGAAACATGTGAGGTTCTTCCTGGAAATTCCATTGATATTGCATGGTTGTAATCTATAGTGGTTCTACTAAAGAAGGTGATTTAGTTTCACTGTTTGGATTTATCTTTTTGATGAGAAGAAGTCTGGTTTTCTATTTTAAGAAGAGGAGAATGAATTTTTGAGGATCATTGAGTTCTAAATCAACAAATGAAATGATTTTGTCAATTATAATTTCAATTATATGGTGGTTATAGTTTAATCCATTAAGATAGATGATATCATTCATTATCTCCGCGAGGGTGAGTTTAATTTCACTAATATCATTGGTTATTGTGGGTTCTGAAGGAACAACAGAGGTTTTAAAATTCTTATTTGGAATCTATGAGTTGTAAAATATTCTTAAAATGGATTTATGAAATAATTGTAAGGTAATTTTCATGTTTTTTTAATGGGATATCCTAGAGAGTTGGTGACATGGAGAATGTTTTGTTTCAGGACATGTACTTGCTGTAAATTCTGATCATCAATTTGAAGTTCAATATTTCAAGGTACATGATAAAATTTATGCATTAATATTTCAAAGTAATGTGAAAACTTAACTATTATCCTTTTTGTATTCTAATCTCCCTTATTTTAAAGAGAAAATAAGTGTATCTTAATGAGGGTGATATAATGAAACTTTATCAAAAGTTCCAATTTATAAGAAGTTTTTAAATTACCATTAGGTGCATTTTGGATTTTATTTAAAATTATTTGAATCTTATTTGTCTGAAATGTCTGTATTATGGTGATTCATCCTAAACCTCACCACTAAAAGATTCAACACCTAAAAATATGGTGTCTTCTAGGGAGGTGCATGTGATAGTGGATATCAGATCTGAGTCTTTAGTACATGATTTATATTTTATTGTAGTTGATCTGGTTCAATGATATGCAGTATAAGGTTTTCCATTCCAAGCTATTTGTGTTGCTGAATCTACTGATATTGTTCAACCTTTGGAGCTAGTTATTGAGACAACTATTCTAGTTCTAGAAGTGAGTCTACTTGAGACTACACATTTAATTTTTGAGGCTCACAGAAGATATGAGGCCGAGGTAGAATCTCAGAAAGTGGATCCAATCATTGACATATCACCACTTTATGGATACTGTTGAACACTCTCATACACCACCTGCACTATTAACACAACCTTTTATGCATGAGGAATCACCCTTAGTTATTAAGATATCAGAATGTTCTAAAATGAAATCTTTTTGTAATGTTGTAATGGATGAGTTTGATAATATAATGGGAGATTATAATGAGTTTTAATAATAGTTAAAAACATATAGGTATTAGGTCATAGAAATTAGTCAGTCCTCTATTTCAAATTCAATTTTAACAATGTTTCTTTGGTTAATGGCTAATCAAATAGAGATGTTAAGGAAAACACAATAAATTCCTCCTATGTAGAAATATGTTTATATAGTGAGTTATAAGGATATTGAGGAGATAAATTAACATAAAATTGACATGTAATATGTTTTTATTAATAAATAAAAATTAAATGATATTGGAGAAATGGTTTCAAATTAGATAGATATGTTTTAATATATTCCATTGGTGTAATCAGAAATGTCTCAAAATGTCCTTGAAAAGATTAATTCTTTTAGGATAAAACTTAAGGAAACCCATCCAACTTTACAAGGTGTTTTCATATTACAATTTTAATTCATCAAGAAGTTTCATGGCTCTATATCTTCCACCTTAAAACCTTTTGTTATTCTAGGTTTCTAAAGTAGAGTTGATTAGATGCTACCATAATTGAGTTTGGTGTTTTCTCAACTCTAGTGTCCTTAGTGTGATCTGATTACATCATTTTTATGTAATAATTAAAGAAATTTATTTTGGGATAGTTCCATGAAACCATTGAATCTATTAGGAATATTTTTATATGAACTAATAGATCCTTAAATAAAGTGATAGTCTTTTATGGGAAGCTAGAAGAGATTCTGAAAGTTTCAAATGACAGTCATAGAATGGTTTTTATATCTATTATACCAATATATAAAAACTGTCATATATTGTTAAATGTAATTAACATCGTATATGAACAATTTAAATGGATTTATTTATATTAATTCAAGGGCAAATAATGTGAAGAATATATAGAATCTCTAAATGAGCTAGTATTTGTTACAAGAAAGTAATTGATTGAAAATGTGCCTCCCTAATGGAATTAGAGATATAGTTCCACAATATTATATAAATTATAGTATGTAATTAGTTAAAAGTTTGATAGAGAAATTGAAAAGTATTGATATATAGATACAATTAATGAATAGAAGAAAGATTTGTATGAAAATTGGAGTGAACCAGAATCTAAGAATGATTTTTTTGGAAATTCAATTTGGTCTATCTGCTGATGACATTTATCCATTACTCGGTGCTCATATTGTTAGTGATTATCGTCATTAAAAATAAATTCATCTTTATTCTTTTATAGGTTTTCTAAAAAAATTATTAAAAATTCATGAGAAAATGAGTCGAAAATAATCTATGATTATCCTTGAGTTCTATAAGCCTGACACCATCAAAATGATATACATGTGTGAGTATTCCTTATTTAATATATGAGTTATATGAACTATAGGTCCTTATCCAATAAATACATATCAAAGATACCTAAAGAGGATTGGTGTTACTTATAATTTTTTTATAATCAATTATAAATAGAAAGGTAACATGGATACTACTATAGCTACTGGGAACTCTATAGAACCAGCCTTGTAATCTAAAACTATAAAGAAATAAACTTTTAATGATTCTAGAACCAATGATTTTCGTATATATTAAAGGAATATTTATGGGGTTATCAAAACCAATGTTTGAAGGCTTCAAGTCAAATACAACTATTGGTAGTGAAGAAGGAGGTACGATATAAATTGGAATTGATGTAGAACCTTATCTAATAGACCATCCCACAACCTCTAGAACAAAACCTACCTTGAAAAGACATTCACCAAAATAAATTTCTTAGTTCAAACCCATCCATAAGCCTATTTATATTTAAGTATTTTTTTATATTTTTTTAATTTTTTTTGGGTGTTGTCTGGATGTATTTTTATATATAATTAACAATAAATGAAATATATATTTATTCAATTCCAATGTTTCTCTTAGTGATTGTTTTCATTTGATGTTATTATTTTCATATATTTTTTATAGTGAGTAATTTCATTTAATTATTTGGACTCTTTATTTTTTACTGAATCACTTTCTTTCCATAATTTTATAATCAATTTCATCATAATAATCCAACAGTTCATTAAACTATGTGTCACATTAATAGAAATTTTCATATATTAACCCTTGTTTTTAATGACATAAAAAAGGGGAGAAGAAAAAAATATACACCCTAAGGTTAATCAATGGAGGGGAATTCCATAAGTTTAAAAAGGGGAGAATTGTACAACTAAGGGGGAGAATCACTAAATTTTAAAAGAAATATATATTATATAGATTCTTGAAAAATCTTGTTAAACATTTTTTTTCAATTTCATGTTTAACATTTTATGGGGTTTTTTATCACTAAAAGCGGGAGATTTTTGGACTTCTAATGTTTTTTCAAACCTATAAAACATTTTTTATGTTTTAATAATCTTAATTACACTTTTATATATCACTAATGAATCTATTTTTATGTTTTTCCACTTGGTTTTGTCTTGTTTTAATTATTTCATCTATTAAAATCATTGACACTAAAATTCTAGAAATTTTTGTAGATATTTTACTAAGGCTAGAAAAAATAGTTTTATGAGGAATTTGTCTACATAGATAAACAACTACATTGATAATTTGGAGATGTAAATCACCTATGTGAAGGATTAACCTATGTAAACCAACTACGTTATAAAAATTACCACATGGAATTTGCCATCGTAGCCCATTCTTCTATGTGAACAATCTACTACATTGATAAATTTATTTTGTGAATTTGTTATGTGGAGTATTCGTCTATGTAAACTGAATACAAGACGAAATTAGCTATGTGGTTCCAATTAGATGCAATAGTTTTGGCTACGTGAGTAAAAATCCTTTGTGAAAAAAATTCTTTTGTAAGGAAAATTTTATATGTAAAGAATTCCTATATGGACTAGTTCTACTACATGAATTCAAATATATAATTCAGTCACATGGTGATCTAAAATTATCTATATTGATCATAAAATAGGTATTTATTACTATTGAAGAACTTGAATGATATTTTAATTTTTTCATGGAATCATTAAGTGACAGATTACCACTTTGTAGTAAAAATGATTATAATAAGAGACAATTTTTAATAAAGGAAAAAAGTAAAGTGATAATATATTTGTATATACTATTGGTGAGATATTTCTAAGGAATATTAATCGATTTTTTAAATTGAAACATACAGTTTTTGTGGAGGTGTTCTATCCATTTTAATAGAGATGTTTTTTCATGAATTTTAATATAAATGAATTA
This sequence comes from Viscum album, assembly GCA_963277665.1. Lineage (NCBI taxonomy): Eukaryota > Viridiplantae > Streptophyta > Magnoliopsida > Santalales > Viscaceae > Viscum > Viscum album. Next base: position 492,406,095 of record OY728159.1, on the reverse strand, counting down.
ATGTTGATTTTTTGGGAATAACAGAAGTGTTTGAATATTCCTTTAACAGAGATCTATCTATCTCACTCAATGTTCCTTAACATTGCATTTTTTTAATCGAGATAAAGAAGTAGATTTTTTATCCTTAGATTTTTTATCTATTATAAATACATTAATATGTTAATGATCTCCTAAATCTTCTTTATATTACTATATTCTCTATTGGATATTTCTTCATTTATTCGGATTTATTTTACAAATATGAGCCACATTTATAAATACATTGTTTATCATCTCTTTCGTTGTTAAGGTTCCTATTAAAATAACCTTAGTGTCTATTTTTTGTAAAGCCATATCGTAGTCCACTTAAAATATCATGTGTTGTTGTACCAAGTGCTGATATCTTGAACTAATTTGTGAAATCATTTGAAAAAAGACTGAGAGTCCTTGAAAAGGTGATTATTCTAGTGGAAATCAGTAAACTCATAGATAAGAGTGTTGTAGGAGTGGCCTAAGGGAATTATGTTCCACAAACTACTATAAATTTCCATGTATGATATTTCTCTTCTATGATTTATTTCTACTACTTATTTTATTAAATAAAAGGTTAGAAATTAGTGATTTATAAAAGATAGTCACTTTTATAAGTAATTTTTTTCAAGAACTGAATTCACCCCTCTTCAGTCTTTGTACATTCTTTTTTAGGATAATAATATTTTCTCAAGAAAATCAATAAAAATATTTTCTTTGAATAAAACCTATTTCTGAAGAAAAATATAACTTTACAAAAAATTTAGAACTTATTTCCTAATAATTAATCGATGCACTTATATTAAGTTATCCCTTTATATATATTTCATAACTAAGGTAATAATAATCATACCCGCTAATTATGTGTCTTGTTTATAATGGTCATATTTAAATAATAATATTTTTTGGTTCATTTAGGCTCATGGGGTGTATTGTATACACTCTAAAATATAGTGTTCTTTTAAAAACTCATTTTTTACATTCTCTCCCATTAAATAAATATTGTACTTTCAATTTTATCTTATTATAAGTAATCATGTTTTTTATATTTAAAAGTCCACTGTGGAAAACTCTCATTTTGGAATCATTTAATATAACTACCTCTGGAAAAGAGGAAAGGGTAAATACATTGGTCATCTAGAATAACGCATATCATGGGTTACAAATCGGGGAATAATAGTGGGATGTGAAAATACGGACATGAAAGAAAAGTGAAATGTCCAATAATAATTTAGAGTGATAGATATCATTAGTCACAAGAATTACAATGATCATGAGGACGTTAAAACCCACAAAACCATAAACCACATAGGTGTTAAAAATACCATTGATTCTTCTAAAACAAAGTTAATATGATTATTTTTTAATTTTAATATTATTTTCCTAGTGTTGATAAATTTCTTTGTTATATATATTAATAAAAGAAGATATATACTTACTTGGAAATTATAATTTCATCCTCTATTCATTTTCCACCACAAGATAATATTTTTCTCCAAACGATGAGTATTCTAGATGATTTTTTATTCTTTAAGTATTAAAACAAATTTTTAACAGATCACATAAACAAAAAAATGACATCAATCTATTCCAACTATTTTAGACATTAACCAAAACTGAAATGGTTACCATAAATAACGATAAAAAAAGACTCACAATCCTTCATATGAAGATATAATAAATATTACATTATAATTTCCACAACATCATCAAGGGTTAAATTTTAATTACTTCTAAAAAATAACTAGACATTGAAAACAACCACAATAAACTAAATAAAATTAAAATTAATAAAATATTTAACCTCAAAGGTTATCTCATCACTTTCAAATTACACCTAAAAAAATTAATATGATTATTCCTAAACTAAAATTTATGTTAAACCTAAAGGTTATATATACCTTCACCAACAAAAATATGTTAAAATTTGATTAAACACCTAAAAATACCAAAAACCAAAAAATATTTTATTTTATAAAATTGTTCCCAATAGAAACATAATATTTATCCATTAAATAATTTAAAATAATGTCATAATAAATAAGAAATCTTGTAGGCTGGTGGTATTCCCTACACCCTTATCCCCCTTCGGTTATGAGCTCAAGCACCGTGACTTTACTGGTTACTATGGGTTGTCACCCAGCATAGATTTTTTCCTTTTTATAAAATTATATTAATATAATACCTATAAAATTCCCAAAAATAATATTACATCCTAAATATAACATTAGTAATAAAATCTATTTTTAACCACCAATATTTTCTATAAAAACTATTTTCCCATAAAAAAATAAAGTTAATTTACTAATATTACCTTAACACAAATGATAATATTAACCATAATGTTTATAAATAAAATTAAAATAATATCCAAAAATATAAATGAATTATTACTAAAATAAACATCGCACTAAAAAATATACTCAATCAAAGGGTGGTATTCAAATAAATATCTCCAAAAAATTTCTTTAATAATGTTAAAATCCCATCACATAAAATATAATAAGGTATTTCTATTCCTTTCAATAAATGATCAACCATAAACTTATCAACCCACAAAACTTTAGGTTTATCCCATATCACAATGGAATTTTATAGGTTTTAATAGGTTACATTTTTTCCATTCTTCATAATGGTTTATAAGGAAAATGAAAATTACACCATGAATATCCCTCAAAAGTGTTAAAATAGTTGTGTATTAAGGGAAAAATCACCATTAATATGAATATTGGTTGAGATAAAATCGAGTAGCTATTTTCGGGGTTATTAAAATTGGATTCCTCTGTTCGAAAACCATGTCCACTTATAATATCCATATAGGGATTTATTTCTAAGGAAACCACTTAATATTTACCATTATAAATGTTTAGGATGTTATTATATACTTAAAATTATCCTAAAAGTTATTCATAAGGTTATATACCATAATCTCTGTTTTTTAAAACATAGTTTGACAGGTTTCAACTAAATTTCTTGTGATACCAACTATAATGACCATAACCCAAGTACCCCAAATATGGGGTTAAATTTATTTCATTGGTACTAAATAAAATAAAACACATACCAAAGGTCTAAATAGTTTATTAGTCATGGATAACTAGATACCTATTTAAATACAAATTACATTTGAAAACATAAAATACAATATTCTCTTTTACATTTTATCATCTTTATTCCCTATAGTATATCCCTTCATATAAATCATAAATAATTACATAGAATATTGGGGAAAAGAAACATAAGAAAGGGGTGAGATTTTATGTTCAGTAATGGAATTCATATAATAGAATCTAAATAAGTCATTGATAATATAGAACTAATAAACGGTGATCCAATAATTCCATATAAATAATCACATGAGTTTGAAACTTGTTCATGGATATAAAAAATATTTAAATAAACTTTTGGAAACAAATAAAAGTTTTCATAATGATGGAATGAATAATGTTCGACATTTGAAATGTATTGTTAAGGATATGTTTCAAGACATCTAAAAATACCTTCAAAACCTCATTCTAGGAAAACTATATAAATGGGTAAGGTCCCAATAAGATAACCATTCATGTTTGTCTCATTATACCCATCGATCCATCGAGGAGATATAAAATTTCAGGGCCCACCCATCACTTAATAAATTCAATGAATTCGTCAGATGAATAAGTAATACAACTTCAACAACATGCCCTTAAAATCAATAATTGTCTATATGAGAAAAAATGGCATACAAAATATCAATATATTCCCTAGTCAAACTAATCATAAACTATTTAAATAAATATTATCGATGGTATCATAAGAGTATAACCTCAATAAATAATATTATTCAATAAAGGATGGTGACACTGATGAAAATACTTTCAAAATATCACTCTAATATTTCTTGAGGAAAATATTCTTTTTCACTTTGAAAACACTTATTTTAAATCTAAAAATATTCCAAATATCTTGGAATTTTATTAATTTGAAAATAAACATGTAAAATATTTAAATAATGTATAAATCATTGAGTTTTCATGATGGTTGGAAATTCTATTAATGTTGTATAAGTTAAAAAATATTTTCTTCACACTATATAAGAAGTAAAAATTAAATAATTCCACAAATTAAAATAAGATTCCTTTTAATCCATTTTATAAAAAGTAAAACATGGGTAAAAATTACTTTAATAAATCATTGGATAATATAATTTTTTTTACATTTTATGTAAAATATGGACATGGAATAAAAATCTTCCAAATCAAGTAGGAAAAATGTCATTTTTCCTTAAAAAAGTTAGTTTTGAATCTTGAGTCCTTAAAGAGAGGAAAATGAATGGAAAAATTTTAATTACTAGAAATAATGATAGGTGAAAAAAATAGGTTTTTCTATATATAAAAATATCAAATTATTTCCTTAATAAAGACGTAAACATAGGCAATCCCAAATAATGATGATATTGGGAAATAAACCCTTACCTCAGGTCTGACATCCCTTGTATGTGTATGAAATTTTTTATAATATATTTATTTTTATTATAAATATATTCTGAAATCATACTCATATATATAATTCTATATACGATTTACTTATGGCTATTTATCACCCTTTTATTAGTATTTATATTTTAAAATCACAGTTTCAGGTAATAACTATTTATCTCTTAATGTATGTTTTGGTTCAGTAGTTTTTGTCCTTCTACATTTATCATGGTTCCATTATATCTAGAATTTAAAACCCTATATACATATAATTATTCTTTAAATATTTATTTATATTAATACAAAAGATATATAGATAGAAGATTTAATTTCACCATTCTTAGAGATGGTAGGTCGTACATACGTATGATGTTGTTTTCACTTTTTCATGGATGGAATTAAATAAAGTTAAATAATAAATCAGATTTACTGACTCATTTTTATATCATATATATCAAATATATTCATTAAATAAATTATTATTACCATCTATATCACAAATTGAAAAAATAATCATATTTCTTCATGGAGGTGGTAATCCACAGGTATGCAAGAGTGACATTATAATTTTCCAACAGATTAGATGGTAATAAGGATTATATGTTATTATTATTATTAAAAACTAATAATTATTTCAGAAATATCATATATAAAAATTAAAACCATATTAATAGCCACACATAAAATATAGTGAAAATAGAATTTTATCATTTTGTGGTTATGAAAAGTCATACACACACAGAAGCAATACTTTAACTTCCATTTAATGGAAAAAATGGTGGATAATTTTGATTTCACCATTATTATAAAATTTTATTATATTTATGATACATAATTCATTATTTTCTAATAAATACCATTGATTTATAAGTGGTAAAATAAGAAATAAACTAAATAATGTCTGGTAAGACAATTACCTCTTCTTCAGGTGACCTCATTTAGATGATTTTTATAGCTACTAGGATTGGTATTTTGAGGATAAAATCGTCTATATAACGTGGATAAGGATTTTATAAGATAAATGGGTTTTTAATAAATGAAATTTGTTGATAAAAGTTGTGTATGGAAGTGAAATAAGTGGTGTCCTTTTATGAGGGAAAGGACACTCTTGGAATTATAAAAAATATCACAAAAAACAAATTTATTCTGAATAAAAAAGATTCAAAATAGACATAAATTTGATGAAAAATGTAGGATATGGTTTAAATATCATCAAATAATAAAATTTTTATAGGTTTATGTGGTATTTTAAACATTATATTTAGTTTAACCCATTAGCTAACCTCCTTTAACTTTAACTATGGTAATATGGTTTTCACTCTTAAGGGGTTATAATTTTACATATATGGTTAAAATTGGATCATATATGGAAATTTTTTAAATTTTAAACTATATATTATACCACATTATCTTTTTTAAGATATAAATTACTTTAAAATAATTTTAAAAAATTAAATTTTCGTAAAATATCGTTATTGTCATTTTTGACATTATTCATTTAATTTGACTTCAAATTCATCATGATTAAGTTTCAATTAATATATAAAGTGTAAAAATATAAATAATATATTATATATATCTAATTAATTCATTTATCATAATAAATCACCCAATTTTATTAATTTAAATGTTTTTAAAATCATTTATATATTTTTTCAATCAATTGAATAAATATCATGTTGGTGTTTTGTAAGCAATTAAGGTATTTATTTTATCCCAAAAAATAATAAATAAATTACAATGAAAAAAAATTACATTTAAAATAAATATTTATAATAGAACATATCCAATTTTTATATATATTTCATAAATATAATGATAATTAAACAACGAAAATGATTTTTTTGACTTTTCAATGATGAGAAAAATATCATGGTCAAAATCAAATACAAAGGGAAAAAAGATCATATATTATCTTATTTTATGAAAATGGAAATATTAAATTCATATAATGAAATTGATTCATTTTTAGGGCCAATTTCAAGTCTTTATAATATTAATTTTATCCTTAATTAGTCGATTTACACAGACGGTGGTAAAAATTACTTACTCTGGTTACAATTCATAGTGAAAAAATTAAAGAGATATTCTTACCAAATTTGGACCATGTGATTAAAAATATGGAATCTATTTTTTGATTTTAATTTTTATAAGGTATAATAATTAATTGAAAATCAAAACATAAAATACAATGAAATATGGTTTTTCTGAAAATGGTTTTTTTTTCAAAAAAATGTTTTTATCCAAATTAAATTATAAAATTGATTCCTATAAAACTAATTATATTATTAATTATATAATTTATGTAATTTTACTATGAAATATTTTTGAATCAAAATAAAAATTTGTAAATTCTTGAACCAAAAATACAGTTTTCAATAAAAATCAGTATTTTTCACTATTCAATGGAAATTCAATCTTTTCAGAGAAATATAAAAAATTAATCCTAATATAATTTAGATATTATTATTGAATAATTGATTCTATTTTTAAAAAACTAAACTTTTAATAATTTTCATAAATTAATTATAATATTTTCTCACAAAAAATCAAGAAAAATATTATTTTTTGAAGAAAACCTATTTCTGGGACATAAAATAACATTAATAAAAATTGGGAACTTATTTACTAATAATTAGTCAATGGATTTATATTGTGTTGGTATTTTATATATATTTCATAATTATGTTTATACTATTCATACCTTCTAATTCAATGGCTAGGTTATAGTAGTCATATTTAATAATAATATTATGGTCCATTTAGGCTGGATGTTTCCTGTCGTATACATTATCAAACATAGTCGTATTTTAAAATAATAGTGTATAACACAAGTCCCACTATAGGGTACTCATTATGTTACCTTGATAATTTACAAGCGACTTCTTAGTCTAGTTCCAGAATAAGATGTTTCTCCCATGATTTGAAAACAATATAAGTTTGAATGATCTATCATCACACACTCCAATAGTCAATGTGAATGAGCCATCACCATTATCATGAACAAAGGGGAAAAAGGAACCACCAAGCCTATAAAGAGAATAATGTGTCACTTGGTGAACGATGTATTCTCATAAGTAAACTACATGTGAAATTGATATATCTCATGGCGAATGAGGTATCACTAAAACATATCCCTAAGGTGAATGTTATATCATCGATATATATCCCCCATAAGATTGATATATTATTGAAAATTTACCCCAGGTGTATGATATATCACAGAAATATATTACATAGGTGAATAATATATCAAAAAACATATTCCTTAATTATGAAATGTTTCACAAAAACATAATCCCAAGGTGAATGATATATCACCTAAAAATTAAACCATATTGAATGATCCATTAAAAAAACAATGTCCCATGGTGAACAACATGTCACATAAAAATAACCCCAAGGTGCATGATCTATCATTGAAATATAATCCCAAGGAAAATGAGATATTACTAAAACATAACCCCAAGGTGAACCATTTCTACTAAAACATAATAACAAGGTGAATAATATACCATTTAAACAATTCCCTAATGTGAATGATCTATCACAAAAATATAATTCCATGGTGAATGATATATTCAAGAAAAATAACCCAAGGTAAATGATAAATCACTAAACACAATCCCAAGGTGAATGATATTTCACATAATTAATAACTAAAGTCATATATTTATCACTAACTCAATATAATTGGTGAATAATTCCCCATTATAAGTAAAACAATATTTAAAAAATAATATTCACCATAACCATAATTTATTTAGGGGTGAATGTTTAATAACCATATTCATAATCAAATTATTCATAAATGTACCTTCAAGGTGATTGATTTATTACCCATGGAATTGGTTTAACCACATTCTAAAGTACTCACTTAGATAACCATGCTAATTATGTTGTATACGTAGAATAATGCATCAAATATATCTCTTGTCAACATATCTTAATATCCTATAACAGTTTATCCAAATAAAAAAATTATGATATTGTGGGAACTCACCAAACTAAGGTTCCATACCCATGGATATATCACTAATTATCCTAAAAATAGTATAATCTCAATCATCAAAGAAAACTAATGTATGTTTTACATGATTCAAAAATCATGTTAGGTTAAAATATACCCCTCCTGATTCCATTCCCCATGTATCTCTCCACGTCCCAAGGTGATTTAACAATTGACAACAATGTGTTGAACACACAGTTTATGAGGACCTATCACTATTACTATATTCTATAAACAACACTCATAATTCATGAAAACCTTATTTTGTTCTATCATAAGTCACCATGTTATTCCCTTCTATACTCATATACCATGTATTCAATCTAAAACAATCCATAGGCTCACCTAAGATATCACTCTTAGAGAGAATCACATATCAAATAGGACATATATAGGTATTTGAATCCTTTTCTCAATGATCAAAACCTTCCTTGGGTTCTGACCATACTATAATTAATCCTTACACATAGAAAAAAACCAACATTGACTATAAAATAATCACATAACATATGATGGATTTCTATGAATCAAACCAACTCTCTAACCTTTCCTTACATAAACGAACTAACCCATGGTTCTATATTTGGTATGTTTCAATCTCTAACCAAAACATACAATATATAAAATATTTTCATAACTATATAAAAAGTTAATATTTGTGACCACCTACCTAAACAATTGAGTTTTCCCTTTAAGAAATCTTTTTTTATCTTTGACCATGAAACTGCTAAATACAATAATCAACCATTATTCAAAAACTAATCGACATGGTAAAAAATTAATTAAAAATAACTTATAAATAATTTACATAATTAATTCATCAATTTATATTTATGAATAATTTAGGAAAATATTTTTTGGTGGACCAATGTGGCCAAAACCTCAAAAAATAGGTAATGGAAAACTACTTCTATACCTATGATCTTATTACCAATAAAATCTTCATCAATCAAAATAGACTAGTTAACAAATTTCATCTCAGATTGACTGAAAACCAAAATATATCAAGTCAATAACTCAATAATAACAAAAATAAATAAATAATCAAATATTATCACCCCTCTAAAGACTCCTATATAAATGGTAATAAAAATTCACATCTCATCGACTAAAATCCTCTATTATGATGTGAAATAAATTCCAAAATGTCAATTCCATTCCACCATAAAGAAAGTAAAATTGAGAAGGAAAGGATGAGGTAGAAGGGGAGATAACTAAAATAAACTATTAAATCATTGAACCCAAAGCTCTATAGAATAAATGAAGAAATGTGGTGAGTGTGGAGAATAAGAGGGATGTACACCTCGCTCCAAATGGTCAATTAAACCCTAAAATATCAATGGGAGTTACAAATAAAAGTGGATATATTAACAAATTTTCACTTAATTTAAAATAAATATGGGAAACATTGGGTACCAAGTCCACTAGAACTGGCCACACGATGGCCCAATCTAGGGGGTTAGCACCACTAAAACCTCTATTGGGTACCATGTATACCCTAACTGGGTACCCAATATACTATTTTAGACACTATCCTCCATTTTTCAACTTATTGAACACCTCCAATATCATCCTGTACCTATTACACCAGATATTCCATGTCAAAATATCCTCATAAACATTTAGAATGAGTATAAAAATTCAAATTCCAGAACATTAATGAAAAAAACTTAATGGTCCACGGTTTAGTCTCATAATAATCCAAATTTTCTATGAATCCATATACAAACTCAAAATCTGGTCATTAAATTTTCAATATGTTTATACTAGTCTAATTAGTGAAATATTATAATATATAAACTGTCAATGTTTTTATGTTATTTTCTTATAGTCTTTATTCAATGTATTTGGTTTTTAAATGTAAATTAATGATATAAATTTCATATTTTTATTATTATATTACATGAATTTATTTGATGATCCCTATAATACCTTGAATTTTTATGAAATATATATTTTTCTAATAAATACAATATTTTTTATATTATTTGTTAAATGAAACACCAAGTTTATCTTGTATTACATGAAACACCTAGTTTATCTTGTATTATATGAAACATTCTGTTTAGCTTTTATTACATGAAACACCATGTTTAGACTTCACTATATAAAAAATATGTTTAGCTTGTGCTAAATGCAACACTGAGTTTATCATGAAATTCACAGAACAACGAGTTTAAAAAAATGTGACATACTACTAAAATATAATTGTTTAATATAAATATTATCAGCTAGCCATTGGAATGACAGGTTTGACAAATATTAACAAAATTATGAATTAGTATGGTTTTTACTTGTTCATATATAATGAATTTATTATTAACCAATTAATTAGAAATAAAAAATAAAAACCATTTGATGATAAAAGGGAATCATTTTCTGAAAAACTATTTCTATGCGCATAACCATGTTTTATGTAAATAAATTAAATTAATAACTTTTAGTGATTTTTTAAATAAATAAATATATATATATTATATTCAATAAATTTTTTAACATTTATGTTATATATTTTTATAGAAAATATATAATATTAAATCCAATTGTATTCATAAAAACATTATTTTTCTAAAAAATAGAATTGTCACATTTTACGAAGTTATTTTTAAATTAAAATTTTCCAATTTTATAAAATTCATTTGATAAAATTAAAATCATTTTTTAAATCATCATTTAAAAATTATCTTAGGTTAATGTTTTGATAATTTTCTATGAAAATAATTTTTTTGATGAATAGTTAAAAATACCAGGTCTTATTAAGAAGTTTTATTTCATTTAATGAATTTTAAAACAAAAAAATTGTTTTAAGATGGGTTTAAAGGTAAAATTAGTTCAATTATCTATCTATTAATAAAATTTAGTTCATTTTCATCTATTTTATATTGAATTTTGACAGAATGTTTTAAACATTTGACCATTTTCTCTTTGGAGAACTGCTTTCTTATTACTTCGTTGAGAATAATTTTTAATTAATCATTTATACTTATATTAATATAATTTTTCAAAATGTATTTCATAATTATATTTATAATAATTTATATTATAAAATATGTTCAATGTAATTTTGACGAGAATTAACAGAAAAAAATTAAAAATATTTACTACAATTCAGGTAAAAATGGGTTTGTCGGGGGGGGGGGGGGGTTGTAATAAAACAATAATACTTAAAAATGAAAAAAAAACATATCTAACAACCATTTTATGGCCATATTTAGATCTTATATCTTCTATTTTCAATAATGTTCCATTTTTTAGCATTGTGTCATGTGAAAAATGTGGGTATGCCTTTTTCATTAAAAAATTATAAGCATGCCACTCACCTCACTTATAAAAGGCCGCCCAATCTACTCTCATCTTTTGTAACACCACAGAAAATTCCACTTAAATTTTTTGCATTTGAATGGGTTTGTTCCAAAACCAGACTATGAGACATCATGTGATTCCGTGGCCCAGAGAGTCCAGAATGTATTTTTTAATCATTATTTAAAGTATGTTCAGTAAACCTGCAAGTGGGGTTTTATAACTTTTGAACCGCTACCCAAATCAAAAATCTGAGTGCATTGTTGAATTCATAATGCCAGTATTTTCCAAGAAACAACTTAACCTTGACCAACACTGGTCGACCGAAAAAGATAAATTTTGGACTAAAAAAAAGATAAAATAAACATAAAAGATGTTAAAGGTTATTTTATTTGAAATGAGACTGGTTAGTGATACGGTGTAGGGATGTGGAAACACTGACTTATTAATGAATCTTATTAATGGATCAGCATGGTGACACACAATGTGTTTCCCATCTTTGATTATTCAGGGATCCAGGGTTGTCAAACAACCTTGGGGAAAACCTCTCGTGACAAAAATCTCTCTCTCTCTCTCTCCGATGAAGATGAACACAATCTCTTTTGGAGAATGAGATCAAACATGGGAATTGAAGAGTAGCCGTGAATTCCATCCAGTCATAGATCTCCGAACAGTGGTGAACGATAGTGGATCATGGATCGACGAAGACTCGAATCACCCTCCTTCTTCAATGATAGATCCGAAATCCTTATTTAGATTTTTGTCTATGTTCTATGTGATTTCCCTATCCCATTATTCTTTCTAATGAAGGATGTGAATCAACCCACAAACAGGTTTACCTATGGTTTGTAAATTATTGCAGGATTGAGTCTTGATATTGAGGGGAGATACAAGATTTTGAATCTGCTTTAGCATTCTGGAACCCCCCTTGAAAAATGTTATAAGCTCTAACGCGGAGGAAGAATGCCAACCAAATATGGACTAGATACCTATGTAGATGGTGTTTTTTCATCATTAATGAACTTTGGAATCGATAAGAAGATGGCCCTGAGGCTGTTGATGTAATAGTGGTAGCCGAAGAGGCTCGAGGGTGAAGTCAGATTTGAAAACGGACCATCAGAGCATTCCTGGTGGTCTGCGGAAGTTCAGGCCAGCGTGTCGGCATCCTGAAGCAGCGGATTCAGGTGGAGGAGGCTTGCCATGATAGAATTCTAAGGAGGGACATGATTGGAGTGGGTCGTGGCAGATCAATAGGGGGTCACCGGTAGAGAAGTAAGAGGTCGCGGCCAGACGGCTGTAGCAGTGCTATAGAGACATGACGCCACATGGAATTACGTGGTGGAGGACAAATCCCAACGTTTCCCAAAGACGTTGGTGGTTAGGTTGACCGGCTATAAATGCCACCAGTCAGACCATCCAAACTGACAGAACTAGTATGGTCTAAACCAGACCATCCAAACCGATCCAGGCCAATCCAGACTGACCCTTTGCCCAGGCCGAACTGGCCGGCCTACCAGCCCATTTGAATCCAGCTTCCTGGGTGTCCCAGTTAGTTTCTTATGCTGATTCATTTTATCAGACTGGGTTGACAATGTAAAGTCAAGCCGTCATGCCTCCCGACCTGGGAAAATAGACCGGCCCGAAAGTGCGGGTCGGGCCAGATAAACCCAGGTCATTGGGTGACTTAGCAGATTGGAACCATGACCAGCCATGGATTGGTTCAGTGAGCACCAATTGGCTAGGTAGATAGAACATGTTATATGGGACCCCAGATAGGGTTGGTTGGGTCGGTCTGAACCAGTCAGACCGGTCCTGGATGCAACCGACCCCTATTTACAAAAACACCTATATCTATCAAAATGGGCGTCCTATTGATGCTCCGTCAGAGGCGTTGGGACCCTTTTGATGTGGAGGTCCTTATGAGATAATATAAATGTGTTTTGGCCGAGTTTTGCATACAAATGGGTTGGATTGGACTCAAATCCAACTGGGCCCTTTTTTCAAAAATGCCAATATCTTACAGACCAGGTGTCCATTCGGCGCGCTGTCTATTGAATTGGGACCCTAATGAAGAGACAGTAATTTGGGTGAATATATGTGGGAATTCCTATAAATTTATGTATGAATGATGCCTTGAGGAAAATATCCTCTCAGAATTCGGCATGCTAAGTGCAGTAATCTAGTGGGTGGATGTGACGTGAAGAATGAAGTGCGACCCTTCATGGATCAGCAATAGAGCGAACTTTCGTGGATCTGCAACGAAGTGAAAATTTATGGATCAGAATGATAAGGACACTATGTGGAACAATATTACAATGAACCTCTTTGTATTATCATGAGAGTGACCATTTGTGGATCAGCAGTAGCATGACCTATCATGGATCAGCTGTAGAGTGACCCATCGTGGAACCGCAGATAACTGAACCTTTGTGGATTAGCAGCAGAGAAACCCTTCATGGATCATTAGTAAATCCTCTCAATAGAATAAGATGATATAGATTTATGACTAATCATCTTTATTACTATAATTATGTTATACCTAATAGTGACCGGTCTTTTGCTTTGTGTTTTACGTTGAGATCTTAATTTTTGGTATTTCCTTTGTGGGGTTCTAAGAGACCTTCGGGGGTCTTGGGGTCCTTACTGAGTATTATTATACTCACCCTTACACATGATTCTCCATTACCTATTGTGTCTTGTGAAGACAACATACATATTTGATTTCGACCTTGGGGATCTAGGGATAAATAGTGCCCCAAGGTGGATAGATTGACGTGATGTCCTAAAAGTGACATCTACTAGTGTGCTATACATACCCTTCAGGTAGGATCCTTGATAGTTGATCTCTAGAGCTTTCAATTCCATGTTTTACTTTTTTAGTTATTCTTTTATTCTTGACCCCTTTTTTTCATTGAAGTACTTGTACTTGTTGTTGGTTTCAGTCTCAGCTTACTTTCTGTAGTATGGGCTTCATGTGTGTGTACAAGTTTAACAACAATGCCTTCTCTTTTTGGGATATTCCATTCTGGTTTCAGTCGCCATCCCCTGCTTTATGGAAGGTAGACTTGGGGTACTCATGATGGAGGTCTCGGAGGGTGGGTCATGAAAAAGTGGTATAAAAGGGAGTTCGGTTCTACCAGAAGAACTAAGAGTCTGTATTTTTGATGGGGTCAATAGTTTTAAGTGTCTTGAGTTTGGATTTAAGTCTAGGGAGTCTAGTGTTGGTGCAGAGGCTAATGTATCCATACACTGGGACCCTAAATTCTTGTTTCCAACTCAGTACATGAAAACAACGGTTGCATGTGTTTTGGAAATGATTTTCTCTTGATCTCTTTTGAGTCGGATCACCATGTATGAATTATTGATCGTGGAACATATGTTTCCCTACAGGATGCCTCCGCAAAGACAACCATCTAAGATTCCAGTGAGGGATCATGATACTGGCCCACCGAGTGATGAGTCGTCGGTGTAGGGACCACTTACTATAGTATCACCTTTGGGTGGTATACCAGTAGCACAACCACCCGTAGAGTAGTAGTTGCTACAAGCCCCACCAGTGGACAGGGAACACCGAATGAGCATGTGGCATTAGTTACCGATATATAGGCTTCGAAGGATTCTAGTTGAGATAGATCCTCAGGCAGCTGAGGATGGGATAAAAGTAATTACATGGGGTTTTCACCTTGTAGATACACCTACGAACTAGATGGTGGTCTTAGATGTTATCCTGTTCTTCAGGGAACGGAAGGGAGATGGGAGAGCATGATGCTCCATAAACACGAGTAGGCGAACCATGACTCGTTGTACTTCAAGATCCTCTTCAGGGTGAAGTTTGTACTAGTGAAACTATGATCAATATATATATAGGAGCTACTGCACCAACAACAAGGCATCCTAACTGTGGCCCAGTACTCGGAAAGGTTTACAAACCTCTACCACTACACCACCGACATGGTATGAGACTCTTTATTCAGGTCCCAATCCTTTGATAAGGGTCTCCGATGGGAGATCAGGGCATTGATGATTTTACTCAGCATCCCAACGTAGGTTGGAGTTCTAGAGAGAGCTATATTGGTGGATTGTTTCCTAGGAAAGAAAGAACCAATGGTGAGAGCCACCACCAGATGATAGGTGGCCATGTCATATGAATCATGGAGTAGGAAAATGATGTAGAAGTGAAAATGAGTTAGACCTTATATAGGATGACCCTAGGACGTAGGGTCATAGGTGAAGAGATTGCGAGGAAGAGGAGGTTAGTTGAGTTATAGAGTTTGTTACTATTGTGGATTGTAAGGACACATGGATCATGATAGCTCGAACCCCCGAACAAATGATAAGAATACAGTTGAGAGACCACCAAGGTAGGGGCTGAGTTTTGAGAGAAAATGTATGTAGGGTGATGGACATAGATGGGTAGTAGGCCAAGCATTACGTGGTGGACGAAGGTTTAAGGTACTACCTCCACCACCCCCAGGTGGTACACAATGGGCTTAGGGAGCCAAAGGATAGGGGAGAGATCATCATGAGGAAGTGGAGGGCTACGACCATGGAACTCAAGAGATGAATAGAGGTACTATCTATGTCTTCTCCACCTTACCTATAGTTCTTATAGACATAGGTGCTAGTCACTCTTTCCTTGGCATGGACAACATTCAAGGCTATGAAATTCTAGTGGAGCTGTTGGCTTGATCCTTACGATTATAGACTCTTATGGGAGGAGATTAAATGATTACACACTGGTGCCATTACTGTGAGCATACTCTAGGAGGATAGAGCTTCAGATGGGATCTCCTAGAATCAGTGTTGAGGTTTTATGATGTCATCTTTGGTATGGACAAGTTATACACAGTCCATGCTCAGATTGACTATTTTAGGTGCAAAGTACGGTGTGTCCGTGACAATGGGACCTAGTTTTCTTTCACTAGTGATAATGGAACCTTTTCATTACAAGATGGACTTTCTTGGAGGAGTGTTCAGTCGATCACTCACCAGTTGGTGAGCCTCACCCTTGGTATGGTGGTCAAGAGTGGTATGATATTTCTTATAGTGGTGGACGATTATGAGGATGTATTTCCTGAAGATGTTCTGAGACTACCTCCTCACGTGGAGGTATACTTTTACATCGACCAGTACCCTGAGACAACACTAATATCCACTATGGAATATTGGATGGCTCCCACGAAGATATGCTAATTGAGGGTACAACTGGAGGACTTTTAGGAGAAGGGGTTAGTAAGTCCCAATTTTTTACCATGGGTAGCCCCAACGTTGTTTTCCATGAAGGTAGACAGGAGCATGAGGTTATGCGTAGACATTTGGCGTCTGAATCGGTTTATCGTGAAGAACAAGTATATATTGTTGATGATTGATGACCTCTTAGATCAACTGTTGGGAGGGAGTTGGTTCTCAAAGATCGACATTAGATTAGGCTATCATCAGCTTCAGGTATGTGACAAGGATGTGCCGAAGACAGCCATTAAATACCAATAGGACCACTATGAGTTTTTGGTGACCCCATCCAGCTTGACTAATTCCCTAGCAGTGTTCATGGGCTCATGAACATGATCATACATACATACTTTGATCATTTAGTGTTAGTATTCATAGATGACATATTGGTGTACTCAACATCGAGGGAGGAGCACGCTACACAGTTGCGGATACTCATGGATACAATCTAAGAGCACCATCTTTATGGTAAGATCTTGAAGTTCCAGTACTAGATACAGGAGGTCCACTTTCTAGGAAATGTAATTTTAGAGTATAGAGTTATAGACAATATGACATAGATAGAGGAAACGATTTCTTGGGAACCACCCAAGAGCATGACTGAGGTGCAGAGTTTCTTGGTGTTTGATGGATACTACCGTAGGTTCATGCATGAATTTTCCAGAGTAGTAGATCATTTATCAGTTTTGACATAGAATGGATAACCCTTATCGTGGATAGAGATGTTCCGGTAGAGTTTCCAAGATTTGAGACTGAGACTGACGAGTTCCCCCATATAGAGACAACTAGAAGTGGGTGCTGGGTATGTAATCTTCTACCACACAGCAGGGACTGTACTGAGTTGTTTCCTGATGCATGAGCATGTAGTGATTGCCTATGTATCATGGAAATTTAGGTAGTATGATGATAAATATGCGACCCATGACCCAAAGTTAGTATTTTTTGTCTTTTACATGAATATGTGGTAACACTAGTTGATGGGTAAATAATTTACTGTTTAATCCAACCACAAGAGTCTTAGGTATATCTTATCACAAATGGACATGAACATGAGATAATAGTGATGGATAGAGTTCCTCCAAGACTATGACTTTAAGATATTCTATACTCCTAGTAAGGGGAACGTGGTGGCTTATGTACGTAGTAGGAGTTCTAGTTTGCAGCTACTTAGTGAGGTGAAATAGAATCTAGTCACAATGCAGATATCCATCTTGGATAATGATGGATTAGCCTACCTCTAGTATATGACTTTCAATCCACCAGTCCTTTAGAGATTTAGAGAGGAACATATTTCAGATGTTGACTACAAGGACCAGCATGCTCAGCTATCTTCTGCACAATATCTTGATAGATTTTTGATAGGTGGAAGGCACGTTGTCCTCTTTAGAGGGAGCACCATAGTACCCGTGACGTTGTAGGAGGAGGTGTTAAGGTAATTACATACATCCCCTTTGGTGGTACAAACTAGTGCGGAAAATATGTATCATGAACTCTGACTTCAGTACTGTTGGAAATGGATAAATAATGTGGTGGCAGAGTTTGTTTCACGATGCCTCACTTTTCATCAATTGAAGGCTGAGCATCAGGTCCCAACAGGCTTGGCACAATTACTTGAGGTACTAGAAAGGAAGTGGGATGGTAACTCCATGGACTTCATGATATGGTTAGCACACACATATAGGGGCCATGATTCTTTCTAGATGATCATGGGATAACTCACAAAGTTGGATCCCTTCCTACAAATCTAGGATTTTGGATCAATAGAGGGATAGGGGATCCTCTACATCTAGGATATAGTACAGATTCACAGGGTGCCTTCGACTATAACACCCCGACCCCATTAGGCTGGATATGGTACAATAATTGTGATATTGGCATGGTTAGAAGGAATGAAAATCCCAAAGGAACGATCAGTTTAGTAATCTTGAAGAAACTAAATACATATATTTAACATAAATTAAATTGGATAGGGTTACAAGATACAATACATAATAAATAACAAAAAATGAATCCATAAGAACTCAATAAATGACATCCTCTTCATAACCAGTTGAAGGTAAAAAATGAAAGGGGTGACCTCAAATGCTCTGTAAGGGTGACAAATAGCTGAAGAATGAGTAAAATAATAAGTGAATCATAATCAATCTGACATAATCAAAATGGTATGGTGAATAAATGAACAACTAATGCCATTAATAAACTGATAATGAAACTGCGTCCATAGATTTTGTCATAGTGAAAACCACATGGATAGGAAAAATAACTGATAATGAATATATAGAATTCTTATTAATTGGACATCATGTATCTGGAACCTGAACCATAATACCATAAAAACGGTTTAGTTCTATGGGTAGAAACCCGTCTTATTTTTGGAAACAAAATCGAAGGGTCTGTCGCCAAACTGTTTTGTATCATGAGAACTACCGATGCATCGAGGGGATGTAGTGGGACCCACTGACCTCTACATCCAAATAATTCCTTATAAATAGATTCAATACAATATAAATATGTATTTACATTATCATTATAGAATAGAGGATACAGATTCATCAACATTTCCACAGTCAAAACAACATTCAAAATAAATACCGTATGTAAAATGGTATACGACTTATACAATAATAATATCCATGATATGAGAATTTAGATATTTAAATGGAATATAATTTCAATTGAAAAGTGATATCAAATGGGTAGTAGGTATACCATATAATAAAGAGTAGGTTCACAATTACTAAGAAAGTCACGATGAAGTGAAAATTGAGACAAATCTCGTTACCGTGTTGTATTCAATTGATTTGTATGAAAAAAGAGTTAATAACAACAAAAAGAGACATAAAATACAATGAATATAGTGAGAAACATGATAACATATGTCAAATGGAAGTAAACCTATACCACATATAAGAAATAATAGGTAAACAACAGAGATCCCACAGAATTGAAAGTGAGATGAGAAAAACCCCTTCCAAACATTTCGGCATGGTAACGAGTGTTCTTGCGAGGGAGTAATGAGATATAAAAAGTTATACCATGATTTATATATCATAAGGGAAGTATGGGGGAGATTAGAAAACATACCCCATCATTATAAATTAAAAACAAAAGCACACAAGATAGGGTGGATTCTTGAATAAAAGCGAGAGAGAGGATCCCTTACCTTAGGCATCAAGGTGTTCTTGACTTGTAATTAAAGACCTGAATAAAAAAATTAGGATTATTAATTCATAATTAAGAACCTCTTTGATATTTAAATGATTTATTATAATAATTTTTAGTTTATTCTAGGCCTTTTTTATTGGATATAAGGTTCAATTTCATTGTTCGGGCCCGTTTGTTTACTTGGGTTTTAATGGTTGGTTCACTTATATTCAAGTTGGGATAAATATATAAGATGAATTTCATTGTCCATAAATGAAGTTATACACTATTAATTAACATACATGATATTTATTTTTTTTAAATTTAATTTGGGTTACTTAGATTGAAGTAAAATTTTTATATATATAACCATAGTGATAACCGTCTTGGTTAATCGGTGGGTTTGATTATGGTGAACATTTTTTTTCTTTATAACTTAATACCATGTGTAAAAAAGTATTACAAAACTAAAAATAGGATATATTAAATAAAAATATGGTTCAAACATAAAACAAATGGTTTCCTGACCATAATTAAAGATTATAATAGAAATCGATAAATTGTTGTCCTTGAATGTGCTAAATTAGCACATCTCAAATGGTGCTTTCATTTCTTTCAAATAAATGTGGGGAAAGGAGAGATGATAATGGAATATATAAAATTAGCATGAAAAAATTATAATACATGTATTTTAGTGGATTTATCATACTATTTTGGTGATGGGAGGTGAGAAAAGAAACAAAAATAAAAGAACTTAAAAGAAAAGAAGGGATTTGAAAGAGGAATTTACCTCTTGAGAATTTCTCCTTGAGAACCTCTTAAAGAGAGAGGTTTTTGTCTTTTTGTGAGACCAAAGCTTCCTAGATGAGGGGGAGGATGGTGGGAAGGTATTTGGATAGAATTTAGAGAAATAACAAGGCTTGAGAGGAGTGAATGGAAGGTGGGTGAGAGGGGGTATTTATAGTGGAGGGGAGAGGGGATTTCTTAATATAAAACTCATTAAATTATTATTCCTCCTCAAGACAAGGAATAGTTAGTATTACATGACCAATAATAGTAATTTTATCATGTGATCCCAAACCAAGTGGGCTTACATCAGTAGAACATCACTCATGACTCTACAATTACTGTATTTATCTTAATTTTGCAATTTATGGTATGTCATTATTCATAAAAAATCCATGTATTTTAGAAAAATCCCAAAAATTCACCCTGACCATTTTTCGATGTGTAGAATCCAAAAATGAAGACCATTTTTCAATAATAATTTTCTAAATTTTATTAATTAAATATTTAATTAAATCATTATTTAATTGAAATATATAAACACTTAGAATATTCATCTTCATCTTTAGGGTGTCTAAATTCATTTATACTCTCAAGGGTATGGATACCATTCATAAGAGTCATATTACTATTCATAAGGGTATGTTACTATTCATAACGGTAGGTTACTACTCATAAGGGTAGGTTACTATTCACCGAAAATTAAGTTAATTCTAACCGATTCTGAATATGATCTTGAACACAACCGCATATATCGGATTTTTAAAATTCAAATCACAGAGCGGGTAAATTTAAGTTTAGTGGATACGTTATGGCTATCTCTTATAAGTATCCATGTTTTGTTCCATAGGGGATCAGTGATTCATGAAATAATGGATACCTGATGAATAAATTGTATTTAAGAGAAACACACCATAAAATGATTGGGGTGCTACATTATTACCTCCTTCGGGAATTTCGTCCTAGAAATTTAATGTATAAAGACAACAAAAATATGTGGGTGATTATTTTTCATAACATCCTCAGGTTCCCATGTTGCTTCCTCCATATTCTGGTTTCTCCAAAGAACCTTCACTAGGCAAGTTGTCCGATTTCTCAATACATGTTCGCTTATGTCAAGAATCCCAATAGGATTTTCACAATATGACAAATTAGGTTCCAGTTCAATTTCGTCATATGTGAGAACATGAATTGGGGTCGACATGTATTTCTTTAACAATGAACTGTGGAACACATCATGAACTCGGGTGAGATTTGGCGGCATCACTAGACAGTAAGCTACAGCTCTGATTCTTTCCAGAATTTCAAATGGCCCGATGTACCTGGTGCTCAGTTTCCCTTTCTTACCGAACCTTAGGACACCCTTCCATGGAGATACTTTTAGAAAGACATGATCTCCCACCTGGAATTCCAAATCTTTTCTCCGATTGTTAGCATAACTATTATGCCTACTTTGGGATGCCTTAATGTGGGATTGTATTGTATTCACCTTTGCTATGGTCTCTTCAATAAGTTATGGGCCTATAAGTTTCCTCTCACTAACTTCATCCCAACAAGTTGGAGTTTGAAATCTCTTTCCATACAATGCTTCATATAGAGCCATTTGAATAATGTAATGGAAACAATTTTTGTAAGAAAATTACACCAAAGGTAGGTATTCATCCCATATACCTTGGAAGCCAAGAGAGCATGACCTCATCATGTCTTCTAGAGTTTGTATAGTCTATTCATACTGCCCGTTGGTTAGGGGGTGATATGCGGTACTCATATGAAGCTCAGTATTCAAAGCCTTCTAGAGGCTTTTCTAGAATTTTGATGTAAACTAGAGATCTCAATCGGATACAATTGATAGAGGTGCACCATGAAGTCTTACAACGTCATTAATATACAGTTTTTCTAGGCGCTCAAGTGGATAATCCTCTCATATAAGAAAAAAATGTGCTAATTTTGTTAGACGATCAATAATTACCCATATTGCATCATTCCTTCTAGGTGTCCTTGGTAGTCCAGTGATAAAATCCATCATAATTTAATCCCACTTTCACATAAGAATACGTATAGGTTGCATCACTCCTTTGGAATTTTATCTCTCTGCCTTCACTTGTTGACAAACTAGACACCTTGACACGTAGTCAGCAATTTCCCACTTCATATTATCCCATGAGAAATATTACATCATCTTTTTGTACATCTTGGTGCTACCTAGGTGTATTGAGAAATTTGAGCTATGGGCATCATCTAATAGTTCCATTTTTAGCTCAAGTATTGATGGAACACATAACCTCTTCCCAAATTTCATAACTCCTTCTTCAAACACAATGTCAGACAGTCTTCCATCCTTGACAACATTAATTTTCTTGTGCAGATTCGCATCATCAGATTGAGAGTTTTTTATTTTCTCTAATAAATATGGGTTTCCAATAATTTGAAAGAGAAAAGATGTTTACCATTCCTTAACAATTCCCATATACATCTTCATTAGATCCATGAATATATGATCTCTTTCAATCCTCATTTGAGTCATAAGGCCAGGATCTTTCTTGCTTAATGCATCTGACACCTTATTCGCCTTTCCTGGGTGGTAGTGTATTGAACAATCATACTCCTTTCGTAACTCAAGCAATCTTCTTTGCATCATGTTGAGTTCTTTTTTTGTGAAAATTTATTTCAAAATCTTTTTGTGTGTATAGATCTCACATCACTCTCCATAGAGATAATGCCTCCATATTTTCATAGGAAAGATTACGGCTGCTAGCCCAAGATCATGAGTTGGATAATTTTTCTCATGAGTCATCAACTGTCCTGATGCATAAGAAATAACTTTATCATTTTTCATAAGGACGCAGCCCATCCCATTCTTTGATGCATCGTTGTATATCACAAATCCATCACTTCCAGAAGGAAGAGTCAAAATTAGAGCATTGACCAATATTATTTTAAATTCTTCGAAGCATTCTGTACACACTTTTGTCCACCCAATCTTATCTCCTTTACGTGTGATCTTGGTTAGCGGGTTAGCCAGTCCGGAAAAATTCTGAACGAAACGCCGATAGTAACCTGATAAGCCAAAAAAACTCTATACCTCGTTTATGTTTATTGGCATGGTCCAATATTGGATTTCCCTTTCCTTCAAAGGATCAACTAGGATTCCATCTTTAGAGACAATATGTCCTAGAAAAGAAACTGATTGAAGCCAGAATTTGCAATTGCTAAACTTCCCATATAAATCATTTCTTCTAAGAGTTTCTAGAATAATCCTCAAGTGATTATCAGGGTCTTAATAACTTTTTTATTATACGAGGATATCATCGATGAAAACCACAACAAAGTTATGAAGATATTCCTTTAAAAATATATTCATTAAATCCTTGAAAACAAAGGGTGCATTAGTTAGTCCAAATGGAATGACCATAAACTCGTAATGCCTATACCTAGTTTGAAATGTTGTCTTAGGAATATCTTCCTTCCTCACACGAAGCTGATGATATCCCGACCAAAGTTCAAACATTGAAAAGTATTGGGCTCCATGGAGTTGATCAAATAAATCATCAATCCGAGGCAGAGGATACGTATTATTTATTGTAATAGCATTTACATCCCTATAATCAATGCATAGCCTCATGGATCCATCTTTTATCTTGACAAACAGGACCGGGGCTCCCCATGGGGAAACACTAGGTCAAATAAATCTGTTGTCACTCAAACCCTCTAGTTGTTTCTTTAGCTCCACTAAGTCCACAGTGGCCATTCTATAGGGTTTCTTAGATATAGCTCTTGCACCAATAATTAAATCAATAGAGAACTCAACTTCCCTCTCTGGAGGATGTCCAGGTAAATCCTCTGGAAATACATCAATGTACTCTTGAACTATGTGAAAATATTCAATTTGAATATTTCTTTCCTCACCCATAGATATTGGTTTATCTTCCTATCCATGTATTGCATTCAGTAGAACAATTGGGGGTGGTTCTTGATAAGAGTTAGGTGGAGATTTTTATGCCCTAAAGACAAGGGATTCTACACCATTTTCATAAATTGTAACTTCTTTCTTCTTATAATAAATCTTTGCATCATAATTTGACAGCCAATCCATGCCAAGAATTATATCAAATTCCATCATTGATATGATGACCAGGTTAGTAACTAAAGAACGTTTTGGTGACTGGAGGGGGACTAGTCGACATGCCTTTGTTGCAATGATACATCCCCCGAGAGTTTTGACTGGCAACTCCTTTATTAAATCAAATTGGATATATCTAATTTTCTTGGAAAACTGAGAAGATATAAATGAATGTGATGATTTAGAATCAAATAAGGTGTTGGCTAAGTTTGAGGAAACAATTAAAGTACCTGCCACCATGTCATTAGAAACTTCGACCGCCGTAGTTGTAATCGCATAAGCTCTACCTTGATATCTTGGCCTTTTCTGAGTCATGTTTCCTTGGCGTTTAGGACACTAATTTTCATAGTGTACCATATATCTGCAATTGAAGGATTGAATATCATTTAATTGATTCTTCCCCTTACATTTATCAGATCAATGACCCTTTTCTCCGTAGTTATAACAGACTCCCATGCCTTTTAAGCATTTCCCAAGATGTTTCTTTCCGCAGTTATCGCAAAATGGGAATATATTCATTCCCTTGATCTTGTTTAGTGGTTCCCCTTTTGCTCTGTTGTCCGAGTACCTCTTATAATATTGGATTCCTTTGAAAAGATTTTATCTATAAAATTATATCTCTGTTCTGATGGCACTTGATACAATTCCATCATATGATGAAAATGTTTGAGATGCTAGTGCCCTCTGAAGACTCAGATTAAGAACTTCAATGAAATGATCAATCTTGTCTTCCGAGTCACATATGTAATCTACAGAATACCTGGCTAGCCTTTTAAAAGTAGCCTCATACTCTGAAACACTGTCTTCTTCCCTTTGTTTTATGATAAGAAATTTAATTTTCATTTCAGTTCGTTGATCACGAGGGAAATATTTTTCGAAGAATATTCCCTTAAAATTCCCCCACTCCATATCCTCTATTTCTTCTTCCCCCATGGTATTCTGTATCAGGGACGACCATTAGCCAGCGTCACCCTTGAGAAAATATACAACCAACACCACCTTCTCATTTTCATTGCATCTTAAAGCCAGGAATATCTTTTCATGTGACTTGATCCACTGCCCAGATACCACTGGATTAATAGTCTTACTGAAAGATGGGGGATTCTACCGAATGAAACCATCCAACACAGGTGTGGAATGGTTATTCGTTACAACATGAGAATGTTGTCCCAATATAGTCATGATCAAATATTCTCCAACATTGACTGTGTTGACTTGCTCAGTAGGGAGATCTCTACCCTGCCCATGAGTATTGATTCCCCTCCTTCCATTAGACTCCATTTCTAAATAATGGGATAAACTAGATTAGTTTATGAATATTAAATATAAAATCACTCAACATAGATTTAAATTCTATGAATAACAAATCTTATAAACATGGTTTATTTGAGGTTAAATTTACATTAAACTCCTTTATAATGGCTTGTAATGAAAATGTGAATTATCATAAGAATATCCCTTGAGAGTGTCGTAACCAAGATTGCAGGAAGCACCGTTTTCGTGTACCAGTTCCCGTTCGAGTCTAGCTCAAAGTGGTGTTTTCTGGTTTTACCCCTAAATACATCTGTGCCAGAGCCGCCTCTACCTGCTCGTATCCAGACAGTGATGTATTCCATGAAATATCCATATAATCTATTCCATAGAAAAATACTAGGATGTTATTGTATGTTTATCCTGAAATACTACCTTAGGGATTTCTTCCCTACAATATATTTCCTACTTTTGTTTCCATGTTTCATACTAAACATTCTATGATACCAACTGTAACACCCCGACCCCACTAGGCTGGAGCCGGTGCATTACTTGTGATATTGACATGGTTAGAAGGAATGAAAATCCTGAAATAACGATTAGTTTTGTGGTCTTGAAGAAACTAGATACATAGATTTAACATAAATTACATTAGATATGGTTACAAGATACAATAAATAATAAAAAACAAAAACTACATCCACAAGAACTCAATAAATGGCCTACTCTTCAAAACTTGTTGAAGGTAAACAATGAAAGGGGTGAGCTCAAATGCATAGTAAGGGTTACAAATAGAAGAAGCTTGAGTACAATAATAATTGAATCATAATCAACCTGACATAATCAAAATGGCATGGTGAATAAATGAACCCCTAATGACATTAATAAACTGAGAATGAAACTGCATCCATAGATTTTGTCATACTGAAAACCACATGGATATGAATAATAACTGATAATGAATGAACATAATTCTTATTAATTGGAAATCATATATCTGGCACATGAACCATAATACCGTAAAACAGTTTAGTTCTATGGGTAGAGACCCGTCTGATTTTTGGAAACAAAATCGAAGGGTCTGTCGAAAACTGTTTTGTATCATGAGACCTACCAATGAATAGAGGGGCTGTAGTGGGCCCCCGAAACCTATACATCCAAAGAATTATTTATAAATAGATTCAATAAAAGATCAATATGTATTTACATTATCTGTATAGAATAGAGGATACATATTCATCAACATTTCCACAGTCAAAACAACATTCAAAATAAATACCGTATGTAAAATGGTATACAGCTTAGACAATAATAATATTCATGATATGAGAATATATATATTTAAATGGAATATAATTTCAATTGAAAAGTGATCTAAAATGGGCAGTAGGTACACCATATAATAAAGAGTAGGTGCAAAATTACTAAGTAAGTCACAATGAAGTAGAAATTGAGACAAAAATCTTTACAGTGTTGTATTCAATTGAGTCGTATGAGAAAGAGTTAATAACCACCAAAAGAGTCACAGAATACAAGGAATATAATTAGAAACATAATAAAATATGTTAAATGGTGGTACATTTATACCACAGATAAGAAATAAGAGGTGAACAATGGAGATCCAACAGAATTGAACGTGAGATGAGAAAAACCCCTTCCAAGCATTCCGGCATGGTAACGAGTGTTCTTACGAGGGAATAATGAGAGATAAAATGTTATACCATGATTTATATATCATAAGGGAAGTATAGTGGAGGTGAGAAAGCAAACCCTATATTTAGAAATTAAAAACAAAATCAGAAAAGATAGGGTGGATTATTGAATAAAAGCGAGAGAGAGGATCCCTTACCTTATGCTTGAAGGTGTTCTTGAGTTGTTATTAAAGACCTGAATAAACAAATTAGGATTATTAATTAAAAAAATAAAAAACCTCTTTTATATGTAAATGATTTATTATAATCCTTTTGAGTTCATTCTAGGCCTTTTTGATTGGTTATAAGGTTCAATTTAATTTTTCGGGCTCGTTTGTTTACTTGGTTTTAAATGATTGGTTCACTTATATTCAAGTTCGGATAAATATATAAGATGGATTAGGTTGTCCAAAAATGAAGTTATACACTATTAATGATCATCTAGGAGATTAAATGTTTATAAATTTAATTTGGGTTACTTAGATTGAAGTTGAAATTATATATATATATAACCTTAGTGATAACCGTTTTGGTTAATCGGTGGGTTTGATTACGATGAACATTTTTTTCTTTATAACTTAATACCATGTGTAAAAAAGTATTAAAAAATTAAAAATAGGATATATTACATAATAATCTGGTTCAACCATAACAAAAAATGGTATCCTAACCAGAATTAATGATTATAATAGAAATAGATAAACTGTTGTCCTTGAATATGCTATATAAGCACATCTCAAATGGTGCTTTCATTTATTTCAAATAAATGTGGTAAAAGGAGAGAAGATAATGGAATATAAAACATTATAATCAAGAAATTCCAATACATGTATTTTATTGGATTTATCAGAATATTTTGGGGGAGGGGGGTGATAAAAGAAAAAAAATAAAAGAACTTTAAAGAAAAGATGGGGTTTGAAAGAGGAATATACCTCTTGAGACTCCCTCCTGGAGAACCTCTTAAGGGGAGAGGTTTTTAGTTTTTTTATGAGACCAAATCTTTCTGGACGCAAGAGATGAGGTTGGGAAGTTATTTGGATAGAATTTGGAGAAGGCACAAGGCTTGAGAAGAGTGAATGGAATGTGGTTGAGACGGGTTTTTTATAGTGGAGGAGAGAGGGTATTTCTTAATATAAAACTCATTAATTTATTATTTCTCCACAAGACAAGGAATATGGAGTTTTCCATGACCAAGAATAGTAATTTTATCATGTGATCCTGAACCAAGTGGGATTACATCAGTAGAACATCACACATGACTCTATAATTAGTGTATTTATCTTAATTTTGCAATTTATGGTATGTCACTATTTATAAAAAATTCATGAATTTTAGAAAAATCCCAAAAATTCCCCCTAACCAGTTTTTGATGTATAGAATCCAAAATTCATGTCCATTTTTCAAAAATAATTTTCTAAATATGATTAATTAAATATTTAATTAAATCATTAATTAAATGAAATATATAAACACTTATAATATTCATCTTCATCTTTAGGGTGTCTAAATTCATTTATACACTCAAGGGTATAGATACCATTCATAAGAGTCATATTACTATTCATAAGGGTATGTTACTATTCATAAGGGTAGGTTACTATTCATAAGTGTATGGTGCTATTCATAAGGGTAGGTTACTATTCACCGAAAATTAAGTTAATTCTATCAGACTTTAAATATCATCTTGAACACAACCGTGTATATCAGATTTTTAAAATTCAAATCACAGAGCTAGTAAATTTAAGTTTAGTGGCTATGTTATGGCTATATCCTATAAGTAACCATGTTTTGTTCCATAGGGGCTTAGTGATTCATGAAATATAGGATACCTAATGAATACAGTGTATTTAAGAGAAACATACCATAAAATGTTTGGGGTACTACATCGACGATCATCTCAGACCGTGATTCATGATTTATATCCTGGTTGTGGAAGGGGTTGTAGGTGGAGTTCAGGACTGAGTTGTTCTAGAGAAAAACATTTCACCCCCAAACATATGGTCAGATGGAGTGGACCATAAAGACATTGGAGGACATGCTTCGTGCTTGTTTCCTAGATTTTGGTCGTAGTTGGGAGGACGACCTACCAATGGTGGAGTTTTCATACAACAACACCTACCACTAAACCATTGGTATGGATACATTTGAGGCCTTGTACGAGCATCCATGTAGATCATCTCTATGCTATATATACCGAGTGGAGTTAGCACTCATGGGTATAGAGTTGGTACGTGCTACCACTAAGAAGGTTCATATCATCCAGGAGTGGGTGAGGACTGAAACAAATAACACATAAACCGTATGCTGACAGGATACAGAGACCCTTGGAGTTCAAGGATAGGGATCACATGTTCTAACAAGACTCTCCTAGATGGGTGATACATATATTTGGAAGAGGTGAAATGTTTTACCCTAGGTTTATCAGAACTTTCTTAAACATATGTAGTGTAACCGGGGTGGAGTACCTCTTAGCTATACCATCATAGTTGGAGAAGGTGAATGAGATCTTCTGTGTATCCTAGTTGGGGAGATATGTGCACAACCCTTCGCACATAATTGACCACGGAGTGCTGGAGATTGA
Source organism: Viscum album (assembly GCA_963277665.1). Classification (NCBI taxonomy): domain Eukaryota; kingdom Viridiplantae; phylum Streptophyta; class Magnoliopsida; order Santalales; family Viscaceae; genus Viscum; species Viscum album. The sequence continues at coordinate 492,375,518 of OY728159.1, read as the reverse complement.
TGATGAGGTGACTTTTGCAGAGTACCCGATGACGATAAAGCATCAACATGATATAATCCTTCGTGAATGGTCAATTCTTCTGGTGCATGTTCATTGGCAGCAGGAGAATCTCCAAGAGAGCACATGGGGACCAAGGGCTCATTTTTGTTCTCATTACACCCTTTCTATTTAATTATCACTTGTTTGGGTTTAGGGGACGTAAATCCCAAAGGTAGAGAGAATGTAACACCGTGGAAAATTATATGTAATTTTCTTTCATTTGAATGGTATTATTTTGGACCTAGAATCTAAGAAAAAATGTGATTCTGAGGCCCATATAGGCCGGAAAGTATTTTTTAAACTTTATTTAAAGTACATTCAATAAACATGTGAGCATGTTCTTATAACTTTTGAACTGGTTCCCAGATAGAAAACTGGAGGGCACTGTTGAATTCAAAATTTTGGGATTCACCTAAGAACGATTTAACCTTGACCAGTGTGGTTCGAATGAAAAAGATAAATTTCAGTCATTTTAAAGAAAAAAAAAGATAAAATAAACCTAATAGATTTTAAAGTTTATTTTATTTGAAATTATTTCACTGTGACATATAGAAGATCAGCATTGTAGTGCAGCAACGAGGCAACACCGACTCCTTAATGAATCTCATTAATGGATCAGTGTGGTGACACACAAGGCATCTCCCACCTTTGATTAATTAGACATCCAGTGTTGACAAAAAACATGACGGAAAACCTATAGTGACATGAATCTCTCTCTATCTCTCTCTCTATGATGAAGACGAACAAAGAACACTCATGGAGATCGAGATCGAATTAAGTAATTGACAAGATGTGGTGAATGATAGTGGATCACTGATCGGCGATGACTCGAATCACCCTACTTGGTCAATAATAGATCAAAATTCTAGGTAGGTATTTTTTTCATTCTTTGTAACCTCCCTTTAATGTTCATCATTCCAACGATGAACACAGATCAACCCACGAACAGGTGGACCCATGGTTCGATCATTCTTGTTGGAGGGGGTCCTGATATTGTGGGGAGATATAGGATTTTGAATCTGCATTAGCATTTTTGAACCCCCTTGAAATATGTCTACAAGGCATAACACGGATGGCTCGGGCCAACCGAAAAGCCCCAGATCCCTAAATAGTGGGTGTTTGTGTTCTTCATGACTGAGCATCAGAATCGATAAGAAGATGTCCCCACAGACATTGTAGCAAAAGAGGTGACCTGAGAGTCCCTAGGGTGCAGTCATATTTGAAAATGGACCACCAGAGCATTCCCTGTGGTCTTTGGATGTTCAGTCTGGTGTGCGACAATGGTGTGCAATGGAGGGTTATGGTCGGAGCGGGCCATAGTGGTTCAATAAGGGGCCGCCGGCATGCCCAGTGTGCACTGTGGCGGAGCAGTATGCGGTTGCGATCAGACGGTCGTGGTGGGGTGCTGGAGACGTGGTGCCCCATGGCATCATGTGGTGGAGGACGCGGCCCGAAACCGTGGGCCGTGTTGACCGATGTGGGGGGGGGGGGGGAGGTGGTAGGGTCGACCGGCCATGCATGCCCCTAGCCGGACCGGCCTAGCTGGTCTAAAAAAATCCAGGTTGGACCTTCAGGAAGGGCCAGTTGGTGTGGGCCACCAGAGAAGCCTAGTTAGTTCCTTGAGCTGGTTCATTTTAGAGGACTAGGTTGATGATGTAATGCCAAGATGGTATTCTGCTTGGGATGGGAAAAGAGACTGACCCTTCGGTGCGGGCTGGGACAGATAAACCCAGGATAATGGGCGACTCAGTGAACTAGAACCATGGCTAGCCTGGGCCAATTTCCACACAGTCCAATGGGCTTAGCAGACAGAATAGGTTAGACAAAACCCCGAGTTGGGTCGGTCGGGTCGTTCTGAACCATTCGTACCGGGCCTGGATGCAACCGACCCCTATTTACAAAAATGCCTATATCTCTCAAACCGAGTGTCTAATTGACGCACTATTAGATGTGTTGGAAACCTTGCGATGAGGAGGTCCTTCTTAGATACTCTATGTGAGTTCTGGTGGAGGTTGTTGTACAACTAGGATGAATCAACTCTAATCCCACTGGGCCCTTTCTATAAAAATTCCAATATCTTATAGACCGGGTGTCCATTTGATGCGCCGTCTATTGCATTGGGAACCTTATGATGAGATAGTCCTTTGTGTTCCACTATGTAAGAATTAATGGACGTTGAGGTACGACCAATGAATTATGGTGAATATCCTCTTGGAATCAAGCTTGCTAAGTGTGGGAATCCAGTGGCTGGCTGCGGCATGACGAATAAAGAGTAACCCTTCATGGATCAGCAAGAGAGAGACCCTTTGTGGATCAGCAATGGAGTGGACCTTCCTGGATCAACTATAGAGAGACCCTCCATGGATTATCATGAGAGGGACCCTCCATGGATCAACATGAGAGTTACCCTTTATGGATCAGTTGTAACGCGACATGTCATTGATCAGCTATAGAGTGACCCATCGTGGATCAGCTACATAGCGACCCTTCATGAATCATTAGCAGAGAGACCCTTCATGGATCAGCAATAGAGTCTCTAAACAGAATAAGATGATCTTTCTTTATGACTAATCATCTTTACTAATGTACTTTAGTTATACAAGATAGTGAGATGTCTTTTTCTTTGTGATTTATATTGTGATCTAGTTTTTTAGTATTTTCATTGTGGATTTTTGAGAGACCATTGGGGGTCTCAGGGTTCCTACTGAGTATTCTTATACTCACCCCTATACGGTATTTTCCCACACCTATTGTGTCTTGGGAACATGATGGATAACTTTGACTGAGACTTTTGGGATTAAGGGATAGACAGTTCTCCGAGGTGGATTGATAGACGTAGTTTTCTACAGTGACATATGATTGTGAGATGTACCTACCCTTCATGTATGATCCTTTCCGGATGCCCTCTAGAGCTTCCACTTCCGTTTTTGTACTTTATTTTCAGTTGAACTTTTATTTCATCCCCTTTTTGTCTCTATAGTTCTTTTACTTATTGTTGGTTTTAGTTTTAGCATACTTTCTATATTATGGGATGCATGTGTGTGTACAGTTTGAAAGGTAATGTCTTTTCTTTTTCGTATATGCCTTTTGGGCGCTAGTCACTATACCCTAGCCTATGGAAGGTGAGCTAGTGGTAGTCATGGAATGAGCCCCAGAGGACGGGTTGTGGCATATTAACAATTCCTAAACAATTTCATTGGTGAAATAATTACCAATATCACTTCCTTACATCCCTCCTCTATTCATGAATTCCTTATTCTGCTATGAAATCCAACTTTATAAGTCTATTGGTGGAAACTAAAATAATTTTTCTGAAGAACAAGTAGTATCCCTAACCAAGCATTTTATCTTATTTCCTTATACAATTCATAAATTTCATATTAAACCAGAACTATATAATAACCTCATCATTTTGAATAAACTAAGGTGTCATAATTATAATTAAAAAACCAAAATCACTTTCATCTTCCATCAAAAGTTTTATGAAATTATAAGGGCCTGAATATGTGTAGTTGGATCCTTTGTGTGCTTTTGAAGCTCACAGTGCTCATTGAAGGTATGGAGTGAGTATATTGGGATTTTCATACTAAAATATGGGAGAAGGAAAAATAAACAACATGGACGTGCTTTTCACATCCATTATTCAAAGATCATGAATAGGGTAAAGAAATTTCATTGACTAAAATCAATTTATGACATGTTGGGGCTAGTTCATAGGGTGTTACATGGTTTGTAAATTTTTAGGATAAAATCCTTTAAGGTGATATTGTTTAAGAAATATTTAAAGATCAAAAGTTGCACAACATTAAAAAGGATTTAAAACCATATAAATTACCTTTAAAGCATAGATTTATAAATAGTAAGGTCTTTGGGTTCTCTCAAACCCTATGACCTTCCTCATTAATTTCAGGTGATTAGAAATCCTCTCTTAAAGGGTTTGGGGATTCATTCGATGGGCAACAATCCATGGCTTATCTCTTTGATCCATGGTGACCTCAGGTATGTTTTACATATTCTATTGTAGTTCTTAGACCTCATTACACATATTTCTTCTCTCCATGTGATAAAGTATAATATTTATGTTTATAATGTATTTTTCTTATTGTGGTTGTGACATAATTTCCTTATAAGGGTGAAAATTTGTGCGGGAGAAGTGATCGGAAACTATGAGGTTGGTCTATTCTCATGAGACAAATATTTATGCCTTTGAGATAAGGCATTAATTTTTTACAATTTATTTTTGTGCAATCATTGATTTGAAATTTTTTATCCCTTTGGATGGAAATATAATTGAATTAATAATTATTCATCAAAATTAATATATAATTGGATACTGATCACATATCAATGTTGTAGATTTATATGTGATATCTATGCTATGATTTATTATCATATCCTTATGCTTGAAATTTCATGTAAAAATTGGTATAGATTGTAATGCCTAAATTAATTGATTAATTAACTTAAGAATACTACATGAAGATTCATGTTTGTAATCAAGTGTTTTATTGTAAATTGATAATGATTAAATTTATAAACATCACATGTATAATTGAATTTTTTTCCTTTTTATTAATGGAATTGTTATGTAATGTGAATCATTTTAGTGATTTGGGTTGATTATAAATAAAAAAAAATTAATTGGAATGTTACATATCATAGTTTGATGGTACTGGTTTAAATGATAAAGAAATGATTATATTTTGATATACTATTATAGTATATTGCTTTAGGTTTCCTATAGTTGAAACCTATGAATAATGAATCAGATAATTAAAATTGGAATAAAAAAAATTTGTTTGATAATAAATATTTATAGGTCTTGAGTTTCATGTCTACTTTATAAGGTGGATTGCTTTGAGTTTGGATCTGTGAGAGATTGTTTATGTGTAAATTATAGATGCCTTATTTTAGGGCCAAGATTTCCCTATTGGATATTCTTTTTTATTTATTACTTCTTTAGTTATGTGATATAGATGTTAGAATGACGATGGAAAATGAAATGGGGAATGGATTATAGGATGTTATATGAGGCTGGGATGATTCAGAATACGATGAATGATATAATGTGGTGGGGAGGCTCAGATGAAATGGCAGTAGTTGACATCTATTATTTGGAGATGCATCGGGATAATCATGTCAATGTTGGGGAAGGAAACAGATATGATTGAATGGATTAAAGCTGGGATTACCAATTAATGTGTTTGTGAGAGCTGTGATTATTACTTATGAATATTTTTAACAGCTGATGGTTAGGTTTTTTGTTTTATCTACATTCCATTCCACACTAATTGAAGTAGTTGTGTGTTTTTGGTTGAATTTTTCCCTTGGTGTTAGCTTAAGATGGATTTCCTAGAGTATATGGATATGGAATTATGCTAGTAATTAATTAATAATTTTTAACCCATGGGATTGGTTATGATAGAATGAAAATGAAAAAAAATGTTAATATTGATAAACAATGGAATCAAATTGGATAATGCCTAGATAGAATGTACATTAGTCTTACGATAATGTTTTGTTATGTGGACTAATTTAAATCATTAATTAAAACAAAATTAATTAATTATTATAAGGAAATGAAAAAAACTAAAGAATGAATCTAATGTACCTAATTTAAATGCTTCTGTCCCTATAAGAAATTTTGGCGTGATAGTGGATGTCGAGAGTTTGAGTAATGTCAGTTTCATTTGAGTTTAAGACTAGGTTATTCCAATAGTGTTCTTGTAATATATATTATATCTTTTATGTTGTTTGATTTAAAACATTTCCCCATACATGTCAATTAGAGAGAATGAAACCTAGTCGATTCGGAGAGGGTTTTTTCACCAACATCCCAGTGGGTGGATGAATGGATGACGACCCCAAATTTCTTTACTCTCTTGTCTTTATAGTTACTTATTCTCATATAAATGATGAATATTTCCCTTTTATGTTAAAGGGAATTATAGGAATAGAAAACATGACCTAAAAACTCTTTGAAGTCGCTCAATGTTTAAAATTTAGATTCTTCGTAACTGCTTTATAATTGGAAAGCATGGTCAAACCTATAGAGAAGGCAATTTTGACAAAAACCTTTCTAAAACTTTTCAAAAAGACCACACTGTTGTTATTAGTGGGGTAGATTTTTTTTGTGTTTTAAATATTTTAATTTGTTTATTAAAATGAAAAAATGAAACCCTGAAATCATTTTTATTTTTTTTTCTAAACTATAATGAATCAAGGCATAAGCTAAAAACAGTAATAGAGATAAAAAATTCTAATAAATTAACAATTAAGAGAAAGATGTCCAGGGAAAATATTTATTCTACTAGTTGGAAAAATATTCCTATTCTCTTAAAATTTGATGCAATATACCATTGTATAAGGGAATGAATCACTTCACTCACAATAAGTAAAGTCATAAAGATTGATTGATCTTAGAGTTTTCCACTACAAGATTGACAACTTTGAAAAGTTTATATTAAAAAAAGATGACAGAAGGATCTCACCATAAGTTCTGATGTTTTATGAATTTATTAATATTTGAAAGATGTATCCACAATAAATCTCTCCGAATGATTATGGAATTTAAAAATAAAGTGATAGTGGTACGATGCAATTGAATGTAATCAAAACTGATCTCACCGATCAATTATGAATACATTGAATTGATATAATGAAAAGTAAGTAAAGATACTAGTAGAATTTTTTTAATTCCCCAAACTTGAAGGCTTAGCCAACTATCTTCTTCATTATCAATATAATGAATGGGAACATGCATGAAAAAGTTCAAAATAATCACAAATGAGGGAAGGAAAACTCCCCAATTTTGTGCTTTTCTCTTGGGCTCTGTCAACTCCAAGGTTCCCCCCAGATCTCTCTGCTTCGATAAAAGAGATGATTTCATGAGTAAATATCCAAATGTGTTTTTTATATTATACTACTTTCACTACTTTTAATATTTATTTTCACCTACTGCACATCACCCATTATTTTCTACTGGCTTCAAATGTGCTTCACCTGAGCACTAAAACGTTCATTTTTTGTGCAATGAATGTCATTCAAGCTTATCAAATTTAACTAACACCAGTTGAGTTAGTTGAATGCACATGGATGTTTTAAAGGCCTTGGTTTGAACCTAAAAAGTAAAGAACAACAAAACAAAGTTAAAATGGTTAAAACACAACAACAAAACAATTGAAAATAATAAATAAATCACACAAAATTTATTAGCTATATATTTTATTTATTTAATCTAAAACTTAAATTATGAATAATTAAATATTACTATTAAGTAATTATGTAATAAAATTATTTAATACATTTATTAAAGTCAGTTTTAGTTGTGAATAAATATATCTATTAGTTTTTTAATGAATTAAATGAAGTTACTTTATTTAAAATTATAAGTTGTTAAAATTTTAGTTATAAAAATTATAATAAACAGTTAAGTTCATTTTTTTAAATTAATTAAAATTGTTAAAAATAATTATTAAAATAATTATTATTTTGAACAATAAATTGTTAACTTAATAAATAGATTATTTATTCTAATTTTATTTATAAATTATTATAGGTATTTTATTTTATATATTTAATTATTAAACACTTATTTAATATGAAACATTAAATAGTAATTTAATTAAATTAAAATTATAAGATTAATTAATTTAGTTTAGTAAATGTTTATTTATGTTAATTAAATTTATAATTCTGTTTTATAAATATTAAATATGTTTTAATTAATACATGAAGATAATTATTAGTGTTTAATATTTTAATTTAGTAATTATTTGATTTAAGTGTCTAATTTTGATTTATTATAGTTAATTTTTATCTTAAATAACTCTTCCCCCCCTAAATCAGCACAACCATAGGTGGGTGGGGGGGGGGGGGGTCTTTGGTGCATCTTCACCAGGGGAGCAGCATCCCTTTCCTCTATGTAACATGGCACAATGGGTTTCATACAGCGGCGACACCACAAGGCTTTAGCCTCCGGTGATGCAAAACTTCTCTCCTCATTGCAAAGGCTTCCCTTAAGCCATGACTTGGCTCGATTCGGCCTCCTCCTCTATTCACGACTACACCTCCTCCTAAAAAGAACCTGATACGGCCTCCATGGCTAGGCCACAAAGTGGAGAATTCCACCTATAGACCTTCAATCACGGCTATAGAGAGCTGCTCCTCCCTCAGATCCAGCAGTTCTTCTTCAGCCTCGACCTTGGATTGTGGCTCGGAAGGTGATATCTTCCACCTCAGGACTGGTGATGGTCTGGGTCGATCCACCAGTAATAGAGCAAACTCGGCTCTACATCATCCCTTCAGTAGTGCAAGATTGGATACCAGCCTCCTTGAAAGTGGCACAACATTGGTCGGGCTCCTTCTATAGGAATAGACCAACTCATTTTCCTTGATAAGGATGTGGTTCTACTCTTCATCGACATGTTTTGCAATAACAACAGTATCTCCAGCACAGGTCCTAGTGGTGGAGAAGAATTTAATAGTTCTTCTCAGCTCTGTTAGTCCTTATTCTATGGTTGGGAGAGTTCACAAGCCCACAGGTCTCCACTTCTGGTGAATAGAGAGGTGATGAATCAGCAACAAGATGTTGATCGGGAATCTGATTTCTATCATATCTGAATATAGTGTTGTAATTTTTGTGAAAATCCTGTATAGTTTGTGATTATTGTTGTGGATTACAGATCAACCAGTGTGAGAATGATGTTTCAGGGGAACCATAAAGAAACAAGGTAGTGTCTACTATGGCAGAGTGATGGTGCAAGAGTTGAAGTAGGAGGCCATAGAGATTTGAGAGACCACCAGTCTTAGTGGCAGGGGGAAAGGCAATGACCATAAGTGTCTCATGAGAGACTAAAGCTGTGAGACCAATGGGAAGTAGAAACCGATGATGATTCGATGTGAATAATCAGTGAGTACGAAGAGAACTATAATGACCCATACTTTACATACATTTTTATTACATTATAATTGAATAATACATATTACAACATATAACAAAACCATGATAGGACCATATAGGTATAGTGTCTTTAGAAACTGGGAAATATAAACAACTGGTTCATAAAGTATCTACATTTTCTACTATTTATTTCATCATATCTAGTGTCCCTTTTGGAATATCCTACTTAATACCCTTCTTCCTGACCTGGGGAAAAGAAAACATACAAAAGGGTCAGCTCAAATTCTCAGTAAGGGTAAACAAAGGAAATATCAATTATATCATATTCATAAGAACATAACATTTTGAAAATCTTAATCTTCCAAAGAGATCATAATATCATAACATGGAATAAATCATAGTAGTGAAATGTAATCCCAATAATCATAACATGAAACATAAAACATTGTGGAATACAAACATAATAATATAAAATCATTTCACATTAGTCAAGAATCATTTCCAAGACTATCATAGTGGACAAAGTCCATTTCTGAACCGAGTTCACTCCTCGTTCCAGTCCTGTATCACTGAACCGGATTAACTTTCCATTACATCCATCTCTATCTCATGAGATATAAATATTTACCCAATTCATTGGAGGGAGATACATGGTCCCACCCATCTCATAATCATACCATTCTTATGTATGCCACTAAATCATAAATCAAACATCAAAGCATAACCCATGTAATAAAAAAGGGATTCTTAAACATCATGTCATCATAACATAATACATATAAGATAAAATAACTTCATAAAAATAATTCCATCATAACATAATAAAATAAATGTAATAATAGAGATATAAATACGACCCTATGTTATCTTATATGGAAAATAAATTTCATAAAACACTTGAACTTCATCATGGAGGAAAATATCCATTCTACTTCAAAAACATTTTTCCTTTCTTAACATGTCATAAAATTTTCATCTAAAAGAAGTTAATTAAAAATAAACATGAATACTTTTAATTTAATATTAATGTAAATATTGTTCTATGAAATCATAAATACCCATTCATGCTGTATAAGTTAAAAAAACATTCTTATCATACTTTGGCTGAAAAAGTCAAAAAGAATCTCATACTGAAAACGACAAAAGATTCCTTTCATATTTTTTTACTAAAATTAACCAATAGGTAAAATTGGATTTAAAAAATTGTTGGAGGATAGAAATAATATTACATATTGAGGAAACATGGATGTGGAAGATAAATATGCCCCAGTAAATTCTGAATTATAAATAATCTCGGATAAAAACGAGATTGTGAGATTTTCCCTTACCTTAGGTCTGATATGCTTCGTACGTATCTGAACCTCTTATATAATGATTTAAATAATGTCATTGAATTATTAAACAATCATATTCATTATTATGATATAATATATGGTCATATTCTTATCTTCTAATTTGTAATATTTCATTACAACTTGTTATTCAAGTGTTCATTGCTTTATGTTCTCATGTGTATTTAATAAAATGGATTCTTATTTCTCTTTTTATTTATAGATACCTCATTTAAAAAAATTTATTAGTTTAATGTATATCATATTATTCATTAAATTCCTTTATATAATCATTATTCAATGAATATCATGTAGAACGAGTCGTATAACATTGTGGAGACGGTAGGCCGTACATACGCACGAGCGATGACATCATTCCCATAATTATATGAATGGAATTATAGTTGATGAAATAATATTTCAGAATCAGTATCATGTTATAATAATCATATATAGTTATTTTTTTACACCATTATACCCATCCACGTAAGGTGGTGGTGGAAAACAGTTTACACCACGATGTGGAGACGGTATTACGTACGTACGCACGCGCGGTGATTTAATTTTCCATAGGAAGGATAGAAGGTGAAATCGGGTTGTTTTATATTTATAATAACATATCAGTATATGAGTGATACTTATGTTATTACATTATAATTAAACAAATAAATAAGAGGAAGTAGAAGAGGAAATAAACTTGAAAGAATCGGTAGAAGAGATTACCTCTTCCTTGGCGTGACTCTTTTAAACTTCTTCTTAGGGAACTATAGTTTGTCTTTTGAGAATACCAGAACCTCTATGATATAAATAGAGATGCTAAGAACAGAAATGGGTAGGGGTTGGCCGAGTTTGAAGGCTCAAAATTGTGTGAAGAGGAGAGGGAAGAGGTTCTCTTTTATAATGGAGGAGAGGGGCACCTTTGGGAACCTAAAAATATTAATTTATAATAAATTCATATTTGGTTTATAATGGCTCAAAAGTGACTTTATTTCAAGTATAGGGTGGGTATGGTTCTACGTACTCTCAACCAATATGTTTTAGAAAAGTTTAGGTTACCATTGTAACCTTATCATTTATATTTAACTCTAAGTTAAATAATTTAACTTTCACCATGTCTTCTTGTATTCTTACACTATATGGTTAATAAACGTACTATAAACTGCCAATAGAACTTCAATCGGTTGATTAATGTCATATATATTATTATATAATTATTTCGGCTGAACCACTTATTATTAAGAATAGAATATAAATTAATAATTTAATATTTGTTTTAAAAACTCTTTTATGTCAATTTTGACACTATTTGGTATTTTGTTTTTTCTAAATTCATTACAGTATTATTACTTTGAATGAAATTCATCTCACCAACCCCAATATGTTATAATAACCTAGAAAATTAGTGTAATTCATAAAAGGCCTCAAATTATATTTATTTGGGTATTTATAATATCAATTTGGATAATATTTCATTAATAAGGTAATTACTTCATCATCATTGTGTCATAAATAAATTAAAATATTTAATGTATAAAAATTATAAATAAAATACCATTTTTTTGGAAATATTTTTATCTTTCTAATTAATATTTATAGTAGAATTTATCTTATGCATAATCCTATATTAAAAATGTTTTACTTATTAAACATTGATTTTAACTCTTATAACTGTTCTTTGAATGAAATAATAAATGTCCTGATCTAATCTAAGTGGACATAAAGGGAAATATTTTATTTATAAGGTTGTTTTTGGTAGAATTACACTTATTCAATAGAATTAGGACATGTGTTAGGGTAATAATAATATCATTATTACCCTTAATTACCCTATTTACTTTTAACCGTCGTAAATAAGTGTAAAAAGTTACTATTCACCAAAAATTATTTTTATATTATTGAACCACATATTACTTACTAATATAAACGGTGTCTCTCGGAATTTTGACATTCAAATCATAGAAGTGGTAAAAATATGTTTTATGTAAATTTGCAAATTTTCTTAGGAGGTGGGTAAAAGATAGTGAAAAGTTCAATAAATTTTTCATATATCTAAAATTATTATACAATGACTCTAATGAATTACATTGAAATTATATAGGTATTTTGTATCTATTTTGACCTAAAATAAATTTGAATAAAATAAATTATTATTTAAATAGAAAATCGGTTTTAACTAATAACTCAGTGTTTTCACTATTCATCAAAATTGAATGTTTTCAGAAAAATACCAAAAATTCACCCTAGGATAATTTCTATATCCAAATCCCAAAATGAAGTCAATTTTGAAAGATAAAATTTATAAAATTTTAAAAAGTATGAATTACTATTCATAAAAGCTAGTTTACATAATATTTTAATAACATATCGTTGTTTAGTGAAACTTGGTATTATGTACAACGCAAGATATCGAGGAAGGTTTCTCTTACGTGTAACGCAAGCCAAGATAGTGTTCTATGTAGTAAAATATTCCTTTGGTGTGGCATATAACATAATACATAAAAACAAAATATTTCTCATAAAATCTCATGGTGTTACATTCTACCCCCCTTAAAAACAATTTCATCCTTGAAATTCATCCCTTCGTAATAAAAAGACGAGGATACCTCTCCCTCATCACATCCTCAAGTTCCCATGTATCTTCTTCTAACCAGTGGTTCCTCTATAAAACATTAACAAAGTGAGTGGTCTTGTTTCATAGAACTTTTTCACTACTATCCAAAATCTAAATTGGCTGTTCTTCTTAAGAAAGATCTTACTCCAGTGGTATAACTTCTGAGATTAGTACGTGTGAAGGATCGGTTATGTACTTTCTCAGGAGAGATACATGGAACACATCATTAAATTTAGAGAGATTCGGTGGAAGCTCCAATCGATAAGCTACCTTTCCAACATGATCCAGTATTTCGAAAGGACCTATATACCTAAGGCTCAACTTGACCTTCTTTCCAAATCTCATTACTCTCTTCTAAAGAGATATTCGTAAGAACACTTTATCGACCACTTAAAACTCTAAGTCTTTTCCTCAGTTGTTAGCATAACTTAAATGTTGACTCTGAGCTCCTCTTATGTGTTTCTGAATAGATCTTACCTTTCCTGCCATCTCATCAACAAGATCAGGTACTAATAGCTTTTTTCCCCCAACATCATCCCAACAAGTTGGAGTTCTAAATTTCTTTCTATAGAGAGCTTCATAAGGATCCATCTGAATACTAGAGTGAAAGCTACTATTATAAGAAAATTACACCAAAGGTAGGTGTTGATCCCAACCACCTTTGAAATATATAGAGCAAGATCTCGACATGTATTCTAGAGTTTGAATTTTCCTCTTAGACTGACAATCTGTCTGAGGATGATATGAAGTGCTGAAACTCAACTATGTATCTAGAGACTGTTGAAGACTTAGCCAAAACTTCGAGGTAAATCTCAGATCCTGATCAGATGTAATGGAAAGTGGTACTCCGTGCAATCTTACCGCTTCCTTCACATATATCCTGGAAATCTGATCAAAGAGAAATATTCTCTAATAGAAATAATGTGTGATGAATTCGTAAGATGATCAAATATAACCCAGATATCATTATTGCATTTGGATGTTTTGGGAAGTCCAGTGAAAAAGTCCATAGTGATGTTTTCCCATTTCCAATCTGGTATGGGTAATGGTTGTAACATCCCCTTAGACTTCTGTCTCTCATCTTTACCTTTCTGACAAACCAAGAATTGAGAGACATATTCAGAAACATCTCTTTTCATGCCATCCCACCAGAAGTACTCCTTCAGGTCCCTATAAATCTTTTTTCTTCCAAGGTGAATAGAGAATGAAGAACTATGATCTCCATAAAATATTTCCTTCTTTAATTCTAGGATGGGAGGAACACAAACCCGATTCCTGAACCTTATTATTTCCTCACAATCAATGTGGAATTCAGGAACATTTCTCACCTTCTTTTGTAACTCTACGTCTTCTTTCTATGCCTCTTTAATCTTCACATGTATAGATGGTTGAACATTAATTTGAGAAAGATAAGATTTTTCCCCATCAATTATAATTCCAAGATTCATCCTTTGTAAATCCATGAATATTGGATCTTTTTTTATCCTCATCATGGATAAAATAGTGTGGTCTTGTCGACTTAATGCGTCTGCCACCTTGTTTGCTTTCCCAGGGAGGTAATTAATTGAGTAGTCGTAATCCTTAATCAGCTCCAACCATCTTCTTTGGTGCATATTCATCTCCTTTTATGTGAAAATATACTTTAAACTTTTATGATTAATATAAATATCACACCTTTCACCATAAATATAATTCCTTGAAATCTTTAATGCAAAGATTACCATAGCTAATTCAAAATCATGAGATGGGTAATTTTTCTCGTGGATTTTCAACTGTCATGAGGCATAAGCTATCACCATATCATTTTTCATGAGAACACACCCCAATCCATTCATGGATGCGTCACTGTAGATCACAAACCTTTCTCTACTACAAGGTAGTGTGAGAACAGGTGCACTGGATAACCTTCTTTTTAACTCCTTGAAATTATCTTCACACTCCTTCGTCCAAAAGAATATAACTCCTTTTCGAGTCAACCTGGTGAGTGGATTAGAAAATCGTGAATAATATTTCACAAAACGTCGATAATATCCAGCCAAATCATGAAAACTTCAGATCTCAGTTACTCTTATTGCTCTCGACCAACATTCGATAGCCTCTGTTTTTGCCGGATCTAGATACATCCCCTCTTTAGAGATTATGTGACCAAAAAATGAATCTTTTTTAAGACAAAATACACACTTGGTAAATTTTGCATAAATATTCTCCTTTCTTAGTGTATTTAATACAACTCTCAAGTGATCTTCATGTTTTTCCTTACTCTTTGAATAGACAAGAATATCTTCTATAAATACTACCACAAAATGATCAAGATAGTCTCTAAAGACTATATTCATTAGATCCATGAAGATATCAGGGGCATTAGATTGACCAAATGGCATCACTATAAATGCATAGTGTCCATACCTTGTACGGAAATCCATCTTTGGTATATCCTTCCTTTTGACCCTTAATTGATGATACCCTGAATGAAGATCAATCTTGGAAAAGTATTGAGTTCTGCATATTTGGTCAAATAAGTCATCAATGCATGGGAGATGATATTTTTCTTGATAGTGATCTTGTTAAGTTCTCGATAATCAATGCAGAGTCTCATTGTTCCATCTTTCTTCATAACAAGCAAAATAGGTGATCCCCAAGGTGATGCACTAGGGAGTATGAATCCCTTATCAAGATTCTATTGGAGTTTCTTCTTCAATTCCTGCAACTCAATTGGATCAATCCTATAAGGTGTTTTTGAAATTGGTATAGCACCCAGTATGAGATTTATTGAAAACTCAACTTCATGATTTGGTGGAAGACCTGACTATTCCTCCGGAAAGACATCATCAAACTCCCGTACAATGGGTGTATTCTTAATCGTGAGTTTCTATCCAACCATTTGAGATAAATAACCTTCTTTTATTGAAATCAAGACCCATAATATGGAAGAAATTTCCATTGGAAGGTCATATTATTCCTTGCATCGATAGATGATCGTTGATTGATATGGAATTTGAAATGTGACTTCCCTTCTTTAGCAATTGATATGAGCTCCATAAAAAGAAAGCCAATCCATGCCAAGGATCATATAAAATTCTACTATAGGAAGGATCACAAGATTTGCAGTAATCAATTTCCCATAAACGTCAATTGGAGAAGAATTATAAACTTTTGATGCAACCGTTGTGCCATTAGGAGTTGTCACAGCTGACTCAATAGCTAATTGTTGAGGTAGTATGACGATACCCTTAGTAAATTATTTATAAATAAAAGAGTGGGTGGATCCAGAATCAAATAAATCTTTTTCTACATTAGAGTGGATGGTAAGTGTACCTTTTACCACTTCGTTATCAAACTCCACATCGCCGATAGAAATTGCATTTGACTTTCCTTTGTCTTTGGCCTTAAGTGTTTTTTGACGTCGATCATCATCAACAACCGTTGGATTATGGCCTTGATTATCATAATGCCCCATTTTCTTTAAACATGTAACATTGAAGTATAGGAGGTGGATTCTATGTAGCCTTTTCTTTGTTTTCATCACTAGACATCTTTTTCCCATCATTACGGCATTCAAATGTCCGATGAACTTTTTTTACACATTTCAAACATTTACTTGTCCCTTTAACACAATTCCCTCCATGTTTCTTTCCACACTTTGAGCATAAGGTAAAACTCATATTATTTTTAGTGTGGTCTTTATATTTCCCTTTTAATTCCATTTTCCTCTTCTTATCAAACCTATATGACTGATGGATTACCCAAATCTCCATCTCAACTTTGAGAGCACATCGAACAATTTCCTTTTAGCTATTGAGTCCCTTATGGAAAACACCCAACGAAGACTTGGTTTTAAGCCAATAAAGAATATATTGATCTTACTATTGGGTTGGATAATAATTCTGGAAGCATACCTTGCAATTCTTGTAAAATATGCTTCGTAGGTACCAACATATTCATCATCCTTTTGCTTTAGTTGGAGAAACTCCTTCTCCATCTTTGTTCGAAGAATACAAAGGAAGTACTTATTGAAAAATAAGTTCTTGAACTCGTCCAATTCCATGGACTCAATTTCGTTCCATTGACTCTTATTCTTGATAAGATTCCACCATTGATCAGCTTCACCTTCCAAAATATATACTACTAAGATGAATTTATCATTTTTAGAACATTGAAGAGCTGAAAATAACTTTTTAGGGGTACTTATCCATTGTTCAGCCAAGAATGGATCAGTAGACCCGCTGAATGAGGGTGGACGTTGCCTCATGGAGGATTCAACAGAATGTTGCTCCTTCATTTTCTCGTTTGGTAGTCCTGCATGATTCATGTCTTGAGAAATTTGTGAGAGTATGGCTACAAGATTTTGAATTCCATCTCCCATAACGTTTGGTTGCGCACGGGGGAAATCATTGCATTGCCCGTCGCATTCAGCATTAACACGGTTCCTTCGGGTTATAGCCATTGACTAAAACTAATAAGAATAGTGTGAGAAACACTAATAATAATAGGAAAACCACATAATCAAGAATAAAATTTCACAAATTAGGTCTTATCATAGGTTATTCATGGCCATTTCTAAAACACTAATATTGTGTTCTATGCTTAGACATGTCCTTAGGGTTCTTACTAAGGCATTCAAATCCTAGATTCCAAAGGTTGACTATACCTTTCCTCTGATACCAAATATAACCACCGATACATTACATACATTTTTATTACTTCAGAATCCAATCATACTTATTAAAACATACAACAAAACCATTATAGGACCATATAGGTATAGTGTCTTTAAAAACAAGGAAATATGAACAACTGATTAATAAAGAATCTACATTGTCTCCCCGTTTATTTCATCATATCAGGAGTCCATTTTGGAATATCCTAATTAATAACCTTCTTCCTGACCTAGGGAAAATAAAACATACAATAGGGTGAACTCAAATGCTCAGTAAGGTTAAACAAAGTAAATATCAATCATAACATATTAACAAGAACATAACATTTTTAAAATCTTAACCTGCAAAAGAGATCATAATATCATAACATTGGATAAATCATAGTTGTGAAATGTAATCCCAATAGTCATAACATAAAACATGAAGCTTTTTTTCATACACAAATAATCATAGAAAATCATTTCATATTAATCAAGACTCATTTCCAAGACTATCACAGCGGACAATGCCCATTTCTGAACCGAGTTCACTCCTCGTTCCAGTCCTGTATCACTAAACCAGATTAACTTGTCATATCACCCATCTATATATCATGAGAGATAAATCTTTACCCAATGCATTGGATGGAGATATAGGTCCCACCCATCTCATAACGATAACATTCTTATGTGTGCCACAAAATCACAAATCATACATCATAGCATAACCCATGTAATAAAAATGGGATTCTTAAACATCATGTCATCATAACCTAATCCATATAATATAAAAGGACTTCATAAAAATAATTCCATAATAACATAATCAAATAAATGTAATAATAGGGATAGAAATAGAACCCTATATTTTCTTAGATGGAAAATAATTTTGATAAAACACTTGAAATCGATTCTTGAGGAAAATATCCTTTCTACTTCAAAAACATTTTTCCTGTCTTGACATGTAATAAAATTTTAAACTAAAAGAATTTAATTAAAAATAATCTTGAAAAATTGTAATGGAATCTTCATGGAAATAATTTTTGATGAAATCATAAAAACCCATTCCTGCCATATAAGTTAAAAAAACATTATTCATGTTCTTTGGCTGAAAAAGTCATAAAGTATCTCATACTAAAAATGACAAAAGATTCCTTTCATATCTTTTACTAAAATTCACCAATATGTAAAATTGGATTTAAAAAAATTATAGGAGGATAGAAATAATATTACATATTAAGTAAACATGGATGTGGATGATAAATATGCCCCAGTAAATTCTGAAGTATAAACAATCTCGGATAAAAATAAGATTGTGAGATTTTCCCTTACCTTAGGTCCGATATGCTTCATACGTATCCGAACCTCCTGTATAATGATTTAAATAATGTCATTTACTTATTGAAAAATCATATTAATTGTTATTATATCATATATGGTCATATTCGTATCTTTTTATTAGAAATATTTCATTACTACTTGTTATTGGGGTGTTCATTGCTTTATGTTCTTATGCGTGTTTTGTCAAATAGATTCTTATTCCTATTTTTAGGTTGTAGATATCTCATTTAAAGAATTTTATTAGTTTAATATATATCATATTATTCATTCGATTATTTTATATAATCATTATTAAATGAATATCATATAGAATGAGTCGTATCACATCATGGAGACAGTAGGCCGTACATACGCACGAGCGATGATATCGTTCCCATAATTATATGAATGGAATTTGAGTTGATGATATAATATTTCAGAATAAGTATCATGTTATAATAATCATATATAGTTATTTTTTACACCATTATACCCATCCAAGTATGGTGGTGGTGGAAAACAGATTACACCACGGTGTGGAGACGATATTCCTTACCTACGCACACGCGGTGATTTCATTTTCCATAGGATATATAAAAGGCGAAATAGTGTTGTTTAATTTTTATAATAACATATAATTATAAGAGTGATATTGATTTTATTACTTTATAATGAAAAAAATAAATATGAAGAAGTAGAATAAGGAATAAACTTGAAAGAATCGGTAGAAGAGATTACCTCTTCCTTGGCGTGTCTCTTTTAGACATCCTCTTAGGGTACTAGAGTTTTTATTTTGAGAGGAAAATAACCTCAATGATATAACTAGAAATTATAAGAAGAGATATGGGCAGGGTTTGGCCGAGATTGATGGCTCTAAATTGTGTGAAGAAGAGAGGGAGGAGGTTCTCTTTTATAAGGCTGGAGAGGGGCACCTTTGGGAACCTAAAAATATTAATTTATAAGAAATTCATATTCGGGTTATAATGGCTCCAAAGTGACTTTTTTCGAGGATAGGGTGGATATGGGTCGAAATCTTCTTAACAAATAGGTTTTAGATATGTTTAGGTTACCATTTCAACATTATGATTTAGATTTAACTCTAAGTTAAATAATTTAACTTTTAATATGTCTTCTTGTATTCTTACACTATATGGTTAATAAATTTACTCTAAACTTCCAATAGAACCCTAGTTGGTTCATTAATGTCATATATATTATTATATAAGTCTTTTGGACGGACCATAGATTTTTAGGAACAGAATATCAATTAATAATTTAATATTTTTTTTAAAAAACTCTTTTATGTCAATTTTGACACTATTTAGTATTTTGGTTTTTTGAAATTTATGACAGAATTATTACTTTGAAAAAATTCATATAAAAACCCTAATATGTTATAGTAACCTAGAAAATTAGTGTAATTCATAAAAAGTCTAAATTTACATTTATTTGGGTACTTATAATATCAATTATGTTAATATTTCATTAATAAGGTAATTACTACATCATTATTGTGTCATAAATAAATTAAATTATTTAATGTCTAAAAATTATAAATAAAATAATATTATTTATGAAATATTTTTAGATTTATAATGAATATTTATAGTCGAATTTATCTTATTAATAACCCTATATTAAAAATGTTTTACTTATTAAACTTTGATTTTAACTCTTTTTACTCTTCTTTGAATTAAATAATAAATATCTTAATCTAATCCAAGTGGACCTAAGGGGTAATATTTTATTCCTAAGGTTGTTTTTGGTCGAATTACACTTATCCAATATAATTAGGACATGTTTTAGGGTAATAATAATATCATTTTTACCCTTAATTACCCTATTTACTTTTAACCGTGGTAAATAAAAGTAAAATGTTACTATTCACAAAAAATTATGTTTATCTTTTTGAACCACATTTTACTTACTGATATCAACCGTGTCTCTTGGAGATTTGAAATTCCACTCAATGAAGCGGTAAAATTTTGTTTTATGTAAATATGCAAATTCTCTTAGGAGGTGGGTAAAAGACGGTGAAAAGTTCAATAAATTTTCATATATCTAAAATTATTTTAAAATGACTCCACTGAATTAATTTGAACTTATATAAGTATTATGTATCTATTTGGTCTAAAATAAATTTAAATAAAATAAATTATTATTTAAATAAAAAGTTAGTTTTAACCAATAACTCAGTGTTTTCACTATTCATCAAAAATTGAATGTTTATAGAAAAATACCAAAAATTCACCCTAGGATAATTTCGATATTCCGAATCTAAAAATGAAGTCCATTGTGAAAGATAAAATTTGTAAAATTTTAAAAGGTGGGTATGATTATTCATAACGGCTAGTTTAAATAATATTTTAATAACATATCATTGTTTAGTGAAACTCGGTTTTGCGTACAACGCAAGCTATCGAGGAAGGTTTCTCTTGCGTGTAACACAAGACAAGACATTGTTGTGTGTAGTGAAAGATTATTTTGGTCTAGTGTATAACATAATACAAAAAAACAAAATATTTCTCATAAAATCTCAGGGTGTTACAAGGACGGTGAGTCACATGCTGCTGATAGAATAAAAAAAATGAAAGGTCGGTCAATGGCTCACTGATAGTTAAAATAAAATAAGACACCAATAGTTAAAAATATAATAAAGTAATCATTGTGACGTGAAACCAATGAAAGTAAATGAACAATGATTCGATGACTCATAGATAACAATAAAAATGAGTTACCGATAGTTAAAATAAAATGAGTCACTGGTGTGAGCATGGAATCGATGAAAATAAGAAACTGATCGGTCAGTCGAGAGAAAAAGGAGCGGTGCATCATGAGGATCGGTGCATTGTGACATCAGTGAGTCTCGAAATCGGTGAGTCATGGCAGATCGGTGCCAGAACCTTAAACCATTGGTGGCACTGATGGTTAGGAGTTTATTGATTAGTCGAATCACCGATAGAACAAATTGAACTACAAAGAATAAAAAATTAATTTTAAACAGATAATAAAATGAATACGACATTATTTAAATAAAACAAAAGAAAAAATAAATAAACAATTAAAAACTAATTATTTAACTTAATTAAAAATTAAGTAAATTATTAAACAAACTAAAAATAAAAGTGACTTACTTATTAACTAATAAAATAAATATTAAGATTAATTTATGAAATTTATAAATAAATGAAAAAAACATACAAAGAATTAATTGCAGACATGAAATTAACGAATGAATTTAAAAAACTATTATTATTAATTAAATGAAAAAAATAAAATCTTAAAATTAATAAAACATTATTTTATTAAGCATCTACTTTATTTTTTACTTTTATAATAAATAGAATATTTAGACTAGTTTATAAGTAAAGTTAATTTATTTAATAAATCTTATTGAAAGAGTAAAGTTTCAAATAAAAAATGTAATTAGATTAATGAAAATAAAAATAAAAAAATGATTAAATAATAAACATTTGAAATTATTAAAAGGTTAATGAGATTAATATTATTAAACTAGAAAATAAGTTAAAATAATTAGAATATTTATAATGAATAAATTAACATTTTAAAAGACTAAAAATGCATATTTAATTACAAAAATGATTAATTAATAGATTTAGTGATAAAAATAAAATGTGTCATTATTTATTAAAAAGTGTTAAAATAAATTATTAAATTGTTAAAAATTATTTAAAATATGTGGCAAAACGTTGTAAAAATAGAGCCGCATAAAATTTTCCAACACTTAAGATTTATTTGGCTAAAAAAATCTCATACTTTTTCATCTTTGAAAAAAATTAAAGTGTTTATTATTTTTCTCAAAATGTGACATGTCCTGCATTCTCAAAACAAAGGACTTTCAACTGTGTTTAAGCTCTAGAAAATAAATTTTCAAATCAAGTGTTTCCTTAAACAATATCTTATTAATAATCAATAAAGAAATGAATCATATATTAATAAATGTGGTATGCCTCTTTTGTGAATTTTTTTATTGAATCATTTCAAATCATGATCTATTTCTATGTCCAAGAGTGAATCACAGTTAATAGTCAATTGAATTAGGAACGTAACAGAAAGAAATTTGTACAATGAATCAATCATAGGTACCCAAAAATAATTTTTTTTTATGAATCACCATAATTATGCAACCGAAATTACTCCCATATAAACTAATTGGTCACTTCTTCATCTGATTTTCATCATTACCCTCACATTAACAAACTATTTATTTACCCTAAACACTTTATTTTATTTTTCCCAAGCCATGTATCGTGTGCAAAGCACTGTGAAATGCAGTTTCTCAAGGTGTACAACGGGAATATAGTAAACAGAAATGCACCAAACATTTAGGGTATCAGAGATTCAATGTGGGATCCTAGATGCCCAAACTACTCCAGTTTCAAAAGATTTATATAAATAAATTTAAATTGGCTCGTTAAAGTGATTAATTTAAATAAATAATAAAAAAAAGAGTGTCCGCTGTGATTAGAATCAGACTTCCAGTTCCAAAGGGTTATGATCATAACACCTTCATACACCAAAATATCATACAATCACTAAGTAGATTAATATAAGAATCACCCACCCACATTAATTTTAGATTCAAAGTAGTTCATAACTACCAATCAAAGCAATGTATAAAAGGAAAGATCGATTGAGTAACAATGTAAAGACTATAATCATTTAAAGAATTTTGACTTTTTGTAAAATATTTTACAAAGTTTTTCTACAAAAAGATTGAAGTTCCAGTAGAAATTTATAAGCTCACATTAAAGTAAAGTTTCACACAGTGAAGAATTGACCCCTCCCCCACACTTGAAACCCAAATTTTCCCCCAATGTTGACTTCCAAATATGGAGAAGAACAATTTAACAATTAATGTTCAAAATAGACTTTCAATAGAGTAGATTTATGACACGTTCAAAGGGTCTCAAAAAAGTTCAAAAAAATATTTCTTTTCACAATGAATATTTTTATAGAATATTCATTAACAATTTGATGCATTAACATTTAATTCTAGTGACATAGATTTTCAATTCAGTATAAAAATTAGCATATAATTTTTGGGTGCGTAGTGGATAGGGTTTAAGCATGTTCAGAAACTATGATTCAATTGGATGTTTAATATAGTAGAAAAAGATTATGCTAAACACCCCAAAGATACAAGAAGATCTAATAAAACACCAAAACTAACAAATAAGTATCCCCCACACCTAAGTTCATGCAGTGGATGATTTTAATAACAATGAAATTAATTTTATTAATAATGAGGCACATGAAAAATTATTATTTTCAGTATAATAAAATATAGTTTTTTTATTCTCCTTATTTACATATAAGTAGAATTTTAATCATATGCAGAATTTTCTTATTACAATAGAAAGACATATAGCTGAAGTTTTAGTACACAGTTAGTATAATTTTGTAATACAAGTATAATTTTCAAGGTAACAGTCATAGTTTCACTGATAGAAATTACTGTGACATGAAGTAAATTTTATTAAAATGAACAAGGATCAGAAAAATGGATACTAGAGTTAAGACACCTCCCTAAATAGGTTTTTCATTAATTCTCATCTTTTGAATTCCTCTCCCTTAATGAAATTACACTAGCATCTTATAACCCAAAAATAGAACCAAGAGACCAAGAACAAGGACTAATAAGGAATTTCCAAAAATAGAGTATAGAAGAATCACATTATTCAAGGGTAAAAATAAACAAAGTAAAGAAAAAAGAACCATGTGTAGCCTTCCATGTAGTGCTAGGTTTTAAAGTCTTCAGCTAGAATTTATTCAAGATTAGTTTTCAAGCATATTGAAGGAAGCCAATCCCTTCGGTTGTCCCTCAAAATACAACTTCAATCTCTACCCATTAACTAACATGTGTTTGTTTTATTCACCTACAATTTCAATATCTCCATTCTTAATCACTCTTACAATAGTAAAGTGTCCAGACCACTTGGACTTAAGCTTTCCAGGAAAGAGTTTGAGTCTAGTGTAAAAGTAGGGGACCTTATATCTAGGTTTAAACTCTTTGGTTTGAATGATAGAATCATGAATGGTTTTAGTCCTCTCTTTATAAATCCAGGAATTATCATAACTATCTCTCCTAATCTCATCATGTTCACTTATCTCAAGTAATCTCCTCTCACCAGAACTCTTAAAAAATAAAATTTCAATGCCTTAACTGCCCAATAAGACTTATGTTGATACTCCATAGGTAAATGACAACATTACCCAAACAAAATCCTATAAGGAGATATAAATATTGGTGTCTTGAAAGTAGTTATATATGCCCATAAACAATATCCAATTTAAGAGACCAGTCTTTCCAATAGGTTGACATAGTTTTCTCATGTATTTTTTCTGTTATCTATTAAAAATTTCCACATTTCCACTGGACTGTGGATGATAAAGAGTACCAATTTTATGAACACAACCACATTTTCTCATTAACTTTTTAAATTTTTAGTTCTTAAAGTGTGTTCCATTATAAGTGATAAAATATTTTTGGAAATCCAAATCTAGAAAATATATTCTTTATGAAAAATTTAATTACAGGGTTGGCTTGATTGTTTGGTAGTTTCGTTGCCTCCACCTATTTTGAAACATAATTAATAGAACCAAGTATATACTCATTCCCATGAGAATATGGAAATGGACTCATTAAATCTAAACCCAATGCATAAAAAATATCAACTTCTAGAATTCATTTTTGGGGTAACTTCTGATACCTACCCACATTTCCTAACCTCTGTCATCTATCACAGCCAACCACAAAGCTTCTGGCATCCTTGAAAAGTGTAGGCCAATAGGAACCCGATTATAAGAATTTTTGAGCAGTTATTTTACCACCATGGTGACCTTCCCAATGTGAGGAGTGAAAAATCTCTAAGACAAGAATTATCTCCTCCCCAGGCATGCATCTCATAATGATATCATCAGCACATCTCTTAAACAGTATGGGGTCATCCCAATGATAATATTTATGCTCAGAAATGAATTTCATTCTTTGCTTATTGGAAATATTTTTTGGAAAGAGACATATATCCAGGAAGTTGAAAAAATCTTTATATCATGCAGATTGCCTAATTGACACAGTAAACAACTTTTCATCAATAAAGGATGAGTTTACTTCCCTAGGATATTCAGATTGAGTATGAGGAAGCCTAGAAAGGTGGTCAACAACTAAAATTTCAGCTCCCTGCTTATCCCTAGTATCTAAATCAAACTCTTATTGCAACATAATCCATCTAATGGAGCCTGGTTTTTTTATTTCTTCGATAGAAAATACATTAAGGATGATTAATCAATGAAAATAATGACTTTTGATCCTAAGAGATACCATATAAACATCTCTAGAGAAAACACAATAGCTAACAATTATTTTTCATTGGTGGTGTAATTCTTTTGGGCCTCATGTTGTAGTATACTAGCATAATATACCAAATGTAATTTCCTATCTTTCCTCTGTCCAAGGATAGCACCTAAAACCACGTCACTAGCATCACACATAAGCTCAAAAGTTATCTTCCAATCAGGTGTAGAGATAATGGGTGATTTAATGAGTTTTTATTTTAATATATTATATGATTTCAAAAAAGAAATCATCAAAATTGAAAGATGAATCCTTAAAGAGAAAAGAACACAATGTATTTGTTATTTTGGAAAAGACTTTTATGAACCTTCGGTAGAAATCAGATTTCCCTAATAAACTTTTTACACCTGTAACATTTTATGGAGGTGGTAATTTTTGAATTAATTCTACTTTAGTATTATCAACATCCAAACCACTCTTTGACACTATATGACCAAGCACTAATCCTTCTGTGACCATGAATTGAAAATTCTCTAAATTAAGAACAAGGTTGGTTTCAATGCATCTTTCCAAAACTAACTCAATATTTCCTAAACGTGAATCAAAATTACTTACCAAAATAAAATATTCATCCATGAAAACATCAATAATGTCTCAATAATATTTGAAAAGATAGCCATCATACACCTTTGAAAGGTGACGGGAGCTCCACACAACCCAAAGTGCATTCTTCTATAGGCATGTATCCCAAAGGGGTATGTGAAAGTGGTCTTTTCTTGGTCCTCAAGACAAACAGGAATATGGTTGTACCAAGAATACCCATCAAGGAAATAAAAAAACCCATTTCCAGCAAGCCTCTAAAATATTTGATATAAGAGGGGAATTGGAAAAAGGTTCTTTCTAGTGGATGCATTCATCTTTCTATAATCATTATAGACTCTCCATTTGGTGGCTTCCTGAACTTGGATTTCTTCATTATTTTCATTTTTGACTACAGTTAAACCACTATTCTTAGGGAAAACTTGGACAGGGCTAACCCAAGCACTATCTAAAATGGGATATATCATTCTAGTGTCTAGCTACTTAACCACTTCCTCTATTACATCTTTTTTAATGTTTTGGTTCAACCTTCTTTGACACTCTACCCAATGCTTATGGTTAGGCTCCATAGGTATTTTAGGCATACCGAATGTCCGATAATGTCCTTGATTTAATTTATGGTCCATCCTATAGAATATTTAAACTTATTTAATGTAGTCAAAAATATTTTCTCTTGATTTTCATTAATTTCAAGAAGAAATTATGACATGATAAGTAGAATTATCAACCAAAAATCAATATTTCAAATGAGCAGGGATCAGTTTAAGTTCAATAGTGGGTGGTTCTATACAAGAAGAAAGACTCTTACATCTAGGAGGTCTATGTTCTTCAACATATCTATTGTAAGGAGTTTGAAATGACGAAATATTTTCAATTTCAAGCTCAGTTTCAAAATTTAAAGGGTTGTTTTTGTCCAAAGTGGGAAACACACAGTCCAAATTTTCCAGATCAGAATATAACAGGTTTATTAAAGAAAAATCATCATGTTTTTCAAAATTTCTACCTAAAAATCATAATAGTGTTCAAAAAGGAAGTTTTTAATAGAATCAACCTCAATTTAACTCAGAAATCATATAATTTCAGAAATAGAGGACTCCACTACAACAGAAATTGGACAGTTGTCCAGTTCTGG
Organism: Viscum album; assembly: GCA_963277665.1. Taxonomy (NCBI): domain Eukaryota; kingdom Viridiplantae; phylum Streptophyta; class Magnoliopsida; order Santalales; family Viscaceae; genus Viscum; species Viscum album. The sequence continues at coordinate 492,347,629 of OY728159.1, read as the reverse complement.
AAAATTTTCTAGATTCAGTGTTTGAGATTAATTTTCAACTTCTATGATAGAAACAAAAAAAATTTCAGCTTTAATATGAATTTATTCAATAGATTATTGTCTTTAATATTCTTCAATGTATTCAAGATAATTTTTAAAAGAACTTTCAGCTTCAAGGAACTCAATTTTTTAACAGTTTTTAGAATTAGTTGGTACCTTAACCTTCTTAAACACATTGAACTCTTATTCTTGTTCTTGAATTTTGAAAATAAGTTAACCCTTTGAAACATCAATAATAGAAAAACCTATGGACAAGAAAGGCCTACCCAAGATGATGGGCTCCTCGTGATCACACTCTATGTCTAAGACTAGAATGTGAGAAGGAAAAAACAGATTCCAAACTCCAACAATCAAGTCATCTAACCTACCCAGAAGATGTGTAAATGATCTATGAGGTAAATACAGTATAACTATACTGGGTTGAAGGTCACCCAACCTCAAATTTTGAAACAATGAGTAATGGAAAATATTAATATTTACAACTAAATCACACAAACAGTTGAGTCGATCTGAATTTCCTAGTGTGCAAGGAATGACAATTCTACCTCAGTCTTTTAATTAAGGTCAGATTTTCTTTTGAAGCACAACACTGCACTCTTCAGTGAGGCTGTTGGTAGAAAACTCTTCAAGGTTATTTTTGTTTGAAACAATTTTCTTAATGAATGTCAATTAAGATGGGATTTTAATTAAGGATTTAATTAAAGAAATGATTAATGGATGTTTTGAATGGAGGTCAAGGAACTGAATAAGTTCAGCCCTGGTGTTACTTCGAGGTTTCATCTTCTTAGGGAAATGGATGGGTGGAGAAATTTTTTTCAAACTAGTAGGAATATCCCTCACCCCGAAATAATTTTTTTCCCTTATTATTTTTATTTTTAGAAGCTTTTCCAGTAGTTTATCCATGTAACAAATGAATATTTTCATCATTTTCACGATTTTTCTATTGACTTCCAACAAGTGGAAAAAGTAGATTTTTATTTCCAAATTCAAGAAGATTTTTAGTTTTAGAATTTCAATTATTTTTCAAAAACAGTTTGAGTATTCGTCCCACTTCTATTGATAAAAGCCATGGTATTATCTCTAGGATTAAATTAAGATGTATTAGGATACCAAACATTGTCCATATAAGTCAAACCTCCACCAAGTTGGTGAAGATGTATTTCCATGTTCTACATTCTGACATCATTTTTCATTTTATCTGACCCATATTGATTTTGATGTTTGGTTATCTGAGTCAAGTATTATTTCTCTTCAGAAATAATTTTTATGAAGATAAGATCAAGCTTAGATGACATTTGATTATCATTATTTCCTTGTATATTTAAAGACACACCCCTTTATTGATTATGAATTTTTTTTCATGGTAGGTTATAGTAATTACAAGTAGGGGATTTTTAAATTTGTCCTTGACCTTTCCATTATAAATTTTGATGGTTCCTATATCCTTGATTATAATTTTTTTAAAATGGGTCTTCTTTAGGAGGCATTCTAGTACCATAGTTAACAATTTTTGAGTTATCATATTCTTGGGATGACATATCAATGTTTAAATAATAGTTTTCATAATGACCATACATACCACACTAGAAAAAATGGTCCATTAAAGATTAATTGGTGTTTTGATGGCCATGTTGATTAATAGTTTTCTTAGAATTTTGGTTCATTAATGATTTCAATTGGTTAGTGATTTTATCATGTTGGGATTGAGTTTCATTCATTGAATTAGTGTTTTCATTAACATTTTTTTGACTCTTTTTCTTCTTGAATTGATATTTTGAGAGTTATGGGCCAGATTGTTAATGATTTGTGTCAGTTATTCAACTGTCTTATCAATGTAGTTACCCCTAGCAGCTTGATCAACTAGATTATGTCTAGAGGATAACAACCCTTCATAGAAGGTGTCCATGATAAAGTGAGGTTGGAGTTGATGATGGTGACACTGCCTAAGAAGATCCCGGAATCAATCCCAAGATTCACAGATATATTCTCCATCCTCTTGAAAAAACAAGTGTTTTTTGTTCTATGTTCACAATTATGTCTTTAGGGATAAAATTTCATAATGAATGAATTATATACTAGATCCCAGTTTTCAAAAATGTTATCTTCTGAGATGAAAAACAAATTCCTATAATTATCTTTAAGGAAAAAGAGAAAGAATATCATTCCTATATCATTCCCTATAAGTACTAAATGATGTAATTACTATACACTAATATATAATTTTCTAATGAAGGCATGGGAGTACTCATTAGAGAGGCCATTAAAAGTAGGAAGTAGTGAAATGTGTGATTTTTTCAACTCATAGTTTCTTGCTCTTGGACTAAGTCTAATAGATGACAGAATTCTTGAAACATGAGGAAGTTGGAACTCCCTTCTCCTAAACCTTTTAACTTCATATATGAGTTTAGGTTAATTTTGCAATTTTTTATCAAGGACACTATTATCTATGTTATCTATTTCATGTTTCTGTTTCTTTTTACTAAGAGCAGTAATATTCTTATCTATATCAAGGTTCAATGGCTCTAAACTAAAACCATAAGTTATTGTACTCATTCAAATAAAATAAAACTATATTAAAAAACATAAAATAGTAACAATTCAGTAAGAAATGAATCACATTTCTTTTATAATTTTCAAATTTTATAATTTTTTAAAGGTTTTTTAAATGATTTTTTAATATTTTTTTATAAAATGAATGGATCATACCTTCCCTAGAAATGACACCAAAAAAATGACCTAAACTGTCTTTGATGTCAGTCAATGTTTAAAAATGATATTCCTACTAACTACTGTATAAGTGGAAAGCAGGGTCGAACCTATAGAGAAAGATATTTTTAACAAAACTTTTCTAAAACTTTTCAAAAAGACCCCACTATCGTCAGCAGTGGGGTAGATTTTCTATTTTTTCATGTTTTAAAATTTTTAATATTTTATTATAAGGCACAAGTGAAACACCAAAATCCTTTTTAGTTTTTTTTCTAAACTTTAATGAAACAATGGACAAGATAAAAATAGTAAAATTGATATAAAATGATGATAAATGAACAATCAAGAGAAGGATGTGTGAGGAAAAACATTATTCTACTGGTTGGAAAAATATTCCTATTCTCTTAAAAGTTGATGCAATATACCACTATAGAAGAGAATGACTCACTTCTCTGACCAGGAGTAATGTCATAAAGATTGGTTGAACATGGAGTTCTCTACTTTAAGATTGAAAACATTGAAAATTTTACTTTCAAAATGACGCCAGAACAAAATCACCATAAGTTATGATGTTTTCTGAATTTATTAAATTTTGAAAGATGTATCCATAATCAATCTCTCTTAATGAATGTAGAATTTAAAAATAATGTTCTAGGGGTAAAATGAAATTGGAAGTACTCAGAAATGATCTCACCGATAAATTATGAATACATTGAATTGATATAATGAAATGGAAATAAAGATACTAGTAGAATTTCTGTAATTCCTCAAACTCAAAGGGTTTTCCAGCTATCTTGTTCATCATCAAATATAGCAAAAAGTAAAAATTCTAAAATAGAGTACAAATTAATCTGAAATTATGGAAGGAAAACTCCACACTTATGTACTATGCTCTCGGTCTCCTTCAACTCTAGTGCTGTCCACCAGATCTCTCTGCTCCGATGAAAGAGATGCTATCATGAGTGAATTTGAGAGTCATTAAATGTGTTTTTTTATATTCTGCTACTTTATCTGCTTTTTATATCTACTATCACCTACTGTACATCACCCATTGTTTTCCACAGACATCAAATATCCTTTACCTGATCACCGCACATGTTAATTTTTTAGGCATTGTACGTCGTGATAACTTCTCTCTTGTAACTAACTCCGGAAGAGTTTGTTGAATGCACCTGGATATTTTGAAGCCCTTGGTGTGAACTTGCAAAGTAAAGAACAAAAAAACAAATATAAAACTATTAAAACGTGATAATAAAACAATTGATAAAAAAAGATAAATCACTTAACAGTTATTAGCTGGATATTTTATTTATTTAATCTAAAACATAAATTATTTATTATTAAATATTATTATTAAGTAATTATGTAATTAACTGTTATAATATATTTATTAAAGGTAATTGTAGTTGTGAATAAAGTTATCTATTAGTTCATTAATGAATTATATTATGTTACTTTATTTAAATTTATTAGTTGTTAAAATTTTAGTTCTAAACATTATATTAAATAGTTAATTTGATTTTTTAAAATTAATTAATAATGTTAATAATAATTATTAAATTATTTATTATTTTAAACTTTCAATTGTTAACATATTAAATAGTTTATTTTATTCTAATTTTATTTATAAATTATTATTGGTATTTTATTTTATATATTTAAATATTAAACACTTATTTATTATGAAATATTGAATAATAATTTATTTAAATTAAAATTAGACTATTAATTTATTTATTTTAGTAATGTGTTATTTAAGTTAATTAAATATATAATTCTTTTTTATAAATATTAAATATCTTTTAATTAATACATGAATATAATAATTAATGTTTATTATTTTAATTTAATAATGGTTTAATTTTTTCCGTTATATTTTTTATTTTTGTTTACTTTTTTCTTAATTAACACCTCCCCCCCCAATTCGGGGTAACCCTAGTGGGGAGGGGGGGGGGGTCTTTGGTTCTTCTTCACTAGGGGGGCGATGATCTTCTTCTTCCCTGTAACCCAACAAGGCGAGTTTCAGACAACGACAACAACACATGACTTCAACCTCAGGCGACGCACAACTCTTTTCCTCATGGAGGCTTCCCTTAAGCGGTGACTCAACTCGATTCGGCCACCTCCTCAGTTCACGGCTGTGCCTCCTCCTCTGAAGAACCCGATTCAGCCTCCCTGTCTATGCCTCAAAGCGATGAAGTCCACATCTAGACCTTCAATCACGGTGGTAGAGAGCTGATACTCCCTCAGGTATGGCAGTTATTCTTTTGGCTCGGCCTTGGATCATGGCACAGAAGGTTATTGCTTGCACCTCACAACCGGAGATAGTCTGGGTTGATCATTCAACAATAGCATGACCTCAGATCCACAGTAGCTCTTCAGTAGTTCAATATTTGATACCATCTTCCATGCAAGTGGAACAACACTGGTCAGTCTCTTTCTACATAAATGAACAAACTCATCTCAATTGATAAGTTTGTGTTTCTTCTATTCATTTACATGTTTTGCGGCAACAACAATGGAACAAATGTAGGTCCAAGTGGTGGAAAGGTAACAAAGAGTGGTTCTCAGCTCTGCTCATCCTTCGTTTACGGTTGGGAGAGTTTGCGAGTCCATAGGTCTCCACTTATGGAGAACAGGGAGGTGAGGAATCAGTGGTGAGATACTTATTATAAATCTAATTTTTATTATATCTCAATTCAGTGTTGTAATTTTGTGAAAATATTGTATATTTTGGGATGATGGAGGTGGATTGCGGATCAAACGGTGTGAGAACGATGTTGCAGGGGCACCATGAAGCAATGAGGAAGTGACTGTTATGGAAGAGTGACGGTGTGAGATTTGTAGTAAGTGGTGGTAGAGAGTTGAGAGACCGCCAGTCTCGGTGGTAGGAGAAAAGGAAATGGGAACCGATGTCTCATGAGAGACCGACGCAGGGATACGGATGGGAAGAAGAAACTGATGATGATTTGGTTCGAAGAATTGGTGAGTGCAAAGAGAATGGTGAGTCACATGCTATTGGTAGAAGAAAAAATACGAATGGTGAGTCAATGACTCATCAATAGTTAAAATAAAATAATAAACTAATAATAAAAAATAAAATAAAGAAATTTGTGTGACGTGAAACCAATAAAAGGAAATGAACAGTGAGACGGTGACTCACCGATAACAATAAAAAACGAGTCACCGATAGTTAAACTAAAATGAGTCACCGGTGTGAGCATGGAATAGATGAAAATAAGAAACTGATCACTGAGTTGAGAGAAAAAGGATCGGTGCATTGTGAGGATCGGTGCGTCACGACATCAGTGAGGGACGACATCAGTGATTCGCAACGGATCGGTGCAAGAACCTTAAACCATTAAGGGCATAGATGGTTAGGAGGTTATCAGTGAGTCGACTCACTGATAAATCAAATTTAGCTACAAGCAATAAAAATAAAAAATTAAATATATTATAAACTAAATAAAACATTAATTAATTAAAACAAAATAGAAACTAACTAAATTATTAAAAACAAATTAAATAACTTAATTAAAAACAAACTAAATATTAAAAAAACTAAAAATAAAAGTGAGTTAATTATTAAATAAGAAAATAAATATTAAGATTAATTTATTTAATTTCTAAATAAATTCAAAACACATACAAAGAATTAACATCAAACATGAAATTAACTAATGATTTTAAGAAACTTTGTTAATTACTTAAATGAAAAAATGAAAATTTAAAATTAAGAACACATTATTTTATTAAAAGTTATATTGAATTTATACTTGTCTAATAAAAAAAATATTTATACTAGTTAATAATTTTTTTTAATTTATTATAATAAATATAATTTAAAGAGATGTGGTCTCGGGTTACACACTGTCAGGAAAGAAGATTATTTATTCAGTTCAGTGTAGGTCCTAGTCCTTTTCATCTAATTTATATAGGGGTAGAATCCTAGAAATAATTCAATGGATTAGATGAATTTTTTTCTTAAGTATGATGACATCATCAACAATAAGAGTGCCTAAACATTCTGAGAAGTCAGAGTGTGCAATGTGTTCGACTTTAGGTTCCTCCCATGAGGCAGTTTCAGTTGAGGATGTTTCCACATGATGCTCCATTTTAGCATCATAAAAAAGGATTTGGGGAAGGAATTGTGAAGGACCAATATGTTACTCATCCTTAGATATCATAGAATAACCATGGATGAGGTCATTAGTAGGGACATAGAGTCCCTTAAGTAGGTCATGGCGAGCATTATACATTAGTGTTACCAATTTTGGGAAATCCATACATCATTTGAGAAACCCTTTTTTTATACACGAATCAATGATTTTTATTAAAGAGTGACTTAGTCCTTTATATCACCTACCCTCATCCATGATTTTGAAATTGAGGTATATGTTCTTCCAGTGTTGTTGGAATTGACTATGCTAGTTAGATGTCAAGAAGACTTTTATGATATATGTAGATAATATGATCTACTACTATGGGAGAACGGATCTTAAAGAGACTTCCTATTTTTATAAATACATTTATATAAAATCATCCTCATCATGGATTGGTTTTATTCAGTGTAGTATATTTTGGGTTTCATTAAGAGGGATGTTGGGTTTTATGACACGATAGAGTGTCAGTGTTGTTTTCTAGTGAGTAAAACCCTAGTAAAGGTTAGAGGCATGTTCTATCATTATCTTATTTTATGAATGATTTTATTCTTAGGTTGTCATTGGTTTTATAGTATGTGCTTCCTATGGTTGAGGAAGAGTACCCTTATGTATTTCCAGAGGATTTTGTAGTGTTACCCCTATGAAGAGAGATCAAAATTGAGAGTTATATATAGCTAAACATGTCCTCAGTATTGGTCTATTCAAATACTATGCCTCTATATGAGTTTGAAGAGTAGAGAGTATATCTAGATGATATATTTCTATAAGTATTTCTTTGACCTAGTGTTCCACCATAGGGTGCACCATTTTTGGTTATAAAGATGGTTGATGGATATTTGTGGATTTGTATCGATAATCATCACATGAAATAAGTAACCCTTAATAATCTCAATCCTCTTCCATGGATTGATGTTTTACTCGGTCATCTAAAGGGATAATGTTTGTATTAAAAATCACTTTGTGGTCAGGATATCATCTGATGCAGGTGTGGATGAGGATATTCAAAAGTCTTCTTTCTATTGCCTCTAGGGGAATTATGAGTTAATTATGATGCCGTTTGGTGTGAAATATTGTATAGTCATGTTCATGAAGTTGAAGAACATAATGTCTAGAGAGTTATTAGATAAGTGCATGGTAAATTTCATCAATGAAATCCTTGTGCACTTAGTGTTTTAGTAGGATAACACAAATCATCTACATGCTTTTTGGGTGTTATTCATCACTATAATATACTTGGGAAGTTGTAAAAGATTGACTTTTGAGATTTTGAAGTAAATTTCATGGGGCATGAAATATCCCAATAGGGAGTATCTAATAATCCATTAATGATAAAGGAATTGGTGTCTTAGGAATCCCCCAATAGAGTGGAAAAGGTGTAGAGTTTACTTGGTATTATAGGCTATTACATGAAAAGTTTTTCAGTTCTCCAACGTTTTTTTCCAATATATGTTGTTTTGTTTGAGGTTATCTATGATGATTCATATATTATAATGGGATGTGTTTTGATTTAGTAGATATTATATTTTTCTTATGGTTCATGGTAATTACATCCCCATGAGAATAACTATTCCACCCATGATATTGGGTTGGAGTTAGTTATGTTTTATTTTATGTTATAGTGACATTACATCATTGACAAGAATTTTGTGGGTTATAACCACCATAAGAGACAGATTTTTGCATTCTCTAAACATGAATTCAAAATTTTTTAGGTTTGGTGAATATAATTATTAAAGGTTTCAACATTTAGATTTTTTATATACCAGTAAAAGAAAATTTTGTAACTGAAGTACTGAGTAGGAAGCCACATAGTGATGTCATGCATGAATTTTTGGATTCTAGGACGGTTATAGAAGAACTCTAAGTGATGCATCTAGATATGGGAGAGGTTGTAGTTATAGGTCATCTTTTTCAAATGATAGTGTATTTGTAAATTTTTGAATTAAGGGGAGGAGTCCCAATTGGGGGATTCTAAGGTGGAGATATGGAGGGACTATGTTGTTTTTGTTTATGACCATGATGATTGGTTTAAGGATAGACAACACCGTGTGTTCTTATAGGGAAGGAATTTTATTACTTAGATGATGATAGAGATGGTTTTATATTTGTTACATAGATCAATTTGGTGGTACATACTACTGTGAAAAATATGAAATGAGCTTTGAGAGGTCAGTTTTGGTGGCATGGTATGAGGAGTGCAGTTACATAATTATTTTTTCCAATTTATATTTTGGTATAAGGTGAAGTCAGAGAACCATGTTCCCTATGGTCTACTCCAGCCATTAGATATTCCCCAGTTGAAGTGGGAGGACGTCTAAATGGAATTTTTTACTGGTTTACCTCTACCTTAAGGAGGATATGATAATATATGAGTGATAGTGGATCATTTTAAAAAATATTTCTAGTTTATAGCGATCATGATGTTGAGATCAGTTGAGGTTTTCTCAAGCCAGTATCTGAAGGAGGGGTTTCAACTACATGGAATCTTGAGGATGATCTTGTTTGAACAGGATCCTAATTTTATTTCTATGGAATGAATATATATCCAACATTATTTTGTCTCTTATTTTTTACATATCACTACTTTTCATCCATATATGGATGGTCAGGTAGAGCATACCATATGGAGTCTTGAATACTAGTTACGCTATTATGCCCTAGATTTTGGTGTTTCATGGATGAGACACTTTCCATTAGATGCGTTATCTTAAAATAATAGTTTCTATTCCACCATTTGTATGGATCCATTTGAATATTTTTATCGTTGACATTTATGTTCTCTTTTCTGATGGACTGGGGTAAGAGGGGCATCAATTGTTGAGCTGGAACTAGTACAGAATACTACATATATGGTTCATGTAATTCATGGGAGGATGAATCAAAAACTAAATAGTCATAAATCCTATGTAAATCATAGGATTAGAACTCTGGAATTTTTCATTGGAGATCACATGTTCTTAAATGTGACTAGTAATCATGGGAGGTGAAGGTTTGGTCATGGAGTATGTTTTTTTTCTGTTTTGTTGATCCATTTGAGGTTTTGGATCATGTTAGATCCATTGAATATGAGATAGCAATTCTCCAATAGATGATCAAGATACATGATGTTTTTATTTTGTTGATTCTCCATCATTATATTTATTCTGAATATCATATTATCAATTAGACCAGGATCATTTTTAATGATGATGGAACCTTTGAGGAGAAGCCTATAGAGATCATATACCTCCATGAGAATGTGTTATATGAGTGTGATATTTCCATGGTTCATGTATTATCATTGAAAAATTGCATGGGGGAGAGTTCCTAGGAATGTGAGTCAAAGATGTCCAGTAAGTTTCCCCAGATGTTTGATGTTTATCTTTTACCTTGTAATGTTGTCATGTTTTTGGTTGTTAACATTTCTGGTTTATAAGATGGATTCCTCCTATTTGTTATTGTATATTGACTCATGTTTTGGTGGTATCTCTCCCAAGATAAGTGTTGGGTTTCATTGTTGTGTGGTTCATGCTATTCCTTAGATGAGGTGGATGAGCTCCTGTGATGGTGAGATCCTTGAACGGTATCTCGTGGGGTGGTTGTTCATATGACCCACTTTTATTTCACTTATAGGTTTGTTTATGGATTTTTGGGGATGATAATTTTTTGAGATCTATCTAATTTAAGGTCCAATATCCATTTAGTCCAACCCTTTGCGTGTTTCTAAATATTGTGGCCCTCAGAGGATGTTTGGAGTGAGTTTGGAGGGGTTTATCATCTAAAATATAGAAGTCGAGAGAATACAATATGTTTAAGTAATTTTAAAGTCATGTATTCATAGTTCACATCTTGTGTAAGGTTGGTTAATGGCCTATAATCTTCTCATGGATTGTTGAGGCTAGTTCATGTGGTGTTACATGTAATGTAATTTTTTTAGATTAAATCCTTTGATGTGAAATGTTTTTTGGTGAGATATTATGCCTAACATTCACATGTTGTGAAAAGGTGCTTCATTCCATATAAATCCTTTGTACAATGTATATTTATAAATAGTAGGTCCCTAGATTTTATTAAAACCTACAACATTCATCTCAAATTTTAGGCAATCAAAATTCCTCTCTTTAGGTATTTGGGGATTCTTATGATGGGGATTGACCCTTGGATTAAATCTTCAATCGATAGGGATCTGAGGCCGATTCTACTTCTTCTCTTCAAGTTCCTCAATCCAGTACCTCATGTTTCTTCTTTAAATGTAATATAGGATTATATCATGCTTATAATAGAATTTTATTTGTTTTTGGACCAGTTTTTCTTCGACATCCTTAGAGGGATGAAACTTCATTCAGTATAGGTGACCAAGATATACATCATGGTTCTATTCTCTTATGAAGAACATTGATTCCATTGAGGTAGGGGATTCATTTCATCACCCATTTAGTTATGTGTAATCATATATTTATCATGGTTTCTCCCTTTTTATGGAAATGAAATTGAACTAATAATTATTGAAAAAGATTAACAATGAATTTGTTAGCGATCACATGTCGATGTTGTTGATTTATACCATGATTATATATTTCCTATTCATTTTCTAGATAGTGTGATATATGTGCTATGATTTATTACCATATTATCATACTTTGAGAATCATGTGGAAATTGGTAAATAAAATTAATCAATAATTAATTGATTTACTGGCTTAAGAATAATTAAATAAGGGGAATGTTTTTAATCTAGTGATTTCTTGTAATTTTATAACGACCAAATAAATGCAGTGCACATGTATAATTGAAAATTTTCATTCACATGGTTAAATAAATCACTATGGATTGTAGTACATGTTAATTTTAGTGGTTTATAATAAATAAAAAGACACCTAAACTGATAATCGTACTTCTCATAGTTTGATGAAACTTGTTTAAATGTTTGTGAGTTGATAACTTATTATAGTTTGGTACATTAGGATCCTTATATTTTCAATCTATGAATAATGAATTGTTTAATTCAATATAAAAAACTGGTTGTTTAATAAAGAATATTTATGGAACCTAAGTTTCCCATTTATCTGAGAAGTTCTAGTGCCTTAAGATTGGAGTCATTTTTTACTACTAATTTTTTGATGTGCTCCGAATGTGATCCACACTATGAAATGTGATATGTTTTTGGGAGGCATGGATGTGATATGAGCCAGGGATGGAAGAGTCTAGGATGAATGTTATGATGGGATGGGGTGTCCTAGATGTTGCGATAGAAATTAATGCTTGTGATGGAGAGATGCAGCATGATATGCATTTGGGTGTCAAAGATTGAACTAGAGTCGATGTAATATGTTGAAGATGTTCTTACCCACTAATGTGATGTTGAGATCTAGGATTCTCACTTATGACTCTATTTTTTGGATTATGGACAAGTTTCTAGTTTTATATAGATTTATTTCCTCACTACTTGAGGTAACTAGATGTGGTTGGTTGAATGTTTCCCTTAGCGGTAGCTAAGGATGGTTTTCCTAGAATACAAGGATATAGAATGATGATGATAAAGAATGAATAATTTTTAACCCATGGAATTAATGTTGATGGATTTACAATGTTAAATGATGTAAATATTGATAAACTGTGGACTCTAATTAGATTATTCCTCGTGGGAATAAACATTAGTGTAATGATAATTTAATGTAATTTGGAATAATTTTAATGGGTAATTAATTACTAATAAAAAATTATTGTCAAGAAATGATAAAAATTTAAGAAGTAATATAATTCAGATCCTTTTAATGCTTGTGTGACTATAAGATATCTGGTCTTAACAGTGGAATTTAGGAGTCTGATCTGCATTAGCTGCAGTTGATTCTAGGACAAGGGTATGGATATAGTGTGGCTTCTATCTATATTATATCATGTATATTCTGTGATTTCATATTTTTCCCCACCAATGTTCGTTAGGGAAACTGACACCCTGTGGACCTTATGAGGGTGTTTTCCCCAACATACCGGTGAGAGCATGGATAGTTGACTACCCCCTATGGACCCACTCTCTTCTATATGAAGTTACTTTTGTTGGTATTCATAGTGGTTAGTTTTTATCTATATGTATCTAGAGTGTTATGATGTCTTTTAGTTATTCACATGCATGTATTTACATATATAGTATTCAAAGTATTATTATATGTATGAGGTGTATAAGATGTGATGGGTTGTGGGACTTACTCATTGTATAGTCTATAATGGCCTGAGGTATACTACCCAATGTATAATATATGTTATACAAACTATGTTGTCTCATGGAAACTACTTGGTTAAAATATATGGTGATGTGATATGGGATGATGTGATGATGTGATACATGAGGTTTATATTGTTATACCTTTCCCATGTGTGTTTTGGCTAGCCTCTTTGGGAGAGATATAGATCAGGACATGAGATAATATGGTAGAATAGTAAACTGGCAGGAAGTTGGAAAGGGATACAATTGATGTTTCATTACTATATATTATATTCTCTCTTGTTTGTGATACCTGGAAAGAGTTATCCATGATGAGTTTTGGAAATTATTATACTTGTTTATGTGATAAGTTAGTTTGAATGTTTTTCACTATACTCCATCCTGATTCCATTATGTTTTTGAATGAGTTGCTCTAGGGAGGATCCTAATTGAATATGCTATATACTCCCCTATGTATATATAGACTATTTGTTTGTTATTAGAGTAGGTTGGAGATCAATATGGATACTAATAGCTCATAATTTTTTGAGAACATTTTGGGATTCGTGGTTGCTATCATCTTTATCTTTTGGGTACTTATAGTTTTCATTTTATTTGTTATAGTGATATATGAAATTTCATGTATAAAATTAAGATATATTATATATATATATATATATATCTGTCTGAGAAGTTGTTAATTTGTGTTTCCTTCTTATTTCTATCATCCACATGTTATCTTAGAGAATTATGCCTCACATATGTAAACTTATTATATCCTTAATGATAGTTGTAAACCTAGGGCCTACGAGAGGAAGGACATAAGAAGTCACCATCTCCCTTATCTCATTACTTGCATAGGAGGTGTACACGTTGGTGGATGAGGTCATGAAATATTAGTATCAATGTTTCACTGTGAAGGATTTGATGGAGTTTAGAGTTAGGCACATGTGATATTTCATAGTTTTTTTGGGAAATAATGTCATTTATATTTAGAAATTGATGTAAACACGAGATACTGACTAATACATGGGTATATAAGGCCCCATATGATCACAAACATAATCCTTTAAGATTAATGATTCAAATAAATTAAGTGATACCAGTTAAAGGGTAGATACCTAGTAAATGTTCATGGATAATTATTTTTTGAACATATGTCTAAAATGGGCAGACCTTAGGATATGTTTAAAATACAAAATTATATTAAAATTATTAATTAATTAATGTTAAATATTAAATATTCCTGGTTTAGGATTCTTAATGTTTGTTATTTTTTCATGGATGGATCTTGGTCAATGTCCTAAACATGTTTGCATCCAATATGTTCAGTAGGATGTTATAGTAGATATCCAGATACTGGAGGTCAACCATGATGACAATAGGAGGAGGACACTCAAAGAGTTTTAGTTCAAGTTTCTATCGAAGAATGAGAGTTCTATTTTATATTTGGTCACAAAGGACTGGTAATATGAGGTTGAGTTAGCCATTAGTTTGATCCATACATGGAAGGATAATTAGGTGTCATTAGCTGTGGTGATTCTATCTGGAGCAGTTATGTAGTGGAGGTTCTTATTCCTAGTGATCAGGAGGAGTTGTCACTCTCATGTGAGATGTTCTAAGATTAGATCCAAGCAGAGTTCCCTTTTCTCGACCATGAATGGAGTTAGTCACTAGTTGATACTTAACCATGTAAAGGGGAGTTCTAGAATGTGATGGTTTGGGATCTATTTCAGGACACTTCCATGACATGATTTAGACCCATTTCAAGATAAAGTGGCCATGAAAAGGCATTTCAAGGCATTTTTCATCTAGATATCCATCACCATGTCACCCAATTTATAATGAAGAGATATCTTGAGGTATTGGAATGGGAAAATGTTATCTATAAGATTATATTAATAACCAGATCTTAAAGGGAAGGGAGTCAAATGTATTCATCATGAAGT
This sequence comes from Viscum album, assembly GCA_963277665.1. Classification (NCBI taxonomy): domain Eukaryota; kingdom Viridiplantae; phylum Streptophyta; class Magnoliopsida; order Santalales; family Viscaceae; genus Viscum; species Viscum album. The sequence continues at coordinate 492,332,592 of OY728159.1, read as the reverse complement.
AGTTTTATTGTCTTGGGTTCCCAGTTACCTGGAAAAAAGAGATTTAGGTCATCTGAGGGTAGGTCACATCCCTCATCATCTCATTTATCTAGGGGAGGTGACTCATAAACCTATTATAAGGGACTAGAAACATGTTTTTCTTATTGATTCCAAATTCATAAGTAGTGAGAGTGTTCTGAAATTTTGAGAATTCAACATCTTCTAGATATCCCAATTCAAGTTCCTCTATTGAGGTAGTTTTAGGGGAGGAAAAAATAGTGGGCTGCTCCATTTTGAGTTCAAAAGAGATTAGATTGGGACAGGTAGAGTAAAATCCCATGACACACCACATCCTCCAAGAGTAGATCATAACCATGGAGGTGGTCCATAGTAAGGAAAGAGAGGTTATAGAGAATGTCATGGTAAAATTCATGATTTATCTTTTCTAGTGCCTGGTGGGGTAAACATAATTCTAGGTACCCTTTTCTTGTTTTCAACATGGGTGCATGATTTTTTTGATAATGGAGTGACCCAATACTTTATATCAGATACCTTCATCCATTAATTGGGACTTGATTTAAAGAGTATTGTATTAACCTTCGTGTTCAGTACACTAGATAGAGGTCGACCTGAGTGGTATGAAGTATATAGAGACTGTGTGATAGTGATAGGAAAGCACCACTCTTGGGGATACTTCTTATGTTTAAGGATATATCCTTATGACATCATCCTCTATAAGGATTGGTTGTATTTGGAGAAGGATATCATGGATTGATTCAGGGGGAAGGTTGTGATTTATGACATAGATAGAGATCTAGTAGTTTTTATGTTGAGTGGTACCCTTAGATGGGTTATTGGAGTACTAATTCCGTATATTATTTGAGGCCTATTTGATTTCGATTTTTTTGTAAGATTATTAGTCAATGTTTCATGGGGTTGTGAAAGAGTACAGAGATGTCTTTCCAGAGGAGGTTGTAGTGTTATCCCCTTTATGGGAGATTGAGTTTGGAATCGAGTTATAGAAAGGAATGTCTTCTATCTTGATGTCTCCATACAGGATGGTGAATTTTAAGTTGTGAGATCTAAAAGTAGATCCCAATGACCTATTTTGGGAGTTTTATTGAATCAAAGTGTGTCACCTAGGGGTGTACTAGTTTTTTTTGTGAAAAAATAGTATTAAAGTTTACAAATTTGTATCGATTATCAACACGTGAACCAAGTTAATGTAAAGAAATGCTATCATATTCCATCAATTGATTGTTTTTTTGTTAGATGAAGGTATAATATTGGTTCTAAAATAAAAATTCATGGCTATGATATCTTCATATATGGGATAAGGATGGGGATATAGAGAAGAATGCTTTCTATTATCTTCAATGGAATTATGATTTCATTGTGATGTTGTTCAGAGTGAGGAATGATCTATCCATGTGAATGGGTTTTTTGAATGTTGTTTTTAGTTCCAATAAAAGTTCATGGTGGTTTTCATAGAAGATATCCTTATGTAATAAATGTTTGAGGAGGATCATGTAATGAATCTACGTGACATTTGGGATTTTTTCATCATAATAAGATCTTTACGATGTAATAATTGTTTGAGTTATAGGATAATTAATGTCATTTCATGGGGAATCTTATATCATATCATCTATTATTTGTGGATCCTTCAAATATAGAGTGGTTGTGTCTTGGTAATATCTCAAGATAGTAGAATAGGAGCATAGTTTCCTTGGTATTGTATGATATTGTAGGAGGTTCTTAGCAGATTTATTTTAGACTATGAATCCTATGATTACATTCACAAAAAAGTATCATACTTTTTTATAAACTGAAAAGTATTAGGATGATTTTGATTAAATTAATGAGAAGTTTTTCAACAATCTTGTCCATTGTTTTCTAGTTTAAGGAGTGCAGTTTGGGATTTTCTACAATGCATCACATCTTATATTGGACTACATTATTATGAAGAATAGATTAACTATTTTTATGTCTCAATAGTTACATAGCTATAAGAATATCTATTCCACCCATGATATTTATTTTTTATAAGATGTGTTTTCATTGACGTTATGGTGAAATTATCACAACAGTAAGTGTTTTTTTATAGATCATAAGAGCATGATGTATTTCATCTCCCAAAATGAATTAAAATTTCATTAGTTTTGAGGCATGAAACTCTTATAGGATTATAATTTCAAGATTCAATATTATATAGGAAAGGGAACTACTTTATCTGATTCACTATGAAATAAGTCACATAGTGATTTCTCTCATGAATATGATGATTTTGAGAGGGTGATGGAATAACTATCAACGATGCATGTAGAAATGAGAGATGTTAAAGGTAGAGGTTTTATTTTATATATGATAGTATAATTTTTTTAGTAGGTGGAGGTGTACCTATTGGTGGATTTTAAAGTGGATATATAGAGGGACCTATTGTTTTTGGGAAAGCCTCAGAGGGTTTTTCTAAGGATAGACAACACTAGGTGTTGTTCGAAGAAAGTTTTTTATTATTATAGTGAAGCATAAGATGCTTCTCCATGAATTACATATCTCACATTTGGTAGTACATACTAGTGTGGCAATGATTCACATTGAATTGAGAGGCCATTTTTAGTTGGTTGGGATGAGGTGTGCAGTTATAAGTCTATCTCTCGATGTTTGGTCTGGTAAAAGCTGAAGATTGAGAACAATGTTCCCAGTTGTTTTATCCATCCATTAGATGTTCCCCAATGTAATTGGGAGGACATCTCAATGGATTTCATTACTATTTTACCTCAATATAATTGAGGATATGTTCTATATGGTTTATAGTGTATCATTTTATAAAATCATCCAAATTTATAGTTATTAAGGAGTTGAAATTATTTGAAGTTTTGTAGAGGTACTATCATGAGGAGGTGATGCGACTCAACGGAGTCTCGAGGATGATCATCTATTATTGGGTTCCTTATTTTTCTTCTTTTGTGTGGAGAGATCTCCAACACGATTTTTGATATTTATTATTCCTTAACACATATTTTCATCTTCATATGGATGGTCACATATATCAGAATATCCATACTCTTGGGGGCATATAGCGCTCTTATTTCAATTACTTTAGAGGTTTATGGATGAGGTACATAAACATAGTCATGATTGAATAAATTAATAGTTTCTACTCCATCATTGGTATGGAACCATTTGAATATTTGTATTTATGAAATTTCCGTTATCCATTGTGCATGAATGTGGTTAGAGAGGTGGAAATTATCAGGTCATAACTAGTACAGAATATAACTGAGATGGTATAGGTAATTTGTGAGACAGTGAAGGAAGAACATGATAACAAAAAATCCTCTAAATATCATAGGAGGATACCTCTAGTTTTTTACATTTGAGATCATTTATTCTTGAAGGTAAATCCTCATCATGTCTTGTTATGGTTTTCTCTTGGTATTAAGCTTTCCCCTTAGTTTTTATCGGCCTTTAGAGTTGTTGGTTTGTATTATTTCCATATATTATTTTATAGCACTTCCTAGGTAGATGAGCTAGATTCATTAAATTTTTTACATGTAATAGATATTTTTTTTTCTTCCTGATGTCTCTCATGTCATTGATTGGGGATAGATCGATGTTAAAAATGATATGACCTTCAACGAGATACCTGTGGAGATCCAGGACTGCCAAAAGTTGGTGTTTTATGGGTGGTTTATTTCTTTGGTTAATGTATTGTGGACACATCGTGGTGTGGAGAAGAGTACCTAAGAATTTGAGTTACAGATACTTACTCATTTCCCTAATCACTTTTATGTTTAAATATTCTCCGGTAATGTTGTTAGTTTGGTGGATTCTAACCATTATGGTTTATAAGGTGGTTCCCAATTGTTTCTTGTTGTGTATTGACTCTCATTTGAGGGGTATCTCCCCAGTAAGAGTTTTTAGGATATTGTTTTGATGTTTTGTGGATTTTTTTTGTTGCTATTATAAGGTTGTTGAGCACTTTTGATATAGAGATCCTTGAGGGGCATCTCGCTGTTTGGTTTTTCAGGAGACCCATTTTCATTTCCTATATATTTTTTGGTTTTGAATTGTAGATAATTATAATGTTTTACTAGGTAACTAATGTAATGGACTTGATCCGCGAAGTCTAATTATTTCCCTATTAATGAAGCTCATGTTACTCAGAGGATGTCTATAGTTAGTATGGAGGGGTTCGATTACTAAAAGCTATAAGTAGGGAGAATACATAGTGTCCAAGTTTTTTTTTCATATGATGTATTCATTGTTCCAAACTTATGTAATGTTATTTCACCACCTAAAATCCCCTCATGTCTAGTTGAGGTGTGATCATATTGTTTTACCACGTTTGAAAATATTCAATATTATTTCTTTTGAAGCTAGGTGTTTTTTAGTGAGACATAAAGTCCGAAACTAACACGACATGGAAATGGGTTTCACACTGTGTAAATTCCATGTGCCACATTTCATTATAAATGGAAGGGGACTTATGTTTTATCATACCCTTTGGACTTTCTCTCTATGTTTAGGCAATCAAAATCACTCTTTCAGGAATTTAGGTATTCCTTCAACAAGGATCAATCCTTGGATTCATTCCTCAATCCATGGAGACCATATGTACATTATATGTCTTTTCTTGTAGTTATTCATTCTAATTCATCCAATTCCATCCTCCTATTAGATGAAGGATCATATTCATGTTTTTAAATGAGTCTGTAATTGTAGTTTTTAGTGTGGTTGTTCTATTGAGTCCTTGGAGGGATGCATCTTCTTATGAAAGAGGTGATTGAGATCTATGATTTTGGTCTATTCTCAAGAAAAGAAAGATGGCACCTTTGAGGTAAAGGATTCATTGATTTTCTTTTTTTTTGAAATTGTATACTTGACATGATTTATTCCTTTGTATAGAAATGTATTTGACATAATAAGTATTAATCCAAATTAATAAACAATTTTATAGTGATAAAATTTCAAAGTTATTTCATTATAACATGATAATGGTTCTCCTCTAGATTTTCTAGATATTAGATATATATTCCATGCTTTATTATAATTTTCTTATGCATGGAGGAGCTTGTGGAAACTGGAAAATAACATAAATTTAAAATTAATTGATTAATTGGATTAAGAATAATTAAATAAGATAAATGTTTCTAATCCGGGGTTTTCTTATAATTTTACAATGATGAAATTAATGTAATGTATAAGTATAATTGAAAATTTCTTCCATGTGATTAATGTATGTGATACTGAATATGAATCATGTTAATTATTTTGGTTGATAATAAATAAAAAGGTATGTTAAAAGAGAATGTTACATCTCATAATTTGATGAAATTTGTTTAAATTATAGAGATAATGTTTATATTTTTATAGGTTGTTATAGTTTAATTCCTTAGGTTTCCCAAATATGGAACCCAAGAATAATAAATTGGTGATTTCAAGATGGAATAAAAAATGGTTGTTTGATAAAGAAAATTTCTAATGTTTTAGTTTCCCATTTACTTGAGATGTCAAAGTGCCTTGAGTTTGGATCACCAAGAGATCGTTTGTTTGTGATGGATTGTTGCCTTATTTTAGGGAATAGATTTCCCTATTGGCTATGATTGTCTGTTTCTTGCTATTTTTTGATGTGCTCCGGATGTGAGATTCACTATGTGATGTGATATATATATGGGAATTCTAGATATGATATGATGAAGGGATAGATGGTATTAATAAAACTACAATTATTGGGCGGGGAGGCTCAGATGATATGGTATTTATTGAAGCCTCTAATAGAGAGATATGTTTGTATATTCACATGGGTGTCAGGAATGGAACAAGATTTGATAAAATGGGTTAAAGCTGGGCATACTTGTGATGTGATACTCAGAGCTAGGATTCTCTATTTTGAATCTATTTAATTGATGATGGCCTGGCTTCTTATTTTATATACATTAATTTCTACACTGTTTGTTGTAGATGAGTGTTCTTGGTTTCATGTTTCACTTGGTTGTAGCTTATAATTGTTTTTCTAGAGTAACTGGATATGGAATGATACTAATAATTAATAAATAATTCATAATACATGGGTTTATTGAAAATGGAATTAAAAGGCATAAATATATCAATCTTGATAAATAGTGGAGTTAGGCTGGATTATGCCTGTAGAGAATGGAATTTACTATAATAAAAATTTAATATAATTTGGAATAATTTTAATGGTTCATTAATGGATAAAAAATTAGTTAATTAAAGGAATTATGAAAAAAGTAAAGAAGGAATATAATTTTTCGTTTTTAATGCGTGTGTTTCCTACATGATATCTAGAATTACCAATTGCATCTAGGGGTCCAAAAAATTACAGCAATTTTTGATTCTAAGAATTTTTTATTCCCATAGTGTGGTTGTGAGATATATTATGTCTTGTAAATATTACAATTTCATATTATTACCCACCCATGTTTGTTAGTGTGACAAAAATCTAGTTCAATATTGGATGGGTTTTTCCCAAACACCCTAGTGGGAGGATCGATGGCTTACTTCCCCATCTAGAGCTACCATATTGTGTTGGTAGTTACTTCTAATAGTATGCATGATAGTTAGTTTTATGATATATTTGTGTAATTGGTTCTGAAATATGGTGGTCATTTATAGATATTTATTCCCAGATATAGTGTCCAAATGATTATTATTAGTATGACTTGTATAGGATGTGATGGTTGGAGGCACTTACTCAATTTATGTGATATAAATGCCTAGGGTATAATACCATATGTATGATACATTTTCTAAGGGTTGTGGTCCCTAATAGAAACTACATGGTTACTATATATGGTTATGTGATATTGGATGATGTGATGCATGAGGTGAATGTTGTGATTCCTTGCCCAAGTGTTTTCGTGATGGCCTTCTTTGGAGACAGATGTATTAGGATGTGTGACCCTAGGGAAGAGTAGAAAACTAGTGGATAGGTGGGACTAGGGTGCCCTTGATGCTTAATTATTATATTATATTCTCCCTTTTATGCAATACTTAGTGAGTTTTAACCATAGTTCGGCAAGGAACATGGGTTACCTTTATTATAATGAGTTAGTTTCATTGGTATTCACTTTTGTTCAGCATGATTCATTTATTTTTCACAAGATAGGATCAATGGAGGATCCTACTGAGTATACAATTACACCAATCCTATTTATAAGTAAACAATTTTTAGGTCAATAGTAGATGGAAATAGATATGGATAAATATTACTAGATCATGGTTTTTTAGAGTTGGTTCAGCTTCATGGTCACTCCCATATATAAATTTTAGGTACTCATAATTTTCCATTATGTTTTTATAGTATTTTATGATATTTAACTAATGAAATTGGGATCTATTTTATATATATGTCTAAGTAGCTATTGATTGGTGTATTCTTCTGTTATCACTCTTTGACATATTCTCATAGAGGGAAATTTCAATCATATGTATGCTTGTTATATCATCAATGATAGACTTAAACATAGGGTCCACCGGAGGTGGGAATTTGGTAGTCACCATATCCCTTTCCTCGTTTCCATCATATTAGGGGTATACATTGAAAAATCCATATAAATAATCATTCGTGTGAATAATGGGATACCTCTTTGCAAACCAATGTAATTCATTATCCATAAAAACTTATCATAGATAAATATAATTATTTATTTTTATTTATATATAATATTTAGGACATTATAATTCTTTTTGAATAATGATATCACATTTTTTCTTATCTTCCATTATATTGGAATATGATAACGACATTCGTCTATAAGAAGGACTATCACCTAACGAAGTGATGTGATTTGATCACGCTTTATCTAGAAGGTAATAAGGATGGTATTAATGAAAATATGAGATATATATGACATAAAAATAATTCTATAATGGTAATATATTATTTACCTTTCTTTATTACCTTCTATAGGGAATATGGGAACGATTTTATAGCATACATATGGCATACCATCTACATGAATGGTGTATTTCATTTTCTATCTATAAATTTTATGGATCACTATAAATACATATATTATTAATATATATTATATTTATATCATGGTTAAAATTTTGGATATATTCTAACCATTACCGAATGAAGAGTAAAAAAAAAACAAATCAGAACATACACAAAAAAGAAACTATTACTTGAAACGTTATTTAACATGGAATTGTTACGGATAATAAAAAAACATATGTAAATCATATTAGGTAAGATATATAAATATATATTGTTCTTTAACAGATACAAAATTGAATTATATTTATCATACATGTGGTTTGAATGCGTACGAAGGATGGTGAGACGTATGAAATGGGTTTTCCATCTCACTTTTATTTTATATGAGATACATGTCACATTCATGAGATTTTTATTATGTGGTGTATATACTAACCATGAATTTATATTATGATTATTATCTTAAAAATTATTGGTATTTATATATCCAATTTATGATCTCCCTTTCATGGAGTTTACAATACAAATTTTACAAAGTGGTAATGGTTTTATGATACAATCTCATCGTTTATCGGGATGCGTCATGATTATGATTATGATGATAAAATAATATGATACATCTCTTAATAAACTTGTGAAATTTATTGTTCTCTAGTAATGACTTGGGAATACATGTTTTCCCTTCGTTTTACTCTCATTATGTACCCAAGAGTACTAATAATTGTTTTTAATGAAAACCAAATTCATTTCTCTCTTCGTCTAAAAATCCTTTTTCTATAAAAAGTATGAATTCTGAAAATGTTTTTGAATCATAAAAATAATTTATTAAATATATTTTTACATATTTTGATTTCTTTATTAAAATTTTAAAAGGAATATTCATGTCATTTTCCATGAAAGTTCATTTTGGATTTTACCATAAATATGAAATGAATATTTTTTAATGTGTACGAACTGAATAGTATTTTCCACCATCATGACCAAATAATTATTTTAATGAATCCATTAGAAATTTCAATGTTAATTTTAAAATGAATGTATTTAATTTTTTTTAGTTTAAAAATACATTTCAAAATGGAAATGATATTTTCCTCAATAAATTTTTAAAATTGCTTTAAAAATACCATTATATGTATCCAAGTATATTTTTAAATAAAAGAATTTTGAGAATTTTTTATGTTTTAAAATGTGATTTTAAAAATAGAAAGGATATATTCCTCAAGAAATTTTCCAAGGGATCTTTAAAAATATTTTTCCGTCAATGATGAAAATGATTGATGTTACTTATGCTTCACTAGAGATAAGATTGAATGATATCATGCTTATTATTTCTATAGATGATTAATTTTTATTTTGATGAAATTATTTTGAAACTAATTTATTTTTGGTATTTTATACTATGTTGAATTTATTTAATGTTTATGAACCTTATTTTCTTTACATGGGTAATGATGTGATAATATTATGAATGTTTTATGATACTACAAAACACATAAGTTTGGATTTCATTATTATATAGAAACAAAATATATCCCCCCAACAAATTTTGTAAACATTTATATCTTATAATATAACAATGATAAATATGTCTATGGGATTGATCCACTATAGGAAATAGGTGCTTCCAGATATACTATGCGAAATTAGAGTGTAGTGATCTACAATGAGAAGTGAGTGAAAAGTCTTGATCCACTATTTTGATGTTATTGGTATATAGCCTTGACATATGAAATGTTTTTTCATTAATAATGATTGTTCCAAACTTTTATGAAATGTGTTTACAGTTAACGATTGATTTTCTATGATTTATCACTCCTATGGGCTAGGTTTTACGAAATTAAAATGGTTCATTACATGAATACAGTTTATGATATATGATAGTTTGGGTATAAACATCCAAATTTAGGATCATGATATCAAACCCTTATTATTATCTTATGATTTCATATGATCATAGATCTATATATCTTATGTTTACCATTACCTATCATTTAATCTCACCCACTCTTATGTTTCCTTTCCTAGGTTATGCTGAAATGTTTAGGTAGGGTATTCCCAAGTGGATTACTATGTGAGAAGGCATTTGTGGGAAACGTTAAATATCTTTCATGAAATAAGATTATTGTGTTTATATTCTCCCAAGACTCTAAACTATTAAGATCACTAAGGGAGTGTTTAATAAATGTAATGAATATTCATCTAAAAATATTTTATATTTATGTATTGAATCCCAAGTTTCCCTAATCACCATTTTTATTATAGTTTAAAAATCATACAAGTAAAATTTTATATAATTATAATTATATAATATATATTTTATATTATGTTTTAATTTAGGAATCCCATGTTTAGTTAGATAAAATTTATAAATATTTCATAATAATGAACTTCAAGATCTATAAGTTTCATGGAATTACATACCCCCAAAAAAATTTCAATTAACATTTTCCTAAAAAATATATGAAAAATTTATGAAGATTATTGGAAATATATATATAATATTATAAACATTTATCTTATAAAGTTTTGCAAAGAAAATGTTTAAAAGGAAACTTTGTGAAAATTTCACTAAAATAGAATGAATAAATATATGTTACTGTGATGATAGTTGAGAAAATTCTCTTGAAGATGATAATGTATTCATATAAATAATGCAAGACTTTAAAAAATATGTAAAAATTTTAATATAATTTTCGAATTGATGAAAGGAAAATTTCTACCAATGATCCATATGATTAAGCAACAGAGAAAATATTATGAAAAAATTCATGATTATAGTCAAAGGATTAAATTCATAAAATTTTTATAAAGTTATAAAAATGTGAATAGTCCTGTGAAAGTTTCCCAAGTTCCAAAATCACTATTATAAATATTTTTTCCAAAATTTCATTTCTGGTATACAACATGACAATTTCACCAATCATGATAGCATTGAGAAATAATGGTGTCTCCAAAGGGAATTGGAAATAATTTAATCTCCTATAATTGTATATTGTCTCTAAGACTCAACGTGAATGATTGATATATTTTTATGATTTTTTGAGTTATTTTAGTACATATTTAAGTGAAATATATTTTTTTCCATTTACTTGAAATTTATATTTTCGTAAAATAAGGACCTAGACTTAAAACATTTTATAATCTTGAATTTAGTCAAGAAGACAATTCCTTTTCCATTGAAGATATTTTCTGGGTTATAGTTTTAGAGAATTAGGACATAAAACAAATATAAAATTCCACATTAATACAAATTTGTTATGGAAAAAATAATATCCATTTCTTCCAAATATAAAATTTTTCAAATAAATCACGATTTCTTTGGAAAATGTTTATAACATTTATCTTGACTTACTTCTTCTTCTTACACGTATTTATAACCTTTGAGAACATTTAAATACTTGGGGTGAGTAAAAAAAGAATTGTAAGGGATATAAATATTAGGAAAGAAAAAATTAGTACATGAATACTTGTAAATTTATGATATCATTTTCAAAAAGGCATACTTCTTACTCATATATACTTAATTTGTGAAACATGATATTTCCAATATATTTTCTTAGAACATAAAGAACACGAATAAAAACATAAACATATCTTGGGGAATTACATAAATACAATTGTAACCCTCATATCTACCGTATGTTTTTTAACCATCAAGGATAACTTATAATTTAACCCTCATGGCTACCATATGTTGTAACCATCACATTTACACTTAGAGTAACAATATCGACGACCTCCAACTTTGACATACCCAATGCATTTGAGGGAGATATTGGTCCCAAACTTACCCATAAGCCATTCCCAAGAAAAATAATATAATTATAAAACATGAATAATTTCATTAAAAAGTTTCATTTGAATTTTTAAAAATAGATTTTTAGAAGAGTATTTTGTAAGGAAAGTCCTTTACAAATATCATATAATTGATGCGAGAATTAATAGAATGAAGGGAATATGTGTATACCCTTTAAATCTATATAATAAAACATAATATAAAGAAATATTAATAACACAAATATTCTTAGTAACATATAACCAATGAAGTATAAGGTCAACCCAAATAATAAAAATTGGGTTAGGAATTCCCTTACCTCAGGGTTGTATCAGTTCAAATGTGTTTAATCCTCCTCATGATATGTTCTCCTTGAGATCATTCTTTAGGCCTCTGATTTTGGACATTTTGTGAGAATAGTAGGTCTGGGGAGTGGGTAAGAGACTTAGTAAGGGTATTTAGAATAGTTTATAAAATTATCAAAGCTTGAGAGGTGTGAGAGGAAGAGGGGGCTGTGGGTGGTATTTGTAAGGGGGGAGAAGAGAGGTTTTCCATTATTTTAATCATTAGTTTAATATGTTTTCTCAAGACTATGAAAAGTCTTGATTTTTATGACAAAAAATAGTAATATGTGCATGTGAATACGAACTAATGGCAATTTATATCATCCATGACACAATCGTGATGAATAAATTCAATTATTTAGCATTTGTTTTTTGAAAATTACTGAATTTCACTATTCAGTAAAAATTCATGTATTTCAGAAAAATACCAAAAGTCCACTATAACAATTTTTTGACGTGTAGAATTCAAAAATGAACTCCATTTTTTGAAAATAATTTTCTATATATGTGAAAAATAATTTTTAAATAATATATTAATTTATTTGAAAAATTACAATTTAAAAACTATAACTCATTTTATAATACCTTAAAAACAAATAAAAGTCCCATAAATTATTATAAATACATTTATTGGTGATGTTATGGTTCACTTATTAATTTTATTATTCATAATGGTAGGTTACTATTCATAAGGGTAGGTTACTATTCAAAATAAATTATGTTTTTTCAATCCAACTCCAAATAACTTACTAATCAAAACTGTGTATGTTCATTTTTTGAAATTCAAATCATTTTAGAGGAAATCTTATGTTTAAAGGAAACATTATAAATATATTATTAAAATAATTTGTCATTAGGTAGAGAATTAGTGCTTCATGCATTTCAATTTATTTTCAAAACCTTGTAATGAAAAATTGTCCCCACCTTCTAGAAATTGCATCCTCACAATTTTTTATTTACTTATTTACTTATTAAAAAGTGTGGGTACCTTTCCCTAATATAATATCCACATTTTCATGTTTATTCTTAGACCATGTATTTTTTCTACAAAACCATTACCCACTTGATTACTTTATTCAGTAATAGTTTCTCTCTATGATCAAGAATCTGAACAGGTTTCTCTTCATAAGAAAGTTTTACTTCTAGCTAAACTGCTTCTGGGATCAATATATGAGATGGATCTAGAAGATACATTCTCAACATCGAAACATGAAAGTCATTGTGTACCTGAGATAAACTCAGAGGAAAAGCTACTCAATAAGCGACTGGTCCAAATTTTTCCAGGATATCATAGGGTCCAATGAATCGTGGACTTAACATTAAGTTCATTCCAAAATGTATAATACTTTTCCATGGTGATATTCTAAGAAACAAATCATCACTTACCTCGAAAGAAATGTCTTTCAACCTATTGTCTGTGTAATGTTTCTACCTAATATGAGCTGTCCTCATACGTTTCTTGATTGTATTCAATTTCTCAGGAACTTCCTCTACTAATTTTGGTCTCATCAATTTCCTTTCCCCAACATCATCCCAAAAATCTAGAGTTCGACACCTCATCCCATACAATTCCTCAAAAGATTCCATCTGTATGCTGGAATGAAAACTATTATTATAAGAGAACTCACCTAAATAAATTCAATGATCCCAACTCCATAGTAATACATTCAGAGCTCAAAGGATATCCTTTAATGTATAAATCCTTAATTCTAACATCCCATCTAACTGAGGATGAAAAGTTTTACTGAAATTTAATTTTGTGCCCAACAACTATGAAAGGACCTTCTAAAAATTAGAAGTGAACCTAGGATCCTGGTCAGATACAATGGAAAGAGGAACTCCATGTAACCAAACAATCATTTTGAGGTACAGTCAACAAAGATGATCCAAAGACACAATATCTAGAATGGTATGGAAATTTGAATATTTAGCCAGTCATCCAACTATCACCCACCATGAAGTCCATGGATACATTTTTTCATTTCCACTTTGGAACTGTCAAGGGATGAGGAATCCCCTTTGGTAAATTATCCTTTTTATTAACCTCTTGACATGTCAAACATTTCACGGTGAAATCTAAAATATCTCTATTCATTACAACCCACCATTAAGACTCCTAAGGGTCTCTGTACATATTACTACTTCTAGTATGAACTCAAAATAGAGAAATAAGTGCTTCAAACAATAAATATTTCTTCAAATTGGATTCCAAAGGCACACACAATCTTTTTCAAAATCCTAAAACACAATATTTATTAAGGGTAAAATATAAAAACCTACCCATTTTAACTAATTATACCCTTAAATAGCTCACATTCTTCCTTCCACACATTCTAAATTCTGTCAAATAACGAAGACTACACAAAAACCTGGGAAAAATGAATGTATTTCCTACAGTAACGAATTCTATGAAAAAATTCATCAAATCATCAAACAAGGGATCATGTTCTAAATGTAACATTGTTAATGATGCATGTTATTTTTGACTCAAGGAATCCAACAATTTTTTTTGTTTTTATAGGATGGTAATTGATCGTGAAATCATAATCCTTTAGCAGTTCAAGCCATATTCTCTACCTCATGTTTAATTCCTTCTAATTAAATATATAATTCATACTTTTATGGTCAATATATATTTGAGATTTGGACCCGTGTAAATAATTCCTCCCAAATTTAAATGACAAAACAACATCTTCTAATTCCAAATCAAGGTTGAGAAAATTTTTCTCATGAGGATTTAGTTCTCTTGAAGCATAATAAATTACATGATCATTCCTTTTTAGAACATAACCATGTCCCTTCAATGAAGCATCACTATATATTACAAAATAATAATTTCTAGAAGGTAGATCACCAATCCCTTGTTTAGTTCCTAAAAACAAACACCACATTATTCTATAGAAATAAATGTATCCCCTTTTTATGTAAAAATAGTTAGAGAGCTATATAATCATATAAATATTTAAACAAACCATCAGACATAACCTAATAATCCAAGAAAACTATGGATTTCTGTAACATTTTCAAGTATTGGACAATCATCATCCACTTTATTTTGGAAAGATCAACTATTATTACATCCTTATTTACAATGTTCCTATGAAAAGAAATTTTTTACAAACAAAAATAACATTTTCTAAATTATCTATACAGTATCTTTTCCTTCACGGTTTTCAAAACAACCCTTAGACTTATTTTCATTATACTATTTACTTTTAGAAAATACCAAAAAATAATTAATAAGATGTAACACCCCAAGATTTCATAGTATGTTATTTCTTCAAAATAATTCAATAACTTGCATTACACGCAACACCGAGTTCAATCACACCATGACTTAAAAATAAAAAAGCCATTAAAAGAGGTCATGAATAGAATTAACTACATTTTAAACTTTATATAATCCTTATAATTTTAGAATCCATATTATGAGTTTCTTAGTCATAATGCAAGAACAGATTCATTTTCAGTATTACACTTTTATCAACTTTTAATAGTGAAACCTTTTTAAATACAATATTTTAAACTTTTTGACTAAATGGGGACATCAAAAATTTAAAATTAAACATCCCAAGCTTACACGGTATTCTTTCCTTTGAATAAAACAGCAGCGTGTGTTGTACGCAACTTCGAGTTTTAACACACACCACAACCGATCAAACTAGCCGTTATGAATAGTAATACCTAATTTTTGAAATTATATATATTTTATATTTCAAAATGGACTTCATTTTTGGATTCGGAATATCGAATTTAGCCTAAGGTGAAATTTTGGTACTTTTCGGATAACTTTCATATTTTGATGAATAGTGAAAATTACTAAATTTTAATTAAAAACAACTTTTTTAATCAAAATAATTAATAGTGATAAATTGTGAATTTGAGTGGTTTTAAAGTATATTTAGAATATATTTTTACCATTTAATATAATTTTGGTCATTGGACATAATTTTACAATTAAACCGAACATAAACAAGTGTCAATCTTTTGATAGTTATTATCTCTTAAAAACACGCTATTTGTTTTAACAGCGGAAATTAATTTTAAATTAATTTCTGCCACTTCTGTGTTTTGAATTTAGGAAAATGGATTCCATATTTGGAATCAGGATGTTCAAATTGTGTAAATAGGTAACTTTTATTTTTAGACATTTTGAATGATTACTGCGGTAAATATTTTATTTACCATGGTTAAGGGTAAATCCGGTAAATAAGGGTTAAAAAATAATATTATAATAATACAAAATTACCCTAAAACGTGTCTTAACCCTATTTGTTGATACATGGTCGACCATGGGAATCTTTGGGTCTATTTTGGGACCCCATGGATCCACTTGTAAGTGATAATGACACATTATATTAATAAAGTTAAAATAAAAATAAAAATGGCATAAGCTTACATCTTTTAGAAGAACAATTTTTACATAGAGTTATACATGTTGGATTTTCGATTATAAATATTCATTAGAAAGATAAAAAGATTTACTACATAATGATATTTTATTTATAATTTTTAGACATTAAATAATTTATTTTATTTATGACACAATGATGATGCAGTAATTACTATAATAGTGAAAAATTAAAATAAGTGATATTATAAAAACCCAAATAAATATAATATGAAACTTTTAATCAATTAAACTAATTTTCTAGGATAATATGATATATTAGGATTGATTTAATTGACTTTGTTCGAAGTAATCAATCTGTTATGAGTTTCACAAAAATCAACTAATGAATAGTGTCAAAATTGACATAAAAGAGTTCTTAAAACAAATATTATATTATTAATTGGTATTAAATTCCTAAAAATCTAAGGTTCGACCAAGAGGCTTATATCATGATAGGTTAATCATTAATGGACCACTTGGGGGTCTCTTGGATGTATATAGTAAGTTTATTAACCATATTATATAAAAATACAAAGAGACATTGTAAAAGTGAAACTAATTAACTTAGAGTTAATACTTAAAGATAAGGTTAATATAAGTACCCAAACCTGTCTAAATTCTATTGGATGAGTTGTGTTCGACCCATCCCCACCTCAACCTTTGAATAGTCAACTTTGGAGCCATTGGAAACCGAATATGAATTTATTATAAATTAATATTTCTAGCTTTTCCAAAGGTGCCCCTCACCCCTCTTATAAAAGGGCACTCCTCCTTCTCATTTCTTCACACCTCTAAAGCCACTTGGCTCGTCCAAACTCTGCCCAACTAAGCTCCCCACATCCCTCTCCTCCTCCTTGAAGCTTCCCCTTAGGCAGAAATCATTTCAAGAAGTCCTTTGGTTCCAACCAAAGTGAATTACCTAAATTAAAGGTAATGATTTCTCTTAAATTATTTTCATTTATTTTGCTTCTTCAACCCCCAAAATCTTTTTATTTCCCTTCTTTTGTAACAACACCAGTATCCTCAATATACTAGGATGTTGTTATAAGAAGTATTAAAACTAAACATACACACAACTCCATCTAATGGATGATGAACATAATGTTTCTGTGGATGGCAAACTAACGCCTCACGAAACGATGATTGTTCAAAAACATCTTACCGCCTCTCATGGTGGCCATTATGATGGCACTGTAATTAAATATGATATTAATGATATATATTTTATATATAAGCTTCTGTAATTCCATTTTATTTCATACCATTATTCGTTTCATGTTGTATATACATACGATAATTTCATTTGAGGTAGTGCGGACTACCGCCCCCTTAAAATGATATGACTCGTTCATACCACACATGGAACGTATAAAGGATGGTGTTAATGAACTTATGTAACATATATAAAATATTATATTATACTGGAATAGTAATATACCTATGTATCATTTGGATTCGATTATTTTAAAATAAAAATTAAATGGAAGTAGCGTTCGTGCGTACGTACGGACTACCGTCTCCACGAACGCGATGAGATTCATTCTCCATCGTAACCATTAAAGTATAATTATCATTTGATGATTTAAAAATGATGTTTAAGGACTTTATATCATTCTGGATATGAATAATATACAACCTATCCTTTACAAATATGTCTTACGTAACAAAACATATGAAAGAAAACAAGTAAGTTAACACCCGAAACAACGATAATACTAAGATATTATTAACAAATCAATGTTAAAAGATCATATATGATATCATATTAATATATATGATTATTGTATAATTTAATAACAATTATTTCACCATTATACAGGAGGTTAACCTACCCCAACCAAGGAAAAGTACAAGGTAAGGGTTATTTCACAATCTCTTCATTATCCGAGGTTGTTTATACGTAATAATCTACTGGGATCTCTTTATCATCCACATCCATGTTTCTTAAAAATGTATTTCAAAACATTTTTACTATTTACAAGAATATGGGTTAAAGTCATTTATACCCTTGTTTGAATTTTTATAAGAGGAATATTTCCGTCGTTTTCCAAACAAGGTCCTTTTTAACCTTTTCGACAGAATTAAGGTAAGAATGTTTTTTTTACTTATACGGCGGGTGCGGCTATTTACCGCCGTTATAAAATATTCAAAGCTTCCCTTACAAGCTTACAAGGATATTTTCAAAGTAAATGTTTTATTTTATAATTATGTGACTTTTAAATGATTTCAAAATGAATATTTTAAGAACTTCAGAAAGGTACTCTTTATCAAAATCAGAATTTTCAATGTTTTAAAGATTTATCTTTCTAAATCTTTTCAATTAATGTCCATGTCTTAAAAATGGTTTTTAAGGATTTATTTATATGGACATGAATGTTCTTAAAAATTTTAATTCCTTTTAAAAGTTTCAAAGTGGTATGGGACACTTTGATTCAAAAAGCTATTTTTAATTACTTCCTTTATAAATGTGTGACTTTTAAATGATTTCAAAAAAGGAGATATTTCTCTCAAATAGTTTTGATTTCATCTATGTCAACATCCTTTTATGGATTTTACGCTTATTTGAAGTTGATTTATTATGATACAAAACTTCTATATTGTATTGAAGGTTTTGTGATATGTTTGACTGTGGATGTGTTATTTTTATACCATTCATAGTTTATGGTGAAATTATTGACATTTCGTATGCTAGTTTTAATACGAATGTTTATGTTATGTTTAAACCTTTTCATATGGGAATGCATTGGACTTAATAAGTGACGGTTGGAGACCGCTATAGCTCCTCGATGCATCGGTAGGTCTCATGAGACAAACTAGTGTTTTGGCACAAGGCCTTGACAAAATCTTATTTGTAGTCTTGGCACGAGGCCTTGACTATGTGGTTATGATAGTCTGGCATTATGCATTCCAACATTATGAAAGTGGTTATTGAGTTTTGCATGTGATTATTCGATTAGTAGAATATCCATGTGAATAAGTAAATGGCATTATTTCATTTTATTTATGCCATACCATGTTGAAAGTTCATGTTTGAAAGGCTTTTGTTTTAGTTATACATTGCCTTAAATGTTTATTCTTATTTATGAAAGTTTCCGCTATATTTTTATCCTTACTGGGCATTTGAGCTCACCCCTTTTCTATGTTTTATTTTTACCAGGAAGTGAAGAAGTAAATTATGAATGGCCTTCAGGGATATTATGTGGGGATATGAGTGTGGATTATGGAGACATTATGTTGTTGTAGTAGTTTTTCATTTTATGGTGTAATGTAAAACTTATGAATATATCTAGTGTTTCCAAGGCTACTAAACCAATCGGTCTTTCGAGATTTGATCTTTCTTGTGATCATGCCAATTTTATGTAATAATGCACCGACTCTGGGTAACTAGGGTCGGGGCGTTACAGTTGGTATCAGAGGAAGTTTAGTACAAACCTTGGAAGCTAGATTTAGATAAACTCTGATTAGAGCACGTAGACCTAAGATGAACTTTGAGGATTAGTATAGAAGAACTTCCTAGAATTTTGGTATTGTAGAGATTTTGTGAGTTTTCCGAGCAATACATCCCTGTCTGGATACGAGCAGGTAGAGGCGACTCTGGCACAGATGTACCTAGGGGTAAAACCCGAAAACACCGCTTTGAGCTAGACTCGAACGGGAACAGGTGCACGACAACGGGCCCTGCTGCACTCTTGGTTACGACACTCCCGGGGGATATGCTTAGGATAACTCTCATTTTCTTTACAAATCATTATGAAGGGTTTATGAGTATATACTTCCTCAAAGAAAACATTTTTATGATTATGGATTATATCCATAAATAGTTCAATTTATGTTAAGTGTTTTATAAGTATGGGATTATGTATTTCGATTCATAAACTGATCTAGTTTATGCAATTGTTTAGAAATGGCGCCCAGTAGAAGGAATGAGAACTCCAGCAATGCACATGATCCAAAGAGAAAGAAGGATCATATCTTTCATGGTCTTAAGCCAGAATTTATAAGAGAAATAGTCTCCCATGTATTATCATCATATGAAGAAATAATATCATGTGTTAATAAGATAAGTAAAGAGTTTACTGAGTCCTATGGCTTTGAAGGGAAGCAAGAGAAGAAAAGGATGGAAGAGAGAAAGATGGATAAAGGGAAGAGGGAAAAGAATAATTTTCCCATATGTGGTAACTGTGGAAAGAAACACCCTGGAACTTGCCTGAAAGGAATGGGAGTTTGTTATAAGTGTGGAGGAAAAGGGCACAAAGT
The DNA here is from genome assembly GCA_963277665.1 of Viscum album. Classification (NCBI taxonomy): domain Eukaryota; kingdom Viridiplantae; phylum Streptophyta; class Magnoliopsida; order Santalales; family Viscaceae; genus Viscum; species Viscum album. Next base: position 492,311,872 of record OY728159.1, on the reverse strand, counting down.
ACGTGACTGCAAGGGTAAGAAAATGGTTTCAAATGTACAATGCTTCATTTGCAAGGAGTTTGGACACTACGCGAACCTATGTCCCAGTCATCAGACTATGCCGCAAATGATGCTATTGGATAATAATCAAGTTATGATACTACCACAGATGAAGAGGAATGATTAGGGTTCTTATGTTGATTATGTCAATTGAGTGTTGTATCAACAATGTACTTGTTAAAATAATTATGGAGTATATAAGGATTGTACTGCAGTGCTATTTCATTAAGGACTTGAGATTATGTGGAACAAAGAAAAGTGACTCAATAACAGGATAAATTTTTGGAAAATATATGGTTGAGAGAATGATAAACCATAATATAGTTCTGATACCGAAATAGTGATTTTGGAATAATACATGATTGCTTTGGATAAATTATATTGGATATTATTGACTACCTTCGAACTGATTAATGATTTGTATAAAACATTTTTGGATTGATGAAGTATATCCAGCATTCTATATGGAATAAGGGAGCATGAATGTAATCAATAAGGATTATGGTAAATCAGGATGTTTCAGTGTTTTAAAAGAATACATGATGAAGGTATTAATATTCTATTACAGGGTAAAAAGGATCTACATTATGTTTACCTTCCTTATAAATGTTGGACTGTGAGTTTGGACAGAAGTATTTTGGATAGTTCTAGTTTGGATTATTTTGGATTGCCATAAAAGGACAACCCGGAGGTCGGGCGGCAACCCATCGCGTCCGGCAAGGCTGTGAGACTTGAACCCGCAACCGAAGGGCGACAAGGGTGTATCACCTACCACTGGCCCACGAGATGTCCTGGATTAAATAATGTAGTTTTTATTAAAAGACATTGTAGATGAATTATAAATTCATTTATTTTGGAACCCTGTACGAATAGTATAAATAGAAAAAAAATATTACATTCTATTATCTTTTAGAGTGAAAGATGAGTTTGTGGTAGGAATTTATTAATGGATAAAACTATAATTATAAAGTAAGTATATCTCCTTATGATCTTAGACAATCTCATAAATAAATTCCTCAACATTAATAAAAGGAACTTAGAACAAAAATGTTGTCCTAGATGGTACCTTAAATCATCACTAATTTAAGGCTTTGGGATTTTTGGCCTTTTCATAGCCATGTTCTCTACCACTCTCCATCAGATAATTGATGGTTAGATTTCTCCTCCATATCCATATTTTCCTACATGGAACCCTAGTATGTGTTATGTTCGGTAATCTTCATACTTTCCACTCTTTGTTTAAAATAGAGGCCTCATTAATTCATTTTTCGATGTGGGATTTCAACTAAGATATTTTGAAACGTCAAAAATGTGTTATCCCAATACCCTATGTTTTGTTGAACCGATGGTATTTCAAATCATCATATATTGATGAGTTTAAGAACCTCAATTTTATACTTGTTTGTGATTGATGACCTCAATCACTACCTATAAATATTTACGTTTTTCCTGCAATTATATGTCTCTAATTGCCACCAATGTTCTCTTAATCGAGATCATAATTTGGTGGTGACCCTTTCATTTCTCTTTTCCTCATATTAAGACTAAATCTTAGTAAACCAATTTCCTATGCGGGTTTTCCCACAAATATATTTTCTATTTTCTAAGAACAATTTCAAATTGCGAGGACACAATTTATTGAAGGAGGGGAGAATGTAACACCCCAAGATTTCATAGTATGTTATTTCTTCAAAATAATTCAATAACTTGCATTACACGCAACACCGAGTTCAATCACACCATGACTTACAAATAAAAAAGCCATTAAAAGAGGTCATGAATAGAATTAACTACATTTTAAACTTTATATAATCCTTATAATTTTAGAATCCATATTATGAGTTTCTTAGTCATAATGCAAGAACAGATTCATTTTCAGTATTACACTTTTATCAACTTTTAATAGTGAAACCTTTTTAAATACAATATTTTAAACTTTTTGACTAAATGGGGACATCAAAAATTTAAAATGAAACATCCCAAGCTTACACGGTATGCTTTCCTTTGAATAAAACAGTAGCGTGTGTTGTACGCAACTTCGAGTTTTAACACACACCACAACCGATCAAACTAGCCGTTATGAATAGTAATACCTAATTTTTGAAATTATATATATTTTATATTTCAAAATGGACTTCATTTTTGGATTCGGAATATCGAATTTAGCCTAAGGTGAAATTTTGGTACTTTTCGGATAACTTTCATATTTTGATAAATAGTGAAAATTACTAAATTTTAATTAAAAACAACTTTTTTAATCAAAATAATTAATAGTGATAAATTGTGAATTTGAGTGGTTTTAAAGTATATTCAGAATATATTTTTACCATTTAATATAATGTTGGTCATTGGACATAATTTTACAATTAAACCGAACATAAACAAGTGTCAATCTTTTGATAGTTATTATCTCTTAAAAACACGCTATTTGTTTTAACAGCGGAAATTAATTTTAAATTAATTTCTGCCACTTCTGTGTTTTGAATTTAGGAAAATGGATTCCATATTTTGAATCAGGATGTTCAAATTGTGTAAATAGGTAAATTTTATTTTTAGACATTTTGAATGATTACTGCGGTAAATATTTTATTTACCATGGTTAAGGGTAAATCCGGTAAATAAGGGTTAAAAAATAATATTATAATAATACAAAATTACCCTAAAACGTGTCTTAACCCTATTGTTTGATACAGGGTCGACCATGGGAATCTTTGGGTCTATTTTGGGACCCCATGGATCCACTTGTAAGTGATAATGACACATTATATTAATAAAGTTAAAATAAAAATAAAAATGGCATAAGCTTACATCTTTTAGAAGAACAATTTTTACATAGGGTTATACATGTTGGATTTTCTATTATAAATATTCATTAGAAAGATAAAAAGATTTACTACATAATGATATTTTATTTATAATTTTTAGACATTAAATAATTTATTTTATTTATGACACAATGATGATGAAGTAATTACTATAATAGTGAAAAATTAAAATATGTGATATTATAAATACCCAAATAAATATAATATGAAACTTTTAATGAATTAAACTAATTTTCTAGGATAATATGATATATTAGGATTGATTTAATTGACTTTGTTCGAAGTAATCAATCTGTTATGAGTTTCACAAAAATCAACTAATGAATAGTGTCAAAATTGACATAAAAGAGTTCTTAAAACAAATATTATATTATTAATTGGTATTAAATTCCTAAAAATCTAAGGTTCGGCCAAAAGGCTTATATCATGATAGGTTAATCATTAATGGACCACTTGGGGGTCTCTTGGATGTATATAGTAAGTTTATTAACCATATTATATAAAAATACAAAGAGACATTGTAAAAGTGAAACTAATTAACTTAGAGTTAATACTTAAAGATAAGGTTAATATAAGTACCCAAACCTGTCTAAATTCTATTGGATGAGTTGTGTTCGACCCATCCCCACCTCAACCTTTGAATAGTCAACTTTTGATCCATTGGAAACCGAATATGAATTTATTATAAATTAATATTTCTAGCTTTTCCAAAGGTGCCCCTCACCCCTCTTATAAAAGGGCACTCCTCCTTCTCTTTTCTTCACACCTCTAAAGCCACTTGGCTCGTCCAAACTCTGCCCAAATAAGCTCCCCACATCCCTCTCCTCCTCCTTGAAGCTTCCCCTTAGGCAGAAATCATTTCAAGAAGTCCTTTGGTTCCAACCAAAGTGAATTACCTAAATTAAAGGTAACGATTTCTCTTAAATTATTTTCATTTATTTTGCTTCTTCAACCCCCAAACTCTTTTTATTTCCCTTCTTTTGTAACAACACCAGTATCCTCAATATACTAGGATGTTGTTATAAGAAGTATTCAAACTAAACATACACACAACTCCATCTAATGGATGATGAACATAATGTTTCTGTGGATGGCAAACTAACGCCTCACGAAACGATGATTGTTCAAAAACATCTTACCGCCTCTCATGGTGGCCATTATGATGGAACTGTAATTAAATATGATATTAATGATATATATTTTATATATAAGCTTCTGTAATTCCATTTTATTTCATACCATTATTCGTTTCATGTTGTATATACATACGATAATTTCATTTGAGGTAGTGCGGACTACCGCCCTCTTAAAATGATATGACTCGTTCATACCACACATGGAACGTATAAAGGATGGTGTTAATGAACTTAAGTAACATATATAAAATATTATATTATACTGGAATATTAATATACCTATGTATCATTTGGATTCGATTATTTTAAAATAAAAATTAAATGGAAGTAGCGTTCGTGCGTACGTACGGACTACCGTCTCCACGAACGCGATGAGATTCATTCTCCATCGTAACCATTAAAGTATAATTATCATTTGATGATTTAAAAATGATGTTTAAGGACTTTATATCATTCTGGATATGAATAATATACAACCTATCCTTTACAAATATGTCTTACGTAACAAAACATATGAAAGAAAACAAGTAAGTTAACACCCGAAACAACGATAATACTAAGATATTATTAAAAAATCAATGTTAAAAGATCATATATGATATCATATTAATATATATGATTCTTGTATAATTTAATAACAATTATTTCACCATTATACAGGAGGTTAACCTACCCCAACCAAGGAAAAGTACAAGGTAAGGGTTATTTCACAATCTCTTCATTATCCGAGGTTGTTTATACGTAATAATCTACTGGGATCTCTTTATCATCCACATCCATGTTTCTTAAAAATGTATTTCAAAACATTTTTACTATTTACAAGAATATGGGTTAAAGTCATTTATACCCTTGTTTGAATTTTTATAAGAGGAATATTTCCGTCGTTTTCCAAACAAGGTCCTTTTTAACCTTTTCGACAGAATTAAGGTAAGAATGTTTTTATTTATTTATACGGCGGGTGCGGCTATTTACCGCCGTTATAAAATCTTCAAAGCTTCCCTTACAAGCTTACAAGGATATTTTCAATGTAAATGTTTTATTTTATAATTATGTGACTTTTAAATGATTTCAAAATGAATATTTTAAGAACTTTAGAAAGGTACTCTTTATCAAAATCAGAATTTTCAATGTTTTAAAGATTTATCTTTCTAAATCTTTTCAATTAATGTCCATGTCTTAAAAATGGCTTTTAAGGATTTATTTATATGGACATGAATGTTCTTAAAAATTTTAATTCCTTTTAAAAGTTTCAAAGTGGTATGGGACACTTTGATTCAAAAAGCTATTTTTAATTACTTCCTTTATAAATGTGTGACTTTTAAATGATTTCAAAAAACGAGATATTTCTCTCAAATAGTTTTGATTTCATCTATGTCAACATCCTTTGATGGATTTTACGCTTATTTGAAGTTGATTTATTATGATACAAAACTTCTATATTGTATTGAAGGTTTTGTGATATGTTTGACTGTGGATGTGTTATTTTTATACCATTCATAGTTTATGGTGAAATTATTGACATTTCGTATGCTAGTTTTAATACGAATGTTTATGTTATGTTTAAACCTTTTCATATGGGAATGCATTGGACTTAATAAGTGACGGTTGGAGCCCGCTATAGCTCCTCGATGCATCGGTAGGTCTCATGAGACAAACTAGTGTTTTGGCACAAGGCCTTGACAAAATCTTATTTGTAGTCTTGGCACGAGGCCTTGACTATGTGGTTATGATAGTCTGGCATTATGCATTCCAACATTATGAAAGTGGTTATTGAGTTTTGCATGTGATTATTCGATTAGTAGAATATCCATGTGAATAAGTAAATGGCATTATTTCATTTTATTTATGCCATACCATGTTGAAAGTTCATGTTTGAAAGGCTTTTGTTTTAGTTATACATTGCCTTAAATGTTTATTCTTATTTATGAAAGTTTCCGCTATATTGTTATCCTTACTGGGCATTTGAGCTCACCCCTTTTCTATGTTTTATTTTTACCAGGAAGTGAAGAAGTAAATTATGAATGGCCTTCAGGGATATTATGTGGGGATATGAGTGTGGATTATGGAGACATTATGTTGTTGTAGTAGTTTTTCATTTTATGGTGTAATGTAAAACTTATGAATATATCTAGTGTTTCCAAGGCTACTAAACCAATCAGTCTTTCGAGATTTGATCTTTCTTGTGATCATGCCAATTTTATGTAATAATGCACCGACTCTGGGTAACTAGGGTCGGGGCGTTACATAAGAACAACTAAAAACTACTCCAAGAACTCGTGAAATATTCTACTAATAAGATCTATGAATATAGATGGTGAAATAGTAAACCCAAATGGTATAAAAGAAACTAATAATTCCCACATCTAGTATTAAAATCCATTTTTGAGATGTTAGGTTTCTTTACATTCAAAGGATGGTACCTTGAACTCATGTCAACCATTGAGAAATACTGTGCTCCCTAGAGCTAATCAAAGAAGTCATCAATATGTGGAAAAGGATAATTGTTTTTAACAGTGATGTTAATAAAGGATATAAAAAATGAAATTATCTTGGAACCATCATTAATTTTTAAGAACAAAACATGGTCACCTCATGGTGAGGTGCTAGGACGAATAAAGCCTTTATCAAGAAACTCCTGCAACTGATTTTTTAATTCAATAAGTTTCATTTGAACAATTTGATAAGGGGGTTTTGAAAATGGCTTAGGAACATGAACTAATTTAATTATGAATTCAAATACACTATAAGGTATAACATTGGGCTACTCATCAGGAAAAACTTCAAGGTATTCATTTACCACTGGTACACCATTAATCAGAATAGTTCCATTGTATTCAACAATATGAGCTAGAAAACATTCTTTTCCATATTTAAATAATTTTTATCTTCCTGATATGTTATAAATTGTATGAGTTCATTATTTTATACAAACAAAAACACTTTCTTAAAAAAACTTCCTTATCTCTACAATCAATCTATGTATGAAATATAAAAAGTTAATCCATTCTTAGAATGACATAAATATCTAATAATTAAAAACAAAAAGGTTTATAGGTAATGTTTTTACCTAGATAATAATAATATTATTCTTAAAATTAATTTTTGAGGTAAAATTTACACTGGTGTTTTAGCAATAAGTATTTATCTCATTTTTTGAAGTGATATTACCAATTAACTAGAAAATTACCTTGAAACAAAGGAATGTGTAGACCCCATATCAAACAAGACATTTTCCAAATATGAGTAAGAAAATAAGGTATTTAATACAACTTCATTGAATATCCAAATGTTGGCTAAATAGTTAAAAATTATGTCACTACACCTTTCTAATTATAGTCTATATTCTTTGAATCATTTAGATCTTTCTATGGGTAAGAGTTTTCATAATGAGACATTTTAGCACATTTAAAAAAATATTGTTTTCTTGTCAGGATTAGTCTTAGGATGATTTTCATTACAATATTGGGTTGTATGTCTAAACATAAAAAATTGAAAAAACTTTCCAGTTTGATTATGTAATTCCTTAAGGTGCTTCTTTCCACACTGTTCACAAACTAGAAACTACTCATTTTTACCATCAGATTTATTTGATTTATTATTATCCATCATTTTTCATATGGACCTATACTTCTCATTATTTTCTAAGTTCATGTGATCATCACAAAACTCCATTTATACCTTCTCACCATATCAAACATGTTTCTCATAACTTTTTAACTCATGGTAAGACGATTTCCTTAGATATCTTAGCTTCAATCCTGAGTAAATATGGTTGATTTTTCTATGAAAATGTAGAATAAGATTCTGAACATAAATCTCTAGTCGAGTGAAGTTTACTTCAAACACATCCACTGAATCTCCCTCATTTTTCTTCAATTCAAGTAATTTCTTCTCTATTCTAAGTCAAACGACCTTATAAAAATATATTTTAAGTAAATGACTTCTAAATTCAACCCACTATATGGCTTCAATCTCCTCTCTATCCTTGATATTATTGACTATTGACCACTACTGATTAGATTTACCATTGAAACGATAAATAAAAAAGACATTCCTTTTCATATCTGAACATTACATAACTCTAAATATATTTTCAAGTTCTTTAATCCACCTTTCAACCGATACATGGATTGAAGATCCTCTGAAATCATGAGGGCGTTGATTCATAAAATCTTCCATTGTTGTCATGTTCCACTATGGAATCTCTAATTTTTCTATTGATTGGATGTAACCATTTATTTCTTGTTTCAGATGATCTATTACCATAAGAAACTGCTCAATTCCAACCCCTAACATTCTTGGTTGTGAATTCAAAATGATATCAGCCTATCAGTTTCTTCCAAATTCATCTTCACTATTTATTCAATGGAAAACCATTTTGAACAAACATATCTTAGATTAAGAAAAATTATATTCATTAAATTCGATACCATTTCAACATAAACATAAAGTAAAAATCATTTATGATATTATAATAACATCATCCTAACCCCTAACATTATCTAAACCCTCCTCTAAAACCAACTATAAGGACCCGAACATAAAACATTACATAATCTTGAATTTAGTCAAGAACACAATTCCTTGAACATTGAATATATTTTCAGGTTTATAGTTTTAGGGATATGAGACATAAAAAATAAATAACATTCCACATTAATATAGAATGGATAACACAAAAATAGTGTCAATTTCTTCCAAAATATAATACTTTTCAAATAAAACACGATTTCTTTAACAAATATTCCTAACATTTAACTTGACTTCCTTCTTTATCTTACACATCCTTACAACCTATGAAAACATTTAAATACTTGTTATGAACAAAAAAATATCAGCAATGTAAGAACCCAGTTCTTCTCATTGAGGTAAATGATTCTTCTTTTCTCTTTTCCTTAAGTGTTTTTAATAAAAAATGGAAAATGGGGAAAAATCCTAAATTTTGGAACTACACTCCATGTACTTTTTCCACACGTCGTGTACTTCTGGCCATGTTGGGATGACTACACAGGGTGTGTAGCCATGCCGGTGACAAAGGGTTTAGGAACCGACTACACGCCGTGTAGTGGTCCTTGACACGCCGTGTTGTCAGTCTGCAGGACAAAATAGTAAGGCAGTGGAGCAGCCGCCAGCTGGGCAGCAGTACATGCCATGTAGTCAAGAGTACATGTCGTGTACTCTTGTCAGAAGGTGAACAGTGCCGTGATGGCGGAAAGCCACCAGGTGAACAGTTAAATGAAAGGAGTACACACCATGTACTTTGTTTTTTCAGCTTAAAATAGGAAGTAGCCTCCTCATTTGGCAGAGGAGGCATTTGAGCCATTTTGGAGCCAAAGGAGGAGGTCAGACCTTTGATGATCCGCCGGGTGTTCGTCTAGAATCTGTTTCCGCTTCAGACGATCTCATTGGAACCATGCAGGTAAGGCCTTTCTTCTCCTTAAGTCGTTCTTACCAATTCTTCTCCTAACGTAAGTTATTTACATTTGAATGGGTTTTGTTATTCGTCAGATATAAACCGTTGTTGGGCGTTTCTGGAGTCGGTGTTCTGGTATAACGTTCGTTGGCGTTTAAGGTAGGTGGCTTGGTGTTTAGTTTTCCAACTGCTGTGTGTTTTGTGCATTTTTGTGCCACGAACCCATGTTGGGGTGTCGTGTGGCTGAGGCTGTTGCTATATTAGTCAAATATAATTGATTAGGTATTTAATTATGATATTAAAATTCTGGTTGGTATCGTTGCTTGGATCCGGAACCACCCCGGGGGTGTTTTACACTATTTAGTTGTTTGGCCAGGATACCCGAGGGTATGCCTATAAAGTAGTAATTGTAGAATTTCCTTGAGAGAAATTTCTTGTTACTGCTTGTTTCCTTGTTGGTCATGACCTGTTTACCTGTTTAGCCTGAGGGCGTAGTTGTTATTAGCCTGAGGGCACTACACTGTTTAGCCGGAGGGTTATCGTTATTTCGCCTGAGCGCAACCTTTCATGACTGAGAGCTTGACTTCTGTGCCTGAGGGTGACACTTCCTATGCCTGAGGGAAATTTTTGTTACACTCGAGGGAAATAACTACGGGTTGGATTCATTATAGCCAGAGGGCGTGGTTCACTATATTATCCTGAGGGCAAGATACTGGTTGGCCTGAGGGCTTGGTGTTGTTGAGCATAGAACGATACAAAAATTTAATGGATTAAATGAATAATAAAATGGAATTTAATTGTTGAGTTAGTTACATTTCAGTACTGCTTACTTTATTGCATTTTTCTATTGCACACTATTGTTGAATGCTTACACGCAGTTGGGCACGAGCCTTTGGTGGGTGCCTACTGAGTTATATTTCTCACACCCTGTTTGGGTCACGCTTTTCGGCCCAAACAGATTATGTTGCTGCAGGTGTGGATAAGGGAAAGAGTCCCTATACATGTAGATGATTGCTGCTGAGGAGTATGAGGGCATGAGACCGAGCATAGGCTCGCATTGCCGCTGCCAGCTGTTTTACTTGGTTTTGTTGTACTTTGCTTCTTATTGTACTGTATTGATGTATAACATGTTATGGGTGTTTTCATAGAACTTGAGACATGTAGCATCATTGTTTATACACTGTTGGTTGTATCCACTACTGTTTTTTTTCAGTTGTGTATGTTATACTACTTCCGTTGTTCGTTGTATGTTTTATTTTGTATTCCGCTACACTACACTTTGACAAATGAGGGCATAGTTTTCCCACTATCAGACCTGGGCCCTCGCTGCTAGTCAGCTGCCTCTGGCATTTGGGAAAATGCACTTGAGGTCATGTGGCAATCCGGGTACGGGGCACCCGTTGAGTGGCACCCAGAGCTGGGATGATACAAAGTGTTATCAGAGGCGGTTCTTTTCTTTGACTTACTATTTGGAGCCGTAGTCAGGGATAGGACGAACAGTAGTTGGTAATGAGCTGTGCCCGGGCGTAACTAAACCGTGTACAGGGAAAATCCAGTCTACCTCGTATTTTTGCAATTATTTCGGTTTTGAAAATTTTACAGTTGAAATGTTTTCACCGTTGGGTGACGCACTTGGATTATGTTGTTTATATTTTATTTGTGGGTTCTATTTAGTTGCTACCCGATGAGATGAGGGTATTCCATCTCATGCATCACATAGGAACATCCCAGAAATCACATTCCATGCATAGTTTCCAAGCCATGTAGGTGAATTAGAAAATTGTATGTTGTTGTGATAGTTGTTGTGCTAGAAAAGCATGCTGTTGTGATAGCTGCACTGATAAAATACCTGCTATTTGATTGGGTAATTTTTGTGTGAACTATTCATAGAATGGACACCAGACTTTGGTTTTTGGGGAGTATGGGCCCCCATTTACCAGAATTTGGTGGATCATTGACTGTCTATTAGTTATAACACAGATAAGACGTCAAACTTTGATTCGTGGGGAGTATGGGCCCTCACGGGTCGGAATTTGACACTTAGGTGTTGTTTTTCTATATTTTCTGGATTCCAGGGATTTTTTTGAGGCATACTATCTGGAAACCCAGTATACATGTCATGTAGTTTTTTCAACATGCCGTGTATGGACTTCTATTCAGGAAGAAAAATGAACTTTTTATGTACACGCCGTGTACTTTGAGTACACACCGTGTAGTCTCTTCCCGTGTCACAAACCATGTGGGTGGCAACACGGGGTAGGGAAGATCTTGGGTATAAACATGCCGTGTACCAAATATACACGCCTTGTAATTTGACCTGGAGTCTGGCCATGTAACTAATAACATGGGTTTGTGAACTCCTGCATAGAACATGCCGTGTCAATAATGAACACGCCGTGTAGTGTGACCTGGGGACTCAGTCGTGTAACTAACAACACGGGTTGATGTCACCATTCCTTGAACACATCGTGTACCTTTTGGTACACGCCGTGTAGTCTTGTCCGAGGACAGACTGTGTGGGCATAACCGTATGGCGGGGAAACGGGGTTGTTGACACTTCGTGTTCGGGTGTAACACACCGTGTAGTGCCAAGCCGGGTAGTCGGCCGTGTCACAAACGACACATGAATTTGGAAAATAACACCATACACGTCGTGTAGTTTGTTTAACGAGATCCGTGTGGCTTAGCCATGCAGAAGGACCCGGGCAGGGGAAGGGAAGTCAAGTACATGTCGTGTAGTCAGTGTACATGCCGTGTAGTCTTGTTTTGAAAATTTTGTGATGCCTTCTTCCTCTTGTTCCCTTTGTGGTTTCTACGTTTCAGCCTTAATAATATTGAATCTAAGGCGTAATTTTGACCTTGTAGTGTCATGCCGCCTAGACCACCACGCGTTGTTCTCCAGGAGAGAAGCGATGACTTTACTCCGGAGATGGTGGGCCATAGGCTACCAGTTGATCCTCCAGCAGAGCCAGATGCGGCAGCAGCTGCTATACCAGACACAGGCGCGGAGGTGCTGTTCCGTGAAGGCTTATTGCGGTTCATGAAGACCTTTAAGGGAGCACTGCAGGTTGCCACATCCATGGCCGAGCTGACAAGTATCTTCCAGCAACAACATCTGCCTACATTCTCAGGGGATAGCGGACCACAGGCTACAGAGCCTTGGATGGGGCCGATGCAGACTATTTTCGAGCATCTTGAGACGCCTCCACGGTGGAGAGTCAAGCTCGCGACATACATGCTGTGTGATTCTTCCAAGATGTTGTGGGATGTTACCACCCAGTCAGAGCATCGTAGGGACATGGCGTGGGAGGATTTTCAGGCAGTCTTCTATGACTGTTTCTCTCCCGAGACGCAGAGGGCAGATAGAGTTTGAGAGTTCATGAATCTGAAGTAGGGCGCTATGTCAGTGATGGAATATTCTGCTCGTTTTATGGAGCTTTAACGCTTTGCACCCATACTGGTGGGTGATGAGATGTTGAGAGCCAGACGTTTTGAGGATGGTCTTCAGTATGACATCCGCGTGCTGGTGAATGTCTTCAAGTTGCCTACTATACACGCTATTGTAAACCAGGCATTGAACACATAGAGGAACCTTCCATAATATAGAGTTGTGGACCAGGACTGTTCATCACTAGTTATTGGTACTTTTTCTTCTAGCAAGAGGAAGAGACAACTGGAATTCTATCAGGGTGGCAGTACTAGCCAGACAGTCTCTTCAGGTGGCCCGATCAGGTGATACTAGTGTGGTAGAGAGGGGCACAAGAGGCCACAGTGTCCACGTGATCCAGTGAAGTTCCGAACATGCGGCAAGATGGGCCATCTACAACACTTTTGTAGGGCGTTTCCACCGATGGCTAATGAGAGGGGTTCTGTGCAGACTCCGCGTGCGGGAGAGGGACCAGAGTCTTCTTACCAGTCGGGGAACTGGAATACCTCTGGGCGTGTAGGCAGAGATGGTGGTCGTGGTCATGGTATCCAGACACCAGGATCTCAGAGGCAACAGGGCGAGACAACTCAGGGTAGCCAAGCTGTGTCGCAGGGCCGCGACACTGGGCAGACATATGCGATGCAACAGACCCATCATGAGCAGGATCCTGGACCATCTACAGTCATAGGTACTATTTTAGTAGCTTCTGTCTTATCTTCAGTACTTTTCGATACGGGTGCTACACATAGTTTCATATCTTTACCCGTTGTAGAGAGCCTTGGGCTCTATGTTTCTCCATCTTTTGTTATCATGATGTTAGACACTACGTTGGGGACTAGAACGACTGGTGTGCGTCAGTTCAAGGAGTGCCCCCTTGAGGTTGGTGGGTGTCACTTCGTTTGAGACCTATATGTCCTAGAGATACCAAGCTATGATGTCATTCTCGGGATAGACTGGTTGGTTCCCTTTCGTGCCTTTGTAGACTGCTATCGTCGCTGGGTGTGTTTCACGTCACCAAGGGTAGGAAGTTTCAATACAAGGGCGAATGGGATTTTTAGGCGAGTCAAGCTGGACTAGAGCATCGTGGGCGAGGTGGAGTCATAGCCCAGATTGCAAGCTTATATCTGGATGACCAGGGGACTTTTTAGACGGATTTCCCTCCTGTTGTTGATCGTTTCAAGGATGTATTCCCAGATGCCTTTTCAGGTCTACCTTCGGAGAGAGAGGTGGATTTCTGCATTGAGTTTGTTTCAGGAGCAGCACCGGTGTCCATTCCTCCTTATAGGATGGTTACACCTGAGTTGCATGAGCTCAAGAGGCAGTTGGAGGAGTTGCAGGAAAATGGATTTATCTGACTCAGTACTTCTCCTTGGGGTTCGCCCGTCCTTTTTGCAAAGAAGACAGACGATACCATTAGACTTTGTGTGGATTATCGGAAGCTTAACCAGTTGACGGTTAAGAACCGATATCCCTTACCGAGTATTGATGATCTAGTCGATCAACATCGTGGAGCACGAGTGTTCTTGAAGATTGACCAGAGATCAGGATATCATCAGCTGCACGTTTGACCATCTGATATACCTCTCACATCTTTCAGTAGTAGGTATGGTCTATATGAGTATACATTTATGCCGTTCAGACCCACGAATCTGCCAGCGGTTTTCATGGATATGATGAATCGTGTGTTCCATCCGTATCTTGGTTCTTTTGTGGTAGTATTCGTGGACGACATCTTGGTGTACTCTCACACTTGACACGACCATGACACCCATCTTGAGATCGTATTTATTACACTGATGGAGCATTGGATATATGTTAAGCTCTCAAAGTGCCACTTTTTGATAGACCAGATTCACTTCCTGGGTCATATCCTATATGAGGCAGAAGTTTCAGTAGACCCAGAGAAGGTGAGGGAAGTAGTTTCCTGGGATCATCCTAGGAACGTGTTTGAGATACAGAGTTTCTTAGGGATGGCTGGTTACTACAGATGCTTCATACATGACTTCTCCCTCTTAGCAGCACCGTTGATGGGTCAGAATACGAAGGGTGTGAAGTTCGTTTGGTCAGAAGCTTGTGAGACATCTTTTCAGGACCTGAAGGGAAGGTCGACATCAGCACTGATCCTGATACTCCCATAGCAGGGGAAGAGCTATACAGTTTACTGTAATGCATCAGGTATTGGGCTGAGAGCAGTGTTGTTGCATGGCGACCGAGTTATTGCGTACGAGTCTCGGAAGTTGAGGCCACATGAAAGGAATTACCTAACACATGATCTCGGGTTGGCAGCAGTTGTTCATGCGTTGCGCTGTTGGAGACATTATCTATTAGAGAGGCATTTTGTGGTTTTCACTAACCACAAAAGCCTCAAGTATATCTTTATGAAACGTGACCTGAATCTGAGGCAGAGAAGGTGGGTCGAGTACCTAAAGTCCTTCGATTCTGAGCTTGCCTATACACCTGGTAAAGGTAATGCAGTAGCTGATGCACTGAGCAGGAAGACTCAGATACAGGCAGTGAAGGAGGCCAGTGGTGAGTGGCAGCTTATGGCCTTGTTCTCTGAGATGCATCTAGAGGTGCACGATAGTCAGGGGCAGATTTATCTTTCCTATTTAGCTGTTACTTCTACCCTCCGGGATAGAGTGAGGATGAGACAACTATATGATTCAAAAGGCCTAGTTCTACGGGAGTCAGTGGAAAGTGAGGACCCTTCTCCTGGTGGGATGATCGGTAATGATGTGGTTTTTCATTTCCATGGACGAGTATGAGTTCTAGGGGATATATGCGAGGAGATGATGTGATTGTTTCATGCTTCAGTTTGGGCAGTTCATCCAGGGGTTACCAAGATGTAACGTGACTTGAGATGTCTGTACTTGTGGCCGGGTATGAAGAGGGATGTAGCTGGTTTTGTTACGAGGTGTTCCACCTGTCAGTAGGTGAAGGCGGAGCATCAGAGACCAGCCGTACTGTTACAGCTGTTACCCATTCCAGAGTGGAAGTGGGATGATGTCGTGATAGATTTCATGAATGGGTTGCTGAGGTCACCTCGTGGAAATGATTCCATGTGGGTTGTTGTGGACACACTCATGAAGGTAGCTCAATTTTTTCCGATCAAGGAGACCTTCGGTGTTGACGAGCTCAGAAGGCTATATGTCCGAGAGATCATACGTCTTCATGGGGTTCCTCGTTATATTGTTTCAGATAAGGACACTCAATTTACATCTCATTTCTGGAAGAGTTTTCAGCGGGAACTGGGTACATAGGTGATTCTGAGCACAACATACCACCCTCAGACAGATGGCCGGTTAGAGCATACGATACAGGTGCTAGAGGACATGCTGCGTGCATGCGTCCTGGACTTTGGGGGCTCTTGGGAGAAGCATATAACCATAGTCGAGTATGCCTATATCAATAGATTTCAGGAAACTATTAAGATGGCACCATACGAGGCTCTATATGGTAGGCCATTCCGTTCACCGTTGTGCTTGATAGAGGCAGGTGAGGCAGCTTTACTGGGACCACGTCTCGTACAGGAGGCATCTGAGCAGGTCCAGTTGATTCAGAAGCGGATGGCTACTGCACAGTCTCGTCATAAGTCATATGCTAATCGCTACAGACGACCTTTGGAGTTCATGGTCGGGGATCAGATTTTTCTACGTGTTTCGCCGAGGCTGGGACATAAGAGGATCAGGAGACAAGGTAAACTTTCACCGTAGTATGTGGGGCCATTTGAGATTCTAGAGAGAGTCAAGCTGGCTGGTTATCGGTTGCGGTTACGGCAGTGGTACCGAGCCATGCATGACTTCTTCCACGTATCTCAATTGCGCCGCTATCATTCAGACATGTCTCACACCTTTCAGCTAGAGGAGGTTGATCTGGAGGCAGATGCATCCTTTGTGGAGCATCTGATTCGTATCGTTGACAGGAGCACGAAGGTTCTCTGATGACGGTCAGTTCCTCTCGTACGGGTGCTAGGGCATCATGGACGAGTGCAGGATGAGACCTGGGAGCGGGAGGCCGACATATGTGCTCATTGGATGGAGTTGTTCACGGCTATATCTTCTCCACCCTTGGAAGGGAAATTCGGGGAGGAATTGCTATAAGTGGGGAAGTTTGTAAGAACCCAGTTCTTCTCATTGAGGTACAACCTTCTTCTTTTCTCTTTTCCTTAAGTGTTTTTAATAAAATTTGGAAAATGGAGAAAAATCTTAAATTTTGGAACTACATGCCGTTTACTTTTTCCACACGCCGTGTACTTCTGGCCGTGTTGGGATTAGTACACAGGGCCTGTAGCCATGCCGACGACAAAGGGTGTCGGAACCGACTACACACCGTGTAGTGGTCCTTGACACACCGTGTAGTTAGTCGGCATGACAAAATAGTATGGTGGTGGAGCATCCTCCATCTAGGTGGCAGTACACGCCATCTACTCATGAGTACATGCCGTGTAGTCTTGTCGGTAGGTGAACAGTGCCGCACTGGCGGAAAGCCGCCAGGTGAACAGTTAAATGAAAGGAGTACACACTGTGTACTGGGAATCACACGCCGTGTACATTGTTTTTTCGTCTTAAAATATGAAGTAGCCTACTCATTTTGAAGAGGAAGAATTTGAGCCGTTTTGGAGCCAAAGAAGGAGGCCATACCTTTAAAGATCTGCCGGGTGTTTGTTTGGAATTCATTTCCGCTTCGGACGATCTCGTTGGAACAACACGGGTAAGGCCTTTCTTCTCCTTAATCCATTCTTACCAATTATTCACCTAACATAATTTATTTATGTTTGAATGAGTTTTGTTCTTTATCATATCTACGCCGTTCTTGGGCGGTTCTTGAGTCAGCATTCGCGTATAACGTTCATTGGAGTTTAAGGTAGGTGGCTTGGTGTTTAGTTTCCCAACTACTGTGTGTTTTGTGCATTTTTGTGCCACGAACCCATGTTGGAGTGTCGTGTGGATGAGGTCGTTGCTATATTAAACACCTAGAATTGATTAGGTATTTAATTATGATATTAAAATTCTGGTTGGGATCGTTGCTTGGATCCAGAACCACCCCGGGGGTATGTTCCACTGTTTAGCCGTTTGGCCAGGATATCCAAGGGTATGCCTATAATGTAGTAATTGTAGAATTTCCTTGAGAGGAATTTCTTGTTACTGCTTGTTTCCATGTTGGGCATGGCCCGTTTACCTATTTAGCCTGAGGGCATTGTTCTGATTAACCTGAGGGCACTACACTATTTAGCCTGAGGGCTGTCATTATTTCTCCTGAGAGCAACCTTTCGTGCATGAGGGCTTGACTTCTGTGCTTGAGGGCGACACTTCTTACGCTTGAGGGCAATTTCTGTTATGCCTGAGGGCAATACCTGCATGTTGGATTCTGTATAGCCTGAGGGCATGGTTCACTATATTATCCTGAGGGAAAGATACTGGTTGGCCTGAGGGCTTGGTGCTGTTGAGCACAGAACGATACTAAATTTAATGGATTAAATGAATAATAAAAGGGAAATTTAATTGTTGAGTTAGTTAATTTTCAGTACTTCTTACTTTATTGCATTTTACTATTGCACACTGTTGTTGCATGATTACATGGAGTTGGGTACGAGCCTTTGGTGGGTGCCTACTGAGATATATTTCTCACACCTTATATTGGTCACGCTTTTCAGGCCAAATAGATTATGTTGCTGCAGGTGTGGATAAGTGCAAGAGTCCCTATACAGGTACAAGATTGTTGCTGAGGAGTAGGAGGGCATGGGACCAAGCCTAGGCTCGCGATGCCGCTGCCAGCTGTTTTACTTGGTTTTGCTGTACTCTGCCTCTTGTTGTACTGTATTGATGTATAACATGTTCTGGCTATTTTCTTAGAACTTGAGACATGTAGCATCATTTTTCATACATTGTTGTTTGTATCCACTACTATTTTTTGTTTTAGTTGTGTATGTTATACTACTTCCATTGTTCGTTGTATGTTTTATTTTGTATTCCTCTATACTACACTTTGAAAAATGATGGCATAGTTTCCCCACTATCAGACCCGGGCCCTCGCTGCTATTCGGAAGCTTCTGGCATTTGGGGAAATGCGCTTGAGGTAATGTGACAATCCGAGTTTGGGGCACCCGTTGAGTGGTACCCAGAGCCGGGACGTTACAAGTAACTGATATAAAGAGTTGAAAAGAAAACATTTTTCCATGAATAATTGTAAATGTATGAAATCATTTTCACAATGACATACTTTTTATCCAAATATACTAACATTGTAAAACATGATATTTCCAATATATTTCTAGATAAGATAAATAAAATGAATAAAACTATAAAGTAATATTGGGTAATTATATACTTACAATAATAACCCTCATGGGTTCCATTTGATTTTTAAACCTAAAAAATACCTTATAATATTACCCTCAGAGCAACCGTATGTTGTAGCCATTATAGTTACACTTGGAGTAACCATACGATCGACCTCCAACATAAACATACCCAATTCATTTTAGGGATATATAAGTCCCAATTATCATCATAAAAAATTTCTAAAAACAAGAAAATAATCATAAAAAATAAATAATTTCATAAAAACATTGCTTTTGATTTTTGTAAAATAGGATTTCAAAAAATGATATTTAAAATAAAGTCCTTTATAAATATCATATGATTGATGTAAGAATTAATAGAATGAACGGAATATGTGTATACACTCTAAATCCACAAAATACAAAATAATATAAAGAAAAATAAATTACACAAGTATTATTAGTACCATCTAATCTTATAAGTATAAGGTTGATCCAAATAATGGAAATTGGGCTATGAATACTCCTACCTCGAGTTCGTCTTACTTCAAATGTGTTTAAACATCCTCTTTATCTCTTCTTATTGAGATCCTTCTTAAGGCCTTTGGTTTTGGGATTTTGGTGAGACTGGTAGGTCTTTGGCAGGGGGAATAGCCTCTGGAAGGGTATTTGGAATAATTTAGACAATCCTCTAATATAGAGAGGTGTGAGAGAAAGAGGAGGGGTGGTATATATAGTGAAGGAGAGTAGGGGTTTCCCATTATTTTAATCACCAATTTAATATTTTTGATCAGGCTATAAATAGTCATTACTATTGTGACAAAAAATAGTAATATGTGCATGTGAGTTCTAAACAATGACTATTTGTATCATCCAAGACTCAAAAATGATGTAGAAATTCATTTATTTAGCATTTTTCATAAATTAATGAATTTCAATATTTACCAAAAATTCAGGTATTCCAGAAAAATCACAAAATTCACTCGAACCATTTTTCAAAGCGTCGAATTCAAAAATGACCACCATTTTTTGAAAATCATATTTCTAAATATGTGAAATTTTATTTTTAATGAAAATAATATTTTATTTGAAAAATAACAATTTTAATACTATAAATCATTTTATAATACATTGAAAAATAAACCAAGGTCTCATGAATTATGTGAAATATATTTATTATTGAGGTAAATATTCATTTAGTCATATTAATATTCATAATGTTAGGTTACTATTCATAATGGTAGGTTACTGTTTACGAAAAATTATGTTCATCCTATGAGACTCTAAATAACTTACTGATCGCTTATGTGTATGTCTGTTTTTTGAAATTCAAATCATAGTAGAAGAAAAATAATGTTTAATGGATACTTTATAACCACCTCCTTAAAAAAATTTCATTAAGTAGAGAATCAGTGTTTTATGCATTTTAATTTATTTTTACAACCATGGGTTGTTACACCTAAAAACTAATTATATTGTTTTTATAGGTTTTACTGTTCTAAGTGCATTCTTTTTATTGTTCAAATGTTGGATCACTTTTTGATAATTATTGATGTTCTTATAAAATTGGAGTACTACTATAGAAGTGTAATGAAATGGTATTCATGACCATAAAAAAATAAAATAGGATGTGTTATCCATATGTGTTCTGATGTATGGATGATTCATTTGGTAAATCATTATTGATATATGGTCAACTTATTTTAGTGGTTTTATCAACCATCATAAACCATTTTTGTTTCATTTAATATTAGGTACATATATTTAATTTAAAATGTGAAAAATTATATAATACATATATGCAGATATTTTTAGACAATTATATGTGAATTTAATCCTTCCCTGAAATATGTAATGGGAATCAAAAAACTCATCATCCATAGAGGCAATAAACTTACATAATGCGGACAATGTTTTCATTTTTTGAATAAGAGTAGAAGAGAAGATTATAGATGATAGATTTTCTATTAACCTAATAACATTAAAACATATATATGATACACGATTTATTATTCCATGTTTAAAGAACTTTTTGGAAGATGAAAATATAAAAGACTCAGTTGATGGTATTACTATCTCTTATGGATCTACCCTCTTGGGATTCCAACTAAGGAAAATTGGTTTGGTCTTTGGATGATACCTTCATCAGTAGAAAATTATGGTGAGGATTTGATAGAGTTTTTGGGAAATAGTTTTCCTAATCCAAGGCTTAGATGGTGTTAGGAGGAGGGGTTGTGAGGGGTGGTATTTAAAAAGGGAGGAGATGGGTGTTTTGAATATTATATTAATTAGTTTATATTTTTGGGTGAAGACTAAGAATAATATTGATTCTTGTTACTATATACTATAAATGGTGAATGTTATTTTAAAAACAATGATTTATTACATCAGCCACGAATCAAAAAAAAATAGTATTTATTGTATAATGTCAAATACAATATTTGACCATATTTCACAATTCAAAAAATTCAAATATTTTAGAAAAATATGAAAAATTAAACCTAAATTTTTTTCAATGAGTACATTCCTAAAATTAATTTCAATTTATGAAAATTAATTTTTATATATGAGAAATTCATTTTTTAAATAAAATCATCATTTAGTTAAAATATACCAATTATAATATTATGAACAATTTTCTAACCCTTTGAAAAATTATTTATGGTTTCATCAAATTATATTATCATTATAATAAAAATTATTGTAATATTATTACCCCATTTTATTAAAATATATTTTATTTTAAATAATTATATTTCTTTATAGAAGTGTAATGAAAACGTTTTTGATTTACAAAAAATGAAAAAAATTAATTTTTCATTTAAAAAAAATTACTGACTAGTAACATGATATGAATATATCATATTTTCATTTAATAATATACCTAAATTTTATTTTTTTCATTTCCATTTATATGGTTACTACTAATAATGGTCATATTACTATTCTTATGGTCAGATTTGTAATGGCCATATGGGTTCTCTCTTTCGTATATACAGTGCATATTAATTTTTTTATTCATTTAATTATATTTTATTTTAATGTTATATATTTTCATTTTAAAGATTAATAATCTATTATTTTTCTTAATTTCTACAATTTTTTTGAGTTTATTTATTATTTTGGATTGAACAGATCCAAATTTTCAAATTTCAGTTATCATAAATCTATTTTTTATCCCATTGTAATATTTTAAATTCTCATGGATTATTTTTTTCGCAAAATTTAATGTCCAAATTAATATAATAATTTTTTTTTGGATTCATCATTTTTTACATGTGGATTATATTATATTCTTATATATGACTCTATTATATATTCCTAAGTGATATTCCATCGATATAATTATGAATCGTTACTTTCTTCCCCCTTATGAAATTTCTCTAATGAATTGTTTTCCTAATAATGTGGAAATAGGTGAGGGCACATCTTATTGATTTTATCCTATGGTTCCCATGTATCCTACTTGTACTTATTGTCTCACTATAGTTCTTTGAATTGGTGGTTCTCTTTGTTTGAAAAACCTTTCTGTCTACAGTTTAATATATTCACCAGTTTCTCCTCATTAGATTAATCATTTTCTGGATTTACCCCCTATTAATTTAGTACATGTGTGGATTCTAGTATGTTATTCCATAAAATGGATACTTAGAATATAAGAAATATATTAGATGTTTCCTTACAATCCAGTTGGAGCACTGTCCTAATCTCGCTTGCTGTGGTTTTCCTCACTAATGTCCCTCACATTGGTCATAATAGTGGGTGGATCTCTGTTTTTCACTTCTCTTTCATTGGATTTATTTCCATTTTATATTTGTTTCATCTCCTTGATTTTAATTATCCTTTTCTTAGTTGTTCTATGATGCTCGGTGGTTCACTATAGGTTCATGATCCACAATGTTACTACTATGCTCTTCTTATCAAAGCCCTCACACCAATCCCCCCATTTTGTTTGTCCTGAAGGCGGGATGGTGGTTCTACATATGCTAGTGTCGACGCTTGATGGATTTCCTGTTGACTCGAATGCACATATTTGCTCTTGCTACCCTTCCCAGTGTTCTAGAATCCTATTTGGTCTGGTATGAAGTTGTTTTTGGATGTTTTTGGATAAATTTAGTAGTTGTAATTGGTGTTAAGGTTAAATCTTAGTGGTGTGGCCCTAGTGCTCAGTCTTGGAAGTGGTGTCTCATTTTGGATGTCTTCTAGTTTTGGGGTCCATACCCCTTCATTATTCTTGGATTTATGGTTGTCCTCTGATAATGGTGGTGTGGTTCGACCTTGGTTTTGCCTCGTGAAGTTTCATATTGGATTATGATGGATCCTCCGATGGTTTTCTATTATAATAAGCATTTTGTGATGTTATGGTATGGTTTTTATCCTTGTGACATCAACCCTGTTTGGAGTAGGTATTTATTTTTGACTTGTTTTGGGTTTTTCTTATTTTGGTTTTCCCAGGTTCTCTATATTTTAGACATGGATTTGTTGGTCCTTCTCGGCGTTGTCAATGGATTCTAATGGTGCTTGGTTCGTTTGGATCTCTCGTTGATGACTAGTGCTATGATGCATGGATTTGTGGACGACGCTGATGTTGAAAATGATGATGGGAGGGTGTTAGTAGAGAGATAATGGCACTAAAAATGTGCACTATTTGTGACATAGGTGTTTCTCTAATCAAGGAGGAATGGTATTGTTCTCAATGAACTATTTGGATATTTTTTTTCAATTTTGGTCATTCGAACTAAAGGATAGAATTGTGGTGGATAAAAATCAGTTACTGTGTTTTTGAATATCAAATCTGTTTCACTTTAGCATGGGTTGATGGATTGTGGTTTTATTGTATTCTTTATGGGAAATGTGTTGGCTTGTAAATTTTTAAAGGTCCAAAATTACCCTTAAAATTAATTTCAGAAAATGGAACAAAATGGATTTGGTGGACGATATATAATGTATCATGTACTTTAGAAATTGTTGGTGGGAGTTCTAGTCAAAAGGCTACAACTCTGATGAGGTCAAGAATCTCAAAGGGGATGATGTACCTAAGACATACCTTTCCCTTATTCCCAAATATAATAACTCTCATCCACAGATACATGTGAAGGAATACTTTTTATACTATCTCAAACTCTAGGACTCATCAAGAACTGTTATCATAACTCTTATGTAGATTTTGAGAGGCCATAATGTGTTATTGAATGATCTTGACCTTTTTTTCATCTTCCTTGACCATTTTAGGTCCAAAAGGCTAATGTTCCCAATATTCCTCCCAAAATTCATTATTTCTATATATATTACCATAAAAGGCATCATATGGATCAATTTGGATGCTTGAGTGGAAACTATTACTTTACAAAAACTAAATTAGAGGAAGATGTTGATGATATCTTGCATTGAAGTCTATTGAGATTTCTATGAATATGTATTCAAGTGTCTGATTTTTCTATATAGATTTGAAATCAATTTTTTGGATTCTAATCTATACTAAATATTAGCTTAGTGTTTAAATAATGTTTTAAAATCTTCCAAAACATTGAAGCGAATCTTGGATAATGTTTAGATACAATTGATAATAGTGTTCCATGTAGTCTCATAACTTATTTGATGTGTATCCTTAAATGTAGATTGAATCGTAAATCCTAATTTTTTTTTATAAATTTAGACTTATTGATAATAATATCCTTACCTCAATGGAGAAGGGACAACCACAAGGTGAATTCTGTTTGGGCAGATGGTAGATTGTGAGTGAGGGGGGTTAAGTGTCCTACATAATCATTCATGTCAATTTACCATTGTTGTTATGAATAGAACCTCAAAACGATTCCCACATATGTAATTGTGCACATACCTTCTTTCCAAATTTAGGTGGTCAATTGGGGTTTCAGACTTAGTTAATCTTAGGAACACACATTGGTTAAGAGGATGAGAGGTTGAGTCACTTAAAACTTTTTTGGGGGATTGTTTCCTACTACAATACTCTCTTGAAGATTTAAGATATGTCCAAGAATCTATTCATAATCCTAATATTGGATAGGTTAACCTAACAAAACAATCATTGGTTAACCCATTTTATGTGTTGGATAATAAGTGGATATCCTTATTTAATCCATCTACAAATATCTATGGTTCATTATCCATTTATCATTAATGGATAACTGCTTATATGTTGAATCCCTGTATAATTTTTTGTCCTATAGGGGGGCAGTTAATATTCTAAGGAGGGGATTGATCTATTACAAATAATCCTATGTATTTTGTTTATTTTAGGAATAAAAATACACATAGTTTATTAATCATGTGCAGTTTAAAGTTATGTTTAGAGGACATATGTGTAGGAATTTAGGAATCGAATATTTGAGATCAAGTATCAAGGAGACATCCTATATATAATTTTTATAGAAATAATTAGAATTATTGTACTTGGTGTTCAACCTCAAGGCTGTCCTCAAGTTATATTTTCTTATATGGAGGATTTTTATGTCATGTCGCTCATCGAGGCTTACATTCTGATATTTCCCTAGTTGTTGGAGATTTATGATATGAATGACATGACAATTGAAACACCCATAGCCCATGTGATCTATGATCATTGTGAGAGAAACGAGATGTAAAATGACCAGTATCATTTATTTTGGATGCATGATATATGTACTAAGTCATCCCTAGTGATGTTTAATATTGAGTTTAGGCCTTGAGAAGGCATACTACATATCCTAGTTATTGTTGGAATTAGAGTCATTCTAGTTTAATTGAATTATCAGTTCATTTATGGATGATGTTGAATGATAATACCATTGGAATTATTGGGCCCCAATGATTTAATTGTTAGAGACATGATGGGACTTAAAATGAAGTTCATATCCATTTGAGTTTATGATTGGTCCTTAGGAAGGCATCCTAACTATCGTTATTATGGATGGAATTAGAGCCCTCATATTTCAATGAGTTCCCAATCCTTTGGTGGATGGTGAAAATTGATCAGAAAATGGGATGGATTAGGTCCCAAAAGATGAAATATCAGAGACATGGGGGGATTACAATAATTTAGATACCCATTTGAGTATGGGCTCGAGCCTTAGGAAGGCATCATATGTTCCCTAGTTATGATAGGAATTAGAGTTCCCATATTTTAATTGGTTGTGGTTTAAAAACCGAGGTTTCCCTTATATATACGATATATCAGATTATGAAGTTGATAGGGGCTTAAACATAGTGGTTTACCTTATAATGATAGAGACTTTTCAAATGAATGATATTATCATTATGACTCCTTATGACTATGTGAGATGTGCTCAGTTAAATATATGGTGATATAAAATATTAAGTCTCATTGTTTTTGGATGTGGGACCTCTATGTTGGGGCCACCCTTTTGAAGAATGATATAGATCATGGGCCTTAGGAAGGTGTACTAAAAATCCTTTCTATAGTTGGAATCTGAGTCATTGATGTTCAATTGGCTTCTTAGTCTGTTGATGGATGGTGTAGAATGATAATCTCATGGGAATGATTAGGTCGTGATGGTTGAAATTTCATATTTATGAGGGGACATATACCAATTGGGAACCCATTTGAATTTAGACTCATCCTTGAGGGGGTGACCTTTGTATTCAGATTATAGTAGGAATCATATTATTCACAGATAAACTAGTAGGAGATTACACATTGATGTTGTCCTTATATGCAGGGAATAACAAATTATGATGTTGATATGGGAATTAACACTGAGGTTTTTCTTTTGATTAGTTCTTACACAATGAGTATGAATAAGGTTTTCATGTCATAGGATGCCCGATTGAAGATGTCTTCTTTTCTTCCAAAATACATTGATTGATCACTACATATGCCTTGCTTTTCTACCTAACATGTCAGAGGATATCATCCTGACATGTCCAAAGACAACCACATGATCTTGTTGACTTTTCTAAGGGATGTTGAATGACATTGATGAAATTTATGAATGATGTATCATGATAAAGGCTGATGTATATAGAGAACATTGAAAGACTCAAATGAATTGTCTTGGAAGCCATCACATGGTCTTGGTTGACATGCTTAGAGGGCGTCGCATGATATAATAGACCTTCCCTGGTTTCAAGGAAAAATATGGATGACACACTATGAGTTTTTCATGAGAGTCATTGTGAAATATCTTGGAGGGTTCTATTTGTGATAGAAAACTTGTCTTAGTGTCACCATGAGAGCTCTCTAACAAGTCTGGGGGACATCAAAAGAGCCAGCTGACATACCTAGAGGGCATTGTAAATTTTTGATGGATTTTTTGGAGGATGTCGGGTGAGCCAGTTGACATTCCTTGGTGTTGTCATGAGACTTAGATGACATGTACTGATGTCACCATATTATTTGGGTGACATGTGTGGATGACATTATGAGTCATGAATGGTAAAACCATAGGGTTTCACGAGGATTAGGAGGAATTCCAAGGGGGCACCATGTGACATGCTCTAACATGTCCAGGGGACTTCTCATGATCCAAATATTATAGCAAAGGATCTCTGTATGACCTTGGAAACATGTTATTTGGTTTTTTCATGACCTTGGTGGTTCGCATGAAGAACATGATGATCAACATATATGTTCTTCACATAAGTCTCCCATATTTTAGTCTTTATTCCATCCTTTTATATCATATTCCTCATATTTTTCTAGTGTTGGATGGTTTTATGTCTCACATGTTATAGAAAATATATTGTATTTACTTCATGTAACCCACCATATGTTCTTCTCATTATCAATTACTGATGATGAAAAGTATTTGTGCAAGTTTCATGACTGATCTGTTTGTTCTATATATATTATGTAATGGAAAAATTTCCATGTTTTGAGATAATCCAATCCAAGAAATTAGTTCAGATGCCTTAGTGTGTTGGTGTGAGGTACTATGAGTTTTTTAGTTTGTGTATGGTTTTTTTCATGTTGGGGAGGGGATTTATATGGTGTTCCATCCCATTTACTCACCTCATTGTGCTGTGAGAAGTTTTCAAATCTATGAAAGAGTTTGTGGAAGTATTCTCCATCATGGTATTTCATGAGGTCCTATCATAGGTTTTTATAGGAGAATCACATGATTTTCAGAAACCCAAATTCCATCCCATCATTGCCTCATTAATTAGATTACAACCAATTCATGGGGACTTGTTTAATCATGTGAACATGCCAAGGTAATATCCTATTATCATACAAGCATGTACAATGGCCTTTGAGATATCAAGGTGCCTATAAAAAGGCCTTTGTGTGATTTCAAGTGACTTTTTAGGGACCTATTGAGAGATAATGATGGCTGGTAAAGGGGATTTTAAAGACCATTTGGGTGTGTTTCATGAGTTTTATAACTGCAGGAGGCTCCCTACTTTCCCATTATTTATTATTCTTATTTTATTGAAAATTTCTTAGGGTATTATTAGTTTTTTTAGTGTTGTAAAGGAAAATTATTTTCACTATTGGTGATGTAGTGTGTGACCAAAAAAGGTCTTGTTGTTATGTGTGAATACATTATGGATAAACCCTTTGGCATATTTTTGGAGCTACAAGGAGGAGCACAAGACCACATGGAATTTTTCAAAAACTTTTTTGTGTGAATTTTGACATTCCAATTAGCTATTTTCTGACCAAGAATACATGTCACCGGGGCTTCCATAGTGTCTCGCAGGCTGCTTGGGGCACATCACATGACTGCTACAATGACTAGAGTCTCCCTCCTTTTTTTATTTTCATTATTTATTTTAAAATATTTTGGGATATCATGATGTTTTTTGAGTATTATATAAAAAAAATAACTATACCTATCAGTGATTTCTCAACTAATATTTATGACCAGAAGAGGATCCCATCTTTTGGATATTTATATCCTATTTCAAGGATTTTGGAATATCTTGTTGGGGACCTATCACCTGGAAATTATCATGAGATGGGGGTGATTTTATGGTTACCTCTATGTGATCAGTGAGGTTTTGGGTTCCTTCAAAAGAGAATAATAGTTTTTAAGAGGCACTATCGTATCTTTTATAGGCTATGATCTATTTGTAAGAGTCCTTATGACATTCTGCAGGTCATTCAATCGCATGTATCTAGAAGGTCCATTTGATGTGTGTGATCAGAACTACATTATTATTTCTTTTTTGAAGGGAAAATAATAATAATATTCTAATATTTCTTCCTTAATGAATTTCTCAATTCTCCTTTGTATAACATCAACAAATACCCCCACAGGAGTGACGTTTGTGGGGATAAAGGATCAGTTCTATGAAATGTTTATGCCCACTAGAACGCTTTCACACTATTAACAATTGCTATATTGATTGATGTTTCCTATTCCAATATAGGTTTTGTAATCCATAGAATTCCCGGTAAATAGAGAAGAGTACAGGGATTCATTCACTGGATACTCAACTCCCTAGAGCTCTTGTACCCTACTTCCATCATGTATCCTCAATGATAGATCTTCTATAAATAATCCATCACAAGACCACACCATGAGCTATATTTTGATATTCAATTTGTAGGGATTACATTTCCAAGGGGCCTTCATAAACCAATCAACATACTAATTTTCAGTAACTGTTTAATAATTGGACAGGGGGTGTACGATCATGTTGATGGTTTATTTGAATTGGATGGATTCATAGAATGATTGACTATTAAATGTCTCACATGACCCCTTCATGTTCACAGGATCACGAGTATTATGAGGGGTCATGTGGTTGTGCGAATCCTTGAGGGTTTATGCGATCCAAGAGATTTATATACGTCAAGCGATTAATTACTCCTTTATGCATTCACATAATCCATTTTGGTTCATGTGATGTGCATGAGGCTAATGATATTTTTTGTCTTTCCTTTAAAAATATTTAATTTTACTTTATTGACATATGGTATTTAATTATTTTAGATGGATTCCAGATCTCATCAACATTTCTCTTCTATGGATTATCAAAGGTCCATGGTTTCTTGAACCAAAACACTGAAAGTAAATATTGCATGAATTAAGGTAATGAGATTCTGAAATGGATTCTTCCATTCAGGATTAAAAACTATACATTATGACAAAATATTTTTCTATATGTGGTTGGATTATTGGAAGATGATGCCATTAATCTATCAAACTTTAATCTGATTTATTTAGATGTGTTAACTTCTCTTTACTGTACTTAGAAAACAATTTTAGAAGATGGATGGATGGTCACCACTCGATCATAGTGAGAAAATTATATATTTGAAAACTATCCCTTGGGTCCGAGTGACTATTATTTTTCTCATCAAACCACATTTTATATTTACTCAAATATATTCATCATATATTTGAATATACATGGCGGTGGATGGATATTAAAATTGGATTTCCTTCCTGGGGGTAATTTTTTGGATGAATGGGTGTGGCCATTGTAGGCTAGGGAATTCTACTTAGAGTTCACTAACTAGTTATATACTATCAAACATTATGAAGCAGTATGGATCTCCCAATTTATTATCTATCAGCATCCTGATCCTATTTGAGAAGTTTTTTTCCATTGGTTACCTATAACTAACACATTTCATCAACACATGATGAGGTGGGAATCATCCATATGGATATACACCAATTGGGTGGATCACCAATATCGGAGAGATATACAGTTAGTTCCTTCATGCCAAATAATCTTTGGATGACCCTTTATTGCATCCATTCATTGATAGGTACATTCTCATCATTATAAAGGAAAAAATATGAATGGAATTAATTATTCACTAACTTATCTCTTTTCGACATTGGATCAACAATTTTATTTGACCTAGTATGTTTAGATTAATTTCTATACACCACATCAGTTCCCTTCTCAGAAGTTTCATGATTGTTCACGCATGTATTGGAAAAATTTAGAAGCCATGGATCATACTTCATGGGGATATAGAGTGATTATGGGGTTTTATATGAGCTTTAGACTGGTGGGATTCATGGCCATGTTTCTGAATGATAGGATTTTCCCATTTACAAATGCATGTTCAGGAATCTATTCCAATACACTAGTAATAGAAGTATGTCTAGTGGTGGGATGAAACATTAATCTGGAGGTGTTGACCCTTTCACATCTTTACCAAATCTTGAGCCACAATCAGTAAGGAATCATCCCATATAATAGTAGTCTTCCTTAACAATTTTTATTTGGCTAGATATGGGAGCATGTCAATTTATATTAATACTACAATTCCACCATGATCCCAGATGCCTTATCTAATCCCAAGTTATTGAAAATATCTTTTTTTGATGGTATTTCATAAAGATACGATGAGGTTACAATTGTGTTGATTCAGTTCGATAGCTTTTATTTCACCCAATATCTCACAATGACTAGACCGATCATTGAAAATGGAAGTGTCTCTCTCGAAGAAAGGTTTTACCTGATCTCCCCGTGGGATGGGGTTCTTGTATCTCGGATGGATGAGACGATCATTTCTGATCCATATACACCTTACTAGTTTTCTAATCATTTCAGCTACACCTAAAGGATCTTCCCTCTACCTTCGGTTGGTGTACAAGGGGTGAGACACCCTGAGATCATCTGCTGGGTTTAAAAGATGTTGGCACATGATGGCACTGATAATGAGATCATTCTTCTATATCATAACACTAATGTCTTTCTTACTCAAGATTAATCATAGGATTGGGTAGAATACTACTCAGGTGGAGTGTTAATATGACTAGTTCATCATGTAGTCATTCCATATTCCTCAATAAACCCTATTTCTATATAAACAATGGAGATAATTCATGACAAGGGAGATACATAGAAGAAGCAACCTCTTCCTCATTATGACCATCTTGATGTTGGGAATGAATATGTTGATGAAATTTTCCCTTTGGCACATGAAATGAGTAATTCCTCTATTAATAGGAGGATATATGTAGCCACCTTTATGTTTTACAAGCAAGCTAGGATAGTTTTCCCTCATTTTGGTATTCCTATCCCATCCTTCATAGAATCCCAAACATGCTGCATGGTGACCTAGAAGCAGATTCATGACTTGATTACTATAACCCCTTTAGAAACATTTTGTGGTAAGGGAAATTCCCTCATCATATATTTAACAACATGGTAGTGGATAGTTTTGATTGATAATTATTGTACAAAATCACAAAAAATAATCATTAAGGGTAGAAAATTTTGGACACAAATGAGAGGGGATTTATAAATATTGAATATGAGGCACCGCTTAACAATTAAATGAAAGAGGCTATAAAAGAAATGTTGTATAATTTCCAGTTTATATTGAAATTTCAATCCCATATGGATGACTGGACCATGAAAATATAATGATATGAGAAAATCAAAGATTAGATAAGGTATAAACTTTGAACATCATCCTCTGTATTAGAAACTACCAAAAATATAGTTGAGGATATGGATAATTTATTAGAGAATCCCAATCCTGGGGAAGATATAGAATAGGTGGGATGAGAAGCACTATATAATTCGACTTATGATTATCAAAAAAATCATTCTAAGAATACCATATCAGATGATCAAATCTTATGGACGATCGACCATTGATAAGAGTGATGTTTTTTATGAGATTCTTGGAGAGACTCTGAGATTTGGAGATTCCTTCTATTTCATTCTATCGATGGTTGTGTTTTCTGAAAATTTCTTGGTATTATCCAATTTTTAGTTCATTAATAATATTTATGAATCATTTCTAATCCACTGTTGTATGAATCAACAATGATACCCAACTTTTTCAAAATATCAATTAAACATGAATTTAGTGTATCTGAATATTTAAATCATAATAGATTCTTTTAGATAAGGTCTCATGTTTTCACACCAACATGAGATTACATACTAATATATCTACTCTAACTATCATGGTATTTCCTAATTCATGCAATCTTAACTCGGTTGGATACATTTCCCAGAGGGAGAGTGATTTATCTTTTGATGGAGATGATAGGTTTGAAGAGATTATCTTGATGTTAACTAGGGAGATATTATTGTCCTTACAATATTTCCCATTATTTTATACTAAATATCATATTCTCTCTAGTATAGGGTCTTCTATATTAGGACTTCTATTTTTTTAGTTTGGGGTCTTTTAGCGTATACCTTCTATAAATTTTGTTTGGAGTGTTTTATGATGTACATTCTATAATTGTCAATGTATTTTAGGGAATTTTATCTGAATCCTTATATATCTTTAGTTAAGATCTACTAGTATGAACCTTCTATCTTTATAGTTTAGGTTCATTTAGATCAGAACTTCAGTAACTATAGTTTAGGGTACTTTAGCTCTGCCCTTATGATTCTATACAGTTTAAAGTCTTACTACCTAGACATGATCGATGATCATTTATTATGGTTCAAAATTACGAGGAATTAAACAAAGAACCATGGGGTGTTGAGTCCATCTATGGTGTTTCTAAGGATCATGGGGAGAAGGGATCTTTTCCTACAATGAGAATATGCCTCTAGTTGGTTGGTCAAAGCACTTATACATTGGTAGAATTGTCAAAAGATGGTGTCTCCACTTTTTTCCAAGGGCCATGAAAGATTTATGGGGGAGGGTATTGTGTAACGGAAAATTACTAGTGATTTTAGGTCCTCCTGGATAGTTTGAGTATGAGTGATATAAGTCATAACCAAAAAGTTTGAGTTAGTTAATAGTGGAAGTGAAGACATGACAAGAATGGCCTGTAACACCTTGAGGTTCAAGGTTTCATCATGGTGTTTTCAGGGATCAAAATGATTGAAGCTCCATTTTTGGAAGGATGATTTTCCTTTAATTGTTTGGTCAAAACCATTATTCATCGATATCATGATCAATAAAATATAATATATACTTCTTTATTAGGTCTATGAGGATTTTTGAAGACTTGAATATCCAGATGATGAGGTTGAGTATGGAGGAAAGAAATCCAAGATGGGTTTTGGAACTCTAGGGTGTTTCAACTTGTAATTTTGAAACTAGATACCTACCCCTAATGGTTCAAATAATGAGGTATGGGACATCAATGGTTTGGGAATGGGGTGTTGTATTCTTGATATGATAAAGGGTAAAAAACATGGGATGTAACGTTGACGATGTCTAATCCATTTAGATAGTTTGGTATAGTGATTTTAAATCATGGTCCAAAGTTTTCACGTTAGGAAGATGATATATGAAAATCATATCAGGAATGCCTCAGAACACAATGAGGTTCTATATTCTATCATGGCGATGTCATGAATCACAATGATCAGAAAGAACTTTTTATAGAGTGACACATTTGGTTGATGACCATAGGAACTTATAAAATATCTATATACATACATTATAGTCAAGTAAAGTTTCCCTTTAATTTTGTTATCCCATTACAAGGTACATAAAAGGTTTAAGGTGACTTGAGGTGCTCAAATCATGAAATGTGATTTTTAGAAAGTTTAATACTGAAGAAGGTTTTGAGTTCCCTAAAAGTTGTGTTACTATCTAACGAATATATTCTCATAGTGAGTATATGTGACAAACCATTATTCCTAATGTATCCTGAAACAGGATGCCTAATTTGAATATCTAGGATTTTTCTTGTGCTATAGGGTAGGCCCTATGATCTTTATTCCTTATTTATTTTCACTCTAATTGTTTTTATAAACTATAGAGATAAAGATTTAGTGAGAGAAGACTCGAATTTTTATCAGGAATCCATTTTTTTGGTTTTTAACATGACAAATTTTGTGTCTCTTTCACTAGTAGTTTAGGGTTTTGCGATTTGGACCATTTGAGGTTAGAGATCACAGTCATACAATTTTAACCATAGTGATGGATGTTTAAGGTTGTGACACACATAGACTTAATATGGGGGATGATACACATGATACTAATTAGGATACCTAGGGCCAAGAGTAACTCCTCATCCTTTTGAGTAGGATATAAAAATATTGTAAATTAGGAGTCAATGTTATCAGGTCATGAGTAAGGATATGGGGCAATCATACTCAGGATTTCCTAAAACAGATTGTGGTGTTTATTTCTTTAATGAATATTTCAGGGCTTAGAAGTATCACAAATCCATTTTCACGAAGAGACACATTTGATTGATGGACATAGGTTCGTGTATAAGATCCATAAGAATACATGGATAGTCAAGTAAATGGTATCTTGAAGCCCTGTATATTTTTACACTGTCCATGGAGATTTTGTGGAAACTTGAGGTGCTTGAGACATGATGTTTGATTTATTGATTTAGGTTCTTAAAATATGGAAGAATCACCCCATACTCTGGCTAAACAGGGTGAGGATCTTATCATACTTTGATAAAGGATGATTATTGATGATAGTCTATATAGTTTAATGTCATGTAGTAGGGACATAATTTCTTTAATATAGTTTAAAATCACATGATAATGAATTTATCTATTTATTTTAACATAACGCAGTATGGATGTATTTGTTGTCTAATTTTAATGTCATTAAACAATGAAATTTGAATTGTAGATTAATTATAATGATGTATGTATGTGGGTAATAGTTTTTGTATCTATTCGCAATATTTGAGTTCTGATCGTCAATTATTATCCTATGTTTATAGGAATCAATCTATAAATAGTTCTTTAATGGGAAATTCTCTACACCGGTCAGAACCATAAACAGAGTTGGGTATTGTCTCTATTGACTGTTGTAGTTGGGACCATGATTGGATATTAGGGAATCACTACATATCTTGTCAAGAGACGAATCAAGACACACATAGTGATTGAATGGGAATATCTCTACACAGGTATAACCCATTCAAATAGTTGGTAATTGTATTGTTTGATTGTTTTAGCTGGTCCTATGATTGGATATTTGTTCATCACTATGTATCTGATGATGGTAGGATTCAATAAACATGTAGTTCTCTAGGAACCATGCAGTTTAATGTCATGCGGTAAGAACATTGGATTCTTGATATGAGAAGGGGTATTGTAAATGGACTGCATGATATAAATATGGGTGTCATTATGTATCCGTCTATAATAGGGTTCATTACACACATAGTTCCTAAAATATAACATTCCTGTGCAAGGATAACCTAAATGCAGAGAGGGGGCATTTTAATGTTTATTTGTTTTGACTGGACTTGGGGTTGGAGATTTATGATTCACTAAATATCTTATGATGTCAATAATCAAGTCAAAAATATTACTTTATTGGATGTGTGGTAGGATACCAATCACCAATAATAGTGATCCTCTCAGGTGAGGTCCATAAGAATGTAAAATATTATACCGTATAAGGGGAACAAACCCTGCAATTTATCATCACATGGAAAGGAATCATGTTATTCCTTTTGAGGTATTTATTTCAAGATCATGATGATATTATCATGAGTTGTTATGACTTTTTATATGGGGAATCCCTTACTAAAATTTCTAATCTCATGCGAGCTATGGTTAGTGTGAGAATTAAGGAATGGAAATGGTTCCTCTAAAAATGTAGAGGAAATTAATAACGTGATAGAAAAATTTTGTGTCATATAGTGTATGGTAAAAGATATAGGTTCTAGGAATCTCTATTTATCCCATTGAAAATGAGAATACAGCCATACTTAGTTCTTGAAAACTAGTGTTGTTTAATGTCGTGCAGAATGAAAATCATCTATGTAGTTTATTGTCATGTGTTATGGACGAGGATCTCCCAATGTGAAAGAAAATTATTATTGAAGTTGGGCCCAATAAAAGATGTTCATGTGTCACTATGTGTATTCTTATGGAAGAAATCATGCCTAACGTAGTTATTAGGTAAACATAATCCTTATGGGGTTCTAGAACTCACACGTTGAGGGGGGGGGGGGGGGATTTTATTACTTCATTTCAGTAATCTAGATCATGTGTGGTATTAGTGAGATGTTTTTTCCCATGCAGTTTAATGTCATTTAGTGAGTATGTGCTTTGTATAGTTTAGTGTCAATTGGTTTGGGCATGAGATGCTGTGCAATTTAGCATCATTCCACTAGGTTGATGTTATGCAGTTTGGCATCATGAAACCAGGACAAGTGGTGCTTTATGAATGCTATGAAAATTATTTCTTAAAAAATTTCACATTGGTGGGTGGTGTGACATGATCCCAATATATTATATCCAATGAGTAATATTTTTTGTGATATGACTTATATATGATGTGATTTCCTTCTTATTTGGTTTCTAATATCAGAGGATTCTTGTTTGGTATCATTGGTGTTCTAATAGCCAACACCAGTTCTCCTTAGAGGAATGAACAAAGGTTAAACTTATTATTAAAGGATCATGCTATCTGATTCTGATGGAATTAAATGTGCTGAAACTCAAGAAACATGTTCTCATCAATCCACCCCAATTCATCTATCTTTTTTTGAGATTTCTCACCATCCGAAAGTTTTCTAAAAATTTCAATTCAGAATGAAGAAGATAGAGTTTTAGGGGTTACATATCTTCGGTCCCATAAAACAATGAGTATGGCTTTACATATATTGGTGTACACATGGTGGTGCGGTAAGACAATAAAGCATGCAGTATCGTTTCAAACTAGGACTTTTATCCTTGTTCACTATATTTTGGATTATATTTTATTGATTCTTATTAAAGGACTCTATCTATTTATTTTACATTGCATGATAGAAATTTGAGTGACTGGACATGATATTTTACTCCTAGTATAGTTTATTCGACTTTGTAGAATAAAAGTTGGTGTTGTTTTCTATCAGTATCATGTGAGGGAATCTAAACCTGGTGATGATATGGGCCTTTATAAACTTTATGATATTCTTTATCCCAAATTATTTGAGGGGTATATTATTTATTACATTTGGAAAATAATTCTTTAGAAATAAAGATATAATTTTACTGCTTTAATATTGATGGGGGATATGGCCCCACACCATCCATTCCCCAAATAGAAAACTGAAGCAAATATTTAGTTATATGTGGAAATTCTAGGGGTTGATGAATGATGTTTTCATGGATCTATAACTCATAAAATTTCTTGTTGAATTACAAATAGTCTTGTATCATGGGTTTCTAGTAATAGCCCAACCTCCTAAATTGGAGGGGGAGCCTGGTTAGGTACTGATGAGTGCCACAAGATCCCACATGGAATTCTTCTATTATGACATGAATATTTATTTCTGATTTTTATCTAAGGAGTATTCCATCAATGACTTTATTGTACATGTATTTTTTTCTCATTTTGATAAATTGGTATGGTAAATTTCACTACACGGTGCCAAATCTTCTCCCTTCTGGCTTAGTCTGTCAGGGGAAATCCATTTTGGTGATGACCAAATATGGGCTATATCTATCAAGGGGAAGATATCAGTTCATCACACTCTAGGGTGGTGTTGAATTTTTTAATTTATTCTATATCATAGATGAATATTGATGATACCATTCTTAGGTGTGTGATACAAAAGATCACTTCCTATTTATCTGGATTGGACATGACTGTAGATGCATTAGAATATGCGTCAGTGTGGGCATTTTGTGATTAGGGAACTTGATTCTATGTGGGGTCAAAAGGGAACTCTGTAATCATTCCCCTATCATAGACAATGTGATGGGAAATTTCTTCCTTTTTGATGGAATATTCACCAGTGATCTACTTCATCACTATTTCTGAATGATATTTGATATTCAAGAAGACAATCTATAGTTGTTGGTCTAGTTCTGACCCAGTGATAATTGATTGGTATTCTTCTTCATTATATGTGATGCCTTTATATAGTGAGAATGAGTAGGGGAAAACTTCTTTTTCTAGAGATAAAAATACAATCCCCAATCCAAGTTGATTGAGCTTTGTGTTTTCCATCCATTTGTCGATAAGACATTGGGAGGCCCAATAAAAATATATCTTCCATATCTTGTGGTGTCATGGGAATATAAGATCCCCATAGTTGAATTCTTCCTGGTAGGGTGTTTCATGAGTAAATCATCTAGTCATTTCACATTCACTACCTTTTGTGATGGAAAATGGATGTCATATTATCATAGAATGGCCACCCATTAGGCCAGATGCACATTTGGAATGAGGAGTCCAAGGATGTACTTGAGAAGATAAATATGGGAGACTAAATGGACTTTATGGTACTACAAGTAATGCCTTAACATTTTTACAATGAAGTTGAGTGAAACATAGTTCTTCAAGACATCTGAGTATTGGGACTAAGTAGCAATAATTGTTTGGATTTTGTAATAGAGACTATTTTCACTCATCGTATAATTTTTATATGGAAGTTGGAATCCTAGTGATAATTCTATGCATCCCACATTCAAAATTGGTGGCCTCCCTTCCACCAAAGGCATCAGAACTAGTGGGTGCAGTAGATACTTATTTATCCTTTTTGAAGTCCACCTGGAAGTCCCCATCCCATTATTAGGTGATTTGATTCTTCATTATCTTGGTGATTTGGAGTGATTTTATGGAAAAGGTATCTACAAAGCTCTAAATATATATGAGGATCCATTATAGTCCCCTCATCTCATTAAGATTGGGGGGGGGTGGGGGAATTGGTAAGATATTAATAATCTAATTTAGGATGACCTAAATGTTACTATGGTGTACCATAAATCCATGGAACTTCCTTAATGTTACCTTAAAATAAAATAGAAGATTCATCTTTAGACTGCATTTTCATAGATTATCAAAGATTATGTGCAGATCCGTATCACTGTAAGGAATTTTCATCCCGACCATCGACATAGTATTTGTCTTTTCTTCGCATGAACATATTAAAGATATGATGAATAGCATGTTGATATGTGGAACCAGTGTTCTTTTACCCAAATGGTATTTATTAATGGAAAAAATCCCTCGAGGTGCTCTGAAGTAAGTTTCTTCCTCATCTTCAGGAGCCATATTTTTTTGATTATACCATGAAAACCCATCTATGAGGGAAAGGTCTTGGAATTCATCAGTTGGATTGATCATGATTTATATGATTGACAATGGTAAATAATCCTCTGGGAAGTGCCAATTAAGGTCTATGAAATCTATTCATAACATAATGTTCCCATTCTTTTCCTTGAAAGGGATGACGTTGGTGATCCATATTGGGTATTTCACTTTTTTGAAAAAGTTGGATTCATTCAAGATGTCATATTCCACTTCAAAATTTGTGTAATGAGAGGGTTTAATCCTCCTGGATAACTTCATAAATCCTCAATACTATTCAATTAGGTTGATATAGTGAAAATCCACATCTAGATTCAGTATGGGAATTTCTGTATGGTTCCAAGTAGACACATATTAGTGTTTCTCTATAAATTTAATATAAATCCCTTTCTCGTCAAAGGAAATAGTGGAACTGTAACACCCCGAGATTTTATGAAGCATATTATTTTAATTTCGTTGATGTATTGTGTTGTACGCTACACAAAAATTAGCTTCTGCTATACGTGACACCGTATTAGCTTGCAGTATACGCAACACTATTCTTGGCTCGTGTTACACATAATTTCAAGTTCGTTTTTTAGAAATTATTATACAAAACATTAATTATAGATTTTTTGTAATGTATAAATAAAATAAGTTTTGAATTATGTTACAAGAAACACCAAAAGGAGATTCCACTACATGCAACCCTGACCTGGCTTGCATTACAGGCAATCAAGACCTTCCTCGATAGCATGTGTTGTACGCAATACCGGGTTTCACTAAACAATGATATATGGTTATAATATTATCACAAACTAGCTGTTATGAATATTATAAACTACATTTAAAATTTTATAACATTATTATTCATTTTAATAATTTCCTAGAACATGGAATGAGAATAAAATAAATTTTTCGTGTAAAATAAGTATTTTTCTAAAAATGCAGTTTTGCCGCCTTTTGTTGGCGCACCCACATTAAATCTAGTTTTTGACATGATTATAAGTTAAATTTTACAAAATAAAATTATTCATTGGAACCAGGATATAAAATTTTACCTTGGATAAAATTTTCATATTATTCTGATAACATTCATATTTTAATGAATAGTAAAACACGCTATAGTTTAATTAAAAACACCATTTTTCATCGTAATAGTTTATGTGGTTAAATTATAATATTGAATGGTTTTAAAGTATAAATAGAATATATTTTTACCATTTAATATAATGTATGTCATTATCATTGATTTTACATTGAATTCGTAGGTTAAATCAATTCAATATTTTGTAATGTTTTAAACAAAAACCTATTTTCTTTCGACAACGAGATTCATTTTAAATATCATTTCTGAAACATCTGTGTATTGGATTTGGAAAAATGGATTCCATATTTTTAATTAGTGGGTCCAAATTATATTAATAGAATACTTTTTATTTTTGGGCATTATGAATAGTAACTACGATAAATTTTATTTACCATCATTAAAGGTAAATCGGGTAATTAATGGTAAATATAATAATATAAAATTACCCTAACACTTGTATTAATACAATTGGATGATTATATTTTGTACTTAGTCAAATTTGGGTCGAAATGGAATCCATTAGAACCCACTTGGATGTGATTAAGACCTTTAGTTTATTTTATTTAATGGAAAGTGAAATATGTCTCACTCAAACTATAATAATTAAAGTATTTTTAATATAAGGTTATACAGAATATAAATTCGGTTATAAATACTCATTTGAAATCTAAAAGGTTTTTCTTTATCATGGTAATTTATTTGTTATTTTTAAGAGTTATTTAATTACCTTATTAGCTTATACATTAATGATGCATAAATTATTTATTTAGTAAATAAATAAATAATATTGTTTTTATTGAAATAGTAATACAAATTAAAGGGGCCAAAAACCTGATAAAAACTACTTGGTAATGTATATCTACACCATAATCATTCCATT
Source organism: Viscum album (assembly GCA_963277665.1). NCBI lineage: Eukaryota > Viridiplantae > Streptophyta > Magnoliopsida > Santalales > Viscaceae > Viscum > Viscum album. Next base: position 492,269,937 of record OY728159.1, on the reverse strand, counting down.
ACCGAATATATGACCGTTTGGAGTCTTATAAAAGTGATTATGACACTTATATTATTTTAGTTTATATGATGTCAAAGTTGTCACCTTCATAATTTAATAAATATAACATTTTAAAATTTGGGTGTTTTAGAAGCTAAATCCGAATAAATGTATTCTAATAAACGATATAAGATTTATCTTCATCCTAGTATTTATTTTTAATTTTTATGCAACAAATATGTATATTTAATAATTATACAAAAATGATGTAGTAATTATTTTATTAAAAGAAATATCAAATAAATGGTTTTACAAATAGTAAAATAAATATTATATGAACAATTTAATATGATCCACTAAATTTCAAGATTAATATAACATGTATGGAACCTATCAAATATTTTAGTTATAATATATCCTCGGTTTGGATTTTATTTAAATTTAAATAAATGAATAGTGTCAAAATTGACACTATTGTTATTTTATACAAATAACATATTATTAAATTGTTTAAAAATGAAAAAAATATTTACAAATGATAAATTAAAATTTATATATAATAATTGTGATAAATTATCTAATTAGGGATAATTCACAGCACATAAGTAATTATTTATAACAATTTAAAATTTAGAATCTTATTACCACAAATAAAATTTAATAGATTAAATAAAGATAAATCAAGTTGATAATGTTTAAAATAAATTCCCTAAATGTCTAAATTTTATTTTTTGATGAGATTAAAAACCTATATCATCTAACCTTCTAATATGAGTCATTTTTGGATGTTTTTAAGGGGGGTTATATTTATTATAAATTTATATTTTTAAGATTTCCAAAGGTGCCCCTCTCCTCCCTTATAAAAAGGGAACCCCTTCCCACTTCTCTTCACACCCTTTTGAGCCTTAAAGCTCGGCCAAACCCTACCAATTAATTTTCTCAATCACTCTAGTTATATCATATAGGTTCTGGTCTTCTCAGAATACCAACCCTAGTGCCCTAAGAAGAAGTCTAAAGGAGGTGCATCGAAGAAGAGGTAATCTCTTCTACCGATTCTTTCAAGCTAATTTCTTCTTCACCTTCTTCTTCTTTAGTTGTTTCATTATAAAGTAAAAACATCAGTATCCATAATTTACTGATATGTTATTATAAATATAAAACAACCCCATTTCACCTTCTATCCATCCTACAAAAAATGAAATCACCGCGTGTGCGTACGTACGGAATACCATCTCCACACCATGGGGTAATCTGTTTTTCCAACACCACCTTACTTGGGTGGGTATAATGTTGTAAGGAATAACTACACATAGTTATTATAACATCATAATGATTCAAATATATTATATCATCCACTCTAATTCAATTCAATAATTATGGGAACGATATCGTCGCTCGTGTGTACGTACGGTCTACCGACTCCACGACGTGATGAGATTCATTCTTCATGTTAACCATTCAAGAATGATTATAAAGTATATATAAGAAATAATAATGAAATATATGAAATTGTAAAGCTACTGGATTTATTTATATAGATATATATGTCATCTACTTACTTCCATTCATGTCAATAAGGAAAGGAAAACAATGTTCATGTGTACGTACGACCTACCGTCTCCATGAACGGTGTGTTTCATTTAATTTATATATATATTATATATAGATATATATATTGAATATATATGATATATAAATCATGTTTTACATTTTGGAAGTAATTAAATCATGATATATTTAATAATAATATCAAGAACAACAAATGAAACGATTTTACCCAAAACGCTACTTTAACATGGAATTGACAAATGAATGGGTAATATAAATACCTAAGTGAACCATATATGATATAATAACAATTAATATGATTCTGTAATAACTCAATGACATTATTTAAATCATTATACAGGAGGTTAGGATACATACGAAAAATATCGAACATAAGGTAAGGGATAACTATTCCAATCTCGCTCTTATCCGAGATTGTTTATTCGTAAGTATTTACTAGGTTTTTTGTTATCATCAATGTCCCTATTTTCAAAAAAAAAATTCATGTATTCTTAAAGTTCTTTTTACCCATTTTTTAATTTTACTACATGGTATGTAAGGACTCTTTCTTTTGTTTAAAATATGAGGTACTTTTTGACTTTTCTGACAAAAGTATGATAAAAATGTTTTTTAACTTATACGATAGGAACAGATTTTTACGGTTTCATAACGCCTTTTCTTAATGAAGCTAACTCTACATGATTTCAGGACTATTTTAAAAAAAAATCCTCTTATTTTAAAACTGTATGGCATTTTGTGAAAAGAAAATGCTTTTTAAGAAGAAAGGATATTTTCCCCAAGAATTCATTTCAAGTGTTTTAACAAAACCATTTTCCATATAAGATAGAATTATTTCATATGTGTATGTTTCCAGTATAATGTTTCTATGATTTACATGGTTTCACTTTTCTTATAATGAAATGATATCCATTTTTTTATATGGATTATGTTATGATGAGATGATGTTTATGAAACCCATTTTATTCTTTGGGTTATAATGAATGATTTATGTTTATGTTGTGGCACGCGTAAGAATGATTTCATTATGAGATTGGTGAGACCTATATCTCCCTCAAATGCATTGGGTAATGATTTATATCTCATGAGATAGACATGGTTGGAATGGTAAGTTAATCCGGTTCAGTGATACAGGACTGGAACGAGGAGTGAACTCGATCCAGAAAGGGACTTTGTCCACTAAGATAGTCTTGGCAGCAATGCCTTGGCTACTATGGAAATCATAACAAGTGCTGAATGGTTTTCAAAATTACATGTTTTATTCCCAGTCTATTTTATCAAGATTGATGTTCCATTATGATACATTCCTTATGTACTTCCAAGATTTTTGTCTTTGCTCAAGATTTTGATGTTTAATCATTATGTTCATGTTTTTAAGTTCAATGGTATATGGTTTGTTTTATTTTCTCCATGATTACCCTTACTGAGCATTTGAGCTCACCCTTTATATGTTTTCTTTTCCCCAAGATATAAAGAAAGGTTTTAGGTAAAAAAAAGAAAGATATTTATGGGAGGTGTTGAAGATCTTTCACCAAGATTTGAAGATTATATTCCGAGTTTCTAAATACACTAAATTATTATGGTCCTTTGGTTTCTGTTTTTGTTATCTATTAGATATTCAGCAAAAGTAATGTAATTTATATGTACGTCAAGCTGTGGTCCTCTACATTTGGTATCGGAGGAAAGGATTAGTTAACCTTTGGAAACTAGGATGCGAAAACGTTAGTGATATTCCTAGAGATATTTCTATGGCATGTCTTGGGATGTCCCTAAGGATAAGTATAAGTATAGGTTATAGTCCTAGAATTACGGTTACGATTAGAATTAAACCTATGATGTTAGATGTCAAAGGTACTCCCCCTTGAGTATGTTATTTTCATTGTATGATTTTGGCCTCTCACAGAATTCTTTTTGTGTTTTAGTCAATGGAGGGAACCAGAATGAATTTGGTTAACATTGAATCCAATGGAATAACTGGTGACTATGAGAAACGAAATTGCATAATGCCTAGAGAGAAATATATTGTGATTATGCCGAATCAGTCATCGCGATATATGATTAACAAGGTGAAATTTAGTAGTATTCCTAATTCATAAAATAAGATGAAGATAAACTTTTATGCATGTTCGCATATTGAGGAGAATAAAGAAAGGAAGATCGAGATTTCTAAATAAGGGAAGAAGAACCATGAGGATTACCTCAAATTGAGGGGAAGATGTTATCTGTGTGGGGAAAATGGTCACAAAGTGGCAGACTGTCATGGAGTTCAATGTCTTATTTGTGGAGAACACGATCATTAAACAACTCAATGCTCATACTTAAGAGGTTACTTCTAAATCATGGAAGGACATATTCCCTGACAATCATTTCAGATGATGGATATAAGTGTTTATGTATTGGTATTCAAGAAAAATTTTGTTGAGATAATTTCATGAAAAATTGGAATATCTATGTATTGGTTAATTCTGGTTTTCAATAATTATATGGTACAGGTAACCATGAAAAGTGTTTGAAATATTTTAGGAAAGGAGATGATATGCGCATAATGAAGGGATAAAAAGAAAATAATATGTTTGGAAGTATTTATGAGCTCATGACTGATATAAGGACAAAGTTATATCATGGATTGAGTATATAGAGATTTTGGGATTTTGGTATGTGGAAATGGATAATTTTTTACAGCATTCATGTTTTCACTAAGGTTCAATGAGAATTCATTTTTCAAGAGAATACATAATTAAGGTATTCACATGTCTGGAATGTGACCAAAAAGATATATCTTATGATATATGGGGGATAAATGATGGTATTCATGTACTTGTTATCTGACCTTTCAAGTAATCATTTTCATTATACTATGAGATTGGATAGATGTATTATGGATAAGCCTAAAGATTGAAATGGATTATGTTGGACATCAGATAGTATTATTTATGGATAGAACTTGTTTTTCGATATTATTTTTGGAATGTTATAATAGTATAGTTCTAGAAAAAGGACAACCTGAAGAACGGGTGACAACCCATCGCGTTGGACAAGGTTGCGGGAATCGAACCCATAACCGAAGTGAAACATGCCTTTATCGCCTACCACTAGCCTACATGAAGTCCCTGGTTAGTATAAACTAGTTTTATTTTGTTAAGTGGTATGATAGATGAAGTATAAGTCCATTTTTCGAATCATATACGATTAATCTCAGCATAGATGGACTTGTGTATATTTAATAAATTGTGATAATATTTTTGTGATAGAAATAGAAGGAATGACCTATCATTCTATCGCAAGATCTGCTAACACTTCATGAAAGGAAAATTCAACTTCTTTTCTTTAAGAGATGAAGTTGAAATTTTTCGAGGCACAAGCAACGTTGAGATTGTACCAAAATCAAGTAAGTATTTCATTTAATTCAAAAATTCATTAAATTTGGGAAATGATAGTTAAAACCAAAAATGTTGTCCTAGTGCTCTCATATATGATGAATCTGATGGTACCTTATATCATCACAAATTTAGGGCTTTGTGATTATTGGCTTTTTCATAGCCATGTTCTCTACCACTCTCCATCAGAACATGATGGTTATATTTCTCTTCCATATCCATATTATTCACCTATGTTCTCCTATGTGGAAACCCAGTGATTAATTAATTTGGGTAACCATTAAGTTTCATAATTTAGTTTTTAAAGTTAAGTTTTGTTATTACTTTTTACGATGTGGGTTTCTATTAAAGAAAATTTATAGTAGTAAACCATTTATAACCTCAATAAATTTCGAGGGAGAAATTCATTTTAAGGTGGGTAAAATGTAACACCGTGTGATTTTATGAAGAATATTATTTTAATTTCGTTGATGTATTGTGTTTTACGCTACACCAAAATTATCTTGTGCTATACGGGACACTGTAAGCTTGCAGTATACACAACACTATTCTTGGCTCGTGTTACACACAATTTCATGTTCGTTTTGTAGAAATTATTTTATGCAACATTAAGTATAGATTTTTTTTAATGTATAAATGAAATAAGTTTTGAATTATATTATACATAACACCAAAGAGAGATTTTACTACACGCAATCCTAACCTGGCTTGCATTACACGCAATCACGACCTTCCTCGATAGCGTGTGTTGTACGCAATACCGGGTTTCACTAAACAACGATATATGGTTTTAATATTATCAAGAACTAGCTGTTATGAATAGAATTAACTACGTTTTGAATTTTATAAAATTATTATTCATCTTACTCATTTTCTAGAACATGGTATGAGAAAAAAAGAAAATTTTCAGGTAAAATAAGTATTTTAAAAAAAAATAAAGTTTTGCCGCCTTTTGTTGAAGCACCCAAATTAATTCTAGTTTTTGAAATGTTTATTATTTAAATTTTACAACATAAAATTATTCATTGGAATCAGGATATAAAAGTTTATCATGGATAATTTTTTCATATTATTCTGATAACTTTCATATTTTAATGAATAGTAAAAACACGTTATATTTTAATTAAAAACAACTTTTTTCATCGTAATAATTTATGTGGTTAAATTATAATATTGAATGGTTTCAAAGTATAAATGGAATATATTTTTACCATTTAATATAATTTATGTCATTAGAATTGATTTTACATTGAATTTGTAGGTTAAATCAATTCAATCTTTTGCAATGTTTTAAACAAAAACCTGTTTTCTTTCAACAATGGGATTAATATTAATTTAATTTATTCAACTTCTATGTATTGGATTTGGAAAAATGGATTCCATATTTGGAATCAGTGGTTCCAAATTATATTAATAGACTACTTTTTATATTTGAGCATTATGAATAGTAACTATGGTAAATTTTATTTACCATCCTTAAAGGTAAATCGGGTAATGAAGGGTAAATATAATATTATAAAATTTCCCTAACACTCGTCTTAATAAAATTGGATGATTATATTTCATCATAAGTCATATTTGGGTCGAAATGGAATCCATTAGAACCCACTTGGATGTGATTAAGACCTTTAGTTTATTTTATTTAACGGAAAGTGAAATATGTCTCACTCAAACTTTAATAATTAAAGTATTTTTAATATAAGGTTATATAGAATATAAATTAGGTTATAATACTAATTTTAAAGCTAAAATGTTTTTCTTTAACATGGCAATTTATTTATAATTTTTAATAGTTATTTAATTACCTTATTAGCTTATACATTAATGATGCAGAAATTATTTACTTAGTAAAAAAATCAATAATATTGTTTTTTTTAAATAGTAATACATATTAAAGGGGCCAGCAACCAGATAAAAATGTATTGGTAATGTATATCTACACCATAATCATCCAATGATAGAATATATGACCGTTAGGAGTCTCATAAAATTGAATATGACACTTATATTATATTATTTTATATGATGTCAAAGTTGTCACCTTCATAATTTAATATATATAACATATATAAAATTTGGATGTTTTAGAAGATAAATACGAATAAATATTTTCTTATGAAATATATAAGATTTATCTTTATCCTAGTATTTTATTTTTAATTGTTATGCAACAAATAAGTATATTTAATAATTATAAAAAAATGTTGTAGTAATTATTTTATTAAGAGAAATATCAAATAAATGGTTTTACAAATACTAAAATAAATATTATATGAAATATTTAATATGCTACAATAATTTTATAGATTACTATCACATTATTGGAACCTATTAATTTTTTTATTTCAAATATATCCTCGGTGTGGATTTTATTTAAATTCAAATAAATGAATAGTGTCAAAATTGACACTATTGTTATTTTATAAAAATAACATATTATTAAATTGTTTAAAAATCACAAAAATATTTAAAAATTATAAATTGAAATTTATATAGTCTAAAATGTCATAAATTATCTAATTATGGATAATTCACAGCACATAAGTAATTATTTATAACAATTTAAAATTTAGAATCTTATTACCACAAATAACATTTAATTGATTAAATAAGGATAAATCAAGTTGATAATGTTTAAAATAAATTCCCTACATGTCTAAATTTTATTGGTCTATGATATTAAAACCCTATCTCATCTAATATTTTAATATGAGTCATTTTTTGAGGTTTTTAAGTGGGTTTAGATTTATTGTAAATTTATATTTTTAAGATTTCCAAAGGTGCCCCTCGCCTCCCTTATAAAAGTGAACCCCTTCCCACTTCTCTTCACACGCTTTTGAGCCTTGAAGCTCTGCCAAACCCTTCCAATTCCTCTTATAAACCACTCTAGTTATATCATATAGGTTCTGGTCTTCTCAAAAGACAAACCCTAGTGCCATATGAAGAAGTTTAAAGGAGGTGCGTCGAAGAAGATGTAATCTCTTCTACTGATTATTTCAAGCTTATTTCCTCTTCAACTTCTTCTTCTTTAGTTGTTTAATTATAAAGTAATAACATACATATCACTAATATACTTATATGTTATTATAAATATGAAACAACCCCATTTCACCTTCTATCCATCCTACGGAAAATGAAATCATCGTGCGTGCGTACGTACGGAATACCATCTCCACGTCGTGGTGTAATCTGTTTTTCCAACACCACCTTACTTGGATGGGTATAATGGTGTAACGAATAAATATACATAGTTATTATAACATCATAATGATTCTTATATATTATATCATCCACTCCAATTCAATTCAATAATTATGGGAACGATATCATCGCTCGTGTGTACGTACGGTCTACCGTCTCCACGACACGATGAGATTCATTCTCCATGTTAACCATTCAAGAATGATTATAAAGTATATATAAGAAATAATAATGATTTATATGAAATTATAAAGCTACTGGATTTATTTATATATATATGTGTGTCATCTACTTACTCCCATTGACGTTAATAAGGAAAGGAAAACAGCGTTCATGCGTACATACAGCCTACCGTCTCCATGAACGGTGTGTTTCATTTCATTTATCTATATATTATATATATATATACTGAATATATATGATATATAGATCATGTTTTAAATGTTGGAAGTAATTAAATATGATATAAGTAATAATAATATCAAGAACAACAAATGAAATGATTTTTCCCAAAACACTACTTTAACATGGAATTGACAAATGAACTGGTAATATAAATACCTAAGTGAACCATATATGTTATAATAACAATTAATATGATTCTATAATAACTCAATTACTATATTTAAATCATTATACATGTGGTTCGGATACATACGAAGCATATCAGACATAAGGTAAGGGATAACTATTCCGATCTCGCTCTTAACCGAGATTGTCAATTCGTAAGTATTTAGTGGGTTTTTTGTTATCATCCATGTCCCTGTTTTCTAAAAATGTTTTCATGTATGTTTAAAGTCATTTTTACCCATTTTTGAATTTTACTACATGGTATTTAGGTAATATTTTTTTACCATATGAGGTACTTTTTGACTTTTCCGGCAAAAGTATGAGAAAAATGTTTTTTAACTTATACGGCAAGAACGGATTTTTACGGTTTCATAACACCTTTTATTAATGAACCTTACTCTAAAATATTTGATGAATATTTTCAAAAAAATCATCTTCTTCTAAAACATCATGGCATTTTTTAAAAACACAATGATTTTGGAGAAGAAAGGATATTTTCTTCAAGAATTCATTTCAAGTGTTTTATCAAAACCATTTTCCATATAAGATGGAATTATTTCATATGTGTATATTTCAAGTATAATGTCTCAAGGATTTACATGGTTTCACTTTTCTTATGATTAAATGATATCCATTTGTTTTATATGGATTATGTTATGATGAGATGATTTTTATGAACCCCATTTTATTATTTGGGTTATAATGAATGATTTATGTTTATGTTGTGGCACATGTAAGAAGGATTTCATTATGAGATGGGTGGGAACTATATCTCCCTCCAATGCATTGGGTAAACATTTATATCTAATGAGATAGACATGGCTGGAATGGTAAGTTAATCCGGTTCAGTGATACAGGACTGGAACGAGGAGTGAACTCGATTCAGAAAGGGACTTTGTCCACTAAGATGGTATTTCCAGCAATGCCTTGGCTACTATGTAAATCATAAAAAGTGATGAATTGTTGCCACAATTACATGTTTTATTCCCATGCTATTTTATCAAGATTGATGTTTCATTATGATACATGCCTTAAGTACTTCCAAGATTTATGAATTTTCTCATGATTTTGATGTTTAAACATTATGTTAATGTTTTTATGTTCAACGATATATGATTTGTTTTATTTTCTCCATGACTACCCTTACTCATAATTTTAGCTCACCCTTTATATGTTTTCTTTTCCCCAGGATATAATGAAAGGTTTTAGGTTAAAAAAGGATGATATTTATGGGATATTTTGAAGATCTTTCACCAATATTAGATGATTATATTCCGAGTTTCCAAAGACACTAAACTATTACGGTCCTTTGGTGTTTGTTTTTGTTATGTATTAGATATTCCACAAAAGTAATGTAATGTCAATGTACGTCAAGCTGTGAGCCTCTACAGGAAATATTTAGTATAGGATGAAATTTTTTTCTATTCCTAGATTAACCTACCTAATCTCATCAACATTGGTGGAGAAACTATCCTATACTGTGCGAGGAGTGTTTATGTTGTCATCCTCTACTTATTCTATCTCTATGTCTTTGGGGGTATTCTCAGATAGATCTGGATATCTAGGGGAATCTATATTAATATCATGGTGAGAGAGGCCATGAGAAGAGATATTATTATCCTTTATTTCCTATACTATTGTAAAGAGATGCCTGATTTTATTATCTTTTACACTATTTATGGGTACATGAGGTTCTTGGGCCTCTAGGACTAGCTCTATCACTTCAACTAGATTTATGGGGAGCACATAGTCAATGTCTAAAATTATCCATGAATTTTTATAGTTGGTCCCCACACTATTGGGGGATGTAACCGGTATATCATCATCCCCCATTGGTTCTTTTCCTCTGCTTTTGTAGAATACTTCTTCAAAATAGGTGGCATCAAAATCCTCAAAGGAGTCATTTCAATATGTAGTTTCGGACCCTTCCATTAATGGGATATTTCAGACATTGATGAAATGTTAATCACCCCACAATGTGGCCATGGATCTAGAACCATCTGAGTAGGACATTGTATGAGGATTCTAGCTAAATGAACATAAACTCAATACCAGATGTGACATCCCCAGACTAGGCTTTGTGTTTTATCTTCCTAAGAGGTATTTTTCTTATGCTTATCATCCCCTTGAATGGTCCTCTTTGTGGGAGACAAATCCCCTTCAGTATACTCCAAAAATTGGAGCGTTAAAACTGATATGAGGTTAATACCAAAGCCATTTTCAATTTCTCCCTTCATATGTTTACATTATCATGCATTCTTAAAAAATAAAGGGGTTTTATGTGACCCTGAATGACCTCTTCATGATCATGATTTTTGAACATGATGGTGACATGAAATTCTATTTATATGGTCTCCATTCGATAAACCTCAACTAAAATAGATTATATATATATATAAACCATGGAATTTGATGTTATTTAACGATAAAATATCTAATTTCTTTGGAAATATGGATTGAATCAAGGATTTAGAACTTGAATAGGAAAACTAATATCAATTTCTAAATGGTGTACTTTTTTTGCCAATGGGCGGTGCTTCTAGAGGAGGTGTTTCTCCTGGGAACATGGCTTGGGAATTGAGTAATTCTATGTGGATGGGCTTGATACTTGTGTGGAGGTCATGGGAGGACCTACTACAAGTGGTGAGGTTCATGTCGGCCTTCCTCGTTTCTAGGGATTAGTGGATAATCAAACCCCAGCTTGGTGATCATGTAAAAAAAACTTGGTTCAGATGATCGCTACAGGGTTTTAGGACACCACAATGGATTTTCTAGGATTTGATAAGTTTTTTTTCTATTGGTATCAACTGTATGTACGTTCTATATAGGGATGTGAAAAAAATTTGGGTTTGACCCCTCCCGTGTTTTATCATGTACCCCCAATTCTTGTACATGCGACCTCTTTTTCCCTTATTTGGTGGGGGGAAACCGTAGTCATAATTATGTTTTAAATGACAGAGGGGGTGGCCCAAGTGCATTAAATTTATAGAACAAAATATGATATCATCATCTAATAAGGGTTACATTTGGTTGGGTGGTTCCCATTCTTCATATGTTTCCGGAAAGAAACCTGTAAGAGTCAAATCTTGTGTTGGAGTAAAATATGAATCCTCTTCAACTATTTCTCATTTATTTTGGTGGCCTTTCACACTTTTTGGATACATATATGATGTCACATTCTTTGGCGGTGAATCTATTTTATATATGCACAATTTTGCTCTTGTAGTGGCATGAGCTTGATCAACTATTTTCCAAGTCATCTAGTTGTTGAAAATTTATTAATGCATGGCCGAAACATTCTACCAATCACCCTTTTCTTATGATTGTGAAAATATATTGTATTCCACCTTCCCTAAGGTGTTATCTAGCTCCACCTATCTGGAATCAACTATTCCTTGAAGAACTTATTTAAAGATTAGGTTTTCCTTGATATTATGACCCATCCTTCTATGAAAATGGTAGAAGTTGGGACTATCAGTGAGGTAGAACTCATGAGGACATCTTGGCTATGGTAGCTTGAGTAAGTCATTTTCCATGATTTCAATGAAATTATCAGCCACTTGTTCATTTGATAAGGAGTATGCATTATTCATCCATTCATAAAATCCTGGGTGATCCTAATTTGTATATGTCTTTGGACAAGGATGATTTTTTACTTCTCGCCAATTTAATGGAGGTTAGGTGTGGTTTAAGACCAACAATGGTTCTTGAATAATCATTTTTTTGCTTGAGATTGATAGATGAAACATTGTATTTTCCTATCCGTTTACCCTATGATGAGTTAACAAGTTGAAAATTTGACTGGGTTCACTGAATGGAGTCTATGAGACATTGTGTTTTTTCTACAAACTCAAGAAACTGACTTGGATACATCATTGGGATCAGAGCCATTTGAAACTCCTCCTGGATATTTTTATCATAGAGTTCTAGTAGTTTCTCATGTGAGAGAGGGATTCTAAGTGAATAGGTTAAACCTTTATATCAATATATAAAGTCATAAATGGTATCATTTTCATGTTGTTTTTAGTTCTTTTAGTCCATGATTGTCATTTTCTTCAACATGAAGTTTAAATGGAAAATGAATTTAGGATGAAGGTATCCCTATCATGCAATGGCTCTTACTGGATTACTACTGTATGTAACAAAGTTTGGCCCTGTCAAAGTCTATATGAAACACCTCATATTTGTTTCCCAAAGTAAATATTAAGGGATCATCATCAGAACACATAGAAATAATTGTGTATTATAAGTAGTTTGGGGTCTTCTACACCCTCAATGATAGAAAATGTTAGATTTCAAAAAACAGTTGGGGGGTAGTGTATCATCTTTCCACTTGGGATATGGATTAATCTCAAGCTAATTAGGTGTGTGTCACCCCTTTATGTCTTCAATTCATGTAGCCAGGGACACTATGATGATCAGTATATTTGGGGGTTCAAATTTCTATGTCACCCCTTCAATAGGGAGTGGGTGGGGGCTAATGAGGTGTCCTTGACTTTGTCTCCCAAAAATTAAAATTTTTCCTAAGAATGAATGAGCTCCCTGATGGAGGAGAGGCTATCACCATGGTGGAGGATAGTCATAATCATTTTCAAATTACACATTTATATTTACTAGATGCCTGTATTTTCTACCATTATGACACTTTGATACCACTATTAATGGAAGATCATCACTTTCCATATGTATAGGAGGATGAATATATTCCTCGATGAAGATACCATACCCAATGTGAATATTTCCCCTAAGTAGAGCCTCATTGAGTTTTCAAAGAGTGTTAATCTCATTCTCATATTGTGAAAATTATTTCTCTCTAGAAGGAACCCAAAATATTAGGTGTTGTTATTGGGATGTATCCATTCCGTTCCATTTATAATTGTAAGTGTTCTACTAGAGAGGAGGTAAATCAATATTCAAAGGTTCCTGATTTTGGATCGTTATTTGGTTATAGGTGCATCCAACCCTAATCGGTGTATCCAAATGACCCTCCACTCAGGGTATATTTTCAATGTTGCGGCCCTATGGATTTGCATCTGGATCCCCCATATGTATTTTTTTTATAGTGACCATATTCACAGATTCATAATAGGAAATGGTGGTTTTCCCATCACTTTCAACACAACATGAAGACTCTGTACTACCTTCATCAGGTTCATTACTCAAACCCCTATCCATATTGAGCCATATTAGATTGATACCCTGATAGGATCATACTACCTTCTCCTTACACTGCCCTATGTTGGAAAGTGAGTAAAAAACATGAGGGAGATTCCGTTCATGATTTTCAATATTACCTTAATAAAAGAGGGTTTTTTACAATTGGAAGAATATATTAGATGCCAAACATCGATATTTATCTCCTAAGGTGGAGAACAAGGATTATTTCTATGAAGATGGTTGTGATGAAAATTCCCCCATCCCTATGGGTTGGGGGTTATTTAGTGCTATAATTGAAATTTATTATTATTGTTATTGAGGATCCAATAATCCCATTTAGATATATGATGACTTCTAGGATGCACATTGAGATAAACATTCTGCCATCCCAACATGCTGGGGTTGATCCATAATCACCATTGATTTCCCAAGAAATTCTCAGGGGATTTTGAACATGGTGATGGTGATAGACATATTAATTCTCCCATACCAGTGGTCTGAGGATTGTTTGCAGTTGATGATGACTTGTCCTAAATTAACTCAGATATTGATGAAATGGTGAGTAGAGGCAATTTACGATATCCCCTATCCTGATGTGTTGGGTCTACTCTTGGATGACTATTATGGAAGCTGCTTCTATAGCTTGTTTGATGAAGCATAAATATGATCATGTAGGAGTTGCGTGCAATGGGAGACCATGAAAAGATTAAATTTATATAGGATTCCTTAGTGTTGATTGCAACCTTGGATTCCATGTATGAAATGCATTCCCGTTTCTTCGAGGGGGAAGATATGTGGATTTTTGGCAACACTCTTCCTTGATTATTAAAGTATTGGTATCAATAATGCAGGGAAATTTTATTTTACATTCCAACTAGCTCATACATTACCCATTCTTCTGATTTCTTGAGATTCTATGACATTATCAGATGTCGTATCTAAAGGCTTATTTTGTTCTGGAGACATAGTTAAGTGAAATACTCCATATTTCACCCACCATTGGATATAAACATCCAGTTTAGCTCTTGAAATTAGTCAATGGAGAGTTGTTATAGTGCATATACAAACACTTCATAATCCTTTTTGATGATCCTCTATTCCAAGGTTCTAGGATAAAGAAAATGTGGCCATTTATAGATTTCAATAGAGTGTGGTGATGAGGTGAAGGAAACAATCATATCATAGATAGAGGGGATGTATATCCTTTTTTAACATATGATTACCCCATATATTTTAGTATAGATATGTCATGCAATCCATTAATATCTCACTTATTACCTCATTGTTAGTAGTGGCGAGGGACCAGAACATGTGGGGGGGGGGGATTATTTACAACTAACTCTATCCATATGTCAATGTCAGTCCACTTTTCATTATACTTGCATGCCTCTATCTGATGAGACAATTTAAGATAGTTCTTGGTGTCTCCTGCTGACTGGAGTAGAGTGCAACTATAAATTTATGGTGAAATATATGTGTCTAGCCCCAATGTTTTAAGAACCTCCCTATAAAAAGGTGTTTAAGTTTCAGAAACCTATCTATATAAAGGTGTTCGAGAAAGTGGAGGATATTCTTATCTGTGAGAGATATCACTGTATGGAGTTTGACAACATCATATTTATACAGTAGAGTATATGTGATCCATCTACGCACTTCCATGATGATGAAAATCATGGTAGTGACCGAATGTTTTCAGTTGAAGGGTTAATGGATCATTAAGGTGCTTCAAATATGTCTCGAACAACCTTAAGGACACTAAAATAAAATAAATTATGGATATGATAATTTTTATAAGTTAGGGATATAATATACTATTAGGTCCTCTAGGTCAAATGCACTAAGAGGGGGGTGAATTAGGGTATGTATGATTAAAACAAATACCCCTTTTGATCTTGTTTCATTGTAAAAAACTTTTTTCTCCTTCTTTCCCATAGAAACGTATGAACATAAATTAAATCATGCACACGACAAATCCATTTTTACTTGGTTCACCCTCACTAGGCTATATCCAAGGAGTATAAAATTACAATCTGTTTATGTACCAAATCCACTAAAAGAGTACTTCTATTTACAAAGTTTGAAATGTACTCATTATCTCTCCTGGTTTACAACCAATCACAATTTGAAATCTCCATACTCTCTCAACTGAAGTGTTCTCACTGCTTCATCAAAATATCCACTCAAATTATATAGACTTGTATGTCCTTTAATTATAACTAATGAATTCATCCTTTACTATATATAGATACTCTATTGAAGTCCAGATTTCATCCACTAATGAATACCACTTTTCCACTGAACAATGTGCAATCCCCTTTCAAAACACATTCACATAGGTCACTGCTTCACGAATATCCTTATTTCACAAAGCTCAAAAAATCCTTCATGAAGCTCATGCCTCTTCCTAAAACACATAACTTTACATAGCACACTAATTTGCAGAGGAATCTTCTTTGAAGAGATCATGCCTCTGTAGAGTATACTACTTTCACAGAGCACAAAAAAGGCTTTGCGAACTACACCACTTTTGCAGAGCTCAATTAGCCAACATGAAGCTCCTTTAATTTTCAATGAACACTACCTCTAAGAACCTACTTCATGATTCCAGATCCCTAATACTTTCGTTGAGTTTCTCAGCTCTTCTCTTGTGGGTGGATTCCAATTTATTGGAATTTCCCACTGACTCTATAATGTTTCACGCCACGTCATTTCCATGTAATCCCAAATCAAAGTTCTCTTAAATTTCTGCTGAAATTATTTCCATTTCATGAAGCACCATGGATATTTTTAGATCACATATCTCATCATAATCATGGAGAATTCAGTCAATTATTTTATGATGCCACCTCAATGCTCCCCCTCAATGATCTTCACCTCTACTTTTTGCGAAGATATTCGTAATCGTAGAGCTCACCGTCAACATTTTTCATGTCTTTTCGAAATCCTATTCATGAATCTGATATTTTTAAAATTCATTCCTTTACCATATTTTTATGGTACCTACATGTAAATCCACTTTTATAAATGGTCACCAAAATCCAAATTTTGGACCCAAAAAAGTTGGTGAACACTAGAAAACGGGGCCACCTTAAATTTTTTCTTTTTGTATCCCATCCGTACATTACATTCATTTTTCATTGTTCTTTTTCAACATGGGTTGTAAAAAATATATCAGGAACTCAAAAATTCAACATGAAAACCTTCTTTTTCAACAAACACAACTTATCCAAAAATACTAAAGTGCTACCTAGAGGGATTTTTCTCCAACATATACCAACCTACCATATATAATTTTATAGGGATATGATCCAGTTATGTGAGGTTTCTCAAACATTTTTATAATCATATGGTTCTATGAGAGTATGAACCCACTACTAATAATATTTTAGAATATTAAGACAATATTATTAATTATCTATAAGAAAATGAGCTTCTTTGGAAGCAGGTGACAATCTCATTTGGTGAGCCTTGGTCAGAACGACAGTATAGGATTTATCATGATATTTTAGAATATTCCTCAAAAATTATTCGATGGTATATGTGCCTACCGAAGGCATGTTCCACTATCACTTGGTGAGCTCTGGTTGGTAAAGGAATATGTTCCTAGTCAAAATAGGCCTTCCCCACCAGAATAAGTTGATAGACCTTCATAATGGGAGAAGAGATATGAGCCTCCACCTATATTTACTTGGAAGTATACTGGTGTAGTCATTCATCAGCAGAAGTAAGAATATGTGTATAGATTTTTTGATCCACTTTAATATTTTATAATGACTCACTAACATGAATATGAGTTTCTCTTGAGGGATATTCCAATATAACTTGGTGAATCCCATCAAGAATAGGGAAATGAGCCAAATCATGGGTCTTTGTTGTATGTTGATGACCTTCTTTGATAAGAATATGAGCCTATCCTAATCCATGTTCTTATCTCAATTGGTGAGCCAAAGCCATAACGGGGATACGAGCCTAATTCTTAACCTTTCAAATACGTCAATGGAATTTTTTGATAGGCATGTTCCCATATCCCAAGGCATGTTTTTCTCTCACATGATGATCTCAGATTGGAATGACAATATGATCCTATTCTAACACATCTTCCTTTACATGAATATTCCAATAATCATCCAGGAATAGATAAAAAATGTGTGCTTACTCCAATGTAACCACCTTTTCATAATGATATGAGTCTTGAGTTTCCCTGGTTATAGGGATAGGAATATGTGAGTATCCATATATATGTACCCGTGTCAGAATATGACGACAGAGTTATTCAACTATTGTTATAATGAAATCACATTTTTAAAAAGTGTGGACATGGATATAAGACTGCACATATTCCATCTCCACTATGTAATTAAATTTATCTTCAAATGAAGAGGGGATAAAATCCCAATTATTTTCTAATTGTGCCATTGGAATATGTCGATGGAATTCATGCATGGGGGTAGGGATATGCACCTCTCCATGCCTGTTATATGAATAAGACCATTGAATTTATCCATGTGAGCTTAGATATGAGACTACTCTCTAATTAATATTGTAATATCCCATCATACATCACCAGTGGGAGTAGGTATATGATCCCACTAATTGTTATCTAGAGCCTTCCTCACCTGAGGTGTATTCCTTGTTTCATGTGCATGGGTATATGAGGTAGTAGTGTGTCAGGTGGTATGCTTAAAAGAAAACTGATGGGTACCAATGAGATGATGTTGGTGATGGTTGTTTTTAGGATCCCTCCAAGGTAGATCTTAGATAATAAGGGAGCTTTATTTGACTCCTTGGTCCATATTCATCTAGTACTGAATGTTGTGGTTATTGCGCTGTAGGTATAGTCCCCTGAAGCATTTTTTGTATGGAAAAGAGTTCCACTAGCATATCTTCATCTCTCCATAGATGATAGAGAATCATTTGTTTTGGTAAATAGATAACATCATGGGATGATTAAAGAGTCGAGTTTGTACCACCCCGATTTTATTCCAAAATCACTATGTTAGCCACCTGAAGTTAAAGTTGTTGGGATGGTGAGATCATTTTACCATCAATAGGGGTTGCTTCCACAACTAGTTTCCTATAAGGGTCACTGATTGAAGAAATTAGATCAGATCGGGATTCTGTATATGGGATTAGAATCATCAGTCATACGGAAATTAAGGAACAAGGTCACTAATTATTGTAATATTGTAGTAATGATGTGTTCTCAATCAGACATGCATGATTAACTGGATTTTAATTTTATTCCTGATCTGTCCATTTTAATAACATGAAAATGTTAAATTATGGATGTAATTATTTCATGGAAACCCCAGTTACAAAGGATCAATTTTATGATATGTGGGAGGGGTATCATCTTTTCTTGATATACCAATAAAGTAGTCTGATGTATAGAAAACCGACAATCATTGTATTTGAGGAATTTGTTTCCGGATCATTGTTTTTTTCATGGAATATGACAATTAAAATGACGTGACACATGAATAACTAGTCATTATATTATTTTATAGATTTACATCAGGTTCACCATTTTTGTTTTGATAGAGAACAGACAATCGCTAAGTACGTTAAGTTTGACCCGATGACTGATTGTGAGTTTGGGGGGGGGGGGGGGTTAAATGTAATGACCAAAAATTTATGCCGTGTTGCTATTATTTTTATTAATAGAAACTACAAATGGTTATCACATCCATATCTATGTACAGAAACACTTTCCAAATGTAGGTGGTTAGTTGGTGTTTCAGTCCCAATGACACTTAGAAACACACATTGGTCACGAGTATGGGTGTTTAGGCTGATAACACACTTGTGGGGGATTTTATTCCTACTATGGGTGTCTCTTATAAAGTTAATATATTTTTTATTATCTATTTCTAATCTTGATATAGGATACTTTATCCTAAAAAATAACCATGGTTCAAACCCTTTTTTGTGTTGGAGAAGTTGGGGATCTCATTATTCAATCCATCTATATGTATACAATATTATTCAATAATTTCTTATTAATGAATATCTTTATATATATTGAAGTCATATTACATGTAACATTGAAATTTTATATCATGCAAGGAGGAATTTAATATTACGAGGGGGATATTGACCCATTATGAGGCATCCTACGTATCCTTTTTTATTTGCATAAGAAAATTCAAGGTAGTTCGTTAAACCCATTAAACAGAAATCTATGTGGAGAGTGTACATGTGAAGAAATTTAAGAAGTGAATATATGAGATTGAGACTTTATGATAAATCAAATATATCCTAGTTATAGTAGGAATCAAGGTTATCTTAGTTCTTGAACACCCTTGGGAATGTATCTAAGGTATATTCCCTTATACAGGAGATGTATATACCATAACACACATCGGGGACTACATACTGAGACTTCCATATATGATGGAGATTAATGATGCAAATGACATGACCATTTAAACATCTTATGCCCACGTTCCCTACGCACAATGTGTGAAAAAAGGGATGCAAAATGACTGGCCTTTTTTCATGTGGATTTAGTAATTATGTGTTTGAACTTACCTTGGTAAGTTTAATATGGACCTCGAGCCTTAGGAAGGTGTCCTATGTATCCTGGTTATCTAATAACTTAGTGTCATCATAGTTCAATTGAATTCTCATTCTGCTAATGGATAAGGTAGAATTTTTATCCCATGGCAATGATTAGTTCCCAATGGTTGAAATTTTAGAGGCATGGGGGGACATACACTAAAGTGGATTTGCATTTGGGTTTAGGGCCTGTCCTTAGGAAGGCGTCCAACATATCTTTGATATGGATGGAATCATATTCATCATAGTTCGATGATTTATCAATCCAATTGTGGATGGGGAAATATGATTAGCTGCTGAGTGTGACCGGGTATCGATGGTTGAAATGTTAGAGACATAACAGATCTTACACTGATGTAGATTCCCATTAGAGTTTTGAATAGAGTCCTAGTAAGGTGTCTTATATATCATGGTTATGGAAGAAATAATATATTTCAATTGGTTTGGGATTACACACTATGGTTACCTTTATAAGCGTAAAATATGATATTATACCCCTATTCGGTGATAAAACACTTTGTTTTTCCTTATACAGATATAGATTTTTCACATGAATGATATGATCATTATGAATCACTAATCCCACATGTTCTATACTCAGTGTGAGAAATAGGGGATGTAAAATAATCAATATCATTACCTGTGTATGTGAGACATATGTGTGGGGACATCCCATTGGATTCTTAATATAGAGCTTAGGCCTTTGGACGATGTCCAACACATCCTAGTTATAGCTAGAATCATAGTCAATGTAGTTCAATTGGATTCTCAATATTCTCATGGGTGAGGTAGATTGATCAACCTAGGGGAATTATTGGGTCGTAGTGGTTGAAATTTTATAGACATTAAGGGAGTTATACCAAATTGGGTGCCTATTTGAATTCGAGCTCAGGCCTTATCAAGGTGTCCTATGCATTCTGTTTGTAGCAGGAATCAGAGTCCACATAGTCCAATTGGTTGGGTCTTACACAATGAAGTTTCCCTTATGTATGGGGAGTATCATATTATGATACTAATAAGGGATTACACACTGAGGTTTCCCTTATGATCAAGGAGTACACACTGATGATGGAGAGGGTTATCATGTCCTGGGATGCCCGATTGACTTTCCCTACTTGTCTGTCTAACATGAAATGATTTTCCTCTCAACATGCCTTTATTTTCTACATAACACGTTGGAGGATTTAATCCTGACATGTGAAAATATTGTCACATGATCTATTTTAGTTTTCAAGGGATTATTCATGACCTTGAGGTCATGCATGATGGTTTTTTTCATCATCAAGGAAGACTTTTCTGAAGAAAATTACAAGACCCGAATGACTAGTCCTAGAATCCATCGCATGGTCCAAGTATACATTCTTAGAGGGTGTCTCATGATCTAGATGAATTTCTCCAGTTTCATCATAAAATAAGGATGAAATTATTTTAGGGTATCACAAGATTCAGTATGACATGTATCAGAGGGTGTCGTATGTCATGGATGATTTTTGTGAGTTTTATCGTTGGAGCCGAGTGACATGTCTTGGGGATATTTCAAGAGCCAACTATTGTACATATAGGTAATTGAAAAGTCTGTATATCTTGTCTGTAGGATGTTACGAGAGCCAGTTGACATTCTTTTGGGCTATCATAAGACTTTTCTAACATTTACTGATGTCCTCAGAAGATTTGTGAAATGTGTCTAGAAGACATTATAAGGTCTGGATGGTGGTCCTGAAGTATGAAAACCCTACATTTTATTACAACTTAAGCATGCTTTATTACATAAAACGTCACTTGATACAATAAAGAAGATCGAGAGGTTTAGTGTCTGTGGGGCTTAGGATCATTACATAAAAACATTAAACTTGAAATACAACATCTTTATTGAAAACATCCTTTACATGACCACTACATTCCTTCGTACGTATCATTGCATGGGATAACCTGAGGACATGCATAAGAAAAGGGTGAGCTATAAAGCCCAGTTAGGGAGTACACAATGAATAACATGATGAGTACAATACATGTTAGGAAATAGGAACATCAATAGAGCATTAGAGTAACATGAACATAAAGGCATGATAAAGCATGATAACCATAACATGGAAATGTGGCAACAACACTTAACATTGAATTAGCATGAGCCAAGGCTCATTGCACATGGAGAATGAGTAAACCCTCATTTCACTTGAAGCACGAGTAAACCCTCGTTGCACTTGAATTAGCATGATTCAACACTCATTTCACATGACGTATCATGATACTATACTTTACCCAATGCATTGGAGCGCTATAAAGGGCGCACCCTTCTTAAACATTTCATTTAATGCATAAGTGTGCCACATGGATCATAAAACATGAAATCATAAAACATAATCATTTATTCCACGATAAAGGGATGTGGAATTCATACATGAAACTTTATAATAAATAAGTAAATGTGCATAAAGGTGAATACCCTTGACGGAGAAATGGGCATGGTATTCACTACACAATGATATTGGCCTAGAAAATCGGTGTGATTTCTGCAGCGTAACGGGTGACATAAGAATTCATAAAAAAGGTTGATGAGAGAGAAAGGGTTTCCTCATCATATTTACATGTAATGGGAAGTAAGGAGGTCATGTAGATACATGTCCCAACAATTTAAAAGGAATTTAGATTCATGATACAAAAGTATTGCTTGAATATAAAAGAGGAGAAAAAGGATTCTTTCGGAATTTCGGCATAGTAACGGGTGTACATGGGAGGCATTTAATGAGAGAGAAAGAGGTCTCCCATCCTTCAAACAATAAGAGGAAAGTATGGGAGAGGTGAGAAACCATACCCCAACATTCATAATTGAAATTAAAAGGAAAATACAACTTAAAAAAATGACAAAAATGAGAAAGGAAGAAAACCCCTTACTTGGAAGTGTGCTTCCAAAGGCTAGAGAGAGGCTTGTGAGAGGCTTCTTGGGAGCTTGGGAGGATTCTAGAGACAGTAGGGCAGAGTTTGGACGAACTCCAAGGGATTTTAGTGAGGAGGAAGTGGGAGCTTGGGTGGGTTTATATAGGAAAGGTGAGAGAATTCTTTATTATTTAGGTTTGGGACCCCTTATATTAAAATAATCCAAACCACAAACCATCCCATGGTATTTGCCCATGGTTTCTGGAAAAAGAAAGAGGAAAACAATATTTTACAAGGCCATGGTCCTAAATTATTAAAAAATTAGGGTTGCTTATGTGGAGGTGAGTCACACTCCCATGGAAATTAATTTAAAAAGGCAAAGTGTTGAATAAGTCTTGAGGGCTCCATTAATGCTTTGAAAAGTAAGTAAAACAAACCCAAAACCTCATTATTTTAATGATAAAACAAATATTGGCCGAACATAAGGATTATGTTATTTTATTACATCATCATTGGGTCATTATGATGTCATAAAACACATTATATATTTAAATGGTATTTAATTTTTACCCAAAAATTTGACTGTCTAAGAAAATTATGAAAAATTCACCGTTGGATAATTTTGACGTCCTGATTCAAAAAATAATATTTATTTTATCTAAATAATTTTCAAAATATGTGAATTTTCTCTTTTAAAATAAAAACTGACATTTATAAAAAAAATTCACAGGTTTTGACAGAAATGGCTTTCAAACCTTTATAAAAATTTTAATTGCATTCATAAAATTATAAGATCATTTATACTTAATAAAAAATTAATTTAATATTAATAATAATATTTTATTAAAATATTATTTAATTAAAAAATCCTTTAATTTAATAAAATATAATTCTTAATTAAATAATAACTAAAAAACACCATTTGTACTTTAAAAACTAATTACAATGTATCAAAAATGACTAGAAATTATATTCATTATTATATAAAAAAATTATGTACATGAACATGGTGCTACTTATTTGTTACATAACCCCTTAAAATAGCCGCATAAGACCTAAGGGTAAGGTGTGCGATGGTGACAGACTCTTGGGGCGGCTCGGATAACATCGCTCGAGTGGTAATTTCAATCAACTTCCACTTTTCCCGTAGACCGTCACGTTCGAGATTGACTTGATGAAGCCCAGCTTGGGCTTGGTCAAGGGAAAATCCCAGAGATACCACCTCTTTTCTGAGCTCTGACAAGTGCGCTTCGTAAAGGGCAATTCTACTGGATGAGGTCATCGCTTCCTTTGTCTGAGTAGAAATGGATTCGTTAAAGCCTTATATTTATACTACTTAGATGATCACTGTTCAACAACTATAAAAGTAATGGTCACAAATCTTAATGTAAAACTAAAGAATTTGACATCTTATAAAAAAATATTTCATAAAGAATCATTTAACTGGATCAAGAGGGATTTTCTATTAATGAAACTTTTGGGTCGTTACAATATTCCCCCCTTATGAAATTTTTCCCTCGAAATTTTTCTTTTTACCACAATAAAACAAATGTGGGTAACTTAGCTTCATCATATCCTCTGACTCCCAAGTTGCTTCTTCAAACTTTTGGTTTCTCCACAACACCTTGATGAGGGGCATTGTCTTATTTCGAAGAACTTTTTCTCTACGATCTAAGATCTTCACTGGTTGCTCCTCATAAGAAAGATATTCTTCTAATTGTACCACCTCGGAAGAGAGTACATGTGATGGGTCTGGTATGTACTTCATTAAGAGGGATACATGGAAGACATCATGCACCTTGGCCATAGTAGGTGGAAGTGCTAGTCGATAGGCCACAGTCCCAACACGATCAAGAATCTCGAAGGTGCCGATGTACCTTGGACTTAACTTTTCTTTATTTCCAAAACTCATGACCTTCTTCCACAGAGATATGCGTAAAAACACCATGTATCCGACTTTAAACTCAAGGTCTCGTCGACGATTATCTGCATAACTCTTCTGTCGACTTTGGGCTGCCTTGATATGCCGCTGAATGGTTTTCACCTTCTCCACCATTTCTTCGACCATTTCTGGTCCAAGCAGCTTACGTTCACCGACCTCATCCCAACATGCTGGTGTTCTACACCTTTTCCCATACAGGGCTTCATATGGTGCCATTTGGATGCTCGTGTGGAAACTATTATTATAAGAGAACTCAACTAGAGGAAGATGTTAATCCCATCCTCCTTTAAAGTCCATTGAGCACGCTGTCAACATATCCTCAAGTGTTTGGATAGTCCGCTCAGATTGGCCATCAGTTTGAGGATGATAGGCCGTACTGAAGTTCAGTTCAGTATTTAGAGCATGTTGAAGAATCTTCCAAAACTTAGAGGTAAATCTTGGATCTCGGTCAGACACAATAGATAGTGGTACTCCATGCAACCGTACCACTTCCTCGATATATATCTGTTCCAGTTGATCCAAAGAGAAATCCTATCGAATAGCAATTAAGTGTGCAGTCTTTGTAAGATGATCCACAACAACCCAGATTGCATTGTTGCCTTTGTATGTCCTTGGAAGTCCGGTGACAAAGTCTATGGTGATGTTCTCCCATTTCCATTCTGGTATGGGAAATAGTTGCATCATCCCCTTAGACTTCTTCCTCTCTAACTTCACATTCTGACACACCAGGCACTTTGATGTATATTCAGCGATCTCCTTCTTCATATTATCCCACCAAAAGTTTTCTCAGAGATCTCAATACATCTTTGTGCTCCCTGGGTGAATAGAGAAATTTGATCTATGTGCATCATCCAAAAGTTCCTTCTTCATCTCCAAACTTGATGGGACACATAGTCTTTTCCCAAACCGCACAATTCCTTCTTCATTAACATTAAACTCTGAGGATTTTCCCTTTTTGATAGCTTCAACTTTTTCTTGGATTCACGCATCATCCTTTTGAGCATCCTTTAACCTTTCCAAAAGAGATGGTTGAGCAATAATTTGTGAAAGGATTGATGATGTTCCCTTCATTATGATTCCCACATCCATCTTCATTAAGTCTAAGAAGATTGGATCCTTCTAAATTCTCATCGTTGATAGAATCATTGGATCCTTTCTACTTAGGGCATCTGCCACCTTGTTCTCTTTCCCAGGGTGGTAATGTATTGAAGAGTCATAATCCTTGATGAGCTCAATCCATCTTCTCTGGCGCATATTAAGCTTTTTCTGTGTGAATATATATTTAAGACTCTTGTGGTCAGTATATATCTCACATTTCTCTCCATAGAGATAATGCCACCAGATTTTCAAGGCAAAGATCACTGCCGCCAACTCCAGATCATGTGTTGGATAGTTTCACTCATGGATTTTCAACTGCCTTGAGGCATATGATATCACTTTACCATTCTACATCAGCACACATCCTAATCCCTTCTTCGAAGCATCACTGAATACCACAAAAAACTCTCCACTTGTGGGTAAAGTGAGCATGGGTGCAGTGATAAGCCTCCTTTTCAACTTCTTGAAGCTTTCTTCGCATTCATCACTCCAAGAAAACTTTACTCCCTTTCGAGTTAGCTTGGTAAGAGGGTTGGACAATCGTGAGAAATTTCTCACAAATCGTCGATAATATCCAGCTAACCCCAAGAAGCTACGGATATCAGTTACCGATGTTGGCCTCGACCATCCCTCAATTGCATCTGTTTTGGAGGGGTCCACAGATATCCCATTGCTTGTGATGATATGGCCCAAGAATGAGACTTCCTTCAACCAAAACTCACACTTGCTGTACTTTTCATAGAGCTTCTCCTTGCGCAAAGTCTATAGTACAGTTTTTAAATGCTCCTCATGGTCCTCCTTGGTTTTGGAGTATATTATAATATCATCTATAAAGACTACCACAAATTTGTCAAGGTAATCTCTAAAGACTCTATTCATCAAGTCCATGAATATTGCTGGAGAATTGGTGAGTCCAAAAGGCATTACTATGAATTCATAGTGTCCATACCTTGTACGAAAAGCAGTCTTGGGGATATATTCCTTCTTCACCCTTACTTGATAATATCCCGACCGCAAGTCCACCTTAGAGAAGTATTGTGCTCCACGCAGTTGGTCAAACAAGTCATCGATTCTTGGGAGAGGATACTTGTTCTTTATCGTTATTTTGTTAAGTTCACGATAATCGATGCAAAGCCGAATTGACCCATCCTTATTCTTGATGAAGAGGATTGGTGCACCCCATGGTGATGCACTTGGGCATATAAACCCTTTATCCAGATTCTCCTGTAGTTGTTTCTTCAGCTCTTCAAGCTCAACAACAGCCATTCTATATGGAGTCTTGGATATTGGTAGCGCCCCAGGTATAAGTTCAATTGAGAACTCAACATCTCTTCTTGGAGGAAGACCAGGAAGTTCCTCGGGAAATACTTCAGTGAATTCCCTCACAATAGGCATTTCTTCAAGGGTGGTTTCTTCCTTGGACTCAATCATCTGAGCCAGATATGCATGCTCATAAGGCAGTAATATCCAAGCTTGAGATGATGGAGCTAAAGGAGATTCATCTTCCTCCTGACACTTGTAAAGAATCGGGGGTCGATTCTCCATATGGAGTGTGATTTCCCTCTCCTGACAATTTATGTTGGCTCTATATAGGGAAAGCCAATCCATGCCAAGAATTGCATCAAATTCCACCAAAGGGAGTATGACAAGGTTCGCCAGGAAATTCAATCCGCAGATTATAACAGGGGATGACTTATATTCATGGGATGCAATGATTGCCCCATTTGTCGTACTCACCGACATCTTTACTTCCAGGATTTGTGGTGGTGCTGGGATTGTTCTACTAAACATTCGAGATATAAAAGAATGCGTAGAACCTGAATCAAAAAGTGCATTCGCTATTCTTGGATGAATAACTAGCGTACCTTTCACCACTTCGTTGTCGGGGTTCACTTCGGCAGAAGTGATGGCAAAAGCTCTTCCTTGCTGTCTTGGAGGTTGTTGGTTGCCTCCGATAACCCTTGGATTATGGCACTGATTCACAAAATGACCCAGTTCTTTGCATTTTTAGCATTGAACAACACGTTGAGGTTCGAATGGAGCGTTCCTCTCCTCTGTCGCAGCCGCGGGTCCTTCTTTCCGACAGTTAATAGCTAGGTGCCCTTCTCTTCCACACCTAAAGCATTTTCTCGTCCCCCTAAGGCAATTTCCATGGTGCTTCTTTCCGCACTTTTGGAAAGTGGGGTGCTGGAACTTCTTAGCACCGTTGGATTTATCCATCGGACCACCAGAATTGAAGTCCACCATACGTTTCTTGTCCCCATGATACCCCTATGATTCTCCGATCTCTATTTCAACCTTGAGGGCACATCAGACAATTTCCTCATAGTTGTCTAAGTCATGGATCGCTAATGCTTTCCGCAAGATTGGCTTCATCCCACCAAAGAAGCGGTCAACCTTGCATTCGGGGGTAACGACAAAGCCGGAAGCATATCGTGCAAGCATTGTGAAGTTTTCCTCGTATGCTCCCATAGAATCTTCACCTTTCTTCTTGAGGGAAATAAAGTCCCATTCCATATTAAGACGGAGGGTGCGCGGAAAATATTTATCGAAAAAAATCTTCCAGAATTCCTTCCATTCCAAAGCCTCGATCTCCTCCTCAGGATTCGTATTTTTGATCAACGTCCACCATTGATTAGATTCACCCTCCATACGATAAGCCGCCAGGAGAACCTTTTCTTGTTCAGAACATTGAAGGATAGAGAAGATCTTTTCAATGGAGTTGATCCATTGCTCAGCGATCATGGGATCAGATGATCCACTAAAGTAGGAGGCCTTTATCTCATGAAGCTCTCAATAGCGACTTGTTCTTTCTTAGGGGGGGGGGGGGTTCAACGTTCCTCTTGACCCATGTTTCTATTCAAAACTTGAGTTAGCTGGGAGAGAAGCGTGACAAAGTTCGCGATTCCCACTCCCATTGGATTGGGCATCTAATTAGTAGAATCATAACACTGATTTTCACAACGGTTGTTAGCCCGAGTTCTTCTATTACCGGCCATTGGCTGGAATAAATGGAATGTTAGGGGTAACACATAAAGGGTAATCCAAAGACAAAAGTTGATGACTTATAAATTAACTTGTATCTCTTTAACTCATTAGTCTATAGGATTCAATCCAGGCTTTTCATGATCTTCCTTCTAGCATATATTCATAGGGGCATTTTTCCCTTAATAAGGGTTCATACTAAGATTGTGAATTTATCAAAACATATCCCCCGGGAGTGTCGTAACCAAGAGTGCAGCAAGGACCGTTGTCGTGCACCAGTTCCCGTTCGAGTCTAGCTCAAAGCGGTGTTTTCGGGTTTTACCCCTAGGATACATCTGTGCCAGAGCCGCCTCTACCTGCTCGTTTCCAGACAAGGATGTATTTGTTTGATAAACCACTTACTTAGTATTTACCAAAACATAGGGATGTTTTTATTATGCTTAGTCTTGTTTCTAAGGCATTACTAGGGTTTCCTAATCCCAAAAATAACTAAACCTATCCTCTGATACCAACTATGACAACCCTGCATTTTATTACAACTTAAGCATTCTTTATTACATAAAACTTCACTTAATACAACAAATAAGATCGAGAGGTTTAGTGTCTTTGTGGCTTAGGATCATTACATAAAAACTTTAAACATGAAATACAACATCTTTATTGAAAACGTCCTTTACATGACCACTACATTCCTTCGTACATAGCATTTAATGGGATAACCTGAGGACATGCATAAGAAAAGGGTGAGCTATAAAGCCCAGTAAGGGAGTACACAATGAATAACATGAGGATTACAATACATGTTAGGAAATAGGAACATCAATATATCATTAGAGTAACATGAACATAAAGGCATGATAAAGCATGATAACCATAACATGGAAATGTGGCAACAACACTTAACATTGAATTAGCATGAGCCAAGGCTCATTGCACATGGAGCATGAGTAAACCCTCATTGCACTTGAAGCACGAGTAAACCCTCGTTGCACTTGAATTATCATGAGTCAACACTCATTTCAAATGATGTATCATGATACTATACTTTACCCAATGCATTGGAGCGCTATAAAGGGCGCACCCTTCTTAAACATTTCATTTCATGCATAAGTGTGCCACATGGATCATAAAACATGGATTCATAAAACATAATAATTTATTCCACGATAAAGGGATGTGAAATTCATACATGAAAATTTATAATCAATAAGTAAATGTGAATAAAGGTGAGTACCCATGATGGAGAAATGGGCATGGTATTCACTACACAATGATATTGGCTTAGAAAATCGGTGTGATTTCGGCAGCGTAACGGCGTGACATAAGAATTCATAAAAAAGGTTGATGAGAGAAAAAGGGTTTCCTCATCAAATTTACATGTAATGGAAAGTAAGGAGGTCATATATATACATGTCCCAACAACTGAAAAGGAATTTAGATTCATGATACAAAAGTATTGCTTGAATATAAAAGAGGAGAAAAAGGTTTCTTTCGGAATTTCGGCATAGTAATGGGTGTACATGGGAGGCATTTAATGAGAGAGAAAGGGGTCTCTCATCATTCAAAAAATAAGAGGGTAGTATGGGAGAGGTGAGAAACCATACCCCAACATTCATAATTGAAATTAAAATGGAAATACAACTTAAAGAAAATTGATAATAATGAGAAAGGAAGAAAACCCCTTACATGGAAGTGTGCTTCCAAAGGCTAGAGAGAGGCTTGTGAGAGGCTTCTTGGGAGCTTGGGGCACCTTGTGTGGATTCTAGAAAGAGTAGGGCAGAGGTTGGACGAACTACAAGGGATTTTAGTGAGGAGGAAGTGGGAGCATGGGTGGGTTTATATTGGAAAGGTGAGAGAATTCTTTATTATTTAGGTTTGGGACCCCTTATATTAAAATAATCCAAACCACTAACCATCCCATGGTATTTGCCCATGGTTTCTGGAAAAGGAAAGAGGAAAAAAATATTTTACAAGGCCAAGGTCCGAACTTATTAAAAAATTAGGGTGGCTTATGTGGAGGTGAGTCACACTCCCATGGAAATTAATTTAAAAATGCAAAGTGGTGAATAAGTCTTGAGGGCTCCATTAATGCTTTGAAAAGTAAGTCAAACAAACCCAAAACCACATTATTTTAATGAAAAAACACATATTGGCAGAACATAAGGATTATGTTATTTTATTACATCACCATTGGGTCATTATGATTTCATAAAACACATTATATATTTAAATGGTATTTAATTTTTACCCAAAAATTTGGCTGTCTTAGAAAATTATGAAAAATTCACCGTTGGATAATTTCAACGTCCTGATTCCAGAAATAATATTTATTTTATCTAAATAATTTTCTAAATATGTGAATTTTCACTTTTAAAATTAAAACCGACATTTATAAAAAAAATTCACGGGTTTTGACAGAAATGGCTTTCAAACCTTAATAAAAATTTTAATTGCATTCATAAAATTATAAGATCATTTATACATAATAAAAAATTATTTTAATATTAATAATATTATTTTATTAAAATAATTTTTAATTAAAAAATCCTTTAATTTAATAAAATATAATTCTTAATTAAATAATAACAAAAAACACCATTTGTACTTTAAAAAAAATTACAATGTATCAAAAATGACTAGAAATTATATTCATTATTATATACAAAAATAATGTACATGAACATGGTGCTACTTATTTGTTACATAACCCCTTAAAATAGCCGCATAAGACCTAAGGGTAAGGTGTGCGATGGTGACCGACTCTTGGGGCAGCTCAGATAACATCGCTCGAGTGGTAATTTCAATCAACTTCCACTTTTCCCGTAGACGATCACGTTCGAGCTTGACTTGATGAAGCTCAGCTTGGGCTTGGTCAAGGGCAAAGCCCAAAGACGCCACCTCTTTTCTGATTCTGACAAATGGGATTCGTAAGGGGAAATTATATTGGATGAGGCCATCACTTCCTTTGTCTGTGTAGAAATGGGTTTGTTAAAGCCTTATATTTATACTACTCAGATGATCACTGTTCAACAGCTATAAATGTAACGGTCACAAGTCTTAATGTAAAACTAAAGAAGTTGACATCTTATAAAAACATTTTTCATAAAGAAACATTTAACTAGATCAAGAGGGATTTTCTATTAATGAAACATTGGGTCGTTACATGAAGGGTTTCATGAGACTTTGTTGGGTTGAATGGGGGAACAATGTCACTTGTTTTGACATGTACAATGGACTTCTCATGATCTAAATAGTATACTAAAGGAGTGTTTCATGACATGGGTGAATGTACTGGTGTTATCTCATTACCTTGGTGGTTCCTTAGAAGCCCATGAGGATCAACACATACTTTCTTTTCATAACTCTCATATATTTTATTCTTTTTTCAAGAATTTTATTTCATAGGAATTAGAACTATCAAGATTTATATTTTTAAATCTCATTTTTTGAGAAAATATGTGGGATTTCCTTCACATAACCCTCTAGAAGTCATCATCGTGATCAAGGATTCATCACAATAAGTGATTATACATTCATCGTGACCACTATTATTGTTCCATAGATATTTACTAATGGAAAACTTCCCCGGTCGAAAGATAAACCACTCTAAGAAATCCACTCTAATGCATGGGTGTTCCAGTGCGAGGTTAGAAGAGTTTGTCCATATATTTATGGTTTTTGTTTCATTATGGTGTTGGGGAATTATATGCATCTCCACCCTAGTCATTTTCCTCTTTTCACAGCGCATATCATGAAAATCTAGGCTAGTGTTGGTGGAGGGATTTGGCATCATGTATCTTCACGTTGTCCCATCATAGGTTATTTTGGGCATGTCACATGATTCTTAGTGATTGTATGATCATACCATTATTTCCCACATTATTAGATTACAGAAAATTAATGGAATCTTCTTTAATCATGTATAAATTCTAAGGGAATTTAATATTGTCATATGTGCATGTACAAGGGCAGTCACGAGATCATGTAATATATGGAAAAAAAATTTGATCTCAAGTTACTTGTCTAGGACCATTTGTGACATAAGTATGTCTTTTCAATGGGTTTTGCGAGACCATTATAGTTCATAGAATGAGTTTTATTACTAGAACAGGCTCCCACCATTCCTCTTATTTATTTTAATTTTGTAATTTATACGGTCCTAGGGTCTTGAGAGTTTTATTGAGTGTGGTTTAGGAAAATCATTTTCCCCATTGGTGATGCAAAATGTTACTTAAAAAAGGCCTTATAGTGAATCGTGAGAACTACATGGATAAACCCTTCTACTTATTTTCAAAGAAAAAAGGGGGATCACAAGACTACTTGGACATATCAGAATCCTTTCACTTGAAGAGAGTGATAGGGTAGCGGGCTCTTGTGTGACAAGACATAAATGTCATCGGGGCTTCTACGGTGTCTCGTGGGTTTCCAATAGTAAATTTTGTTAATTATATTATGGTATGAGGCTCCCAAATTTCTCATTTTTATTTCTTTTTAATATTTTACAAAGGTTGGGGATCTCATGTGTTTGTATGAATACTTTTTAAGAATGAATATCTACCTACCGGTGATGCATTGCATGATATTTATTACTGCAATAGTGTACCATTTTTTGATATTTTCATTATATTTTCCATGTATTTTTGGATTTCTTTGTGGGGATAGTACTTCATGGAAATTATAATGATGTGGGGGTGATTTTTTTGGATTCCACCATGGGATTAGTGAGTATTTAGGGTTCCATTTAAAGAGTATGAGGATTTTTCAAAGTGGCTCTCGAGGAACTTCTGTAGGATATGTGATGTCTCTGGCATTATACATGGCCTCCCATAGGTCATGCAATAACATTTCTCCTAGATGTTCACACGATTCACATGACCATGGTCACTATATTCTTCCTTTTATTTTCTTGGGAAATAGTACCCATATTCAAGTATTTATTCCTTTATGGATTTTCCTATGCTAATTTGGTATGTGTCAACAATCCTCTACAATCTAAATAAAAATATTTACTACGGATTTCTTTATAATACAAGTGAAAAAATCCATGGTGATGTTTTACCATTTCAATATTGTTATGGGTAATGGTTTCATTATACCTTTAGAATTTTTCCTTTCAACCTTGAAGTCTACACATAAAATGGAATTTTATCAATATTATGTGATCTAATTAACATATTTTCCATCAAATAGTTCTCTAAGAGATTTCAACACATCATCATAATCCCTGGGTGGATGGAGAAGGTAGAGAAATGTGAATAATTACACAATTCTTTCATTATATTTGTATTTTATGGTATTCATAATGTTGACTGAATTCTAACAACTCCTCCATCAATTTGGAACTTTGGGTACATTTCCTCTATTATAACTTCAACCTTCTTCTTTATTTTCACATAATATCTTTTATAATCCTTTATATTATTTAAATGGGATGTTTGGGATAATCATTATGAATGTAATGATTATTTTCATTCTATAATGATTCCCATATCCATCCATTACATGTCTTTGAAGATTTTATCATTATCTATTATGATCATCGGTAAGGTCTCATGATCCTTTATACTTAGAGAACATACCACTTTTATTTCATTCCCATGATTGTAGTGGATTGATAAGTCATAGTCCTAAATAATCTATAACCATCTTCACTGGAGCATATTCGTCTCATTTTATGTGAAAAAATATATCAGTCTCTTATTTTACATATATGTTCCACACTTCCAGCTATAGATATAATGCCAACAGATATTAAACATGAAGATAACAAATAGCTAACTAAAAATCATATTTTGGGTATTTCTACTCATTAAAATTCAACCACCTTAAGGAATAAGATAATAATTTTACATTTTGTATCAGTACACAACCTAATCTCTTCATTGATGAATCACTATATACCATGAAAAACTCTCCAATTGAGGGAAGTATGATAAATGGTGTGATGATAAGAATATTTTAAACTATTTAAACCTACATTTGAACTCATTAGTGCATAAAAACATCACTCCCTTATAGGTATACATGGTATGATGGTTTGGAAATTACAATAAAGTTCTCAAAAATAATAGGTAATACACATATAATTCATATATTCTATGGATATATGATATAGATACTAGATTGGGTCACTCCTAAATTTCCTTAATCTTATAAGGGTCAAAATATATCCATTTTATTGTGATAACATACCATAAGAATTATAGTTCCTCCATTAAGAACTCACATTTACTATATTTCCATATATATTCTTCTTGCACAGAGTCTTTATTGCAATATTCAAATGCTCTTTAGGCACCTCATTTATTTTGAATGATATCATAATATCATAAATAAATACTACCAAATTTTTTAAGGAAATATTTAAATACTTAATTCATTAAGTCCATAAATATTTTTGAATCATTAGTGTGTCGTGAGGGATCCAATATGGACTCATAGTGTCTATATGTTATTTAAAAGGAAGTCATGGGAAAATATTTATTCTTCACCTTTAATTGGTGATATCCCCACTGAATGTCGAACATAGATAAATTATATACCCCACATAGTTGGTAAAACAATTCATCTATATGTGGTAGGGGATATTTATTATTTATCATCAATTTTTTGAGTTCACGAATGTCAATGAAAAGGTGCATTGAAAAATAACTTTTCTTAATAAGGAGGACTGGATGAACTCATGGTGAAGGACTTGGGAATATAAAACTGTATTCTATCTTATCTTGTAACTAATTAATTTATTCTTTTAAATCAATGGTGTCCATTATTTAAGGTTTCATTGATATAGTTTGAGATCTAGGTGTAAGTTAAATTGTGAAATAAAACTATCACTGAGGTAGAATAGACAAAAATTATTTAATAAATACATCAGTATAATCCCTATCTATGGTCATTCTTCCAAGAATCATTCTATCTGTTGTCTCAATATTTTGATCTTGATATTCTTTTTTATAAGTAAATAATATCCACACTTGAGATTAATATTTTTATGGTGATTCATCCTCTTCCATACACATTTATAAAATCATAGGGTAATATAATATGTGGAGAGTGATCTATCTCTACCCAATATTAATGTTTGATTTATATATGAACACACAATAAATGCCTGATATAGCAACAAAATCCACTAAATGATGTAATTTTTTTATATGAGGTTCAATCCACAAACACTGATTGGGGAGGGGTCATATACATGGGAGGAAATTACTTTTCTATATTCAATTATAATAAATAACTCAAAATCCATGTTTTGAGGTCTTGTATGATAATTTCTACTAAACATAGAAGATATGGAGGAATTTTTAGAACCATAATAAAAAATAGGTTTACTATTATTGAATGAATAAACAATGTACATGTCACCAGAAAATTTGCAGGATCCACCTCATTAGTAGTGATAGAATATGGACATAATTTTTTCTAGTAATTGGAGGTTTCTATCATTGATTTTCCCTAAAAACCTTTTAAATAGGCCATTAGGTGTCATAATTCCCATGTACCATGTAGATGAAACAAAATACCATAGGCTGGTTATTGATATGAACCTTCTTTTCTCATATCGTATTAGTGAATTTCATCATCTATATTTAATAATGATTATCCAGATTCCCCTCATTTCAATATTAAAAGAATCTCCTAGTTCCGTTTAGACATTTTACAAGAATCTTCTTCCAACATTCGAGATACATGGGATGTTGGGTCTTCTTTACTTCATGAAATTTATCCATTTATCCTATCGATGAAAACTCACTTTTATAATTTTTTCTCCCAGACCATGAGACCTTTGAGAGTAACCAATATCTATATCAACAATGAGTGTAAAAAGAAATATATCTTCATTGTTATCAAATACTCAAATTGCTAAATATTTTCATATAAACTGATTTAACTCACTAAATATCAATCCAACTCACTTTCTATATTGATGATTAAGACATATATCTATCCTAAAAGCATTGTAATATTTCATTCACATTCCTTTATAGTCTCAAATGACTCTTCTTTTAGTATAAGGAACTCCCTATAAATAGTTAAATAGTTATTTTTCAGAAACTATTTGTACAATTTTTTAATGAATTATTTTTATTTGGTAGAATCAATTTCCTTTTTGGACATCATTTTCTTGATCAATTTCCACCACAACTCATCCTCACATTCAAGATGATAGATAGCTATCATGATAATCTTGTATTATGAAAATTGGAGAACATAGAGTATCTTATCAATGGATTTAATCCAATGTTCTCTAATGATGAAATTGGTAGATACACTATTGGAAAGAGGCCTTTTGTCATATAAAGTAATCAAACACAAATTTCTATTCCATTGGAAAATTAACATGTTCCCCATGATTCACATTTGTATCTATAACTTGAGAGAGTTGACCAAGAACTGATATTTATTTATCATCTCCAACTCCCATAATGTTAATCACATCATTAGAGAAATCATTACACTACCTATCACATTGGTTTTTCCTATTTCATACCATTAAATAAAATATATGTAATAAAAAGGGATGGGAATAATCAAAAAAAATTATGTAATAAGGGAAAGTATGAACATAAAAGGAGTGACTTATAAATAAAAATTATATACTAAATTTTGAGTCTTTAGGTTTCTATCTAGGTTATCAATAGTAAGGATTCATATTATGTTTTCTAACCAAAAAATCTATTCAAATACTTCATAATGTTTGGTAAGTAATTATTGAATTTTCCCAAGAATATCTCCCAGGGGTATCAAATCTAGTGTGTATTAAGGTATCTTTTTCATAAATTAGGAGATGATTGAGTTAATACGCAATTATCCATTTTCAAGTGTATTTCCCCATGGTAATCCAATTCTACAGAGACATCCACTTTTAGTATATCGATAGAGATGTAATTTCATGGAAGCTAATAACATCATAGTTCAATATAATTATATATTATTTTCATATATTTACACTTATCCCTGTGGTTCTCACTAACGTATTCTAGTACAAATCACCAAAAATAAGTAGAACATCCTCTTATAAAAATTATAACGACTTAATCATTTTCCATAGATTATTAAATGAATTTTAATATAAAAATTCATTGAAATAAACCCAATGATAAAGAGTCCTATTGTATTTTGAATAATAGATTCTTAGTATATCAAAATGAATCTAATGTATTATTTCATTATATCATTCTCCTTAATGAGCATTTAAATTTCTTTGAGTTCCTAAAACTAAAGAGGATAACCTCAGGAATGCATAAAAAATGTCTGTATGATAAATACTAGTAAGGGAATGAACATCGTAATGAGTAATAAAATGTGATTTAAATTACATAAAATAAACTAATAAAATTAAATCCACATGAATAATAACTTGAGAGTAAATCATAAAGAAGACGACATCATAAGATCATGGAAACATAAGAAATTTGTTGTAACATAAAACATAACATAATCATAAGTAAAGGCCAAAATCCAACACAACATCACATGGAAGATAATATAGAAACAATAAATTTACAAATACTGACATTAAATACCTTTTTTAGAATATATATACATTATACAAATAGACTTCCAAAGACCATAGTTGGTATAGTTCCATTGGAATCATGGAAACATAGAAACAGAAACACTGGTACATATATGAGTACATCATCTACCACTAGGTTCTTCTTGTCTAGAATCCTTCTTATACATATCATACATATTACATATCATCATAACCTAGGGGAATGGAATAATAAAATGGGTTATCTCAAATACTCAGTAAGGGTAAAAAAGCTAGACATGTATGCATAAACATGAGTATAAGGGAATGAGAAGTTGATCCTATAAATATAATTTGATAACATAAAAATAAAAGATCCTAACCTAAATCATGGAATAAAAATTAAAATTTCATAATACATGAATCATATTAAATAAAGATAATAATCCATGAAATAAAATATATTAATAAGACATGGAATTGTTGCAAACACATAAACATAAAATAATTTACACATTAGCCAAGGAATCTATGTCAAGACCATCTTAGTAGTATGGGTTCACTCCACATACCATCATAGTAGTCATGGTATACTCTAATGTTCATCATAGTATCACGAGTAAACTCCTCATACCATCTTAGTATCCATCGTTGACTCCCTTGGCCATCATAGTAGTCAAGGTTCACTCCCATGACCATCTAAGTTTATTACATGAGATATAAAACTTTACCAACTACATTAGAGGATAATATATGTCCCAACCACCACATAATGAAATAAAAAATACATATTCCTCAATATAATAAATACAAATATCATATCCCTTGAAATGAAATGGATATCAAAAAAATGTAAACATATCATAACCGATGGAAAGAGACAAGTTCCATAATTATTTCATTTAGGAAATGACCCATAAATGTAAAATGGATTTCATACATATACTACCCATGAAGGAGAAATGGGTTTCATAAAGGCCATCAAATAAAGAACAACTCATTCATATAAAGTATATGAATGAGACATTTTGATCATTTCCTATAATCTTTTAGTAACATCAATAGATGACATCTTAGAAGGAAAATAATTTTGAAATTACCTTTAAAAATATTTCTTGAGGAAAATATCATTTCTTGTCTAAAAAGGGATTTTTTATTCATAAAACCAATTGAAAATAATTTTATAAACAAATTCCTTGACAACTTATAAGGAAGTTATAAAATCATTATAAAATAGTTTTTTTGAAAACGTTAAAAATAATCTTTAAAAAAATTTAAAAACCTTTTTCATTGAAAACACAAGAAATTTTTTAAATAAATATAGAATATGTTTTGAAAATAATTTTTCTTGAAAACATATAAAAGAATATTGAAAAATCTATAAAACCATTTATTTTAAAATACTTTGAAAACATACATAGAAACTAAAAAATGTTTTGAAAATAATTTTTATTGAAAAAATATAGAAAAAGATTGAATTTTTTTTGAAAACCATTTCTTTGAAAAAAAATTAAAAAATATAAATAAATCTTGAATACATATTGAAAACCATTTTTCATGAAAACAAATAAAGGAATCTTGAAGACATTTTGAAAACATTTCTTTGAAATTACATTGAAAACCATCCAATAAGACGTGAAATTTTTTTGAAAACAATTTTCCATGAAAACATATAAAAGATGTTTAAAACCATTTTGAAAACAATTTTCCCTGAAAATATAAATTTAAAACATTTTTTAAAGATTAAACTTTTAAACAATGTAAAGGGATCTTTGATGAAATGAGGTGGGTAAAACCATACATGTCATATAAGATCAAAAGAAATATCCATTTTCAAGGTAAAAAGGATATTAAAGCACCTTGTTCAAAGAGATAAAAGAATATTCCCATGAAGAAATTTGTAAAAGAAAAAAAATTTAAAAATGTATTGTATATATTAAAGGGGAATAGTATAATACCCTTGGAAAATATTTTTAAAAAATATATATTTCTAACCGAAGAGATTGTAAATTTGGGCTTTCTTAAAAACTTTTTATAAAATATATTTTGTCCCAAGGAGTAGAAAATGTTACCAATACATGATTATATAATGAAATAAGATTTTATAAGGAAACTAATTAACATTATTTAGATATGGAACATATTATTTCATCAAAGTAAGTGTAAACGTAAACATTCTCGAAATGTAATGAGATTATCTCAATAAACTCTTATAACATGGTATGTTGAGATTATGCTATCTGTGTAAGGAAAGGAAATTAAATTATTCACATAATATCATTAAAATATTTATATTAATGATAATTCTTTTAGAGTGGTCATTTATTCAACTTGAAAAAAAGTTTTTTGAAAAAAATGAGTCTTAAAGAAGGAATATTGAGACAAAACATTTTAACCAATTTGGAAACACTCAAAACATAAACACTATGAAAGACAGTTAATCAAACGGAAATGTGTAAAACTATAAATTTAATTACAATATACATATAATAAAGTCATGTTAATTACATTAACCACACAAAAGTAAATTGTGGCTAACATAACTAGTATCTTATAGAAATTAAAAGTGAGATGAAATCCCCTTACCTTGTGTCTTGACCCTATCTGTACTCGTACAATATTCCTGTATAATAAATATAATAATATTATACATATTTTAAATAATAATAATATTATATATATTACCATATATTTTATGATTATTACCATATAATAACGACTAGATAACAACCTTCTGTTAATGTTTCCCTTTGGGTAATATTATCTTTGTTCTTCACAAGTATCTTAATTTGTTACAAATTTGGTTTTTATAATTATATCATTATTGAAAAATGTAAACCATGATATAAATATCTGTTATATATAGTATATTTCAATTATAATAATCTATACAATATAGGAGTATGAAATATAATACACTTTTAATGGAGATAGTAAGTCGTATGTATAAATGAACATTTCTTCCATTTTTTTCTGATATTGAAAGAAAGTATGTAATTAAAATATTTATATATATATATATATAATTGTTAAATTTGAATTAATATATCATATATATCAAATAATTTTACTAATCTCATCCTTAATACATTCTATGTGTTGTGTGAAAGAATCACATCACTTTAAAGGGGTGGTAGACCACACTTCTTAAAACAAGATTTTCATCTTAACACCAAATGGAAGGTAAAAAGAGGTGTTTTGTCAAAGGAATACCAAATATTAAATAAATAATAAATAAAACTTATGAAATATA
This sequence comes from Viscum album, assembly GCA_963277665.1. NCBI lineage: Eukaryota > Viridiplantae > Streptophyta > Magnoliopsida > Santalales > Viscaceae > Viscum > Viscum album. Next base: position 492,227,896 of record OY728159.1, on the reverse strand, counting down.
TAAATATTTTTTCCATCATAATGGCCACCATTATTGGTGGTATGGGATATTGAGCAATCATTATTTCGTGAGGTAGTAATTCATTGTACACAAAAATAGTATAATCAACATCAATTTGATTAATGTGTGTGTAAGTTTAGGTCAGAAAAATTTCTTAAAAAATCATTGTATATGTAGGATACTAGTTTTTTTAAATAATAAGGTAATAAAAATAGTGGAGTGGTTGGAGAATAAAGATAAATGGATGGAGCTTGAGAGAAGACATTACCTCTAAATCAGATAACTCCTTTTGGTTTGTGCCAAAAGGATTTATTGAGAAGCTTTCTTCCAAAAGGGAAGAATCAAAGTAGAATGGAGGATTTTTGGGATGATACATGAGTATATCATGGAATATATTAAATTTTTTGAGAGGTATGAAGAATGGGTAGAGGTGTTGGCCTTTATAGTGAAGGAAAAGGACTCACATGGATGTTCTAGAAACAATTTAGGTGTGTAAATGTTATTACCTAATACAAATATTACCAAACCAAAAAAACTAAATAATGGATGTTTTATAGACTAAATATTGACATAAAATGGCTTTTGGAAAAGTTTTTAGGTAATTTGGTCCCTAAATATTAGGGTTTAGTCCATAATTATGCTTAAGTTGGACTTAACTATTGTGATTAATTTAATCACTTTTACTAATCATTTATGTCAAATATTAACATGGTATTATTAAAATCTAAATATTAGAATGAATAAAATGGTGTATTCAAGATTTTTTAAACTCAAATCATTGAATGAGAAAAATAAATATTAGTTATAATCCCTTAAACGGGATGAAATAAGTGGGTTTTAATGTAGGAAATAGTTCAAAAGTTATTCATGATTTTATATTCAGTTTCAAAGTGAAATTGATTATAATGAATTAAAGTTTTTTAATATATGTAATAATTATCTAATTTGACCTCAAAAAATAATTTTAAAATCGTTTTTCATTAATAATTATTTATACAAAAATGTTGTTTTTAACTAAACAACAATATTTTTCAGTATTCAACAAAAAAATGATTTTTCTTAGAAATTTTTGAAAAATTCACCCAAAAATAATTTTGAAGTTATATATTATAAAAATAATTTTATTTTATCAAATTAAATTTCTAAATGTGTCTAAAATTATTTTTATTATTAAAATCAACTTATTCAAGAAAATATCATTTTTAACATAATAAGACATTACCAAAAATATCATCTTTCATTATCAATATATTTTTATATATAAAAAAATTATAAAAAATGTTTGTAAAGTAGTTATTAATATTCTTATAAATATTATTAATGGTTAGGTTATTATTATCTCATTAATTAATTTTATATATAAAAATATGTTTCATAGAAACTTAGTGTTGCATGCATCTTATGCAAAGATAGTGTTTCTTTTTGTACAAGCCAAGTTGTTATTACATTTAGCGTATTTCAAGTTGGTATTACATTTGGAAGGAATGTTTGCATTAGTTTTTTAATATATATATATACACATATATACAGAACTATTTCCTGTGTCATGTGAAATGAAAAACATTAAATGGATAAATTAATTAGAAATCAATTATCACAACCTCGGGTTGTTACATTCTAGAACCATTAAAATGAAATTAGCCCTAAAAATTAATTAGGGTTATCAGAGGTTTAATACTTGATTGTGTAATTCATAGAAAAACACATCATAAAAATGGATACAAAAACTTCCATTAAGAAAAATTTGGAACCATAACAGTTACCCAAAGTAACACATAACTGGGTTTCCACATAATAGAACATATGTTGGCAGTGATTGGACATGATGAAAAAGCATAAATATTTACAGGGAGTGATTGAGGTCATCAATCACAAACAATTGAACAATAAAACGAAAGTTTAGGGCCAAAAATTCTTTAATCAGTGATGATTTAAAATACCATAAAGTCAATTAAAATTAACGTATTATGACAACAATTTTTTTGATCACATTCAGAATTTCGATTAATTCCAGATAAATTTCTATAAACAAAATTTAATTATTGAATTTTTATTTGAAATTTTTTTAATGAATCCATTACATCATGGGACGAATGTAAAAAAATTTACATTGATGATTAAATCACTAAAATATGAATTTAATAGATCTCAATTCCTATTATATAATAAAAGGTCTAACTATTTGTATCTTACAAAAAACAAAATTCATTTAAATTTAAAAAGTAACAATAATAGTTTATCACAAATATTAATTTATTATAAACAAATATACATTAAAAAAGATATCGCATAGGCCACTTATAGGTGTGAAACCCTTATTATCCTTCAGTCATGGGTTCAAGACCCCAACCATGCCAGACAACATTGGTCGTCACCTGACATACATGATGTCTTTTTTTTAAACCACGCTAATATAATATGTAAGATGGACATCCATGAAGTATGGTTAATAACTAATTATAATTTTAACTAACGTTTTAAACACACAATCAGTTCAAAAATACATCCTACAAAGCTTTTGTAAATATATTCATTAATAGTTAACCTTATTCCCCTTCCCAATGATGAAAACAAATCCAAAACATTTTAAGGAGAGTCAAGAAATTAGACTAACATTGATTCCCCTGTATAAAAATATGTTTCTCTTGGTTGTCACATTCTAAACATGTGAAAACCAAAATCATATATTCTCATGAAACATGATAAGAACATGAATTACCATAAATCATATTGGAAGAAATGAATTATTCTTCAATCCAAATTATATTGGATTTAATCCTTAAAACCAAAAATATTGTAATCTTCATCAATGATAGCATAAAACACCCTTGAATATGTCCTTACATACTTCAAAAGTAATCAATACTTTCCAATTTATGTAATCAAATTCCACATATCTTTATCCATATAACAATATATTACCATTCTGAAAATATTAATGGTTACCTTCCCTTAGTCAAAATTTTAACATTCACGAGATATCCATTCTAGTCCATCGCAACCATTCAACATATTTTTGTAAATTCATAGAAAAACGTAAACTAAAAAATACATACATAATTCACCATTCTTAGTTCTAGAATCCAAATACATAAATACTTTTATTACTTCATCCTTAATACATTAACAAGGATACGATATCCAGTTACACAATACTTTTTCATTCTCATTTAATTTGTATTCTATTCATTATAAAAAAATGTATCCATTACTCCAATATCTATGTTCATTTTCTTCAAGAACATTTCTATTGGGACATTATGTTTCATAATGACCATTTATTCCACACTTAAAACACTTAACCTTTGATGAAAACTTAAGGAGTCCAAAATTCCCATCGATTCCATTAACTGAAATCTTTATTTTTCCCTTGCAGTCACTAACTTTGTGTCCTTGTACATAGTCAAAACACCTTCTTATTCCTATATCGTATTCACTTAGGTGATTATTTGAAAATTCTTGACACAATAAAAACTAAATAATCTTTCCTCCATAGTCTGCATTACCCATATTCATAGAAAACTCTTTCTTTATCTTCCCTTGTGAGTGTAAGAGTTTGTTAAGGTAAACATTATTAATCAAGTTCCATGAGAAATAATTTGGAATGATCTCAACATCTTTCACTCCATTGATCATCCCACATGACAATTCATCATAAAATCTTCCATCACATTCATCATTAATACAGTTCTTTCTCGTTCCGGTCATTGACTAAAACAATAAGCATAGTGTGATCATTACATTTTATAATAGAAAACAACATAGTCATAAAAATATTACTTATAGGATGTATAAATAATGAAACCTTTAATAATATATGAAACCATGGGTTTATACTAGGTTATTCACAACTAACTTATATGTAAATCCTTCATGACATTTCACGAAGAGTTTGTGAATTCTTAGGGGATGTCCCCAGGGAGTGTTAAACCAGGTGTGCAGTAAGGCCCGTTGTCGTGTACCAGATTATCCCAAGTCAATACTCAAACATATATTTGGAGTTTTTACCCCTAGTTACATCTATTACAAAGCCACATCCACTTTTAGAATCTAGACAAGGATGTATTTCTCGAAAACCACTCACTCTATCCTTTACCAAAATCCATGAAATTTTCCTAATTGTTAACTCATCTTTATACTTATCCCTAGAGAGATCCCCATACATATACATAGAAATATACCTAGGGATATCACTTTGGTTTTATCATCATGGTTTCCAAAATTTAACTATATTTTTTCTCTAATATGAACTATATAAACCCACTCCGTATAAACATTGACATTACATAACTTTTTCAGAATACTTTAACATTATAATAATAGACGCCCAAAGACTGTAGTTGGTATAGTGCCATTGGAAACATGGACACATAAACACTGATATATATGTGTGCAAAAACATCTCACAATTGGTTCTTCTTTTCTAGATACCTTTTTTAGACATATCACACATAGTATATATCATCATAATCAGGGGAAAAGAAACATAAAAGCAGTGATCTAAAATGATTAGTAAGGGTAATCAAGAGAGACATGTAAGCATAAACATGAGTATAAGGGTATGAGAATGTGATCCTATAAATAAAATATCATAAAATTCAAATAAAATATCAACACAAAAATAATTTCATAATTATTGAAATTTCATAAGACATGAATCATATAATGAAAAGAGAATAATCCATGAAATCATAAGATATGTCAAAGACATGGAATTTTTAAAAATACGTAACCATATAATGATTTCCATTGTATCCAAAACATCACTTACAAGTCCATTTAGTATTAAGGTTTCACTCCCCATACCACCATAGAAGTCATGGTTTACACCCATGACCATCACAGTAGAATGATTTCACTCCTCATACCATCATAGTAGTCACGGTTCACTCCCAAGTCCATCACAGTAGTCAATGTTAACTCCAAATACCATTTGAGTTTATCTCATGAGATATAAAACCTTAGCTAACTAATTGGAGTGAGATATATTTCTTACCCATCACTTAATGAAATCATACATGCACATTCCACAAGACCATCAATAAAAATTTCATAACCCATGAAATAAAATGGGTATCATTAACATGTAAACATATCATAACCTTTCTAAAGAGTCTAGTTACATAATAATTTCATCATAAAAAAAATTAAAATAGAAATAGATTTTATATACATATAACCCATGAAGGAGAAATGAGTTTCATAAAGGCCATGACAACAATAATGACACATTAGTATAATTTTTAAGAATGAGATCTTTATATCATTTTCTAGAAGGCATGAGTAACATCAATAAATGAAATCTTAGATGGAATTTTTTTTGAAATATCCTCTAAAAATGTTTCTTGTGTAAAATATACTTTCTTATTTTAAATTGGGTTTTTAATATATAAAACAAATTGAAAAATATTTTCATAGAAATACCTTGAAAACATATAAATAAGTCACGAAATATTTTTCATACACATCTTAATTGAAAACTTTTAAAATAATATTAAAAAAATATTAAAAAAAATCATTAAAAACAATTGAAAAATATTTAATAAATATTGAAAATGGTTTGAAAATAATTTTTCATGAAAAATTATATAAGGAACTTGAAAACATTTTGAAAATCATATATTTGAAAATACTTTGTAAATGTGTAAATAAATCATCATAACATTTTGAAAATAATTTTCCATGAAAAACATATAAAATAAATTTAAAACCATTTTTAGAACAATTTTCCTTCAATATTTCTTTTAAAAACATTTTCTAAAATATTAACATTTTTGACAATATAAATAGAGCATTGAATATATGACAGTAGGTAAATTCGTACATATCGTACAAGGTCAAAAGAATAATTATTTTTCAAGTTAAAAACAATAGAAAAGTTCCTTGTTAAGAAAGTGACAATAATTTTCCCTTGAAGATATCAGTAAAATAAAATTGGGAAAAAATTTATTTTATAAATTATATGGGAATGGTTTATTGTTCTTGGAAACTCTTTTTAGAAAACATAGATTTCCGACTTAAGAGAGGGTAATGTCAGCGTTTCCTAAAAACTCATTATTAACTATATTATGTACCAAAGTGTAAAAAATGGTACCAATAAATGATTATATAATGTTATAAAATTTTATATCCAAACTCATGAAGATTATTGAGAAGTCTATCATAGTATTTAATAAAAAATGGCGTAGAAATAGACAATATCTTAACACAATTATATTATCCCAATAAACACTTATAACATGGTATATTGGGATCATGCCCTCCATGTAAGGAAAATAATTTTGATGAATCATATAATATCATTAAAATATTTTTATTCATTATATGGAATGGAAAATTAAAGTATATTCACCCCTAAAAATTGTTTAGGTAAAAAAAAACAGGAGTCTCAATGAAGGAAAATTGTGACAAAACATTTTTGCCGATTTGGTATCTTTGGAAACCTAAACCCCACGAAAGAGCGATCATCATGTGGGGATTTTTATATCCATAAATTTATGTAAACTATACATAGAATATAATAATTAATATTACATTCACCAATGAAGTTGAATGTGTGGATAACATAGCTTATATCTCACATAAATTAAAAGTGAGATGAAATCCTCTTACCTTGTGTCTTGAATCTCTTCATACTCATACAAGATTCTTGTATAACAAATATAAGTTTATTATAAATACATTATAGAAGAATATTGTAATATATATTACCTTATATGGTATTATCATGACTTTATATTACCCAATTGTTAATGATATTATGTTATGGTTTCACTTTGGTTAATATTCATTTTGTTCTTCGCATGTGTCTTAATTTGTTACATATTTGGTCCTTATATATATCTATATCATGATTACCTAATAAAAAAATTATATAAATATCATTTATATAGATTATATTCTTATTTTTATAACCTATAGAATCTATGAGTATGAAATGAAATACATCATTCATGGAGACAATAAGTCGTACGTACACATGAATGTTGTTTTTGTTTTTTTTGTCATATTCATAGAAATAATGTAAATTTAATATGTATATATATGTATGTATATATATATAATTAATAAATTAGCATTAATATATCATATATATCATATAAATTGGTAAAAACCATCCTTAATACATTCTATGTGGTGTGAGAATGAATCACATCGCTTTGAGGGGCTGTAGTCCACACTTCCTGAAATGAGATTACCATCATAACACAACTGAGAAAGTAAAAAGAGGTTTGATCTAAAATGAATAAATAATATTAAATAAATAATAAATAAAATATATGACATATATAAAATTATTTTCCTTCATAATTTCCACTATGATTGTTGATAACAGAAAAATAAACAATCCTTGTTTCGAGAGAAAGTAGTTCATCGTACACAGAAACAATATTTTCAACATAAAATATATGAAGTTGTGTGTATGATTAGGTTAGAAAAATTTAATAAAAACATTATAGTATTTTTATGATATTAGTATTGTCACACAATAATTGAATAAACAGAGATGATGAGATGGAGAAAAAAATAAATGGAAGGAGCTTGAGAGAAGACATTAACTCAAAATCGAGTAACTCTTTTTGGTTTGTGCCAAAAGGCAACCATTAGAATTTTTAGTCTCAAATGGGATCTTCAATGATTAGGGGAGAATTTTTTGGAGGGTAATTTTGAAGATAATGGATGAAGACAAATATTTTTAGTGGTGTGAGGAATGGGTATAGGATGTGGCCTTTTATAGGGAAGAAAAATGACTCACATAGAAGTTTTAGAAACAAATTAGGTGTGCACATGTTATTACCTAAAAAAAGTCTTACCAAACCAAACCAACCCAATAATGTATGGTGTATGTATGATAAATGGAATGAAAATGGGTTTTGGACAAGAATCTAGGTCATTTGGGCCTTCAATATGAACATTTAGTCCTTAACTATGCTTAATTTTTCCTTAACTGTTGTGATTATATTTATTCACTTTTACTAATAAATTTGGTCAAAAATCAACATGGTATTATAATAATATAAATATTAAACTAAATAAAAGTGTATATTTTTATTTTTTATATTCAAAGCAAAAAATTGGAAAATTAAGATTAGTCATAACCCCACAGACGAGACGAAATAACAATGTTTTAAAGTACGAAAAAGATCAAATGTTTGTTATGATTTTATATTTAGTTTCAAAGTGAAATTCATTATAAGGAATTAAATTGTATTAATATATGTTAAAATTATCTAATTTTACCTAAAATATATTTATAATATCATTTATCATTAATAATTAATTAGATAAAATGTAGTTTTTAAATAAATTGATGTATTTTTAGCTATTCATTAAAAAATGGTGTTTCTTATAAAAGTCCCAAAAATTCACTCTCGAATACTTTTGGAAATACGAATTCAAAAATGATATTTATTTAATCAAATTAATTTTATAAATTTTTCTAAAATTTAATTTATAATTAAAAATTTTTCCATTCAAGAAAACAATATTTTTAACATAAAAGAACCTTACCAAAAATTTCATCTCTCATTATCAATATGATTTATTAACATAAAATAGTTATAAACGGTATTTGAAAATTATTTCATACTATTAATATAAAAATATTTAGTTTTTAGTTAATAATTGTTTCATTTAATTAATTTTATATATATAAAGTCGTTTCATAGAAACTCAGTGTTGTGTGCATCATAGACCACATTAGTGTTGCTTGTTGTGAAATCCAAGTTGGTATTGCATGTAGAGAAAAAGAATTTTGTGTTACATGTGAATGGAATTTTTAACTTAGTGTTTTAATATAAATATATATATATATATATATAAATTTCCCATGTCATGTGAAATAAAATATATTGAAAAGATAAATTAATTCAAAAAAATAATAATCAAAATCTCAAGGTATTATAGACAAAGTCCCATTGGGGATTAGGTTCACTACATAGTACCATACATATTGTATCATGAGAAAAATAAATTACCCAATTCATTGCATCACTCCCTGAGTTCAACCATCATAACATGTACATTCTTATGTGTTCCACAAAATGTAATCAATCATAAGATATAAACATTAGGTATTTGAGAAATAAAACTAAGGAAGGCATTCCCCCATTAAAGGAAGGGATAATAAGGTATGCATACATATAAGACACACACACACACACGCACACACACACACACACAGATATATATATATATAATTTTTAAGCATTTAATAACATCAAATAGTGATAAATTGAGTTATAGAGAGATAAAGGTCATAACCTAAAGAAAATGGATTGTTTAGAGTGATCCCTTACCTTATGTTCTCGAATTATTCTACACTTTCATATAATACCCTGAATAATTCATTTAAATCAATTAATTAATAAATATATGACCTTTAACCACTATATTTTATTTAACATATTTTATTACGTTTAATTATAACCATTTATATGAGATATAAAAATTAATTTAATTATTCGGAGGGTGTTCATTTCATGGTTCCATTATTGGATAGCTTATAGATAATTATTGAATCTCATGTAAAATGGGACTACAAACCAAAAATTGGATTGAAATGGTATTCATGATGTTCAAATAATTAAAATAGTCCCAAGTATACATATGTGTTCAACATATGGATGATTCATATAGTGAAATATTAATTTTTTTGTAGTTAGTTTATTTTAATGGTTTTAACAGAAATAAAATACTAGTTTTGTTTTATTCAATATTATGCCAATATAGTTATTTCATAATGTGAAAAAATTACAAAAAATACATATATAGGTCAATTTTTTGAATTATATTTTAATTTAATCCCACAATAAATGTGGTAATGGGAAATGAAAACTCATCATCCATAGAGGCCGAAAATCGACATAATAAAGATGATGTTTTTTTTAGAATAAGATGAGAAGAGAGGATGATATATGATATATATTCTATTTAAAAATACAAATATACAATAAAAAAAGATTTAATTTTATTATTCCTTGTCAAATTTAATTTTCATAGGATTTGGAGTAAGAAAAAAAATAAAAGACTCGGCTGTAGATATTTCCTTATCCAATGGATGTGTCATCAAAGGTTTCCACATAAGGCACCTTGGATTGGGATTTTGATGAGAGAATATGCACTAGAATGTAGGAAAGATGATTGTGATTTATTTTGTAAGAAGTTCACAAATTTATAACACTTATATGGGGTGAGGAGAAGGTGTTTTGAGGGTTGATATTTATAAAGGAGAGAGGGTTGTTTTTGAATATTATATTCATTAGTTAATTATTTTGTCCTTAATAATACACATAGTATTAAATCTGGTTTTTTAAAAAATAAATGATTCATGTGATTTTTAACTAAGGGAAGAGTATATAATCCCTGACCCTTAAGATATAAATTTTATTATAGTATTTTTCCAAATTTCACTATTCAACAAAAAATTAACTATTTTAGAAAAATACCAAAAATAAACCCGTAGATTTTTTATGTGAAGATTTAAAAAAGGAAATTTGTTTTAAGAAAATAATTTCATAATTATGATAAAATTAAATACATAATAACTTAGTTGAAAAATAAAAATTTTAATAGTATGATTAATTTTGAACCCCAAGAAAACTTTCATACAACAACATAAAATTATTTTATCATTGTACAAAAAAAATATTCCAATCTTATTAAAAAAAATTAAATAATTTTATTTTTTATTAAAGTGACATTAAAAATATTTTGTTTTACAAAAATAAAAACACTTAATTTATCATTTTTAAAATATTTATTTACTTATAACATGATGAAAATATATCATATTTTTATTTTATAAGTTACCTAGATACTATTTTACAATTATATAGGTGAAAATTCTATTATAATAATCATGTTACTATCTCTAATAGTCATATTTCTATTCCAATGGTCCATTCACTTTTCTAACAGTTAGAATATTATCCTAATGGTTGGATTTATAACAGTCATATGGGCTCTCTACTTCGTACATATACCCAATATTAAATTCATTCATCATCCAATTCTATTTTATCTCAAGTTTATATAATTTTATTTTCAAAATTAATATTGTATTACTAATAATATAATTCATTTCTATAGAGTTGTGGGTGGGGTCAATTATTCTTGTGGATCGAGCATATCCAAATATTTATATTTTATTTATCGTAATTCAAATTTTAATTTCATTTTAATATGTTAAATATTATGTACTTTTTTCCAAATATTATTTTCAAATAAATATAACAATTTTTGTTGGATTCATGATGTGTTGCGTGTGAATTATATTATATATAAGATATGAATCAATTATTTATTCACAATGGAAATTCCAATGATAAAATTATGGGTCATTAAATTCTTCCCCTTTAATAAATTCAAGCCTCTTAATTTCATTTTACATTATATTGTGAAAATAAGTTAGGGTACTTTTTCATCATGGATTCCTCTAGTTTCCATGTTGACTCTTCTTACTTATGGTTTTACTATAGTACATTTACTAGGTGAGTTTTCTTGCTGCATTGAACTTTATCTCTATACTAAAAACACATCCCTGGATGTTCCTCAAAAGAGAGATCATTTGCATGCCATACCACATATTAATTTAGTACATGTGAGGGGGTTGTTATGTACTTCCTCAAGAGGGAGATGTGGAATGCATCATGTAATATAGAAATGGTTTTTGGGATTACTATTCAATAGGCCCCAACATTAATGTGATCAAGAATATCAAAGGGGTTGATGTACATGGGACATAACATTGCATTAATCCTAAACATCATCAGAATCTTACATGGAGATATGTTGAGGGAATATTTATCTCTAACCTCTGAATCTAAGTATCTTTGCCGATTTTCATCATAATTGTTCTATTGACTATGAGAAACCCTGATGTTTGGTTGAGTAGTCTTAACCTTTTCTACCATTTCTCACCCATTTTATGTCCTAGTATCTTGTATTAACCAACTTCACCCCAATAAAAATGTTTTCTACACCTCTTCCTATAAAGGGTTTCATATAGATCCATTTGGATTTTTGAGAGGAAACTATTATAATTCAATAACTTGACTAGAGGATGATATTGATTCCATCCTCCTTTAATGTACATTGATCAGACCCTCAATATGTATTTATGTTTCAAGATAGTATGTTCATACTGGATATCAGTTTGGGGGTAATTTTTTTTATTAATGTTCAACATAGTGTATAGATAATGTTGGTGACTCCTCTAGAACATTTAGGTAAATCAAAAATGTTAATAAGATAAAATTTATAAATGTGTTTCAAGAAGGCTCACCACTTCTCTAATGTATATCCTTACAAGTTGATCAAGTGACACGTGATATTTAATTTCAATTAAAAGAGTATCCTTTTTGAGATGATCCACCATATACTATATATAATTATTTTCTCTAGATGTCTTTATAAGACTTGTGAAAATGTCCATGATTATGTTTTCCCATTTCCATATAGGTATGGGTAATGGTTAGATCATCACTTTTTAATTTTTCTTTTCATCCTTAAACTTCTAACATACTATCAACATTGATGATTATTTATTGATTTCTATATTCATATTTTCCGTCCAATAGTTTTCCAAATGTTCCTAATACATCTTCACACTCTCAGGGTGGATGGAGAAGGTTGACCTATGTGCATCATTCAATAACTCCTTTATCTCATGTTTTGATGGAACACATATTCATGAAAAAAATATTAAAAATCATTTATCATCAATTTTGAACTATAAGGATTTACCCATTATTAAATATTCAAGATTCTTATATATTTTCACTTCATCTATTTGACAATCATCTATTTATAAAGAAGGGATGGTTAGTCAATCATTTGAGAATGGAATGATAACATCCATTCATTTATTATTTTAATATTCATCCCTTGAAATTGAAATAATATTGGATCCTTATAAATTTTCATCATTGATAAGGTCACTTGAACCTTTATATAAGAGAGTATAACACTTTATTTTCTTTTCTAAGATGGTATTTAATTGAGTAATCATAGTCAATTTTTAATTCTAAATATATTTGTTTCTGTATATTCAGCTCCTTATATATGAAAACATACTCTAGGATAATATAGTACATATATATTTCATACTTCTCTCCATAGAGATAATTCCAATATATATTCAATGTGAATATCATTGTAGCCAATTCCAAATCATGTGTGGGTTAATTACTCGGAAGAACATTCAATTTCCTTGAGGGATAAGCTATCACCTTTTCAATATTCATCTATACGGAACCTAATCCTTACATTGAGGTATCATTGTATACAATGACACATTCTCCAAATGAGGGAAGTGTGAGGACTAGTATATTGATAAGACTCCTTTTCACATTCTTGAATCTCTCTTCATACTCATTAGTCCAAAAAAACAAAACTTCCATTTGACCTTTTATGACTATTTTTTTGAAATTCATGATAAGTTTCTTATATATTAGATGTAACAGCCATCAAGTCCAACAAAAAAATAAATCGTAGTTATAGATGTTGGTATATTCCACTCTTTATTTGTATTTATCTTAGTAGGGACCTGAAATATCCATTTTATGGCAATAACATGCTCCAATAATGATATATCATTTATCTATAACTCACATATACTATAATTTTCATATATAATATTATTTCATGATGTATTTAGTAATGTATTCAAATTATTTTCAATATCCACATTGTTTTTAGAAAATATCATCATATATAATATAAGGATATCAAAAAAAAATTCATGGTAAAATCTGAAGACTCTATTAATTATTTCTCTAATTATTGTTGGAGTATTAGCTAGTTTTAGGTGAATCACTATGAACTCATAGTGTCCATACCTTGTTTAAAAGGTGATCTTGTAAATGTGTTCCTAATAAACCATAAATTGGTTATATCCTAACCGAAGCTCCACCTTAGAGAAATAATGTTTCTATAGAAGTTGATTAAACAATTCATCTATATGTGGAATGGGATTTATATTATATGTCATGATTTTTTGAGTCATGATAATCAAATAAGATATTTTTTGACAAATTAATTTTTTTAATAAAGAGGGTTGGTGCACCCCACAGTGAAACGAACCTAATAGTGAAGAACTCAGGCATATGAAATCCTTTTAATGATTTTATTGTAACTAATTATTTAGTTTTTACTATTAAATATATCCCATTTTATAAGGATTGATTTTATAGGTAGATATCCATGTATAATTTCAATTGTGAACTCAATCTCTCAGTGGTGACAAAGACCATGAAACTCTTTAGGGAATACCTCACTATAATCCCTCATTATGAGAATCTCTAGAATAATGACTATATAATTTGTCTCAATCATTTTAGATAGATATTATTATTCATGATATAATAATATCTACACTTGAGATAACTGTTTCAAATGATATTCATTTACTTCCTTACACATCTACTAAATCGAAAGACGACATAGGATGTGAATGGTGATCCCCCTCTCCCAACAGTTGATGTTTTATTTGTACAACAACATCTAATTTATTCTACATATTACATAAAAATCTTTAAATATATTAGAAAAATATATACAAGGATTTCCAACCCACAAAAACAGATCGGGGATGAGTCATATATACGTGATGTACTAATTTCTCCATTTCTTGTTCTCACAGATTGCTCAAACCCCATGTTTGATGTGGTGTTTGAATAGTTCTACTAATCATGAATGATATGAAAGAATATGTAGAACGAAAATAAAAATGTATAGTTTCTATTATTGAATGAATAGCCCTCAACCCTTTCAGCAAGAAATTGTCAAGATCCACCTTAGTAGTAGGTACACTATATGACATTCTTTTATCTCTAGACCTGATAGGCTATTTTTGTTGATAGTGATGGATAACCATTGGAATAGGTAATTAGTTTTCAGAATTTCTATGTTCCTTAAAGTTTAAAAACTATACTAGAAGATGAGTATTGATTTTAACATTGTTTTATTCTACAACATCAGTTTGTTTCATCATCTATACTCAACATTGGTTAGCTTGATTCTCCTCTTTTCTTCATTTTAAGCATCACATGGCTCCCTTGAGATAGATCCTGGGATACTTCCTCCCACATTTATGATATGTGGGATGTTGGTTCTTCATTTATTCCAGATATGTTTTCATTGATCCTACCAAAAAAATACCTTTTATACTTTTTTCTCTAGGGCCATGAGACCATTGGGAGTCACCAATCTCCATCTCGACCTTGAGGGTACAAAGGACCATCTCCACGTAGCTTTCAATGTATTAAATCACAAATTATTTTAATAGAATCATATTTAACCAACAAAATAAGTGGCTCACCTTAAATTCAATATTGATTACTAATCCATAGGTGTACTGTGAAAGCCTTGTTATTTATTCCTCTTAAAATCAAATAAGGTCATATTCATTTGGTTTGGGTATGAAGAACTATCAATCTATTTTAATATGGATATTTAATGGAAAATATTCTTTTATTTTTTCTGTTAATTCATCCCATTCTATGGAATCAATTTCTTATTTAGACCTCATGTTCCTAATTAGTGTCTACCACTGATAAGCTTACCTATTAGGAATATAAGAAAACATAATGAAATTATATTTATATTTTCATTGGAGAAAATAAAATATATTCTGAATGTATTTGATACATTATTCCAAGATCAATTTATCCGAATATCCACTAAAGTTACGAGTCCTTATTCAAATAAGGGACTCAACCACATCGTTCTCTTTCTCAAGAGAATGAGGACGTTCCACATGATACATGTTATTATTTATAACATGATACAATTCATTCAGAACATCCATAAAGTTCCTATCAATGAATTCCATAAGTTTTTTCACATCATTAGAGAAACCATCAAATTTCCCATCACATTGGTTATTAGAATAGTCTCTCATACATCCAAACATTAACTAAAATAAAGGAAATGAAAAATGTATGAGAATACCCTAACTAAAGATTTCATAAAAAGGGTAACTATGAGAATAGAAGGAATATCTTATAAATGTAATGTATATTCTAACCTTTAAGCCTTTATGATTCGACATTGGTTATATATACTCATGTTTTTTGTTCGTTTTTCTAATATATAAATCTATTCATGTCATTCATAAGGTTTGGTATAATGTTTATGAATTTTTTAAAGCAAATCCATCATGAGTGTCAAACCAGGTTCACATAAAGTTGTAATACACATTCACCATGAAATGATCAAGTTAATAGAAAATGCTCCCATTTCAGGGTTATTACCCTAAGGTTAACCTATGCCAGATCCACATCCACATTTAGTATCTAGATAGGGATTCAATTTCCTGAAAAAGAATCACTATAATTCCCCAAAATATAACGATATTTTTCTACAATTAGACTTATTCATTGGATTCTCACTATAACACAAATATAAATATACTATCCTCTAATACCGACTAAAGAGACGCAATCCTTTTACACAAATTATTAAATTATTTTTAGCATAAAAATTCAATAAAAACAACCCAAAGATCGAGATGCCAAGTGAATTTGGGAGTATAGGTTCATAGCAAATGAAACAGAAACTAAAAAATAGTATCATTATTTTATACTCCATATTGATCTTTTGAATTCCTTTTATATCCTAAAACTACATATGATAATGTTGGGATACATAAAAAAAGGGGGTGAGATATAAATCCCAGTAAAGGAATAAACCTAAAAATAAGGCACAAAATATGAGTAAAAAAAATAACATGATATCATAAAATAGAAGCCTCATGAATAATAAAATGAAATCATAAATTAATGAACAAGGTATCATATGATATAGAAACATAGGAATGTGTTAGAATCATAAAACATGACATGAACATAAGTCCATGCTAATTTTCAAGACAACAACATATGGTGGATAGAGTCCCATCATATATTACATTCACTCTCGAATCACATAAATCACATATCATGAGAAAATAAACATTATCCAACACATTGGATCACTATCTAGGTTCACCCATCATAACATGTACATGTTTACGTGTTCCACAAAAGGGAATCAATCATAATGCATAAACATAACACATTTTTAAAATGAAAGTAAGGAATGTATTACCCAATCATAGGAAAGGATAATAAGATATATATATATATATAATTTAAAAGAATTTCATAACTTCATAGAGAGAGATAAAGTGAGTTATAGAGTGAATGGTCATAACCCAACAAAAAAGGGTGGTTTGGAGAGATCCCTTACCTTATGTTCTATAATAATTATGCATTTACACATTAAGTCATAAATAATCTAATTATATAAATTAATTACTTATTTCAGAATTTTTCAGACATATATTTTATTTAATATAATTTCATTATGCTGATATTCAACAATTTATATGAGATATATGTTTCGGTTTCACTTTTCCAAGGGAGTTCGTTTCCTAGTTACATGGATGGATCACCTATGGATAATTATTGAAGTTATTTTTAAATGGGACTACAACACCAAGTGTGAAATAAAATGATATTCAAGAACTTATATAAATTAAAAATATCCAAAATATCTATACAATTTCAAACATATGGTTTATTAATTTAAAAAATCATTAATGATATATGGTAATTTTATTTTAGTGTTTTTACCAACAATCACGAAATAGTTTCACTTTACTTAATATTATGGCCTTATATTTATTCCAAAAAGTGAAAAAAATATAATATTCATATTCAAGTCATTTTAACTAACTATAATTCAATTGAAACATACCATGATGTTGTAAATGGTATGTGAAAACTCATTGTCTATGGTGTTGGTGAACTAATGTAATAAAGATGGTCTTTTCATTTTTAGAATAAGAGGAGAAGGAAAGATGATGGAGGAAATATATTCAATTAAAACAATAAAATTAAGTCATCTATATGATACTATACTTACTATTACATATATATTTTATTTTTTTGGAGGATAAGGGGGAAGACAACAATAAAAGACTCAGTTGAGAGTATTACTTTCTTCTTTGGACATCTCTTCTTGGGATTCCACATTGGCCACCTTGGATTGGTATTTTGATAAGAACAAAAGAACTAGGACATGGGTATGTGTTTTGGAAAGTTATTTGAGTAGAATGTTCTAATGAAATAGGTATTAGAATTTGTGAATAGAAGGCATTGTATTTATATGGGGAGGAGAGGGGTGTTTTTTAATATTGTATTCATTAGATTATAATTTTTTCTCAAAATTCTAGTAGTATTGATTTTTTAAACTATATAAAATAAATTATGCATAATATTTATAACTAAAGTATGGTTACAATATTCATCGCTAAAAAAATTCTAGTATATAGCTTATAAGGTTAAACATTATATTTCACTATTCATTAAAAATTCAACAATTTTTGAAAAATACTAAAAATTCACCTTGACCATTTTTTGATGTGTCAATTACAAAATTAATTTGTTGTTATAAAAAATAATATTCTAAATATGGTATATTGATTTTTTAAATAAAATCTACATTTATTTTAAAAATATAATTTTTAATATCTTGATCAATTTTTCCACCCTTTGAAAAATTAATTATATCTATGTAAAATTATTTTTTCATCCACTATATATACTAAATCTGGGTTCTTCCAGCCAGACATGTCGCCTCCACAAACACCCACGTCAGCTAATAAAAAATTTCCTCCCGAAAATACCCCCACACTATCGGGCTTTCCTACGGAAATTTATTTTTCGTTCTCGAGGGCTAGCATTCCCGCCGCTCTATTGACCTCCTCCTCCGTCCGCGCTTAGGGTATCGTCAAAACTACTTTCAATCACAGAGTTCATCCTATATAGTCACGCCTCCGCCTCCGGGTACCACCATCTCTACGTGCTCCACCTCCGCGTGCTCCGTCTCTGCATGCTCCGCCTCCGCATGCCCCGACACCATTTTCTCCACCTCGACATGCTCACGATATTCCATGAATTCACCTACGGTTTCAGGTATCGCTTCACCTCACCTCATCCTTCTATTCCTGAAAACCACCACTAGCATCCAATACATGTTTTTATCTTCTTATACTATGGTTTATCCTCTCCAATCCCCTCATATCATTGTACGGTTCCCGCATAATAATGCCGACATTGTGCTCCAGCTGACTACATCGAAGAATTTCGGTAACATAACCTCTATTTCATTTCAATATCATTTCTCCTCTGAACTTATTTCTGCAACATAGAACATAAATTTAAGATTTTAATTAATTTCTCAACCAATTTTCAGGATACCCGGTGATCCGTTCTCTTGGAACCCTATGAAACCCCAGACATCTCCTATAATGTTCCTCACTATAGAACATTTCTATGTTTGTAGCTTCTGCTTCAGATTCACTGAGTGAGATTAGGTTTTATAAAATTATTATTCATTTTTCATTCCATAAAATACTTGTCATTATTTTCTAAATATAACATTTCACTTTAACATTACTGACATCATTATGATTTTACAGGGCTTTATTGCTGAAATGTTCACCAAGAATTGACAGCAGTAAATGTGGATACTACCAAGGGAACAACTAGAAATATGTTTTCAGATACGTATTAATGATTACATGATTTAATTTTAAAAATTATGATTCATTATCTATATAGATTTATTCTATGTGGTATGTTTTATTGGTTTTATTCAATGTTTCTTCTCATCATTCCTAATTTATTATATTTTTTTGTTTTCTAGATGAACTAATTTAATCTTTCTATGTTTTATTATTATATAAGTCTATTAGATAGGTATTCCTAATGTAATTATTCACTACATTCTCCTACTTTTCAAGATGAGGTGTAGGGATGACTCATTCGCTTTGTGGATTTATTTTGCACCATGTTTTCTTTGTCAGACTTATGATGTGTGGATTCATTTGATTTAAATAGTTGGGTTCGAATAAAAAGAGGAATTTTTATGGGAGCTACAATAAACATAAATGCGATGATAATTGGTGAGGTGTACCACCACATGAAGGTTATTTTTTTCATATGATTTTTTGTATATTTCTAATTGTCAGTCAATTCTTTAATTCTTATTTCTCTATCAAACACCATTCTGAATTGTATATTATACAGATTTGTTCATTTTTGAAATGATCTTTAATGAAATTGAAACTATTTATTTTTTATTTATTTTGAATGATGTTTTGCAACTTTATAATACCAGAAAACAATACTGTCATTCTGTTAGTTGGGTGGGTGTTGTCATTTTTAATCATTCTTTTACTTAGTTTCTTCCCCCTTCAAGAGTTTTAGGCAAACTTGTGTTTCTTTTCATTCCACATTGATCTATTCTGAAGTTTCACCTACACAGTGTTCTCTTTCATCATTAAGATTTTAATGAGAGGTTGTGGTTTTTAAATGTTCTATTCTCATTTAAGTGACTTTAATGTTAGTTTTATTTACTACTTTTAATTTTATTGACTACTATTCTCATCCTCACATAGAAAATAAAAATATTCTGGATGAATGTGCATGTGCTTATGGAATGATTATCTTCTATCTATGTGCATGGAGGAGGACAAACATAAGATACAAATCTCTCATAGATCAAGGAGGTTTGATCCATGTGTTTTTTTACCAACTCATTGTTTATATGGATTTTATTTATGTATAAGGACTGAACAAATTTATATTGTTAAGAACTCAAGGAGTTAATGATTCAGCGATAGTCATGTGCTTCTTGTGTTCGAAAATACAATACTTGAATATGACTTATATGGGAAGGTATGAGTAGTTTTGGTTATTTATTCCTATTGACAAATGTTCATTATCTACTGTATTTTTTCAGCATGCATGGGTTCCTTTTCTATTTTCAAAATTTCGTGCTCGCATTTCCTTATGTTTTATTTTATTTTTTGGATAAAATGAAACTCACTGAACATGTTTTGTAAGCCCAGTTTTATATTTTTTTGGAATTTTAATGAAGTTTATTATCTTTGTAAATTTCTAATTATCTTGGTTATTTTCACAAATTATTTTTGAGATTTGAATGTTGGTAGTATTAAGTGGGATTAAATTGAACTTGCTGAACATGTTTGGCCCGCCCAGTTTTCCCATTTTTTAATCATTTAAATTAAATTCCTTATCTTCAAAAATTTCTAACTATCCTGGTCATTTTCTAATGAGTTTTAAACATGAATGGGGATCATTGTGTTCTTTTATAAATGTTTGAGCCCCAAATCATTCAATAGGCTAAGAATGATATTGGGATTGATACATATTTTCAGCACAATGTCAAATTAAATAGATTACCGTAATATCAATTGGAAAGATTGTGAAATTAATGTTTTTAGTATTTTGTTCTTTTTTATTTACTTAGTTTTATGAATACATTCTAAACAGATAAGATTTCCCATTTTCCAGTGGGATTGAAGTCTTCATTATACATATTTCCTAACTTGACAAGAAACAAGTGAACTGCCACCCAATTTGAGACTAAGTAGCCGAAATATGCATGTGATCATTATCATATGTAGGTTTTATATAGAGTTATAATACAATATTTCCACTTAACCATTAATTTTAGGTTTCACTATTTTCATTACTTTGTGTAGGCTCAGATATTTCATTTTCATGAGACATTTCTGCGACATGGTGACTGTGAATCAGGTGCATGTTCCATCCCAAATTCAAGTTGTACATGGTAAGATTGTACCATATTACATTTTATTCCACTACTATAACTCCTCAAATGATGATGTCCTCAAGTCAATCCCTCACAATAGCCACATCGTGTGGTATAAATGGTATGTAATAATTCACGACCACTATTGCTACTATTTATTTCAAGTTACTTTTCAAATTTGATGTGATAACATGTATGGTACATATGAACTGATCTTACTTTGTTCTCTTATATATAGAGTGCTACAAATAAAATGTGGTAATAATTAAAATGCATGTACTTTTCCACTTAACCATTAATTTCAGGTTTCACTAATTTCATTATGTTATGTAGGCTCAGATATTTCATTTTCATGAGACATTTGTGCGGCATGGTGACTATGAATCAAGTGCATGTTCCATCCCTAATTAGAGTTGCACATGGTGAGCTTGTACCATATTACATTTGATTCCACTATAATAACACCTCAAATGATGATGTCCGTAAGTCAATCCCTCTCAATAGCCACTTCATGTGGTATAACTGGTATGTAATAATTCACAACTATTATTGCTACTATTTATTTCTTGTTACTTTTCAAATTTGTAGTGATAAAATGTATGGTACATATAGAATGATCTTACTTTGTCCTCTTATATATAGAGTGATACAAAGAAAATTTGGAAATAAGTCAAATGATTATACTGTTTTCTTCATACCACTATAAAGTTCACAGGATTTATTTCTGCAGTCAATTGATAATGGATTGGATGGCTTCATTATCTTCTTAATTAATTATATGAATTTTAAGTTCTCATTGTGAAAATATAAGATCAAGACCCACCCACCTGGCCACCCACCCTCATATATATATATTGAAATATAAAGTCTTGATTTTTCTTCTACATTGTCCATGTTTCATTTACAAATTCATCAGGATTCCATGTTTTTTCCTCCAATGTTGAAAATTTAACTTATAAAATTTATCATAGTAGTGTTTTATTGACCATGGCTTGAGTCTAACATGCATATGGCCCTTATTTATATTATTTTTATTGACCTTAGCAGTTTATTGGAGTTTAATTGTGTTTTTTTATTACATTAATCAATGGGAATCGAGAGCTAGATTCTTGACAGTATATAATGAATCTTTATATTATTTTTATTCAACCTTATTGATTATTAGGGTTTTATTTTTCAATTTATTCCTCGGTAAATTAAAATATGGTTATCAAGAGTGAGATTTATGACAAATCCATGATCAAATACCGACTAAAGTCTGTCATTTGGAGAAGATAGAAGTGAGGGAAACTCGGGTGGAGTCTATTCTTTGAATAAAGGTCCATGGAGTTATTGTAGATGCAATTTTAATGGATTATGTTAGTAAGCATGGTGAAGGGAATTGGAATGCTGTCCACAATCACTCAGGGCTTTGTTTCTCTAGGAAAAGCTATTTCTTGCAATGTACAAATCATATGAGACCAGATTTCAAGAAGGGTCCATTCACCCCGGAAGAAGAACATCACATAATCAAGTTACATGCTAAGAAAGGAAATAAATGGGCTTGGATGGCTGTAGAGGTATTTTTTTTGTTTCATCTTAATTACCCTATCTTTGAACTCAAAAGAAATCTTCTATCTTGATTCCCTATGTATGCTTCGATTAACTACAATTGAATCTTATTCTTTTCTATTATTCTGGTTATATTGATTTGAGAATTAATCATTAACTATTTTTTTGAGTTTGTTACTGTCTAGTATACTGTGCATCTCCATAACATTAACTTCAACAATTAATACATTATTCTATTAAATTTTTAGATTGTATTTTCATATTTAAATATTCATTAATAATTAATCTATATAATTAAATTTTCATCTTCAGAGTTCATTTTCTGAACAATGAAGCTGAAGAGGTGTTGCAATGACCCTTTGTTCCTGGAACACTTCTCAATAATCACTTAGATGAAAAACGTTTACACACATGCAGTTTATATAATATTGTGTAATTATAGATTGGGTTCTGACATTTTTTAGTCAAATTAATCCTCTGACCACAATGGAATATAAGCAGGACTTGTATGCATTTTCAAATGATTTGAAAACTTCCTCTAAAAACAAAAACTGCTTTTCCAATTTCTGTTCTATATTCAATTTTTATTTTGTTGTATCCAGATTTTTCCCCTTTTATTGATTCTTGATATTTTTAGCTACTGCATATTTTATTCTCTATATGAATTAGTTCTTGGAGCCTTTCCACAAAGAGAAGGTAATGTTTTTCATGTTTCTTTTCCTTATTATTTTTTAATTTACTTATTATTTAAAGATTCTCACCCATTTTTTGAGAATTCTAATCGTTTTGGTTTTTTTCTTCTATAGCTTAGACAAACCACAAAAACCTAGGAAAGGGAGATTCCACCAGTCCACCGAGCAACCATTTTTTGAAACAATGCATAAAAATAAACAGTTTTTCAACTTGCTAGCAGCCAACGAGAGGCATCATCGACGTCTTTGGCAGGGAGGCGAGGAGAAGGCTACTTTGGCTAAACGTGATCGGTTTCCAATAGAGAGTAATGCCCAGTGAGAGTTCTTGGAATTATTATTAGGAACATTTACACATATTGCTTTTATAGAATTTAATAGGTGTTAAATCGATGGGTCAATTCAGTAATATTCCATAATTATGATCACTGCTGTCAGCATATTGTTTTCATCATCTATTCCATTTCGTACATTGTTTTTAGTTAACATGTCTATTTCAAAGAGAAATGTTGTTTTATTTTTGCATCTTGGTGGTCTCCAGGAATAGATCTTCACACTTAAAAGAAAACTTCTAGAATCCATTGGAAGAATTTAATAGGTGTTAAATCGATGGGTCAATTCAGTAATATTCCATAATTATGATCACTACTGTCAGCATATTGTTTTCATCATCTATTCCATTTCGTACATTGTTTTTAGTTAACATGTCTATTTCAAAGAGAAATGTTGTTTTATTTTTGCATCTTGGTGGTATCCAGGCAGAGATCTTCACACTTAAAAGAAAACTTCTAGAATCCATTGGAGGCCTTGTGAATAATTCTTCCAATGTAAGTTTCTCATGTATATTTCCATAAAAAATTTTAACCACAGAATCCACAGCAAAAAATATAGTAGCAATGTACAAGGGATAATGTATTCTTTGCGCCATCACCAAATTCCCCCTACACTTGAAGAATTTCCAATGAAACCTAAAGTAATTTGTTCTGTATGCTTAGTAGTTTTTAGAATAGTGCATTGATTTCCAACTGGATTCCCTCTTTCTCTAAACTAACCATTAAAATATAGTGTTTTTTATAAACTACCTTTATGGGAGTATCTTTTAAAATTTTCTAGCATATAGACAGATTTTCTAGCATATATACAGATTTTCCAAATCAGTTTCTGTTATAATTTTCATAGATTCCAAATCAATTTTAGTTAATTTTCTAGCATATAGGCAGGGTCTAGGTAGGTTGGAGGGGAGGGGAGGGAGGGGAGATGAGGGGAGAAGAGGGGAGGGGAGGGGATGGGCAGGTTGTAGGGGAGGGGAGGGGAGGGGAGGATGATGGCAGGGGGTAGGGGCTACTGGGGGAAATGGTTGAGCAGGAGGGGAGGGGATGGGTAGGGGCTGGGCAGGCAGGAGGGGAGGGGAGGAGAGGGGAGGGGAGGGTGATGGCAGGGGGAGGGGGCTGCTGGGGGAAAAGGTTGGTTAGGGGGAGGGGAGTGTAGGGGTAGGGGCTGGGTAGGTTGGAGGGGAGGGGAGAGGAGGGGCTGGGCAGGATGGAGGGGAGGGGAGGGGATAAGAGGATGATGGCAGGGGGAGGGGGTGCTGGGGGGAAAAGGTTGGGTAGGAGGGGAGGGGGGGGGGGGGGGGGAGGATGAGGCCAGGGGGAGGGGGATGCTACGTTGAATGTTATTTTTATTCATGTCCATTTATATATTATGATGTATAAACTTATTTTGTGTGCTTCATGTCCATTTTAATGTTCTTTTTCAGTCGGAAATTTCATTCATGCCCATTTCTCGGTGACATTAATACTTATTCTTCATATTCATGTATTCTTATGTTGTATACTGATGTTGTATATATTCTAATTTTGCACTCTTATGTTGCATATTCAAGTAATATTATGTTGTGTTAGACAAGGAAGATTCCAACCAATCTTATATTGGTGATGCAAAGATGAAATGAATTGGGAACATCTTCGACTTGCTGGAAAATTACTCCATGTATAAACATCCCAACATCTCTATTGTGGATAACAGTTTATTTGTATTATAAATATTCCTTAGCACATCTCATTTTTTTATTAGATAAACTATTATTTATTTAACTCCTCTTCAACTTTGTCTTTCATAGTATGCAATATTGTTTTCCAAAATGCAGTTTATATTGAAGTTAGGTTTACTTGCTTGACTATTCCAAAGTGTTTCACATTACAATTGATGTATCTTAATTTAACATTTTATATTGACATCTTCTTAATAGATTCACTTAAAATTCCAAATTATTCACCACTTATTTGGGAGTAAAAAATATTAAACGTCACTATTTTTTCGCAACTATTACAAATATTACTCTTAAGAAGACAGATAGTAAACTATTATGTTTTATAAATAGTAATCTATAGTTAATAATAAGATTTTTTTATAGTGCTGTGCATCTCACGGTTGGAGTACTAGTTATAATAAAACCAAATAATTATTGAAAAAACCATTTCATTAATGTTTTTTTAAATAATTATATTTATTATAATATTGTAATCAAAACATTTTTGTTTTACAAGAATACAAACACTTAATTTATCATTTTTAAAACATTTATTTACATGTACCAGGATATAAATATATCTTATTTTAATTTTATAAGTTACCTAAATGTTACTTTACATTTTGAGAAGTGAGGTTACTATTCTATAATTTATGATATTATTTCCAATGATCTTGTTACTATTCCAATTATCAAGTTTTTATTCTCTGGGCCATATTACAATTCTAATGGTCATATTCTTAACATTCATATGAGTTATCTACTTCCTATGTATACCCCATATTTCATTCAATATTAATTCAATTATATTTTTTCTTGAGATTAAATATTTTCATTCTTAATATGATTGTTTTATTACTAATATTTCACTTTATTTCTATGGTGTTTTTATGAGTGTAGTTATTCTGGTAGAACAAGTAGATCAGAATTTTCATAATTTAATTATCTTATTTTCTATTTTTATCCCATTTTTATATTTTGAATTATACTGGAAATTTTTATACTATAAATGTAATGTTCAAATTAATATTTTATAATGTTTTTGGTTTCATCAGGTGGTGAATGTGAATTATATTATATTCCAATATATGGAAAAAATATATTCATAAAAGATATTCCACCGATAAAATTGCACAACATTACGAACATTAATGATTTATTGGTTATAAATATTTCTTCCAAGGTGTACATAGAAAGTTATATTATATATTTCAATTAATAGATATTTCATTAACTCTAACA
Organism: Viscum album; assembly: GCA_963277665.1. NCBI lineage: Eukaryota > Viridiplantae > Streptophyta > Magnoliopsida > Santalales > Viscaceae > Viscum > Viscum album. Next base: position 492,200,755 of record OY728159.1, on the reverse strand, counting down.
TGGATGGTTCAAGTAAAATTTTTCCAAAATATAACATTCCACCTTAATCAATGTTAAAATCAATAACATTCCCTGGCTTTATCACTTCTAACTTCTTTTATAGAAAAGGTTCAACTTTTGGGGCTTCTATAATTTTCTATAAAAATTATCATTGGGTAAAAAATTAGTTCAGGTTTGATATCATCCATTCTATTTTAATTTATCTATCTAATTTCACTTGTCCATCATACAATGATTTATTTTATATCCTCGTAATGAAAAGGATGTCAAGGTTTTTTTCATTCATCACGTGTTACCGTATTTTTCATTTACGTGTGATAGTTAATGGTATATTTATAATCGTAAAGTAACTTTGAAAATAATTTTAATCCCATATTTAAATATATTTTATTGAATTTATACTTTATATTTTTAATTTTATGTACTTGCATCACACATTTCCATATAAAGTTAATTCTATTATATCAACAACAAAATGATCAATACAACTAACTTCAAGTCACAATTGAGATAAATTTTCTCATAAATATTAAATAATTAGATATATAACGTACTAAATTTTCGTTATATATTTGTAAATATCTATTATAATTATTTAAAATAAACCATACAATTTCATAAGGTAAAAACCATCCACTTCTTTGAGGTAATGTAACATCGCAACTTGGTTACCCATGTCGATGACTGAGTCAAAATGCCACATTAATTAATTAATTTTTATTGATAAACCATAAGATATTAACTATATGTGAGGGTATACTAAAAATTTAAGGATATTATCATCTATAAATAATCAATATAGGTCATGAAAAAATGAAATAAAAATTTTAAATGACCTATTTGTACATCGGATATGCACAAAGCCTATGAAAAAACAAATCCAGTTGAATCCCATGGTCCAATATAAAAAATAAAATATTTTATATGATGTATATATAAAATAAAAAATTTGATATATATAACATGAATTATACAAAAATAAACATTTTATCTCTATGGATGATAATTGAGTAGTATAATAACAAGAATTTAAATACACTGGCCTCCTGCTTGACCCTAACACTATCATTGGCCAGCTCATCAACCTCCAAAACAATTATCATCTTGAACTACCAATTAGATATATTTTAGATTTGTATCTACAATAAAACATGAAGATACACCCAGTACATCGAATCCCATGTCATGTGTAGGATCCCAAGTCAACCATGTCTCAATAAGTGGTAATGGTTATGTTTATACATGTGTAAGTATATAGGTATTTTTAATTAACCAACATGAAACATATACCACACATACAAATGAAATGCTATCTCAACTATTTTACCTTTTATTATAGAAGACACATTAAACCATGAGGCTATATACCAATTCAAGGCAACAATATGCATGTTTATCCAGTGAGAAATCCTCTCGAATAGAATTGAAATGGGAATTATTTATAATATGGTCTAGAACAACCCAAATAGAATTGATTCCTTCATATGTCTTCAAAATTTAGATGACAAAGTCTATGGTGATGTTTTCCAATTTATATGTTGGTATGGATAATTGCTGCATCATCCCATTAGACTTCTTCCTTTCTGCATTCGGTTCTTGATATACCAAGAACATTGATGTATATTCAATTATATCCTTATTCATGTTTTACCTTAAACAGTGCTCACAGATATCTGGATTCATATTGTGCTTCCTAGATGAATGGGTAATTTTGAACTATGTAAGTCATCCAATAGTTCCTTCTTTAACTCACTATTTTATAGAACACACAGTCTTGACCAAAATCGAATAATTCCTTTTTTATTAACATTGGACTATGAGGATTTCCCTTTTCTTATAGTTTTCACTTTCTTATGAATTCGTAAAATATATTTTTGAGAATCCTTTGTCATTTCTAGTAGAGATAGTTGAGAAATAGTTTGTGAAATGATTGATAATGTTCCTTCCTTTATGATTCCCATGTAAACCCACTTCAAATCTAAGAAAATCATATCCTTAACAATTCTATTTGATGACATAATTTCTGGATCCTCTCTACAAAAAGTATCCACCAATTTGTTCACTTTCACTGGATGTCAGTGTATTGATAATTCATAATCCTTGATGAGCTCAAACCATTTTTATTGGAACATATTTTTCTATTTCTATGTGAATATATATTTTATACTTTTGTGATCCATATATATTTCACACTTCTCCAGAAAGAGATAATTCTTCAAAAATTTCAAATCACAAATCACTAATACCAACCCCATAGCATGAAGGGGATAATTTTTCTCAAGAATTTTCCACTGCATTGCTGCATAGGCTATGAATTTATCATTTTACATAAACACATAGACCAATCCCTTCTTTGAACCATTACATAAAATTAATAAATGTTCCCCACTTTTGGGTAGTGTGAGAATAGGGGTAATGATAATCCTCCTTTTAAAATCCATGAATATTTCTTCACATGTATAGTTCCACGAAAACATGATTTACATCTGAGTCATCTTGGTAAAATGGTATGCCCATTATGATAACTTTATCACAAATCGGTAATAATATTCATCTAACCCAAGGAAAATATGAATATATTTCACAAATGTTGGACTCATATATCCTAAAATTTCTTTTATCAATGAATTACCCATAGATATCCAATTCCAAAAGAGGATATTCCCCAATAATGAGACTTCTTTCAAACAGAACTCACATGTGATCTACTTTTCATAGAGATACTCTTTTTTTCGAGGTCTTTAGCTGAGTGCATAAATGCTCCTCATGTTCCATCTTGGTTTCGAAATATATTATAATATCATCTATAAAGAATACCAAATATAAGTTGAGGTAATATCTAAATAATCTATTCATCAAGTGTACAATTAATTATATAGAATTAGTGATTCTGAATGGCTTCACTATGAACTCATAGTTCCCATACCTCATATGAAAATCATCACTTCGGATATCCTCCTCCTTCAACTTAACTTGGTAATATCCTAACCATAGATCTACCTTGGGTAAGTATTTTTATCCATGTAACTAATCAAAAAATTCATCAATACATGGAAAATTATACTTTTTATTATTTGGGATCTTATTCCGATCATGAATATCAATGAAAATGCGCATTTACCCATCTATCTTCCAGGTTAAGAGGAGTAGTGCAACCCAAGTTGAGGCACTTGGGAATATTAAATTTTTATATGAATTGTCATATAGTTGTTTCTTAAATTCATTATGTTCAACAACACCTATCCTTAATGGATTCTAGGATATTTCAAACCCCCCAGGTATAAGATCAATTGATAGTTTGACATCTTGGATAGGAGGAAGAGCAGAAAATTCCTTAGGAAACACAAAAGTGTATTCCCACAAAATAGGCATGTATTTGAGGAGGATCTTTTCTATAGAATCAACCATTTAAGCTATATATTCTTAATTATTTGGAAATAATATATATTCTTGAGATTATGGTGCAAAATAATATTCATCCTCTTTTATTCACTTATATAGAATCAGTGGTTGATTTGTAATACGGAGTGAGATTTCATTCTCGCATCAATTTATGTGGGATTCATATAGGGAAATCCAATACATACCCATAATTGAATAAAATTACACCAAATAGAGTATGAAATGGTTCAATAGGAATTTCATCCCACAAATGTTGGTTGGGGGGAGTCATATACTTAGGATTAAATAATTTCCCCATTTTCAGTTTTCAACAACATCTATACTTCAATGCTTTGTGGTGGTGTTTGGATAGTTATACTAAAATTTTATGATATAAAAGAATGAACATAACCAGAATAAAAAATAATAATTTCAATTGTTTTTAATAAATAACTATAGTACATATTACCATTTGATTTTTAGGATTCACTTCATTGGTAGTGATGGAAAAATATCACCCTTGCTACCTTAGAGTTTGTTGGTTTCCTTTGAAAACCCTTTTCTTAGTGCACTGAATCAAAAATTGTTTGGGTTCATCGTAGTCAATGCAATGGAAAATGTGTTGTGTGTTGAATTGATAATTCCTTTCCTCTATCACATTGGGTGGTTTCTCCTTTTGGAAATCATTGACCAATTTCCCTTCTCTTCTCACCTAAATCCTTTACTTATTCCCCTTACGTAATTTCTGGGGTTTTTATTTCTGTATTATAGACAAGTGGGATACTAAAATTTATTACCTCTATTGGATTTATCCACAGTATAGCCAAAATAAAACTCCATTTCCACCTCTTATTCCCATAATAACCTTTAATGTCTCCACTATCCACTTTGACATTGATGGCACATCATACAACATCATTATATCTATCAAATTCAAGGATCACCAAGTATTTTTGTGCACTATGTTTTTTCCCACCAAAGAAGGAGTAAAACATGAATTTAGGGGTAATTCCACAACAAAAGGAATATCATGAAATTCATTTAATGTTTTCCCCATATTCCCTTATAGATTCATCATCTTTTTAATGGGGTAAAAGAAACCCCTTTTCATTTTAAAATGTATAGTGCATAGAAAATATTTATCAATAAACTTTTTACGGAATTCCTTCCCCTTTATTATATTGATCTCTTCCCCAAGTTTTGTATTCTAGATCATTTTACACCACTGATAAAATTCATTCATAATATTATAAATGGCCATAATATCATTATCTTCTTTAGAACATTGGAGTATGGAGAATATATTCTCAATGTATTTGATCCAACGTTCCATGATTAATAGATAAGATGATCAATTTAATGTAAAAGGAATTTTTTTCATGAATCAAATGATTGAAGATAGTTCTATATTGGGGGGGGGGTTGGGAACTATTATTTATCTATGTTTCTATTCATAACATGAGTTATCTAAGAGTGTATTAGCAAAAATGTTGTGATTCTCACTTCTATCGTGTTGGGCATCTCGTTAGGACAGTACTCACATTACCCTTCGCTTTAGTTGTAAACCTGATTCCTCCTATTACAAAACATTATCTAGAATAATTGGAAAACCATGGATGATTATTTTATACTATTAAAATCATAAATGGGAATCCAATTAAAATAAATGGATGAAATACAAATTACATTTATCTGCATAACATATGAGTTCTAGCTATAATTGGGGTTTAGATTAGTGGTAAGCACCCCATAATCTTATATGAAAATGGGTGTTCAAAATCCATTGGGAGTAGGGGACTGTAGAAAAACTTTAGCAGTGGAGACACTATAGCAACGATGGTCACTATAGTAGCGGCTGGTTACTATAACAGCAACAGGTAACTATAGTGGAGGTAGGGAACTATAGCGGTGACTGGGTACTGTGTGGTACTATTGTAGGCAGGAACTGTAGCAGTACTATTCACAGAATGGTATTTGGGACAAATATTTGGGCTTATGGGCCATGTAATGGGATAAATACCCACCAGGACTTCAGGCTATGTAATGGGTCTCCCTTTACCTAGTTAAAAGAAGTCTTTTCTTTGATTTAATAATAAATGAGGCTTCGACCGCAACATTTTTTAAAAAAATAAGTGTTTCTAGGCTTTAATATACGTGTTTCATGATGTATTTCCTATCATATATTCTAATGGTAATTTTTTTGTTCTCTTAACAATTTTTCATAATGAGATTATGAATTTACCAAAACATATCCCTTTGGAGTGGAAAACCAAGTGCGTAGTAATGCCTTTTTTCATGTATCAGATTACCCCATGTTAGGCCCGTAACATATTATCGGAGTTATTAGCCATATGTATATCTTTTTGAGAACCACGCCCACTTGTAGTATCTATATTGGGATGTATTTTATTGATAAACCAAATACTCTATAATAACCAAAATTTACATATGTTTTGTTACAAATAGTCTTATACCTAATTGTTTTGCTAAATTTTTCTAATGTTAATCCAAAAAATAACTAAACTTATCATCTAATACCAACTATAACAACACTTCTCTTTATTACATTTTAATACTTGATTTACTACATAAGACTACACTAAATTAAACACAGATGATCAAGAAGTCTAGTGTATTTTAGAATTGGGTGCATTACAGAATATTGTAATAATGGGTATATAATATCATTATTAAAAACATCATTACCATTCTTAAGATACTCTTTCAAATATAACACCCCATGGGAAAACTAGGAGACATATATAAGAAAGTGGTGAGCTGTAAAGCATATTAAGGGAATGAACACGGAATAAAATGAATAAAAAAATAAATATCAGACAATAGGCATATCAACAGATCATAAAATGAATATGAGTAATAAGGAATGATATAACATCATAGTAATAACATCGGAAATGGCGCAACAATATAAAATACTACATCATAATAACAGGTTAATTCTAAAATATCCAAGAAATCATGGTTAAAAAATTATAATAAATGAATCAAGTGATGCCTCTATCCAAACATGATATATAAGGATACTAACCATTACCCAATGCATTGTAGCACTATATAATTCTAGCCCCACCCGTCACTTTTATTTCATTCTAATGTTTAAGTGTTCCACATAGACCAATCAACATAAATTCAAAAATAATCACAATATATTCCATGATCAAGAAATGTGGAATACATATAGATAATCCCCTAATAAAATAATTATATTTGTTTAAAGGTGAATAAAAATGATAAAAAATGGGCATGGTATTCACTACACAATTATTTTGTAATGGAAAATCATTGTGTAATTTTGGCATCATAACAATGTCACATAAAAATTCATAAAATTGGTTGATGATAGAAAAATGTTTATCTCATAATTAATATATGAAATGGATTGTAACATGTACATGGAAAGAAATATCCCATCATAAGGAATTGTAAAAACAAGGGATAATATAAATAAGAAACCTGAAGAAAACAGAGAATGGAAACCACCCTTACATGAATGTGTGACTCCAAAGGCATGGATGATTCTTGAAAGATTGAGGGTACCTTGGGATGACTATAGAGAGTTTAGTGATGATTTTATACAGGCTACAATAAGTTTTAGTGAAGATAAATGTGGGATTTTGTGGGTTTATATATGAAGGGGGTAGATTTACTTATTATTTATGTTTTTGTCTCTACATAAGAAAATATTGAAAACGCAGAACCATATCATTGTTTTTCCTAAGGTTTATTTAAAATGGGAGCGGTAAAAATTATTTTATAATTAAAAGGGCTTAAATTATAAAAATATTACCATTTGTTATGTGGAGGTGAGTCACACTCTTAAGGAAATTATTTTTAAACCATACAATATATTATAAGTTTTGGATTATTCATAATTTCCTTAAAATACAAATAAAATTAACTTTAAATAACATTATTTTAAATTAAAAACATATATTTGGTCATTTATCCTATTTATATAACTTATTACATCACTTTTTGGTGATTTTTATGCTATAAATCAAAAGTTATATTTATAAGGTATTTAATTTTTACCCAAAAGTTTGACGATCTCAAAAAATTATGAAAAAATTATGATTGGATAATTTTGATTTCCTAATTAAAGAAAATAATATTAATATTCTCTAAACAATTTTCTAATTATTTTAATTTTAACTTTTAAGATAAAACCCACATTTATTGAAAATGATAGTTTTTTAGCAGTAATAGTTTGTGAACACTAATAAAAATTTCATTTGATATCATAAAATTTGTATGATCGTTTATATTTGATAAGTATTATTTAACAATAATATTAAATTAAAATCTAATCTATTTTATAAATTAATTTATTGATAAATTTATTTATTTATTTTGAATATTAACAAAAAATTATTGTTTTTTCTTTATAAAAACTCATTTACAATGTAACAATAATAGGATGAAAATAAATTCATTACTCTATAAAAAAATAGGTACATATTAATATTGATAGGTATATATGAATACCCCATTAATTTACCATCATATTCACTATGTGTAAGGTGTGTGATGGTGGGGCCTTCAAGGTGTTTTTGGTGAACATGGCTTTTTCCACGATCTCAATGAGCTTGATCTTCTCCTGTAAACAGTTTCACTCATAGTTACATTGTTAGATCTTGACTTGGGATTGGTCTATATAAAATCCCAGAAATGCAATCTCCCTTGGAAGATTTAATAAATGGGATTCATAAAGAACAATCCTATAGGTTGGGGCCGTCAATTTCATGGTTTGTGTCAAATTGATATGTTAAAACCCTATATTTGTACTAGTCATGTGATCACTATTCACCAACTATATTATCAATGGAAATGATAGTTAACAATAATTTATATAAATTTGATATAATAATTAAAAATAAGTTCGTTTTTTCTATATTCATAAGAAAATTAATTAAATCAAAAAGGGAAAGTTTATTCATAACAATTTGGGTCATTACATGATGTGATAGATCAGATGTTTTTGGGTGATATGGGATGTTACTGTTCTCTGGGGCATTGGACCATGTGTATGTGAGTGATATGTGATGTGACCATGTTATTGGGTAGTGGTATATTTTATTTCGAAGATATGGGGAATCCATGACATACGGTATTAGGGTATGAGAGAGGAAAATCAGTGGGCAAGTGGTGCATTTTAACATTAATCGATATGATTCTAATAATGTTATTATACTTGTTTTTTTATTTTAGGAGAATTACTTGGTGATGTTGTGATGTATAGTTGACTAGTTTATGTTATATTAGCTATCCATTTTTCTAATTTTTTAATTTTAATGATAATTTTACAGGTGAATGAGAAACATTACCTTTACTAATGAGTATACTTTTATTATCACCCTATGTATATAAATTGATTTTCAGGTTTCCAGGAGGATTATATGAATTTTGATGATAGTAGCTTCTCATAAATTTTTTCATAGTTATTATATCACTGCATTAATTTTTATTTTGGTTATTTACTTTTTGAGACTTTTATTTGTCTCAATTTTATTTATACATGAATTATGGGATGGTTTTATTTTATTTTTATATGATGTCATGGAGTTGAATGTGTGTGATTCATCTTATATCATGATACTGCATTGTTATAAAGGTAAATGACTCTAATTGCATGATATTTTTAAACCCTATGTGCTATTTTCCATCTTAGGGTGTACTAGATATGAGAATCGGGGGGTCATTATCTCTCTCCCATCATTACAGTATCTTTGGAGGGAGGGGTCTTATCAAAGTGCTATCAGAGTCTTGTGGTTGAGAGATAATATGGAGTTTGGAGGTAGTAAAAGTGGGGATTACATGGGATGGTATGGAAATTGATTCCTTTGACCTTTGTGTCTTACATAGCACTAGGAGACCAGCTAGAACATGGGAGTTTTGGCCAACTCCATGATCTGGTGTACAAACACTCAGCATATTGAACAACCAAGTGAGGTGGTCCTGTTTGCAGGTTAGATACATATGAGAAGTACATGCATCTTGATGACTTGTGTTTGTAACAACCAAGGTTTTTATGAAAATTTTTCATATAAATTTTTTTTCATTAATTTATAGTGTCTCCTGATACACCAAGATAAGATTACCCTACATGCAACCTCGTCTTATCATGCATTACACATGAGAATGAGTTTTAACAAAACAATGATATAATACTAATATATTTATTTAATCCTGACCCTTAAAACCTATTTGTTAAACATATAATATAAATAGAAAAAATGAATTTTTAAATATTATTTATATTGGTTTTATATAAATAAAATATATTGATAAAATTTCCTTAATTTTCGATATCATCTTTATATGTTTTGGAAGAAAACTATTTTCTCCAAAAAAATCTTTTTGTTTCATTTTTTGAATATTAATAAAATTAAATTTTAAAAAATTAAGAATATTAATTTTGTTATTTAATCATAATTTTTGATATTAGAATACCAAAATTATCATTTCATGAAATTATTGGATTTTTATGAAGGGTTTCATTTTTTGATCATTAGTGAAAAATATTAATATTTAATTGAAAACTATAATTTTATTTAAATAATATTTATAGTTCAATTATATTAATTATTTATTTTAATGTATAATTAGTTAAAATATAAATATATTAATCCAATTCATTTAATTTCAATTAATTACATATTCAAAATAGATATAAAAAACATTGTCAAATTTGTATCTTTTTTTCTTTAAACCCCCTCTTGCTCAACAGGCCTATGGGGTTCATCTTAGATTAATTTTTTTCACTTATATGAATATAATTTAGAAAAATTGATAAAATATTTGGAATAAGTTTAATTTATAATTTTAAATAAAGGAAACATAAATTTTTATCATATTGATTAGTTAAAACAGTAAAAATTAATCACACTGATTAAGAGAAAAACAAGTTTACCAATGGAATAAACTTTAATCATAAGTTGGAAAAGATCTATAAAATTCTCTAAAATAATTTTAATGGAAATATTTAGACCTTATAACTTATAGGATCAATATTTAAAATTATTTGAGCAAATTTACATGGAATAAACTCAGGTGTAATTCTATCTTTTAAAACAATTACATGGCATCCACTAACATCACTTATAAATGGACACCCACTCTCCCACTCACATAGCACATTGAAAAAAATTAGTTTATAGAATAATTACCATATAAATTCCCCACTTACCACCTATTATCCTATAATTATTTCTTCTGGAACAAATACAACCAAGAAGGGACATTGGTGCATACCATAAAGAGATACCTAAAGAGAAAGAAACATTCATCAACAAATGTTTTTTTATTTCTTCCTCAAACCAATTTAATTATTTATAAATAATTACTATATAATAACATCATTATATTAAATATAATAAGTTTTTCTTAGGTTAAGAGTATGACCTGAAACCACATACACTTTCCTAAAATTGGTTACCAAATAATTATTCGTGTGTACGATGGACGACTACATCACGAACTGATGATGTACGTCATTTAAAAAAAACCTCTCAAAGTTGGTAATAAAGACTAATATATGGTTTATATATGATATTAATTATATTAATGTTATATTGTTTCTTATATATTATTTATATCACACATACCTTTCTGATTTCTATTTTTTGGGAATATGATATTGTCATCAATGTGTTAGGCGAAGTACCGCCTCCTAAAGTGGTCTAATTATATCACAAATTACATGTAATATATTAAGGGTTAGTTTAATAAAAAAATCATATGCCTGAAATAAAATTATTATAAAATTATAATATGAATTTTAATCTTCATTCTTTCAAACTGATAAGAAAATTAAAAACAAAATTCTTGCGTAAGTACGACCTACCATCTCTATGAAAGATGCATTTGATTTCTTATCACTAATTTCATGGATTAAAATAAATAAATAAATAATAAATATATATTATATTAACATAAAGATATATATTTTCTATACTATGAAATAATGATCAATTTATAAGACCAAAAATATAACAAACTAAAACTTATATGAACAAATAAATCAGATATTACCTGAAATGTAATTTTAACACAACATTATTAATAAAAGGGTAATAAGGAGATATAATAAAAAATGGTATAACATATATATTTATATTATTCTATAATATATTCATAATAAACATGTATTTATTATACAAGATTTTTTATTGAGTATGACATAGGCTGACAATTAATGTATGAGAAGTTTTTCTCGAGTTACATTTTTGAAGCATACATGATGTTATGCACTTATAGTCCTTTACAAGGTGTATATACAGATATTTTACATGTAATATCTTGAATTTATTCATCCTCTTGATATTCTAAGTTTCATTTTCTATAATTCCATCATGGTTGTTATGGATCAATGTTACCATTGTGGAAATGATTTTATACTATAATCTCATCATTTATCTAAATATTTCGGATTAATTCTCCAATGTTGAATTATCATGATCAACCTCTTAGTAGTTTTCATTAATTTTAATCTAATCAAATTGTTCATGATATATTATAGTCATTTAACCATAATCCACTCTTTGGACATTAAAATAATTAAGAAACTATTTTTTAAAAAACAAATCCGAATTTATTTCATTCTTTGATTGGAAATTTCTTTTCATTAAGAACCATGTTTTATATAAATATTATTAAACATGTTTTATGTATTATAAATTTTAGAAGAAATTTTTACCCATGTTTAACTTTTTAATTTTTTAATGTAATATTCACTTCTCATTCCAAAACAATGCTTTTTTTGGATTTTACTACAAATTTGAAAGGTACCTTTACTTAAATGTGTATGATATGAAAGAACATTTATGATTTCATGAAAAATAATCTATTTGAAGAATACTTTATATTAATTCAGTGATATTTTAAAATTAAAGGAATTATAAAAGTTTATATGTTTAAAATGTTTTTAAAATTATTTTAAAGATTCCTTTATATGTTTTTATGGTTACTTTCAAAGAAAATTGTTTTCAAAATGGATTATGTTTTAAAAAAGTTTTCTCAAAGTGGAATGCACATTTAAATCAGGAAATGATTGAAATGATTTATAAAAATAATTATACATATAATATGACACCCATTGGTTTTTTTAATGGGGATATGATCCAAGTAAACCATTATTATTCTTTCTCTATAAGGGTTATGTTTATGATGATAATTATTTTATTACACCTGTTTCATTTCAAGGGATAGTCAATGATGAAATGATTATAAAACAATTATATTATACCTAGTTTATAATATAAATAAATTTTTATGATACCCATTTAGTTTATGGGTTACGATATGAAAAATGTTTATAATTATGTGGCACACATAAATAAGGTTATTCATTATGTAACAAGTGGGACCTATATCTACTTACAATATTAGGTAAATACTTTTATCTCATGATATATACTAGATTAGAAAGAGGAGTGTAATTATTTTAGTCTTATATGCATGGAATAAGAAGTGAACATGGTTCAATACTACGGGGTTGGAATGGGATGTGAACCTAGTTCAATAATGCATATCTTGAATGAGGAGTTAATATGATTCAACTAAAGACTTTGCCCGCTGGGATTGTCTTGGAAATGTTCCATGACTAATATATGAATGATTTTATGTACTTTTGTGTATAAAAAAATCAATTTTATATACTCTCAGGGCTCATGTTCATTTATTACCTTATGACTCCTGTATTATGAACTTCAAATATTTATTCCATGAATCATGATTATGATCTCTGATAGGTAGGGTATGGTAAAAAAATGTTATTCTCATGTTATCATAAGATTATAAAGATATTTATTATATTTTATATGTATAATAAGGGCTATAGTTATGAAAAACATATTATATATGATGTACCACACATATGGAATAGTTTTTGTGTTTCCAAGTTTCTAAAGGTACTAAAATATTAGGGTTCTCAGGGGTGTATTTATTTAATGACGTAAATATTATGAAAAAATGATTTTATTTATATATATCAGAATAGTAGGTTTTTATATTTGGCATCAAATCCAAGTATTATATAAAAATTTTAAAGTATGATGATAAATACGTAGTGATATTCGTAATGAAATTTTGAAGGATGTCTAAGGATGAGTCAAAGTATTGGAAAATATATAGGAATTTTGGTAATGGATATATCAAGTGGGTTTCTTTAAATTAATACCTATCTAGATACTACAATTAGATGTGGCTATAGGAAATATTTACCTATGATAAATATCCCAAATTTTTTTTTCTGAGATAGGCTCGATCAAGAAGTAGTTCACAATAATGGGCTATGTTGCACATGAGCTTCACACTACAAGGGGATATGCTTTAGAAATTCAAAAACCTTTTCTCAACATTAAAGAAGGATTTAAATAAAATATAACCATGGATGACATAGGATTAATCTTACATGTCATATATTAAAGAACATATCACAATTTTGACACCCTATTAGTGATTTTCATGATTATGTGGTTTCACAATATGATTATTATTTCATACTTTATGCTTATTGGTTTTAGTAAATGAATAGAACCTGCAGAAACTATGTTAATATTGAGTGTAAAAGATAATGTAATGATTGTACACATGAGAATCCAAATGTAATTAGATATGTAATTCAAAATCTCATTCCTTTGCTTACACAACATTCTCAATCTATGAATCATGTTAGACTTCAAAACAAAAAAAATGAGGAAACACTATTTTATTGAGTCCTTCTTGAAAAAACCAACACTATTTTAATGGGTATTATGATTATCTAGTAACTGAATAATGGATTGGTTGAAAAAAAATTCCATTTTGTTTTGTCCAGAACATGAAAAGGCTAAATTGGTTGTATACCATTTAAAAGGAGAAGTTGATCAATGGTGAACTCTTATCAAGAATATAGAGAAAAAATATGAAATTGAATCCATGGATTGGGATGAGTTCACGATCTTATTTTTCAATAAGTAGATTACATGTATTTTTATTTGAATATGAAAAAATATTTCATTGATCTTTAATAATAGGATGATGAATCTATTTTTACATATAAGGAAAATTTTACAAGACATTTGATGTTCTGTTCTTGTATTATTATCACATGAAATTAAGATTCATTGATTTTCCATTGGCTTAAAACCAATTATCTGAAGGGAATTATATATAAGATACTTTAGTAGTTATAGAATTTATTTTTCTGATGTGTAGTTTAGTTGGAAATTGAAGTTGGAGTTATGTATTAATGTCATTGTTTAGACAAGAAATGTAAGATGAAGATCAATGGAAAATATAAGAACCATAGGGTGTAGAATTAAATCATTCTTTTGTGTTCTAAGTGTGGGAATACGCTTGGAAGAAACTGAAATAGGGTGGATTTTAAATGTTTTAATTGTGGAAGGGAACACTGTCAAGAAATTGATGGATAATGTTATTGGAAGAAGTTATCTAATTATGTGAATATAGAGAAATCTCCACAAAATACACCTCCCACACTTCAGTGATTCAAGTGTATGAAGAATGAGAATTATTCTAACCAATTAAAAACCCCAAGGGATAATTATGATGATCAAAATTAGAAATATATTATACCAAGGGAAAAGTTGAAATATCACGTGTTCAATAATTATGATGAGAAGTATGATAACGATATGGTGAAAGGTATACTTACCATCCTCTCCAAAACTACTAATGTACCATTTCACACTTGGTCTACCCATTATTTCATATCTAAATAATTTTATATGGGTATAAAGAGGCCATACAAATGATTATATGTTGAATTATAATAAAAAACATCTAATAGTAAGATTATCTCATCAAAATTCCATGATTACTCTCTGGTTGACATTGTTGGGAATGTGCTTCAAGAAAATCATATCGTTCTTCCTCTGGTTGAATTTGAGGTCACTTTAAGATTGGGTTGGATTTAATTCTATAAATACCACATAAATATTTTGGGAAGGTAAGTTATGTTTGATATTCTAAACCAATCTATGATCATCTATCAATATGGTGGTATTTATAAACTTCTGATGAAAGTTAGATACATGGTGTAGGTGTTAATTCCAATTTAGAATGGGTGTTTATCTCAAATGGTTGTGGAGAAACTTAACATCAATTATATACCTATTTTGAAATATTTATTTGAATACTTTCCATAATAGTTGTTTATATTTCCACCAAAATATGAATTGGATATTTTAATAGAAGATGTACCTAGTGCCACAAAAATTTCAATCTATCATTTTTGAATGACCTTGACTTATTTCTAGGATTTGATGAAGAAACACTTAGGAAATATTGTTAAGGGAATTATTTGGCCAACTTTGTAACATTAGGGTGCACCTGTTGTTTTTTTTAAAAAGGAAATATGGAATAACATGACTATACATTGATTATCGAGAGCTCAAAAAGATAAAAATTAAGATAAGGTGTCATATTCTCCATATTGATGTTTTTTGATCAACTGTACGGAGATCAGTAGTTTTCCATGATTGACATGAATTCTAGATATCATCAAATTAGGGTCAAGAAAGAGGATACACCTAAGAAAAAATTATATATAAGATATAAATAATATGAATAAATAGTTATACCTTTCAGTTATACTAATTACCCTACTAAATTCATGGATTTAATGAATTGAATCATTAATGATTACCTTGATCTGTTTTTGGTAGTCATTATAGATGATATTCTTATCTATTCAATGTGAAATGAAGATCCTGTAGATCACATGAGAATTTTGCTAAATATATTAAAGATAGAAAAAAATAAGTAAACTTTTAAATTTTTGAATTTTTAGTACAAACAGATTCATTATTTTGCACAAAATATTAAGAGAGGGTATATCGGTAGATCCATCAATGAAGGAGTCTATTAAATATTAGTCCTGACTAAGAATGGTGATTGATATATATTATTTTGATGGTTTAGTTGGATATTATTGATGGTTTGTAATGAATTTATCACGACTGTCTCATCCTATGACCTTGTTACATCAGAAGGGATCTATCTTCCTCTTGATAGATGAATGTGTGGAAAATTTCAAGGAACTAAAGAGAAAGTTAGTCTGTTAACATATACTTACACTACCCTATAGTGGATAAGGGTTCATAATCTATAGCTATGTATCCCAGTAGGTATTGGGATGTGTTATTATGCATAATAATATTTTTATAAATTACTCCACATAACAATTTAAGATTAATGAGAAAAATTAAAACAAACAAATGTTTTAAAGTTAGCTAGGGTAATCATTTCAATAAAGATATGGAGGCATTATATTCATGGATAAAAATGTGATATATATATATATATTAATAATAAACAGTTTATGTATATATTGAAAAATAAGGAGTTGAACATGTTTCAAATAAATTGGTTACTGTTCATAAATGATTATGACTACTCAATGAATTACCGGACTTGGAATTAAAATAAGGTGGTTGATTCATTGAGTCAAAAGGATCATGCTAGATTATCCCTAATGAGGATAAAAAAGATCCAATATTTATGGATTTAAAAAGTATAGATCTATAAATCATGATGGAAGGGGGAAATTATTATCTTACTCAATTGAATGTTCAACTATCTTTCCATGTGAATATTAATGAAGAAAACAAAGAAGATATAGCAGAGAAAAATAACGTTAGAAACTTTCTTGAGTTTAACCATGATCATGATAAAATGATAAGTATTAGGAACCACATAT
This sequence comes from Viscum album, assembly GCA_963277665.1. Taxonomy (NCBI): domain Eukaryota; kingdom Viridiplantae; phylum Streptophyta; class Magnoliopsida; order Santalales; family Viscaceae; genus Viscum; species Viscum album. The sequence goes on along the minus strand of OY728159.1, from coordinate 492,183,651 downwards.
GTGTTCCTTCCATAGAATACTTGAAGAAGTAATTTTTAGGGGAAAATCATAGTTATTACTTCTCTCTTCATCCATCAAGTATGAAGATGTATAAATTTTTTGAAGAATACTCATGGTGGGATGGTATGAAGAGAGATATCATTGAGTTTGTATCTCGGTTCATGCCATGCCAATAAATTAAGTATGGAAGAAAAATGTACAGGGGGATGTTACATTCATTAATCATACTATATTGGAAATGGGATAAAATCATAATAGATTTTTTCATTAGAATCCCCAAAAAATATTAAGGGAATAATGATATATGGGCGGTTTTCAATCACCTTACTAAGTTAGAACACTTCATCTCTATTAAAGAAGGGTTCCCTCTAGATGGGCTTGTCAAAATATGCATTAATGAATTGGTAAGTTTTCATAGAATATCACACTACATTTTAATTGATCAAGTTCCAAGGCTTACCTCAATGTTTTGGGGATGTATTCAACAATATCTTAATAATGTGTTGAGTATAATTATTGTGTATTTGTACACAAATAGAAGATTAGTCAGAAATAATAATTCAAAACTGAGAGGAATTGTTCAGATATTTTGATTTGGATTTTAAAGGTTATTGAGATCACAAATTTCCTTTAGTTATTTTTTCTTACAACAATATATTTCACTCAAGAATTAATATGGATAATTATGAGGGCCTCTATAGAAATAAATTTTGATATACAAAATCTTATAATGAAGATAGAGAAATAAATCTTTTAAGACCTGAGATAGATGAAGAAATAATAGGGAATCTTAGATCCATTAAACAAAATATAATGAAGCTTAATGTTAGTATAAAATTTATATTGATAATCATTGACATGATCTAAAATATCAAGCTAGTGAAAATATATTTCAATGAATTTATCAATGGAATAAGGTTATGAGATTTAGAAAGAAAGGGAAACAAATGATTAAGTATATAAGGCACTTTAAATTATATATTATATCAAGGAATTAGACTATTTCATGGTTCTTGGAGGAAAACAGTCTCATGATTAGGATATGATATATTTTTATCTCTTGATGAAGTACTTAACTAACCTTTACATGTCATGAACACATATATCACACCGCTGGAGTAATATATTTCATACATGAAAAAATTTATGGAGATTATGGATCTTACAGATAAAGTTATGTAAAACAAGAATACTCACATGGTTAAATTTTTATGGAAAAACCACCTGTTTGAGGAAGCAATGTGGTGAATTTAAGATATGATGAGGTACAATTATCCTCTTTTGTCTATATCAGAGTGAAGAATTTCTAGGGAAAAATTCGTTTTAAGGGCGGTAGAAGGTTACAACCCAGGTTTTAATAAATTTTATTTAAAATAAATTAAATTAATTTGATGTATTGTCTTTTAAGCTAAAACAATTTATGATTTCATTTCATGAAATAATAGCTTAGCTAGGGTTACAGACGACACAGAGTTTTAACAAAACAATGATATATTATTATTATAGTTATTTAAAACTAACCATTATAACCTATCCATTAAACATATTAATATGAGGATTAGTAATTTTTTTTAAATATTATGTATAATGGTTTGATACAAATAATACATATTGATAAAAAATACTTCATTTTTGGTAAAGTCTTTATATGTTTTGGAAATAATATTTTCTCAAAAAATTGGTTTTTTGTTTTGTTTTGTAAACATTAATAAAATTAAGTTTTTAAAACTTTTGGGAAATTAATTTTATTAAATAATTTCATTTAAATATCATAATACCAAAAAATATATTAGGATTAATTTTTTATATTTTTCTAGAAAGTTACATCTTTTTGAGAATAATGAAAATTGATGAATTTTAATTGAAAACAACCTTTTAGTTTTAATAATTTATATAGTAAATGTATATTTTAAATTTTTTTAAAGTAAATTTTTTTAAATTATAAATATATTAATATAATTTAGGTCATTAAAATCAATTTCATACTAAAATTAGTTATACAAAATAGTATATACATTCGATTATTCATAATTTATAAAACCCTTTTGTCGATACATCTGTGAGATTAATTTTAAATTAATTTTTTACACTTATGTAAATTTAATATATAAAATGTATTAATTAATTGGAATAATTATTATTTAGATCATATAATAATTCTAAATTAATTTTTTACCATAATGATTTGTGAAAATAGTTAAAAGTAATCACATTGATTAAGAGATAAACAAGTTTACTAAGAGACTAAAATTTAAAATAAAGGGTGGAAATGACCTATAAAATTGTATAAAAACCATTGTATAGATATATTTAATCATTATCCATTATTTTATCTATATTATTCCTTTATTTTACACACATTACATAGAAAAATATGTAGGTGAAATTCTCTTCTTTCAAAATATTACAAAAGTGCCACAAAACCCACTAATAGAAGGCCACCCCTCTCCCTCTCTATTAACACCTCGAAATTAAATTTTTTCCACCAATACCTGCCCAAATAACTTATATAATTACCTCTTATAATTTTATAGTCATTAATTTGGTCATCAATCCAACCAAGAATGGCATTTGGCCCAAATTTGATGTAAATACCCGGAGATGAGGTAACGTTCATCAACAGATTTTTTATTCTAAAAAACCAATTAACTATGTTTATAGAATGATTATTTAATATACTAAGTATATTTAATGTACTAATATTTTTTATATTAAGTTTATTACCTACAACCACACACAGTTACACAAAATGTGTTATGAAATCATCATATGTGTGTACGATGGACTACCGCCTCGCGAACCGAGGCCATTAATTTTTACATTATAAAAAATCAAAGATATGAATAATTATATTAATATTGTAAATATATATTATATTTCTTATATTAATTATATTATTATTCTTCAATAATTTTTATATCAGAAATTCCTTTATGATTTCCATTTTATGGGAATACAATAATGTCGTTCATGTGTATGGAGGACTACCGCCTCACAAAGCGATGTGATTCCCTCACAAATTAAATTAAATATATTAATAATGGGTAGAGTAAAAATATTTTATATATAAGAAAAAATGATTCAATAATGTTAATATATTATTTAATTTTATTTCTTTCAAATCGTAAATAAAATGAAATCTTGTAATCATGCATATGCACAACCTACCCTCTCCATGAACGGTGTATTAAATTTACCATCAATAAATATTATCAATTACTATCAATACATATATAATAAATATATATTAAAATAAAATAATGACATAAATTTTGGATATGAAAAATCCTGTTCAAATAAATATGAAAAACAATATAACAAATCAAAACATATATAAAAACAATGCAGTTATTACCTAAGACACAACATTAACATGGAATTGTTAATAAATTGGAAATAATATATCATAATAAAATAATATATGGTATGATATTTATTATTATAATTATATAATATTATTATAAACAAATTTATATTTATTATACATTAGGTTTTAATGTAATCAATGTAAGTCAAGACATAAGGTAAGGACATTTTGTCTCAACTTTCCTTCTTTGAGACGTACATTATATTATACACATAAATTTTTTTATGAGGTATATATAAAACCAATTTGAATTTACATATCATTAATTTATTCATACACTTGATATTTTATGTTTTATTTTATTTTCTTTCTTTATGGGGTTTATGTATCAATGTTACCATTGAGGAAAATATTTTATGTTACAATTTAATTATTTGTCAGGATTTTTTATGATTATGTCTCTAAAGATGAAGAATCACCATACCACTGACAATAATACCCATTAATTTTCTTATGCTATGGTCATTCATGATATATTTATGGATTTTTTTATTTTTCCACTCTTGGGTAATTAATATAATTAATAATGTGTTTATAAGAAAATTTGAAATTATTTCTCTCTTCAGTTGGAAATATATTTTCCTTCAAAATCATGTTTTCCAAAAAATGTGTCAAAAAATGTTTTATTAATATCTTAGGATTATTGAAATATTTTTATCCATGTTTTAATTTTTTAAATTGTTTTAAAACTAATCTTCAGGTAATTTTCTAAAATAATATTTGTTTGTATTTTACTACAAATATGAATGGAACCTTCATTTTCATGTGTATGACAAGAATGAAATTTTCCAACATCATGACTGATCATTTATTCTAAGCATAATTTATATGTTTTAGTGGTTATTTTCAATGAAAAGGATCTCAAAATTGTTTTATTTTTTAAAAAAAATTTATATGATTTTTAAATATTCCTCTTTATGTTTTAAGGTTATATTCAATAAAAATGTTTTACAAAATTTTAATTGTTTAAATTTTTTTTTGAAAGAATAAAGAATATTTTTCTCACGAAATTATTCAAAGGATTGATTAAAATAATATCCATAAATTATGATAGAGGTTATAATTATTTACATGGGATATTATACAAGGATACCATTCAAATTTGTTATCTGAATGGTTTATGATTATAATGATAAGTTCTTCATGAAACCAATTTTTTAATGGGTTACTCTATAATGAAATTATAATAGAACCTATCTCTTTTATATAAGTTATGATATGAAGATATTATTTTGATACCCATTTTATCTCATAGGTTATGATATGATTAATTCCTATGATCTTATTTCTCATATAAATATTTTTTCCATTATTTTGATGGGTGGTACATATATCTACCTCAAATGCATTGGGTAGAGATTTATGTATCATGAGATAAAAAGAAATAGAATGAAGAGTAAAGAAATTTTAGTAATACATGGAATGAATGGGAGGTGAACATGACTTAGTAATACATGACAGGAATGGGAAGTGAACCCAGTTCAGTAATATATGGAAAAAGGGGTGTGATCCCAATTCAGTAAAGGAATTTCTCCGCTATGATGATATTGGAAATGATTCTTGACAATTATGGTAATAATTTACTCTTATTTTTTGTATACCACAGATTCATATCCTTTTTCTCTCTTGTATTATATTCTTTTATTATTTTATGACTGTGTCTTATGAACTTCCGATATTTATAACATGAATCATTATTATGATATTTGATATGTAGGGTACAATTTTCAAATGTAATGCTCATTTTATCAAACCTTTATTTTAATGTTATGCTTACATATCCACCTTTTTCTCCCTCACTAATAAATTGAGCTTCCCTTTATTATATTTCATTTCTATTAGGCAATGAAGAAATATATTTTTTATGATATTTTTAGGAAGGGTGATAGTTATGAATAATATAGTGGGATATGACATAGTACGCTTATATAATGGTTTTTATATTTCAATGTTTGTAAAAGAACTAAACTATTATGGTTCTCATGAATGTATTTATATAATGAAATAAATATTTCAATTTTTTTTAATATATATGTATGATAATAATGGGTTATTATGGTGTTTGGATTTAATCTGGGTTGTATTGGGAAGCATAAATGAATATAGTGAATTTAAAAAAATATAATAATATTCCGTAATACTAATCTTAGGAAATTATTGTATTATTTTTAGTAATGGATCATAGATATATTCCATGTTTGTCTCAAGTAGTTTATCTTTGGTTGGACGATCTTGTGGATAACCATATGGTTGATCTGGTAAAGGAGGATGAGTCTTGGCAGTGGATACTGTATGATTTTCAGCGAATGGCATTTGGGATGTATGAGGGAAGATTATTAGATGTGGAGAGAAAGAGACGGATAGAGGAGCTCAATATCTCTTTCAGTATTATCCGAGCCTTGGTTGGACACCTGATCCCATTAGATGTTAGTAAGATGATGGGAGATTCATATCAATGGTAGACATTGTACATGGGTCAGTGGACGAAGGAAGATGTTTCATGGGTTGAAATTCAAAAAGAGTTCTTGGGAGAGTTCTGTTAATTCATCATGAAGGCATTGAAGTGGTATGAGTTACTTTCCCTTCAATAGTAGAGTGTTTCATTACCAGATTTTGGAATCATGTTAAATGACCTTCTTTACTTGTCCCCATATCATTTTCCAGATGTGGAGTCTCGTGCAGGATATCTTTTTGAGGCATTCTATCCTCCTATCCAACATGAAATTTTTATTTTTTAGGATTCTAATGTATTCAGAGGATAAAAATAAAGAGGATTTGATTTATTACATGATCTTTCATAGAGTATTTAAATGATAGGGAAATCAATAGGTTTCTTATAGGAGAACGGATGTCAGTGGTAGTTTTTACGCCCTGAGACCATCAAGGATTCAACCAGTGTGCAGTTGACCTCAAATGATTCCCTTCCAAACATCATGGGAATGGGGTTTCTATGATTTACCTAGAGATACCATACTAGTATTTTTACTATTGTGTTCATGTCCATTTATAGAATCAATTAACAATGGTTATTCAACTCATTTTGGTTGAGGTAGATAGGTTATATGCCAACACTAGTAGTAGTTTCCTGTGATACCATTTCAGAAATATGGGTAGTAGGATTATGAAATGTTGAGAGGAGTTGTAGCAGGTAGAATTTTACCTCAGAAGGTTACTCATGTTCATGTACCTCAAACTAAGAGTGTTCATAGAGGTTGTCGTCAATAGAAAAGTAGGGGAGCTGGGCATGGTCAGTTTCACAAAGTCGAGGAATAAATTTTAGAGGGTCCAGATATCATTTGATGTACACTTTGTTTATTTTATACCCTTTTTTGTGTCTAGTTTCATTTAGAACATTATCACTCCTTTTTTGAACTCACTCTAGTCTATGATATGGGAGTAGATATATAGGGGCTTCCCATTCCCCCAATTTTTATTATTCTAGTTGGAGGCCATACCAACGTTTTTTATGTTTGATGGGTGTGTCAAATGATGATGGGTCCACGTCAATCCCATTTGGATTTATCAATTCTATGTATGTATACATACGATGTCATCATTGGAATCAATTATTTGTATTTTATACATCATGTTATCAAATTCTTTTAGAGAAGAGTTGTGTTTTCGAATATGGATGGTGGTTTTAATTAGTGATATGGGTTTTCATGTGGGCAGTTTTCATATCTATATACTTATTTCATTGATGGATATGTTTTTAGTGGAATACGTGCATGATATTATAGTGGGGATTCGTAGATTAATTTCTCAGTTTTTGATTGTTTTTTCCCTGCAAGTTTTGTTGCTAACCCTTGAAGTGATGTTTAATTCATGATAGACATGCATCTTGTTGTATCTTTTATTTATATGACTCTTTATCATATGTAACCGTATATGTTATGTGAGTTGAGGATTCTGAAATATGATCTAATGTAAAAGTGTTTTATCCATACCAGTGTGTCACCATAGGGTTATCTAGTGTTGTTCTTCAATAAGGAAGACGATAGTACGAGGTTGTGTATAGACTACCATAGGATGAATCAAGTGATAGACAACAACCATTACCCACTTCTTAGGATATATGATATTTTATACTATATGATAGGGGTGATATGGTTTTCTAATACCGATCAAATGTTTTCATTTCAGTAGTTAAGGTTAAAGAAGGGAGATATCATAAAGACTACCTTCATATGTAAGTATCGGAACATCCATTTTGTAGTCATTATGTTCTATTTTATATACACACCTACTATGATCATGGGACTCATAAAATATTTTTTCAATGAATTCCTACAGCATTTCATAGTTGTGTTCATCAATGACATAATGAGCTACTCGATGTCAAAGGGGGAGTATGATGATCATCTGAGAGATGTATTCAATGTTCTTTGATTCCATGAGATCTACAGAATGTTACCCATGTATAAGTTTAAAAAATTATAATTTCACTTCCTTGGGCATGTGGTGTCTCAAAAGGGTGTCTTAGTTGACCCATAAATGGTTGATTCAGTTTATTATTGGGTATCATTTAAGAATATGGTAGAGTTTTGTAGCTTCCATGGTCTCACAAAAAATTATTGGAGATTTGTGCCTGATTTTATTCAAGTTACAACCCCATTGATAGTGTTTAATAGGAATGGAAATGATTTGATTAGGTATGATATGTGTTAGCCAACTCATAGTTACCTAGAGGGGAAATTGGTTAGTAATATAGTGCATTAGTATCCAAATAAGGGTGTGTTGTTTGAGGTATTTTGTGATGCTTCCCACCAGGTCAAGGGATGAATATTGATTTAGTATATGAAAATAATAACTTATGGGTTTAGTAAGTCACATCAACATGAGTGTAAGTATGCTAACCATGTCCTATTGTTATCAGAAGTTATGTTTACACTAAAGATCTGGTGGCATTACCACATTGGGTAGTGTTTTTTTCTTGGATCACTAGAATTTGAGATATATATTTTTTCAGCATGATATAAATTTGATTTAGTGGAGGTGGATAGAGATTCTTTAGGATTATGATTTTGAGATCACATAAACCTTATAAAACATGAATTTTGTGGCTTTCATTTTAAGTAGGAATTCAAGGGTGGATATTTCTCATGAGTTTAGGGATGTTTGGTGAGTGATTGAGGAGTTGGAGGACATGTACATAGATTCAAGGATGGTTTATAGTAGAGGATATTTTTTTCAGATGACTATGTAGTGTTATATAGTTCAGTAAGTGGAGTCTTAGTGTGGAGACTCATAGAGAGAGGTAATGCATGATCATGTTAGACGTGGTAATGATCTGGAAGGATTTTAAAAAGATGGTCGAAACTAGATGTTGTTCTATTAGAGGGTTTTTTGGTAGTGATGCACGAAGGAGAATTTTTCATGTTTGATATACCAAATTTGGAGATACCCCGATGATTATAGAAGATTTACTAGGGCATGAGGATACAATTTTTTGGGTTCACGATGAATTGGGTGGTAGAGGATTTCATAGAGAGGTATTTTGTTTTCCAGTAAGTAAAGGATGAGAATCATGTTCTTGGTAATTTTATAGCCTTTGAATGTTATAATGTGTAAATGGGATGAAATATTGAAGTATTTCATCAAAGGATACCCTGATATCAGGGATTTTATGATTCAAACTAAGTGATCATGGATCATTTGATGAAATTTGAACACTTATTTGTGATCAAGGATTCATGGATAGTGGATGGCTTAGTTAAGAGGTATGTGGATGAGGAGGTGTGGTTTCATGGAGTTATAAGTCCAATTGTATCGAATAAGGATTTGAATTTTACCTTATGACTGTAGAGGGGATTATAGTATACTTTTTGGACTAATTTAAGCATCTACACTACTTTACACTCATAGAAGGATAGGAAAATAGAGATTAACATTGAGATATTGGAGGATTTTTTGTGGGTATGAATCTTAGACATTGAAGGATCATGGTAATGTCACTTTTCGTTGGTTTAGTGTTCTTGTAATAACTTCTAACACTCGTCCATAAGAATGGACCTATTTTAGGATTTAATATGGGTGAGAATTTCATTCTCAATTTTTCTAAATGATGGGTTGGGAGACATTAATTCTTAGTCTTGATTTTCTATAGAGACTGAAAGGGAAGGTTTATATTGTTTGTGAGAGGATAAAAGTCGTGTGGGAAAAAAACTCGTGTTGATCACATGAAGTGGTAATTGTATTTAATGGTTTGGGTCCATGTGTTTATGATGCTTTCCCCATAATATGGGAAGTGATGGTTTGGTTGGGGAGTAAGAATTATCTCTGGTTTTGGGTCCCTTTGTGCCACATAGATGAGTTTCTGAGGTGGAATATCGATTGGTGTTTCCACCAAGCCTAGAGAGGATCCACAATGTCTACCACAATTATTATCTCTGTTGATATATTCACAATTAATCATGTGTCATTGACTAGGCATACTTGGGTATCAAGGACGATTTGATGTTCTTGGAGTGACTAGTAGGGATCCAAGATTGGAAAAAGAAGGCACTGTATAGATACACCATCACTTTGGTTCATGTGTTTTGGAAGAAAGGTGGCTGAAAGGATAGTACTAGGGAACACAAGACACTTATGAATTCCTAGTATGTCAAGATTTATTTAGTTTTTATTTTCTATGTTTTACTTGTGATGTGATGTTTGGACCTTGATTTGTTAGGTTATTTGATGTTTTCCAGATGTCTTATGTGAAATAAATCCATTGTCATATGAAAATGGAAAGACCTGAATCCTAATCAAGATGTATTATTCCCAGGTGTGATTAAACCTTTTCAGTCCTCTCAGTGCAACCCATAGGGGACTGTATATTGACAATGATGATGGAAATTCCACGATTTATGTACTCTATGTGGTGATGTGTGTTGGTTTTGGTTGTGGAAGATACCAAATGATATAGTGTGGTACGATGTGATATGGTGATGTTGATGTGAAGTTTGTTTTGGATACTTTTTGTTGGTGTGTTTGGATAGTGGTAGAATTGATGTGTAAAAAGAGATATGAGAGTTATCTCATGGGTGGGGTGCATGCAAACTCCTTTCCATATGGGTTTGGTTCTGGATAGCCAAGGGAGAGAATATTTTGTGAGGTATATGAGGTAATGAATCATGAATTCATAGACCATTTAATTTTTAGTTTTGGGTGTTGGAGTTATTTTAAAGGAGAATTGTGGAGGTTCCATGGTGGTTGGAGGTTCCATAGATATGTGGTAGAAAATCCATACCATGAAAGGAGTACTGGACGTGCTTTGGTGGTTCAAGACTTGTGTATTTGGCTTGTATCATGGATTGTGTGTGGATTAGAGGGAAGATATTTAGTTTATTCACTTTGTTAAAGTAATTGATGATAGATAATTAAATAAATGCCAAGGCTATATGAATTTCGGTGGATGTTTTATTTTTTATAATTCCCATAGAATTCACCCTAATAGTGGGTTGCATGATGTGAATGGGAAGGATTCATACACATCATATTATTTTGTTTAGACAAAATCCTCTTCATGAAGTCATATCTATTTCCCCTACTATTTTGGGTGAACCCTAGGTTCTTCAAAAAGAATACTCTACCCCATTTATCACAATTCAATCAGTTGGTTTCGATAAATCCCTGTTGGTGATCTGTGGTGGGTTATCCTCTATTTACCATGGGTTTATCTTGTTCTTCTCTTAGAAATCCACTTTAATGGTATGGTTTTTGTTTGGGATGTAATTTGGGCCATGATTTTTACGACCATTGATCTGGTAAATTTTGATTCGTGACTTTTTTTGTGGTTATTGTTTGTGGGAATTTCATCTTTAACCTATGATGTGTGGAAAGATTAAAAAGCTTCTTCGAGGTCATAAATCCCATTTCTCTCACTATTGTGCATCATTTTGGAGTGATTTTATCTTTTTTTACCAATGGGGGTGTTTTTTGTTTTCCTAATCAAGATAAACTAATCAGTTAACTGAAATTAAATGGGGAAAGGAGAATGATTCACATGATTTTATAGATTTGTTATTATTATGAGGTTTTTATTTTAGGGGATAAATTCCCCACTAAAAATTCTTATCATTGGTGGATTTTTTAGTTAATTATTAATGTGTTGTGGACCCCTTTTTGTGTTTTTATTATGATAACAACCTAAAATGGAATTTGGTTAACCACATATTTTTTTATTAAAATGGTTTCCCCTGTATTTTTGGATTCTTTTATAATTCCCCTAAAATAATGTTAAATGTGATAAAATCCCATTTGTTAAATAAATAAAAATATCATTTATGTGTTTTTATGTGTGGTAATAATGTGGATTAATGAGATGTGGTTTTGATGTGGTGTGGGGTGTTGTATGGTTTGTTTGGATGTGATTTTAGGGCTATAGGGTGAGGTTTTTTTGGACATTCCTCAAGGTCTCAAGGTGGTGGATTGTTTGGAAATTATTTTGGGTTAGCGAAGTGATGTTTTTTTATTTGATTATTGGGATGTGAGGTGGTCATTTTTTTAGACATGCATTTGCGGTGGTGAGGTGATGGTTTGTCTGACTGTGATTTTGGGGAGGAAAGGTGATTGTACGATGGGGATGATGAGCTACTTGTGAGGATGGTTTCCTTATACAATATTCCTAGGTAGTTAGAGAATAATGTTTTTCAACAATTATTTAAATTGATTTTGATTGGTTTAGTTAATAGGATAAAATGTTTAATAAAAAATAAATGAGTGGTTGTGTGGTAAAATGTGGATGTTTGTATATAATTAAATGAATGGGTTTAATAATGGAGTTGGTTAGTGGTCTGAGATATGACTGGTAGATTGTGTGGTATTATGAATTTAGAGGTGGTAGTGAATGTTGGGATTTTTTTAGTTGGTTAGTGTTTTTTGTCAAACCATATATTGTTCTTATGTGTGGCTATATGAATATCATTGTATATTCCTTGTTATTTCTATACGCACCACACCAGTGTCAAGTACTACATGTGAAAACACATATTTCCATAAGGATGATTTTTTTTCGAATATCATTATGATTAGTATTGAATGATTACTACCCAATATTCCCAAATTTCTCTTCAATGTGAGTACATATTCACAGTTTATGATGGTCAAAGGACTTTTAGTGCACTAGGTGATGGTCCAGGTGTCTTTAGGGAGTGATATGTGATGGGACCATGTTGCGGGGAAATGGATCATGTATTTTAAAGTGATTTATGATATGTTCATGTGGTGGGTTAATTTATGGTAGGGGTTGTGCATGGTAGGTGAAAGGAATGAGGTTAATGTCATTCATTTTTAGGATAACCAACTACTATGGTTTTGGTTGTGATGTGATTTCCCAGGTGTATGTGTGTGAGATATGATGTTACAATGATCTGGGTTAGTGGAAGAGGTGTCTACAGTCGAGATGCAGTGTGGTCATGTTCTGGGAAAATGGTATGTGTTATTCGAAACTGATTGGAGTTCCATAAAAAATGAAGTCGCGGTGTGAGAGTGAAAATTAGCAGTAAAGTGATATGGGGAACACATACATGATATTCTAGTTATTATGTTAATATATATGGATTTTGTTTTTTGGTGAGAATTCATTGGTGAGTTTAGGATAGATAATTGACATGTTTAGGTGATGTTGGTCTGATGTTTGTTCATGGGTGAATTAGTGTGATTCTTTAACATGTTCACAAGAGACATTTGTTTTCATACTGAGTATACTTGAATGCTTATCCTAAATTTATTAAATTGTGTTTATATTTCCATGAGGATTACATGAATTGTTCTATACAATACTAACATGGATCTTTTTAGAGAGTTTTTGTATCATTTATTAGGTAGTGTTGGTCTGATTTTTTCTCACAAGTGCATTATTAAGCTTATTTGACATATGAGTGAGAGACTTTGTTTTTCATAATTAGTGTAGGTTTATTATCACCATTGGTATATACAAGGATTTTGTTATTTATAGGAGGGTTACATGAGTTTTGCGAGACAGTACTAGCATGGAACATTTTGGGCAGTTTTTGTGTTGCTATTTTTTTCTTTTGGGTATTCAGTTTTAGAGACATTTATCTATATCAATTTTATTTATACATTCATTCTGGGATGGTTTTGGTTTAATTTTATATTATTTAATGTAGTATCATAGTGATGATTCATCCTATTTACTGATCCTATATTATTATCGAGTGTAATGTGTCCCATTTCATGAGATTTTTATACCCATGGTGATAGTCACCAACCTGGGGCCAACATGAATTCTTACTAAGGGGACATTATCTCTCTACCCTTAATTCAATATATTAGGATAGAGGGGAATGTGTCATACCAGTCTCTCAAGAATATATCTTATTAAGATTTAGGTTGGAGACACTGATGAACATGAGTTTTTATACCCTCCAATTTATTAGAAACTCATAGAGATACTAATACATGCAGTTTGAGCTCTAGAATAAGGATACACACCTAGTATTAGGTCCCATTTAGGATGTAGAGGTGGCACATCATAGAGACTATAACACCTGAACCTGAATCATTAGGTATGGGTCAAGATATCAAACATATTCATATGCACCTTCATATACAGAAGATGATTCCGATTATTATAAAGGGCTAATAAGGACACCATGGGGAGACTATTCCATCATTATCAAATACAAATAAGTGTATACATTGGAATTTATTACAATAGAATCAAAACATAAAGAATAAATAAATCCTTCAAATAGAAACATAAACATAAATTACCAACCAAGGTAATGTTAGTATGCTTCTCAATTGGTTAGAAAAATAAAAGGATCCCCATTGATGGTGTGTTAATGTATGAGATAAAGGTAACTATTCAGAAATTATTCTAGAAATCCAAGACTCAAGTCCATACTATAAAACCAACACCCTCATTATAATCTTATTCAACCACCCACTATAGGGAACGTATTGTTAACCAGATCCCTTATCATTAATTATACACACACATCGAGATTCCCACATAGGATGTGAGTATAAAACACAATATTACGTGACCAACGATCCTTAACATAATTACATGGGATATATAATTTCATTTCATGAAATATAATCTAGCGAAAATATGTAAATAATTATATCACACAAACATAAAAAACATGTTGATTACTAGGAGATAGTCTCTACCAACTAAGACAATGTGTCAGATTGGAATCAACCAGCCAACTGACACATCCCCCTTGACAAGATATCAACCAAACATGTTTCACACATCCCCCTTGAAAGGAAATCCTATGTACATGTTAACCATTTTTTTGACACATCCCTCTTGGGGGGATATTTAATATGCCTCAACATTTATTGATCACCTTCATAAGAAGGATAAAAAACCATGAAACTTGTATAAATGGGACCATAGATCAATATCACATAATTTCAAGTAAGATACATAAACATCACAAATCAAAATATGAGAAAATGTCAATCATAGGTCTCACATGGATAAAACATCATACTGCAAGCAATCTAATAGTAATAAATTGTTCCCCAGGGCTATATACACATGATAATAAATCATAAAAATAACCCATACAAATATTCATAATTTATAAGGACATACTCACTTTTGGGGAATTATGGATTGATGGAAAGAGTTTCATTTCAAGTATATTTACACCACACTAAATACTATAATCATCCCTTATCCATAATAATTTATAATTCTTAGTAATGGTTGAAAAGTATCCATGCTAAAAAAGAATAAAAATATGCCATATACATGGGTATATATATTATTGACAGTGATCTAGGACTAAATTTTGAATACATACTGGTTCCATGAATTTGGGTGTAAATTCCCTCAATTTCTGAAAACGTGCTTGTTAGAAAATTAAAAAACCCTTAGATTTTATAAAAAAATCATGAATCTATTTCAGTTTCATAAAGGAGAAGTAGATAAAACAGATATAGATCAAAATAAAACTCATAGTATTTGGAAACACGGGATAAAACTTTTTTCCATGAATCAAAGTGAGGGGATGGAAGGAGAAGAGAGAGAATAAAATCACTAGAAGAGATCTCATGGGGTGTTGTGGGATAGTGGATGCCTGATATAGTGTGAACAAGGGAGTGAGTTTGGGTTTTGGAAGAAATGATAAAATTATATACCTTACTAAGACTCAAGAATCACAATAAAAAAGATGGTGGACTCCACCAGTTGGATGGTGGATTTTAGTCAGAAACACCCAAGCCTTGACACCCTACCAGATGGCCAGTAGAGTTGTTGTAGCTTTTTTAAGTAATATAATGCCCACCAGCCTGGCCCATTTTATGATCCAGCCTCTCAAATTAATCTAACCAAACACAAAACACTTTATTCTATATTAAAAAAATATATAAAATATAAAATGATGTAAAAAATAAATAGAGGGTTTCATAAGATAGAAATTATTATCCAACTAAAGAAAATGACCTAAGAGTTTGTTTCGGGTGACATAGTTTTCTTCTGAGTGACCGCTTATTTGGAGCATAAAAAATTGAGGGAATAATGGAAATTGGAACATTCATATGTTGTTCCATTCAAAGTCATTGAGATCATAATGATGATGGACTATTGGATGGATCTTATTATATGGTATTAACGTAGTCATTCTGTGTACTTTGTGTTTAAGATATGGATGTATGATCCCAATAATACACCTATGATTGAATATGAACATTTTGAGTTGGAACCATATAAACATTTTTTTAGAGAATCTCATTTGAATTATTGACCAAAGATAAAATGTATGAAAAATGTTGAGCATTCCCCTTTTTGGGTTTAATCGAAGCACCTGTATATTTAGTAAGTAACCTGAGAGTATGAGAAAACATTATTGAGTAGTAGAATAGGTTGTTTATGAAAATCACTATAGACACTTCTTAAGGGTTATAATTCATTAAAAGGGGGATTTAGGAATCCCAATATTTATGTTATGTCACATTTCAAGATGTAAAATTATTTTGAATATGTTTTAAAATGTTTTTATGTGGGTTAGTGGCAGTTGGAAGGCTAGAATTGGAATTGGACTTTGTTGGTGGACATGTTCTCGGCAAAAAATCTTCAAAAACTCCACTGGGAAGAAAATGGAATCTTTAAGATTTGTATAAATATTGAACATCCTCATAGACAACAATGGGAAGCCACCAATCAACTGGTGGGGTTCATAGGTGCAGTTACGTCTACCCAAAAGCCACCGGCTAGTCATTGGAGGCCACCAGATTATAAGTGGTCCCACTCGTGGCCTAGTACATGATATGGATTTTATAATTTTCCTAAATTTCAATCCTTATCCATTTTCTCACTCTCTTATACCTACCTCATCCTACAACACCCTAGATGCTCTATTATAGTGATATTTGAATCTATTATATCATTAGGTCTCCTCCCTTTGATGTTTATTCAATAGTTTAAACATGAATTTCCAAATATGGGGAGATTTATATTGATCTATATTAATTATCTCATCTTATACTTGGTCCATTGAAATTATATTCTTGATGTCTTGATCATATATAGGGGTTTTTTGATGGTCTAACTAGGTAATTATTGGTTGATGAGAGAATCAATAACAAAATTCAATGAATTATAATGTTTGCACCATTTGGACCTAGAACATAGTTAGAAACATATCTTATCAGTTTTGTGTGATATTTTCCTTTCTTTTGGTTTTTTATTCTATCCAAAATTGATCATATAAATCAAAATTTTTCAGTTCAATGACGGGTATAGGATTTGGTGTGGTGAAATTGTACTCTAGAAACAACCCTCTAAATATAAACATTATTTCCCCTTAGGTAGAAGTTATTTATCACTACTCAGTATTTAATCTAGTTCTTGGACTGATTTATTATTATGTATGTGTAACCACATGAGATCTGTTATTGAAATTTAGTCACATGTGGTGTTTGTGTGCAGAACATTGAGACCGGTGGTTGATATTTTCTATCATATTTATTTTTGATGGTTATGAATGTTGCTTGATATTACATGATATAGATATTTCACTATATATATATATATATTTCATGTTCTATTCATATGTCTTCTATAGTTTATCATGTGGGTAGAGCAATTTGAAATATTCCCTTGAGAGGGATGTATTTATTGTTTGGTTATCATGAGAATGGGATTTACCTTTGAAGGGGATGTGTTGAAAATATTTTTTCTAATATCCCATATAAGGGTAATGTATCTGGTAGAAGTATGATTTTCTTTCATCTTTGAGTTAATGTAAGTAGATCCAGTATCTAAGACTTTACATGTATATTATATTTATCTGATATAATTTTTTCTTAACTATAATTGTTTATTTTTCTGATATTAATCAGTATATAAAATTAAAATATTCAAAAGACCCATTAGTGGTGTCCTCGTTGATATTATAATCACAAAATACATGAGTATTTGTGTGCACATATAGATAATATAATCAGGGATCTAAAAAAGGGAAAGAGCTCTGTAGTGGGTGATTGATCATGATTAGCATGAGAGTACAAGTGATGAAGGATGAACTAAGTGATTGTATGTATGCTTCTATATTTCCTTGCTACCTTTATATCAGACATTGATATACTATATTTTGGTTTCCTTTTAATAATTTTAGATTGTGTGATGGATATTAAAAACTACTATTACATGGGTTGGTACATTATGCATATGAAAACACTCAAATGATTTATTTATTATCTATTTCATGATTATATTATCACCACTTCCATTGTATACTATTATTTTTATTTTATGTCATGGTAATTATATTCCAATGACTACCCTCTTGGACCTCACTAATTGTCTACAACCACATTCTATAGGGATGCATGCATGAGGCCACATGACATCTGAACCCGATATCATTGATTCATGTTAGTGTGATATATATATGATAAGAGAGAATGATCCTGTGATTTTTTTCAATAAAAACCACCATAACCCTATGTAATTAATATTAATTATGAGGTGTAGTATTGGTTGGGAAATATTAAGAGTCTCTTCATGTTTTTGGAGAGAACACATTATATTAATTTTAATTGTGTCACTGTTAAGCTTGAGGGGGATAGAAAAAGATGGTGGAACACTATAGTGTTAGAAAACCATAATGAAAACATTGAGTAGCAAGGTTTAAAGATTGTTTAAAAAACTCATTTGGAGTCTATTTTATTGATTTAATTAATGTAATTCATCATCTTTAACCCATGTGGTTGGGCAATGAACCGATATGACAATCTTTATTCTAAACATCCACAGTTTTCACCTGAGGTGGTATCAAATGAGAAGTTAATGGACCAAATGTTTTAGTTGGGAATTAGATTATATATAAAACATTAATTCTTAACACTAAGTCATACATATTATATTTATATTTTAGATAGGGATATAATGGTTTGAATTTATATTAATAGTAACATAGGGTGGACTAGAGTTCCCCCCACTCCTAGTGGATGCTTTTTTGGTTCCTTTAATGGGATGATAAAGTAGAATGAGCCTAAAAGTAGACAAAATAGTGTTGGTACTCAAGAATAAATCTTATATATTTAATATATTATCTATTATATTCCCCAAACTTTTTTCCAATCTTCCATGATTGGGAAATCGAAGCATTCTTTCATAGAGGAACCCATGATTTATTTCTTATACATATGTTCAAATAATTTTAAAAAAATTTCCTTGTTTTTGTTACCCCAAATAATGGGATATAATATCTAGTATCGAGATAAAATATAGAGTAGTCATATACTTCATGAATAATGGGGTTCCATCCATAGTATTCAGGAATGGAGAAACTTTATGTTGTGGATAAATCACGAGTGGGAACATATGTGGGTCCTATGAAAGTGAAAGGTTCCATATCTATCACATTATCGTTTGTGACTACATTATTTGATATTATTTCCTCCCATTATTTCATATCAACCCACATTTTGGACCTATTATACCTTCCATGAGACATAATGTCGTAAGTGAGGGAGATTTCAACACCTCTTTAGATAAAGAGACAAAAGTTCCTCTAATACCCATCATGGGTGCTTTCTTAATTGAAGATAAATATATTTTGGTAGTTTTTTAGTTCTTGATATGAATCTGATATATTCTATTCTCAAAATATACTATTTATTCACTCACAAATATGGTATTGACTATTATCATTAGTGGGTGTTGTTCACTACCCTCGATGAGGTGATTTGTTTCATACAAGGAGAATGGGACATGATAAATAGCTGAGAAAGACCTATTATTATGGATATTGGTTTTATGATATCCTTGTGTTCTATTTAAGAAGCTTATTAAATATATTATAGTGAAATTCCTCATGTATATTTTTATTCTTTAGAATTATTTCGATCAAACTTTTTTATTTTACCTTCATAGAGGGAGGAAGAGTTCTCTATCAATTTGGTGTTGGGTACTCAATCAATATTGACGTACACTTAGAAATTGGAACCATTTAAACAAAAAAAAATTTAAAAAAATAAATTGGACGAATTTATTTCTAAAGAATTTTTTTCATCCAAATAAATTTATTTGGAAACATTAATACCTTTTACAAAGAAGGCCTCTAGACCCCTTTACTTATGTGTTAATTACCAAAAGCCCAATCGAGTTACTATTAAGAAAAATTACATATTTAATTATATTTTATATTCATTTGGTTAGTTTAAAAGGGAAATATAGTTATCAATTATTGATATTCAGTCTAGTTATCACAATCTTTTGTTCAAGGAGTCTAATATCCCAAAGATCACTTTTACGTGTAGGTAAGACCACTATGAGTATCCTGTTATATGTTTTGGCCTAACTAATTATATTAAAAAATTTATGGAACAGATGAAAAAATTATACTAGTATCTCAAAATTTTTTTGTCATATTCATTCATGATATCTTCTATTATTAAAAAACAAAATAGGATCTTGTTCTTCATTTGAGAGAAGTTTTATATATATTGATAAATATCCAATATTATTCCAAACTATAAATGTAAAAATTATGGATTCAATAAGTGATGTTATTGGGTGAAAAATTATTAGATTATGATATCTCAATTGATCGTAAAAAGGATAATTATTTTATGTCATTGTAGAAAATGAAAAATGTTTTTGATATTTGGATATTTTTGGGCTTAGCAAGGTATTATCGCTAGTTTGTAAAATATTTCTCCAATATGGATTCTATTTTGACCAATATAACTCATAATAGAGTGAATTTTGTTATTGATTTTAATTTTTATGATTCCTCATATGATTAAATGTTTCATTTGAATTAAGATTCAATTTTGACATATCAAGAGGTTAGGCGTGGCTTCGTGTTATTTTTTGATGCTTAAAGTTTAAGGTTTGGTTGTATTTTCATGATAGGTAATAAAATAATGGATCATTATTCTCATCGGCATCTGAAACATGATAATAACAATCCAAAACATGATATGGAATACTAGTTGTGATCCATGAAAATAAGGTTTTTCCACACAACCATTTCAAGGAAAGGATCTTTTACTTCGATAATATGATTTTGAGTTATATCTTTTCATAGCATGATTTGAATCTCCAAAATTGGTGATGGGTACAGTACCTATAGTGTTTTAAATTTGAAATCACCTACACCTATAGAAATAGTAACTTTTTTATTGAAACACTTAGCATGATGTTTCTGCCCCAAGACGTGAAGGAATATCTTGAGGAGTGGAATATAATGGAACTTTTTTCTTTCACACATTTCAGAGTCTGAGGGGATTTGACTGGGTTTATTCTGGAATGTGCTCAGGTTACGTCATATTATCTTATGACGTTGATTTGAGAACATAATATTTATAATGATTTCATAGGTATCAATAATTATTTTTTTTCTTGGGAGACCATTGCAGAATTGTCTCTAATTCCTGAGGGAAATATTTTATTCAATAACAATTAGGTACTTCTATCTCTTATGATAAAGGATGTGATGGTGAATCATCATCATTACAAGATGGTGGTTCACCCAAGAATTGTAAAGATTTTTTTATGATATGAGGTTTCATTTCATGTGTCCATGTATGAAATTTGAAATCAATGAGTTTATTTATCATTTTTTACCCATAAAAAGATCAAGGATGAGAATCATGAGCCTTATAGTTTTCTTCAACACCTAACTATGTTGGTTGGGAAGAGAGGTGAGATATCAATGGGATTAATTATTGGGTTTACTGTAACACCCGATATTTTATTTGAAATATTATGTTTTTATGTTATATGAATCACCAAAGGAATCGTTCACTACACAAAACATTTTCTTGTCTTGCGTTACACGCAATTAAAACTTTCCTCGATAGCTTGCGTTGTACACAATACCGAGTTTCTCTAAACAATGATATGTTATTAAAATAATATATAAACTAGCCGTTATGAATAGTTATACATAATTTTTGAAATTTTATATATTTTATCATTCAAAATGGAATTCATTTTTGGATTCGGAATATCGAAATTAGGCTAGGGTGATTTTTTTGTATTTTTTCTGAAAACATTCAATTTCTGATGAATAGTGAAAACACTGAGTTATGGGTTAAAACCAACTTTTTATTTAAATAATAATTTTTTATTTAAATTTATTTTCGGTCTAAATAGATACATAATACCTATATAAGTTCAATGTAATTCATTGGAGTAATTTTATAATAATAATGATACATAATATTTTATTGAACTTTTTACCGTCTTTTACCCACCTCCTAGGAGCATTTTCAATTGTACATAAAACTTAATTTTACCGCTTCTGTGAGTTGAATTTCGAAAATCTGAGAGACACAGTTACTATAAAAGAGTAAAATGTGGTTCGATAAGGTAAAAATAATTTTTGGTGAATAGTAACTTTTTACTATTAATTACCACAGTTAAAAGTAAATAGGGAAATTAAGGGTAAATATGATATTATCATTACCCTAACACATGTCTTAATTCTATTGGATAAGTTTAATTCGACCAAAAAAACCATAGGAATAAAATTTGACCATTTAGGTCCACTTGGATTAGATTATGACACTTATTCTTATTTTATTTAAAGAAGAGTTAAAAGAGTTAATATCAAAGTTTAATATCTAATTTTTTTATATAGCGTTATACAAAAGATAAATTCGACTATAAATATTAATTAGAAATCTAAAAATAGTTCCTACATTTTTTTATTTTATTTATAATTTATAGACATTAAATAATTTAATTTAATTATGACACAATGATGATGTAGTAATTACCATATTAATGAAATATTATCATGATTGATCTTATAAATACCGAAATAAATGTAATTTGAGACTTTTTATGAATTAAAATAATTTTATTGGTTATTATGACATGTTATTATTTATTTAATTGACATTTTTCGAACTAATCAAGCTGTTATGATTTTTTAAAAAAAATCAATTACCAAATAGTGTCAAAATTGACATAAAATAGTTTTTAAAACAAATATAAAATTATTAATTGTTGTTTTGTTCCTAAAAATCTATGGTTTGAACAAATGACTTAGATAAGGTTATATATATTAATAATGAACCACTTGGGGTTTTTGGCTTGTTATAGTAAGTTTATTAACCATATAGTGTAAGAAATCAAGAAAACACGGTAAAAGTTAAATTATTTAACATAGAGTTAAATCTAAATTATAAGGTTAAAATAGTAACCTAAAGTTGTATAAACCATATTGGTTGAGAGGATTTAGACCAATACCAACCTTATATTCGAAATAAATCAATTTGGTGCTATTAAAAACTGAATATTACATTATTATAAAATAATATTTTAAATTTTTCCTATGGTGCCCCTCTCCTCCCTTATAAAAGGGAACCTCCTCCCCCTACTTTTTACACAATTTTGAGCATTCAAGATAGGCCAAACCCTGCCCATTTACCTTTTAAAAATCACTATAAACATAATAAAGGTTCTGGTATTCTTCAAAGACCAACTTTAGTGCCATAAGAGG
This sequence comes from Viscum album, assembly GCA_963277665.1. Lineage (NCBI taxonomy): Eukaryota > Viridiplantae > Streptophyta > Magnoliopsida > Santalales > Viscaceae > Viscum > Viscum album. Next base: position 492,160,353 of record OY728159.1, on the reverse strand, counting down.
AGGTTTAGAAGAGGCACGTCAAAGAAGAGGTAATATCCTTTACCAATTCTTTCAAATTCATTTCTTATTCTACTTCTTCTTATTTTGTTTTTTCATAATAAAGTAATAAAATCAGTATCAATAATATACTGATATATTATTATAAATATGAAACAACCCTATTTCACCTTCTATCCATCCAACGAAAAACAAAATCACCGCGCGTTTGTACGTATGGAATACCGTCTCCACGTTGTGGTGTAATCTGTTTTTTAAACACCACCTTACATGGATGGGTATAATGATGTAATGAATAACTATATATGGTTATTATGACATGATAATAATTCTGAGATATTCTATCATTTAATTCAATACAATTCCACAAACATGGGAATGATACCATCACTCATGCGAACATACGGCCTACCATCTCCACGATGTGATGGGACTCGTTCTACAAGATCTTTATTGAATAATGATTATATAAATGAATTTAGTGAATAAATACGATATATATTTTACTAATACCATTCTGTAAATGATGTATCTATAACCTAAATATAATAATAAGAATTTATTCGACAAAACACGCATAAGAACATAAAGCAATGAACACGCGAATAACAATTAGCAATGAAATATTACTAATAAGAAGATATGAATATGCCCATATATGATATGATAACAATGAATACGATTCTTTAATAAGTCAATGACATTATTTAAATAATTATACATAAATTACAGATACGTACGAAGCATATCAGACCTAAGTTAAGGGAAAATCTCGCAATCTCATTTTTATCTGAGATTGTTTATACTTTAGAATTTTCTGGGGAATATTTATCATCCACATAAATGTTTCCTAAATATGTAATATTATTTCTATCCTCCTAAAAAATTTTAAATCCAATTTTACTGATTGGTTTGTTTTTAGTAAAAGATATGAAAGGAATCTTTTGTCGTTTTTAGTATGAGGTACTTTTTGACTTTTCGAGACAAAGTATGAGAAAAAAGGTTTTTTTAAATTATATGGCATGATGTATTTTTATGATTTCATAGAAAATTATTTCCATGAATCTTCCTTTAAATTTTTTCAAGTTTATATTTCATTAACATCTTTTAGTTTAAAATTTTAAGACATGTTAAGAAAGGAAAAATGTTTTTGAAGTAGAAAGGATATTTTCATCAAGAATGGAGTTCATGTGTTTTATCAAAATTATTTTCCATATAAGATAATATATGGTTCATTTTCTATCCCTATGTTTACATTGATTTGATTATGTTATGATGTAATTATGTCATTTTATCTTATATGGTTTATGTTATGATGGCATGATGTTTAAGAATCCCATTTTTATTACATGGGTTATGCTATGATATATGCTTTATGATTTGGTGGCACACATAAGAATGGTTTCATTATGAGATTGGTGTGACCTATATATTCCTCCAATGAATTGGGTAATGATTTATATCTCATGATATAGACATGGATGGAATGGCAAGTTAATCCAGTTGAGTGATACAGGACTGAAACGAGGAGTGAACTCGGTTAAAAAATGGACTTTGTCTGCAAGGATAGTCTTGGAAATGAGTCTTGACTACTAAGAAATGATTCTATATAATTTTGTGTGTATGGCACAAAGTTTCATGTTTTATGTTATGATTATTGGGATTACATTTCACTACCATGATTTATCCCATGTTATGATATTATGATCTCTTTTGCAGGTTAAGATTTTAAAAATGTTATGTTCTTATGAATATGGTATGATTGATATTTCCTTTTTTACCCTTACTGAGCATTTGAGATCACCCTTTTTATGTTTTCTTTTCCCCAGTTCAGGAATATGGGTATTAAATAAGATATGCCAAAATGGACTTTAGATATGATAAAATAAAAGGGAGACAATGTTGATGATTTATGAACTAGTTGTTTATGATTCCCAGTTTCTAAAGGCACTATACCTATATGGTTCGTTCATGGTTTTTTTATATGATTTAATAAGTGTGCTTCAATTTTGAAGTAATAACAATGTATAAAATGTATGGGTCACTATAGTTGGTATTAGAGGAAACGTACAGTCAACCTTTGGAAACTAGGATTTGAAAGCCTTAGTAAGAACCCTAAGGATATATCTAAGCATAGAACACAATCTTAGTGTTTTAGAAATGTCCATGAGTAACCTATGATAATACCTAAAGTGTGAAATTTTATTACTAATTATGTTGTTTTCCTATTATAATTAGTGTTTCTCACACTATTCTTCTTGGTTTTAGTCAATGTTTGGAACCCGAAGGAACTGTGTTAATGCGGAATGAGATGGGAAATGCGATTATTGTCCCCTTGGACAACCAAACGTTATGGGAAATGGAATAAAAAATATTGTAGCCATACTCACGCTACTTTATCAAGTTATGAATCATTTAGGACTTCCAAACGAGCAAAGGAATGATCAACATTATGTTGAATCCTTCATGAGGCAGCATCCACCCTCATTCAGTGGGTCTATTGATCCATTAGTGGCTGAACAATGGATCTGTACCACTGAAAATATATTTTTAGTTCTATAATGTTCTGAACATTATAAATTCATCTTAGCAGTATATCATTTGGAAGGTGAAGTTGATCAATGGTTGAATCTTATTAAGAATACAGGGCCCCAAGAAGAAATTGAATCCATGGAATGGGACGATTTCAAGAACTATTTTTTCAATAATTACTTCCCTCATATTCTTCGAACAACGATGGAGAAGGAGTATCTTGAACTAGATCAAAAGGATGATGAATCTGTTGGTACCTATGAAGCAAATGTTTCAAGACTTGAAAGGTACGCTTCTGGAACTATTATCCAACCTGAGAGTAAGATCGATCAATTTTTTTGTGGCTTAAAACCAAGTCTTCAATTGTCGTTATCCATAAGGGACTTCAATAGCTACGAGGAAATTGTTTGATGTGCTCTCAAGGTTGAGATTGAGATTGGAGTAACCCATCAGTCATATGGGTTTGATAAAAAGAGGAAAATGGAATTCAAAGGGAAATCTAAAGACCAAATTGAAAAGAAGATGACTTTTCCCTTATGCTCAAAGTGTGCAAAGAAACATAAGGGGAATTGTATTAAAGGTACAATTAAATGATTCAAATGTGGAAAAGATGGTCATCAGGCTTTTGAATGTCTCAATGATGGGAAAAAGATATCTGGTGATGCAAACAAATAAAAGGATACATAGAATAATCCTCCTACACTTCAGTGTTAAAAGTGAAAAAGAAATGGGTCATTATGATAATCAATTCCCAAATCCAAGGGTTGTTGATGATGATCGACGTCCACAAACTCTTAAGGCCAAAGACAATGGAAAGTCACATGAAATTTCTATCAGTGATGTGGAGTACGATAACGAAGTGGTGAAAGGTAAACTTTCCATTCACTCTAAAGTAGAAAATGTTTTATTTGATTCTGGATCCACCCAATCTTTTATTTCTGAAGAATTTTCTAAGGTTATTTTCATATTACCTCAACAATTAGATGTTGAGTTAGCTGTGACCACCCCTAATGGCACAACAGTCGCGTCAAAAGATTACAATTCTTCACCGATTCATGTTTGTGGGAAAGTGCTTCTTGCAAATCTTATGATCGTTCCAATAGTGTAATTTGATGTGATCCTTGGCATGGATTGGATTTCAATATATGGAGCTCATATCGATTTCCAATGAAGGGAAGTCGCATTTCATATTCCTGATCAATCAACTATCATCTATCGATGCGAGGATAAATATAACCTTACAAAGGAAGTTTCATTAATCTTATGAGTCATGATACCAATAAATGAAGGTTATTTATCTCAAATGGTTGGAGAGAAACTCACGATTAAGAATACACCCATTGTATGTGAGTTTGATGATGTCTTTCCAGAGAAATTTCTAGGTCTTCCACCAAATCATGAAGTTGAGTTTTCAATAGAACTCAAATCGGGTACTATGCCCATTTCAAAGACACCTTATAGAATGGACCCAATTGAGTTATAGGAAATGAAGAAGCAACTCCAAGTGAATCTGGATAAGGGATTCATAAACCCTAGTGCATCATCTTGGGGAGCACCTGTTTTGTTTTTTAAGAAGAAAGATAGATCAATGAGTCTCTACATTGATTATCGAGAGCATAACAAGATCACTATCAGGAACAAATATACTCTCCCACACATTGATGAATTATTTGACCAACTATGTGGAGCTCAAAAATTTTCCAAGATTGATCTTCATTCAGGGTATCATCAATTAAGGGTCAAAAGGGAGGATATACCAAATACAGAATTCTGTACAAGTTATGGACACTATGAATTTTAGATATGCCATTTGGTATTACTAATTCCCCTCATATCTTCATGGATATAATGAATATAGTCTTTAGAGAGTTTCTTGATCAGTTTGGGGTAGTCTTTATAGAAAATATTATTGTCTATTCAATGAGAAAGGACGAACATGAAGATTACTTGGTAAATGTATTAAAGGACTGGAAAGGATAAGATTTATTCCAAATTTACCATGTGTTAATTTTGGCTTCAAAATGTTTCATTTTTGGGTCACATAATCTCAAAAGAGGGGTTATCTTTGGATCCAGCAAAAACAGAGGTTATCGAAAGATGGTCAAGACCATCAACAGTAACAGAGATCCGAAGTTTTCTTGGTTTGGATGGATATTATCGATGTTTTCGGAAATATTTTTCATGATTATATAATCCACTCAGTAGGTTGACTCGAAAAGTATTTAAGTTTGTTTGGACAGAGGAGTGTGAAGAGAATTTCAAGGAGTTAAAAAAGAAAATTATCCAGTGCACTTGTTCTCACACTACCTTGTAGTGGAGAAAGGTTTGTGATCTACAGTGACACATCAAAGAAGGTATTGGGGTGTGTTCTCATGAAAAACGATATGGTTCTAGCTTATGCCTCACAAAAATTGAAAATACACGATAAAAAATACACAAATCATGAATTAGATTTAGCTGCGGTAATCATTGTATTAATTATTTGGAGGCATTATCTTTATAGTGAAATGTGTGCTATTTATACCGATCATAAAAGTCTGATGTATATTTTTCCCACAAAAGGAGTTGAATAACTGCCAAATAATATGGTTGGAGTTGATTAAGGATTATGAATACTCAATTCATTACCACCCTGGGAAAGAAAACAATGTGGCAGATGCATTAAGTCGACAAGACCACGCTAGCTTATCCATGATGAGGATCACAAAAGATCCAATATTTATGGATTTACAAATGATGGATCTTGGGATTATAATGGAAGGGGAAAAATCTTATCTTTCTCAAATGAATGTTCAACCATGCATACATGTGATGATTAAAGAGGAATAGAAACAAGATTTATAGTTACAAACGAAGGTAAGAAATGTTCCTGAATTCCACATTGATTATGATGAAATAATAAGTTTTAGGAATCGGGTTTGTGTTCCTCCCATAAAAGAATTAAAAAAGGAAATATTGGATGAAGATCATACTTATTCATTCCCTATTCACCCATGGAAGCACGAAGATGTATAGGGACCTGAAGTATTACTTCTGGTGGGATGGCATGAAAATTGATGTTGTTGAATATGTCTCTCGATGCTTGGTTTTTCGACAATTTAAAGCTGAGAGACAGAATTATAAGGGGATGTTACAAACATTACCCATACTAGAATGGAAATGGGAAAACATCACTATGGAATTTGTCACTGGACTTCCTAAAACATCCAAATGCAATAATGCTATCTTGGTTATATTTGATCGTCTTATGAAGTCGGCACACATCATTGCTATTAGAGAATATTTTTCTCTTGATCATATTTCCAGGATATATGTAAAGGAAGTGGTAAGATTTAATTGAGTACCACTTTCCATTATATCTGATCGGGATTCGAGGTTTACCTATAAGTTTTGGTGACGTCTTTAGTATACTCTAGATACAGAGTGGAGTTTCAGCACTGCTTATCATCCTCAGATAGATGGTCAGTCTGAGTGGACAATTAAAACTCTAGAAGACATGTTGAGAGATTTCTCTATGGATTTCAAAGGTGGTTGGTATAAACACCTACCTTTGGTGGATTTTTCTTATAATAATAGCTTTCACTCCAGTATTCAGATGGATCCTTATGAAGCTATCTATGGAAATAAATGCAGAACTCCAACTTTCTGGGATGAAGTTGGGGAAAGAAAGCTATTAGGACCTAATCTTGTTGATGAGATGTCATAAAAGGTCATATCTATTAAACAACACATAAGAGAAACTCAGATTCGACAAAAAATTTATGCAAAAAACCGAAGAAAATACCTAGAGTTTGAAGTGGGTGATAAAGTGTTGTTACGAATATCTCCCAGGAAGAGCGTAATGAGATTTGGAAAGAAGGGCAATCTGAGCCCTATGCATGTTGTTCCTTTTGAAATACTGGATCGTGTTGGGAAGGTATCTTACCTATTGGCACTTCCACTGAATATATCGCATGTTCCTGATGTGTTCCATGTATCTCTCCTAAGAAAGTACATACCTGATCCTTCACATGTACACATCTCATAATTTGTACCGCTAGAGCATGATATTTCTTACGAAGAACACCCGATGGAGATTCTGGATCGTAGAGAAAGAGTCCTACAGAACAAGACCACTTTCTTGGTGAATGTTTTATGGAGGAACCACCAATTAGAATAAGCTATATGGGAACTTGAGGATATGATGAGGGAGAGGTATCCTCATCTATTTGTTACAAAGAGACGAATTTCGAGGGAAAAATTCATTTTAAGGGGTGTAGAGTGTAACACCAGAGATTTTATGAGAAAAATTTTGTTTTTATGTTATATGCATCACCAAAGGAATATTTCACTACACACAACACTGTCTTGGATTGAGTTACACGCAAGAGAAACCTTCCTCGATAGCTTGCGTTGTACGCAATACCGAGTTTTGCTAAACAACGATATGTTATTAAAATATTATATAAACTAGCCATTATGAATATTAATTTAATGTTTTTGAAATTTTATAAACTTTATCGTTCAAAACGGACTTCATTTTTGGATTCTGAATAGAGAAATTAGCATAGGGTAAATTTTTGTTATTTTTTCTGAAAACATTCAATTTCTAATGAATAGTGAAAACACCGAGTTATTGGTTAAAACCGACTTTTTATTTAAATAATAATTTCTTTATTTAAATTTATTTTAGGTCAAAATATATACATAATACCTATAAAAGTTTAATGTAATTCATTGGGGTAATTTTATAACAATAAAGATACATAAATATTGTATTGAACTTTTTACCGTCTTTTACCCACCTCCTAGGAGCATTTTCAATTGTACATAAAACATAATTTTACCGCTTATGTGAGTTGAATTTTGAAAATCCGAGAGACACGGTTAATATCAAGGAGTAAAATGTTGCTAAATAAGATAAAAATAATTTTTTGTGAATATGAACTTTTTACTTTTATTTACCATGGTTAAAAGTAAATAGGATAATTAAGGGTAAAAATGATATTATTATTACCCTAACACATGTCTAAATTCTATTGGATAAGTTTAATTGGACAAAAAACAACCTTAGGAATAAAATATGACCATTTAGGTTCAATTGGATTAGATTAGGACACATATTATTATTTTATTTAAAGAAGATTTAAAAGAGTTAAAATCAATGTTTAATAACTAATTTTTTTTAATATAGGGTTATACATAAGATAAATTCGACTATAAATATTCATTATAAATATAAAAATATTTCATAAATAATGGTGTTTTATTTATAATTTTTAGACATTAAATAATATAATATATTTAGGACACAATGATGATGCAGTAATTACCTTATTAATGAGATATTAATATAATTGATGTTATAAATACCCAAATAAATATAATTTGAGTCTTTTTATGAATTAAACTAAATTTATATGTTAATATGACATGTTAGTATTGATTTAATTAAAAAATTTCGAACTAATCATTATTTTATGATTTTCACAAAAAATCAATTACCAAATAGTGTCAAAATTGACATAAAATAGTTTTTTAAACAAACACTATATTAATAATTGTTATTTTCTTCCTAAAAATCTAAGGTTTGGACTAATGACTTATATAACGTTATATATATTAATAATGAACCATTGGGGGTTCGTTTGACTTGTTATAGTATGTTTATTAACCATATAGTTTAAGAAAACAAGAAGACTTGATAAAAGTTAAATTCTTTAGTTTTGTGTTAAATCTAAATGATAAGGTTAAAATAGTAACCTAAACTTTTTTTAAAACCTATTGGTTGAGAGGATTTAGACCCATACCCACCTTATCTTCGAAATAAATCAATTTTGAGACATTAAAAACTGAATATGACTTTATTATAAAATAATATTTTATGTTTTTCCTAAGGTTCCCCTCTCCTCCCTTATAAAAGGAAACCTCCTACCTCTCCTCATTACACAATTTTCATCCTTCATGCTCATCCAAACCCTGACCATTTCCTTTATCAACATCCCTAGAAACATAATAGAGGTTCTGGTCTTCTTGAATGTCCAAATTTACTACCCTAAGAGGAGGTTTAGAAGATCCGCGTCAATGAAGAAGTAATATCCTTTACCAATTCTTTCAAATTCATTTCTTCTTCAACTTATTCTTCTTTTTTTGTTTCATAATAAAGTACTAACATAAGTATCACTCATATAATGATATGTTATAATAAATATGAAACAACCCTATTTAACTTTCTATCCATTATATGAAAAACAAAATCACTGCACATGCGTACGTACGAAATACCGTCTCCATGTTGTGGTGTAATCTGTTTTTCCAACATCACCTTACATGGATGGGTATAATGGTGTAAAGAATAACTATATATATAGTTATTATGAAATTATACTAATTATGAGATATTATATCATTAAATTAAATATAATTCCACAAACATGGGAATGATTTCATCGGTCGTGCATACGTACGACCTACCGTCTCCACAGTGTGATTCGACTCATTCTACATGATATTTATTGAATAATGATTATATAAATGAATTTAATGAATATATATGATATATATTATACTAATACCAGTTTTTAAATGATTTATCTATTAGCTAAAAAGAATAATATGAATTTATTCGACAAAACACATATAAGAACATAAAATAATGAAAACCTGAATAACAAGTAGCAAGGAAATATTACCAATAAGAAGATAATAATATGAATATATATAATATCATAAAAATGAATATGTTTCATTAATAACTCAATTAAATTATTTAAATCATTATATAGGAGGTTTGGATACACACAAATCACATCGTACCAAAGGTAAGGGAAAATCTCGCAATCTCCTTTTTATCCGAGATTGTTTATACTTTAGAATTTACTAGGGAACATTATTATCCACATATATGTTTCCTCAATATGTAGTATTATTTTTATCCTCCTAAAATTGTTTAAATCCAATTTTACTCATTGAATATTTTTTAGTAAAATATATAAAATGAATATTTTTTCGTTTTTAGTATGAGGTTCTTTTTGACTTTTCTGGCCAAAGTACGAGAAAAATGTTTTTTTAACATATATGGCATGAATGGATTTTTATGATTTCATAGAACAATATTTCCATGAATATTCCATTAAAAGTTTTCAAGTTTATTTTTAATTAAATTCTTTTAGTTTAAAATTGTATGACATGTTAAGAAATGAAAAATGTTTTTGAAGTAGAAAGGATATTATCCTCAAGAAAGGAGTTCAAGTGTTTTATAAAAATTATTTTCCATATAAGATAATGAATGGTTCTGTTTTTATCCATACTATTACATTAATTTTATTATTTTATGATGGAATTATTTGTTTTTATCTTAAATGGTTTATGTTATGATGGCATGATGTTTAATAATCCCATTTTTATTACATGGGTTTTGCTATGATATATGCTTTATGATTTTTTGGAACACATAAAAATTGATTCATTATGAATTGGGTGGGACCTATATATACCTCTGATGCATTGGGTAATGATTTATATCTCATGAGATAGACATGGAAGGAACGACAGGTTAATCTGGTTCAGTGATACCAGACTGAAACAAGGAGTGAACTTGGTTCAGAAATGGACTTTATCCACTAGGATAGTCTTGGCAATGAGTATTGACTACTAAGAAATGATTCTCTATAATTATTTGTGTATGCCACAAAGTTTCATGTTTTATGTTATGATTATTGGGATTACATTTCACTACCATGTTTTATCCCATGTTATGATATTATGATCTCTTTGTAGGTTTAGATTTTCAAAATGTTATGTTCTTATGAATATGAGATGATTGATATTTACTTTGTTTACCTTTACTGAGAATTTGATCTCACCCTTTTGTATGTTTTTTCCCCAGGCCAGGATGAAGAATATTAAGTATGATATGCCAAAACGGACTCTAGATATGATAAAATAAAATGGAGACAATGTAGATAATTTATGAACTAGTTGTTTATGTTTCCCAGTTTCTAAGGATACTATACTTATACGGTCCTTTCATGGTTTTGTTATATGTTTTAATAAGTGTGCTTTATTTTTTAAGTAATAACAATGTATATAATGTATGAGTCATTATATATACACAGAATAATTGAGGAAAGAACTTGATTTGTGAGGTGATCAAAATATTTACCAAATTTGTGAAATTTTACATATTTATGGTACCACTAATGTTGAGGATATTAGAAATCCATATGTGCATGATATTTTTAGCTTCCATTATGTTTATCCATCCATTTTTCTAGATAAGGATCTGAAGTTTACATTCTAGATTTGGATATGCCTCTATGAGGTGATGGGATCCCCAATGTAGTTGAGAACAGTATACCACCCTCAGATAGATGGTCAAATAAAACTATCTATACAAATTCTTAAACATGTGTTTTGTGATTTCAACCATAACGTTGGAGGAGTTTGGGATTACTATTTGGGGATGGTTTAGTTTCCTACAATAACATCTACTAGTAATCCATTATAATGGAATATATTGTTCCTTTTTATGGATGACCCTATACATCTATACTTTTTTTGGTTGGATATTGGTGAATCTTCCAAGGTGGGACCTAGTTTAGTTTAGGATATGAATACCAAGATCTTGATGAAAATTAGAGGTTGGTAATGTATTGGATTTTGTTTATGTAATATTTGTATCTTTTCAAACATTATTTTGTGTTCTTGGTTAGTTACTAGGTATTATATGGAGTCTCACATTGACCATGTCACTAATGGCTTTGAAAACCAGGGAAGTTGACCCTAAGTTATATGGGACATTTTGAGGCTATTAAGTTAATTTCATAGGTGACATACCATCTAGAAATACCACCACAAGTGACCTTATCTATAATGTGTCTCACATGTCACAATGAATGAAATATCTTCCAAACCCTTCTAATGTAATATATTGGGAGGACTGTTATTTGTAACCTGATTTAACCATGACTAAGTAGTCAAATCAACTAGTTGATTATCAAGTGAAGATTACAAGGAATAAGTCTTTTCTTTTGGCCTGAGTTCTATGTTTGCTTGGTTCATACAATAATGATGTCTGGGAGCATTAGTAATTGATGAGAGAGAAGTGGACTCACATATTTATAATATAGTATTATTAATTATGATTTATGTGGATAGAAATCCTAATCATGTAGAGAATTATGACATCTTGAAAGTTTCCTTTAGGCATGACATTTGGTTAATTTTTCTTATTCTTGATCTATATATTGATAATTGTTTATTCCTTCTTGATTATGTATTTTTAAGGGTTGTGGGAGTGGTCTTGATTCTTGTATGATAGGTTAGGATCTATTTTGGGAGTTTGTCTTTAGTGTAAACATGGGTTTGTAGGTAGAATTCCAACTTGTAGTCCACTGGGTATTCAGTGAGACTGAATATCCAGATGATGGAATGATGGTAGAAGGGAGTTCCTTTAGGAATTACACCAACCAGCTTGTGGTGGGGTCTAGTTTTGATGTATTTTTAATTGGAAAAAGTAGTTATCTTGTGAAACCCCGCAGCTATCCAATGACACGAATCGTGGTGATGTAGTCTAGTGTTGTATGGTAATTCCATTTTTTAAGACCTCAATTTTATTTCTTCAATCTCCTCCCCAAATATTTTTCATCCTTTGAATCTTGGAAAGTCTATTGAGGAGATTTTGGCCTTTACAACATTGAATCCTCAAAATTAAAAAACATTAATACTAAAAAAATAACTTTGAATTTGATAGAATATGCGACATGCATCACTGAGCTTAAAAAACCATGAAATATATTTCTTGGAATTTAATATCTTCTATAGATTATGGAACATGCAACTGTGATCCTAAATGTAATGTAATATTGTATGTTTATGATTAGTACTTACTAAGTTATAAAAAATTTATTGTTTAAATATTTATAAAATAAAATCAATGCTTATTTATTTATGATAAATAAAATACAAATTATTTTCATGTAAAAGAAGTTTTTTAAACTGTACTTTTAAAAAAAATGTGTCTAGTCACACTTTACACTGTTTATTTAAACTACATTTTTATCCCTGTTTGAAAATTTATTTGAAAAAATAAGTTATTTTTTGGGAATAATCATATAAAAATTATCTTAAGGTGAATTTTATGATTTTTTTTGAAATATATCAATTTTTGATGAATGGTGAAAAATACAGAATTATTATTGAAATTTTTTATTTGGTTTAAATAAATTTCAATGTTAAATTATATTTTAACTAGTTTTAAATAAAAATTTGTTCATTTATATTTAGATTAATCTAATTTAGTACATTTTATTCATTTTAATTTTTAATTTGCATATAAAAACATTGTGATCTTTTAAAAAATTTTATTTATAATCCTGCTTTCGCATCATGTTTGTAGGATTAATTTTAAATTATTTTTTTAACACTTTAGTGAATTGAATTTTGAAAAATTTATTCAATATTTTGAATGAAAATAATTTCTAATGGATAATATGGTCAACTTAATTTTTTACCAAATTGAATAGAGAAAAGAGTAAAAAATTAATTATTTCATAGATGGTAAAAATGGGTTACCATGGGTTTAAACTAAGAAGATAAACGTTAAATGATAAAAAATGTATCCAAACCCCATTGGTTGGGATTATTTAGAATCATATAACCTTATGTTATATTTTTATCAGGATTATTGATAATGTTTCATGAAAGTGGCCAATATAATATGTTCACAAAGAAAAAGATAAAAAAGTATCCTTTATTGTTACTAATATCTATAAATATTTGGGATATAAAAAAAATGTTCCATTATAAATATTATTTTGAAATAAAAATGATTTATTGAATCATAATAATTTTTGTTAATTTTTAGAGATGTTATAATTTTATTAAATTCATAATAAACACCAAATTAGTAATTATTAAATCAATTGAAAAATAAAATAAATGATAATAAAAATATTAAAATTAAAGTAAATTTATTTATGTGTTATGTTAAATTAATTTTACCAGAAACTATATCATTTTATATAGATGTGAACATAATTTATTCTAATTCTATAATTTTCTTGATATTTCTAAATTAAAATTAAATGAATAATTTTAAAATTAAAGTTTATGTTATTTTATAAGAAATAGTATTATATTAAATTATTTAAAATTACTAAAAACAATTCTTATTCCATTTTTTTAAAATATTATAAGTACCAACTATGGTCCATAAATGGATTAATTTTAATTTTATAAGGAATATATTGAGACCTAAATAGTAAAAATGGTGTTAGCTTTGTTAGGGTTAAAAATAATGTTTTTGCACGTTACATACCCTTGTGTTAAAATTAATTTTTTTAAAATTGGGGTTTTAATTGATAAATTGTATTTAATATGTATAATATAAAGGTAAAAAATACTTAATAATACTACTTTTCATTTATTCTTAAATATTTAATGAACGAGGTTAAAAAAATAATTATCGTGTTGGAAACAAAAGTGGTAAAGTGGACTAAAATTAAAGGCTAAGGAATGACACGGTTAAAATATGTTTTTTTGTTTGGTGAAGGTTTGTATCGACAATATCATCCCTAGAATCCATTTTTTATCAATTTTTTATCCACATGTGGTGAGAGAGACCTTCGAATATTGAATAATTTTGGGTATTTACAAAAATGCCACTCCTCTTCCATTGTATAGGGAACTCACTCCCCTCACTTATTAAATCTTCTCAATCCATTTAGGTCAATAAAAATTAACCTAAATCACTATTAAAACGTCTATAATATCATCTGAGAAGCCTAATGTTGTGTATAAATTAATCATATGAAGGATTTGTTTCATACATAAGGATCATACTATAAGAAGATGTAATGTTTTCAATGGTCATTTTTACTTTGTTACTTCCCCTACAACCTCAAATTATATTTAATAATTGATTATATAAAAAAATATGAAGACTAATTATAATTATATTTTTATACTAAGGTAATTTTCCTAAAAATCCTCACTTTAATCAAATGGGTTACAAAATCATCATTTGTCTATACGGTGGATTACAACCTCACAAACTGTTATCATTCGTTTTTCCACTACTCTCCCACACGGTTGGGTATGATGATGGATATAAAGTATATATATGATATATAATAACATAAATATAAATATAGAGTCTTTATAAACTATATACCATTTTTTTCAATTCCATAGGGGATATGATATCGTCACTTGTGCGTTTGAATGACTACTGCCTCGCGAAGTGATGTGATTATTTTTCACTGAAACATTAAATGGAAGGTAATTATAATAAATATAATGAATATATTTGATATAAAAGAGATAAAGTATTATATTAATGAAATATTTATCATTTGGAGAAGATAATATATCATATTATTTTTAACAATTAATGATAACAACCTCGTTTGTGTACATGTGGACTATCGCCCTCAAGAAGTTATGTGGATATATTTTCATCACCACATCACATGGGTGATATATATTTTAAATAAATAATATTTAATTAAGGATTTTATGATCATTCTAGAAATATAAAATATTACTTACCTTATTTTCATAATGATTATTGGAAAATAGAAATGTTAGTCATGTGTATGTACGACCTACTATCTACATGATCATAAAATACCACCTTTCTCAAAAACATATTTCATTATTAGTATTAAAAGATAATATATGTATAAATATTATAAATATTTCATGGTTATTATTTAGTATATGATTAAAATATAGAATATGTTGAAGAACATGAACTTTGATGAAAAATAACAAATCAGAAAATAGGGAAATAAACCCCTAAAATAATCAAAATAAATAAATAATATTAATGAATGAGTGATAATATGTTATAATAGGGTCATATATAATGTTATAAATATTATGTATCTTATATTTTAAGTTAATGACACATTTAAATCCACTATATAGGATGTCAAATAATTGTAAACCAAAAGGAATCAAGATGTAAGGGACCTCATTTCAATATCTCTTCATTGAGGCATATTATAATGTTATACCACCAATTATTTTTATATTTTTTATATAATGAAACTATTGACATGTAATATCGTGATTCCTAAATAATTAATTTTATTCTATGTTTTTTTCAATTATTTCTTCCAAGGGGGTTTGACTTGAAAATTACCAAGCGTTAAAGGTTTTTGAAAAGTCTAACTTTCTTATTTTATTTTTAATCTTATATTGAAATAATGAAATTATTATATACATTTTTCACTGGACATTAAATTTATATTAAATTTCCATATTTTTTCATGATGGATATGTTTATTTCATAAATTGTATTCCATTTATACATATAGTGTTTTCTTGGAATGTTATTTGATTAACATGGAAAATATTTATATAACAACATCATTTACTCAATATGGATATTTGATAATAAAAAATATTGATTCATGAAATAATTAAATCATTTTTTATGTGAGGAATTATTTATACTTATAGTGAAAATTAGGAACCAATATAATATACCTCATAGACTCATCTGTATGTATCCTGAGGCAAATTTTATTGGCCAAATTAAACGAGTTTCTACCTATAGTATTTAAATTGTCTTGTGATAGGTCTTGATAGTTTAGGAATAATGATTCCTGAGAATATATAATCAAAAAAGTAATCATTTCTTCCATTATTAATTCATTTATTATTTTCCATTACAATTTAATAATGATATTATCACTGAATGCATTTAATTATCTATTTATTGAATAAATGGCATGTGTTATTAGTTATTTACATTGAAATACTGATTATACCATATTTATTCATGTAGTGAAGTTATTAAAATAGAATGTGTGTTCGATTATTTAACTTTCCGTATTGATTATTCTTTATTGATACATTCTATATTCCACTACAATGAACCCTTACCGAGAATTTGATATCACCTTTATTTTGTTTCATTTCCCTAGGATACGAAGAAAAAAATAATTAAATGAGATTTCAAGGATAATTTTTGTTTTCATTTGTTATGAATTATGTTTCATTTTTAATAAAAAATATCAAATATTTCTCATGTATGTATGTAGTTCTCCAACACTACTAAACTAATTGCGCTTTTGGGATTTTATTCATTGTGTCCATACAAATGTGATAAACTATGACCCCAAAACAAGGATAATGGAGTAGGGGTTTCTATAGTTAGTATCAGAATATGTTTAGTAGAAACCATGTTAAATTTATTAAGGAACATATGTTTGATAATACAACACTACGATATAATTTGAGTAAGAGTATAGAATAAAATTTTAAATTTTCGGTACAGAAGAGATTATGTGGATTTATCCGAGCTAAAAAGTCTTTTCTGGATACTACAATTTGATGTAGTTATACCAAAGAGGTTCCTAGAGGTAATAAATAGGAAAATGACACATTGGTATTGACACAATCATCACCTAATGCACAAAAATGGGCCTTACATTACAACTGGTTTGACACATCTAGGGGTATATTCTAAGGATAATTCACATTTTCCTTACAATACATATTAAAGGATTTAAAAATAATGATATCCATAAATAAACCAAATTCACGATGCCTAAATTTCTTAATTAACTATAGGTGTTACACACAATTTATAATTATATATTATGATTTAAAATTCATAATTTTATGATCAAATCTATTATATACCATTATTTAGAAATGGTACATGGAAGGAAGAATGGTATCAATACTCATGGTCAAGTTGATATTTCCCTACTTAAGAATCCAATATTGTTGGTATAGGAATTGGGAAAATTATGGATATATTAGGGTATCTTAATTATGTTTTGAAAAGCATAATTTCTCATATTGAGTAACCAATTATAAAAAATATTCTCTAATGTTGTATTGATTTTTTTAGAAATAAGTCCCAATACTTATTTAGGACTACTAAGCAAGTTGTATCTACGAAATGAATTATTTATATGGAGGATATATTTATGGAGTCGAGATGATGTGAAAAGAAAAAAGTTTCAATTTTAGTGAATTTTATCAAAAGTGATACTAATCAATTGCTTCCATTGATACGTAATACTAGAGAGAAAGATGAAATAGAACACCAAGAATAGAAATATTTTGAGAAGAAATTCATTGAAAAATATTTACTTACTAATAAGAAAATTTATATAATGAAAATTTTCATTATAGTAAAGAAAAATAATGAAAAATGTATTATGATGTATGAAACTATCATTACACTGTCATACAAGTATGTTATAGATTATATAATAAAAATATAGTACAAGATTGACAAATTATTTATAGGTTTTAAGATATGTCTTTAAATAGAGCTGTTCCCTCAAACTTTTTCTTTAAAATATGAAATTATTTTATGCACTATCTTGACTATGAATTAATTCTCTAAGTATTACAGTTTCAAATGGAATCCAAAAAAGAATAGGACAATAGTCGAAAAATTGGTTAAGGGGAAGAAGTGATAAAAACATTTCCCTACATATTATAATTGTGTTATAAAACACCCTAGTACTTTCATGAAGGGAATTTGAGTTTACTATAATTGTGTTGTAAAAGAAAACCAATATCTTGATTTCCAGGGAAAGAAATAAATTTCCAATGATTAGAGATTCAACTGTAAGGATATGGGGAACTAAAGAAATTAATTCCCCACATGTCAACGTAATATACCTTAGAATAATCTAATGGTTCGAGGTCAAGATTATTCTATTGATGAAACTGAAGTGGAATCAATGATATTTATATTTATATGGATCTATGAAATTTGTTATAAAGGTTTTTTATTGATGATATTATCATCTAATGAATTTTTAAATATATAAAAAATGCAATTTATCAATGATCATGAAGTATTTGATATAATATAGTGAATGGTACTGACGACCAAGAAAATTGATTCTATGTAATGTTGAAATTAATAGAAACAAACATTATTGGGGGAAAAATAACCCTTAATATATTCTTGATGTTGAGATAATATGGAGCTTTTTATGATATAGTGTTTGTGACCATGAAATTGGTTGTTGATTTGATGGTTAACGTTATCTCTGCTATAGTTTAATACATATTTGGATATATAGAATATATTCAATTAAATGATGCTTTTATTTATGAAGCAAGCATGTTTTCATTTTTGGTTTTATGCTGATCAATGTATTCACAATTTTTTAATGTGACAATAAGATCCACTTTATATTTTATGGTGAATATAATGTTGATTTTGTGACATTCCTTCAAAATTTGGTCCAAATTATTTTGGATGATGTTATCCCAATTAGGATAAATACCCTAAGAAGTGGGGTGGGGGAGTGAATCAGGGTGTCATAGTTTTAAACGACCACCCCATAAGATCTTGTTTCATAGTTAAATGAAACACTATTCTCTCTCTCTCCAAGTGAAGTTTATGAATAAAATTTAATTCATGCATGAGACAAGAAAATTTTACTTGGTTCACCCTCACTAGGCTAAATCCAAGGACCATACAACAACGATGCACCAATTTACCAAATCCAATAAGGATCTCTGCCAAATTACAAGGTTGGGGATAGATCACTTCTATACTGAGGCCCACTACCCTTAAATGGTTTAGGGTCTACTCATTGAATTCCCAAGGGTCACTCCCTTTGTATCTTTCTCTACATCACTTCCAGTAGAAAGGATCATTGTCTTCCTATTCTTCTTATTACTACCATTGTAAGAGACCTGCTCATAGTTTATGGACTTGTAGGTCCTTGAATTGACATGAAATAATGTATCCTCAACTGTAGGTATATTATCTATTGAATTTCCTATTTCACATATAGATGAATTACACTTGTTTCAAACTGTTAGTTTGTAGGAATTAGTTTCTTGAACTATTTTAGTGTCTTTGAAAGCTTCCATTAATCCTCTGGGAATACCCTTGCTTCTCACACAAATTTCATTGTACTATGTATGTCGTGTTCTTTACTGACCACCACTTCCTCTATAGACATCCTTCACTTTTATGTATTGACTTCATTCCGCAGACAGTCCTTTAAATCTGGATGAATTATTCTTTCATATACTGCCTCTCCTCCACAGACTCTTCTTCCTTTGTGGGCTATAGTTCCTCGAAACCCCCCTTCCATGAACTATCTTAACAAAATTTCTATTTCAGATATTTTCTCCCATGTGAACAACTTCTCCTTCATGGAATTGATTCCTAGTAAACTTTCTCCTTCATTGAATCCTTCTTCACAAACTCTTATGGACTTCACCGATTCCCCCTAGAGCAAATATGATTTTCCATTAAAACCACTCTATGTAATGATGGGATTAATAGTCACTAAATAGGAAGATAGATATGAAAATCTCTCTAATCTGTTTTACCCCAACATTTAATGTGTTACAGCTTTGAACACATACTACTCATTCTGCAAACCATTTTTACTACATGGTACACATTGTGATTTAACCCTCTACAATGACCAATATATTTTATGAATGAAACACCACCTCTCAACCATAAATGATCGCCTTCCCACAAACATCCATCCTCCCTCCAAGATATGATCTTCCAGCAAACCAATCCATTAATGTGGTATGCCTACCA
Source organism: Viscum album (assembly GCA_963277665.1). NCBI lineage: Eukaryota > Viridiplantae > Streptophyta > Magnoliopsida > Santalales > Viscaceae > Viscum > Viscum album. The sequence goes on along the minus strand of OY728159.1, from coordinate 492,140,285 downwards.
CGATTTATAGAAATATTCCCCTTTCCAATTTTCATCATCATTCTATGTACCTCTTATACGTCCCAAAAAATGTGCTTCATGGTTTGCGTAGTATTCAATCATTTACGGAAATCGTTCATTTTCCAAAAAAATATCAATTTTGAGGCCAAACAATTATGCAAACACTAAGAAACTATTCCACCTTAAATGCCTACTTCTACAACATAAACCAAACTCATTCATGGATATTTGGATTTTTGAACAAACAAAATCACCCCAAAATCACCGAGAGGATACCTTGAGGGATTTTTTTCCAACATATTAGATTTATGGTTAATTATTTTTGGAATGGGGTAAGTTGAATTTTATGCATTTTTGATGACTTTCTCTATACATTTTGGTTTTAGAAAAGACAGGAGGAATATCATGTTACAATTTTATGGAACTTATGACAAGTTAAAATTTAACATTATGGATTCTTTATTAAATAATAATTTGTGTAAATTCATTTCCTGGAGTAAGATATGAAGGTGATATTTATTAAATCACAACTAGAGGATATAATTTTTCTTATAAAAAAATATATCAATTAAGTATATTTCTATATTTCCATAGAGAGTTAATGAATTCCAAAAATTTTAGAAAATAATCTTGAAAAATAATCATCATATTATCATAATCTTTTATGATATTGATAACCTATTTCACACATTTGGTTTATGGATTTAAAGTCACTACCTTCCTTGGGACAACGTTCTCTATCACTCTACATCAGTATTTGGGAGTTAGTTTTATCTATTATGAATATTTCTTCACATACCACCTATGTTATATTATTTATAAACCTATTATTTATTGTTACATATGACCTTTTTTACTTATATTTATCTCTTATTAAGAGGATTTTAATTAATCCATTTCAATATATGGGTTTTCCAGCAATGGTATTATCAAATATCAAACCCTTGATAACTTATATCACATTTAAATTATGTGGATGAAATTTATTTATGATGGGGAGAATGTTACACATTAAAATCATAAAATAAGATAATTATATTTTAACCTATATAATAAACACAATACTAAGATTAAACAACCCATGAAATACATTTCATTGAATTTATACTCTTCGAAAGCTTCCAGAACATAGAACCCTAAGTCTAAATGTACCATAATAAAGTATATCATATTAATAGTACTATGTTATAAAAATATTATAGTTTATACATGTACAATGTAAATTAAATAGTTATCTAGTAGTTATGAATAAAATTTAATCATTTTAAACTACAAGAATTATTTTAAACCTTTATTTTTCAAAAGGGTAGTTTAGTCACGCTTTTCACAATTTATCTAAAATAATTTATTTAAAACACTTAGGAATTTTATTTTGAAAAATAAAATTAATTTCATAAATAATCATATTAAAATTATCTTACGGTTAATAGTTTGGATTTTTTGTTGAAAAGTTTCATTTTTATATGAACAATTAAACATATTGAATTATAATTGTAAACTGCCTTTTTTTAAAATAATGAATAATTTGGAATTAAATTTATAATTAATTTTAATGTATAATTAGTCCAATATATATATAAATTAATCTAATTTAGGTATTTTATTCAATTTAATATTTACTTTTTATATAAAAGCTCTGTGATTTTTTGAACATTTTTCACTCTAAAACCCCGATATCTTTCTCTCATATTAGAGATTAATTTTAAATTAGAATTTACCAATTATGGGAATTAAATTTGAAAAAAAGTTTTAAATAATTTGAATTGGTATAATGTATAATTTATAATAAGGTCAACTTAATTTTATACCAAAATTAATAGTATAATGTATAAAAAAATTATCTCATTTATGGAAAAATTTGGTTTACATGGGGTTAGACTAAGAAGATAATGGTTAAAATGACCTAAATTTTTTTGCATCTCCCATTGGTTGGGAATATATCAACTAAAATCACCTCAATATCCTTTTTAAGAGTTTTTGTGTCACTTTTAGAGGAATGTGACCTATATAATATGTTATTTTAAAAAAATATAAAAACGAAACCTTCCTTGCTTTTAATATCTACAATTAATTTGGATATGGAAAATAAATATGTTCTATTATAAATATTATTTTGAAGTATAAATGAATTTTTACCCTGATAATTTATTTTTAATTTTTATATTTGAAATAAATACACTAAAATCTTTAGAAACAACAACTCAAAAATGAATGAGTTAATTGAATAATATAATAAATTATAATGAAAATATTAAAAGTAAATTAAATTGAATGAGTTATTGTGTTTCATTAATTTTCTAGATAAATATATCATGTTATATAGTTTTTAAATCCATAATTTTCTTTATAATTTAAATTTTAAATTAAATCAATAATTTTAAAGTTGAAAGAATATTATTTTATAATGAATGATATATTATTAAATGATTTAAAACAACTAAAAATCCTATCATATACCATGATATTTTTAAATATTAATAAATATCAAATATTTTTCATTGGTGGAATTGTTTTCACTTATAGTGAATATATTGACAAATAAATAGTGTAAACTATGATAGCACTGTAAATGTCAAAAGCGATGTTTTTGCACATTACATGCGCTTGTATGAAAATTTATTTTAATCTCATAGATGAATTTTATTTGATAAATTGGATTTATTATTTAAAATATGTAGGTAACAATTATCTAATAAGAATTATTTTATTTTATTATTAAATATTTAATTTCCTTGGTTTAAAAACTAATTAACATGGTGGAATCTAATCTAGTGAAAGGGAGTAAACATAAAATATAACTAATAACATGTTTAAACATGTTTATTTTTGTGTTTTAGGTGTGTCTTGATCATATAATCGTTAAAATACATTATTTATAATTATTTTCACCACATAATATGATTAGTACCTCCCATTATTGAATAATTTTGGGTATTTTCAAAAATGGAACACCTCCTCGATTATAAATGGTAACTCACTCCCCTCATATTTTTAACCCTATCATGGAATTTGGATCAACAAAATACTTCTAAAATAACTCTAAAAAGTATATAATCTCGTCATAGAAGAATTATTTTGGGCATAAATCCGTCAAAGGAAGGATTTGGTGTGTAACGTAGGAGAATACTCAAAGAAGAGATAATGTTATTCAACAATAATTTTAATTTTCTTTCATCATCAACCAACTTAAATTAATATCAATAAATAATAATATAATAAAATATGTATATTACATATAAAGAGATGTTTTTATAATATGTTCATGACATAATAATATCTTCATGTCCAACAAATGGGTAGTTAAATCATCATTCATCTCTATGGCAGACTATTGGCTCACAAACTGATATCATTAGTTATTAAATTATCAACTATCAGGGTTGGGTATGATGTTTGATATAATGTATATATATGATATATATAACATAATTATACCACTTTAGAAATTAAAAAATTTATAACTTTTTATTTTACATTCTTAGGGGATACAATAATGTCACGCCTGTGTACAATATACTTCCACCATATGAAGAAATTTGATTCATTTTTCACTAAATTTTACATGGAAGATAATAAGGATAACTTCAATGAATATGTGTTATAAAAATGGCCTAACAATGATATTGGAGACATATTTATCAATCATAAAAGTGAATATAATATTTTAACTTGTTTAAACTTAAATACGATAACATCATCCTTACATGTACGGACAATCGCCATGATGAAGTGATGTGACTCCCTTTTCACCACCACACCACATGGATGTTGTATATATTTCAATAAACAATATTTAATTTATTATATTTTAATCATTCATTAAATATAAAATATTACTTACCTTCATTCCATAATTATCATTGTAAAATGGAAATGTTGCCCATCCGTACGTATGACCTTCCGTCTCCATGATTGTAACATATTCCATTTCTCAAAAAACTTTTTCAAATATGATTTTAAAAGTATAAATGATTTATAAAAATGAAAAATCTTTCTTGATTATTATTGTAATATATGTTATGAAACTAGATAACATTCCAAATAACCAGAAATTTCACGACCAATATCAATTGGGAAAATAGGGAAATTAACACCTCAAACAATGAAAATAATGATATATTTTTAGACAATGGGTGATAAGAATAAAAGGTGAATAAATGATATTATAAATAATATCATGATTCTGGTGTAAGTAAATGAAAAGTTTAAAACACCTATATAGGAGACTAAATCACATTCAACTAAAGGGAAGCATGATGTAAGGGACTTCATATCAATTTCTCTTTATTTAGGTATATTGTAATGTTACACACCTAATTTACTTTATATGGTATATATATTGACCCATTTGTATCGTAATACCATGATTAATTAATAATTAATGTATTTTAGGTTTCTATTTGAATTATTTTATCCAAGTGTATTTTAGTTTAATATAAATTGTTTGTAAATGTTTTTGAACAAGATCACATTATTTTATGATTGTTAAACTTATCTTGTAATAGTCACGTTATTGTAAAAATTTTTCAATAGAAAGTACATTTCTATTATATATTAATATATTTTCATGATGGATATGACTATTTCCTAAATTATATACCAATTTTACATTTGGTGATTACAATCAATGGTATTTTATTAAATAGGGAAATATTAATAAATCTATACCCTTTACCAAATAAAGATATTTTATAATATGAAACATTGATTTATGAATTTAATTGATAATTATATATTTGAGGAATTAATTAGACCTGTAGTGATGGGTGGGGCCTAGTATAATATATCCCCTATTGCATCAATGGGTCTAATATAATAAATTATGTTGGCCAAATTAAATGGGATATCTACATAAAATATTTAATCATTGTTGTGTTAATAGAGGTATAGTGATTCTCGAGATCATGGAATCAAAAAATTATGTATTTCATTCATTAATAATTTAGTTATTATTATCCCTAATATTTTTACAATAATATTATCTATGTATTATTTTCATTGACAATTTATTGATTAAATTTCACGTGATATATGTTATATAACTTCTCAAATTGATTATTTATTATGTATTATGGTAGTAATGTTTTATAAATAGAACACGTGTTCATTTATTTTCCATAATATATTTATTATTATTTATCAATTCATGACAACTTCCAATATACTTAAACCTTACTGATAATTTGAGCTCAAACTTATTTTGTGTCCTTTCCCCTGGATATGAAGAAGAAATATTTGATTGAGTTTTTAAGGATAAAATACATTTTAATTCATTGTTAATTATGTTTATTTTATATTCCCAATATAAAATGTGTATGATGTATGTATCTAGTTATCCAAAAATAATAAATGGATCCAACCTTCAATATTTGAATCCTTGTATCTATGGAAATATAATAACGTACGACACCACATTTGGGATTGTAAAACCCCAATAATTTACAAAGAGATTTGATATATAATGCATGAAACATTATGTTTCTATCAAACACCACTTTGTTATAACTTAGGTATTAAACATAATTTTTCCACCACTATGATTCAAATTTCAAAAAACTGACATACATGGTTGCGTTCAGTAAGATATTTAGCGTATGATAAGACAAAACCAATTTTTTAGAGAATAGTAATATACCCTTATGAATATTAACATTATTTTACGAATAGTAATGAATAATAAATCATCAAGAAGAATAGAAACTTCAACCATGAATTTATAAATTCAATTTAGACATCTTATAAGTGAAAAATGATCATAGTGTATGTTTTGATATTTTTTATGTCATAAATTTTTAAATTACAATTTTATGATTAATTTAATAATTTAAAATAGAACATTATTTTAATAAAATTTAATCATAAAATTTTTCTTTATAGTCTTATGAATATAAGGTAATTTTATGGGACATTGATTAATTTCTCAAGGTGTTATAATTCGAGTCATATTTTTAAAGACGTTTTTTGGAATAAATTAATATTTTATTTAACAATTAAATTAAAAATATTTATAAATTTATTTTCAAAAATTAGATTTCATTTTTTAATTACAAACATCAAAAAATTGTTGGTTTATGTTTGGGGATTTTTCTAAAATACATCAATTTTTATGAATAGTAAAAATATAGTTTTGAGTTTTCGTTATGATTAATGACATCATAATGATGTAATAAATAATATTATATTATGGTATAAAAATTGACATTAATATGTCATATTAGGTGTCCCATGTTACCAATACCATTTGAAAATAGCCTGGGCAATCCCATGGTTTTGCAAAAACTACTAATGAGGTGTCCCATGAAAATTAATAAAAAAACTCCCTCTCATTTACAATAAATATCCACTCATTCATTTAATTAAATTCATTAAATACTAATCATACTCAAATATATGGAATTTTTACCTCTCTAGGAGTCCTCCCAAGGTGTTCTCACGACCCCAAGGTCCCAAACTTCCTGTTTTAGGAGTTACTCTACATGGTAAGGGAATTTATCACCCTTCTCTTATTCAAGCACTCTTTTAATTTTCTTCTCTTTTGTTTTTAAATAAAATAATTTTGGGATATGTAATTTCATATCCATTTACTATAAATAATATTTAATAATGATTATAGACCTCTTTTTTCTCATCAAAATATTTGATAAATTTGTAAGTGATGTCATGGGCTCCCGAATTTGTTTAAGGGATTTCTCAACTTTTCATTTATTTTGAGTTCCTTTCTTTTCATTTTTCCTTTACTCATCTACTTTTGGCAAAATTTTATGATAAATACAGTACCATAAATGTACAATAATGTGTTTTTATAATGAAATAATTAATCATCATCTATCATTTCCCCTCCTTTTTACTATATATGAAAACACCATCTGAGATGTGTTAATATATAACATTCATGGGTTACGATTTTTCAATTTCTATTCCCATATTCAATTATGGTCATAAAACCATTAACATGGTTTAAATAGACTATAATATATTTATTATAAATTTTTTAACGTTCTTGAATCTTTTTTTCACAAGATATTAAATTCTTAAAAAAAAGAGTTCGTTATTATGAAAAACCGCCAACTAACCCAAACAATTATCATTAATGTTTTATATATTGATTCATCTTCAATCCCAATAACCAAATAAATTTTAAAACCATTTAAATTTTTATATGTTAACAATTAAAATATAAATTATATTCTGGAAAACTATTCTCATATTACATGTTTATCCTTGCATAATATACGTAAATATTTCATGAATACCGAGGAAGAAAACTCTCCCAAAAAATAAAATCGAACATCTTAAAAAAATCCAGAAGGCCATGAATGAAATTAATTGTTATATAATAAATAAATTAATAAAATAATAGGTTTTAGAAATATTAATTAATGAATTTAATTTGGTTATCCAGGACACTAAGATCAATTAAATAACACCATCAGACTTAAGGTATGTGTTTCTTCATCTCATTTCCATTTCTCTGAGATATTACTTATTCTATACTACTACTACTACATGTTTATGGTGTATGATTACTAACCATTAATGTTTCATATCATTAATATATTTATTTTCATTATATTCAACTTATCATTTTATGATAATTAATTTTGGGTCATACGAATCAATTGATTACAATGTTTTATGAATTTTCTACCCGAACCACCATTTTCATTCGGGTTTCTTGTATTCTCTAATTTCCATAATAAAATTATTATTTAGTCCTATTTACTCATCATAAAATCAATTTGAATGTTCTATATATGTGCACCAAAAATAATCCTTCTTTATTTTATGGGGAGGTATGTGTTTTAAAAGAATCATTCCCAAATTGTTCCGAAATGCAATCCTGATTCACAGAACTTCTCAAATTATTTCCTTTTTTATTTTCACTCTATAATATATTTTATCGATATTTATATTTATAGAATAAAACATTTTACCATGAAAAATAGATTTTGGTTTATTTATGGTTTTATGAAATGAAATATGTCTTTTCACATTAAAATTCATGAATATATTTTTTAAACTTCTTTAAAATGTTTTATTTCTAAAGCTTAATTAAAAAGAATCTTTATATTAGTTGACCTAAATATGACTTTATTTAATCCTGACATATAATTTCAATGAACATAACATTTATTTTATGGGATATACATGTTTATAATCTTATTTCATTACAAATACAAATGAATTTCCAAAAGAACTCTTCTTTCCAATGTAAAATTATTTTTTCTCATATCTATTTAACTTTTATGAGATATATTTCTTTTTTACCACTTATTTATTAACTATGATGTATATAATTCCATTTTTTATATAGTATCAAGAGTCTCATTATTTTGATGATTTTCTATGGGACTATGATTTGAGTGTTACAAGGTGGTATAGGGAACTTTTGATTTTTTAAGGATTATTTTTCAAGGATTCTTTAATGGTATCATTTCAAAGTATCTTCATCTATTTCCACATCCATTTTTGAATCCTATACTTTATTGAGGTTTATCGCTTATGATATTATCCACCATGTTTTATTTAATGGTTTATGATTAGTTTGACTGTGGATGTGCTACCTTGAAACCATTCACCATATTACATTGAATTGTTAGTGTTTATGATTATTGATTGGAAAATTTTATTTATATTTTATATGTTAGTTTCAATATAAATGTGTATGTTATTTATGTTTATCACCATTCATAAGATAAACTCATTTTATATAGTAAGTGTTAGGTGGGACCCCCTGTATCCCATTGGTGCACTGGTAGATCTCATGAGAAAAACTATTGTCTTGGAATGAGGCCTTGAAAAAATATATGTTTATAGTCTTGGCACGAGGCCTTGATGGTATAGTAACGATGTACTGCATTATGTATTCCATCCTTATAAAACTATTAAGTTATAGTTCATGTAGATTTTTAGCTAGTACAATACCCATGGACGTTTTATTATGGAAATATTAACTCATCTCATATTCTTACCATATTATGTTCATTTTAATTTTATAAAGGCATTTGGTTTTAGTTATTCACCATGCCTAATATTTATGTTTATGATATATTTCATTTTATTTATTACCCTTAATGTGGATCTGAGCACAACCCTTTCTTATATTTCATTTTCTGAGATTGTGAAGAATTTTTATATGAATGACCTATATAGATAAACATGGAGTTGTGGATGTTCAAAATAAAACTAATATATTGTATTTATTTTCAAGATGTAATGCTAAACCTATTTTTTCATATGGTTTTTCAAAACAAATAATCTACTCGGTATTTCCAGATTTGATTCCTTGTAATCTATCCAATGTATTAAAATAAGGCACTGACTTTGGGAAACCGGGGTTGGGTCTTTACAATTGGTATTAGAGGGCATGTAGTATAAAACATACAAACTAGATTTAGAAAACATAGACTAGGTAATATAACCCCAATATAGTTTTTGAGGATAAACATACAATAGTGTCATGAAACATTCTTATAGAATATATTATGTGAATATTTCTAAAAAATACATCCCTGTCTATATACTACAATTGGATGTGGTTCTAGTACACATGTACCTTAGAGTAACAAATATGACAAGGAGTTTCAGTCATTACTAGGTATCCTGGTACATGAAAAATGGATTTACTACGCACCTTGTTAGACACTCTCTTTGGACGCAAGGATAATTTACATTTTCTTTATAAAACATTAAGAAGGAATTAAATGTAATTTTTCCCTCAAAGAAACCATGTTTACGATTATGAGATTTGTTATGGATAGGATTCCAATTAATGATATGCATTTTTTTAGTTGATATTATACATCACAATTCATAATATAATATAGTGTATTCCATTGTTTAGAATTTTTTCATAGAAGAAGGAATGATATGATCACCAATTTATTTGATTAAAATAGTAAGAAAGAGCATATATTTCATTATATTAGACCATAAGTTCAAAGGAGTGTAGTCTCCCATGTGTCCTCATATAATAAGGAAATAGTATCATGGGTAAACAAGGTATGTAAAGAATTCACTGAGTCCAATGGATTTTAAGGGATGAAAAAGAAGAATAAGATGGTAGAGAAAAATATGGATAAAGGGAAGAAGGGAAGGAAGGGTTTTCCCACATGTAATAACTGTGGAATGAATCACCTTTGTAAATGCTTGGAGGGAACAAGTTTTTTTATAAGTGTAAAGAAAAAGGACACAGAGTTAATGATTTCATGGGTAAAAAAAGGTCTCCAATGTACATTTCTTCAACTACAAGTAGATGGGAAATTATGTGAATCAATGTCTCAGGCATCAAATAAATATACTTCAAATGATGATTCTAGATAATGATCAATTTATGATGTTTTCATGGATGAATTATAATGGTTAATATGACTAGTCAAGAATCATGTCATTTGAATATTGTGTCTACAATTTATTGATTATAAGAATTATGGAATATTTAAGGAATGTACTATAATATTTTTTCATTAAGGATTTAAAACCATAAGTTAAATGATATAATAAAAAGATATTCAGTGGAAAGTTAAACTTTTTAGAAAACACAAGATTGAGGAAAAGATAAACCTTAATATATTTCTAATGATGAGATAATGATGACAAAATGATTGTTTTGGATATGTATTGACTACCTCGGAAGTGATTATTTACTTGTCGAGATGTGTTATATGCTACCATCGATAGAGTTTACAAAACATTCGGATTTATGGAATATATACATTCAACAATATGTATCTTACATAAGTAATATGGATGAATTCATGTTTCCAATATATTTTTTACAGTAATTCATGTTATTAACCTATTTCAAAAGGATACATGATAATGTTATTCACGTGTTTTGAATATGAAAATTTTGAGCTGCTTCTTGTTGATTAAGAGTTAATGACAAGTTCATCATACAAATTTAGAGACATTTGTTCTAAATATTGAATAATCATATTTGGGAATGTTTAACCATTTAAAAAATGGTTTAAGTTTATCATTGTATTATCTTTTAAAGGTTAATGTATTTCTTAACCATATGGAATAACCTGTGCTAAGTGATAAAGTATAGATAATTAAAGGTACAATCAAAGGATGTTTCTGTTAATATAAATGTATATTTATAATCTTATAGAGTGGAATAATTCCTTAACTCAAGTAAAAGATCCTTAAATAAAATTTTGTCCTATTATCATAATTTCTTATAATATTGTTGAATTGTTTACATTAGTTTATAGTTTTATAGTAATGCAATTCAATATGAACATGTTATATATTACATTCCATCAGAACTTCATAGTTATATATATTCCATGCTAGGTTTTTACTTCTAACTAATGTCACACCATTCAAAAGAATAATTTTTGGGGTGACCACCTCATTTTCCTATACCCCTTTTAAAAGGATATTTATTAACCTTATTTTCGATGTGGGTTTCCCACAAGGGAATTTACAAGCATCAACCTTTAACATTTTAAGTACAGTTTTGAATTTTGAGGACTCAATTCTATTGAGGGGGGATAATGTTACACCCTAAGAATTTACAAATAGATTTAATTCAGAATTCCTAAAACACTAAGTCTCTACAAACCAACACATTGTTATAACCTAGCCAGTAAACATAAATTTTCAACCTCTGTGACTTGAATTTTAAAATACTAACATACACCGTTGTATTAAGTAAGATATTTAGAGTTTTATAAGGATGACATAATTTTTGGTGAATAGTAGCATACTATAATGAATAGTAACATACCTTTATGAATAGTAATTATTATTAAATCATCCAGAAAATTATAAACTTCACCTATGATGGTTTGAATAAAATTTAGACATGTTATAAGTGAAAAAATAATTATAGTGTCAGTATTGGTATTTTTTTATGTCATAAATATTTTAATTACAATTATATGTTTAATTTAATAATATAAAATAGAAATTTATTTTCATAAAATTTAATAATAAAATTTTACTTTATTGTATTATTGTTATAAGATAATTTTATAGGACCTTGATTAACCTCTCATGGTGTTATAAAACGAGTTATAGTATCATAGTTGTTTTTTTGGAATAAATTTTGATTTTATTTAAAAATTAAATTAAAAATATTTATAAAATTAGTTTCAAAATATGGATTTTTTTGAATTCTACACACTGGAAAAAAGTTGGAGTGAATTTTTTTGGATTTCTATAAAATACTTGATTTTTTCATGAATAGTAAAAAGACAGTTTTCAGTTTTTGGTATGTTTAATGACATCATAATGATGTAATAATTAATATAAAGTTATGGTATAAATTTTTACATCAATATATGATATAATGTATCCCAATAGGCCAATACCATGGGAAAGTACCAGGGGAAATCCCATGTTTTTTCAAAAACCACTAATGAGGTGTCCTTTGAAATTAATAAAAAACTCTCTCTCATTTACTATAAATACACACTCATTCTTTAGTTTTCATTCATTACAAACACATAATCCTTTAATATTTTTTATTTTTTTACCTCCATAAGTTTCCTCCCAATGTTTCCTCTATCCCAAAATGTCCCAACAGTCTTGTTTTAGGAGTTACTCTACAAGGTAATAGAATATCCCACCCTTCTATTTTTCAAGAACACTTTTAATATTAGTCTCTTTTATTTTCAATTGGATTATTTTGGGATAATTAATTCCATATACTTCTTAATATAAATAGTATTTATAATGATTATATACACCTTTTCTCTCAAAAAAATATTTTATGAAATTTTAAGTGATGTCGTTAGGATGGTGAATTTTTATAAGGGATTTCTCAACTTTTCTTTTATTTCGAGTTACATTATTTTCTATTTTTCTTTCCTAACCTAAATTTATCAAAAATTTATGATAAATATAGTAAAATAAATATAATGGAATTTTTTTATGATAAAATAATTCACCATCATCTCTAGTTTCCCATCATTTTTAGTAGGATTGAAAACACTATCCGAGATGTGTTAATTTATCACATTTATTGGCGACGAGTTTACAATTTATATTTCCATATTAAATTCTGGTCATGAGACCATTTTGATGGTAGAACAAAAATATAATGTATTTATTAAAACTTATTTATGGTTATGGAAACATTTTTTACATATGATATTAATTTATAAATCAAAACAAGTTTGTTGTGATAAAAAAACCTCTTACTAACCCAAAAAATTATCATTAATGATTTATATAATGATTTATCATCACTCCAAATAACCAAATGAATTTTATAACCATGTAATATTCTGTATGTTAACAAATAAATTAAAACTTTTATTCTATAAAACCATTCAAATATTATATGTTTATCATTATATATATATATATATATAAGCAAATCGGTCATGAATACCAAGGAAGAAAACGCTGCAAAAAATAAAATTAAACCTCTTTAACCGATCAAGACGGACATGAATGAAATTAATAAGGATAAACTAAATAAATTGCATAAATAATAGGTTATGTAAATATTGATTAATGAATTTAATTAGTTTTTTCTTGACATTAAGGTCAAGTGAAGAACACTATCACACTTAAGGTGAGGGTTTCTTCATATCACTTCCATTTTTGTGAGATATTTTGTATTCACTACTACTACTTGAGTAAGGTGTTTATTCAATGAAAAATGAGGTTTCATAGCATTAATCTCTTTATTTTCATGATATTAAATTTATCATTGGATGATAATTAATTTTTGGGCATACAATTCAATTGATTAAAAAATTTTATATACATTCTAACCGAACCTCCATTTTCATTCAGGTAGCTCTTACTCTCTAATCACCTCGATAAAATTATTATTTATTCCTATGTACTCATCATAAATTCTATTTAAATTATCTATATATTTTTACCAATACAAATACTTCTTTATTTTATGGGGAGTTATGTGTTTTAAAATAATCGAACAAAAATTGTTTCGAAATGTAAGCTCGATTCAAGGAACTTCTCAGATTCTAACCTGTTTTCAAGTACACTCTATAATTTGTTTTTAGACATATTTATCTTTATAAAATCAAAAAAGTTAATAGGAAAAATCTATTTTGGTTCACTTCTGGTTTTATTAATGTAATCGTGCATTTGCGCTTTAAAATCCTTTAATAACTTCCTTAACCCACACTATAATGTTTTATTTCTAAAGCTTATTTAAAAACACTTTTTAAATTATTTTACCTAAATAAGACATTATTTAAGACTCATAGATAATTTTAATGAACTTATAATTAATTTTAATCGATATACATGTTTACAGTTTGATTTCATGAAAATTAAAAATGATTTTCCAAAACAACTCTTCTTTCCAATATAAAAAGGGGTTTTCTCATGTCACTTTAACTTTTATGAGATATATGCCATGTTAACCAAAAATTTCATTCTTGTGGTGTATGTAATTACCTTTAGTATATTATACCAAGAGTCTCATTATTCTTATAAAATTCGAAGGGATTGTGATTTTATTATTTCACGGTGGTATGTGACACTTTGGAATGTTTAAGAATTATTTCCTCAAGGGTATTTCAATGGTATCATTTAAACGAATCTTTTTATATGTAAACATAAATTTTTGAATCATTTACTACATTTTGTTTTATATCCTATGATATCATTAACCCGGTTTTATTCAATGTTTTATGATTAGATTGTCTGTGGATGTGCTATCATGAAACCATTCACCATATTACTTCGAATGGTTAGTGTTTATGATTAATGATTATTGAAATTTATTTACATTTCATATATTGTTTTCAATATGAATATGAATGTGTATGTTTTTATGTCTATCCCCATTCGTAATAGGAATGAATTGGACATAGTAAGTAGTGGGTGGGGCCCTCTATAGCCCCTTGGTGTATCAATAGGTCAAATGAGACAAACTATGGTCTTGGCAAGAGGCCTTGACAAAATGGGTGTTTATATTCATAGCATGAGGCCTTCACTATAGCGACCCATACTTTACATACATGGTTATTACTTCAAAATTGAAGCATACTTATTATAACAAAACCATGAAAGGACCGTATAGGTATAGTGTCTTTAGAAATAGGGAAACATAAACAACTGGTTCATAAATCATCTACATTGTCTCCCATTTATTTTATCATATCTAGTGTCACTTTTTGGCATATCCTACTTAATATCCTTCTTCTTGACCTGGGGAAAATAAAACATACAAAAGGGTGATCTCAAATGCTCAGTAAGGGTAAACTAAAGAAATATCAAACATATCATATTCATAAGAACATAACATTTTGAAAATTATATCCTCCAAAAGAGATCATAACATGGGATAAATCATAGAAGTGAAAAGTAATCCCAATAATCATAACATAAAACATGAAGATTTGCGTAATACACACACAATCATAGAAAATCATTTCTTAGTATTCAAGACTCATTGCTAAGACTATCTTAGCGGACGAAGTCCATTTCTGAACCGATTTCACTCCTCATTTCAGTCCTGTTTCACTTAACCGGTTTAACCTGCCGTTCCAGCCATGTCTATCTAATGAGATATAAATATTTACCCAATGTATTGGAGGAAGATATAGGTCCCACCCATCTCCTAATGATACCATTCTTATGTGTTCCAAAAGATCATAAATCATACATCATAGCATAACCCATGTAATAAAAATGGGATTCTTAAACATCATGCCATTATAAAAATAATTCCATCATAACATAATCAAATAAATGTACAAATAGGGATAGTAACAGAACCCTATATTATCTTAGAGGGAAAATAATTTTGATAAAATGTGTGAACTCCATTCTTGAGGAAAATATCCTTTCTACTTCAAATACATTTTTCCTTTATTAAAATGTCATAAAATTTAAAACTAAAAGAAGTTGATTAAAAATAAACTTGAAAAATGAAAAGGAAACATCATGGAAATAATGTTCTAAAATTCCATTCCGGCCCTATAAGTTAAACAGAAATATTCTTCTCGTACTTTGGCCGGAAAAGTCAAAAGTACCTCGTACTAAAAACCAAAAAAGATTCCTTTCATATCTTTTACAAAAAAAAACTCACCAATTGGTAAATTTGGATTTAAAAAATTGTAGGTGGGTGGAAATTATATTACATATTTAGGAAACATGGATGTGGATGATAAATATTCCCCAGTAAATTCTGAAGTAAAAACAATCTCGGATAAAAATGAGATTGTGAGATTTTCCCTTACCTTAGGTCTGATATGCTTCGTATGAATCCAAACCTCTTGTAATATTGTTTAAATAATGTCAATTTACTTATTACAGAACCATATTCATTGTAATGATATCATATATGGTCATATTTTTATCTTCTTAGTAGTAATATTTCATTGCTACTTGTTATTCGGGTGTTTATTGCTTTATGTTCTTATGCGTGTTTTGTCAAATAAATTTTTATTACAAATTATAGGATACAGATATATCATTTAAATAATGGTATTAGTGTAATATATATCATATTAATTCATTCAATTAATTTATATAATCATTATTCAATGAAGATCATATAGAACGAGTCACATCACATCATGGAGACGGTAGGTCGTACGTACACACGAGCGATGATATCATTCCCATGATCGTGGAATTGTATTGAATTGTATGTATAATATTTTAGAATCAATAAAACTTTAAAATAATCATATATAGTTATTTATTTTCACCATTATACCCATCCATGTAAGTAGGTGGTGGAAAAAATATTACACCATGGCGTGGAGATGATATTTCGTACGTAAGCACGCGCGGTGATTTTGTGTACCGTAGGATGGATAAGTGGTGAAATAGGGTAGTTTCATATTTATAATAACATATCATTATATGAGGGATAATTATGTTATTACTTCATAATGAGACAACTAAAGAAGAGTGAGTAGAATAAGAATGGAACTTGAAGAAAACGATACAAGGTATTACCTCTTTCTCAAAGTTCCTCCTTTAAACATTCTCTTAGGGAACTAGAGTTGGTCTTTTGAGAAGAAAAATACCTCTAGTAGGTTTCTAAGGAAGTGGGTAAGTGAAATGGGATGGGGTTTTCATGATAGAAGGCTCAAATTGGTGCGAGGAGGAGAGGGAGGAGGTGCCCTTTTATAAGGGAGGAGAGGGGCACCTTTGGAAATATAAGAAATATTATTCTATATTAAATCCTAACCCCGCTTAAAAACTTCCAAAATGACTCATATCTGAATATTAGATGAGATAGGGTCGTAAGCCCATCAAAAAATAATATTTATACATGTTAGGAATTTATTTTCAACATTATCAACTTTATTTATCCTTATTTATTAATTTAATTTTATTTGTGGTAATAATATTCTAAATTTAAAATTATTATATATAATTACATATGTGCTATGAAGTTTCCATAATTTGACACTTTATGACATTTTAGACCATATAAATTTTAATTTATAAATTTTAAATATTTTTGTGATTTTTAAAAAATTTTATAATATGTTATTTTTATAAAATAACTATATTGTCAATTTTGACAGTATTCATTTCTTTGAATTCAAATAAAATATATACAGGAGATATGTTCAAACTAAAATCTTTAATAGATTCATAAATTTCCATATGTATCTATAAAATTAGTGGAGAACATTTAATAGTTCATATAATATTTATTTTAATACCATTAAAATCATTTATTTGATAATTCCATCAATAATATAATTTCAACATCACTATTGTGTCATATTTAATGATAATTATTTAATCCCTAAAAATTAAAAATAAATTAATATGATGTAGATAATTTTATTATCTTTCTGGATACTATTTATATCATAATTTTCATGAAGTTTATCACTAAATTAATATTATTATACTTATAAGATTAAAGAGACTGACATATTGTAACTTTCCTTGGTTTTAATAATAATTATATTATTTCATGGTCAAATGTCCATGAAATAAATATAGTCAAGCACATTGTTGATATGTTCAGACTTTTATTCATACAATAGGATTTTGGAAGGTGTTAGTTAATTTTATAATCTTATAGTTAACCTTAATTACACGATTTACCTTTAACTATGGTAAAGTAAATTTACTGTAGTTACTATTCATAATGCCCAAAAATAAAAAGTAGCCTATTAACATAATTTGGACCCACTGATTCAAAATATAGAATCAATTTTTTCAAAATTCAAAACACATAAGTTGCAGTAATTAATTTAAAATTAATCTCGTTGTTAAGAAAATGGGTTTTAGAAGTTAAAACATCACTAAAGATTGAAATGTTTTTACCTATGAATTCAATGTGAAATTAATGATAATTACATAAATTATATTAAATGGTAAAAATATATTCTATTTATACTTTAAAACCATTAAATATTATAATTTTACCATATAAATTATCTCAATGAAAAATGTTGTTTTTAAATAAAAATTAGTGTATTTTTACTATTCATTAAAATATGAAAGTTTTCAGAAAAGTATCAAAAATTTATCCAAAGAAAATTTTTATATCTTGATTCCAAATAAGAATTTTCTTTTGTCAAATTGGAGTTATAAAAATGTCAAAATATAGATTTAATGTGGGTGCGCCATCAAAAGGCAGCAAAACTGCATTTTTTAAAAAAATACATATTTTACCAGAAAAATTTCTTTTGTTCTCTTACCATGTTCTAGAAAATGTGTAAGATGAATAATAATGTTATAAAATTCAAAATGTAGTTAATACTATTCATAAGGGCTAGTCCATAATATATCGTTGTTTAGTGAAACCCGATATTGCGTACTACACACGCTATCGAAGAAGGTCGTGATTGAATGTAATGCAAGCCAATTTAGTATTGTGTGTTGTGAAAGATTAATTTGGTGTTGCGTATAAAATAAGACATAAAAAAAATTCTCATAAAATCTCATGGTGTTACATTCTACACCCCTTAAAATGAATTTCTCCCTCGAAATTCCTCACTTCATTATAAATAGATGAAGATACCTCTCCCTCATCATATCCTCAAGTTCCCATGTAGCATCTTCTAATTGGTGGTTCCTCTATAAAACTTTCACCAAGCGAGTGGTCTTGTTCTGTAAGAATTTTTCTCAATGATCCAGAATCTCTATCGGTTGTTCTTCATAAGAAAGATCTTGCTCTAGCGGTACAACTTCTAAACTGAGTACATGTAAAGGTTCGGGTATGTACTTTCTCAGGAGAGATACAGGGAACACATCATGAACTTGAGAGATATTCGGTGGAATCTCCAATCGGTAAACTACCTTCCCAACACAATTAAGTATTTTGAAAGGACCGATATATCTAGGTCTCAACTTTCCCTTCTTTAAAAATCTCATTACTCTCTTCCAAGGAGATATTCGTAAGAACACTTTACCACCCACTTCAAACTCTATGTTTTTTCTTCGGTTGTCGGCATAACTTTTTTGTCGACTCTGAGCAGCTCTTATGTTTTGTTGAATAGATATATCCTTTTCTTCCATCTCATCAACAAGATCAGGTCTTAATAGCTATCTTTCCCCACCTTCATCCCAACTAGTTGGAGTCCTTAATTTCATTCCATAGAGAGCTTCATAAGGATCCATATGAATACTAGAGTGAAAGCTATTATTATAATAAAATTCCACCAAAGGTAGGTGTTGATCCCAACCACCTTTGAAATCCATAGAGAAAGCTCTTAACATATCTTCTAGAGTATGAATTTTCCTCTCAGACTAACCGTCTGTCTAAGGATGATAAGCAGTGCTGAAACTCAACTCTGTATCTAGAGTATGGTGAAGACTTTTCCAGAACATTGACGTAATCCTGGGATCCCGATCAGATATAATCGAAAATGGTACTCCATGAAATCTTACCACTTCCTTTACATATATCATGGCAAGCTGATCCATAGAGAAATCTTCTGTAATAGAAATGAAGTGTGCAGACTTTGTAAGAAAATCAACTAAAACCCAGATAACATTATTGCCTTTGGATGTTTTAGGAAGTCCAGTGACAAAGTCCATAGTGATGTTTTCCCATTTCCATTCAGGTATGGGTAATGGTTGTAATATCCCCTTAGACTTCTATCTCAAAGATTTAACTTACTGACAAACCAATCATCGAGAGACATATTCAGCAACATCTCTTTTCTTTCCATCCCACCAGAAGTACTCTTTCAAGTCCCTATAAATCTTCATGCATCCAGGATGAATAGAGAATGAAGAACTATGAGCCTCATCCAGTAACTCCTTCTTTAATTCTGGGATGGGAGGAACACAAACCCGATTCCTGAACCTTATTTTATCTACACAATCAATGGTGAATTCAGGATCATTTCTCACCTTCTTTTGTAACTATACATCTTCTTTGTTTTACTCTTTCATCTACACATGTATAGATGGTTGAACATTCATTTGACAAAGATAAGATTTTTCCATTTACATTATAAATCCAAGATCCATCCTTTGTAAATCCATAATTATTGGATCTTTTGTGATTTTCATCCTGGATAACCTGGCATGGTCTTGTCGACTAAATGCGTCTGCCACCTTGTTTTCTTTCCCATGGTGGTAATGAATTGAGCAGTCGTAATCCTTAATCAGCTCCAACCATATTCTTTGGCGCATATTCACCTCCTTTTGTGTGGAAATATACTTTAAACTTTTATGATCAGTATAAATATCACACCGTTCACCATTAAGGTAATGCCTCCAAATATTTAATGAATAGATTACCGTAGCTAACTCCAAATCATGAGGTGGGTAATTTTGCTCCTGGATTTTCTACTTTCGTGAGGCATAAGCTATCAACATATCATTTTTCATGAGAACACACCCCAGTCCCTTCTTGGATGCATCACTGTAGGCCACAATCCTTTCTCCACTGCAAGGTAGTATAAGCATGGGTGCCCTGGCTAGCCTTCTTTTTAGCTCTTTGAAATTATCTTCACAATCATCCGTCCAAACAAATATAACTACTTTCCAAGTCAACATGGTGAGTGGGTAAGATAACCTTGAATAATATTTCAAAAAACATCGGTAATATCCAGCCAAACCATGAAAACTTTAGATCTCAGTTACTTTTGTTGGTCTCATCCATCTTTCGATAACCTCTATTTTTTCTGGATCCATATATATCCCCTCTTTTGAGATTATGTGACCCAAAAATGCAATTTTTTGAAGCAAAAATTCACACTTGGTAAATTTGGCATAAAGAATCTCCCTTCTCAGGGTCTTCAAAACAAATATAAAGTGATCTTGATGTTCTTCCTTGCTTTATTAATAGACAAGAATATAGACTATAATGTTTACCACAAACTGATCAAGATAGTCTCTAAAGACTCTATTCATTAGATCCATGAATATAGTAGGGGCATTAGTAAGACCGAATGTCATCACTATAAATTCATTATGTCCATACCTTGTACGGAACACCGTCTTTGGTATATCACCCCTATTGACCCTTAATTGATGATACCCTGAATGAAGATCAATCTTAGAAAAGTATTGAGCTCTCTGTAGTTGATCAAATAAGTCATCAATGCGTGGGAGATGATATTTGTTCTTGATAGTGATCTTGTTAAGTTCTCGATAATCAATGAAGAGTCTCATTGATCCATCTTTCTTATTAACAAATAGAATAGGTGATCCCCAAGGTGACGCACTAGGGCTTATGAATCCTTTATCAAGAATCTCATGGAGTTTCTTCTTTAATTCTTGCAACTCAATTGGGGCCATTCTATATGGTGTCTTTGAAATAGGTATAGAACCCGGTATAAGTTTTATTGAAAACTAAACTTCACGATTTGGTGGAAGACCTAGATATTCCTCTAGAAAGATATCATCAAACTCCCATACAATGGGAGTATTCTTAATCATGAGTTTCTCCCCAACCATTTGAGATAAATAACCTTCATTTAGTGGTTTTGAGACCCACAAGACGGACAAAATTTCCACTGGAAGGTTATGTTCATCCTTGCATCGATAGACGATCATAGTTTGATCTGGAATATGAAATGTGACTTCCCATATTTGGAAATTGATATGAGCTCCATATAAAGAAAGCCAATCCATGCCAAGAATCACATCAAATTCCACTATAGGAAGGATCGCAAGATTTTTAGGAAGCTCTTTCCCACAAACTTCAATCGGAGAAGAATTGTAATCTTTTGATACAACCGTTGGTCCATTTGGAGTTTCCATAGCCAACTAAACATCTAATTGTTGAGGTAATAAAGATATACCCTTAGAAAATTCTTCAGAAATAAAAGCGTGGGTGGATCCAAAATCAAATAAAACATTTGTTACTTTAGAGTGGATGGTATGTGTACCTCTCACCACTTCGTTGTCGTACT
Source organism: Viscum album (assembly GCA_963277665.1). NCBI lineage: Eukaryota > Viridiplantae > Streptophyta > Magnoliopsida > Santalales > Viscaceae > Viscum > Viscum album. Next base: position 492,117,993 of record OY728159.1, on the reverse strand, counting down.
CCACATCGCCGATAGTAATTGCATTTGACTTTCCTTTGTCTTTGGCCTTAAGAGTTTGTTGGTGTCGATCATCATCATCAACCCTTGGATTTGGACATTGATTGTCATAATGACCCATCTCCATGCACTTGAACCATTGAAGTGTAGTAGGTGCATTCTGTGTATCCCTTCCTTTGTTCACATCATTAGACATCTTCTTCCCATTATTTCGACATTCAATTTCATGATGACCTTATTTTCCACACTTATAACATTTTCTTGTCCCCTTAAGAAAATTTACTCCATGTTTCTTTCCACAAATTGAGCATAAGGGAAAACTCATCTTCTTTTTAGTGTGGTCTTTATATTTTCCTTTAAATTCCATTTTCCTCTTCTTATCAAACCCATGTGACTGATGGGTTACTCCAATATCCATATCAACCTTGAGTGCACATCGAACAACTTCCTCATGGCTATTGAAGTCCCATATGGATAACGCCCTTAGAAGACTTGGTTTTAAGCCACTAAATAATCGATCGATCTTACTCTCAGGTTGGATAATAATTCCGGATGCGTACCTTGCAAGTCTTGTAAAACTTTCTTCGTAGGTACCAACAGATTCATCATCCTTTTTCTTCAGTTCAAGAATCTCGTTCTCCATATTTGTCCGAAGAATACGAGGGAAATACTTATTGAAAAATAAGTTCTTGAACTCACCCCATTTTATGGACTCAATTTCATCCCTTTGCGTCATATTCTTAATAAGATTCCACCATTGATTAGCATCACCTTCCAAACGATATACTTCTAAGATGACTTTATCATGTTCTGAACATTGAAGAACTGAAAATATCTTTTCATTGGTACTGATCCATTGTTTAGCCACTAATGGATCAGAAGACCCACTGAATGAAGGTGGATGCTGCCTCATGAAGGATTCAACAAAATTTTTCTCCTTACTTTGCTCGTTTGGAAGTCTTGCATGATTCATAGATTGAGAAAGTTGTGTGATCATTTCTACAAGATTTTTCATTCTAGCTCCAATAACGTTTGGTTGCTCAGGGGGACAATCATTGCATTTCCCATCGCATTCTGCATTAACACGGTTCCTTCGGGTTCCAGCCATTGACTAAAACCGAGAAGAATAGTTTGAGAAACACTAATTATAATAGGAAAACCACATGATCAAGAATAAAATTTCACCCTTAAGGTCTTAACATAGGTTGTTCATGGCCATTTCTAAAACACTAAGATTGTGTTCTATGCGTAGACATATCCTTATGTTTCTTACTAAGACTTTCACATCCTAGTTTCCAAAGGTTTACTACACCTTTCCTCTAATACCAAATATAATGACCCATACTTTACATACATGGTTATTACTTCAAAATTGAAGTATACTTATTAAAACAAAACCATGAAAGGACCGTATAGGTATAGTGTCTTTAGAAATAGGGAAACATAAACAATTGGTTCATAATTCATCTATGTTGTCTCCCATTTATTTTATCATATCTAGAGTCCCTTTTTGGCATATCCCACTTAATATCCTTCTTCCTGACATGGGTAAAAGAAAAAATACAAAATGGTGACCTCAAATTCTCAGTAAGGGTAAACAAAAGAAATATCAAACATATCGTATACATAGAACATAACATTTTGAAAATCTTATCCTGCCAAAGAGATCATAACATGGGATAAATCATAGAAGTGAAATGTAATCCCAATAATTATAACATAAAACATGAAGCTTTGTGGAATACACACATAATCATAGAAAATCATTTCTTAGTACTCAGGACTCATTTCCAAGACTATCTTAGGAGACAAAGTCCATTTCTGAACCGAGTTCACTCCTCGTTTCAGTCATGTTTCACTGAATCGGTTTAACCTTCCGTTCTAGCCATGTCTATCTCATGAGATATAAATCTTTACCCAATTCATTTTAGGTAGATATAGGTCCCATCCATCTCATAATGATACCATTCTTATGTGTTCCACAAGATCATAAATCATACATCATAGCATAACCCATGTAATAAAAATGGGATTCTTAAACATCATGCCATCATAAAAATTATTCCTTCATAATATAATCAAATCAATTTAAAAATAGGCATTTAAATAGATCCCTATATTATCTTAGATCTAAAATAATTTCGATAAAATTCTTGAACTCCATTCTTGGGGAAAATATCATTTCTACTTCAAAAACATTTTTCCTTTATTAAAATGTAATACAATTTTAAACTAGTAGAAGTTTATTAAAAATAAACATGAAAACATGTAAAAAAAGATTAATGGAAATAATGTTCTAAAATTCCATTCACGCCGTATAAGTTAAACAAAAACATTCTTCTCATACTTTGGCCAGAAAAGTGAAAAAGTACCTCGTACTAAAAACGAAAAAAGATTCTTTTCATATCTTTTACCAAAATAAACTCACCAATGGGTAAAATTGGATTTAAAAAAGTGTAGGTGGATGGAAATAATATTAAATATTGAGGATACATGGATGTGGATGATAAATATTCCCCATTAAATTCTGAAGTATAAACAATCTCGGATAAAAATGAGATTGTGAGATTTTCCCTTACCTTAGGTCCGATATGCTTCGTATGAATCTGATCCTCCTATAATATGGTTTAAATAATGTCAATTGACTTATTACAGAATCATATTCATTTTTATGATATCATATATGGTCATATTTGTATCTTCATAGTAGTAATATTTCATTGCTACGTGTTATTCGGGTGTTTATTGCTTTATGTTCTAATGTGTGTTTTGTCGAATAAATTCTTATTGAACTTTATAGGATATAGATATATCATTAACAAAATGGTATTAGTGTAATATATATTATATTCATTTATTTAATTCATTTATATAATCATTATTCGATGAAGATCATATAGAACGAGTCACATCACATCGTGGAGACGGTAGGCCGTACGTACGCACGAGCAATGATATCGTTCCCATGATCGTGGAATTGTATTGAAGTGTATGTATAATATTTCAGAATAAATAACACTTTAAAATAATCATATATAGTTGTGTATTTTCATCATTATACCCGTCCAAGAAGGTGGTGGTGGAAAACATATTACCCCACGGCGTGGAGACAGTATTCCGTACGTACGCACGTGCGGTGATTTTGTTTACCACAGGACGGATAAGCGGTGAAATATGGTTGTTTCATATTTATAATAACATATCAGTATATGAGGAATACTTATGTTATTACTTCATAATGAAACAACTTAAGTTGAGGGAGTATAATGAGAATAGAACTTGAAGAAAACAGTGGAAGGTATTACCTCTTTCTCGAAGTGCCTCCTTTAAACTTTCTCTTAGGGCACTAGAGTTGGTATTTTGAGAAGACCAGTACCTATAGTCGGTTTCTAAGGAATTGGGGAAGTGAAATGGGTAGAGTTTGGCCGAGTTTGAAGGTTCAAATTGGTGTGAGGAGGAGAGGGAGGAGGTTCCCTTTTATAAGGGAGGAGAGGGGCACCTTTGGAAATATAAGAAATATTAGTTTATATTAACTCCCAACCCCACATAAAAACTTCCAAAATGAATCATATCTGTAGATTAGATGATATAGGGTTGTAATATAATAAAACAATAAAATATAGACATTTTAGGAGTTTATTTTATACATTATCAACTTGATTTATCCTTATTTATCAATTTAATTTTATTTGTGGTAATAATATTCTAAATTTTAAATTATTATAAATAATTACATATGTGTTGTTAATTTTCCATAATTTAGAACATTATGAAATTTTCCACCATATAAATTTTAATTTATAGTTTTTAAATATTTTTGTGATTTTTAAACAATTTTATAATATGTTATTTGTATATAATAACAATAGTGTCAATTTTGACACTATTCATTTATTTGAATTAAAATAAAATATATACAGAAGATATGTTTGAAAAAAAATCTTTAATAGATTCATAAAATTTCATATGTTTCTAGAAAATTAGTGGATCACATTAAATAGTTCATATAATATTTATTTCAATACCTTTAAAATCATTTATTTTATAATTCAATCAATAACATAATTTCAACATCACTATTGTGTCATAATTAATGATAATTATTTAATCCCTGAAAATTATAAATAAACTCATATGATGTATATGAATGTATTATCTTTATGTAGACTATTTATATCCTAAGTTTCATGAAATTTATCACTAAATTAAAATTATTATACTTATAAGATTTAAGAGACTGACATATTGTCACTTTCCTTGGTTTTAATAATAATTATATTATTTCATGGTCAAAAGTCCATGAAATAAATATATTCCAGCCCTTAGGTGATATGGGTCGACTTTTAGTCATTAACTAGGATTTTGGCAGGTCTTAGGGTAATTTTATAATCTTATATTTACCCTCAATTACCCGATTTACCTTTAACTATGTTAAATAAAATTTACGATAGTTACTATTCATAATGCCCAAAAATAAAAAGTATCCTATTAAAAAAATTTGGACCCACTGATTCCAAATATGGAATCCATTTTTCTAAATTCAAAACACATAAGTTGTATTAATTAATTTAAAATTAATCCCATTGTTAAGAAAACGGGTTTTAGAAGTTAAAACATCGCCAAAGATTGAAATGTTTTTATTTATGAATTCAATGTGAAATTAATGGTAATGACATAAATTATATTAAATGGTAAAAATATATTCTATTTATATTTTAAAACCATTCAATATTATAATTTAACGAGATAAATTATCTCAATGAAAAAAGTTGTTTTTAATTAAAAATTAGCATATTTTTACTATTCATCAAAATATGAAAGTTATCAGAAAAGTATCAAATATTTATCCAAAGTAAATTTTTATATCTTGATTCCAAAGAATATTTTTATTTTGTCAAGTTGAACTTATAAACATCTCAAAAAATAGATTTAATGTGGGTGTGCCATCAAAAGAAGACAAAACTGCATTTTTTTAAAAATACTTATTTTACCCGAATAATTTTTTTTGTTCTCTTACCATGTTCTAGAAAATTTTTAAGATGAATAATAATGTTATAAAATTCAAAATGTAGTTGATAATATTCATAACGGCTAGCCAATAATATATCATTGTTTAGTGAAACCCGGTATTGCGTACTACATACGCTATTGAAGAAGGTCGCGATTATATGTAATGCAAGCCAAGTTAGTATTGTGTGTTGTGAAAGATTCCTTTGGTGTTGTGTATAACATAAGACATAAAAAAATATTTCTCATAAAATATCAGGTTATTAAATTCACAATATAGTTATAATGTCTGATATTATGAATTCCCTAATTATAAATCTAGTAAATGAAAGTTCATGTGGTTTTTTGATTAGAAGAATACATATGGTTTTGTTTTATTATGGAAATATTTACTCATCTCATATTCATATCATTATAAGTGCATGTTTATTTTTTAAAGGCCTGTGTTTTTAGTTATTCACAATGCCTAATTTTTATGTTTATGTTATATTATGCTTTATTGATTGACGTTATTAACTATCTGAGCTCAACCATTTCTTATATTTCATTTTATTAGGACCCAAAGTTGTTTATTATGAATGACCTGCAGGGATAAACATATAGTTATGGATGTTACCAACCAAACTTATATATTGTATTTCTTTTCAAGTTGTAATGTTGATACTACATACATATTGGGTTCCTCAAAACTACTAAACTACATGGTCTTTCGGGATTTTATTACTTGTAGTCATGAAAATGTATTAAAATAAGGCATTGGCTCTGGGAAACTGGGGTCATGTCTATACAGTTGGTATCAAAGGACGTTTAGTATAAAACATGGAAAATATATTTAGAAAACATATATTAGGGAATATAACCCTAATACATACTTTGAGGATAAATAAACAATATGGACCAAGAATTATGGTATGGAATAGATTATGTGAATATTTTTAGAAAATATTTCCCTGTCTAGATACTATAAGTGGACATAGTTCTGTCATAGATATACCTAAGAGTAACAGCTCGAACTAAGTGTTTCAGGATTGGCCTGAGGTATCCTAGTAAATAAAATTGGTCCTTACTATGCACCTAGTATAAGGCCCCAGCCTTAAACCTTACTTAATATTGAATTAAATGAATAATTCACATTGAGGATCTTTTCAGGTTTAGGTTTTTAGATAATTAGATCATAACTATTACATCTCAAAAGATTACAAAGTAGACACTTCTACTAAGTTTCCATAAAATAAAAACTCTTAAAAAGAAATATGAAGAGTTCCATGCTTTAGATAGAATGACTTTCCCCTGATCCCATCCTTGACCCTATTCCACATTAAATCCTATGAAAAACATTTCAAAAAACCTTGGGGCGAGCATAAAAAGCTTAGTAAGGGATACACAATTAATGAAAACATTTAGTTTTTCAAAACAACAAGTAAACCATGTATACATTATCAAAGTAATACTTTTCACCTTTATGAAGTAGTAAAAACTCTTCATTGAATAAAAGATCATTACTTACCCTTTTATAACCAAAATATTACCATAAAATCCATATAAATATCACATAACATATAAAGGTAACTTGGGACATAAACATACTTTAGTGGAATAACCATATGGTCGACTTACACACATATCACTTAATGGAATAGATTTACGGCCGACTTACATACCCAATGCATTGGAGGTTATAACGTAACCACCCATCCTGTTATTTACAGCACCACCCATCATATGGTTTATCATGTAACCACCCGTCAAATGTCCATGTACCATTATAAAATCATAAGACATAAAACAAATATAATGGAAAGAAAACATTTCCACACTTTTATCACAATATATAACATAAATATATTGACATAAAAAATCCATTATGAAAACCATTTTCAATACCAATATACATAAAAGAGTATATGGTATTTATTTAATTTTAAAAACATTACGGCTTGTTGAGGAAGCCAAAGACCAAATAATACTTGCGGCGACGGAAAAGGTCGTTGTCACCGCGTATGTTAAAAGAAACATTCCTTTTTTTCATTTGTAAAACGCTTCGTAGAAAAAGATTCCTTTTGAATAAAAGTAAAATTCAAAGGGTTTTATACACCGTATAAAAGAAAGTTGTGTATAAAACGAAATATGCCTCAATGAAAGGAGATTGAGACGAAGTCCCTTACCTCGGGTCCGACTTGAATCGATCGTTCTTTAATGTCCTAAATAATAAACTTGAGTTAATTTCTACTTGATTAAGAACCTTTTTCAAGTTAATTATTACTTGTATGTCACTTATTATCATGTTATAAACATTATTTAATCATTTAAGTTAATAATGATTGTTTTGTCGATACTTGGTTTTTCAGTCGAAAGTGGACTACTTACAATTAAATGTTGTGCGTGTGGTCAAAGGATCCTTATATCCATAATTATATTCATGATCTGGATATCATATATATCATATATATCAATCATATACATGTATTTATAATATTACATAATCATTTAGAGGTAAGAAATGAAATTTATCGTTCATGGAGACGGTAAGCCGTACGTACGCATGAACGCTACTTTCATTTCTATGTCATACTAATGGAATTAAAACTAAACGAGAGATATTTATTTATTAATTCCAGAATTATATTAATCATTTATATGTAACATACATCATATATATCCATTATATATATGTACTTATAATAGTACAGTATATTTGGGGATAAGAAATGAAATGCACCGTTCATGGAGATGGTAAGTCGTACGTACGCATGAACGCTACTTTCATTTCTATATCATACTTTAATGGAGTGAAATCATAATGATAAAAAGGTATATTATAATTCCAGTATAATATAATATATAATATCATTAAATACATCCTTTATATGTCCCACGTATGGCATTAACGAATTAAATCACTTTGAGGAGGCGGTAGTCTGCACTTCCTAAAATGAAGATATCGCATAAACCCATAATGGAAGCCATAAAGGTATGCCATAAATGAAAAATACAGAACATTAAAGAAAACATAAACATATCATATATCATATATATATATCGTTACATCTTAATGGCCACCTTTGAAGGTGTTAGAAGAATATTGAACAATCATCGTTTCGTGAGGCAGAAATTCGCCATCCACGGAAACAATATGTTCTTTAACAATTAGATGTAGGTGTGTGTAAGTGTAGCTCGAATGATAATTTTAACAACATCATAGTATATTGAAGATACTAGAGTTGTTACTAAAGAAATGAATAAAAAGATTTTAGGGGGTTGGAGAAGCAAAATAAAACAAAATAACTAAAGTGAAGACATTACCTTAAATTCGGGTAACTCTCTTAGATTTGAGCTCAAAGGCTTCCTTGGGAAGACTTCTGACCAATGTGAGGCTTCTAGGAGTTATATAGGGATTTGGAGAGACAAAATGGGAAGTGTTGGCCTAGCCAAGGGCTTTTGAAGTTTTGGTATGGTGGTAGAGGTGGGGGCCTTTTATAAGAGGAGAGGAGGGACACTCTTGGAAAGTTACAAAATGTTACTTTATTTTCAAATGGGATTCAGATTTTAAAGGTCCCACATTGATGTATTATGAGGATAATGTGATAAGGGTTCGAAATATACTCATCCAATAGGTCTTTGACAAGTGTAAGTTATAATTTTAACATTATCTTTTCATTTTATTTATGCCCTTTATTAATGAGGTAATCGCTGCATCATCATGATGTCATAAATAATTTAATTTATTTAATGTCTAAACATTATAAAAAAAATATCATGATGTAGGAAATTTTTTTATATTTCTAATAAATATTTATAGTACATAATATCAAATATTTAGACAAAATTAAAAATGTTTTACTCAGGTGATACATTCTTTGTTATATTTACTTTCTTTAAAAAAATATAAAAGATAACAAGTCACTTTCCCACAAAAATGATTCCATGGGGTCCCCATGTTTGGCACAAGGAATCCCATGGTCAGCCATTAGAGAACCAGTAGAATTAGGACACATTTTGGTTTAATTTTATATTATTATGATATTATTTTATTATCCTTAACTACCCGATTACTCATTAATCAAGATAATTAAATATAATTACCGTCGTTACTATTCATAATGTCAAAAAAAAAGAGTATTGATTAAATAATTTGGACCTTCTGATTCTAAATATGTAATCCATTTTACAAAATTCCAAACATATAAATTTCAATAATTAATTTAAAAATAATTTCCGTTCTCAAAACAAATAGCGGGTTTTTTTGAAACAATATCTTTGAAAATTTTGGCATTAGATTATGCTCAATTACAAAGTGAAATTAATCCTAATGACCACCATTGGATTAAATGGTGAAAATATATTCAAATTACACTTTAAGACCAATTAAAATGATAATCTAACAATATAATTAAATTAGATGAAAAAACAGTTTCGATGTAAAATGCAGTATTTTTTCACTATTCATTAAAAAATGAACATTGTCAGATTAATACAAAAAATTTATCCAATGTAAATTTCAATGTCCCGAACATAAATAATATGATTATTTTTACAAATAGAACTTATAAAGTTGTCAAAATATTGATTTAAAAATGGTTTACCATCAAAAGGCAGTAAAACAATCTTTTAAAAATATCATTGTATTCCATGCTTAAGATTGGATTTTTTTCTCATTTTAAGCCTCTAAAACACTATCTAATTCATAAATAGACATAGATAGAAATATATATTATTCATTACTTACTTGTGATGTTATATCCTTCCCCCATTTAGAAAATTGCGCCCCAGCAATTTATTTACTTATCGAATAAGTGGTGGTATTTATCCCTCATAGCATTTTCATATTCCCATGTTGCCTCTTCAACCATATGGGTTTTCCACAAAACCATTACCTATTGAATTACCTTATTTCGCAACAATTTCTCTCTTCGGTCAAGAATCTGGTCTGGTTGTTCTTCATAAGAGAGATTCTCTTCCAACTGAACTACCTTTGGGCTCAAAATATGAGATGGATCTGGCATATACTTTCTCAACATCGAAACATGGAAAACATTGTGTACCTGAGATAAACTCAGAGGTAAAGCCACTCGATAAGCCACTGATCCAACTCTCTCCAGAATTTCATACGGTTCAATGAACCTTGGACTTATCTTTCCTTTCTTACCAAATCGCGTCACACTTTTCCATGGTATGACTTTGAGAAAAACATGATCACCTACCTCAAAAGGGAGATCCTTCCTCCTGTTGTCTGCATAACTCTTCTGCCTGGTCTGAGCTGATCTCATGTGTTTCTGTATCAGCTGAACTTTTTTCTGCCAACTCTTCTACCAATTCTGGTCCCATGAACTTCCTTTCACCCACTTTATCCCAGAAAGGTGGAGTTCGACATCGCTTCCCATATAACGCCTCAAATGGTGCCATTTGTATACTGGAATGAAAATTATTATTATATGAAAACTCAACCAAAGAAAGATGTTGGTCCAATCTTCCCTGATAATCCATAGAGCAAGCTCGTAGCATATCCTCCAAGGTCTGAATTGTTTGTTTGGACTGCCCATCTGATTGTGGATGAAAAGCTGTACTAAAATTTAATTCAGTACCCAACGACTTCTGAAGGCCTTTCCAAAAGTTAGAAGTAAACATGGGACCACGATCAGAATCAATGGAGAGGGGAACTCCATGCAACCTGACTATCTCATTAAGATACAATTGAGATAGTTTATCTAGAGATAATATATCTCGAATAGGAAGAAAATGAGCAGATTTATTCAATCGATCAACAATAACCCAGATTGGATTATTACCTCGAGATATCCTCGGTAATCCCACAACAATGTCCATGGATATATTTTCCCATTTCCACTCTGGAACTGGTAATGGATGAAGCATCCCTTTCAGCAACTGCCGCTCTGCTTTAACCTGCTTACAAGTGAAACACTTCATAGTAAAATCAGCAATATCCGTTTTCATTCCATCCCACCAGTAATACTCCCGCAGATCTCTGTACATATTAGTACTGCCAGGATGAACTGAAAACGGAGAACTATGAGCTTCACATAACAACTCTCTCTTCAACTATGAATCACTAGGCACACATAATCTCTTCCCAAACCTCAAAACACAATCATTATAAATGTTGAATTCAGGAAACTTACCCTTCTGAACCAACTCTACCTTTTTCTGCAACTCACTGTCTTTCTTCTGGGCTTGCTTGATTCTGTCTGATAGAGAAGATTTCCCTGATACCTGAAACAAAACAGAAAGAAAACCTGCACAAACAACTTCCATGCCAAATTTCATCAAATCTTTAACCAAAGGATCATGTTCCAAACACAACATTGTTAATGAAGCGTTGCTTTTTCGACTCAAAGCAATAGCCACTTTATTTGCTTTTCCCGGATGGTAATGAATTGTACAATCATAATCCTTGATTAATTCCAGCCATCTCCTCTGTATCATGTTCAATTCTTTCTGAATAAATATATACTTTAAACTTTTGTGATCAGTATATATTTCACACTTTACTCCATACAAACGATGCCTCCAAAATTTTAAAGCGAAAACAACAGCAGCTAATTCCAAATCATGTGTAGGGTAATTTCCCTCATGAGCATTCAATTAATGTGAAGCATATGCAATTACCTGATTATTCTGCATAAGGACACAACCAAGTCCCTTCAACGAAGCATCAGTATATATAACAAAGTCACCATTCCTAGAAGGAAGTGCCAAAACTGGAGCATTCACCAATCTTCTTTTCAACTCCTGAAAACAATCATCACATTCTTTTGTCCAGATAAACTTAACACCCTTCTGAGTTAGCATAGTCATTGGACTAGATAACCATGAAAAATTTCTGCCAAACCTTCGGTAATAGCCTTCCAAACCAAGGAATCTAAGAATCTCAATTAAATTTGTGGGTCTTGGCCATTCTTCAACAACCTTTGTTTTTGCAGGATCAACAGTTATGCCATATTTTGAAACAATGTGTCCCATGAAAGAAATTTGTTGTAACCAAAACACATACTTGCTGAACTCTCCATACAGTTTATTTTCTTTTAAGGTTTGCAAGATAACACTTAAATGACTTTCATGCTCCTCTTAACTTTTAGAAAACACCGAAATATCATCAATGAAAACAACCCACATTTTCTACCTGATTAAATTGAGCCATCACTACAACAAACTATTTTGTTCTGATTCTGACCATCTCATGATACTGATTTGAAAGGTCATTTCCCTTCATATGCCTTCCCAGAAAATCTACTCTATTTCCTCTATGGAAAACCATTCGTATCACAGAAATGCATTAGGTGGAGCAACATGGTAATCATTAAATGATATATCATTTCAATCATACCATAAACTAATTCATAATTTAACAATTTTCTAACTCCTAAAGTTATCTAAACCGACCTCTGATACCAACTATAAGGCCCCAGCCTTAAACCTTATTTAATATTGAATTAAATGAATAATTCACATTGAGGATCTTTTCAGGTTTAGAGTTTTAGAGAATTAGATCATAACTATTACATCTCAAATGATTTCGAAGTAGACACTTCTTCTATGTTTCTAGAAAATAAAAAACTCTTAAAAAGAAACATGTCTAGTTACATGTTTTAGATAGAATGACTTTTTCCATGATCCCATCCTTGACCCTATTCCACATTAAATCCTGTGAAGAACATTTCAAAAAAAACTTGGGGTGAGCATAAAAAGCTTAGTAAAGGATACACAATGAATGAAAACTGTTAGTTTTTCAAAACAACAAGTAAACCATGTATACTTTATCAAAGTAATACTTTTCACCTTTATGAATTAGTAAAAACTCTTCACTGGATAAAAGATCGTTACTTACCCTTTTGTAACCAAAGTATTACCATAAAACCCATATAACAATCACATAACATATAAAGGTAACTTGGGACATAAACATACTTAAGTGGAATAACCATACGATCGACTTCTACACATATCACTTAATGGAATATCCATACGGCCGACTTCCATACCCAATGCATTGGAGGTTATAACGTAACCACCTATCCTGGTATTCACGGAACCACCCGTCATATGGTTTATCACTTAACCACCCATCAAATGTCCAAGTACGATTATAAAATCATAATACATAAAACAAATATAATGGAAAGAAAACATTTCCACACTTTGATCACAATATACCACATAAATATATTGACATAACAAATCAATTATAAAAACCATTTTCAATACCAAAATACATAAAAGATTATATGGTATTTATTTCATTTTAAAAACATTACATCTTGTGGAGGATGCCAAAGACCAAATAATACTCGCGGCGGCAGAAAAGGTCGTTGTCACCGCGTACGTTAAAAGAAACATTCCTTTTTGTCATTTGGTAAAACGCTTCGTAGAAAAATATTCCTTTTTCATAAAAGTAAAAGTAAATGGGGTTTATACACCTTATAAAAGAAAGTTCTGTATAAAATTAAATATGCCTCAATGAAAGGAGATTGAGACGAAGTCCCTTACCTCGGGTCCAACATGAATCGATCGTTCTTTAATGTCCTGAATAATAAACTTGAGTTAATTTTTACTTTCTTATGAACCTTTCTCAAGTTCATTATTACATTTATATCACTTATTATCATGTTATAAACATCATGTAATCATTTAAGTTATTAATGTTTGTTTTTTCGATACTTGGATCTTCAGTCGAAAGTGGACTTCTTACAATTACATGTTGTTCGTGTGGTCAAAAGATCATTATATCCAGAATGATATTCATGATTTGGATATAATATATATCATATATATCCATCATATACATGTAATTATAATACTAAATAATCATTTAGAGGTAAGAAATGAAATGCACCGTTCAGGGAGACGGTAAGCCGTACGTACGCATGAACGCTACTTTCATTTCTATGTCAAATTAATGGAATTAATACTAAATGAGAGATATTTATATTTAAATTCCATAATTATATTAATAATTTAGATGTAAAATACATCATATATATCCATTATATATATGTACTTATAATAGTACATTACATTTGGGGATAAGAAATGAAATGCACCGTTCATGGAGACGGTAAGCTGTACGTACGCATGAACGCTGCTTTCATTTCTATCTCATAATTTATTGGAGTGAAATCATAATGATAAAAAGGTATATTATAATTCCAGTATAATATCACATATAATATCATTAAATCCATCCTTTATTCGTTCCACGTATGGTATTAACGAATCAAATCACTTTGAGGAGCCGGTAGTCCGCACTTCCTAAAATGAAGATATCACGTATACCCATAATGGAAGCCATAAAGGTATGCCATAAATGAAAAATACAGAAGCTTAAAGAAAAAATAAACATATTATATATCCTATATAAATATAGTGACATATTAATGGCCACCTTTGAAGGTGTTAGAAAAATATTGAACAATCATCGTTTCGTGAGGCAGAAATTCGCCATCCACAAAAACAGTATGTTCTTTAACCATTAGATGTAGGTGTGTGTAAGTGTAGATCTAATTATTATTATAACAACATCCTATTATATTGAAGATAATGGATTTGTTACAAAATAAATGAATAAAAAGAGTTTAGGGGGTAGGATAAGAAAAATAAAACAAAAGAACACAAGTGAAGACATTACCTTAAAATCGGGTAACTCTCTTAGATTTGAGCGCAAAGGCTTCCTTGGGAAAACTTCTATACAAAGTGAGGCATCTAGGAGTTATATAGGTATGTGGAGAGACAACATGGGTAGGGGTTGGCCGAGCCAAAGGCTTTGGAAGTGTGGGTAAGGAGGTAGGGGTGGGGGCCTTTTATAAGAGGAGAGGAGGGACACTCTTTGAAAGTTACAAAATGTTACTTTATTTTCAAATGGGTTTCGGATTTTAAAGGTACAAAATTGATGTATTATGAGGATAAGGTGATAAGGGTTTGAAATATACTCAACCAATAGGTCTTTAACAAGTGTATGTTATAATTTTAACATTATCTTTTCATTTTATTTACGTCCTTTATTAATGAGGTAATCACTGCATCATAATGATGTCATAAATAATTTAATTTATTTAATGTCTAAAAATTATAAAAAAAAATATCATGATGTAGGAAATATTTTTATATTTCTAATAAATTATTATAGTGCATAATATCATATATTTAGACAAAATTAAAAATGTTTTACTCAGGTGATACATTCTTTGTTATATTTACTTTCTTTAAAAAAATAAAAAAGATAACAAGTCACTTTCCCACAAAAGTGATTCCATGGGGTCCCCAAGATTGGCACAAGGCATACCATGGTCGTCCATGAGACAACCAGTAGCATTAGGACACATGTTGGTGTCATTTGTTTTATTATGATATTATTTTATTATCCTTAACTACCTGATTACTCATTAATCAAGATATTTATTGATAATTACCGTCGTTACTATTCATAGAGTCCAAAAAAGTGTCTTGATTACATAATTTGGACCTTCTGATTCCAAATATGAAATCCATTTTACCAAATTCCAATCACAAAAATTACAATAATTAATTTAAAAATAATTCATGTTGTCCAAATAAATAGCGGGGTTTTTTTTGAAACAGTATCTATGAAACATTTGGCCTTAGATTATGCCCAATTACAAACTGAAATTAATACTAATGACCACCATTGGATTAAATGGTAAAATTATATTCAAATTACACTTTAAGAACAATTAAAATTATAATCTATCCATATAATTAAATTAGATGAAAAAGCTGTTTTGATGTAAAATGCAGTATTTTTCACTATTCATTAAAAAATGAAAATTGTCAGAATAATACCAAAAATTTATCCAATGTAAATTTCAATGTCCAAAACATAAAGAATATGTTTATTTTGAAAAATAGAGCTTATAAAATATTCAAAATATTGATTTAAAAATGGTTGGTAATCAAAAGGCAGTAAAACAATCTTTTATAAAAATCAGTGTTTTCAATGCTTAAGATTGGATTTATTCTCATTTTAAGCCTCTAAAACACTATCTAATTCATAAATATACATAGATAAAAATATATATTATTCATTACTTACTTGGTATTTTACACCTAGAATTAAACTACTGAGTTACTTGATTATGATAATTCATATTTATTTACAAATCATTATAAAGGAATTAAATGTAATTTTCCCTCAATGAAACCATGTTTACAATTATGAGATTAATTATGGATACGATTTCATATAATGATACGTTTTTTTCTATGTTGAGATTATACATAATGATTCATAATGAAATATAGTGTATGTCATTATTTATAAGTGGAACCTAGCAGAAGGAATGAGATCATCGCCAATGCACGTGATGAAAATAGTACGAAGGATCATATCTCTGGTAGTATTAAACCCTCATTTTAAGGGTAGATAATTTCCCATGTGTACTAATTATATGTGGAAATAATATTACGTATTAAAAAGGTATGTAAATAATTATTTTAGTCCAATTGAATTGAAGGGAAGAAAAAGTAGAAGAGGATGCTGGAGAAAAATATGGATAAAGGGATAAAATAAAGGAAGGGTTTTCCCACATTTGATAACTGTGGAATGAATAACCTTGGAAAATTATTGAACGGAATGGATGTTTTTTATAAGTATAGAGAAAAATGAAAACAAGTTCATGATTTAATGGATATGAAAAAGTTCTACAATGTTCAATGCTTTAACTGTAATAAATATAGGACATTATGAGAATAAATGTACCAAGCGTCAAAGGAATATACCAGAAATGATGATTCTAGAAAATGATCAATTTATGATGCTATCATGGGTGAATTAGAATGATTAATATTCCTAGTCATTAATCATTTAATTTGATTAATTTTTCAGTAATGTATTGGTGATATGATTTATGGAATATACAATGATTGTACAGAAATACATTTTCATTTAGGATTTGAAACCATTAGTTTAATGGTACCAAGATAAGATATTAGGTGGAAAGTTATTTTTTTTAAAACACATTATTTTGGGAATGAAAACCCTATATATATATATATATGATTTTGAGATAATGATGTAGAAATGATTGTTTAATATATGTACTGACTACCTTGGAACTAATTAATGACTTGCCGGGAAGTGGTCTATGTTATCATCAATAGAGTTTAAAAAGCCTTTAGATTAAAGAAATATATCATATAATATGTATATTACTTAAGAAATATGGAAGATTTCATGTCTCCAATATGGTTATTAAGGTTATTCAAGTTATTATCATATTTTAAAAGGATATGTGATGAAGTTATTAACATGTTTGGAATGTGGACATTTAAAGTTGCTTCATATTGATTAAGGGATAATGATAAGTTCATCTTAGAAATTTGAAGACCTTCATTGTAAAGTAATAAATCATTATATTTTTTAATGGTTAACCATTTACGAAATATATTAAGTTGATCATTTTATGAGCTTTAATAGGTTAATTTATTACTTCACCATATGGTGTAACCCTTTCTAAATGATGAAGTATATATATTTCAAATTATAATTAGAGGATGAGTTTGTAAATAGAAATATATATTTATAATCATATATAGTGGAATAATTCCTCAACTCCAAGAAAAATATCCTTAAATTTATTTCCAATTATCATAATATTTGATAATATATATGATTTTTTACATTAGTTTATAGTTTTTTAGAAATTAACTTCTATCTGAAAAAGTTTTCTATCATGTTCCATCAAAACATCATAGTTATATTTTTCTTCCATGTCTAGTGTTACACCCCTAGATTTCAAAGTACATTACATATTTATATTTCTTTAGTAGATTATATTTCATGCAACACTGACATGTCTTACATTCTATTCAATATTGGGTTTCTACGAAACAACACATTAGTAATATAATTTTTTAACTAATATATTTATTTACCAATTAAATACTGTAATATGAATAGTAAAAAAATAAATTTTAAATGATATTTTTAATGTTTTCACATAAATAAAACATATTTATAATCAAATGTATAAGTTTTATTAAAAATAGTTATATATTTAGAATAACTATTTTCTTAAAAGAAATACTTTTATGTCCTTTTGTGAACAATAATAAAATTAATTTTGTACACTCCTAAAAACTGAATTTTTTAAAATAGAATTTATTTTTGAATTCATAATATCAAAATTATCTTGGGGAGAATTTTTTATATTTCTCTAAAAACATTCAAATTTTGAGGAATAGTGAAAATACGTCATAGTACATAAAAACCGATATTTTCATTTAAATAATCATTTTCAATTGAAATTTATCTTAAATAAAAAATATATAGAATACATATATTAGCCTAATGTAATTAATTTGAGTCATTTTATAATAAGGATATATATATATTCAATTTTATTGAACTTTTTAACGTCTTTAAACCACCTTCTATGCACATTTGCAAAATTTCATAAAACAAAATTTTACCGATTTTGTAAATTGAATTTCAAAATCCGACATATAACGTTGTCATCAGTAAGTAAAATGTTGTTTAATCAGATGAAAGTAATTTTTAGTGAATAGTAAATTTGGAATTTTATTTACAACTGTTAAAACTAAATAGTGTAATTAAATGTAAAAAAAATAATATAATAATATAAAATAACCCCAAAAATTTTTAATTGTATTGGATATGTTTATTTCAAAAAAATTAAACTTAGGACAATAATATGATCCATTTTTATCCACATGGATAATATTAGGACATTTATTATATTTTATTTGAAGAAGAGTTAAATGTGTTAAATTCAAATGATAATAACTAAATAATTTTTACTATATGGTTATACATAAGATAAATGTGACAATAAATATTCATTATAAATATAAAAATATTTCCTAGACCATGTTATTTTATTTATAGTATATATAAATTTAATAATTAAATTTATTTATGACACAAGGATTATGAAATAATTACCATATTAATGAAAGATTAAAATAAATGATATTATAAATATAAACAGAAATGTAAATTGAAACTTTTGATTTCATCCACGAATTTTTTAGGTTAATATAAAATTTTAGGGTTATTTAAATATATTTTTTTCAAAATAATCATGTTTTTATGAATTTCACAAAAACTAAATACTAAATAGCGTTAAAATTGAAATAAATGAGTTTTTAAAATGAATAATATTTTATTAAATAATATAATAGTCATAAAAATATTAAGTTAGATCAAATGATATAGATAAATATAAATATGTAATTAATGAACCACTTGAGGTTCTTTCTTAATTTAATGCTTTTTTATTAACCATATAGTGTAAGAAAACCAAGAGACAAGTTACGATTTAAACTATTTAGCTAACGGTTAAATCTAAAAGATAAGGTAAACATGATGACCTAAACTTGTCTAAAACCAATTGGTTGAGAGGTGTTCGACCCATACCTATCATATACTCAAAATAAATCCATATTTTTCTATTATAAACTGAATATAATTTTATAATAAATAAATATTTCAACATTTTTTCTAAAGTGCCCTTCACCTCTCTTATAAAAGGGAACCTTCCTTTCTTTTTATTTCACACCTCCAACGCCATTTGGCTCTACCAAACCCTACCCCAATATTCTACCAACTCCCCTAACTTAAAATTAAATGAATTACCTTGATATTAAATACAAATTAAGGTGCCATTTTGTTCAAATCAAAAGGAAACATCCAAAGAAGAGGTAATTATTTTATCACCTATTTCAAAGTTTTTTCTTCTTCTACTTCCACTTTAATTGTTGTTACCATAAAAAAATAATAACTCCAGTACCTTTCAAATTATGAGATGTTATTATAAATATGGTAAAACCATATTCATTATTCTATCCTTCCTATGAATGATTATTTCACCATGCGTGCGTACGTACAACTTATAGTCTCCACGTCTTGGTATAGTTTTTTATTCAACACTACATTTTTTGGATGTGTATAATATTGTGTATAATTAATTTAGAAAATTAATATAACATTGTAATTATTATGTATATATAATATACCATCCAATTAAACACGTTTTCACCATCGATAGACTGATAAGATCGCTTGTGCATAATTATGAATTACCGTCTTCACGACGCGATGAGATTCATCTTCAACAATCACCCTTAAAGATTTTTTATAAAATATATAAATTGATTAATTATGAGGTATATGAAATAATATTTTAATTGGAATAATATATATCTATGTAGATAAATATATGTCAATTACTTACTTCTATACTACATGAAAAGAAAACGGAAACAACGTTCATGCATACATACGAACTACCGTGTCTATGAATGGTGTTTTTATTTCATATATCTATCTATTATACATATTTATATTATGAATATATATGATATACAAATCATGTTTTATATTGTGTAGGTATGTAAATCATGATCTAAGTGATACTATGAAGAATAAAAAGTTAAAACACGTATGATAAAGAAAGCGATTATTACCTGAATTGTTACTTTAACACATAAATTATTATTAAATGGGTTGTATAAAGACAAAAATGAATCATATATGATATCATTAATATTAATATGATTATGTAATAATCTAATAAAATACTATGGTCATTATACATTATGTTAAACTTACCATTGACTAAAGGAAAGTACAAGGTAAGGGTTAATTCCTCAATCTCATTATTATCCGAGATTGTTTATATGTAAGTATGCACTAGAACATATTTATCATCCTTGTACATATTTCATAAAAGAGTTTTCAAAATTATTCCTTTTAAATGAATCTTTAATAAAAACACTATTTTAAATGTTTTAAGTATTTATTCTTCTAAACCATTTTCATTAATGTCTATGTTTTCAAAATGGTTTAAGGAATTATTTTTATACATGTGAAATTATTTATAATTTTAATTATTATCAAAAGTCTCAAAGTGGTATGAGAAACATTTATTAAAAAATATATTTTAAATTTCCTTATTTATAAATTATGTTACTTTTAAATGATTTCATGGAAATGGGATATTTCTCCCAATGATTTTTACTGATTATTTTCATCTATGTTAACATCTTTTACAGGTTATTATTACTTATTGAGGATGATTTATTATAATAAAATATTCCATATTTTATTGAATGTGTAATGATATGTTTGACTATGGATGTTCAATTTTTATATCATTCATGTTTTACAGTAAAAGTATTGATTTTTCATACACTAGTTTTAATATGAATGTTTATGTTATGTTTCACCATTTTCATATGATGAATGAAATAGACTTAGTAAGTGATGTGTGGGGCCTACTATAGTCCCTCGATGCATCGATAGGTCTCATAAGACAAACTAGTGTCTTAGAGAAATCATTGAAAATTTTTATATTTAGTCATGACATAAGGCCTTGACATTGTGGTTAAGATCTCCAACATTGTGCGTTATATCATTATGAGATTAGTTATTAATGATACATGAGATTATTCGACTAGTATAATATCAATGTGAATATTTAAATGGAATTATTTGTCTTATCTTTTCCATATTATGCTGAGGTTTGTGTTTAAAAGGGTTTTGTTTCAATTTAATACCATTCCATAAAGTTTATTATTACTTATGACAGCGTCAATTATATTTTTTATCCTTAGTGAGCATCGGAGCTCACCCATTTCATATTTTTTATTTTCCAAGGATGCCAAGTAGTGTATTATGATTTATGTTCTAGTTTATTCTATGATAATAATGTAATTATCAAAAGAATATATATGTTGTATTATATGATAGAAATTTTAATGTAATGTTCATGTATGTAATCTATTTTCCAAGACTGCTAAAATGGTCGGTCCTTTGGGACTTGATTCCTTGTAATTATGATAATGTATTAAAATAACGCCCCAGATTCGAGCTTCTGGGGTCAAGGCATTACAGTTGGTATAATAGAAAGTTTTGTAATAATCTTGGAAACAAGATTTAGATGAACTTTGATTATGGAAAATTAGTATATTATAGTCTTTTAGTATTATTATAGAATAACTCCCTAGAATTTTGGTAAAGTATATATTATGTGGGTATTTTAAAGAAATACATTCTTTTCTCGATACTACAAGTGGATGTTGTTTTAGAACGATGTACATAGGTGTAAAAAATATGATAATGTGTTCTGAGCTTGAGTCGTTGTAATGTTGTACATGAAAACATGCCTTACTATGCACCTAGATCAACACACTCAGGGGATATGATTAAGAAAATTCACAATTTTCTAACAAACCATTATGAAGGAATTATGAGTAAATATGTCAGAAAATAATTCATTTTCATGATTATGAGACAAGATTTGTTAAAATCATCAATTTATGTTGAAATTTTTTTTAGTTTTTGGATTACAAAATATGATATGATCTAACCTAGTGTATGCCATCATTTAGAAATAGTACCCCACAAATGAAATGGGAACTCCAACAACACGCATGATCCAAAGAGTAAGAAGGATCATATCTTTAATGTTCTTATGTTAACATAAAGAAGGGAAATAGTCTCAAACATATTCTTATCATTTGAATAAATTGTATCATGTGGTAATAAGGTAATTAATGAATTCTTTTATTCCTGTGGATTTGAAGGGAAGAAAGAGAAGACAAGTATAGAAGAGAAAAAGATGGATAATGGGAGGAAAGGAAAGAAAGATTTTTAAACATGTGTTAACTGTGGAAATAATAACCTATGTTAATGTTTTAAGGGAATTGGGGTTTTTAAAAAGGGTAGAGAAAAGGGTAATTTGGAAAAAGTATTCAAAGAGATGAAATAATGTACTAATATTCATTGTTTCAACTATAGTGAGATGAGGCATTATGCAAATAAATGTCCTAAGTGTCAAGGAAATATAGCTTAGAGGAATCAAAGGGATCATGGCCAAGAAATAGTTGTTACTACAATCTAAATGGAATAATTAATGTATTTGTGCATCTGGATTAAACAATTATGTCATTTGAGGGTTGTATCAATGATGTACCAGTTATATGAATTATGGATGTAAATAAGGATTTTACATTAGTACTATTTCATTCAAGATTTGAGATTGCATGGTACTATGAAAAGTGGCTCAATAACAAGTAAATATTTTGGAAAATATATGGTTTAGGGAAAGATAAACCTTAATATAGTCCTGATATCGATATAATTTATTTGGATAAAGTAAATTGGGTATTATTGACATCCTTGAAACTAATTAATGGTTTGTTTAGAAAGCAGATTATACCCTCATAATTGATCGTTTTCACTATATTTGAATTTAAGGTGTATATTCATAATTCTATGTATTAAATAAGTAATATGGAAGAATTAACGTATTCAATATGGGTTTTTGGTAATTCATTTTATTACCATGTTTTAAGAGAATACACGATTAAGGTATTCAAATGTATGTTATGAAAACTTATAAATTTTGGACTGTGAGTTTGGAAAGAATTATTTTGGATAAGTCTAAAGGTGTGAATAGATTAAGTTATAAATGGGATACTATTGTTTACGGTTAAATTATTTCCTAGTAATATTTTTGGATTTTTATAAAATGGAATACCTGGAGTTCGGGTGACAACCCGTCGCGTCCGACAAGGCCACGAGACTTGAACCCGTAACTGAAGGGTGACTAGGGTGTGTCACCAACCACATGACTATGAGATGTCCTAGTTTTTATAATGTAGATTTTTAATGGTCTAATAGATGATTTATTATTTTTTTAACCATATATGATTAGGTTAAATAAGATAATATTGAGTTCTATTATATTTGGAGTGAAATTAGATTTTTTGGTAGAAATTAGTTAAATGATGGAACACTACTTGTCCAATATTCTTTTTTTTCTTATTCTATGAAGAAAGTAATTCATAAACTTTCGGGAAAATATTTTAAAACCAATAATTTTTTATCCTAATAAGTTGTGTTTTGTTGATCCGGTGATATTTTAAATAATCATAGATTTATGGCATTAAGGGCCTCAATTTTTCATTAATTGTTCAATTGTTTATGATTGAAGACCTCAATCAATTCCTATAAATATTTACATTTTTCCTAAAATTATATGTCTCAGATTTCCACCAATGTTCTCCTATTCAACATCATAATTTGGTGGTGACTTCTTCATTTCCCTTTCCCTCCTTTTAAGACTACTTTTTATTAACCCGATTTCTTTATATGGGTTTTCAACAAAGGTTTTTTTTATTTTCTTCCTTCTATTTTTGAAGAACAATTTCAAATTGAAAGGACACAATTTATTGAAATATGTGGGAATGTAACACCACCAAATTTTATAGTCAGTTATCTCTTTGAAGTAATTTAGTAGCTTATATTTCACGCAACCCCGATTTGGCGTGCATTATATGCATGATTGAGTTTCTGTGAAAAACACATTAGTATTATAATTATATATAAAATATATTAATTTAACAATTAAATTTTGTAATATGAATAGTAAAAAATAAATTTTAAATGTTTTTTATAATATTTTCACATAAATAAAACATACTTATAATGGAATGTGTATGTTTTGTGAAAATAGTTATAAATTTAGAAAAACTATTTTCTTGAAAGAACTACTTTTTGTGTCCATTTGTGAACAATAATAAAATTAATTTTGTACAATCATAAAAATTGAATTTTGTTAAATAAACTTTATTTTTGAATTTTGAATATCAAAATAATATTAAGGTTAATGTTTTGTATTTTTCTGAAAACATTCAATTTTTGATGAATAGTGTAAAATACTACATAGTACATAAAAACCGAATTTTTTATATAAATAATTATTTTTAATTAAAATTTACCTTAAATTAAAAATAGAATATATTATAAATATATTATTCTAATGTAATTCATTTGAGTCATTTTATAATAATATTAGATATACAAAATTTTATTGAACTTTTTAACGTCTTTTACCCACCTTATAGCCACATTTGCGAATTTTAATAAAACATAATTTTACTGCTTCTGTAAATTGAATTTCAAAAATATAATAGAGAGTATTTACAAAATTAAGTGAAATTTGGTTTAATAGGATGATAGTAATTTTTGGAATGTAGTTACTTTTGAATTTTATTTACCACAGTTAAAATTAAATAGTGTAAATAAAGTAAAAATAATGTTATAATAATATAAAATTTCCCCAAAACATGTACTAATTATATTAGATAAGATTATTTCGACCAAAATTAACCTTAGGAAAAAAACTGATCCTTTTTTATCAACATGGATTAGATTAGAACATTTATTATATTTTATTTAAATAAGAGTAAAAAGTGTTAAATTGAAATTTTAATAAATAATACATTTTTAATATTGGGTTATATAGAAATAAATTTGAATATAAATATTCATTAAAAATATAAACATATTTCCCACGTTATTGTATTTTATTTAAAAAATTTAGAGATTAGTTAATTAAATTTATTTATGACACAATGATGATGCAGTTCTGACGTTATTAATGAATGATTAAAATAAATGATATAATAAATATTAAAATAATTTTAAATTTAAACTTTTGATGAAATCCAAGAATTTTATTGGTGAATATGACATGTTAGGGTTGATTTAATGTCATTTTTACAAATAACTAATGTCTTTGTAACTTTTAAAAAAAACCAAATACTAAATAGTGTCAAAATTGACATAAATGTGTCTTTAAAAGAAAAACTATTTTATTAAATTAAATAATAGTCTTAAAAATCTATGGTTCCACAAAATAACTTATATAAAGTAACATATTTCATTGATTAATGACTTGGGGTTGTCTAGGCATTTTATAGTATGTTTATTGACCATATATTTTAAGAATAAAAGAAAACATGGTAAGAGTTAAACAATTTAAATTAGTGTTAAATCTAAAAGATAAGGTTTAAATAATGACCTAAACATGTATAAAACCTACTTGTTGAGAGTATTTCAACCCATTCCTATCTTTGCCTCAAAATAAATCTATTTGGAGCTATTATAAACCGGAAATAATTTTATAATAAATTAATATTTCATCATTTTTTCTAAAGTGCCCCAAACCTCTCTTACAAAAGGGATCCTCACTTTTTGTTAATTTCAAACCTCAAAATCTATTTGGCTCTGCCAAACACTGACAAAATATTCTACCAACTTCCCTCAATTCAACAAAGATGCCTTACCTTGAGTAGAAAGCCAACTTACGGAGACATTTTGTTCAAACCAAACAGAAACACCCAAAAAAGAGGTAATTATTTTATAAACTATTTCAAAGTTATTTTCTTAATCTACTTACCCTTTAATTTTTGTTACCATATTTATTATTCTATCCATAATATAAATGAAAATGTCACCATGTGTGTGTACGTATGGCTTACCATCTCCACGTCTTGGTGTAGTTTGTTATTCAACACTACATTATTTGGATGGATATAATAATGAGTATAAATAATGTAAATAATGAATAAAACATGGTAATGATTCTTTATATATAATATAACATCCAATTAAACACCATCTCTCTGTAAATAGAATGATATTCTTACTCATGTATATGTATGACTTACCATCTCTACGACGCAATGAGATTCATCTTCAACAATCACCCTTCAATTTTTTTTGTAAAATATATATATTGATTAATTTTGAGTTATATGAAATAATATTTCTACCAAAATAATATGTATTTGTATAGACAAATATATTTTGTTTAATTAATTTCATAATATATGGTATGAAAATAGAAACAATGTTCATGCGTGCGTACGGACTATCGTCTCCATGAACAGTGTTTCCATTTCATATATCTATCTATTATACATATAAATATTGTGAATATATTTTATATATAAATAATTTTTTATATTCTATAAGTATTTAAATCATGATCAAAATTATATGATCAATAATAACAAGTTAAAACACATATGATAAGAATGTAATTATTACCTGAAATGTTACTTTAACATGGAAATTATTATTAAATGTGTAGTATAAAGTCTTAAATAAATCATATATGATATCAAAAATATTAATAGGGTTATATTATAATGTAATAACATACTATGGTCATTATACATGAGGATAAACATACCCTCGACTAAAGGAATGTACAAGGTAAGGGTTAATTACTCAATCTTATTACAATTCGAGATTGTTTATGTGTAAGTATGTATTGGGAAATATTTATCATCCATGTCCATATTTCATAAAAGTGTTTTCAAGATGATTCTTTTTAGGGGAATATTTAACTAAAACATAATTTTAAATGTTTTAAATATTTATTCTTCTAAATCATTCTCATTATTGTACAAGTTTTAATAATGGTTTTAAGGTTTTATTTATATGGACATGAATGTTGTAAAATTTTAATTATTTTCATAATATTAAAAGTTGTATTAGACAATTTGATTCAGAAAAATATTTTAAATGTATTCCATTACAATTTTTGTGACTTTTAAATGATTTTATGAAAAATGGATATTTCTCTCAAAAAGTTTTACTGATCATTTTCAACTATGTTTATATCCTTTACTAGAAACTATTCTTGATTGAGGTTAAATTATTATAATGAAATCCTCCATATTTTATTGAATGTGTTATGATATGTTAGACTATGGATGTTATATTTTTATACCATTCATGGTTTACAATTAATGTATTAACATTTCACATGCTTGTTTTTGTATGAATGTTTATATTATGTTTCATTATTTTTATATGAGGAATGCATTGGACAAAGTAAGTGAAGGGCAAGGCCTACTATAGCCCCTCGATCCGTCATTAAGTCCCATGAGACAAACCAGTGTCTTGTAAGAAGGACATGAGAAAATTTATATTTAGGGTCTTGACACGAGGCCTTGAATTTTTGGTTAAGATGTCTGACATTATGCATTCCATCATTATGATATTAGTTATTAATGATACAATTGATTATTCGACAAGTAGAATATCCATGTGATTAAGTAAATTTAATTATAAGATTTATCATTTCCATATTATGCTGAGGCTTAGGTTTAACGGGGTTGTGTATCAATATTATACCTTGCTATAAAATTTTATTATTATTTATGATAGATTCCGTTATATTGTTTATCCTTACTGATCATCTGAGCAAACCCCTTTCTTATGTTTTATTTTCCTCTAATTCCATGAAATATATTATGATTTATATGTCGGTTTAATCTAATAGAATAATTTAATTATAAAATGATTATCTATTATGTATTTTATTTTAGAAATTTAAATGTAATGTTCATGTTTGTGAACTATTTTCCATGACTGCTAAACTGATTGGTCATTCAAGACATGATTCCTTGTATTTATGCCAATGTATTAAAATAATGCACTGGTTCTAGGATTCTGGGGTCAGGGCATTACATCCTGGATTTTACATCCAACTAATTTCACCCCATTCAAAATAATAATTTTTTGGGTGACCACCCCATTTCCATTAACACCTTTTAAGAGGATATTTTATTAACCCCGTTTCCGATGTAGGTTCCCACTAGAGAATTTTCAAGTATCATCCATTAATATTCTAAGTGAAAATTCTAATTGGGAGAAAATAATTATGTTAAGGGGGAATAATGTAATGCCACAATTATTTAAAAATATATTAATACAAATTGCATGAAACATATAGAATCTAGAAAACACCACTTTGTAAGAACCTGGCCAGTAAACAAAATTTTTCCACCTTTGGGATTTGAATTTCTAAAACCTGACATACATGGTTGTGTTCAGTAAGATAATTAGAGCTTGATAAGTACAACATAATTTTAGTTAATAGTAACATACTTTCTATGAATAACAATGAATAGTAAATCGACTAAAAAAATATAATCTTCACCCATAAATGTATAAATATAATTTATACATCCTATATGTAAAAAATGATAATAGTGTATGTTTTGGTATTTTTATATATACTAAATATTTTAGTTAATATTTTCTGACTAATTTATTAATTTAAACTAGAAATTTATTTTCATTAAATTTAATAATAAATTGTTACTTTATTTTCTTACGGTTCTAAGTAACTTTTATGGGAACTTGATTAATTTCATAAGGTGTTATAAAACAAGTTATAGTTTTGAAGTTGTATTTTCAAATATAATATGATTTTATTTAAAAATTAAATTAAAAATATTTTGAAAGTTATTTTCAAAAAATAGATTTCATTATTTAATTATACACATTGAAAAATTGTTTGGCTGAATTTTTGGGATTTTTCTAAAATACCTAAATTTCCCATGAATAGTAAAAATAAAATTATGAGTTTTCGAAATGATTTATGAAATCATAATGATATAATCATTAATATAAAATTATTGTTTACTTGGGTATATTAATATATTATATGAGGTTTCCCATGTGTCCAATACCATGCGCTTGCCCATGGTTTCTCAAAAACCACTAAAGATGTGTCCTTTGAAATTAAATGAAACTCCCTCACATTTACTATAAATACCCACTCATTACATAATTTTATTTCATTAAAAAATCATCATACATAGGGATATTGTATTTTTACCTCTATAAGAGTCCTCCCATGGTGTCCCTAATTCCCCAAGGTTCCAACCTTCATGTTTTAGGTGTTACTTTACAAGTTGAGGGAATCTGTCATCCTTCTCTTATTCAAGAACTCGTTTTGTTTTCTTCTCTTTTATTTTCAATTATATTATATTGGAATATGTCATTAAATATCCATATAAATTTAAATTATATTTAATAAATATTTGAGACCAATTTTTTACATTAAAATATTTTATGAATTTTTAAGTGATGTCGTTTGGCTTCCAAATTTTCGTATGGGATTTCTTAACTTTTCAATTATTTTGAATTACTTTTTTTCTATTTTTCTTTCCCCAAATCCTTTAATACAAATGTTATTATGACTAAAATACCTTAAATGTACTTTAATGTTGTTGGGATAATGAAATAATTCATCACCATCTCTCTATTCACCTCTTTTTTATTATAAATGAAAATACCATCCGAGATGTGTTAATTTATCACATTCGAGGACGACGAGTTTTCAATTTCAATTTCCATATTAAATTCTGGCCATCTTACCATTTTTATGGTTAAAAAATATAATATATTTATTATAACTTATTTAAGGTTCTAGAATCCGTTTATACACATGATATTAGTTTCTAAATCAAAATGAGTTTGTTATGATCAAAAACCACCAATTAACCAAAACAATTATCATTAAAGTTCTATATAACGATTCATCATCAGTCCAAATAACCAAATTAATTTTATAAAAATTTAATCTTATTTATTTTAAAAAATAAAATAAAACTTCTATTCTTGACAACCATTCTCATATCACATGTTTATACTTAAATTTATAAAAGTAAATTGGTCATCAATACAAAGGAAGAAAACAGTCCCAAAAAATTAAAATTGAACCTCTTAAACCCATAAAAATATCCATGAGTGAACTTAATAAGGATATACTAAATCAATTACATAATGAAATGGCTATTTATATATTAATTAATTAATTTAATTTGGTTATCCAGGACACTAATATCATGTGAAGAACACCATCAGAATTGAGATATGGGTTTCTTCACCTCAGTTCCATTTTTGTGAGACATTCTGTATTCACTACTACTACTTTTTTATGGTGAATTTTTACTAAAAATTTATGTTTCATATAATTAATATATTAATTTTTGGGATTTTAAATTTATCATTTAATGATAATTAATTTTTTGGCATACTATTCAATTAATTTCAATGTTTTAAGTATTTCTACCTGAACATCCATTGTTATTCGGGTTACTCTCATTATATACTCACCTCAATGAAATTAATATTTATTACTATTTATCCATAATAAATTTTGTTTTAATGACATATATATTTTTACCAATCATCACCCTTATTTATTTTATGGGTATTTATGTGTATTAAAATAATCTTTAATAAATTGATCCGAAATGCAAGCCCGATTCAAGAAACTTCTCAAATTCTTACCTATTTTTAAGTTCACTATATAATTTTTTTAATCCATATTTATCTTTATATAATCTCAAATTTTAACATGAAAAATATATTTGTGTTCATTTATGGTTTTATGAAAGAAAACTATCCATTACGCTTTAAAATCCTTCAATATATTCCTTCAAAAGCACTAAAATGTTTTATTTGTAAGGCTTCTTTAAAAACACTTTTTGAATGATTTCACCTGATTAAGACTTTATTTAAGCCTAAAATAGAATTTCATTGACCTTCCCTTTTATTTTATGGTATATACATGTTTACATTCTGATTTCATTACAAATATAAATTATTTTCCAAAGGGACTCTTCTTTCCAATATAACAAGGTTTTTTGTCATCACATTAACTTTTATGAGATATATGCCATGTTCAAAAATTATTTATTAATTTTGGTGTATTTACTTACCCTTGGAATATCACATCAAGATTATCTTTATTCTCATGATATTATAATGGATTATTATTCGAATCATTCATGGTGGCATGGGACACTTTGTAATGTTTAAGGATTATTTCCTCAATGTTTTTTCAATGGTCTCATTTAAAAGTATCTTCATCTATATCAACATCCATTTTTGAATCCTATAATGAATTTAGGTTTATCTATTATCATATAATATACCATGTTTTATTGAATCTTTTATAATTTTTTTGTTTTTTTATTTTCTATCTTGAAACCATCTACCATATTACATCAAATGGTTTGTGTTAATGATTAATGATTGGGGAAATTTATTTAAATTTCATATGTTAGTTTCAATATGAATGTGTATGTTGTTTATGTGTATCCCTATTCATAAGAGGTATTTATTGTACTTTGTATGTCTCAGGTGGGTCCCTTTATAGATCCTCGGTGAATCGGTAGGTCTAATGATACAAACTATGGTCTTGGCACGAGGCCTTGACAAAATTGATGTTTATGGTCATGGAATGAGGCCTTAAATTGTATGGTTATGATGTCCCGAATTATGCATTACCTCATTATGAAACTATTAAAAGAAATTTAATTTGTTTTTTCAATTAACAGAATACCCATGGTTATATTTTTTAATGGAAATATTTACTCAGATCATATTCCTAAAATATTATGTTCATGTTTATTTTTTAAAGGCATATGTTTTTAGTTATTCACCATGCCTAATGTTTATTTTTATGATATCTTCCTCTCTATTTCTTACCATTACTGAGCATATAAGTTCACCCCTTTCATATATTTTATTTTATCAAAACATGAATAGGTTTACTGTGAATGACCTATAGGGATAAACCTAGAGTTGTGGATATTACAAAAACAACTTATATGTTGTATTTATTTTCATATTACTCATTTTATTAAAATGATAATACTTATATTTTTCCTAGAAATACATCATTTTCTAGATACTACAAGTGGGTGTGGTTCTGGAATAAAGGTACCTAGGTGCAATACCTCTGAAAATAGTGTATTGAGCATGACCCAATCATCACATGGTGTATTAAAATGAGGCTTACTATGCACCCTGTTTTAGTGTCTCGATTATATGCTCAGTATAATTAAAATTTTCATTATAAACCATTATGATGGATTTTAAAATAGATATATTCCCAAAGAATGGAAATTTATAATTCATAAATTTTTTATTTAATCTAGTTTTTTTACTATCTTTAAAATTTTATATTATCATTTAAAGTTCAAAATTTTAAGAGATAGTCTAGTATATGTTATTATATAAAAATAGAAATTATATGGAAGAATTTCATAAATACCTATATCAAATACAGATATTTCTCTAATAATGAATCCAATATAGCTAGGTTTTTAATTGGGAAAATTATCGCTATATATAGGTAGCTTAATCGGGATGTGAGAAATAACCCTACACGGATGGAGAAACTTATTACATAGAGAGATTCTATTATGTTGGATCGCATTATGTGATAAAATCCCAAAACATATAACTGGACAATAATCATGTGGTGGTCGAGCAATGGATTAATTCTCTGGAGAAGATATTTATGGTTTTGCGAATTTGTGAAAATGAAAATCTTACACATGAAGATTATTAACTCAAATGTGATACTGATAAATAGTGGGGTTGATTAAAAATAATAAGGAGGAAGTGGAAATATAACTCACGGAATGTAAATCCCTCAAGTAGACATTCTCTGGAAAATATTTCCATCATGGGAAACATGTTGAGATAAGTTGAATGTTGATTATATTAAATAAAAAGGAATAAGTAAGTGTTTCAAACTATGAAACTACCTTTATAGGGTTATGTATGTATGATATAGAATACATAAGAGTGAAAGATTAATATATTGACCAATTTATTTAAGGGATTATAACATGTCACTGAAGGGTATTGGTCTCTCAAAATATTTCTTCATATAATGAAATAGATTTATGTTCTATTAAAATTGAGAAATAATTCTATAAAAATTATGGATATGAAGTAACCTATACAAGAAGTGGACTTATGAGACAAAATTTATACTAGGAAGAAGTAAATAATGTATTTTCCCTCAGGTGACAATTGTGGAAATAATAACCTCTGTACATTGTCAAAGGGAATAGGAGTTTTCTATAATTGTATAGAAAAATTTAACCACGCTCATGACTATAATGGAATGAAATAAATTTTAAATTTTAAATTATTCAACTGCAAGGATATTTGCAACTACAAAAATTAATACCCCAAAAATCATGAGAATATACCTCAGAATAAGCTCAATTATCATGGTCAAGCCTATGCAATTGATACAACTGAAGTGGAATGAGTAATATTATTGGTTATTTTGATCTAACAAATATGTTGTAAAAGTATTTTATTAATCGTATTCAAATCATAAGAATTATTAAATATATATAGGGTAGAACTATGATACTATTTAAATAACTATTTGATAGAATATGTTGAATAGTACAAATGAATAAAAAACGATTATATAGAAATTTGAAATTCATGAAAAGAAAATAATTATTAGAAGGATAATACTTATTATGTTTCCAATGTTGAGATAATAATTATATTTTAATTATTTAATTTTTGAGAACATGAAATTTAGTTATTGATTTGATGGTTTATGTTATCTTTTTAAGATTTCATTGCATATTTGGAACTATGGAATATATTTGATTACCTGGGGTATTATTTTTGTAAGAATTCATGATTTCATTAAAATTGTATGGTGATGGCGGTTTTAACATATTTGAATCTTGAAATTTAGAGAAACTTTATATTTTCATAGGAATATTATTTTTTATTTAGTGACCTTACTCATAAATTTTGTGAGACATATTTTGAATGAGCCTTAAGGTTATCTATTTATATAATGGATTAAGTTTAAATTCTAGTGTTATTGGATAACATTTTATTACCATTTTGTTTTTAGAATATATAGGAAAAATATCTAGTTACTAATTTATAGAACATACGATCTATTAAAATATTACTTTAGTTCTTTAGGCATAAGAAAAATTCATTTTTGGATATTTATTTCTGGGATTAATTGATGAAGAAAAAATTTGATTGAACCATAACCAAATTATTAAATTTTTCCTATGAAAAAAATATATCAAGTAAGTATATTTATTTTTATACATCAAGAGAGAATGAATTTCAAAAATCATGGAATAAGATCTTGAAAAAAAAACTATTTTCCTTTTATCATCATTATTAATGATAAAAATAACCTTTTTCAATCCTCTGGTTTATGGATTTATTATCATCAACTTATTAATAAACATTTTCTCTACCACTCTCTATAAGTATTTCAGTGTTAGTTTTCACTTTTATGTCCATTTTCAATTCCCAATTATGATATATTATTTGAAAATCTAGTAATATTTATTCCATGTGACCTTTTAAATTCCCTTTATCCATTATTAAAGGTATTTTTAATTAACCCTTTTTACTATTTGGAGATTTCAACAATTGCGTTTTCAAATATCAAACCCTTGACAACCAAGATCAACTTTAATTGAGAGTCCCCAATTTATTTATTGTGGGGATAATGTGACACCCTAGAATTATATAATATTAAAATTTTATTCAATAGATTATGTGACATGTAACACTCTTCTTACACAATCCATGAAATATATTTATTTTAATCTAATATCTTTGATACCTTGTGGAATAAGAAACCCTCAGTATAAATAAACTTTATTATATTATGTTTTATGAATAATACTAACTATGTTATGAAAATTTATGGTTTCCACATGTATAAAGTATATTCAATGGTTATATATTTTTTATAAATATTATAGGAATCATTTTAATGTAAAATAATAGTTTTTTGAAAAACTATATTTTTTAAAAAGGTGGTTTAGGCAATCTTTGTACACTAATTTAAAATTAATTTTTAACAATTTTGGATTTTTTTAAATAAAATAAAATTATCCTTTTAAATAATCATATAAAAATTATATTAAATATTTTTTTTTATTTTTCTGAAATGCTTCACTTTTAGATGAATAGTGAAAAATGCTAAAAATGAATTGAAAACCGCCATTTTGGTTAAATAATTTTTAATGATAAATAATATTTTGAATTGGTTTTAAATATAAATTAGTTTATTAATATATAATAAAATCCAATTTTTGTAATTTTAATCATTTTAATATTTAATTTTGATATAAAAAGTTTGTGAACTTTTGAACATTTTTTGTTTAAAAGAACATTATCTCATCACGTGTGTAGGACTAATTTTAAATTAATTTTTTCTAATCCTCTGAATTAAATTTGAAAAAATGGATTAATTTTTTTAATAAGAATAATTTATATTTTTAAGAAGGTAAACTTAATTTTTTACTAAAATAAATAGTGTTAACAGTAAAAAAATTAATTACCATAGTTAAGGTAAAAATGGGATGTTCGGGTAGTTAAATGAAAAATATGAGGGTTTAAATTATGGAAATCAATTTCTAACACCCATTTTATTTGAATATTTATCCCTATTTAACGTTATCTCTAATTAATAGAATTATTTTGAATACATTTCCTTGAAATTTTCAAATATAATAAGTTATGTAAAGATAAAAACAATAAAGAAACCTTCCATGATTTTAATATATATAATGTTTTGGGATATATAAAAAACAATATATTTTCAGTTATAAATATTATTTTCAAATATAAATGAGTTTTATTTTATCATTAAATCTTATTTTTAATTTTTATATATGAAATAAGTACATTAAATGTTTAATAAATAACAACTGATTAATTATTTAATTAAGAGAAATATAAAAAAATGAGAACAAAAATATTAAAAGTAAAGTATTTCAATTGAATTATTTTATTATATTAAATTATAGATAAATATATATTTTTATAATGGTTTTAAAATAATAGATTATAATTCCTTCATTTTCCAATATTTTTAAATTCAAATTAATTAAATAATGTAAAAAATTATATTAATTTATAATAAATAATATTTCATTAAATAATTTCAAATTACTAAAACACTATATTCATACAAGTTTTTCTAATGTAAATAAATATAATTTATCTTCATTTAATGGACTAATTATTCTTTTATAGTGACTATATTAACCTCTAAATAGTATAACTATGTTAGCATTATTAACATTAAAACCGAAATTTTGCACGTTGCATGCGCTTCAGTTGAAATGGATTTTCAACACACATAGTATTACTATATGGTAAATTAGATTTAATATTTATAATATTTAGTTCTAAATAATCTAATAAAACTCAATTTATTTTAGGCTTAATGGTTTATTTACCTAGGTTAATAAAACAAATTACTATGGTTGAAACTAAAGTTGTAAAATGAGAGTAAACTTAAAGTCGAACTAATTACTTGTTTAAACTAGTTTTTTATGTAGTGGAGGTGTTTATAGAGAATATTATCATGAAAATTAATTATTTATCAATTTTTGATCCACATTAGGTGATAGTTACATCCCATTATTGACTAATTTATGGTATTAATCAAAATACCACTCCTCAATTTTAAAAGGGCACTCACTCCCATAACTTATTCACACCCCTCAACCCATTTTTATTGGCCAAAACCTAAGAAAATTACTTTATTACTTCCTTAGTAAAATATAAAATGAATTATTTTTTGAATATATCCAACCTAGGAAGGATTTCGTGTAATCTTAAAGAGGATACCAGAAAAATATATAATGTTCTTCATTGAGAACTTATATTTTCTTATTTTATCCTCCTCAATTAATTAAGATCAATCCATGATTATATTAATATAAATATATTAAAAAGTATTATATGTTCTTATTTTAATTTAATTACCTACATCCATCCCCACTTCTATCAAATGGGTTACTAAATCATAAATCGTGTGTACGGTGGACTATAGCCTCTTGAACTGATGCCATTCATTTTTCTCTTAACGCCTCATATGGATGGGTGTGATTATGGATATAAAGTATCCATATGATATATATAACATAATTTTACCTATTTAGTCATTATATCATAAATAATTTATTCATATTCCATTATTTATGGGATGTGATAACATCTCTCATGTGTAAGGCGGACTACCGCCTAACGAAGCGATGTGATTCGTTTTTCAATAACACTTTACATTGAAGGAAACACGGGTGGTTTTATTGAATATAGGTGATATAATAGACTTAATTATTCTATTCATGAAATATTTATCATTAATAAATTCTAATATATAAATTTAATTTTTTTACACCTAGTTTTATAACATCGTTCATGTATGTATGGACTACCTCCATCATGAAGTGATGTGACACTCTTTTCATCACCACACCACATGGATAATATATATATATATATATATATATTTAAATTTATATTTAAAAAATAAGTTGTAATTTATGATATTATCATCACTCTAGAATGTCAAATTATTAATTACCACTTTCCACAATGACTACTGAAAAATGGAAACGTTTCGCATACATAGACATGGTTAATCGTCTTTATGATCATAACGTACTCAGTTTCTCAAAACCATATTTCATTTTTTCTATTAAAAGTATAATTGATGTATAAATAATTAAACTATTTCATAATTATTATACATTAATTGATAAATCAATATATTATAAACAAGAACTAGAACTTTTATAACAAATAAAGAATAAGGAAATTATGGAATTAACACTCTAAAAAATGAAAATAATGAGATATAATTAAAGAATGTGTGATGAAATGTTATAGAAGGATAATATATGATATTATGAATATTAATATTTCTATATACTATGTTAATAACTTGTTAAAAATCACTATACATGATTTTAAATCATATTCAATCAAAATTAAGCTTCAGATAAGGTTCTTCATCTCAATCTACCTTCATTGAGGCATATTGTAATGTTATACATGTGATTTGATTTGTATGGTTTATATAGTTACCCTTTTGAAAAGTAATATCCTGACTAATTAATAATTTATGATATTTAATGTTTCCATTTGAAATATTTCCAAAAATAGGATTTGACTTAATAATTACCAATTGGTAAAAGTTTTTAAACTATTTCACTTTATTTTGGGATTCATTAACATCACCTGAAAAAATCACTTTATTGTAATAAATTCTCATTTATAATAAAAGTTATCTTAAATTAAAATATTTTTTCATGATTTATATGATTATTTTGTCAAAAATATTCTATTTTTAAATATGGGTTTTACTTTAAATGTCATTTGATTAATTGGGGAAATATTGATAAATATGTGTCCTTTACTCAATATGGATATTTGATGATATAGAATATTTATTCATGCATTAAATTTTTCATTCGATATATGATGAATTATTTGGACTAAACCCAATGGTTTAATCACAGTATAACAGAGACACTCGATGTATCTACAGTTATCATGAGAAAAATTAAGTTAGTCAAATTAAATGGGTTTCTACCTATATTATTTAAACTGTTTTGTAAAATGTCATGGTAGTAGAGTTATCATGGTGACTGAGATCATGACATCCAAATATTAAGACTTTTATTCATTAAGAATTCAATTATTGTTTTCCATGATATTTTTACAATGATCTTATCTATGTATGAATTTTATTCTTAGTTTATTGATTAAATTTCATGTTTTATCTGTTATTTACCATACCATATCCATAATGTCTTATCTATTCATTTAGTCATGTTATTTAAATGGAATGCTTGTTTAGATATTTACCATTTAATATTGATTATTATTTATTAAATCATGATATCTTACACTACACTTAACCCATATTAAGCATTTGATCTCACCTTTATTTTCTTTCTTTTCCCCAATATATTACGAAGTAATTTTTGGATGAGTTTTCAAGAATTTAATTAATCTTATTTTATTATGTATTATTTTTTATTTTCTATTCTCAATGTAAAATGGCTATCATGTGTGTATCTAGTTCTCAGAAACTACTAAAATGATATTTCATTGAAGATATTGTTCCTTATATATATACCAACATAAAAAAGTAGGAAACAATGTCGAGGCTACTATATTTGGGGTCTTTATATCATGTATATAAGTGATTATTAAAGCATTTAATCTCTTCAATTAAGTATAGCCTTGATTTAATTGTCAATTTTCCTTTCCTTGTGTCTCTCCCTTTTTGAGGGTTTTGGATCATTGCATTATTAATGTATTTGGATCATGATTTGTAAATTGTGTTTCTAGGATTTCGCCATTGTTGATTACATACCTTATTATTCTTTTGATTGTGGATCCATTGTTGGGTGATTGATGATTTGATGAATTAAGGTAGGTGTTTCTGAAATATATTCCTTGTAATTTCATACCATTAATTCTTTTTTTCATTACAAGAATATTCTTAATATATTTGCAAATAAGTTATTTAATTTATTATAATATTTTTTAAAGAATAATTATGGGGATGACATAGCCTCTTTATAAATAGATTTTGAAATAATTATTTATTCTTGGAAAATTATTTTATATTGAAATACATGATTTTCATAGTTATTATAAAGATTACCTTTTAGAAAAGAAGGCCTGAAATGTTTTATGAACTTTTAATGAAATGAACATTTTTTCCAAGGAAAGTGGTCTGATGATAATAATTTGATGTTGGTTTTTGACTAGAAATGGTGTCTTTGAAACAAGATTTGTGTATTCTGGATTGATAAATGATGAAACTAGTTTGAGATGAATCATTTCACCCCTGATTAATTTACATCTATAACAAGAGAGCCTGGGTAGTTATGTGTGAAATACTATTCAATCATAATAGGCATCTATTAGTTCTACCTAGACAATGATTAATGATGAAAATGATACTAAATAGTGATGAGGGAAGGGAGTCCATTCATTGTGGTGGACTCTTATTACCCTTATTTCTCATATCTAAGGTTGTATTTACACTTATATCAATATTTAATTGATATTATGAAGGATAAATAACCCTTAAAATAACAAAACCCATGTATTTTAATCATGGTGATATGATTGAAAATGAGTTATACATGACAATATTTGTAAAATGGTTTATTCAATCAAGTTTTAATTGAGAAGCTTATATATTCTTTTTAAAATGAAATTATCATTTGAATATATTTTAAAATTTCTATTTAAATGTTTGTAAAATCAATATTTATTTTAATTTATTATAAATATTATATTCCATGTTTTTCTAACTATTGAGAATATTTGGTATGTATAATATTGACTACTTATGAAGTTTATTCGTGGGATCCCACTAGAGTAGAGTTTCATAAATCCTATATATTCCCCTAATTATATGTAGAATTTAATTTTCTAAGTCTTAGAGAAGGTAAATAACCAATAGGATGTTGTTTTTTTGAGACTGAGAACTTGGGAGTTAGTGGTGAAATCTATAGTGTGTGGTCTATATATTATAAGGAATTAATTTTGGTAATGTATTTTTTCATGATGTTTTTTTTGTTTTATATTTTATATCTGGTTTTTTAATTCACTATTTTTGACAGTTTTGGCATACCTAATATTTATGGATTCTTATTGGGAATAAATCCCTCTAAGTGACATAAAATTCTGTTTTTGGGTTTTTTGTTGACAAAGTAGGTTGGAATTGTCATTTTTGAAGATTCAGTGTTATTGTTGGGAAACTATATTGAAAAAAATCCAAAGTATATGTATGGAAGCTCTAGAAATGGTTTAAAATGGTTTACATACAATGTGGTGACATTTCCATATGTTAACCAACCTTTTGAGGTCAAAAATTTGTATAAAGTGAAATGTTTTAAAAAAATGGATCTTGAGGACTGCCATAAAAAATATTGAAAAGCAATGAAACTAAAAAAAATGTTGGATGATTATTCAATGTATGTGTTTAATGTTATAAGTTTCATGAAGG
Organism: Viscum album; assembly: GCA_963277665.1. Taxonomy (NCBI): domain Eukaryota; kingdom Viridiplantae; phylum Streptophyta; class Magnoliopsida; order Santalales; family Viscaceae; genus Viscum; species Viscum album. Next base: position 492,076,702 of record OY728159.1, on the reverse strand, counting down.
TGGTGACATTCCCAAAGACTATGCATTTTTTTAAGTGTACCCGATTGAATGTTATTCATAGATGTTTCATCAAGATGGAGAGTTTCAATAAAAAAAGTGATGAATTTCTTGAAAATTCAATGGAGAGCATGGATATTTTGGTACAGGGAATAAAAATATATAAATTGGTAGTTAAATCCATCTTTTTAATATATGAATCATTAATAATGACCCAAAGGCTATAAAATTCATGAAATAATTGGTTAATGGGTTTTCTTATTCGGACAATTCATAAGAACACCTATCCCATTAAGAAAAAAACACACATTAATCTAACCAAGGTAGTTTTGTGAAACCATAGAAAGCCTTATAAAAGTTAGTGATTTTTTTGAAAGGGAAAACTTTCCTGAAATTTATTCTTATATTAAACAAAATTAATTTCCCTAAAATTGAATAGTAATTAGGTTTTCATCAAGTGGTTGTATCTTGAGCTATATAATGCACCAGATAAGGTGTAAAAAATATTGATTCAAGTGATCAATGGAAGAATATTATGAAGGATAAGAAATAAAAAATATATTGAGATATTTTTCTGATATTTTAAGGTGTGATTATTATTGAACCATGAGAGATAATTTATTTTCTCCAAACTTGTATGAATAATATGCTTTAGCTAATTTGGTATATCGACACATCACCTTTGTATATTCTTTGGACTATTCTAGTTATGGGTTAATAAGTTAAAATTGATATTTCTAATTTATTTTTTCATTTATAATCATAAATTAATATGATAAGGGGTGAGTATATTGTTTTTTAATAATGAAATGTTATCCAAATAGGGGTGTGTTTTAATTTTTCAAACCTTGATTCAACCCCAGGGTATTTAACCTGGAAGAGACAATAATTATTTTATATTGTTTTTGTTTATAAGGTTATTATTATGGTAATATAATTCCCCTTTATGACTATTTATTACTATCAACTTTTCACCATCCCATGGGGATTGGAAATTTACTTTGGCTTGTGTCAGGGAAGATTTTGATACTGGTTTAGTTAATCACTAAGGGTGGATTGTGACATATATTGCTAGAGAGTAATTAAAATTTATATTTAGATAACAATAATGTTTCTTAATATTATATTAAATATATCTTATGAAATTATATAGGTTCTTAAATAACTAGAAAATTTATTCTTCATACATTTTTTCTATCCTATTGTCATTTTATTTAATTTATTGAAATTTAATTTTGTTTTTTACTTAGAGCATATAAGGGAAGTATTTTACAAAACAAAATTCTTGATGACTTCCCACTCAATGAATTAAAAATATCATAGAGTAAATATTTTTTTTTGAATTTAGATTAAAACTATACATTAATTATACATTTAAACTATTTAATTAGAACATAGGTAGTACATAAATAGTTCTATAAAATTTCCACAAAATAACATAACTATAGTATAATTCCAACTACAATTTCCAAGACATATTCTCTCATATCTAGTGGTTTAATAAAATATATTTATAATATAAATTTTTTTCATTTATTTAAATCACATAATAATAAGTCTAGTATATTTGGAAATGAAGAAAATTTTAAATGATTATTTTTTAAAATCCTTTATTTAAAAAATTCCATGATTTTCACACAAATATTAAACCTTCAACATCTCATTAAACTCTATTTTTCTAGGGTTTTATATAAATTATTAAATATAAGACTTATTGAAAATAAAAAGGACTTATCATATGTTAAATTATCATGTAAATAAAAATTCTCTAATTTGATATAAGAATGATATATGAGATAGTCACAGTCCATGAGTAGAATCAATATAACTATGAGAAATTGATAATTCATGAATTTAGAAATTTTAAAAATATTACCAACACAACATTACAAGGTTCCATATGGATATAGATACCTTCCATTACACCATATCATTGTGTGAAATTATCAATATTGGAAAATTATTCATAGTATATTTAAATATAAATCATTACTCATTTAATTATATTGCTATAAAACTTTGGTTGAATCTCTTACATAACATGTCCAAAAATCAATAAAATATTTTAAAATAAAAAAAATGAGGTCAGAATATAAATTATTTATAAAAAATGATCAATGTTCAAGATTAAATTTAATGTATTGAAATATATTGTTTGGTTAGGTAATCCTATGTCATCCAGTGATATCATATAGAGTATATTATTTATTTTCAAAACTATTCTTTCAATTTCTTAAAAAACATTTATTAATAATGAATGACTTAAAATTCTAATCCTAATGGGTATTTATATTTTATAAACATGTTAATTTTTCCCTTGATAAATTAAATTTCATGATAAGGATAATCTAGCCTTTAGAAAAGTGAAAAAAAATCTTAATGAAGGTTATTGGTCTAAAATAACCCTATAAATAGTTTTTGATACAATATTTCTTACAAATGGGTTTTAATGGAATTAATTTATAAACAATTACATAAATGAAAAGGATATATACCAATAAATCCATTAACATTTTGATAAAATATAAAAATATAAACTCTCTTACTAGCCATGTAGATACAAATATTTCACTAACATATAATACCAATAATAATACTAATTTTTCTAAAAAGGTTATAATAGTTTTATCTAACATATGAGATAACGAATTTAAACACTCCCAAACACACATATATACATGTTATGATTAAATTTATTTTATTTTTCCTTTTGAAGAATGAAGACCAAATTCTTAGAGAGTATTTTTGTTAAGAAAAATTCACTATGTTAAATATCAAAGTAGTGAATTGAATAAATCTATAAAAGAAATAAATATTACATTAATCTCATGATATAAATAATACATCTCATAATAAGTCACGGAACCAAAGGAATTAAAGGTTTATAATCATGGGTTCTTGTTATATAGAAATTTTATTTTACTAAATTTTTGAACATTTATCTATTATTGGGATCCTTTAAACCCTTTTTAGTCACCTCACCTGAAATAATAAACTTCATAATATTCTTAATTGAACTAAAATGAATGGGTGAGATATAAGACTCAATAAGGTAAAATTAATATATTAAACTGTTAGATTATAATTATAAAGGATAATATGAAGAATATGTAAATTAATTGACAAAAGACCAAAATAAATTATATAATAATACTTAAAACTTATGGAGAAAAATTAGATCATAAAAATATCATTATTGAAAAATAATGAATATAACATGGCCCAAACTAAAACCATTAAAAAAATAGGTGATCGTGATATAAAAGACAGAAATACTTTATAAATAAGGAAAGATAAAGAAAACATAAAATTCATGGGAAAAATAAATATTTTAAAATTTTCATAAATTTACAGACAAGTTAGAAATATGGAATAACTTTATTAATAACATTAAAATGTTGAACAACCACATATATAGGAAATAAATTTATTCCAACTCTTTTGATCAAAAACTCATTATGTCCACACCTAAAAAATGTGAGCAAATCCATCATTCCGATGCCTATATAACAAAACTCATTACTTTAGTTATTTATTATCTCATGAGATATAAGCATAAACCAGTGCATAATATGGTGATATAGGACCCCATATCCTATCATCCAAACATATTTGTTCCATTTAGAATCAATCGTCATGATATATTAAATAACCCATTTGAAAAGAATGTATTTCTTAAACTATAACAAAATTTTATATTATGAAATCATATGATATTAAAACATATTTTTTTTCAAAAGTAATTATAACATAATATCATAAAAGTTATGATAAAAAACCTATTTATGAGATATAAACATTGCAGGAATTATATTAATGAAAATACTATGAAAAAAATTATTTTAAAAATAATATTTATTAATGAATACTTTAAAGTACATAAAGTAAAATAAAGGAAATTGAAAGAAAATTGAAATTTTTTAATTCAAATAAAAATTATTTACTTATATAACCCTAAAAATGATATCATTTTTTGTTAAAATAAAATATATATTGGATGATAAAAAACTCTTATTTTTAATGTATAGAAAAACATTTTGAACATTTTGAAAAAACCATGTAAATAATCCAACTTTTTAAAAGTTTATTAAAATTTACTACAGAAAAGGGGAAATTAATTATAAAAAATAAGATAAAATAATCTATATTTTATTTAAAAAATGTATTATAAAGTTCATGGAAATGTAAATATGTACATTGAAAAAAACATCCATAGATAAGAATAAGAGTTATTATTACTAATAGTAAACTTTTATTTTGGAAAAAAAATTTATCAATGATTTGTATATTGTTTAGGTGAAGTGAGTAACAGAGGGTGAAAATTTTAAAAAATTAAAATAATGGAAATGGTAGGATCAAATATATGTTTATTTTTTTTGTGTGAATGGTTAATACCCAATTAATCTTAATTTGATTCAATTAATCCCCTACATCCATTATTGATTTTTATCCAAAAACAATGAGAGGTAGAAAATTAAACAGTATAATGAATATCATGAATTTTAATATCATCGTGATAAAATAAGTATAATGGGGAAGTATTTACACCATTTGAAAGTAAATATGGTGTTTTTCATTAACATTTTTCAATGAATTCAAATTTGAGACTAAGAAAACCTTACATCTTGAGTTTAATTTTAATCAAAAACTGAAAAAATATAGGGATTTTAATTGAAATTAGATACATTATTAATAAATAATTCATGATATTTTATCTCAAAAAAGAATATTTTACACCACATAATGGTAATTTGGTGTATACTATAAAACATGTTTCAATGTGGTGAATTTGGGACGAAGAACCCTTACCATGTTTCCACGCCAAGTCAAACGATATCTAAACACATTTAAAAAAACATATTAATAATATATTTCATAACCATATTAAAAACAATAAATATTTATAAATTGAATTTATTATCATTATATATATTTATATAAGTATGTTTTTTCTTATTTACCAATATTAGGTGTCAATAGTTTTAATTGATTGTCGTAGCTTCATAATAGTTTTGTCGATGCACTTTTTTCTCCCAAAGTTCATAATTAAATTTTAAATAATTTAATTATAATTTATGAATTATAATTAATAATTATTTTTACATTTCATTTTATTATTACATTATTATTTTTCCTAAAAAATTAAACTGACAATGAAATTTTTTCAACGATTTTCAAGCAATGAAAGGGGTTTTCATAATTAATGAGTATATTACTGAAATATCATTTCCATAAAAATAAAAAAATATATTTATCATATTATTTATTACATATGTTTTCAAAAATAATTCATTACACAATTTGGTTGCATTATTCTTGTAAGTGTTCAAACTGACGCAAACTTGAACACGCTTTAACTCGATTGCTAAATATGATTAAAGAGGTGTATATATTGACATAATATCATTATAACAAAAATATAATGTAATTATTTTGATGTTTTTATTATGTTGAAAGATATTTTAATATGCAAGGATAAATAATTAAAAACTAAAAGAGAACAGAAAAAATTATTCTTCATGGAGGCAGTAGTCCGTACAACACACGATTAGCATTTTCATTACTCAACAGATTAGAGGGGTAAATATGGATATGAAGTGATCATTTAATATTAATAATTACATTATATAAGTAATATTTATTCATAAATACCATTATTATGACAAATAATGAGTGGTGGTGATGAAAAAATGGAAGCCTCACTTCAAGGGAGCGGTATTCCATTCACATTCACCAATGATGATTCTTGTTTTTATTAGTATATGGTAGATAATAAATAATGGTTGTAAGGTTATTATAATAACATATGAAAAAAAATAATTACTATAATGTTATTATTAAATTATGTTTATTATTGGTTCATAAAGGAAATAATAAGAATGAAATGTTAAAGAAGATGAGATACCTAAGTTGAGACCTTGAACTACCTCTTCATAAAGTATTTAGATTTGAGATAATTTCGATAATTTTTTGTTAAAATGGTAATTAAATCATATAACTGAATTCATGTAGAGGAAATTTGGGTAGGGATTCATGTAAATTTTGAAATGGGTGTGAGTATTGAAAGTGTGGATGTGATCACCCTTTTATAAGGGAGGAAGATGGACTTTTCCATGGAAAATCATGGTAAGTTAGGTGTAATAATTGAAAGACATGAATATTAGTTATGTTAGGTGATGTAATGTTTGTTATAAATTAAGTTAAGACATTCAAAACTAATATTATATTTATTGAATGTTTAAATTTATTTTAAATTTTTGAAAATGAAAGACACCTTACATTAGTCTTTTAAACACATATAACTGTTAACTATTTATTTATAATGTTAGTTATTTTTTTACTAAAAATATAATATGTCTCTTATTAAAATAATTTAACAAGAAGAATATTAATTTTTTCTACATTTATCATAATTATATTTTAACATAATGTAAAATTTACTTTTAATTCATCACGTATAATGTGTTGAAATTTTTTTTTTCAACAAAAATATATTTTTAACCAATAACTGTTCTTAATATTATTTAATTATTGATTATCCATAAAATAAGTGCTAATTATGTTTCAAATATATTTAAAAAATAATAGAATTTTAATTTACAATTATTAATTTGTTTTTAAAAAATACAAAATATTTTTAATAGTATTATTCATTAAAAAATAAACATTTTAACAGAATAACTAATATTCACCCAATATAACACAATATTTGTACCTAAAATTAAAGTTTATATATTAAATAATCCGGATCTATGGATTTTTTATTTAAAAACCATTTATTTTTTTAAATTGATCTTTTAAAAAAGAATAATAATATATAATATATTTAAAATAATTTTTGAGAAAATATTACTTATTTTTCTAAAATATAAAATATTGGTTAGCAATTAGAACATGGTATCTTAAAATATTTAATTTTACATAAGAAACATATATTTTTTCAACATAAATCTTTCTTAAGTTTTAGGTTATGATTACATCCATGTGATATTACAAAATCCATGATCTTGTTAAAAATTATATTTTTCAACAATTCCCAGAAAATGTGATATTATAGAAAAATTGAGAAATTTATATTAAGATAATGTGACAATGATAAATCCAAAAATTTATATTAATTTTTAGATATTTACATCTTAAATTGAAAATATTAACTTTAATATAAAATCACAAAATACCATGAAAAATAGATTTTATAGAGAATCGTTTTTTGGTATGTTAAATATTATTATAAAATTAGTTCTAGTCATAAATATATCAACCATGTAAAATTTTCCATTCCCAAGAATAAATTTTAAGCCTAAAGAAAATTAACTACTTCTTGAATTTACTAAACTAGTTTTATGTTTACAAAAAATATTATTTTTCATTATTATATATATATATATTGTAATTATTTTTTGATAGTTTATACTCGATAATTCTATAGTTACCTCACAACTATCTATATTGGTCTAGATTTGGTGTTGTGTATAGAGCACGCTATAAAAATTATTTAAAGAAAAAAACATGGGATATTATATTCTACCCCCCTAAATAAATTCGGACCTCATAATTTAATTATCATATATATGTAAGAATAGATAAAGGTGGTGAAAATATTGACATGCCTCATGATTTTATTTTCAATATCACGATGAAGAATATAAAAAACTAATTTCTCAAAAGAATTTGAATGAAATGTATCTCAAATCTAGGTATTAATTACCATGTGAAGGATTAAGTTTTCTTCTTAGATAATTCAAAGTTGGTCTTACACTAATATATGATCACAATTAATTTAGGACATATTTTTACTTATTATAAAAATAAATGCAGATTCAAAGTGAATATGGTAATTCTATTATAAAAATCAAATCAATTATTATATTTTTTATTATCTTTTATTAAAACATAATATTATTATTTTCACAAAGTTTATTTCCAAAAATATATTTTTCATGGAACAAATGTTTATATTAAAATAAAAAAACACAGAGAGCGGTGACTTGGAATTCTTTGAAATAATAATAGATACAACTGGGTTGATAGTACCAAATTACAGCAACTAGTTTGCGGTGTAGGGTAAGAGAAAACCAAATTACCATGATCCTATTCATCGGTAATTATTTCATAGTTTTGAACTTACTCCATGGGTCTAAGAGGTTATGGATTCCTTCTATCCTAAAAAATCCTGGAATTCTAAAATTATCTTAGTTAATATATAAGTTCTACGAACATAATACGTTTAATTCTCTCAATATTTTGATTCATTATATCCTCTTTTACCACAATTAATGTATCTTTCAGCCCCTTAAGGAAAAAACATTGATGATTCTTCCAACTTATTTGGCATATAAGTGGTTGAATATCCTTTCTTTCAACATATTCATTTATTAAATTTTCTTGAACCCCCATCATCCTTTTCTTCGGATAACATTGTATTTTGTATATTGTAACATTTTTAATCAGGTATCACAATAGTTAGTTATGAATATGACAATGTTATTCAGTCTATATACCATTCTAATGGGTTGATTCATGAGATAATCAATTCATTATCCTTCACACCGAGGTTTAATATGGTTCCTTATGGTTTCATCAATAATGAAAACCAAAAATAGTTTACATGAGTGAAAACATTGACAATATGGGGGAATTTTCATAATCATAAAAATAATTTCACTATAATAAGTATTTTTATTTTATATAATCTATTTGGATTATAGTTCCATTCATTTTACCATTACAAAACTTAGTTTGATCTAAGCTACCTTAAGGTGGGTTATCTTATGTTTATAAATTTAATCCTTCCAAATAAATTTTAAATTAATACTTAAGAATAGTTTATAATGATCACATGATCAAAAAATACATATCCCCTAGGAGTGTCAAACCATGTTTTTTTCTTAGTCACACTAATTATGTATAAGGGTGATGACCATGTCAATGGTCAACTAACAATTTTCCGATTTATTAACCCTAGGTGAATATATTCTACAACCATATGAAATTATTATATACAAAGAGGTATTTATTTCTAGGTAAGATCTTATAATAAATACCTTACAAATATTTTATGATATCGTCTTATACATAGACTAATATGTAGGTTTTTCACTAAGGTTCTTTATCCACAAAACCAAATTTATCTAAACTAATTACCAAAAATTAGTAAAACCTCCTCTAATAGCAACTAAAGTGACAAAAAATAAATATGATGAAAATAATACATTAATATCATGATATAAATATGATATCTCATAAAAATAAACATTGGATATAGACTAAATGGTGTTGTGTCTTAGTGAGTTGTCATATATAAATCTTATTTTACAACAATTGTGAAACTTTCTCATTAACCAGGATCCTCTAAACTCTTTTCTAGACACCTCACATGACATATTCTTATTCATATCTTGGGTAATAAAACATAATAATGGGGTGAGATCAAATTCCCAATAATGTAAAATTAATATCATAATGTTCTACATCATAATCATGAATGATAATATGATGAAGATATAAATATATTGATAAAAGAACAAAAAAATATGTTTGATAATCAAAAAACATGATGGAGAAACATAGAATTATAAAAAATGCCATTAAATAAGCATAAAAATACTTCATGGATAATTGTTTTTTCATTATACATTAAACATGTGAGAATGATATAAAAGTGTGGAATACTTTAAAAATAAATAATTGTCATCAAAACAATGAATTCATTGAAAAAAATGCTTCTTGTAAAATTTTAATAACATGAAAACAACATGGTAATGTGGTGTAACTTTATAATCCACCTGAAAATTTGGAACAACCATTATCATAGGATGTTGGATAAAACTAATTATCTCCACACTTATATGAACAAACTCAGGATTTAAATTCATGAAAATATGAGAAAAACCATCACACACACACCAATTCCAACAAATTCATTATGTCTATGCCTCACTATCTAATGAGGTATAAACATAAATAAATTCATTTTGGGGTGATATATAATCCTTCCTATCATTATCCATACATATGTCTACCATATAAAATAAACCATCATCATATCTTAAATAAGCCATGTTAAAATAATGGATGTCTTGAAATTATCATCTAGCATGAACTAAAGAGATTGTTAGATATAAATATATCAGTTTTCAAAAAAAAACATAATAACTTATAAAGGATTATAAAAACATAATTTCATGAGGTTTTAACCTTGTAGGAAAATAGAAGAGGTGAAATACATTATAATCTCTTACTTTTAAAATAATTATTAATAATTAATAGTTTAAAAAAATAATGTTCTCAAAAATGAGAGTGAAAATAAATTTAAATAATTTACTTTTAAAATATTTAATAATGGAAACTTGAAAAATAAAAAATATTTATTAAAAGAAAATTTATATTTCATGATAACACCACTTTTTTATAAAGGATAGAGAAACATTTTTTTAATTTTCAATAAACCCTATATAATACTCACATTGTTAAAAGACTATTACATTTTAATTTTGAAAACGGTTAACAAAATAATGAGAATAAAAAATAATCCTTATTAGCTTTCCAAAAATAGAGGGGAACATTGGTGGGAAGGAAAATATTGATATGAAAGAACATATCTATTGGAAATACTGAGAGTTATTCATACCAACACTACATATTAATTTTGAAAAACATTTTATCGAATATTTGTATATTCATAATGATAATTAATTTACCTATTGAAAAAATAAAATACCAAATAAAATAATTTAATTGGTATGATAAAATAAATATATAAAAAATCGTTTGTGAAAGGATATGACATAATAAACCAAAAATTTAGTTGATAAATCCCTTAAAAACTTTGTATATGTTTAATCAAAAAACAATGAAAGGTTGTTTAGTTGAAAGTAATGAGGATCACACATATGGAAGAAACAACCATGTCCAATAAAAATTGGGTAGTCTATCAATTTTCTCTTGTGAAGTAGATGTCAGAGTTAGTTAATTTCATGTTGGTTTCACCATTTTTATTTCATCAGAATGTATATGGAATGGTTTGACTTGAAGGTTTGATTTTGGGGGGATCAATGTATGTTAAATCATTGGCATAGGGTTTACCATTAAGGTTTATATTTCATAAAAACTACCAATGGTTCCTATATCCATAGCTGGGTACAAACATACATTCCAAAGGTAGTTGATCAATTGGAGTTTCATACACAAATGTACATAATAACTCATATTGGTTGAGGGGATGTGAGTTTAGGCTCATAAACCCCTTTTATGAGGAATTATTGCTTACTCTGGGAATATTTTTTAAGATTAAGGACATGTTTGAGAATCAATTTCTAATTACAATGTGAAACTAGTTACCCTAAAAAGGACCATAGGTTAAATTTATTTATATGCGAAGGGGAATATTTTTGTTAGTGCATCTTTATATATCTAAAGTTAACCATCCATTTCCTCTATTTGTTTGTTTCTTATATGTTGATGTTTTATATCCAGACACACAGTATTTTTCTATAATATATGGAGGTATTTAATATGTTAAGGATGGGATTGTGTTAGTATGATGCATCCTATATATCCTATTTATAACAATTATCAAAACATACCTTGTTCTTTTAACCCATGCAATTTAACATCATGTAGAGAGGAAATACATATGGGTGCTAGTGCATATGGTATTGGAGCTCGAGCCTTAGGAAAGTGTCCTATGTATCCTGGTTATGGTAGGATCTAGAGTCATCATAGTTCAGTCACACCCTTGGGGCTGAGCCCCAGGTGGATACCCTTGTACAGGAGTTGCCATATCATTCCACTAATTGGTTTGTTCTTACTGAGGTATCCCTGACTGGTGGAGATTCAAAATATGAATTATATGACCATTTAAACTCCCTATGAACATCCGATCCATGCTTAGTGTGATAGACAAGTCATAATAAGTAATGAATATAACTATATATGGATATAGGACTTTTGGTTTGCAATAGTCCCTTGGATTTTTAAAATAGCACTTGGGCCTTAGTAAGGCATCATTCAGATCCTTTTAGTATGAATATGTTAATTCATAGTTCAGTTGACTTCTCACTCTACCAATGGATGCAATAGAACTATCATAGCATGGGAATTATTTGTCCTTGATGGTAGCAATGTTAGAGACATGTATTTGTCCTTGATGATAGAAATGTTAGAGACATGGGGGACTTACAGTAAAATAGACATCCATTTTATCTCTGGCCTTAATAAGTAATCCTAAATATCTTGGTTATTATTGTAATCATGGTTCTTATAGTTCATTTTATTGGGGGCTACACACTGGGGTTTCTTTAAATTGCATGCTGGACATGGTTATCATGTCTTGGGATGTCTATTTGCTTTGAATGATTATATTACTAACATGGTCAAGGATTATAGGATATGTACCAAATGATATATGGAAGTTTCCTAGTTTTCTAGAGGACATTCATAATGACAATAACCTAACCCAATAAACTCTTCCACATAACATCACATAATATGAATGGAATATTTTAAATCCATTGTTTGATCAGGTATACCTTTTCCTGGTTGTTTATCTAATGTGCATGAGGATTCATGTAAATTTATAATAAAAATCATATTATCCATGTTGACATTTATTGAGGATGTCACACAACTTGTCTGAGGATGCCTAAGGATAATCCCATAATCGGGGTTGACATGTCTAGAGAGTGTCGCGTGACCTGTATGACTTATCTGTCGGATGCAACATGATTTGGGTTGGTATGTACTAGTGTTTTTGATTCACCTAAATACATTTGCATATATGAAATTTAAATGTTTATATAGGGTACTGGGAGATATATTATTCTTATCTTGTTAATAAGGATCTAAAGTAAATTCATTTATGTCTGGTGTAACATTTTGTGGGAATCAAACGTGCATATGTGTCCTGAACAGCTGATCACATGTGGTTGAATGTTGTGCAATAACTGAAGTTAAAAAAAGGTCTTTAACAGTCTCCGATAAGTTTATTAGTCTATTTAAAAATTTCCAATAACACTTATATCCGTGATTCATGGACATACATTCCAATGGAAGTCGAACGTTGGCTAACTTGGCCAATGACACTTAACAGATGACATTGGTTGAGAGGATACGAACACATGCTCATCACATCCTTTTAGAAGGAACTATTTCTTATTCTGAGACTCTAGTAGAGATTTATGTGATATTCATAAATTCTTGAATCCTCAGTTCATTCCCAAGCATGCGTCTATAAATTAAACCTAGGTAAGATCAATCACAAATACATGGGGGTTTGGAATATATATATCTATCAAAGGTTCTCCAACAATGTTACCCTTTTATGGATATATTAGAAATTTATTTTTCATATATTGAGACAATACTGTTTCAAGACACGCGATGATGTTATTTGGAGTTTACTGTCACCCAGTGGGTAAGGGAAATAATTAAATATTGGGATCAAACCTATATGGTAGGTTTCCTGTATACCCTTGCAAGAGGAATTTAAAGCCAGGTAGTTTGGTGCCTCTTAACTGGAAATATCACCTTTTAAATTCATGAAATGAGGACCCATCCATGCATTTTATCATCATGGGGTGAGGAAAATAATGAACCTATGTGAATATAATATTTTCTGGCTTGAACCTCGTAGAGGTTTCATACGTATCCCATTTAATTAAGACTCAATGTCTACATAGTTATGAATATTGGAGCTTATTTATTGGAGCCTACAATTTTAATTTAATATGATTGGGGATTATACAACATAATATGACCATTTTATTTGTGTTCAGGGATTATATTGAAGTGAATTCCTATTAATGGGGGAATTTTTGGGGATTACACCGAGTAGGAGGCTCATTGCATGATTATCATTCTCGATTAGATTCAATGTGCGGCATTCGCATGGGAGCTTCCTGTTTAGTTAATAGTTGGGGATTGAATCTATAGAGAAGGTCTGTTTAATGTTTGGGTTTGTGAACACTTTTAGATCGCCACTAATATATAAGCCAATGTATGTCATGAAAAATTGGATAAATAGGAAAAAGTAGTAGATTTGATGATGGAGAAACCCTCCCCATTCGTTGATTGATGGCACTGAAGACCAATGGAGGAGAGAGAAGAGATTTGAGTGCTCATTTTTCCTCTCTCGTATTCATATCTAGGATAGTAAGATTTGGCGATCTACCACGATACATCCTAGGATGATAAAAACAGGGTAAAGAGAACGACCTCCCACAATAAAGGCTAGGGTCTTACCTCAGTTGGAGTTCCATGGAATTGGTTCTAGGAAAGGGGAAGAGCATTGTTCCTTGTCAAAAGGAAATGAACCAATGATCTAAATTGTCTAATACTGATCTTTTATCAATGGAAAGGATAGATATTCCCCTTAATTCCGATAATTGGGATGTTCACATTAGTTACTCAATGTTGGAAGCTCAGTTACCAATTGAATGTAAACTTATAGACATTATGGGGGTTTGCCCATTGTAAGGATTACCCACAGGACTCTACTTACCATGGGTATGTAAACAAAGAGGTTCAAATTGATACACCTTATGGACTCGTCATACATGTCTTGTGGCTTTGGGAGACACTTTGGCAAGATGTCGTTGGATTGGCATACATAGGTACAAACAATGATGCGATGAAAATACAAGGAAATGACTCTAACCAAATAGTAGAAAACTATAGGATACCACATTCTATATATAATATCCTTATGAAGGATGGTTTTTCCTCCACATTTAATAATGTTATACAGGTAGCGGGACCATCTGCATACCCTGGTGGTTTGTAGACCTAAGATTGATCCACATAGCAATTTCTACGCAGATCCAAGTTCCATTTGCATAGCATGTTGTTGCATGGAATCAATTTCCTCATGCATAGTGATATGCTACGTAAGGTAGGGTTCCACCCACATAGTGATTTTCTTTGAAGTATACCTAGGTGAAAATGGGCCATTGGTTCTGTATTATGAGCGAGAATATTCCCACGAATGGTTTTGAGTTCATGGGATGCAAAATTTCTTTAATTTTATCATCCTTAATTATATTCCTTAGGGTTTAACCTATAGGGAATATTCAAAGGGGTATATCTCTTGTGGTGTTATCTTCTTCCATTCCATCATTGATCAATCGATCTTCTGGTGTCTTTGGATACTTTATCCTCAATCTCTATTTATAGTCAATAAGGGAACTAGATACAGACCTAACTGGTCATCTTCGATGAGGATGTGATATTTCTTTTGTGGAATCCCATAAAAGAAACTTGTCACATTGATTACTTAGTCAGCTGGAGGATACAATCATCATCTGTGGCTGTAAGGATCACTTCATTGGTCTTGTAAAAAACTTTATTTCATTCAGGGAATGTTTTTTTTGACCCTGTCTATGAACCACTATTTTTCACGGAGATGTCTTTTTTACATCATATATTTCCATATCCAACCCACAAATGATTTATTTTGTGGGGATCTACCATTTTTGTCTTTCTTCCATGCACAATTTAGTTCAGGGGCATCTCATGAAGATGATCCTTATTCATAGTGGGGGTCCATGAATGGTTTATAATCTATGGTCGGACCTTTTCTTTTACTATTTTTCTTCATTACACACATCTTCTTCAACTCTTCCTTATAATTGATTTCATTCCTTTTCCAAATCAATGAGATTATTCCGATTTCCAATGAAATGTTTTCAAGACCCATAAAATACCCCCATCTAAATGGGCTCCAATTGGGATGAAGATGAGCAAATTCCAATGAAAAATGAGGTATTGAATCGAACTCATTTGTAGAATAATGGTGGACCTATAGGAGGATCCATGACTATATATTAGTGGCCCTTGTCATTTTTCCTTTACTATATTTCATGTCATTTTTAATGCTCCCTTGGATCCTCTTTTCTACCTTGCTTCCATGAACTAAATCCATAGAAGAAACATTTTTCAATGAACTAAAACACTTCATCCATAAATTATGAGTTCTATCTTATGTGTAGCAAGGTTTCAGTGAATGGATCACTTCTCCTAAAAAACTATTGATTTTTTGGCCAATACTTTATAGGTCAATTATTCACTAACTGATGTTTCACGGGATAATGTTTTTTTCAGACCATCAGTATATAGACCAGTTGTTTTAAATCTTGTGTTGATGTCAATAAAAATTATATTTTTATGATGCATAAATGGAATGATAATAGATCATTCAAATATATCAAGGAATGTGACCATAAGAAAGGTGATTATTGTCAAGAACTTTGAATACAGACATTGGTCTTAGGTTGTCCCTCTAAAGAGTACGATAAAAGATCTTCTACCATAAGAGATTATGGAATAATAATTTCCTAGTATATTTCCATTTTATTGATTTGAACTCCCAGATGACACTACATTTCCACTAGTTGATCGGAATGACCATATAGTATGTCTTGATATGACTAAGAGGCCTAATCGAGAAAATGTTTCTTCCATAGTGGAGATCATATCTGGTTTGAGCCAAGAGGACATGTTGATATTGAATGGATTTAAGTAGACATAGTGTAGTAAATGTATCTATAACACAATATTGGAATATTCCATTCATTATTATCCTTCCTTCGTCATCCTTTCAGGAGGTAATCCTAATGGAGGGTGGAGCTCCATATAGGATTTTCAATCTGGAGAGTTCTTCTCTAATTAGTGGGATTGGGCATTATGGGTGCACCGAAACAACTTTGATCATTCATAAATGGTTTAGTTTGTTAACATGGACCAAGAACCATGTGTTTCTCAATTATCAATCTATTCACTTGGAAATAATCCACCTTTACTGCTTATTCATTTGTGTTCAAGCACCAATAACTTCCAGTTTCCATAAGGGGAAGTGGGAATTATCTTGTGAGAAATATACCATCTAAGAGAACTTCCCATCCATGATAATTTGAATAACTAACTGTTACTGGTGGAAAATACCTATGAGAATGTCAAACATGTATACCCATAGGCGAGAGATTTTTTGGCCACCACTGGGAGATTACTTGGCCAACCCCTCCAGGCATTTTCCCTCATTCTGTTTGATGCTTGGATAAAGTGTTTTTTGAAGGTGAATAGACTAAGACCGAATGTCTACCTTATCCATACACATCCAACCCAACCATAATGATTCATTCTAGAATCATATTTTTCTATACATATGGTAGAAAAATACACCTCATGGGGTTATGAGGTTCAATTAGATGTATCTTCTGAACTTAGACTAGCATGTTTCTTTTCCATGTTCTTGAGCAGATGTCTTTTCCCCACTCACAATTTCTATAATGGTGTAAGAGGTTTCAATTTGACGATGGAATATACTTTAGAATATGGAAATCCCATAAATTAATTTATCACCACCCTTACCATTAATTATGAATTACTGGGGTTGAAACCATAAGAGGGATTTATGCATTGTCTTAGTGCACCATTTCAATTGATGTTTGGATGGATGGATAAGAATTTATATTTCTATTTGTATCGACATACCGTAATTGTTCCTTAATAAAATTTTAGTCTGTCCCTACTCAGCATCTTATTTTTTTCTCCAAAAACATTAATGGTCGACAATATAACTGAATTATTGTGCGATTTTTCTCATTTTTCCTTTTCTCCTAACCCCATGCCTCATGAATAAGTGGTAGATGATGGAAGAGGTTCCTCAAAATCACATTAAAATAGCATTGTTCTTTGGTATGGAATCTTGACTAATCATATGGACAAACAAACTTTTGAAAACCCTATACTCCTTATTGATTTTTTCTCAGCAATTCATATGCCTGTAGAAAATCGCATGTTTTTAGTATATCATGTTAAGAGGGAATACCGGAAAATAAAACTTCACCAATTATTGCTGATGATGATGCTTAAAGAATCTGGAATGAAAATCTATATTCCACCCACAACAGCCTCATCCTACTGATCATGGGGGTGTGTTCAAATGTTGATCGCAGATGAGTTCAAAGACCATTGGTTGTTTCCATTCTTCTTCTAGATTGTCCATCCTCCTCCATTCTTAATTTAATAAGATGTTATGTTCTCTATTCTATATGTTCACAAAGGACTTCTTCAATGAATCCTATATCTGTGGGGAGTGACTCGGACCCTATATATTTTGCTGACATTGTCAGCGGACCTACTGAGGCCAACCCATGTGGAATATCACCAAGCCACCCTAAAATCACAGTCAATTTCGTATGATTTTATCTAGACAACGAACCACCTATAAAGAGGGAGGGTTATACTTCATGGGTAATTAATCCTAGGGAAACTCCATTTTCCATAATTTTACATCGTTTTTATATACCTATTATGGCGGGTAAGCTAAAATAAAGTCCCAGTGATGTTAGGGAACACTGGCATGTGCAGAGATGGGCCTAGAATCAAATATGTACTATCATTATAGAAACTCCACAAGTAGAATTTAGTGATGATGAGGACACCCTTCGGTGATTTTTCATTGATTTGGGGTAAGGTGTCTTTAACTATCCACACTTGAACCTTCTCATGTATAAAATCATTATAACTAGAGGGGATATACCTTCAAATAAAGGTGAACTTGTTCAGTATTATGCCACCCATAATCAATAAATATCCTATCATGATATTTCTATAGAGTTTCATCACTTAGTGGTTGAGGAAGAAAATTATATCAAAAAATTTATTTCCCAAACAGAGGAGATGTGGGAGTGCAAGGATTGTGTAGCCATGATGAATGGTCAATTCCCATTAAAAAGATCCAATTTAGAGGATATTAAAATAAAAGGATGAGATTGTAGGGACATAGTTAAACAAGTGTATATATTGGTTGAAGCTTAAGCTGATAAGAGGGATACTTTTCAACATACCCTTAACGACCCACATCTGAAGGTGGTCAATTTGATGAACAAATAAATAGATGCTTCATTATAACCATTTTATTTTGTTCTTTTACATCCTTATTTGTTATCATTACGGAGAGTCTCTAGGGTGAGGTTGCTCCTCCACTCCCATTTAATGGAATGGAATCCTTTTTTGTCTCCAATTATTCTATACCTTTTAATACACTACCAATCAATTATAGTTGACTACACTCTAAATGTTGTTCTTTATCAGGTACCGATTTGAATTTTGATCCATGATAACTAAATTAAAATAATCATGTTAAAATATTTTTATTTCATGAATTGAGTGATCTATAGAGCATATTTTGAATATTTATAGGGTTACATGGATAAACATATAAATATTATGTCATTTTCATAAATACCATAATTTTTTCATAAACCTAGTTTGGTGTGGGATTAGTGGGTATAGCTTGGATATTTCATAGGCTACTGTTTATGGGTTTTTAACCTAACAATATTTTTTTACCTATTTTGTTTCTTAAATTTATCAATACTTTTACTAAACTATGTGAAGCATATGATTAGCGAGCTAGTACTAAACATCAGTCTAGGGTTCCCATTACGGGCTTTCAGCATGATGAGTTGTGTGTCTATTTTCATAGGAAGTATAGAGTCTTTAAAACCTGAATAACATTACTAATCTTTTAGGTAAAAAATATTCAACCATGAATCATGGGGGGGGGGGGTAGATAATTAGTAATCATTTACTGAAGATGTCCCAATATGTTTCAGATATGAATGAGAGGTTTTCCCTTGACCTTAACATTGTGGTTTCTGGATATAGGATAGAATATGGGGTATATAATCAATGAGGAATACGAAGGTAAGAAAATATTCTTTTGGGGATGAATTTCCCTTCGGTTGGTGGGCCTTTTATTGGAAACCAATACAGAGCCACTGGGGTGTATTGTGCGTAGTCAAGAAAAGGTGTCCTCAGTACACTGAGCATCAAATTCCAATGGTCAGGTAATGTTATAGAAATATGGACATTCTTTTTATACAAGGCCAATGTTGGTGGTCTATCGAGGGAACATTGTCTGAAAATAATAACATAATCTATTTAATTTTTAGATAAGAAACTTCTCCCAAACAAATTTGACTTGTGTAAATGAGTCATGTAGAATGGTGTAGATTAATTTCATAAAACTTAAACATTTTATATTTATGATTTAATAACATTTTACCCTAATTGAAGGGGTAAAATATTTTAGCTTTTCACAATATTCTATTAAATAATATTATATCATCTTCAGGCATGAAAGGGGAAATATATTTAATGTTTAATATGAGGGGTTTCCAAAACTAGGGAGTGAGGTGGGATGTAAAAATTATAGTGGTGTAAGGGACTGGAAATGACTCTCCTAAGGATGAACTTTCCTTTGGTTGACAGGACTTATGGAAAACTTATACAAATCCATAAGGGCATGTTTTTAATGGTCAAACAAAGGTTTACTCAAGAGACTAAACACCAATATTCAATGCACAAGGATGATTATGGGGATTCAGACCTTTCTTGATAAAGGCCATGGTTTGCGAAAATAGATTTCCTAAACATGAAAATAGATATTTCATTCCAAAATTTACTAGTACTAGGTGAATACATTCTCCCTATATAGGTCTAAGGAGGATCTGTTTTTAGTTCTGACTTTTTCGTAAGAAATAATGGGAACATTGTTTTCATAGATAGGCCCAAAACATGACATATGAGTGTCACTATAATCCTATTATGGTAGGAATCAAGAAGAATGTAGTTCTATTAAATTATAACTATATTAATAATTCATGCATAATAATGGGGTGTATCTGTCTTGTATACGAGGTCAGTAATGAGATGGGACTCATATTTGTCTTTTACAAGTTTATTTATTCTAGGCACAATAACATAGAATGAATATTCGTGCCTGTGAATAGAAATTTCTTCTATAGGACTAACCCATAGGATGGGAAGTGATATTTTCAATATTTTCTACATAATGGTCCCAAATATGAATATTGGTTCTCAACCATCATGTTGTTTTGATTTCATTGGATTGGGATGCTGATATAGAAGCCATGTATAACCAGAGGATAACTAGACCGAGATGTCTGGACATTCCAAAGATGTGAGGGGAATGAGAGAATAAACCATGATTCTAGGGGTTCTAATATTAGGAGAAATGATATGGGGCATGGAATCCATTAGGGATTACGGAAGTAGGAAAATATTCTCCAAATGAATCTTTTTCCATTGGTTAACAAGATTTTTTGTGGAAAAGTGATTCAGATCCACCATGGAATGTTGGGAATAGCCAACCAAAGGTGTCCTCAAAACACTGACCATCCATTTTCAATGGGTGTGAATGTTTATGGGGATCTACAATTTCTCAGATCCTAAAGTATGATAAATAGAAAGGATGTGTTTATAAATATTTTAAACATCCAGGCCATGATTACTCATGGAGGTGGGAATTCCCAAAAAATATAATACTTGTATATAGAAATTATTTTTGTTTCTTTTGCTACTTCCAGACCCAGGTTTTAAGATCATGGTGCCACTACATATTTTTAAATAATAAGAATCCAGACACACAAAGTTAATGACATTAGACGTCACACATGGGTTGGACCCATGCATCGGGATTGTATAATTTTTTCCCTTTTCGTGGATCCATGGGGAATCCACTTTCGAGATCCATAAGCCCATGTAAGGAGTACATGGTGTGAGAAATAGGGGGTAGAAAAGGATGTAGATGACTCGATGTGAATGAGGGGGAATGTGTTTATTCATGAAATTTTTCTTCATGTTGGGAATTTTTGGGAATACCACTCATTTACATGGTTTTCATGCAGAGGATGAGACATTTTTTTAGGATTTCAGTGGCTAGGATAGGGTCATAGGATCTGGGGCTCACTACATATCCCATGGGAAGGAAATCAATCCATACGTAGTTCTTAATGGAAACCTTTTGTTTAGTTATGACCTGTCCATAGAGGAGAAGGGGCACTTTGACAATTTTTCATTTGGTGGTTGCTAGACCAAGATGTGAAATCCAGGTGTCACTTTTTATCCTGTGTAGATAGGAATCATGATATATGTAGTTCTTGAGGACAACATGATAGGTGACCAATGTCGGAGGAAATTTTCTCCCAGAGGAGAACACCACTATGCCATGAATTTTAACATCATGCAATGAGGACATTAACAACACAATTAAATGTTACGTTGCATGGAAAATTTTTCATAGAAACCATGACTGAATAGGGGCTAGTCGATACGAGATATTCTTGCATAATATGGATGTGAAGTAGAAAGAATTTATTAACAATGGTTCTAGGAACTCTTGGATTAGGAAAAATGGTATGACGATTGGAATCCATTGAGGGTACAGAGGTGGGGAAATCATCCCTTAAGGACAAATTTACCATTAGTGGATATGACATAGTTGTAGGAACCTTATATTGATCCACCAGGGAATATTGTCCATAGTCATACAATGGTGTTATTCATATAATGATTCTCCCTTTTTTATGTCCATGTAGGATTTTGAAGATCCAAAACTTCTCAAAGCATGGAATTTAGTAAATTTAAAGGATGCATCCAAACAAGAAAAAAAATATATTCACAATAATTATTCATGAGCTATGGTTATCTCTATATAAGTATGTCTTGTCATAGTTGATGGCCTTTTGATTCTTTATCAGGTCCTTAGTTTGGGATCCATGGATTAAACTCTCCTGGATAGATTTTTACATACAAGAAGAAGATGGGGGTATTTATATTTGCGTACATGGAACTGAGCTTATTTTTCGAGCATTAGTTCATATCTCATTATATTGATAATCATGAAACAAGTATTTCATGACATATCTATTATTTTAGAATTTTATAGAAAGGACATAGTTTCCCTGTTGTGAAGGGTAAATACCCAGTGTTCCATTTCTAGGTTATACTACTAAGACTATAGAAACTCTGCTGCAGATTGATATGCCATGACCATTCGGTGAATCACTTATGGAAACTCTTAATCCCACATGATCTATGATTAGTGTGAGAAAAAAGAGACCAAAAAGGGTTATTCCACCACATGGGACGACTTAACCAATAATGGGGGAATTTAACTTTTGGTCCTTTATCACAGCTGAGCCTAGGTTTGGAGATCCGAGCGTCACTTCATCTCTTATGGGAATGTGAATCAATCCAAATGTCGTACTATGAATTTTTAGGTGCATGTAAGACCCATACATAGGGAATGGGAATTCCAACACTTATTTATGGTGGTGGTTGAGCTAGGATATAGAATCCGAGAATCACTACATATCCCGTGTAGGAAGGAATCAATCCATGCATAGTTATAGAAGCATGTTCCCTATACCGGTATGACCCATGTATAGGGAGGTGTATATTTAACCATTATTTTGAGATTATGGATATTTCATGTAACTTAACTGTTTTTTTGGTAGAGAAAACCTTTACTTGTGATTTATATGATTAGGTGATCTACACTCAGTGTGAGAAACAAGGAATAATAGGGGTTTTTATCACAACACAGAGGTAGTTGAAGGTACAGAAGATGCATTTTTTGTATCATGTTTTGGAAGGACCAAGATATAGGATCAGGGATTCTCTATGTATCTCACTGGAAATTATGTGGTTATGTGAATAAACCTAAATGAATTGGTTTTTTCAATGCACAAGTAAGGGGTAACTTTTTATGGTGATTGGGCACCAGACATGGGGTTTAGGCATAACTATGTGTCCCGTGAGGGAACGAATCATGACACACATAGATCTATAACATGGAATGTTAGGTGACTAATTCTTGAGGCAATATACTCTTACGTAAATACACTATTATTCCATTCAGTTTAATGTCATGCGGTGAGGACATAAGAAGCACAGTTTAATGTCATGTTTCGGGAAAAAATTCTTTATATTTTAGAATATTTTGGTAGGGACATACACACTATGAAGTTTAATGCCATATAGTAAGGATGTTTTGACCATTATTTTAACATCGTGTGGTGATGATGTGTCTTTTATGTATTTTAATTTTATATAGTAATGAATTTTTATCATATAATTTAACACAATTCAATTAGGATGTTTCTTTCAGCTACATGAAATATTTATTCAAGAACCATGCATTTGTAGGAGGGGTAATATTCTATCCTTCTGTTGAAATTTAGGAATATGCTATATTGGAGTAGACCATGTGTATGATGTATGGTCCCTTTCATTTTGGCTCTTATATTGCAGGTTTCTTTCTGAGTATCATTAGATTTATGAGGACCACAAAAATTACACTTCGAGGAAAGACTAAAAGAAAAACTTTTTTCTTAAGGAGTATGTAATCTAGTTTTTGTAAGATTTAAATATTACAGGGTAAGAAATATTTTCTCATCCAGATACTCCAAATCATTGAGTCATATTTGGGATTTCTCATCTATGGATAGCATATCACGATGGCAATGCGGTGTGAGGATAATCGAACATCAATGGGTAAAATTATTTTTTATGTATATTAATGATTAAGAGGTTGCATGAGTGGTGGTTTGTATTGTGGTCCAGTAATCCCACAAAACATGGAGGATATGGTCAAAAATGTTTTATTGTCCTTTTCTACCATCTTATGGGATATATTGGACAGGGTCTTGTTAAAGTTCTCTATATATATATTGGATACTACAAGGTATAATGACGAATGGTTGGTCTTGATTCGATACTCCTGATATAATTTTTCCAATTCATCAAAACAAAAATTGGTTTCATTTCCTATTATAACTATATTACGGAGACTAAATATTTTGATGATATTACTTTTCTTAAATCTGATATTGCTTCTCCCCCTACCCTCTCTAATGGGAACAAATTTTTATTTGGAAGAGAAGTCGATTTATATGTGAATATAATTGAATTTCATGGTTGTAATGATTGGTTATGATCCCATGACATCCATTCCCTGTATGAAAAATGGCCAGGAGTACATGGTTGTCTGAAGTAATTTTACTGGTTGGTGTATGAGATAGTCGTATAATAGAAATAAATGAAACTTCTTAGTCAATTTAGTAAAATCCAGGGTAATAGTGGGCCAATAGTATCCATGATATTGAATTTGATGGGTGATATTGGATCCTAATTTATGTTCCCTATAAGTTCCATCATGATCTTCCTTCATGATAGTATCATTCTCTTCTTGATCAATAAACCTGAGAATAAACCCATCAAGTCTTCACTTATAGATGCCCTTTTGTTGATTTCTATAATCATACTAAACAATGGTGCTCGATCATATTCATATTTTATCCCTTCTCACCCAATATTCATAGCGTTCTCAATTTTTATGTTAACCCACAATGGGGGAAAACTAGCTGGTGTTTGGACTATATAGCTCATGGATGAGAATAATGTCATCAATTTCATTCGTATTGGCCTGAAAAAATGGAAATTCCATATGATGGTGGGCAATAATGATGACTATTTTTTCTATTATAGATCAGCTAGAGTTGTGGATGTATCTTTTAATGAATCTACATATTTAATTTTCAACTAAGGTACACGAGTTAACATCAGATATGGGGGGAACACTTCCATCAGTTCTTGGGCATGGTCCATCAATGGGATTAAGTCCTCTTTCATGATATCATAATCTCCATTTTCATTCTTGATGATTTGTTCTGAATCACTTATTATCTTTAAATGGTTGAATTTTACTTGAAGTGAAATCTCTAGAACTATAATGAGATCCTAATATTCTGCTTAATTATTTGTGCACATAGTAAGGTAGGACTACATTTTATGAATATATGAGTTCGACTCATAGCAACACATTGTTGGGAATGGTGTCTTCTATCCTTTTTCCTATTGGTATTTTGGATACACAGTCAAAATATTTCTCCTATGATTTGGACTCCTCTGGAAAAGAGAAAACCTCTCCATTAGGTTCTACAACAAGAAATGGATTCATTTCTTCCAAGGGTTGGTATACTAGAAAATCTGATAATTTCGAGAATTGTACTTATTTATGATTTATGAACCATATATATGAAACTTCTATAGGATGACCTCCCACAATGAAAAATTATTGGTTAACATCGGATGATTCAGAATTTACTTGAGCGGGTTGTTACAAGAGACCAGGTGGACCTCGTGTTGCCAGAGGTAGTGTCATAGTTTATATACCACAATAATTAGTTCCAAGAATATCTTCTTGATATTTGAATAATTAATATTAACATCAATAATAGTTTGGATGAGATTATATAGGGTATTTCAATACTGAAATAATTCTTTTGTTCTTGTTATACTCCTAGAGACTTCTCTGAAGCATTCACAAACATTATGAGTTGTATTCCTTTGACATGAGTCATTAACATTGGATGGATTGAATGTTATATCTTAATACTATCGAAGGATTCCTAAAAATCATCAATTAACCGATAGTTAACCCCCCTTTTCATCAACCCCATGAAGGGAAAACATTTTCATATAAGGTTGACTATGAAATTCCAAATGTAGTCTAGATTTACTGGATTTCCTCTCAACTTTGTGAGGTTTCAAAGAGGTTAGATACAAGTATATCCTTCATCCTATGATGGTCAAATTTTATTCCATGATTGTGTACGAAGTAGCCATGCTATTTCCCTACAGTGACATCAAGAAAACATTTTATGGGGTTCGTTTTTCTGGCAGTGTTGTTACAGTTTGTTGAAAATTACATCAAGATCTGATAGGTGTTCCAAGAATTGTTATGATTTAACCACCATGTCATTAACATAAAATTCAACAAAATTTCATATAAAGGGTTTGAAGATTAGATACATGGAATACTGATATGTGGTGTCCTAAATTTTGAGACAGAAGGGAATTACCTTGTAGAAAAATACTCCATATGGGACCCTATAGGTGGTAGATTATTCATCTTCCTGGGCCATTTAGATTTTTTGGTGTCTTGGATAGTTTTCCATGAATGATAGAAGCTGATATCTAATATTTTCATTGATCATCAATCCTATGATCAGGATCTGGAAGTCATGTTCTAGGAAGTTCCAATAGATATTTCTAAAATTGAAGAAAACAATGATTTGTATGTTCTTCTCTTGGACATGGACTATATTTTCCAGTTATATGAGACATTGAACCACATAAATGAAGATTTTTTCTAATGATATTGTTGACTTCAGCCACCATTTTTTTATGTGTGGGGTGTGTACTCTTGGCGGCTGGATTATAGACACGGTGGTCTGCTGGTTGGCCCATGTAGTGAGTGGAAGCCATGGGATTGAGGCCTGAAATATATGTATAGTTCTTGGAGATAAAATATAAATTATTACACATGAAGGAGGTGTATACCAATTGATATTTTTATGATATGGCTTCACTAATAATTGCGAGTCGTGGGTCTTCTTCAGTATATAGGTTTATTTCCTTGATTCCATTAATAGTGGAAGAGAAACCCTTCTCAAATGCTAGAGGTTCATCTATATGGTCTTCTTCCTCATATAATTACTCTTCATAATCGTTTTATTCATCATATAATTCTTCTAATGGAGAAAAAATCTCAAGATGAGCTATTTAGAGATAATATAAGAGTCACAAATTTTGAATTAGGAGGATAAGGAGACATCTTCAGACCCAACTAATAATAAGAAAGCTTTTAGAGAGGATGGGGTGAGGTAATTGAAAAATTATTCTTTAAATTTTTTTCTTAGTGGGCGAGGTTTGTATTATTTGTAGCTATGATGTTGCTTGACTGAATTTCCATTTGGGCAGTCATCATTATGTTGGGGCTAATTGATTTTTATACACTGTTAGGCTCAGTGGCCATGGCTAAAATGAAGAGGAATGTTGAATACATGTCTGAACTGGTACACATACACTCAACCTGATTATTGGGAAGTAAGTATTTTTTATTGTGATTATTGAAGGGTTCATCAAGGACCATTTACAAACTATTTGTATTGGTGAAACAATCAATACCATTGATTGTTGGTGACTTCCCAATATTCTCATAGAATCTTTCATCGATATAGTGTGACACACAATATTAAAATGGGTCCTTATCAGCATGGAATGTACCATTCTATCCATCAATTAAACATTTATCGCATTGATGGTATGATGATAGAATCAATGTGTGGTGATGAAACCCTGTTCTTCCTAGAAGGGTGTTGAGGGACATGTTTTTTCAACCAACCAATAATTCTTAATTGGACATGTGGTCTCCAAACCAAATTTTTAGCTTGATATGGCCAAATTTCTTCTTCTTAATTTTGTAATATCCCAATAGAGTTGCGGGGTAAGATGTCATATTATTATCATTGTAGCCAATCCAAGAAAGTGTCTACAGTGGGATGAGACTAACTTCAGATCCACTGATAATAAATACTTTTTGAAACTCAAAATATATTTTCATATCAGAAACATATAATTGTTTGATGCATCCCTTGACAAGGGAAATATCATATCAATATTTAAAAGAGATAAAAACATGGTATTTTTTAGATCAGTCTCTGTCCAACAGACTTCAACTACAGTCAGTGCGGCTTCAAAATCCTATGATGTCAGCACAGCTTCTATAAGTGCTTTCATGATTTGTTTTGAATCATTTAGGGAATCTTAGATTGATATCATGGAAGGTAATGAATCTAATTATTTCATAATATCATACTTCATCTCTAACAGCCATCACTTACTATATTGGGGATACTTTTTCATTTGTTATTTCTGGAATAATCATTGGAAAATGATGGTTTGGCCATCAAGATATGAGTTGAGGGTGCTTCTATACTTTCTGGGATTGGGCAAGAAAGTTAGCCTTTACACTGTGGGACTGGTCCCATACTGTGTATCCAAAATTTAAATGGTCCAATGGGGACTAGCCAATATATCCTTTTTAAATCATAAAGGAGGTTCCATATTTATGTCATATATGTCGCATCTACAAATTTTTTTTGAACCATATGTGCATTTGTGGCCAAACAAATTGACTGTAGGGAGGTGAATGGTGTGAAAGCATTGATGTTTGATATAAGGAATTCAAAAGTCTCCAATAGTTTTATTCATGGAGCTAGAAACATCCAACATCTTTTATATCCTTGATTCATGGACCTACTTTTCAAAGGTTGGAGCTCATTTTCTAACCTAGTCAAAAACACTTAAGAGCTCACATTGGTCAATATAATGCTAACTGGGTATTATCACACCCTTTTGGGGGGAACTATTTTGTATTCAGACACTCTCTAATAGATTTAATCCATGTTCATTTGTTCTTGATTCCTTGGTTCATTCCAATGAATTTGTCCACATATTACACCTAGGTGAGATCAATCCTAAATATTCATGGGTTCATAATTATTTGAGTATATACAAGTTTCTCCATCAATGATACCCTTTTGTGAAAAAATTAGGAATTCATTAGTCAATTATTGAGATGAAACTGGTTCATGCCATGTGATGAGGCACTATAAAGATTATCATAATCTAGGGGGTGAGAATTGTTTCGATTTTGTGATTGAACCCACAAGGTGGGTTTCAAACATATCCTCGTGAGAGGAATCAGAACACTCATAGTTCAATGCCACGTAACTAGACACGTAAACTTTCATGGTCATGTGATGAGGACCCATCCATATAGTTTAACATAATGGGGTGAGGAAAATAGTGAACCGACGTGAAGATGATGATGCTAATCTTGATCCTCAGTGAGGTTTTCTAGGTATCCCATGTAATTGGGAATCAAAGTCCATGTAGTTCTAAATGTTCGGGCATATACATGGGAGAATCCCATTTTGATGTAATATGATTGGGGTTTATACTGTATAAGAGTCCCATTTGATTTGTGGTTGGGGCATACATTGTAGATAAGTGTCAATAAAGGGAAAAGGTTGGTTCTTATGACAAATAGGATACCCATTTTAAGAGGATTTATCTTGATCAAATTTAATGCGGGGACTACACATGGGAGATACCTATTTAGTTCATGGCTGGGGATTACATCTATGGAGAGGTCCCATTTAATGTTTAGGGTTATGTAGATGTCATGATCTCTACTAATCTCTAAGCAAACATGATTTATGCTATTCATGAGAAATAAGATAAAGCAGTTGAAATAATGATCGTGCTACCCTCCTCATCCACTAATGAATGGTGCTGGAGCCCGAATAAGGAGAGAGAGTAGCTTTGAGTGCGCTATTTTCCAATATTTTTCATATATAGTATAGTAATGTTTGGTAATCAACCTAGATACGTCCCAGGATGAGGTAAATAGGGGTAAGAGTGACACCACCCATGAGAGATTCTTGGGGGTTAACTAAGTGGGAGAACCCTAAAATTGGTTTTGGTAAAGGGTAGGAGCACTGCTTCTTGTCAAAAGGAAACACAATCATCATTTCATTTGACTAATTCTGACCCTTGTCAATGGAAAAAGCTATATATTCCCATTAACCCCTAGAATGGAAATGTTTACTTGAGTTTCCCAAGGTTGTAACCATGGTTACCATGAAAATTTTAACTTAAGGACATTATGGGTGTCTACCCTATTATGGGGATTACACATGTGACTCTACTTACCATGGGTATGTAAACTCATAAGGGTGTGATGATGCACCCGATGGTCTCATAATACATGTCTGGTGGATTTGTGAGAGGATTTGGCCTGATGTCATTAAATTGTCTTATGGAGGGACCATAATGATTAAACATAAATAGAAGAAAATGATTGGATATTTTGGGTAAAACATCCAAGGATAACCCACTCTCCATTGAATATCCATACGTGGGATAAGTGTTCCTCCACATAGCATATGACTTTAAACATAGGGGGACCACCACATACCATGGTGGTATACATACCTCAGTTTGATCCCTATAAATCCTTTCTATTTTGATCCAGGTTTCATCCGCAACACATGTTGCTACATGTGATCTAGTTCCCCCTTTGTAGTGATTTTATACATGAGATAGGGTTCCACCCACGTAGTGATCTTTTTTGTGGGATTCCTATTTTCCAAAGGGCCCATTGGTTTTGTGACTTTTGGGGAATATTCCCTTGAAGGGTTTTCAGTTCAAAGAATACCAAATTAATTTATTTTTATCATCCTTAATTCTTTGAGGTGGGTTTATCCATATAGGGAATTCATAAAGGAGTCTGTCTTTTGCAGTGCTCTCTTGTTCCGTTCTGTATTTGATCAATCAATATTTTGATATGTCCCTATCCACCCACTCAGACACTATTTATAGAGAAGTGGGTAACTGAATATTGACATAACATGTCATCTATAATGTGGTAGTGATCCCTCTTCTATGGAAGTCCATGGAAGAAACCCGACAGAAGGACGACTTAGTTAGGGGAATAGGGTTGTCATTCACAGTGGTGAGGATAACTACCTCGGTCCAGAGAACGTCTTCGTTTCATTCATGGTATGACCATAGTTTTTAACATCTAATAAACCATTTTAGTTCACAGGGGATGTCGTGTGCAGGGTTAAATTTTTTTCCTCTTTCCCGCAGATGATTTCATTTATGGGGAAATGGATACTCCATCTTTCCCCCCACAAAATATTTAGTTCATGGGCATCTCATGGAGTGGATCACCATGTAAAGCGTGGGTTTTCGATGGTTTTATACTTCATGACCTAAATTTTTTTATTTTCCATATTCTTACCTTTAATATTTTTTTCATTAACTCTTAATTCTAATTTTTTCATTCCTTTCCCAAAATTAATAGGATTATTCCAATTTCCCTTGAAAAGATTTTAGGGAACAAAATTGTTCACGAGACATAGCTAACATGTCATGGTGTCATCATGAAACCTTGCTAACATCTGTTTAAGGTGTCATGTGATTTGAATGGTACGTTTGGAGTACTTTGGGAGACCTATCTAACATGGGCTGGAAACATCAAATTATTTGAGAAACCTATCAGAGAACGTTATAAGATATGGATAGTGAGCCTGGAGGTCTTCACAAGACATGGGTGGCATCTTTGAAGTGTGATATGAAGCTTTCTTGACATGTTTGGAGGACATCACATAAGGAAAATAATATCTCAAGGGATAAACACATGATTTAACCTACATGTCCTAGTGTTCTTGCATGATCTTTATTGGTTATGTGAATCACATAAGGATTAGTGTATATATTCATTAAATAAGTACCCAATTCATTAGTCTTTGTCTTGTACTTTCATGCACATGTGACTTAGTGTAACACCCCAAGAATTTACAATATATTCATTTTTGAATAAATTATATTTTATTTGTTGCTTTAATTTTATGCAATACCATGATAAGTTTATGCTGCAGACAACAATGTGTTGTCTTGAATTACACAGGAGGCCCAGTTTTACAAAACAATGATTTATTAAAAAAATATTTTTATTTAATATGATATATAAAATAGTCGTTAAATTAAATTTTTTGAATATTTTTAACAAAAATTTTTATTTTATATATTCTATATAATATTAAAATCCTTCATTTGTGTTTCTTAGACATAATACATGAAAAATTCAATTAATTTTTCAAAAGAAGTATTTTTAAAAAAATATAGTTTTTCCAACTTTTCATGGAGAAACCATTTTAAATCCAATTTTTGACACTTATATATATATAATTTTAAAAAATAAACTTCTATTTTTTAGAAGGGGACATCAAAATTTATTTTATAAAAACATTATGTGATTCTTTGATAACATTAATTTTTTGATGAATAATGAAAAATTCTTAATTTTAATTGAAAACAACTTTTTTAATAAAAATAATTTATTTTTCTAAATTATACATTTGAATTGTTATAAAGTACAATTATATTATAGTTTTATCATCTAAAATAATTTATTTCATTGGAATTATTTTCACATTAAAATTAGATATGAACACATGTAATTCTTTTGATGGTTATTACATTTGAAAATCTCTTTTTCCCATTTTGTCAACATAGATTAATTTTAAATTAATTATTGAAATGTATTTGTTTTAAATTTTAAAAAATGGATTCCATATTTAGAATCAATGAGTCCAAATTATGTAAATATGTTATTTTAATTTTTTGGATATTATGAATAGTAACTTTAATAATTTTTTTATTACCATGGTAGAGGGGAAATCAAGTAATTAAAGGTAAATATAATATTATAAAATTACTTTAACACCTTTAAAAAATCCAATTGGATGAACAAATTATACCCTTATCATTTGTGGTTCAAAATTATATCACATTGTGGCCACTTTCCCATGAATATGAAATTAATATTATTAAAATCAATGGATGTGACAACATGTCACACACTCATTTTACATAAGTAAATTAATTCTCATATAGGGATAAAAATGAGATAATATAACACCCCAAGAATTTACAAATGGATTTAATTTCGAATTCAAGATACATTGAGTCACTACAAAAAACAGTATTATAACCTAACCAATAAACCTAACTTTTCGACTTCTGTAATTTGAATTTTTAAAAACTAGTATACACGGTTGTGTTCAGTATGATATTTACAGTCTGATAGAATCAACTTTGTTTTTTGGTGAATAATAACATACCCTTATGAATAATAGAAGACCCTTATAAATAGTACAATTACTCTTATGAATAGTAAAAAATAATAAATCAGCGAAAAAAAGAAACTTTACCCATGAGTGTATAAATACAATTTAGACATATTATGAGTGAAAAAATGATCATAGTATAAGTATTGGTATTTTTGTAAGTCATAATTTTTTTAATTACTATTTTATGATTAATTTAATATTTCAAAATGTATTTTTACTTTCATAAAATTTAATCATAATTATTTATTTTATTCTCTTATGGTTATAATATAATTTTATGAGACATTGATTTAATTTTCAAGGAGTTAAAAAAAGAGTAATAGTTTTAAAGTTGTTTTTTTGAATAAATTAGGAATTTATATAAAATTTAAATTAGAAATATTTAGAAAAAAATTTTCAAAAAAAGAATTCTTTTTGAATTCTACATATTGAAGAATGGTTGTGTTGAATTTTTGAGATTTCTCTAAAATACGTGAATGTTTCATGAATTTTAAAAATAAAATTTTGAGTTTTCGGTATGTTTAATGGAATCATAATTATTTAATAATTGATATGAAATTCTGGTCTAATTGTGACCATTAAAATATGATATTAGGTGTTCCATGTGGCCAATACCATGGGTAAATACAATGGGAAAGCCCATGTTTTTTTCAAAACCAATAATGAGGTGTCCATGTAAATTAATATAAAACACTCTCACCTTTACTATAAATACCAACCCATTCCTTCATTTTCATTCTTTCTAAATTCGTTATCTCGTTCCTTTTCATTCATTCCAAATTTATCAACTCCTTCATTTTATTTCATTCCAAATTCATCATCCTCAAATATCTAGTAGTTTTACATCCCTTGGAGTCCTCCCAAGGTGTCCCCAAGCCTACAAGGTCCAAACATTCATGCTTCTGGAGTTACTCAACATCGTATGGGAATCTTCCACCCTTCTATTTGTCAATATTTCCTTTTATGTTATTATTTTTAATTTCAATTAGATTATGTTGGGATATGTCATTCTATATCTCCCTTAATTTCTATTTTATCTACGAATGATGGGATACACCTTTTTCTCTCATCAAAATATTTTATAAATTTTCTAAGAGATATCGTTAGGCTGCCGAATTTTCGTAAGGGATTTCTCATATGTTCCTTTATTTTGAGTTATTTCCTATTCATTCTTAATTCCACAACTACTTTATTTCAAATTTTATGATAAGTCCAATAACTTATAGGTAATGTTATGTTTTTGTGATAATTGAATAATTCATTGTCATCTCTCATTTTACCTTATTTTATACAGGAAATGAAAACACCACCTGATATGTGTTAATTTATCATATTCAAGGATGACGTGTCACACCCCAACCCGTGTGTTTAATTTATTTAATTATTTTCTAACATAAATATATTTTTTGGGGTTCAGTTGAATCTTGTAAAAAGTATTTTATTGATTAATGTAAAAAAATGTTCTTTTTGGGGTCATCGTCGTCGGTCGAACAGGCAGAGCATGATTTGGAATCCACACGGGTTCGCTTGGGAAACCCTACGACCTTTCGTTCTCTAAAAATGAAAATAAATAATTTTTTAAATTAAAACAAAAATTAATTGTGTCATTTGAAATTTTATTATTATCAAATTGATACGAATTTCTTGATTATTTTTATTTTATCATTATGATTATGATTATTTTTTATTTATTTATTTTATTGTTATTATTCCTTCCATTACCATTATTATTATTATTTTTATTATAATTATATTAAAATTAGAGTTAGTTTTCATTTTATTTTATTTTAGGTTAGTTTTTATTTATTTTTTTGTTAGGGTTCTTAGGCCGATAGCTCACACCCCCTTTTCCTTGCTGTGCAGCACGAGGAGGCCTAGCACCCCCTCAATTCGTATCAGAGCCCCTGGGAAACTCCAGTTGCCTCTCACCGGTGCACCAACCACTATCCCCTCCGGTTCGGTCCCTGAATTTGGTGTAAGCCCCAGCCCATAGCGCCCTTTGTGTGTGTGTAGCATGAGAGACCTTAGACGTGCCTCCTTCTCTACGACAACAAACTCCAGGTCCCCTGGTCATTCCCACTACTCTGCGCTTAGTCGGCATGCCCCCAACAATCTGGA
Source organism: Viscum album (assembly GCA_963277665.1). Classification (NCBI taxonomy): domain Eukaryota; kingdom Viridiplantae; phylum Streptophyta; class Magnoliopsida; order Santalales; family Viscaceae; genus Viscum; species Viscum album. Next base: position 492,041,168 of record OY728159.1, on the reverse strand, counting down.
GTTCGGGACCCCAGTGATCCCTCCATGCTCAGTGCTCAGCTAGTGCACCCCTTCTACATTGTTTTTTTCAGTTGCAATCCCCTCCCCTTCGACACTCCTGCGCACTTCCGCTGACCCTCCCGGCCCTCGGTCTCCCTTGCAGTGCGCCCGAGCACCCCCCAGACATCCCACTCTAGCCCAGTGCCTTCTCCCTACTATCACACCTCCCGCCTACCTGCCTCACACCTGTTTTCCGACCAACCTCCCCCTCTCCTCGTCTTGAACACACCGCCGCGCAGACAACCTCCGACAAACCCCTTTGCTGGTGACCGCTCTGATCGGCTCCTCCAGGGAACCTCTTGTAGCACCTTCTCCATTTAGTTTTCTTATTTACAATGATTTTTTTGATTAATTAATGGATTATTTTGGTATATTTATAATTTTAGAACAATGTAAGTTGATTCTATGTCGGCGTTGTCATTGTGCTTTGGATTCATGGGGAGAGTTTCTCCACTTAACTTGGTTTCCTATACATAAATTGTGTTATTTGTGTGTGTTTTGAGTCTTTAGTCTTTAATTTATAGGGAGTTGGACATTATCTCATTTTTTTGGATGCGCGTCGTTCCATATCAACATGGTTAAAAAGTTAGGTTCCCATTACACTGACTATTAGAATTTATGTTTCATCTGTTTCCTGTTGTTCGTGCACTATATATATGCAAATTCTTATTGTGAAAAATGTGGTTAATTTATTTATTTAGGTAATTTGTAGTTCAATTATGCTTTTGTGAAAAATGAGGTTATTATATTATAATTGCACAAATTGTTTGTTTAATTAAATTTTTATTAGTTTTTCACATGGTGTGTGACTCTTAGAACCTGATTTAACAATTTAAATAAGTTTGTGGGATGAAATTTGTTTTGGGAACCTTGTTTAGTGTTAATTATAAATATTTCTGATAAACACTGCATGTGCCACAGATAAATGGCATGATTGGAATTTTGGTAATGAATGTTTTATTTCAAGCAGTTTTGTTGTGTTTACAACCCTTTATAAAAACTGCATGTGTATGTTGATAATTTTTTATATATATAATTAATGGTTTCAAATTAAAATTAAGGGTACATGTGGATTTAAACTGGATTGATGTGAAATAGAGATCATTGGTTTATTAAAAGTGTTCCAAGTGGTTTTATGTTTAAAAGAAGTGTCTAATTACCTTTTAATGTGATTTGACATGTAATGATGGATTGTTCCTGATTCGAATTTGCGTGCTAAGTGTAATGAAAAAATGTTTTGTTTGAATTTGTCAAAGTATTGAAAGTGTTCGAAATGATATTCCAGGGGAATTTTTTTTGGATTTCCTAAGTGAATTTTTATTTTATAAATAAATCGGTGTTGATTTTTCGGTGTTTTAGAATGTGTTGTCGATAAATGGCCATTTGATTATTTTTAAAAAATGATTGTGACCTAGAAAATGTATCCTTAATATTTTGATGTGATTTATCAATGTTTTCGTGTAGAGATGATGTGTTTTACCTCTTTAGAAAATGTGGACTTTGTGTTATTGATAAATGCCAGTTTATGAAAAATAAATGGTGTAAGGCCCATTTGGGAACCTTGTAAAATGGTGAAATTTTTTATAATGAAAACCTTGGTTGGATGCTTCCACTATGGGAAAATAGATTTTTGCGACTGGCTATTTGCAACGAGAATTAATCATGTCGCAAATAACCCGTCCCACATGTTATTTTTGATGGGTGACTTTTCTCGTCGCAAATACTTGGTTATTTGCGATGAGATTTGGGGTCCCGTCACAAAAGGTTTGGTGCAGGTTGAGTTGCAAACTGCGGGAAGGTTATTTACGAAGGGGGGGGGGGGTATTCCCTTGTCGCAAATAATGCTTCAGTAGGTAGGTATTTGTGATGGGACCTGTCACAAATAGTGTGTCGGCAGGTACATTTCTTGACGGGTCCCGTCGCAAATACTCTTTTAACCGCCGACCGTAATTAATGCGGGCGAAGCTTTTTGCGAGTAGACATGTCACAAAAAAATACTATTGGCGAGGGGTAGCTCGTCGCATCTAATCTAACCGATTTATACCCCATCCATTTTTTCAAATCCACTTCTCATTTCATACTCTCTCTCTCTCTAAACTCAATTTTTGAAGAGAAAATTTGGGAGAGTTAGTTTTTCTTCACATAAAAGTTATGAAGCCATCTACATCTATAGGATATCAAGTTTAAAGGTATTTATATTTTCTTTAATTTATTATTTATTTCAATTTTTTGATGTTAATTTTAATTATTTTTGATTAGTTGTAATTAAATTAGATTTAAATTATTTTGTTATCAGTATTTATTTGTAACAATAAATTGAAATTATTATTACAAATTTTTAATAATTTTTATAAATAGTAATAATTAGTAATAATTAGTAATAATTAGTAATAATTAGAAATAATTAGTAATAAATAGTAATAAATAGGAATAATTAGTAACAAATAGGAATAATTAGTAATAATTAGCAATAATTAGTAATAAATAGGTATAATTAGATAAATAGGAATAATTAGCAATAAATAGCAGTAATTAAGAATAATTAACAATAAATATGAATAATTAGCAATAAATAGGAATAATTAGCAATAAATATTAATAATTAGCATTAAACAGGAATAATTAGCAATAAATAGGAAAACATAGTAATAAATAGAAATAAATAGTAATAATTAAGAATAAATATTAATAATTAGGAATAAATATTAATAAATAGGAATAAATAGCAATAATTAGGAATAAATATCAATAATTAGGAATAATAGAAATAAATAGGAATAAAAATGAATAAATTGGAATAAATAGGAATAAATAATAATACATTGGAATGAATATTAATAAATAGGAATAATTAGTAATAAATAGAAATAATTAGTAATAAATAAGAATAATTAGTAATAAATAGGAATAATTATTAATAAATAGGAATAATTAGTAATAAAGAGGAATAATTAGGAATAATTAGGAATAATTAGGAATAATTTGAATTAATTAGCAATAAATTTTAATAATTAATAATAAATAGAAATAATTAGGAATAAATTGCAATAATTAGAAATAATTTGGAATAATTAGCAATAGTTAGCAATAAATAGTAATTATTAGCAATTATTAGCAATAATTAGCTACAATTAGTAATAATTTGCAATAATTAGAAATAATTAACAATAATTAACCATAATTAGAAATAATTAACAATAATTAGTAATAATTAGAAATAATTTGTAATAATTAGAATTAATTATGAATAATTAGCAAAAAATAAGAATAATTAGCAATAAATAGGATTAATTAGCAATAAATTGGAATAATTAGCAATTAATAGGTATAATTAGGAATAATTAATATTAAATTGGAATAATTAGTAATAAATAGAAATAATTAGTAATTAATAGGAATAAATAGTAATAAATAGGAATAAATAGTAATTAATAGGAATAAATTTTAATAAATTTGAATAAATAGTAATAAATATGAACAATTTACAATAAATATCAACAATTAGTAATAAATAGAAATAATTTGGAATGATTAGGAATAATGTGGAATAATTCGGAATAATTAGTAATAAATAGGAATAATTAGTAATAAATAGACATAAATAGTAATAATTACCAATAAATACGAATAATTCCAAATAAATCACATTAATTCCTAATAAATGAGATTAATTCCTAATAAATTGGAATAAATAGTAATAAATGGGAATAAATTGTAATAATTTTCAATAAATAGGAATAATTCTCAATAAATTGTAATAATTCCAAAAAATAGGAATAACTCGCAACAAATAAGAATAATTAAAAATAAATAGGAATATTTAGCAATAATTAGCAATATTTTGGATTATTTAGAAATAAATAAGAATAATTAGAAATAAATAGAAATAATTTGAAATAATTCGCAATAAATAAGAATAATTAGAAATAATTAGAAATGATTAAGAATAATATGCAATAATTAAGAATAATTAGTAATAATTTGGAATAATTAGCAATAATTTGGACTAATAAGCAATCATTAGGAATAAATAGCAATAATTTGTAATAAATAGCAATAATTAGAAATAAATAGGAATAATTTGGAATAAATAGGAATAAATAGTAATAAATAGGAATAATTTGTAATAAATAGTAATTAATAGTAAAAATAGCAATAAATAGTAATAAATAGTAATAATTATTAATAAATAGTAATAATTAGTTATAAAGAGTAATAATTTGCAATACATAGGAATAATTAGCAATAAATAGGAATAATTAGCAATAATTAGGAATAATTGGTAATAATTTGGAATAATTAGAAATAATTAGGAATCCACTATATATTCTATAGTTGGGTACCTCCTACCTGATATGTCGCCTCTACAAGAAAACACGTCACCCAAAAAAACGTTGTCCCAAATATACCCCCGAACCGTCAGGCACTTCCACCTAAAACAATTATTAATACTTGATGCCTTCCATTCGGCTCGCTCTGTATACCTTGTTTTCCAGTAGCAATTAAGGTTTCCAAATAGCTCCGTTCAAAACAACGCGTGTTGATTCCTCTCATCTCCTCCCACATACCAACCACTGAATCATCGCGATTACCATCCCCGACCTAGAAAACTGTCTGTGGCTTACCATTGCCAACATCTGAAACCTCAACGCCCAATATATCAATCATTTCTCCCAGCTTGATGCATTCCTATCAGATCACATTCTATACCATGTTCTTAGGATGTGATTAGGGTTTTGAGAAAGCACAATTCAATACACCTCTCAACGATTCTGCTCATATCCTCTGGAATACCATCCCCAGAAGCATCGGATTTACCATCCCCGGCCTGGAAAATGGCCTCGGGCATAGCATCAGTGACATCCCAAACCTCGTCGTCCATTCCATTACCGATCTCGCGAGTAGGGTTTCTATGTATTCATACATATTCGTTGTCTACTGTCCATGTAATGTACATTCTGTCACTATGCACTGTATATTTTACATGTTTATTGCGAATGTAATAAGACTATATCTATTGACTACTATCATTGGGTCTCGGTTTTTGAGCCCCAAATTTGGATTTGTGTAAACTAAATAGTAGATGGCATCTCCCTTCTGAAATATATAACAACACATTCCAACGTCTAACATTGTGATACTTGTATGTAAGCTACTATGAAATAGTTCCTTATTTATTATCCACTAACCATTCTTTGCGTAATGTTTTTCATTTCAGTTATATTGAAATAGCAATTCCACATGACATTGAATGTTACATTTACTAGATAGATATTTTATTTCATGTTACCATTTAATAATTGTCCTTTTCCGTATACTATCTTTGGATATGTGATATATTTCATTGCTCCATTACATCATTGATACTTAACACATATAACTGCATTCTTGTCGGTGATAATATATGACTGCTTTAACAACAACCATTTGCGTCTTTCATCTGAGGGGAATCAAATCGTTTCACAATGGTATCGCTTCATAAATGTGCATCAAAACCACTATTTTCACATTATGTTTACCGTTACATAGTCATTATATTGAATACTTGTATTTTAATGTATATATTCTCTAGGAAACATTTTCTTGTCTACTGTGTTAATATTTAAAATTAAAATTGATCTTCAAATTTAAATAGTAAAATTGTAGTCTTCTTATTTATATGAATTTTATATTGAATTATCAACTATTCATAAAAATATTTCCATTCCACCTTGATAATTTTATACAAAGAAAACTGAAAGAACCATGCATAACCCTTAAAACTCTAGAGAATCAAGGATCCATAGAAGATTAATCATGCATAAACGTCAAGAATATCATGAGTATTGTCTTAATTTTATAATAACATAATTACAAACTCTACTTCTATCATTATAGGATTTTTATGTCAATCATTTTAATAAAAATGTTGTCATGTAATGTAGGTTATCTAATGCCTTCTACCGTGTGCACCGGTACTCCAATTATTTGGCCACTATCAGAAAATGTAATCGGACATACAATCCGAAGATTACCATTTTCACCTCTATCTATGAATGGTGTGTTCATTTTACAAATTCTATAAAAAGCTTACTGCTTCCAACTAAATGAAACTACTCACCATTTGTAACTTCTTTGTCATTTCAAGTATATGGAAATAGAAATTCCACGTGACATTCAAATTTACATTTATTAGATAGATATATTCTTTCTCTATACCATTTACTAATATCCCTTAGACTTATACTATATTTGGATATGTGACATATTTCATTGTCCCATTACATCGTTGATACTTAACACATATAATATTTTAGTAACAATGTTGTCGTGTACCATAGGTTCTCCAATGCCTTCTACCGTGTGCACTGGTACTCCAATTATTCAACCACTATCAGCAAATAGCATCAGACATATAGTCCAATGATTACCCCTTTCACCTCTATCTATTAATGGTATGTTCATTTGAAAAATGCTATATGGAGCTTACTGCTTCCATGTAACTTTAACTACTCATCATTTGTTACTTCTTTGTTCATAGTACAAAATGCCAGTCTTATCGAGTCAATGATATCTGATGGAAAAAACAAATGAAAACACAAACATCACACCCTCTCTTTTGTACCTTATTATATGTCTGCTGTCTGTGAACTTTTCTGACCATAATATGGGTTAAATGTTTAATCATGGACCATCTAACACTTATGTAACTTTTTTCATTAGGTCTATTGAATGAGGACAATAATCTCACTGAATTTGAAGTAGTAAACTCGACTGAGTATGCATTACTGATACACATAAATATTTCTTCACATGTCAATTAAATTTTATTTCTTACTCTATCCTCTGTGTACAAGTTTTGTCTTCCAAATATTAATGTACCACAATACACTACTGCATCATTGACAGGTATGTTATATGTTATTTCTGAATTAATATATTTTTCTTCATTTGTTTATTGTAACTACTTGATGTTTCTAGACCGTGATATTCTATTCAACAATAGTTCCTTCACATATTTCAGGATCATCTTCAAACAAAACTGATTTCGTCTGCACAACTACAAACTCCATAGGTTTGTTTAATAACAAATTGATCATTAAATATTATTACATTCTATACAGGATATGACACACCATATTTACATTTCATAGGCTTCTTCATGAAACTCATTAGAAATGGAAATTGTAGAGAACATAGGTTATTGATTTTAGTAATACTGTATTATTAATGTCATAAATCAAATACTATACGTTGAATGTCTCCGCAAATTGAATAATTTTTTTAATACTATTTTCCCCAACGATCCTGATACTCAAATTTCAGAGACCCCACATATATATGCCCATACTGTCACTCTACTATGTGGTATGACTAGAGAAATAGGAAATTCAGCAACCAACAAACCCCACGATTTGCTCTATGCTGCTCTATGGGAAAGATTTCTTGGGATTTACTCCCGTCATCTCCTCCATACCTACAGATGTTGGTTTTCAACCAAACTTCATCCCAATCATGAGCCTTCCAAGAATATATTCATCTTTATAATTCTATGTTTTCATTCATGTCTATGGGTGGAAAGGTTGGTAGGTCTTTGAACAATGGTAGTGCCCCAACTATATTTAGACTAAATGGACAGAACTTCCATCACATAGGTAGTTTGTGTCCCGTAGAAGGAAAAACCCCATGGTTTGCCAAAATATATGTGTTTGACATAGAACATGAGTGCCAAAATAGAGTTAGTAGTATGAAGTATTTCTGAAATCAATGTTATGGAAATTAATCTAATGCTTTTCGTTGTATTTTTCTAACACAAAAATCTCTTCCAGCTATGATGGAATAAATCTTCACTCAATTATTAACTTCAGTATTGTTGAGAAGTTGCAACATATGATACATGAGATCAATGCTTTAGCTCAACAGTTCATATTAGCAGAATATGTCTTTAATTGTGAAGATGTTTCAAACTTAACGCTACACCTACTTAAAAGAAGACAAAAAATGAGGCAATACATAACTTACCAATAACATCTGAAATTTCCATGCTTATTTTCAGAGGTATTGAAGATCTAAACCAGGAATGTGACATCATCATTGAAACCAAATGTGTTGTATTGAAACGAATTGATGAGCTTCACCCTTTGTATCTTCCATTATAGTATCCATTGATTTTCCCTCATTGTCGTGATGGATATGTTGACAACGTAATGCATCACGCTACTACGCTCAAAACCAGTGAAAATTTAAGAAATGTTAAATTGAGAGAATAATTGTCTTTTCACTTGCAATTCTGTGACATTAAAGCGTCCACGTTACTACATTCTAGAATATTACTGGAACAATTTGAAGGCGATGCTTAGGCAATGATTTAGTCTCAGAGACTATCTTATATTTGTTTCAACCAGAAGCAGGTGTGGGTTGATCTATACAGTGGTTTCCAAGATGCATTCCTTCGAGGTGACTGAGAAGGGTCCTCTTGCAGGAAGCACATCATTTTTCCCTCTTCTTTTACTGGTAGTCTAAGAAATATGATTCAAAATTATCAGGACACAATGTAAATTTGTAATTTTGTAGGGTATCCAGATTTGTTCCTTACATTTACATGTAACCCAATGTGGCCTAAAATCAGTTGATCTGTTACACAATAGAATCTTAATCCAGCTGACAGTCCATAATTACATTCCTTATTATTCAATATAAAGGTTGATCATATTCTAAATGATTTAAAAGAACGTTGTGTATTTGAAAAAACAAGGGCAGGTAAGATCATTTTTTACAGTTCAATATGTTTCCCTTATAAGATTAATTTTTACAGTTCAGTATTTTTACCTTATTCTTTCTTATTAGATCACCTATTACTAACTAGATGTAATCAATTTTTTCCATTAAAGTTATTCGAACCATTGAATTCAAAAACGTGGTTTGCCGCATGTTCACATTTTATTGTTTCTTTGTTATGGAAAAAATCTTATCACTACATCAGATGTTAACAGAGTGGTATCCGCTGAGATTCCAGATAAAATTTCCTACCCAAAAAAACATGAAGCTGTTAAAAACTATATGCTCCACGACCCTTTTGGAGGATCTAGATGTTCTTCTCCTTGTATGAAAAATGGAAAACTCTCTATGTTATTTCCTATTTTTTTTGGACATACAACGGTAGATGATGATGGTTATGTCATATATTGTAGGAGGGATGATGGCTGAACAATCCATAAAAATGGTGTTGAGTACGATAATTGTTTTTTGGTACCATACAATCCAATTTTTCTACTCAGGTATCAAGCACATCTAAATATTGCAGTTTTCAACCAGTCATCTTCTATCAAGTATCTCTTTAAATATATAAGCAAGGGTAGTGACCGTATAATGACAACACTATATGAAAGAAAGATCAATGACATAGTAGAAAACAATATTGATGAGATAAAGATGTATTATGACTATTTCTAAATATCACCTTGTGAGGCGTCCTGGCGGATCTTCTCTTATGATATACATTAAAAATATCCACTTACCGGCAGGCTGCATTATCATTTACCAGGGAAAAATACTATGACATATAGAGATGATGATAGAATGGTAGATGTTCTGACTGGCGTAAATGTTGCTAAGACAATTTTCACATCTTGGTTTAAATCAAATGTGGTATTCCTAGAAGGTAGAATTTTAACTTTCATAGAATACCCGACAAGGTTTTTCTTCCATAGTAAAGAAAAGAAATGGAATCCCTAAAAACAAGGTTTCAGTATTGGTCGACTCCACTATTTTCCACCTACCACTGGAGAGCTATACTACATGTAGTTTCTTCTAACAAAAATTAGAGGTGCCACATCATATGAGGATTTGAAAACTGTCCACGACATTACTTATGTCACTTTTAGGGAGGCATGTTCTACTATGGGTCTACTAGATAATGGCCGATAATTCAATGATGATATTAAAGAGGTCTCTACATGGGGATTGGGCCAATCTCCATGCAGACTATTTTCAAGCATGCTAATTCCAAATAACATTTCTTGCCCGAATATCGTTTGGAATGAAACCTTAAATATTCTCTATGATGATATCTAATATTTTGCAAGACAAAGGCTTCAAATACAAGGTACATGTTGCAAATTATCAACTACCTTTTCCAACTACATCATTACTATAATTTTTTGTTTCTATATTTTTTATACATATATTTACTCTTCCCGCAACCTATTAACACCACTAACTCTATCATTGTATCTGTGAGCTGTGTCTCTAAATATTCCATGTAGCTATTTCTGTAACAATTTTTATATTAACTAGGTCAATCTGTGATAATTCTGTCCTAGGTGAACACAAATCAAATGGTTGAAACTTTTGTATACGTTTGAATGACATGGTTATAACTGGATTATATCATTTCCCTCAACTGTTCTGTGTAGTATCTGTCATTATTTAATTACATCATTGTATCTTGCATAGGTAAGAATTTGATATGTGTTAATACATTACCGTTTACAAATGTCTCTATAATGATATCAATACAGTCTATGAAAGGAATTCTTATACAATAATGAACTGCATGTATTTGCAGAACTCTAAATGACATGGTTCTGTCTGCATGTTTCTGCACACTTATTTAAATTTTCCATTAGTTCATGTTATGTTTTGTACAAGTTTCTACATAGTTCTATGAAAAAACTGTATGTTTTTCATGCATTTTTAGTAGTCCCTCTCATGTATAGTCAACTATTCTGTGCATTTCTTTGTTACAACTGAAGGGTTCAACTGCTTTCATATTTATATTTTTCTATATATGTTTTCACAGTTCTATGATTGATTGAAAAGTGTTTTTTACTGTATGTAATGTAGTTAGAACAGATTTCTATAATATTACTCCAAATTTTAATTATATCGTCGGTCAAAATATATGTGACTTATCTCTTTTATACTATTGAGGAACCATCGTGCTTTCTAATGCTGAGCAGTTAATAGATAGATTATGAAGGTACTATACATAAACTCTCCAAAGTGAATTTACCTTATCATTTCATGTTATTCCATACTTCTATTTACTTACTCTACATTTTTTGATTTAGTTTTTATTATTTTATTCATACATCTCTTTAAATATGTTCTAAATTTTCTATAGATTTCACACTCACTGATGAATAGAGGCACATGTTTTATCTACAAGAAATAGACGACATTTTACGAATCAACGGTAGATATCTTCAGTGTTTTCCACCTATGCCTATTCCAGAATCTATAATTGACATTCATACAAATCGTTCAGTTGTGAAGGAACTGAACTATAAAAGAGATGGCCTTTGAAATTAATACATAACTTTACAGGGTATGCTTACCAATGAACAAAACAATGTGATCAATGTCATTTTTTCTTCAATATCAACTGCGTGTGGGGGTTTCTTCTTCTTTCATGGATACGGAGGGACCAGAAAATTGTTTTTATGGAGAGCACTCACATCCTTTTTGCGGTCAGAGGGCATTATTGTTCTGGAAGTTGCTTCAAGTGGAATAGAATCACTAATTCTTCCTAGTAGAAGGACGGTGCATTGTAAATTTCGTATTCCAATCTCTGTTAATGAGCAATCTGTTTGTAATATTCAACAAGGGAGTGAGTTAGCCAAGCTATTACATGTTACAAAACTTATTATTTGGGATGAGGTATCCATGGTTCACAAGTACTGTTTTGAGGCTCAGGACCGTACTCTAAGAGATATAATGACAACTAAAAATGTCAATGCTACATCTTTACCATTTTGATGTATCATAGTTGTATTGGGTAGATATTTCCATCAAATATTACTAGTTATACCAGGTGGAAATAGAAATGAAATTATTCTTGCAATTATTAAATCATCGCATCTTTGGCAACAATGTAGAGTCTTAACTCTAACAAAAAACATGTGATTTCAATCTTGTACTTCCAATAATGATTTTAATTACTTACAAACCTTTTGAAAGTGGGGTTTAGATATTAGTGAAGGTAATACAAGAGAGCTTGATGATGGTGAATCAGTAATTCATATACCATCAAATTTTCTTCTAAAATCAAGAGATAATTCATTGGAAGAAATGGTTGACTTCACATATCCTACTTTAAGAGACCATTGCGATGATGTCTGCTATTTAAAGGAAAAAGCGATTCTAGATCCAACAAGTGATGTTGTTCAAGAAATAAATGACTACATGATATCTCTCACAAATGATGAAAGAAGAGACTACTTTAGATCTCACAGTGTTTGCAATTCCAGCTTTTATTTTGATAGGCCTGAAAATATATACACATATTAGTTTTCAAATGGTATTAATATCTCTAGAATGGAAGCACATAAAATTAGTCTAATGATTGGTGTTCCTATCATGTTGTTAAGAAATTTGGATCAATCTATTGGTCTATGAAATGGCACTCGCATGATTTTTACACCCATGGGAGACCATGTCATTGGAGTAAAAATAGTAACTAGCTGTCATTCGGGGTACTGTGAAATCATTATAAGATTAACTATGACACATTTTGATGTTATATGGCCTTTCAAATTACAAATACGGGAATATCCTATGATAGTATGTTTTGATATGACTATTAATAAGAGTCAAGGACAATCTTTCTATTTAGTTGGGTTATTTCTACGCAGGCATGTGTTCTCACATGGTTAATTATATGTAGCTGTTTCTAAGGTCACCTCACCGAAAGATTTGAAAATAATAGATGCAGATAGCTATAACATAGCTGCTAATTTCACACACAATACTATCTATAAAGAAATATTTGATAACCTATCATAGGTATCATTTAAATTTAACTATTCATCTTTTAATTTTTATATATAATGTGATCTCGGTTACTATGTTTCTTCTTTATCTTATGATTTAGTTATATTTCTAAACTAATTGTAAATGTACATAATAACAAAATTGTATCTAGATCAAGAACCCCATTATGTGAGATTTCGCAAGAGTTAAATGAAACTCCAAAGATACATGTTCTTGGGTTGAACATCTGGTGCAATTATTCATCAAAATGCTCCAATATGTCATTTCTATTGATTTTTTACTTAGAGATACACAGGTCCGTGTTTCTAAGAAAAACACCTTATTTTTGTTATCTTACTGTAGTGCTATAAATTAATTTATATCCATGTCTTCTGTCAAATATTGTATCTCTATTACAACCACCAATATATTTATTATTTTCAGGGAATGAAGGTACAGTGTTCAATTATGAACCGTCAGCTTATCTCTAAGTTCAAATATCTCATGCATTATGGATTCTCCTATTACATTCAAAACTTTCAAATTTCTCCAAATCAAGGATGCTACTTGGAAACTCGACATGCATGATGATTTCTCTTCACGTCAACAATGTTTATTCGTCATTCTGATGCTCAACTACCACTGTTTAGTTTTAATTTTAGTTCATTTAATGTCATTTCTCAATGGATTGTACCATAAGAAAATCTAATAGGTATACTTCCATTGCAGTGAATTGATATAATTTTGTATTCAATATGTTCATAGTGATCAAGATAGTGTTTTCCAAATCAATCTAATTCCCCTTCATTGTTTTTCATTTTGTGTTTTATGGTTTAGAAATCATTGGGATTCTGGCATACTCCCAGCCAGTGCAATCAATGGGAAATTCGAACCTTAGGATGAAAATTATTCTTGAGGATGACATGTAATTTAAAATATGTATTACTGTCTCATGGAAAATTTATATGATATTTACCAATACTGCTATTTTTTCTTTACAGAGGTTTGCAAGTTCACTACAGCTTATGGTGAAATTATGATGCTGAAATGTCAGCTAATTTGGATCAATAGAAGGACTCGCCTTACATTTTGATCTTACAATTCATCCGGAGTAAATAATTAATTTGTATATTATAATCCCCAATTTTCCAGTTTTTTTGTACATAATTTTTTATATGTATCTTCATCCTTAAGTTGACTAAAATCATTTTCATATATTTTAAAGGAACTATTTTTGTGAGAACTACTATTCAAGCAACAAAGATTTTGTACAACCTGGACATTGCATAAGTTGACAATTTTAGAAATAGGTTTATTATGTACTATAAATATTTTAGTATATTTAGTTCTCTCTTATTTCTTTTTCATTGCTATAATTAATTATATGATGCGTGTTTATTTTTTTCCAATTATGCATGTCTATAGGTTTGGGTTCATATTGCCATCTCAGTTACACAATCCACTATCAACGAATCCATACCCCTCTACAGAAGTACTGTATTGGAGTAACAGAAATTACAATTATGATGTAAAACACATTCAACATGTATGTATTGTGTCCTTACTTTTAAAATGATAATATTTAGTTACTGTTACCTTGAACGTATTCTTTGTTTTATTAATTTTTATTTAATGTATGCACTCTATTGTAGCCTACAAGATGCTTAATTTCTGCAACAGTACAAAAAATTCAAAGCACCCACAACTGATTTTATGAGTCCTGTGACTCCTGCCTGAAAAAGGTTCACAATTGAGATGGAACATTATTGTATCACAAATGAAAAATATCTCCAAATACTACCACTTCCAGGTCAGCAACTCTTTGATTATTAAATATTCCAATATTACAACTCGGTGCTGCTGATAGGATACACATTCTTCCACTAATTATGAAATCTTAAAAATACATTGAACCTATTTAGGGTACAACTCATGGTTGCAGATAAGATAAGCTCATTTTCATTTGTTATGTTCGACAAACAAGTTATGCAGTTCATACATGAAACAGCTATAATGTTAAGAGCTGCTCTGAAACATGTAGAAACATCTTATTATAACATCTAATGTTATTTCTGCAAAATGACAGCAAACACTTGTTATCATTTTTAAATTAGTATGATGATGAGTATGGTTTACCTCATCAGTTGGAAGTATTCAAGTCAAAGAATTATTTATTCTCAGTTGATGTTACTACTTTTAATATTCAAAACCGTTATCGTTCATTTGAACAGAATAGATACAAAGTACATTATATCAGTGATAATGAGATGTACATTCGTAGATTTAGTGAAATCTTGGACCAAAAATAGGTAATAATTTTTAGCACTCTCAACATTCTATACCACTGATTATACACAACTTATTTGTTCTGTTTGTGACGACACAGACACATCAGAGCATTGGGTCTTCAAGGATGGGTACTAGGATTGAAAATATGATGGTGCATATCATTTAAATTTTTTCAATTTGTATAAACAAAAACATGAAACACCATCTTCTTATAATATTTTCTTCTTTCCCTTATAGCAATATCATGATAATGGGTGTTATAATTCTTATGGTAGCTCAGGAATAGTTGTATCGGTCTCAGATATGTCATCTACTCAGGTAAAATAATCCTAACTAGAATAACTATTATAATATTTCCATAATTATCAAATCAAATCCATTCTTATTAGACACTCTTTTAATACATTTTACAATTTACACATCTCAGTAATGGTTACCTACATATTAATGTGCAATTATTCTAAATGTAGAAAAATCTCCTGTCAGATTTTGAAAATGAATAATAGATTCAACGTAATCTGAGGAAATGTAAAGACACCCAGGATCATCAAGTAATGGTACTCATCTCGACGTGCCAACGATGGAAAAGTGAGCACAGGGGGACTGACTACAGCAATTAAGTGCTGATACTAGGGTCTATTGAGGTTGCTGATTGGCCATTTTCCTAACACCATATGTAGTTTGCATGAATTATCTGCATATGGTACCATTATGGTTCCCTGTATCTATTGTCAAACCTTCCAATATTAGTAAAATATTATTTCAGTTATCCTACCATCTTTCTGTAGACGTCAGACTTTTTTTCATTTGCTGAAATTGAAAATGTTTTATGTAACCCTTATATTGTTCTATTGGCATATATTTGTGTCAATGTTTCTTTTACATCAAATATTTATATTTTCTATTTCTATATTTTTTTCATTTTAAGACAATATTAAATTTTGCTTATGTGGTTTACCTTTTTATGGAAAAAATATAGAGAAAAATAGTTGTCCTTTTCTAGGTAGATTGGAGCATCCCCAATACTTTTATATGTGTACATGGATCCTGTTTGACGATGTGATGTATGGGTCCTTTTCTGGAAATTTTTATGGGACTGTAACTTTAACAATTGATGTGATGAGTATCACATACTCGGTGTGAATTTACTTCCGTGAATTTCATTATCCGCACAACTGCATTCCAATTTTTAGCTTTTCTGATATGATGCCAATTATATCAATGTCATCGTATTATTTTACTTTTCATGGGAAAATCCTACAGAGAAGGGTTAAATTTTATATCCATTAGCCCATATCTTTTCTTATTAAATTGATCACATTTTATCAATACAGTAAATGAAAAATTACATTGACCAGTACACACAAATAGGTGCAGGTTCATGTGAATAAGAATAACTGAGGGAAGAAGGTTATTCAATCATGTTGTTTTTTAGTAAGTAATAACTACTTTCCCAGCTAATGTTTTAAATTATTTCGTTAGTTGTTTTCAGACGAGATTCATAGTATGATATCATAATATCAAATTCCTACATTATGTTATGGTTACACTGTTTGACTGTAATTTATTTTTACCAGGTTCAACTGCTTTTAATGATTAATATATCATTAATTATGATGGTGGGTAGATTCTGAAATATGAAATTCTACTACAACAGATGCAACTGAGAAGGACATAACGGTTCAACATGTTCTGAAAGATTAAACTGCAATTTTGGCACTCAAAATAAAAAATCAGGGTATAACGTCAGTGGGAAACTGGTTGCAGAATAGTGGCGACATACTTGACTGAATTTCTCTTGTAAATTATGATCATGTCCAGTTAATTTGATCATGTATAATTCTTTTGTAGATTATCATATGTATTTCCCAGTATTTTAATCATGTGTAGTTCTATTGACCTTGTGCATTTCTGTTGTAGATCATTTGATCATGTGCAGTTCTGTTGTAGATCTTGGTACATCATTTGATTTAGATTGTGATGGAATGGAGATAATTTAGGAGATGTTTGTAACACTTTAACTGGGTATGTTAGAAAAACTACAAATATTTATTCTACTATGGTATGTGATTTCTATTTTCATTCGCCACTTTTTTTATAAAATCATTTGAACCTGAAATACTGAATTTTTTAATGACATATGCATTTCATCTAACTATCACATATACTTAATTTCTTCTTCTCTGTTATAAATTGTTAGAATAATTTTTCACTGAATTCATTTGTCATTATTATCTAATACTTATTCATTAAATCAAATTCTTCATGTAGGAAAATTTGTTTACAGTGCTGAATGCTGATGAAGCGGTCCAAAAATATGTAAGAATATTTACAGGCTCCGCTACTACAATAATCTGTTCCATTGAACTGAAACTTTGAAGGAAGGAAAGCATGAACTAAAATACTGACCAAATAGATGGTTGTTTAAAGATGTAATTGCATTTTAATTAAAAATAGATAATTATTCAATTAAAAGAATGATCATAAAAGACTACAAGAATTGTATATTCTGAAGAATTGGGTCATTTTTTTCAATTAATAATTTATTTTACATGTAATAAATGTTAGTTGTCATTCTTTTTTTACAGTGGATATACTATCATTCAAGTAGTGGATGTTGTGACCATAGATCTCGGGCTGAACCTACAATATTATCTATTGAGTTATGTCATTTTTATTGTTTGAATTTATTCCATCAACTCTTATAAATTCACACCCTCTAGCCTTTAATCGTTCTCTAGCTATTCTTATAGAAACCCAAAAATTCATGCATAAGAAAACAGTTTGGCATGAAGTTGTGCTATTTTTTTGTGTTATTTTTATTCTTCCCTCCTGATTCTATTCCATTATTTATCAATCAGATTCTTAAATAATTAATATAATTCCAATTTTGAATGGGTTCTTATGGCAGAGGGAGAATTAGTGATGTCCATAAAAATTTTTCTAGAAAGATCATTCATTAATAGGTAGGTCATGCTTGTCAAACTGGGGATATGTCTCAGATGGAATGCGCCCATTTCAGTGTTTAATTTATACATGGTCAAATGTTTCTTACCTATACAGATGCGTGGTGGAAAATTGTTCATGGAAATCCACATTTTGTTTATGTTGGAGTTCAATGCGTCTTTTGTGATGGGTCTTCTCTTGAAGAAAATGACATGTCTCTTCTACTGAGATTTATGATATGAAGGCAGCACAAAATGGTTATTGCTGAAGTGGAATCTGATTTGGCCCAACTGGTGAGTTTTCGACACGACATAAAAAATTCTCTTTGGTGGGAAACAATTTGTAACACCCCAATCTTCCACGATACGCTTCTCAATCAATAATGCAATAGCTTGCATTGTATGCATTTTCGAGATTCTAACACACCGCGACAAATCAAAATAGCCATTATGAATAGTAATACCCACTTTTAGAAATTATATATATATATTATATTTAAAAATGGACTTCATTTTTGGATTCGTAATATTGAAATTATCCTATGTTGAATTTTTGGTATTTTTCTGAGAACGTCAAATTTTTTATGAATAGTGAAAAATACATAAAATCAACTTTTTTAATAAAAATAATTTATAGTGATAAATTATACTATTGAGTGGGTTTAAAGTATAATTAGAATATATTTTTACCATTTTATCCAATAGTGGTCATTAGAATAAATTTCACTTTGAAATTGGACATAAACAATTGTCAATCTTTTGATATATATTGTTTCTTAGAAACACGCTATTTGTTGTGACAGCAGGAATTAGTTATAAAATTAATTAATGAAACTAATATGTTTTGAATTTTTTAAAATAGACATCATTTTTGAATTCGTAATATCAATTATATCTTAGGGTGAAATTTTGGCATTGTTCTGAAAAACTTCAATTTTGGATGAATAGTGAAACCACTATGTGGTAGTTAAAAAATTGATTTTTCGTTTAAATGAAACATTACCACTTCTGTGATTTGATTTTCAAAAATCCGACATACATGGCTGTAATTATGAAGTAAAATGTGGTTCAATGGGATTAAAATATTTTTTTGGTGAATAGTAACTTTTAAGTTTAATTAATCGTGATTAAAGTTAATTAGTGAAATTTAAGGTAAAAATGATATTATAAAAATATGAAAATACATTTACACTTGTCCTACCCCTATTGGATGAGTCATGTCCGACAAAGAAAATCCATGGGTCAACTTGAGGACCCCATGGAGCAACTTTGGTAGGAAAATGACATTAAATACTTTTTATTTAATGTTAAAATAAAAATGTCACAAACATGAGTTCTTTTACTAAAATAATTTTTAAATGGGGTTATAAAAGTCATATTTTTTACTATAAATATTCATTAGAAATTTAAAAAGATTTCCTAAATCATGATATTTTTTTTATAATTTTTAGACGTTATATAATGTAAAGTTTGTATGACACAATGATGATGCATGGATTACCTCATTAATTAACGATTTAAATAAAATGAAAGGATAATGTAAAATCTAAGGCTTAAACTTGTCAAAAACCTATTTTATGAGGATATATCGAACCCTTATCCCCTTATCCTTGAAATATATCATTGTTGGACATTTAGAATCCGAAACTAATTTCATAATAAAGTAACATTTCAATCTTTCCAAGAGTGCCCCTTCTCTTCTCTTATAAAAGGCCCCCACCTCTACCACCTTATTCACAACTTCAAGCCATTTGGCTCCGCCAACCTCTGGCCAAATACTCTCCCAAATTCTCTCTATTACTCCTAGGAGCCTCACTTTGGGCAGAACTCTTCCCAAGGAAGCCTTTGACTCAAATCAAAAAGAGTTACCCGATTTTAAGGTAATGTCTTCTCTTATGTTATTGGGTTTTATTTTGCTTCTCCAACCCCCTAAACACTTTTTATTAATTTATTTTGTAACAAAACCAGTATTCTAAATATACTAGGTGGTTTTTATAAGATGGATTCCAGCTACACTTACACACACCTACATCTAATGGTTAAAGAACATACTGTTTCTGTGGATGGAGAATTTCTACATCATTAAACGATGATTGTTCAACACTCATATAACACCTTCAAAGGTGGCCATTAATATGTCACTGTATTTATATATGATATATAATATGTTTATGTTTTACTTAAGCTTATGTATTTTTCATTTATTGCATACCTTGATGGTTTCCATTATGGCTAAACGCGATAATTTCATTTTAGGAAGTGCGGACTACCGCCCCCTCAAAGTGATTTGAATCGTTAATTCCATATGTGGAATGTATAAAGGATGGAGTAAATGGGATTATAAATTATATTATACTGTAATTATATTATACCTTTATATAATTAAAACTTCATTCCATTAAATATGAAATAGAAATGAAAGGAGTGTTCATGCGTACGTACGGCTTACCGTCTCCATGAACGGTGCATTTCATTTCTTACCTCTAAATGTTACGTAATATTATAGATGAATGTATATAATGAATATAGATGATATATATGATATCTAAATCATGAATATAATTCTGGAGATTATGGATATTCTACCACATAAACAACTTGTAATTATAATAAGTTTATGGTTCACTCAAGTACCAAAGATCGACAAAACGACCGTTATTAACTTAAATGACAAAATAATTTTCATAACATTGTAATAAGTGATATAAAAGGGATAATGAACTTGAAAAAGGTTCTTAATAAAGTAGAGATTAACTCTAGTTTATTATTATGGAGGTTAATGAACGGTCGAGTCAAGTCGGACACAAGGTAAGGGAAATTCATAACCCAATTTCCATTCTTTGGGTTAATCTCCTACTTTCAAATTATGCCATTATATTATTATGTCCTATCTTTTATTTGTACATTATTTATGTGTAGTTATAGTGAATACACATAATATTTCTATTTTATTTAAAAAATGATCTTTGTAAGGGAACTTCTTAACCCAAATTCCATTCTTTGGGTTGATCTCCTATTTTGAAATTATGTCATGATATTATTATGTCTTATCTTGTATTTGTACTTTATTTATGTGTACCTGTAGTGAATACACATAATACATCTACATTACTTAAAAAAATGACCATTTTAAGGGTCTTCATCTCAATCTCCTTTCATTGGGGCATATTTTGTTTTATACACAACTTTCTTTTGTACGGTGTATAAACCCCTTGGAAATTTACTTTTATTCAAAAAGGAATTTTTTTTACAAAGCGTTTTACTAAACGACTAAAGGAATGTTTTTGTCTTATGTATGCGGCAAAAACGACTTCACTTCTACCGTGACCATTATTTGTGTTTCGGCTTCCTCTACAAGCCATAGCATTATTTTCAATGAAAAATCAATACAAAGTCTTAACTTTCATTTATTTTGGTATTGAAAAAGGTTTTGAAAGTGTTTTATTATATCAATTTTTTGTATTGATATCTTGTGATTGAAATGTGGAAATGTTATGTTTCCTTTATGCATGTTTTATGTGATACGATTATGTTATGGATTATGGTATGTTTAAACCTATTCATATGAGGAATGAATTGGACTTAATAAGTGACGGGTGGAGCCCGCTATAGCTCCTCGATGCATCGGCAGGTCTCATGAGACAAACTAGTGTCTTGGCACGATGCCTTGACAAAATCTTATTTGTAGTCCTGGCACGAGGCCTTGGCTACATGGTTATGATAGTCTGGCATTATGCATTCCATCATTATGAAAGTGGTTATTGATATTGCATGTGATTATTCGACCAGTAGAATATCCATTTGAATAAGTAAATAACATTATTTCATTTTACTTTTGCCATATTATGTTAAAGGTCATGTTTAAAAGGCCTTTTTTAGTTATACATTGCCTTAAATGTTTATGTTTATTTATGAAAGATTCCACTATATTGTTATCCTTACTGAGCATCTGAGCTCACCCCTTTCAATGTTTTATTTTTCCCAGGATGTGAAGAAATATTTTATGACTGACCTACAGGGATAGTCTGAAGGGGATAGAAGAGTGGACTATGGAGACTATGTTATTGTGATTTTCCAATTTATGATATAATGTAACATTTATGAATGTATCTATTGTTTCCAAGGCTACTAAACTAATCGGTATTTCGAGAATTGATATTTTGTTATCATGCCAATGTTACGCAATACTGCACCGACTCTGGGTAACTGGGGTCGGGGCGTTATAGTTGGTATTAAAGGTAGTTTAGTACAAACCTTGGAAGCTAGAATTAGATAAACTCTGATTAGAGCACATAGCCCTAAGATAGACATTGAGGATTAGTATAGAAGAACTTCCTAGATTCTTGATATTATAGAGATTTTGTGAGTTTTCCGAGCAATACATCCCTGCCTGGATATGAGCAGGTACAGACGGCTCTGGCACAGATTTACTAGGGGTAAAACCCGAAAACACCACTTTGAGCTAGACTTGAACGGGAACTGGAGCACAAAAACGGGCCTTGCTGTACTCTTGGTTACGACACTCCCGGGGGATATGCTTAGGATAATTCTCGTTTTCTTTACAAACCACTATGAAGGGTTATGAGTATATACTTCCACAAAGAAAACATTTATTATGATTATGGATTATATCCATAAATAGATCAATTTATGTTAAGTGTTTTCAAGTTTGTAATTATGTATTTTGATTCATAAACTAATCTAGTTTATGCCATTGTTAAAAAATGGCGCCTAGTGGGAGGAATTGAAACCGTATCAATGCACGCACTCCATGTAGGGATTTCCCTCCTGCTCAAGATAATTATAGTGGAGATGGTGATACAATTGGTTCTGATCACCTTATCACCATACTGGGACAACTCACTCACGTTATGATTAATAACCTTACTTGTATGGATCACCCCGATCCGCAACATGGAGGATCAATGTTAGACCGCTTCATGAGGCAACAACTACCAACATTTAATGGGGGTACAATTCCATTAGTAGCTAAGCAATGGATAAACTCCTTGGAGAAAATATTCCATGCCTTGGGGAGTAGTGAAAGGGAAAAGGTTATCATGGCAGTTTACTGCCTCACTGGAGATGCTGATCAATGGTGGTCATTGATTCAAAACATAAAGGAAGATGATGAAGTATCGAATATGGAATGGAAGGAGTTCAAAGAGCTTTTCTTAGAAAAATACATCCCTCATGACCATAGAGAAAATATGGAATGGCGATTTCTGAGTCTGAGGCAGAAGGAGGATTAGAATGTCGCAAAGTATGAGGCTAAATTTACAAGGTTAGCGAGGCATGCTCTAGATTATATACGTAACCCAAGAATTAAGATCGATCTTTTCTTTAATGGGTTAAAAATGTTTCTCCGTCGAGCACTAGTATCACAATATTTCTCAACATACGAAGATATAGTCACATGTTCTATAAAGATAGAAAAGGAATTCTCTAAATTTTATGAAAATAAAGTAAAGTAAGAGAAGAAGAGAATGGTGGAACAAGATACAGATAAAGGGAAAAAGGAAAAGAAGGATTTTCCATTAAGTGATAACTGTAGGAAGAATCACCCCAGTACTTGCCTAAAAGGAATGAGAGTTTGTTATAAATGTGGAGAAAAAGGACACCAGGCTCGTGATTACAAGGGAAAGAAAGAGGCTATCAATGTTGAATGCTACAATTGTAGGGAAATGGGGCTTTATGCAAATGAATGTCCTAAGCTTCAGGGAAAATTACCATAGAAAAGGCCAAGGGATCAAGGAAAATCTTATGATGTTACTATAGTTGAAGTGGAATAATTAATGTATTGGTGCTTTTGGAAACAAGGATTATATTCTGGTTATAAGAATAATGTGATATATATAAGTATTGTACTACAGTACTTGTTGTTTTCATTAAGGTTTTAATATGATTAAGGTAATAATATTTTTAGTATGTGACAATAAGAGAAACTTTACTTTGTTTGGGGAATCTAATGATACAATTGATTTTGGAATTTAAGGACCTTTTAGAGAAAGTCTGGATAGAGGTATTTTGGATAATATAAAGGTTGGAATGAATTAAGTTGAACTTTGGATAGTATTGTTTATGTTTAAAACATTTCTGAAGATTATTTTTGGAATATTATAATACTATACTTTTAGGAAAAGGACAACCTGTAGGTTGGGGGATAACCCATCGCCTCAGACAAAGCTGCAGGAATCGAACCCACAAGCATAATGCGATAGGCCTTTATTACCTACCACTAGCCTACTAGAAGTCCCTGGTTATTACAAAATAGTTTTCCTAATCAAAATGGTATGTGGTAATATTTGGAACCTTATACAATTAGGATAAATAGAATATTTTTGAGTTCTTTTACCATTTGGAGTGAAATATGGGTTTGTGATAAAAATTTATTAAAGAATGAAAGTCTACATGACAAGTAAGTATATTTCCTTACGTTCTTAGTAAATCTCTTAAATAAATTCCTCAACTTTATGAAAGGTAACATAAAACAAAAACATTTTCGGTTAACTTTTCCAATTGGGGATTCAATGACCGTTTAACCAATCACAAGTTTGTGATTTTCTTGTGGTTAATTTTCTCCTAATCATGTTTTCTACAACTCTCCATCAGACAGTGATGGTTTTTTTCCTCCATATCCATATTTTCATAGAATCCTAGTATGGGATATCTCAAGTGACCTTTGTACTTCTCTTTCTTTCTTTTAAAGTTATATTTTTATTAACCTTATTTCCGATGTGGGTTTTCAACAAAGCTATTTTCTATTTTCAACCTTTTATATTCAAATTTTTTTTCTAAATTGCGATGACATAATTTATTGAAGGAGGGGAGAATGTAACACCCTAAGCTTCCATGACACGCTTCTCAATCAATAATGCAATAGCTTGCATTGTACGAAAGTTAGAGATTCTAACACACCGCGAAAAATCAAAATAGACATTATGAATAGTAATACACACCTTTTGAAATTATATATATTTTATATTTCAAAATGGACTTCATTTTTGGATTCGGAAAATCGAAATTAGCCTATGTTGAATTTTTGGTATTTTTATGAGAACATCCAATTTTTTATGAATAGTAAAAAATACTTAAAAACAAATTTTTTAATAAAAATATTTTATAGTGATAAATTATACTATTGAGTGGTTTTAAAGTATAATTATAATATATTTTTACAATTTTATCCAATGGTGGCCATTAGAATTAATTTCACTTTGAAATTGGATATAAACAATTATCAATCTTTTGATATATATTGTTTCTAAAAAACAAGCTAATTGTTGTGACATTGGGAATTAGTTATAAAATTAATTAATGAAACTTATATATTTGGAATTTTGTAAAATATACATCATTTTTGAATTCGGAATATCAATTATTTCTTAGGGTAAAATTTTGGCATTGCTCTGAAAAACTACAATTTTTGATGAATAGTGAAACCACTATGTGGTAGTTAAAAAACTGATTTTTCATTTAAATGAAACATTACCACTTCTATGATTTGATTTTCAAAAATCTGACACACATGGTTGTCATTAGGAAGTAAAATGTGGTTTAATAGGATTAAAATATTTTTTTGGTGAATAGTAACTTTCACTAGTGCCGAAAACATTATTTACATCACCATTTTTTACGTCGGTTATGTATAACTGAAGTGATAATCTGTGAAACGTGGTTTATTAAGTCGGTTATATAATAACCGACGTAACAAATTTGGTGAGTATATTTTGAACGTCGGTTATTTGATAACCGATGCAAAAAACCAAAGCGTGGGGGGTTTTTTACGTCGGTTATTTTATAACCGACGTAAAAAAACAAAGCGCGTGGGATTTTTTACATTGGTTATTTGATAACCGACGTAAAAAACGAGATATATACGAGTTTTTTTACATCGGTTATAAAATAACTGACCTAAAAAACCAAAGCGCGGGGGGTTTTTTACGTCTGTTATTTTCTAACCGACGTAAAAAACTGTGATTTTTGATGTCTTTTTTACGTCGGTTATTTTATAACCGATGTCAAAAAATCTATATCTGATACATTTATAACATCGGATATTATAATAACAGACGTTAGAAATGTAAAAAAATAGTTCATAACGTCGGTTATTAAATATCTGACGTTATAAAAACATTTAAAAAATTAACAACCCCCAAGGATTGTCATTTACGAATTTTTGTTCGACAGTCCAGCTGCTCGTCTCTCTCGCGTGATAAACCCAAATCGGCTCGTCGATCTCGCTGCATTAAACTCGTTTTTCCTACAACGTTCATCATTTTTACTCTCCTCGGATCTATCATCTCAACTCGCAACCCTCAAGTAAGCCTTCCATGAATTTATATCGTTCGTTTTTTTCCCGGATAGTCTATATTTATGTTTTGCGATTTTTGGGTACTTTTTTTCCGTTCGTTTTGTGTGCTTTCAACTCGTTCAATTTTTGTGTGCTTTTTTTCCCAGATCTATCATCTCAACTCGTTTTGTGTGCTTTCCACTCGCAACACAAAAGGCATTCCAAAACCCCCATTTCATGTAAGCCTTCAACTCGCAACACTATATTTTTGTGTGCTTTTTTCATTCTTTTTTCCTACATCGTATATTTTTTGTGGTCCCAACATTTTTTTGATGGATTTGGATATGTATTTAATTTTATATATTCATTTTATCTTGAAATTGGGTGCTTTTAATGTGTGACTCTTAGGTTAATATTTGGGTGTACTTTATAACCTATGAAAGTGATTCATTAATTTTGAAAGGGAAATCCAATTATGGTTTTTTAATTCTTTGTTGTCATGTGAGCCTCAAAAGGGGGGTTTTGAATGGGTGTTATGTGTAAACCTTGTCACACTTCTTGAAGGTGTTTTATGAAAAAATTTGTTTATCATGTGTATTGTTTGTGACATTATTTGAGGTAAATTATTAAAATATCGGGGTGGTTTAATAAATGTGTATTGAGATGAAATTTATATTTTAGATTTGTATTGGTATGATTTTTTTCTTGAATGGGGCTTTTGGAATGTCTTTTGTGTGCAAAACATGGTTGTTCCTCTTGGGATTGTTTTATGAAAATTGAAAATGATTTAGTGAGTTAAAAAAAGTGATAAAATGGTGTAAATGAAATATTTTGGAGATTTTATTCACCTAATAAGGGTTTTTGAAAGGTAAAGAGGTGATTTAAGATGTAAAACATTTTCAAAATGTTTTATAAATTGAGGGATTGTTTTATTAAAATGTGATGTTGGTGCGAAACATGTTTGTGGACTATTTTGTGAGATTTTTTTGAAAAAATATATTATGATATTAGTTATCGAGAAACATGTGATCATTTTACTAGTTGAATATAAATGATTATTTTTAATTATGATACGATTATTTAAGTAGCCATATATAATAATATTTAATTCCATCTATTTCATGCTGAATTATATATTAAATGCATGTGTTTTTCGTTGTTCACCATCCCTATTTTTATATGTAAACCATTGTTTGGGGGGTTGTCCGGGGGGTGGGGGGCTGTCCAGAGGGTTGGGGGTGTCTAGGGGGTGTCCAAGGGGTGGAGGCCTGTCCAGAGGGTTTTGGGGTTTGTTAGGGGGGTGGGGGCTGTCCTGAGGGTTGGGGTGTGTCCAGGGGGGTGTCCAAGGGGGTTGGGGGTGGGGGTAGTGTCCAGGAGGGGTGGGGGTGCTGTCTGGAGGGGTGGGGTGTTGTCTAGGGGGTGGGGCGGGGCGGTGTCCAGCGGGGTGTCCAAGGGGGTAGGGGATGTGAGTGGTGTCCAGGAGGGGTGGGGGTTTGTCTAGAGGGGTGGGGGCTATTTAGGGGGATGGGGGCTGTCCGGAGGGTCGGGGTGTCCTGGGGGGTGTGTGGGTGTGGGGTCTGTCCAAGGGGGTGGAGGCCTGTTCAGAGAGTTTTGGGGGTTGTCTGGGGGGTGGGGGGCTATCCATAGGGTTGGGGGTGTCCAGGGGTGTTTGGATTTACATTGTGATTTTCTCTATCTGAATTTTTATTTTAAATATGATTTGATTCTCAGGTTTACTCCATTCCCTCCAATTTTCTATCAACCATGTAGGCGCCATGGTTTTCTTTTATTCAATGTAATTTAAAACTGTAATATCTAACTATATTTTGTTTTAATAATATTATTCAAGCACGTTTTTTTAAATACGCATAGATTTGTTTTATATTTCAAAATTATTTTACATTCAAATTATTAATTTTTTCATATAAACTTATATTTTTCTTATCTTAAAAATATATATATTTTTGATATTTGTTATAGGTAATAATGAGTCGAAGTTGGATTATGGAACATCGAATGAGGAATGAATATGAGGAAGGTGTTGATGCCTTTTTGGAATTTTCAAAATGGAATGTTCCAAGTTGTGACATTTTTTTCTGCCCATGCCTGAAATGTTTGAATATGAAGAAGTTGAAAAGTAGAGAGATAAAATATTATCTGATATTTCATGGTTTTAATCCGAGTTAAAACCCTTGGATTTGGCATGGTGAAACTGGACAAAATGTCACTGATGATCATGATGATTCACAAGATGGAAACTCCGATGGAATTGAAGAAATGATTCACGATATTGTAGTAGAACAAATTGAGATAGAACCGACAGTTGCACGTTTATATGGTGATGCTGAAAAACCATTATATCCTGGTTGTACAAATTATACAGTTTTTTCGGCATTGTTAATATTGATTAACCTCAAGGAGAAACATGGATGGAGTGACAGAAGTTTTACAGAGCTGTTACGATTGATGAAAGACATTCTTCCAAAAGATAACGATCTTCCAGTTTCACATTACAAGGCCAAGAAAATATTATGCCCGATGGGATTGGGATACAAGAAAATACATGCATGTCCGAATGACTGCATTATTTTTAGGAAGGAATATGAGTTTCTGTCAGAGTGTCTTAAATGTGGGACATCACGGTATAAGGTGAAAGAAAAATCACAGGCTGATGTAGAGATTACAAAGCATCCTTAAAATGTATTTTGGTATCTTTCTATAATTCATCATTTCAACCGTTTATTTGCTAATTCACATGATGCAAAAAGGTTAAGATGGAATGATGATAAGCGGGTATGTGATGGAAAAATACTTCATCCAGCTGATTGTCCACAATGGAAGAAAATTGATCCGCCGTATTCTACATTTGGAAATGAAATTAGAAATCTCAGACTAGGGTTGTGCACAGATGGAATGAATCCATACCAAACCCTCAGTAGCACACATAGTTCATGGCCTGTTTTATTGGTAATTTACAAACTCTCTCCTAAAGATTGTATAAAGCACAAATATTTCATGTTGAGTATAATGATCTCTGGTCCAAAGCAACCCGACAATGATATCGATGTTTACTTGTCACCATTGATTGATGATTTGAAACTGTTTTGGGATGATGGTATTTGGGTGTATGATGCTTATAAAATGGAATATTTTCAACTGCATGCAGTGCTTCTGTTCACTATAAATGACTTCCCAATGTATGGAAATTTGTCTAGATACAATGTTAAAGGTCATAAAGCATGTCAAATTTGCGAACAAAAGATGTCATATTGTCAATTGCATCCTGGGAGGAAAACAATGTACATGGGTCATCGAAAGGTTTTGCCTATGGATCACCCTTATAGAAGACTAAAAAAGGCATTCAATGGATCACAAAATTTTGATACTTCTCCAAAACCTTTATCCCCTGATCTGTATTTTGAGAGGGTGAAAAACCTTGATGTGACATTGGGAAAGACACAGAAATCTGGTAATGATAGACATATTTGGAAGAAAAAGTCAATATTTTTTGAGCTACCATATTAGAGGTATCATGAAGTTAAACATAATATTGATGTCATGCACGTGGAGAAGAATATCTGTGATTGTTTGATTGTAACATTGTTAGATATTAAAGGAAAGAAAAAAGATAGGTTGAATAAAAGATTAGACTTACTATCAATGGGAATACGTTTGGAGGTAGCTCCCACTCCTAAAAGAAGACAAACATATCTTCCCCCGTCTTATCATACATTATCGAAGAGGGAGAAAATTAGCTTCTGTCAGTGTCTTCATGATATCAAAGTGCCTCAAGGTTATTCTTCTAATGTAAAAAAGTTTGTCTCATTGAAGGACTTGAAGTTGATAGGTATGAAATCACATGATTTTCACATCATGATGCAACAAATTCTACCAGTTGCATTACGTGGAATATTTCCCATTCGTTTCAGAAAGACTATAATGAAGATGTGTTATTTTTTCAATTAAATTTTTTACAAGGCAATTTATGTGAATGCTTTGAACATTTTGGAAAATGATGAAATTTTTATACTTTTTCAATTGGAAATGTATTTTCCTCCAACTTTGTTTGATATAATGGTGCATTTAATGATTCATATAGTTCGAGAAATAATGCTTTGGGGACCTATATATCTTTGTTGGATGTAACCTTTTGAAAGGTATATGAAAATATTAAAGGGGTATGTTAATAATCCATATCAACCTAAAGCCTGCATTATTGAAAAGTATATTTCTGAGGAGGTAGCAGAGTTTTGTACGAGCTACTTGGCTGCGGTGCAACACATAGGTTTGCCTCCATCTCACCATGAACGAGATAATAATGAGGGAAAGTGGATTCATGGCTTGAAAGTCAAATCATTGTCAGCTGAATAGATGAAGAAGTTAGAATCATACATCTTGAATAACATAGCTGATGATCAACTGTATATTACATTGCATATTAATGAGTTGAAACAATGTCATCCAAAGAAGAAAGAAACGTGGATTTTGAATGAGCACAACAAAACTTTTTTTCATGGATTAAAAAGACTTTGCTTGGTAGATCAGATGTATCAGAAACATTAAAATGGATAGCGGGTGGTCCATGTTTAAATGTGATAACATGGTCCAGTTATGACATTAATGGTTATACATTTCATACGAAATTTCAGGACAATAGAAGTGCAGTTCGGAATAGTGGTGTATTGGTGTTTGCAGAAGCGATGCATTTTTCGACTGCTAAGGACAAAAAACCAATTTTTGCATCAAGTGCATATTATGGAGTGATTGAAGACATATGGGAGGTTGATTACTTTAAAATTAAAGTTCCTATTTTAAACTGTAAATGGTTTATCGGTAACAACAGTGTCATACACGATGCATTTGGAATGACAATTGTTAATCTGAAAAGATTGGAAGACACAACTGATTCTTTTATAATGGAAACACATGCAAAACAAGTTTTCTATGTAGTAGATCAATCAAATATGAAGTGGTCTGTTGTTTTACAAGGGAAAAAACAATATGTTGGTGAGGATGAACTTGATGAAGATTCTTATTTATGTGAGATCCCTAATTACATGGAAAGAATAACAGAACATAATGATGAGCATGTTGAAGACATAGTTTGTGCCATAAGGAATGATCACGATGAAGGAATTTGGGAAAAGAATCCATTTGTACATTCATAAAATTACAGGTAACATATTTTTATTTCCTGATTACATTTATTTTTTTATAAATGTTAGATATTGTATGTTCTTTATTTATTAAAACATGATTTAAAACAAAATAAGTATAATTTTTTGTTTGTTTTATGTTTGTTTAGTTTACTTTATCATTTTTATAACCATTACATGAATTATATATCTATTATTTTTGTTCAGTGACAATTACTTTACCTTGTTTACCATGTTTACCAGGTTTACCATGTTTACCATCTTGACCATCTTTACCATATTTACCATCTTTACCATTTTTTAACCTGCTTACCATATTACCAATGTTTACTATTACGTAACTTAGTACACGTTTCTATTTTCTGATTGCTAGTATTAAAATATTTGAATTTTTATATTTGTGAACTGATGTTTGTTTTTTTGATTTGAATGATAATTAAAGATCATTAATTTGATCAAAGAAATGATTCTGGAGATGAGAATATTGCTGGTCATACCTCTAGGGATGAACATTCACATGCTCCTATTAAGAAAAAGAGTCAAAGGTTGGTAAACGTTGGTGCACACGTTAACCAAAATTATCACTTGCCCGTGCGCTGGATAAGAGGATAGTCATTGATTTAGATGATGATATTCCTAGAGGTCCGAATGCAAAAATATTTTAAGAGTTTTTTAGCAACTCAGTCTAATAGAAAAGTAAGCATTCTGTATGATGATTGGAGAAGTGTGGATAAAGCGATAATATCTCAGTTGTGGGAGAATATTTTGGTAATATCTTTTTTCATTGTTCGACTATTATTTTAATGTTTCTAGTATATATAATATGTTTAACCTCTTCTTTATCAGATGAAATTTGATATTCCTGACACTGGAGGAGTCAGGAAGAAATTATTATCATTGGCTGCTAGGAGATGGAGGGATTTCAAATCAACCCTCTCATCTGATTTCATTTATGGTCATAGGAGTCATGACAATCCATGTCGTATATATCCTTTTATAGATGAAGACACATGGAGACGATTTTTTAAAAGTAGAAGAAAAGAGTCATTTCGGGTAAGGGAAATGTAAACTTTTATAAAATTTCTTATATAAATGATTTTATTAATGTTTTGTTAATGATTTCTTATTCTCAAATTACAGAAAACAAGGAAAGCTCATCAGGAGATCCAATATAAAAATGTATACCCTCATAGTTTATCTCAGGTAGGGTATAAATTATTGGAAGAACAAATAATGGCGGAAACATTTCAACAACTAAGAGCTGAGTCTTCAAGCTCTGGAGAGGTGTCCTCTCCATCCCCTCAATCTAGACATGAAAAATGGAAGCGAGCTCGGAAGGGAAAAAAGGGCAATATCTTTCGGAAGAATCGAGAATCGTAGCTGAGAGGATCATAAGATATCTATTTTATTTATTTAAGTTAACTATTTTCATCATATAAGTTCAATCATTACAGAAATGTTCAATTAATTACTACAGGACTCCCTTGAGGAGCAGAGTTCACAGGGGACATTTACAGCTACTGGGAGGGAAGATATTTTACCTGCAGCATTGGGAAGGCCCGAACATCCTGGTCATGTAAGAGGATATCTGGCAGGTGTATCATTAAGAAAATTGTTTCCACGTTTTTCAACTTTTTACATTGATGGGGTTTATAAAAGAAAATAGAATCCTTGGAGGCTGAAGTTAAAAATATTAATGCGATGATGGAGGAAAAGATTAGAGCATCGGTGCAGTCTATGTTTGAAGAAATGCAAAGA
Organism: Viscum album; assembly: GCA_963277665.1. Taxonomy (NCBI): domain Eukaryota; kingdom Viridiplantae; phylum Streptophyta; class Magnoliopsida; order Santalales; family Viscaceae; genus Viscum; species Viscum album. The sequence continues at coordinate 492,007,956 of OY728159.1, read as the reverse complement.
CAATTTCAAACTGTAGCTACCACTCCTCCACCTCCCCCTGCAGACCCCATTATTTATCCTCCACCTCCGCCAGTATCTTCCACTCCCCCACCTCAGCCTGTGGACCCCATTTTTTATCATACTCCTCCGCCGCTGCTTCCTACTTATTGTGAGTTGTATGTTGATGATTCTCAACATCATATAGTAGCATATGCGTTGGTATATTGTATAAGAGATACAGTTCATCATCAACAATTAGAGGTAGAGAATCAGAGGATCACTGTACAGGATATTATAGATAGATTAGCTAGGGTACCAATACATACAGATGAGGTGGCGGCAGTTGGACAGAGTATCGGCCATTTTTTAATTTGTCCATCCAGACTTCTTCGACTCATTAACATAGAGATATGAATGGTATATCTTTTATTTTGTTTTTTTATTAAATTTGTTTTATCATTTGAAAACTAATATATTTTTCAATTTATTTTTATAGGAATACTTCAAAGGTAATGAAATACTGTATAGACAACAAAAAAGACAAATGGCTATGACATCAGATATAGAATCTAGTAGTCTTGACAGATTGTCAAGATATTCAAATTTTTTGGTGGGTTATTATGAGTTTCCAATGGAAGCCCATGTTTTTGGACGTGAAATAAGTGTGGGGATTATGAAAACTGATATCATGGAGCTTGTTACTGGAGATAAGTTGGGCATCAACGTGGTGCAATTTTTTTGCATGTATGTCTTAACACCTTTTCCATGCGTTATATTTATTAAAAATGTATACTTATGTATGTTTTGTATTAGGTATCTTTATAAAATTTGTGAGAGGAATGAGCTGGCAGATGTATATGGATTCATGGACCCACAATTGATTTCCCCTGAAGCATGTGCATTGAATGAGGAACAAAGAATGGTTTATATTGCTGAAAGAATTGAAAAGAATATAGTCACTGAATGTTGGATGATGCCTTTTTGTGAGAGGTATGAAACACATTTCTCTCAGAGGGTTAATTATATTTTGACATAAAAAACCACTAACGTTAAATTTCCTTTTATCAGTGATCATTGAATGTTAGGGGTTTTCTTCCCATGGGAGAAAGCACTTTATTGGATATGCTCTGTCCATGGTGATGTGCGGGAAAGTTTTAAGAATATATTGGAAAAGTAAGTTTCAATTTATCAATAGTTTTATATATTATAATGAATTTTAAATTTACCCCAGTCGTATTATTTTCTAACAGTGCATGGGCCTACTTTCGAAAAAACACAAAGAAAAGGAGTGTGAAGATCAAATATGTAAATGCGAAGGTAAATATCCATTTATAATTTGTAGTTTTTGAATTATTACATAAAAATAATATTTTTAATTTACACTCATTCAAACAGAATTTTCATGAACAACAAGGCGTCATCGAATGCGGATATTATATGTTAATATTTATGTATGAAATAATAACAACTGGGACAATTGTGAATTTTGACCTGGTACGATTTCTTCTTAAACATTGCCATAATATTTCAATTTGATTTATTCATTATACACGTTAACTAATTTCCTTTTCATTTGTAACTTTTTGATGACCCTCAACCATATACTGCTGAAGACATCAAACACATACAAGTGGAGTGGTCAAATCTTTTTACAGGTTTGATTGAATTTTAGTTGTTTGTAATGTAAAATGTAATTTGGAATATTTTCGTTGTAATTGAGTATTTTGTAGTTGTTTAGGTTGGATTCAGTTTTTTTGAAGTTAACAGTGTATGTTTTGAATGTTATATATCAGAATGTTTAATTTTTCTCTACTTCATGTTTTGGTCTACTTATGATGGTTTTTCTGGAATGGATTTTGGTCTATGGGGCAGTGGTTCCAAGGGTATGGGGGTGTGTTTAGTAGGGTTGGGGTGTCCATGGGTATGGGAGGGCTTTTCGGTGGGGTGGGGGTAGTCCAGGGCTGTCCAGGGGTGTGGGAGGGCGGTCCTGGGGTGTGGGAGTGCTATCTAGGGGTGGGGGTATACACGTGGGTGGGGGGTTGTCCAGGGGTGTTTGGGGTTGTCCAGGGGTGTGGTGGGGGCTGTCAAGTGGGGTGATGGGGTGTTGTTCAGGAGGGTGGGGGGTTGTCGAGGGGTGTTTGGGGCTGTCCAGGGGGTCGGGGGCAGTCTAGGGGTGTGCTGGGGGCTCCAATGGGGTGGGGGAGGGATTCCCATGGGTTATAGATGTCGGTGGGGCTCCAATGGGGTGGGGGAGGGCTGTCCAGGGGGTATAGATGAGGGTGGGGGCTCCAATGGGGTGGGGAAGGGCTGTCCATGGGGTATAGATGAGGGTGGGGGCTGTCTAGTGGGGAAAGTTTTATATGTTATCAATGTAAATGCTTAAATTTGATCTCCTTCTGTTTTTGTAGTACGATTTCTTGATTTGTTTTCTGGTTGATTCTGGGGGAGAGTAGATGGCTGCATTCAATTTTTTTTAAAAAAAATTGGCTTCTACGTCGGTTATAAAATAACCGACGTGATAAAGAAAATAGGAAGGGTTTATCACGTTGATTATTTAATAACCGACATGATAAAAAGCTTGGGAAATGGTTTAGCACGTCAGTTATTTAATAACCGATGTGATAAAGAAAATGGGAAGGGTTTATAAAGTCGGTTATTTAATAACTGATGTGATAGAAGGTCGAGGAAAGGGTTTATAACGTCGGTTATTTAATAACCGATGTGATACAAGGCCTGGGAAACGGTTTACCACGTCGGTTATTAAATAAATGACGTGAAACATGGGGGGGGGGGGGCTGGGTTTATAACGTCGGTTATTATATAACCGACGTGATAAACCCCCCCCCCCCGGTTTATCACAGTGGTTATATAATAACCGACGTGAAATACCCCCCAAGACAGGTTTGTCACGTCGGTGATTAAATAACTGACGTGAAAAACGGGGGGGGGGGGGGGCTGGGTTTTTGACGTCGCTTACCGACGTGATAAACCCCCCGCCCCCCGGTTTATCACGGCAGTTATATAATTACCGATGTGAACCCCCCCACAGACTGGTTTATCACATCGGTTATTAAATAACTGACATGAAACATGGGGGGGGCTTGGTTTATAACGTCGGTTATTATATAACCGACGTGATAAACCCCCCTCCCCACAGTTTATCACGACATTTATATAATAACTGATGTGATAAACGTTTTCCCAGTCCTTTTATCACGTCATTTATTTAGTAACCGATGTGATAAACCATTTCCCATGCCTTTTATCACGTCTGTTATTTGATAACCGACGTGATAAAACGACTGGGAAATTGTTTATCACATCGGTTATTTTATAACTGACATCATAACAACGTGATTTTATGTTTTTGATGTCAGTTTTTAAATAACTGACGTAAAAAAATTTATTTATAACATCACCCGTATTATCGTCAGCTAGAAACCGACGTAAAAAATTAAAAATAACCGACGTAAAAAACATTTTCTGCACTAGTGTTTTAAGTTTAATTAATCACGATTAAAGGTAATTAGTGAAATTTAAGGTAAAAATGATATTATAAAAATATGAAAATACCTTTACACTTGTCCTACTCATATTGGATGAGTCATGGATGACCAAGAAAATCCACAGGTCAACTTGAGGACCCCATGGAGCCAGTTTGTTAGGAAAATGACATTAAAAACTTTTTATTTAATGTTAAAATAAAAATGTCACAAACATGAGTTCTTTTACTAAAACAATTCTTAAATGGGGTTATACAAGTCATATTTTTTACTATAAATATTCATTAGAAAGCTAAAAATATTTCCTACATCAGGATATTTGTTTTATAATTTTTAGGCATTAAATAAATTAAAATTTGTATGACATAATGATAATGTAGCGATTACCTCATTAATTAACGATTTAAATAAAATGAAAGAATAATGTAAAATATAAGGCTTGCACTTGTAAAAAACATATTGGATGATGATATTTCGAACCCTTATCAACTTATCCTCGAAATAGATCATTGTGGAACCTTTAGAATCAGAAAAACATTTCATAATAAAGTAACATTTCAATCTTTCCAAGAGTGCCCCTTCTCTTCTCTTATAAAAGGCCCCCACCTCTACCACCTTATTCACGCCATAAAGCCATTTGGCTCGGCCAACCTTTGCCAAAATACTATACCAACTTCCCTCTATTACTCCTAGAAGCCTCAATTTGGGCATAACCCTTCCCAAGGAAGCCTTTGGCTCAAATCAAAAAGAGTTACCCTATTTTAAGGTAATGTCTTCTCTTATGTTATTATGTTTTATTTTGCTTCTCCAACCCCCTAATATCTTTTTATTAATTTATTTTGTTTCCAAAAAAGTATCCTTATCATATTAGGATGTTTTTATAAGAAGGATTCAAGCTACACTTACACACACCTACATATAATGGTTAAAGAACATACTGTTTCTGTGGATTGCGAATTTCTGCCTCACGAAACGCTGATTGTTCAACACTCATATAACACCTTCAAAGGTGGCCATTAAGATGTCACTATATTTATATATGATATATAATATGTTTATGATTTACTTAAGTTTCTGTATTTTTCATTTATTTCATACCTTTATGGTTTCCATTATGGGTAAACGCGATAATTTCATTTTAGGAAGTGCGGACTACCGCACCCTCAAAGTGATTTGAATCGTTAATGCCATATGTGGAATGTATAAATGATGGAGTAAATGGTATTATACATTATATTATACTGGAATTATATTATACCTTTATATAATTAAAACATCATTTCATTAAATATGAAATAGAAATGAAAGTACCGTTCTTGCGTACGTACGGCTTACCGTCTCCATGAACGGTGCATTTCATTTCTTACCTATAAATGTTATGTAATATTATAAATTAATGTATATACTGGATATATATGATATATATGATATATATGATATATACATCATGAATATAATTATGGAGATAATGGATATTCTACAACATAAACAACTTGTAATTATAAGAAGTTTACTGGTGACTCAAGTACCAAAGATCGACAAAACGACCGTTATTAACTTAAATGACTACATAATTTTTGTAACATTGTAATAAGAGATATAAAAGGGATAATGAACTTGAAAAATGTTCTTAAGCAAGTAGAGATTAGCTCTAGTTTATTATTCTAGAGGTTAAATAATGGTCGAGTAAAGTCGGACACAAGGTAAGATAACTTCTTAACCCAAGTTCCGTTATTTGGGTTAATCTCGTACTCTCAAATTATGCCATGATATTATTATGTCCTATCTTTTAGTTGTACTTTATTTATGTCTACTTATAGTGAATACACTTAATATTTCTATTTTATTTAAAAAATTATCTTTGTAAGGGAACTTCTTAACACAATTTCCATTCTTTTGGTTAATCTTCTAATCTGAAATTATGTCATGATATTATTATGTCCTATCTAGTATTTGTACTTTATTTATGTGTACCTATAGTGAATACACATAATAGATCTACTTTATTTAAAAAAATGTTCTTGTAAGGGTCTTCGTCTCAATCTCCTTTCATTGAGGCATATTTTGTTTTATACTCAACTTTCTTTTGTACGGTGTATAAACCCCTTTGAATTTTACTTTTATTCAAAAAGGAATTTTTTTGACAAAGTGTTTTACGAAATGACAAAAGGAATGTTTTTGTCTTACGTATGAGGCGACAAAGACTTCTCCACCTCCATTACCATTATTTGTGTTTCGGCTTCCTCTACAAGCCATAACATTATTTTAAATGAAAAATAAATAAAAAGTTTAAACTTTCTTTTATTTTGGTATTGAAAATGATTTTGAAAGTGTTTTTATTATATCAATGTGTTGTATTGATATCTTGTGATTGAAATTTGGAAATGTTATGTTTCATTTATGCATGTTTTATGTGATACGATTATGTTATGGTTTATGATATGTTTACACCTGTTCATAAGAGGAATGCATTGGACTTAATAAGTGACGTGTGGAGCTCGCTATAGCTCCTCGATGCATCAGCAGGTCTCATGAGACAAACTAGTGTCTTGGCATAAGGTCTTGACAAAATCTTATTTGTATTCTTGACTGAAGGCCTTCGATACGTGGTTATGATAGTCTGGCATTATGCATTTCATCATTATGAAAGTGGTTATTGATATTGCATGTGATTATTCAACCAGTAGAATATCCATGTGAATAAGTAAATGGCATTATTTCATTTTACTTTTTCCACATTATGTTGAAGTTCATGTTTAAAAGTCTTTTGTTTAGTTATACATTGCCTTGAATTTTTATGTTTATTTATGAAAGCTTCCACTATATTGTTATCTTTTTTGAGCATCTGAGGTCACCCCTTTCAAGGTTTTATTTTTCCCAGGATATGAAGAAATATTTTATGACTGAACTACAGGGATACTCTGAAGGGGATAGAAGAGTGGACTATGGAGACTATGTTATTGTGATTTTCCACTTTATGATGTATTGTAACATTTATGAATGTATCTACTGTTTCCAAGGCTATAAAACTAATTGGTCTTTCGATACTTGATCTTTTGTGATCATACCAATGTTACGCAATAATCCACCGACTCTAGGTAGCTGGGGTCGGGGTGTTACACAATTATTGATAGAAGGTGTAGAATATTGATCATTCATGATGTCCTCTTCAAGCAGACCTTTATAGAGGGTATCTTCATTGCAGATGCATTAGGTTCTCAAAGGTACCATCGCCAATAATTGTATGATTTATCATCAAGAATGGTCCCTTCCATTTATGAATAACTCCAACATATTTTTAGATATATTTACATATCTATACATATTATTCAAACTTCTAATGGAATTAGGCTCACTTATTGAAAATGTATTATAAAACTAAACACTTAGAATAACAAGATACATAAGGTAATGTTTTATAATATTTTTATGCAGACCATACAGACATTGTTCTCAATGTCAGTGCTTATGAAGTACTACCAATAATGAAGGAAATCATGTCCCCATCATTGTACCATCTTGGATATTTCATCTGATGCTTTTTACATTATCACTATGTCATTGATGACAGATAAAGGTTGTAGTCTAAAATTGATCATTAGCAATGTAAATTAATTTCAATTCATTCTTGCTTGATTTAATGAAAAGTTGACGGTTATGGTGGAGGAAGAGAGGGATACAAAAGTTACTAGGTTGTTTGGATTTTAGTAAACGTGATAAAAAAATCTAGTTTGGGGTTCTATAACATCTAATTACAATCGATATTTCACATTATGCAACTTTTATTCCTCAAATTCCTATCATTAGTTCCCACACAGTCATTCGTTCTATAACTTTTATTCCTTAAAAAATGCTACTCATTATGTAACTTTTGTTCCTCAAGATCAGTAACTTTTGTTCCTCCATTTTGTATTTGTAAATTTTTTAAAATGTTTTCAATATTAATATGAATAAGTATGTTTGATAAATGGTATTCTATTATTAAAAATAAGAATTAAAATGTAGAGTCGTGCAAATGCATGAGCAAAGTACTAGTAATTAGTAATCATGAGGAATAATTAGGAATAATTATGAATAAATAGCAATAATTAGTAATAAATAGCAATAATTAGTAATAAATAGCAATAATTAGTAATAAATAGTGATAATTATAAATATTTAGCAATAATTATTAATAATTAACTGTGAATAGGAATAAAAATGAATTAATACGAATAATTAGGAATAAATATAAATAATTAAGAATAAATACAGATAAATAGCAATAATTAGGATTAATTAAGAATAATTAGAAATACGTAGGAATAATTAGGAATAAATAGCAGTAATGGGGAATAAATAGCAATAATATAGAATAAATAGGAATAAATAAGAATAAATAGGAATAAATAGGAATAAATTGGAATTAATATGAATAAATAGGAATAAGTATGAATAAATAGGAATAAATAGGAATAAATAAGAATAAATAGAAAAAGTAGGAATAAAAATGTATAATTAGGAATAATTAGTAACAATAGAAATAATTATGAATAATTAGTAATAATTAGTAATAATTAGTAATAATTAGGAATAATTAAGAATAATGTCAATTGTAAAAAATTACAATAACATGTAATAATTTAGCACAATTTCAATGAGAGAAATTTGTATGTAAATGAGCTGTTAGACAAAAGAGTAGCCATCAATCCACTGGAAATTGTGTCGCCAAAAAATAATGGTAATTATAAAGTAGTAGATGTAATTATTTATCTTCTTTTTTCAGATAGTGTTTTTATAATTTTAAATTATTCAAAGACAGTGATGATTTTATATTTTGTAGAAAAATATGGAACAAGGAAATTGAAATTATTTATTATTAGATGATATCTCTTGGACAAATCAGCACAGAAATCCAAACAAATCATGTTTAAAACCAATATATATTGAGGGTGTTGAAGCATTATTATCATTTGCATCATCAAAACAATAATATGTTTCAAAAGACACAATTATGTGTCCTTGAAAAAAATGTGCTATGAGAATTTTTGACATATTTTACAAGGTTGGAAGAATATTTTGTTGTTTTTTTCAACCAGATTATGTTTTTTGGTTTCAACACAGTGAACGCAGTTCCAAAAAAGATACTAATAACTTGATTCCGAATGCATCACAATTTTAAAATTTAGTACATGATGTTGCAGGTCCATCTATTCAACAAACTGTAACTCAAGATGACATTGACTTAACTGTTGAGTTGGAACCATCCGAATTTTATGAGTTTTGAGGTATGCTGAGGATGCATTATATCCTGGTTGCATGTTAAAAAAATTAGATGTGGTTGCAAAATTTATGACTATCAAATCAGATAATGTAATTACAAATAATTGTATTGATAAGATAATTTCTTTGGCTAAAACACAGTTACCTGAAAGAAATGTGTTGCCTGCAAATTACTATGAGATTAGGAAGTTGGTTCATAATTTGGGCCTTAGTTATCAGAAAAATCATGCATGTGAAAATGATTTCATCTTATATTTTGGTAAAAATGAGTCATTGGATAGTTGTCCCACATGTGTACAATCATGTTATAAAGAATCTTAACTAGGGAATTCTGGATCTATTCCTACAAAACTTTTGAAATATTTTTCTCTTATACCCAGACTGTAGTGTTTATTTATGTCTCAGAACACAGCTTCAATGATGTCATGGAACAAAACCAATATTTAAACCAATAAAAGATCGAATCATCTATCTGATGGGGATTCATGGAAAAATTTTGACCCTCTGCATCTATCTTTTTCTTTAGAAGCCCAAAACGTGTGATTGAGTCTTTATAATAACAATTTATATTTTTTTTTGTTCTTATGGTTGTTAGTATTGATGTTGTCATATCTTTATAACATTGTACAATTTACCTCAATGGATGTTGATGAAGGAGCCCTATATCATTTTGACCATATTAAACCCCAGATATCCAAAAAAGAATATTGATGTTTATTTGTAACTATTTATTGATGATTTAAATGCATTGTGGAGTAATGGTGATTCTACATATGATGTTGCTGAGAAACAAAATTTCATATTAAAAGGTGCATTGATGTGGACGATTAGTGAATTTCCGGCATATGGCATGTTATCTGGCTGGAGTACACATGGTCCGAAATCATGTCCTTTATGTATGAAATAAAACAAATCCTTTATGCCTATTAATGGAAAAAACCTTGCTATTTTCACTATCATCGCATATTTCATCCAACTAATCAACATTTTCGAAGGAAAAAATTTCATTTCAGAAAAGGCACAATTGAAAGGAATGAACCTCCAAAAAATGATATCAGGTACAGAGTTAAAATTAGTTGTATTTTCCTTACCTCCCATCACATTTGGGCCAACATTAAACAAACATAAAATTCATGGCTTTGGAAAATAACATAATGGGATGAAAAAGACAAATTTTGGGGATCTTCCATATTGGCCTGATTTGTTGGTCCTCCACATATTGGATGTCATGCATATTGAGAATAACTATTTTGATAATTTATTTCACACAGTTTCGGATACAACAGTTAATACCAATGATACTATAAAAGCACAATTAGATATTTCCCAAATTTGCAGGTGACCAAAATGTGAACTGTTTGAAAAAGTCAAATCACAGAGGTTGATAAAGCCAAAAGTAGCTTATACACTATTCAAAAAGAGTCACTTATTATTTTTTCAGTGGATTTCAAATTTGAGACTTCCCGATGTCTATGCTTCCAATTTGAGTGGATGTGTTAAGAATGGTCATATTCTCATATTAAAAAGTAAGGATTGTCATGTTATAATGGTAGGACTTATACCGATTAGATTCAGAGGTTTGTTGAATTCTATGATTTATGATTCTATTATAAACATATCATAATTTTTTTGAGACATTTTTGCAGTGACAACAGACTACGATGCACTAAGAAAACTGGAAGAAGATGTTCCTATAATTATATGTATACTGGAAAAAACTATTCCAACAGCTTTCTTTGAATTAATGGAAAATATGATATTAAATTTTCCACATGAATCAAAATTTGGAGGTCCTGTACAGTTTCTTTTGATGTACCAATTCATGATATGCATGTATAAATTGAAGAAAGATGTATGAAACACAGTATCTGTTGAAGGCTCAATTACCAAAGCTTATTTGTAAGAGGAAATTTCTTTTTTCTGCTCTCACTATTTAAAATCTGAATATCCATCAATGCAGAACCGCATGGGATAGAATGAGAAAATGTTAATGATGAAATGGGAAATAAATTATCAGTTTTTAATCAGCCAAATATCGGCTTCGTTGGAGTTTAAGAGTGATGAATTTCAGAAAATGAACATCACAGAGCTCATATATATGATCTTCTCAAATGTGAAAAAATGACATCATTTGTAATGTGAGTACTTATATCACATATTCTATAATTTATGTTACAATATTAAACTTATTTTATTTGCATTTTATATGATAATCATATCAAGAAACAGCTTTCACAAATTACAACAGCTCCTCTTGAAGAATACCGGAAAAAAATTTCTCAATGGTTTCAAAAACAGGTAACATAAATTATTTATCGTTTAATATCAATTCAGTTTACTATTTATTATATTAATATCTATTTTTCAAATTTTCAGGTTTCTCAGCATGCTGATAAAATTGATAAGAGATTGTGTATATTGAGTAACCCACCATCCAAAATGGTTAAATCTTATAATGCATATGTGGTGAATGGTTTTTGATTTCAAACACTTTCATATGGGGAATAAAAAAACAATTAATAGTGGAGTTATTTTGAGAGGAGCACATCATAAAGAAACTAAAGTGGACTTTTATGGAAATCTAGATAAAATTATTGAGTTATGTTATCAAGGACAAAATTACATAACGATGTTTAAATGTCGGTGGTTGTATTCTGAGAGAGACTTGTATGTTCATATGACTCATGGAATCGTTAATATTAAATATAAAAGTCTTCTAAAAGTAAATGAACCATTTTTAATGGCTCAAAAGGCTCATAAAATTTATTACGCAAAGTATTGTGCTGCTTTAAGAGACCTGAGTGATTGGTGGAGGATAATAAAAATGAATCCTCAGGAAAATAAATTTACTCAAACTGAATGTGGTTTTGCTGAAGTGTAAGAAATTCATATTTTTCAAGATACTAATCAAAATATAAGTTTTTTACAAAGATACGTGATTATCAATGATAAAACCCCACAATTATGGGTTGATGATGATGAAGATGTTAATGATGTTACAAATGAATTTTAAATGACAAGAGATGAAGGAAATGAAACTCATATAAATATTGATGATGTCGAGGAGGATTATGAATACATTGACATTTTCATATATGAAGATGATGATGAAGGTGAGAATTGACACAGTTAAATGCTAGTTATTATCATAACTATTATATATCTATATATAATTGTTATTTTAAACTATCTGCCAAAAACAATAATTTTGTGTTTATGAAGGACCCTGAACTATTTCGTGAGTTATAGGAGGATGAGATACCTTTGGATGAGGGGGATTTGGGATCATCTAACCCTCAGCCTACTGGCAGTTCAAGGGGCACACAGAGGGGGTGTAGTCTTGTGCAACAGATGATTCCTGACCCTATCCCCGAGCGACATCCACATCTTGTCTTCGATCCATGCACATAGAAGTATGGTAACCTATATATTTTTTTTATCTTTAATTAATTAATTTATATATATAATAATTGATTAATTATTTATTCTTTTTCACAGTTTTCACTTTTAATTGTCGGATAGTGTAGCACAATCTTGTGCAATTATTTTCTCAGCCACTGATGAAATGGGAACATGTACCTGTTGATGTGAAACTTGGCATGTTCAATCATTGGATGGTACGTTAATAAGTTATATTTATTTTGAAATTTATTTTATTAAAACTAGATATTATAAATTATTTATAGGGCTTATGGTATACCATCGATGATAGCATGTTTGATGTTATCTATGCGGCATGGGAGACGTCTATGTGTGACTGTTTCCGTCAGTTTTTTTATAATTTGAGAAGGACGACCATTAATAAAGCATGAGTGATAGATTTTCCTGATTCATGTAGTTCCCACTGACCATAGTACATTTCATATCACATTTTTGATGGATTATTTTTACACTGCTTGAGTGATGCGTTTCAGAGGAGGTCTTCAGTGGGTCAGTAGAACCAAGGGAGATAGGAGGTTATGCATCATGCTGGTAGCCGTACATTCATTATGCATAGAGTGCATCTGGTAAGTTTCTTTTTTTTAAAATATTTTATATAACATTTAGTATAAATAGTTTATTTTATATTTTTATAGGTATTCGAGTATCCCGATATTACAGAGTATAACGTTTATCAGAGGATGTATAGTGATCCAGCCACTGGAGAGGTTAGAGGCGATCACCAATGTCATATTGTGGTTAATATTAATTTTTTTAGTTTGAAATTTAATTTCATATATTATTTTCACAATTTTAATTTCGAATTGTAATTGAAGGAGTCATATGAGGCTGCGATCTCTCGGACATAGGCTTGGATTCCAGACGAGGCGACTGATCAGACCAGTGCCCACCATTTCAATGAGGTGACATGGATGTAGGAAACTAAGTATGGCTTTGCAAAGGTATGAGTAGTTGGTATCGACTCGCATGTGACTCCTTGTTCTTAGTATGGTACTGCTATGATGTCGGTGTCCATCTCGAGAGGATCTTGTAGAGAGGCATCATCTTCTGCCTCACAGTATCATGAGCAGTTTTGAACTCAAGATGAGTTTACAGTGAGTTTCCAGAAGCAGCACGAAGAGATGCATCGGTAGCAGCCGCAGCAGCAGTAGCACCAAGAGCCTATGGAGTACATGCAATGTTTGACTCGTATTTTAGGGATGGATTTTCATCCACCATCTTCGACAGCTCCTCCTCCTCCTCCAAGAGACAACCCCACACAGTGAATTTTTATGTTAAAAACTTTTAAATTCATGATTTGTTGTAATATGAACTATTTTTAGTTTCTATCTTCTATATTGGTGTGAATATTGCATAATTTTTTTTAATATTTAATATTTTATTATTTATTATTACTATTATATTTTAAATGTTTTCTTATTTTACAAATCATAATAAAATTATTATTTTAAGAGTTTGTATATATTTTTGTGATGATACTGAAATTAAATATTTTTTATTATTTTAATAATATTAAGATTACTTTTTAATAAATAAAAAATTAATTAAATATATTTCATTTAGTATTATATTTTTTTAGTATTATATTTTTTAATGTTTTTTTATTTTAAAAATAATAATAATAAAATTATTTTTTGAATTTTCTAATTTTTTGAGAATATTGAGAATTTTAATATTTTTATTTTTTATATTATTTTAATATCATTAATATTATTTTTTCATTAATAAAAATTTAAATAAATTTATTATATTTATTTTGATTATTATTTGTGATGGGATCTTTTGCAATGAGATCCCATCGCAAATAGTTTAGAAATATATTTTTAAATAGTATTGACAATTGGCCCTTGGTACTCTCACAGATACTATTTGCGATGGGCCCGTTCCAATAATATTATTTATATATAATGTATATAATCAGAGAGTTAAAAATCAATTTTCTTTTCATGCCTTCTCAACTATTTTCAAGAATTTTGAATTTCAATGGGAGGTGGTGGTACTTCACTGTCTTCTTGGTATCCCTTGATTCTATCCATGGCGTATTGTATCAACTGCATGATATCATGAGAATAAGTTGTCTCCTAATCAGTAAGGTCTTAGTGCTGTATTTCATACATTCAAAAATGAATCTTAGCAATAGCCTCCTCAAGCTCTTGAACTGGGTTAAACAGCGAAACTATATCATATTATTTAGATTTCATCACATGGTATGTGTGTCTGTTTTTTTTATTTTTTGATATATTTTTTGTGTTTTAAAATAAAATAAAAATTGGATAATCTACTAAGACACTCATTTCTTACCCAGAAACAGTGCCAAAATTTGGTGGAACATCCTTGTCCTGAGGACAGTCAAGTTTAAATTTATAAAGTCCCAAGATATAACACAGTGGCTAACCTCGCGGTTGATCTCATGGAAGAAGTGTCGAGAGCCTAAGTGGTCATTCCAAAAAAATTTTTTTATTTTTTTTAATATTTAGAAAATAAAATAAAACTCCTAAGAAATCACTAATTAGTGCTAGAGAGCACGGTGGATGTGGAGCAGTGAATTGACAGAGGAGAAACATAGATAGAGTAGTCTAAAAATAAATAGACACACGAAAAATAAGAAAACAAACAAATGGCACCAAGAAACAGAAAAAAAAAATTCAGCGTGAACAAGGAAGGAGCTAGGTTAATCCACCCCTACTCGCTTTCCTAGAACTATATAAGAAATTGATCAACAATTCCCAAATTTTCACAGTGCATGATGGATGTCTCAGATCACACACCAGTATCGCCATGAAATTAAACACTCAAGCATTGAATTTCTTCAATACTCAAGCATTCATCCTAACTACAAGGTGATTAACTCAGCAAAGTCATTCTAGAATGAAACTCTCACAAAACAGGATGATTCCATTAAGATATTCACATCCCCAACTAATCTTGATTCTAAGTTTGAGAAATCAAGACAAGAAGGGGAGAAGAAATTAAACAAGAAAGTATAAGATCGTCCTACACAAGATCTAGCTCTCTCTTAATCTAACTCGCAATTGTGATCTACCAAGGTGAATAAAAATAACGTGATCATGTTGATGTGTGGATCTCTAGATCGTGTTGTGTTTCATAAACTGGATCTAGACCCACAAGTTAGATCTCTATTTATTGAGATTGAAGATCACAATACGAAGCGAGAATGAATAAATGAAATAAAACCAATTAAAAAAACATCACAATTATAATTAAAAAATACAAAACACAAGTATTTACAAACACAATTGAAATTAAAACAAGAACAGAGAAATGGGGGTGAGGCGGAGAATGGAGGAGTAGGTCCCGTCTCTAGGTCAAAGACGATCCTAGTCCCTGGGAAGTCGATGGAATGGATGTGTCAATCAGGGTGGAGTCTCCCACCCACTATGAAATTGTACCCCCCAGGTACTGGTCTTGGAAGGGAGGGGTCAAGAGTCCTCTTATTCAGAGATGAAAATAGAAAAATGCAATTAATGACCTAACAGAAAGCAGATCCATGTGGCACGTCATCAGTATTCTTGTCACCAGCTCCAAGTGAACTCCCTGTAATAAAAAACCATCTCCTTGAAATAAAATCATGAATGTTTTCGTTCCATTCCCGTGAAGTTCCCACAATTTCCTTTGCACGCCTAACTCCCCCTTTAGGATTAGAAAAAAAGCGAATACTATAATTATATATAAATGCATATTTCTATTTACTATTATATATATTTATTATAGGTATTAAATATTACAAATATATATATATATATATATAATAACTAAATATTATTATTACTATTATATGAAAGTATATATAATATAACTTAACCATTAAAAGTGTATTTAATTTAATATTTTTAGTATATATTATATTATTTATATTAATTATTATATACATGATATTCTATTATATATGTTATATTAGTTATATTATAAATATGTTAATATTGTTATTATATTTTTTATAAATATGTTATTATATACTATACTATAATATAATGATAAATATAAAATAAAATTAAAAATAGAGAGTTAAAGATGAAATGGGGGGAATGGTTAGGCATGGAAGAGTGGGGGTAGGGGTCAAGTTTGGAAGCATCAGTAGTTTTGGAGGGAGAGGGATGGAGGAGGGAACGACGATGGTGCAAAGGAGAGTGGTTTTTCTAGTAGTGGGCGACATGTTCGACGCTAGTGGAATTAAGTAGGGGATATCCAACTACGGCGGTGAAATCAAGATCTACCCATGGTTTGAGTGCAGACAAAAGGGACAAGAGGAAGTGGGACCACCATGACTCGGCTTGAGGAAGAGGGAGAGATGGAGAAGTGGGAGCAATGGATTCGGGTAGCAGGAGTGTTGTGGCTCAAAAATTGGTTCACGACAACAAGGGGATGCTGTTGTGAGGGGGAAGCATGGACATGGCTCTGGGAGGTTCGTCCAGAGGAACAGGTTTGCGGCGGGGGTAGGGGTTCATGTGGAGGTGACAGGAGAGGGCCAAGGCAAGGTGATCTAGGGTAATTAGTGCTGAGTTGCTACTAATTAAATTTTAAATTTATTATTGTGTTTTGTTTCAGAGTTAGATTGGCTTTAGAAATACGATTTGAGCTATTGAGGGAATTTTTTTTTGTGTTTTGTGAAGTACTTTAAAATTGGTTGTTTTTTTGTTATTGCAGCTATGTGGGGGTGGTGTGAAACAGAAAACTGGAAATGCTGTGGTAGAGGAGTGGTGGGGGTGATGGTGTGCGGGGGAGAATAAATGGAGAAACTGGTGAGACAGTGATGTTATGAAACCGTGGGATTGAAACGGTGGCAAAGGATCGTAAATGAAACGGTGAGACATTGAGGGACCCTCACGGTTGTTGTGAGACGACAAGTGTGGCACCATGAGTGATGCTCATAGTGAGACAGTGAATAAAGAGGTGGCCGGGCAGCGATGAGACAACGAAGTGGGGGATACGGTGGCTCCGTGACCATGAAGAAACCGAAGTGTGTGACCATGCAGAAACAGTAACGCACACAGAAACACCTACAAAATAAACACAACAAAAATAAATAAATTATTTATTTAATAAAACTAAAAATCAATTAATCAATTAATAATTTAAATTGAATATAATTAAAAACTAAATAAATAAAACAAAGTTAAATAATAAAATTAATTGTGTGTTATTTAAAAGAATGAATTTATTTTTATTAAAAATTATAAAAAAATTAAGTAAATAACAAATTAAAATATTTTTAGTAACTTTATTAACTTATTTAACCAATTAATTAACCAAATAATTTAGTAAATAATTAACTATAGAATAAATATGTTAATTGAATAAAATTTTTATGCTATAATTTGTTAAATTATTAAATGAATTAAAAACTAATTTGTGTTATTTATTCACGAATTAAAGAATAAATAATTAATTTAAAGAATTAATAAACTATCTAGAAGGGAAAATTGTAAAAATTAAAGAGTAAAAGTAATAAAAGTCAAATTCAAAATAATTAAATAAACTAAAGAATTATTTTAAAAAATAACAATGTACATTAAAACAAATGATTTAAACAAAATATTATTATTTTACACAGCAAAGTACAAAATCAAAACAATTATCAATTATTTAATAAAAAACATTTTAAAATAACAATGTAAATAAAAATAAAAAAGGTTGTGTCCAAGGGTGAGAAAACACTTCCACATCACATGTGTAAAGGTGAATTCATGTTTTAAATAAGGGTTAATGGTAATATGAGTTATTTATATGTTTCAAGAGGAACCATGATGAATACATTCACATGTTTGGAATGTGAAAATTAAGGGCTGCTTCATGATGATTAAAGCCACATAAGGTAGAAGATAAGTTGAGTTTGATGGATCATGGAGTTCTAATCAAAATGAGGATTTCCAAGGACCCCATGTACATTGATATAGAAATGTTGGATATAGAAATGGTTATATAGTATTAGATTGGGAACTTTTGGAAAGTTAAACTATTTTTGAAATGATTTATTTTGATTGTTGTATGAGGTTTTTGAGTTTAATGACACCACATAATGAAACATGTGCTAAGAGATGAAGTATAGATAGTTAATGAAAATCAAAGGATTAGACTGTGTGTATGAAATAGAAACATATACATATTCTTTTTTAAAGTGAAATAGTTCATCAACTCTACTAAAATAGTCTTAAATAAAGATGTTGTTTTTGTATCAATTTTTTCATGATATCA
Source organism: Viscum album (assembly GCA_963277665.1). NCBI lineage: Eukaryota > Viridiplantae > Streptophyta > Magnoliopsida > Santalales > Viscaceae > Viscum > Viscum album. The sequence continues at coordinate 491,989,558 of OY728159.1, read as the reverse complement.
ATGAAATTTTTTATAACTGCAGTTTATGGTTTTGTTGTAATGATCTTGCATCTAATCATGTTCTCTATAAATTTAATTGAGAACATTATGGTTTGATTATTCTACCATGAATATATTGTCCAATTTTAATGTGTAGTTTTCCAATAACTAGCCTATTTCTCTATCCCTATTATAACGATGATATTTTAACTATATTCATGATGTGGGTTTCCCATAAGGGAATTTTCAAGTGTCAACCCTTAAATTTAGAATTTCAATTTCAAATTTCGAGGATAACATTTTTTTAAGGAGGAGAGAATGTATCATCCCAATAATTTATAAATAGATTTAATATAGAATTCATGAAACAACGAATCTTTAAAATACATCACTTTATTATAACCAAACCATTAAACAAAATTTTTCAACTTTTGTGATTTGAATTTTAAAAAAAATGACATACACGGTTGTGTTCAAAAATATATTTATAGTCATGCAGAATCAACTTAGATATTTTATGAATAGTAACATGCCCTTATGAATAGTAACATAACCACGTGAATTGTATTATTACTCTTATGAAAAGTAATGAATAGTAAATTTTCCAGAAAAAGAAAATTCACCCTTTAATATATAAATACAATTTAGACATCTTATAAGTGACAAATAATTATAGTATATGTATTGGTATCATTGTAAGTCATAAATATTTTCTTTAAAATTTTATGATTAATTTAATAATTTAAATGGGATATTTATTTTCATTAAATGTAATCAAAAATTGTTTCTGTATTTTCTTTTGGTTAATATAATTTTATGAGACCTTGATAAATTTTACAAGGTGTTATAAAATGAGTTATAGTTTTAAAGTTGTTTTTTTGGAATAAATTTTGATTTTATATAGAAACTAAATTAAAATATTTATAAACTCGTTTTTGAAAAATTTATTTCATTTTTGAATTCTTCACGACGATAAATGGTTGGGGTAAATTTTTTATATTTGTCTAAAAAAATTTAAATTTTCATATATAGTAAAAAAATTATAGTTTTTAGTTTTTGGTGTGTTTAATGATATCATAATGATGTAATAATTAATATAAAAGTATGGTCAACATGTGTGCATTAAAATATTATATGAGGTGTCTCAAGTGTATAATACCATGGGAAAACATCATGGAGAAGCCCATGATTTAGGAAAAATGAGTAATAAGGCATCCTTTGAAATTAATAAATAAACTCCCACTATTTTACTATAAATACCCACCCATTCCTTCTTGTTCCTTCATTCCAAATTCTTTATCTCATTCGTTTTATTTTATTCAAAATTCATCATCCTAAATGCTTTGGAAGATTTACTTCATCATGAGTCCTTTTAAGGCGTCCCCAAGCCCCCAATGCCCCAACCACCAAGTTTTAGTGTTACTTTACAAAGTAAGGTAATCAACCACACTTCTCTTTTTTAATATTTCCTTTTATATTATTATTTTTAATTTAAATTGCATTATTTTGGTATATTTAATTAATTATACTCCTTACAGTCTATATTATGTAATAATTATAAGATACCCATTTTTATTTCATCAAAATATTTTATGAATTTTTAAGCAATGCTAGCAGGCTTTCAAATTTTCGTTAGGGATTTCTCAAATTTTCATTAATTTCAAGTTCCGTTATCTTTATTATTCATTCCTCACATACATTCATAAAAGGTTATGATAAATCTAGTACCTTACATTTACAATAATTTTTTGTGATAATGAAATAATTTATCATCACATCACCTTTATTTTACTTTTATATAGAAATTATAACGCTATACAAGATGTGTAAATTTATCACATTCAGGGATGACAAACCATCTAATATTATGTGCATGAAACCAAATTTTATGGTTTATTTACACTATAATATTTTTATTATATCTTTTTATTGTTCCTGAATCTTTTTTTACACATGAAATTAATTTCTAAATTAAAACGAGTTTGTTGTGATAAAAAACTGCCAACTAACCCAATCAGTTATCATTAATGTTTTATATAATGATTCTTATTCACTCCCAATAACCAAATTAATTTTATAAACAGTTAATATTCTATATGTTATAAAATGAAATAAAACATATATTCAAGACAACCATTCTCATCTTACCAGTCTAGCCTTACATGTATATAAGTAAACCGGTCATCCATACGAAGGAAAAACTCCCCAATAATTAAATTGAACAACTTGAACCCATCAAGAAGGCCATGAATGAACTAAAAAAAGTTATAATAAATAAATTAAATAAATATGTGTTTTATGATATATTAATTAATGAATTTAATTTGGTTATCCAGGTCTCTATGTTCATGTGAAGAACACCATCGAACTTAAGGTTAGGGTTTCTTCATCTCACTTCCATTTTTGTGAGATATTCTATATTCAAAAATATTACTTTTTTATGATATATGTATACATAAAATTGATGTTTAATATCAATAATATATTTATTTTAATGACATTAAATGTATCATTTGATTATTATTAATTTTGGGGAATCCGATTAAATTGATTACAAAGTTGTAAGTATATCCTAACCGATCCTCCATTTTCATTTTTTTATCTTATTCACTAATAACCTCAATAAAAATATTATTTATTCTTATTTACACCTCATAATTTCTTTTTTAATGTTATATATATTTGTTCCAATGGTAATACTTCTTTAGTTTAAGGTTATTTACATGTTTTAAAAGAATCTTTCAAAAATTCTTCCAAAATGCAAGCCTGATTCTAGGAACTTCTTGGATTCTTACTTATTTTTAAGTTCTTCCTATAATCTATTTTAAGTTAGATTGATCTTTATAAAATCAGAAATTTTATCCTGAAAAATATATTTTGTTTCATTTATGGTTTTATGATTGAAAAAATTCCCTTGATCATTAAAATATCTTTAATGTATTCCTTAAACCGCATTAAAATGTTTTAATTCTAAACATTCATTAAAAAAATATTTTTACATTATTTAACATTAGTGGGGAATTATTTATGCCTAAAATTTTATCGCAATGAATGAAATTTTTATTTTATAGAATATACCAGTTTAAAATATGATCAATGACAAATACATATTATTTTCCAAAGAACTCTTCTTTCTAAAGTAAAATAGATATTTCTCACCTCAATTTATCATTTATGAGATATATGCCTTGTTCAACACTTATTATACGCATGAGGTGTATGTAAATATCCTTGTTATGTCATATCAAAAGTCTCATTATTCTCATGATATTCTAAGGGATTAATATTTGAATGTTTCAAGGTGTTATGAGACACTTTGGAATGTTTTATAGATTATATCCTCAAATTTTTTTATAATATCATTTAAAATTATATTTATTTATATCAACATCATTTAATGAATATTTTATTTCATAATGGTTTATATCTTATGATATCATCAAAAATACTTTGTTGAAGGGGTTTTAATTAGTTTAAATATGGATATTCTATCTGGATACCATTCACCAATTTATTTCGAATGATATTTGTATATATTTAATTTTTAGGGAATGTTATTTACATTTCATATGATGGTTTCAATATGAATGTATATATTGATTATGGTCACCCTATTCATATGAATAAAGCATTAGACTTAGTAAGTGATGGGTGGGGCCCGTGATATCCCCTCGATGCATCAATAAGTATCCCGAGACAAACTACTGTGTTGGCATGAGGCCTTGACAAAATCTTCATTTATGGTATTTACACAAGGCCTTAATGATATGGTTATGATGTACCAAATTATTAATTCCTTAATTATAAAACTAATAAATGAATGTCTATGTGGTTATTCAACTATTACAAAACCCTTGATTATGCTTTATTATGGAATTATTAATTTAGCTCTAATTCCTTCTTTAATGTTTTAATGTTTAATTTTAAAGGCATTTTCGTAGTTATTCGCTAAGCCTAATGTTTATTATTAAGATATCTTTGGTTGTATTTCTTACCCTTTTTGAGAATTTGATCTCACCCCTTTTTTATGCCTTTTCCCCATGTTATGATGAAGCAAAATTTTAAATAATCAATTAAGTATGAAGAATATTTTATTTTATATTATATGTTGTTATATTTTATTTTCCCTACGTATTATGGGTATCTTTAATGTAATATGGTCTTCCAAGACTACTAAACGAATCATTCCTTTGGGATTTGATTCTTTGTAATCATGTCAATGTAGTAGAATAATGCCCCGGATTGGGTATACTAGGGTCATGAAATTAAATATAATATAGACTATAAGTAGTTTTGGGATTTCTAAAATAATTATCTGCATGATATAAATTTATTTATCAATTTTAATGATTATATAATTACCATTAATAATGACACAATAGTGTTGTAGAAATTATTTTATTAATAGAAATTTTAAATTATTTATTTAAAAAATACTAAAAGAAATATAATTTGGATTAATTAAGATTCTATAAGAATTTTATAGGGGCCATGTCATTTGAAAGGTATATTAAATGTTTTTGTTCAAATTTATCTCATGTGTGGATTTTATTTAAAATCAATGAAATGAATAGTTCCAAAATTGACACTTTTTATATTTTATAAAAATAACATTTTATTAAATTATATATAAATTGAAAAAATATTTAAAAATTACAAAGTGATAATCATAATGTCTATAATGTCATAAAATATCCATTAATGGTAAATTAACACTATATGTGTAAATATTTATAACCATTTAATATCTAGAAAATTATTATCACAATTAAAATTAAACAGATAAGATAAGGATAAATCACAATGTTAAGGTTTAAAATAAAAGTAAAATATATCTAAATTTTATTCATTGAGAGTTTTTTTGATCCATCCTCATCATATCTTCTAAATAAATCACAATGGAGTGATTTTTATTTGAAAATTAATTTATATTAATTTAATTATTTTGGTGTTTCCAAAAGTTCCATCCCATCTCTTGTAAAAATGAACATATCCTTCACTTTTAATCACACATCTAATGTTCTTTGGCTCAGCCAAAACGTACCCATTTACTCTCCCAAATTCCCTCAATGCATCCAAGAGGCCATACATTTGGTATAAATCCATCACATAGAGTCCTTTTGTGCAAATAAAAAGGAGACACACGAAAAATCGGTAATTGTTTTATCAACTTATTCAATGTTTTTTTCTTCTTCTACTTCCTCATGTAATGTTGATTCCATACTAAAGTAGTAACTACTGTATATTCTACAATCTGAGAAATTATTATAATTATAGGGCAACCTTATTCTTATTTTTAACCTTCTCAATAATTACTATATCACAATGCATGTGTATGTATGACATATCGTCTCCATGTTGTGTTGTAATTTGTTATTCAAAAATACTTTATTGGGATGGGTATAATAATGATTATAATGGATTTAATCAATTAATATTACATGATAATTGTTCTGTATAATTAATATACCATCTAATTCAATACCATTTATTCATGAAGGGAATGAAATTGTCTATTGTGCGTGCATACGACCTACCGTCTCCATGATGTGAGGAAACTAATATTCCACATTTATCATCCAAGAATGATTATAAAAAATATTTTATGAATAATAATGATATATAAGGGAAAATAATTCTACTAGAACAATATTAATGTATGTATGTATGTATTTATGTTTGTATGTATGTATATTTGTACATATATTTCATTCACTTACATCAATTTAATACGATAAGAAAACGAAATCAATGTTCATGTGTACGTGTAACCTATCGTCTCCATGAACAGTGTATTCCATTTCATATATATAAATATATATATTATATATATTTATATTATTAAGATATATTATATATAAATCTTGTTATATATTCTATAAGTAAGTAAATCACGATCTAAGTAATACGATCAAGAATAAAAAGTAAAAACGTGTACGATAAACATAACAATTATTACCCACACCATTGATTTAAATGGGTAATATAAAGTCATAAAATAATCATATAAGAAATCATAAATATTATTATGATTTTTATATAAGTTAATAATATTTTAAAAAATATTATAATATAGTTTCATACACATGCGTAGAGTGTCCTTCCTAAGTCAAGGGTATTCCGTCTCACTTTAAATTTTCATGAGATATAATCCACGGAAACCACCTATTTCTTGTGTGTGCAATAATAAATTCCCCTATTAAAATTTTTCTTCATGGTATTTAAATTTTCATTTGAAGACATCGGGATTATGATTTAAATTTTTAAATTTGTATGGGACGCTTTGAATGTTTAAAGAATTAATCCGTTATCCATTTCCACATTCATGAAATTATTTAACATAACTATTCATATGTATACAAAAGGATTATAAAGGAAATTTTATGTCTATTGTTATTTTCTTTCCTATTTTTTTTTAAAAAATATTTTAATGGTTTTATGTAAGAGTTAATTTCACAATGTCATTTTTATTCATGGTTTCTTATATGTAAGTATCTAATGGGACATATTTATCATCATAGCCATGCTTCTAAAAATTATTTTAAAATATTATAGATTTTTTTAATGTCATTTTCACCCATGTTTGATGTTTTATAAAATGTTTTCAAAGGAATAATTCCATGTTTTTCCAATGAAGATACTTTATGAACTTTTTGTAAAATTTAGGAAACAATATATATTTTAAACTTATATGGTGTAAGTGGTTATTTTTTTCCATCATGATTCCATAAAATTTTGATGCTTCCTTTACATGATTAATTGGTTATTTTCAAAATAACTATTTTCTGTTATAATTGTGCGGATTTTAAATGGTTTCAAAGTAAAAAATGGATATTTCACCCAAATATTTTTAATGATATTATTAGATTATTTTCATCCATGTCAGCATAATTTGTTGGATTTTATAATTAATTGAGGTTGATTTAGTATGATAACACCTTCCATATTATATTAATGGTTTTATGATATTTTTGTCTATAGATGTGCTATTTTGATAACATTTATAGTTTATGGTTAAGGTAATAACATTTCATATTCTTGTTTTAATATGAATGTCCATGTTATTTTAACACTTTTCATAAGAGGAATGCATTGAACATAGAAAGTGATGGATGTGGACAACTATAGCCCCTCAATGAATCAGTAGGTATCATGATACAATCTAGATATGTAATTGGATGAGTCCTTTACTATTTATTTTCAGATATGGAATTGGTTGCAGTTTCAAACATTTATTTTTGGATGTCTTGGTCAAGGCCTCAATGGTATGTTTTATATGTTTGGAATTATGTATTCCCTCATAATATTATTTTTAATGGATATTACATGTGATTATTCAACTTTTATAATAACCATGTGAATGATTAAATGACATTATTTGATTTGTTCTTTTCATATTATGATGAATATTAGGCTTAAAAGGCTTTTGTTTCAATTTTATGCTTTCCTTAATGATTATGGTTGTTTATGACAGCTTCTGCTATATTGTTAAACATTACTGAGTATTTGTGCTAAGACCTTTCATATGTTTTATTTTCCCAGGATGACAAGAAGTGTTTTATGATTTATATGAAGGGTTATGGAAGAATAATAATTGTGTTCTGCATGAATGTATTTTTTTGTGTATTATGTTTTGAATTTTAATGAATCGTTCATGTATGAAATATATTTTCCAAGAATACTAAACAGATCTTTCCTTCAGGACTTTATTCCTTGAATCATGCCAATTTATTCATATATTGCACTGACTCTAGGATTATGCAGTCAGAGCATTATAATTGGTATCAGAGGAAGTTTAACAACAACCTTGGAAAAACGATTTAGAAAACAAGGATTAGAAAACACAACCCTATGAATGAATTTGAGGTTATGTATATGTATAGGATGTCATCCTTTAGATTTGGTAATGCATATCCTGGTTTAATCATATGGGAAAATAGATTGAGAAGAATATTCCTCCATTTATAGATCCTATAAGTGATTCATCATGACTACATAACAATTATTAGAATTTCTCACATTTTGCTTTGTGTTTTGGTCGATGGTCATAATAAGCAAGGTTATACAAGTAATGATTATACCGCTGATATTAAAGATATTACAAAAGTAAATTGAGATGAAGGAGCTATTACAGAAGAATATGTGGAAGCATAGTTAGTGGTTTAAGAGTGAGGTGGAGTGATTAAGTTTATTTTGAATTTTAATTCATGAATTATTACATAAATAGTTATATCGTTATAAGATTCATGATATATATAAGGATTGTACTACACGACTTCATCTTTAGGGATTTGGATGCATAAGAGTTATCCTTAAGGATTCAAAAGTGATCAAATATTTGGCATGTGACAATAATAGATACATTAAATTTTTTGGGTAATCTGATGTTATTAGTGATTTTGGAAATGTAGTGACCTTTATGGATAGTGAATATAAATGGAAGTATTTTTGTCGTGTCATAAGATTGGAATAGAGTATGTTGAACTATGTATATTTTTTATTAGGATAAAGTATGATTTATTTGGTATATTTGTATAAACATTTTATTTTTAATATGCATTTATAGGATGAAGTGAAAATAGATTGAAGCACAACCAAAAAATGAGATTAATCTTATGACTTGTAAAGAAATCAATTTGGATCTTTTCTGAAGAGTAAAATAATTCATCAACTCCAGAGAAAGGATGTTGAAACAAAAAATGTTATCCTTGTAATTTTTCTAATGAATCAAATGGTCCATTATATTATCACAGATTTATAGCTTTTTGATTGTTAAATATATCCTCATCATATTATCTATCACTCTCCATCAGAACATGATGGTTAGATTTTTCATTCATGTCCATTTTTTCATATATATAACCATAGTATGTGATATTTCAGGAAACCTTCATACTTATGATTCTTTTTTTTCAAAATTGAGGTCCCATTAATCCATTTTTTGATTTGGTATAAAAAAATTAATTTGAATTTTTAAACCCCATGTTTACTATCCCGAGTATAAATTGTAAGAATGTAATTTATTAAAGGAGGAGAGAATGTAACACCCCAAGAAATTACAATATTTTAATTTCTGAATAAACTTAATTTTTATTGCATTATATATTTTTAAAAAACACCATGTTAATATTACTCTACACACAATAATGATTTGTCTTACGGTACATGCAAGTCCCATTTTTACGAAAAAATAGTATATTAATAAAATATTATTATTTAAGATGATATATAATATAGTCGATAAATTGGAGATTATAAATATTATTAACCAAATTTTGAATTTTATATATTCCATATAATTTTTACATTCATCTTATTTGTTTCTTATACATTATAATTGAAGAAAATAATTTTTTGGATAGAAGAAAACTTTTAAAAAAATATAGTTTTTCCACATTTTAATGGAGTATTCAATTTAAATAAAATATTTAACAATTATATATATAAAATTTTACAAAATAAAATTATTATATTGAAGAGGTACATCAAAATTTATTTTGGATAAATTCTTTGTGTTTTTCTAATAACTTTAATATTTTCATGAATAGTGAATACTACTGAATTTTAATTGAAAACAATTTTTTAATAAAATTAATCTATAGTTTTCATTTATAAATTCAAATTATTTTAAAATACAATTAGATTATATTTATAACATTTAATACAATTTAGTTTATTTTTATTATTTTCACATTAAAATTAGATATAAACAAATGTCAATCTTTTGATGGATTTTACTTTCGAAAATCTCATTTTCTCATTTTTAAAACTAGAATTAATTTTATAATTAATTAATGAAACATAAGTGTTTAAAATATTAAAAAATGAAATCCATATTTGGAATCAGTGGGTCCAAATTATGTTAATAGATTACTTTTATTTTTTTGGATATTATGAATAACCACTTTGGAAATTAGTTTATTACCACGGTAAAGTGAAAATCATGTAATTAAAGGTAAAAATAATATTACAAAAATACCTTAAGACAAATAAAAATAAGTTGGGATAAAAAATAATAACCTTTTCATCCACGGTTCAATATTGAGTCACTTAATGGACACATTTCCATGAATATGACATTAATATTATTAAAATCAACGTTTCAGAAAAAATGTCACACTCACATTTTATATAAGTATATAAATTATAATATAGTGAAAAAAAGAAGTAATATAGACTATGGATATTATTTAGAAATAAAAAATAATTAAATATATCATATATAGTTATTTATAATCTTTAGATATTACATAATTAGAATTAATGATGACACAATAGTGATGTTGAAATTATTTTATCAATAGAAATATCAAATAAACTATTTTAAAAATAATAAAAGAAACATAATTTGAATTAATTAAGACTATCCACAAAATTTTTAGGTTAATATTCTATTTTAGGAGTATATTATATATTATTATTCTATGATATCTTCTACAATAATTTTATATAAAATCAACGAAATGGACAGGGTCAAAATTTACAATATTGATTTTTTATAATAATAACATTTTATTAAATTATTTTAAAATCATAATAATATTTAAAAATTAAAAAATAATAATAATGTATCTAATTTCCTAAAATATCTATTTATTTTCAATTTAAACCATATATGTAAATATTTATAACCATTTAATATTATAAATTTTATTACCACACTTAAAATTAAATGGATAAGATAAGAATAAATCAAAATTATAAGGTTTAAGAATATATAAAAACAAGTCCATATTTTATTGGTTGAGATTATTTCGACCCATCCTCATCATATATTTGAAGATATTAATATTTGATATATTTTTAGTTAAAAAATAATTTATATTAATTTAATAGTTAGGTTGTTTCCAAAGGTGCCCCAACCCTCTCTTATAAAAGGGCACATCTCCGTCTCTTTTAATTATAAATATAATGACATTTGAATCATCCAAAACCTTCCCATTTATTCTCCCAACTTCCATCAATACATCATAGTGGATATAAATTGGGCAGAAATCCATCCTAAGGAGACCTTTTTGCAAATCAAAATGAGACACCCTTAAAGGTGGTAATTGTTTTATCACCTCTTTCAAATTAATTTTCTTCTTATACTTCCACATTATTTATTGATTCCATAGTAAAGTAGTATCTATAGTATCTTATAGATTATTATTTTTTATTATATTTATGTTACAACATTATACCTCAGTTTACCCAACCTACAAATAACAATGTCACCATGTGTGCGTGCATACAACTTATCGTCTCAACACCATGGTGTAATTTTTTATTCAAAAATACATTATTTTGATGGGTATAATGACGAGTATAATGGATTTCTATAATGAATACAGAATTATAATTTTTTTATAATTAATATACCATTAAATTCCATACCATTTAACCATTAAGGGAATTATATCATCACTCGTGCGTACGTACGGTCTTCCATCTCCACAACGCGATGAGACTCATCTTCCACATTCACCATCCAAGAATGATTATAAAAAATATATTATGAATAATTATGAAATATATGACACAATATTTCTACTGGAATAATATATTTATATCTGTGTGTGTGTGTACATATATGTCATTCACTTGCATTCATTCAATACAATAATAATAAGAAAACAATGTTCATGCATTTGTATGACCTACAGTCTCCCTGAACTATGTATTAAATTTCACACATATATATATATATTATATTTATATTATGAATACATATGATATATAAATCATTTTATACATTCTAGAAGTAATTACATCATTATCTATGTAATATGATCAAGAATAACAAGTCAAAACGCATATGATTAACTATGCGATTATTACCCAAAACGTTACATTAACATGGAATTTTTAAAAAATGGGTAATATAAAGTCATAAAAGAATCATATATGATATTTTAAATATAATTATGATTCTTATTTATTATAATAAAATGTTTAAAAACATTATAAAGGAGTTTTGGAAACGTACAAAGTGTATCATACCTAAGTAATGGAATTCCGTATCACTTTTAATTTTTGTGAGATATAAGCCATGATCACCAAATAATTATACTGTGTTGTGTAAGTACTACAGCCAATACTTTTAATATCATGAATAAATTTTATTTATGGTATATGATGTTTCATTTTATGATATCAGGTTTATGATTTAAATGTTCATTGTAGTAAGAGAAACTTTGAATGTTTAAAGAATTAATCATTTCTCCATTTCGATATTTTTGATACTTTTTAACATAACTATTTAAATGTATATAAAAGTATTATAAAGGAAATTTTATGTATGTATTTATGTTTATTCAAATATTTTAATAAATGAACCTTTTAAAGGTTTTATGTAAGGGTTAGTTTCACAATCTCATTTTTTTGAAGTTGTTTTTATGTAAGTATCTACTGCGACCTCATTATCATCGAAGTACATGTTTCATAAAATGTAATTAAAAATATTATAAATTTTTTTATTAAATTAATTTTTACCCATGTTTGACTTTTTTTAATTTTTTTTAAAAATTGTTTCCATTATTTTACAAACAATGTAATTTATGACCATTTCTAAAAATTATTGAAATTATATTTCTTTAAACTGATATGGTGTGAGTCTCTATTTTCTGCTATTATAACGCCTTAGAATTTTGAAACTTCCTTTACAATCATTCATCATTATTTTCAAAAGAAATGTTTTCTTTTATAATTATTTGGCTTTTAAATGTTTTCAAATTAAAAAAAGGAAATTTTTTTCAAAGAGTTTTAATGACGTTATTAGATTATTTTCGTCTATATCAACATCCTTAATTGTATTTTATACTTAATTGAGTTTTATTTAGTATGATATGATCTTCCTTATTATATTAATGGTTTTATGATATGTTTTACTGTGGATGTTCTATTTATATACTCTTCGTGGTTTATGTTTAATGTATTAACATTTCGCATTCTAGTTTTAATCTGAATGTTTATGTTCTATTTTACCCTTTTAATAAGAGGAATGAATTGGACTTTTATGTGATGGTAGGAAGCCGATATATCCCCTAAATTCATTTTTAGGTCTAATGAGACAAACTAGAAATGTAATTGGTCAAGTCCTGGCACATTGTTTTTACATATGGATTTGGATAAAGAATTCATCATTTATTTTTAGATATATTGGCAGAGACCCCGATGGTATGTTTTGGATGTCCAATATTATTAATTCCTTGATTATAAGACTAGTTTTCAATATTTCATGTTATTTTCATACTACTAGAATATCCATGTGAATGTGAAAATGAAATTACTTTATTTATCCTTTCCATATTTTGATGAAGAATTTTTTTAAAAGTCTAGTGTTTCAATTTAATGCATTCGTTAAAGTTTATGGTTGTTTATGATATTTTCCTCTATATTGTTTAAACTTACGGAGCATTTTTGATAAGACCTTTAATATTATTTATATTACCAGGATTTCAAGATGCATTTTATGAGGGATATTCTTGGACAAGAAACAATAATAATTGCATTCTCCAAGAATGGACATTGTTTCATATTATGTTGAATTATAATGAATGGTTCATATATGAAATCTATTTTCTACAATTCCTAAACTGAATTCTCCTTCAGGACTTGAATCCTTGTATCATTCTAATGTATCAAAATAATTCACTAGCTCTGGGATTCTATAGTAAAGGTGATACACTTAGATTCATTTTGTGTCAGCTTATTATTTATGTTTCTGAAGACCCAATTGATATGCATGATATCCTTTATATAATCTAATTTTGACACTATAATTCCTTCATATGATCTACTAATGATCAGGTAATGGTCCAATGCTTTTTGTTCAACCCATTAAGTCATTCCCTATTTTTTTACCTAACAAAATTCCCCGAGGCCATGTGAACGACCTCTATGAGTGGTATCGTCCTATTCACCAATGTGTGATTGATCATGGATGGATGATCTTTTCATACAAGGGGGAGGAGGATGGATTTATAAGCCTTTAAACCCCGATTATAGATCACCATGTGTGGAACATATCTCACATATTTTTGATGTATTTTGTGTAGGTATTTGGTGTTATGTGCTTCAAATTATCCAGTCTTAGGTATTTTAGGGGGTATCAAATGATTTTTAGTGACCACAACACTATCCCTTCATCACCCTATCTATTAGAATTTGACTAATTAAACGGTTCTTACCTAACCATGTTGATATGAAAAGGATATTTTATATGGTCGTGTTAACCTATCTAGGGTCCTCTGTGAGATTAGGATTCCAGTTGAAAGGATTTTTCGTGATCATATTTGATATGATTGGGAACTTCCATGAGAAAAATGTGGCTTATCCGAGGGACTTTGTTAGATTGTAATAACATGTAGTGGGGCCCCATGAGAACAATGGTTGTTTCCATGGGTGTATAACCCATTTATCATGATTATTAATGCATCTTGGAATGAAATATTCTTATATCATTTTACTTTTTTTACTTACTTGTTTATCTAACAAGGGATGGGGTCTCGGGAGTTAGTATGAGTGTTTTCGATTAAAATAACTCTCCCCATTTGGGACATGTCCCATGAACAATAAAGGGTCATGTGGTGATCCATGAACATTTTCATCGGAATTTTTTTTCTTTTTTTCTATGGATATAAAGGGGGAGTGCAGGAAAAAATTGATATGTCTGAATCCCTTAGTGTGATGAGGGTGGAATGTTGGAAAGATCTTGTGCGACAAGGAAAACATGTTTCCCATACATCGACAATGTCTTGCTAACTGCATGAGAACATCTCATAATGATTAAAGGACACAAAAAAAATTTGTATTTTACATATTCTTCCCCTTATTTTAAAAGTATTTTTCGATAGTTTTCCAGACTCCTTTGATTAATATGTAATGTGATCTGGAAGAAATCATCTGGAAGATTATATATGGCCAATTAATGTTTCTAAAGCCACCATAAAAACAAAAAGGATTAAAAATGAGATCCATGTGATATTAAACACATCATGAACTACTCACGTCCAACTCACATCACCTTCATAAGTTCATACGATCGTGTTGTCTTTGTAGGCTCAGGAGATCCATGAATATTGGCCACCTTCTTCTTGCATTAATTTAGAGAGAAAAGATACCCATGTCTTGGGTATTTCATTCCTTATGTATTTAAAAATACTAACATGGTGGGAATAAATCTCCCCACTCTCCTCAGTAGCGATGTCCATGGGGACAACCAATATGTTATAAGGAAAATAAATGACCACATAATACTTTTATGGTGTTTCCAATTGATGTCTTTGGAAATTATTGGTATTTTGGGTGATGTATGTTATTCTAAAAAAGAACTGATAAATAGAGGAATTCATATAGATCATTCACCAACTACCCAAATCTCAAAGATCTTGTGGTCTTCCTTCATCGTGCAACCACTTTACAAGACCTTACACAAGAACTGATCACAAGATACATCCTCAAGCCCATTTTTTCAGAACCAATTTGAATGTATTTCTTTTCCTGTCACTCATTTGAATCAACCAAAAATATGTCTTTGGAAATTTTTTTAATCACTCCATAGGTTTGTTTTAATATCATGAAGGATTATTAGGATTTAATGGTTCATACACATTGTCATTTTTCTATTATTTGGATCATGTAACCATTTCAAGGTCACTTGATCATGAGTATCATGGTTTGTCCTACTATCATGTGATGTTTTGTGGGTTTATGTGGTGCACAATGACGTTATGATCAAGGAAATTCAAAATTCCTTCATTCGATTGTGAATCCCCATGTGGTTCATGTGATTATTATGAGCATACCAGAGTTATGAATTTTATTTTATTGGAATTTCACTTGTATAACATATGATTATTTATTTATTTCACAAGGATTTCAACTCTTATTATACTTCCTATAAGCCATCAAAAAAAGAGGAAAAAATAGTTTTTGATCAACAAAATGATATTGGTGCATGTTTATATTCTAATTGACACTATGTCATTGGGTCACTTCTAAGGAGTCTAATAATGTTTATAGAGGAGAACCTTTAGTAATATCCCCTATCAGACTTCTTACCACTCCATGAGTTTGGTGTCACCAATGACACTCCCATCCCTTCTCTTAAGATAAAAATCATATATCATCACTATATTGTAAAAACACATAATTCCATTCATGAGAACATATCCCACGTAGGAAACATCTTATTTGAGGGGGAATACACACACAAGTATATACTGACATTCATTCCCATAATAATTTGACATTAAAAATCAAAAACATGATTCAAATGTACATATGTTTTTTTAAATAATGAGGAAGTTTATAACAAGATATAAATTTGTGTGGGTTCCCACTAGGAATTTTGGTTAGGTGGCACTAGTACATTGGATTGGGGAAGGCCATTTTGGGTGAAATATATAACTTCAAAGTTTAACATAGAGAAAAATAATATCAGGGTGTGTGAGGTCATCTTGATCTGGAAAACAGTTTACCACTATAACAAGTGTCTAATTTTAGAATTATTCACTCACTAGAGTCCTGATACAAAAACATATGACCTAATTCATGGTGAGATATCCATTATTATCTATAATTTTTCATATATCTATGTCTAACTCATATTAGGAGGGATGTATGATGAGTTCTTCACCCAATGTATGGATCAAATACTATAGATAATACTCCTCCCATCACCTAATAATTCACTAGGCTAACTAAAAAGTCCATTACAAAGAAGCCATTCCCTAGGATAGATATCCTTTTCATGAAGAGGGAAACATATTTAATCAATAAATTTTGTTCTGATCAAGAAGCCAAGAAGCCAAATGACTGTCATATGAAGGACTACCACATTGTGGAGGGTGCTTCTTAGCCTACAATAAATGAATTGGGATTTAAAATTGAGGGATGGGAGGTTTTCTCTAGTATTTCCTAGACCATCTAGTCGGCTAGCTTCTATTCTATATACATGGGTGGATAATTTCTCTTGACAAATGAAAATGTGGAGTTAGGATGTCCACTTTTAATGTGGAGACTTCTATGGATAGAGGGTGGAATATTATGTTATTCATCCATCTGTTGGACAAATTAACCCCCTTTTATGTCATATTTATAGGGGAAAATCCCCTAATTGAATCTCATGCCCATTTCAAATGTTATTGTGTTGGATGGGAGATTATATAGGAATATATGAATATATAAACATCAAGTACATCCCCAATGCTAGTTTCAAACCATTTTGTAGTGTATCAATAGGGTATGAACTATGACACTAATGGATTTGGAGGTCAGGGCCTTCATATGATATTATGACTATTTATCCTTCAAGAACTATGGTCTAATTCTAATTTGTAATTTGGTTGATAATTGTGGTGGTGTCCTTGATACCTGGGCCTATATAATTTCTCTTTATAATGGTGTCCCCCGTAACTTAATTGTTGAGGAAATCCCCTTTGAATGTTACACACCATTCCAAATTAGATGTTACTTTCCATGTTTTCATTCTAGATGTTCTTACACTATTCATGTTCATCCAAGGAGAATACTGTGGTGTATCTCTATTTTTGGTTTATGTTCACTAGGAAGGTGATTTAGGATGAGATAAACCTCCCACCCCTTGGTGTAGAGATTGGTTTTTCCCAATACTATGCTGAGATTATGATATACTCATACCCAAATGGGGAATTATCCGCATTGGTTTACTAAGATACCAAACTACCACCAACTGCTGAGGAAAATACTGGGCCTATAAAATAGCTGATTTTAAAAGGGTCAATATTCCATGAATGACCTTTCATGGAAGTTAGAAATTTACCATTTCCATTTTTTTCAGTATAAGGTCCAACTAATATAAATGTGTCTGGTATATAGGTGGTGAGTGAATATGCACTATAGTTGTAATTTACTATTGTATTTTTTAGTAGATATCATATAGATCATTTAACTTAGAGACTGATCTATAAAAATACTATAATATGAAAAATTAACATTAGGAGGCTCTGACCATGTTACTTATCTCAAAGGAATTAATTTCAAAGACAAAACCATGGAGGTAAAGATATTTCATCGAGACCATGCCATTTTGTTGGGAATTTATAGGGATTGGGTTTGATATTCCACTTTGGATCACTAAAATGTGGATTGGTGAACGTTGATGAGTACTGTAGATGAATACGGATATCCCAATGTTGAATCACCAGTAACGATGAAATTACTATTATGTTTTAAAGGGTCTTGGTTTCATTGCATCCTTATTGTCATGATTAAGAGTTTTTAGTATAGTGGGATCCTGTATATGATCATATAATCCTGCAATCCACAGTATATTCTCCCTATGGAATGGTTGTTGGAATTGAGTTGTGTAGTGAATAGGGGACTGATCATGATGGATCCTCAGGACAACTAGCTTTGATGAGGTTAGTGATTTCTATTCCTAGTATGGTGCCTTCATCACAGTCATCTTCTTGGGGTCCTTCCTTGAATAACATGGAATTGATACCCTCTGAAGATCCTTCCTCGAAGGGGATATAGAAAAGGAAGAGTTCTTAATTATCGGATCCTTCCCCAAGAAATCCCCATGTAAGTGTAAAATTTCACTCTTTATTTGTTTTGGACTATTCCAATATGACATATTGATTTGTAAAAAACATGAATGTAAAAAATTTTCTTACTTGTAAAAGAATAAATCTACCCCAAGGATGTGGGTGAAATTTTTGGATGTTTCAATAAATCCTTCAGTAGTAGGACTGAGCCATTCAAAAAAAGATATAACTAATATTCTAGCACTATTAAGACAATTTCCTACAACATATAATTTGGTAATCACTCCACTTGATCTGGAAATGAAGAAAACACAATTGGTGGAGATTGATATAGTGATCTATTCTGTTAATTACTTATATGTAATGATGGTGAGTTTTGGAGAATGTGAATACTTATTCATAAACTATACACTTTTCTTAATTCATGTCATTTAAGATAATATTATATTTATTTCTTATATCCCTCTAGGGTGTAATGAAAAGAAATTATTTACGGAAACAACTAGTGGTGACAAGAATCCACTTGTATCAAGATGTTTTCACCATATTTCCAGAGGATATAGTGGGGGAAACAAAACTTTTTATGTGATGAAACCAAGAAAGGTGTGATTCTAACATCAACCATATATATTTTTTACATGATGATATAATATCATTTATATTTTGACTAATAAACACTTTTCTCCTTGTTTTAGTTACTTCACCTTGGTGATCAGATGTCCAAGTCCATACTCCCTTGTGGATTCTTATGTTTGAGTCGACCAATTTATAGGTTGTCTCCCTTACTACATTATTGAAGACTATGGGAACATTTTATCCTGTTAGTGACCTTTTTCTGAAACATATTCCTATTCTAAATATGGTCTTAAATCAAGGGTCATATTATTCATTAATTTACAAGTTAATGTAGTGAAAAAAATGTAGGGAGATCTATAACATTGTTTCAAAGACCCAATTGAATGGGTTGAAGGACCGATTGGGTCACCAATGATTCATATTTACCACCCTTGGTTATGAAGATTTTGAGAATAAATCCCTTCATAAACTGGTGAATGAGGATATTTATCTATGGAAGTGGAAGAGGTCCCTTCAATTTAGGGTGGTATCCACTAAGGCTTCATATTCAGTTAAGAAAATTTATAATGAGGTTTTATACAATGTTTCCTAATGTGAGATAGAGGTGAAAATTCATCAAGATGGGTTCAATGCTGGGAAGGTTGAACTTTTCCATCTTTAGTATGTAATTAGCATTATTCAAGCATTCTTATACCAATTTCATCATGGACATCAAATATCAGAGAATATTTTACTAAAGGACCAGGGAATCCATGACATGGAGGATAAGGCCAGATTAGATGCCATTTCATGTTCATAGGAGTAGAAGAAAATTGTAGAGATGGAAACCAAACCAGTTGGTCAAAAATAACAATTCATTACCTCACTATAGAAGAGTTTTGAAGAGATCATGGACTCCTTTGAGAACTTTTTGTGATTGAATTATAAATTTTATACTTTTCAATGGCTTGTATATTAATGGGAGAGACTTTGATCTGTGGAGATTCCTCCTCCATTATGATTGGAATGTTCACTTAAAGATTGGGAAAAATCCCATAGAACTGAAGAAGTTCAGCCTTAATGTTGCTTTAGTGATTCAAATATTTCGGGAATGGGCTAGGTGGGAAACAATTTCAATGTAAAAGAGGCATATCCATATCTTCTCAAACATTTCCCTTATTCCCTTTCATATTTTTATTTAAAAAATCATGAATCTCATATGTCAAATTCAGATTTTCATTATTTTCAAGACTTTTCTATTAATTTACAGATTGGTTACAAAACTGATTTTTATTTCTATATTTATAATGTTTTCCCTTTGCTAATTTTGAAAGTATTATTATGAAAAAATTCAATTGTTTATACCATTTCAAGTTAAAAAAACTATATCATTATCTCTGGGGTTAAGTTCAGTTGTGCTAGGTAGACTACATTTATCTCTAGAAGTAAAGTCCCTAGCTATCTGGACCGATTTTGTTTCCATGTTCGGAATTATTTCATAATTTTCAAATTATCAGTTTCATATTGATAATGATGTTTATTCAGTTGTGTTTTAAATATTTCATAGAGTGAACAAATTCTAATTAAAATTATATTCAATTTAGAAGTCATTTGGCCTTCATAGTTTCATTTTTCATTATAGGACTAACACCATTAATTATTAAGAAACAAAATTCTAGGTTGATTTTAGTAATTAGGGGTAGTTATTTTATTGATTAAGCATTTTTCATTCATGGAATGATTTGTATGGTTCCTATATCCTCGCTTATAAATTGTTTGAAAATTGGACTTCTTTAGTAGGAATACTTTTACTATAGTTATCATAATTTGAGTTTTTATATTGGGCTAGCATATAAAAATGGTAATAGAGGTTTTCCATGTGACCAAACATCCCACATTGTGAACATTGTTCTCTAAGAGATTGGTTAGTGTTTTGAGATGCTAGTTGATTCATAGACTATCTGGAATTATAGTTTATTAATGATTGGAGTTGGTTGGTGATTTCAGCAATTTGAGTTTGACTATCATTTCCTAACCCAGTTTTTGGATTCATAGTGACTCTATTTATTTTGGAATTTTTATGTTGAGAATTCAGGGATTGATTGTTAAAAAAATTACTTAATTCTTTATTTGTTTTTTCATTGTAATTACCCCCACTGGCTTGATCAACTATGTTTTGAATAAATAGGACAATCCTTTATAAATGTTATATGTTAGAAGGTGGGATGCAAGATGATGATTGGGACACTGCCCAAGTAGGTCTAGGTATCTATCCCAAGCCTCATGAAAGGATTCTATATCCTCTTGATAAAAACCAGTGATATTTGTTCTTAATTTTCCATTTTTAATCTTTGGGGTTAAAATTTCATTATGAAAGAATCAAACACTTGATCCCAATCTTCAAAAATATATTAATCTAAGATCAAAAACCAATTTTTAGCATTCCATTTTTGGAAAATGGGAAATAATATCATTCTATGTTCATTCTATATATAACCTATAAGCGGTAATTTCTACACAATATTGTAAAAAACTCTAATGAATTCAAGAGAGTCCTCATTTGAGATACCATTGAATAGAGAAAACCGTGAGATGTGGGACTATTTAAGATCATAATTTCTAGATCTAGAAGATAGTCTAATTGATGATGGGTTTATTAACACTTTGATTGAGTTGGAACTCTCTCAACCCAGGCCTTTCTAATTCTTCATTGTGTTCAGGTTGATGGTTTTGGATGTTGTTAGCCGGAACACTATCCTGTAGATTTTCCATTTTAGATTTTTGTTTCTTTCATAGAGTAGTGATGTGTTTATCCGATTTGAGGTTTTAGGGATCTACTATAATAGATATAGATCTAGTGTTCATGCGATATGTGATAAAAAAAATTTATCACAAACAATAGTAAACAGTAGCTGAGTATTAAAAAAAGAAAGAGAAATTCACTGAAATATTAATAACAGTATAAATAACATGTAAAATAGTAGCAGAAAGAAATGAAAAAACAAATCTAACTAACAATATCAATAGTAGTGAAATGAAAATAATGGTCTAGGATAGATAGTGAAAAATAATATTTTTTTCACAGTTTTCAATTTTTATAATTTTTTTTAGAATTTTTTATGTTATTTTTTTAAAAAAATTATCGCATGAAGAATTACCCAAAAACGACAAAAATATCACAGCCTAATTATCCTTATGATTGAGTCAAATTTTAATTATTTATGTTTCATACTAACTAATGTTTAGTGGTGGGAATGGTGAAACCCATAGAAAATGTTGAAATACCAATATTCTTTTTTTTCAAAATACCCCACTGTTGTCAACAATTGGGAGACTATATTAAGAGATTTGGTTCTTTTAATATTTGTTTAAAAAAATTAAAATGTAGTTAAAATCATAGAATTTTTTTGTTTTCGATATAAATAGATCTAAGTCTAAAATTAACAATGATGACTAATAGTTTAACAGTGTTGTGACAGAGAAACATGAACGTGAATAAACGAATCAAGAAAAGAACTCGAGAATATTTAATCTACTAGATTTAATGGATAACTTCTTCACTAATCTTAATTTAATCACACAACAAGAATATATTATTGAATCTCACATTTGAAGTGTTTCAATACACAGATAGTGAGTTCTTGAAATTGACCACTGCAGAATTAATAGAAATTTTTAAGAAATTGAAAAATGAAAAAACTAGAATGAAATTCATCAAAACATTTTTATTCTAATGAAAAATATTTATTTTATAAATGTATTCAATTTCAATTTCTCTGATTGATCTGAATTTTTTTAATTTGAAAATGTGAGGTGTGAAAATTTAAATTACAATCAGAATCAATCTCTCTGAGGGATTCTAATTTTCTAAAGGAAAAGCAATATATAATGTTTTTTACTAAACAAGTAGGATTTAGAACTCTAGAGATAAGAGTTCTAGTAAAAAAACATATTGATTACAATTATATAAAACATTTTATTATAAAAGAAAGATATTGAATGATAATATAAGAAGGAAGAACTACCTCTAAAACCTTCTTGCTCCAACTCCTCATCCTTGAAAACTAAAGGAAGTGGAACTCCAAGGATCTCTTACAGGTTTTAGGTTCTTCTCACTTGTTCTATACGAGTAAAAGAATCATATGTTTAATTTGTGCTTCTCTGTTTTCACCTTTTAAATCTACTTTAAAATTATTCTTTTCACCATAGCCTTCCACCGACATAAGTTGGTGGTTCACTTATGCACCAAACATGTGCACTTTTCACGGAATCACACATCATTTTTAAATTTCCCTTACAACTAACTCTTGTTGAGGTAGGTGAATTTATCTGGATGGGTTTTGAGTATCTGCATGAATCTTCATAGTTAAAGAAATCATTTAGTTTTATGTTAATATAAAATGTTAATCTTATAACTAAATAATATTTTAATTAGCTAATTTAAGATTAAATTTAATTTAGTTTATAATAATAGTTATTTTTTATATTTCTCAAGTATTATTTATGTTCAACATTCATTAAATATTTAAGAAATATTATAAAAATATATTTTAATTAATTAATTTAATAAGATAAATTATAATTATGAAATTATTTTATTATTTTGGTTAATAATATAGTTTAATTGTTTATAATATTGTTTAATCAATTAGTTTATTTTAGTAAATAATTTCCTTCATAGTTTAGTTGAAAGTATCAAATTTATTTAGTTTATTATTATAGTTATTAAAGTTCTTAAAATTATTTTTATTGACTATTTAATTATCTTTATTAAATTCAAAACTTTTATTAATTATAATTAATTATTAATTTATATTTTTTAATATATTAAGACTATAACATTAATATTTAAAAGTAATTATTAAAATAAGTTAAATATTTATTTTCATAATATTATTATTAATGGTAATTTGAATAAATATATTTAATAGATTTAATATTATTATTCTTAAATGATTTAATATTTAATGTCAATTAAATGTAAATAAATATATTTTATTTAAAAATTATTTTTATATATTTTAGTTTTTTTATATTAAATTAAATTAAATAATTAAATAATATTTATTATTATTATTATTATTTATATTATTATAACTATTATTTATATTATTATTTAGTTAGTTTAAGTTTTTTTAATTTATTTCCTCCCCCCTTTCTTCCATGTTGTGTGGGGCGTGGGGGGATCCTAGTTTTTTTCTACAATCTATGTGTGGCAGATCATCAATTGCAAATAACAGTAGCTCCTCCTACCATGTTTAGTGGCACAGGTGCACGCATCGTTGGTGAATTCTCCTCTTACAAGTAGGGGCATTGGTTCTAGTGCAGTACAGGTCCTCCATATCCAATGTATGGTGGTAGTGGCATTCATACAGGTGGCGGCAGCATCCAGATCAGCTGTAGAGGCAATACTCTGTGACAGAACAGGCTTTCCACATTGGCAATGGTACTTTCCCGTTGCAGCGGTGATGTTGGTGTAGATGTGGGGCATGGTCACTTTGGGTCGATGAGGTGACGTCATAGACTTTCTATGGGAGGAGGTAGATCTTCTTCGTAGGATTGAAGCTTCCTCATGTTTTGTTGGGGAGAGTGATTTGATGGGGGATGTAGGGATGATAAATTTAAAATTTTCATTCTAGTTGCAATTCTACCTCTATGATAGATCCTTGAACATTGGTTTGGGTTGTCACTAACACTCGGAAAGGGGGTGAAATTCTTTGAATTCTAGCAGAGAAATGAGAAGATAAACTAGCAGAAAGGGTTGCAGTAGTGGAAGTGGAAGAAGATGAAGGTAACGATGTAAGAAAGAGGTGTGATGTGCGTCAGTAGGTAGTTGTGATAGTTAGAATTGTGTTTTAGTGACACTGATGGTAATAGGATTGTCGATATTAATGTAATAAAGAATTGATTTTAGTGTTAAAAAATGTGTCGATCTGACTTATAGGGGTGGGAGTGTGCTTGAGAGACCGACGTGGGTGAAGGGGTGCTAGTCAGTGTGAGACACTGATAGAAGGAAGGCATGTTGGAGTGATTTCTCACCAACAATGTAAAAATATAAGTGCGTCGATGTCTAAAAAATTCCATCTTCATAAATAATATCAAATAAATTCAATATTAAAATAATTAATTTAACTATTTGATTACAGAAAAAAACTAAAAAATTACACTAAATATTAAAACAAATAATTATTTAAATATTTATATATGTTAAAATAAAACATAAAACAAATAATTTTAACAAGATACAATAAATTTAAAACATAACTTTAAAAAAGAACTAAAAATTTAAAATATGATTAAACAAAATGATAAATAAAATGATAATGTAAAAAATAAAATTTAATACTAAAATTGAAAAATAAAAATAATTTATTTTAAGGAATCATTTTTAAAATATTAAATACTAAATAAAAATTATATGAATTAAAAGTAAATAAGAATATTAAAAAATAAAAAATACATATTAGCAGAGTATGACCTAAACTAAAACCAGATTAAATTAATTGATTAAAACAATTAATTTATTAACTAACATATACTAATTAAAAGAGAAAATTTTAACTAAATTTACAAACTAATATAAAAAATAAATAAAAAATTGGATTACTAATTAAACTGAAATTAAGCATTAATATTACATAGTTAAATCATTAAATGTAAACACTTTAATTAATAAACAAAATTAATGTTAAACTAATTTGAAAAATATAAAAGTATAACATTAAAAAGAAATTACAAGGTCAATTTGTTAAATAATTTAATTAAAGGGGAAAAACAATGAGTAAATTAAATGTACATCTTTGACTCATTGAGTCACTGATAGAAATAAAAAATGCAGTGTTAGTGAGACAAGAAACCGTTCGTGAGACCGATATACAACTTTTGCTGAGAATGGCACAAAAATTTCGGTGGGTTAAAAACTAAAGAAAATTTGGAAAAGTATGAAATGAGTCACTAAAATTTATTGACTTAAGATTTCTAACTACATTCATGATAATAAATCATTATGAAAAATAAAATATTTAAAAAATCTAAATAAAATAATTAACAAATAAATGGGAATTGAAAATTTAATTGAATTATTTTATTAAATTAAAACCTAAATTCTTAACTTATTTTAAAACTAATCGATTTGTTAAAAATAATCACTAATATAGTCAATTTATTTTAATAAATATAAATTAAAATAGATGATATTAAATAAAAATATAAGTTAATTAATATGTAAAAAAATGATCAATTGTTTAATAATAAAAATGTAACATTAATAAAAAGTCTAGAAGATTAATATTTGTAAAATAATTATTAAATTATTATACTGGAAAGATTAGTAAGTCTAAATTAATTATTTTATTGACTAAAATTTGGTAATGTTTTTTAAAAATTAGATAATTAATAAATTTAATTAAAAATATCAAAGTGCATATATTTAGTAAAAAAGTGTAAATTAAGATAATATCATGAATGAGATTCTTGGGGAGGATGAGGAAATAACATGTAGGGATTAAAAACAAAATATTCAAATTGAGGATGTACTTATTGTATGAGAATATATTAATGTTTTTTCATAGGATTTACCTGGACATCCTCTAGAGTGGGAAGTTTAGTTAACTATTGATTTAATCCCTGATGCTAGACTAATATCAAAGACTCTCTATATAATGGATATAGTGGAATTAATAGAGTTGAAGAAATAATTAGAGTTTTTGAGTAATATGGGATTTATTATCTATAGTGTTTCTCTATTGGGAGATCCAGTTATTTTTGTTAAGAAGAAATATGGATAAATGTGGCTATGTATTGACTATAGAGAAATCAATTCCATTACAATAAAGAAAAAATTTCATCTGCCTCGAATTGATGATTTTTTATCAACTTCAAGGAGATCAATATTTTTCTAATATTGAACTTTTTTCTGGATATCAACAATTGTTTGTAAAGAGGGAAGATATTCCAAATACAACATTTTAAACCAGGTATGTGAAAGACAAGTTTACACTAATTCTGTTCGAATTGACTAATTCACCATTTATTTCAGGGATTTAATCAAAAGAGTGTTCAAGGAATATGTCGTTGATTTTTTCATAGTATTTATTTATGATATCTTGGTATACTCCAAAATATATAAAGACTATGAAGACCATGTACAAATTGTTTTGAAGAATCCTAAATGAAATAAACAATATGGGATGTTTAGTAACTATAAATTCTAGCTTCAAGAAATTTCTTCTCTTTTACATATTTTCTATTAGGATGGAATTTCTGTTGATCCTATTAAGAAAAAGGCAATCTATGAATGTCCAACACCAATGAGTATAAATGAGGTATGATTTTTTATTGGTTCAGCAGGTTACTATCGGTGCTTCATCCAGAATTTTGTCTGATTAAAAAATTCATTAACTAGGTTCACAAATAAAGGGATTAAATTCATAGAAAAAATGAGTGTGAATAATGTTTTAAATAATTGAAATGAAAAGTAATCAATTCTCTTATCCAGACATTACCATCTGGGAATGATGGGTTTGTTATTTATAGTGATGTGTCAAGGAAAGGACTTGGTCGTGTCCTTATGTAGAATGAAAGGGTTATTTATTATGCATTAAGGAAATTAAAACATTTATGAACAAAATATTACAACTCATTATCTTGAGTAATAAATGGTAATATTTTCTCTGAAAATATGGTGACACTATCTGTAATGTTAATGATGTCAGATATATATGAATAAGAAGATTTTGAAATATATTTTCACATATAAATAACTCAAAATGAGACATAGTTGATGGATTGAGCTACTCAAGAATTATTATTTCACAAAACACTACCACCTAGGGAAGTAAAATAATTTAGAAGATTCATTAATTTGAATGAACCACGGAGTTATAAACAAAAGGTTAGTTGAAAGGGATCCTATGTCCATGGATCCAGTAGAGTTGGATACTAGAATTATCATGGAATGTGAAACATCACAACCATTTCAAATTTTTTCCAAAAAATCATAATGAGAATGGATACAAATTTCAAATTCTGATGTTGAGGATTTTCAAAAAAAATAATTCTGTGAATGATGGGAGACTGATTGAAATCGTATATGAAGATGATATTTTTAAATTTGGGGTGAGGATTTGTTATATGGCTATACCTATGGTAAAAATATAATTATTGGATGATTCTTATAGCTCTAATTTCCATATAAACCCTCATATCTCTAGGATGTATAGTGATTTGATGGAAATTTTTATTGGGACAACAAGAAGAAGAAGATTCATGATTATGTGTCCAGATGTTTAGTTTTTCAACATGTAAAGGATGGAAGAAAAAATCATATAGAAGTCGTGAAACATTTTCTTATACCTGTGTGGAAATGGGGTGATATTACGATGTAAATTTTCATGGGTATACCAAATACCTCTAAGATTAAATGATGTGATATGGGTTATTGTTGATTATCTTAACAAATTATCACATTTTTTTACTATAAAATAAGATTTACCACTTGTATATCTAGTTATAAAATATATTAATGTAGTTGTAAGACATCATGGAGTACCCCTATCGATTGTTTCTGATTGTGATCCCTATTTTACATTATAATTTTGGAAATGTCTTTAAAAGTCCCTAGATACTGAGCTTCATTTGAGCACCGCCTACCACCCTCAAACTGATGGATAACTATAAAGGAATATTCAAACCTTATAAGACATATTGATATATTTCTAGCTTTACTGTAATGGTATATGAGATTATTATTTTCCATTAGAAGAATATTCTTTTAACAATATCTTCCATTCAAGTATTCATATAGAACCATATCGAGAATTATATGGAAATAGAAGTCACGCACAGATTTGTTGGGATGATGTTGGTGAAAGAAAACACATAGGCCCAGAACATGTTAAGGAAAAAACAGAGAAGGTAAAGACTACTCAAACCCACATTAATTCATCTCAATGTAGGAAAAAGGGATATACCGATAACCTAAGGAAGGATTGGTAAATTGGAGTGGGAAATCACGTTTTCTTGAGTGAATATCCATATAAGGGTGTCAAATGATTCTTTAAGAAGGGTAAATTAAGTTTCATGTACATTAAGCATTTTGATATTCTTGCAAAATATATAGAGGCAACTTATCGTTTGGAAATGATGCAAAGTCTTTCAAAATATCATGATGTGTTCCACATATCACAATTAAATAAATAAATACCAAACGAAAATAATGTACTCACCTAAGAAGAAATATAACTAGAACCTGATCTATCTTATTGTGAAGTTCCAATCAAGATTCTGGGCATAAGAGAACAGGTTTTGGAAAATTGGACAACTCTTATGGTAGAAGTTATTTGGAGAAACCATAAAATAAAAGAGGTGACATGGGATCCTGAATAACATATGATGAAGAACCCACCTAATATTTTTATGAAGTGATATTTTAGAAATTTTTATGATGAAATTATTAGGAGGGAAGAACGTAACACCCCCAGCATCCATGACATTCTCCTTTTTAAATAATTTAATTCCTTGTGCAGCACGAAACACCGAGATTGAGTTCACCTTAACCTATTAAACGAGTTATTAAAAAAGTGATTATGAATATTATTAACCAAATTAAAAAATTATGTAATTTAATTTTCCAAAATATACTTCATTTTTTAATTTGGAACATCAAAATTTTGTTTTGGTGATTTTTTTGGTTCTTTTAGAATGAATTATTTTTTTTATGAATATTGAAAAAGACTGAATTATTGTTAAAAACTGACTTTTTCTTTTAAATAATTACTTTAATTTAAATATATTTTAAATTAAAAATAGATAAATAATAAATATATTAATCCAATATAGTTTGGTGGAGTCATTTTATAATATAATTAGATATAAAAAACTATTAATCTATTTAGTGTATCTTTTACCCGACATCTAGAAACATCTACAAGATATGCATTAAATTTTATATTACCGTTTATGATAATTGAATTTAAAAATATGGATTGAAATGGTTGTAATCAGTATGGAAAATGTGGTATAATAGGATCAAACTCTTTTTTGGTACATTGAAACTATTAGATTTTATTTACCACGGTTTAAGGTAAATAGAATAACTAACATTAAAAATAATATTATAATAATATAATATTTCCCTAAAAATTATCCTAATTTCATTGTATAAGAAATTTTTGACCAAAATGAACCTTAGGTCGAAATTATGATACTTTTTAAGACACTTTTGTAAGATTAGGATATTTATTATATTTTATATAAAGAAGAGTTAAACATATCATAATCAAATTTTAATAACTATATAATTTTTAATATGTTGTTATATAAGTGATATGGTAGACTATAAATATTATTTGGAAATATAAATTGTTTATCTATATAATGGTAATATATTTATAAATTTAATAAATAAATAATTAAATTAAATGATGACACAATAATATTGAATAATTTAATTATTAAAGGATTAATTAATTTAATGATATTTAAAATATAAAAATAAATATAATTTGAAATAATTAATGATATCAAATAATTTTATAGATAACATATACAATTTAGTGACATATTGGAATTATTGTATCTATGTTGTCATGCTGGTTTGATATTTTTCAAAATGAAAACATTGAATAGTTTCAAAATTGACATAAATGATATTCTAGAATAAATAATATTTTATTAAATGTTATAAAATTCATAAATATATCATGTTCGGATAAAAAACATAGATACTATTAAATATTTCATAAATAATACAATTGCTGTTCTTTTTGAAATTTATTGTTATTATGTTAACATTATAATAAAAAAGGACATGTAAACACTATTAGAGTAAAACATTTTAACTAAATCCTAAATCCAAAAGATAGGGTTAATATTGGGACCTATACATGGCAAAAAATCATTTTATAAGAGGATATAGACCCATGCTCATCTTATCCACTAAATAATTCACTTTAGAGATATTTTAAAATGAAAATAAATTTATAATTATTTAATAGATTTGGAGTTTCCAAAATTTCACCTCCTCTCTCTTATAAAAGGGAACCTCTCTTTCTCTTTTATTCACACCTCGAAATCCCTATGGTTCGGCCCAACCCTACCCACTTCTCCTACCAAATTTCAAAGATTCATACTATAGGAAATAATTTGGGCATAAATCCATCCTATCTATTCATTTTGTGTAAATCGAATGGAGAGGCTTAAAGAAGTGGTAATTTTTTTTCTAATTCCATTCAATTTATTTTATTCCTCTAATTATTCATCCTATTTTTTTCCATAATAAAGTAATAAATATAGTATCATCTACATTATTGGATTTTATTATTTCTATTGTACAACCATATTCATCTGTTTATCCATATTTTTAATAATAATATCACCATGCTTCTGTACGTATGACATATCGTATCTATGATGTGTTAGTTTTTATTCAACACTACCTTATTTCGATGGGTAGTTTGATGAGTATAATGGATATAATAATTAATTTTAGTAGATAATTATTATCAATAATTATTATACCATCCAAATTTGTACTATTTAACCATCAATGGAATGATATCATCGCTCGTTCTTATGTATGACCTACTCTCTCTAAAACACAGGAAGATTCATTCTCCACGTTAACTATTCATGAAAGGTTATAAAATTTATATGATGAGTAAAAAAATATTATTAACTTTATATCATTTTTGATATGAATAAAATACATCCTATACAAATCAAACATGACATTCAGAACAAAATATTCATTGGAAAATGAAGTCATTAACACTTGAAAAAATTGTAATACTAAAATATTACTAACAGAATGATATTAGAGGATCATAAATGATATAATAAATATGGATATGGTTCCAGTTTTGGTATAATGTAATAACATGTTTTAACCACTATATAGTAGGCTAATGCACCCTCGACAAAAAGAAAGTATAAGATAAGGGTTAATTTCAAAATCTCATTATTATTTGGGACTGTTTATATGTAACCATGTATTATGACAAATTTATCATCCATGTGCATGTTTCTTAAGAATGTATTTAAAAATATTATCGAAAACTGTTTTAATTCATTTTTTACCAATGCATGATTTTTTATAAATTTTCTTGAAAGTAATATTTTCATCATTCTCTAAATGAGGTACTTTAGGACCTTTTCGACAAATTAAAGAAATAACTTTTTAACATGTACGACGTGAGTGATGGTTTTCCATCGTTATGATGCCTTAACATTTTGAAGCAATCCTTATCATAATAAAAGGTGATTTTCACAAGAATTTTTTTATTTCATAATTTTGTAGTTTTTAAATAATTTCAAAGTAAAAAAGGAATATTTTTCTCAAATAGTTTTAATGAATTTATTATATTATTTTCATATATTTTAACATCCTTTTAAGATTTTATGCATGATTGAGTTTGATTTATTATGATACAATATTCTATATTTTATTAAAAATTTTATGATATTTTTGAATGTGGATGTGCTATTTTTATACCATTCAAGGTTTACGATTCAAGTAAATACATTTTGTATGCTAGTTTTAATATTAATGTATATGTTATGTTTCACCCTTTACATATGAGGAATGAATTTGACTTAGTAATTGAAAGGCAGGGCCTTCTATAGGCCCCTTGATGAAACGATAGGTCTTATGAGACAAACTAGTGTCTCGTTATAAGGACTAGTTGTTATAGTTATTTATGGTCTTAATATGAGTCATTGACGGTATAGTTATGATGTCTGGTATTATGCATTTCATAGTTATGTGATTAATATTAAATATGATTATTCGAAGAGTAGAATATCCATGTAAACATTTAAATGAAATTATTTGACTCATTATTTCCATAGTATTCTTAATATCATGTTTAAATGTCTTGTGTTTCAGTTTTATACCTTTACTTAAACATTTATTATTATTTTGGATAGCTTCTATTATATTGTTTATCCTTACAGAGCATAAGAAATCAACACTTTCAAATATATCATTTTCCCTAGGATTTGAATAATTCATTTATAATGGTCATGTAGGGATTATTTAAGGAATATGAGTTTTTTAAAAGGATATAATTTTTTGGTTTTCCATTCATGATGTAATTAAAACATATGTTTGTATATTTTTTTCCAAGAATACTAAATGGATTGGTTCTTTGGGATTTTACTTCTTGTGAGAATGAAAATGTAATAAAATAATTCACTGAATATGGGAAACATGGGTCAGGGCATTACATTTTTCATAAATATTAAATTACATAGAAGAAAAATTTCATCTTTTAAATGGGTAGAATCCAGAGTAAAATTTATTATTATTTTTTCAATGTATCAAATAAAATCTGAAACAAAAGTGTCCAATATTGTGAATATTTATTCATACATAGAAACTGAATAGTCATCCTTTGGATTTAATTCCATGAATTGTTTTCCATCATAATATAAACAAACATAAGGAAATATTTCTCAAGTAAAATATTTGTAAAACTTTTCTATTCCATGAAATAAATATCATATTTCCCTCTATTAATCTTAACAAAATAAAACAATATATCAACATTACCTTTAAAATAATACAAATTAAGAGTTTCCTTTTGATGTTCCAAACATCCCAGGACATGAAATGAATTCTCTAAGGAATTTATCAATCCATATGCCACCACTAGGTAATACGATCAATTGAATGATGGGGGTTGTTTCCTCGTATTATTTTCGACTATTTATGTATTTCTCAATAGTTAATCTGACTGATCTCGAGTATGGATTCCACCACCTTTTATATCCTCTTCCAACTAAGCCATCATAGCAAAAATCTATTCATTTCTGATTCCAACTATCTCATGATACTGGATTAGAAGGTTTATTTCCTCTTGATTCATTCTCATTAAAGCATTTCTATTTCCTCTATGGAAAACCATTATGAATATAAATAGTTTATATGAAGTAACACCATAATCTTAAAATGATACTCATTTCAACTTAACCATAATATAAAATATTATAAGGGAAATATATTAATGATATCCTAGACTCTAATGTTTTATAAACCTCATTTGATACCAACTATAAGGAACTAGCATTAAACATTACATATTCTAGTGATTTTGAACTAGAATTCACATTCAAGGTTCATTTTAGTTTTGAATTTTAGAGAATTTGGAAAAACCCTTACAATATAACCCTTACATTAGAAATGTACACTTATACATAGTATTATTTTTTTCACAAAATAAATATATTTAAAATAATAATGTATTTCTCTTTATTATCAATCTTCATAATTTATCCCCATAATCTCATCCTTGTATTTATTCCCCCTTAACCTTGTGAATGATTTTTTAAAACATAGGATAACAATAAAAATCTTAGAATGAGATATAGAAAGAAGAAAGGCTATTTTTTAGTAAATATATAAAACATTATAAAAATTTTATGTTTATCCTAAAATTTATTAGAGTTTGTGAAATAAAAAAATTCCCATGAAAAAACAAATATTTTTCCCATATAAAATCATTAAATAAAATATAATTCAATTAGAACTCCATTAAGAAACTTAGACCATCGTATACATAAAACTCCTTCAAAACCCTTTATATTCGAATAAATATAAGGATTAATTACAATTATGAATTTTTGGGATTACCCAGTGCTTTTTGGACCACCTCGTGTTAAGATATAACAAGATTTCCTAATGTTATCTCCGTCACACCGTGTTTGGCTATAATAGGCTTTCCCAGCGCAATCTAGGACACCCCATGTAATCCTATAATGGCCTTTCATGGTACTATTTCAGCCACCACATGTATAATATATATCTATATCACAATTTTCTTATAATTATCAGGTACAATATCATTAAAAAATGTTTTATCATAAAACCATTTTATAAACACCTTTATTCCTAAATGGAAACACATTTGGATAAAAATAACCTTTTTATTCAAGAACTCATATTCAATACCAAAACACCCTTTTACATGAGAAAAATTTTCAGTAAGAAAATACCCAATAAAAAAATATTATTTTTATTTAATGAGAAATGTAATCTTACAAAGTAATATAACAATAAAATTATGACCTTGGTGGTAGAAAATTCATTATCACTTTGATTATTAAGAATATAACATTCTTTTTTGACTGACTGACTGAAAGTTATTTTTTATTCATAATAAACAAGAACTAGTAACAACAAAATAAAACCCTTCAAGGGGGACAGAAATGGTGCAGACCCAGGGCATCCTCTCTAACCACACGCTGACATTCGAGGGGAAGAGAGAGGGGACTATCAAAAACCACAAGAGGATCCTCCTGACTTCCCTGGCGGGCCAACAGATCGGCTGTGAAGTTAGTTTCTCTCCAGCTATGATGGATAAACCTTCCATGGTTGGATTACGCCTTGCACCTACGTATAATGTAAGTCAAGTCCCACAGAATCCCAAACCTTCCTTGTACCGCTTTAACCAGGACCTCTGAATCAGATTCAATTTCTGAAACTTCCAATCCCTTCTCCTTGCAGATCACAAGGCCTGAGAGAAGGGCACGAGCCTCTGCTCTCAAGGAATTCCCAGGTCCATAGAAAGCACTAAAGGCAACGTAAAATAATCCCCAACAGTCTCTCAGTAAGCCTCCACCCCTCATAACTCCCTCCATGCAAGAGCCATCAACATTGAGTTTCAAACCAAGTTTAGGTGGCTGCCATTTTATCCAACAGCCAAGCTTCTTTTGGATTCTGCACGGTTTCCCAAGGAAGATACAAATCTCCACAGACTCCCTCCCCCCTTTGATCAAGGACGCCAGCTCCGCAACGAGGTTTCTTAGCCTTATCAAAAGGACTATGGTAGAATTTTTGGATCCCAATCTAACCTGATTGCGGGCCTCCCACAGGACCCAACAAACAACCACCAAAACAACGGCCCTGATGGACCTTTCCATAGTCCTGTCTTGGGTTCCCAAGAACCATGCAACCACAAACTCCGAACAGGTCCCAAGCATCCCGGCGTTAACTGATGAGTTGGAGAAAGAGGACCAAAGAGTAGAGGCCCATTGTCCCTGGAAGAAAAGGTGAACCGTCGATTCAGTCCTTGGAAATTCACAGCAGAAACACCGCGATTCCAAACATATTACTTTCCTCTGTATATTCTCCTCTGTTGGTAATGCAGTGTTGATAACTCTCCACACCAAGAAATTCATCCTCGTCGGAATCTGCTTACACCAAAAGAATTGTCCTCCTTCCACTGGTCTCTCTCTCTCTGCAGAATCTTCATGTAGTCGCGGGAGTTGTATCTGCCCGAATCAGCCTCCGTAAAACAGCAAGTATCCAGTTCGTTGCTCAGTACGATATCCGTGAACTGGTCTCGCTGAGGGGGACTCAATGCCGTCTGTATAACATCAGCCTGAATACAAGATTCCCTGAAGGACATTTCCGGAAACGGACAGCCTTCAAAGGCCAGAATTTCACCCGCCCAATTATCATGCCAGAAACTGATATCCCCGTTGCCTATAATCCACCTTGAACAGCCCCGAAGTACTCCCATATGCTCGAACATACATTTGTCCAGCCTCGTTGCCCCTTGCAAGATGCCTTCCTCGCCCCAGCCGTATCTCCCCTTGAAAAAGGTTTCTCACAGTGACTCTCCCACAATAACCTCCCATGCGAGCCGTGCATGTAGCCCAAGAATAGTGTCTCGGATATCATGAAGTCCAACACCTCCATCGTCAACTGGGCGTGCCATCCTTCTCCATGAGGCCCAATGGCATCGCCCTTCCGTCTTGGCATCCCAGAGAAACGCAGTCAGTATGTTTTCCATTTTCTGAATTTTTCCCTTCGGAGATTTCACAACAGAGAACACATGCATGGGTATCGAGAGGAGCACACTATTGATCAGCATTATCCGACCTCCAAACGATAGGAGTTGGTTCTTCCAGTTCATGATCCTTCCCAATAAACGGTCCAGAATTCCAGAAAAAAGCTGCTTCTTGACCCGTCCGAATGACAGTGGAACCCCAAGGTAGAGAATAGGAAAATGCTTCTGATTGCACCCAGTAATCCTCTGAATATCTCTGCAGCGTGGTCTCGAGCAATTCGAAGAGATAAACACACTACTCTTTGCATAATTGATAGCTTGACCACTGAGATGATTATAACTAGTCATTAAGCCTTTAAAATGATTTAAGGACCTGCTCCGACCATTCATGAAAAACAGAATATCGTCAGCAAACATCAAATGAGTGATATTCCCTGAGTTCCCCTTGCCCACGTACAGTTTTTGCATTCCTTCTAAGAGACTCTTCGTCAGGTTCCTTGAGAGAGCATCCTGTGCAATGACAAACAAGGATGGGGATAAAGGGTCACCTTGTCTCACGCCCCAGACAGTTTTGAAGAAACCAAAGCTCCTCCCCATCATTGCCACCGAGAGCCATGGTGAGGAGTAGCACCTGAAACATAAATCACAGAAACGTTCCTGGAACCCGAAGCCCCTCATTACCCAGATAATGAAGCTCCATTCCAATTGATCATAAGCTTTGTTCATGTCGACTTGAATGATGATATTAGAACCAACCGTCCGCCTGTTGACGTCCTGAACCAGCTCACTTGCAATACCCACCGCCCCCTGAATATTGCGTCCCTGGATAAACCCGTGCTGCTCAGCCGAGACCACTTTGGGTAAGAGTTTTGCGAGCCTCCTCCCAATCACCGTGGCTAAAAGCTTATAAGACACATTACAGAGGCAAATGGGGCGGAATTGGCTGATAAGATGTGGATCTTTCACCTTGGGAACAAGCACCACCCTTGATACCGTTACACCCCTGTTTAAGGCCCCCCCTCTGAAAAAGTCCTGTATTGCATGCACAATGGTAATACCAATAATATTCCATGCAAAAATGTAAAATGATGTCGGAAACCCATCTGGACCAGGAGCGCTTCCTGTGGTCATGCTCATCAGGGCCTCTCTAATCTCCTTTTCCAGTGGGATAGAGGCTAGAAATTCATTATCATTCGTATCCAACAATGCCGGAAGTCCACCTAAGAACCCAGAGGCATCTGCATCATCTCTCACATATCCGGATGAAGGGTCTCCCACCAAGAGGTTCTCGAAATGTTTCAACGCTAAATCGCCAGCCACATTCACATCCGACGAGAAAGAACCACTTTCCATTTTAATATTGATCTTCGTGCTTCTTCGTTCCTTAATACAAGCTTGAAAGAAGGCAGTATTTCGATCTCCTTCTCTGAGCCATCTCACCCGAGACCTTTCCTTGACAATTCTTTCTAACTCGAGAAGCTTTTCCGCAAGCACAACTTTCTTGTCGCAAAGATCAATAAAGATGTTATCATCCCATGCCACCTGTAGAGTTGCTTCCAACCTCTCGATATCTGTCTGCATACTGATAACCCGATTAGAATCGACTTCCTTGATGTTCAGCCAGTTCCTGATGTCCAGTTTCAACCGCTTGAGGCGGTTCACCAACCCAGCCCATGAGAACTCTCTCTCGTCCCTATGCCATGACATTTCCAGAACTAACAAAAATCCCGGGTCACGGTGCCACTCCCCAGAGTAGCTGAAGGTTTTGCCCACCACCACATCACGTCTTATTTCCACAAGAATAGGGGCATGATCTGAAG
This sequence comes from Viscum album, assembly GCA_963277665.1. NCBI lineage: Eukaryota > Viridiplantae > Streptophyta > Magnoliopsida > Santalales > Viscaceae > Viscum > Viscum album. Next base: position 491,950,900 of record OY728159.1, on the reverse strand, counting down.
GAATACGGGAGAGATGTGTGACCGCAAATTTTGAAAATGAATCCAAACCCTGCATGTTGATAAGGCAGCGATCCAATCTACTCCAAATGCAGTCCGACCCTCTGCGGTTATTACACCACGTAAACTTAGCACCCGAGAACCCCAGGTCCATGAGTCCTGCATGTGTCGTGCACTCTTGGAACTCCAAAATATTGTCCTGCGTAACCCTCGAGCCTCCTTTCTTTTCCGAAGGATCAGCAATGGTGTTGAAGTCCCCTCCCACAAACCATGGAAGGGAGCCAGTGTGTGTGCCTTTTAAGTGAGACCATAATTCTCTTCTCTCAATAGCCAAAGTAATCGCATATGCAAAAGAGAAGAGGATTTGAGCATCACCAATAGTAATCTTCGTATCGATACATTGATTTAAGATGTTCACCACTTCAAGAGAAATGTTATCCTTCCATCCAATCCAGATTTGAGAATTATCATCACCCCCGTGAACTGAGTTAGGAAACCCCAACTTCCGAGCAACTCCAGATATCTTATTTGCAGAGAGCTTTGGTTCTATCACAACCACCAAGGAGACATCGGCTTTCCTGCATTTCGAAACCAAAAACGCACATTTGGCCTGAGCCCCAAAACCGCGCGCGTTCCAAATAATTACTGATAGCATTAAAACCTGCCCCTGCGGGCCTTTGCAGCGGACGAAAAGGAGGTCTGAGAGGAAGGAAGGGTCAGTATGCCCTTCCCCTTGGACTTGGAGTGGGTAAGAGGCCCCGACTCATCCAAAGCTGTAATGTTCCTGATAGGAGAAATAGTCACTTTCTTGAAAGCCGCATCGTCATCCTCCAGGAGCGACAGTTTCCCAGCAGCCCGGAAGCCCGAAGCCTCTGAGTCCACGTTTTCGTGAACTAACGACAGTAACAACCTCCTTTGTGGAGAGAGACGAGACCTCTCCAACTGTTTAGTCACTCCAAGGGCCATTCTGTTCGGAGCCTTTTCCTCAACAGAATGGAACGACAGCTTACTCACCAAAGACTTCTGGAGAAAAGCCGGCGACAGTTGGGAAGAGACCAACAATGGAGACGATGGGGATGACAGGACCCGTAGAGCACTTCCCAAGGAAACCAACAAACTATCCTCGGAATCCTTCTGAGGAGTGCACCTCTCTTCCCATGAGCCGACCTCCATCTGAGCATGCAACAGAGGAGACCAGGAAAGCAGGTCTTTACATACCGGAGAAGGGGCCGACCGCACGAAAACCGTGTCAGCCGGGGAGTCCGCACACACCAAGAGCGGCGTACTATGTTCCCCAGAACTTTTTAAATTTGAAACTGGGGCGGGGGAAACGGTAACTTCGACGTTTCTCGCTCCTCCCAAGGAAGGCGGGTCGGAACCCGAATTCAAATCCGACTGACGACGCGGTTGACCAGTCCGTCGCCCGCAAGAAGCCTCAAGGTGTCCATGTAATCCGCAGGAGATGAAAAACCGAGGGACCTGTAAGTAAAACAACCTTTGTTTCCAGAAAAAACCATCATCGGATTCCAAAACCACGAAGGGCGGACGAGGCGCAGCAAGGTCTAACTCCACGCAAATGCGTGGATTCGCAGCAGCCTGAAACGAGGAGGTTTTCTCATCAGCACATAGAAAGGACCCGAGCGCATTGCCAACCTCCCTGAGAATCGCCGGGTTATGAAAAGGCAGGGGTAACCCAGGAAGAGAGATCCAAACAGCGTCCATAGATGATTCCCGACCGAAGTGGCAGTCCCAAGACCACCTCGAGAGAGAAACGCGCCAGGAGCCGCATCGTCTATCATGGCTGGACAAAGCCCTTACGAAGTCCTCCCTGGAAGCGAAATGGATACAGAACGCCACCCGGGAAAACTCTGAAACCACTTCCGGGTGTGAAAGACCCCAAGATTCCACAAAACTTCGGAAAACCACCTCAGAGGGTTTATTGCGGCCAAAAGGCGCCACCAGAGTCAGATCATGGAAGGTCGCCGCCTCTTTAAGCTCCTGAGCCAAGAGAGACACAACCGGCACTCCGGCGACATTCCTAACAGGATGCCTTTCCACCACCACAGGATGGATGACCGAGAAAGAGTCTACCAAGGAAGAGGATGGACCAACTTCAACATTAGGAACGTCGCCACACAAGGCCTCTTTAAAGGGGGCCTTCGTCAGAGCCTCGCCCCCGCCTCCAGCCAAGCCAGAAGCACCATTATCAGAAAGAGTCGACACCACTCCGCCTCCATTACCAGAGAAGCCGCCGTCAGCCACCGGAATAGACGAAGAAGACGGCAAAGACCAAGCAGAAGGTAAAGACGATTGAGCACCGCCGCTCATGGTAAGACATCACATTCTTTTTTGACATTTGTCAAAACATTATATATAAAAACACAAAAAAATATTCATTTTTGAAAAGCTAATATTTAAATTCAAAATACACCCAAAATTTCATTTATAATAATTTTATTTCCATATAAATAAATAAGTATTATAATATTACGAATATTTACATGGACAAAACGATTTGTTAATTAAGTCATTAAACATTCATGGTGTCCCATAACACATTGAAAATTAAAATAAAAATATCCATGAAAGAATAAATTTTCCAAAACAGAAAATAAAATTATTATAGATAATATATGTACATAATATTTCATAGTTTCTTTATATACAAATTATAAAAGAATAAATGTGTATATCATCAATAAATTCCTCAATGAAAGGAGATTGAGACGAAATCCATTACATAAGACTGACTCAAAACATACATTGTTTATATACCTAAAATATAAATATAAGTTAATTTTTAACATTAATTACAATGTTTTTGAAGTTTATTATTACTTTATATCAGTTATTATCACGTTATAACAATTACATAATTATTTATGTTCATGTTAGACATTTTGATGATATTCTGTACAAGAGGCCAAAATGAATTGGTATGATGTCAACAATCGATTCAGTTGCTCGTAAATAATATCTAGAATAATATTAATGACATAATAATCACTTTTATAAATTAATTTTAATTTTAAATTCATTCATTAATTATGGACAGGAACAATGAACTATGTTACAATCATGGAGACTATAAACTATATGTACGCACGAGTAACGTTTCCATTTTTCAATGATCATTATGGAAAGAATGTTAATATTATTTAATAATTATATAATACTATTAATATAATTAATATAATATTAATTATTTAAATATAGTTATATATATTATCCAGGTGACTTTTGATTATAAACGAACCACATCACTATGTGGAGGTGATAGTTGACATGTACACAAGAATAACATTATCATTTTTTGTGCATGGAAAGTAAGGAATTAAATGAAATATTATAATATTATAATTATAAATATTTAATGAATATAAGATATGTACATTAATTCCATAATTATAAGAAGTATTCAAATACATTGATGGAAAAAAATTATATCAATTTGTAGAGGTGATATTTCACACATACACACGAACTATTAATTATATTCCCATTTAATGGAAGTGGAAATTGATTTAGGTGATGTTATTATCATGATACTATCTCATTATATTTTTGATAATAGAGATATTATTTCATAATTTATTAAAAATATTTAATGTATTTGGAATAATAAATAAAGTAGAAACACTTAATTACAAACGATGACTCTTTTTCGGACGATCTCCTTTGATTAACACCTTAAAACCTCTAAAGAAGGTTTTATTACTAAAATAATGACATTAGAATATGGATAGAGACTATAGGAAGGGATTTGAGAAGATATTTTCTTATTTATATTGATTTTTAAATTTGAGGAGTAGAGAAGAATGGGTTCCCTTTTGTTGGATATGGGAGAGGAACCATTGGAATTCTTTAAATTATTAAATTAATATAAATTATTTTCCAAATAAAAATAGTTCAAGCCTGGTTTATTTATAATATATTATAATATTTGATCTAATACCTATCATCCAATTAAAACTAGGTATGTTTTCAGAATTTTTAAATCCTTTCCTTTTTTCATTAACCCTTATATAACCTTTCAAATTCTTACCATGATATCATGTAATTTAAAATATGAGGGTTAACATAATTACTACATAATTAAAAAATAAAAATAAGTGATTAATTTAGGAAATTTAAAGACTTATAAATATTATTTGTCAAAAATTTAAATTTTAGGAGTTTTATATCATTTAATAAAATAATACTTTTTTTTAAATTCAAATAATGTCAATGTTGACACTATTCATTACATAACATTTTAAAAATATCCTAATAGAAAGATAAATTAGAAATAATACTTCTAAAAAATCACTAAAATGTCATACAAATCTAAATTTTTTTTGTATGACATTAATCATCTAAAAATTATATTTATTGAAATATTTTTTATATCATTTATTTGATTCTTCCATTAATTAAACAATTATTGTATCATCATTATATCACCTTTTAAGAAAATTATTTTATTACTAAAAATTATAAATAAATTACCATGATTTATATAAAAATTTTATTTTTATAAATTCTAATTATAGTCGATCATATTCCATATATTAACCCATATTAAAAACGTTACACTTGTTAAAAAATGTGTGCCAAAATTGACTTTTCTTTGAACAAAATACTAAAAATGTCATAATGTTATAGATGTAGATCTAACAGATGAAAAAATAGGTGAAATAATTATTGTGGTAAATAATGACTCATTTTAATTTAATAATATTAATTAAAATGGAAAAACTATAAATTTAATTGAATTATTAATTTTTTGGAATAAAATGAATGACCAGTTATAGAAAATCCTTTATTTATTATTTTCATAGAGAAGAAGAATTTGTTTGACCAAATATGGTACGAAATAATTAATCTACTTTTAATATTCTTAATATTGTGTGTTCATATCAATGGATAGAGACCCACATTATTGAAGAAGTTTAAACCATAGTCCATAATTTTAAACCAAAAGTTAGGGAATTAAAGATTAAATGTAAAGAATGAATTTGTAACAAAAGATAACATGGTATGGTTCAAAATAATAGTCTATATTGAATTAATATATGCCTTATAATATATAATTTGGAAGAAGGGAACAATGTTCAGAATATTTGGAAAACATCGAAAGAATGATGATTAATTTATGGAATATTATTTTATAATTTGGAAAAGGAAGAGGATATGTAAGAAATTTTGTAATGATACATTATTTTTATTGGATGATACATAAGTTTTATTAATTTTCACTATGCATCATGTTTTTAGATTTTATAATTACTGGGTGATGCATAATATTTTCACAGGATGTTTGTATAAAACATTCCAATACAAAAGAGATTTGTATCGATATGTAAATATTTTCCAATTGTCATTGGAGTGACATGATTTATACACAATAAATCCCTAATGATACATTAGAAACTCTCTATAGTTTAATATATGTATGATAATTTCATTTTATATAAAATTAAGATGAATGATATATAGGACATCATGCATGATGCATAAGATATTTTAACCAATACAAATGGAAATTAATTTTTTCAAGGATAATATTTGATGATACCATGGTATATGTAACATATGTGGTGATATTAAAGGATTATTATGTGTAAAATTATTAATATATAAGGTATTTTAGAGATTATATTTTATTTTTTTCTCAGAAAAATTTATCTAAAATACTAATTTATGTTTGTATGGGTTATATGTTAGATATTAACAACTCCCAAAACATCCATGTTTTATTTTTTCCATTAGTGAAAATAATGTTATTCCAAGAATGAAATATCACATAAAGATAACCATTATTACAATAATCATTGGTAATTATGAAAATAGAGAACATGTTGAATCTAAATTGTGCTTATACATGTAGAGGGGACCTAGAGAGGACTCTTACATCAAGGAATAATGAATGTTATAGAAAAATTACTAACTTATCTCTGGAGGAATGAATTCAAAGATACAGATTTATAGGATTCATGAAATATCTAATGGTATATTGAAAATAAAGAAGAAAAAATATTTATTATCAAAAAATTATGATGAAGTATGTGTTTTATTAAAATTTGTTTTACTTCCCTTTAAATTGGTTAATAAAACACTTACCAGATGTATGAAAGGTGTCAGGAGTGTATTGGCAGTTTGTGACATAGTAATAGGGGGAAAGAGGTAATTTGTTACTTGGTTAGTACTAATTATGATCCATAAACATACGACCTAGAGGAGGTGGATCATAGTTATAAAACTATTCATGGTGGATCAGGGGACCATGTGGCTTTATCTCACTTAGACAGAGGTAACCAAACAACCACTACATGATTTTTTAAACTATATGGTTGGACAGAAAAACTATACGACATTGTTTCCTCTTAGAAAGAGGGAACCACATCATTGGAAAAAAGATTGGAAATTCATGTGACCAAACCGTATACCTCTTAAAAAAGTGGTCATTTTTCCTTTCTTCGTTATCATACCTTATATGTTTCTTCCAAAAACATTTCCCCATTTATTATCTATTTTTTAATGGTGTGAACATGAAGCCCCTATTTCTTGAAATGGTAAATCTAATTCAATTATATGGTGTTTTAATTGTTGTTTTCTGGTAATCAAATCACTAGGGAACACAATGAGTCCTCATCAATCAATTTTCCTGAAGAAATTTTTTTGGTTTTTCTTATCATTCTAAAGAACCTAAACCCTTATTTTTCAATATAATCATAAACATTTTTGTGATGGATTATTTTAGTTCTAATAAAAGGTCAATTTTTTGTGAGTTATTAACAATGTTCTTTATATAAGTTTCCTATAAGCTTTCCTACCATATTCGAGATGTTTCTCTTATATATGTTGTTTCTATTTGTGATTCCTTTCTTTATGTGTTTTTTTTAGATAAGGAAAGTGTATTAGTTATTAATATGATATTTGAGACCTTTTATGGACCCCATTGGGTCTACTGTTGATTTTACTACCAATATTTAGGCAACCAATGGGGTGTTTCAATCCATTGAAAAAGGTTAAATGAGTTTTTAATTGATGAATTAGAATTTTTATGTGATTGGAATGTTTTAAAATGATGTTTGGTATGATATAATTTTTTTAGGGATTTTGTGGATTAATTTTGAAAATATAATGGGACCTGAGATGATTAAAACTAATGATAATAAATGGTTACAATGTAATTATTTTGTTGTTAAATGGGTTAATAGAATTTCAAATTTTTATAGTTCTGATTTATCAATGAGGCTGACTAGTTATAGGAATTTAAAAAAAAATTATGAATGTATTGAACCATAAAGTGGAAGGTAAATGAAAATATATAACCTTATTTTTATTTTTTTGATGAGTAGGTAACTAATGATAAACCATTGAAAATATGAATTAATGGTTGGTTTGGATATTTCAATGAGGTTCCTCATCCTTGGGTTGGGCCAGATTAATGTACTATGAAACAAAGATGTATTTCATAGTATGGGATAGATTGAGGCTCTAGGCCCCACTGATTCACTGTATAGTTTGGATGATGGTATGATACTGTAAGTTCCTATGATAGTATGTGGGTTGGGTACCTGTACTGAGGCTATAAGGTAAAATCACTCATATGAAATTCATTAATGAATTTTATTATGACTTAAAGTTTTTATCATATCATGGTGTTTGGTTCATAATTTTGATATGGGTCAATGTAGGTTTGGATAGTGGGGTGTTATTAAGTAACCTGGGAGACTATGGGGATAAATTGTATCTATTTTATTATGAAAAATGTTTAATTACTTCCCATATAATATTAATTTAAAATTTTTTATACACTGTTATTAGACTAGATATTACTTTAGACACTTTTGGTCGCAGCATACAAAGTTTTAGTCACACACTTCTCGAGCCTCCATTATTAACTGGGTAGATTTCATTGATGTAGTACATGATACGGTTAAAGGCTCTATGATAGTTACATAAGTCTACATTTTGGGATGGATCATGGATAACAGGATTATACTGATACTAGGACACATTTTAGTTATTTTCACCATGTCATTTCTCTGGGTTTCATAATTAACCTGACACTATTGTGGCATGACAGGTTTACTATATTTTGTTTCGAGTGTTTTCCTGGTTTTGGGAGTTGATTACATGAACCATGGTTATTTAAATATTAATTCTCTAATTATTGTTTTCTTATTTCAACTATTGTTCTACTCTTGAAAAGTTGTTATAGTCTCCCCAAAAGGCTTATTAGGCACTATCTACTACTCAGTAGCCTCTAGTGTAACACGATGAACATATTTATATATGAAATAATAATATTTTCTTAATTACAAGTATTATTATTTTTTGGTTTAATAATGGTTCGATATAAAATAAAATTTTGCAGAATAAAAATAAGACATGTTTTATTCAATATAAATGCTACATCCTTAAATTTCCATAAGGTCAAAACACCCATACTAAAATAAAATACCTACTAGAAGACCTTTCGCAATCATTAGAAGACCACCAAACTCAACAGACAAACTATTAAAATAGTGAAAGTCCAACAGGTCTGTCACAATGAAAAATATTATAGAAAGAACAATGGAAAATGTACTAAGTATCCAGGGGATGTAGAGAACCATCTTTACGGAATTTTCTTTTGAAGTTGGAACACCCTAAAAATTATTTATAAGTCCTTGAAGGTAAATATAACCATTTTTGGTCGTTGAGGTCTTTAGATGATTTTTTGTTTTTATAACGGCCATAAAATTTTATAACCGTTTGGTATTTTAAATATTTTGATTATTTTATAAATACTATGTATTTAATTATTGTAATGATTTAAAATTATTTTTAAAGTTTTAATTATATTAATGTGTAATCTTTAGTCGATAAAAAATATGTTTTTAAATTTATGATGTATTTCATATTTGGATAATAAAAATATAACACTAAAAACTATGGTGTTTCTTTTAAAATGAGTTAAAATACATATAAATGTTTTAATTTATGTTGAAATATAGATTTTGAAATTTAATGTTTTCATACTAAAAATGAATACAAACATATTAAAATAATGGAATTTGGAAAAAATGATAATATAATTATATATATTCATTATTACATAAGTTCTGTTTTTGTAAAATATGTGATTTTTTTGGTTTCAACCAAAAAATGGAACTTGGTTGGCCAAGCCAACTAGCCATATGGGGGAGGAAGCATGCACCACTAGAGTGGGGCAGCCGAGCATTGACTTCCTAGCCAGCTGGAAATCGACAAGCATATAGAACTTTAGTGAATGCCACATAAGGTACAAGGAAGAACAAAGGCGACGCCACTGTGAGGGGTGACATGCTGGAAAAGGGTAGGGGAAGAGCGCGCCCACAAGAGAACTGGTTTGGGGTCGTATAGGGGAGAGGGAAGGGAGTTCATTAGAATGTTTCTTAGGCATCAAGGTATATAAGGTTGTCCAAAATCACTCCCCGTTTCAAAGTGGGAAACATTTTTTTTTGATCTAATCTAGTCTGTTCAATCGTTCAGCATGAGATCTCGACCATCTGTTCCAGTCTGGCATTCAGACCCCACCTGCCACTTGTTTTCTATGCATTTTTCTTCAGTCATACGTTCGATACGTGGATGATATCTATTTCATATCTTTTTTAAAAACTCACGATTTCCCACAACTATCTGATCAAACCATGTTTAATCTCGATCGTCCATCCGTTTTAAAAACTCTGAAAGCCTCTGTATCTATCCAATCAGCCTCAGTTGATCTGAAACATCTCTCATTTTCACATCTTCCCCTTTCCTTCTCCTTCTTCCTCATGACTACACCAGTAACTGTCACTCTCCACCACTATTCTTATATCTTCCACGAGTCCTCTTATCCGTCTCTGCAACCAATTTTCCACCTATCTTCTTTTCACAATAATTCAAGGGTTCTTATTTTAATATTAACCCAACATATTCTCATGCATGTTTTCCAAAATATATATATAATAAAAACAACTGATCCCTTTATGATTTTCTCAAATCAATATTTTTGTTTTATGCCTGAATATTTAGATTTTGATTTCATTATGTTTTTGTATTTATGTTTTTCTGATTGAACCGTCGTATATAAATATATATATACAATTTATATAAACAAATTATAAAAACATCCTTTTCCACCTTAACCCTATGGGCTTATCTCTTCTAAAACTCCCTCCAACCACTGCTCAACTTGATCTTACTTGAAGAGAGGTAAGGTATTTTTGTGTCTGTTTTATTAAACCACATATACTTATATATGCATATACATTTATTTATAAAACAAATGTATTCTGGTTTTTTGATTTTCAAATGACAAAAATTTGTTTTTAAGTAATGTTATTAATGCATATGAATCATTCAAGTGTTTTATTTTTTAGTTCGGTGTTTGATTAACCATTATATACATATTTGTGCATACACAATTATATATAAATATATATATCAAAAAACTATTCCATCACATATCTTTTTGGAATGATGAATAATATTATAAGGTCTTTTTTTCATGTAATACATTTAAGGGTTATTCTAGCTTCTGATTTGATATGTAGAACCTATATACACACTTTTTTTTATATACGGTAATATATATACATACATATTGTTAATAATTATAATTTGAATTTGGAACTCATAAAACTAATTTTAGTGATTGAATTATGATTTTGGAAGTGTATGAATCTTATATGTATTTATCAAAAATTACTTTCATTATTAAATTACATGTATACACTTTGTGTATATATGATTTTATATAGTTGTCAAACACACATGTATATACATATAAGAACCAAAATTACATATATGAATTTCCTCATTTATTTTAAGATGTTTTGATGGTATTAACCTGGTGGTGATTTTATGTTTGAAAGTTATGTTTTGATTAGTTCAAAATTATTTATATAATACACATGATACAATTTTAAATTTCCAGATAATAAAAAACATGTTTTGTTATTTCGTTCCAAAATGTTCTTAAAATTAATCACCTGGATAATCCATACATGTGTCCCCAATTTATAAATTTTATGATATAATGTTGGAATAATATTTTTTTCATTACACATAAATATATATTCATGAATAATAACATGTAATGAAATTTGATTAATTGATTATGAATAAATCTATCACATAAAATTAATGTTATACATCTAAAAAGAATATGTTTTAATTTATGATGAATATACCAAAATAAAGACAACTAGTTTATGATTTAACCTTCTTGACACTACCATTTATCAGTGTATAGTGAACATGAATCATAAGTATACAATAAAGATCATTTCCATGAATCATGGGTTTCAAGTTTAAGTGTTTTTATTTTATGTGACAAACCAAAACAAACAATAATTTTATGTTCATCATTTATCATCACATGTACAAATGCTTGTCTATGTGTTAATGTAGTCTTTATAATAATGTTTATACTTTGGCCATGATTTAATTTATTTATTAATATGGTCATATTTTTAAACATTAAAATTATCTCTTATAATGACTTATGGATTAAGAATTTAATTATTTGAAGTCGTATGTGGCACTTTGAATAAAATGCATAAAATAATTATACAACATGGTATGGGAAACCTATGATAAAAGATATAATTTAATAAATAAAAGTGGTTTGGGATATATTGATTTAAATACATTTATATATATAAGGAATGCATTGAACTGATTATGTGATGGGTGAGGCCCGCTATAGCCTCTCGATGTGTTGGCCGGTCTCATGAGTCAAACCAAGTCACGACATGAGTCCTTAACAAAATGATTATGTTTATTCTTGGCACAAGGCCTTGACAGAATGTTATAGTTGTATGAAATTATGAATTTTCTCAATATATGATCTATATTCAACCAACCATGCCATAATTTGACTAGTAGAATATCCTTGGTTATGAATATTTTACTTTTGATAATGGTAATAAATGCACATGGCATAATGAATTATGTACATGGAATGTTATTTATGAATAAAGTGTAGTACCTATTTTTAGAACTTTGATACCGAAGTTAGTAGTGCATCTTCCATTTCATGAATTTTATTTTCTGTTTAAAGAGAATTATGATATTATACCTTGTGACATTCGAAGAAAGTAGTATTTCATGTGCTTATTTGTATTATTATTCTTGTTTGTCACCCTTATATTAGTTTGATCAACTTCTAGATATTATGCACCATTCTAAGAATTTTTGTACATGTATTCATTTTATGATATTTTATTTATTTTTAGCTTTTAAACTAATTTATTAATTATTGTGTAAGATAATTACATAAAAATTATTTTATGTAACCTTTGAAAAATATTGATTACATGCTTCAAGAATTGTTTTTTTTCTTTTAAGAAAGTTTTATATAATTATTTAAAAGGAATTTTTAAAAAGGAATTTCATTAATTTTTTTGAAAAACCATTACTGAGTGTCTTAAATTATCACCCTACATTTAGAATTTTTTTAGGATTAGTAGATCATTCAGCTTGAGTGGTGGCTGCTTTACGAAGCTTATCTCATTCTATTTTGATGAAATGTATTAGTCATATATAGTTTTCAAAAACCTAGACTATGAAGATTCTCTATGATGGAATGTGATTTGAAATTATTTCAAAATTTTTTTATAAAAAAAATCACACACCATGTTTTGGGAAAATAAATATGTGATTTTAGGGCCTGGGTCATCACATCTAGAATGTGGGGGTATTCTTGAGGTCATGTGGTGATTTGAATCGAGGCATCAGTTTAGTGGATCCTTGGATGGAATTTTACAATGTTGATTCAGAGTGTTTTTCATTTTTGTTTCATTACTTTTTTTAAAAGGTAGTTAGGAGACTAGGATTTGTCATTCCTTGGAAATGGACTCATTCATGGGAGTTTCTAACTCATGTGTGCGGGAAACCAATGTTCATAGTGTGGGATTATTGTTCATGATGTTTTTTTGTTACAATTGGATGTTATTTCACATTGGGTGGTACACTTGTTGTATGAGGTTATTTATTTTTGAGATTTTATTGATTTGTCGGTATGGCATGAGGTTTTTTTAATCAACCATCATTTTATGCACTAAAGGATTTATGTGAAATGAATCATGTTACTCACATAAAAGAGATATAGTATGGTCCAATTAATGGAAATAATATTATTTTATATTCTTTGTTCTTTTGGATTGATAATTACTAATAAGTAGGATGAAATTGTGTAAATATAATGACGAAAATTAGGAATTATTAATAAATGGGTTTAAATTAAAATCTTTAAATTTTGAAGTTTTATTTTACTCCTTGATATCGATTTACTAGGATAGGGATATTTAAGGTTAGTGACTATGTTGTAGTTATGGTCATAGAAATGGTGTATGTGGAGTGAGTTTTTATGGCTAGTTGTGAAACCTATTTTGTGTAAATGTGGAAACTATATTTTATGTTCGTTTATTTTTTTTGTTTGGAATTGAATATAAATGCCACAATAATGACGGTAGTCAGTAGGGTGATAAGACGACATCACTGAAAATGCACATTCGATAGTGGTACCAAATCCCCTATTGGTTTTGGGGAATGGGGTGGAAGGGAAGTTCAAGGAAAATTTCATTTAATTAAATTAGTTTATAGAAAGGTATATTTGGTGGTTTGTGCTATGTTTTTTGAATCTAATGGGAATGTTCCAATATTAAAACACTCTGAGTTTCTCCATAGGTGGTGAACCTAAGGTACCTGAATTTTTTATTGATTCTATCCATAAAATTCTAGATCACTTAGACAATCATCAAATAAATGTTCTTGTTGGATAATTTTATTTTACAAGGATGATAAATCACATGTGGGATATTTTGACCATGGATGAGTGGTTAACGGGAATGATATAGAAATAATTTTAATATACATTAATGGAAAACTATTACCCTGTGACATTGAGGTAAGAAAAATCTATCTAGTTTATGCGATTGACCCAGAAGAGTATGTCATGGATGGATTATGTTGTCTATTTTTGATAAGTGTATATTTCTTCCCTGATGTTAATAAGATATTTGGGAGAAAAAATAAGACTCTTTCAGAATAGAGATATATGTTAGATCATGTCTTATGTGAATAATTTGTTTTTAAAAAATATGTATAAGTTAGTGAATCATTAAATCTTTTTTAGGTGGAAACTAAAGGAGGATTGTAGTTGTGGGTATAAATTCTTAGTTGGGAGATCATATTAGGTGTCGTATAATATTAGTTAGTGTCATTTTGAGAACTCTCATCTTGAAAAGTGGCATGAAATGTTGAAAAGGGAGAGGATGAGCCTCTCAGGGTAGTGATAGAGTGTACTTATATTAGTATAACAAGAAAATCCACATTAATGTCCAATGTCTTTGATCACCAGGGGTTTGTAGATAATATTTTAGGATAGTACATGTATATATTTTCTATAAGAACACTAAAAATATGGGTATTGTTAATGGATATAGGTTTATTTAGAGAATAAATATGTGGTTAGTTACCCTATATTAGTCTATAAATTGTTTTTATTCTATACATACTAGTCAGGTTAGGGGATGAGGTGATCCAAGACAAGACTATTCATATGAGAAATTAAATGCATCGTATGAAAAAATAGGATCAGATGGTAGTGGGATAGGTTTTGTGCTGGCAATTTTGGACACACCCATAGTAGTGTGTCCAGGCTGTCAAATATCCAAGGTACGATTCTTTTTGCATGAATGCCTTCTAGTGATTTAGTTGATACAAGAGACTCTCATTATTTTATATCATCTTGAATTTTTAACAGCTTTGGTCTAGTAGTGGAGTTCATGTGTGAGGTTATGTTGATTGAAATGTCATATAGGGTATGATTGGTGGGAATATGTCTTTTTTAAGGTGTTTCTCATAAGGTTTGTGAGTACCCATTCCTTTGAGACTTATACATGATTTAAATTTTTGGTATTTTGAAAATATTGTGAATGGAATCGTTGTTACTGTATCGAGGTCACATCGATTGTTACCATTGGAGAGTGACCTTATCATATATAGGAGTTAATATATATATATACATTTTTTGGGGAATGGGAAATCCATATAGGATGTATGGGACTTTTTCTTCAGTAACTGGTTGTGCTCATAGCCAAAGTTGTGATTCTTCTAATATATAATGAAGAAGTCGACCATCTATTCTTCCCACTAATAGTGGATCAGTTGAAGGATGTATTTCAAGAAGAGTTCCAGGGATACCACCTGAGAGAGAAATTCAGTTTCATATTGGGATAATACCTAGCGATGACCTAGTTTTTATTTATGGTATATAATGGATCCACCTAATATTTAATAGCACATGAATTATTTTGTGGAGTTTGTGGATAAAGATTTTATCCATGTTTGTAGTTATCCATTGGGTATCTAGTTTTATTTTACCAAAAGGTAGACAATTATTTTTGTTTATGTTTTTATTAGAGAATGTTGAACCAAATGAAATTCAATAACCGATGTACTATTTACCTATTAATGATATCTTTGACTAAATGAGGGGTTCCTTAATGAAACCCGAGATTGATTTGAGACTATAGTATCATCAGATGAGTATGAGACCTTATGATATACCATAGGATACTTTTAGAATAATGTTTTTTTTGTATGAGTTTTTTTTAGTGTTCTTTAGGCTTAAAAAAAGTCATTTAGTATTTATACAATTGATGAACTAGATATTTCAACCATACCTAGAATAGTTTTTGTTGTCTTATTTGATGATATATTACTATAATCCAATACATTTGATGATCATGAAAAACATCCTGAAATCATATTGATCATACTAATAGATCATTCGATATACTCTATGATTTTTAAGTGATATTTCTCGATCAACAAGGAACAAATATTGGGTCACATCTTATTTAGAGAAGGTGTGTTAGTGAAACTTGAGAAATATGGAGTAGTAACTTCTTTGGGGATACCCAAGAATGTTTTTAATATCTAAAACTTTTTCGGTTTGGAGGGTTATTATGAAAGGTTCAACAGATTGTTTTCTCTCTAAAAACCAATGCTCCCAGGCCTCACCTAGAATGGAATAACTTTAGAATTGTATAAAGCATGTGAGAGGGATTTCCCGATAATGAAGAGGCTTTTGACAGTGACACAAATTATGGGTAGACCTATGTTAGGTAAGGAGTATACCGTATAATTTGATTCATTCGAGACTAGACTTGAAGTTGTATTGATTCAAGAATATTGAGTCATAGTTTATAGATCCTGATAGTTGAGTTCACAAGAACGGAACTCTCATATGTATGATCTAATGTTATCCATGATTGTTCTTTCCTTTAAATGTTGGTGGAGTTACATACTAACTGATAATTTTAGGGTGTATACTAAAAATACTAACCTAAAATATTTCATTTATGAGCATGATTTAAATTTATAATATTATATATTAGTTGAATATATGTATTCCATTGAATTTTAATTGGCCTATACATTGGGAAATTGAAATAGTTTTGTAGATATGTTAAACCAGAAGGCATAGACTTCAACAGGAAATATGGAATGTTTTTAGTGGAGGATTATGAACTTGTTCACTAAGATATATATGTTGTTTAGTTGGAGAAGGGAAAAATGAAAGTCGTGTATTTTAAAATTATTTCATATATCTTGGACTACATAAAATAGAGGTAGTATAAGGATATAATGTTCCTTGATCTGAGGATGATACTTGAATTTGGGGAGTTCCCACTTGATTGTACAATCAGTGATGATGATATGATACATGTTCATGGTTTTGTGATTGTGGTTGCACGTATATTGGAGGATCTGATGTGAGAGTTTCACACATAAAATTGGGTGGTGAATCCTAGTTTGACCAATGTGTGTCATAATATTCCTAGAATGTATTGGTGTCTTGAAAAAAATAGATATTACAGGTTCTATGAAATGATTTTACAAATATTAGATGGAAACAACTAAACATGAGTGACTTGATGAACCTTTATAGCCATTAACTATTCCATAATTGAACTGGGATGATGTCACAAAATATTTTTCAGTAGTTCTTATGAGGAATTGTCATACGAGTGAAGCAATATGTTTAATCATGGATCTATAAACAATAGATGTATATGTTTTACTTATATAGGATACATTCAACATGGGTTAGTGGGGTGAATTTTATCTTTGATAGATGGTATGTTTTCATATAGAGAATCATAGTATAATCTCAAATGATGATCCATATTTTACTTGTTTTTTAAGAAAGGGTTACTAATGGAACCTGGTACTTATGTATTATTGAGTAAAACATTTCACTAGTAAATAGTTGAGAAATTAGAATATACTATTTTGGTATTAGAGGACATAATGTGGGCATGCATCCAAGATTTGGTAAGACATGTGAGAATAATTTATTGAATATTTATTTTTATTATAACATAAGATATCATAAGAATATCTAGATGTAACCATATGAGGCAGTATATCATAGTCCATGTTGATAATCATTAAATTAGACAGAATCATGAGATTCAACGTTGTTGGGAATGATTCACATTAATGAGACATAAAATTAGGTTTTGTTAATTTAGAAGAACATGGATATTCCCAGAAGTAGATAGAAGTCATTTATAGATTGAATTTGTAAACGTATTGAGTTTTTATTTGGTGAACATGTTTTCTTTCATGTGTCACCATTATTGGGTCACTGAAAAATTCCAAAATAATGAATGTTTCACCTGGTATGCTAGACCATTTGAGACTGCGGATAGAATAAGACTGGTAGCATACCAATTAGGTCTTCCATATACATATAATTATTTTCAGGATTTTTTTTGTGACACACCTTCATTAGAATTACCCTGATAATACTCATGTGATCACTATTGGTGATTTTCATCTTTAGGCTGATGAATTATTTGTGGAACACTCGATTCATGTAATGGGCCAAAGTAAAAAAAATTATTTTGCGTAAGGATGTGTAATTTTTCTTAGTATTGTTTTAGTATCTTCAGGTTTAGGAAGAAACATGGTAGAGGGAAGTTGATATATGGGCATAGTGGACCAAACTATTATCCCTGGAGGCCTTGTGATTCTTGGAAGTCCATCTCAAGGATGATCTATTATAAGGTAGAGAGGTTTTAATATATAAAAATTATGATGGCGTAATTTTTGTATAAATTTTGATTTATATCCCCTTAAATTGGTTAACAGAATTCATCTCAAAGGTAGGAAACAACAAAAAATGATTCTAGGTACCTGAAAATGAAAAAGGGTGAAATAGGATATCTATTTCATGGTGCACTATAGGTGCATGATTATCACTAACCGTGCACCATAACTATTCTTCCAAGGTCAGGGTGGAGAATAGTTAGAAAATTGCGCATGGGGGAACATTAGAACAATGAAACTTGAGCACCCATAGATAGAGAAAACCACATAACCACTGTATGGGTTTTGAAACTATGTGGGTGGCATTAGAAACCATGAATCGTAGTTTCCTCTTGGAGATAGGCAACCACATGGTTGGAACACGGTATGGAAAACAATGTCCATAAATCTTATTCTTCTAAAAAAGTGGTAATTTTATAATTTTCCCCACCGAATCATAAATGATTATTTCCCCATTTTCACCCCATTTCTTCTCTATAATCATTGGGTGTGAACAAGGAGCTATGCTCTCTTCCAAGGATTAATATCCATTGATTCTCAGCCATTTTATGGGTCGTTCAACGTGAATCAATGTTATAGGTGATCCTACCAGTACCCTTTCTTTTATTTTCCAAAAGAATCATTATATGGTTTTTCATATTATATAAAATTTTCTAATACCAACTATTTATAGGGAATCTTAATATTTGGTGTTAGTAGTATTTTAGTTCAAATAAAGGGCCATTGTGTCCTGAGTTCTTTTCTATGATCTTGAGGTAGGTTTTCTATAAGATTTCTCTCATACTATTAATGTTTCTATTATGTATATGGCCATTAATTTCACTTACATGTTACATATTATTGTTGTTTGATAAATAAATTAAATAGGGACATAAAATGATATGTGATACCATTCATGGACCCTAGTAGGTTTATTTAAAATTGCAATACTGAGCATTAGTACTCAAATGGGGTGCATTAATCCTTCCCAAATGGTGATATGAGTTGTTAATTTATGAATTATAAGGTTAATGAGATTAAAATAGTATATTTTTGGTATTCTATCATGGTGTAAGGGTATGTTTAGCCTAATATACAAAATGTAAATTGATTCGAGATGATTAAGGGTAAATATTACATGTGGCCAAATGGGAAAGATAATATTGTCAAATGGGTTGGTATAAATTCTATTGGATGGGGTTATGAATAATTGGTAAGTCTGACTAGTTATGAGAATTCACTATTGGAAAAAAGACCTATTCCCATGGTTCAAAACCGTGGGTATAGCCCCCAAAACCGTGGGTATAGGCTATACCCACGGTTCTGGGAACCGTGCGGCTGAACGGCGTCGGTATAGGTCCCTGACCTATACCCATAGTTTTGGTCAAACCGTGGGTATAGGTTTTTTCCACCGTTTCAATACTCTATACACACGGTTTTCAAACCGTGGGTATAGGTTTTATAAAATAGCGGGTGTCCGGATTCGATCTCGTGACCTCTTCACCGCTAACGAACCACCTTACCACTGCCCCAATGTCGACTTTACGTATATGTATATATATTTTGTTAAATATATTTATTTAAACCGTGGGTATAGATAGAAGAACCGTGGGTATAGAACTCCCGCCAAAAAATAATTTGTTCCCGCGGAAAAAAAACTTTCCCGCGCAAACGCAGGAAACCTATACTCACTGTTTGTCAAACCTGTGGGTATAGGTTTTTAACCAAAGGCTATCCCCACGGTTTTGGGGAAACTGTGGGGATAGAGCTCATCTATACCCACGGTTTATGGCCATACCGTGGGGATAGGGTGACCTATACCCACGGTTCTTTCCAAAACCGTGGGTATAGGTCCATTTTCCAGTACTGATTGAATGAAAAGTGTTAAATATAATAAAGAAAGACGTTGATTGTAAATGAAAAGGTATACCCTAGTTTTTATTATCTAATTAAAAGGTATTTGATGACGAATCTTGGAAAATTTGAATTAATGTTATGGTTGGATAATGTATTGAGGTTCCTTATACATTGGATGGGAAAGAATTATGCTCTAGGAATCAATATTGTATTTCATGGTTTAGGACAACCTGATTTATCTATACCCACAAATTCTTTACATGGATTGGATATTGGATTAATGCTCTACGATCCTACTATTGGAAACCATTTTGATACTTTGACTGAGGCTCCACAGTACAATTAATGATATGTAATTTATTAATTAATTCCATTATTACATAAATTTTAAAACACCATTATTTTGGTTTAGAAAACTGTTGTCGTTCGAATAAGGTTTGGTGAGTCAAGTGTTATTTGTGAACATGGGATCCCATGGGACTAAATAACAAATATTTTATTATAAAACATGATTTATTTACTTATTGAATATTATTGATTTTCACTTAATATAACACTCTCATTGAACTAGATATTTCATTAGACACAGTTAGTGCTGGCCTATAGAGCTTTACTCACAAACTTATTGGGGTGCCATTGGTTCCTGGGTAAGATTCATTATTGTAAGTCATGATAAGAAAAATGGCCCAATGATGGATGGATAAAAATGTATTTTGAGGTGGATCTTGGATGATGGGAATAAGATGATGTCAAATCCTTTTTTAGTTATTGTCATAGTGTAGTTTTTTTATATCCTTAGGTACAAGAAACTCTTATGGAAAGTCATGTTTACTATATTTGATTATGATCCTTTACCCAGTTTTTGTAAATGATTACATGTTGTATGGTTGTTTACTATTACTTAATTTGTTATTGATTATATTTATATATACTATTTTTTTACTATGGTAAAGATATTATATTCTCCCCATGTGCCTTATTTCCCCTAATTCATAGAAGGAAACTTTGGGCATACAAAGAGGCATGCCAGAATTCATGTGGTGATCCACCTTAGGGAACTAGTTTTGTAGATCTAAGGCTAGGATATTATATAATCACTAAATTATTGAATGAAATTAAATAATAGAAGTGAGAAACTCTTAGAGGTGATTGGATTCTGAGATGAAAGGGGTTAGAGTTTGGAGTATTTTTTTATTATACTACTATATTTTTATGTCTTCACTTTCCAAAACGCTCAACCTATCATATTTATGGGTAAAACCTTTTATTAATTGAGAATAAAGGGAATGAGGACCAATTCTTAATACATCATTATAAATTTCATGGAATAAAAATCTTATTATGTTAATTGATTTTTAAAAGTGATCTCAGGGTTTTTATTTGAATGGAATTATATTCAATTTTGTTAATGCTATGAATTTATTATTTCTTGGTTTCATGATAATAATTATACTGTTATTTTATTTTTCTTATATCTTATAGAATAAAAAATATTAATTGTTGAGTATCTAGAGATTTTTGATACATGTGTGGAATAAAGTTAATTATATTTTGAATTACTTAGGTGTACATTAACAGGATTGGGATTTACTAATGTAATTTACTCGTAGTTTGTTATTTAGTTGTCATATGATATATTCCCATACATATTGGAAGGAGGATTGATGAGTAGTGATTACTTCATAATTAGGCTTCATAATTTCCTTCAATCTAAGGTGAAGGATTCATCGACTATGGATTATTTCAATTATTAATTAATAAGAAGGGAAGTGTACCATTTTTATGTCTATGATAACATTAAAAATGGTAATATTACCCTTTATCCAATAATTTATTTTCACATTGATAAATTTCATATTTTTAAATTATTTTCTAGTTTTATAAACCTAAAATTCAACAAAACCCCCTTTTTAATAATTTTGATACAATAAATTTTCGTCTATCCTTAAAGACTACCGTTGGTTTCCATTATGATTTATCTTATTCTTAGGTAATTATTATATAATTTTAATCCCATGAGGTTTTATTTAAAAAATTTATTTTCAAGGAGGTGGAATTGAAATTATTTTCACAAATTTTAATTAAACACTGTAATACTAACCATTTTTACCTCTCGGTCTAGATATTTGGAGGAGACTTATAACTAAACATAAAGAATTATAAAACATTAAAAATTTACAAACCCATTTTAAAAATATTACATTATTATATTATAATGAAACATTAAGTGTTCACTATGATACTAAGACTATGGTAGATAATCCAAATTAATCCCTAATATATTTTTGTGAACCCTATTTCCATAAACAACGTAAGGGGATTTCAATACTATCATTTCATGTTTTATTTTATATTTAAAATTGTCGAATAAAATTATTACCTAGATTTCATATTATTATATTTGGGGATACAAAGAATAATATCAATGAATTGACCATAGTGTGTTCAACACTGACACCCAAAATAGATTCTTAGTGATAAGTTGGTAGAAAACATTCTCGTTTTAATTGAAAGGAAAATCCAAGGAATGAATCTAAAATAAACATCATGGAGAATTAAATGATTGGGATAATCAAAAAATGAGTTTAATATAATATTTATTTCTAAATTCATGTATAAATACCTTAAATAAATATATTTATGAAATTAGATAATCCAACAAAAGATACACTTTATGAGTACAAGTATATTTTCCAGAATTTGTGTGCATGTTATCACCACCAAGAAATTACGGAACATCATGTAACAACCCCAAATTTTATCAATGGAAATAACATTATTTTATTTATTTCGTATAGTATAAACTGCATTAAATAACATAAAGAAAACAATATAATCTTTCTAAATGAATAATTATCAAACTAATAAGTATTTATAAAAGTTAAGAATCCTATACTGATGAAATAGTAACTTGACCTTTGGAATAATAATGTGAAAATTACGAATAGTAAAAAGGACAATAGAATAGTTACCTTACATATGAAATTATAAATATAATTTTGGTATATTATAAATGAAAATATTATATGAATATATCAATGTTTATGTAAACAAAATGTTTTAAATGAATTAATCATGTGTTCGTATTTTATAAGTCATAAATATTTAATTATAGTGTTACGATAAATTTTATAATTTAAAATAAAATATAATTTCATAAAATTTATAGATAATTTTATATTTGGTAATCTTATTATAATATAATTTTTGAGAACTAATTTATTTTCTCAAAGTGGCATAAATTTAGTTATAATTTTAAGAACTATATGTTTTGATAAATGATTATTTTAATTAAAAATTAAATTTCTCATATTTATAAAATTATATTTATAAAATGGGGTTAATTTTTTAATTCGAAATTTTGGAAAAATTGTTATAGTAAATTTATTATATTTTTCTGAAAAACGTAATTTTTTTTTGTGAATAATAAAATTTGGTAATTTAAGATATATATACATTATAAGTTAAATGCACTATTACTAGTGTAATGGATTATATAATCACTATTTGTTATAAATAACATTATATAATTACATTATTTAGTTATAATAATCCCCTATATTTCTTTTACTGAAAAAAATAATCATCTAATGAATAAAATAATGAGGAAACACTCTTCTCCTCCACTATAAATGCCGCCCCTCACCACCACTTCTCCTAAAACCTAGAATGATTTAATCCATGTTCATATTCATAAAAATAATCATCCCAAACATATCCCCACATATTGGAGCACCTAGCCTCATCAAAATACCAAAAAACTTTTCCCTATGGAGGGTATAAATGAGGATTAATTCAGGTGTTAAATTCCACTTTTATTTTCTATTATTTTATCTTCCAATTCTTTAATTTCTTATTATATACTATCCAACCCTCATCCAAATGGAATTATACGTCATTTTATTGTTTTATTATTTCATGTTTTGTTTGATAATAATATAAATCTATTATATTCATCATCAATAAACATTTTTATTAATTAGTCATTAGTTGACTTAAAATGAATAACTGGGAATATATGTCAAATTTCAGAATAATATGAAATTAGAGGTACAATTATAATAGGATTAAATGATATAAGTTCTAAAAAATATGCATTATTAGATTCTAAACTCAAGTAACAAACCATGTTTGTTTGTCATATGGCTCTCAATAAACCTTGTGTAAAATAACACTAACAATGGTAAATGTTCTTTTTTTTTATTCAAAAATTTATTTCACTAATTGATGTGTTAAATTATAAGAAATATAAATATGTGTGGATACATAAAAAAAATGAAAATTTAAATAGACTAATAATCGATATAGAGATACATCCAAAGTTCATTTGTATTTGAAAATCAATAAGATTAGACTAGACCACCATTTCAACACCAATACCAATAACATATACCATTCTATTTTCCCTAAAAGAAATAAAAAAACAATAATCCTTCCAACCATAATTCATTAAAAAAATTCTTTTAATTTTTTTTAACATGTTAACCACCATATGTAGAAAACTATATGTATCTTAAAATTGAAATTTTACAAATTCAAATAGAAGAACTAAAAAATTAATTTAGTGGTCTTGTGGAAATAATGACCAAAAGATAATAAAAATTACTATTTCAATCCATTATGAACCCAAAAGGTAGTGCAATAATTGTAAGAAATTATATTGAAAAATATGTTAATTTTATTCTGAAATATGACCCCAAACCAGATTCGGAACATCCCAAGGATGCCAATGGGTTATAAGGATATATTTACAAGAAGATCAAGAATAATCCATAAACACATTTACCAAAACATATTAAGGTGAAAATAAACCTTCCAATACCATTTCCTCTAGGATTGGTATAGATAAATAACATATAAGAGTTAGAAAATCAATGATAATATCTAGAAAATTTTCAAAAGTATAAAATAAATATACCATTACGTGAATCACATAAAATGATTCCCAAATATACTATGTTCCTCAATGAACTACGTAATAAAAAATGAGTCTTTGAGGTAATGAGATAGTTCCTTTATGAAGAAACATCTCATTATTAATCACAACAAGATTCTAACCAAATTATAATATCCAATGATATTATCTATTCTTTTTATAATTTTATATCTAAATTTTATAGATGAATTATGTGATCTAAGATCTTTTATTAATGACATTGTAGAAACTATATATTATTTTTTATATATTAGAGAATTCAAAACAATAAGACTGGTTATACAAATATCAAAAAGATACACTATAATCCCAGTTAGAGTTCCTAAAAATTTCTTAGTGAAAATATATATAATTATATTTTCCCTAAAAAATTTTATATGTTAAACATGGATGAATACAAGACTTAATTTCAGTCACCAATTATTTTGGGAAAACCCTTACTAAATAAGAGTACATAAAATCATAAATATATATGAAGGAATTATAATAATGGAGTTTAGTGAGAACATTGACCATAAATTATTTCCAATTCTATGAATTATATAGTTGGATAGATTTTAAATTCTATATTTTCTAATCACGATTGAATCAAATTCCTGTGTGGAAACTGGTCTTCTAGAAGATATGAAAAATCATAAATTTTTTTTTCAAACATTAAAATCATATACAAATATATGAAGATAATGTATTTTTTATTTAATTTATGGATTTTATTTTTTAGTCAATGAAGGATGAGATGGTACTTCATATATTATGATGGAATATAAGGATTCATTTTTAAATAGGAAAAAATATGATTTAAACTTAAATCCAACCCCCAAATCTAGAGTTGAAACATTTTCGTACATATTTAATGTAGATATTTTTAATGTAAGGATATAAGGTTCCATTAATCATTGATTGAAAATTGTATTATTATTAAGAAAAAAATTTATAATAATTTTGCGAGAAAACAATAAGCAATACACTAGAATATATGATGCAACACTAGGATTACTACTAAATTATTCATTCACATATTTGTTTTGGAAAGTGAAGAAAACCCTATGAAGAAACCTCATTGAAAACATAACCTCAAAATTATATAATTGGATAAATAATAAATTTAAAATTTTTTATAATCATGAATAATTTACCCAATTTATAATTCCTAACGGGATATCCAAATTCATATATTAACAAAAAATTAAATGAGAAAATCTACTTAACGTTACAACACTATATTGAGAAAATCCTCCAAGTAGTGATATATAAAATTATCCACTTCTTAGTCAATTTTCATATATCTTACATCATGAATAATACTATAGTAAAAAATTATCATAATAATCATAAAACACTTACTATTTCGGAATAAAAAAATTTAATAAGTCATTTCTTGATTTTATATTAAGAAACTTTACAAACCATAGAATACCTAGTTTTTATGTTCATATACACTAGTAGATGTAATAAGTATTTCTTGTATACTAGATTTACCTCACTAAGACACTAGATAAAATTGGTATTAAAACATTCTAGTATTATACCCTTTGATTACTATTATTTCGTTTTTTATATTTACTAAGAACTCACCCAATTCTACTTTCTCAAGTTCTCTTTAATAGTTATAGATGAAATTATTTACAGTTCTATTAATTTAGTTTCAAATTTAACAACTATTTAACATGAATATGTAATATGAAATATTTAGTTTTTTATGGAATATGATAAATATTCACATAACTTGTCACATTGAATTATATTCTTAATATTAATCCACTCTTATTTCTACACATGTTATCTAGTAAAGATTTCATAACATATAACGGAGGAGAATTTTTTTTATTGAGTTGTTTAATTAAATATTTTTTAAACTTGGTCAATATATGAACTATGTGTAAATTTTTCAACCCATAGATAGATATCTATAGATCTTGTTAAAATTATATTTTATTTTTAAACTCATCGTTAGAGAAATTGATTACTTAGTCTTAGAAAACTAGTGAGCACAAATATTGTTTTTCATATTCTATCATCATAAAAATCATAAAAAATAATAATAATCTCACAAAACACTTATTGACTCATCAAACACCTTTATTACAAATCAATGTTCCATGATAACTATGCTCTCTTATATCTATAAATAGATATAAATATTTTTTATAACATATTGGGATTCATTGGTTTATACAACATATTTGGTTATGTCATATTGTCATGTTATATAGGGTTTATATTTAAGTAAATGGTCTTTGATATCCAACAAATCAATATAATTTTCATTATATTATTATACTATGAGAAATATAATTTCAATGGATTTTAGCAAGATGATTCAAAAACATTTTTCCAAATGCAATGTCTTAAACATCATTTGGTTCTTTCAATAATCAATTTTACATTATTAGTACCAACTTTTACATTCAATATTTAGTGTCTCATGACTAATCTCTAGAAGAATAAAGTCTTGAAACATTTAAAATAAAGAGTCCATGAATTCAGAAACATGTAATCTGTTATTGAATTCATACATATTTAAAAATCATATAATGTTTCTATTTACTACATATTGGTTGAAATTATTACTCTTAAAGAATAATATATATATATATTTATTAACTATCATGGTGAATATAAAGCCACCTATTGGGTTTTAAAATTTTACACAGTATCTATCGATATAGAAAACCCTTCAAATAAGATTAGTGGATTTTTTATTCCTATACTAAATTATAAGCATCAAGAGCCTCGATGTTATTGAGAAATAGCCTGCATCCACTATCTAAAAATGATATTTTTTCATAATTTATATGAGTATTGTCATTCATGACCAATATTTATCAATTTTAGTGACGATGATATCCTAATATGATATAAGATAATTAATATAGATGCACTTTCGGTTTAAATGACGATCATTTGTAGGTAAATACTACTTCTAATAAACGAATCTCACCATACAATATAATATGCATGTAATTTATAATTTATCATATTGTAACTAATATGAAATATATATAGTTGGTACATGGTTTTTTGTTGTGTTTTTATTTGTAAAACATTTCCATGAAAAAATTATGAAGATTGAAACACTTATAATACATTTCATTTGATCCCCTCCTATTAACATTTTAATTTTGATTTATAATGTAATGTGAGTTAGGTATTATCATGAATATAATTATTAACGATTACTGGATACTTGGATATTATTGTTGAAAAGAATCTCATGTCTTTCTCTTGGTGTTTTTGGGAGTGATTGTGTTTTTTGACGTAGCTATATGACTGGGAATGATAACGAATGGTTTTGCTGAGGCAAGTGTATGAGGTGGCATAAATTCCTAGTATTTTCCAAACTTTTGGGGTCCAAAATTTGGAGGTTAGAAAGAACTATAAATTATGGATTTCTTGGAAGATCTCATAAAAATATAGAAAAGGAACATGTTTCATAAAGATAGGCTTCATGAAGAGTGTTTCGCAATGAATTAAAGGATTCTGATGGGGATATTGGTGAGTTTGACGAGCCAAATTCAATTAAGAGAGAAGTAATCTTTCAAATTTTGATTGTTGGTCAACCAAGAGGGATAGTGAGTCCACTCCAAACATTGTAAACTATATTGTGCTTTTAGTGAATTTGGTACACCAGCACATTGTCCTTGTATGCTCCTTGAACATAGCCCAATGAGGGTTAACCAAGTAAAAATTGTTGTGACTCATGAAATCTTTAATATCTGGTCATACTTTTATATTATAATGAGAGATAAGATAGTTTTTATTAGAAATGAAACAAGATCAAAATTGGCATTTATTTAAACATGTCATACCATGATTCACCTCCCCCCTCAAGGTATTTAACCTAGTGGAGATAATAGATATAATACACTCTAACAAGAACACCTTGAGTATTTTATATCCATTACCAAGTGTATTAATTTAGTAATTTTGATTTTCAAAATTTATCAATGATATATCATCATTTATAGGATCTTACATTAATATCATCCTTATATTAGTATACATGTTCAAACTAAACTAACTCTAGAACCTTTGTTGAGTACCTTTATTTCTAAAGGTTTCTTTGTCAAAAAAATGATTATGAATTAGTCAGTATACCTAGTTTCATAGATCAAAACTGACTAGAACACCCATATGGATATAAACATGTCAACTAATATTCATTTAAATTTTAAAATAATTACATTTAAATAATTATGTAGTATAATTATTATATTTATGTTCATTTTATATTTTATATTTATGATATCTATTACTCAAAAATTATATGACTATTAGTTAGGGTTAAAATTCAATATCAAAATCTCTTCAAAATATGAAATGATGTTTCATCATGCCTAATTATATATTGATAAATTTTAATTGGTAATAATTAATATAGAAAAATATTTTAACATTAATCCATAGGCTGATCCTGAAGTTCTTGACTTCTATATTATAATCTATGAATCACCCTTTTTCAGAACATTATAGAATGAAAATTACTCTGTAATATTTATATACATTCTTAGTACCTATATTCAAATACATATGTATGTAAAAAAATATATTTTTTACCAATAATTAATATATAATTATTTATTATAATTATGAATATTTATTAAGTAGATATAACTGATTACTTCCAATTTATGTTCTTGTAGTTCATCTTCTTGTTCCCTTTCTAAGAACATGAAATCAAATATCCTCATTATCATTGATCTCTCCATGAATCCTTTGAAACATTAAAGGATGTAGTAAATGAATTATTAAACATGAATAAATCATGGTTGTTTTAAAACATTCTTTCATTATTTTCACCATAAAATATCAATAGATTAATTCCATCCAATCCATATCTACCTGGTTAAAATAGTCAAAAGATTCTGTAGTGGATCATCTGAGATACTCATTTTATTATTGTTGAAAAATTTGGTGAAATTGGAAGGTAGGGACATTAATATGTTATTAATGGATAATTTTTTATCAATATAAAAAACCAAACTTTTCTAACTAATCAATATACTATCGCATTTTGAAGGAATGGTCACTAGCTAAGTTAGTGTCTTTTAGTTTAAAACAGTATAATTCAGTGAGAATCCCAATTATCATGTAATTTTGTTTATATTTTTAAAATTAAAGGAATTGATATTTCATTGTGTATGTATCAATGCCTTCATATTGCATCATTATCTCTCTAGACATAGCTGATAGCATGATACATCAGACATAAAAAAGAATCATCTATGAAGATATGGTATTCTTTCTTTTCACCATCACTCACTTGGAGGGAGGGATGATAATAAATACTTGAATCCAACACATAAAACCATTATTCCTATAGGTGTTCCTTGTATAAATTAATATACCACTTAGGGAACATTCTCTTAGTGTGGACATGCCCTGAGTTAATGAATGATCATAATGTTCACATCGTGTTTATTTCCATTATTATACAGAAGTAAATGTAGATTATTATTAATTTATATTTATTACTAAATATGAGAGTTGATATAAATTAATTTTTTCTTATATTGGAACTATTTTATCATGTCCCAATAACCCTACCTATTATACTCAATATGTTTTATTGTGTGTAAATTCTAATGGAAGGGATGCAGATTTTCTGTCTTTTATCCAAACATTGGCATAGTATGTTATTTGAAAGGATTAAGTTAAAAAAATGTTCTAATTTTGAACTAAAATCTCCTTAAACTGTTGAATGAAATCTCTATTCTGAAAACCCTAATTAGTATTTCCTTTAAATATTCCTCTTTATTATATGAATTTCTTCTTGGGTAGTCAAACTATGATGTAACATAGTTATGTCATCCAAGAACTGTTATTAGAACACCTCGATAATTAAACGAACATTGACTTTTTCAAGATAAGTACATTGAAATCTAGTTTCATTCAAAACCTAAATAATGAAATTCAAAAATGCCTTAAAATTTATATGGGTAATTTGGTTTATTATTAATAAATTTCATCATTTTTGAAGTGTGTTGGATCAGATACCTACACCATGGCAGGGGGTCATTATGGATAAATTTTTATAAAAATATCATCAATAAATCCATGCAACATAATATATTTAAATTCACCCATTCTAGGAGTATTTACCTCACTTTTATATGTATAAAATAATGAGACAATGGAGATAATAAGTTTTTATAAGTCTCAACTCAATCATGGGTAACATTATTCTTTCCATTATTTATTACTCTCCCCAACAACAATATTTCATCACTATAAGAGAAAAACACATTCTTACTATACTGGAATGGAGTCACACTTTGAATAACTAGAGTGATATTTTGAAAACATATATTCACACTACATTAATAAAAAATGTGTATTCAATATGAGATATTTCTTTTTTAAATATTGGTTTCTTTAATAACTATAAAATATATCTCCCTCATTGATCCTTATGAAGTATTCAAGAACAAATTCTCACATCATTCAGATCTAATGTGGGACTACCACTTCTTCTTTTCATCTCAAATATCAACACTATGATCTTGGGAAAAAATATTGAAATACATTCGCCCTTATTTATAGGTACTGATAACCTATGAAATTATTACATAGGACTCACACACTTGTTAAACATGCCTCCCAACTTCAATCCTCATTTTCTCTATCTCACTACAATGAAAATACTAAATTTATCAAATACTAAATCATTTAACAATTTCACATTGTTCCAATTAATATATAATCCGTATATTGAAAAAATGATGAGGCCTTCTGTCTTACCACCTTAAAGGGTAATTATAAGAAACAACTTTTATAATCCTTACATTATTCTATGTTTTATTCACGATTTAACATTATAAAAATTGAGTTTAGATTAATCTAATCAAATAAACTTCCTCAAAGTTAACTTTTAAAAAATATTGTTATGAAAAATAGTGAAAGGAGCTGTCGTGGGTGACCTCAAATGATTAGTGGTTTTTGGGGTACTTTTGTGGAGTATAGTGTCTGACCAATGACGTCTCTCAAAGAGGCAGCAATTGAAACAACTTCATAATGGTATTACGAAAATAAAATAAAAGATAAGAAAACAAACTAAAAAGGAGTATGGGAGATTAGTTTGACTTTTATTATTCTAGAAGAAGTTTTATAGATGGAGATTGTATTTTTTTTGTTTTTATTTTTGAAATGAAGTTTGTTCAAAATGACACAACAAGAAGATGTTTTTTCCGAAAATATTTTTAAAGGAATAATTGATCCAACACTTCCTATTCACTGAATTATTTATTATTATAATTTAAATTTACATCAACTTATTTATAATCCAATAATTTTTTAACCCTCAAACCCTACACTAGTTAACCTAACCACCAAGTTGAAATTATGTAAACTCTAGGCTAGCTTCAGAACATGCAGTCACACCACCCTTCTTTGATTGATGTTCTTAGGTTATCTTATGGTAAGTGGTTAATTATATCACATATCCACTCTATAAATGAGGATTAATTGAGTTTAGGGATTATATTTAATCTAAAAGTATTTATCTTGTGTGGTCTTGTATTATAGATTATGATCACACTCTCACAATTCAAACAATTCCCGACCTCGCGTGTTTTGTGTTAATTGATGAATTACTTTCTTAGTTTAATTTAAATTAAAAACTCAATTAATAGATCATATGAATTTAATTACAGTAGATCATTAATTAAATATAAATTAATGAATAATTTCATAGGTAGATCGATTACTAAAAAGAACTATTCTTCTATGGGCGGTGTGGTCATTGTAGAAACGTTTTGCATGTGAAAAGATTTAGAAATAGTATAACCCAATATATTTTATACTCATGAATTCAATGCCAAATAAGAATTATAATGAGGTTGATATTTTAAAAAAATAGAGGAAAACCAATGAAATTAAAGAAGAACTAAAGAGTTTATTATGAAAAAAAATGTATTACAACATGAAGAAGAAGAAGAAGGCTTCGTCAAAGGGATCATTGCTTAAAGAGACACCCTTATAGAAATAGTTGTATAATTGGAGTGGATACAATTATACTCTTATCTAAACTTCTCAATGCACGTACCCAACCCATCCAAATGAGAAAAACACAAATTTATATAGTGATGGAGAGTCTAGGTTTAAAGAGGTTTCGAGTGTGAGTGGGGAAATTATTCCAAATAAATTAATCCAACGTGAAAAGCCTTTTTTACCACCAAAAAGCGTGAATAATATGTCCATATAGCAGGATTATTTGTTAGAAAATTATTCCTAGATATCCTCTAAAATTTTGGGTTTAATCTATGCATGGATAAAGAAGTTATGGCCCAAATACAGAACTGATTTCTAATTTAGCAAGTCATGCCCAACATTGACATCATAGACCTTTTCACAAAATAAATTGTCGATTTAACACAAATGTAATAAATAAAAGTTATATAAGATTAATTCAGGAAAAAATTTAAAAAATAAATAAAAAGCTCATATAATTAAAATTAAATTATTTATGTTCGAAATACTAGAGTGAATTTTTAAATTGTAAAACTGGAATTTTCACCAAATTTTTAAATGAATGATATAATCCCTATTATTTTATAAATAAAAATATTTAACACAATGTGGGGAAATTTTATCATTTATTATCAATAAAATCTTCCAAAAAAGTGTGTTTAATCAACTCGCCCACACATACCCTTTTGCACACCTGGGAAAACCCCCACATCATGTATTCAAAAAAATTGAGACAAGATATGAATATTCATGTTTCTTAATCCAAAATAAAAACATAGGCGATGTAAGAATCCCACCAAGAGTAAATATCAATTAATTTTAGAATTATTGTCTCATAAATTGCAATGAAACAAAATCTAGTGAGATTCATAACAGTAATTATAGTGAAACAAGTCATGGGTCTACCATGCCACTAATTTTTCACATGTGTCTGTGAAAACCATTCCAAGATCATAAATCCACCTTTTATTAATAATATTCAAGTCAAGTAAAATGATTATTATTACTTTGTTTAATTCACCAAAGTTGGTATACATTCCATTGCAATTGAATTTCAAGACCCACTCACTTAAGCATTCTGGAAAGTCAAACCTTAAACTCCCGACTTAGATGTCCCCACTTATTTTTAATTTAATCACTCTCCTCATTTTTTTCTATGTTTTTTTTAAGTTGAACTTGGAAACAATCTCACACTCAACACCCAACCCATGTTTGATATCTTCACCACACTAATTGTAAATTTTATAACAATATCAAAGGTCGATGAAGAGTGGTTTTTGACCTGTCCAAGACACAACCAACCTATATATTTTTTGAGGGAGTGCAATAGTCGGATAACAGGTACACACATATAGGTCAATTAGGTAGTTTAATTAAATCTATCAAAAGATAAACTAATATAGAGATCAACCAATGAATTTTTTTTACCTAACAGGAATATAAATTCAATTGAGTAGGAAATAGTTCACAAGATGTGGTTAAGAAAAAAATTGTGTGGAGAAATAAATGACACAATTTACTATGAACAAATATCATAAATAATGAGGTCAAAATACAAATGGATTTATAATGATAGAACCATTCACATCATCGAAAAAATCAATTTTTATAAATTCATACCCTTGATTATGAAATCTTAATCATTCTTATATTTCTACTAATAACGTTTGAAAGAACGAATTTTTTATATGTTTCACATTAGAATATTACATGATATATATATATATATATTGATTTTTTGATTTTTATTCAAAATTTTAACCAAAAACATAATAGAAAATAAATAAAAATCACACAAAAGAAAATACTAAATATCTACCACAAAACTTTTTTCCCCTCCCCCACCTTAAAATATTGAATTTTCTACAGTGCGAACATATTTGATGATATATGCACATAAAATATATAAATTTTAATAGGAAAATGAATTTAAAAGTGAAAGAGATAGGAATAACTTGATATGCTCAAGTGATGATGGGGTCAGGCTGTGTGATGAAATCCACTACATTAGTAGGAATTCCCTCAATGTATTTATTCAAAAATTTCCCATCGACTGTAGATCTCTTTCTGTTATCCTCTTGTGCGATCTCCACTGCACTATAAGGGAAAAAATATATACAATATAAGGACCAAACCATTTGGATCACAACTGACTCGACATCAATTTCAGTCATAAACAATAGATAAGACCATTCTCTCCAATAAGAAATACCCTTTTTTGGATAATTTTGTCATGATCTTCTTTGGATCATTCCTTGTAGAGCCTAAAGTTCTCATATTAAGATAATCAAATCTCTTAAAGCTCATGAATTTGTAGCTTCCATTGAATTCATTCTTGGTCTCAATCCATGTTACATTACTTTATTTCCCAATAATCCTGATGCTAAACCTCCATGGTTAGATGATAGGATTTCCCAAAAACAATCCAAAATGGGGAAATTCCAATGTGAGTTTTGAATGCAGACTTATACGCCCATAGTGCATCAACCAAGTGCTTACTCAAATACTTTTGATTTGCCTGCACAGTTTTCTCCAAAATTTGATTCAACTCTCGATTTGAAACCTCAAAATGGAAAAATTTTGGTGGTGGTATGGTGTGGATGTTTTTTGTGTCACCCTATGCTTCTTAATTAGTGAAGACAAATTCTGATTTCAGAAGTGTGTCCCTTGGTCACTAATGATGGTATTTGGTACTCCAAACCTACAAAGAATCCATGTCATGATAAATTCCAATACAACATGAGAATCATCAGTCTTAATGTACTTAGCCTCCACCAATTTACTCAAAAAATCAAAATCTAAAAAAATATACAAAAAAATTTAACTAGGAAAAGGATGCATAAAATTGATTTCTTGTACATCAAAAATATCACAGAATAATATGGGTTTTTAGGGAATCTCCTATGTCCTAGAAATATTACCTGTGTATTAGCAAAGTGAGCTTGACTAAAAAAACACATAAGAATCATGGAATAAACTAGGCCAATAAAATCTAGAGTCTATTACTTTCCTTGTTGTCCGTTGGGGTCCAAAGTGTCCAGCACAAGAATGTGTATGAAAAAAATGTAAAATAGATTCAAACTCATGATCAGGAACACACCTCCTAATAACTTGATCAGTACACATGCTCCTGATGCATGTATTATCCCAAACATAAAATCATGACTAACTCTTTAATTTTTTGACTTGATGATTCTTTAAATTTGTAGGAATTTTAGAGGAAACAAGGTAGTTAATGAAATCTTCTTACCGAGGATGCATAGCTGAGATGGAATAAAGATGCTCATCAGGGAAAGTGTCTCGAAGTGGTAACTATTCCAAGGTGTCACCCTATAGTGTGTGAATAATCCTACTGAAGTGGTACTCAACCATTTTCTCTAACCCCTTTTTATATTTTATCTCAATATCAAATTAATGAATAAGATGTATCCATCAGATAAGTCTGGGCTTAGTAAATGGCTTCTTCAAGAGGTACATGAGAGCAGCATGGTAAAAAAACTACTTTAGATCCAAATAAATATGAATGAAATTTATCTAATGAAAGCATGACAGTATTAAACACCTTTTCTAATGTTGTGAAATTTTATTCAGCTGAATCCAATGTCCTAAAAGCATAGTCGATCACATGTGAATGTCCATCCACCCTCAGAGATAAGATAGCTATAACCGTGAAGTTGAAGGCGTCGCACATAATCTGAAATGGAATCTCCCACCGTGGAGGTTTTATGATAGGTAGAGTGATCAGACAGTATTTTATCTCATTAGAAAAAGTCCTACAAGAAGCATCAAACAAAAAATTAAAATCTTTTTGATGTAATCATGATATAGGAAGAGAAATCTTACTAAAATATTTGATGAGGCGCTGACAAAATCCTGCATGTCATAGAAAATATCTAACATCACACACACATGAAGGATATGGTAAAAAATAAATAATATATACCTTAGATCTATCAACAACTATCCCATGTTTTTACACTACATCACCTAAGAAAATTCCATGATCTACCATAAAATGAAACTTTTCAATGTTCTATACTAGATTATTTTGCATTCAATTATTCTAATCCTTTCCCAAAATAGTGATTCGATCATAAAATGAAGACCCCTACACTGTAAAATCATCCATAAATACCTCAATGTCGGTCTCAATAAAATCATAAAAAATACTCACCATGCATCTCTAGAAGGTACTTGGGGCATTGAAATGTCCAAAAAGCATCCTCTAGTGGGAAAATGTGCTGAAGGGATATATGAAATTTGTTTTATCTTGATCCTCTAGAGCAATAGGGACCTAAAAATATCCATAAAAATCCATCTATGAAATAATAATATGTAATCCCAGATAGTCTCTCAAGCATTTGATCAATAAATGGGAGAGGTAATGGTCTTTATAGGTGGACTGATTTAGTTTCTTATAATTAATACACACATGCCAAATGTTTTGTACCCTCATTAGAATTATCTCATCTTTCTAGTTTCTAACAATAGTAACACCACCATTCTTTCAGACATCCAGAATAAGACATACCCATTGCGAATCTGTAATGGGATAAATTATTCCTACCATGATCAAAATTTCACCTTTAGTTTTAACAACATCAATAAGAGTTCTATTTAGTCTCCTTTTTGGCTACCTAAATGGTTTATCCCCATCCTCCAAAAGTATCATATGCATGAAAATGGAGGGGTGAATGCCTGATACGTCATCCATGTTCCACCCTATTTTCCTAATGTTATCCCTCAAATGATTCAATTTTTTTCATATTGTTCAAGAGGAATATTATTAGAAATTATGACAGGTAATATCCCACCACCTAACAAGTTTGAGTATTTGAGATTTGGTTGAAATGGAATGAGTTCTAGTGTAGGGGTGATGTATGAAAGGAGAAATTGAAGGAACTGAAATATGTGAACAATCAACATGAGTATCAGAATATACATCATCAAAATTAGAGAATAAAGAGTCAAATACATTAGCATACTCAACAACCATGTCATAATAATAGTTCACATGATCAAGATCAGAATATGAATCCATTTGAAAATCAAATCTAATAGAGTATTGTGCATTATAAATAGGCGCGGAAGTAATATTAGACATAAAATTGAAAACAATAATCATAATATCCCTAAGAATAGTATAATTAAATTCCATGGGGTTTTTATTTTGTGGTTCAAAATGGGAGATATCAAATGTATAATGGTTCTCTGATTTATACTTAATTGAGTCCATAACATTAAATATCACAACTCCATCTCCAAATTCCACGGATAGTATACCCTCATTGACATTTATGATTGTTTTTGTAGTTTTAAGGAAGGGTATACCTAATATAATTTGAGCACATGAGATTACCTTATCATACTCCATGTTATGCACATAGAAATCTTCTAAAAATATCATTTCTCTAACTTTAACAAGTACATCATCAAGGAAACCCACTAGATATGTTTTAGATCTATTTTTCAATTTCACCACTACACTTATCTTCTTTAACTCACCAACCTATAAATAAAAAAATAATGAGTGGTTCATTATATTTATGGAAGCTTCTAAATCACAAAAAAACATTAAAAAGAGTAACTCCTCTATGGTTCATGGGAGGGTGAATGTTCCTGGATCCTTTCACTTTTTTAGCATTTCTAGAGTTGTTTTAATAAGTGTTGAAACATTCCTTCCAAGATTGATCCTCTCATTTCCCATGATCCATCTTCAACTAGTAAAATGTTCTTTCAGGAATTTGGTATAAAATGGGATTATATTTATGGATTCAAGTAGAGGGATGTTTATCTCTACACACTTGAATGTGTCCAAAACCTCTTTTTTCATTGCTTACTCAGCCATATTTTCGGATTTTACAACTCTATTTGGAAATGTAGTGGGATTAGGAGGAATATCATCAATATTTTTCTTAACTCTATCTTTCTAAATGGGTTTCTCATTTGTTGGTATGGAATGGGGCTTCTCCAGAGTTAAGGTGAATCCTTATATAATGATAGGTTCATATGTATCAATTTTTTTCTTCACACTAGTTAATGTGATGGAACAAACATTCCCCTTGGGATTTGGAGTAGGTTGAGAAGGTATATTTCAATAATTCATACATACCAGTTCATGGAGGGAAGTGTATATCTGTCTCATTTGAGTCTTTAACTCCCTCAACTATAAACCTTGACTCTTCATCTCATTCTGTTTATTAAGAATTTTTTTTCAAAAGATCATCAATATTAATATATACCTTTGGTTTAGAATTACATTGTTGTTTACCTGTTCATGATTGAGCTTAAAATATTTTTTGAGGTTGTTGGAAGCCCTTTTGGTAAGGTGGAGGCTGGTAGAAGTTTTGTGAAAGGGGGGCCTTTGTTGTTGTCTAGATGTATACCTCATGTCTGATTGATCCTTCCACCCTTGTCTATATGTTGGTGTAAAGGAATCAAATTTCTTTTGGGTATGTGGCTATTGATGCTACTTATATGGTCCCCCATGAAAAAATCCTGCACAATCTTCTATTTCTTATAGTTGAGGGAAATAGTCAGGTGGGTGGCTTGTCTCAGTGAAAATTCCACATGGCCTTAAAGGAGGGGGTTGGGATGTCTTTTGAGACAAAGAGAAATGACTCAACATAGTGGGAAATTATTCCAACATGTTATCAATTAATTTACTCTCAAGAGAATAATGACTTACCTGTTGTACTCCCCTGACATGCGGTGTACCTTGATCACCAATTTGTGGGGAGATTTGGGCCATTTTGTTAATCATTGCACGTGAAGCTACTGGTGTCTTGTCCACCAATGCACCTATAGCTGCAACATCCACCATGCTCCACTCCATAATAGTTATTACTTCATATAATTATTGAATGAGGTGTTTATCACTGATTTGGTGATATGGGTAGCTTCCATACAACTTCTTGAATCTCTCCTAGTACTCATACAATGAATCCAATTGTTCTTGCTTGATCCCAGAGTTCTCTTTATGAATGGAACTGGTCCTTGATGGTAGAAAAAATATTTTCAAGAAAATAAATTTCAAGTCATTCCAACATGTTACATATTATGGTTGTCACACCCCAGGTAAATAAAGAATATGACCTTTTCATATTTATCCATATTTATGAATAAAATATTAATATGATTTTAAAGGGGATGCTATTCTCAATGGTGTACCCAATACACAACAACGAGTTTCTTGGGAATCTTACGTTGCACTCTAATAATAAAATAATATTATTTTAAATGGTAGTTAACATGTAGTCGTTGTATTTGCGGGAATGGAAAGAAATAACAAAAATATTATTATATATGTTTTTAAATGTTTTTACATTTATCCAATAAAAGATAAAGTCTTAAAATACGGAAAGAATTCAATTTTAGGCGTATATGCCCTAGTTTTCACTAAAGGTTCACTTATCGCCTTTTGATGGAGAACCTTCATTAAATATAGTTTTGTTCACTCTTATACATTCTATTGGACCAAATAAAACTCCTCTTAAGAATTGGGACATCAAAATTTACTTTGTGTAAATTTTTGGTATCTTTCCGATAAAGTTCATTTTTTAATGAATACTGTAAAATGTTTTATTTTAATTCAAAACCTCTTTTTAATCTAATTTATTTATATGATTATATTATCTTTTGAATTAGTTTTAAAGTGAAATTAGAATATATTTTTACAATTAAATCCAATAGTGGTCTTTGGAATTAATTTCACTTTGAAATCAGACTTAAACTAGTGTCAATCTTTTGATACTTATTGTTTCATAAAAACATGCTATTTGCTCTGACAACGGGAATTAATTATTAAATTAATTAATGTGAATTATATGTTTTGAATTTTGTAAAATAGACTTCATTCTTTAATTCGGAATATCAAATATAGCTTAGGGTGAATTTTTGGGATTTTTCTGAAAAACGTCAATTTTTGATGAATAGTGAAA
The DNA here is from genome assembly GCA_963277665.1 of Viscum album. Lineage (NCBI taxonomy): Eukaryota > Viridiplantae > Streptophyta > Magnoliopsida > Santalales > Viscaceae > Viscum > Viscum album. Next base: position 491,910,097 of record OY728159.1, on the reverse strand, counting down.
CCACTAAGTGGTACTTATAAAAACTGATATTTCCGTTTAAATGAAAATTTTCGATCTTTGTGTTTTGAATTTAAAAAATCAGACATACATGGTTGTCATTAAGAAGTAAAATGTGGTTCAAAAGGATAAAAATATTTTTTTGGTGAATAGCAACTTATTAAGTTTTTAATCGCGATTAGAGATAATTAGTGTAGTTTATGGTAAAAATAATGTTTTAATAAAATAAAATGACCTAGAAACATGTCCTACCCTCATTGGATGTGTCATGTCCGACCAAGAAAATACATGGGTCAACTTGGGGACCCCATTAAGCCACTTTGGTTGGGAAATGGCATAAATATCTTTTTATTTAATTTTAATGTAAAAATGACACAAACATGAGATGTTTTACTAAAACAATTTTTACATGGGGTTATACTAGTCATAATTTTGACTATAAATAGTCATTGGAACGCTAAACATATTTCCTACATCATCGTATTTCTTTTATAATTTTTATACATTAAATAAATTAAATTATTTATGACATCATGATGATGCAGCGATGACCTCATTATTTAACGATTTAAATAAAATGGAAAGATAATGTAATATCTAAGACCTAAACATGTCCAAAACCTATTTTAAGAGTGTCTTTCGAACAATTATCACCTTATACTCGAAATACATCAATGTGGGACCTTTAAAATCCGAAACTCTTTTGAAAATAAAGTAACATTTTGTAACTTTACAAGAGTGCCTCTCATCTCCTCTTATAAAAGGGCCCCACCTCTACCTCCTTACCCACACTCCCAAAGCCTTTGGCTCAGCCAACCTCTGCCCATTTTGTCTCTACACTTACATCTATTACTCTTTGAAGCCTAAATTTGGGCAGAAGTCTTCCCAAGGAAGCCTTTGATCTCAAACCAAAGGGAGTTACGCGATTTTAAGGTAATGTCTTCACTTGAGTCCTTTTGTTTTATTTTCCCTCTCCAACCCCCTAAACTCTTTTTATTCATTTCTTTTATAAAAAATCCAGTATAATATATATACTAGGATTTTGTTATAAGAAGTATTAGAGCTACACTTACACACACCTACATCTAATGGTTAAGGAACATACTGTTTCCGTGGATGGCGAATTTCTGCCTCACGAAACGATAATTGTTCAACACTCATATAACACCTTAAAAGGTGTCCATTAAGATTTCACTATATTTATATATGATATATAATATGTTTATTTTTTACTTAAGCTTCTATATTTTTCATTTATGGCGTACCTTTATGGTTTCCATTATGGGTAAACGTGATATCTTCATTTAAGGAAGTGCGGACAACTGCCCCCTTAAAGTGATGTGATTCGTTAATGCCATATGTGGGATGTATAAAGGATGGATTTAAAGTTATTATATATGATGTTATACTGGAATTATAATATCCCTCTATATCATTATTATTTCTTCCCATTATTGTATGAGATAGAAATGAAAGTAGCGTTCATGCGTACGTACGGCTTACCGTCTCCATGAACGGTGCATTTCATTTCTTGACCCCAAATGTAATGTACTATTATAAGTACATATTTATAATGGATATATATAAGGAATGTTACATATAAATTATTAATATAATTCTGGAATTAAAATATACATACCTCTCATTTAGTTTTAATTCCATTAATATGACAATGAAATGAAAGTAGCGTTCATGCGTACGTACGGCTTACCGTCTCCATGAACGATGCATTTCATTTCTTACCTCAAAATAATTATGTAATATTATAAATACATGTATATTCTAGATATATATGATATATATGATATCCAAATCATGAATATCATTCTGGATATAATGAACCATTGACCACACGAACAACATGTAATTGTAAGAAGTCCACTTTTGACTTAAGAACCAAATATCGACAAAACAAACATTATTAACTTAAATGATTACATAATGTTTATAACATGTAAATAATTGATATTAAAGGAATAATGAACTTGAAAAAGGTTCTTAATCAAGTATAAATTAACTCACGTTTTTTATTCAAGACGTTAAAGAACGATCGAGTCAAGTCGGACCCGAGGTAAGGGATCTTACTCCCCTCTTTCTTTTTTAAGTACACTCTTTTATGCCATTCCTTCTAAAGCTCATCTTTCTTGTTATTGGGATGTTATTTTATATTAATATTACTGTAATTTTTATTTTCATATGATGATAGACCCTATTCCCTCTCATCAATCCATTTTAGGAGTTTTGAGTGGCGTTGTTAGGCTGCTGAATTTTCGTAAGAGATCTAACCTCTCTCTTCCTCTTTAAGTACTCTCCTTTGTGTCAATTCTTTTAAGATCCTCTTTTTTATTATGGGGGATGTTATTTTATATTCCTCTTTATTAACATTTTATTGTAATGTGATGAGATACCCTATTTGATCTCATCAATCCATTTTTTGGAAGTTTTAAGTGGCGCCGTTAGGCTGCCGAGTTTTCGTAAGGGATTTTTCATCTCACTTTTATTCCTGTGAGATTTATGCTACATTTGCCACAATTTCCTTTGAGTGGGGAATGTACTGACCATTATTTTACTCATTTTGTAATATTCTTTCATTTATGAGTATTTACTTCAATGTTGTATTTTCCTTCTTTCACGGGGCATATGTTTCGAAAGATACCCATGTCGGTAAGGGAACCTTTCACCCTCCTCTTTTTAGAAGACTTCTTTTGTTGGGTCTTTTAATTTACATATTTTTATGTTGGGATATGTTCTCATATATCCTTATTGATGTAAATTTATTGTCCAAGTGATGAGATACCCTTTTTTTATCTCTCATCAACTCATTTTGATGTGACGCCGTTAGGCTGTCAAGGGATCTTCTTAACCCAATTTCGATTTCTTTGGGTTCCACATGTAGTTATTGAATATGTCATCCTTTGAATATGTGTGAATAACCTTCCATTATTTTACACTTAATATCCACTTATATTTGGTGTATTCAATTGTCACACATAATTATGTAATTTATTTATCCTTAAACCAAGGATACTGACTTTGTATGGGACTTCATCTCAATATCCTTTCATTGAGGCATATTTTGTTTTATACACAACCTTCTTCTATACAGTATATAAACCCCTTTGACTTTTACGTTTATTTAAAAGGAATATTTTTTTATAAGAAGCGTTTACTAAATGACAAAAGGGAATGTTCTTGTCGTACGTATGCGGCGACAACGACTTCTCCACCGCCGTGACCATTATTTGAGTTTCAGCTTCCTCTACAAGCCATACCTTTTTTTAAAAGAAATATAAATACCATGTTTTAATTTTATTTTATTTTGGTATTGAAAATGGTTTTCATAATATTTTTATATCAATGTGTTGTATTAATATCTTGTGATTGAAAGGTGGAAATGTTATGTTTCCTTTATGCATGTTTTATGTGAAACGATTATGTTGAGGTTCTTGGGAATTATTATGAAGACAGGTGGTTCCATGATAGACTAAGGGAGGGTGATCCCGATATAGCTCTCCAATGCATTGGGTAACATGAAGGAGTGAAATGTTAAGGTTTCTCGGAAGAGATTTAGGGAATATACTGTGATGGGTATTCCAAACATAACCAAGAGGGTTACTCCCTAGGTAAGAATGTTATGAATGCCTCAAGTTACTTTTATGTCTTATGATTTCTATGATTTATTCATGATTTGATGAGGTAGGTTAAAGTGCCTATGTCTTATGGGTAAATTATGATTTCATTCTTATGTATATATTAACTCATGTTTCCTTTCAATATTTTTATATCCCTTACTGTTATTTTTATGCTCATCCCATGTTTTTGAAATGTTTTTCACAGGTCAAGGGAAAGGTACGTGATGTGATGATAGTGTCAAGGATGTGTCAAGAAATAATCCATGTTTTATTTTCAATATGTTTCCGTTGATGGGAAGAATGAATACTGTCTTTTATGTAACCACTTTGTTTAAATGTGGAATGTAATGAAAGTTTTATGATCTAATTCTCAAAAACTCTAAACCTAAAAATATCCTCAATGTGTAATCTTGTATTAACTCAAGATTAAGTAAGGTTTAAGGCTGTGGCCTTATAGTTGGTATCAGAGGTCGGTTTAGATAACTTTAGAGGTTATGGTATTCTCTAAGCACAAGTGACATTACCATAATGGTTTGGATTTCAGAAAGAGTCCTAGTTTTAGATAAAGTGAATGAGTAAGTATATCTTAGTGTTTATCTTCCTCATTAGTACATGAGGGTTATGTTGATATACTCACATTGACCTTTTTGGTTTTAGTAATTTGCTGGATCTAGTAGGCACCAAAGTAATAATGGATGTGAAGGAAACTTTGACAGTTTTTTAAGAAAGCAACTGAATGATATGGGAGCTGCAATGAGAACCCTTGTGTTTATCCTAATCCAACTATCAAGGAGTCATGATCAACCACTTTAACATTGGTATGTTCTATAATGCATCATGTACGAGATGACCAATCAATGTGAAAGTTTAGGTAATAATTATAAAGGTAACCATTAGGGTTTATATGATCCTTACTTTTGAGGTAATTATGGGTTATTATATGTTATGATGGAAAATGAAAGGCATGAGATAAACTTGAAATTAAAATATGTTATGATTATTTTTTATGATTTTATCCCTTTTTGGGGAACGATTTGATAATTATATAGTTTTGGAAAAAGGACAACACACAGACCGTGTGACAACCCATCGCGTCAGACAGAGCTGCGGGAATCGAACCCACAACCAAAGTGCAACTGGTATTTATCGCCTACCACTAGACTACGTGAAGTCCCTGGTTAGTTTGACTAATTCTTTATAGTTATATTATTTTATGAATTAATAGTAAGTTAGTTTTGGGTTATTTATGAAAATTATTAACATATCATGGAGGATATGTGATTTGGTTAATTACTTTTCAATACGAGACTTTAGGAGCAACTGATATTGTTTGGAGATAAATGTTACGATTTAACTTGGAAGACTATGTGACTAAATCATTCAAATATTTGTGCTTCAATATTATTTTTGTTTACTTTGAAGAATTTTATGGGAAAATTGATTATAGAACGGTCCTCGTTGAACTTTGGGTTTTGTTGGACAAATTTTGGAGATTAAGAATAGATTTTCTTTTTATAAAAGGGCTATCCTTTTCTGGATTATCTGATCTTGTAATAACCTTTTTGGTTTTGGTTTTGGTTAAATTCTAAAGAAATGGGAAGTATATAGTTCTCTTTTGTGGAATAGGCGACTCTCTAGAAGTTTATTATAGTACTCTTAATGCGAACAAGTTTCCCTAAATACTCGTCTTTTGGAAAAAATATGAGTTTGATTAAGGAATCTAGTAAAAGTTGGAAGTCAACATGATAAGTGATTTTGTTTCCTTATTAATAAATTCCTCAATAAAAAGTAACTTAAAACAAAAAATTTTTCTATTAACTTTTCCTACTGGGGAATCAAATACCGTTTAACCCATTACAAGTTTGTGATTTTCTTATGGTTAACTTTCTCCTAGACATGTTTACTACCACTCTCCCTCAAGAACATGACCCTTTGCTTTTTCTTCTATGTCCATGTTTTTCTACAGGGAATCCTAGTATGGGTTAACTCGGGTGACCTCTGTACTTATCTTCCTTTATTTTAAAGTGATTGTTTTACTGACTCTTGTTCCGATGTGGGACTTTCAAGGATGTTTCCAAGCTCAATTTTAAAAATTCTGAGGACGCAATTCTCAAAAGGGGGAAGGATGTAACACCCCAGGTAAATAAAGAATATGAAATTTTCATATTTATCCATATTTTTGAATAGAATATTAATATTACTTTAAAGGGGACGCTATGCTCAATGGCGTACCCAATACGCAACAATGAGTTTCTTGGGAATCTTATGTTGCACTCTAATAATAAAATAATATTATTTTAAATGGTAGTTAACATGTAGCCGTTGTATTGGCGTGAAGGGATAGAAATAACTAAAATATGATTATATATGTTTTTAAATGTTTTTACATTTATCCAATAAAAGATAAAGGCTTAAAATATGGAAAGAATTCAATTTTAGGCGTATATGCCCTAGTTTTCAGTAAAGGTTCACTTATCGCCTTTTGATGGCGAACCGTCATTAAATATAGTTTTGTTCACTCTTATACATTCTATTGGACCAAATAAAACTCTTCTTAAGAATTGTGACATCAAAATTTACTTTGTGTAAATTTTTGGTATCTTTCCGATAAAGTTCATTTTTTAATGAATAATGTAAAATGTTGTATTTTAATTCAAAACCTCTTTTAATATAATTTATTTATATGATTAGATTATCTTTTTAATTGGTTTTAAAGTGAAAATACAATATATTTTTACCATTAAATCCAATAGTGGTCGTTGGAATTAATTTCACTTTGAAATCAGACTTAAACTAGTGTCAATCTTTTGATACTTATTATTTCATAAAAACACGCTATTTGCTCTGACAACGGGAATTAATTATTAAATTAATTAATGTGACTTATATGTTTTGAATTTTGTAAAATAGACTTCATTTTTGAATTCGGAATATCAAATATATCTTAGGGTGAATTTTTGGGATTTTTCTGAAAAACTTAAATTTTTGATGAATAGTGAAACCACTAAGTGGTACTTATAAAAACTGATTTTTCCGTTTAAATGAAATTTTTCCATCTTTGTGTTTTGAATTTCAAAAATCCGACATACATGGTTTTCATTAAGAAGTAAAATCTGGTTCTATAGGATAAAAATATTTTTTTGGTGAATAGTAATGTATTAAGTTTTTAATCGCGATTAGAGGTAATTAGTGTAGTTTATGGTAAGAATAATGTTTTAATAAAATGAAATGACCTAGAAACATGTCCTACCATCATTGGATGTGTCATGGCAGACCATGAAAATCCATGGGTCAACTAGGGGACCCCAGGAAGCCACTTTGGTTGGGAAATGACATAAATATCTTTTTATTTAATGTTAAAGAAAAAATGACACAAACTTGAGATGTTTTACTAAAACAATTTTTACATGGGGATATACAAGTCATATTTTTGACTATAAATAGTCATTGGAAAGATAAAAAGATTTCATACATCGTAGTATTTTTATATAATTTTTACACATTAAATAAATTAAATTATTTATGACATCCTGATAATACAACGATGACCTCATTATTTAACGATTTAAATAAAATGGAAAGATAATGTAATATCTAAGACCTAAACAAGTCCAAAACCTATTGTATTAGTGTATTTCAAACCCGTATCACCTTATCTCGAAATAAATCAACTTTGGACCTTTAAAATCCGAAAATCTTTTGAAAATAAAGTAACATTTTGTAACATTATAAGAGTGCCCCTCCTCTCCTCTTATAAAAGGCCCCCACCTCTACCTCCTTACCCACAATCCCAAAGCCTTTGGATCGGCCAACCTCATCCCATTTTGTCTCTCCACTTCCCTCTCTTACTTCTTTAAGCCTCAATTTGGGCATAAGTGTTCCCAAGGAAGCCTTTGAGCTCAAACCAAAGGGAGTTACCCGATTTTAAGATAATGTCTTCAGTTGAGTCCTTTTGTTTTATTTTGCCTCTCCATCCCCCTAAACTCTTTTTATTAATTTCTTTTGTAACAACTCCAGTATCTTAAATATACTAGGATGTTTTTATATGAAGTATTTGAGCTACACGTACACACCCTACATCTAATGGTTAAAGAACATACTATTTCCGTGGATGGCGAATTTCTGCCTCACGAAACGATGATTGTTCAACACTCATATAAGACCTTAAAAGGTGGCCATTAAGATGTCACTATATTTATATATGATATTTAATATGTTTATGTTTTACTTAAGCTTTTGTATTTTTCATTTATGGCATACCTTTATGGTTTCCATTATGGGTAAACGTGATATCTTCATTTATGGAAGTGCGGACTACCGCCCCCTTAAAGTGGTGTGATTCGTTAATGCCATATGTGGGACGTATAAAGGATTGATTTAAAGTTATTATATATGATGTTATACTGGAATTATAATATACCTCTATATAATTATTATTTTTTTCCATTAATGTATGAGATAGAAATGAAAGTAGCGTTCATGCGTACGTACGGCTTACCGTCTCCATGAACGGTGCATTTCATTTCTTATCCCCAAATGTAATGTACTATTATAAGTACATATTTATAATGGATATATAAAATTCATGTTACATATAAATGATTAATATAATAATGGAATTAAAATATACATACCACTCATTTTGTTTTAATTCCATTAATATGACAAAGAAATGAAAGTAGCGTTCATGCGTACGTATGGCTTACCGTCTCCATGAACGGTTCATTTCATTTCTTACCTCTAAATGATTATATAATTTTATAAATACATGTATATGCTGGATATATATGATATTTATTATATCCAAATCATGAATATAATTCTGGATATAATGAACCATTGACCACACGAACAACATGTAATAGTAAGAAGTCCACTTTTAACATAAGAACCAAATATCGAAAAAAAACATTATTAACTTAAATGATTACATAATGTTTATAACATGTCAATAATTGATATAAAAGGAATAATGAACTTGAAAATGGTTCTTAAGCAAGTATAAATTAACTCAAGTTTATTATTCTGGACGTTAAAGAACGATCGAGTCAAGTCGGACCCGAGGTAAGGGATCTTACTCCCCTCTTTCTTTTTAAGTACACTCTTTTACGACATTCCTTATAAAGCTCATCTTTCTTGTTATTGGGATGTTCTTTTATATTAATCTTACTATAATTTTTATGTTCATATGATGAGATACCCTATTCTCTCTCATTAATCCATTTTGGGAGTTTTGAGTGGCGCCATTAGGCTGCCGAATTTTCTTAAGAGATCTAACCTCCCTCTTCCTCTTTAAGTACTCTCCTTTATGTAACTTCTTTTAAGCTCCTCTTTTTTATGATGGGGGATGTTCTTTTATATTTCTATTTCTGTACATTTTATTGTAATGTGATGAGATACCCTATTTGATCTCATCAATCCATTTTTTGGAATTTTTAATTGGTGCCGTTAGGCTGCCGAGTTTTCTTAATATATTTTTCATCTCACTTTTATTCCTGTGAGATTTATGCTACATTTGCCACAATTTACTTTGAGTCGTGAATGTACTGATCATTATTTTACTCATTGTGTAATATTCTTTCATTTATGAGTATTTACATCAATGTTGTATTGTCCTTCTTTCACAGGGCATATGTTTTGAAAGATACCCATGTTGGTAAGGGAACCTTTCACCCTCCTCTTTTTAAAAGATATCTTTTGTTGGGTCTTTTAATTTACATATTTTTATGTTGGGATATATTCTCATATATCCTTATTGATTTAAATTTTATGTCCAAGTGATGAGATACCCTTTTTTTATCTCTCATCAACTCATTTTGATGTGACGCTGTTAGGCTGTCAAGGGAACTTCTTAACCCAATTTCGATTTCTTTGGGTTCAACATGTAGTTATTGAATATGTCATCCAATGAATATGTGTGAATAACCGTAGATTATTTTACACTTAATATCCACTTATATTTGGTGTATTCGTTTGTCACACATAATTATGTAATTGATTTATCCTTAAACCAAGGATACCGTCTTTGTATGGGACTCCATCTCAATCTCCTTTCATTGAGGCATATTTTGTTTTATACACAACCTTCTTTTATATGGTGTATAAACCCCTTTGATTTTTACATTTATTTAAAAGGAATATTTTTTTTATAAGATGCATTTACTAAACAACAAAAGGGAATGTTTTTGTCGTACGTATGCGACGACAACGACTTCTACGCCGCCGTGACCATTATTTGAGTTTCGGATTCTTCTACAATCCATACCTTTTTTTAAAAGAAATATAAATACCATGTTTTACTTTTATTTTATTTTGGTATTGAAAATGGTTTTCATAATATTTTTATATCAATGTGTTGTATTGATATCTTGGGATTGAAAGGTGGAAATGTTATGTTTCCTTTATGCATGTTTTATGTGAAACGATTATGTTGAGGTTCTTGGGAATTATTATGAAGACAGGTGGTTCCGTGATAGAATAAGGGAGGGTGAGCCCGATATAGCTCTCCAATGCATTGGTTAATATGAAGGAGTGTAACGTTATGGTTTGTCTGAAGAGATTTTGGGAATATATTGTGATGGGTATTCCAAACGTAACCAAGAGGGTTACTCCCTACGTAAGAATTTTATGAATGCCTCAAGTTACATTTATGTTTTATGATTTCTAGGATTTATTCATGATTTGATGAGGTAGGTTAAAGTGCCTATATTTTATGGGTAAATTATGATTTCATTCTTATGTATATATGAACTCATTTTTCCTTTCCATATTTTTATATCCCTTACTGAGATTTTTATGCTCATCCCATGTTTTTGAAATGTTTTTCACAGGTCAAGGGAAAGGTACGTGATGTGATGATAATGTCAAGGATGTGTCAAGAAAGAATCCATGTTTTATTTTCAATATGTTTCCGTTGATGGGAAGAATGAATATTGTATTTTATGTAACCACTTTGTTTAAATGTGGAATGTAATGCAAGTTTTATGATCTAATTATCTAAAAATATAAACCTGAAAAGATCCTCAATGTGTAATCATGTATCAGCTCAAGATTAAGTAAGGTTTAAGGCTAGGGCCATATAATGGTTGTAAATAATACATCCAATCTTTCACAACTCCATCTTATGAAAATTAGAATTCTCATAGTTTGATTTGATCTTCAGATACATTTCAGGGTTTATGGTTTAAGAAAACCCAATTAAATTATTTACGGTGTTTTTTTGATCCTCACCAGATAAGAAAATAATGTTTCAATGTTGGTGAATTTTCGCAAATTCCAATTCAAAGTTCAATTCAAGGTTTGGGTATGAAATAAAATTTGGTTGATATTTAATATCTGGTGAAGCAAATTATCCAATGGTTATATTAAATTAATTGTTATTGTTTTCTGCCATCAGTTCTTGTTTTATGTTGGACATAGAAGTGTTTCCAATCTAAAAGTTATTTTATTTGATAAATTTTATATCTTCTTGAATGTTGAATCTTCTCGTAGACTGAGAATGTCTGATTCGAGCCCTTAGGCTGTGTTCAATCTTATTATCAAGATCTAAAGGATACTAATGATTACTTAATGACAAAAATAAAAAACAAAATGAAAACAATGAAAGTGTAAAATAGTAAAATAAAAATGATACATTTTATTTGATGGTCCAAAAATAAGAAGACAAAAGAAGAAGAAAGAAGAAGAAGAAAACCCAAATTGGGTAAAGAAGGACGAAAGTTGAAAAGAAGAGAATAAAATGTAAAATAAAATAAATACCTCTATTTGGATGAAACAAGTACTTGTCTCCCCGGTATTATGGAAAATTTGATAGGAACTATCGTGGGAACCATCAGATGATTAGTGGTTTTTGGGGGTACTTAGGTTTATTAGAGTGGAAGACTAAGGTCGTCTCTCAAAGAGGTAGTAATCGATACAACTTCTTAAGGGTATTATGAAAATAAAATAAAATGGAATAAAAAACACTTCATTAAAAGTATTGGTGATTTTTTTATCATTTATAAATATAGAACAAGTCTTTTGGAAGAAGAATGGATTTTTTTTTAAATTAAGTTCATTCAAAATGACACAACAAGAAGATGTTTTTTAGAAAATATTTTAAAAGGAGTAATATATCTAACTCTACCGCTTGAATCAATTATTTTTAGCTATCATTTAACTTAACATATAATTAATTATAATCTCCTAATTAGTTAACCGTCAAATCCTATATGAGTTAACCTAAACACCATGATGAAATTACATAAACCCTAGGATAGCTTCATAACATGCAATCACACCACCCTACATTGAATGATGTTCTTAGGTTATCTAATGAAAATTGGTTAATTAGTGAACATATCCAATATATAAATTAGGATTAATAGTGTTTAGGTATTATATTTTATCTCTACAAATTTATCCAATGTGGCCTTGTATTACCAATTAACTCCAGGCTCTCACAATTCACACATTTCCTGACCTCGTGTGTTTTGTGTTAATTGCTCAATGGATTTTGTAGTATTATTTAATTTAAAAATAAATTCATATATAATATTAAGTGAATTAATATAGCTCATTGATTCAAAATAAATTAATGAATGAGTTAAGAGTTAGATCGATTACTATAAAAAATATGCTTCCATGGGTGGTGTATTCATCGTCGAAATAGTTTCCATGTCCAAAGGTTTAAAAAGGGCTTGTCCCAATATCATTTTATTATCTTGAGTTCAAGCCCAAATAAAAAGAATAATGAGGAAGATAATTGAATAAAAGACTATAAAAATAAATAAATTAAACAATAACTAAGATTTTCATTACACAAACAATAGTATTACGACACGAAGAAGAAGAAGAAGAAGAAGGCTTTATCGAAGGGATCCTTTCTTCAAGAGTTTCCCTTATAGAAATGGTTAGAGAATTAGAGTAGATAAACTTATCATCTTCCTATAACATCTCAGTTCACATACCCAACCCCTATAAATGATGAAAAACATCAATTTATAGAGTTGATGGGATGCTAGGTTTAAGGAGGATTCTAGTGTGAATGGGGAAATTCATCCAAATAAATTAATATAAATTTCACTGCCAATTTGACAACAAAAACACATGGATCATATGTATTTACAGAAGAAGGAATTTTTATAAAATTATTTCTATATATTCTCTCAAAATATGGGCAGAATCCATACACAACTGAAGACATTATTGCCCAAATATAGGACCAGTGTCCAATCTGGAGAGTCCAACCCAACATTGGCTTCATGGCCCATTTTCACCAACTAAATGTATGATTTAACTCAAATGAAAGGAATAAAAGTAATAGGAAATTAAGTCAATAACAAATTTTAAAAATAATAAGTTCAATTAAATCAAATAAAAGTATTTATGTTCGAAATACTATAGTGAATTTTTAAACGGTAAAACTAGAATTTCTGCCAAATTTTCAAAAGAATGATCTAATCCAGATTATTCTAAAATTAAAATATTTAACACAATTTGAGGAAATTTTATCAATTATTATCAATAAAATATTCAAAAAATTTATTTTATCAAATATTAAAAAATATTTAATTTGGGAAATTCCATTATTATCCATCTTATTCTTCACACATAAACATTCTTGATGACATCATCTTCTTTAGCCAACTCTCATTATATGAAAACATTTTAATGTAACATAGAAACTCCAAAATATATCCCTTTGAGAAAAATATATAAAAAAATCACAATAAAAATGATGTTTTTATTTGAACATAATATCAGAATATGGTCATCACATTCACATTCTATGTGTAATTCCTTTATTTTTTCTCAAATAGGTTCATGTTCAATAAGTAAAGAAAATTTTCAGATAATCTTATTGAGATCCTTAAATAAGATATAAATATAATCATAATTTTTTAAATGTAACATCAATATACATAAATCAGATTTTATATTTTATTTAATTCTCATTTAATATTGTTCATTTCATTATTGGATTTTATTTTATTAAAATATTTAACTTCTGGAAACTCTTTTTTTTCAGTAGAATCTTTGAATTTTTTTAAATTATGGAAGTCTTATGGTGCGGAGATCAAACTCAAAAGCTCAAAAATCCTTAATATAGGTACAATAAGAATTATTCTCATGTAAATGACATATTATTTCAAACATTTATGTTAATATCATATGATATACATACGTCTTACGATGAAGACTTCCGGATAGATTCAAAAAACATACACTCAAAAAATGAGTAATATGTTTGGCGAGAAAGCCTTACTCTCATCCCCTTAAAAAAATTTCTCCATGATTATATCCTTCATATTGGTACATTTTAAATATATTAGGTTTTAAATAATTTTTATATTTACATATTTACGTTATAAGATTTTCAAACAACCTCCAACAATTCTCAGACACATTCCAAACATCTCAAAAACAACTCAATATGTAACCAACTGAGTTTTTGTGAATTTTTTTAATTAATTAAGTTTATTTGATATATTTAGTTTCAGGAAAGACTAGTTTTTTTTATTTCCTATAAAAAAAGTTAAAATTTCATTACACCAAAAACAATTAAATATTTCACTACACACAACACTGGGTTAGCTTGCGTTACAGACAACACTAAGTTTTAACAAAACCATGATATATAATTAGTATAACTATTTAAATATGAAATTTATAACATATTCATTAAAAATATGAATATGAATATAAATGAATAGTTTTTATATAATAAGTAAAATTTTTATATAATGAAAAAATATTGAAAAAGGAGAACTTAAATTTTGGTAAATTCATTAAATGATTCAAAAATATTATTTTCTAAAAAAATGATTTTTATTAATTTTTTTGAACAATAATAAATTTAAATTTTTAAATGTTTAGAAAATTAAGGTTATAAAATAAAATTCAGTATTTAAATCATTATTTCATAATTAGCTTATTTGGATTTTTTTTTATTTTTCTAAAAAGTGTAATTTTTATTTAATAGTTAAAACGTACTGAAATTTTATTGAAATATTCATTTTAGTTTAATTTATTAATTAAGTTACATTATATTTTCAATTTATTTAAATATAAAATTGGTTTAATTATACATCCCTTAATAAAATTGAGGTCACTATACTCAATTTCATGTTGAATTTCGATAAAAATCATTGTCAAATGTTGAACATTTTCTTTACAAAAATCATTTTCTTGTCTTGCCTGTGGGATTAATTTTAAATTAAAATTTTACAATTATTTAAATTTAATTAGGAAAAATGGATTTCAAATTTATCTTCATAATAATTTATATAATCTAATAATGTAAAAATAATTTTTTATAAATATTAATCTTAAAAAAATAAAAATTATTTACCATAGTTAATATAAATATTTGATTTACTGAGGGGGAGTTAAAATTAAAAGTTACAGGTCAAAAATAAACCAATACATTTCTGTCACCAATTTATTGTATATATTTATACATTACCCATTTTATTATACAGAATAATCCATTTTTAATTATTGTTACATGATAAAAACATTGATAAACTTTTTTCTTTTAAAAATATTATAAGTGTTCCACTCACCTCACTTTTAAAAGGCCACCCATTCTCCTCTATTTATCACATATTAACATTTTTCATCAATATAGATCTTTAAAAATTAGTTCCCAACTTCCCAACTCATATCATAGAATCCTTTTATTGGATATAAATGCAACATATTATGGATTTTTTTCAAAACATAAGATGATACAGAAAGAGGAGGTAACATTTATAAAAGAGCATTTTTGTATTATTTAATAATCAGCACACTTAATATTTTATTATAAAATTATTATATAAGAAAATTATTAGATATTGTATACTGAGATGTTTTTATTTTATTGTAAAGACCTCATACAATGTCCACTTCCATCAAATGGGGTACAAAATCCTCATTTGTGTGTACGATGGACTGCCACCTCATAAACCAATTTAATTTATTTTTCCATTACCTCCTCTAATAGTAGGACATAATGATAGTTTTATTGTATATATGTAATATTTATGATATTATTATGCCTTTTGAATTATAATATCACACATTCCTTCTAGATTTCGTTTTTTGGGAATACAATAACATCGCTTGTGTGTACATCATTACACTGCCTTATGGAGTGAAGTCATTCATTCTTGTTTTACATGGAAGGTAAAATGGATGGGTTTAATAAAATTATGTGATATATATGAAATCAATATTACTATATGATGATAATATATCATTTAATAATTTCCTTTCAACCTAATAAAAAATAGATACAACGTTTATGTGTATGTATGAACTACTGTCATCATGAATGGTGTATTTCATTTCATATCACTAAATTTTATGGATTAATATAAATAAATATATAATGAATATATGTGAAGTTTATATCATACATAAAATTATGGATATTATGAAATAATGATAAAATTAAGTGGACCAAAAATAAAAAATCTAAACATATATGAAAAGAAAATGGATTATTGCCTAAAACATATCATTAACTTGGAATTATTAAGAAAAATAAAATAAAAGGTCATAAAAAATAAAATATTGTAATATATATATATATAAATGTTTTTATGTATTATATGTATAATAAAATTATATTTATTGTACATTAGGTTTGAATATGTACAAAGGAATCCAACACTTAAGGTAAGGGATTTTCAGACTTCCTCTTATTTCTAAGAGATAAATGAAAATTAACCTCTCATTTCATTTGTGTGGTGTATATAATGATTCTATAATATTTTATATCTTTAATCCCATTAATTTAATGATATTTAATGTTTCATCTGATTTTATTCTTTATTGGGTATAACAATTCAAATGATTACCAAAATAGTAAATAACTTTTGTTTGAATATTCATTATTTGAGGAAAATATTTTTTTATTCTCCTATATTATTTCTTGAAGAATATATACATCTCATTTTACATTTAATATAATTAATTTAATTATCCATATGACATTTTCTGTAACAAATTCATGGATATTATTATTCAAATATACCAAAATGTAATTATATAATGTGACAATCTCATTGTTTATCATGATATTTTATGATTATGTTTCCAGTCTTAAAATCATATGATATATTTGTAAAAAAATGTCATTAAATTTATTATCCTCTTGTAATGTATAAAATTTTCTATAATAGAACCATTTTATTCTCTTTGTTAATTTTATTAATTTATAAAATATTTTTAATAATATCAATCTTTATTTCACTCTTCAGTTCGAAATCAATTTTCGTCACAATATGTGTTTTCTAAAAATTTCTAAAAAAAGTTTTATTATTCTTATTCTATTTTTAAAATACAATTTTTCCTATGTTTTACCTTTTTAATTTTTTTAAATATACGATTTACGTTATTTTTTGAACAATACACTTTTGGATTATACCAAAAATGTGAAATGAATATTTGTTTTAACATGTATAGAATAATTCAAACCTCTATTCACCATGACCATTATTTGATTTTAATATTAATTTTATGTTTTCAATATTTTTTTTAATATTTATTTTAAAATATCTTATTTTTTTAAAATACTTTTTTTTCAAATAGTAAAAGATATTTTCTAAAAATAATAATTAAATAATCAATAAAAATAATTTTCCATATAAGATTACATCTATTTATGTTATATAGGATTTACATAGAATATGATCCAAGGATATTATTCTTATTAATTATCTAATTGTTTTATGTTTACTGTGGAATGTTTTTATGAAATTTGTTTCTCATATAAGGGTTATACCATTATAGGATACTTATAAAACCATATTCTTTTACCAGGGGTTATGCTATGATGTTTATGAAACAAATTTATTTTCCGTAGGTTATGATATGATTAAATATTTATGATACTCATTTTTAGTGTTTTTGATATGATGATTTTTTAGGACCTTGTGGCACACATAAATATTTTTTCAATATGATATTGGTATAACCTATATCTCTCTCTAATTCTTGGGGTAAAGATCGATAAATCATGAATAAATATATTATGGGTTAATAAGATTAAATTTTTACGAGGTTATTTTTGAGAATGATAATATGTTCCCAATGTTATGTGTAAACCTGACAGCATGTTCACAATTTTATATTGGAACCTGTTTACATGATCATGATGTTATCCATGAATATAATTATATTTTTTAGTGTTATGAATGGACCTTTTATTAATTTTTATTATGTTATATGTGTACCTAGTTTTTTGTTAATAATTTTATGTGAGGGCCTGATTTCATGTCCATAACATAATTAATAAACATGTTTCCATTTACACATGTCCACAATGTTATAATGTCATGTTTATTCCAGAAGTCTATAGCTTATGATAATGTTATTCTATTATAGACCATGTTTCTGATTCCATTACAGTTCATGTATTATTAACATCACATCAAAATTCCATTACTAAATATTATGATCATCTATATAAAAGGTATTATTTTCATTGATATATTCCATTACTAAAATATTATGATCACTGATATATGAGATACCCCTTTTATGATTAAATTCACAATCTTATAAGGAAATGTTTTATGCATGAGTATTAAATGATAATTTCTTTATGGGAGACATTGAATACCATTCATGAATTAAAAACAATCTATTCTATGTTTCCAAAGGAACTAAACTGTTATAGCCCTTAAACATTTTCTAGTGAAATGTATTGAATATTCATCTAAAAATATGGAATATCAATGTATGAAAATCCTATATCACAATAGTTAGTATCATAGGATGGGTTTTTTAACATTTAAAAACTAGGTTGAGAACATCTTAGTGATATCCATAAGAACATTTATATGGGTAATTATATGGAGGAGTCAATATATTGAAAAGTTTTATATTATTTTTCTAAATGTAGAGGTAGTGGTTTAGAATATAGTAAATCCCCATTTGTATACTATAAATGGATGTGGATTTGGAACAATGGTACCTATGGATAATAAATATGAAAAGGGTGTATTGATCTGGACTCTATTGACACCTGGTTTAGGACAACATGACTTCCTAGACACCTGTTTTGACACTTATAAGGGATATTCAATAGAGCATTACAAAATCTTTATAAACCATCATGAAGGATTTAAATAGATTAAAATTATGAATAAACTAGGATAAACATAGGATTTCATAAATTAAAAAGAATGAATCATGATTCAAACACCCAATAATTGATTTACCATAATTATATAGTTCATGACTATGATTATTATTGTTAAAACTTTTCATCGCTGCTCTAGTTAAGGGATTTAACAAAAAATAAATGTGTAAATGTGGAATTTAATGGACAATGAAATTATGGGATTCCTATTAAATTTAATTTTATGGGTGATAAAATGAAAAAACACATTGCTATGATCACACTACAATCTCAAGCTATGAATCATACTCAAATTCAAAACCATAAAAGGAGGGAAAAGTAGAAGTTGATTCATTCTTGAGGAACATACCAAATTATTTTTTTGTTACACATATCCACTATTTTCTAAGAAATATATCATTTCCACTAAAAAGATAGTTTCCATTCTCCCATGTTTTGAGCATGGAAAAATTCAATTCCAATTTCTACCATTTAAAATATGAGGTAGATCAATGGTGAAATATTATTGATAATACGATGAAACCAAAAGAAATTGAATCTATAATGTGAGATGAGTTTAAAATATAAATTGGTAATAAGTTAAATTATTACATTTTTCATAAAAAAATGTAGAAGTAATTATTTGAGCTTAAGAAGAAATATTATGAATCTTTTGGTACCCATGAAGGAAATTTTACAATACTGGTGAGTTAATCTTTATGTATTGTCATTCAACCAAAATTTATGGTTGAATGATTATTCAGAGTCTTAAAATAAAACCATCTAAGTGAATATTCTATGAAGAAATCGTTCTATGTGTACAAAATGTGGAAATAGATTTTTGAACCCATCTAGGATTTTGTAATAATTAATGGAATATAAAGTTCCATGTTAATTCAAATGATATTTTATAGGAATGTAAGAATGGATTTCAATATTTTCACTATACAAAACTATGTGGGTTTATGAATGGAATAAGAATGAGTTTCAAGTGTGGGAAGCATGTCCATCGAGCTAACGAATGTTGAAGTGATGTGAAGAGGCCAATCAATTAAATGATTGGAGAGAGAGATCAACAAAATAAATCGCACACAATATAATGTTGCAAGTGTAGGTAGTTTGACAATTATGTGAATAAATTCATCCATCTAAGGTTTAATGTTGATTATATTCTACTAAAACCTCTATAGAAAAAAGAAAAATTTAAATATGATGCAATCATATTGGATGAAGTGAATCATGATATCTAATGGAACACATATCTTACCATCATTATGAATTTCATTATTTACTTGTATGAGTGATACCTATGAAAATATTGCAATGAAATTTCATGTGATTATCTAACTATACATGGATTATAGAATAATGAAATCATATTTGATATTCTATTGGTGTAAAGATGGAAAAAGATTCCAATGATTTTTTTGTATAATATAAGTGATTATATAACGGATAAATGGTGAATTGACATTTATAAGTGTGTATATATCTATATAAGTTTAACATAAGAGTTATGGATCCCATCATTGGATTATGAGATTATGCTTGATCATATGTTCAATGTAAATGAAACACCTTTTCAGGTTTTATATGATGGATTTTTATCAAAATTAAGGATATTTTAAGAGATATTTTTGGAAATAAAACCCTTTCTATTTTTATATGTTTTTGTGATAAAGTTAATACACCTTTTGGAAATAAGATTAAATGTCTTGGTAAACATTATAGTTTATCTTATCCGTCATATTGAGTTAATTTAGGGTTGTAGTTGAGCACCTTACAAAGTCAATCCACCTTTTCTCTAGTAGAGAGTATTTTTATTTGGATCATCTTTCTAGAATATATATTAAGGAAGTGGAAAGGTTACATTGAGTACCTTGTTAAATTGTATCTGATTGGGATATAATATTTACATCAAGGTTTTGGAAATGTATTAAGCAATCCCTTGATATATAGCTGAGTTTAAGCACAATATATCATCCGCATACATATGGTCAATCTATGAGAATAATTGAGACACTGGAGGATAGTTTAACATCTTGTTAAATGGATTTGAAAGTTGGTTGGGATCATAGATTCCTATAGTTGAGTTTACATACCACATTATATTTCACTTGAGAAATTTGATGACTCCTTACGAATCCCTTTATATGTGATTGAATGAAGTTGTATAAGGAATTCTATTGGGACTTGGGCTAGATGATGATATGGATGAAAAGGTTAGAGACATTTATAAAAATTTATGAACTAAAAAAATATGATAGAAATTTCATACTTATAATCATACTTATATTTTTCCATGGAAGAATGAAGTGAACACTATGTCATGGATATATAAATCCCATTAAAATACTCGATCATATTGGGATTATATCTTATCATTTGTATCTACCCCCGATCCTCTCTCATGTACCAGATAAGGTCCATGTATATCTCAAAGGAAGTACATACATGATCTATCATATGTTCTGAACTAAGAGTTCGTACTGTTGGAGCATGAAAGTTCATTTTCTGAACAACCCATAGTGATTATGGATTAAATAGAGGAAGATCTAAGAGACAAGACCAATAACCTCATAAATGTTTGGAGGGGAAGCCTCTAGTTTTAGGAATCGAAATTGTAACTTTTGGAAATGATGAGGCATAAATATAAAAATTTTGTTTTTTATTAGAGTCACAAATTATTATGGTGAAATTCATTTTAATGGGGTTAGAATGTATCACCATGGGTTTTTGTAATTTTTATTAAATTAATTAAATTAAATTTATTTCTTTAATTACATGAAACATTGGGATACAATATTTTATTGAAAAATCCATGAAAATATTTTCTTACATGAAACCCCAAGTTATGATTTCAATATATTCAACAAAGCGATAGCTTTCATTACATGTGATAGTGAGTTTCAACAAAACCTCAATAAAATATTAATATATTTATTTAAACATGGAATTTATATAAAGCCATTAAAATTATAAATATTAATATTAATATAAAATTTTAAAATTTTAAATATAATGTGTTTATTATAAAGAATCATATTGATAAAAAAGTACTTAATTCTTTGTAAAGTATTTATATATTTAGAAAATACTATTTTCCCAAAAAATTGTTTTATTCATTTTTATGAACATTAAAAAAATTAAAAATTCACACCATTATAACATTAATTTGATAAAAGAAAATTCATTTATAAATCATAATTTCAAATTTATCTTTGGTGAATTTTTGGGGTTCTTCTATAAAGTTTTAATTATTAGTGAATAGTGGAAAATACTAAATTTTAATTGAGGAATAACTTTTCATTTAATTCATAAAGTTAAATTATATTTTTAGTAGGTTTTAATTTAACTATACATAAATTATAAATCAATTAATCCAATTTAGGTTATTATAATCAATTTCACATTGAATTTTTAAATAAGAACATTGTAATCCTTTGAGAATTTTCTCTTAAAAGCCCAACATTCTCATCAAATTTATGAGATTAATTTGAAATGAAAAATTTTCCAATTATATGAATGGAATTTGATAAAATTTCCTCCATATTTATGATTAGAATAATTTATATTATCTAATAAATTCAACAAATTTTTTGACTAAATTTAATATTACAAACAATAAAAATTATTTAACGTGGTTAAGGTAAAAATGGGTTTACCATGGGTTAAACTGAAAACATAAGGGTTAAAAAGATAAAAACACATTTAAAAAACATACTAGATTGACATATATTGACATTAACCTTTATTGTATCTCTAATAATTTATTTTATAGCCTTCTAACTTGAATCAAATTTGGGTGGAATTCATTCTTTTCAAACAATTCGAAGTGCGCCTATCACCTAACTCATAAAAGAAAACCCCTTCTCTTCTTTTAATCACACATTTAAAACATTTTGTTTCATAAAATACCTACCCAATTCACTTATATTATTTATTCCACCCACAATATAATATTTATCATTCACATAAATTCAACCTATGAAAGATTTTTTTGGAAACATAAAGAGGATCCTCCAAGAGGAGGTATTGTTCATCAATAATCATGTTTTTGTTTTATTTATTTCTCCTACTCCTTAAATTATTTTTATACACTGATGATATAGTAACCTAAGATTATCTCATAATACTATATTATTTTATTTTTAAGTAATTACCTAAAACCATATCCACTTATATTAAATGTGTTACAAAATCATCGCTTGTGTGTACATAAGACTATAACCTCACAAACTGATATCATATATTTTTTACATTACCACCTCTTTAGAATGGACATAATTTTGGATTTATTATTTATATATATGATATTTAATATATTATTATATTTTTTTTGAATTCTTATATCACACACACATTCATGATTTCTATTTTTTGAGAACATGATAATGTTGTTTGTCGGTACGATAGAGTACTACCTCACGAAGTGATGTGATTCTGTCATGTTTTACATGGATGTTAATAAGGATGGATATAATAAAATTATCTGAAATATATTAAATAATAATGATTCTTAAATGATAATATATTATTTAATTTTCCTTTCAATTCTACAAGAAAATAGAAACAACGTTCTTGCGTTTATATGACCTACCATCGTCATTAATGGTGTATTTCACTTTCAATCACAAAATTTTATAGATTATTATAAATAAATATATAATGAACATATATTATATTAATATAACATTTAAATGTTTTTATATTATGAAATAATGATCAAATTAATAAGACCATAAATTAAAAATCAAAACATATATGAAAAACAAATTGATTATTACACAAAATGTTACTTTAACATGGAGTTATTATTAAACAACTAATAAATGTTTGTAAGAAAATCATACATGGTATGATTTATATACAAATTATTATTCAATAAATTTATAATAAAATTATGTTGGTTATACATGAGGTTTAAATGTTTATAAAGAAATTTAATACTTAATGGAATGAAATTCTTGTCTATCTTTTATTTTGGGGATACATATGAAAATTCCCCACTCGTTTCTTTTTTGTGATGTATATACTCACCATTTGAAAAATTATATAATGTATCTAATTCATTTAATAATATTTATTTTTTCAATTTTTTTTGATTTTTTGTTGATCGTGATTCCAATGTTTACCAATGTAGTAAGGGTTTTTTATATAAATTTTCTTTTTGTTGAGACATATGTTCTGTTATGCACCTATATTCATTAATGAGATTTATATACATCCACATTAACATGTAATATCTAGAATTTATTTACAATTGTGATATTTTATGTCCTATTTTAATTTATTCTTTCATGGGAGTTATTATTCAATGATACCGAAGTGATAATTATTTTAGGTTATAATCTCATTGTTTATTTGGATTTCTAAAGATTATGTTTCTAATGATAAAATATTATGATATATATGAAAATAAATTCATTAATTATCTTATCCTTTATTTATTTATGTTATTTTCAAGTAATATTACCATTTTCACACTATTTGGATCTTAATTTAGTTTATAAAATGTTTTTAAGATTTTTTTTATTTATTTCTCTCTTCAGTCTGAAATCACTTTTCTTCTAAAACATTTTTTTCATTAAATTTATTCAGTTATTTTATTCATCGATGGTTTTTAAAATAATTTTTCACCCATTTTTTTCTTTTTTATGAAATTATTATTAAAATAATGTTCATACGATTTTCCAAATTATTATCATTTAGATTTTATTGAAAATATGATAGGAATATTTGTGTTAATGTATACATACAGAACAGAACATCCCATCACCATGAAAAATTGTTTCTAGGATGCTTCCATTATATGTTTTAAAGATTATTTTCAATGGAAACAAATTTCATATTTACTTTTTGTTTAGAAAACAATTATTTAAATTGTAAAAGTTATTTTCATAAATAAATTTATAAATGATCGATGAAAATCATTTTACATATATGATTGCATCCATTGATGTTTCCTATTCCTTATTGGGGATATGTTCCAAGGATACCATTCTTATTATTTTTATGAATGGTTTACGTTTATGATGTCATGATATTTTTGAAACTCATTTATTTTCTACAGGTTATACAATGATATGATTCATATAAAAAACACGTTTTTCTCAGAAGTTTTGATTTGGTGATTATGAAAACTTTTTCTTTTTCATAGGTTAGTATATGTTCAAATTTTATTAAAATAGTTTATTTTCATGGGTTTTGAGAAGATTAATTTTTTATAATCTTGCGGGACACATAAATATTGTTTTCAATTTTTTATAGTCTAGACCTAAATATATCTCTAATGCATTTAAAAAATATGTATAACACATGAGTAAATATGTTATGTGTGAAGTTCATTAGATGTTCACAATGTTATGTGTGAACCAGATTATATGTTTATATTTTTATGTGTGATCCTAATTGCATGTTCAAAATTCTATTCATGAACCTGATTACATGTTCACAATGATAGCCATGAACCTGACTATATGTTATCAATGTGATGATTGAAGTTGTATTTTATATACATAATAAAATGTGTTGATCTATTTTCAAGTCCACGAGTTTATAAGAAGGCCGGATTTCATGTCCTTAACTTAATGAGATAACTATTTCTAAATACACATGTTCACAATTTTATAAAATGATATGTCTCACTCAAGTCTAAGTATTATGTAATTTTTATTCTAGCATGGCTCATGTTCTTTGAATCCCTTATGAATCATGTCTTATGAAATTCACATATTTATTACATGACGCAATATTATGATATATTATATAAAGGGTATGGTTTTCAAATTTTATGATAATGTTTTCATACACTTAGGTTCATGTTATGATTTTATATATTACTTATTTTCCCTTACTAAAAATAGAACCATACCATCTCATATGTTTCCTTTCCCCAAGTTAGGAATAATGGTTTTAAGTATGTGTAATAAAGGGAAAGAACATTATGGGAGATATTGAAGTTATTTCATGAATTAAAAAATACTATATTCAATGTCTTTAAAGGAACATAAATTTTAAAGTCCTCATTGATGTGTTTATGTAATGTGATGAAAATTATACTAAACAGATGTAATATAAATTTATGAAATAACTAGTTCCCATTAAAATAGCATAAAACATGTCTTTAATGTTCTAAAATCATGTTGAAAATAATAATAACCTATTCAACACCTCATCAAAAAATAAAAAGTTCCTTCAATATCCCCCTTATATATATTTTTTTTGCAAAATCAATCATATGTTTAATAAACTATTAGATGTTTTCAGAAATTATAATGATTCATCATAGGAATCATAAAATCACAAATTATCTCATATGAGAAGTTTTATACATCACATAACCTTAAAAGGGTTTGTTTTTAGAAAATTTTGATGCTTAGTATGAAGAAATGTTTTTCATACAACATATCTAAACTCTCCCTCATGACATGCATCAAATATAACTTCAAATAAAATCCCCTATTAAACATTATCCCAAAATTTATATGTTCAGTAATTGATAAAACATGGCTTTATCTAAGAATAAATCACTTTTGTAATAGATTTGTGTCTATTTTTTAACCCATTTGTGAGCACTATCAAAAAACATTAGGTGTTTAATCTCTATATTTCATTTAGTTGGAGCGGAGGGATGAACATGATGTTTCGTCCTAAATTATGATAACCTCTATATGGGTATGGATTTTATGGAGATACCTTCTATATAATTCATATTATATATTTTTACAATGTTTATATCACATTACTCACTCTTTATTTGATGAAATGTTAACCCATGTCAATGAGTTCATATTTAGATTGTTTTATTGGGTTCTTGGAGACATTGACCACACTCTGATTAACACAAAAAAATAAATGGATTATTATTATAAAAATTAAGCTCTTCCAACTATACAACCATCAATAAATCATGTAAACATACATGAGTTTCTACCACAAATTTGGCCTCAAATATATTAAGTGTTATTGAGTTCTACTTTTTTTATAACATCTCAAAAATCATTCCCTGATAAAAAATAACAACATAATTTCAATTTTATATCAATAAAATTGACTACCCATTATGTATTAGTGTATTTTAGAATATTCAAATATATACAACAATAGTTAACAATAAAAAAATTCAGTTTCCACTTCCCATATCTCTGTATCAACTTTTTCATAAACATGTGTAACTACCTTGGTTCCACTTGAAAATGATCAAAAAATATCTAATAAAAATCTATGTCTAACCCTATTAAATTAAAATTCAATAGACTTAAAATGATTATTCTAAATTCTATAATGTCAACTTTTTTTATGTTGGACTGTTTACTCAATATGTTTATAACTAAAATCAGTGTTGAAACCACCTTACATTCTTATTTTCCAACATTTCAACAACTCTCTATAAAAAATACAATGGGATAAGAATTTATAATAAAAATTATACCAAATATATAATCCTAAAAAGTATGATAGTTCTTGAAATAACCATGATTTTATTCAATGGAATTTCCATTTTAAAATAACTTAGTCATATTTAGTAACATAGAATTATATAATAGACATGAAAAATATGAAAACTAAAACTAAATTATTATATTAATTTGGAAATTAAATTTAGAGAATAAATATATCTATAATATTTGAAAATATTATATTGTTATAAGAATATAAAATTATATATATATATATAATAAGAAAACAGGGAACTTCTCAATCCACTAGAACAATTCCACACATGGTTAACACTGTATAAATGAAGCAATATATTAGTATTAAAATAGTCATCTTTCAAATAAAAATATATATATTCACGAGAGAAATGATAAGTGAATAATGAACAAATATACTATGAGGAATTTCTAGAAAGAAGAGATCCCATATGTGTCCTCAAAAACACTTTTTTTCATTTTCTAAAATCCTTTTTATGGGTATCTAGTTCCAAAATACATGAATCCAAACCGCACATAGTCCAAGTAGCCACGACATCACACTTTCAAATTAAGGGTTTCCCATATGATGGTTACATATCTAACCTTGTGAATAGTAATTTGTTAATTGTAATAATAATCTGACAACTAGGAATAGTTAAATAGTCATTATAATAATAATATAACCAATTTAAATTTAAAATAAAAATTATATATCATAAAAATGGAAATATTGGATAAATATATCATGATACAGGAAATTGTTTTTTGCAAAAATGGAAAAAATAATTATTTTTAGTTTTGTAAAATAGAAATGTTTTTTTGAATTTTAAATGAAAAATATAATGATTTAACAGAATGTTCATTTTCAAAAAATGGGATAATAAATTATTATTATGTTTCATTATAATGGTAATATAATTTAATTAGGCAGTAAGTAATTTTTCAAAAAGTTCGAAAATTAATCATAACATTAAAATTGAAATTTTTTTAAAAAATAAGGATTTTATATATAAATGAAATTTATCAATTTTTAAAAAATTACTTTTAAAAAATGGAATTAAAATTTATAATATATACATAAAAAATGGTTATGGTTAGTTTTTTTATTTTTCTAAAATATGTGAATATTTTGGGAAGAATAAAATCTGAAAAAATAAGATAATTTAAATTATATGGAAAAATATCTGTATAAATGATTCATGAATTATGTGAAAAACTATATTCATGGAATCACATCCATAAATTACTTTATATATACAAAAATAATAATATTATTGGTAATCATGGGCCAAAATAAAAAACGGATGAATATTATATTAAAACAACCACCACTCCAACCCTTCTTAAATTCCAACCCTCACCACCCATTCTCCTCACCCCATGTAACCCTTATATATTACCCAAAAATATACCCAAAATTCCAATAATATCTACATTATTTTCCCAAAATCATTGGTAAATCAAAAAGACCAATCCAAGGTTCTTTAAGTAACATTCCAAAAGGAGACATTTGAAGGATAAGGTAATTCCCTCAACCAAGACATTTACTTTTTCTTCCTCTTTATCATCTAAACAAATTTCATCCAACATAGAATAATAACAACTATATCATATATAGAATGCAATGTTATTATTTTATTATAATATCTAACCTTTATAACCATATTTTTTAGTGAATCAATTCAAAAATTAATACATTTTTCATTATATGGTTGGTTCACCACTTCCAGGAACAACGCAATTACTTTTTCACTACTACCATCAAGGCTGGTTATAGTCATATTATTTTTTACAAAATTGATGATGATAAATATATTATAACTTATTTCATGCTCTGGAATATTTAAATTATTATTTAACTAAATAAAATGAATAAAATTTCAAATGGTCTTTAAAAATACTTAAATGAACTAACTTTATAATAGTAACATTTTTTCTAATTGAATCATCCATGTGATGTAAGACATAAGGGTATTATGGACCATTTAATTTTTTGATTTAAATGAATATAATTTCATTTCACTTATATCATTTTAGTCCCATTTACAGGAACATAAATAATTATCTACAAGTTATCTAACATGAGAATAATTGAATGAAAACACTCATGACAATGTAATTAAACATAATATATCATTGAAATGGTCATTAATGAACAAAATCTAATTATATTAAATAAAATATATATAGAAAATGTATCATCTCTATTTCTAACCCTTTTTCAAGTACCACTACGTATTGTGTTTTAAATTACCTATGGTTTCAAAAGTTTCTAATTAAATTATTGATAAACCATCTTGTTGAAATTACGGTTTTATATAAATTATCATTCCCTTACCGTATTTAATTAATTTTTACCCTATTTCAAAAAAAATATAAATGTATTATTTGGAAAATATTTTATCCACACTAGATTATGTATTATATTCACTTTGATTTTTTTCCACGTCTTATGCGTTTTAATTTATATATAAACATACAAGAATTATTTATTCCCTTATTTCATGTAATTAATTATGAAATTAAATTCGGATATGTTGTAAGGCATGATTTTTTAACCCATTTCCTTTACATGGGGGTTTTCTGATGGTTATGCATTATGTATGATTTTTATAATTGGTTCACATATGCATGTACATGTTATGATAGTTCCACCCATACAATTCTCTAACTTATAGGATAATGTTTATGTCTCATGAGATGATATGTAATGGAGTAGAGAGTAAGCCTAATCTATGATGGGATTCTTTTAACCATGTTATGTTGTCTTAGTAGTTATCTGGGATTTATGCTAATGTTGCATTCTATGTTTCTTCAAAATATTAGCAAATCATGATCTAATGATGTTATCTTCTTTATGTCATAATTTAATATTATTATTAATGATCCTTATATTTTATAAAATCATGTTATTAATTTGACTTATATGATAGGATTTGTATCATGTTTACTCCCTTAAAAAGATTTATAGATAAACCCTTTCTATTAGGTATTCCAAAGGTTGTATTATATAGTTTTAAGAGATCAAAAAGATTTTAGACTTTATTGTGGATATTATAATAAATATGTTTTATTTTATTTAATTTTTATGTATTATGATGATACTCTTAAAAATAAACTATACCTCTATATCATTGGGTTGTGTTTATTTGACATTTATTTTTAAAATCATGTAATAATATGTCAAAAATTATTAGGTTTCTATCATTATCCCCGAAAATACAATGAAAAATATTGTTTAATTTTATTATAAAACTCCTCACAATGAGTCACGTTATCACTAGAAAATATTATATCATCAATATATGCAATTAAATTCAGGGATCCTATGGGGAACTCTTTGATATAAAAATTTATAATAAATTTCCCTTTATATAATTCCATTTTACAAATGATGCTATTAGGTTTTTTATACCGTGATCTGGGATCCTATTTTAATCCATGTAATACCTTTCTTTCCTTGCACACCATGATCATATCAACATATAGAATAGAACCTTCACGTGGTTCAAAAAATACTTCTTTTTAATGTCACCATTAAAACAAACTGATTTCAAATACATTTGATACACTTTTTAGGTATTATATATGGATATAACAAATATCATCATTATTTTCTCTTGTCATTCTACTAGAGAAAACTTTTCTTTAAATTCAATTCTTTCCCATTTAGTGTATCATTTTCATACCAACCTAGACTTATTTTTTATCATAAAACATTTTTCATTTAATATGTGTTTAAAATATCATTTGGTTCCCGGGAATTTTTTTTATTTTGGTCCTGGGAAAAAAATACATTTTTCATTTTTCTTAATCTATCCTGATTAATCAATCTAATATTTTATCCACACATTGTTCACTATAACACGAAGTTTCTTTCTTAGTTCAAAATGTGATATGAGTGTTGTGTGTTCTCCAAAAATCATCATTCTTCTTGTCTGAATAAAAGATCCTTATAACCAAATTATGTTATTAGAATAAAAATGAGTTTTTAAAATATGAATATGATTTTTGTCACTACTTATATCTAATTCTTCATTATTACAGTGTTTTGAATTATCCTCATTTCCAACTGTTCAATTTTATGTTCCTTATTTATCCCACTAGTATTAAATTTATATGTTGTTCTCCTATAAAATATCAAATTATTCATGAGAAGATTTATTTTATTACCTATTGGGTTCATTAGTATTTATATATAAACATTATACATGTTCATGTATATGTTTTCCAATACTTTTACTCACTTCTTTTAGATAATTAAGCCATAAAAATCCATTCATAGTCATTATCCTTAAACTTTCCCAGTTTATTACATTGATATTTATGAAGTATGGAATTCCTAAAAATTTTATGTAATTGATTTTTTATTTATTTTCAAAACACATTTTATATGGATAAAAATGTGTCTTGGGTATTAAAAGAAATTTGTTCTATATATTAACAACAACACACATAGACTATCTCCAAAACTAATTTAAAATTATATTTTTCATTACCATTGTCTTTCCCATTTCAATAATACTCATATACTCCCTCTCTATAACCTCATTATATTGGGGTGTATATAGTGCACCAAATAAATTATTAATTCCATGTTCAGTGAGTTTTAAATTAAGTTTATCACATGTAAAATCATTCCGATGATCAATCCTCAATTTAATAATATGATGTCCGAAATCAATTTTTGTCTATATTCTAAATGGTTTTGGACATATAAACTGAATTTTATTTGTTCATAAAGAACATTAAATTATTCATTCTGGTGAAATAATTTGTGAATTCTTTATAATATAAATAACCTATTATAGATATTTGTCTCGTAGGACCACAAAAATTACTATGTATATGTTAAAGTTCGCTAGTAGATTGAGTTATTACCTTATTAAGATATTTTTGAGTCCAATTTCCCTTTTGGAATGTTTCACACACATCTTTTTTTTTCTCAATAAATATTTTGAAAATACAACACAACATAATAAATCATAATTTTTCTTAAACTCCTTTTTCTCAATCAGCCAAGCATTCAATACCATAATCGAATTTCATATTTTTCATTCATTTAATAAGAATTGGTATGATTATATATAAAAAATAGACTAAAATTGGTTATTCATAATTGAGAAATTTTCCTTCCTTCCATTACAATATTAACTATACAGGTATCCTTCATGAACATAATATCATAAAGATTATTGATGAGCTAACTAACACTAAATATATTATTCTTATACCATTACAAATATAGGGCATAATTTTATCTAAGATTTTGAGGCTTAATCTCTTCCAAACTAACCACATAAATTATTAAATATAAATAACATTCAAAGGTAACTTCTTCCCATTTATTTATTTCAATATTTATCCAGATTCATTTATAACTATCCATGTGGGAGTATCACGATATACTAAGAATACATTTTTTTTAGTTTTTCTACAATACATACACAAAACCACATGATAGAATTGTATTTCTCTATTAGGTTTATAAATTACCTTCACTTTATCAGCATAGTATTTTTGTCCCAATAATATTTTCATGCAGTCTTTTACACAGTAGTCATGTTGTTAACACCCACCACATACATCTTTAGGATGTTTAAATTCATTCCATGTCAAATAACATAAAAATTTGGAATTTATATCCTATCTCAGTTAAAAAAACATGGTTTCCTCTCCTTTTAATGATTTCATCTCACTTTATATTATATTCCACATTAATGTGTATAGTGGATCCATGGACGGTGAATTGAGATCTAAAATTTCACACCAACTTTTTTTTCAACAACATTTAAAAGAAAAATAACAATTATTAATTGGAAAAAACAATGAATGAAAGGAACAAACGATAATTTATTGTGTTTTGGGGTATACATATCCTCTAGTTCACTACACCAACACTCTCTAAGTGATATTGGTGATTTTAACTATGTACAATCCTTTTCCTAGGGACTATCCAACTTGAGTGTAGTGAATTTTCACTTGGTCCAAATAGTTATTGTGATTTTACAAGACTCCTATTGCAATATTTACAATAGTGTCCACCAACACCTAGTATAAGGAGTTCTCACTCCCATTGGAAAATAATAGTTATAGAATAATAAATTAAATTAAGGATTTTTTTGTGGGAAACTTATACCAATGGAATTATTCCAATAATATAAAACAATTTACATTAGGTAATTTTAAGGAATTTATTTTTAGTGAACCAATATGTTTCTTGAATGAAAATGGGAAAAAGATGGTTAATAGCGTTCTTCTTTTTGAGAGAATAGATCTTGTTTTAGTGCAATGAAGAAAATGATAATATTTAAAAAGCTTGGAAGCTTGATTTTCATATATGCATGTAAACATTTTTTTGTATCATAAATTTCTTCATACATGGATTATATTAACCTTCCATAAAATAATTTCTGAAATGATAATACATTTTTATGTCACTATTTCTTTTCTAATTTTATTTAATAAAAAGTATAAAAATATAGATAAGGTAGTCATTTTAAATATCAATTAAATTGGAATCTTATAAAAAGGAGTTATGTATCTTATTTCACATCTGATGTTCTTTTTCTTTGATTTTTTTTAATATTTTTTCATTAAATAATCCAACATTAATAAATAAGATGATTCGCAGAACCAAATATTTTAAATACACTCTGGGAAAAAGATTTAAACATAACCAATATCAGATAGGTGAAATATATCCATATATTAAAATATTTGTAAGAAAGTATTTTACATAGTTGAATTGAAAAATTCAAAAAAGTCAATGGATCCAAATATTCGATACAACCAATTTCATATATCCAAAAGAACTGCATTTCCAAAAAAACATCAGGTATCAAATTCTGAGTATCTGAAGTCTCTATGTAGTTAATTATTTTATAAAGAATCTATTTTTTAGGTAATTTTCATTATAGGATATTATTTTAAATAAGAATTATAATGAAGTCTATTATGCACAACTAATCTTACATAGGCAGAATCACTCCTTATATGAATTTTCATACACTACTTCTAACATTATAATGTTTCATATAGAAATAAATTCCACAAAATTTATTTTTTATAGACATATAAATAATCCAATTTAGGGAAAAAATATTTCAGCAAATATAAATTTATCATGTTAAACACAGTTAAATAGATATATATTAGAAATATAAAACAGATATTTTTAGATTCAAAACAATATGGTACTTGATAAATTATAGAATAATATTATGAGTCTAATAATATCCTCATTTTTTATGATAAAAACCTCTATTAAGAAAAGGATTACATTGTAATGGAAAATATATATCAAATATAATATAGAAAATGTGTAATATTTGTTAAAAAAATTCAAAAAATATATGTTTACCACATCATCTCATCATTTATGTGAGCTAAAATTGGATTATAAGAGAATAGTTATAAAGTAATATAGAATATATCACTAAAAGATGATAATATATGATACTAAATTCAAATATAGAATGTTATTGTAACTTAGTAAAAGAACAAAAATAAATAAATAAAAGAACATAAGAAACTAGAGTGCCATTAAAAACCAAAAAATGTACAAAATATATAGTTATGAATCAATTATGATTAAGAAAAGATAATGGAAAAAATAAAATTGGTAATATGTGGAGTTTTATTGAATTTAGGATCCTTGTAATAGGTATATGGGGACTTATAGATGCGGAAAGACAACATGGAAAACCTAAACATTAGATGAATATTCCCCTACAATGATGGTTAGAACATAACCCGAGATCTTGGTAAGTGTAGCTATGATTTTATCATTTTTCTCTAATGTGAAACTAATGTTATAATTTATTAAGGTAGTTAACATCATAATATTTTTTTTATGCTACAACAACATGAGGTGAATCTATTATAGTGACCTCAATGAATTAATTTTTTTCTATGGGTTAAAAATGGTAGAATCAAAAAAATAATCTAACTTCTTTCTTGAACCAAAGTACATATCATGAAGTTTAATTAAAATATATCTTATACATATGAGATGAAATAGTAAATATAAACAAATATCAATTCACATGACAATATCCTCATTATATAAGTATTGGATACACTTATTGCCTTTAGAAGTTTTCTAATCAATCACTTCATAGGATATTTTGAACAAAATTTTTAAAGATTCAATTTGGAAAATTAAAAACCTTTGAGAAGATAGGGGATAATATTATGAATAGATTGATTCTTGAAAACTATAATTTCCAATTAGGTTCCTTATTAATTTCAATAAATATGAATCTACTTTACTTAACATGACATCAAAATATCCAACTTTCTAATCAATTTTGGCATGTTCCTTGACAAAAAAATGACTGAGATGAACAATACTTTCTGAGATAGGATGTGGATTTTAAATCGGGGCAAGGTTTGGTGAATAAGATATTAGATGAATAGGTAATTATTTTTCCATTTTTAAATCATCATTCACATTTCCTTGGTAGAAATTATTACACAAAATGTAACTTGAAAAGGTGAAAAGGTAGATATTTTATAAGAAAGCACTAGGAGGCCCTTCAATAGAGTTCCACGAATTTCGAAATTATTTTCTATGCTACTTTATCATACATCCAACTAATATAAAATATTTTTTAATATATAGATATTTAAAATCAACTATTATTGGAAAATTAAAGACACTCTTAAAGTTAGCTAATAAGATTATCCAATTGTTTGTAAGTTCTAAGAAAAACTTTGTGAGAAATATTTATGAATTCATAGAACTCTAAGAGCAGTTCATATCTATAATATTATAGCACTAATGGTGATATTAAATCACAATGAATACATTCAATTTACTTATTCACATTTCTTTTATCTAAAATTATATTATCAAATTTTGATAAGAGATCGTGATCAATCCCTAGAAATGAATTATAGGTAGGTGGTGGAAATATTTTTTGGAAATGAAACTGGATAGTTACCATAATCTTTAGATGGTGAAAGAATTATTTGAGATCATATCTCAACTTGTCTCTTTATTTGACCACATTTTTAGTGAAAATGACTTCCATGGAGATATATTCCTAATCATTTGATATTTTAATGCTACTATGACACTGGGATCATTAAAATATTATTTTTCATAATGAAATTCCTTAATATCACAAATATAGTTCTTAAAAGAGTCATTATCTTGTTTTTCTAAAATATAAATACATGGATGAATAGGTTGAAAATCTTATAGAATAACACTTTGAGTATCCATTATCTTTATCATAATGTTTTATTCAGTCTTAGAAACACAATAATATTATATTCTCTTTAACTTGACATTAGTGGATCCCTTATTATCATTAATATCACTATGGTCACATATGATATTTTGAAATTAAATGAAAATATCAGAAACAAATGTTGGAATATGTTCTCTAAATCCCAAAAACTGTTTATTTTTATTTAATAAGGGTGGATCTCTACGAGTCTAAGATGTAAGGGCTTCATTAACAACTTGTATATCCCATTGAAATATAGTTTCATGAGGTATTCCTATATTAAATTCATCTCAAGCTTCTTTTTAGCATCTTATTTACATATAGAGAAAATTTCAATAACATTATCAATTGGAACATTAGGTTCATCAATAGTTTATTTCAATTCCAATTCAACACCTAGGGTTCCAATAATATGAAGATAAGGTGTATAATGTTTTTATTTAACATTCAATTCAAGTCAAATGGGTTAAAAATGTTACTTCTTACCTTCTAAAATAATTTCATCATCTATATATCCTGAAAAACCACCCTCATTAGGTGATTAATCTCAAGGAGGATTATCTTGAGAGATATCCCCTTTAGTTGACGTATAAGGTGGTGGAACTGGTCTAACTTTTCATTCTTTCCTAACTATAAAAATCATACATGAGTATGAATCCCAGGAATAATTTTTTTTTCAAAAGTGTAATAGTAAGTATATAATTTTTTGACACTTGAAAACGTCCCTTTAATTTAGAACCACTTATTTTTTTAAATAGAAAGGATAGAATCATACTAAATTATATTAATTAAATTTCCCATTCATTGGCAGAAATGATTCTTTAGGCATAACTTGTATTATGAAGGGAATACCTCCTTCAAATTAAAAACTAGATAATAAATATCCAAATATGGTAAGAGTACCACCTCAAACTCTATAACCCATAGAATAGTAACAGTTTGATTGAATATACATAATATATAGCATTCATCCTATAGGTCTTTAGTTGTATTTTTTTCATCCAAACATGTCCCATATTGGTATTCAATAAGCTCAACTTGTCCAATCACATCTATATCCACCAATATTCAGATATTTTTATAGAATCATTCATGTAAACAATTATTTATTTACCCCATTTAATAAAAGGTGATTGAAAATACATTCCATTTATCATAGAAGAAATCTTTTCCCCGCTTCGAGAAACTAAAAACATGCATTTGTATAAAATTCTAAATATTTTTTCTTGGACAAAAAAAAATTTATTTTCAAAAAATAATACTATAAGTCTTCAAAAATAAATCATTTCTTCATAATAAGATATATTATATTGATATTGAAAAGATCTACAGCCTTTCCAAGAAACACTTAGTGATGTGAGATAATTTATTTGGCTTTCATAAAGGGCTATGATTAACCTTCCTTTTTTCTTATATGTTTCCACATATAATTACTAGGATGATGATTTAAAGAATAAATATCATTGATAGATATGGTTATGTGTTGAAGATATTTAGTAGATAGAGGTCACATGTATGTGAATCAAGAAATAGAACATATATGTGCTTTATGGGTTTTACGTGTATATGGTTTTTTATATACTTGAGCCATGGATTCAAAAAATAGAATAAAATAAAAAATCCAACTAAAAATAAATAATCAAGACATAATATCTCAAAATAATTATTCAAAAGAGTATTAAAATGAATTTTTTTAAATTAATGTTTAATAAAACTATTTTTAATAAATTTATAAAATACATTATAATAATAAATGTAGCAAAAAACTAATGCAATAAAAATGATATTTGTTTAATATTGATGAATAATTTAATAAATTAGTTAATTTAAATTTAAATAAAATATTTTTAAACAACAAAATAAAATCTACGAGAAGTGAGAGGGTTAATGAATATATCATCTAACTCATTTTTAGTGGAAATAAATTCAGGTGAGTTTTCACTTTTTTGAGTGTGATACCATAAGAAATGGTGATTTGGATTTATATTATTTTTTCAACAATGGTTTTTTGGTCATTTGGAAATGATGATAGAACTAGTGTTATAACATTTTATTGGTACATGATTTATATTAAATTTAAATTCTAGCAATTTGTATCTCATCCATAACACTTGTGCACAAAAACTACCAATAGTTAGGAATTCTGATTCTATAGTGGATAATAAAATTTATTTGATTTATTACATGACCACGAAACCAAGGATTTAAAAAGGAAGTTGTATTTTATTGGTATGTTTGTTTATCTAAAATGAAAAAACTCATAAATAATTTTATGAATATTATATGATATTAAATTAATATTGTTCTAGAAAAATTAAATAGAAGGAAACTATGCCTTTCACATACCTCAAAATTATTTTAGAAGCATTAAAATGAGATTTTTTGGAATTTTGTAATATAAAACATAAGAATAATGAAAACAAAAATATATATTCAACTAGTGGTCATATACTATAAGATACAAATTATTCTTCTATATTTGTTTTGGTCAGATAGTATTCCGACTTCATCAAAATCATGCTTTATGTTCGGATTATAAGAGTTTCTAGTACCTCCCTGCATTCTAGAAAATATATATTATATAGGTTAGGTATATATTTTAGTTGATTTAATAAAACCCTTATGTCTTATTGATAAATGTAAAATCTAATAAGGAAATTTTTCACAGACATCATGCTTAATCCAAACTCAGTCTGTATAAGCTTTGAGAAATCAGAACACAATATTTTATTTCTTGAGAAAAAATCACATGATGTATATATTTTTGAACATGTATAATATCCTTTGAAAAATTGTTTATAAAAATATTATGTTTTTTAAAACATACAAAAATTTAATTTAAAATATAAATGAACATAATATTTTATACCAAGGTCTAGGGTATTATTGAATACAATAGAGATCTTTAGTACGTTTTAAAATATAATTTGGAAAATAATATTTTCAAAACTATGTGGTTATTAAAAAAAACTTCCCCCAGAGGATAACCATTTAAACTAAATGTTTTAATATCCATATAAAATTATTTAAAATTCACATGAGATGCATGGGATAAAATAATCGTAATGGAATTTAATTTAGTAATTAGAGAAAATGTTTCCTTATAATCCATCCCTTCTTCTAAATTGTAACCTTTAGAAACTAGTATAACCTTATTAATAATGATCATACCAAGATCACCTATTTGGTTTATAAGAATAAACTTAATTATTATAATAGGTTGATATTATAGTCTATTGACAGGTTTATAACCCTTTTTCCATTTAAAATGGTTCAATTCCTCTTGTTCAGTTAATACACAACATTCATCAGCTAATGTTTATTCTATAGTTTTATTTTCATTTTGAAAGACAAGGGAATATAAATAAAAATTGTTTCAAATAACTCTTCTATTTCTTACTAATTTATTTAATCATCCTATATATATCATTAGACGGTATTTATTATGGTTATAGTCACTCTAAATATACCACTTTTTGTTCTAGTAATTTCTTTCCATTTAAGAATTTTTATTAAAAATAATGTTCCAAACCATCATCATTAATTTATTTAAAATGAGTTTCAATTATCATGTCTTCCAAAGAAACAACTAACTAATTGTCATGATTCCTTTTATGATAAAAAATCACATTAATTAAATTTCACATGAGTTGATTTACAACAGAACAACATAGATAAACTTATAATGTCACATGTATTAGCCTTCCAAAAGGCCTAAAATAGGTTCTCTATCACCACGATCATGAATCAAGAACCTGGTTAATATAAAAAGGACATTGGAAATGATTTCACAATATAAAAGACATATGATCAAATATAAGAAGTTAGAGTCTCACCAAAATATCTAAATAATAAAACATATTTCAAAACAACTAAACCACAAAGGTAACAACCAAAAATAGGATGAAAAGTTCTAGATTAATAAACTAAAATTACATCAATATGGAACCTAAATAAACCCATTCGTCCAACTCCCCATGACCATTTGTCACCACTATCCCAACCCACTATATAGAAAAATGAACTAGCATATACATCATTTATGTGATGCTATTCTCTTAACTTATATCATATAAAACCAAGTCTTTATTTGTCAAAATTCAAATTTAGGATTTGAAGAAAGAAATGTCGTAAGGATACCAAAATGAATATATTAAATTCCAATCCACATAAATCAATTAGTTCTTATACCAATACATATTTGTGATTTTTTTAAAAGAAATCATCTATCCATATAAAACCATCCTTTGATTCTCTTTTAAAAAAATTTCCATATATTTAAAAAAATCTATGGCATAACATACATCTATGATACATTATAAGATTGTTGAACTATATTTTCATGCACCAATATCCATATCAAGTTGAAAAATCGGAATATCAAATAAAAAATTACATAATGTATCCACAAATAACTAAAGAGAATTTCATGTAACAAGGGTGTATAAAACTAATAATAAAAAGGAAACCTATCTAAAATAATTGAATCCTAATGTTTGGGATCCTTATTCCACAGGTAAGGCTACCCAATTCTATGCCTAACATCATGGGCAGCTACCCTATTGATAGCATACTAAACTATGTTTTGTATATTATTTGTTTTCCCTTATAACCAATGGTCTAAAAATGTGAGATATAATGTCATTGTG
This sequence comes from Viscum album, assembly GCA_963277665.1. Classification (NCBI taxonomy): domain Eukaryota; kingdom Viridiplantae; phylum Streptophyta; class Magnoliopsida; order Santalales; family Viscaceae; genus Viscum; species Viscum album. The sequence continues at coordinate 491,869,066 of OY728159.1, read as the reverse complement.
TTTCAAGAAAACTAAGACCACAATTCATAAGACGTTCTTTATAGTGATTTTACTCTACTTTAATTCTTGATATCCCATTTCAAACTCGATTTCTTCACTGAGTCATTTTATCAAATACACATTGTGAATAAAATTAAATTTTCATAGAAGACCATTTTGAAAACACTTTAAATTATATCCAATGATAAATGATATAAATCATGAATATAATACATTAAATTCTTATATCAAAAACAAAGTTGAGAAACAAAATAACACTGGAATTTCAAGAGATAAACCATAGGATAGATAAAACTACAACATCAATATAGAGAATGTCGTCACCATTGAAAATGATGACGGGAAATGAATAGATCAAATCCTCATAAGACTCGATTTTTGATAATCACCATTAGTCCACCATAAAACCCTATAGATCTAATAATTATAGTCCATTTGGCTTCTAATGCGGAATGGGAAAGGGATATCATGAGAGATCTTGTGAAAATAGGAGAAACTGAGAGAATATTAGAATATAGCTTAAAGAGACCCCCCCAAATTGATCTAAGTTCGCCAAGGAGTTAAAGGGGAGAGTTCTCTAGATCATCATTGGTGGTGATGGTTCAAGAAACTGATGGATTAAATGGATATTATAGTTAAAAATGACCATGGGTATTAGGGTAATTTTTAATTTTAAAAAGTTCAGATTGAGTCACAAGTAATGGCTACATAGTAAGAAAGTCCATACTATATCCATGACATAGGATATGTCCCTTGAAAATAATGTCATATGGTTTCCTAGGAATAACTACATGGTTTGAAAAAACATATAATATCCTCTATACCCCAACCTAAGAATCCACATGGTTTTCCCAGTGACACACACAATTAAAAAAATCATTCTCAAACCAATCAAATTTTCATTAGAACCAACATATAGATATCACATGATTACCACATGGTTACAACTAACCTTATTCCTAAACCAAACATCTAGCATGTTTTCTTGAAAACATTATTTATTTAAAAAATTGACTCCCAATGCCTCTAAAAACTCAAAATAGGAAATCTATGCTCAAAACTAAAAATACATAAGACTCGTACGATGTCATAATTATATCCACTATGAAACCGTGTCTCAATTGAACTGATTAGGTTAAAAACCTGAAAATATATAAGTCCATTCGTAAATCATAAATTCATTACTCTCCCATGTCTCATAGTTTCCCCTACCACGTTGTTATATCACTAAAACCAATATGACCCTTATATAATGAAGGACATTATACTAACAATGGAATATCTGAACAATCCTTTCTATCACTAAGATTTGAGGTTGAATTTCAACATCCTCACACTCAATCACATGATATGGATCTAGCAAGCACTTTGTTAGTTGAAAAACAGTAAAACCACCATTGATAAAATTATATTTAGTAGGTATGTCTAATGAATAACTTACCTTCCGTAGTCACTCCATAATCTCATATAGTACAAGATTATGAGATGAAAACAGTCCTTGCCTTGATAAATGTATATGTTATGATTGAAGAGAAGATCTAAGGAAAACCAGATATCCTACCTCAAATTCATATGGACAATGATTCTGATTGGTATGTAATTTCCAGTATCGTTGATCTTTCTCAAAACTTATCCTTGTCAATTTCAATATATCCTTTCTCTATTGATTGATGCATGGTCGAACCAAGCACCGTTCTATATCCTCTTTCCAAAAAAGTGTCAACATTAAAGGCCTCCTATATAATGCCAGATGTGGTTTCATCCTAAAACAATCATGATAACTATTGTTATAGGAAAACTCCAATAAGGGAATATACATATACCATGATCCTATAAAGTCAAGAATACATACATTTTGATTATCTTGACAAATATGGATAGCTCATTGTGTCTGGGGATGATATGTCATTCTAAACTTCAACTAAGAACCCATAAATCTATATGATCCACTCAAAAAACAAGGAATAAATTAGTTACACCTCTATAATACAATATATAGTGGAATAACATGGAGTATTATAGTCTCATACACATATAAGCTCCCATAATCCTCAAAATTTTATGACTCATTGATAGGTATGAAATTCACTAATTATGTGAGACATTCAATAATCATGCATATCCCATCCTTAGTATTAAGAGTATATAGTTGCCCCACCATGATGTATATGGATATATCATAAAATTTCTATAATAGAATTAATAATGGTATATAAAACTAGAATACATTGATATTCTTCCTTAATTCACAGACACATAAGATACCAAGACACATAATCCACAGTAGATCATCTTATTACCAACCAACAGTTGTTACATCCTAGGTATGGATATATCATCAAAACTACATGGGGGGGAAATAATTTTATCAGTGTCCATTGTCCATAAATTAATTTCTTGGGTCATTTTGAAAAATCATTCATCCTAAAAATTGAATAACACTATTTGAAGATCGATGTAACTCACATATGGTCTCCTTATCAAATAATAACCCTCTTAAAGCTATGAAAGTCTTCATCCTTATCCTATCGAACTTGAATTTGAGTATCCCCAAATGAACCAAGATATGAACCATATAAGAATGCTCATAATTTAATTATCCCTTCATCAATGTGCATCTCAATAGAAAATCCCATCAGGAACCCCTCATCCACTAATTTATTCACTATACAAATCGGAAAATTTAAACTCAAAACATCATTGAAAATGATCCTTTTATAGGGGTGTATGAAATATCAATATTAAAGGCCACATCCCTAACTCTAGATCATATCTTTCTATGTAAGGATATACTTTAGAAACTTATTGTCGGAATGTTGGGTATACTACTCCCCTAAGATGTAGTTGAATCATTTTTTAAGATTGTGCATCATTTTTGCTAAAATTAAGATCACGAATGGTGTAGTTATTTTTATAAGTGAATAATTAATGAGAGCCATAAGCTACCAAATTCGTCCCTATATTACAAAAAAAATGAAAAAACATACATGAGGCATCATTTTAAAGATCATATCTCAAACCGAATATCGAAATGATTAATATTTGAATATAGCCAATATCACTTTTTGTAATGACCAGAAATTTTGAATAACATTTTGTTTCTTAAAAATATATGTTTTACTATGTCATAATCAATAAAAATATATAATCATAAATGAAATGAGACCATCAAGTTCAGCCGTTATTTAATAAGACTGTTGGAAAAATAATTTTTTTTACATTTTAATTAAAATTCATAAATAGAAATTATAATTCATAATTAATGTTGAAAGAAGAGTTGATGGACTCGTCTTGTATACTCAGGTTGTACGAAGCCCATTTTTTTGAGCTTGGGAAGGAGATAGCATCACTGGGCTTCACTCTAGACCATGCCCCAATAGAGATTCAACATGTTAAACATGAATGTAATTACATACAAGATAAGTTCATGTTGAAAGAAATCACAACTTGGGAAATGTTTTCTAAGCCACTCAAGAGTCCATCACCATTACACTCCTAGCTCTTAGGTCCTATGCGGGTGTTATAAGGGGTTATGTAATGAGGACTAAGTTAATTTGTGTAATCCATTTGTATAATATAAATTGTTTGTTCATAATTTCCATTTTAATAATTCTTTTCCTTAATAAAATATATATTTAATTGAGAAAAATTTGATAAATTGATTTTAGAAGTAAAAAATTGTTCTTTTAAGAGATTTCTAACACATAGAGAATTTATTTGTAAAATAAAAATCATTTTTGAATTCCAAATGTAAGAAACTAATCTAGGGTGAATTTTTAGTAGTTTTCCAAGATGTTTTAATTAGTGAATAATAGTAATATTTATGAATAATAAAGAAAAATTACATAAAAAATTATTTAATATTTAATTATGTGAAGTTATTTTCAAAATATGGACATATATGGTTATGATCAAAAATATATTTAGAGTATAATAAGATCAATATAATTTTTTAGTGAATAGTATATTTCCCATTAGGAATATTAATGTTACCCTTATGAATAGAAATTTGACCAATGGAATAGATTCCTCACATAAGGAATTATAAATATATTTTTGTAATCATAAATGGAAATGGGATATTATTACATCATATTATAAGTAAATAATGTTTCATAATTTATTAGATAAGAATTAATAGTTTATTGATTTATTTAATTTACAAATAAATTCATTTTTATAAAATTCCATACATATTTTTAATTTTACACGTAAAAAATGGTAAGGTTAAATTTTTTGGATTTTTCTAAAATAGTTGAATTTTTGATGAATAGTAATAATACAATTTTGAGTTTTCTGTATGTTTAATGACATCATAAATATTTTATAATGATGTAATGAGTATGATCATATTCTGGTAGAATATTGATTATTAAAATATTATATGAAGATTATTAAGTATAAAATACCTTGGGAAAATACTATTGGAAATCCCATGGATTTTTAAATACAACTAATGAGGTGCCCTTTGAAATTAATAAAAAACTCCCTCTCTTTTAATATAAATAACAGTACATTAATTCATTTATCCTCATCCCAAAATCACTTTCCTTGAGTTTCATTTATTCATACCTTCCAATAAGTTTTATTTTGTTTCCCTTAATCCCCCATTGTCCTGATCATCGAGTTCTAGAAGTTACTATTTAAGGTAAAATAATTCTCATCTTCTCTTTTCCTTTCACGTTCTCTTTTATGTGGAATGTCTTTAGAAATTTAATTACATGTTCTTATTTTTATTTTATTCTATCACTATACTATATTATGAGTCTTTTATGAGTGGGTGACACAAGTACTCTATATTTTAAATGTTTTATTAAACTATGTTTCTAACCCATTATGCTGTAGAATTTTTATCTAAAAATCTCTTTCTTTTTCTGAAGAATTTTTTATTTTCATTATGTGAATACCCAAAAATATTTCATTTCCATATGTATTATTCAAGATATAAGAATTATTTATTTTATTCTAGAATTAAAATATATAAAACATCATTACCTTTCCTTAGGATATAAATGACTTAATGATGGTGTTTTAAGCACTTTTTAAAACACAATTTTTTGGATATGAAACAAAGTTCCTTTAATCTATATGAGTTATTCATGAAATGTTTGATTATGATCTATGTAGATCAAATTAAAATAAATACATATTAAGGGTGCACCTTCATATCTCTCCAATTAACTGGGTAATGTTATTAATCTCTTAAGTTGACACAATTCTTGATACCTCAGTTAATAACCTTGGTAATTGTTTTGAAACCTTAGGGTTGGACCTTAGTGATATTCTTATGAATGTATAAATTAGATATTTTTGAAATAATTTCAAGTTGTGATTAAATTTATTATTATTATTTTTATATGTATTTTTATCATTCTTTTATTAAACTCCTCATGTTCTCATTTATATCTCTCAAGTTCACATATAAACTACTTTACTCGTTTTCCTGTACTGGGCCTTTTACTCACTGTTCACTATGATGTATGTCCCTAGGTTATGAGAAGAAGACATTATACTTAAGATAAACCTATAATTAATATATTAAAGTGTATTATAAAAATTTAATATATTTTATCATGTTTTTTATACCTTATTTCTTCAATAGTAAACTTTAAAAGATCCTCTAAATATAAAATAACATGTAATGTTTTGTAAAAAAAAGATGATATTCCATACTTTCAATTCCTAAAAGTATATCATGTATTGATCGCACAAATAAAATTTCACACCCTTCGATGTTATCTTTGTCATAGTAAATGAAATAATAGATATGTCCCCAAAAAACCTATAAGAACAAGTTAATGTGAAGAAACTCTGGATCTCAAACAAAATTTTGTGTTGTTTCCACAACATCACTTCTGGAATCTTATAAGGAACCATTTAAACAATATTATCTGAAATCTCCTAGACTAAAAAATTTCCCCTCTTAAATCAAAAACTGAAATTTTGATTGAATCATATATAGATGATTATCTTTTATGATTTCATGAATGATATTAAAATTATCCACATGATCCTACTTTGATCTGGATTATATAAGGATATCATCCATAGATACAAAAACAAATGACTAAAATATTTAAAGGATTATAGGATTAATAATATACATAAAACCTACAAGAGATTTAGTAATGATAAAAAATAATAACCATATGACCATAATGACTATACCTTATCATCAATGTCATCTTAAGAATATCTTCCCCTAAGACCCCTATCATAAGCTTCCCCAAAATAAGATCAATTTTAGAAAACCAGTGGTATTCATTAAGCTCATTGAAAATATCATCAATTCTAGGAAGGTGATATTTTTTCGTAAATACCACCAAGTTGAATTTTCAATAATCAAAACAGAGTAATATACCCTCTTCTTCCATCATTGCAAATAGTATGAAAAATGGCCATGGTGAAACTCTAGGAAAAATAAATATCTTTTCCTTAAGATCCTCAAGTGAAAATTTAATTATTTCAATTTAACGGGTTGTATATGGTATAAATATAATTAAATGGGCCTTATTCTTATGAGAATTTATATAATAAACATGTCTTCTCTATAAGGTGGAATCCAAAAGTGATTTTTTAGAAAAACATCTGGATACTCACTCTGCTCCATAGGAAGAGGGACACAAAGACATGGATCGATGGAATCTATAATCATATCTGAAAATTAACATGATATTATCTCAAAATTTGGGTATATGGGGCTAACTCTTCTAGATATAGGATAACGCTCACCCTAAAAGATATGACTGACTCTTCTTGATCAATGAAACTAGATTTAATGATGAAAGAAATTGATCTATGACATATATTAAATCATAAAATATTTGTTGTAAAACCCCAAAATTTCATATTATGTTATCTCTTTAATGTAATTTAATAACTTATTTTACACGCAACACCAACTTTTCTTGTGTTATATGCAAGATTGTGTTTCTACAATACAATACATTAATATTATAATTATTTTAAAAATATATTTATTTATCAATTAAATATTGCGAAATAAATAGTAACAAATAAATTTGTATTGTTATTTATAATGTTTTCATATAGATAAAACATATTTATAATTAAATTTATATGTTTTGTTAAAATAGTTATATATTTAGAAATACTATTTTCTCAAATGAACTTATTTTATGTCCTTTTGTGAACAATAAAAAAAATTAAATTTTGACACCTCTAAAAATTAAAATTGTTAAAATATACATATTTTTTTAATTAGGAATATAAAAATTAGCTTGTTGTGAATTTTCTGTATATTTCTGAAAACGTTCATTTTTTGATGAATAGTGAAAATACTACATAGTACATAAAAACTGCTTTTTTCATTTAAATTTTTTTTAATAAAAATTTATCTTAATGTAAAAATATATAAATAATACAAATATTAGTCCAATATAAGTCATTTGAGTTATTTTACAATAATATTAGATATATAAAATTTTATTGAACTTTTAACATCTTTTAACCACCTTCTAGGCACATTTGCAAATTTGCATAAAATGTAATTTTATAGCTTCTTTGAATGGAATTTAGAAACATTGACCCATAGTGTTGTCATTAGTAAGTAAAATGTGGTTCAATAGGATGAAAATAATTTTTTGTTAATAGTAACATATGAATTTTATTTACCACGGTTAAAAGAAAATATGGTAATTTAAGGTGAAAATAATATTATTATAATATAAAATTACCCCAAAACATGCCCTAATTCAATTTTATATTTTTGTTTCAACCAAAATCAACATTAGGAATAAAATATGATCGTTTTTTATTCAATTGTGTATGATTTTCACATTTACTATATTTTATTTAAAGAAGAGTTAAACATGTTAAATTCAAATTTTAAAAACTAAACCATTTTTAATATAGGATAATATATAATATAAATTCAAAAATAAATATTAATTAAAAATGTAAATTTTTTTCCTACATCATTGAATTTTATTTATAATTTTTATACATTAAATCAGTAAATTTATTCATGACACAATGATGATGAAGTAATTTTCTACTTAATGAATGATTAAAACCAAAGATAATATAAATATTAATACAAATATAAATTGATTATTTTTATTCCATAAAATAATTTCCTAGGTGACTATGACATGTTAGTATTGATTAAATGTATTTTTTCGAAGGAATCAAGTGGTTAGGACTTTTCAAAAATAAAGTATTAAATCATAACCGAATTGACATAAATGATATTTATAAATAAATCATATCTTATTAAATAATATAAAAGTCATTAAAATCTATGTTTATTCCAACTAACTTGTATAATGTATAAATTTCATAAATTATCAACATTATATTCCTTTGGAAACTTATAGTAACTATATTAACCTTGTAGTATAAAAATACAAGAATACATAGTAAGAGTTAAACTATTTAACTAAGTGTTAAATCAAAATGATAAGGTTAATATGATGACATAAAAATGTAAAAAAACTATTGTTGGAGAGGATTTAATCCCATAAACACATTTTCCTGGAAATAAATTCATTATTATATATTGAAAATAGAAAATGATCTTATAATAAATTATTATTTCAAACTCTTACTAAAGTTCCCCTCACCTCTCTTATAAAAGGGTACTTTACCTTCTCTCCAATTAGAACCTCTAAATCCATTTGGATCCAACAAAACCAACTCAAATATCCTCCCAACTACCCTAAATTTAACCTAGAGGCATTACCATGATTTTAAATCCAACCTAAGGATCCATTTTGTTCAAACCAAGAAGAAGCACCCAAAGAAGAGATAATTATTTCATCACCTCTTTAAAAGTTATTTTCTTATTCCACTTCCTCTTTATTTCTTGTATTCATACCAAAATTATAAATCCAGTACCATCTACAAATTGTGATTTTATTAGGAATATGGTACAACTATTTTCACTATTCTATCTATCTTATGAATGACAAATTCACAATATGTGCATATGTATAGCTTACAGTCTCCAAGTCGTGCAGTAGTTTTTCACTCAACACTTCATTATTTAGATGGGTATAATAATGAGTATAATTGATGTAAATAATAAATATTAGATGTTAATTATTCTGTATATATAATATAACATCCAATTAAACACCACTCCACTATCAATTGAATTCTTTTGTCATGCGTGCGTATGTACGACTTACCGTCTCCACAACCCGATGAGATTCATTGTCATAATTCACCCTTCAATAATATTTTTAAATATATATATTGATTAATTATGAGGTATATGAAATAATATTTATACATCAATAATATATATTTATTTATATAAATATATTTTGTTTACTTACTTCCAAAATATATGATAAGAAAATGGAAACAACGTTCATACGTATGCACGGACTATCGTCTCCATGAACGTTGATTCCATTTCATATATCTATCTAATATACATATTTATATTATGAATATATATGATATATAAAACATTTTTCTCTTATTAATGTATTTTAATCATGATCTAAGTGATATGATCAAGAATAAAAAGTTAACAGACTTACCATAAAGAATACCATTATTACCCAAAATGTTACTTTAACATGGAAATTACTATTAAATGGGTAGTATAAAGCAATCAATGAATAATATATGATATCATAATTTTTATATGGATTTGGAATAATTCAATAATATTCTATGGTCATTATATAGGAGGTTAAATGTACTATCTACTAAAAGAAAGTATAATGTAAAGGTTATGTCCTTAATGTCATTATTATCTGAGAATGTTTATGTGTACGTATTTAATAGTACGTATTTACAATCCATGCCTATGGTTCATAATTTTTTTAAAATGGAATATTTTAAGGTTTTGAGGAAGGGAATCTTTAAAAATATCATCAATTTAATTTTTTTAATGATTTATTTTTGTAAATATTATTAATTAATCTCCATATTTTAAAAATAATTCTAACTATTTATTTATATGGATATGAATGTTTTAGAATGTTAATTCCTTTCATAAGTTTCAAAGTGGTTTGAGAAAAATTGATTCAAAAATCAGTTTTAAATTAATTTATTTATAACTTTTTTTACTTTTAAATGATTTCATAAAAAATGGATATTTTTCTCAAATATTTTTAATGATCATTTTCAACTATGTCAACATCCTTTACTGGATATTATTCTTGATTGTGGATGATTAATTATAATAAAATAATCCATATTTTTTTGAATGAGTTATGATATGTCTAACACTAGATGTGGAATTTTTATACCTTTCATGGTTTATGGTTAATATATTGACATTTTGTATTCTAGTTTTAATACAAATGATTATGTTATGTTTCACAATTTTTATATGATGAATTCATTGAAATTAGTAAGTGACGGGAGAGGCCCGCTATAGCCCCTCGGTGAATTCGTATGTCTAATGACATAAAATAGTGTCTTGGTATAAGGACAAAACAAAATTTATATTTAAGGCCATAGCACAAGGCCTTGAATTTGTGTTTACGATGTTCGTCATTATGCATTTTAATATTATGAGATTAGTTATTAATGTTACATGTTATTATTGGACTAGTAGAATATCCATGTGAGTAATTAAATGGAATTAATTGATTTATCATTTCCATATTGGGCTGAAGTTTATGTTTAAAGGGATTTTATTTTAATTTTATACATTTCCATAAATTTTTATGATTATTTATGATAGCTTATGCTATCTTTTTTATCCTTACCAAGCATCTAAGATCACCCCTTTCTTTTGTTTTATTTTCCCAGGAGGCCCAGATGTGTATTATGATTGTTATGCAGGGTTATGCTATGGTAATAATGGAGTTATCTAATGATTATTTATAAGGTGTTTGATGTTAGAAAGTGTAATTTAATGTTCATATGTATAATCTATTTTCCAAGACTATAAAACCGATCAGTCCTTTGGGACATGATTCCTTGAAATCATTCCAATGTATTTAAATAATGCACTGACTTTGGGCTTTTGGGGTCAGGGAATTACAGTTGGTATTAGAAGAAGTTTAGAAACAACAATGGAAATAGATTTAGATAAACTCTAATTATTAAACATTACCCTAAGATGTACTTTGAGAATTATTATAGATGAACATCAAAACTTTTTGGTAATGTAGATATTATGTGGGGTTTCCAAGAAATACATCCCTCTTTGGATACTACAAGTGGATGTGGATCTGAAAAAATTGTACCTAGGAGTGAAAACTCTGACATGGAGTTTTAGGCGTGACCTGGGGTATACTAGTGCACAAAAATGGGCCTTACTCTACACCTGGTTTCACACTCCTTGGGGATATTCTTAAGATAATCCACATTTTCATTAAAACCCATTATAAAGGATTTAAGAGTTAATATGTTAGTAAAGAAACAATTTTTATGAGACTAGATGTGAGAAAATCATCAATTAATGTTGAGAATTTTTTTAGTTTTTAGATTATCAATTATGATATGATCTAACGTAGTTTATTTAGTCATTTGGAAATGGATCCCAGTAGAAGGATTGAAAACTCTTGCAATACATATGATCCAATGTGTAAGAATGGTCATATCTTTTATGGACGTAAGAAAACATTTAGAGGAAAAATAATCTCCCACGTAATCTCATCATATGGATAAATAGTATCACATGTTAATAATATGAGTAATCAATTCTCTGAGTCATTTTGATTTGAAGGAAATAAATAGAACAATAGGATGGTAGAGACAAATATGGGCAAAGGGAATAAGGGAAAGAAGGATTTTCCCACATGTGATAACTATGGAAAGAATCACCACGGTAAATTCATGAAGGGAATGAGAGTTTGTTATAAGTTTTGAAAAATAGGACACAATGTAAGATATTTTAAGGGTACGAAAAATGTTTCACATGTACAATACTTCATCAGCAAGGACACAGGACACTACGCAAATCAATGTCCCAATCATCACGGCATACACCAAACGATGCTGTTGGATAATAATCATGTTATGATAATATAGTAGATGAATATGGATAATTAGAGTTGATATATTTTTATTAATGCATTATTTAATTTGAGTGTTGTATCAATGATGTACTGGTTATATGACTTACATAAATAAATAAGTATTGAACTTCAATACTATTTCATTAAGGATTTGAGATTGTATGTTACCATGTAAAGTGACACAGTTTCATGTTAGTCATTTTAGAAAATATATGGTTTAGAGAATGATAAACCTTAATATGGTCTTGATATTGAGGTAATGATTTTGGAATAAGATATAAATGAGTTGGATAATGTAAGATGGGTATTATTGACATCCTTGGAACTGATTAATGGTTTGTTTAAAATGTGGTTCATACCATCATTACTGGGAGTTTTCAATATTTTTGAATTTAATGTGTATATCCAGTATTCTATGCTTTACATTATTAATGAGGAAGAATGACTGTATTTAAGATGGATTTTTTGTAATTTATTTTATTACCATGTTTTACAAGAATGCACGATGAAGGTATTCACATGTATAAAATGTGTCCTTCCTTACAAATTTTGGACTATGAGTTTGGAGAGAAGTATTTTATATAATTATAAAGGTTAGAATGGATTAATATGGACATTGGATACTATTTTTTATGTAAAATTATTTCTTAATATTATATTTAGATTGTTATGAAAAGGACATCCCAGGGGTTGGGCAACAACCCATCACGTCCAGTAAGGCAGTGAGACTTGAACCCTTAACTGAAGGGAGACAATGGTGTATCACCTACCACTCACCTATGTGATTTCCTTGTTTCTATAATATAGTTTTTTAAATGTAATTATTGATTAATTATAAATTAATTTTTTTAAACCCTATACTATTAGGTTTAATAGAATATTTTTGAGTTATATTATCTTTTGGAAAGAAAGATGAGTTTGTCGTAGAAATTAGTTAAAGATAGAACTCTACTGGTCATTTTTTTTAATTCTATGATAAAATTAATACATAAAAATTAGGGAAATAATATAAATACCAATAATGTGTTATATTAATACATTATGTTTCGTTTAAATGATAATATTTTAAATCATCATATATTTATGGTTATGTGGCCCTCAATTTTCTATTTATATTCACATGTTTTCGATTGATGGCCTTAATCACTCCCTATAAATATTTATGTTTTTTCACCAATTATGTGCCTGTAATTTCAACCAATGTTCTCATATTATAAATCCTAATTTGGTTGTGCCTTTTTCATTTCCCTTTAACTTTTATTAAGACTAAATTTTATTAACCCTATTTCCGATGTGAGTTTTCCACAAAGGTGTTTTCTATTTTCAACCTTTTATTTTCGAAGAAAAATTTCAAATTGTGAGGGAAAAATTTTATTAATGGTGGGGAGAATGTGACACCCTAATTTATCCTAGTATCATATCTCTTTAAAATAATTTAATAACTTATATTGAATGAGAAACTGACTTGGCTTGCGTTATACGCAAGTTTGAGTTTCTGTGAAACAACACATTTCTATTATAATAATTTAGATGGTATGTTTATTTATCAATTAAATATTGTGATATGTATAGTAAAAAATATATTTTTATTCTTATTTATAAATTTTTCTTATAAATAAAACATATTTATAATGAAATAAATATGTTTTTTAAATATATTTATATATTTAGGAATACATTTCTTTTAAAGAAATAATTTTTTATCCTTTTGTGAATAAATAATATTAATTTTAGATACATCTAAAATATAAATTTGATAAAATAGATTTCATTTTTTAATTTAGAATATGAAAATTAGCTTAAGGTTATGTTTTGGTATTTTTCTAAAAACATTCAATTTTTGATGATGAGTGAAAAAATATTGCATAGTACATAAAAAGTAACATTTTCATTCAAATATTTCTTTTTAATTAAAATTTATATTAATGTCAAAATAGATACATAATATATATATTAGTCCAATTTAAGTCATTTGGGTCATTTTATAATAAGATTACATAAATAATGATTTAGTGAATTGTTAAATTCTTTTACACACCTTCTATGCACATTTGCAATTTTGCATAAAACATAATTTTACCACTTCTATGAGTTGAATTTCAAAAATACGATAGAAAAAGTTGTCATTCGTATATAAAATGTGGTTCAATAGGATGAAAATATTTTCTGGTGAACAGTATCAAATTTTAATAACTAAATCATTTTTAAAATAGGGTTATACATAAGATAAACTTGAATATAAATATTCATTTGAAATATAAAAATACTACGTACATTATGGTATTTTATTTTTAATTTTTATACATTAAATAGTTAAATTTATTTAGGACACAATGATGACGCATTAATTACATAATTAATGAATTATTAAAAAAAATGATATTTTATATTAATATAAATATAATTTAAAACTTTTTTATTTTATAAACTAACTTTTACGGGACTAGTTCCAGTTATGATTTATTCAATGTATTTTTTTTGAAGAAATAGATTTTTTATGAATTTTATATAAATCAAGTGTAAAATGATATCAAAATTGACATAAATGATATTTTAAAATAAATACTATTTTATTGAATAATATAAAAGTATTAAAATTCTAAGGCTCTACCAACTAGAATGGATAGTGTTAAAACTTCATAAATTATATACTTTCTGTTCATTTGAAATCTTATAGCAACTATATTAACCTTGTAGTATAAAAATGCAATTATACATAGTAATAATTAAACTGTTTAACTAAGGGTTAAATATAAATGATAAGGTTAATATGATGAACTAAACTTGTCAAAAACTAATTATTTGAGAGGATATCATCATATTCCCACCTTATCCTAAAAATTAATCTTTCTTGATCTATTATAAACTGATAATAATTTTATATTAAATTAATATTTCTAGCTCTTCCTAAAATTTCCCTCACATCTCTTATAAAGGCATTCTTCCTACTATCTGAAATTCACACATCCAACGCAATTTGGCTCTGCCAAAACCTACTAAAATATCATCCCAAATACCCTCCCTGAAACCTAGTGGCCTTAATTTGATCATAAATATATCATATCGATCCATTTTTTTTCAAACCAAAAGGAAGCACCTGAGGATGAAGTAATTATTTCATCACCTCTTTCAAAGTTTATCTTTTTCTTCCATTACCTCTTTCTTTTTTGTTTCCACACAAAAATAATAAATATTATACCTTATACATACTGCTATGTTATAATAAATATGGTAAAACCATATTCATTATTCTATACATCCTCTGAATGACAAAATACCATACCTGCGTACGTATGGCTTACCGTCTTCACGTCGTGGTGTAGTTTCATACTCAACACTTTATTATTTTGATGTGTATAATAATGATTATAATTGAAGTAAATAATAAATATTACATGTTAATGATTCATTATATATAATATAAAATCCAATTAAACACTATTCCACCATCAATAGAATGATTTTGTCACCCATGATTATGTACAACTAACCTTCTCTATGACGCGATGAGAATCATCATCAATGATAACCCTTTATGAATTTTTCTAAATATATATATATTGATTAATCATGAGGTATATGAACTAATTTTTCTACTGGAATAATATATATTTGTTTAGATAAATATACTTCTTTTACTTACTTCCATACTATAGGCTAAGAAAATGGAAACAATGATCATGCGTATGTACGGACTACCATCTCCATGAATGGTGTTTCCATTTTATATATCTATATATTTTATGTATTTATAATATGAATATATATTATATATAAATCATGTTTTATATTCTTAAAGTATTTAAATCATGATCTAAGTGATACAATCAATAATGAAAAGTTAAAACATACAATAAAGAATGCGATTATTACCCGAAATGTTACTTTAATATTGAAATTATTATTAAATGGGTAGTATAATGTAATAAATGAATCATATATGATATCAAAAATATTAATATGGTTCTGGTACAATTTAGAAACATACTATTGTCATTATATTAGAGGTTTAATTTACCCTAAACTGAAGGAATGTACATGGTAAGGGTTAATTCTTCAATCTCATTATTACCCGAGACTGTTTATGTCTAAGTAATTACTGGGACATATTTACAATCCATGTACATGTTTCATAAAAAAGTTTCCAAAAGGAATATTTTATGGTTTTTTTGAAGTGAATATTTAGAAAATTCGTCATTTTAAATGTTTTAATGATTTATTATTCAATTTTTTTTAATTAAAGTTCATGTTTTATAAATAATTTTAAGGATTTATTTATATGGACATGATTTTTTTAAAATGTTAATTCCATTAAAAAGTTTCAAAGTGGTATGGAACACATTTATTCAAAAATCTCTTTTAAATTTCTTCCTTTCTAAATTTTCTGGCATTTAAGAGATTTCATGAATAATGGATATTTCTCTCATAGAGTTTTACTAATAATTTTCAACTCTCTCAACATTATTTACAGGATATTATTCTTGATTTTGGTGGAATTGTTATAATAAAATATTCCAAATTGTATTCAATGAGTTATGATATGTCTGATTGTGGATGTGCTATTTTTTTACAATTCAGGGTTTATGGTTAAAGTATTGACATTTAGTATTCTAGTTTTAATACCAATGATTATGTAATGTTTCACTATTTTCATATCAGGAATGCATTGTACTTAGTATGTGATGGGCATGGACCTCTATATCCTCTCAATGCATCATTAGGACTCATGAGACAAACTGTTGTCTTGGCACAATTCCTTGGAAAAATTTATATTTAAGGTCATGGAACAAGGCCTTGACATTGTGGTTAAGATGTCAGGAATTACACATTCCATCATTATGAGATTACTTATTAATGTTACATGTGATAATTTGACAATTAGAATATCTTTATGAACATGTAAATGGAATTATATTATTTGTAATTTCCATATTATGCTGAATTTTTTGTTTAAAGGGCTTGTGATTCAATTTTATACATTTCCATAAAAGTTTGTGATTATTTTTTATATCTTTTTATATATTATTTATCCTTATTGAGCATCTGAGCTCACCCATTTATTATGTTTTATTTTCCCAGGATGCCAAGATGTGTATTTTGATTGTTATGCAGGGTTATGATAGAGGAATAATGGATTTATCAAAGGATTATTTATGATGCGATTTATGTTAGAAAGTTTAATGAACTGTTCATATATGTAATCTTTTATCCAAAATTTATAAATTGATCGGTCCTTTGGGACAAGATTCCTTGTAATGATGACAATGAAGTAAATTAATGCATAGACTCTAGGATTTTGGGGTTGGGGTGTTACATATTACTATGATGATATATATGTTATAAAGATCATTAATAATGAAATTACACATGGTTTCATGGTCAGTGATAATAACAAGAAATTTGGGACATCGAAGACACAACTCTAACATATTTTGCAATGTATTAGAAAGATTTATCATGAAATGAATAATATCAAAACATAAACCCAATGAATAAATATTAATTTATAAGAAAAAAGAATAAGGTTTACTCACATAAAAAAATTATATAATTATTTAAGATGTAACTAGTGATGTAACACTCATGGTAGCTAGCCCTACCCCTAAATTCTTTGGTGCACACTCCACTGCATATATTTGGCAAGCATCATTCCGTTCATTTTTTGTAACATAATAATAACTGTTTTAAAGATCATAATATCCCATCTCTTTTTCCGCATTATATCTAAATTGAGAGTCCTTGGTAAATATGGATATAACACTACTAACCTAGGATTATCTCTCATAGGAACATTGAATATGGCTATATTCCCACATGTATAAAGAACCTTGCGTGCTACCTTATAATAAGGATTGAGGTGTACCTTTCTCCCATAATAATAAATAGGCACCTGATCCATCCTTAGTATCTATTTTTAACTCCTTCCACCATCACAAAAATGGTAACCCAGATTCCTATTCTATTCAAAAAATGAACTCAGGCTCCCCCATACTATCATTGATTCTTTTAAGGGTCCTATCTTCTATTCTATTTCGTTATCATCAATAACAACCTTTTTACAACCATTATTAAGGCATGTAGGCACATAAAAATCATCATAGACTAAATATCATTCCTCAAACCCATTTTGAACCTATGTTCCTTGACTTTTTCAATATAAATAAAATTTAGACACAATCACACCAACTCATGAAACCGAGTAACATACTCCATGATAAAATAATCTCCCTACAAAATTTTAACAAACCCATTTTTCTTTTACATATTCAGTATATTAGTATAGAACTATACATTGAATGATTTCAAAAATTGGTCCATATTAAATATTCAAGTAACATTGATTTCATAATATATTCATATTACTTCTTTCCTATCCCATCATTCATATATGTGTTGAATCCAAAATAGGAGTATTTTAGAGTTTTATGGAACCGTAAATTATTATCAGTCCTCTCAATAAACTCTTATTATTAATTTTACCCCATGCCAAATTGATGGATTTGTGTATTAAACATTGTAAATTTTAAATAATGGATCACCTTCCATTTCTTTCATCACTGAATTCTTGTTCCGTGAATTAGATCTTTCGGAATATAGATTCCACTAAAATTGAGTCAAATGGGGGATACTACTGGGAAGATTTCTCTAGAGCTTCCAATTTAAAATATAGATACAATATTCTCCAAGGATGAAATAATAAAACAAGTGGTAAAAACTCTTTTAATCAATATTTTTATTTCATTTATTGTAAACTAAATTTAGATAAATAAACCCAAAATATAAAATCATAATCATGGATAATAAAACAATCCTTTGAATTCCGATGGTAACTCAAGGTTTATTAAATAAGTGTGATGGTCATGCACACTCCCAAGAAACCTCCTGAGTTCTAATAGTACTATATGTAGTATAATAACATGCGACAGACACATGTGGGTGAAAAAACATGATAACATGATTTTAATGACAAATTAATTTTATTATAATTATAAAAAGACCAAATTAGGTCAACCCATAATGAAACCCGACTTGGACTACCATAAGTCCCAAGGTGCATCCAGATTTCCTTGGGTAAGAGACACGAACCTGGGTAACATACAAAAAAATTGGGATTTATTCCCCCTCTAAAAATATATTATTAGACAGAATATATCAAATTATCATAGAAGATATGAATATATTATTACATCATATGTCAAAAAAACCATAAGATTAAGGAAACATTAAAAAACTGGATAACATGGTCTATATGAACAAACAGAAAGACAGTTAACATAGAACATGAATAAACCCATGGGTATGTATCCTCAGGGCCATATGTCACCACTATCAGAACCTTCAAAATGAAAAAAACAGTATTCATATATATAATGCTCCTCCCATTACCTATATCCTTTAACACTAAGTCTTTATTCAAACTAAGTTATAATCACGGTGTAGGGAAAATGTTCTCAGTTGGATAACACCATGAATCTATACAATGTATATCCACATGCATATGATACATGTTATGTAAAAAAAATTTATGAAATATTTCAAAATAAATTATATTTCATTATAAATACAGCTTTTGGTTTTCATTTAATAAAATTAATATTTTAATAAGAAAAGAAATATGACATAATATATCTTTATGAGGCATGAATAGATGTGTAAACTGGATTTTCATGAATCAATATCCATATAGTCAAAAGGATCAGAAGCGAGTTAGACCCGCTCCTACAAAAATTTTATTGAAAAATAAAATACACAGGCAAAACATCAAAATGGAGGTTTACATATCCTATTGAAAGACTTACCACATGCATTAGCCTCAACAAAAGGCACAAAAAAATCAAAAGCAACAAAAGACCACTCAGAGCTTGAGTCCACAATAGCCTTCTTTGACAACACGTCAACAACCTGATTGGCCTCCCTATAAGCATGTGTCACCTCAAAAATGATACCATCAAGGAGACGAAGACAATCAATCCAACAGGGTAGAATCATCCATGGAACATTTCTCGACCGCCTTTGGAGGATATCAATAGCCAACATAGAGTCTGATTCTATTCATAGAAATCACCAGCCAAAATGAACAGCATATTTGATCGCCTTAATCATAGAACACAACTCAGCTCAATTGTAGAGCCCTAGCAAATATAACGATAAAAACAACCCTTTACAAAGCCTCGATAGGTGCGGAAGACACCACTGCAGCCCGAAGGTCCAAGTGCGCCTGAAGCCACCCCATCAACATTAACCTTCAACCAAGTGGGAATAGGAGAAGTCCATCTAATTGACTTCAGCAGCAATGGTTTTCTAACCCTAACAGCAATGCTAATATTCCTCAAAACAATAAAATCATTCAACTCATTATGCATACATCCAACCTGAACCATTGAGGCTGTGTAAACAGCCCTATGAATTGCCCTCACGCCGGACCAGAAGGTTGGCATTATATTCTCAAAAACATAATCATTTCGAGCCTTCCAAATGAATCCAATAGTTGTTGAAACAGCCACCATAAGAATAACCAAAACCAGCTCACTGCAGTGAGTGTTGACTGCTGAATAAAGAAGTCCATAAAATGATGCCAGATCCAAACAACAACATGTCATATCCTGTATATACTTCCATAACCTGCATATCATAGGACAAGACAAAAAATATGATCAAATGATTCTGCCGCGGCAAAGTAGGTATAGCAGACCGAGGCAAGGTGAATCCCAGCCCTTTGAAGAAAGCAATGAACCAGAAGCCTTCTCTTCCAAATCCTCCAAAGAAGCAAGTACACTGAAGGAGGGATGAAAAAATTTCGGAAAGCAAGCAGCCACTTTGGGGCTGCATTATTCCCAACACACATGTACTGATACATAGCCTGGGTAGTAATTACCCCACAAGAGTTTGGCTTCCATACAAGAGTATAATTGTCAATGTAAATGTATCTGTAAATGTGAACTTTGATTGGAGGAGGAATGAAATCATAAATATCTGGTCTTCCATTCTGTAAATCAGCAACCGAACAGCACCAAACATTAGAAGGAATATCAACATCCTCTTGAATCGGCATGGCCAACCAATTAGTGCTCCATGCATTCAAAAAGGACTCCCTATAAACAATCCAATTCAAATAGGACATAATCCCATTAAAAGAATACTTTAAGGCATACCAAATGGATGAGGAGAGATAGTGAGAGTAACCATCCCAAATCCTTTATGAAATCCGAGCAGAAAGAAATTCCATCGAAGAGTCATGAGAAGTAACAAGATTCTAGGTAAACTTTCTTAGCAGTGCCTCATTAAACAAGCCCAGATCATTGATTCCAAGTCCCCCCATATCAACTGACTTAATGCACTCTTTCAATGCCACCATAATCAATTTCCTTTCATAAATGGAACCAGTCCATATAGAATTTCTGATAAGCCTTTGTAGCTCTTTTATCAGATTCATTGGCCACCTGTAAATAGAAAACACATAAACAAACATAGAGGTAATCACTGAGATTACAAGACAGACTCTCCTAGATTGAGACATATCTTTCCCTTTCCAAGTTGACATTTGAGAAACAATTCGAAAGACAATAGATTCAGGATGGAACCTCTTAACACGACCCCACAAAAGTGGTACTCAAAGATAAATGAAAGGCAATGATCCTTTTTTCACCCCAGGGGATCTTGTGATTTTATTATGCTTTATGATAAAGACTCCCTCCCTAAAAACCACAAAAGAATTCTGAAATCTAATTTGTTGTCCAGCCACATCCTCATAGTGTGTGAAAATGCTTTTAATCGAAGATACAGTCCTTGTGCTGGCATTACCAAATAACATTATGTTATCAGCATAGAAAAGATTTGTAGGGGAATAATGATCTCTACCAAATTTAATCTGATTATACAAACCAACTTGAACAAGGTTATGAAGGCATATACTCAAATAATCCTCAGCAAGAGAAAACAGAAGACCAGAAAGAGGGTCCCCCTACCAAAATCCCCTAAAACACTAAAAGAAACCCTTGGGCGATCCATTTACCAGAATAGATAACCTGGCACTCTTAATAATATTGGGGATCGTAGTGATGAAACTTGAAGAAAATACATGCATTCCAAGAATAGAGAGAAGAAAACTCCATTTCATTCTGTCAAAGGCCTTCGAGATATCAATTTTCATTGCAAAGCTACCTTGTTTAACCTTTCTTCTCATAGAATTAATACCTTCAAAGGTGGTGAAGATACATGTATGGATACATCTTCCTAGAACAAACCCAAATTGATTCATGGTAATGAGACCCTTAACCACCATACCCAACCTTGTGGCAATTATCTTTCTTATGATCTTAGGAATAGTATTTCCAATAGAAACCGGTCTAAAATCCTTAATATCAAGTGTCCCCTTTTTCTTGGGAATAAGAGCAATGAAATCGGTGTTCACACCATAATTCATGGAATCAATAAAAAATAACTCTATGACTGCATTTATAACCTGATCATGAACAATCTCCCTGTTGAACAAGAAGAACTTATTAGTGAAGCCATCCGGCCCTACAGCACTGTCAATATTCAAAGAGAAAAGGGCTTCCCGAACCTCCTTTCCCCTAGGAGCCTCCACAAGTTTTTCATTTGTTAGATCATCAATACATGAGGTGATGTTTAGCACAATCATATGGGATCTATCAACCCCATTTTCAGAATAAAGATTAGATAAATAACTGACAACCTAATTGGAAATATCATTCTCAGTAGTGAGAAGCCTTCTATTAATGTTTAAAAAAGATACATCCCTTTTTAATTTTCTTTCCTTATGGAGATGATGAAAGAAACTAGAGTTCCTATCCTCTTCCTTCAACCACCGAATATTGTATACAGATTTGGCTAGGTTTTCTTTAGAGCTGAGCAGTTCATCCAGCTTTGATAGATCCTGAATCTCATTATTTGAAGGCATGGAATTAAATTGATTAGAATTTTGACAGATGGCAAGGTGACCTTTAGCATCTTTTATATCCTCATCCAGCTTAGAAAAGGAAAGCTTACTTCATTCCCTCATCCTCATCTTAGTGGTTTTCAACTTTGAAGACATAATATGAGAAGCAGATCCTATAATGAAAGAGATCCAAACATCAAGAACGATCTCCCGGAACCCTTTAATCACAAGACATACATCATTAAATTTAGAAGGAATGGGATCCATATGCAGACCATCAATGGAGAAACCCACCACCAAAGTATTCTGATCAGCATGGATTTTAGGAAGCAGAAGGCCAGAGGCACTGATAAGATCATTTCTATCATCAATCTGAACAAGGCACCTATCCAATTTATTGTCCTGCCTCCCATTAAGAGTGTATCTTCCCCATGTAAAATCATCACCAGCCTTCGACACTTTAATCAGATTTGAAGTATAAATACATTGAGAAAAATTTGTGACCACAACCCGATTAAAATTAGATCCAGTTTTCTCATACACACATGACACCAAGAAATTAATCCCATTCCACTCAACAGTTGCAGAAACAAGTTGATTCCCTTGAGAGTAGGAGAGCAACTTAATCGAGTCATGTTTAAGTAACCAAAGACTCCCAACATTATCTTCATTCACATTATGATTAACAGAGGAGTAACCAGAAGATTCCCATTTGAAAGATTTCCATCTGGAAAACCTCATCCATGGATCAACAATACCAATAATCATCAGCTTGTTGGTCATAATAATATGTCTAAGGGCCTTGACCGTGGGAGCATTCACAATCCCTTGACAATTCCAAAAAATGATCTTCATTTATGACAGGCTGTCATAGCCCTTGTTTGAGCCCCTCCATCCCGTGGCTATTGCACTAACTTGGCCTTCTTCTTAGTCTTCTTCCTCTTTTCCTTACTTAACTCTAATGAAACACTGCCCGGAGCATCTATAGAGTCAATGCCAGGGGCTAACTCCTTGGATAACTGAGGCTTCTCTTCAGTGTCAGAATCCTCCTTATCATCAGACCAATAGACCCCACTCAAAGGGGAAAACTTGGTCAGTGAACTGACTGGTTCCTGGTTGATCTGTACCACATGCTTCCTCACAGCCTTAGACAGAGAAACCTGAGAGAATGATCCAGCAACACCAGTAATTTTTGACACAACCAGTACCTTCTCTTATATAGTGGACTCATATTAGACAACCCCAGAAGTCTGCCCCGACACAAAATCCTTAAAATTGTTGCTCATATCCCTTCCCAGCTCTAATCCAATTGAAAATGTACCCAGTACTAAATTCTGGACTGCATGCTCATCAGGAGGCAAAAAACTCACCTGTAAGGAGGCCTAACCCAGCTCAAAACCAGAGAGTGAGTATTGACCAGGTTCAACATCAACCTGTGGTAAACTTGATTCCACAATAAACAACCCTGCTACCTGAGCTTCATCCACCTCAGAGGGCTACAACTTCAAGGAAATATCATGTCTATCTCGAGGATCATCCAAAGGAGCTGCCACCTGCACCTGCACTGCATCCTGAGAAGAAGCAGCCTCCACCTGCAAGGGGGCCTGATTATGCTCAGAAGTATATCCCCGCAAAGTCTAATCATCCAATTGGGATTCATGAGATGCCACATAGACCTGTACTACATCCCGATATGTAGACACCCCATCCAGCGCATTATCACAGGAAGCATTATGTGCCTGCACATCCTGTTCAGTCCCTCCAGAAAACAAGGGTAACAGCACAGAAGGAGTAGGCTCCTGATAAGGAAGATTGTGTAAAGTGGGGACCAGCCTCTCCTTAATAACATCATCAACACGTATCTCCCCAGCAGCTCTTTTAGTGGGAGGACCAGGAGCATCCTTCCCCATGCCCCTCCTACCAAGTGCATCGGAGTGTCCCTTCATCTTGCACAAGCCACATAATTTACTCCTGTTACTATCAAAGTCCATATGGCCCACAAAAGAGGAAAGAGAGATAGAATTTCGGTCTCCTTTCGTACTGGATATCCAACTTGAAGCTTTCATCCCTGGTTGTAAGCACAACCTCTTCCACAAGCGTTGAGGCCATATCCACTTCCATAAGAACCCTCAGAAAATGACAAAAAGTGGGGTTCTCATAATATTTATCCATTAGAATAAGAATTCCAATCAATAAAGAAATATCCCAAATGATTCTGGGATTCCAGTAAAGCCAATTAAGCTTACAAATTAGAATCCAGACCTATGCATGGGTGTCTTTGAAATTATCAGGGTCAAAGCTTCTATCCCATTTCTGAATTCGAAGAACCCCAAGCATGAGCGAGATAGAGCCAAATCTCCATGCTCATCTTTTTGAATCCTCAGATGAGAATAGAGAATGGTAATACCCATGTCCCATAGAAATCATCTCCCATTCTTGAAATCCCCAAATTTGCGAGAGTCGATGATGATGATCATTGAACTTCCAGATAGTTTCACCCTTTGGAAGAAGGACCCTAGAAATAATCGAGAATCGGAAAAGGGAAAATCCTTCCTCAACAGCAGTTTGATCAGTGGAAACATGCGCGATCCGTCCCTTTTTAATAATCCTCCCAGGTGGAGGGAAATTGATCTCCGGGAATTTACCCAAAAATTTGATAACATCCGTAAACCGCTTAATACCTGAATCTCCAGAAACAATAGCCGCTGTAGATCTCTTTGAGGGAACACAACAAAACATCTCATTAAATAAAAAAATTATAGTGCATAAAATAAAAAAAAATATGTTCAAGGTATAGACTATATGTTAGATACACCTACCTATCACATGGAGAGAATGATTTATCCATTGAAACATGAAATGGGAAATTAAAATATTGGGTAGTAAGAAGACTAGATCAAAGGGAAACACAATATATTCTATATCAAAACTTATTTATCAATCAATCACAACCCATTTGGGTTCCATATAGAAAATTTAAGAGAGACTAAGAGAAGATCAAGAGAAATGAGGATAAACCAAGAGGGAATTTGAACACACCTGAAAGGGATCCTCTCAAATCAATTGAGGATCACTAAGGAATCAAGGGGAGAGTCCTATAGAGCATAATGGATGAGATTTTTTGACGTAATGAGGTTTTTGGAGGATATTAGAGTAATAAAAATAGTGGGAATCATGGGAATTTTCACTTTTAATAAGGCCATATCTTATCACATGGTTAGGCCACAAGGTTATAAAAAAAATTACCAAACCATACCATAGCCACTATCTCTTGAAATCCATGTCGGATGGTTTCCTAGGAATAACCACATGGTTTGAAAACCCTTGTGAGAGACACCCAAACCAAAACATATACATGAATTTAATGGTGACTCACACAGTCATACAAACCATACTCAAACTGTGAAAATCACTAATAGAACCACCAAGCTGCATTATATGGATACAACATGGTAACTACTAACTGTGAACCTAGACCATGTGTTTTCCGATTTTAACAAAAACATAATGTTTTTAATTACAAATTATTTAATGTGTTTAAAAACTCAAAATAGATAAGACAAGCTCCAAATTAAACATACAAAAAACTAGAGAGAATCACATGATTCATTAAAAATCCTTCACATTTTATTGAAAATTATACAATCTTTTGAAACTGTAGAGTAACTATGAATGACTATTTCATTTTAAATTTGATCAAATTTAGAAATATTATTCTTAGTGAAAGTAAAATAACTTTATGTCCAAAAATAGTTATGTATGCAACTTTGGGATTTAAATTATTCCACATATCATATGTTCTATTCTACAAAATATATTTAATTAGAACTCAATTTATGACATATCATGATGTGTTCCCAAATTCATCCCAAAAATAAGTGGTTTTCTATATTTAGGTTACATTGGCATGAAAATTTCTTAAAAGGTTATATTCATCCTATAAACAAACTAATTCTATTGAGGAGTTCTTGGGGAAGAAAAAGTGTGTTTGAAAATATGTTTTAAAAAAATGAGCTGAACTCAATGTTTTCAAATTCCCCCACCCTATGGTTGCTTATTAATGTAATAATTTATTGGAATCTTTTTTTTGAACTCGATTACATATTTAATATTTCTGGAAAAGACTCACCAATAAGTCTCAAAATTAAAACACATAGAAATATATAAATAAAATAAGCAAATAAAACATAAAAAAAATGATTTTCCTATTGGGATTAGAGTTTAATACTGTCCAAACTAATCCATTAGGATATGTTCTAATGGTATATAATTATAAACCAATTTTATTGATTAAAAATATGACTTTTCGTACTTTTCTATTTATAATGAATCAAATTGTTTATTTTATCCAATCTATATGAAGTAAAATTTGATATCGTATTTATTTTAGATATCTTTATCAAGGAAAACATAATAATTATCTTGTATTCTATGAAAAATCCACGATTAAATTATTTAACCATTCAAACCGTCTATATTCTTCCTTCTAAAAGATTAATAAACTAATGTGTAGAACTTACTAGTTTTTTTCGATATAAATTTAAGGGAGATGTATTTGAATATAGAACATGATTTTTTATAAAAACCTATAATGTACTTTAATCACAATGTTGAGAAGTAAATATCAAGTTATACTTCAATAATTCATGATAAAAACACTATTAATGATAAATTTATTTAGTTTAATGACTGATCTAACTCTGACAATCTTTCCTTTAGCATTTTCAAGAAATGTGACATAGCCTCCATCAAATTTTGAAAATGAGTTGAATATTTTAAAATCTTTACTAATGTTTAATCTACATCCATTATCCATAGAACACTTCTCATTAATATTATTATAATTTTTTTCTTAAAAAATACATCAAACGTAAATATATTTTTTTAGCCATGGTATCTTGAGTCTTGCATTTTTAACAACAATGGATTTTAATCCATATCTAGTTGTGATGTACAAAAATTCCAGCATGGAATTTAAAAATATTCTTATAAATAAATTCGTGTTTTGTAATGACCCAAACATTTATGAAAAAAATTACCGTCATTTTAATTAAATGTCTTATAGATATACAAAACAGAAGAACACATTTTTTTATTATATATACTTGGATTTAAATAACTGTTATGTATCCTTATCATTGATAATATAGATTTGTAACAGTGATCACATGACTAGTATAAATATATGGTTTTAAGAAATACTATTGGAATAGAAAAAGGAAGTGATGAACTCAACCAGTATGATCATACCCTATGAAGCCAATTTATAAGAACTTCCAAGGAGGTTATCATTTTTGGGATTTACCCTAGACCAAGTCCAAGCCGATATCCAACAAATTAAGCATGAGAAAAATCATTTACAGGAGAGGTTCAAGATCATTGAGATCACGGCCCAAACCATGTTCATTGAACAACCCCAAGAATGACCCACGATTGCACACATTACTCTTAGGGAATATTATGTTGTAATAAAGGGATATGTATCAAGACCATATAATTATGATTATTTTTGTATAGAATAAAGAATATAATTCCATTCCATTATTGTTACTTTGTAAATGATTTTCTAAAGCACAAATAATATTTTTTGTTAATATTTGAATTCAATTGAGGAATCTATTTTGATGAATTAATGTATTTTTGAAATAAATATTATTTTAATAAAATAATATTATTAAATTGGACTTATTAAATATTAATGATCATATAATTTTCATGAAGTCAAATAAAACATTTATTAAAGGCTGAAAACTATTTTTTCCAAAACCCATCAAATTTTAATAAATGTCAGTTTTTTAAACATAAAATTACATATTTAGAAAATTAAAAAGATTCAATGAATATTATTTTTGTATTTTGGTTTTTGGAATTATCCAAAAATTATTTTTTCATAAATTTTTGATAGAGTCAAATGTTTTGGTAAAAATTAAATATCGTATAAATATATAAGGTGTTTTATTAAATCTTAAGGACACAATAGTGATTTAATAAAAAAATATAAAAAATATATTCATAAAAATATAATTTTTACCTTAAAAATAATTTCATTTTAATTTTTTTGTTTTATTTTATAATTCAATAGTGAATCCTCAGAGATTTCATAAAGATATTATGATTTTAAAAAATTTATTTGAGATTGAGACTCACCTCAACATTATCAATGATATTATTTTAATATCATCATCCCCTAAACTTATAGAATATTTTGTTTTCACACTCCTTGGCTAGAAACAATAGGAAAAACCATGGTATGGTTTGTGGTTCTGAATATTTTAGTGTGTAGTGTCTGTAGATACCACGAAATGTCTTCCATGCACTTCTCCACAAAATGACATAATGAAGTCTAAAAAAGATCATTGTGAGACACTACATTTTTCATGGGGGTCAGTGATGGTAGCAAAGGAATAAACCTGAAGGTTCTATACCATATCACAACACTGATCCCAAGAAGGTGTGTGGGGGCATAACCCCTATGGTATGGAACAAATTTATTGGCAAAGTCTTCACTGAGGATCCCTAGGTACCTGCATGAAAACACCTACGTGACACCTTTCTGGAGGTGAATGATGTATTATATTAGATAAGTCCTCAATGTGGTGCCCCAATAATGCCAAATTACTAGTGTCTTGCAAGACTACATGGTAGCCACCCATTTGGAATGGATCTACTTTTGCACGAAAAAATTGGCATGCAACACACTTGCACGACCAAACATATTTCACCCAGGGTCCTATTATTTCCTATAAATAGATCCTTGGGGCCTTTATTTGTACGAATGAATTTCCCTGAAGCCTAATTACTTCAATAGTCACCCTAGTGTTTTTCCCATGTCCTCCAAAACATTCAAGGTAGTTCTTTAATACCTATAGTAGAGTAGTTAAAGAAGAATCATAGGACTTAAGTCCTTTTAATGATTAAAATCCATAACACTAGCACGCCTAAATAGCCCAACATCCCTTAAATTAGAAACACTTGTGCACCACATATTTCTTTCATAGGAACTTTAGGGTGACACTTTTGGGATCACCTATTAATAATCTTGAAGGCTTGAGCCTAGTCTTTCCCAAGTATTAACATACAGGTTGTTCATCACTTCAGTGAATATTAGGTCACTCAACCCTACTTTCACGACCATACTTTGGGACCTTATCTACTTGGGCGACCCTCTTTTATTCACATACTCTCTTCAGTCTAGAAGTTATCAATAACTCTTCAAATCCATCCATGTAAAGGATTATTCTTTATTATCTCCCATGTTTGAAAGAGATTTTGTTGAGACCTCCACCAAAAACTCTTGATTTATCAAGCCTTTGGGAAAGGAATATCAGCATGTCTCTTATTTGGGATTATATATCTTTAGAAAGAGGTTTCCCAAATGTTTTTTATAATGGGATTAGGATTCTTGGAGTGTATGTGGATTTTTATATCCGTAGTCACATAGACTTTTCTCCCAGGAATAGTGTTGGGAAGTTCCTAGTTTTGAGAATAAGAGTTTGGGTCTTGAACTCTCCCTTCTCAAAGAGACGTAACCTCATTTTTATTGTAGGGAAGGTACGGTTAAAAATGGATTTTCCATTCAAGAAAACAAAAAGTATCCCCCACCTACTAGGAAAAATTTTATGGTATCCATCTGGGTGTAAGCCCCTAACCTTCATCCCTTCTACCATTCATTGGACCCTTGTCCAATGTAAATTAAATTGAGGGAGGGCTCGTTGCCTTTCCCTCTTCCAGAGTCATCTCGATCTCATCCACCGTCACCGCCATAGGCACACCCTATTCCACCAATGATGGAGGAAATTATTGGGTGACTTTTTTGAACTTTGAAATCCTCTTATTTCTCACACTGGGCATGAATCATGTGGGCTTAGATATTTTTCATGGTCACAACAATTTCCCAAAATTCTTGAACTAGGAGAACTCTAATTCTTATTTAAAAAAATATGTATGAAGACATCATCTTGGCTCGAACACATTGGATACACTCTTCAGGTATCCAACAATAATTTCGTTAATCAGGGAATCCTCCATATGAATAATCCTAGAATTAATCCCCTAAAATCATCAAGGAATCCTTTTCAAGAAGTAAGTGCAAACTCATTTCTCTCAAAGGACTATACTCTCCTATGAGACTCATCGAACTACATGGGATTTTATTACCATCCACATGGGATACATAGGAAGCCTCCATGAGATTCAAACACAACACTTCAAATCATCTCTGTTCTCCATGGGCCATATTCCAAATACGGTATAATCATACATGGAAACCCATATTATTTCTATTTTACTTGGGATGTTTAGGCATAATTCCCACACTACACATTGTATGAGCACATTTTTCTTATATGTGCATAAAAAATGACATCAAAAATTTTTTTTAGGTCTATATCTCATGACCTTAAAAGGTATGATGTTTCCCATTAAGCGGAACTGAACTATGAGGGTTTGGATTTCTACTAAAAGGACATGTTGGTAGCCCATTTCATGGGTATGATCCCAATATAAAAACAAACCTTTGTCTCCCAGGATGAAATTAAATTCTAGTGTTACCCACCGAGTGGATTAAAAATATTTATCATCATTATGATGATTAAAATAATATCTAAGTAGTATATGAGAGGATATCTATATTATTGAAGAACCTAAAATACATACAGATGATTCTAAAATTTAAACCTGTTAATAAGTTATTTAAAATTATAAGGGAAAAATATGTTATACATGGTGCATTCATAAGGATTCATGAAATTATGTTAAATTGATAAACAGAGTCCCATAGTAGACAATAATTACCCCAAAAATGGTGTGATGATTCTATCATCCCATCCTCCCGACAAATGCACGTTCCTAAGTATCGTAATGTTCAATCATAAAAATTGACTTACACTGAAAAGAAATCTGCTTTAGGATAATTAAATGTAGGATGTTTCTGGTTCCATGAATAAATCCAATGGAAACCTCATGGAAGTAGTGATTCTTAAAACAATAACATATGTTTCAAGGCACTTTGAAACAAAAATGGTGAAACCGATGGGAATCCTTAACCTTGTTAGTAATGTCACCTGCCTGCCAGGTCCTAATCAATTGATAAATGAAAGAAAGAAAAAGAATAAATATCACATGTATCCATCTAAATGATGTCACATTAATGAAGTTAATTACTACCTTCAAGTATTTTTTCTTAGAACTCTCCTTATTCAAAAATATATTTTTTCAATAAGACATCTGTGAACTTCTCGACCGCTGCTCAGGATGGGTTCTCATCAACGGGAAGGAATCCATTTCCCATCATGTGTCTTCATTGCTTGGTATCCGACGTGAAGGTAATGGAGTACCATCATCACAGTAAATTCCCATATTTAGAGGCTACTCGATTGGCCATCCAGTTCATTAACAATCATCAATCATTCGGCCAACAATGACCAATGATCACGATATAGACGGTGACAACAAATTTATTCAACCATTTTAGGTCCTTATCCTTGTAACACAACATCCAAACCCTCCCATACTAGAGGGAGGGTAATCAATAGGTCACTCAGGGACTCAATTCAATGATTCAGGGGTCCTTCTAAAGGACTCCCACAAACAATTTTCCCAAACAGAATCGGGCAGTAGTGTACCTCTAGCATGATGGGGGTGTTGCCTCTAGACATTCGGCCTACGTCTCTCAATTCCAGGCATGCAAGGTAAACTGCTGGGGAAAACGTCCGGTCAATTGGGAACATGTTGTTATATCTTCCCCCTCTTGAGAAGTCCATCAACTTAACATGGTGGCGAACAACAAGCGTGCACAAACACCCATCCATCCTAATTCCGATGTCTAGCTGAATCATCTAGAATATACCCACCAATTCGACAATGAAAATCCAATGGTGTACCATAAATTCGAAAATACACATGTTTACCAATTACCATCCATTCAACAGGCTAGTTTTACTGCATTTAATGAATCTCTCCAATCTAATGTGGATGAAAACTACTAAACTGGATCATATACCTACTTAAAATCGACAATTCTGACAACAGTCTTGTCTTTTCATATTGAAGGAATATGCCAACCATGCTTGAAAAAAATAGCTAAAAGGCACAATCACCTTCCAACATTCATCAATCCTGCCAATAATATCATTTGTAACCACCTGGAGAAGTCATTCTAAATGTTCTGACAATAAATATGGGGAATACCCAACTCTTTTCCCCATACATGATTACTGTCAAAGCACATTGATAGGAAACGGAGGAAAGAAGGAGGCACGTACACCTACACCCAATACGTAATGGACCTATATTTCCATTCTTTCAACTAATGTCACCAAACACATCTTATAAATGGAGAAATGGAAGAGAAAAATTCCTTCCCATATTATGGAAGCATGCAAGGATAGTACAAAAACTATTTCAGCATTACTAGGGGAATAGAAAAATAAATCTATCCGCATACATAGGATGACACATCAGAATTCCATCCCATAGAAGACACACTCCTCTATTAAAATATAGGAGGGTCATGGGGAATACTCCCCCATATCATAAGGACATCAAGAATGGGAACATACACCCATTCCAATTTGATGTAATCCATCCATTATAGTGACCACTCCAAGATATGAACATACAACTACTCACGATAATGGATTCTCCTAGAAAGTACACCAAACTAAGTGTAAGAGAAAATCCATGAGGAAGCCTCACCAAACAAGGTTGGAAAATCAATATTCAAGCTGAAACCTGACTCATCTTAATGCTGGAGTTCTTGAATCCCTCTGAAATTTATCTGTTGAAGCTCAAGATCATGCCCTCTCATTACCAAAATATGGGAGTAGTAGTTGTATTTCTGAATTTCAGCATCAGCTACTACATTATGAAGGCTTGCTTCATGAAAATTATTTCAAACCAGAGCACCTATCTCAGGAAGAGAGCCCTGGAAACCATCCTTGGGGCCAAAATACAAAGGAGAGAAAGGATTTTTACCATGCTATAATCCACCCTAGTTGTCCTTTTAATGATGGTATTCACTGCAAAAGTCCTCTCCATAGTTGTACTTCACATTTTCATGATAATTCTTTTATTGATAATATAGTGATGAGAAAGACCTCTTATCTCAACGAACATTCCAATACTAGGCTAGTTATGTCTAATACCTTGTCATTAACAGGTGAAATACTTTCTCAACCATAATAAATCTTAAGGGAACAATCATTCACTGAACCTTTCTTAGGTCATTTTTCTTCTAATATAGAGTTTCCACTTTGGGAAGATATAGTGGTGAAACCAATACTAAATGATGACAAATATATGTTAAATATGAGAAAAAAATTGGCTAATGGAGAAATACCAGTAATGTTCTGGCCTTAGGAAATTTCTCAATACAACATTCCATAATCGATGGATGAAGATTGCATTCATTTAATCTGCCTCAACATATGGTAAAATATTCATCATTTGAAAAAAAATGTATTACCATATGATGAATATAAAAATCATGTAAAGGTCATAGACGGGTTGCAACGCCAAATTGGCTGGGCATCTCTCTCAGTTTCTCAACATCCAATGCTTGAATAGCAGTAGAGGAACCTTTAGCATGCATGCATCAATGCATTAAAGAGGTTGTACTAGTTAATTTTTGATGTCCCATCTATTTTTCCTATTTTAGGATGGGGTTCACTTAGAGAATTGAATTTCACTTCACTCTAGAATCAACAAATCCCTCCAAATGTGGTCTCATGCAACGTTATTTCCAACGACTATCTATAATCAGCAGATTTTGTATGTAATCAAATGTACGCTCAATAACATGCCTCAAATAGATTTTATCTCAGTGAGGCCTAATGAAAACAATATTTTGAGTTACTTATTCTTCATGAGTCCGAGAATCTTGAGAAGGCCTCGCTCTTAGAAGATTTCATCCATCAGATAGTGAATATTTCTGAAATAGAAAAGCAATCTTTTGAAATAGGTTATTTTAGTGGTTGTTGGATAACAAACCATGCTAATGTATGAAAAAAAATTCTTATAATCAGAATAGGAACTACACGAATCCTAGCCAATGTAGTTCAGGAACCACCCCGACATTCAAGGATGAGGGATCATTATATTGAACCTTCAAATTCATTAAACAACATTCAATGAGTTGAAAAAGAACAATAAGAACATCCCCAGCCAGTAGGGAACAAGACTTTTTCACATCTACAATCCTCTCCTCAATGGAAGTCAGTTTTATCCTAATTAAGGAAGAAGCTACAAAGAGATCCCACAATCGAACTATACGAGGATTCCCTTCAAGTTACTATCTGTCAAACAATTCATGAGAATACATCATATAGGAGAGTAGAGACTCATGGAAGATACATATGGATATGATCTTACAAAGATACTGACAGAATGCCATCAATGAATTATGTGTCAGTAAATGTCATTAACACCACATCAAAATATCCTCTAGAAATTGAATCTAGTTTAGGGTAATCATAAGATAATATTCTTTTCCATAATATGGTACACACTGAGACAACTAGAGAAGGTGTATGTACCCGAAATCAGAGGCTTACCAGAATCTAGGTATACCTCAAATAACTGACTCCCACCCCTTTGATAGGAATCTCAAAAGGGGAAAGGTAAAAGTTAGATTTCATATCACTTTTCCACTTGAGAAGGTCAATCTATTTTACATGAAAAGATATTTTCACCACAATAAGAGGAAATTAAATAGTTCAAAAGACTCAATAAAGAGTTACTTTGAATTATCATTTCATCTTGGCAAACTCCTTAGGAAAATCCTCAACTTGCACATCCTATTAGAGTTCCACAACAAAGAGGATTAGAGGTTACTACAAATATGGATAATGAGTTCCATCCATTTGGTATACAGCTAGGGAAAGATCAAACACATCCTCATAGGACTATTCCTGAGGGTTATTCAAAGAAAATACTAGCATTACCACCTGTTTTTTTTTGTTGCACCAATTCATGCTCCAACTGTTGTACCTTCACACTTCTGAGATCATCCGAATATTCCTCAAATGATTATGAACACAATTGGGGAACTAACAACTCTATTGGAAGATATGGAATAATATAGCGCACCAGTTTAGTTAGAAAATAATGCTTACCCTAAATGGGTGGATATGATTCCTACCCCACCAATTTTTTTTGAATTTTATGTTCCCAATATTTAATGGTTCGAGAGATCCAGAACAAAAATTAATGCATTTCATTTCTCATTGTGATACCTTGATGGTGAATCCTCAATAATAAGAATCCGTAAAGCCAAGGTGTTTTGTCTTGTCATTACAGGGATCAACTTTGTATGGTATATACATTTTCAATCTCGATCAATTACGGGATGAGAAAGTATTCATCATAAATTCCTTCTTCAATTCATCTCATTGCTACCGAAGAGAAAGTTTTTAAACTCACAAATTTCAAAACAAAGGGAAAAGGAAAGAGTTTCAGATTTCATTGCTCGATTGAAAGGATTAACATATTCTTTAAATATTACACCCCCTTAGGAATAGTTTCTTCAAATTTTTGTGGCATATTTGGGTGCTGAGTTATACACACCACTGATCCTTGTGAAATATACAGGTGGGTCTTGAGACCTAGCTTCAATATTTAAATACATAGAAGATTCCATTATAGAAACTAAGTCTAAAACTCATATAATTCATTCAGCTCTCGGAAGGAGAATAGGGAAAGAAGAGGCTACTACAATCACACTCATGAAAGCACATGTACCTTCTTCCACTTCAAAAAAATCATCATATTTAATGCTCTACCTTCTGAGTGTTAACAAAAATGTCTTCCTAGTCAAGATAATCAAAGAGATCAAAGGCTGAAACCTTTTGAGGAGTTAATGAATAATTCTTATTTTTTCCAGAATGAATAGGTTCCTAGTTACTTCATCTCAGCTCTACAAAACAATTTGGTTCAGTTAGTGAGGTGAAGAAACCAAACAAAGAAGGAGATGAAGATCTTAGGAATTAACATACCTTTCACTAGATGTTGGGGCATCCCATTAAAGAGTGTTTGGTTTTCAATGGCCTCCTTCAAAAAATGGTAGAATCTTGACAAGTAAAATTGAATTGTCTATCCTCTAAAATAGCATGTGTTGTTGGTACTAATCAAGAAGAATAAGGTGAAT
The DNA here is from genome assembly GCA_963277665.1 of Viscum album. Lineage (NCBI taxonomy): Eukaryota > Viridiplantae > Streptophyta > Magnoliopsida > Santalales > Viscaceae > Viscum > Viscum album. The sequence continues at coordinate 491,832,072 of OY728159.1, read as the reverse complement.
GGTAGGAATTAAAAAGTAAAAAATGTGAAGATATATGATGATTGGATGACCAGAAAGATGAACAACCAAACTCATGCCATTTTACGAACATAGTTGAATCAACCGACTAGGCCTCCTTCTACTACCGCCATAGAGAAACTACCTTCATCAAATTGTTTGTCCTATAAAGGTCTATCCATAAATAAGTGACAGGATCAGAAGGACAAATATAAGTAAGAAGAAGACAAGATCATATCAAGGGAAAAATTTTCATTGAATTTGGGAGATTTCATGACATCTGCATTAAAAGCCAGTGCACTACCCCACAAAATCGCACAACCATAACCAACCTGTCTAGTAGTATTTTCTTCTGGTGATGAACTGATCTTTGGTTCCGTCAACAATATCCGATTGAAAAATTATTATTCCAATGGTGATTTTGATTATAATGAGACAGAGTTTATTTTACCTAATTGGTGAAATTAAGGAAGTGGAAATAGTCTAGGATATAAAGAGAGATATGGTAATTCCATAAGACACTATATTAACTCTACCACCAGTCGAACTATAAATGTGGTAGAAAATTGTTGGAGGTCCCCTTAGTGGGAACAATAAGAACAAGGAGTTTCTTCCATGCATGATAGATTTGTTCCAGACATGATTTTTTGGAGGACAGATTAGAGGTTACACCATCTTCCTCTAAGAAAGTAGATAGACCTAGGATGTCTAATATACCAAATCCAAGAGTATATCCTGCTTCTAGTCCAACATAGGGAAAATCCACATTAGGAGGGTCATCCTCTAAGGCACCTACAAAACAACATCTCCATGTTGGGAAACACAAACCTCTAGACCAAAAGTATGATGTTTTAAAACAGCTGGCCCAAGTACCATCCAAGTTGTTAATTCAAGGTTCCTTGAATCTGAAGAAATATCTTCAAGAGTCACTTATTAAGTATTTTTCAAGTCCTCAAGTGTTTGAAATTGATGTTGTTACTACTGAGGTTTACAGTATAGAGAATTATCATACATAATTTCATGTAGTTATATCTTTTATGAATGAAGATGAAGATGATGTTGTACATGGGCATATTAGTTCCTTATATCTATCTAGAATGGGTAATGGCATTGACATTCTTGACGAGCCTTCATTGAAAATGTCTCAGGAGTCAATCTCATTCTTGTTTGTACGCTTCGTCAATTGGGCCTCACCCAATCTGACTTATCTCTTTCTACCATAACATTTCATGGTTTATGAAAAGAATGAACAAGAACCTATGGGAGAGATTACAATCAGAACATAGTTTGGAGATCTTATTTCTACTTAGGATTTCATAGTTGTTCATCATTAAACAACCATAAACATTCTCCTTGGAAGGCCTTGGCTACATCAACATTCAATCATACCTTCTTCATTCCACCAATATCTCAAATAAGGTTTCAATGTTCAAATCAAAATATTTTAAGGTGAAAAGGCTCTATTCATAACATGTGAATCTCAATAAATTGAGGAATAAGTTTATCACATGTAGTGAATGATGTCTATGGAAAAAGATTTGGGTATAATTAATGCTCCGAATGACTTGGAAAAAATCCAAGAAAACCCATTCATATATTTGATTACAAATTATGTGTTACCAATCAATCAAATTTAATAGGTAAAACCAAATACATGTTTTCATCCAAAACATCCATAATGTAAATTGTGGAAATCGGGTCTAGTAGAATGCTATAAATTTTTTATTCACCAATGAGTTGTTAAATCATAAAGGGAGATATATTCATTTCATCCACTGAACTACAACAATACTCGACTATTCAATTAGAATATAAGAAGTTATAGAAATATTAATGGAAGACAAATGTGTTGATTCCTAATCTCTTATCTCCTCTTTATTACACAAGGAAGACCTGTTATCATCAGTATGGTCATAAATGGTGGACTCTTTTTTAGGATGTTGAAATACTGGCTCCTCCCATAACTCCGGACGTTTTTCTTGGTCATCTACTATGACTGTAGAAACATAAAAAGTAACAAATAATGAGTAATAATAAGAAGATCTTAGGGATGATCCTACCACATTTGACAAAGGTGTCTCTATCACTATGGTTGAACTTAGTGAAATAAATTTTTCTATAGAAGAAGATCCATGCCCCCTCTCTAATTAGTAAAACCATGAATTTTTAAGAGAAAAACGTGTATAATTAATTTCTAAAGAAATATCAAGATATATTGTCTTGGAATTATATTGAAATTCTATGACTTAATACCAATGTAGCTAATTATCATTTGAAATTTCAAGAAAAACATCGTGGATTCAAGTAGACATTAATAAGAACACCCCCAACTGATGCCTCTAAAATTGAAGATAAAGTTGATAAGCATATAAAGGAAAACTTTTCTAGCGAGCTTCAATATCCCAATTGGTTGGTGAAAATTGTCCCAGGGAAAATGTAGAATGGAAGAATTATAGTTTTCATTGATTTCAATGATCTTAACTAGCATTGTCTTAAATATTACTTTCCATTTCTGATCACAGAGCTTTTAATTGATTAAATTGCTGTCTATAAATCCCTTTCCATCATTAATTGATACATTGGATATAATCAAATCCATATGGCCCTAGAGGATAAAGCAACTACAGCCTTCGAAGACCCTCATGGTGTGTTTTTCTATCCAGTAATGCCCTTGGGATTAAAGAATGCAGGTGAAATGTATCATCATGCAATGCACCATATCTTCAAACCCTTTTAGGAATTTTTTTTGAATGTTATGTGGATGATTTGGTGGACCAATACAGACAAAATTCCAATCAATGAGATGATCAATAGACCATATTAAATAATCTTCGACAACACAATTTGATGATGAACCCCTTGAAATGTGCATTCAGGGTAACCTCAGGAATGTTCCTTGGCTTCATTGTACACCATCGTGGTATCGATGTTGATCATGAGAAAACAAAATCATTCCTTGGCATGATACCTCCACAAAATTTGAATGAATTAAGAGGAATCCAAGGAAATTTGGCCTATATTTGGAGCTTTATCATCAATTTGGTAGGCATGTGTTTGTCTTTCACTAGATTAATGAAGAAGGGAGTCACCAATCAATTGAATGAATACTACCAAGAATAATTTGATACCCTAAAGAAATATCTCATGATTCTGCCAATATTAATGTATTGAAAAGGGGTGCCTGGAATTAATATTTGTAGTTTAGAAATTAAGGCACTACCTACAATGTCATGAGGTCCAATTGTTGTCTAACAACAACCTACTCAAATTCATCATCAATCGTCCTATTCTTACAGGGTATCTAGCACAACGGGAAGTAATTTCTCATTAGTTTTATATCCAGTTTGTGCCCCAAAAGTCAATAAAGGGCCAGGCTTAGGCAAACTTCCTTGATGAACATCCATATGAAAAAGATACATAATTTAATACTGAACATCACGATGAAGAGGTATTCTCTATTAACGATAGTTCCCAAACAAGGGAAATGTACATTTATGGTGCCTCTAGAAGTCTAACTAAGAAGGGAATGGAAAATCCTAAACATAAAAATGTTATTTTATGAATTTTACTTATCTCCCCTAAAAAAGAAGTGTTACCTTATTCCTAATTGGTGTCAGAATGTGGTACCAACAATGAAACAGAATATGAAGCTGTCCCCACATGCTTGAAATTGTCACTTCACATGAAAGTGAATCACTTAAAAGTGAAAGGTGATTCAGAATTGGTAACCAAAAAAATCAATGTGTATTATTCTATCATAAATGTATATTTAATCCCTTTATGTGATTATGTTAGAGGGTTAATGGATGCATTTCACTCAGAGCTGAAATTGCCTTATGTCCCGTGATAAAAAATGCACAAGCTGATAGACCTGCTAATGTAGCTACAACCCTGGAAGATCAATATTTGGATTAGACAATCATTATCATAGCCCATCATTGTGTGGTCTCACATTTTTTTCAAACCATAAAAGAAGAAATTAATGAATTTTTATTATTTCTGATCCATATGGTCATATCATAGGATGGAGAACAACCACCATGGAATACCTTCAAAATGGAGTACTTCCACCATATAAAGATGAAAAAGAATAGATCCAATGGCGAGCGACCAATTTAACTCTTTATGGTAGTCCATGTCACCATATGATCCTTTATAGACAAGGATTTGATGGAATCCTTTTCAGGTGTATTGATGGAGAAGAAACTATAGTTGTCATGAATGATGTACATTCAAGAGATTGTGGTGCTCACCAATATTAGCATAGGCTTTCTGACCAAAGGAAAAGGATCAGATAATTTTAGACTTCATTGATGCATGATTGCATAGATTTCACTATGAAATGTCATCCCCACCAAGTGCATGACAACTTTATTCATCATCCCCCAGAGTGTACACATATTTCTAAATACTCTTCGCCATTTTCCACATTGGGAATGAAGGTAAGAGGACCTTATCCTCTAGCTAAGACTAAGAAGTTCAAGTATATCCTTACTATTACTGACTTATTCACCAAATGGGATGAGTAAATACCTGACGAAGAATTCATATCTAAAAGAATTTTTAGTTTTTTCTAAATAAACATCATCACTAGATTTTGTGTCCCTCATACTATACTAACAAAAAATGACAGAATTTGTTGTTCTCTTGAGGTAAAGAAGTTATATCAAGACTATTATATCGTATCCAACCATCCATATCACTATCAATTAGAAGAAAATGGTCAAATAGAGGCTTTCAATAAGACTCTACCAAATATACTCTAGAATATGGTGGATAAAGATAATAAATCTTGTCCTAATAAACATTCCCATGCTTTATGGTCTTATCTGACTACTACCTATACTTCCATCCAGGAAAACCCTTATACATTCATGTATGGAATAGATAAAGTTTTTCCATTTGAAATTATATTTCGATAACTAAGAGTTTTAATCTATGACCAGTTGTCTACAAATGAGATGTCTCACAAATTTTATGATGATCTAGAAAAATTAGAATAAAAAAATTCATACTTTTCATCATTTAGATGTCTCTCAGAAAAGAATAGTGTGATCCTTTAATAATAAAGTTTTCTTATGCTCATTCCTTCAAGGAGAATTGGTATTGGTCCTCAGGAATCCAATGATATCATGAAAGAAACCTCCATAGCGTGATCCAAAGTGGGAAGGGACTTATTCCATATATAAGGTCTACTCAAATTGATATTATTCTTTAATCTCCAGGGATGGAGATCTTATTACAACTCTAACCAATGTGATATTACTGAAGAAATACATTTTGTAATTGCACATATTGTCCTCACTGCAAGACTGAAAACTGCACAACCCACATGTCCTCACTGCATGACTCTAAACTTCATAGTACAATGTCCTAGTTGAAAGAAGCTAAACTGTATAACAACAATAAGAATCCAATATTCATGATGATAAAATGCATAAAATATTTTCCCTTGTCATATTATGTTCAACTACATGAAACCATTTGTCCTCGTTACACGACATTAAACTATAAAGATAATGCCTTCTTTACTTGATATTAGGAGATTCTATATGTAATCATCAGCAACATAAGTTCTACTCCTTAGTGGAACATTATTACTTTTATTCACTATGTCCGAATCAGATCTGCATAGGTACTTCATTTCAAGTACTACGTACGTATTAACTCGCATTTATATGTGAGAAATGGAGACGTTGGGATCTCAAATCGTTGGCCTAGCTACAACCATAAATATTTTATTTTCCATTTCTCCTCCTGTATATGAATCAAATATATATAGAGTTTTCCATTAAGATACATGGTTTGATCATTATACAATTTTGTGTCTTATGTTTAACTATTTTTCCAGAACATCTCAAAAATCCCTCGTATCCCATGTTAAACATGATTGGTGTGGGAAAACATTGTTTAATGAACTACGTACGGATTGATTCTCATCTATATGACATGTGTAGAGATGCCTAGATATCCAATCTTAGGCCCAAACATGATAAAACCCCCCTTTTATTCCTTATATAATAATCAAAACCTACAATGTGAATGTTTAAATAACTATCTATGGCTTGATTCTAGCCCCCCGAAAGACATGTAGTGCCACTTGGGTTATGTCCCTTACTCCAGCTAAGATATGTATTTTTTCCACATAGGCTCAACTTTATCCATACCACATGACGTTAAACTTCATGAAAAACCAAAAATTACATTTGGATTGATTTTTTCTCCAAAGAGATACATAGTAACCCCGAACCCTATGACCTAGATCAACTATCACATAATCACTATACACCTATTCTTCACATTTGTCAACTTTTTGTTATAGAAGAAGAATTTATGGCTCATTGTTTATCACACTAAGAATAGCTCACGTTGGATTAGGAATTGGGTAAAAGGATTATTTGTATAAATAATGTGTCTCAATTTCTTATGTGGTTATCAATGTCCTCACTACATGACTTAGAACTACACAACACAATTTCCTCACCGTATGACTTAAAACTACACAGTTGAATGTCCCCAATGTATGACTTTAAACTGAAAAGCATAATATTAATTCAAAGGATAAAAACAAGTATCCATTTTTACATATATGTAAGATTCATGTAAAGGACTTAAAACTAAGGGAAATATTGATCCATTTATTTCTCATGTGCACTGATCATAACCCCCTTCCATATTTCACAATCTTAATCTTGATTATTTCCAGATCTTCAAAATATTTCTTCCAGTTTTTGGTGATAATGTTTCTAATATATAAGAACTCTTTTTCCTGACTATGAAGTATGTGTCCTTAGGTGTACTTTCATAAGTTCCCTACATAATGGGACTATAAGTAAAAAAATATGCCAATATTTGTCTATAAATCATATGCCTCGATTTCTGCTTCATAATACACCCCCAAAATGGTTTTTTCAAATGATTGTAATTTTGTTCATGGTTATAGTGTATTTCTTCCATTCAAATAGTGATGACAATATACAATAAACTATTTTTTAAAATAGTCATTCAGGTATATTTTTCCTATTATATTTCCGTCAATCTGAAAGTCTTGAAGACCAGGGCTTACACAACTTTCTCTCCATCTGTTCAAAGAAATGTGAAATAACATTGGATAAATTGACCACATATCATGTATTAATCCCATTTTTTGTCCTAGTTGTATGACCTAAAACTAAAAATATCATACTCCCTACGTTTGGGTCATACCATCCTAGAAATCCCATTCCTCCGATTAATTGGAAATCATAATTGGAAATACTCCCTCAATATACATGTACTTTTCATTATATACCAAACTCTATTCTTCAGAAAATATGTATCTCCATAAACATTCTTCGGATTTTTGCAATAGAATGTCTATATTCTTAGATATCCATTTCCAAACTATGTAGTTAGTGTCCTTAGGTGGCCTTGCATAATGAAGTGCCCAGATCAGTGTGAATCACTGAGAGGGGGAGGGGGTGAATCAGTGATCCTTTAAAACTTTTTACTAATTGATTCTTAATCAATTAAACCTCTATGGCTTGTTAAGGCCTCGATCCACTCTTCTTATGTCTCTCAACCTTTCCCGGTTAATGCAGTAATGAAAAGGCACAGGACACAAGGATTTACAAGGTTCGACACCAAAGGCCTACATCCTTGCCATGCTCTCCAGCATGGATTCTCCCATTATAATCTTTAGTATTACAATGGTCGATACAGCTTCCCACCGTATCTCTCCTGAGTCCCACAGGAGGGTCTTTATACTGCTTCACACAGTGTTACCAGAGTCCCACTGGCCTGCTCCAGAATCCCACTGAAGACTTCTTCCACCCTGAGTCCCACAGGGTCTTCTCCTGGCTCCTCGAGTCACACGAGTAGCTCTTCTTCTCTTTAAGCTTCTTCAAGTATCCTCAGCAGTCTGGGATAAAGACTGCTGGACTTGCTCCGTACCTCTGATCACTTGAGTTGATCAGGTCTTCTCGTCTTGCTCAGGATTTATCTCCTTCTTCTAAGGATGACCTGGCCTCTCTCCAAATACTGAATACTCAGACAACTGATATCTTAAACTTCAGTCTGGTCCAGTCTCAGTTCACATCAACTTCATGCACTGAGTGCATGGAAACTCTGCATCCTCATGCACTGATTGCATGGCCTTCTCAAATCTCTTCAAGATCTTCAAGTCTTGGACAACTCAGATGCACACAAGCAGATTTAGCTTTGTTCACGTGCGCACGTATATACATGTAAGCATGCACTCCCCTTTCTTTCTTTTTGGTGCAATAAACCCACAAAGGGTGTAGTCACTTTAAGCACACACCTTTTCTTCTTTTCCTTCACACGTTTAATTCCTTTTGTCTACACACATAGATTGTGTGTTCTACAATAGTGTGAGAGTCCTCTACTCTTTCTTCTTAGTGTGTACACTTTATTTTGCACACACACTAAGGTTCGACCTTGTTGTCTTTTTGCACACACTTGTTTCACTTTGCACACACTTGAGACTTGGCCTATTCTCCTCCTTGCACACATCCAAGGCTACGGCCAACTCATTTAGTCTTAGTTAATTTATGTGTAAGTCTCGACCTCTTGGTTCTTTGTTCCTCTTGCACACAAAAAGCAAGGGTATATCACTTGGCATACACTCAAGGCAAAGCCTCGGTTCTCCTTGGGCACTAGAGACACAATTGTCTCGGCCTCCCACTTCTTGTGCACACACTGCCCGAACTCCACCTACAAAATAGGCACGCAAGGGGTGCGGCCTTCCTCTCTTCACAGCCGCGCAGGGTCTTTAGTGCAAGGGGCAGTCGCGCAAGGTGCATGAGCACCGCGGGGCGCGCAAGTGCAACACCCGCGGGCACTTCCTCCTGCCGCACAAGTATGCGGGCAGTGAGGGTGCCAATCCTAGAGCGCGCAGATTCAAGTGGCTCGGGATCTTCCTGTCACGCAAGATAGTCGCGCAGGGGACTCCTTCAGGACCTCGGGTGGTCCCGAGAACTTCAGCCGCACAAGTGGGTTGTGCGGGGCTTCTTCTTCGCGAGGCACAAGGGTGCTCTCACGGGACGTCAGGTTTTCAACAAAGGATCAGTCGGCACTCCTCGAGGGCCAGGCCTCATTTTTATAGGCAGAGGAGAGGTGGTTCAATCCGCGTGATAAATCTTGAATCACCGAAGATTTCGGATCTTCAAAATCTTTCCAAATTTTTGCATTTTCTCTTCGGTGCACGCGAGTTCTCCTTCATTAATTTCCTCTTCATGAATGTGCATGGAAACGTATGCATGCCTCTGTTTATCCCGATTCATGCAAAGCATAAACTCCACGTGGCCTCGCACCTTTGGTTTGCTTCGGCCTCGTGCAAATTTCTTCCAAACATTGCCTGCATGCCTATTTTTATGCATGGTCGTGTTCGTACGGGCGAGACGAGCTCAATGGAGCCTTCGGTTTGTTCGGAGGTGGCCGGAAACTCGATTTGGCTTGCTCGGAGGGCGCCTGGTTCGTTGGTGGATGCGGGAATGCTCGGGTGGCCTTCGGCTGAGCTCGAGGAAGGATACGGACGCTGGGCCGTTGGATGCGGTGATCAAAAAACCTTCGACGGCTTGGATCAGATTGGGAGCGCGGCGGATTAGATGAGCTGCGAAGATCGAGCGCGCGATGAGACGGACAGCTTGGATGCGCTCCTGGAGATTTTTCCGCGTCCCACATCGAAACGGGGCGCGGTTTTCTCGCGCTTTATTAACCTAGCGCTGCCCGCCTCTCAGCAATTGAACTTCCCCCTCCATGGTGCCGCCTCGCAGCGTGTTCTCCCAGCGGGCGCGCTCTGCGTCCACTCTCGCCTCTGCGGGCACGCTCCTTGCGCCCACTATGCACACTCGGGTGCGCGGGCTTCACCACCGCGTGCCCTCCGGGGCTTATACACGGCCCATGCCGCGCTCCTTCGGGCGTTCCCCAGGCGCCCATGCGGTGTCTTGGGTGCGCCCTGCCGCCCTGGCTCGCCCCACGGGTTCCCCCATGGGCGTGGTGCCCTAGCGCCCATGCCTTGTGGTTGAACCCTCACAGTGCCTTGGCTGGCCATATTTTTTGGCTAAGGCAAATATTAAGACTTTGTTAAAAACAAAGTTCTCCTCCATATAAAACATGCCAATTTCCATGTGCCACTTCTCTAAGCCATCTTCCTTCTTCTTCTTAAGAATTCCATCATTTCTCCTCTCATATGATCTCTACTTAGGATATGGAATTCCCAAGGTTTCTTCTTAATCTTATTCATCTCCTCTTCCATATGTGTTCAATACTTATGAGGGACTTCTTCAACTGAATCTCATAAATCACACATGTTCTTCAACATTCTTCATTGATCTAATCAGAGATCAATTGGATCTTCTTCTGATTCACATGCACTAAGAGTTAGTACATGGACTTCATTAATCCACATCATCCACTTAGTAGTTGTGGATGGAACTCCTTTCAACTCCTCATGCATTGTGAAGACAATACATGGTCTTCAATCAATGTTGTGACATTGTATCATCAGGATACAAGTTCTTTGAACTTAAAGATCAGCTCATCAATCGTCTGATTTACATGGAGAATGTTTCAACCACATCTCCTATGTCACTTAGTGAATCTCCTAAGTGACATGCATCTTAGTACCATGGCCATTCTCCATTCATCACCATCACCATCACATCCGTTGTCATTCACATATTGAAACTCTCTGACATCCATCCATTCATTCCTTGACAACAACATACCTCATTGACAACAAATGCAACACAGTGCACTTCAATCTCCCCCTTTGTATTTGTTGTCAATACACCACTTCAGCACATATGAATGGGTCAATATGTGTGCCAATATTTTCTCCCCCTTATTGGAAATCAAATGCAAAGGTGTGGTGTGGTTCACTTTCAAAAATATCTTCCTCCCTTTGAATAGCATCTTCTTGAAAATCACTAAGAGAGGGATGATGCCACATGTTCTTCTTTAGCAAATAACCTTTAGTAAATCAGCTCTAAGTCTAATTGGGCTAACCCGGTGTAGAAAACAAGAGTGATATGACCAAGGAACTCAATGCTATCCATCATTCACAATACATGTGAGATCATGCTTAGGGGTTGAAATTTTTCAGATATATCAATGAATTTGCTAAATCCTGCACAACTTCACAAAAATCATTTGAAAGTTCAGTGCAAAGATAAAGCTTCCCCTTTCAACCATTTGCCTTCAATCAATACTCCGCCTTAATTGTCATGATGAATACAATTATGAAACAAGGGATGAAAGTATGATTGGAATACCTTCACTTTTATCAATATGGTAATAAATCTTATAATACCATCTTCTCCAGATTGGCTCCCCCTCAAGGGGCGCACTCCATTCTTTCCAAACAATCCTCTAGTTGAGAATGATCATCATATTCAATTCCCTGCAATGTTAGCACATGTAAATACCAGAAGTATAAGGGAATAAGATGGAACCTCCTTGGTTCATCAATGTGAACAACAAGGTTGAGAAGATTCTCTCAACCGAGATGTCCCATTTTCACCAGTCTTCACACTTGCACATTTGATCTTCATTGATGATTGTGCTGGTGTGGTTCTCAAAACATCTTCATGTGAAACCTTCTTCTTCCCTTTTGCTTTAGCAATTGCCAGAGCTTCATCTTCAACTATTTGTAGTTCTATGGCACGTTGCAACTGATGTGGCCATATGACAAGTAAATCATTTGGAAGAGTGGCCCCAGTTCTGGAAGTTCCACATGGTTCCTTAGATGCTGTCAAGCTACCTTTCTTAGGAAACTTGTTTTCAATCAATCCCTTCTTCTTCTTATGGATTTATTGTCTTTTTGAGTCCAGTATGCTTCTATTTAATTTCATGGCTTCTTTACAAAGATCCATGATATGTCCTTTCTTCCCACAGTAGAAGCATTTCTTGGTGGTCCTTCTGGATGCATCACCCTTCTTGGATTTAGACTCCAAGGACTTCTTTTCCTTTTTCAAAATCTTCTTGGGAGCATCTTCCACTTTCTTATGCTTGCTTCCCAAGGATTCTTTCTGAGCCAGGTTCTGTGATATTTTCTTCTTTTGAGCTCTGGATACAGTTGGAGATTTAAATGTATCTTTTTGACCACTTTTGCAATCATCCCAGATGTTGTCAAGTAATCCAAATCTATTTGTTGTAAACAGATTTCTCTGGACCTGTGGATGTTGCTTCCTTCCTTCTGGCTTGCTCCCCCTTGGCATGGGCTTCCTCTATGCTTTGGCATTCAGTGGATTGTACCAATAATCCTTTGCACAATGCCCATACTTGTTACAACACCAGCATTGTCCCATGAATCTTGACCTCTTCAGTCCTTCTGATTGTAGGGTACATTTCTTGACCTGTTGTGCTGTTTCAGGAGAGCTCTGCTTCTTTACTGTCTTCATCCATATTTGTTTGGAATTATTCTTCCATCCTGCACTTTTTGTGGAAACACAATTAGAAGCATCAGTACAAGATGGTATGGATGGTACCTTCTTTCAAGAAGATGTTTCCCTTTTATTAGAGGATGTCTTTCTTTTAGAATCATCCTTCTCAAAGCTCACATGAGTGGCAACATTTCTTATTGTAGCTGACTGGGAGTATTCAGCTTTGGGTGATTGCAGATTTTTCAATATCACCTCTAGTTCTAAGTATTTCATGTTGAGGGAGTTCTTCTCATCCTCAATAGTTCTTAGCTTTCCTTCCCAATTCTCCACCAGTTGTTTCATCTGGTCTTCATGCACCTTCTTTAATTCTTGCAATGAATTGTCCAGATCCTTCACCAATTTGACTTTTTCTTCGAGTTGAGCATCTCTGACATTCATTGACACTCTGTGCAATTTTTCCAGTGCATTGAAAACTTCTTTGACCATTACTTTAAAGAATTATTTCTCAGAAAGGCTTCTCTGCAATTCTTCAGCAGTGTCTTCATATCTTTCATTGCAAAGAGAAATGGTTTCATCTTTATCCTTCACCATCTTTCTGAGAGTGTTGGTTATGCCAACCCTTTTAGCCAATTGATCTTCCATTGCATTGGCTTCTTCTTCTAACTGTGATTTTTCTTCATGAAGATCATGGATGCATGTAGCTATACACTTTGCCACATCCATGGGAACTGTCTTCTGAAGATTTTTGAGTGCACTCTGAAGATCATTCATTATTTCAACTTCATCACAGCTAGGACAGGCTTTCTTCATCTTCTTGGCCTGTTTCTTCTTTCTATTTTTCTGAGTCTTGGCAGATATCTCCATTTGAGGCTGGTCACTCATTTCCTCAAATCTGCACTCCATAAAGACTCCCTTGGATCTTTTAGAGGTAACCTCCCTCTGATACCAATTGAAGTGCCCAGATCAGTGTGAATCACTGAGAGGGGTAGGGGGTGAATTAGTGATCCTTTAAAACTTTTTACTAATTGATTCTTAATCAATTAAACCTCTATGGCTTGTTAAGGCCTCGATCCACTCTTCTTATGTCTCTCAACCTTTCCCTAATAATGCAGTAATGAAAAGGAACAGGACACAAGGATTTACAAGGTTCGGCACCAAAGGCCTACATCCTTGCCATGCTCTCCCAGCATGGATTCTCCCATTATAATCTGTTAGTATTACAATGGTCGATACAGCTTCCCACCGTATCTCTCCTGAGTCCCACAGGAGGGTCTTTATACTGCTTCACACAGTGTTACCAGAGTCCCACTGGCCTGCTCCAGAATTCCACTGAAGACTTCTTCCACCCTGAGTCCCACAGGGTCTTCTCTTGGCTCCTCGAGTCACACGAGTAGCTCTTCTTCTCTTTAAGCTTCTTCAAGTATCCTCAGCAGTCTGGGATAAAGACTGCTGGACTTGCTCCGTACCTCTGATCACTTTAGTTGATCAGGTCTTCTCGTCTTGCTCAGGATTTATCTCCTTCTTCTAAGGATGACCTGGCCTCTCTCCAAATACTGAATACTCAGACAACTGATATCTTAAACTTCAGTCTAGTCCAGTCTCAGATCACATCAACTTCATGCACTGAGTGCATGGCAACTCTGCATCCTCATGCACGGACTGCATGTCCTTCTCAAATCTCTTCAAGATATTCAAGTATTGGACAACTCAGATGCACACAAGAAGATTTAGCTTTGTTCACGTGCGCACGTACATGCATGTAAGCATGCACTCCCCTTTCTTTCTTTTTGGTGCAATAAACCCACAAAGGGTGTAGTCACTTTAAGCACACACCTTTTCTTCTTTTCCTTCACACGTTTAATTTCTTTTGTCTACACACTTAGATTGTGTGTTCTACAATAGTGTGAGAGTCCTCTACTCTTTCTTCTTAGTGTGTACACTTTATTTTTCACACACACTAAGGTTCGGCCTTGTTGTCTTTTTGCACACACTTGTTTCACTTTTCACACACTTGAGACTTGGCCTATTCTCCTCCTTGCACACATCCAAGGCTACGGCCAACTCATTTAGTCTTAGTTCATTTATGTGTAAGTCTCGGCCTCTTGGTTCTTTGTTCCCCTTGCACACAAAAAGAAAGGGTATATCACTTGGCATACACTCAAGGCAAAGCCTCGGTTCTCCTTGGGCACTAGAGACACAATGGTCTCTGCCTCCCACTTCTTGTGCACACACTGCCCGAACTCCACCTACAAAATAGGCACGCAAGGGGTGTGGCCTTCCTCTCTTCACAGCCGCGCATGGTCTTTAGTGCAAGGGGAAGTCGCGCAAGGTGCATGAGCACCGCGGGGCGCGCAAGTGAAACACCCGCGGGCACTTCCTCCTGCCGCACAAGTATGCGGGCAGTGAGGGTGCCAATCCTCGAGCGCGCAGATTCAAGCGGCTCGGGATCTTCCTGTCGCGCAAGATAGGCGCGCAGGCGACTCCTTCAGGACCTCGGGTGGTCCCGAGAACTTTAGCCGCACAAGTGGGTTGTGCGGGGCTTCTTCTTCGCGAGGCACAAGGGTGCTCTCACGGGACGTCAGGTTTTCAACAAAGGATCATCCAGCACTCCTCGAGGGCCAGGCCTCATTTTTATAGGCAGAGGAGAGGCGATTCAATCCGCGTGATAAATCTTGAATCACCGAAGATTTCGGATCTTCAAAATCTTTCCAAATTTTTGCGTTTTCTCTTCGGTGCACGCGAGTTCTCCTTCTTTAATTTCCTCTTCATGCATGTACATGGAAACATACGCATGCCTCTGTTTATCCCGATTCATGCAAAGCATAAACTCCACGTGGCCTCGCACCTTCGGTTTGCTTCGGCCTCGTGCAAATTTCTTCCAAACATTGCATGCATGCCTATTTTTATGCATGGTCGTGTTCGTACGGGCGAGACGAGCTCAATGGAGCCTTCGGTTTGTTCGGAGGTGGCCGGAAACTCGATTTGGCTTGCTCGGAGGGTGCCTGGTTCGTTGGTGGCTGCGGGAATGCTCGGGTGGCCTTCGGCTGAGCTCGAGGAAGGAGACGGACGCTGGGCCGTTGGATGCGGTGATCAAAAAACCTTCGACGGCTTGGATCAGATCGGGAGCGCGGCGGATTAGATGAGCGGCGGAGATCGAGCGCGCGATGAGACGGACGGCTCGGATGCGCTCCTGGAGATTTTTCCGCGTCCCACATCGAAACGGGGCGCGGTTTTCTCGCTCTTTATTAACCTAGCGCTGCCCGCCTCTCAGCAATTGAACTTCCCCTTCCACGGTGCCACCCCGCACCGTGTTCTCCCTGCGGGCGCGCTCTGCGCCCACTCTCGCCTCTGCGGGCGCGCTCCTTGCGCCCACTATGCACACTCAGGTGCGCGGGCTTCACCACCGCATGCCCTCCGGGGCTTATACACGGCCCCTTCCGCGCTCCTTCGGGCGTGCCCCATGCGCCCATGCAGTGTCTTGGGTGCGCCCTGCCGCCCTGGCTCACCCCACGGGTTCCCCCATGGGTGTGGTGCCCTAGCGCCCATGCCTTGGGATTGAACCCTCAAGGTGCCTTGGCTGGCCATATTTTTTGGCTAAGGCAAATATTAAGACTTTGTTAAAAACAAAGTTCTCCTCTATATAAAACATGCCAATTGCCAAGTGCCACTTCTCTAAGCCATCTTCCTTCTTCTTCTTAAGAATTCCATCATTTCTCCTCTCATATGATCTCTACATAGGATATGGAATTCCCAAGGTTTCTTCTTAATCTTCTTCATCTCCTCTTCCATATGTGTTCAATACTTAGGAGGGACTTCTTCAACTGAATCTCATAAATCACACATGTTCTTCAATATTCATCATTAATCTAATCAGAGATCAATTGGATCTTCTTCTGATTCACATGCACTAAGAGTTAGTACATGGACTTCATTAATCCACATCATCCACTTAGTAGTTGTGGATGGAACTCCTTTCAACTCCTCATGCATTGTGAAGACAATGCATGGTCTTCAATCAATGTTGTGACATTGTATCATCAGGATACAAGTTCTTTGAACTTAAAGATCAGCTCATCAATCGTCTGATTTACATGGAGAATGTTTCAACCACATCTCCTATGTCACTTAGTGAATCTCCTAAGTGACATGCATCTTAGTACCATGGCCATTCTCCATTCATCACCATCACCATCACATCCTTTGTCATTCACATATTGAAACTCTCTAACATCCATCCATTCATTCCTTGACAACAACATACCTCATTGACAACAAATGCAACACAGTGCACTTCACATAATTTTATTACATAACAGGCATGTTGGTCAAAAGATGACACTCTTTGGCTATGAATATTTTTTCATAGTAATCCATTCATAATAAAACCCCCACAAAGGGTTTTTTCAAATAATGGTAACTTTGTTCATGGAAAATACTTCCCCTAATCCCTTTATCCCTTTTTTCTATATCATTCTTTAGATTTAGAAATTCCCAAACCAAAGTTTACAATTTTCTCTTCCATACCTGAATATTTTAGTATGTTTCCAAAAAAGTTATTAGGTATTTGGGGTCGTCTCATACTTTTGTTCAGAGCTAATGATATTAAATTAAAGCCACACATGTCCTCACTGCAAGAATTAAAACTGCATGGTACCATGTCCTCACTACA
Organism: Viscum album; assembly: GCA_963277665.1. NCBI lineage: Eukaryota > Viridiplantae > Streptophyta > Magnoliopsida > Santalales > Viscaceae > Viscum > Viscum album. The sequence goes on along the minus strand of OY728159.1, from coordinate 491,815,023 downwards.
TGACATAAAACTACACCGTACCATGTCTTCACTGCATGACATAAAACTACACAGTACCATGTCCTCTCTACATGACCTAAAATAGCACAATATGATATCAAAAATTCCCCTTGCTGGAAAATTTTAAGCATTTATCATACAAAAAATTTGTATAGAAATGGTTTTCCTATTCATTCCATATGTCGACATAAAATTTCTCTTTTATTATTAAAATTCCTTTCCATGAAACCCCCCCCTAAGGTCTCGATTCACCCAAATTTTATTTTTCCCTATCTATCAATAGTAAAATGTTAAATTCTTAAGATATATCTTTCTTGACTATGTAGTACGTTCCCTTAGGTGGTCAGGCATAACATTTTCCTACACAATGTCCCTATCAATAAAAAGATTCCACTATTTGGCTATGCAGCATATGCCCTAGTTGGCCCTGCATAACAAAACTCTCCTATCTAGTTTTAAAATAATGGTAATTTCGTTATTCTAAGATACTTACTTTATGTTTATACATGTTTTAGATTTAGTGACCATAAAAATCATGACTCACATTTCCCCTTGGAAATATTGAAATAATACTAGTGAAATTCATAGCCAATGAGGCTTGTTTGGGACTTAATTTCAACGTTTATGGTCAAAACTATTCGACATTAGACATTATCCCTTTATAGTCCAACATGAATGACTCTAAACTGCAAAAAACAAGAGTTGTGTTACTCACCATATTGAGAAACCGCAAAGGAAATTAATATCAAAAGTTGAGTCACATCTCACTAAACTTACAATTTAAATGATTTAGGTAAAATTGGGAAATAAAAAATCATAAAAGGATTCCATATTTGTGGGGTTCTCCATATAACCCTAGAAAAAATTAAACTATGCTCACTAGGACCCATTTCATAGGAAAAAATTAGAGCATTATTTCAAACATGATATAGCTCTAAATCTAACCAAATGATGTTGGAATGCATCAAGGTGACCTAATTTTACCTTAGAACAAGATTATTTTCTTTCCGAATGAATCAACTTTTACGGATATTTTGTTGAAACCATGAAATGTGTTCCATGAACTTCTCCACAAAATGACCTAAAGCAGGCTTAAAAAGATCATGGTGTTACTATACATTTATTATGGGGTTCAGTGATGGTAGATAAGGAACTGACCAGAAGGGTAGGGATCACAACGCGACACTGATATCCAGAAGGGGTTTGAGGGTGCAGCCCCAGTGGTATGAAAAAAGGCTATGTCATCCAAGAGGTGCCCTAGGTACCTGTGTGAAAACACATGCACACCACCATGCTGGAGCTAAATGGAATTATTATTTTGGATAAGTCCCTAATGTCGCGGCCATGTTAGGCCAAATCACCGGTGCCACACAATCCTACTTTGGTGCCACCCATTTGGGACACTTCCACTTGTGTTCCAAAAAGTTAGGATGAGACCCACTCCCACGACCAAACTCCATTCGCCCAGGGTCCTATTTTTTCCTATAAATAGACCCTTGGGGACTTCATTTGTATAGTTTAATTTCCCTGAAGCCCAATTTCTACTTTGGTCACCCTAGTTCTTTTCCCAAGTCCACCGAAACGTTCAAGGTAGTTCTTTAACACTTAAATCAAAGGAATTGAAGGATTATCATTGGAATTAAGTCCTTTTATTGTTTCAAATCCATAACACTTGCGCACCTAAAGCACCCAAACAACCTGAAAATAGAAACACTTTCTTTCCACCAATTCCATTCACCAGAACTTGAACGCTCCACTTTTGGGATCACCTATAAATACTCATGAAGTCCTGATCTAGGACTTTCCCAAGTGTTACCATACAATATTTTTCATCACTTAAGTGAATATCAGGTCTCCCAAGCCTGAATGGGAGCCCACACTTGTGCACACTTATCTACATGGGTTCACCGCTTGGATTCACTTACACTCTTTAGTCTACAATCCCAGAATCCTTATTCAAAGCCATCCAAGGAAAGGATTCCTCTTTATTGGATCCCTTGTTTGTAAGGGATTTTGTTGAGACCTCCAAAAAAATCCCTCCATATCAATCCTTTGGGAAAGGCACATTAATGTGTCACTTATTTGGGTTTTTATATCCATATTCAGAGGATCCCACATTTGTTTCACAATGGGGTTATTATTCAAGGAGTGTCTGTGGGTTTTTATATCTGCAGTCCCACAGACCATTATCCCAGTAATAGTGCTGGAATGTTCTCAGTTTTGAGAATAATGGTTTGGGTCCTAACCTCTCCCTTCCCAAATATAAGGAACCTTAGGTTTCTGGTAGGGATGGTATGATTCACAATTTATTTTCCATTCAAGAAAATGAAATGTATCCCTCCCCTATTATGATCAATTTTTTTGAATCCATCATGGTGTAAGCCCATAACCATCATTCCTTAGTCTTTTCATTGGACCCTTGTCCAATGTAATGTGAACAGAGGGAGGGATCTTCTCCTTTACCACTTTATGGGTTATCTCAACCTCGTCCACTGTCGCCACCATATGTGTACCCTCTTCCATTGGAAGAGGAGGAAATGTGTGGGTGCCTTTGTTGAATCTTTTACATTCTCTTTCTTCTCACACCGAGCATGAATCATGTGGGTTTAGAGATTTTCCATGGTCACAATAGTTTACCAAAACTCTTGAACTACGAGAACTCTAATTCATATTCAAATCAGGATATATAGGATGCCTTCATCAGGGATCGATCTCATTGGATATCCTCTTTAGAAATCCTCCTTAAAAATAATCCCCAAATTAAACCCCCAAATCGTCAAGGCATCCTTTTCAAGAAGTAATCCGAAAATAATTTCATTAAAAGGACTATACTCTCCTAAAATAATCATCAAACTATGTGGGATTTGATTCCCATCCACATGGGATATGTAGGAAGCCTCCTTGAGGATCAAATCTAACAATTCAAATCAACCCTGCTCTCTTTGGTCCATATTCCCAACAAGGTCTAATATTACATGGAAACCCATATTATTTCCAAGTTACTTGTGCTATTTAGGCATAAGATCCACACAAAAAATTAAATAATAACCATTCACTTAGATTTTCATATTGCATGACATTACACTGTTTTTGTAGTTCATTATCAACTAACCTTAAAATGAATGTTGTGTCCCATTAAGTAGCACTGAACTACTAGGATTCTGATTCCTTTCCCAAGGATATGTAGGTAGCAAATTTCATGGGTATGACACCTATATAAAACCAAAACGTTGTCTCCATAAATGAAAATAAATTCCAGAGTTCCCCACTGAGCGGATTAAGAACGACTATCATCATAACATTGATTAAAATAATATTTATGTCGTATATGAGAGGATATCACCATTAGGGAAGAACCGTGAATAAATACGAATGATTCTAAAATTTACACATTTTAATAAGTGATTGAAAATTATAAGGTAAACTTATGTTACTCTTGGTGAATAAATAAGTATTAACGGAAATATGTTAAATTCATAAAGAGAGTCCCAGAGTAGAAAATAATTCCCCCAAAGGGTGTGATGAGTATAAACTCTCATCCTCTCGACCAACTCATGTTCCTAAGTATTGTAATGATCAAAATTAATGAACTCATGAATTTAGAATTCAGTTCCCATTTGTATAAATAACTATTGTATGTTTATGGTACCATTAATAAATCCACTAGAAACTGCCTAGAAGTAGGGATTCATAAAACTAGAAAACAGGTTACATGGAACTACAAAACAGTCTCCAAAATCCAAATAATAATGATTTCTCCCACCTTTCATATATAAAACCTCCATGCACCCATTACTCTTATCTCAAACTCCTTTATGATCATCCAAAATATTTTTTTCTACTCCCTAGAGACCTCCCAATCCTTTTGGGACCACACATCCAATTAAGGGTTCCTTTCATTATCATTTTTATCCAAGATTCCTTATATTGTTATACCCTATTATTAATAATTAAAAATGATGGGGTATGTTTTTTCACCTCCCCTATAGTGACCTTTTTATGTTTGAATGATTATAGAAACCTTCCTATCTTATTAATCTCTTCTGGGTACACCCGTTACCATGCAAAAATTTCGTAAGGGATTTCTCTCTTTTCTATTCCATTGACGCATTTCTTTTATATTATGCATATAAATTAAATTTGATATGTTTAGATATGTTATTAAATATCACATAAATTACCCATTTAATAACTATATGATGAGATAACGCTTTCACTCACATGATCCCTTTTTATGAATTTCCATATGACATCATTATGAAGTAAAACATTTCACCGCAATTTTCCATTCCAAAATCATCATGTAGTGAATTCCATACCCATTTCCCCATCATGGGTATTCACCTTTATGGACATATAATTATTTATTTGAGTCTTTAAAATATTTTCCCCGCATTCATTTCTTGTATAATAACATATTATGTCAAATTAATCAATGTTTTATGATTTATGAAGAAATCCTAAACATGAGATTGAAATCATTATGATGTGTTTTCCCTGATAGCCCTCCAATGCATTAGATAATGTTTAGAAACATGATACACCATGACCAATGAGAGTTTACTCATGATAATTCATGTGCAGTGATAGATTACTTATGCTAATAAATCTATAATGAGGGATTAATCAGGATAATCCATGTGCAATTATCCTTGGCTCATGATAATATCATGTAGTATGTTGTTGGCACATTTGATTGTTATTAATATCATGATATATCATGACTTTATGTTCATGTTTCTTTTTCACTCCACTAATATGCCTATTTACTATCATGTATTATGTTTCTCAGGTTATTATATGTTTATTTTGTTATTAGGAATTATAGTTTACCCTTTTATTATGTATGTTCTCAGGTTATCCCATGCAATACAAAGTACAAAGGAATGTTGTGTTCATGTGTAATAATTATTCAATAATGATGAGTATTTTATGGTTTATGATGTTATGTACTGTTCCTATTCCACAGAGACACTATACTAATAAATCTTATGAATTTTATTATGTGATTTTTTATGTAATAAAAAATGTTTGAATATGAAATAAATAGTGGGGTTATTATAGTTTGTATCGAATGATTGTTTTAGTTATTTTATGGATATAGATGAGAAAAATGTAGTGAAATTATTATAGATAAGACTAATTATAATAAAATAATCCATAAATTTTGGGGAGTATAGAGTAGGTGGTTTAGAAAGAAAATACATCCATGTTTGGATATGAACAAGTAGAGGTGTCTATGACACAGATGTATCTACAGGTAAAACCTGAAAACACTACATTGAGTTAGAATCGAATGGGAACTAGTTCATAAAAAGGCCCTTGATTAATTATTGGTTCAAAATTCCTAGGAGATATTCTTTCATAACTTCATAATCATAATATAAACCATTATTAAGTGAACAAAAAAGGCCTATAATAATATAAATTAGGAAGTAGATCACATATAACTTATATTGAAGCCTAGAAAGTCATATTTTAAGAAGAAAATTTTAATATATAATTTATCCATTTAATTTCATTAGATGCACCATTATGTGTTTAAATGTTTTAGATAATTATCCCTAATTTTCCTGTTATTCTAGAGAATGGGTGGTAATAGGAGGAATCAAGCTAAAAACTGATGTGAATATCCATGTGATGATTTCCCCAATGAGATACCCAATCTAATGGGAATACGAATTACATACTTTATCTTGACAATATCTTATTTAAATCATGATTTGAAAAGAAACATCCATTAAGTGGAACTCACAAACCCCCTTAAGAAATAACAAGTCACAATATTGCGCTTCATGAGACAAAGGAATCTTACATTCAATGTGATATAGTAAAGGAATTATCTAGTATATCCTCAATGTATTGTTCATTAATACAACTTAAAGGAACTAGGGCACTTTGGGAACTAGTGCCCAAATCAATGGGTAATTGGAGGTAACCAAAAATCTCCATGGAAGCAAGGGTGAACTTTTTCAATCACTACTGCTGACGTGTGTCTTGACAATGAAGTGGTGACTGGTACACTGTTTATTCAATCAAGAATAGAAAACATAGTTTTTATTCTAGTTCTATGCATTCTATTATATCCCGAATGTTTTGGAATATGGGAAAATTATTGCTTCCTATGTATATAACTCTTCCCATGTCATAATTTCTGTATTGGACTTCCTGAGGAACATCATCATAATCCCTATGTAGAAATTCGAAGTAATTCCTGGAATGGATCTGGTTTCCCTATATAGACACAACATAAATTTTTTGTACGAGGGAAATCACTCTCTATATAGTGAATTAACCCCCGATCCTACACAAGTAAAAGGATGAAGACGAATCTTCATTAGAACCAATATCTCTAGAATGGATATTAATTCCCTATGATCATTCTTATATTTCATAGATGATTGAGTCCATGGAATGAACAATCTTCGAAGACAAGCCAATTATGAGGGAATTTGTTTATGTGTTTCCCAAGTAATTTTATGGTCATCCTCATATGCGATTTGTGGAAATCTTGATTGATCTTATACCTAGGGTGTTTCCAATATCAAAGACTCCATTTACAATGGATGTCGTAGAGATTGAGGAGCTAATGAAACAACTATAAGAGAATCTAGATAAAGCTTATATACACCCATGTGCTTCACCATGGGGTGAACCAGTCCTGTTCATAAAAAAAAGGATGGGTTAATTCACCATTGCATTTATTATTTCAATTTCAACAAAATAACGATAAATAAAAAGTATCCTTTCCGATGAATTCATGACATGTTTGAACAACTATATATATCACAATATGTCTCTAAGGTAGATTAGGGATTAATATATTACCATGTTAGGGTGAAGAAGGAGGATATCCCAAAGTCTTCATTTCGTACGACATATGGGAATTATGAGTTCTTATTGATGCCATTCATACTAACTAATTCTCTAGTAATTTTTATCTACTTGATGAATAAATCCTTTAGATATTTCAACGAAATATTTATTGTAGTATTTATAGATGATATTATAATATAATTCGAAACCAAGGTGGAGCATGAGTAGAATCTAAGAACTGTGTTAGAGACCTTGTGAAAGGATAAGATCTATGAAAATCACATCAAGTGTTATTTCTGGATAAAGGAAGTCTCATTCTTGGGTCATATAATCTTAAGAATTGGGATATCTATGGATCCTTCCAAAAATTATGCAATTAAGGGATGAATAAGACTCACATATGTGATGGATATCCATACCTTTCTAGGGTTAGATAGATATTATCACCAATTTGTGATAAATTTCACATGATTTTAAAACCCTCATACTAAGCTAACTCCAAAGGGAGTCGAGCTTTTCATGGAATGCTGAATGTAATGAATGTTTCCTATAGTTTAAGAAGAGTCTTATCACTCCCCATATGTCCAGACTACCCCAATGTGAGGTGATTTTCATAATATTCATCAATGATTCTAAGAATTTCATGGGATTTTTCTTGATTTAGAGTGAAAAATTCATTACCTTTTTGTGAGGGAAATTGTAAATTCATGAGCAAAACTATCCAACACATGATCTAGAGTTAGAAGTTGTGATCGTTGGATTTAAAATCTAGCAGCATTATTTATTTGGGTAGAAGTGTGAAATAAATTAGGATCATAATTTCCTCAAATATATATTCACATAGAAAGAGATGAATATGTGCCAATGAAGCTGGTTAGAGCTCATTAAGGATTATGAATTCTAATTCCATTACCACCTTGGGAAAGCGTACAAGATGGGGGATTCTCTAAGTAGAAAGTCACCACCAATTATACCACTGATTAAAATTTAAAAGGACCCAATATTCGTATATTTTATGAAGATTGAAATGGGAATCGTAAAGAAGGTAACATTATCAATCCCTTCATATGTGATTTCTCAACCATTTCTTTTGGAAAGGTTAAAGGATGCTCAAAAAGATGATGAGGGAATTCAGAAAAAAGTTGAAACTATCAAGAAGGGAAATCCCTAGAGTTCAATGTTAATAAAGAAGGAATTGTGAGATTTGGATCAAGACTATCTATTATCTGAAATCCCTTGTTACAAAAATGAAATTTTATATGATTCACGTAGTTATAATTTCTCCGTTTACCCTAGAAACACAAAGATGTAACGTGATTCCTATGTGCACTATTGGTGGGATAACAATAAAGAAGAGATTTCCAAAGATATATCATGGTGCCTCATATGTTATCAAGTGAAGGATGAGAGGCATTAGTTTATGGGGATTATCCATCCACTGCCTATACTAGCACAGAAATTAGAAAACACGACCCTGGTATTTGTCAACATACATACGAAGACCTCCAAAGGAAATAATTCTATCTAGGTTGTTGTGGATCATCTTACAAAGACTGCACACTTTATTTCAATTCATGAGTATTCTTCACTAGATCAACTGAATAAAAATTACATCAAAGACGTGGTATGTCTATATAGAGTACAACTATTGATAGTGTTTGATCGAGATTTAAGATTCACCTCTATGTTATAGAATGGTCTCAAATATAATCTGAACACTAAATTGGACTTCATCATCTCCTATCAGCCTGAAGATGATGGCCAATCTGAGTAGACTATCCAAACACATGAGGACATGTTGAGAGCTTGCTCAATGTACATCAAAGGTGGATGAGAACAACATCTTCTTTTGGTGGAGTTCTATTAAAATAATAGTTCCTACTCAATCATCCAAATGGATCCTTATGGATCCCTTTATGGGATAAGTTGAAGCACACCAACATGTTTTGATGATGTTAGGGAACAAAAACATCTATGTCAGGAAATGGTTGAATAAATGGTGGAGAAGGTTAGGACAATCCATAAGCTCATCAAAGCTGCCCAGATTCAACAAAAGAGTTATGCTAACAATCAGCAATGATACTAAGAGTTTTATGTAGTAGACAAGTAATTCCTGCAAATATATCCGTGGAAGAGGGTTATGAGAGTATTTAATAATGGAAATCTTAGTACAATGTACATCGTCCCTTTTGATATACATGATCACAATTCAGTAGGGGTCTATCGACTAGAACTCCCATCAAACATATCACAATTAAAAGATTTATTACAAGTATCACTCTTGAAGAAGTACATGCCTGAACCATCACATGTGCTTCATCCTAATGTGGTACTAATGGATAATGATATATTCTATGATGATAAGTTAGTGAAGAGATTATGTCAAATAGAAAACATTCTACGAAATAATATGATGCCCCTTGTCAAAGAGTTCTAGTGAAAATAGATGTTTGAATAAAAAATGTGGTAAATGGAGGAAGTGATTAATTAGAGTTACCCTCATTTATTTTAATTTGAGAAAATGAAAATTTTGAGGGAGAAATTTTTTAAGGGAGGGGGTTGTAAGGACTTGAAAATTTATGATTACAGTTCCTTTTATTTTAATTAAATGTCTTATAGATATAGAAAAAACATGCACTTATTTTATATTATTATATACAATTAGATTTTAATGACCATTTGGTATATTTACCATTGATAATATTGTTTTTGAAAAATTATCTCATGACAAGTAGAATATAGGGTTTTAAAAAATCCTTTTCACAATGAAAAAAGAAGTGATGACCTCTACCAATAGGACGATACCCTATAAATCCATATTATTAGAGCTTCCGAGGGAGGTAGAATATCTGTACTTTTTCCAAGACCAACACCAATATGAGATCTAATAACATAAGCATTAGAGAAACCATTTACGGGAGAGGTTCATGCTTATCAAAATCAATGTCCAAACCATGTTCCCCCCGAATCGCCCCATGAAAGACCCACCATCGCACACCTTAGTCATAGGGTGTATGCTGGTGTAATAAAGGGATATTTATCAGGTCCCTCAAACTATTATTATTTGGGTATAGAATAAATAATATAATTTCATTATTTTATTGTTCCTTTGTAAATGATTTTCTAAAGCACAAATAATATTTTTGGTTAATATTTGAATTCAATTAAGGAATCTATTTTGAATAATAAATGTATTTTGATATAAATAATATTTTAATAAAATATAATTATTAAATTACATTAATTAAATATTAATGATCATATAATTTTCATGAATTCAAAATTATCTTTTATTAAGGTTTGAAAACTATTTTTTCCCCAACCTGTCAATTTTCACTCAATGATAGTTTATTTTCTAAATTCTTTTAAAAAGAAAAAATTCACATATTTATAATGTTTCTTAGACAAAATTAATATTATTTTGAGAATAAAGATGTTGAAGTTATCCAATAATTAATTTTTTATAATGTTCTCAAGGAGTCAAATTTTTGGGCAAATATAAAACACCTTATAAATATATAATGTGTTTTATGACATCATCATAAACAAATAGTGGTGTAATAAAATACTATAAAATGGATATTCATGATAATATATGTTTATCATTAAAATAATATGAGTTTGGATTTGTTTTTATTTAATTTTATAAATCCTTAGTGAATCCCCTAAGACTTATTTAATATATTTAAATTTTAAAATAATTTCCTTGAGTTTGTGACTCGCCTCCACATAAGAAAGGATAATATTTTAATATCTTAATCTCTTGGAATTATTAAATATTGTTTTTGAATCCCCTTGGAAAGATTCCATGGGTAAAAACCAATGGATGGTCTATGGTTTTTAATATTTTAAAATGTAGGGTTAAAAAAAATAAAGAATTGTGCAACCTTTCCTATATAAACCCACCCAATACCCCATTCCTCTTCACTAATACTCAATAAAGCTCGTCCAAACTCTATTCTCTACTCCCTAGAGTCCACCAAGAGGACCCAATCTCCCAAGAAGCATATCCCAATCCTTTGGGATCACACATCCATGTAAGGGTTCTTTCCTTTATCATTTTTATCCAAGTTTCATTAGTTCGTTATACACTTTTATTTACAACAAATAGCGATGGGTATGTTTTCACACCTCTGAATAACCTCCCTAATTGTGTATGAATTATTCGATACCCCTTTATCTCTAATTTATCCTTCCCATGTACACCTCCTACCATGCTATAATTCCATAATGGATTTCTCTCTTCTCATTTCCATTCAAGAATATCTTTTATATTATGCTTCCAAATTCCATTTCATATGATGGGATATGTTCTCAAATATAACTTATAATTCCCATTTCATTCCTAGATAATGATATACCTTTTTCTCTTCCATGAGTCCTTTTTATGAATTTCTATATAATGATGTTATGTTTCCAAAGATACACTACGATTTTCCATGGAAAAATCATCATGTAGTGAATACTATACCCATTTCTCTATCCAGGGTATTCACCTTTATGGACATATAAATATTTATTGGGGACTTAAACATATTTATTCCTCATTCCTTGATCATGTAATATCTTATGACATTGAATTAATCTATGTTATGTGATTTATGTGGCACTCTTAAATGTGATATTGAAATCATTATGAAGGGTATGCCATAATAGTGTTACAATGCATTCAGTATTGTTTAGTACCAAGATACGCCATGTGAAATGATGGTTTACTCATGATAATTCGTGTGAAATTAGGGTTTACTAATGTTAATTCATGTACAATGAGGGTTTACTCATGCTAATCCATGTGAAATGGGCCATAGCTCATGCTAATATCATGTTGTATATTGTTTAAAAATATTCATGTTATGAATGTCATGAAATATATTTCCCTTATTTTAATGTATATTTTTCAATCGATTTATATTCATACTAACTAAAATATATTTTTGTACACATTTTACACCATGCTTATTCCCTTACTGGGCCTTATAGATCACCCTTTTCTTATGTATGTCCTCATGATATCCCATGCAATACTAGGTTCGAAGGAATGTTGTGGTCATGTAAAATAATTATTCAATAAATATGTTTATTTGATGTTTTATGTTGTTATGTAATTTTCCTAATCCCCAAATTCATTGGACCTCTCGATATTATGAGTTGTATTAAGTGAAAGTTTATGTAATAAATCATGTTTAAATTGGAAATAAAGAGTAGGGTTCTTATAGTTGGTATCAGATGATATGTTTTGTTATTTTTGTGATTTGGATTAGAAAACTCTAGTGAAATTTTTATGGATACGACTAAGTAAAAGAGAACATTTTGTAAATTTTGGTGAGTATATATTAAGTGGTTTATAAAAAAAATGCATTCCTGTCTGGATATAAATAAGTAGAGATGGCTCTCTAATAGATGTATCTACAGGTAAAACCTGAAATCAATGCTTTGAGATAGGATTGAACATGAACTACTGCACAAAAATGCACCTTCCTCTACTCTTGGGTTGACACTACGAGGGGATATTCTTTGTTAAATTGATAAATATAGTACGAACCATTATTAATGGAACAAAAAAATCACACATGAATATACTTTAGGAAGTAGATCATGGATAACACAGATCAAAAACTCAATATTCATAAGTTAAAAAGAAAAATGAACTTTAAATTAATACCTTTAATGCCATTCGATTTCCCATTATGTTTTTAACTTTTTGATATACTCAACCATAATTTCACTTTTATTCTATCAAATGACCAGTAATAGGTGGAATCAGGCCAACATCTGATGTAAAGATCAATGTGATGACTGCCATAATGATATTCCCTATACAGTTGGAGTATTGTAAATTTTTCTTAATGACAATCTCTTAGTTTACTCATGTTTTTAATAGAAACATTTATCAAGAGGAATGACTATCCCCCTAAAGGAAGAACAAGTCATGACCGAGAGCTTCATGAGACAAATCTCTCCTACTTTCAATGAATCATATGATCCCTCAATCATCGAAAAATAGATCAAATCAATTGAGATGATCTTCTCCATAATTCAATGTTCTGATCAAGATATGGTTCTTCATGATACTTATCATATAGAGGGTGAATATGATCAATGTTGGAAATTGATAAAAATATACAAATCTTGAGGGAGAGATCTAGGTTATGAAATGGAAGATTTCTAGAAAATGTTTTTTATAACTATTTTCCACACACCCTCCATATTAATATGTAAAGGGATTTCATTTCCATAAGAAAAAGGACAATGAATCCATTAGAGTGTATGAGGAAAAAATCACATAGCATGCATAATACACCACCCTATTTGTCATTACCCCCGAATTCAAGGTTGACCACTTCCTTCGTGGGATAAATGATATTCTATGAAAAGCATTGTAAATCCATAAATTTAATATGTATGAGACAATTAAAGTATGTTACCTCAAATTGGAGATGTAGATCCGTGAATTTTAGGGGTATCTTAAGTATAAGAGTGGAATGTGGACTTTAATTATTGTGGCCCAATAAATAAATGAAACAGAGCTATGAAATTCTTACACCTAGAATTTCAATAGTACGGAAAGAAGACCCCATAAATTGCATATGGGGATCTAGTAAATGCTATTGGTGTGGAATATAAGAGAACCTAGACAATAATTTCAAACATGATAAACCCCTTAATTTGACGGAGGAAAGGAATGCTCTGATTAACCATTAACTAATTGTTCATTGATACAACTACAAAGAACCATGGAAATTTTCTTACTAGTGCCCTAATACATGGGTAATTAAATGTAACCAACAATCAAAAGGCCACAAAAAATAGTGTTTGCCATCATTACCACCTATGTGAATCCAGAAAACAAAGTGGTGATAGGTATGCTGGTTATTCATTCAAAAATAGAGAATATATTTTTTTATTCTAGTTCTATGCATTATTTTATATCCTAAAAGTTTAGTAGAATAATATAAGCACCAACACAAAGCATGTAAGTAGACATGCTAGTGAAAATGGAAAATAAGGAAATTATTATGTTATATGTATAAAACTCCACCCCTTTTACAATATTTGTATAAACATCCAATCGAACGTCATCATACATCCTCTAAGGGAATTTTATGCAATTATTTTATTGGATTTTATTTCCATATATAGAGCCAACATAAATTGAGAGTGTAATTACTCCTCATATGGAGAATCGACACCTGATTCTATACAAGTGAAAGGAGAATGATGAATCTTCTTTAGCACCATCATCTTAAGCATGGATATTACTACTATATGAGTGCATGTATCTTTCTTATATGATTGATTCTATGGAAAGAACAATCCTTGAAGACATTTTTATTATGAGGGAATTTACTAATGTGATTCTTGAGTAATTTATTGGTCTTCCTTCTAGAAGAAATGTTGAATTCTTAATTGATCTTATACCTATATAATTTACAATATCCAAGACTCTATACAGAATGGTTTTTTGTGGATTATGAGGAGATAAAGAAACAACTACAAGAGATTCTTGATAAAGGGTTTATACAACCATGTGCTTCACTATTAGGTTCACTAGTTCTCTTCATCGTGAAGAAGGATGGGTCAATTTGGATATTCATTGATTATTATGAGATCAACAAAATAATGATAAAGAAACGTATAATTTTCAACAAATTGATTACTTGTCAATCAACAACATGTATCCAAATATTCCTCCAAGGTATATCTTCATTAATGATATTACCATTTTAGGGTGAAGGATGATTTCACCAAGACTTCTTTTCATATGAGTTACGAGAATTATGAGTTCATAGGGATTCCATTCAAACCCACTAATTCCCTAGAAATATTCATGGACATAATTATGGTATTATTTAGATATTACCTCAACAAATATGTATATAGTCTTTATAGATGATATTATAATATAATCCAAAACCAAAAATGAGGATGAGAAGCTTTTTGAACTCTACTAGATACCTTGCTAAAGAAGAATCTCTTTGGAAAGAACAGAATGAATGAGTTCAGGTTGAAGGAGGTATCATTTTTGGGTCATATCATCACATGCAATCAGATTTGTGTGGATCCTACCAAGACATATAAACTTGAGGAATGGATGAGTTTAGCATCTGTTATAAATATTCATAGCTTCTTAGGGATAGGTTGATATTATCGCTGACTTGTGATAAATTACTCATGATTGTGAAATCCTCATAACAATATAACTCATAATTGAGTAAATTTTTCTTATAATTTTGAATATAAAGAATTATTTATACATTTGAAGTAGAATCTTACCCCTACCTCTACACTCACACTACCCACAAGTGGGGTTCTTTTCATAATCTTCAGTGGTGCTTCAATGAAGTGAATGTGTTGTGTGTTGATGCCAAATGACAAAGTCATATCCTATTCCTAAAATCAGTTGAAAATTTAGGAACAAAACAATTCCTTGAATGATTGGAAGTTAGAAACATTAATCATTATTTTGAAAATATGGTGCCATTCTCTCTTTGGGGAGACGTGTGAAATATATACAGATCAAAAATGTCTATAATATATATTCACATAGATTGAGATGAATATGGACCAGTGAATATGGTTGCGCCCAAATTTACCCTACCGGTAAAAGCGGTAATTGAAGTACTAGTAGGGATCAAATCCATAGGGACCGAAGAAGAAACCTTGAGACACTAAGATTGGATACGAGATTGGATATGTAGTGGCCAACTTTGGATTGAATTGATTTGAAGAAATATTGATTTAATTTAAAGAACAAAACAAATAAAATTACTTGAATTAAAACAACTAATTAAGGTGAGTCGATCCTAGGTTGTCTCTTGGGCTTTATTGTATGTATTTGTTTTTCATTTGATTTTCTGTTCATCGGTTCAAGAGGTATCCATTAAATGAAAAAATTCCTCAATATCATTGTCCGATTTAATCCATACACAATTTCAAGGATAATCACAATTTCACTTAGAGTATCAATTAAATGAGCACTCCAAGGAATTGGATCGTACTATCACTCAAAATGTGTAATCGTTAAATTCGGTGAAGACAAAGAAGAAGATAAATCAAAGAAAGGAACTCTTAAAATAAAGAACAAATTTAAGAATTTAAGAACATCAAATTACATTCTATCCAACAGATGAAACTCCCTAGGATCAACCCATAAATGGTTATCCCTCCATTGATGCTATTCTATCAATGGAAGATGGTAATTGGCTTACAGAAGTGGGATTTAAGAAGAAAGAAAAAAAACATTAATCAAAATGAACACTCCACCGTTGTGTAATGAATTCACAAGTGTGGGTGTGAATAAATTCACACTACGATTCAATGGTATCAACGTGTGAAGAAAAGGAAAATAAAAAGTGAAAAAGAATAAATTTTATTAAAATACTAAACGTGAATGAAAAACTTACATCAGAGAAATTGGCAATGCCATTACAAAACGAAAGCGGGAAATTACAATTGAATGAAAAACTTAGATTCAAAGGAAAATGTTAGATGATTATTCCCTTCACCACTAGCGCCTTATATAGGCATATTAGAAGCCTTATGTCCACCCCCAACAATAAATTCACCCCCCAACAATTAAGAGAGTCAAAAGGAGGGTGAAGAATCAAAAGGAAATTAACGTTACAAAGTTGACCACAAAACCTGCCAGATTCCTCCTCCATTTTGACTTGTGCATTTGACAATTCATACGGCCGAATCAGAAGGTGTCATAAATAGAAAATATCTTCTTCCATGTGTCTTCGAGATTCTCTCAAAAATTCAGGAAATTTGGCTCAGCCGTTTGGATGTTATGGTCGAAATGGTGGGACGTATTTCTGTGAATTAATGTCGGGTCCACCATTTAAATCTCAAATTCAGATCCCTTTATCATTATGAAAACATCAGAATTAGCTCCGGCTGCAGTTGAATAAAATGATCCGAATATTTTTATCTTTCTACTGTATAAATTTCAGCTTCATTGGGCTTGTTTCTGGGCCCCACATTTGTTTGATGGGCCTTAGGCCCATTATGCTTTTACAGCAAGTTTCTTCCTTCAGGCGCAAAATTCTCCATCTTCCTTTGGGATTCAGCCATCGGACATAAAAGATAGAATGTTCCAAAAAAAGTGATAAATAATATCCCAAAATTTCAAATTTATAAAATTAATATAATGTTGTCCACAAACAAATGAATGATTGGGCCCAAATTTTTATTTTAAACATGAATTTCATTTAAGATGAGAAATGAAGTTCTCTTTATGTAATGAACTAAAAAAATGTTTATGGACTTTGGAACAATGAATATAAAGATATTAAAAATTAATATGAGCCACTTTTATTGACTAATCAATGGACCAATGAATATGGTTATAGATCATCAAATAATACGATTGATGAATCCATTACCATCCTAGTCAAGAGAAAAAGGTGACATATTCTCTATGTAGAAAGGACCCAAAAATTATATCATTGATGAGAATTAAAATGATCCAATCATCCATGATTAGATTAAAATTTAAATGGGAATCATAAATAATGGAACAACATCAATCATTTGACAAATGATTACTCAACATTATCTTTTTGAATGGTTAAAGGATGATAAAAAATATGATGCGGGAATTCAAAATTAATTGGAAAATATCAATAAAAAGAAATCCTCGAAGCTCAATGTTAATAAATAATGAATTGTGAGATTTGGATAGAGACTATATATTATATCAAATCCTGAGTTAAAAAAAGAAATTTATAATTATTCACATATTTCAAAATTACCCATTCCCCAGGAAACACAAAGATGTTTTGAGAATTTCAATAGAACTATTGGTGGGATAACATGAAGATGGAGAGTGCATAATATACATAAAAGTTCCTAGTATTTCAGAAAGAAAAGGATGAGAGGCAAAATCCTAAGGGGACTATGAATCCCTTACACATACCAACATTGAAATGGTAAAAGAACCCCTTGGACTATGTCACCAAACATATGAAGACATCCAAAGGAAACAATGCTATATAGGTTATTGTATATATTATTAAAAATATTGTTCATTCATTACAATTCAAGAGGATTTCTCACTGGATCAACTCGAACAGATATACATCATAGAATTGGTAAGGCTTCATGGAGTACCACTATCGATTATGGCTTATTGTGATCAAATATTTACCTCTAATTTCTAGAAGAGTCTCCAATATACTATAAACAATGAGTTAAACTTCAAAATGTACTATCACACATAAACTAATGGCCAATAAGAGAAAACTATCCAGACACTTGAGGACATATTGATAGAGTTCTCAATGGTCTTCAGAGGTGGATGGGACCAACATTTTCCTTTGGTGGAGATATTTTACAAGAAAATATTCCACTCATGCATACAAATGGATCCTTATGAATCCCTTTATGGGAAGACATATAGAAAAATAGAATGCTGGGATGAAGGTGTGGAACAAAAAAATCTAGGTCCAGAAATTGTCAATAAAATGGAAGATATGTTTTAGACCATCCACCCACACATCAAATCTGTCGAGAGTTGGAAAAAGAGGTATGATGATAATCACCAAAGAGAACTAGAGTTTGATTTTGGAGACAAGGTATTCCTCTCTATATATCTCCATGGAATAGAGTTATGATATTTGGGAAGAAGAGAAAGCATTTTCCAACGTATATCATCTATTTTGATATCCTTGATCACATTGGATTTGTGGCTTACTGACTAGCATCCCTACCAGGCCTATCTCAAGTACATGATGTATTCCATGTATTAGTCTTGAAAATGTACATACCCAACCCATAACATGTACTCAATATATATATGGTACCATTGGAGAATAAAATCTCTTATTAGGAGAATCCGATGAAGATATTATATCATAGAGAAAAAGTAGTATGAAATATGATGATGACTCTTTTCAAGGTGTTGTTGTGGAACCAAATATTTGAAGAATCAATGTTGGAACCATAGGAAGTGATGAAGAAGATATACCCTCATCTATTTTAATGTGTGAAAATGAAATTTCTAGGGTGAAATTTATTAAGGGGGGAAGGTTGTATCAACCCAAAAATTTATGAATAAAATAACTATTATTTTAATTAAATGTCATATGGATGTAGAAAACAAATGAAATCCTTTTATTTTATAATAACCAATTTGATTTAAAATACCATTATATATCATTAACATTAATTATATAGCTGTTAAATAGTAAACACATGATTAGTATTAATATAGGGCTTTAAAAAATTCTTTTTGGAACCGATAAAGGAAGTGATGACGTCAACCAGTAGGATCGTACAATATGATTCCCATTTATAAAATCTTATGAGGGATATAAATTTTTTTTGGCTTTTCCCTAGACCAAGACCTAGATAAGACCCGACATCTTCAACATGAGAAAATCCATTTACCAGATAGGTTCAAGCACATCGAGATCAAGGCTCAATCTATGTTCAGCAAACAACCACAAGAAAGCCCCTTTATCACACACCATACTCTTAGGGTGTATACTAGTGTAATAAAGGGATATGTTTCAATGCCCTATAATTATTATTATTTTTTTGTAACAAATAATGAATGTAATTTCATTCAATTGTTGTTACTTTTTACATGATTATCTAAAAAGAAATTTTATTTTTGGTTAAAATTTGAATTCAATTAAGGAATCTATTATAAAGAATTAATGTATTTTTTAAATAAATAATATTTCAATAAAAATTATTATTAAATAATTTTATTAAATATTAATGATCATATAATTTTTTTGATGTCAACAATGTATTTTATTATGGTTTGAATTTTTTTTCCAAAGCCCATCAATTTTTAATAAATGTTTAGTTTTTTATTTTCATGGAAAAGGAAAATTAAAATATTTAGAAAAGTTTTTAGATTAAATGAATATTATTTTTGTAATCATGTTGTTTAAATCATCCATTGGTGATTTTTTAATAATTTCTTGAGACAGTCGAATTTTTGGGTAAAAATTAAACACCATATAAATATATAATGTGTTTTATGACAACAAAATGACCCAAAATTGATATAATAAAATGCTATAAAAGGGATATTCAGAAAAATATATGTTTTAACATTAAAATATTTTTATTTTCTATTTGTTTGTTATATTTTATAAATCCTTAGTGAATCCTCCAAACATGTTAAATATTTTATGATTTTAAATTAATTTCCTTGAGTGTGTGACTCGCCTCTACATAGTCAAGGATAATATTTTAATATCATCATCCATTATACTGATAAAATATTGTCTTACACTCCCCTTTTATATAAACCATGTGAAAAATTATATGGATGGTTTATGTTTTTGAATATTTTAGTGTGTAGTGTCCAAAACCAAAATAATAAGGAATTCTCCCACTACTCCTGTATAAACCCACATAAGAATCCATTACTCTTTACTAAAAATCGACTAAAGCATATAAAAAATCATATCTCTACTTCCAAGAGACCTCCCAAGGAATCCCAATCTCCCAATAATCATCTACCATGAATTTTTTATCACAAATCCAAATAAGCGTTCTTTCCATTCTCATTTTTATCCATGTTTCCTTATATTGTTGCACCCTTTTATTTAAAATTAGAAAGAATGTGGTATTTGTTCTAACTTCCCCCATACTGAACATATTATGTTTTAATGATATGATAACCCTTTCTCTCTGATAAATCCCTCACATGTACACCCGTTACCGTGCTGAAATTCCATAAGGTAATTCTCTCCTATAATTTCCAATCAAGCATTTATTTTATATTTTGCATCTAAATTCCATTTTTTATGTTGGGATGTTTTTAAAAATAATTTATACTACCCATTTAATTCCTATATTAAGAGATAAATCTATCTCTCTCATCCCTTTTATTAATTTCTATATGACACCATTATGTGGCCGAAATTACACCGCAATTTTCTATACCAAAATCATCACGTAGGGAATACCATACCCATTTCACTATTAATGGTATTCACCTTTATGAGCATATAATCATTGATTATGTAATTAAACATATTTATTTCAAATTCCTTTAATGTGTAATAACTTATGTTATTGAATTAATCTATGTTATATGATTTATGTGTCACTCTTAAACATGAGATTGAAAACATTATGACGGGTGCACCATGATAGCACTCCAATGCATTTGGTAATGTTTATTATCATGAAACATCATCTGAAATAAGGGTTTAATTATTCTACATAATGTGAAATGATATTTTACTAATTGTAAATAATGTTTAATGATTGTTTACTCTCGATAACCCATGTGCAATAATCCTTGGCTATTGCTAATATCATGTTATATGTTGTTGCCACATTTTAATGTTATGAATATCATTTTATATCATGACATTATTTTCATGTTTCTTTTAATATTAATTGAAATGAAAATTGACTAACTTTTATTTTATTCTTCATGTTATTCCATTTTTATTCCTTTACTGGGATATATAGTTCACCATTTTTTATGTATGTCCTCAGGTTATACCATGCATTGCTAAGTATGAAGTAATGTTGTGGTCATGTAAAAGATGTTTTAAATAAGGATGTGTTTTTCATATTTTATGTTGTTATATAATGTTCCTAATCTCTAAAGAGACTAGAAATATCTATCTTCTAAGTTCTATTAAGTGAAATTTTATATAATAAATCATGTTTAAATATAAAATAAAGTGGTGTGCTATTATATATTTTGTACCATTAAATTGATGTTATATTAGAGTAAAATCATTGTAATATTATATAAGTTATCCATAATTAAAAATAGTAATTAATATATTTTTCTATTATTTTAAGAAGTAATAATATATTTTTTATTATACTTAGGCATATCACAACTACTTAATTTACCAAATATTTCACTATTATCTCTTCTATTTCCATAGATTTGATTTTGATAATTTTATTATATGCTACAAAAAATTAATTTCCATTAAGTTATTTTTTGTCTCTTTATATTATTTTATTCTTATCATTATTTTCAACAAAATAGAAAATAGATTTGTGTAATTTTTTTGGTTTTATTTCTCTAATTTTGATACTTATGGAATAATTTTCACTTATAAGAATAAAATAAGATTTTCCTATAGAATTATTCATATTTTTAAGCTCTCATATTTATCTTCCAACAAGGTGGAATATTTATTATATTCATCAATCAATAAATTTTATGTTTAAAAATTAGACATAGCAATATAAAAAAAAAATTTACCTGAGGTGTTTGTGTCATGGAGCACATATTGGCCTTTTGGTTTGGGGTTCAATTTTAGATTCAAAATATAAAACCCCGAAATTATAAGGTAATTATATTTTATTTGATAGACTATAAAACACAAAAAATTTAGTTTAAATTTTCTAATACACAACATTGGGTTTACATTGTTCTTCATGCAATAGTCATTTTAGCTTATGTTACATGCAACAGCCTGTTTAACTTGCGTTACATGCAACATCTAATTTAAAAAAATTGTGAAATATTATATAAATGTTATTATTAATATAATTTTTATAACCTATATGTTACATTGGAAGGTATTAATTTAAATATATAAATTATGAAAAATATGTTTATCTTTTGATTATAAGTAATAATTTCAATAATTTAGTTTAAAAATAAATGTTTTAAAAGAAAAAGTATATTATAAAATAGAGGTTTAGTCGTGATGGGTGTACATAATTTAAAATTATTATTAACACTTTTAGATAATTTTTTTTAAAAAAACTATTTTTTTAAAATTTTAATACCATAATCATCTTATGGTGATTTATTGGGATTTTTTTGACAAGTTTCATTTTTGATGAATTCTGACCAATTCGGAATTTTAATGGAAAAACTTCGTTTCATATTAATAATTAATGATTCATATTTATATTTTTAATTAAATTTAAAGAAAAAATTGTTCAATTATACATATATTAATAAAATTTATGTTGTTATAATCATTTACATATTTAATTTTCATATTAAGACACCGTAAAATTTTAACATTTTGACTTTAAAAACCCGCTTTCTCATTACATTTGTGGGATAAATTTTAAACACTATTATGCCAATTCAACTATTTGAACTTGGAAAAATAGATTATTTATTTGTAATAATTGTAAATTATATTATCTAATAGGGTCAAATAATTTTTTTACCATAATGATTATTGAGAACTGTTAAAATTAATTACAGTAGTTATGGTAAGAACAATGTAGTTGTTAAATATGGAATATATGGTGTAATAATGACCCAAAACATGTGAAAAGTACATTTTATGAAATAATTTTTACCTTATACAAGATATTATAAATAATAGGACATTATTGTGTCTTGATGAAATTAAAATATAATGTGATTCTAATGAACTCTTTCAAAAACAATTACAGGTGTGCCGCTCACAACACTTATTAAAGGCCACACACTCTTCTATAATCCTTTAAAATTAAAACCATTTTTTATTAATTCCATACCTACCCAAATAAATTAAAAAATTCGTTCACATAATAATAGTATCCTTATTATTTTCAGATAGAATGTTTTTAAGGATTTTTTGAAATCTTAAGGAGGATACCCAAAGAAGACATAATGTTCATCAATGAACCTATTTATGTTACTTCTTTATCAACATTGTTAAATTTATACTAAAAATTATGATATACAAACATAAATTTTTTCCATATAGTGGTATATTTTTAATATGTTCATGACCAAAAACCATCTAAACTTTTATCAAATGTGTTATGAATTCATTTTTCATGTTTACGGTGGATTACCGCCTCTCGAACCAATATTGTTTGTTTTTCAACTTCAACCTCTCAAGGTTGGGTATGATGATGTATAATAATAAAATAAATGATAATTATAAAATATTTTTACCTCCTGAGTCATTATATATATATATCTATATATATATGTATTTATTTATCATCCATATTTTAGGATATACAATAACATCGCTTGTGTGTACGGCAGACTACCGTCTCACGAATCAATGTTATTTTTTTTCACAATAGCTTCTCATAAAATACTGTAATGAAAATTTAAATTATAAAATGTTACACACATGGAATAAATATTATGTCCATGACATATTTTTCATTCTACAAATATAATACATATCATTTACTTCTCTTCTTTTCAATCACATAAAGATGATAGAATCATTCATGTATGTGTGGACTATCGCCTAAAGAAAAAGATGTGACACTATTTTTATAAACACACCACATGGATGACATATAAATTTATAAAATTTCTAATATATATGTATATGATATAATGATAATTATATAATGTTAATATATTACTTTCTTTATTTTCATAATGATTGGTGAAAAATTGAAATGTTACTCATGCGTATATAAGGACTACCATCTGAATGATCACAATGTACTTAATTTTTCAAATCCACCAATAATTATTAGTTTTAAAAGTAAAAAGGATCTAAAAATATGAAAATTATATCATTATTATTATTCTAGATATGATATAACTGTATCATATACACAAAAAACATATCCTTAATGGAAAAACACGAATGATAAAACAAGGCAATTAACACGCAAAATAATGAAAATAATGAAATATCATTAAATAATATGTTATATGATTTCATAGAATGATAATACATGATATTATAAATATTAATATGTTTATATGGTATGTTAATAATATTTTTATAACCATTATTCCTGATATTAAAGAATGTCCAACCAAAAGGAAGCCTAATGTAAGGTAATTAGTCTCATTTTTATTTCAATGAGGCATATTGTAATGTTATGAACATAATTTAATTTATATGGGGTATATAATGTCCTTTTTACATGTAATATTATGATTATTAATTACTTAGGGTATTTTATGCCTCAATTTGAATTGTATTATCTAACAGTATTTGAATTAATGATTGCTAAGTGGTAAGGGATTTTTTACCCAATTTTAGTTCATTCGGTTAAACATCTAATTCATTGATTAAGTCATTGTAGGATTATGTGAAAATTGAATTTTTATTAAACTATGTTTTATTTATTGTTTATTTCTGTCCATTTAAATTTTAATCCCATAAAAATTCATGTATTAATTCTCACATCAATTTTTATATCCTTGTAAAGGGTTATTTCACAATCTTATTCTATTCAAGATTTTTTACCATTGATTTTATATTGAATGAAATTAATTTACCATTTACTAAAAAACCATTTAATTTTATACTTATGTAGTAATTTAGGGTATTTTTGTGAAATAGTCCCATTTTCCAAATTTTTTTAATTCAAATGGTTTTGAAAATGATTTCAATAATTACAAAATTCATTAATCTCTTCAGTCAGAAGTATAGTTTCTTCTGAATCCATATTTTCTATGAAAATTCAAAACTACTATTTAACATTTTCAAAATGATTTATCAAAGGAATGTTGAAAGATTTTTAATATTTATTTTTTTTCAAAGGAGTATTATTTCAGTTCCAAAATAATATCATTTTTCATTTAGTTATAATGTGAAAGGTTTCTTCTCACTATTTTTTGAACAATTCACTTTCTTAAACATTTTACAGTGAAAAGAGAAATATTTTATTTAATAGTATAGCATTTAAAGAATTTCCCTCCATCAAGACAATCATTTATTTGAAGATTTATTTTCATGTTTACAAGGATTTTTTTAATAAAATATTTTTCATTGTAAATTTAAATGAAATGGATTTTCAAAATGTTTCTCAAAATAAAGAAGACAATTTCTTCAAGAATAGTTTTAATCATCTTTTTGGGGTATTTCTATACACTAATGAAAATATCACTTTATTATTACTCAAATGGGAATAAATATTATATTAATGCCATCCATAATATACTTCATGATGGTTTATGGTCATTTTTATAGAGGAAAGTAATGAAATTCATTTCATTAATTAATTTTTGTAGCAATTATCTTTTCCATGAATTAATAACTTTCCTTTTGAAAATAAATTTCCCCAAAAATTTCTATGTTATTTACCATAGATATTTTTATTATGTAAATCATATTTAATTTTTATATATAGTGTTTACATTGATAGTTATTTGATTAACTGTGTACATCTTGATAGGTCAGTATCCTTTAATAATTACTGATATTTAATGATAAGTAACATTTTTTATGAATTAAATATATAATTCTATATATGAGGAATGATTTCAAATTTTAATACATGGGTTGGGGGACTATTAATGTATGTCTATTGATGCCTTTATTGTCCCATGGGATGAAGTAGTTGCCCAACCTTAACTAAGGGGTTTTTCACCTATCATGTTTCAAACCGCCTTAATGATATATCAAGAAAATAAAGGTATATTGTTCACTGAAAATATGGCTTAAATAATTAACAATTTCCTTAATTTATTACTTATTTATTATTATTGATGATATTTTCCCTATGAAAAAATCACTTGATGCATTTAATTATTAGTTTATTTATTAAATGGAATTTGTTTTCTGTTATTTACCCTAACATATTGATTATTCCTTATCCTATTAAGATATTCATGTTCTATATTAAATGGAATGTTTTTAGTTATTTACATTTACATAAATATTATCATCCAAGATATTTTCACATTGATATTATCTTTTAACTAAATTAATTTTCAATTTATTGATTATATGACTTGTCTTTTAAGAAATTACATTTTTATATTGACTATGATTATTAATTAATTAATGTTTCTATTAAAATTAACCATCACTGTGAAGTCCATATCACCCTCATTTTTTACCTTTCCTTGAGATTCAATGAATCTCAAAATGACTGATATGTAGGGATATTTAAGATTTAATAGTGTTATTATAGAAGAAACATGATGTGGTAATTTGTGTATTCAAATTTAATATGTGAATCATGATTGTATCTAGTTTACCAATACTACTGAACTATTTGGTACATAAATATGTAATTCCATGAATCTTAATCCAATCTTATGTAGTAAGAAATTGGATCATGAATACTAGAGTTGGGTTCCCTATATTTGGTATCAATAAAAGATTAATATAAACCTTGGAAACTATATTTAGAAAAAAATAGAATATGGGCATAACAATTTGGAAGGCATTAGTGGTAAGTGTTGGAAAAAATACTATTGTTTTGGTAAGGTAGATATTATTTTTTTCCTTGACAATACAATATTTTCTAGATACTACAAGTGTATCATAGATGTACCTAGAGGTATTAACAATGAAAAGGGTGTGTCGGGCATGACTTGAGTGCCACAAGGTATATGATAATAAACCTTACAATTCACCTAGTTTGATACTCCCTGAGGACATTCTTATGATATTTCAAATTTTCATTACAATAAATTAATCAAGATATGAATATATTATTAAATGAATGACATAGTTTAAACATAAGGTGTCTTGGATTGAAAATCACTTGTCCTGATTTAGTCATCCTAAACGTGATTATATGTTTTTCTCACTATGATAATTATTAATAACACTGTGTTTTTTTATTTTAGTTCAGAGTTGGAATCTGAAGGAATCATGTTATAATTTATTATAAAGAAAAAGTTGGTGACTATAAGAAACCCAATGAGAAATAATATTATATAGAAAGATATTTTGATTATGTATAATCTATTTTTCTAAAATATTATTTCCAACATATACCTAATCAAATCCCGAATTCACCAAAAATGATAAGGGTGGATTAATATACAATCTTGAGTGGCGAAGACCATAGTGAAAAGAAAGATTAATTTATATATTGTAAGAAATATGGAAGTAGACACCCTGTAAAGTGTCTCAATTGTACAAGTAAATTCATTATGTATAGAGAATAATGGTATAAATAAAAGAATTGCTGATGAAAATTTTAAATTATGATGGAAGGTAATAAATTTCATACCAATGATCCAATTATAATTTTTTATCTTAAATTTAGGGATACTGGGAATTTTTAATGTCAACGAACTCATCTAAAGGGTAACCCTCTGACCATGGAAGGACCTAGGTGGAAATAAAATAGATTAAGTTTTTATTTATTATGATTGAAGAATTAAATTATTGATGTATTTTTTAAACAGTATTTGTGTTAAAAAGATCATGATACAAATATGGATTTTGTTAAATTCTAGAAGCAAATGATTATTGTTTAATATAATATTTACGGATACAATATCGGGATAATGAGTATAACATTGAACAGAAGATCAAATTTAGAAGCACCACATTTTTTCTCTTATATGGTAGGAATTTCACAAGATTAAAGATATTTTTTTTATTTAATTTATGGAAAGAATATGTTTTAATAGAAATGATATTTGAGGAAGGATGTTGTAAAATTTTATAAACCTAAATTTAAAGTCCTTGATTACCATTAGAGATGATATGATCATTAATGTCATTGTAATAATAGTTATATAATATTATTATACTTTGTAAAAATATTTCTGTTAAAAACATTAATAAAGGGTTTATTTAATGAATATTATTATTTCGAGGATGTCCATTAATTTTTTTATTTTAATATAAATTATAATAATATTGTTTAGAGAAAGTATAGCATATATGTGGGATGACAACCCATCATGTTCAAGAAAGTCATGGGGATGGAGCCCACGATCAAAGGATGATTAGGGTTTTTTTCCTACCACTGGCCTACATGATATCACGGTTTATATATAATTTTTTCAACCAACTTGATGAATAAATATTAATAATGAACCAGTAATAATAATTTTTTAGGTTTAGATATTAATTTATTATATTGGATAACTTATATTGAACATATTCATTTTGGAAAATAGTTAGATAGCGCAATAATTACTTTTCGCTATTTGTGGATCTTATTATTTGTTAAAAGTAAATTTTACTACTTCATGCATAAAAAAATTCATTTTTTGGAAATTCATTTCACGATGTATGGGATTAATTGGAAATTCATCAACGAACAAACAAAGAATGAGTTTTTTTGAAATATAAATATATGATGTAAGTATATTTTCACATGTTAATAAGTTGTAAAAAATAACTCATCATTTGAAAAATGATCTTAAAACAAAAATGGTATCCTATTATATTCATTAATGTTTATGTTATGGTATTTTAAATAATAATACATTATTGTATTTGAGTCTCTAAAATTCCATTTATCCTTCACTTTCTTATAATAGATGACCTCAATTCGTATATATTTATTTATGTATTTTCTCTAAGTCCATATCATCATTTTCCCTAATTTTATCCATCATACACTACTATTTATTCATTACTATAGATTAAATTCTTACAAATATTTTTATATTTTTAAGAGTATATTTTATCAACCCTTATCATGATAAATGGTTTCAATAAATGTATTTTCAAATATAAAATACTTGATTACAAAGATCATGTTTAAATTGAGAGAATGAAATTATTTAAGTTGGGGAGAATGTTACAGTAGAAAATAATAAAAGAAGAACAATTTTTTAAGATAATGAAACACACAACATTGAGTTTATATTATTCTACACGCAACATTGGGTTTAGTCTGTCTTATATGCAACTGTGTGTTTCAAATGCATTATATGTGACCATCATAGGCGCAAGTCCTCCAAGATGTTTTCATTGGTAGAATACATAGTTAATGAATACTCTAATTATATTTTAAAAAAATATGACTATATATTTGTTATTAATAATAATAAGAATCATTTAAAATAAAAATAAATTTTTTTAGACAAACTATATATTCATAATAGAATGTTTAGTCGTGCTTGATTCAAAAAATTTAAAATTCTATTTAAAAATTTTAGGCAATTTATGTGAAATATTAAAATTAAATTTTCATCTTTTAATACTTAAATTGTCTAATGGTAAACTTTTGGGATTTTTCTAAGATGTTTTATTTTTAGGAAGAGTGAAAAATATTAGATTTTAATTGAAAACTACATTTTAATATAAATAATTACTTAGGTGAAATTATATTTTTAATTGATTTTAAATTCAATATAGTTAAAATAAATATCTTTTAATCCAATTTTGTTCATTGGGAACATTTTATTTTTGAATTCTTATACAAAAACATTATAAATATGTGAACATTTTTACATTAAAAATCCTCTTTCTCATCTCGTTTGGGGGATTAATTTTAGATAAAATTATTCCACTTATCTAAGTAAAATATAAAAAAATGAATTCCATATTTGGAATAAAAATACTTTTTATTATATAATAATATAAACCTAATTATTTAGAATAATTATTACTGAAAAAATATAAAATTAATTACAGTGATTTAGGTAAACATAATTTTAATTAGTGGTTAATGTTAGAATATATGTTGTAGGAATGACCATTAAATTAATGAAAATATATTTTATGGACATATTTATACCTTATAAATTCTATTATCTATAATGGAAAATTATGGGGTCATTTTAAAATGAATAAATGTAGGTGGAATCCACAATTTCAAACAAATTACATGTGTGCCACTCACACCCCTTATAAAAGGTCACCCCTCTCTTCTCCAGTTCTCAATTGAAAACCATGATTTTTCCGAAAATACTTGAATTAATAACTTCCCCTAATCTATAAAATAATCCAATAATTAATATGTTTAAAAATAATCCCAATTTTTTATGATTTAGTGAAAACCCAAGGAACTTGCCCGAAGAAGATGTAATCTCTAAAAAAATGAATCTATTTTACTTAGTCTTCAAACTCCATAAATTTATTGTAATCAATGTTGATATATTAAAAAAATTATACTAAATATATTTTTATTTATTTATAATAAATTAAACCATATCAAATTATATTAAATGGCTCAAAAAATAATTCTTGGTTGTACAACGAATTAACACCTTAGGAACCGATGATGTTTGTTTGTTCATTTCCACCTCTCATGGTGGGACATTATGAACCATGTAAATAAAATATATTATATTTCTATCATATTTATGCAAATTGAGTAATTATAGTGTTCATATATATATATGTATCCTTGTTTTTATACCATTCTATAGGAGACGTGATAATGTCTCCCATGTGTAAGACAAACAACGACCACACAAAGCGATGTGATTCATCATTCACCAATGTTACACATGAAAAGAGATAAAGATACTGTTAATTATTATATGTTCTATAAAATAACTAATTATGAAATTCATAATATATTTATATTTATTTTAATATAATATATATCATTTTATTTCATTCCTTTTCACTGACGTAAAGATAATAACATCATTTGCGTATGTGTGAACTACCACCTTTACGTAGTGATGTCACAATCCTTTCACCACCACACCACGTTGATGGAATATATAAGTATAAAATATTTTATAAATTATATAAATATCATTATTTATAGGTATTATATTAATTATATCCTTTTCGTAATTATCATTGAAAAAAATGTTACTCATTCTTATGTCCGACCTACCGTCTCCATGATCGCAACATACTTCAATTTTCATAAATACCATTAATGATTGGTTTTAAAATTAAAATTGATAACAATTTATTCTTATTATTTCAGGATTTCTATTATTTTGATTAAATAACTATATAATATGAATAATAACATGATCTTTCATGTTTAAAAATGCATGAGAAAGCAATTAAATTAACACCCAAAAGTGTGAAAATAAGGAATGATCATTAATGAATGGTTGATATGATATTATAAAAGGATTTTATATGATATTATAAATATTAATATTTATCTATTTTAAGTTAATAACATGTTTAAAACCACAATACATGATTTTAAATCATGTTCAACAAAATTAAATCATAAGATAAGATATTTTGTCTCATTTTCATTTTATTGAGGAATATAGTAATTTCAGGCACCTAATTTGTTTTATAAGATATATATATTTTCAATTTGAAGAATTATATCATTAAAAATTTATTATTAATGGTATTTTATTTTTCAATTTGAATTATTTCATTTAAGGTTATTTGAATTGAATGTTACTATGTGGTAAGGGATTTGATAAGTCAATTTATATTTATTAGGTTCAACTTATACTTCATTGATTATGTAATTAAATGATAATATATACAATGAATTTTGATTAAATAATTTTTTTATTAAACTTGTTTTATGTGTATATATATTTTAAATACATAATAAATTCAGTGATTAACTCTCACTTAAAAGTTGTGATCATTATAAAGGTTTATTTCAAAATCTTATCCTGATCCAGATTGTTTACCCTTGAATTTAAATTCAAGGAAATTATTTGAACATTTTCTAATGAACCCAATTAATTTTATCATCCTATGGGTTTTCTAGATATTTTAATGTAATACTACCATTTACACTCTTTGGTACTTAAAATGTTGTATAAAATGTGTTTATGAAAATATGACATCATTTCTCCCTCCAGTGAGAATTATGTTTTCATATGAAACATTATTATCTAAAAATGTTTTGAAAAATGTTATAAAATAATTAAAATTATTTCTAAATAGAATTTTAAACCATTTTTTATCTTTGTTTAATTTTTTCAAAAGATTATTCTATCATTTTCAAATAAATTTCCATTAGATTTAACAAAAAAGTTGAAAGAAATATTCTTGTCATTTTCAAAAGAAGTCACTTTCTTAACCTTAATACATTGTATAAAGAATTATAGTTTTTTATAAAATGTATGATATTATCCTTCATCATGACCATAAATTATTTGAGGAATCTTTTTTAGTTTTATGACAATATATTTTAAGAAAATGTTTTCAAATGTAATTTTCAATGAATTGGATTTTCAAATGTTTTTCAATATGAAAAAGGAAATTTTCTATAATAATGTCCTTAATTATATTTTTATAGTATTTTATTTCATCAATGATGTAAACCATTTATTAATACTGAAATGTGTATGATTATTTTATTGATATCATTCTTAATATTCCTATAAATTGTGTATCATCATTTTGACCATTGATAGGATTGAAATCCACTTCCTTGATTAATTTTTGTCAATAACATTTAATTTAATTATTCACTTTTGTATAGACATTAATTTTACCCTAAAAATTCAATATCATTTATCATTGATGTACTTATTCTCTAAACAATATACCTTTTTTACAAAAAAAAGATTATATTGATAATTATTTGATTAACTTGGGAAATATTTATAAATCTATATTCATTACTGAAAATATATATTTAAAGATAAGGATCATTATTTTGGAATTAAATCGATTATTATATCTCTGAGTAATTATTTGGGCATGTAATAACTTGGTTAGGTATTGGTTAATTTAAACCCATTAATTAATCAATAGTCTAATGGGATGAATCAGTTGGCTTGCCTCAACTATGGGTGTTTTTACCCAGCATGTTTTAAGCAGTTTCGAGGATAGATGATGATGGTAAATGTATCATGTTCCTAGTAAACATAACGTCCAATAATTAATCATTTAATTCATTTAGAAATAAACTATTATTATCTAGGACGTATGCATTAGTATATTAACTTTTGATTCATTTTCTTATTAGTTTTTTATTAAATGGAATTTGTTTTCAGTTATTTACCTTTCCATATTGATAATACCTTTATCAATTATTATAGTCATTTTAATGATTAAATACAATATGTTTTCAGTTATTTACATTCCCATATTTTTTATTGTCCATGATATTTACACATTTATATTATCTATAGATGAAATTACTTCTCATTTTATTGATTATATGGTAGGTATGTTTAGTGATTACCTTTTCATACGAATTATAATTATTTATTAATGAATGCATCCATTGTACATAAACCTTACTAAAAAATTGTGGTCATAATAATTTTTTTATTTAAAATGGATTCCACTAAGATAACTATGACTGATATTTAGATATATTATAGGAGTTATAGAGTTATTAGTGAAATATATTTTGTTTTTATTTATCTATTCAAATTTAATATGTTAATCATGTTTGTATCTAGTTTACCCAGACTTCTAAAATATTCCATTCTTTGGGATGTGATTCCATATATTTCATTACAATGTAATATAGTAAGTCAATGCATATAGGATATTGGGGTTAGGATATATAAAAAATAGATGATTACTCATATCATTCATCCAAATAACTCCATGTTTCCTTCATATCTCTTCTTCCTTTTTTGTTTAATAGAAAACTTCTATTTAATTTTTTTTAAGATTTCATTAGTCATTGCATGTAGGGGATGTATAGATTTATGTGTTCATTATTTTTACACTAAAATAATATATCTTCCACAGTACTCCATCACACATATTTTATTTTTTGAAGTATTTAATTAATCATATTTATTTATTATAGAATTTTATAATCACCAGGGAAAAAATAGGAATGCTCACCATTAGATACAGAAATGCTTTAGTCCTATTTAATGCATGAGAAAGATAATAATAATTTTTTTGATTTTATTCATCATTTTAGGTTAATAATTTCATATAGTATTATTCTTCTCAAAAAAACTTATGTTCTTCATATTAAACTTCCATTTCAAATTCATATATCAAAATAGAGTAATATTTTTTTAAAATCATTCACAAAAACAGATTTTCTCATAACAGGTAAAATTAAACTCTATATAGATTTTAGGAAACTGGGAAATTTTAGTTCTCACTCTAGTATAAGAACATGTATTCCAAGAGGGGAAACATTATATCTTATCACTTAATTTACTATATTCATCTAGGTTATATATTCTCTATAAATCATTATAAAAGTATTAAACATAAATTTATATTTTTTCTATATTAGATGCATAAAATTAACAAGGCCTTAATAATCTATTGAAATTAATTTCTACATTTCATTTGTAGCATACAATTCTTTTAGATCTCCTACAGGTATTTTTTAGGATTAATGAATTTAAATAATCATTTATGATAAGAATTTTTGTATAAATAATTATATAAGGAATTATAAATTGATGGGATTATCCCTTGAAATATGGATCTCTGACCACACACATTCATTTTCTATTTTAAGTCATCAGAACCATTATAATTATACAAATAGATATTTATACTTTAGTTGGGTGAACATTGATAACTCAAATTCATACATCATATACAAAATATTACCCCAATTAATTTTTGTAATGGATCTAGTGGGGGGTGTTGGTGAATTGATCTCTAAAATTTTCTACCCACCTTTTGAGAAATTCCATTAATAAAAAATATTTTTAATGAAATAGAATGAAACAAAAATAGAGGAAATGAATAAGAAATATTGTATAATGGTTAAGGGAATAAATATACCTTCATACACTCCACCAACACTCTCTTAGTGTTCTTTATGATATTTACTATGTCCATTCATTTTCCTATGGACTGTCCACCTTGTGTTAAAGTAGCTATCACTTGTTAGAAACAACAAAAGAACTTTTACAAGATCCTATTAAAAAAATAAAAAAACATACACCCATACTCAACTTAGGGAATTTTCACTTAGTGGATAATATAAAATACGTATAATAACAACATTAAATAAGTTGAATAGTTGCAAGATGAAATTGGTAGAAGAGAATAATTCTAAGAGGATAAAACTATTTCCATAAGAGAATCATGATGAATAATTTTATAAATACAAATATTTTTATGGAAAGAAAAGTAGAAATAGTGATGTAGAATACTTCTTATTTTTAGGATAGAGATCTTGTTGTAGTATAAGAATGATGATTATGATATAAGGAAAAAATTAAAAGATTTACATTCTTTCACACATATACACTTATGAATTTTAATCAACCTAAATATCATCACACTAAAATTCTTTTAAGGTTCTATATATTAATTTATGGAAGATAAAATATTTTTTTGTTAATTATGATTTTATTTCCATTTTTTCAAAAAAAAAACAATAAAAATATAGATCGGGTAGTTTTTTTTACCATTATTGGGACTTAATGATTTTAGTAATTTCTTACAATTCATATTTACATGTCTCATATCGAAAATATTTGACAAAAAATTAATTTTATTAAAATACATCAATTTTAATAAATAATATGAGTTGTAGAATCATTTATGGAAAAATGAATTTCTATAGCCGACGTCTATTTACCTGATACCGAATTAGTGAAAAATATCCACAGATCCAAATATTTGTAAGAAAATAGTTCATCTATGTTATTCAATATAATAAAAAATTCAATGTATTTTAATGTTTCACATAACCAATTTTTTATTTATAAAAGAACCAAATATCCTAAATAATCAAGTATCATAATACTCATCACTAAATTCTCTATATAGAAAATTATTTATTTTAAAAACATTATATATAAGTAAATTTTTTTAGATTTAAAATATACATTTTTAAATTCTTTACACCTAATCATGCTACATAGCCGACTTATGAAAAATGTCCAATCTGCATTGCTGATCCTATGTAAGAAAATCAACTCTCTATATATAAAATTGTATACACATGTTCTCGTGTAAAAAATTTCCACATAGCCCGAAATTCCACATAAGGGAATGTTTTTACACATAGAAAAAAAATCAATTTCATGAAAATACAAATTCATAAAAATAAATACTGAGTCTTTTATACACACTTTAGGATAGATTTATTAGAAACATAAAAAGGGGTTTTGTGAGCCTCAAAATATTTGAAATATGAGGTAAGCAGGGATAATATATATGTCTAATATATATATCATCAATAGAAATAAAATTTTATAATATAATGTGTAGGATTTGTGACTAAAAACATATCATAACCAACGGTACCCTCTAAATAGTAGTGTTATTGGTTTATAAACTTTTTTCTTGTACCATTTTCTATTTGTTATATATTGTTTAGTTTTAATATGATATCGATTATTATTATGGGAAAAAAGCATCCATAATTCATTATTTATTCATATAAAGTTGTGGAGTGTTTCTCCTAATTTTTATTTGGCTATACATGACTATATTTTGATAAATAACATGCAGTGTAAGAGAAAGTGGAATAACAAATTGATTTATCTAGTAAATATGTAACCAAATTTCTTATGAATGTTTTATTAGATGATTTTGAGGATTCATCCTTGACATAAAAAGGAATTTTTATTTTATAATTTATCTTTTTTAATTATTATATTGTTTTTAGGAAATTTGATTGTGTCTTAGAAAAGTTTTCATCCTTTAAAGAATATTTTTCCTTAAGATACTTTGTTATATTATAATATTCACCTATATTCAAAAAAAAATTTATATAATCAACATTTTACCTCTTTATTTTAAAACTAATTTTTAAATTTAATCATCTCCTTGTTGTCATTCATGTTGTTATTTTATTCCCAGATCATGATATTTCTCTCTAAATAAGACTGAAGTACATTCTTCTATATGTGATCGAGATCAGTTTGTTTTGATCTAACATCATCACTGCCTGATGTGGAAAATGATTTTTTAATATGAACCATGAATTTGGTGAATTCGTAACCATAATAAATTCTTGATGTACTACTAGATGTGTGTTAATATTGTTATTCTATGCTCTTATAATATATTCTCTTATTTTGATAAAATCATTTCTATATTTCTCAAACAATGAAAGAATATTTTGATCTTTTTCTGATTTCTTCTTGTATGGTTTCTTATCATATTTAGATACATAACATGTATTCTTATTATTAGGATAGTTAATAAAAATGTTTAATATTCAATTTCATGTATAGTATATAAGAGGTTAATTTACTCTCAAATGATTCTTTCCCATCTTAAACAACCTTTATTTAAGAGAAAAATTTCTTGATATTTTCCATCTTCTTATTCCTTTTAAGAGTCACATTAATCATTATTGTGAATGTGTTCTTTAATATTATAATTTCTCTTGGTCTAAAATGCAAATTCATCTTTTACCATTTTCTTATGGGTAGTAATATTATGTTTTATTAATTTGAAATATTTTTTTTATCCATGTTCTTTAGAAAATTCCTTTACATCGGGGGAGAAAAAAATATAGAATCCTATCTAAATTTTAAGATAAGAGATCATAGATAAGAAACCGTTATATTTTTAATGATGATAATTTTATCCATAGAATATTAGAACACCACAATTGTTTTCATAATTTAGATTTTCTATTCTAACCACTCAAATGGTTGAAATAGATGAGATATGCTTGGATCGCACTTAAAGTGCCAAAGATTACATTACTCTATAGGAAAGGTATAAAGAAATCTATAGATTCATATTTTTATAATTTCATCTTTCTTAAATAACCTCATAAAACCTATTATGGTTTGTTTTAATCAAATAATAATTCTCAACCTCACATGAGCATATATGACATAATGAGACAATAAACATGATGAATTATTACATGGTTTGGCATAATCATTGTTAGCATACTCCTTTTTTATGGTGGTTAGTCTCTATAATAATGGATTATTCACTATAAAAAAAACTAATCACAAGATTCAGGTGATTGAAAAAATTCGAAGTATTGTTTTCATGAGTCACATAAGAAAATAAATTAGAAAAATATCTTTATATAGAATATGTAACAAATATTGAATAGATCTTATGGAAATTTAAATTGCTCAGAAACTATAGAAATATAACTCATGTTTTGACCATTAAATAATATTCAAAATTATTTTAAATCTTCAAGTAGATCAGATATAGTACTTCATTATCTTCTTATCCTCTTATAAATCAACACTATCAACTTATACAATATCATATTATTGAATAAATACCACCTTAGTTCCACATACTCAAACCACTTTCGTTCTCTCTCATAACATACACACTTATTTTGTAAATCTCACAAAATATGTTATTGTTTTACATATCTCACCATATTCAAGATACTTGAATTTCCCAAAATATCCTCCATTAAAAGAATAAAATTACCCCCATAGAAATCATCACACTCAATTTAAAAAACAACGAGACTTACTTTTCCTACCACCATAAAGGGACATTATAAAAACAATTCATTTGGAAAACTCACTTTACAATGAACACATTTCAAGATATATCATTCTCAAAAATGGAATTAAATTATATTTAATCATATTCAATTTTATACTATTTATCTTAAAGTTTCTAGTTTCAATAAATATTCACAAATATTTTTTTTAATTTCATGTATAATTCTTCTTGTTTTTCATGACATTTATAAATTGTTATAATCAAAGTATTCATCATCATTATGTCATGATAAAAATTAGTTGAATGTAACATAGAAAATAAATAATATATCCCTTTAATACTAATCTAGAAAGAATGAAAGATCATATTAGTGTGTTTATTTGAACATAATATTCAAATATCATCGTCAGATTCACATTCTAGATGTAATATCAAGATCATCTTCTAGAACCGGTACAAATTTGAGTAGTACAAAATATTTTTAGATATTCTAGAACATATACTTAAATTGATATTAGTAATAATCATCATTTCTGAAATCTCACATGAATTATATTAGTTCACATTTTAGATGTGATATTTTTCACATTAAATATAGGTTTTTATATTTTTTTATATCTTATTTATATAGAGTGCTCGTATTTTAGAATCTCGGATTTTCATCAAGAAAAATATAAAAAAATATATGGGATTGACATAAGAAAAATCATGAATATGAAAATAATATATATGA
Source organism: Viscum album (assembly GCA_963277665.1). Taxonomy (NCBI): domain Eukaryota; kingdom Viridiplantae; phylum Streptophyta; class Magnoliopsida; order Santalales; family Viscaceae; genus Viscum; species Viscum album. Next base: position 491,775,660 of record OY728159.1, on the reverse strand, counting down.
ATTATGAAACATATTTAATATTTTTTACTTTTTCAAAACATTATCATATATAAAAACTCATATAGTAATATTAAATTAAATAAAAATTCCACACAAACACTATATTGTCAATTTCATGATCAATGAAATAGATGAATTGAATATACATTTAAAAAGAACTATCTAGAAATCATTTCAATTATTCACAATTAAGATTAATTACATGTATTAGTAAACCCATTATATTATTAGTTAATTATTTCATTTATCTTAATGTTTATCAAAATATTCTAGGATATTCTCATCGAATATAATAATAAATAATTAAAATAAAATAAATTTATATAAAATTAAGTAATAAAATGGTGTTTAATTGGTTGTATCATGGCATGTACATATCCAAACAACTTAGTATGGTTATTTTCATATACGTTTCACACCCACAACATGTAGAATTTATAATTTTCCATGTAATTATACAAAATTTACTTTTAATTAATGACACATGGACATGGGTTAAATTTTATGCAATTTTCCTCTTTTATAATGTGTAGAGTACACACCGTGTATTTAACATACATGGTGCATAGTTTTGAATTTAATATAGAATTTAATTTAGAAATTAAATACCTATCAAATGGTGTGTATGGTCAATTAATGAGACAAAGACACATGTAAACATGGATTGATGATGTAATAAAATTTTTTTCTTGTAAATGAAGACATTATGTGACCTGTACAGCTAGACACACAACATGTATCATTTTCTAGGGCCATCCTCAATTCACACCATGGTACTTGATATATATTTTTGATGTAAATTTAAGGGTTATATGGTTTATACACAAACTAAACACAATGAAATTATACTATATTTTGTTTCTGGGATCTATGTCATTATATATAATTTATCAAATACTTGAATCAAATATTAACACATGTTTTCCTAACAATACAAGATGACATCGTGTGTATATCCTATATATAGTGTATAGTTTTAAAAATTATTTACCAAATGATTCATGTCAACAAACATTGTACAACGATGTTTCATATTCATCTACACGACCATACGTTGTATTTCATGGTTGTGTCATGCTACAATGAACCTGGTTACATGGTGTGTAATTTTCATTACACACCATGAAGTCCCAAGTTATCTAGAAATAACCTTTGGAACCTTCCGATGAGATCTTTGGATGTTAATAATGTTTATTAGACCATTATTGATTAAATAAAACTGAAAAAGAAGATATATCAACTTATTTTTTTAGAATGAATAAAATATAAATGAAAAATTAAATTCAAATGTGTAAATTTATCAATGATTAATAAATAATTATAAAATTAAACAAGACTAATTTGATACCACATAAAGGTTCTAGTTTAGAGGAAGTGTTGGTTGATCCCACACCCAAAATATTTTTTTTTATCATTTTTAAAAAAAATTGTTTTCAAGAAGATGAAAAATGAATTTCATGATAAAAAATTGTATATTATTAAACCTAAAAAATTAACTCTATACAATGATCATAGTATCTTTAATATTATATTTAAATGATTTTATTAAGAAAAATTCATCACTCTTGAGATATTTATTTAATATAGATTTTGGTTGATCAAACCCATTCTTGTTGTACCATCATTTCACTAAGAGGATTTGAAATAAAATCTCTCTAATTGTGATCCTCTGGTACCCTGGATATATGATTTATTTTGATTGAATTTTATGTATATGAATAGATGATTTGATTATCTTGTGTTTTTGAATTTATCCTAACATAATCCTCCAGAATCCAAGGATTCTCTCTCTTATTCTTTAATTATTGATAAGGGGGAAGGATGTAGAATAATTATCTTCGTATATAATGTATATTTATATATTTTCATCATTCAGAGTGAAATAAAATTATATGGTTCATTATGTACAGGGATGTATCTTATGATTTTCATAAAAACTATAAAATGATATAACCATGTATTTTTAAATCTCATCTAGGTAATAAATAATTTCATATAGGTCTTTAATTATTCCTTTAATCCTTACAAAACCTGAAATTTAATAATAATGAAATTATTATCATTTTTATTTTCTCGATGTTTTAATGTCTCATGGATAAAAAATATATCATTATTTAAATAAAAAATAAAAAATTATTCAGATTATATTTATTTTATCGTTCCCACCAAACCCTTCAACTCAGTGTATATTTCCATCTCTGACATTTATCAAAGATTGAATAATAAATATTATACATAATATAAATAGATAAATAATATACTCCTAGGCATATAAATGAAAATTTATTAAAATGTTAACATAAATATGTAAAAAATATTTATGAATAAATATTATTTACTAATTTTGGAATATGTCAATATATAAATAACTATTATATTTTATGGACATTACAATAAATATTTATTTAATATTTAACTATTACAAAAAAATGATGACTGAATATTTTCATTAAATAAATCATATATAAATATTATTCCTTATCTCAAAGATTATTATTTATTCCAATTATTTTATTAAATTTGAACTTAACCAAGAGCAATGAAAACACTAAGTGTGTGGCACTCCAGGATTATTTTTCATGGAAATTATAAGAGATATACAAAATTCCACTACCAATGCCTTTAAAGTACCAAGGGAATTCAGAGTGTAATAATTTAATGTCACTAAGATAAAAACAACAAATTAACACTCATAGTATGATATAATCTATTTGTCTTGTTATTCTATAATGTAATTTTCATACCAATGTCATCATCCCATATGATGCATATTCCATTCTTTGATTTCATAAAATGAACACATATATCACCCCAGATATGGAATTTTAGTTTGATAGTTTGATTACAATCTATGGGATGAGATATCTTCTTCATTAAATAGAAGTTAAAATCTTATATTGACATAATAATTAAGGAAATACCACTCATTATGTAACCATTGTGTCCATCCTCTTCACATAAAGTTTTCATCCTAGTTTTCTTAAGTTCATAAAAGTATTTAAAAACTAAAATTAATTAATAATATTCATAATTATTAAGATCATTTCACTTGTTCACATATATTAATATCTAATGACTTGTCAAAATGTAGAATTAATATAGGCGAGTATGTCATCATAATCTCTTGTATTTGAGATTACCGAGAGTGAAAATCATGAGATGATGTCTCAAATGATTATGATTACTCAAAATAAAAAATAAAAAATACAATGTGTCCCATCATAAAATTTTATGTTGACCATAAGACATATGTTTATTAATATAATCATAGAACTTAAAGGCTATCATCATAGTAGGAAACTGCTATGACCATTTTTATGTGGAAGATACTCCAGGAATTAATCAAATTAATGTTATAAAAAATAAAAATAAAAATATGACAATATATTTAACAATATTATGGTGTTTAAATATATATAAAATCTAAATTACAATTCAATTGATCTTAGGGAACCAATTCTGACATTGATATAGTTGATTTTCTAAAAACCTCTCAAGTACCGTCACATATGATCTGAAAATAAAATTTTAAACTCAAATATTAATTAATGTTTTTTGTCTTGTATGATTCATATTATAATACCCAAATATTTTTTTCTCCATTAAATTAATTTTATGTTTTATTACATGCAACACTTACAAACCAAATTTTAAACAAAAAAATAATGTTATTTAAATCTGACTCCTTTAACCTAATCATGGGGTTAGTTGAAATTAATAAGAAAAAATAAACTTTGAAATATATATATAATGTATTTACATCGGAAAATTAATTAATTTAGATATATTTTTTACATTAATATATTTTTTAACATGTAAGAGTTTACGAATAAATTCGTTATGTCTGAGGAGAATACATTCCACATAAAAATTTGTTATGAGAGTTTAATGTGAAAATTTTGATAATTAAATCCATCAATTTTTAGATATTTTATTCCAGAAAATGAACTTAATTTTAAAAATTATCATGCAAAAATTATCTTACGGTGAATCTTTGATATTTTTCAGAGGTAGCATATTTTAAGATGAATATGGAAAAATAATGATTTTATTAAAAATTTCACTTTTGTGAAATTATAATTTTATAAGAATAACATGACTATTTATGAAATATTTTTATATAAAAAATATATTTAATATGTAATATAATACAAATAAAAATAAAATCATGTAATTATAAATATTTTATTTACATTTCTCAAATCTATTTATTTATTTAATCAAATAAATTTTTTTAGTTCCTAAATCTTAGACACATATTTAAAATGATCCATTGGCTTTGTATTAGTTTAAAATAAAAACAAAGATTACTTTTTTATCTCAATCTAATTAATTCCATTTTAATTGAAATGATGATTTATTTTTCAAAAAAAATCATTTTTATTTTTAAAATAAACATTTGTCTTAAAATGATTTTTTTGTGTTTTACGAACATATATGAAAATTAAATTATTATAATTATAGAAATTAAATATTGAAAATTGTTTTTAATATTTTTAATTATATCAATTAACTTTATTATTTAGGGTTAAATATATTTTTTTCATTATGAATAGTATGTATGGTAAATATTTATCACATTATTAATGGTTAAAATGGATTTTCTGTGGGATTAAACTAAGATATAGGTGTATAAATGCAACATAAATATATATAAATCTTATTGGATGAAGATATTTCAATATTATAATATATTAAATTTTAATTTATTGATTTTTTTTCTCTTTTACAAGAATAAAACATTACATTACTAAACTTCATTATGTAATTCCATACACGTCCCTCTCTTCAATTATAAGTGGAGGCATCTTTTCCGCTATCATTAAAAACCATTAAGAACTCTAGATCAACTAATAACTATACAAAACCATTCATATATTACTTAACATAATTCTTGAGATTCTGGCCTTACCTAAAGACCTTCTTTAGAATGCTTAAATTATAATCCAAAGCATGTTTTTTAATAAAGCGGTAATTATCTTAACCAACTTCATGAATTTTTATTATTATTATTCCTATAATTTTTTATCCACACTAAAACAATTATTTATGTATAAAAAATAATTCAAGATGTTATTATGATTGTGTTACATACATTTTCTTCCACCATTCCATTAAATGGGAAACAAATGTATTGTTTGTGTGTACCTGTAGATTACAGCCTCCATGTAACAATGTGATTTGTTTTTCATAACCTCATACCATGAATGATTTAAAGGATGTATTTATTTAATATATATGATATTTATGATAAAATAATTATTCTATAATATTTTTTTATTTTAATTGTTTTCTTTTTTCTTGTTTGAAAACTTAATTATCATTCATGCGTACGTACAGAATATCGTCTCCATGAGTGATATATATTTTGTTTCCAATGTATTCCTTTTATATAATGCTATAAAATTTCTTATAATGAATATATATGATACCTATGACATGAATAATATAATATTACTATTTATCCTCAACATGTTTGTAACTATTTAGTCTTTAGAACATGGTCTTATATAGGTCAGCTTTACCTGTAATATGAGTGATATTGTAATATTTATGAAAAAAATGATTAATTAATGTTTAATATTGGTGATATTTTGTAATAATAATATATAAATTACATTATTAATTTACGGATATGATGGAACCTAGATCAATGTGTAAATATCAAAACATACAAACCGAAACATGCATGAAAAGGTAACAGTTGTCACTGAAATAGTGAGTTTAATAAATAAATAATAAGATGTTTTAATTGGAACATATGTTATCTTGTAATTATCAATATTATTATTTAATACATTTATAATAAATTTAAATTTATTATACAAGATATTGATATAACATACGAGCCAGGTCAGACTTGATATATGGGTTTCTTCTAAAATGTTATTTTTATATAGGATTGTTTAAGTTTAAATTTATATTGAAATAAATTATAAGATATCTCTATTTTTATCTCATTATATTTTCTTTACCTTAGGTTTAAATAAGTATTTTCATGTTATTCTTTCATTTTACTATATTTTAAACTTAATACTTCAAATAAAATACTTTTAAAGAAAAGATTAATTTATTTCCTATATGGTTGATAATAATTTTCTTCTATATCTGAGATTCATAGATTGGTTTACATAATGTTATTTTATATTTTAAAATTTATCAAACGAAATGAATATTTTTATCAGGTTTAAAATGAAAGGCCTGTATATTATTATAATTGATAGTTTCATCTTTGTAAACATCCTATAATGATTCTTTTTATATAGTGGGGTTTCAATATACTAATTGGATCTACTATATTACACTTGATAGATTATGATATTGATTTTCTATATCTCATTGGTGAAAAATATTTCCATTAAATAACATAATTTTAAAATACATAAATTTATATTTATTATGTATTATATTGATTGTTAACCCCGTAAATATGATGAATGAATTGTACTTGATATGTGATAAAGGATTCACACATTGCCCCTTTCTACTTCATTATGTTTCATGAGAAAAACTAGCTTAGGGATTAGGTGCATGCCTTCCAAAATTTTTATGACGGCATTTCATGAGGCCTTGATGGTATGTTTAATGTATCTTAGAACACATAAATATTATTATGATTATTATGAAAAATATTATTCATTCTGTAATAATAAAACTAATTATTGTTATCTATTCGATTATGTTGATACATAATCTAAGTATATAGACCCATTTTATGAAATTAGGTATATAGAATATTCAATTATTGTTTATTTGTGACTAATATTTATTTTTTATTTATTCCACGATATATTTTATAGTTTTAGTTCCCTTAATGGGCATCTAATATCACCCTTTATTTTGTTTTCCTTTTCATAGTATACTAATAAGGGAATTATAAATGAATTAAATGATATACTAGATGAAATGATAATGTTCTAACATGAATATTTATTTTTATTTATTATTTTCAAATGTAATTTGAGATTCATGTATGTATCTAGTTTCTTAAAGACAACTAAAACTATTAATACTTATTGATATAATCTCTTGTATCATATAAATATAAAGTGAAATGACTAAAAACTATAGGTTACTAGAGTTTTGTTATTACAAATATCCATTTAATGGTTTTAATGATCAAATGGCTAATATATTCTTAACTAAATGTGGAGTGAAAGATGAGGTAGATATTTTCCATAAATGATCTTGTGCAGGCCACATTCTGAATTAAATAACATTAAATAATGTATTAAAATATGCAATACATCTCAAACACATTTTAAACATTCTTAATAATTTTATAAAAAATTATCAATTCCATTTCACAGGTAATCTATATAAGATACAAGAAATTCCTTAAAGGGAAATGTTTTTTAATAAGTCATGGAATTATGAGGTATAGACTTTTTTTTGGCCCTTTTTAGTTTTATTTGGAATTTATTATAACTTGATTGTTGTGGACTATTTTTCAAAATGTTTTAAAGCCAAAACAACTAAAACTATTGATTTCATTGTTTTTTTATTTTTTTCAGTATTAATATCCTTTTATATTTATAATACCAAGAGAAATAATTGATTTAAAATGAATAACCTTTTATAATATGATAATAGATTCTTTGATGAAGATATATAGACTGAACCATAAAAAATTATCACCCTATCATCTATGAAATAAAATACTATATAAAGTTTTAATCAACGAGAAAAAATTAATCATTGAAAATAAATTCAGTTTATATTGGAAAGATTAGTGATAAAGGTTGGAATATGTCTTATGGGATAATATAACATATGAAAACCCCTAAATTAGAATTGTTTTGTACTTGTTTATTTACAGAAAACAATATTATATGCATAAAAAAATTTAGCATAAGGACTATTGGAAAGAAAATAATATGAATATAGATTTTAAAAATTCAAATAAAGAAAGAAGAATATAGATTCAAGACGTTGATAAAATAATTTGATTTTTTTTTTCAAATTCTATGATTTTCAATGAGAGAGCACACCTAATGCATGATGTGTAAATTTAAAAAATATACCCTTATCAAAGAGAACATGTTTTTCTTTACAACATAATATTTAAATTAAATCCAAATAGACTTTATTCCAGATGGGACATCCCCTTTACAATCTGTAATGTTTATCAGTTTGGTGTTCATTAGATAATCAATAAAGGAGATAATAACTAATTCACTATCAATGGAATAAAGTTATAAATATATATTGGAAATTTTCTATAGGTCATATTGGATGATTTCATACTCCACCAACCATTATACCGATAAAAACATTAGGTTATACCATTCCATAGTGTTGTAAACTATTTTTATTATAATTAATTGGGTAAAAACACATTTTCTACTAGAATTCATTGAGGATACTATATCTATAAATTATAGGGTATGGGAAACCAATTTAGCATTTAGTAATTTAAATTTTCATATTTTAATATATAATGTTTATGTGTTATTATTTTTTGTGTTTTTGAAACCCATATTTTATAAATTGAATGAGTTTATAATATCACAACCCATATTAATATTTAGAAGCTGATAATACCCAAGAAACTAAACTTAGGTGAATATTTAAATATAATTTAGTTTTTACATTATGAGAAATCTTTGAAAATTACATTAATTGTGAATCCCATGTAATGAAATATTATCCAATATTTAATTCACTCAAAATAGAGTCTTATAATACATTTTGAAAATTTATAATGCCCACACTTCTTGAGGGAACCATTCCATTCTTAAATTACTATTTTTTGGGATTTATATTCAAAACCATGGAGCATTGAAGAATGTGTTTTAATAATTATTAATGAATTATTTTGATTGAAATTACAGAAAAAACGACTAGTTTGACCCAAATTGAGATCCGACCCATGTTATCCCCTAGTATCCATGAATAACATTGTTATCCATCCACATTAAAAGGATTAAATCCCTAAATACTTAGATATATAATTTAATGCATGATCATATAAACACATGTTTTGGGGATAAGTTGTTTATAAAGAGAAACATCAATTTTGAGAATAGTGAGAGGGAATATAACCCTCTAAATTATACAAGGAAGTTCAAAAAAGTGTTCAAAGTTAAATGATTCCTTTCTACCATAAAATTAATAAATATATTTATTATTTTAAAAAAATAAAATAACATTGAAATTTAAATAAATTTGTTAAATTAAATGGAATTAATTAAATATTGATTCTTCTTAAGTGATTACTGTTTAAAAATTCAAGGGGAATCAAAATAAATTAGAGGTGAATCATGAAAAATGAGTGTGAGTGAAGATAAAATTCTTGAGTATAATTCAATTTCATTAATTACATCAAAATATAGCTATTTTACCCCCAAAATTTTCATATCATCACCTATACACAGTAATATATAGATAAAACTTGATAATTCCTCTTGACAAGTAATGTACTTGGCTCATTTATTTGATAATTTGAAGTTCATCTAGCATATGGTGAGATCTATGTGAGTTTAGAAAGAGAAAAACATTTCATAAACGTCATATATTGTGTGATGAGTGAAATAATTATATGAAGGTAAGTATAAAAGAGAATGAGGGGATGGAAAATTATAAATTATTTCAATATACTTCATAGGAAAAATGGAATAAAGAACAATTAAATTGCACGATGATATTGAGTAAAATGAATTTTAGAAACAGGACTCACATTGGATAGTGTTTGGAATTTTCCATGGTATTTTTTATGTTAATTTATACAAAATAATAAGTTTTAATCATAGTGGAATTTGAAAAGGCACATAAATCATTAAATAAATTTCTTTTAAATTCATTATATTTACTAATATATATTAATAAATTTTTATAGAGTATTGTAATTTCACGATCAGTTCATTTGATTTTGTAACATCCAGAACTTAATCACATAGTTCAAGATGGAATCCACACGACCTTAGGTATTTCGCCCCAGATTTTAATGGCTACTAACTATAAAATAAGGTCTGGAGTGAAACTATAGGGAAACTTTACCTTCAATCTAGGTGCCTAATAATATCTGAACATCCAAATATATAAAAATATATATTCAGTGTACATAGAAACCAACAATATAAAAATAAAATTTACAAAAAAAATTAAAAATACAATTAGAATACAAACAAATATACAATAGAGGGTCAATCATTTGGACAGTCACCTAAACAAATAAGGAAAAAATTATGAGGAGGATTTTAATTGAAAATCATATTGTTCTTCTTATATCCAACTCATATGGATATATCCCACTAGATTATCAACTAGGGCCTTTTCCAAACCTATAAATAGAACAATTGAGAGATTCATAGGTACCAGAGTGTTATGGATGCCAGATCAGGGTGTTTTTAAAATTTATTAGGACACCACCAATGTGATCCAATAACTAACCAACAATATACATTGTATGCACATGTGATAATATTATTATATTATAAAATGTTAAATCACAATTGTATATGCATAACAAATTCAAAAATAACACACAAGAAACAATAATAATTTGTTAAGAGGTTATGTTCTTACCAATAAACAACTAACCCCAATCATACATACTTTCTATCGATACCAAATGGATGATAATAGGATGTCACAAGTGAGAAAGAATAAAAAACTAGGCTAGTAACACATATCCCACTAGTATCAAGGAATTGAGACATATCACGACAGCAATCCATCATATCATGGACTAGTCATGAGCTAGTTCTCCAGACCATTATAATCCATCTATACCTTAGGTCCACCAACTAGGACATCATTCCCCTAATACACTGCATCATGCCAGGCCCCAAAACGTTAATGCCCCTAAACTTTTATCAGATTCATCTTCATCGTTTTCACAAATGGTCTTCACTCTCCCTCTAAAGGATAAACATCCCAAACCAATCACACTATCTCAAGTGATAATAAAAATATCTAAGGCATGGTAACACATATAAAATGGAAGACAATACAAGGAGAAATAGTATATCATTTTTGGATTATAGTTGAAACATGTAACAACATGTGATCATAATTAAATATGGAAAACAATAATCTAGAAGAAATCATGGAGTGACATCATCATAATGGGTATGAAGGGAGATAAACACATGTGAACATAATGAAGTATAGTCAATATGGTATTCCGATACAGGTACCACATCAAGGAAAACAAGTGCACATATAAATTGAGCATGATATATCTTTATAAGTCATAATGATTACACATGTGATCATGGAAATATTTTTATATCATTATTGATAATCATTATCCTAATGTAATCAACATAAATGGTCCCATTGGGAACCAGACACAAAATCTATCTGATTTAGGCATCAACCATGGTGTCACAAAATTTAGTTTTCATGTTTCATGTTAACACATCTCAAGGTGTCCATCAGATATATGGTAATAAAACAAGATTATTCCTCAACCCTCAGTGACTGGTATCAATTTAGTGAATAAGTGGATTCCAAGGCCCATAACACATTTTCCATTAATATAAGGATTGGTTCCTTTAATCATTTAAAACATAATCATCACTAATAAATTAAAAATTATTATTATTCGTAACCCTTTATTAAAAATAAACTTCACTTGAAAAGGTGTCTAAACACACACCACTTTACAATAAATGGGCTTAAATACCAAATAGTATAACACACAAGACCACATACCTCAAATAGATCCTAATCCCAGACTAAGGAAAGAACAACTACTTTCTTCGAGTCATCCAATCACCCACGGTTTATAACTAATTACAAATCATTGAAAATAATTAATTATAATTCATTAAAATAATATAACAAAAACCAAATTTGGTGGAAATTAATTGATATTAAAATACTCATGTGATGTCACCACCTATCCAGAACGATGACCACCACCCAAAAAATATCAGTTATGTTCATATGAAACTACACCCAGGGAAAACATTTATTATGAGGTAACAAAACAATATTTCAATATAATTAAATTTCAAAATGAAAAATATTTCATTTGGTTATGTAACTCAAATAATTTCTCATCAACGGAAAATATTCATCACCATGTGACATACTCCTTCCATGACTATTAACAACCTTATTATCCTCAATTGAATCCTTTAGGATCCGATGAAAATTATAGCCAATTACTGTAATTAAAAATGTCCTGATCATAGGGATATTGAATGGAAACAAAAATCAATATATTTAATGGTAAAATACATACCAATATGGATATATCTAAAATGATGGCAATTAAAATAGAAAATAAATAAAATCAAAGTAACCCTCAAAGAAAAAAAACCTTCCATTATCATCTAAGATCTAATATGGGGTACATAAAAATGTTGGCTGAGGGTTATAGATAATTTGTTTTAGTTTAAAAAAACCTGAAATATTTATATTGATTAGTTCATGGTATAATGCATTGTTTCATATTGTGAGATTTTTGTCAAAAACTAAATAGTGTATGGCCATAATGATTCATGGAATGAAACATAGTGTCACACTCTAAATATTTCTAATAAAATCTATTTTCTATAGGGACACCTCTAGATTCAATTGAGGTGACCCCAACAAACATGATATCTCAATATGTTCCTTAAAACACCCCTTTATGGTCTTCAAACACATATATTATAGACCTCAGCTATAAATCACAAAAATAATCATACACTAGTGGAAATAAAATAAAATATTTTAATGAAAATATCAACCTATAACATTTTGGGCAACTAAATACTCACTAAAATAGTGCTTATCATCCTTAAGAAGTTATCATTGAATGTAAACCATATAAACCAATAATCAAAAATCATAAATCACAACGAGTTATCTATATTATCACCCTTAAAACCATGCTATTCTATAATGACATGGTCATTCTTAAAATACCATCATGATCTCCCTAAAATACTCAACGGATGTTCCCTATAAGTTGATCCAAATGATCAATGAAATCCACATAAACATTGTAAAATAACTTTTCATAAAAATATAATCCCTAATTCATTGTGTTAACTACTATAATTTCTCTAAATCTCCAGTGTCCCCACCATAAGAATCAATTTTCAAAGGTCATTTCCCAAACCACGGTTCTCCCCAATATTGTAATAATCTACAAAAGATTTAAAAATATCTTTCCATGAAACTACTAACCATAATACACATTATGTTCCTAACATATATATCCCCTACCATTTCCAACATCAATCAAGGATTCCTATTAGACCTCTTTTTTCAAACATTCCCAGAATCACTCCGTCATTCCACCAATGCATCCTGAAAAGAAACTAATGACTCCAACCTAACATTCCTCTAAAACCCCACATTAAGGATCTTAGTTGGTATATACACCACAACATCACATTCCCATAACTTCCAATTATTTCAATTAAAGGAAAATATCTATCTTTTTTAATATGGTTTCCCCATAAATCATTTGAAGTATCAGGGTTTCACCTCTAAAAAATTTCACAAAAAATTGCATCCTTTGATTCATACCATGAACCATTTGAGGAAACTATTTTTCATTCTCTAAAACCTTTCAACCCAGAAACGGCTTAAAATTTAATACCAATACAATGTTCTTGATTCATGTATAATCCAATGAGTATCATTGACCTATGTTACCTAAAGAGAATTGAATTTTTCAAAAAGGGCCAAGATAATTTAAACAACCTCATTTATTCTTCAAATGAAGAGCATGATGATGTTCTAACCCCCTGAATCTATGTTCAATTGGAACACCATTCACTATCATTCCATTATTATACCAACAAAGATTCCCAAAATAAATAACTAACACCCCAAAATCCATAAATCCAGATGTCTTAAGCCTCACATGAATAATTAAATCAGTCTATCATCTGTTCCGAAGTCTAAGATAAATATATAGTAATTTATCTTGTTGATTCACCAACATTTTTTAGAAATCACAATACTCCCAACTATATATCAATTCACCAAAAATATAATCTCCCTCTATTCAAATCAATTTTTCCAACGTCTGTATCCCATACATAGTCTCCATATTTCATTATATCCAAACAAATAAAACATTTAATGTCAAACAAGAAACTATTGATTCCACTAAACATCAGTCTATAGTGTTTAATGACTATTAAACAATTAGTCTTACAAAAATTAATGACTATTTTTAAAAGATAGACTATATAACATGTGACAGGACGATAATCCCAACCATAAGAGTATCCTTATTATCTCCTCCATCTCAAAAATCAATCTTACTAGTCCATGAATAGTATTCATCAGACATGAGGACTAAGTGTGACTGTATTTTTATTTAATTTCCATTAAAGCACTATAAAGTTAATATACTTTGATTTTGGTGAATGTAGTCACATGTATTGAAATATACAGTCTTGATGTGCATATCATTTTCCATTAGCCAAGTCATATGTTACAAATTCTATTCAGACAATATTTTCCGCCTCACACAATATGCTACACCAAACTAAAAAAATATCCACTAATATTAGACATGGTTTAACCACACAACAGTACCTCAATCCATTATTCATGTCATATTTGTAAAGACCCAAACTGTTAAAATTAATATTATTTTTTTGATTTAATTAAATGCATTATGATATAATATTTTTATTGAAAAAATATGAAATTATTTTGTTTTATTATTCCCTTTGTAATTAATTGATCATTAAGAATCACTACTATTGATAATATAGACATTGAAAACTGATCACATGGTTAGAGTAAATATAGGGTTTTAACAAATCCTTTTGATATAGGCAAATGCAGTGATGCCCTCAAATAGTAAGATCATTACCTATGAATCCCTTTTATCAGAGATTCTAAGAGAGAAAACATTTTTGTGATTTAACCTCGACCAAGACTATGCTAAGATCCAATAACATAATAATGAGAAAAACAATTTACATGATAATTACAAGGTCATCAAGATCACGAACCAAACCATATTCACTGAACCACCCCATGAATGTTCAACCATCATGTACCATACTATTAGGGTGTTTTGGTGTTTTAAATTTATATATATAAAGAACCTATCATTATGAGTATGTAAATTATTTTTATATAATGATTAATAAATTTTCATTTTATTATTTTTTCTTTATAAATTATTTTTTATTTGTTTCAATAACGGAAATAATTATTTTTGTGGGATATTAAAATTCAATTAAGGAATTTATTTTTTATAATTAATGAATTTATAAATAAATAATAGTTTTACAAGAAATTATTATTTTTTATTTTGTAATAAATATAAACAATTTTAAAAAATTTCTAAAGTTAAATGTAATTTTTATAAGGGTTTGAAAACTGTTATTTTCAAATAAAACCCCTTCATTTTTAATAAATGTCAATTATTATTTCAAAAGTGAAAAATCTCATATTTATAAAGTTATTTACATAAAATTATTACTATTTTTTAAATCATAAAGTTGAAATTATCCAACTGTAAATTTTTTATAATTTTTTAAGATAGTCAAGTTTTTAAGTAAATATTAAATACCATATAAATATACATTGTGTATTATAAAATCATAATAGTACAAAATTAATTTAATAATTACTAAAGATTTAATCCAAGACCATATATATGTTTTACATTTAAAATAATGTGGTCTTATATTTATTTTATTTATTTTATAAATCCCTTATGAATCATCCAAATCATATAATATATTTTACATTTTTGTAATCAATTCATTAAGAGTGTGACAAACCTCCACTTTCAAAAAGAAATTATTTTAATAAGTGCAGACCCTTGCCTTAAAAAACAATAAAAATAAATTTAATTTTGTATAAACCATTATATTGTTTGAGGTTTTTTATAGTTTTTTATATAGAGTCCATAACCAAAATATTAAAGAGATCCCCCTCTTTTCTAATATAAACCAACAAAATATCCCTTTTATCTTCACTCTAACTCCTTCAATAAAAAAATAATATACATTCTCTAGAGTCCAATCAAGGCACCGCAGTGCAAAAAAATCCCCTCATATGACTTTTATGTCACACACTTTAGTTTGAGATCCTCCACACTCCTCTTTTATCAATTACTCCTTTTATGTTATGTCATTTGATGACATTTTTTATATGTTTGGATATGTTTATTATATATCCCCATTATAGTAAATATTATGAATAAATGATTATAATCCCTTCAACTCTCATTTTACCTCTTATGAACCCATATGTACAACTGTTACAAATCCAAAATTTTATAAGGGTTATTTCAATTCTTTATTTCATTAATGTTTATTCAATATCGTATGACTTATATTTCCAATTAATCTTGTTGGGAGATTTATTTATTTGTACATATTACATTCAATATCAAATATAAATAATTTTATACCTCTTTATCTCTTATCAAAATATTTTATGAATTTTAGTGTGATGTTATTATGCTGCTAAAATATAACCACAATTTTCCAAGCCAAATAAATTGTGTAGTGAATACCAAAGAAATTTCCGATAATGGGGATTGGAATTTAGTCACATGTAATGTTTATTTGGTAATTAAATATGTTTTTTTCAAAATCCTTAATCATCGAATAAATTATGATGAGGAATGATCCCATGTTGTATGACCAATGTGGAACACCTAAGCATGAGTTTGAAATGAATATTATGGGTGCAACGAGATAGAGATCCAATGCAGTAGGTAGTGTTTAGTATGATGATACATAATTTTGGGAGAGGGAGTGAACATGATTTATTAATGGTAATGTTTCCACCATGATGTTTCGGTAGTTTTATCCTTGACCAATGTTTATGATTTAGTGTTTTATGTTTTTTTCACATTTCACATGTTACGATATTCATGTAATATCATGTCTATTTGTTATGGTGTGTGATTAATTATCTTATTATTCCTCATTGATATACATATTGTTTAACATGTATTATCCTCTTTATTTTATTTCATTCTTATTCAAATGCTGGGATTTATAGCACACCAATTTCTTATATTTTCCCCATGTTATCCCATGCAATTTCTATGTTCGATGGAGTACATTGAGTATATAAATAAATTTTTGAAATAAAGATATTATATTCACTGTTTTATGTTGTAATGTATTGTACTTATTTTCCAAAAACAAAAGAATTCTAGATCATTAAGGTTATATTGAGTGCTTTTCTTATGTAATTAATTAAATATTAATGTGAAACAAAGAGCATGATTTTTATAAAATTCTTCCATAAATACAATCCCAACAGAATTTACCAATGTGATGTGAAATCCTATGAGCTTCACTATAAATGTGTTTTTTACACCAAAGTGTAAGGTGAGCCAAACCAATAGTGAACTAATGCAAATACCATTTCTCAAATTGTATATAAAACTAGAGAAATACACAATGGTATGCTCAACACATAACTCTCAAATGGTCAACTGGACTTCATGTAACCATTGCATGATCTATAAAGAATTTAGTCAATCTTAGTATGGTAAGATGACATAACTATTTATTATAATTGTGTGATTACACTATGATTCATGGTCATCTAATAGGAATAACTATCCTTTTCAAATTTTTAAATCACTATAAGTTTCCATATTAATCAAAATGATCACTAAAAAAATACTATTTAAGGAAATTCCTTTCTACTGTGCTTCACAACAAACCACCCATAAAATTGGTATTAAATTAAGCTATTTCACATCCACCACACATCATAATTCAACTTTGTATCATAAATAATAGTACATATGTTGATTAATACTCCTATTTTTAATGAAAAATTTCAATACATTCCTGTGTTCTATTTAATGTTTACTCACATGACCATGAATTTTTTCAATGAAACATACCCCTCAAAATTAACATAGATTGTTCCAGCATAAGGAATATTCTTACTGAAGTTACCTCTAAGAAGTATGAGGCACCAAAAATCTTGTAACATGGTTCACATTAATATGACCATGATTTCATTCACAAGACATTTATAGGGATTCACTAGGGGTTATAACTCACCAAAATCATCTCATCACGTCACAGAATACATGACATGGAGACTTCTCTCATTGAATAACAACGTCGAGAGTTCATAGATACCATTTTCAACTATAAAACATTCTAATATGTCATATATGAAAAAATATAAATAGGTTATGGTCAGTACATTAATCAATTTGACCTATCCATAGGCCACTCACATGAAGATATTTAAAAATCCATTAATTAGCAACAATTAACAATCAAGAACAATGCACCTTCTATGAATAGAGGGACTACTTCATCATCATCATCATCATCACAATCATATTAATCACTTAGGTAGACCACACCATATTCTAAAATGACCTACTATCATAGGTAGACACACAATGATGTTCAATTGAATAAAATTTCACCAAGAACTCATATGTGAAAACAGAGTACAAGTTATTGAAACATAGCAGTTAAGTCCTCTTTCATCCATGTAATCAAATATAAGAAACATAAATTTCATGAGAAACCAATATTACAAATATTATGCAGTTTATGTCGCTTTATGATACATGAAATAGAAAAATCCAAATGGAATAACATCTTTGAATTCAGTTTTTGTCACACAATGTGAAAACATGTGATAAAAGCGCATACCATAATCATCATTCCCCTTCCCTGGTAACCTAAACATCCCAGGTAAAAGGTGTTCGTGATTAACCAATCTGGGTTTCATCACAAGATCCAACACATTCATATTACAGCTATATAACATCTCCCCAATATTGGTAAAAAATATCTTATACTATGATAACATTTTATAACACCCAGACCAGAATCACTGGGTTTGAGTCAGAATTCCCCAAGACTTCAGGAATTTCTCCCCATACACAAGAGTATTTTAACTACCAGCAAGTGTCCTGAGTGGAAGCATCAAGAGACTATAACCTCAATTAGAGTTCCCAATAATATATAAATAACAAGGAATATAACAATAAATATTGAAAATAAAAGAAAATATACAATATATTATCCTCAATAGGCTGACCACATATATGAATAAATAATAGTATAAAAGTATATGGAGTATCTATAAACGCCAAGACTTAACACATCATGGTATCTAACTCATAGAGATATATTCCACTAGATGACAACCCCATGACATATCCCAACCTGTACATACAATAAGTGATGGTTGCTTGGGTACCCAAGTATCATGGATTCCTAAGAAGGGATTCAGTACAAATTAGAGGGACACAACTAATGATAACTAGTACCAAGATAATAATATTCAATTTACATGCATGTGATAAAATAGAAAACATTAAGAAAAACCTAATTATAAAATCACCACTTAATGACCGAGAACACATAAGAAAAAACATCCATGAACAGATAAGTTTTTCACTTACTAGACCACCACAAACACCAAATGTTCCTACTTCAACTCCATGTCAGAAGGATAATCAAATGATTTTATAAGTGAACAAGAATAATCCATTAGTATTGTATCACATATCCCAATGGTCTCAAGGAATCAAGATGAATTATGCCCCTGACCATCATATCCTAACCCAGTTATTGGTGGGGCATCTAGATCATCCTACCCATTCTATTCCTTAGGTCAAGACCCTAGGAAATAAGGCGTTGGTCGTGTTTCCATGATTCCAGCCACCAGTCCATCATTTCCACACCCTATGCTATATCCATCATCATCATCATTGCAAAAAAGTGAGCACTCCACCTATATATGATAAATATTACATGATGTTCCACTTATATATTGTACAATTAATAACCACAAAGGCATGTTAAAACACATAACATGGTATAGAATTAAAGGAAATAATAGTATGTCATCATGAGAATATATTATAAAAATATACTAACATGTGATTATAATAAAATATGGAAACACGATACTCAAAAAAACTCATGGTTCCAAATCAAAATAAAGGGTATCAAAGGATACACATGCTCTCACATGGAATCACAATCAATAATGTTCAACCTTCCAAAATATATAACACATCTTTGAAAACGATTATACATATAACAGAAGAATTACATTTCATCATGTGTCATAACTTCTACACATATTATTAATGAAAATATTTTATATTTGGATACCTAATAAATATCATGTAATAATCAACACAGATAGTATTTCTGGGCTATAAATAAAACACACATGTGATCTAGTCAACAAACATAGTCTCATGGGATATAGATCTCATGAATATCATCAAAACAACTCAAACTGTCCATATAGTGTAAGGTACTTATATGTGATCAAGCCTAATCTATTAGAGGCCAATATTAATCTCGTTCATAAATATCTACTAGGGATCTTGGAACCTTTTTAAATTACATTAGCCATGGTTAATTTAATTAATTATAACTCGTAAATCATTAATTAATTAATGATTATTATTAATCATAAGTCATTATGAAAATCAAGGTTGTTACCCAAGGTAGGAAAAATCATACCTCATTCTAATAAACCTGTATAAAAACCAAATCATAGATTACTGGAGACCACATACCTCAAATAGATCAAACTCCACATCGATGTAAAAGAATCTAATTATTCTATATCATCCGAGTAAATTTAGCATCCATCAATATTCATAGGTTTCTAATTTATTCAAAATCATTTTAAATAAATAATTTTAAATAAATTATATTTAATTAAAATAATATAATAAAAAAATCAACAACTAGGGGTGAAAGTAATTAATTCTTAAAGACTTACCAAATGTCACCGCCTACCTAAAACCACAACCAACCAACAATGGAAGCTCTATCATGTTCATACAACACCAAAATTGGAAAATTCCATGTCATATGACAACAAAATAGAAAATTCAATATAAATACACTTGAAAATCATTAAAATTTTAACATGATATATACATTAAATTAAAAAAATATCAACAACATGTGTTAATGACCACAATACATCCTCCATCCATATGAACCAATAGCCTCATCATCCATAGAAAATTCATTCATTATCTATTTGAATTTACATCTGATTTCCTTAATTTGAAACAATCAAATATCAAACATAAATCATCGATAATGATACCTAAAGGGTTTATAAGGTAAAATACTTACTTAGATAGATGCATAACAACATATGACACATTTATTGCTAAAGATACAATATCATAGAATTTATAGGTGGTCAAAATCCATCATTGTCATCTATAATATTATAAGGGGTTTAGAGGAATAAAAAAAGGAGGGTTTCAGACAATTATAGGCTCTTTAAAACACCGAAAATCCATCCTATGATAATCTTATGGTTTAAATAAGGTTTTAAATCATGATAATCTGAGATGAAAACTCAAGGGAGTCTAGGTAGTATGATTTATGACATTACATATATTTTCACACTATGAATCCTTTCTAGAGCACCTAGTTTCTATGGGAACCCCAGTGGATTGACATAAAGTCACCCATGGATCACCTGATATCCTATGATATGAGTTAAAATATTCCATAGAGGTGTTCAAATACATAAATTATAACCTTATCTATAGTTCTAAAAAAACCATATACCTAAGAAGAGAAAACTTAATTTCAATGATGAATTCCCACCAGTAATGATGCATGACCTTAAAATTTTATAGATCTTTGTTGATATGATTGAAAATAAGAAATTTATTGATTTATTAATATCTATAATATAATTAATAATTTTTTTTGATATGATTCAATTATCTATTTTAAAAGATGAAAAAACTGTGGATGAGTGGATGAGGTGGGTAGGAATAATTCAAAATTTCATGGTTTGGATCCTGATTATTCACACCATGGAAAGGATGGCCACACTATATTGGAACATTTCATTACAGACCATAATATTTTTCATGATGTAATGAATGTCCGTAAAAATATTAAATCATGATGTTATAAGAAGAATAAAACAAAAGGTGGTCTATAAAAAAAAAATTTAATGTATTTGTGTGTCATAAGATAAGAATTAGAAGAGGAAATGAATTTTGGAAGATTTGGAAAATTCCAAATGTATGAGGATTAACATCCAAGATAATTTTCAAGAATATTAGAAAAGAGATTTATAAGTAATAAAATTCATAGTGATATATAAGATCCATTGAATGATATATATGTTTAATAACATTTTAATAGAGGAAACATTGCTAAAATGGAATGTTACTAAGAAATGTATAATATTTTTAAAGGAAATAAAACATATATTTAATAATATGTATGATATTTAAAATAATATAAATTATTTTTCCTTTACTTGTTTAGTGTCATAAATAATTCTTTATAAATTCCAAATTAAATGTAAGAAATTATCTATGATTGATGTGATACTTAAGTTAATTTACTATTTTACTATAGAAACATTAATGATATGCCAGATATTGTCCATGTCGAGTAGGATATTCTAGATAGTGCATAAGGAATTTCCCTTTCTAGAGGTGAAGTGTCTAGTGCCACAAGGATTCAGAATATATACGTTGATACATTGGATTATACCTAATATTATTAAAAAATATTATATATTTTTGTGATTTCATGTGGTTTTTTCCTAGATATGTTTATTTAACCTACAGACATATGGTTATAAGGGTCATATTTAAGGTACTCCTGGTTTTTGAGAAAACTTGCCTAAAGATTTTCCCTCTATTAAAATCATTTTATAATATAAATTAAATTGATAGTGAAGATAAATATTTTCAAAAAACTCAAATGTAATTAAATTCATAGATAACATATCAATTTGATATAGAGTTTATATATAAATAAGGGAAATAACGAGGGTCTATAAATCCAGGAATAATGACATTTATATGATAACTTTCAACTAAACTAGGGAGAAAATATTTCAAAGAGATTGATTTATAGGAATGAAAATATATTTATGGGGACATTAAAAATTAATTCACATAGAATAAAAAAACCATGAATATAATTAAAAAAGTGATTGGAGAAACTATTAATAGATTTTTGAGGATGAGATTATGGGGGGATCAAATTTTTTAGTATTTTTATTATATTGTTTTATTTTTCAATATTCCATTTCCACTACGTATAACATCTCATGTAGAGGGTTAAGCCCTTTTTGTGATTATGAAAAGGGGATAGACGAGCCTTTTCTACTGCCTCAATTTTCACTTCATTGAATAAATTCATTTTATATTGATTGATATTTTCATTATTGTAAATGTATTATTTTTAATGTTATTATAATCATTATATGATTATTTTGAATTTTCTACTACTTGTGTTAATGAAAATATTTTTCCATGTATTTATTTTTTCTTAAATATAATTTAATAATGATGATTGAGTTGTTAGTATATATAAATTATTATATGTGTGATGAAGGTATTGAATTAATTTTTCAATTACATAGGAGTAACATAACTTGATTTGTATTTTCCTAAGCAGTTTATGGGTAGTTTAATTGTGGAGAATCTATCTTTTAATACATAATTTCCCAACTTAATTACTTACTAATTTAATAAATTAATAACTTCAAAAAATATTTTTTGGTTTAGTGTCACTGAAACCATGTACATAATACAATAATTTCATATGGAAAGGATAAAAAAATTATTTCAACCTCTTGAATGAATCCTTAATTATTCCATATTATGTCACATCCCAGTAAATGATTTCCTAGGCACAAACATAAAAAGAAATTGGTGAGCATAAAAACCAATATGGGATAAACAATGAAAATTCAACAAGACTGGTCATCATTGACACAATACAATGTATAACATGAAATAATAATTCATTATTAAATAATATATAGCACGTAAATGTGGATACATCCTAAAAACGGTATATTGATATAAATATCACCAAGGATTATTACCAAGGAATCATAAGGCAAAATATCCATTGTTATTCAGCATAGGTATCATAAAAAATATCATCTCGAGAGATTAATTATTTTTCTAATGCACTGGAGTGATATCAAAGATCACCTTTATATGTCAAAATTCATGGGCTCCACAAATATTAGATAAAACAATTTCACTAATAACACATGTATAATAGGTAATGGGTCACCTGTTAAAATAATTTAACTAATAAGTTCTTAAATACATGATTATTACCTCATGATTAACCCAAGAGAAAGAAATGAAAGTTTTATATTATTAAGTACATAATAAATTAATAATTTTTAAATATATAAAGAAATATCCCTCAATAGATAAATTGGCTGTTTATCCACAACATTAGAATATTTCATGGAAACAAAACAAAATTAGAGAACTGATTTTGACCACGCAATAGGTACAAAAATGTAATAATAAAATGAATTAATAAGAGGGAAATAAATTACCTTAACAATAGAAAATACGTTCCATTATAATAAAACCATTTAAATCTTTAATTTATATTCAGATAAAAATACATTAGTATAAATGAATTAATTGAATTCAATGGAAGAAATAGGAATTTAATTCCATTACCATGAAGAGAAGCTTCCTAAAATACGAGGATGGAACCTTAAGACATTAAGGAAACATTAAAGGGCCTATTTGTTAGGGAAAATTACTTGAAATTAATGGAAAAATTATTTTATGTGGATTAAAATGTGTAAGTGGGTTGGAATTTATAGAAAAATATGATGGCCTATTAAATAATTTATAAATATTAACATTTTAATTTTAGGTTTTTGAAAATGAAAACCCTTTAGAATAAAAATGTTTTTTTCTAATTTTTTAAACATTTAGATCATGTTTGATAATATTTTAATGAATTAGAACATAAATAAATTTTTCAACTATACTTTGGTCCTGGAGAAATAAATTTCCACATTTTTAAAAAATATTAATATCCATTTTAGACATTGATGTCATTTATAGTCTTCATAATTTATTTAAAAAAATTAAAATAAATAATGTAAAAAAATAATATATTTTTTGTAATGTATTAAATTTTAATTTATTTTTATAGCATCATTACAAATTTATAAATACAAAAAATAGACTATAAACAAAAAATTATATTCACTCCATTCACTGAAAAATATTTTATT
Organism: Viscum album; assembly: GCA_963277665.1. Classification (NCBI taxonomy): domain Eukaryota; kingdom Viridiplantae; phylum Streptophyta; class Magnoliopsida; order Santalales; family Viscaceae; genus Viscum; species Viscum album. The sequence goes on along the minus strand of OY728159.1, from coordinate 491,750,706 downwards.
ATAGAAAATTATCAATATTTCACCATAACCTAAAATCGATTTCATGATTTAAAATATAATGTTTATTTCATAAAAATGATTTCCTAAATGTGATAAATTTAAATTTTAAATAATGAAATTATGAATTATTTAAAATTTATAGTCATTACAGTATATTTATCTTTCTAGAAAACATAAGAGTCTCATATGGCATTAAAAAATTATATTACCATTTTTTAAAAAATATTTATTTATAAGGCTATTCTATTAAAATAAATTTTATTTAGAATACTTTAATTTATAAAAAACATATATATACATTGTGAAAATAAAATTACATTTTATTTGTATCCAAAAACCTATTTTCAAAATACATTATGTTAATTTATATTTTATTAAATAAAATAATAATGAAAAATGTGATTTAATAAATAACAATTTCATTTGTTGAAATGAAATTAATATTTAATTATTCTATGGTCAAGATATATAACCCCGTGTTACATCTGCACATTCCCTATGGGTAAGGTCTGTTATTGTGAAAGCATTAAGGGCTATCTCAAATATCAAAAAACTATTTAAGATCTTAACTAACATTAAATTATCCCATAGTAAATTATGCTCAATAATTACTTGGGGAAGCATTATATAGACATGGTCAAGGGTGAACACTATTGATTCTACATCTCTACCAATTTTAGATAAATGAAATTCAAAATGAATGATCTAACTTATTGAGGCTATCATTTCTCCATTATTTATCAATTATATTTATTCATTTCTATTTATAAACATTAATTTTAATAGTAACATTACTAAAAATAGTAAAAATTCATAAGAATCATATTAACTAATGACCATATTTACCATTAATTAGGTTACTATTCTAATATTCATATCAATATTCCTACAACCATATTTCTATCAAATATCTCTTAATTTCATTTATCATTTTACCAAATTCCTATATATTTTAAACATTTCTAAAATATTTATTTTATTTCTATTGTTTAGACTTATATTTACAATATTTCCATAGATGTTACGATTATAGGGGATCAATATTATCCCAATTTTCTTATTCATGTAATTTTAATTTCTTCTCTTTATTTACCGATTGTAATACTTTTAATTATCATGGATATTTAATAAATGTAATTTTTCTATGAACTGTATTGTCATTTTATGGGATATAATTACAAAATATAATAAAATATTCATTGTGAAACATGAGTTCCTTAATTAATGGAAATTTGGGATTATTACATTATCCATCAAAGAAATATTATTTCGTGAAATTTCAATCCATCCGCAAAAAATGGGGATATTTCTCTTTAATCACTTATTTGGGATTTGAAGTTGCTTCTTCAAACATCTGATTTCTCTATAAGACTTTCATTAGCTAGGTTGTCTTTTTCCTTAACACTCATTCAATTTCATCAAGAATTAAGATTATATCTTTTTCATATAATTCTTAACGTTCCAATTCTATACTGTTTCTGTCTCGTAAATGTGTTGGGTCAGACTTATATTTTATTAATTGGGAATGTAGAAGAAATGGTAGATATTACAAAGATGCGGAGGTAGTGTTACCCAATACAAAACTATTTTAATACAATCCAAAACCAAAAATGATCAAATATACCATTTAATTTCTTTACACATATTCATGAACATCAAAACTACTCTCATAGTGAAATATTGAGAACAAATGTATCCCCAACACAAAACAAAATGTACTACATTTTATTGTCATCATAAATCTTTTTTAATATATTGTTAGCCTTCATATGTTTCTGGATCATATGTCACTTCTCCATAGTGTCTTTCACAATGATATGTCCCATAAATTTCCTTCTCCAACATCATACCCATGTGTTAGAGTTTTATAAATCATACCATATACTGCTTCATAAGGATCAATTTGAATTCTCATGTGAAAAATATTTTAATAGGATTATTAAACAAGTGGAATATGTTGATCTTAACTCCCTTGAAAATCATATGAGATATCCTATAAATGTATTACAATTCTTGAATAGTCCTATACTACCTCACATTAGTTTAAAGACAATAGGACATGCCGATATTTAATTCTATATTCATATCCTTTTGATGGATATTTTAGATCGTAGAAGTAATTCACGAATCATGATGAGAAAAAATTGATAGTGGCACCCTAGTAATTCATAGAACTTCCTAAATGTGTAAAAGATAAATGAAATTTTGGAATAATTATTTTTATATAACTATAAAATTAATACAACTTGATAACCTATCAATGATTATCTATATATAATTGTTTCCCTTTTATGTTTTTGAAAGGCTATTACTAATGACTATAATGATTTTTTTCTACATGAAAACATGTATGAGTAGTGGTTTCAATACTTTTTTTCATAGTTGTCACACGATTTTCACTTTTTTCCATACAAAACATCGTCAAATACAATCATCAATGTATCTTTTATGTTATCCTACCAATAATTATTAAAATATCTCTTTAATTTATGGTCCATCTGCAAATTATAGAGAATGATGACCTATTAGTTTCATCCATCATCTATTTCATTATATTTTATTCATATATGATATGTACCCCTATACAAAACCATAATACTTTCTCTTTATCATCATTGAATTCATAAATATTTACATTCATCATATCATCAATATTATTTTGTAACATTTGATATTCTCTTAATTCATTCTTGATCATATCTAATAATGATGGTTGTGAAATAATTAAGGATATGACTGACGATTTACCTTCACTTATGAACTCCATATCCATATTTACAATATATTTAATCAATTAATTTCCTTCAATCCACATAATTTTAATAAATATATTATCATTCCTACTTGATATATCAATGATTATATTTTATTTTTTGGGGAGATAGAGGATATAATAATCATACCCATTTAAAAGATCCAACCATATTCATTATCTCGTGTTCAATTCTTTTTGTTTGATTATATACTTCACTCTGTAATGGTAGATGTATATATCAAATTACACCCCATAAAGATAGTGTATCCAAATATTTAATGTATAGATAAATGTAGACAAATCCATATAATGTATAGGATAATTTTGTTTCTATGTCTTTATCTACCATGATTCATATGAAATAACATTCTCATTCTATATGAGTATAAATCTAAGTCCTTTAAATTTTTTGTCACTATAAATTTCAAATATTTTACTATTAGAGTGTAAAGTTATAATATTTTTAGTAAATGTATTCTTCTTCTTTAGTTTTGAGAATCTTTCTTCATGATCATTTTTCTAAACAAAGTTAACTCCCTTTAAAGATAAATTTATTTGTGGATTATAAATCCATAAATTTTTCCCACAAACATACTATTGTATCCTTCTAGGATAAGTAAATTGTGAATAAAAGTTATTATTGCAGGATTCAATTTTTCTATTTTCTATTGTCTTTTATAAATTAACTAATATTATATAACTTTTCCAAATGTGTCCAAAGGAAGTTATTTATTAAAAATAGAACACTTATTTACTAAATTTAGAAAAAATATACACTTCAATCAGATTTTATAATATAACCTTTATACAATCCATATTTTCTTTATGACTTTTCGAATATATCAAAATATCCTCAATAAAGACCACCATAAATTCATTAAGTTATTCCATAAATAAATTATTCATACAGTCCATAAATAAGGAAGGAGGACCAATCAAGAAGAATTTCATCTCAGAAAAAAACACAAAAAATGATTATATCTTCGATTAAAGGAAGACATAATAACATTTTCTTTCTTCATGCTCAGTTGATGATAGATAAACCAATGGTTAATCTTGGAGAAGAATTTTGAGTCATAATTATGGTTGAAAAAATTATCAATCCTTGGAAGAGTCTATTTATTCCCAACTATTATACCATTAAGTTATTCATAATAAACTAGAATCCACATTGATCTAACATTGTTTATTACAACAAGTAAAGGATCTTTGCAAGGAGATACATTCAGATGAAAAAAATGTTTAAAAAAGATATTGATGTTTCCTCATTAATTACTATAACTAAATAAAAGCCATTATATATGGGGTTATTTATTTGGGATTTGATATAGGTATATGTTTAGTTGATAACTCTACCTTTATTATAAGGGTGTTCTAAATAACTCTTTTGTAAATACATCAACGTATTACTAAAAATAGGTACATTTCCAATATTTAACATTATATTTCTTCTCTATCTTCACTAATAATTTCCATAAAAAGGAAATAAGAGTTGGATATTGGTATGATTTCATCTAGAATATCTCCCCTTTAAATATATAGGGTTTCTATAAAGGATAATAAAAATATTATTCATTCTACTGTTGATCATTTCATTATACATTGATAAAAAATCCATCCAAAGTATTATGTAAAATTCCACCATTAGAATGACCACTTGAATTTAATAGATATTATAGTCACTAAATTTAATAAGGGAATCCCAAAATATATTTGACTACTGAATAGGTCCACTAAGAGATTGAACTGACAACTTTACCACTAAAATTCTATTCAATAACATGACATTCTTTGTAAATAAGTATTAAATAAAAGAATTTATAGAACAAAAATTAAATAATGTACTTTTTATCTTTGAGTTACCAAATATAATATTTTTTTAAACTAAACCAAAAATAGAAGTTTTTGTTGTAGAACATTACTTATGATCAAAAAAACTAAACTTAGTTTTTATATATTCAAAATTTTAATTTTCTTTAAAAAATTACACTCTAAACACATCATTGTTAAAATTAAATGTTTAATAAATTTTTACTTCATTTTCATATACTGTCATAAATGTTATAGTTTTGGAAAAAATTGTATTTTTCACTATTCAACTAATAATATTAATTTCATAAAAACATCAATAATTCCACCAATGATAATTTTGATATGATTATTCAAAATAAAGTTTACTTTTTTAGAATATAAATCTAGTAATTTTATAAATTTAAATTTTATGTATAATACTATGTAAATGATTTAATTACATTAGGATGGTGGTGTAACTTATTGCATGTACCATCGAGTGGGTGGCCTTGAAAGGGGGTGGGTGTGCCAACACCCATCATTTAGCTATCTATCCTCTTCTTATTGGATTGATGGGAATCCTGATTTATTTTTTAACAATGTTTTATGTTATATATTTTTAAGGTATTTGGTTGAAAGTATAGTGATACTCACATGTATTAATCGGCCGGCAGCTCAAACGAGAGATAGGTGTGTTAAAACATATCATCAGCCCCTCCCTTCAAATGTATGTGTCAATGGGAGGTGTTATCTTCCCCATTGTGTTGGACCAACATAGTGAAACTTGATGGGATTGTAGAATGTGTCATCATTGACTAATCTCACTACTGTATTGTTGGTTAGGATGGGGTGGAAAGAATTTTATATTGACTATCATGGAATTTTTTCCCATTGGAATCTTGGGATAATCATTAAAACTTCAGTTTAAGATTGTTTGAAGAACTATTTCCATTAGGATTGTAATGTGTTTAGACTTTACTAATTTCTAGAAGAGGTTAACTTGATTATTTTTTATTTAATAAATGTTGATTGGACCTCAACCTATTAAATTAATTATACTTTTACAACCAATAAATCCCATGTATTATGTCAAACTCTACCATTCTAATGACCATTATATTTTGAGAGATATAATTCTCACCAATCTGAATTGAGTAATCATTAAATATCTTTTATTATTGATTAGTTCCTCCAGTAATTTTAACTAAAAACTATACCAATAATTTTCAATGTATTAACTTGATGTTATTGGTGTGCATTAATGATATAAAAGAGTGTATAGAACCATAGTCAAACAATTTACTTGTTGTATTTGAGTCTAAAACGAGTGTACCTTCCATTATATCATTTAGATCCTTAGATATAGATATTTTGATTGTAAAAACAAAACCGTTATCCCATGGTCACTGTTGGGGTTGTGGTGGTTTTCCTATATTATTTTTTGATGTTTACATTGATTACTTGAATGTAAACACTACTTGCATTTGAATATTTACACAACAGGTTGTTCATGCACCATCTTCATTTTTTCATTAGCATTCAGAGGTTGAGTATTGACATATCTGTGATAGTTTTGAGATATATGTTCATATCTTCAACACTTTTAGAACATTATACTTCCTTATATATAATTCCCCAAATGTTTCTTCCCACATTTATTTCACATTAGTGGTTTTATCTTCTTAAAACACATATTATTTTTAACGAAAATTCCATCCTTAATTTCATATCATTATGTCCCTGAGTCCATTAGGCATCATTAAACAGCATTTAAACATTGATAGAAGAGCACACTACCTCTTTGTAACATCTAATGTCATGGATTGCAAATGATTTCCATTAATAGAGTCCCAATCCACCAATGAATCAGTCGATAATCCCCTTTGACTCCTTGAAAACACATGAAGTGTATTATGTAATAATTATAAGTTCTTCTTCTAATTACCAACTAAATAATTTTCTATTTTTTTTTTCAAATCATGGAATTACCTATATTTATTGGTTTATATGTTATAGGAAAAATATTTGTTGAAAAAGGATTTTTGAAGTCTTACCATTATAGGGAATCAACCATATCCCTTTGCTTTGGGGTATTAATTAGATTCCAACAATGATAATATTCTTACTCTAAAATATATACTACTAATATAACATTCTTATTCTCAAAAAAATTATCTACATTACATTTCTCTTATATAGTATTTTTACATTGTTTAGTGATCAGTGGATCATAGGTTCCACTACAAACAAGTGGTCATTGATGCATGAAGAGATCAACTAAAAGTTGGTCCTTACATGGTGAATCCAAATGATTCGTGGGGATTTTTTTGTTGTTCATGAACTAATATAACTTATTCATCATCATCATGAATTTTTCACACTATATTCCATCACATTATGAATACCATCGTTGAACAGTCTATTTCATTTATTATCTACATGATTCCTTCAATTTATTTATATTTTTAAGAAGATAAAAACATCAGTGAAAATAGTTTTCTCTTCGAAATATTAATCCTAAAATGTTCAAATATCATTATTCTAGGATGATGTACTTAAATCCAAATTAACTAAATTATCTATATAGCCTTCATAATGGTTTCTAAAAAACATGTGATTAAACCAAGAATAACCCTCAGAAGTATCTAATGAGTTGTTTAAGAAGGCCTCCTTATCATTCACTATGTGTTGATTGAATTAATACCCAATGTTCCATTTTTAGAGTTATTAACCCTAGGAAAAGCTTTTATAGAGAAACATCCACTTATAGTATCCATATGTGGAATTTATCTATTGTTAACCACTCGCATTATACTCAAAAAAAATTTAAAAAATCATTCGTATATTAAGAAATATCCGTAAGGTTTTTACTATTGTTTTCCATTCAAAATTTCCAAAAATAACTAAACATTGACATTGATTTGATCTATTATTTCACCTTTTAGTATCATGGAAACTAGGTATATAATACATTAATTTCATAAAGAAATATAAAATATAATATTTATTTCACCCCTTAAAGGACACATTTATTAATCTATCATAGGTCACCACACTGCATTTTATTTCATAGGGACATACATAAATATTAAAGGGTTTGTAAGAATCTTGGTAAGGTATATAAAGATGAAATGGAACATCAAAAATCATGATTCATACAATATGAGGCATACCTTATGAGAATAATAATAATTACATGAAACCTATCATTTAAATGTGGATATGACATAAAAATGAAAAATTTATAGGCATTTAACCAATTTGTTCACCAAATCATCGTGAAACCTATTTGATTTTTTTTCACCAATGAATCATAAAATACAACATTTATAAAGAATAATTATTTCTTTAAAGCATTAGGTTGAAATCAAGGAACAAACATAATATTTATAGACAAAAAAGTTCCACATATATCATAAGAAAACATTTGACTAATAACATATTGGGAATAATCAAAGGGTTTCATACAAAAGACATTTAATTCTTAAATGATTAATGTAATGAGAATTAAATCATTTTTATCCCATGAAAAATGATTGAATGTTTTTTATTTAGAAGTTCCAAATAAATTAATCATTTTTAAATCAATGATAGTGACCATAAATATAGAAATGGGTTTGTTTTTCACAATATAAGAATGTTTCATGGAAATGAAATAAAATTAAAGGAATGATTTCGGTAACATAATATTTATAAAAAATGAATTATAGAATAGGATTTAAGATATAGTTGGGAAGAAAAAAAATTATTACTACATAATATTAATAGTAATATAATCATTTATATTCATTAAATAATAGTATGATGAAATTATATCACTATAAAGGATGTACTTGAATGTAAATAAAGAGAAAAGATTAGATTTTACTTACCTTGAAGAGTTTCTTAATAAAACATTTTGATGAGACCTTAAGACCATAAAGAATATTTATAGGGAGTCTGTTTGAAGAATAATGTCCATAAATATGTTGAAATATAATGTATAGGGTTGGAGAGTGGGAGGATAGGTTCGTATTTAAAGTACAATAGTAGGATTTGTTTAATAATTTCTAAATATTGACACTGGAATTCTACATTTTAGAAAATTCAATACCATTGGCCAACCCATGGTGTTTACCAATATATTTAGAACATTAGGTCAATTTTTTTTATTTTACTAAATTAGAAAATAATTTACATTTTTAATATTACTCCTTCCTTGGAAAGGTAATTTCTTAGAGAATATTGTTTTTAAAATATAAATTCATATTTTTTTGTTTAAAAACTCATTTATAGATTTGAATAACTTATTTGAGTAAATTTAAATACATAATGCTAATAAAATAATATATTTTTTATTGATAGGTTTTATTTATTATTAATAATTATGAAATGTTGATTAAGTTATATACGATATCATAAAACAAAAACTATATTTTAACTTTTCACTAAAAAATAAAATAGTTTAGAGAAATCTAAAAATATTAACCTAAGAAATTTTTTTAAATCATGATTTTAAATATAATTTTTATATTATAAAAAATAAATCCTAAAATATGATAATTTTATCCATTAAATAGAAAATTACTTATTTTTTAAAAAATAAATATCATTATGATTGAATTAACATTCTAACACTTATAAAAATCAATTATGATATTAAAAAATTATATGTGCATTTATATTTTAATAAATATTGATTTATAAGACAATTTCAACATGTAAATTCTTTTTATAATTTCTAAATTTTTTTAATATAACATATATTTGCAATGAAATAATTCTGTTTTATTTTTATTAAAAAAATCAATTTATCAAATTAATCGTATATTCATTTTAATTTTATTAAATAAAATAATCATGAAATTGGGATTGAAAAATAAATATATCAGTTTTAAAAATGAAATTATGTTTTTATTAAACTAATGAATAAAAACATAACCCTCTATTACACCAACACAAATTATAAGTGCATAGTGTGCGATGGTCATAGATCCTTTTGGTGAATTGAATAAACTAACGTTATGGGGATATCAACTAACATAAAGTTCTTACATAGTTGATTCTTCTAAAACAATACTTGTTGATGGTCTTCTATGTCTTGGTCAAGGGAAAAATCCACTAACTCTACGTCTCTACAATTTTCTGATAATGGAGCACAAAATAGCATTAACCCACAAGTTGTGGAAATTGTTTATTAATTTACCATGAATTATCATTTTTCATTACCCTTTATTAACACTAATTCTGATAATAACATTATTTCCAATGGCCATATTTACCAACGATCATATTGACCAACGATCATATTAACCAATGTTCATGCTATTATTACAACTGTCATATCAGTATTATAATGGTTATATTTCCTAAAAATACCTTTTAATTCATTCAATCTTCTTTTACCTCAGTTCCCCTCAAGGATCTATATTTTTCAAACATTTTTTGGATTGATATTTTTTGTATTATTTTTATTGTTTTGTTTACGGATGTAATAATTTCATGAGATTAGGATGGTCATTATTTTCTTGTTCTATTAATTATTTTCATTCCCTTTATTTACCTATTTTAATAGCTTTAATTATCATGAATATTTTATAAATTTTATGTTCTTTCAAAATTTAATATCCTTTTTAGGGGATACTATTATAAAATATAATAAATTTATCATGGTGAAAGTTTAGTTTTTTTTATTATGGAAAATATTATTAAGTTAAAATATTGATGATGTTTCATTTAATATATTTCCACAGAGATTTGAAGCAAGGTTGATTATAAGTGATTACCTCTTTATTAGACGTCAAAATGTACCTCAACTAATGGTAAAGGACAAATAGTTTATGGATTATTTAACTTACCATTTAATAATAAGAAGAGTGGTACTATTTTTAATAATATGATAACATTAAAATTTTTAATCCATCTACTAGATCGATCATTTATTTTTATATAGATAAATTTCACTTGAGAGAATTTTGTTTCTAGTTATCTAAAACATAAATTCACTGAAACATCCTTTTTACTAAAATGGAAAAGGTTTATTTTTAGCCATTCAAAGAGACAAAATTTTCTCCCCACTATGATAGAGTTTTATATAATGTAATTAAAAAAATTTTATGCACTCATGGTTGTTGTGTTAGTGAATATTAAAGATTTATTTTAATAAAAAGTCTTGGTAATTATATTGGTATGTGGGTTTGACTAATCTAGTGTTTCTCAATCTGTTATGTAACATTCATACATTTATTTTAAAAATAATAAATAAATCATATATTAAAGTTTTTTGAAATATAAATATATGTTCATGAATTCTATTTTGGTACAAAGAATTACATTTTTTCAATTGGTTAACTTGTTATTACAGCGAGATAAAAATTAAATCTTTTTTATTTTAGTCTAACATATTTAACAATTATTGATGATTTCTTACAAGTCTATTCATTTAATTTCAAGATTTATTCTAGGAATATAAAACAAGTAACCCATATAATGTTATTTTATATTACCCCTTTAATATCAATTTTTCAAACACATTATTTTTACATTTAATTGGGTTGAAATGGAAATCTTATCTATGTTCTCAAGTTTGTTTACCCTATGTAAATATTATAAGTATGGAGTGTCACCTTGGATAAAACCTTCATGGTTTCTTATTACATAACCATGTTCACATACATGAGTCCCAAAGAAATTGTATAAAAGTAATAATGTTTTCCTCTGAAACTGGAATGACCTATGTGTAAATGAATCAAAAGTATCATATGGTTACGGTAGAGTTTCAATGGTGTTATGTAATTTGAGTTTACAAAGTGGGAAAAGTGAATTAAAATGAAAAAAATGTATTTAATTTTTAGCAATATATTTTTCATGAGAAAATTAATTTTTCTTATACCACTATACCAATGAAACATTGAAAGTACCATTGTTTTTATAAGGGTTTATATGAGGGGAATATTAAATAAAACCCAATGTTTCAAAATGTTTCTTTTGAAAAAACATCTTTTCTAGATTCCTATCCTTTTATGATTTATTATTTCATTATTTGTTTATCAAATTTTTAAACCCAACTTCCTCATTTGAATCTTAGTTGTAAAATAGAATTATGTAATATCAAATTTATATTTTAAATCATCAATTATGGGGTTAAATGATGAAGTTGAACCTTGATGAAACATAATTGTATTATATAATATTTAACAAACTTATATCTCATATTTTTTGTAATTCCTTTCCCATGTTAACCAAAAAACTACAACTAATAATCCCAGTTTAGTACAATATCAGGTTCATGTTCACTTTGTTAGTGTTGTTGTTATGAAGTATCTAATACCTTAATTGAAACATTCCAAATATTTTTTGGGAGTCAAGGATATCATAATCATGTGTTTTTATTGGAATGAATTTATAATAATTGACTTCAATATTACAATAACTATAACCTGGATTAGTGCATGTCTTAAATCAATATTAACATTCCATTGATTATTATTATTCCAGAATTCGATTATAGTTATTTATATCTAAATCATGAAAATATATTTCTTATGAGAAATATTTTATTTATTTATATTTCCAATAATAATAAATAATATCATTAGTAATGTTTTATAATTCATGGACATCATTTTGATATATAATGAGAATGAGATAAGGGGTTTTGTAATATCTTTATTGAATGTAAGGAATGTATAATTTTTTAAAAAATCATGTTCATTAATTGATATATATGACATGAATATCAGTTTATATTTTTCAATTATAACTTTTAAAAATGTATTATGAACATTGATTTATAGTGTTTAATGGGATGTGTTTTAACCCTCGCTATTTTATAACCCCCTCTTTTATGGGATTATCATTCTTCGTAATGTAGTATACACCTTATCCATTATATGGGACAAGTCTTTGAGCCCCTTTTTAGTATAAAAAACCAAAAAATAGCATTTTTAATATTACTTTATGTAATCATCTAAGATTATTATTATCAACATGATGATGGTAGTATAGGTATGGATCGTCTTGGTTCAAGGGGTTAATATTTTGGGTAGTATAGTTTTGAACTTTTATTCACTATTGATATGATAATTTAATTTATTACCAACATTCTTATTACTCTAATTGTTGACATTAGGAATTTTTTTATTTTTTTATATGAGTATACATAATTATTCATGATCCTATTTTTTAGTATTGTGTTAAGTCACCATTATTTGTTCACTATTGATTATTTTATTCTCAAACTATTCATGGAAACCATTATGGAAATGAAGACAATATTTAAGTATTTTTATGGTACTTATCGGTATACTAATTTTTTTGGGGTATCTATGGCCTATCAATCATATTTCCATTAAAGGAGGATTAGTTCCCACTTTAAAGTTAGAGATGTTGTATATAATTGGAGGCTTTTTCTTAATTTTCTCCTATTAATATTTTTATTTACATTATCTTGGGAACCTTTTGGATTGAAATTTATTTTTGAAAATTATTATATTTTATTTTTAATATTGGATAGTCATGCATAAATTTATCTATAGGGTATTGGAAAGTTTATTTGTTTTCTTATTCTTATATGACTTGTTTAATGATGTAATTATTAGAATGTTCTACTAAACAAAGAGTCACAAAGAATTGTTGGTAGATACCTGGCATATTTTATTGATATAATAATGTGGGTAAATAATTTATCAATTGTACATCATGTCCCATTTTTCTAGTAGCCATATAATATGGATTGAGGCATTTTCCTAATGTAGTGGGAATATAATTCAGGTATTATATCTGAATCGAAGTGAAAGATAGAAAAAAGTGGTATAAGAGTAACATTATGATTCAAGGGATTTTTTAACTTCCTTATATAGGTCCATGTATAGTTTTTTCTTGAGAAGTAACCGAAAATAATCATTATTAACCTTTATATAGTGGATGATCATGTTACTTTGGGATGTTGGGGTAATCATTTTTGCAATAAAATTATAGTAAGGATTTAATTTCCTTATCATCGGTATGTTTTATTATAACTTGAGACATGTATATGGACTTGATTATGTGTCACCATCGATTTTGGTTCATACATCATTCTAGGCATCAAAATGTTCACACACATAGGATATTATGTAACATTATATGGTTGTATGTAGTTTTTTTATTTTATATTGAACCAACCAAGGATTTTAATAATTAAAACATTAGTAATATATATATATATAGTTTTAATATATATATATATATATTAATTATGAAAGGGTTAATATGAACCAATTTTTGATTCCTTTAATTGAAATATTTTACTCATTTAATGTCTCATTACTGATCATTACCCTTATTTTACAATTATATATTATTTTTTATCACGAAACATACTATTTCTTGTAATAAATTGATAATTTTTTTCACTACCTATAATTTCATTGCGAAAATGAAAATTAATCTATTCCTAAATAATGTCATTTGACTAATATCTCTTTTGTTTTCATATTTAGTTTTTCTAGTACGCATATTAATATCAATCTTGTGAGAATATTATTTATTCATTATGTATTGAAATTTTGTAAAAATGTTTTAAAAACAGAAAAAATTAAACATGGATATCGAATATTTTTTTTTAATTTCCATCGTGAACCTGTTTCTCCTTGTTTCTGTAACAGTGATTTTTCTATTTGTGTCATCGAGTAAAGGACACTATTTTAAAATATCATTTTTTTAATGTAAATAAAATTATATAATTTAAATGTGTTCAATATATTTTGTAATTAATTTCAATGTTAATGAATATTTAAAATATAATTTTGGACATAATTCCTTAAACTATAATTTCATTATGGGTTTTTTTGGGAATAAATATATTTTTTTTAAAAAAAATTGAAATTTAAATTTTTATGTGAAGAATTATTTCATGTAATCCTGTTTTACGTCAATTTTTTATTCAAAAGGAATTTATTGGAGGGTCATGTATTAGTAGAATGAAAACCTAAGGTAGTTCTTACGGTAGGGAGTACAATTGATTGTGTTCAATTTATTTTTGGTATTTAGTGATTCTTTCGAGATATAATGAATCATTTTGAATTTATATCCTATGATGGTTTAACATCCTGGTTTGGTTTTTTGTTTTCATGTATCAAAATAATTATTTAGTTTTTCATGATGTGTTAGCGAGAAAATTATTGATATATATTTTAGATATTGGAATGAAGTTATTTTTTATAGTTTTGTATATGTAATTTCATAGTTTTCTTTATTTGGGACATATTTGGTAATTTTGAAATAGTGATGAAATAGATAGTTTGAGATATGATTTAATGTCAATTTTGTAACATTTATAGGTGAAATGATAATGTGTTAGTGATTTTTAAGGAATAATAAGTCAGTTTTGGTGACATGTGATGAATTTAGAAGTTCTTATTTATAAAATTAGTGGATGTTTCAATTGTTTTATTGGAGACTTAATGGTTCTGAAACACTAGGTGAAAATATCCTAGGACCTATTAGGTATGAAAATGTCAATATTGTGGAGGTTATAATGACCCATGTTAAAATTACATTTTTTGTGGTTTCTTTTTCCTTATGTGGAAAATGTGTATCACATAATAATGGGTAAATTTACAATTTGGGCTTTAATTAAGAGTTTATTTTTCGTTTTTTGGATTTAGATAAACATTTCTATGTCTGAGGCTGGATTCCTAGGTTTTATTGGTTGAGTATTTATATTAGGTATGTAATTTGGATCATGAATAATGTGACTATATTTTACAACATTTTATTTAATAGTAAAGGTGAAACCAAGTACTCATTAGACAGTATCAGGCACCCAGTGAGCTGTGTATTGGTATCATAGGCTTGGGGGTACCATTGTATACACATTTTCCATAAATTAGATACTTGATAGCCCATATGGTGGGATTTTATGGTTTTTTTGTTCTTTTACACTAAATACATATTTCTACACTATTTTTATCCTTCGAGCTCCACTATTATAGGAAAAATTAAGAGTCCACTTAGAGATCTCTCTAGTTTTATTTTGCTCCCCCTTCATTCTCCTTATTTATAATAAGATTAATGGGTTATTTTGATACTAAAAATAATGAAATAGTTTTCATATATTCATATATCTCTTTATATTTTCTATTCCATTGACATCCTTGTGATTTCTAGGGACTAAAAATTGAATTTAACCATATCATGGTGGAATTCACCCATTAAAATGGGGTTTATTCTTCCCTTACTTTAAATAGACTTGTGTGTATTTATTTCACACTCCACATCACCTTTTTTTAAATATTAATATATTAATGTTATTATCAAGGTTTTTTCAATAATGGATTTATTTTTAGGGGGTTTATCTTTGATGAATTTTATATTTAGGTTTCTATATTTTTGGGTTAATATTATTAGTTGATTTTCTTCGTTTAGAAGTCTTTAGATATGAATATTATGTAATTTAGTTTCTTCAGTGATGAAATTCAATTTAATAATCTATAGGTTCTAATTATATATGTATTGGAATTATAAATCTTACAATTAAAATTGGTAGGTGATGTCAACTAACTATGTGATACTCTATTCCTACCTTCTACATTTCTTCCTTCTATTTTAGAAGCTATTATTAAAGATCGGTTTAAATTTATAAAAATATACATGGGTTTTTGGCAATAATATTTTGGTATAATGAGTTATATTTTTGTAAATCAGTTCACTATTTATTATATAGAAATAACCACTCACCTCTATTTATTTTACTCAATCTTACATTACTACTTATATACGATGATTCCTTGATAGTAAAAATCTTTAATTATATTTCTTCTTCAGGGAATAAAAAACTAGTTACACATGATAAGTTATAAATATAACCCATTTAATCTAAAAGAGTTATAAAATTTCT
Source organism: Viscum album (assembly GCA_963277665.1). NCBI lineage: Eukaryota > Viridiplantae > Streptophyta > Magnoliopsida > Santalales > Viscaceae > Viscum > Viscum album. The sequence continues at coordinate 491,734,300 of OY728159.1, read as the reverse complement.
TATAACAATGAATTTAGAAGAAACGCATACCCAATGAATGCTCCCAAGTCAATATATATTCTAGATAACCGATAATCTAGAATTCTAAACTTATCATGTACCTTTTTATTCAATAATTTCATAATTATGGATAAAATAAATAAGTTTTAACCATATAATATATAAAATACTCAAACTTAAACCTATATGAGAAATATTATAAAGAACCATAGTTATCATATATCTAAGAGAGTGCTTCATTGTAAATGTGAGGATTGGGTTTATTTGGTGAGAATAAGTGATATAATATTAATATAATAATGGTATTAGTATTTATAGAATAATTTATTATGAGTATATTAACACTTATTAATATTTATTTAACCTTGATTGTTGGAACCTACCTTGGGTTTTTTTGGGTTTCAGGCATAGAACGTTTTATAAAACAACATGTTTGAAAATGGTTTGTTTTAGAGATATATTCTTATATTATTTTGTTTCATTCCTAGTTTTATAGAGACCATATCCTTTTACATATAATTTTACATGATGTTAAACTGAATAAAAACTATGGATAAAATAGTTTAGTTCTTAGTAAAACTAGATACGTGATTAGAAAACACGGTATTAAAAAAATTATTTAATATCTATAATGATATAATAACTCCCCTTGAGCTCCTATAACTCAATTGGATAACCTAGTAAATCAAATTTTTGAATGGATGAACTAAAAATGTAAAACCCAAAGATATCATAGTACATTATCTCATTAAAGTACTTCAATATCTTGTGGTACATGCAACACCGAGTTTGAGCGGCCCAAAACATAATAAACTAACCGTTCAAAAAGAATTTACGAATACTATTAACTGAATTTTGAATCTTATATCCTCTAAATAATTTTATCATCCATATTATGTGTTTATTATAAATAATATAAGAAGAAATTCATTTTTTTCAGATAAAGTATATATTTTTTAAAAAAATCAATGTTGCAACCTTTTAATGGAGAACACTTTTTAAAAACAATATTTCACAATTTTATATATTCAATTTAATTAAATTAAATTCTTTTTTATAAGAGGGACATAAAAATTTAGTTTGGATAAATGTTTTTTACTTTTATAAAATCTTTAATATTTTGATGAATAGTTAAAATTACTATGTTTTAATTGAAAACAACTTTTTTAATCAAAATAATTTATAGAGATAAATTATGAATTTTAATGGTTTGAAAGTAAAATTAGATTATAATTTTTTCTTTTAATACAATGTAGGTCCTTATATATAATTTCACATTTAAATTTGACAAAAACACATGTAAATATTTTGATAGTTTTTATTTTATAAAAACCTTTTTTTGTTTTGAAAACATAAATTAATTTTAAATTAATAAATTAATCTTATATGTTTTTAATTTGGTAAAATATAATTCATTTTTGAATTCAGAATGTCAAAAATAGCTTAGGGTAAATATTTGGAATTTTTTTGAAAAATTTTAATTTTTGATGAATAGTGAAAAAGACTGCGTAATTATATAAAACTGACTTTTTATTTATATAATTAGTTATTTTATTTTAATTTAATTTAGGTAAAAATAGTTACATAATACCTATATATGTTCAGCTTAATTCATTAGTCATTTTACAATAATTTTATATATATATAAATTTATCTAACATTTTATCATCTATTACCCACCATCTAAGAGCTAACTATAAAATAACTTTTAATTATAAAATCATTTTTTAGGAAAAGTGAGAAACCTATCCCAGTTAATCTTGAGGTGAATCCTTATATATGAAAGAAAATCCATCAAAGAAAACCCTTAGCCTATTAGTGCTTTCCTCTCTATAATGATTCCAGTTCATAAGCCAAACCTTAGCAGCCGGGTCGTTTCAAATAACATCTTCAAGACGACATGCCATTTTATCCCAGTCTTGAACATACTCTTCATTACTAATTTTCCCAACATTGAAGCCTCTCATTAGGATCATATCATGTTTTTCGATCGAATTATCCTGCTCGTTGTTGACCTCCACAAGAATAGGTCTCCACATCATCTCTTCCTCTTCCCATGGTTTGCTGGCATAAAACAATTTCTCCACAATATCCACCTTAGAGTGAAGGATAGATTATTTAGAGTCCTTTTTCATTCTATTGAATTTATCTTTGTTGCTGTTTTCCTGGACTATAACTTGAGGATTTTCCTGGAAAATAATTTTGAGGTATGAAGACATATCCTTCTCACATGTTTCTGATTTTTTATCAGATCGTGTTTCTATAGGTTTTGGTAAATTGGAGTAGTCCTTACTCCATTTCCCCTTCTTATTCCGAGTTTTTTTATTATCCTCAAGGGCCTTAGTCTCATCCTCAGACTCCATACCTTTTTTAATTCCTCCATCTTGGTCATTAGGTGTATCCTGAACAGGTTTATTGGTGTGCAAACACCCAGTGCATTTTTTATTCTGAACAACATTTTGAACTGGAGCCTTCCACACTATTTGAATGATGACCCCCGAAATACTCTACTTAAATTGATGTTATTTTTCCACACCTTCGGACCATACCTCAATTCCCTTCCTAGGTAAACTCTTACATTCAGCTTGAGACGCCTGCAGAGGGGATTAAGTAGTCCACACTCAAATACCCAAGTCTCGGTCCCTCAAATCCTCCTTAGGCCGATCAAAATTCCCTAACATAGCGGGTTCCTAGACATAATTTACTATAAGGATATTTTTAACTTCCCTACCAGCAGAGTGATTGTTCTATATAGCATCATTCTCCTTCATCCCCTGCAATGTCACTTTCCCCTGATGACCATCCCAACTTCATACATCAGCTGAGTGACCCAGTCTTATAAAAGTTGAGAAAACCTCCACCCAATAATCGAAGACCAATGTTAGTTTACACCGAACTTCCTCGCTAGTTGAAATCCACACCGATTCAACTTGTGGGCTCGACACATCCACCTCCACACACATGCACAGGTTTATTGGATGACATACCGAAGCAATACATGAATCCACAAAGAGGAAACGACCCACAAGATTTCCTAACATAAGTATAATCGAGGTATTCTAAAATGGTAGAGGATGTTGAGGAAGAATAACTCAAACCAGAACTGCAGAAGAATCACGATTCAGGTATAGGACGTAGCTCCACCGAAATAGATAGAAGCCACATCCACTGCATTTCCTGGGTGCACACGACATAGCATGAACAATGTCCTCCGATGAAGCACATCACACCATAAAATGCCTTTTATCCAGAAAACCGACAACTACTCATTCTTTTAGACCCCACTGATCTATGAAAAACCCATCAAACTCATCCACCAAAGGCCTATTGTTCCTAAATTAGGTGACCAGTGTTAGATGCAGTAAACTCTCTGCCTCTGTAAACTCCTGTACCAAAAATGGAATAACGGGGTCGCCTTCCGGAATACCAGGGACCTTAGAATCAAGGTAAATCATAGGAAATCCCCGAATCGTAGTTGGATTAGTGAAGGGATATAAATAAAAACTTCGACCATTATGAGGAAGTTGAGGATCCTCCTCCTTCACACCGACAAGTGGCGGAGGGGGAAGAGCTTTCGGCCAAAAATGATATCATAATTAACCTAAAACATGACATAATTATTTTGGATAGGTATAATTCAACCAAAAACCACCTTAGGAATAAAATATGAACCACTTTTGTCCACATGGATTATATTAGGAGAATTATCATTATTTTATTTAAAGGAGAGTTAAAAGAGTTAAATTTATTTTTTAATAACTAAACCATTTTTAACATAAGGTAATACATAATATAAATTAGACATTAAATATTAATTAGAAAGATAAAAATATTTCCTAAATAATGATATTTTATTTATAAATTTTATAAATTAAAAAAAATAATTTATTTATGACACAATGATGACGCAGTAACTACCTTAATAATAAAATATTAAAATAATTGATAATATAAATATCCAAAAAAAATTAGTTTGAGACTATTGATGAATTCCAATTTTTTTATATGTTAATATGACATGATATTATTGAACATATGAATTTTTTCTAAGTAATAATTTTTTAGGTATTTAACAATATTCATTTATTAAATAATGTCAAAATTGACATAATTGAGTTTTAAAAAAATACTATATTTTTGGTTGATATAATATTCCAAAAAATCATAGGTTCGGCCAAAGGTCCATAATATTATTTTGTATGTAATTAATGAACCTATTGGGGTTTTCTTGCAAGGTTATAGAATGTTTATTAACCATATAATATAAAAATACAGAGAGATGTGATAAATGTCAAACTATTTTAAAAGAGTTAAATCTAAAATATAAGGTTAATATGATCACCTAAACCTATATAAAACCTATTGGTTTAGATGTTTTAAACTTATACCCCCTTATACTTTAAATAATTAATTTTTGATCCATTAGATACCGAAAATGATTGTATTATAAAATAATATTTCATGCATTTCCTAAAGTGACCCTCACCTCTCTTATAAAATGACACTTCCCCTTCTCTTAATTTCACACCTCCAAAGCCTTTTGTCTCGGCCAAAAACTACCCAAATATCCTATAATCTTTCTTACATTCATCCTAGAGGACTTTCATTGGTTATAAAGACAACCTATGGATCCATTTTGATGAAATAAAAAGGAAGAACCCGAATAAGAGATAAATATTTCATCACCACATTCAAGTTATTTTTTTCTTCCACTTCCAATTTCTTTGTTGATTCCACTCTAAAATAATAAATCATGTATCTTATATATACATTGATTTTATTATAAAAATTCTATAACCATATTCGTTATTCTATCCATACTATAAATGAAAAAGTCACCATATGCGCATACATACGGATTTCGATCTCCACGTCGTGGTGTAGTTTGTTATTCAAACACTTCATTATTTGGATATGTATAATAATGAGTATAACTAATGTAAATAATAAATATAACATGTTAATTATTCTGTATATATGATACACTATCCAATTACACATTATTTTACCATCAATATAATGATATTGTCCCTTGTGCGTACATACAAATTACCATCTCCATGATGCGATGAGATTCATTTCCACATTCACCATTCAACGATGATTAGAAAATATATATATCATTAATAAGTAAGTAATATATGACCCAATAATGCTAATGGATATATATATATATATGTACTTATATATATCTTATTTACTTAGTTTGGTTCAATATAATATAAGAACGGAAACAGCGTTTATGCGTACGTATGACCTACCGTCTACATAAATGGTGATTTCTGTTAAATATGTATGTCTGTTATACATAATTATTCTAAATATATATGATATATAAATCATGTTTTATATTCTGTAATTTTTTAAATCATGATCTATGTGATACAATCAAGAGTAACATGTTAAAACTTGTTCGATTAAGAAAGTGATTATTACCCGAAACGTTAATTAAAAAATGGAAATTATTATTAAATGGGTAGTATAAAGTCATAAATAAATCATGTATGATATAATAAATATAATATAGTGCTTGAATATTTTAATAACATACTACATTATTTATACAGGATATTAAATGTACCCTTGAATAAAGGAAACTGCATGTTAAGGGTTAAATTCACAATCAATTTATTATCTGAGGTTGTTTTTAAATAAGTATCTACTGGGAAATATTTATTATCCATGTCCATGTTTTATAAAAGAGTTTTCAAAAGTATTATTTCTTTTGTAATTTTTACTAAAAAATCATTTTAAATGTTTTAAATATTTATTTTTCTAAATAATTCTCATCAATGTCCATGTTTTCAAAATGGTTTTTTGGGATTTATTTTTGTAAACATGAATGTTTTTGAAATGTTAATTCCTTTAAAATGTTTCAAAGTGGTATGGGAAAATTTTATTAAAAACTGTATTTAAATGTCTTCCTTTCAAAATTGTATGACTTTTAAATGTTTTCATGAAAGATAGATATTTATCTCAATGAGTTTTACAAATCATTTACATCTATATCAACATGATTTGACGGATTTTAATCTTTTTTGAAGTTGATTTATTATGATAAAAAACTTCCATATTATATTAAAGGTTTTGTGATATGTTTGACTGTATATCTGCTATTTTTATAAAATTCATGGTTTATGGATAATTTTTTGACATTTCATATTCTAGTCTTAATACGAATGTTTATGTTAGGTTTAAACCTATCCATATGAGTAATAAATTAGACATAGTATGTGACGGGTGGAGTCCGCTATGGCTTCTCGATGGATCGGTGGGTCTCAAGAGATGAACTACTATCTTGGATCATGTCCATGAGAAAATCTTATTTGTATTATTAGCACAAGGCCTTGACTATGTGGTTATGAAGTATGGCATTATGCATTCCATCATTATTAAAGTAGCTATTGATATTGAATTTGATTATTTAACTAGTATAATATCAATTCTAATAAGTAAATGGAATTATTTAATTTTATATTTTACATATTATGCTAAAGTTTACGCTTAATGTTTTTTAGTCTAATATATTTCCCTAAATGATTATTCTTATTTATGAATGTTTCTTCTATATTATTATCCTTCATATGCATTTGAGCTCACCCATTTTGATGTTTTATTGTTCCCAGGATGTGAAGAATCATTTTATTATAGATAATAAGGGTTAATCTAAGGGATTAATGGCATTCTCAAAGGATCATTTATGTTGTGTTTTATTTTCTAATGTGTAATGTAATATTCATGTATGTAATCTATTTTCCAGGACTTCTAAATTGATCAGTCTTTCGGGACATGATTCCTTGTAATCATGCCAGTTTATTAAAATAATTAAATGACTCTCATAACAGGGGTCGTGGCATTACAGTTGGTATTAGACGAATTTTAATAATAACCTTCTAAAATATATTTATAAAAACTATGATTAGAAAACACTACCATGTGATAGACTTTGAGGATAAGTATAGAAGAACTTCCTAGAATTTTGGTACTGTAGGGATTTTGAGAGTTATTCAAGAAATACATCCTTGTCTGGATATGATCAGGTAGAGGCGGCTCTGGCACAAATGTATATAGGGGTAAAACCCGAGGCCATCGCTTTGAGCTAAACTCGAATAGGAATTGGTGTGTGAAAATGGGACTTACAACACTCTTGGTTAAGACACTCCTGAGAGATATGCTTAGGCTAATTATCATTTTATTTACAAACCACTATGATGAGTTAATGAGTATATACCTCCTAAAAGAAAATATTTTTATGATTATGGATTATATCCCTGAAATATTCAATTTATTCTAATTTTTATAGTAGTTTCTAATTATGAATTACATTTCGAAAACTAACCTAGTGTATTCCATTGTTTAGAAATGGCTCCCAATAGATGTAATGAGACCCCCAATAATACACATGATCTAAAGAGTGTGAAGGATAATATCATTCATGGTATTAAGACAACATTTAGAAATTAAATTTTCTCTCATGCATTTGTAGGTTCCGGGCGCAGCGGAAGCGCATTGGTAGGTTTGACCAACTTTAATTTTAACGTTAAACAACATTCAATCCGAGATCCATCACGATATAAAACGTCGAATCTTTGGAATAAAATGAAGAAAGAAAAGAAATGAAGAGTCCCGGAACCCTTGGGGAGGATCATTATATGTTGATTATAATTAATTTAATTAATGCATAAGAATTACCTGGTTGGAATTTTTTCTTCGTTGATGTGTCCGGTCACGATTCGGTGATCCGTCATTGCTTCATAGAATCCAATTGTAGGATTCCTCTAGCGGTGATCCACACGTGTGTCATGTATCTCCGGACATCACAGAAGAGATCTCCGGGTGCTAGCATGGAAGAACCTTCGCTTGCGATGTCCGCCTTCGACCGCCTTGATCTAGTGTAGGATCTTGCTCTCGTAACTTGAGGGCGTTCTTGGTTGAAAGGGAATTCTCTTTTGGCTTGAGAGTATTTCCAAATCCGTTGTGCACAACAATGGAACTTCAAAAAATGTTGGGGTTGTGAGGATATTTATAATCAGTTTTGAGGTTAATAGAGTTATAAGAATAAATAAACGCGTTACGCGTTTTATTTATTTCATTAACTCTTATTGAAAACCCCCATGTCGAATTATTAATTCCTTGACATGCGCTCACGCTGATTATAATAAATATCATTTAATAAAACAATATTAAATCCTCAAAATCCCAATTGGAAAAACTACACTGCGTATAATAATTAATACATGGCATGTACTTGTTTTCCATAAAACTACACAGTGTGTATATTTAATATACACGGCGTGTACTTTTATTTCCCATTTTTTCTCCCCCACATTTATTAGACCTTGAGTAATGACTATTTATTTCTTAAATAAATGTAACTACATTACTCGCTAATAAATATATTATTTTATCCACAGTATATATAAGGCCCCAGCCTTAAACCTTACTTAATATTGAATTAAATGAATAATTCACATTGAGGATCTTTTCGGGTTTAGAGTTTTAGAGAATTAGATCATAAAACTTGCATTACATTCCACATATAATCAAAGTGGTTACATAAAGATAGTATTCTTCATTCCCATCAATGGAAACATATTTAAAATAAAACATGGATTATTTCTTGACACTTCCTTGACACTAACATCATATCATGTACCTTTCCCCTGACATGTGAAAAACATTTCAAAAAACTTGGGATGAGCATAAAAAGCTCAGTAATGGATATAAAAATATGGTAAGTAAACATGGGTACATATATACATAAGAATGAAATCATACGTTACCCATAAAACATATGCACTTTAACATACCTCATCAAATCATGAATAAATCATAGAAATCATAAGACATAAAGGTAACTTGAGGCATTCATAACTTTATTACGTAGGGAGTAACCCTCTTGGTTACGTTTGGAATACCCATCACAGTATATTCCCTAAATCTCTTCGGAGAAACCTTAACGTTTCACTCCTTCGCGTTACCCAATGCATTGGAGAGCTATAACAGGCTCACCCGCACTTAGTTTATCACGAAACCACCCATCTTCATAATAATGCCTAAGAACCTCAACATAATCGTATCACATAAAACATGCATAAAAAAACATAACATTTACACCTTTCAATCAAAAGATATCAATAAAACACATTGATATAAAAACATTATGAAAACCATTTTCAATAGTAAAACATGGTATTTATTTTTCTTTTAAAAATAACGTATGGCTTGTAGAGGAAGCCGAAACTCAAATAACGGTCACGGAGGAGGAGAATTCGTTGTCACCACATACGTACGACAAAAAAATTCCCTTTTGTCATTTAGTAAAACGCTTCATATAAAAAAGATTCCTTTTGGATAAACGTAATAGTCAAAGGGGTTTATACACCGTATAAAAGAAGGTTGTGTATAAAACAAAATATACCTCAATGAAAGGAGATTGAGACGAAGTCCGATACCTCGGGTCCGACTTGATTCAATCGTTCTTTAATCTCCTGAATAATAAACATGAGTTAATTTCTACTTTTATAAGAACCTTTTTCAAGTTCATTATTCCTTTTATATCACTTATTGCCATGTCATGAACACTATGTAATTATTTAAGTTAATAACGTTCGTTTTAACGATCATTGGTACTCGAGTCAAAATAAACTTTTTATAATTACAAGTTGTTCTTGTATACATTATATCCACGATTATAATCATGATGTATATATCATATATATCAAATATATCCAGTATATACGTGCATTTATAATATTACATAATCATTTAGAGGTACGCAATGAAATGCACAGTTCATGGAGACGGTAAGCCGTACGTATGCATGAACGCAACTTTCATTTCTATTTCATATTTTATAGAATGGAATCATAATGATATAAAGGTATATTATAATTCCAATATAATATCATATATAATATCATAGTTCCATCCTTTATACGTCCCACATATGGTATTTAACGAATCAAATCACTTTGAGGGGGTGGTAGTCCGCACTTCCTTAAATGAAGATATCGTGTTTACCCATAATGGAAACCATAAAGGTATGCCCAAAATGAAAAATACAGAAGATTAAGGAAAACATAAACATATAATATATCATATATAAATATAGTGTCATCTTAATGGCCACCTTTGAAGGTGTTAAAAGAATGTTGAACAATCATCGTTTCAGGAGGCATAAATTCATCATCCACGGAAACAGTATGTTCGTTAACCATTAGATGTAGGTGTGTGTAAGTATAGCTAGAATCCTTATTATAACAACATCCTAGTATATTGAGGATACTGTATTTGTTACAAAAGAAACTAATAAAAAGAGTTTAGGGGGTTGGAGAAGCAAAATAAAACAAAAGGACTCAAAAGAAGGCATTACCTTAAAATCGGGTAACTCCCTTTGGTTTGAGCTCAAAGGCTTCCTTGGGAAGACGTCTGCCCAAAGTGAGACTTCAAGGAGTAAGAGAGGGAAGTGGAGAGACAAAATGGGAAGGGGTTGTCCGAGCCAAAGGCTTTGGGAGTGTGGAAAAAGAGGTAGATGTGGGGGCCTTTTATAAGAGGAGAGGAGGGGCACTCTTGGAAAGTAAAGATAAGTTACTTTATTTTAAAAAGAGTTTCAGATTAAAAAGGTCCCACATTGATATAATTCGAGGATAAGGTGGTAAGGGTTCTAAATCCACTCATCCAATAGGTTTTGTCCATGTGTAGGTCTTATATTTTACATTATCTTTCCATTTTATTTAAATCGTTAAATAATGAGGTCATCGCTGCATCATCATGATGTCATAAATAATTTATTTATTTAATGTCTAAAAATTATAAAAAAAATACTATAATGTAGGAAATCATTTTATATTTCTAATGAATATTTATAGTCAAAAATATGACTTGTATAACCCCATGAAAAAATTGTTTTAGAAAAATAACTCATGTTTGTGTCATTTTTACTTTAATATTAAATAAAAAGTTATTTATGTCATTTCCCAACCAAAGTGGCTCCATGGGGTCCCCAAGTTCACCCATGGCTTTTCTTGGTCTGCCATGACACATCCAATAAGGGTATGACATGTTTCAAGGTATTTTCAGTTTATTATAATATCATTTTTGCCTTAAATTGCACTAATTACCTCTAATCGCGATTAAAAACTTAATAAGTTACTATTCACCAAAAAAATATTTTTATCTCATTGAAACACATTTTACTTCTTAATGACAACCATATATGTCTGATTTTTGAAATTCAAAACAGAGAAGTGGTAAAATTTCATTTAAAGGAAAAATCAGTTTTTATAAGTACCACTTAGTGGATTCATTATTCATCAAAAAGTGAAGTTTTTCAAAAAAATACCAAAAATTAACTCTAAGCTATATTTGATATTCCGAATTCAAAAATGAAGTCCATTTTACAAAATTCACAACATATAAGTTTCATTAATAAATTTAATAATTAATTCTCGCTGTCAGAGAAAATAACGTGTTTTTATGAAACAATAAGTATCAAAAGATTGACAGTAGTTTAAGTCCGATTTCAAACTGAAATTAATTACAACGACCACTATTGGATTTAATGGTAAAAATATTTTATAATTTCACTTTAAAACCAATTCAAAAGATAATCTAATGATATAAATAAATTAGATTAAAAAGAAGTTTTGAATTAAAATACAACATATTAGACTATTCATTAAAAAATGAACATTATCAGGCAGATACCAAAAATTTACACAAAGTAAATTTTGATGTCCCGATTCTAAAGAAGAGTTATTGTTGGTCCAATAGAATTTATAAGATTTATCAAAACTATATTTAATGACGGTTCATCGTCAAAAGGTGATAAGTGAACCCTTAGTAAAAATTAGGGTATAAATGCCTAAAATTGAATTCTTTCCGTATTTTAAGCCTTTATCTTATATTGGGTAAATGTAAAAACATTTAAAAACATATATAATCATATTTTAGTTATTTCTATCCATTCCCGCCAGTACAACGGCTACTTGTTAACTAACATTTAAAATAATATTATTTTATTACTTGTGTGCAACGTAATTTTTCAAAGAAACTCATCGTTGCGTATTGAGTATGCTATCGAACATAGAAACCCCTTTTAATTAAAATTAATAATTAATTCGTAAATATTAATAAATATGAAAATTCTTTATTCTATAATTACCTGGGATGTTACAGTATATTCTCTCGAATAACTAGTGTCAAAATAAATGCGATCAGACATCCTTAAATAATTATTAAACCACAGTCGGGAATAATATTTATTTAACTTGTTAAATTAATATTTAACTGGGATACATGGACACACTTAGTGTGTGACCCTCTAGGCCTCTTTATCAGTGGAATTAGGCTGAGCCTGTCTAATGTCCAAGGTTAGCGTCTAGCAACATGCCAAGGCACCCATAGAGAAAGAAGTTAACACCTCAATGACGTGTCACCTCCTACGAACGCTTATCGTGTAATATAATCCCTTTGTCTCGATATCTCCAATCAAGCGGGTTCCATGCTAGTGCCATCAACCCATGTGCTTGATTATTCTTTCTTTGAATTCCCAGAATTGAACATGCCCATACCTTACCATGGCCATGGATTTATTTATGATATATCAATTCCATCAAAGGGCCTGAGATATCTACATCCGTTATGGAACAGAAGGGACAAATCCTTTCTCGCATTATCTTTTAATGCGGTATTACTCGTGACACACCCAACGTATCCTACCTCGCTGCGAACAGTGTGTCATCACAGTTTTCGTCAATACATCTAAGTGCGCGAGTTGTAATACCCATTAATAATAATCTTAAAGTCTAAGGATCAATACACACGTCCGTAGATAGGAACATCCAATGACACTATGAAATGGGGATTTCCTATTGGAGGGTATCGTTCTCATAATATCCTCCGGGATATTACCAAGGGTGCACACCATGAGAAGGTGCCTCAAAGTTTTATGAGTCCTCACCCCTAATGACCTGTATTATTTGTGTCCCGCAAATAATATCATCCGGCCATAGAACATACATTCAAGAACAGTGTTATGGCACTTTCGGGTTCTCATCATAGCAGGGATCCGCTACGACCCTTTAATGCAACAGCTGTCCTTAGGACATTATCACATGACATGTCACGCAGAAGAACAATCAAGATGTGATAAGGATTTTATTTAATGAATAAAGTAAAAAGTAGTTGGTTCTAGACCACCAACTCCAACAGACTCCCACTTGGACTAGAGCCAACTACTAACAACCTTTAACCCGCTAGATCTCACATGATATTCATGCTTCTGCTGAGATAGGCCTTTAGTCATGGGGTCTACCACGTTCTCTTCCGTGCACACTCTGATCACTTCAACTTCACCCCTTTGATAGAAATCCCTCAAGAGGTGATACTTCCGGAGTATGTGCTTTGTCCGTTCATGTGACCTTGGTTCTTTTGTAAGAGCCACTGCTGCAGTATTATCACAATAAAATGCAATGGGATCTTTACTTCTAGGCACCACATCAAGATCCTGGAAAAATTTCTGAATCCAAACAGCTTCTTTGGCTGCATCAGAAGCCGCTATATACTCGGACTCCGTTGTAGAATCAGCAACAACTGGCTATTTTGAACTCTTCCATCTCACAGATCCTCCATTGAGACAGAAAACATATCCAGATTGCGACTTCAGATCATTCTGGTCTGTTTGAAAACCAGCATCAGCATACCCTCTGATGACAAGCTCCTCGTCTCCTCCATACACCAGGAACATATCCTTAGTACTTCTCAGATACATAAGGTTAGTCTTAACAGCAGTCCAATGTTGTTCTCCTGGATCTGCTTGATATTTTCCTACCATGCTCAGTGCATAGGCAACATCAAGCCTGGTACATAACATGGCATACATGATGTATCCTATAGCCGAAGTGTATGGGATCTTGCTCATCATATCTTTCTCCTGTTGTGTCTGGGGACACATTTTATTAGAAAGATGTAATCCATGTGACACTGGAACCAATCCCCTCTTGGATTTTTCCATACTAAATTTCTTTATTATCTGGTCAATGTATGTACCCTGACTTAGTCCAAGCAGCCTCTTGGATCTATCACGGATGATCTTGATCCCTAGAATTTAGGATGCTTCTCCTAAGTCCTTCATAGAGAAACACTTGTTCAACCAGTCCTTAACTGACTATAAGGCTGGTACGTCGTTTCCAATAAGCAATATGTCATCAACATATACCACTAGGATGACGACCGCATTCCCATTAAACTGCTTATAAACACATGTCTCACATTCATTCTTAATGAAACCAAATTCTTTTATGGCGTCATCAAATCGAATGTTCCATGACCTGGATGCTTTCTTTAATCCATTAATGGATTTCTGCAACTTGCAAACCCGCTTGGCTTTACTTGGTGTCACAAACCCATCTGGTTGTGTCATATAGACATCTTCCTGAAGGTTCCCGTTAAGGAATGCTGTTTTGACATCCATCTTCCAAATCCCGTAGTCATGGTAAGCTGCTATGGAATGTATAATACTTATGGATTTAAACATGGAAACTGGTGAGAAGGTTTCATCATAGTCAATTCCTTGATGCTGTCTGAATCCTTTAGCCACTAGCCTTGCTTTATAGGTGCTAACTTGACCTTCCATGTCCAGCTTTCTTTTGAATACCCATTTGCATCCAACATGCTTTACATCAACTGGCTCATCGACCAGAACCCAAACTTGGTTCTGATACATGGAATCCATCTTATAATTCATAGCTTCTAGCCATCTTGTAGCTTCTGAGCTTTCTACTTCTTCCTTGTAGGAGAGAGGTTCATCATTGTCCAACAATAATGATTCACCATCCTCGGCGACTAGGAAACCAAATCTCACTGGTTCCCATACCTCTGTTGAGCTCCTACGCAATACTTGTGTTTCTGGAACCTCTTCCACAGGGACCTGTGGAACTTGTTCCTGTACCAACTCCTGTGTATCTTGAGCATCAACTTCGTCGAAGTCAATCTTGCTCCCACTATCCTTCTCGAGGATGTGCTCCCTCTCAAGAAAGATGGCTTTTCTGGCGACAATCACTTTCTTATCTTGGGGGATATATAGGTAATATCCTTTTGTTTCCCTGGGATATCCTATAAAGATACACTTCGTGCCTCGGGGTTCTAGTTTGTTTCCTGAGAAGGCCTTAACAAACGCCTCACATCCCCATACACGTGTGTGCGAAAAGTGGGTTTCCTTCCATTCCATAAATCAGATGGAATTCCATTTGCCGCCTTAGTTGGTACTCAATTTAATGTGTATGCTGCAGTTTGTAATGCATATCCCCAAAAGGATAATGGAAGATCCGCATGACTCATCATCGACCTCACCATGTCCAACAAGGTGCAGTTCCTCCTTTCACTAACACCATTCCACTATGGTGTATAAGGAGGAGTGAGCTGAGATAGAATCCCAGACTCCCGTAGAAGATTGATGAACTCTTGGTTCAGATATTCTCCACCTCGATCCGATCGAAGCTTCTTTATCTTCTTACCAAGTTGATTCTCTACTTCATTCTTGAATTCCTTAAATTTCTCTAAGGACTCTGACTTATACCTCATTAAGTAGACATAGCCATATCTACTCAAATAATCAGTAAAAGTAATAAATTAAGAATATCCACCTCTAGCTTCTACTAGAAATGGTCCACACACATCTGTGTGTACCAATCCTAGAAGCTCTGTGGCCCTTTCAACTTGTCCACCAAAAGGCGGCTTGGTCATTTTTCCTTGTAAACAAGTGTGACATCTATCAAGTGGTTTTAGCTCAATAGAGTCTAAATAGCCATCTTGGCAGAGCTTTGTCAAGCGCTTCTCGTTCACATGACCAAGGCGGTGATGCCATAACTGGGTGATGTATGAGTCATGTGAGTTTTTTTCGTTATCGATTGCCAACACTTGGTTTTCGCAATTTAATACATACAAACCATTATTCAAATGTGCCATACCATAACATACGTTGTTCTTATAAAAGAGACAACCCTTATTTCCAAGCTTGAAAATAAATCCATCCATATCCAAACAAGATATAAAAATTATGTTCTTGGTAACACTAGGCACAAAATAACAGTTTTGTAAAACCAAAATCATACCAGTTGGCAATGAGAGGTGATAGTCGCCAATAGCCAACGCAGCCAGCCTTGTGCCATTGGTAGCTCGAAGATCCACCTCTCCTCTGGCGATCTTTCTAAATCTACTTGGTTCCTGCATTTGAATACAGATGTGAGCCCCACAAGCTGTATCTAATAACCAATGTGTAGAAATAGAAAGACTTCACTCGATAACGAACACACCTTTAGCGTCCCCACGCTTCTGGGTGCAGTTCCTCTTCTAGTGGCCCTGCTTGCCACATGAAAAACGCACTACTTCCCGTTTCTTGCCCTGCCTCTGGATCTTACCCTTCTTGGAGGGACAATGCTCGGGGTCTTCAGACCGTTTATAAGTCTTTGGCCCCTTTGCCTTGTCCTTCCTTTTCTTGTTCACCATAAGGACTGTGGGTTTGTCACACCCCATGTCCTTATCTACCTGGCGAATCAAGGTCAGAAGCTCCGATAGACTCTTCTCATTGCCGCTCATGTTATAGTTGACAATGAAGCTAGAGAAGGTCTTGGGCAATTATGATAGGATGAGATCTGTACGCAACTCATCTGAGAATTCAATCCCTAAGATATCCAAGAGTTCAATGTAGCCAATAAGCTTGACCACATGAGGCCCAGATGGTGCAGACTCTCCAAGCTTTGTGGTAAACAAAGCATTGGAGATCTCATACCTCTCCTGTCTCGCCTTCTCTTGGTAGAGATCTTTAAGGTGAGACATCATGCTATACGCATCCATGTTTTCATGTTTCTTCAAGAGCTCATTAGACATGGCCGATAGCATGAAACACTGGACATCTGTGGCATCATCCATGTGTTTAATGTAGAGAGATAATTCCTCATCACTAGCCTCTTTCCCAGGCGCAACTGGAATAGGCTCTTCCAGCACATATAATTTCCTTTCGTGGTGAAGGACGACACGTAAATGCCTCTTCCACTCTTGGAAATTGGTGCCGGTGAGAAGGTTTTCTTTTTCGAGTATGGTGCGCAATGATATGTTTGAAGTCATTTTCTTTCCGTTTCTACAATTTAAGATGAGCAAAGGTTTAGTACTTTATTATAAAAATTGAGACAAATAAATAAATTAATACTTATTAGTCTCCAACTATTTTATCAAAATCCAATAGCCCTCACCATTGACATCGGAATATTCTATTGCGTGAATATTCTAGTGGAAAGGATCCATATTTCCCTTCGCATTACCCCAACTAGGGTTGGTCAAGAAACTTGAAGGGTTTTAGGTAGGCATTCCAAATTCCAACTGCATTAACTCGCAGTTCCTTGATCCGCTGAGTGGACTCCCCAATCCTGAAATCCATTTTTAGATTTCCTCAACCACTGCCTCTTGGTCACTCCATGTCCTGCTATGGCAGTCAACCCTTGATGCGAAGCAAGTCAAGTCAACCCAAAACCATGAATTAGAATTCCACGATAATTGAAAGCACCCCAACAAGGGTTGGTCAATCACTTTGAACTATGGTTTGATTCTAACCAAGATTATGGAAGGCTATGCCGACTTAATATTTATTTTGAGGGATTTCATCCTTATACGTAAATTTCCATTTTATTATCTTTGATTACATGATTGTTAATATTAAGTGGGATATACTTAAGTGATTAACCATGTCTAAGATAATATTTACGTATAAGACAATTTTATTTTAGTTCCATCTTTCATGCTCGTTTAATTCATTAATTGTGAGATCATGACAACACACCCATAATAAATAAACCATGCAACTGACAGAAATAAAATAAATGGTATGATCATGAGCTTTTCTGTTGGTTAGTTTATCTAGCGGTTGATAAACTAACCCAATACCTAGGGGAGAAACACCTTGAACCTTTCAGGTTCATGTTTACAGCTTTCCACATGTCCACCTTTGTATCTCCTTGGATTGGTTTCATCTTGGCTCCTGACTTGAGCCGCCTCCACTAGCTTGGGAGCTCCATCAATTACATATGCATTTATCTCACTTGCAGGTGAGGGAAAAAAAGGGTTTTTTACATAAAAGAATCCTTGGGCGCGCAGGCCCTACATATTAATGAGGAGATGGATCGCAGGCCAACAAATTTAATTTAAATAAATTAATTAAAAGAAACCATTCACATACAAAGGTCTCGGTCTAGCTCATGATCATCCATACATGCAATGATATTTACGCATAAATAAATCTAGCATTCAATTCTTTAATCGTTCTTGTTTAAGATAAATCACGCTCGAATCAATTAATTATATTTAATTAATCAATCCTTTTATCTTAAATCCCTTTTCTGAATTTTTTTGAGATTCTCATCCATCATAATTTTAAACAAATAAATTCATTTAAAATTATCCTTGTACACAACTAGTACCTTGGAGAAAACCCAAAAAATTCCAATTTATTACACAGATGTTAAATTAAACACATATATATAAAACACCTATCATGTGTTGTGCCTCAGCTTTACGCCTGCACCATGGTACACATCTCAAGGGTTTGTATAATATAATAATAAATTTTAATAAATCTGCGTAATTTGGGTGAGTACACGGCGTGTAGTTCCGACTACATGGCGTGTACTTTTTCTTCACCGTCCATCCGAAGTACACGCCCAGGGATAGGGCGTGTTAATGTACTTAGGAAATTGTCAGAGTACACGGCGTGTACAGTTGGACACGCGCCGTGTAGTTTCCACGTACACGGTTTCCATCCGGGCAGGCTATGTACGGAGTACACGACCGAACCCTAACCCGAAGGGACTACAAGCTGTGTTCATTGGACCACACGACATGTATTCGGGAAACCATGTGCCACCTGTTTCTGGTCAACACACAGTGTTTTAAATTCATAGAAAAAATCCAATACACGACCTAATTTGGCGGATCAGTCAATGCATTGAACCTAGACTACACGGTGTGTACTTCCGAATACACACCGTGTATTCTAGTGTTATACGGCCAGAAACATTTGGCTCCTCTGGATGAGTTCCTCTATTTTATTTTAATCAAAATTAAAAGAAAAATCTTTTTCTGTGAGGTGAATGAGAAACGAGAGAGGAGGAACAGATCTCGATATTCAGATTTCCAGAACGATTAAACATGAATTGAAATAAATAAATTATTAAATGCTTAAATCACCAACAAAAAAACTAAATAATTATAACCAACGATATGACCCCCTGATACCACTTGTAGGTTCTGGGCGTAGCGGAAGCGCGTTGGTAGGTTTTCCCAACTTTAATTTTAACGTCAAACAATGTTCAATCCGAGATCCGTCACGATATAAAACGCCGAATCTTCGAAATAGAACGAAGAACGAAAAGAAAAGAAGAGTCCCGGAACCCTTGATGAGGATCATCATATGTTGATTATAATTAATTTAATTAATGCATAAGAATTACCTTGTTGGAATTCTTTCTTCATTGATGTGTCCGGTGATGATTCGGTGATCCGTCGTTGTGTCGTAGAATCCATGTTTAGGATTCCTCTAGCGGTGATCCACATGTGTGTCACGTATCTCCAGACATCACCGAAGAGATCTCCGGGTGCTAGTGCGGAAGAACCTTCGTTTGCAATGTCCGCCTTTGACCGCCTTGATCCGGTGGAGGATCTTGCTCTCGTAACTAGAGGGCGTTCTTGGTGGAAAGGGAATTCTCTCCTGGCTTGAGAGTATTTCCAAATCCGTTGTGCACAACAATGGCTCTTCAAAAAATGTTGGGGTTGCGAGGATATTTATAATCAGGTTTGAGGTTAATAGAGTTATGACAATAAATAAACGCATTACGCGTTTTATTTATTTCATTAAATCTTATTGAAAATCCCCATGTCGAATTATTAATTCCTTGAGATGCGCCCATGCTGATTATAATAAATATCATTTAATAAAACAATATTAAAACCTCAAAATCCCAATTGGAAAAACTACACGGCGTGTAATAATTAATACACGGGGTGTACTTGATTTCCATAAAACTACACAGCGTGTATATTTAATATACACGGCGTGTACTTTTATTTTCCATTTTTTCTCCACCACATTTATTAGACCTTGAGTAATGACTATTTATTTCTTAAATAAATGTAACTGCATTACTCGCTTATAAATATATTATTTTATCCACAGTATATTCTCTTGAATAACTAGTATCAAAATAAATGCGATCAGACATCCTTAAATAATTATTAAACCATAGTCGGGAATAATATTTATTTAACTTGTTAAATTAATATTTAACTGAGATACATGGACACACTTAGTGTGTGACCCTCTAGGCCTCTTTCTCAGTGGCATTAGGCTGAGCCTACCTAAAGTCCAAGGTTATCATCTAGCAACACGCCAAGGCACTCATAGAGAAAGAAGTTAACGCCGCAATGACGTGTCACCTCCTACGAACACTTACCATGTAATATAATCCATTTGTCTCGATATCTCCAATCAAGTAGGTTGAATGCTAGTGCCATCAACCCATGTGCTTGATTATTCTTTCTTTGACTTCCTGGAATTTAACATGCCCATACCTTACCATGGCCATGGATTTATTTAGGCTATATCAATTCCATCAAAGGGCCTGAGATATCTACTTCCGTTATGGAACAGAAGGGACAAATCCTTTCTTGCATTATCTATTAATGTGGTATTACTCGTGACGCACTCAACGTATCCTACCTTGCTGCGAACAGTGTGTGGTCACAGTTTTAGTCAATACATCTAAGTGTGCGAGTTGTAATACCCTTTAATAATAATCTTAAAGTCTAAGGATCAATACACATTTCCGTAGATAGGAACATCCAATGACACTATGAAATGTGGATTTCCTACTGGCGGGTCTCGTTCTCATAACATCCTCCTGGATATTACCAAGGGCGCACACCATGAGAAGGTGCCTCAAAGTTTTATGAGTCCTCACCCCTAATGACCTGTATTATTTGTGTCCCTCAAATAATATCATTCAGCCATAGATCATACATTCAAGAACAGAGTTACGGGACTTTTGGGTTCTCATCGTAGCAGGGATCCACTACGACCCTTTAATGCAACATCTGTCCTTAGGACATTACCACATGACATGTCACACAGAAGAACAATCAAGATGTGATAAGGCTTTTATTTAATGAATAAAGTACAAAGTAGTTGATTCTAGACCACCAACTCCAACAACATTATCATCATATAAATAAATAGTATCATGTGTTAATAAAATAAGTAAATAATTTTATGAGTCTTATGTCTTTGAAGGGAAGCCATAGAATAAAATAATGGTAGAGAAAATTATAGATAAAGGAAATAAGGGAAAGAATAATTTTCCCATATGTGATTAATTTAGAAATAATCAACTTGGTAAATTTTGAAGGTAATGGGAGTTTTCATATAAGTTTGGAGAAAAGGGAAACCATGTACATGATTACTACCGGAAGAAAATGTTTTTAAATTTACAATGCTTCATCTTCCAGGATTTGGGACACTACATGAATCAATTTCCAAATCATTAGAGTATACCCCAGATGCTGCTATTGGATAATATTCAAGTTATGATACTACTGAAGGTGATGAGGAATGATTAAGAGTTCTTATGTTGTTATTAAATTATTTTCCCTTTGAGTATTATATTAATGATGTACATGTTATAATAATTATAGTGTATATAGGGGTTGTACGATAGTACTATTTCATTAAAGATGTGAGATTGTGTGGAACCAAGAAAAGTGAGTCAATTCCAGGTTAAATTTTTTGGAAATATATGGCTGACATAAAGGTAAACATTAATATCATTCTGATACTAAGGTAGTGATTTTGGAATAAGATATGATTTATTTGGATAAATTAAATTGGATATTATTGACATCCTTGGAAGTGATTAATGATTTGTATATTCCATCATTGATAGAGTTTTCTACATTTTTCGATAGAAGGAGTATATCTATTATTCTATAAGGAATAATGGAACATTAATGTAATCAATATGGTTTTATGGAAATTTAGTGTGTTATAGTGTTTTAAAGAAATACACGATGATGGTATTCACATGTTATTACGTGGAAAAAGGATCTTCATTATGTTTACCTTCATTATAAATTTTGGACAGGGAGTTTGGAGAGTATTATTTTGTATAAGTCTAAATGATGGAATCAATTAAGTTTGACATTGGATACTATTGCTAAGGATAAATTATTTCTAGAGATTATTTTTGGATTGTCATAAAAAGGATAACACATAGGTAGGGCAACAACCAGTCCCATCCGACAAGGCCCTGAGACTTGAACCCACAATTGAAGGGAAACAAAGGTGCATCACCTACCATTGGCCTAAGTGATGTCCTACTTTATATAATGTATTTTTTTTAAATAGTCTGACAAATGAATAGAAATTCATTTTTTAACCCTATATGATTAGGATAAATAGAATATTTTTGAATTCTATTATCTTTTAGACTGAAAGATGATTTTGTGGTAGGAATTTGTTGAAGGATGAAACTCTACATGTAAGTATACATAAATATATATATTTCCTCTTATTATATGAATAAGTTTATTTTCAAAATTTAGGGAAGAGATTTTAAAACATGAAATGTATTATCTTAATACCATATGTTTTTTTCGAACCAATGATATTTTATATCTTCTTAGATTGCTGGATTTGAGGCCCTCAATTTTAAACTTGTTTGTCATTGATGACCACAATTAATCCCTATAAATATTTAAATTTTTTATCCAATTATGTGTCTCTAATTGCCACCAATTTTCTCCTAATCGAGATCATAATTTGGTGGTGATTTTTTCATTTCCTTTTCCCTATTATTAAGACTAAATTTTATTATCACAATTTCTGATGGGGGTTTTCCAAAAAGCTATTTTTCTATTTTTTTCCATTTATTTTCAAAGAAAATTTTCAAATTACGAAGACTCAATTTATTGAAGGAGGGGATAATGTAACACCCCAAGATTTCATAGTACATTATCTAATTAAAATAATTTAATAGCATGCGCAACACGTAACACCGAGTTCGAGCACACCACAACTTACTAAACTAACACTTCAAAAAGCACTAATGAATAGTATTGAATGAATTTTGAATTTAATATAATATATATAATTTTAAAATCCATATTGTGTTTTTCTTGTAGATAATATAAGAAAAAATTCATTTTTTCTATAAAGTTAGTATTTTAAAAAAAAATGAAATTTTACCGCCTTTTAATGGAGAACCCTTTTTAAATCCAATATTTGACACATTTATATATTAAATGTAATGAAATTAAATTATTTTTTATAATCAGGATATAAAAATTTAGTTTGGATACATTTTTGGTACTTTTTTTGATATCATTGGTATTTTTATTAATAGTAAAAAATACTATTTTTTAATTGAAAACAACTTTTTTAACCGAAATAATTTATACTGATAACTTATGAATTTTGAATGGTTCGAAAGTATAATTAGATTATATTATTATCATTTAATAATCTTTAGGCCACTATATGTAAATTCACATTTAAATTTGACATAATCACAAGTCAATCTTTTGAGAGTTTTTAATTTTTAAAAACATATTTTTTTGTTTTGACAACGGAAATTAATTTTAAATTAATAAATGCAACATCTATGTTTTAAATTTGGTAAAATATTATTCATTTTGGAATTCATAATATCAAAATTATCTTAGGGTAAATTTTTGGTATTTTTATGAAAACATTCAATTGTTGATGAATAGTGAAAAACACAGTGTAATTATATAAAACCGACCTTTTATTTAAATATTTAGTTATTTTAATTTAATTTATTTTAGGTCAAAATATATACATAATACCTATATATGTTCAACATAATTTATTATATTCATTTTATAATAAATTTTTATATATATAATTTTATGGAACATTTTACCGTCTTTTACCCACCTTCTAGGAGCATGTGCAAATTTGTATGAAACATAACTTTACCACTTCTAGGAGTTGAATTTAAAAAATCTGGAAGACACGGTTAATATAATTATGTAAAATGTGGTTCAATAAGATGAAATTAATTTCGGGTGAATAGTAACTTTTGACATTTATTTACAACGTTAAAAGTAAATAGGGTAATAAAGGGAAACAATTGTATAATAATTACCCTAAAACAAGTCCTAATTATATTTGATAAGTATAATTTGACCCAAAAAATCATAGTAATAAAATATGATCCTCTTTGGTCCACTTGGTTTAGATTAGGACATTTCTTTTATTTTATTTAAAGAAGCGTTAAAAGAGTTAAATTCAATGTTTAATAACTACACCATTTTTAATATAGGGTTATACATAATATAAAATTTCATATAAAAAAATCATTAGAAATATTAAAATATTTCCTACATAATGATTGAACATATAAATTTAGTTATAAGTAATAAAGATGTTAGGACTTTAAGAAAAATCATTTATTAAATAATGTCAAAATTGACATAATTGAGTTTTTAAAACAAATACTATATTATTGGTTGATATAATATTCCAAAAAATCCGAGGTTTAGCCAAAGGTCCTTTATAATATTATAAATGTTATCAATGAATCTATTGGTGTTCACTTATAATTTTATATAAATTTTATTAACCATATAATATAAAAATAAAAGGAGACATGGTAAATGACAAACTATTAAACTAAGAGTTAAATCTTAACGATAAGGTTAATACTATGACCTAAACCTATCTAAAACCTATTGATTGAGAGTTTTGAAACCCATAAACACCTTAAACATGAAATAATTCATTTTTATCCTGTATAAACCTAAAATTATATAATTATAAAATAATATTTCAATCTTTTACTAAATAGACCCTCACCTCTATTATAAAAGGTCACTTCTCCTTCTCTTAATTTCACATCTCCAAAGCCTTTTGGCTCGGAAAACTCCAGCCCAAATATCCCCCAAATTCACTCCTTTAATCTTATAGGACTTATTTTGGTCATTAATCTATCCTATGGATCCCTTTTGATCAAATCCCAAGGAAGAACCTGAAGAAGTGGTAAATATTTCGTCACCTCTTTCAGGCTCGTTTCTTCTTCCACTTCCACATTCTTTGTTTTTTCCATTCTAAAATAATAACTATAGTATATTATATATACTGTGATGTTATTATAAAAAAGGTACAACCATATTCATTATGCGTTCCATCCAATAAATGAGAAAGTTACCATATATGCGTACGTACGGATTACCTTCTCCACGCCGTGGTGTAGGTTTCTATTCAAACACTTCAATATTTGGATGGGTATAATAATTAGAATAACTGATGTAAATATTAAATATTACATGTTAATTATTATTTATATATGATATACCATCCAATTACATATGATTTCACCATCAATATAATGATATTGTCGCTCGTGTGTACGTACGAATTACCATCTCCACAACGTGATGAGATTCATTTCCACGTTCACCATTCAACGATGATAATAAAATATATATCATTAATAAGTATGTAATATATTACACAATAATTCTACTTGATATATATATATATATATATTTATGTACATACATATATCTTATTCACTTAGTTTCATTCAATAAGATATGAAAACGGAAACAACGTTTATGTGTACAAAAGGTCTACCGTCTCCATAAACAGTGTTTTCCATTTCATAAATATGTCTATTAAACATATTTATATTCTATATATATGTGATATATAAATAATATTTTATATTTTGGTGGTATTTAAATCACGATATAAGTGACACAATCAAGACAAACAAGTTAAAACACGTAAGATAAAGAAAGAGATTATTACCCGAAATGTTAATTAATCATGGAAATTATTATTAAGTGGGTAGTATAAAGTAATAAATTAATCATGTATGATATCATTGATATTAATATGGTCCTTATATAATTTAATAACATACTAATATATTTATACAGAAGGTAAAATATGCCCTCAACTAATGTAAAGTCTAAGGAAAGGGTTAATTTCACAGTCTCTTTATTATCTGAGGTTGTTTTTACATTAGTATCTAATGGGAAATATTAATTATACTTGTCCATGTTTCGTAAAAGAGTTATTAAAGGGATTATTTTTAAGGTATATTATACTAAAACATCATTTTAAATGTTTTAAATATTTATTAGTCTAAAACATTCTCATTAATATCCATGATTTCAAAATGGTTTTAAGGACTTATTTATGTAGACGTGAATGTTTTTAAAATGTTAATTCATTTCAAAAGTTTCAAAGTGTTATGGAAAAAGTTTATTTAAAAATGACTTTAAATCTATTCCTTTCTAAATTGTGTGACTTTTAAATGTTTTCATGAAAAAGAGATATTTCTCTCAAAGTGTTTTAAAAATCATTTTCATATATGTTCACATCCATTGATGGATTTCAACCTTGTTTGAAGTTGATTTATAATGACACAAAACATCCATATTGTATTAAAGGTTTTGTAATATGTTAGACTGTGGATGTTTTATTTTTATACCATTTATGGTTTATGGATAATGTATTGACATTTCATATACTAATTTCAATACGAATTTTTATGTTATGTTTAAACCTTTTCATATGAAGAATGAATTGAACATTTTTTTGATGGGTAGAGCCCGCTATAGAACCTTGATGCATCGGTAGGTCTCATGAGGCAAACTAGTGTCTTGGAACAAGGTCGTGAAAAATCTTATTTTTAGTCTTCGCACAAGGCCTTGACAATGTGGTTATGAAGTCTGTCTTTATGCATTCCATCATTATGAAAGTGGCTATTGATATTGCATGCGATTATTCTACTAGTATAATATCTATTCAAATAAGTAAATAGAATTATTTGATTTTAGATTTTCCATATTATGTTGAAGCTTAAGTTTAAAAGGCTTTTGTTTTAGTCTAATTCATTGCCTTAAATATTTATTATTATTTATGAATGTTTTTTCTATATTGTTAACTTTACTAAATATTTGAACTCACCCCTTTCTATGTTTTATTTTTCCCATGATGTGAAGACATATTTTATGATTGATAATCAAGGTTTAGATAAGTGATAAATGGAATTCTCAAAAGATCATTTATGTTGTGTTTTATTTTCTAATGTGTTATGTAATGTTCATTTATGTAATCTATTTTCTAAGACTATTAAATTGACCGGTCCTAGGGGACTTTTTTTCTTGTCATCATGCCAATGTATTAAAATAATGCACTGACTCTCATAATAGGGGTTGGGGCGTTGAAAAAAATACGAGTAATGGAATAATCATGGAAAAAAATACAATACATGATTCAAAAGGCATAACATGATAACTTAAATGGAATGGCTCATGAATAAAACTATCTAATAATAACATCTATAACATGAAATTATATAATCATGTAAATATTATAATTTGGAAGAAAAATTCAATATGACATAAACATGACTCATAGATAATTGTTAAAACTATATTGCCTGGTGGACATTTTCTTATAATGGATTTGGTTTAATCTTTAATCCCATACATGATATCTAATGAGATTGAAAATAAACCAATGCATTGGATAAATATCTTGTAACACCCATAAAAGCATGTTCATGAATATTTATTCCACATGAATAATCATACATAAGTAATAAACATAAGGTTTACCCATTGAACGAAATGTGTTTCGAAATCAGTTAAAAAGTAATAACCTATGGGAGTACCATAATGGTATACATGAAATAAAGAATTTAAATAATTCATGGTCATTAATAAAGGATATGTAGAAATAGATCATTGATAATTCTATTTAACTAAAGTTGACACATGAAAATGTGGGGTTAGAGAACATTAAAAATGATCCACTATGTTACAGTTTAAGGGAAATGATTAAAGAGTATATGAACTGTGTAAAAGAATAAATTTCTATATAAAACAATGAATTAAATAAAATACTTTTTCATGATAAAATGATATATTTTAGTAAAATATTATTGGATTAATAATTTATATGTATTGTATTTTAAATTTTGTATGAAAATGAGAAGTTCCCTTTAATTGGGATTTCTTATCAAGAGAAATTTAGTAGGGAATCTCATAAGAACATTTATTTCCCCATAAAAATGAATTGATCTATATAAACATTTTGGGAAAATATAAACAGAATATAAGATAATTAAATAAGTATAAAAAATAAATTCATTGGGGTAAAGAGAGAGAAGGTGTATCACGAGGAATAATGGATGTCTGGTGAGATCTCTTAAATTATGTTTGAATGTGTTCTGAACATTCACATAATTCCCTAGAAAATCAAATTAGATTCATTAATTACTTAATTAATATACTAGTGAACCTGATTTTGATATATTATGTTATTATTATGTTAATTTATGATCATTTCAATTAGTTATAGAGTTCAATTTTTTTTTTCGTGAGCATTCGTTTCATGGTTGCATGGTTAGTTCGCTTATGTATAATTATGGAAGTTCTAATGAAAGGGTAAAAATTCCACAGAAGTAAGATTATATGGTATTAATTAACTTCCGTATTTTTAAATTCTACCATATATCTTTTTTTATGTTATTGGGATGAATCTTTTTATAAAATTTAAATGATAAATGTTTAGTTTATTTTGGTGTTTTTTTTATCATCATAGATTAGTTTCGTTTTATTTAATATTTTTTCTATATATTAGTTCAGCAACAAAAAAAATGTTATAATATTTATAATAAAATATTTTTTTACCATAATTATGATTTTTTGACCAGACTTTAAGGATGTAATGGAATACGAAAACTCATCATCCACGAAGTCAGTGAACATGCATTTCACAGACGATGTATTCATTTTTAGAATCAAAGGATAAGAGATGGGAAATAATGATTGATATAAAATAAAATTAATAAAATTATTGTATATATATATATATGATGTTTTAGAAATTATTAAATTTGTATAGGGGATTTTAGAATAGCATAAGAAAATAAAAGTAATTAAAATGGAAGGATTGGGGATCTTAACTCTTGAATATTGCCTTTTTGGGAACCTCCTTAATAGATGCCTTAAAGAAATTGTAATATGTATTTTATTGAGATAAGTAACTTTTAGATATGGGGAAGGTATTTGGAAGGGTTTTGTGTATAATTTTGACAATATACAACGCTTTGTAGGTGTGAGGAGAATGGGTTGTGAGATGTGGTATTCATAAGGGAGAGGGATATTTTTTATTAATATATTCATTAGCTTATTATTTTGGATCAAGACTATCAATACTGTTTATTAATTTAACAAAATATATTAAACAAGGAGTAATATTCATGATAATGGATTCTTATATCATACATGACTCAAAAATTCATGTATTTTTCTTATAATGTTAAATATAAAAAATTACCATATTTCACTATTCACAAAAAATTCAAATATTTTATAAAAATCCCAAAAATTCACTCTAACAATTTTTAGATGGGTAGATTTTAAAAATGAAATCCATTTTTTGAAATATTAATATTTGAATCTATTTAATCAAAATAACTTTTTGAAATTATTATATTAAATATAAAATTGTAAATAGTTGTTTATGTTTTAAAAAATAGCAACACATTATTTATCATTTTTAAAACATTTATCTTCTTGTAAAATGAAATAAATATATAATGTTTTCATTTATAGTATATATAATTTTTTATATACTTTCATAGGTGTGTTTATCATTCTAATGACCAGATTAGTATTCATAACAGTCAAATTACTATTCCAATGGTTTGGTAACTATTCCAATGGTATTGGTTCCTCAATTTCTATAAATATTTCTTATTTAATACAATATTCATTCAATTATATTTTATCTTAAGGTTATATATATACATTATTATTTAAAATGAAGATTTTACTATTGAATTTATGTTTTATTTCTATATCTTTGTTTGTGAGTTCATGTGTTCTAGTGGATTGAGAAGATCCAAATTTTCCCATTATTATTTTCTATTTATTGTCCCACAGTAATTTTTAGTATTATTATTAATTTATTAGTTAGATAATGTATCATTATGTTTTTATGAGAATAATTTTTTATTTGTTTATCTTTGTGATAAATGTGTTTTATGAGATAAGAATAAGAATGGAATTTCATTGACAAAATCATGGGACATTACATTCTCCCTCTTTATGAAATGTTACCCTCAAATTTTGATTTTAAAGACTACGGTAAAATATGGTGAGGGTACATATCCTTCTTCTATTTTTCTAATTTCAATGTTGTGTCTTTGTATTTCTGGTTTCTCCAAAGTACCTTGACTAAGTGAGTAGTGTTGTTGTTTTGAACATTATCTATATCGTCAAAAAATTTCATCAGATTCTCCTCATAATATAGATCACTTTCAAGCTATACCAATAATAAATTTTGTACATTTAAGGTCTCCTATATTTACTTGGAAAATAAGGATAAATAGAACACATCATGTTCAAGAAACATGGTTATTGTAAGATCTAGTCGATGGTCCATAACTATGATATGGTCAATAATCATGAAGGGGCCAAAGTACTTGGGTCTTAGGTTTCCTTTCATTACAAATATCATGATCATATTCCACGGAGATATGTTGGTGAATACCTTATCACGAGACTCAAACTCTAAATCCCTTGTATGATTATTTATATAGATCTTATAACAACTTTGTCGATCCTGAATATGTTTTTGGATGGTATTCACATTTATTATAATTTCATTAACCATTTAAGGTCCAAATAGCATATATTCACCAATGTCATCCCAGCATGAATGTGTTTTATATATTTACCATTAAATGGCTTCATATGGATCCATTTTTATTACTATGCATAAAATATTATTGTAAGAGAACCCAACTAATGAAAGATGTTGATCCTATTCTCATTTAAAGTCCATTGGGAATGATCTAAAAGTTTCATCTAGTGTCTAAAAATTCCACTCAGATTGGCCATTTATTGGGGTTGACAAGTTTTACTAAAGATAAAATCAGTATTAATATCATGGTTGAAAAACTTTCAAAACATTGAAGTAAATTAATGTTTATGATCAGATATAATCGATAATTTTACACCATGCATCCTAACAACATATATGATGTATATTTGTGAACATTGATCGAGTTATGAGTCCTCTCGAATCACAATATAGTATGTACCATTTGTAAAACTATGTAAAATTACCCATGTTGTATTATTTCCATTAATATCTTCAGAAGTCCAATGATAAATTCCATAGTGATGTTTTTCAATTTCCATGATGGTATGGGTAATAGTTTCAACATTCCCTTAGGGTTTTTATTCCATCATTCACATACTAAAATAACAGTCAGATTAATTTATATTCAGTGATCTCCATCTTTATATTTTCCAAAAATTATTTCTTTTACATATCTCGATACATCTTTGGACTCCCAAGGTGGATAGATAAGGTTGAGCTAGGTACATCATTTAGAATCTATTTCATTATCTTCAGGTTGGATTGTACACATAGTCATGACCCGAATCTTTTGAATCATTCCTCATCAATTTTGAACTATGAGGATTCTACCTTTCTTATAACTTCTACCAATTGATGAATTTACACGTAACATATTTGGTCATCATTTGTCATCTCCAAAATGGATAGTTTATAAATTGTTTTTGAAAATAACGATAATTTACCTTCCTTTATGATTCCCATATTCATCCCTTAAAATTATGAGATGTTTAAATCCTTATCTATTCTCATCAATGATATTGTTATAGGATCCTTTCTATGTAGAGAATATTCCACATTATTTTCTTTACCAGGATGACAGTATATTGAGAAATATTAATCTTAGATGATCTCTTACTACCCTTACTAGTTCATATTATCATCATTCTATTTGATTATATATTTCTGGCTCTATTGATCTATATATATCTCATAGTTATCCCCATAGAAATAATTCCACAATATCTTAAATGAAAATAACACTACTTCCAATTCCAAATCATGTGTGGGATATTTTTTCTTAAGAACATTCAATTTTTTTTAAATGTATGATATCAATTTATCATTTTTCATTTGTAAAAAATTAAAGAACATATTTTAAGCATCATTTTATAGCACAAAGAGTTCCCAAGTTGTTTGTAAAGTAGGAACTGGTGCAGTTATTAGACTATTTTTTAACTCTTGGACGAATCCTTCACATTCACTTATCTAGAGAAATTAGAATCTTTTATGATTCATATTGGTTTTTGGGTTTCTCAATAGTGATATGTACCTAAAAAATATTTTGTAATACCTAGCTTGACCAAAGACTCTACAAATCTTCTTTACATATGTTGGTCTAGTATACTTCTAATTTTCCTTTGTTTTAAATGGATCTTTAGATATTTTTTTATGGGGACTACATTCCCCACGAATGATACTTCCTCTAAACATAAATCACATTTATTATACTTTTCATATAGCTTATCCATTAAAATATCGTATTAATAGTATTCAAATTCTACTCAAGTGCCTCCTTTCTCTAAAAGTAAATTATAGTATCATCTATAAAGACTGTGAAAAATTTATCGATGGAATCTCCAAAGACGCTATTGATTATGTTAATGAAAATTTTGGAGGTATTAGTGAGCTTGAAGGGAATTACTATGAAATCATAGTTTCCAGAACCCATTTAAAATGATTTCTTGGGAATATTTGACTTCTCCACCTTTAATTGGGGATATCCCAACCCAAGGTCCACATTATAGAAATAATTGTCCCCACATAACTGATCAAACAAGTCATGTATCAGTTGTATGAGATATTTATTATTTATCAATATTTTATTGATCTCATGAAAATCAATGAAGAGATTCATTAACCCATCATTTTTCTTGAGAAATAGGACTGTTTCTCGCCATAGTTAGTCACTCAGGTGAATGAAACTCATGCTCATATTCTTTTATGATAACATGTTCAGTAATTTTCACTCAATAGGGACCATTCTACAAGGAGTCATTGATATGGTATGTGATCCATGTATAAGATCAAATGATAAATCAACCACTCAGTCAGGTTAAAGACTAGAAAATTATTTTGGGACCACATCAGTGTAGTCCCTCACAATGGTCATGTCTTTGAGCACGATCATCTCTTGTTTCACAATCATTTAATATTGATATGATTTCTCATAAAGAACTAATATTAAAAATTGAAATGATAATTTTGAAGGATATTAATCCTCCTCCATACACTTGTACAAAATTGGGGGATGCCTCTCGATGTGGAGAGTGATCTCCCTTTATTGAGAGTTGATGTGGGACTTTTATAAAGATAGCCAATCCATGCCCAACATTGATTCAAACTCCACCAACAGAAGTAATATAATATTTTATTGGAATTTCAGTCCAAAAAAACCATAACCAAGGTAGAGTTATATAATCTAGTTGAAATAGTTTCACCATTAACTACTCTCAAAGATAACTCATTATTCATATTTTTAGGTGGTGTCCAAATACATCTATTAAACATTAAAGAGTTGAAATAATGACTAAATCATTTATCAAATCGTAAATTTTGAATTCTTGGATTAATAACCATCTTATCTTTCACCACATTATTTTCATGCTCTATATCACTATAATGATAACATATCCCCTTACTTGATTCCTTATAGGTTGTTGTTGTTGTTGATTTCCTCTGATAAACCATGGATTTCGGCATTGACTCGCCTAATTCCCAGGTCTCTTATAGTTGAATAACTACACTATAGGCTGAGTGATGATTTGATCCTTCATTTATTCTCCTAAATTATTGGTCTTCTTCCCATACCATAGGAATTAGTTATCCATATTCCTCTCTCATACACATTTAAGAATCTTCTAGTTCCATTTAAACAGTTCTTGCGATGCTTCTTCCCACACTTTTGACATGTAGGATGTTGGGTTTTCTTTCCTTCATGGGATTTATTTGTTTATCCCCCCATATTAAACTCCATTTTCACCTTTTATCTTCTATCCCATGAGACCACTAAGAGTAAATTATATCCATTTCAACATTATAAGAAAATTGAAAATCCCTTTATTGATGTCAAAGTCTCCTATCACCAAGGATTTTCATATACTCACCTTTAATCTTCTAAAGTAGAAGTCAATTTGGATTCTGAGTTCATAGAAACACTAGTGGAATATTATGAATTCCTAGAAAATTTTGCTTCATACTCCCCAATAGATTCATCTTCCCTTTCCATTAGATTGAGGAACTCACACCCCACCTTAAGAAAAATTGTTCGAAGAAAATATTTATTGAAAATACTTTATTAAATACATCCCAATCCATGGAATCAATTTCCTCCATATAATTTCTATTTCTGATTATTTTCCACCTCTAATTTCCTTCTCGATCAAAATGGTAGACTAGTAATATGACTTTCTCTTTTTCTGAGAATTTATGGATAGCTAATATATTCTCAATGGTGTTAATCCAATACTCTATGATGAGGTGATAAGAATATTTACTATATATAAGAGGCCTTTGGGGAATAAAGTGTTGGAATCCTACTTGATATTTGGTATAAGAAAGAGGGTATTATCCCTGATATAGGTTTTTATTAATAACTATTTCTATTTTATCTAGTAATATAGTGATGTTATGAGCTTTGGTACACATCATATTTTTCATTTCACTATGGAAATCATCACATCTCCTAGCACATTTTTTGATTAAATGATATCTCATATTTCTTACCATTAACAAAACAAATTGAAAAAATTTGATTAGGGTGATTTATTACTTATCTAATTGGAATATTAAAAGGCAATTGTACACTTAGAGTGAATAAAATATAAATAAAATGTTTATCCTAACTTATGATTCCCAATGTTTTAACATAAGTTATTCATAGTGAAAAGATTATTGCGAGGATTCTTATTAATGATTTCAAGTCCCTATAAAAAATAACTAGTCCATGATCTAGTACCAACTATAGAAACACTTCCCTTTTAGAATTAATATTACATGATATTATGCATAATATAAACCAAGTATCAAATACTTTAATGTCTTCGGGAGACTAGGTACATGATTAGTAAACCTGATACTAAAATAAAATAAATTATTTAATCAACATAATGAGATTTAAACTATTATGGAGATCCTACAATTGCATAGAAAAAAATAGTGAAAATACATAGACAAAGTTATGTGCTAAAAATTCCTAGTAATGAAATAAACACGGAAAAAAGAATATTACATGAGTCAGATGTCATAACATGATAACATAAATAAAATGGTAGGTGAATAAATATCTGCAATCATAACATATATAAGATGGAATAATAAGATCATGGAAATATTTTAATTCTATATAAACATTTAACACTATATAAAAATGATTAAAAGATAATTTTTAAGATTATATCCCTTGGTGAAAAATGTAACATAATTGAATAGGTTTACTCCCCAATATCATACATGAGGTCTCATGAGACTATCATTTACCCAATGTATTGTAGCAATATCCATGACACCCATCAGATCATATTCATTCATTTGTATGCCACATAAAAAATCAAACATAAGTCATAAACAAAAGGGTTACACATGAAAATAAATGGTTTTCATAATCATATCATAAGGCATAACCATAAGAAGTATCATGATTGTATACAGGAATGAATGAATTTAAATAATTATTGTATATTAATAAGGAAGAAATTAAAATATATCATGAATAATGATGATTCACTGATGTCTATACCAAAAAATATGTATTTAGGTGTGTTTATAAATGATACACTTTAGAGTTTTCTTATGGTAAAATATTAAATAAGACCAAAAGATAAAAAAGCCATAATTTTTTGTTTAAAACAAGAAATTAAATAAATTTGTTATAAATGGTAAAATTATATATATTTTTAAAAAATATGTGTTCCCTATAATAGTTTATGTATTGTAATTGAAAAATAGTAAGAAACAGAGAAGTTCCCTTTAATCGGGGTTTCTTATCAAGAGGATTTAAGTATAGAATCCATTAAGAAATTTTATTTACCCATAAAATAAAGCTTAATTGAGCTATATACACATTTTTAGAAAATATATATAATATTTTCGATAATAACATATTGATAAATAATTAATAAATTGGCATAAAGAGAGAGAAAATGTAACCTGAATAGAAAAATAGAGGTTTTGAGAGATACAATACCATATGTCTGAATACATTTTGAACATGGACATAATGTCCTAGAGAATAAAATTATATTAATTAATTAAAAAATTAATTAATTTATAATCTTTAATACTTGTATTTTATTTAATACAATTTTAGTTTGTTTATTTATTACTATTTCAATGCCTTATAGTGTTTAATTTCGTCATTCCGAGAGCATTCATTTCACGATTTCATGTTCGATTCGCTTGTAAAAAATTTGGGAATATCTTATTAAATATGATTAATTATATATAAGATAAATTATATGGTATAAATAAAATTTTAGAAGATAATGTAAAGACCCAAAAATTCCCATGTAATTTGTTTTATTTATCTTGGAATATTACGTGTCTAAGATAATTGACGGTGCGGGATTCCGAGGCCCGGTGTGACCAGAATTAAATTATGAACATTTTTTAAGTATGTTTAGAAAACATGTGAGAAGGTTTTTGTAACTTTTGAACTAGTTCTTGGAATTGTAATCTGAGGGCACTGTTGAACATGCAACATCGATAATCTATTATGGAGACCTTCACCTCGATCATAGTTGGTCGAGGGTGAAAGTTAGATTTCGTGTGTTTCGTGGAAATAAAAATAAAAATAAAAAAAAATATATTTTATTTTATTTTTAACCTCTAATTTGAATTCCTAGTGGTGGGGACCTCCCGAGATGGAAACCCCCCCCAATTATTAATTAATGGTTGGGACCACCCGACCCTTAAACTCCCTCTTTAACGAGGGTTGTGACTAATGGTTCTCTCCTATTTAATTGTGCCACCATCCATTAATTTATTATGCCAATGGAAACTTAATTAATGACCAACTCTAATTAAATTAATAAAACATAATTAAATCATATGGCTATTTCCATTTGGTGGAATTTGGCCCACTTCATACCGATCAGAGAGCAGGGTTCAGTAGAGATCTTAGGATGCCTATATGAGGAAGAGATTGTGCGGAACATGGAGTACCATCAACGATTGACTCCGCTAATGATGAAAGTTTCACTTCCCAGCTATGGAAGGGGCTGTAGGAGGCTTTCAGGACACAGCTTCGTTTGATCATGACCTTCCGTCATCATCAGTATGGCCAGACTGAGTGGACTATTTAGGCACTCGAGGACATGATGCATGATTGCGTCCTCAACTTCAGTCATTGCTTGGAGGATCAATTTCCATTGGTGAAGTTCGCATACAACAATAACTATTACTCCACCATTAGGATAGAACCATTTGAGGCTCTTTATTGCTGACATTGTAGATCGCCTTTGTTCTGGACTGATCCAGGGGAGTCAGCACTCATGGGACCATATATGGTATGGGAAACTGTGGAGAAAGTGTAGATCATCTAAGAGATGCTAATGGCTGCACAGAGCAGGCATAATTCTTAGGTTGATAAAAGATAGAGGAATCTGGAGTTTGAGGATGGCGACCATGACATTCTAGGGGTCTCACCTCTCAAGGTTTGTGGAAATTTGGCTAGGGTGGAATTTTATCTCTGAGGTTCATCGGACCCTTTCAGGTCCTCAACAATTTTGGTGATATGGCTTACCGCTTAGAACTTCCCCCTTAGTGCACCGGGTGCACGACATCTTCCATGTATTCTAGCTGAGGAGATATATGCATGAACCTTCAGACATCATTTTCTGGGGCAAGATGAACATCGATGATGGGGAATCATTTATGGAGGTTCTAGTGGAGATTGAGGATCAACACGAGAGAGTCCTTCTTGGGAAATCGAAACTTCTGGGGTATGTATGTTGGAAGCACATGAACCTCTAGGAGAGAACATGGGAGCAGGAGGCTCAAGTTCGTGCTTAGTATGCCCACTTTTTTTGAGGCCTGGTGTCACAGGAATAAATTTTTGAACTTTTTTAAGTACATTCAGTAAATGTTCAAGAGGTTTTTTTAATATTTTTAACCATTGTTCGGAATTGAAATCTGAGGGCACAATTGAACTCGCATTGTCGATATACGCTTAAGGAAACCTTCACCTCGACCACATTTAGTATAGGGTGAATGTTAGTTTTCATGTATCTCATGGAAATAAAAAAAATAAAGAATAAATTCTCATTTATTTTTATCCTCCCATTTGAATGCTTAGTGGTGGGGACCACCAAATCTAGAACCCCCCCCCCCCCAATTTGAAATTAACAGTGGGGACCCCCCTGACCCTTCAATTCCCTCTCTAAGGAGGGAGGTGACACTTGGTTCCCTCTTAAATAATTGTTCCACCATCCATTAATTTATTATGCCAACATAATCTTAATTAATGGTCAACTATAATTATATTAATAATATTTAATTTAATAAGATGGATATTTCCTTTTGGTGGAATAGGGGGGTTGTTTCGGAAAAGGGGAGAAGTTCATAGAAACACCTTTCTCTAATGAAGAATGCTTTCTCCAATGAAAAATGATTTCTCCAACGAATAACGCCTTATCCAACGTAGAACATCGTCGATTGATCACCAATGTGGAACTTCTTCAATGATGATTAATCGTTGTCCATCTTTCCTCTATCCTAACTGATGTCAACGATCCCTCAAGGTAGGGTTTGTTAATTGAATAATTCTTACCCCATTCATGGCGTACTTCATGATTCAAGAATAAAAAAGCCTCTCACTACAGTTCTAATGCAGAGGGTTCGGAAAAAACGAATAGGAACACACCTCTCCACAACCTCTATGAATTTGGATGGTCTTGAAATGATTTTGATATCACGAGACAAATGAGAAAGTCGTCGGAATGAAGAATGGGACACCAGGGCGCACCTGATGACCCGAGGAACATCGTCGGTGACTGGTGCCGCTGACCGACACTAGAGGGACTCGGGAACGGTGGACGACACTCTGGTCGGACGCAACAAAGGCGGCGGCATGACTATGCTGCCAGAGAAGGGTCATAACTCATTGGCTATGGAAGAGCAAGGGCGGAGGCCTACCACGCGAAGGGATGGTGGAACGCATCCTCTCTACCCGACGTTCAAGAGCCACGACACGAGGTCGCATCGGTGAAGGAGGGCGGTCGGCTCACTGTCGGCCGCATGTGACGCCGTTGTGCACAAGTGCACCATGCAGAGGAGTCTGGCCATCTAGATAGCTATGGAGATGAGTGGGCCGCCCCGCGAGCTAGGTCGGACCCAGGGCCACACCTGGGTCAGGCCTGGTCGGACCGGACCCAGACCAACTTTGACCCTTTTTTCTCTTTCAACCATATCATGAGCTACGGGCGTCTGTTTGACTAGATTTCTAGAAATCCAGAAATCTTGGATCTAGATGGTCCTTTGGGTATACCTCCCATGACTTTTGGATATAGTTGGGGCATGGCAGGTTTGGATCGAACAAAAATCCAACAAGGCCCTCGAGACTAAAATGCTAATAACATACAGACTGAGAATCTGACTGACACGCCGTATGTTGCGTTGAGACCCCAATTAAATCACAGACCTTTGTGATACTCGTTTGTGGTAATTTATGGTAGTAGGAGTATCGACCTATTTCATGAGGTTTGAACCCTGCCAGAATGAAGTTAGCTTAGTGTAGAAACCCTATATCTGGATGTAACATGAGAAAGGGATCCTATGTGGGTATGTGCTTTGGGATCCCACATGGGTCTGTGTTCGAGAGTTCCACTTGGATCTGCTCTCGGAATCCACATGGACTACTCTAGGATCCTACATGGGTCTGCTATACTAGGATCTTATGTGGGTCTGCTATACTAGGATCCAATATGGTTATGATGATTTAGGATCCAACGTGGGTCTGATGATTTTGGATCCTACGTGGATCTGCCTCCTAAAAGAGTAAGATGACTCAGTAGTTATATCTAATCATCTTTACTACCATACCTAAGATATACCTGGTGTGATATAATTCCTCACCTTCATGGTGATACCTTTGTGGTATTCTTCTATGTGTAATTACCATTGTGGTATATACCTTTGTGGTGTTACTTTAATGGTATTCCATCCTTTGTGGAACAATTGAGCTTTGGGCTTTGGTTTTGGGACTTGTGTTTCATCATGAATGAGATGGGTATACATGATAACTTAGGTAAATTTTTGTGCATATACCAAAGTAGGGTTGACTTTTGTTTCCATGATTTGTGGTATATCCTTCGAGGATTTTGTGAGACCATTGAGGGTCTTGGGGTCCCTAATGAATATCGTTATACTCACCCCTTCACGGGCTATGACTTCACATTGTTGTGTTTAGTGAAGAATATAGAAAACACAAATGGAGGACGAGGGTACTAAGACTAGAGGTATATATGAGGTGGACATTAGATGAGGCGTACTATAGAGACGACCGTTCGAGAGCTGTACCTACCCTTCAGGTGGATCCTTGGCAGGTTTTCACATGAGTTGTTTCATTCTACTTTTACTTTTTAGTTTTCTTGTAATTTCTATTTGGGCTTGTATTCAGGCCCCTTTTTCTACTATACACACACTTTTACACTACATTTTTGTTGTGTTTATATTTTTTTTGTGTTTGGATGTGTGTGTTTACTGGTTATAAAGGAAAGCCTTCCCTGTTTTAGGAAATACACCTTTCG
Organism: Viscum album; assembly: GCA_963277665.1. Taxonomy (NCBI): domain Eukaryota; kingdom Viridiplantae; phylum Streptophyta; class Magnoliopsida; order Santalales; family Viscaceae; genus Viscum; species Viscum album. Next base: position 491,693,542 of record OY728159.1, on the reverse strand, counting down.
GTGTTAGTCGCCAACCCATGGCCTATTGAATGTGGACTCGGGGTAGTCCCGGCACTGACCCCAGTGGATAGGTCATGACAGATAAAACGTCCCTATATTTCATTTTTTATGATATGTGGATCATTCTTTGGAAAAAACATTAATGATAATAGTTTTTCCCATTTTCACAGGATTTTTCGATCTCCATGAAGCAATTTAGATTTTTCTAATATTATACTTTTATATTAGTTCCATAACATGTGATAATATTCATAATAAAATAATCATTTTAACAATAATAATGGTTTTGTGACCAAATTTTAATGTGTTATTTGAAAACAAAAAACTCATCATCCATGAAGGTTGTGAACTGACATATCACAGATGATGTTTTAATTTTTTTAATAAAAGTATAAGGGGTGGGATGGGATGATTTATATTCCATTTACATAATAAATTTTTTATATATATTATAATAATTTTATAATGATACTTTGGATAGGGCTGGCAACGATTGGATAATAAATGGAAAGAAATTAGAAGAGAATGATTGAGGATTTTACCTCTTGAATATCATCTTCTTGAGAACCTATTGGAATGACCTATAAAGGAACATGGAATTGGAATTTTGTTTAGAATATTAGCTATTAGATGTGGGGAAGATTCATAGAATGGGAATTTGGAGTAATATTGAAATGATACAAGGTATAGAAGGTGTTATGTTAATGGGTGGTGGGGGGTTGTACTTATAGAGGATGATGAGGGGGGTTTTCATTATCATTTTCATTAGTTTATAGTATTGGATCAATAATATCATAAATACTATGACTAAATATATTCAATAGTGAATTATGGATGGATATAATGGATTGTTACATCATCCATAACTAAAAAGTTAATATATTCGTCTTATAATTTTAAATATCATAAATTACCATATTTCATTATTCATAAAAAATTCAACTATATTAGAGAAATACAAAAAAAATATTTCTAAGCATTTTTCGAAGATTAGATTTAATAAAATGGAATCCATTTGGTTAAAATAATTTCCTAAATAAGAAAAATATAATTTTTAAACAGAATCGTCATTTATTCAAAAAATATGGATTCTATTATTATAATCGATTTTTCCCCTTTGAAGAATTAATTAATGTGTTTTAAAATTTTATTATAATTATATAAAAAATTTATTAATTTATGAATCCATTTTATGAAAATATGATCTATTTTAATTAAATATTTTAATAGAAAATTGTAAATAAACATTTATGTTTTATAAAAAAACAACACATAATTTATCATTTTAAAAACATTTATTTACATATATTATGATATAAATATATCATATTTCCATTTGTAAGATACAGAAACATTATTTTATACTTTCATATGTTTGGTTACTATTCTAATGGTCAGATTACTACTCAAAATGTTAAGGTTACAATTCAAATTATCATGTTACTATTCCAATGGTATAGGTTCCTTGTTTTCTATAAAAACCTCTTATTCCATTCATTATACAGTTAATTAAATATAATATTAAAAATAAATATATAATTTATTCTACAAAATTAATATTTTAAATCTAAAAATGTGTATTATTTATATACATTCATTCATGAGAATGATAATCATAGTGGATCGAGTAGATCAAAAAAATTTCGTTTTTATTTTTCATTTATTATAGGATTATAATATTTTGGATTCTTATTGATTTATTTTATAACTAATGTAACATTATTTATTTATGAGTATAATGATTTTATATTTTGTGTTAATAATGATATCTAGTACTTGTAGTCATAATAGTGGACTTTTCATAGGTTGTGTTGGCTAACATATTCCAAAGTATGAATATTATTGATGGAATATTTCCATGACCTTTGTTTGAGAGCTAGAATAATATAATTAAGTATCATGCATAATGTACATCTAAATCATGATTTTATTATGGATTTGATTGAATTCACAAAAATTATTTATGGGCCATATTAATAAGAGGCTCACAAAAAGACACATCATTTAATATACATTGAGTTCCATATGTTTTATTAATGATAATGGGATATTAATATTGATCTAGGGATGTTGTTTTATACATTGTTGGTTTTAATTATGAGATAAAATAGATATAGACCATTATATGTTATGGAAAATCATTGAAAAAATAAATTCTAAAAATACCCTAGAAGACTTATATAGTTGTCTTTGTATATTATGAAATTGATTCCTTACATGAAAATAAATAAATTCATTGATGATTTCTAAATGTACAAAATGTTTTCTATGATTTGATTGAAATATTGAGTTTTTTTCTTCATGATATGGATAATCCATGGGCTACTATATAAATCCAAGTGTAATTGCAATGATTTTACACATGTTATAATTTTATTATTAGAGTAGCATAGTGGAATAATAATGATAGAATGGAGTTTTCCAATGTGGATGGTTTCACATTCAAGGAATTATTTCCATGTTAAATTTTATAATGTTTTTAGACTTGTGAAATTTTATAAATTTACTTAAATAGTTCATTTATTATTGGTTTCAATGTGAGGGGACACCAAATTTGATTCAACTATATTTATTCTACTTCCAATCAAGACGGTCTATTAATTTTAGATTTATATTCATTAGAAATTTTCTGTTGAGGTTATCATCTAGATTATAAATATATTTATTATGAGTATTTTATAGCATTTTCTTGTTACTTTGAGTTGGTTGAGTGTTATTATAGAACATTAAAAATTCATTTGTGATCATTTTTACAAGGGTAGGTCTTCCCACATAAGTTTCAACGACATGAGTCATGATAAATTTCTACTATTATATTAAATGGTTCAAAAAAACAAGACGAAAAGGTGAGGTCTCATTGATAGTATGTTCTAGTTAATGTTGATAATGATATGACCAAACATTTATCTGGGATTGAGGAAATTATTATCTATATTAGAAATTAAATAAAATATAAAAAATTAATGGAATGATACATTTTTATTATAAGAGATGAAAAGTGTTTATATGACAACAACAAAGCGTAGTGTTAGTTATTGTTTTCTAATTGGTGGGAAAATTAGAGATGTGGTGTGATCACCTTTCCTAGTGTTAATATGGAAATTACTAGCTAAAATTATATTTTATTACATTAAGTAATTCATGATCATTATGACCAATGTTTTAGTCAATACATGGATGTTATTTCTAGTTAAATGAGACCCCAATGAGATGAGTTGATTCGATATAGTTGTACAATGTCTCATGGATAATACCCATAATTGAAAATATGTTTCCATGGGATTGAGTGATAATGCAATATATAATAATACATTTATTAATTTAATTATATAATTATAAAAATTAATTGTTTTTTAAGATTATATTTTACATTATCTCTATTTTCTATTGAAATATTTTGTGCTTTTTCATTGTCCTTTGACTATTGGGTTAATTGAAAAGTTTAAAATATCATTATTTTAATATACATTAGATCTTTAAAGAGCCCATGGAAGAACCCTTGTATATTCATCGAGTATTTTGTTTAATAAGTAGAAATGTTTTAAATTATTTTTTTGTGATTACACAATGATATTTTTAGCCAATTGTTGAGATATTTTTCTTTGATTATTGCTTGTTAGGTTGGTCATCAAATGATAAATTGACATTGAATCATTATGTCATATTTTAATGTATTGTGTTTTTGAGATTATGCGTCTTCCTTGATACATTATTCATAAATTGTTGAAGATATTGGGGTTTTATTATTAATTTAGTCAATGAAATTGGTGAGGATATTATTTTTTATTATATTTATATTGAGGGAAACCTTGATCCATTCTAAAAGAGAGGTGAGTTTGGCATTATTCCCACAGATGGATAGTTAATTTTTCGTTCTATGAAATAATTTTTTGATTGATAATCACATATTAATGTTATTATAATTTTTGTAGCATGGTTTCAATTGTGTATATGTAGTGTATGTGTTTTATTTATTAGGTTGTTAAGGATAAAAATACATTTAAGTATTCTGATTCGAATTTTTTAATGATGGAATGGATTTTGAAAATGTGATTCTAATTTAATATTAAAGTAGAAAAATAAATTTTTATTGTAGGTAATTCTTTGTGTTGGAAGAAATACTAAAAATAGGTTCAATTTTGATATGTTATCTCTGGATTCATGGGGAATTTTTGGTGGTTCGGTTTAACAATCTTTATTCTCATTAATCACATATTTTTGTAAGTAATTATTTTTATGGATCATTATTCAAATATAGAAGTTACATGGATGTAATAAGTAATTGATCTATATATGGTTTCTTTTGGTTTTAACAATGGAATGTTTTAAGGTACGGTGGATGTGATTTTATGATTCTTTAACTGATAATTCATTTCAATATTCTTAGAATTATATTATTGCTTTAGTTAGGTCGAATATTGTATCACTCATTTTAATATAAATTTAGTATCTTATTGTATCTATAGATCACCAAAGGTGGTTTTTATGTTGTTATTAATATTTTATAAGGAATTGTAAATTGTAAATCCACCCTCAAATAAAAGTAAAATTGAGAAACAGACCTCGCTAGTTAGTTTAGAATGAGAAGTTAAACTTATGATGAATTTTTAATAATTTATGGGAAATGATGATTCATGGTGTTGTTAATGAAAATAATTTTTAGTAAATTAACAAACATAGATAATATTTATTAACATCCATGTGACCATATACTTCCCCATATATAAGAATATATTAATATGATTTAATGAGAGGCTAGGTAATTAAAGAGCTATATGGACATAGAGAAGGCTACTAAAGGATTATCTGATATAGAATCCATGGAAGAATACCACAAAGTGTTAGGTTTATTTTGACATTTTAATATAACTAAACCCACCATACACATCCCATATTAATCATGGAACTATTAAATGAATTTATTTGTGGAATTTAATTATGTTATTCTTGAAATGAAACTATGATCAGTTGAACTTAGTTTGAAAAGATCAAATGAATACATATTGAGTAATTCATAAGATAATTATGACTCTATAAATTACTATATATAATTAAGGCATCTAAATTGAGGATTAAAAATTTATAATTTATATCTATTGATTTACATCTCTTTAAATATTAATGAAATGAATTTTCTTTGATTTTGGATTTTTATTTTTCAATATATTATAGGGACATAATTTCAGGATGCTTTTGATAACATCTATATATAATAACATTTAGAATGAATTATATAGAAAACCATATACCCATTTGTACATATGGTCAAGATGAATATAATAAAACTATATTTAGATTAATATAATAAATGGTTTGAATGCTATCTTAGATATAAAATGTGTACCTTTCCCAATCATCTATAGAATTTAAAGGCCTTAACATTTTCTTTACAGGATAAATGTTTTGTTTCTATGATATTTTGGATTAGAAGAATTGAAAATGGGCTTATATGAGAAATGACCGACTCTATCTCTATATATCTCTATAATTTTATCACAAGAAGTTGAAAACAATAGAAAATTTGACTAGAAAAGTAGCTAGTGGTGGGGGAACTCTGGGTGTATAATCTATACATTGAAGCCATGTATGGGGCCATGTGTTCCCTATGAACACCTGATGTGTTCTTACACTATTTGTAGTGGTGGGTCCCTAAGTGGTAATCAAATAATCTGATCTTACATCTTGCACCTTTAAATATATATCACTCCCTATGAGGTATATCATTTCAACATAGATAAATTATGACCATATAATAAAAAATAATTTTTGTATCCTCATGTGGCTATTCAGGCTTATAATACCCAAAACCCAGTTACCCAGAGTCGGTGAATTATTACCTAACATTGGAATGATCACAAGAGATCTTGTCTTGAAAGACCGATTATATTAGTATCCTTTGAATTATTAGATGTATACATAATTTTTAAATTACATTACAAAATTAAAAAACAATGACATTGTGTCCCCTTTGAACACACTCATATCCCTTAGTCTATTCCTGTAGGTTAATCGTAACATACTTCTTTGAATACTTTAGAAAATAAAACCTAATAAAGTTGTGAGCTTAGATACTCAATTTGGATAACAATATATCATAAACAATCATAAATATGCATAAAGAATTAAAGAAATGTATAATACTAAATCAAAAACCTTTTAAACGTAAAATTTAGCATAATATGGAAAAATTAATTCAAATAATTCCATATAATTATTCACATGGATAATATAGCAGTCGAATAATCACATAAAATATCAATAGAAAATTTCATAATGATGGAATGCATAATTCTTGACATCATAACCACATAGTCAAGGCATCGTTCCAAGACTACGAAATAATAATTTTTTCATGACCTTTTGTCAAGTTTATTGTTTGTATCATGATACCTACCAATGCATGAAGGAAATATAGGGGGCCTTGTACATAACTTACTAAGTCCAACTCATTCATCATATGAATATATTGGAACATAATCTATAATTTTGTATTAAAACTAGCATAAAAAATGTCAATAATTTTACCACAAACCATGAATGATATTAAAATGACACATCCATAATCAAAAATAACTAATTCAATATAATATGGAAGATTTTATTATAATAAATCAACTTCAATAAAGAATAAAATACAGTGAATTATATTTAAAAATATGAAAATAATCAGTAAATCTAATTGACCGAAATATCCCATTTTTCACAAAAGCATTTAAAAGTTGCATTATTTATAAATGAAGTCATTTAAAAAATATTTTTGAATCTATGTGTACCATAACAATTTGAAACTTTTGAAAATAATTTTAATTTTAAGGCATTCATGTTCATATATATAAATCCTTATAACCATTTTAAAACATGGATTTAATTATAATGATTTATAAAGATTAATCTTTAAAACATTTAAAATGATATTTTAGTTAAAGAGTTTGTAAAAAATGAAAGATGAATGAATACAAAAAATTGAGGAATAAAATTAATAAAAACATTATAAAATAATGATAATTAAGGTATTCATGATATAATATGTCTACATATAGTATATACAGCATATAAAAGTGAATTGGCGCATAAAAACAAAAAGTCTCAATGGAATGAAAATTGAGACGAGATCTCTTATAAAGACTGTATCATTAGATTAAGGATTAATAAATGACATAATAATGTTTGAAAAATGAAAATACACTCAATATGATTGAATATTCAGTGTAAATAAATTAGAGGACATTCACACATATTCATTTAAAAACAAAACCAATGACTTGGATGTTTAACTCAATGAATTGAAATTGAGATGAGATTACCTTTATAAAGTTCATATCAATGAATTGTAAACTTCTAAATGGAATGATTATGTGTATAAAATTTATATCAACACAAAGGGAAGCGTAAATTACTATATCAATAAATAAATAGTGATTTTACACACAATCATGGAGTAAATAATCAATGAAGTGTGTGTAAAACTCAATGAGTGGAAATTGAAATTAGAATTTCCCTTAACGATTTGGTAGCATACAGAACATACAACAAATGAAATAAATATCATAAAATTATTATTTAAAAACTAATAAATTAAATTTTATTACATAAATAATACAATCACAGGTAGTACATACACCACACAAAAAGAAATTTTGGCAAATATAGCTTAAATCTCACGAGAATAAAAGTGAATCGAAAACCCCATTCATTTTAGTTTTCTTTATAAAAGGGTAGGTTAACTACCTATATAATGGTGAAATAATTTTTATTATATTATACATGATACGTAAAAATAAATTTGATATCATATATGATTTTATAAAATTACATTGTTAAAGAAATTTCAGTAGTATTAATGTTTTGGGTGTTAACTGATTCATATTCCTTTATATGTTTTGTTTTGTAGGTCATGTTTTTTATAGATGTGAAGTATTTTATTCATACCCAGAATGATATTAAGTTCATAAAAATTATTTTTTATCATAAAATGAAAATAATTCTAGAATAGTTAAAATGGGAAATGAAATATCATCACATCGTGGAGACGGTAAGACGTACGTAAACACGAGCGACAATAACATTCAATTAGTGGTGAAATAATCTGTAATTGGATGGTATATTACATATAAAGAATAATTAATATGTTATATATATTATTTAAATTAGTTAAACTCATTATTATACCCATAAAAATAATGAATTATTGAATAAAAAACTACACCACACCGTGGAGATGGTAAGCCGTACGTAAACACGTTTGGTGACTTTGTTATTAATTGGATAGATAAAATAATGAATAAGATTGTACCATATTTATAATAACATCTATGTATATATAAGGTACTAGTGTTACTAATTTATTATGGAATCAAAAAATAAAAAGGAATTAGAATAAGAAAAGAACATTGAAATAGGTGATGAAGTAATTATCTCTTCTTCAGGTTCTTCTTTTTGGTTAGAACAAAGGGACACCATAGGTTGGATTTTTTATCAATGTAAGGCCACTTAGATGATGTTAGGGTATTTTTGTGGATATGGAGATGGTTTTTTCTAGGCCAAAAGGCTTTGGAGGTGTGAAATTAATAGAATGGGAAGTACCCTTTTATAAGATAGGTGACAGTCACATTAGGAAAATATTGAAATATTATGTTATTATAAAATCATTTTCAGATTATAAAATCTCCAAATGGATTTATTTCAATTTTAAGGTGTGTATGGGTTGAAAAAATCTCAACTAATAGGTTTTAGACTTGTTTAGGTCAACATATTAACCTTATCATTTATATTTAAATCCTAGTAAAATATTTTTACATTTAACATGTCTTCTGGAATTTTAATATTACATGGTTAATAAACTTACTATAAAATTAGAAGATAACATAATGTGGTTCATTAATGAAAGATAGATCATTATTTATGTTTCTTGGATAAGCCATATATTTTTTGAAAAATTATATAATTTAATAAATTAGAATTTGTTTTAACAACTCTTTTATGTCAATTTTGACACTATTTAGTATTTGTTTTATTGAAAGGCATAAAAATATTATATAATAGAAAAACATACATTTAATAAACCTTAAAAATTCATGTTAAGGTATAAAATTATTTAATGGAATAAAAATATTCAAATTACATTTACTTTTATATTTATAACATCAATTATTTTAGTCTTTTCTTAATAAGGTAATTATTGCATCATCATTGTGTCATAAATGAATTTAGTTATTTAATGTCTAAAAATTATCAATAAAATAACATGATGTAGTAAATATTTTTATCTTTCTAATAAATATTTACAGTCAAATTTATCTTATGTGTAACCCAATAATAAAAATATTTTAGTTATTAATCATTGAATTTAACACTTTTAACTCTTCTTTAAAACAAATTTAGTAAATATCCTAATATAATCAAAGATGATAAAAAAGGAACATTTTTTTTCTATGGTTGATTTAGGTCAAAATAAACTTATTCCGTAGAATTATAACATATTTTAGGGTAATTATTTTATCATTTTTAACTTTATTTATCGTATTTACTTTTAACCGTGGTAAATAGAATTCAACATTTAATATTCACCAAAAACTCTTTTCATCCAATTGAACCACATATTACTTACTGATGTCAACCATGTCTTTCAGAGTTTTTAAATCATATTTATTGAAGCTGTAAAATTATGTTTAATGCAAACTTGATAATGTTCCTAGAAGGTGGGTAAAAGACGGTAAAAAGTTCAACAAACTTTTATATATCTAATCTTATTATAAAATGACATAAATGAGTTAAATTGGACTAGTACAGGTATAATGTATCTATTTTGACTATAAAATAAATTTAAATAAGAAATAATTGTGTAATTAAAAATTTGCCTATAAACAATAACAGAGTGTTTTTAACTACTCATCAAAAATTTAATGTTTTAAAAAAATTACCAAAAAGTCACCCAAATCTAATTTTGCTATAAAAAATTAATAAATGTTGTATATTTTACAAAAATAAAAATATATATTTTTTATTAATTAATTTGAAAATATTCTTGTTGTCAAAAACTAGAAAGCGGGTTATTGAGAAGTAAAAACTATCAAAAGATTGATATGTGTTTATGCATAATTTAAATGTAAAATTACATATAATGACTATAATATGATTAAAAGACAAAAATAAAATCTAATTATAAATCTAAAGCATTGATATTTTTTTATTTAAAACTATATATTATTTTGATTAAAAAGGATGTTTTCAATTAAAATTTAGAATTTTTGACTATTCATCAAAATATAAAAGTTAACATAAAAGCACCGAATATTTATATGAACTAAATTTTTATGTCACTCTTCTAATGAAAAAGATTATTTGGTCATATTTAGTATATAAATGTGTGAAATATTGGATTTAAAATGGGTTCTCCATTAAATGGCGATAAATTTTCATTTTTTGAAAAATAATTATTTTATCAAAAAAATTGAATTTGTTCTTATATTATTTCTATGAAACACATAATATGAATGTTATAATTATATAATTTATTTGAAATTCAATATGTAGTTAATATTATTCATAACATCTTTTTGAACGGCTAGTTTGGTAAGTCATGGTGTGCTCGAACTTGGTGTTGCATATAGCACAAGCTATTGAATTAATATAAAGAAAATAAATTACTATGCAATATTGGGGTGTTAAATTATTTCCACCTTTTAGAAATTTAATCCTTAAAATTTTTAAATTTGGCTTCGAAACTTCATTTAATGCACCACATAGAAAAAATAGTCAATAAAACTATCACTTTAAAAGAAAGAAAGAGAAGTAAAATGGTTACTCGAGATAACCCATACAAGGATTACATATAGGAATACATAGATATGGAAGATAAACTAAGTGTAATGTTTTGATGAAGAGTTATAGAAAACTTGATCAGGAGAATGTTAACAATTATAAAACCACAAACTTGTGATGGGTTGAACAGTTATTAGTTTCCCAATAGGAAATGTAAACAGACAATGTTTTTTGTTTTAAGATCCATTTAATAAAGGTGAGGAATTTATATATGAGGTTGAATAATAATATATAGATATATACATACTATTCTAGTAGAGTTTCATACTTTAATAAATTTCTACCACTAACTCATATTTTCTTCAAATGATGAGTATTCAAGTTATCATTGTCACACCAAAAGTGATAGAATCAAATTCTAGAGAATCACATAATCCACAAAGGATAACCTATATATTTAACTTTTCTTAGATATTATCCAAAAAAAAGTTTCATAAAATATAATATGGTCTCCAAAATGGATTATCTTAATAGAAAGAAATACTATCTTAATTTCCAAAAATAAACAAAAAATTCAAAAAATTCAATAAATACCATTCAATAAACAATTTTACATAAAATAATTCAACATAATCCAAACTAATATTGAAACCCAAAACTCAGAAGAATTTAATCAAATATTCATTCATAATAAATCATAACATTTATCTCCAAATAACATCAACTACTCAAAATGTTTCATTCTGATGTCTAATAAACCAAATCACATATTCTCTTCGATAGGTTAATCACTTCCATTAATAACCTAAATCTATATAAAAACATAGATTCTACCAAAATAAAAATCCACCATTACACCTCAAATTAAATCCCATAGTATTCTATTTTTCATAGGAATATTGTGTTCCCGACAAAGTTAATGTCTTATAAAATAACATTTATCACTTGACCACCAAATCATTTTTCTCTACTAAGGATATCCATTTGATAAAATATAATATCCCAAATCTACTGATTATTGACCAATAAAATCATTCAACTAGAAATTATTTGTCACACTAACTAGGTACTTCATGTAGTCCAGTGGTAGGTGAAAAATTATAATCGCACTTTGGTTGTGGGTTCGTTACCCAGATCATTATCTGATGTTACCGGTTTTCACATGGTCTACGTGTTGTCCTTTCTCAAAAAATATATTTTATAAAATTACAAAAATGAGATAAATTATTCAAAATAGCCATGACATAATTTAACAACAAATGTGATATCATACCTCACATTTTCATCCCAATAACTTATAATTGCCTCAAATTCAAGGATCATATAAACCCAAATGGTTCATTATAACAAAATCCACAAAATAAAAGATAATTATTCCTCAAATAGAATTTTCACATAACGAACTGCATGGTTACAAATACAAGAGAATCTTCCTCCAAAGTAATGCAATGAATAAAAAGGGAATCAGTACTCTCTAACATTTTTCCATCCATGTATTTCCAAATAGATTTTTCCTTGACCTAGTGGTTATCCTATAAAATAGGGCATTGACTTTGGTAGTGCCTAGGTCCCCTACATATAAAAAAATGACTCTACATGGATTCTTAGGATCAATTTTATTTTCTTCTATAGTACTCTTCATTTTTCCTCAGAAATTATTTACTTTATTTCCTTCTTTCCCACACATAAATAATTTCTTTGTTCCATTGAGTCACTTTCCTAGGTGTCTCCTTACACATTTTCTGCATGATGGATATTGAACTTTAATTTCTGTTCGGTCTCCATAGATGGAGCTCTTATCATTCACCTCCTTTCTATTCTTTGTTGAGTTTGGGAGTTGGTTAATGTATATGTTGTTGAACATATTTCTGGAAACTGGCTTAGACATGAACATGTTATAATTTTAACATATCATCATTCCATTTTTTTTCTCATTTCCACCAAAATGACCACCTTGTACATCTAGTTAAATATTACTATGACTACAATGGAATCAAGCCATTGACTAAAACCCAAATGTATTTTGTGAGTAAAAATAGTCATAAAATAATTTAGAGAACATCATGACACCATAGTTTCAATCTAAAACACCTTAGGATTAACCAAGGTTATTTATTGTCATCTTATATTAAAATCCATAAAATCAGTTTGTAACGAAAATGTGAATTGACCTATGAAAATCCCCCCGAAGTGTCATAACCAAGAGTGAAACAAGGCCCATTGTCATGCAATAGTTCCAGTTCGATTCTAGCTCAATGCTGTGTTTCTTAGGTTTTACCATTAGATTCATTTGAGCCAGATCCGCCTCTACCAGATTGTATCCAGACATGGATGTATTGCTTGGAAAATTCATAAAATCTCTACATTACCAAAATTCAGGGATGTTCTTATATACTAATCTTTAATGTCTATCTTTGGATAATGTTTAATAATCATAGATATTATAAATCTAGTTTCCACGGTTGGTAATAAAATTCCTATTATACTAACTGTAACACCCCAAGCCTAGTTACCTAGATTCTGTGGATTATTACATAAAATTTTCATATTCACAAGAGATCATGTCTCGAAGGAATGATAAGTTTCTTATCGTTGGAAGTACTAGATTCATACATAAGTTTTACATTACATTATGAAACGGAAAAACAATGATGTTTTGTCCCCTTTGAAAAAACACATATCCCTTAGCATATTCCTTAATGTCAATCGTAATATAATTCATCACATCCTAGTAAAAATAAAATGTAAGAAAGGGGTGATCTTAGATGATCCGTAAGGATTACCATATATAAAAAACGATCATAAATAAACATAATCATTTAAGGAAATGTATAATACTAAAACACCAGCCTTTTAAACCTAAACTTCTGAAAAATATTGAAAAGATAAGAAAACTAATTACATTTACTTATTCATAATGATATATTACTAGTATAATAATCACCTGAAATATCAATATCTCATTTCATAATGATGGAATGCATAATTCGAGACATCATAATCACATAGTCAATGCCTCGTTCAAAGACTACAAAATAATAATTTTTTCAAGGCCTTATTCTAAGACCCTAGTTTGTCTCATGAGACCTACCGATGCATCATGGGTCTATAGTAGGCCCCACCCATCACCTACTAAGTCCAATTCATTCTTCATATAAAAATTATGGAACATAATATAATCATTTTTTTTAAATCTAGCATATGAAATTTCAATACTTTAACCACAAACCATGAATGGTATAAAAATAGAACATTCAGAGTCAAAAATTACTCTTTAAATACAATATGGAAGATTTTGTTATCATAAATCAACCCCAATCAAGAATAACATACAATGAAGGATATTGACATAGTTGAAAATAATCATTAAAACTAATTGAGATAAATATCCCCTTTTTCTTGAAAACATTTAAAAGTCACGCTGGTTATCAAAGAAGTCTTTTAAAAGATATTTTTGAATAAAATTGTCACATAACACATTGAAACTTTTGAAAGGAAATTTAATTTGAAAACATTCATATCCATATAATTAAATCCATAAAACTATTTTTGAAACATGGACATTAAAGAGAATTATTTAGAAGGATAAATCGTTAAAACATTTTAAAAAATATTTTAGTTTAAGATTTTATAACCAAATGAAAGATGCTTGAATACAAATAATTGTGAAATAAAATTAATCAAACCATTATAATTTCATGAGAATTAATATATTCATGATATAATATGTCGATTTTGGGTATATACACCATATAAAAGTGAATTGGAGGGTAACAATAATGAAGTCTCAATGGAATGTAAATTGATATGAGATCCCTTATAATAATCATATCCTTAGATTAAGGATAAATAAATGTCATAATTATGTGTGAAAAATATAAATACACTCTATTTGATTGGATATTTAGTTTAAATCAATCATAGGACATTCACACATATTATTGTAAAAAGAAAACAAATGACTTGGATGTTTAACTCAATGAATGGAAATTGAGTTCAGATTACCCAAATAATGTTCATATCAATGACTTAAGAATTTATCAATGGGGTGATTTTTATATCAATATTATATCCCCACAAAGGGGAGTGTAAATTATTTTGTAAATAGTTAAATAGTTATTTCACTCATAATCATGGAGTAAAAAAATTCAACGGAGGGTGTGTAAAACCAAATGAGTGAAAATTGAAATATGAAATTCCCTTACTAATTTAGTAACTTACAAAACATAAACCCCATGAAAGAAGGATCATAAAAAG
Organism: Viscum album; assembly: GCA_963277665.1. Classification (NCBI taxonomy): domain Eukaryota; kingdom Viridiplantae; phylum Streptophyta; class Magnoliopsida; order Santalales; family Viscaceae; genus Viscum; species Viscum album. The sequence continues at coordinate 491,678,524 of OY728159.1, read as the reverse complement.
ATGATTTATATACCGATAAATTAATTTTTATTACAAAATGATTAAAATCATGGGTAGTACATACACCACACAAAAAGAAAATTATGGAAACAATATCATAAATCTCATGGGAATAAATGTGAGATGAAACCCCCTAAACCTGAAATTTTCCATAGTATAGTGTATCATAACATCATATATAATGATAAATAATAATTATAAATTTATCAAATAACCACATACATAAATATAATATCATACATGATCTTAAAATATTACTTTGTTAATGATATTTCAATAGTATAATTGTTTTGGGTGTTAAATGATTCATTTTCCTTTATATGTTTTGAAACGTATGTCATGTTTGTTTGGGATGGGATGTATTTGATTCATATCTATAATTATAATAATTTCTTAAAATTAATTTTTCATCATCATATGAATATTATTTTGGAATGGTTACGATGGGAAATGAAATCTCATCATGCCGTGGAGACGGTAAGCCATAAGTATGCATGAGTGACAATATCATTATATTAGTGGAGAAAAATCATGTAATTGGATGATATATTATATATGAGAATCATTAACATTTTATATTTATTATATACATCATTTATAATGATTATTATACCCATCTAAATAATTAATTGTTGAATAACAAACGACACCATGACGTGGAGACGGTAAGCCGTACGTACCCATGTATTGTGACATTTTTATTCATAGGATGGATGGAATAATGAATATCGTTGTACCATATTTATAATAATATCATATTATGTAGAATGTACAGGAGAATATTATATTAGTATGTAAAAAACAATGAATGAGGAAGTGGAAGAAGAAAAGAACATTGAAGGTGGTGATGAAGTAATTACCTCTTCTTCAGTTTCTTCTTTTTGATTTAAATAAAATGACTCCATAGGATGGTTTTATGATGAATGTAAGTCCTCTGGGTTTAAGTGAAGGTAGTTGGGAGGATATTTGAGTAGGGGTTGTCTGAGACAAAAGGCTTTGGAGGTGTAAAATTAATAGAAGGGGAAGAAACCTTTTATAAGAGAGGTGAGGGTCACTTTAGGAAAAGAATGAAATATTATTTTCGTATAAAATCATTTTCAGTTTCTAACAGCTCAAAATGGATATATTTTGAGGAAATGATGGGTATTGGTCTAAAATATCTCAACTAATAGGTTTTTGAAATGTTTAGGTCACCATATTAAACTTAGATAAATAGTTTAACATGTATTTTTCGTATTTTTATATTACATGGTCAGTAAACATACTATAAAATTCCAGGAGAACATCAAGAGGTTCATTAATAAAATATATATCATTATATAACCCCTTTGGCTAATCCTCAGATGTTTAGGACTATTATATAATTTAATAAATTATACTTGTTAAAACTCATATTAGTCAATTTTGACATTATTTAGTATATGGTTTTTCTGATTGTCATAAAAATATTATCTATTTGAAAAAATATATATTTAATCAACCCAAACCTGTGATATTAATGTAGAAAATTCGTGGATGGAAACAAAAGATTAAATTTTCAATTATTTTAATAATTAAAACATCAATTATTTTAGTCATTCATTAATAAAGTAATTACTGCATCATCATTGCATCATAAATAAATTTAATTATTTAAGTTTTAAAAATTATAAATAAAATAACATGTTGTATTAAATCTTTTTATCTTTCTAATTAAAATTTATAGTCAAATTTATCGTATGCTTTCCCCTATATTAAAAATACTTTATTTATTAAATGTTGAATTTAACACTTTCAAATATTCTTAAAATAAAATTTAGAAAATGTCCTAATATAATCCAACTTGATAAAAAAAGGATCATATTTTGGTCCTAAGGAAAATTTTATTCAAAATACACTTTTCCAATAGAATTACAACACGTTTTAGGGTAATTATATTATCATCTTTCCGTTTAATTACCCTATTTTCTTTTAACCACTGTAAATAAAATTCAAAAGTTACAATCCACTAAAAAAAATTTTCATCATATTGAACCATATATTACTTGCTGATGTCAACCATGTCTTTATGATTTTTGAAATTCAATTCACAGAAGCGGTAAAATTATGTTTTATGCAAACTTGAATATGTCTCTAGAAGGTGGGTAAAATACAGTAAAAAGTTAAATAAAATTTTATATATCTAATAATATTATAAAATGTCTTAAATGAGTTAAATTGGACTAATATTGGTATTTTATTACAATTTTGACTTTATAATAAATAAAAATTAAAAATAATTATTTTAATAAAAATTCAACTTAAAACAATAACGCATCATCATTCATTAATCATAAAAAAATTGAATGATTTTTAAAAAATAACAATAATTCACCCAAAGATAATTTTGATATTCAAAATTCAAAAACGATTTCTATTTTACAAAATTCAAATCCTAGATGTTGTCTAAATTAATTGAAAAATATTCCAGTTATCAAAAACAGAATCCAGGTTTTTGAGAAGTAAAAAATGTCAAAAGATTAATATGTTTTTATGCCCAATTTAATTTTGAAGTTACATCCAATGACCAAAATTGGATTAAAATATAAAATTATAATCCCATTATACTTTGAAACTGTTTAAATTTTAAATTTAACTCTATAAATTATTTTGATTAAAACAATTGTTTTCAATAAAAATTTAGTATTTTCACTATTCATCAAAATATGAATGTTATCATAAAATTACCCAATATTTATCCAAACTAAATTTATATGTCCCTATTATAAAGATGAAATTTCTTTTGTAAAATTGAATATTTTAAATTTTCAAATATTGGTTTTAAATAGGGTTCAATGCAAAAAGGCGGTAAAATTTAATTTTTTAAAAAATATTTATTTTAACTGAAAAATTGAAGTTGTTCTTATATTATATCTAAGAAACACATAATATGGATGATAAAATTATATAGAGTATATACAATTCAAAATTGAGTTAATAATAGTCATTACCAGTTTTGAACGGCCAGTTTGGTAAGTCGTGGTGCCCTCGAACTCGGTGTCGCGTGTAGCGCAATCTATTGAATTGCATTAAATAAAATAAAATACTATGAAATATTGGGGTTTGAAATTATTCCATCCTTTTGAAAATTGCATACTTTAAATTTTAAAATTGTTCATGGGAACTTCATTGAAAGTCCCACATCATAAAAAAAGAGTCAATTAAACTATCACTTTAATAGATAGAATGTGAAGTATAAAGGTCACTCGAGATAACCCTTACAAGGATTCCATGTAGAAAAATATGGATATGGAAGATAAAATAAGTGTGAAGATCTGATGGAGGGTGATAGAAAACAATATTAGTAGAAAGTTAATGAGGATAAATTGATAATCATATGATGGGTTAAATGATAATTAGTTTCCTAGTATGAAAGGTAAACATAAAATGTTTTATTAAGTTCCATTTTATAAAGTTGAGGAATTTATTTATGATATTTACTAAGAACATAAGTAGATAAAATTACTTTTCAAGTAGAGTTTCACCATTTAATAAATTTCTACCACTAACTCATCTTTTCTCCAAACAATGAGTATTCCAGATGACTTTATAACACATGAGGTGCTATAATCAACTTTTAGAGAATCAAATAATCTACAAAGGATGAACTATATATTTACCTTGTATTTATATATTAACCAAAACCAAAATGGTTAGTATAAGATCATATGATGCCCAAAATTGATAATCCTTTATAGAAATAAATACAAATATTAATTTAAAAAATTAAAAAAACAATACCTACAGTTCAATAAAGACCATTCAATAAACAATTGTCCTTAAAATCCTTTAATATAATCCAAAATAAGATTGAAACCCAAACATCAGAATAATTTAATCACAAAGTATTTCATAGTAAATATTAACATTTATCTCCAAATAAAATCAATTACTCTTAAAGTATCATACTGAATTGTAATAAACCAAATCATATGTTCTCTATGATAGTTTAATCATTTACATTAATAACATAAATAAATATAAAAAACAATGATTCTCCCAAAATAAAAATCCACTATTACACCTCAAATGAAATCTCATAGTATTTTATTTTTTATAGGCATGTAGTGTTCCAAACAAAGTGAACATCTTCAAAATAACATTTATCACTTAACCACAAATCATTTTCCTATAATAAGGATATCCATATGATAAAACAGAAGATCAAAAATCAACTTATTATTGATCAATGAATTAATTTAACTAAAAAGAATTAGTCACAGTAACTAGTTACTTTATGTAGTCCAGTGGTAGGTGATAAATCCCAGTCACACTTTGGTTGTGTGTTCGATTACCACAGCTTTGTACAACATGATGGGTTGTCACATGGTCTGTGTGATGTCCTTTTTCAAAAACTATATTTTATTAAATTCTAAAAATGAGATAAATTCCTCAAAATAGCCATAACATAATTTAACAAAAAATGATATCTCATACCTCAAATTTTATCCCAATAACATGTAATTGCCTCAAAATCAAGGATCATATAAACCCAAATGGTTCTTTATAACTATATCCACAAAAGAAAGGATATTTATTCCTCAAATATCATGTTAACATAACAAACTGCATGTTTACTCATACAAGAGAGAAGTATTCTAACGTAATCCCCTCATCAAAAATCATTACTACTTTTAAACATTTCACCAACCATTTATTTCCACATAGGACCCTCTTTTACATAGTGGTTATCCCATTGAATAGGGAATTTACTTGGGTAATTCCCAAGACCCCTAAATTTACGATAACTGACTGTAAATGGATTATTAAGATTTTTTCTATTTTCTTCCATATTACTCTTTATTTTTCTTGAGAAATTATTTACTTTATGTCCTTTTTTCCCACTCATAAATCATTTGTTTGTTCCATTGAAACACTATCCTTGGTGTCTCCTTCCACATTTCCTGCATTATGGAAATTGAGCTTTCATTTCTCTATGGTCTCCAATATTTGATCACTTCTCATTCTCCGCATTTATCTTCTTTGTTGAGTTTGGGATTTGGTTAGTGTACGTGTTGTTGATCATATTTTTGGAAACATGCTTCAGTATGATCACAATATATTTTACACCTATCAACATTCCATTTAGTTACTCATTTCTACCATTGTTCCTATCTTGTACATCATGTTCAATGTTACTATGAATTCCATGGAATATAGCTATTTACTTAAACTAGAAATTATATTGTGAGTAACAATAGTCATAAAATCATTTAGAGAATATCCGGACACCTTATTTTAAATCTAAAACACCTTAGGATTATCCAATTTTATTTATTATCATCTTATATTAAAATCCATCAAATTGGTTTGTAAAACAAATGTGTATTATCCTAATCATATCCCTCGAGAGTGTTGTAACCAAGAGTGTCGCAAGTCCCGTTGTCATGCAACGGTTCCCATTAGAGTCTAGTTCAAAGCGGTGTTTTTGGTTTTTACCCCTAGATAGATATGTGCCGGAACCACCTCTACCTGCTCATATCCAAATAGTTATGTATTGCTTAGAGAAATCAAAAAATCACTGCATTACCAATATTATAGGATGTTCTTATATACTAATCTTAAATGTCTATCTTAGGGTAATGGTCTCTAATTAGAGTTTTTCTAAATCTAGTTATCCATGGTTTGTACTAAACTTCCTCTGATTCCCATTGTAACACCCCGAACCTAGACACACAGATTTAGTGCTTTATTACAACACATTGGTTTGATCACAAGAGGTAAAGTCTCAAAAAACCAATTAGTTTAGTAGCCTTTGAATTTATAGATATATACATAAGTTTTACATTACATTTCGAAATTGGAAAACAACGACGTTTTTCCTATTTGAAGACACTCATATCCCTTATCCAATTCTTAAAGGTTAATCGAAATGTAATTCTTCGTATCATGAGAATAAAACATAGGAAAGGGGTGATATCAAGTACTCAGTAAGGATAACAATATAGAATAAACTATCATATATATGCGTAATCATTTAAGGCAATGTATAAGACAAAAGTTCAATCCTTTAAACTAAAAATCCACCATAATATGGAAAAGATTAATAAAATAATACAATTTACTTATGAAAATGAATATTCTACTAGTCAAATAACCACATGCATTATCAATATATAATTTTATAATGATGTAATGAATAATTACGAACAATATAACCACATAGTGAAGGCGTCATTTGAATATTACAAAATAATAATTTTGTCAACACCTTGTTCCAAGACACTAGTTTGTCTCATGAGACCTACTGATACATCTCGGGGATATCAAAGGCCCTGCTCATCACTTACTAAGTCCAAAGTATTCCTCATATTAAAAATGGTGAAACATAATATAAACATTCATATTTAAAGTAGCATACGAAATGTGAATACATTAACCACAAACCATGAATGGTATAAAAATATCACATCCATAGTCAAACATAACTCATTAAATAAAATATGGAATATTGTATTATAAAAAATCAAAATGAATCAAGAATAAATTTAAATAAATGATATTTACATAGATTAAAATAATTAGTAAAAATAATTTATAGAAATATCTCCTTTTATTTAAATCATATGATAGTCTCGCTATTTATCAGAGAATTCCTTTAAAAGTGATTATTGAATCAATGTGTCCCTTACCAATTTGAAATTTTTTAAAATAATTTAAATATTAAAACATTCATATCCATATAAATAAATCCATAAAACTACTTTTAAAACATTTTCATTAATTATAATGATTTAGAAGGATAAATCTTTAAAACATTTGAAAAGATATTTCAGTAAAAGTGTTCCTAACCAAATGAATGTTGTTTGATTAAAAATGATTCTGAAATAACTGTAATGATAACATTATAATATAATGAGAATTATGGTATTCATGGTATAACATGTAAAAGGATAATATATACACCATATAAAAGTGAATTTGTGGATAACAACAATGATGTCTCAATGGAATGTAAATTGGGACGAGATCCCTTATTAAGACCACATCATTAGATTAATGATAAATAAATGACACAATAATGATTGAAACATATAAATACACTTAATATTATTGGATATTTAGTGTAAATATACCATAGTACATTCACACATATTCGTTTAAAAACAAAACCAATGACTTGGATGTTTAACTCAATTAATGGAAATCGGGATAATATTACCCTTTAAAAGTTCTTATCAATGACATGAGAATTTATCAATGGAGTGATTATGTGTATCAAAATTATATCCACATAATGTGGATTGTAAATTACAGGATAAATAAATAAATTATGATTTCACAAATAATCATGGAGTAAAATAATTAATGAAGTGTGCGTAAAACCCAATGAGTGGAAATTGAAGTTATAAATTCCCTTAATGGGTTCGTAAATAACAAAAAAATACACCCCATGAAATAACGATCGTACAATGTTGATTTAAATACCCATAAATTAATTTTTATTACACAAATAATACAATCATGGGTTGTACGTACCCCAAAAAAAGGAAATTGTGGCAAATATAGAATAAATCTCACGAGAAAAAAAGTGAGATGAAAACCCCTTACCTTGTACTTTTCCTTAGTCGGGGGTAGGTTAAACTCATGTATAATGGTGAAATAATAATTATTAAATTATAAAAGAACCACATACATAAATAATATACCATATATGATCTTCTAATATTTCATTGTTAATGATATTTTAGTATTTTTATTTTTTTAGGTGTTAACTGATTCATTTACTTTTATATGTTTCGTTACGTATGTGATGTTTGTTATGGATAGGATGTATTTAATTCATATACAGAAAGATATTAATTTCTTAAAAATTTATTTTTAATCATCAAAATAAAATTATTCTTGAATGGTTACTATGGGAAATGAAATCTCATCGCATCGTGGAGACGGTAAGCCATACGTACGCACGAGGGGCAATATTATTATATTAGTGGCGAAATCGTATGTAATTGTATAGGATGTTATATATACAGGATTAGTAACAAGTAATATTTATTATTTAAATCAATTATACTCATAATTATACCCATCCAAATAATGATGTATTTTATAACAAACTAAACCACGATGTGGAGACGGTAAACCATACATACACACGTACGATGACTTTGTCATTTATAGGGTTGATAGTATAATGAATATGGTTGTAAAATATTTATAATAACATATAAGTATGTATATGGTAATGGGGTTATTATTTTTGTATGGAAACCACAAAGAATGTGGATTTAGAAGAAGAAAAGAACTATGAATGTGGTAATGAAGTAATTACAACTCTTCAAGTTCTTCCTTTTGATTGGAAAAAAAGGACTCCTTAGGTTGTATTTATGATAAAAGTAAGGAATATAGGTTAATGTGAGGGTATTTGGGAGGATATTTAAGTAGGGGTTGGCTGAGAGAAAAGGATTTTGAGGTTTGATGTCACGACCCGTCATCAGGGCAAGTGTCGTGACTACCCTAAGCCCGCCTTCCATAGGCCAGGGGCTGGGGACTAACACCAAAGGTGTAAAACCTGACAAAAGGGAGGGAATTTCCTTAAAAAGTAAAAAAACACCACAGAGTACACAAACTGAAGAAAACAATAACTAAACTGAGTACAAAAGCAGGTTCTGGAATGTAAATGCGCCATAATACAAACCCAACTGAATGTAAAGTACAAATGAAAGAAAGTACAACAGCTGAAAAGTAAAGCAGCAACATCGAGTCGTCCTCCGGAACTCCCACATGAAGGGTGGGTACAGATAGCCTCCACAGCTCCTCGGTCCAACCGTCCGCTCCGTGTACGTCCCGCCACGTGGTCCACCTCTAGGTACCGTCCACCTCCACAAACTTCCACCTCGATGAGTGTTGTCTGTCGTCTGCATCTAACACAACGTAGTTCGGGCACAGCCCGTGGAGGGGTGACTATATGATACTCGGTATGGACCCTGAGACCCTCAAAGGTCTCTCAGAATCCACGAAGGATAAACCACAAAGGAAAGATACAATCACGAAGTATCAACAACACTTCTTAGGTATATTCCCATACATATACCTAAGTCATCAGTTACAGTTCGTCTCCAACTCCCAAGCACCACACAGTCCACAAAGGAAAGCACAACCTAGTCCACAAAGGATAACTCAACACAGTCCACACAGGAAAAACACAACCCAATACACAAAGGAAAGCAAGTCGATCACATCGATGATAAGATTGAGAATCAATACTAATCTCACACAAGTATACACTTCTTAAGGTGATATTGATGATCAGATGTAGCCACTGATTCATCTAAGCTGTCAGACGCACATATGATACAAGTACAGAGTCAAACACTGCCAGACCCACATAGGATACAGGAACAATAGTCATCACCATAGAACCCACAGAGGATCCCAGTATGGTCGTCATCGCTGCCGAACCCACTAAGGATCCAAGTACAATCGTCCTCACTGCCGAACCCATGGAGGATCTAAGTGTAGTCGTCATCATCGCAGTTGCAGCCAACTCTAGGGTTCCCGCACACAGCACTCTCGATTCTAGGAGGGTCCACTCCACGAGCCAAGGGGTCGATACATCAACTGTCCCAAAGTCCAGATTTGATGTATCAAAAAGATACGTCTCGTCAAAAGGAACTCAACGTGACAGACGATGCGTCAATCGGACGCCCAGTGTGTGAGTTATTGACTTTTTCGTTTGAGGGGCCCGGTTGGTTTTTAAGATAAAACCAACCCGACCATACTCCAGCTACGTCCAAAACTCGAGTGGAGTAAGCCAAAAGAAGCATCTCACTAAGATGAATCCAAAAAAGTCGACGGCACGTCAATCGGACGTTCAGAGCTCATGTTATAAGCGTTTCTGCTCCGAGGGCCCGGTTGGTTTCGTGTTCGAACCAACCCAGATATACCCAAAGTTCTCCAAAACCATTAGTGTAATATACAAAAATGATTGTATCAATCTAAGGATCCCAATTCAAATTACAGTGTGTCAACCGGAGGTCTCTAGCCCAAGTTATGGGTAAATGACTGAAAACAGTCCGAAGTGGGGGGTCGGGGCCCGGCTCGGCCCGACTCGGATGGGTGCGGACCGGCCCGGCCGGGCGCGGGCTGGCCCAGTCTACCTGAACTGCCCCTGCCCGGCCAGGGTGGTGCGCTAGCTCAGCAAGTTGGCCGAGCATGATGGGACGTGGTCCCCCCTCCCTTATGCTCCACGGATGCGAAGCACGGTCCCCGCATCCCTTCCAGATCCCGCCGCAGCTGAAGCTGCTGCGGCTCCTGTTGGCGGCGCGTTGGGGCACCGCCGCCTTAGGGTGGCCGGCTGGTGCCGGCCACTGGCGCCACTGCACAAGAGACCCCCACCGCCGGAGACATCTTCAGTCCACCGGAGTCGCTTCGGTGGTCCGTTCATGCTTCCAAATGCATCTGCGTTCTCCCTGGGACCCCTAGATTACTACGAAGGCCTCCATTCGCCATTATGACCTCGCTTCACCGTCGCAAATTGTTCCACACAATAAGAACAAAGCATCGGTGAGTCAGGCTTGTTCGTTAACCCGCAACCACCACATTAGTGGTTTTGAAACAACTCCAAACAACATCCCACAAGTAAAAAACCACAACCCGCAAATAATAATTCGCAGATAAACATGATGATTAGTTGATCTGCATTCATGTTTTAGAGGAAAAACAAACATAGGAGTATTATCTTTCTAAAAATAAACCCCTACCTGATAAGGAAGATGATCTCCAGTGTCGCGGTACATGGCGTCGCTGAGAAGAGGGTCGTAGGCGTCGCGGTACACGGTGTCATAGTGAATATGATTTGGCAGGGCGTCGTCGATCTCCGAGGAAATAGAATTCTTCATCGTTCTTCATCGGAGGTCGTTGTTCTTCATCCAAAGCTCAAGAGTTTTCCCCACATTCTTTCATTTTCCAACGATGCTCTCCAAAAATTAAATAATAGGTTCCACCTATTATTTAATTCACATGTAAAGAATCTCTCCTGAATTAATTTTGGATGGGAGAGCGAAGGTTCCCTTTTAATTAATCGGGTTGGCTATTAAATTAAAACGGGAAAAAGGGGAAGATTTTTCATTAAATTATGATTTATCATAATTTAATAGATTTAAGAGACATTAAAAAGGAGGTTTGCCTAATTAATGGGGGGTTTACTAATGGGTTTAGAGGGAATTAAATGGTGGGGCTCGTGTGGGCCCCACCTCTCTCAAATCCACACATGGGTAGTTAAGTGGCTGTGGGACCCACCCTTAACTACCCATGGGAGGGAAAAAAACTCCTCATGAAATAAAAATTGTTCCGACAATTTTTTATTTATTCCTTAAACAAACCCCCAAAAAATTATCTTCTCCACTTTCGCGAACGCATCTGCGGTAAGTGTCCCATTAAGAAATTATCGGCGCTGCGAGTCCATCGGTGCCCTCGGAATTCAATTCTGAGCACCGGTTCAAATGTGTGAAAAACTCACTCATTCGTTCACTGATCATACCCGAGCTAAACTTCGAAAAATGATTCTGGGTACAACGGGCCTCATAATCAAGCGCCGTCAGAAACTGCGTACTCGTAAAATTCCCAAGTATTTAAAAACATTGCTTTCGATTTTCAGGTCTTTAAATTACTCCCACTTCAGGGATTTACGACCCTGTAAAGATACAACAAAAACTAATGGAACAAATGAGGGTACTGAGGACGCATCTGAGCCTCCCGCTCCCATGTGCTCTCCTAGAGGTTCCCGTTCTGCCAAAAAATGCGCACCAGAGGTATCGACCATCCATGTAGGACTCGTTCCTGTCGATCCATGATTTCCACTGGGACCTCCTCAAAAGTCTCCCTGTCATTGATGTCCAGCTCCCCGTCATCAATGATATGCATCAGGTCGTGCGCGTATCTCCTCAGCTTAGATATGTGTAAGACTTCATGCACCCGGTGCAACTGAGGTGGAAGGGCCGGGCGGTAAGCCACCTCGCCTACCCTGATGAGGACCTGAAAAGGACCGATGAAACGCGGAGATAACTTGCCGTCCCGACCAAATATCCATAATCCACATCGAGGTGAGACCCGTATGAAAATGTGGTCCCCATCATTAAACTCCAGTGGTCTCCAGATCCTATCAGCATTGAACTTAGGTCGACTCTGAGCAGTCCTAATCCACTTTTGGATGATCTGTACCTTCTATGTCGTGGCTTGGACCATCTCTGGTCCTAAAAGTGTTGACTCCCCAGGGTCTGTCTAGCACAGAGGTGATATGCATGGTCGACCGTACAAGGCCTCGTATGGTGGCATCCTGATGGTGGAGTGGTAGCTGTTGTTGTACGAAAACTCCACCAAGGGTATGTGATCCTCCCAGCCACAACCAATGTCAAGGACACATGCACGGAGCATGTCCTCGAGCGTCTGAATGGTACTCTCTGTCTGGCCATCTGTCTGTGGGTGAAAGGCAGTGCTCAGGCGTAGCTGTGTCCCAAAGGCCTCCTGCAACCCCTTCCAAAGCCGAGAAGTAAAGAAAGCATCTCGATCAGAGATGATAGATGATGGAACACCATGAATTCGTATGATCTCCTGAACAAAGATGCGTCCCAAGATCTCCACTGAGCCCTGATCTATGATAGATAGGAAGTGGGCTATCTTGGTTAGTCAATCTATGATCACCCAGATGGTGTCATGTCCTTTGGAAGGACGTGGAAGCCCCATCACGAAATCCATGGATATCCCATCCCACATCCACTACGAGACCTCTAAGGGTTGTACCAAGCCTATAGGTACTCGGTGATCTGCCTTCACTTTCTGGCAAGTGAGGCATTGAGAAACGAACTTTTCCAAAACCTTCTTCATACCCGGCCGCCAGTACTTTCATCTGAGGTCCTGATACATATTCGCTACTCCAGGATGTACCACTAGAGGGGAAGTGTTGAACTCCCTCATCAACTCCTCCCATAGTGTAACTGGTACCATGGAACGTCTAATAAAAAGGATGATGTGCTCTCCTCCTACAAAAAATCCATCAGGTGCCTGTCCTGAGGATATCTGTGCACATCACATATCACAGTCCACGTCCCAACATTGTGCCTCTCTGACACGCTGAAGTAGTGGAGGAGTGACTATGAGTGACTAAAGATAGTCATCCCCATCACTATCCATGGAGGATATCGGGAAATCAGATAACTGCTATATCATCTCTCCAAGTAGCTGGATGCCTGACCTCTTGCTGAGATCATCATCTACTACGTTCCCCTTCCCAAGAGTATAGACTATCTCAAAGTCATAATTCTGGAGGAACTCGAGCCATCACCACTGTCTCAGGTTCAGTTCCTTTTGCGAGAAGATGTTCATGAGACTATGGTGGTTAGAGTAGACTGTAAAGCACTCACCCATCAGATAGTGTCTCCACATCTTTAGGGCAAAGACCACTACTGCTAACTCCAGGTCATGGGTGGCATAGTTCAGCTCGTGTAGGCTCAACCTCCATGAACCGTATGTGACCACTGCTCTATCCTACATCACGTCATACCCGAGTCCGGTCCCTGATGCATCTCAGTAATCTACATACCCTACGCCCTCCTCTAGTAGCCTCAAGATGGGCGCACTGGTCAATCTCTACCTCAACTCTTGGAAGCTATGCTGACATCTATCTGACCACACGAAGTGTTTCCCCTTCTTCGTCAAAGTTGTAAGCGGTGCTTCATGTTTGGAGAAGTCTAGCACAAATCTCCGATAATACCCATCCAGTCCTAGGAAACTCCGCACCTCAATCACTCTCCTTAGTGGCTCCCAAGAAAGTACCGCCTCAAGCTTCACGAGATCTACTGCAACTCCAGCCTCATAGATGACGTGCCCCATGAAGTGGACCTCTCAAAGACAGAACTGGTACTTCGAGAGCTTACCATAAAGATGGTGATCTCAGAGTGTATCCAGTACAAGCCATAAGTGGTAGGTGTGCTCCTCCTCAGTCGTCGATTAAATCAGTATGTCGTCAATGAAGACTACGAAAAACCGATCGAGGTTGGGCAGGAAGATCCTGTTCATGAGAATCATGAAAACTGCTGGGCCAATGGTCACATCGAAGGGCATGACCAAGAACTCATAGTGGTCGTACCGACACATGAATTCCATCTTCTGCACAATCTCAACCCGAACTCGGAGCTGATGATAGCTTGGTCTGAGATCTATCTTCGAGAACCAACATGCCTCCTTGATCTGATCAACGAGGCCGTGAATCCTCGGAAGTGGATACTTGTTTTTCATGGTCACATGGTTCAGGAAATGGTAATCGACACACAGTCACAAGCCCCTATCCTCTGTGGCGAAAATGATCGGGGAAGCCCAGGTTGAAACACTATGTCGGAAGAAACCTTTCCCCTGCAAGTCATCCAGCTGTACCAGCTGCTCACGAAGCTCGGCAGGAGATATCCGATATGCTGGAGTGGATATCGGTGATGTCACGGGGTATAGTTCTATATAGAAATCAACCTCCCTATGAGGAGGTAGTCCAGGAACATCTTCAGGGAAAACGTCCGCATACTGATCCACCACTACAGGAAAACTCAGACTCCGCACGTCGACTGCTCCGAGGATGAAACTAGCCAACTAATGTGTAATCGGATTCCCTCTCCTCTGTGTGAGTCTATCCTGTGCTGTGATGGTTATCTTCATAACAGTTAAGGTGAACTTGGTCCCATCCATGCGGACACACCGCACCTTAAATCTAATACAGTCGGTCTGAGTATGGATTATAGATAACCAGTACATACCCAAGAAGATGTCTTAAGGCCTCGACACCGCTACAAGAAGATCACAGCTGAAGCTCTCACCTCCTAGAATAAGGTCACACTACCGGCACTAGTGATTGATCGTCGAATCTACTCCCGTATAAGTCTCTGGACAAAAGGATCGAGCCAACGACTCCTTCAGAATCTCTGAGCTCCGAACAAGGGAAGCGGAAATGAAAGAATGATTCGCACCTATGTCTATAAGAACTACAGAAAGGGTGGAGTAGAAATAGATAATACCTCAAATCATCTCGAGTGCACCGTGGTCGTAAGCCTCTAATTCCTGAAGCTGAGCCTGCCTCTACCCACCGACTCCCTGTGGACCGCCACGGTCGAACCTCTGCCTCTGCCTCAGAGGTCCCTCCACTGTTTTCTTCTCGTCAGTATGGCGGTTCAGGCAGTCATGAGCCATGTGACCATGCCCGCCGCATGCATAGCACTGTCTACTCCTCAGAAGTCTGGCTCTGCGACATGTGCTCCGCATAGCCGAACCCATGCCCTGAGGTCACCCACCGGACGGCCTGGTCCACTTGGACCGCCGCATCATCTTTCGACTGCCTACTCCGGAATACTCCGCTCCGTGTCATCCTGTAGAGGGTCTCGCTGCTAATGGCTGCTCGGTGAGAAAGCTCTCCACTAGCAGGGATCACTCTAGCACCCCTTCCTGAGTCGAGATACTGAGTGAAACCATCGTAGCTATGATCTCATGCCTCAACCCCTCCTCAAAGGTCTGGACCCAGAAGAATGGGTCTCCTACCATGTCTGTGGAGTAGCGCGAGAGGTCGGTAAATCTCACCGAGTACTGGGCTACTGACATGATGCTCTGTCGCAACTGTAGTAACGCTTGGATGTGCACCGCACAGAGGGTGGCCGAAACGAACTCCGAGCAGAAGAGGATCTCGAAGTCCATCAAAAGAAGGGATTCCTCATCGTGCACCTGGAGAATCAGGATCCACCATCTATCTGCGGCCGCGTGTAGGAGAATCGCGACAAGGATCACCATGAGGTCTGCTGGCATCCCTACCAACCTGAAGACTTTGACAATAGCCTCCAGCCAATCCTCGGCTGCCTGAGGATCCATCTCTCTGCGGAACCTGGGTGGCCTCTGTCTCTGAAACACATGCAACACGCTGAGGCGACATGCACTCTCCGCCTCTGGGGATGGTAGCATCGGTGGCTTGGCAGGTAAATGTACCGCCGACGCCTCCGTGCTAATAGGGCCCTGCACCGAGGCCTCGTAGCTTGGTGGGCTACCGTCTCACACAATGCTCGGAACCCTAGCTGGATGTCATTGTGGGGCCATCCTAAAAATAACAGGTGTGCCACTGTTAATACAGTATACCTGGTGAGCTGACATAATGTAATCACAATGAAAACTTTTGAAACACACATGCAATCAAATTTTTCGTGCACTGAGTCAGAAATCAGAAGGTAGGGTCCTGGTGTATGGATACGTCAGCCTACCCACCAACACTGGACTCCATGGACTGATAACCACACTCATTACTCTAAGAATTATTGCCTCACATAGATGAAATTATCAGAGTCCTATGTTCTATGGTAGTACCGACTTCTCTGATACACATTTGTCACGACCCGTCCTCGGGGCCCGTGTCGTGACTACCCCAAGCCCGCCTTCCATAGGCCAGGGGCTGGTGACTAGAACCAAATGTGTAAAACCTAACAAAAGGGAAGGCATTTCCATTATAAAGTAAAAAAACACCACATAGTACAAAAACTGATGTAAACACTATGTAAACTCAGTATAAAAGCAAGTGCTGGAAAGTAAATGGGCCAGAATACAAACCCAACTGAATGTAATGTAAAACTGAATGAAAGTACAGTAGCTGAAAAGTAAAGTAGCGACTCCGAGCCGTCCTCCGGAACTCCCACATGATGGGTGGGTATAGATAGCCTCCACAGCTCCTCGGTTCGGCCGTCTTCTCCGTGTACGTCCCACCACGTGGTCCACCTCCGGGTACCATCTAGCTCCACAAACTTCCACCACGATCATTGTTTTCCGTCGTCTACATCCAACACAATGTAGTGCGGGCATAGCCCGTGCAGGGGTGAGTATACGATACTCAGTAGGGACCCCGAGACCCTCGAAGGTCTCTCAGAATCCACGAAGGCTAAACCACAATGGAAAGATACAATCAAGAAATATCAATAACACTTATTAGGTATATTCCCATACATATACCTAAGTCATTAGTTACAGTTCTTCTCTAACTCCCAAGCACCACGCAGTCTACAAAGGAAAGCACAACCCAGTCCACAAAGGATAGCTCAACAAAGTCCACAAATGAAAAACACAACCTAGTCCACAAAGGAAGGCAAGTCGATCAAATCGATGATAAGATTGAGAATCAAGACTCAGCTCACATAGGTATACACTTCTTAAGGCGACAGAGATGATCATATGTAGACACGGATTCAACTAAGCTGTCGGACCCACATAGGATACAAGACCAGCTATGATATCGGTCCCACTAAGGATACAAGACCAGCTACTCTATTGGACCCACATAGGATACAAGTACAGAGTCAAATACTGTTAGACCCACATAGGATACAAGAACAATAGTCATCACCGTCGAACCCATGGAGGATCCCAATACGGTCGTCGTCGCTGCCGAACCCTCGGAGTATCCATGTACAATCTTCCTCGCTGCCGAACCCACGTAGGATCCAAGTGTATTCATCATCGTCGTAGTCGCAGCTAGTTGTAGGGTTCCCGCACACAACACGCTCGATTCTAGGAGGGTCTGCTCCACGAGCCAAGGGGTCAAAAAATAAACTATCACTAAGTCCATAGTTGATGTATCACAAAGTTCCATCTCATCAAAAGGAACACAATGTGACAAACGGCGCGTCAATCGGAGGCCCGATCTGAGAGTTATTGGCTTTTTCGTCCTAGGGGTGTGGTTGGGTTTTAAGCTAAAACCAACCCGACTGTACTCCAACTGCATCCAAACATCAAGAAGAGTAAGCCAAAATAACCATCTCACTAAGAGGAATCCAAAAAAGACAACGGCGCATCAATCGGACGTCCGGAGCTCAAGATATAAGTGTTTCCGCTCCGAGGGCCCTGTTGGTTTCTTGGTCGAACCAACCCGACCATACTCAATGTTCTCCTAAACCTTGAGTGTAATACACCAAAACTCCTATCTCGATCTAAGTATCCCAACACAACTAACAGTGCGTCGATCGGAGGTCCGTATCCCATGTTATGGTAAAATAATACAAAATAGTCCAAAGTAGGGGGTCTGGGCCCGGCCCGGCCCGACCCAACCCCCCCTGGGTCAGTCAGAACTGGGTCGACCCAACCTGGGTCCGGGTCCAGCCTAGTGGGGCACAGCCTGGCCCGACTGGGTGCGTCCCGACCCGGTCCGCCTGACCCGCCCCGGCCCGGCCCAGTCCGCGCAACCCTCCCCGGCATGGCTAGCGGGGCACGCTGGCTCAGGCAGCGGGCCGCAGGGGGGGGGCATGGTCCCCCCTCCCTTGCACTCCACGGACGTGGGACACAGTCGCCGCATCCGTTCAGGATCCCACATGGCCGTGGGTTCTAGCCACCTGCCCCCACGGCTTCAGCCACAGCTGTTCCTGTCGGCGTCGTGCCGGGGCGCCGCCGCGTCCGTGCTACTGGCCGATGCCGATCGCCGCCTCCGGTCACCGGCGCCGCCGCGCCGGTGAACCGCACCGCCAGAGACTTTCGTGGGTCATCGGAGTCGCTCTGGTTGTCCGTTCTTGCTCCCGAACGTGTCAGTGGTCTCCCCAGGACCCCTAGATTACTATGAAGGCCTCCATTCGCCATTAAGACCTCACTTCACCGTCTCCAATTGTTTCGAACAACAAGAACAAACTAGTAGTGACTCGAGTTTGTTTGTTAACCCACACCCACCACGTTAGTGGTTTTAAAAAACTCCCAACAACTTCACGCAAGTAAAAATCCCCGACCCACAAATAATAATTTGTGGATCATCTTGATGATTAGTTTATCCGCCATCATGATTTAGAGGGAAAACAATCATTGGATTATTATCTTTCTCAAAATAAACTCCTACCTGATAAAGAAGATGATCGTCGGCATCGCGGTACACGGAGTCGTGGAGAAGAGGGTCATAGGTGTCGCGCTACACGGCGTCATAGAGAAGAGGATTTGGCGGCGCGTCGCCGATCTCTGTGGAACCCGCGTTCTTCATCATTCATCATCAGAGGCCGTTGTTCTTCGTCCAAAGCTCAAGAGTTTTCCCCACGTTCTTTCCTTCTCCAACGATGCTCTCCCAAAATTAAATAATAATTTCCACCTATTATTTAATTCACACGTAAAGAATCTCTCCTGAATTAATTCAGGAAGGGAGAGCGAAGGTTCCCTTTTAATTAATCACGTTGGCTGTTAAATTAAAAAGGGAAAAAGGGGAAGGATCTTCATTAAATTATAAGTTGTCATAATTTAATGTATTTAAGCGACATTAAAAGGGAGGTTTCCAAATTAATGAAGGGTTTACTAATGGGTTTAGAGGGAATTAAATGGTGGGGCTCGTGCGGGCCCCACCTCTCGTAAATCCACACTTGGGTAGTTAAGTGGTTGTGGGCCCCACCCTTAACTACCAATGGGAGGAAAAAAAATCCTCATGAAATAAAAATTGTTCCGACAATTTTTTATTTATTCCTTAAATAAACCCCCAGAAAATTATCTTCTCCACTTTCGCGAACGCATCTGTGGTAAGTGTCCCTTTAAGCAATTATAGGCGCTATGAGTCCATCAGTGCCCTCTGATTTCAATTCCAAGCACCGGTTCAAAAGTATGAAAAACCTGCTCGTTCATTCACGGAACGTACCCGAGCTAAACTTTGAAAAACAATTCTGGGCACACCGGGCCTCAGAATCAAGTGCCGTCCGAAACTACGTACTCGCAAAATTTCAATGTATTTTAAAAAACAAATCCTTGAAATTTCCAGGACTTCACATTTGATATTAAGAGAAGGGGAAGTTCCCTTTTATAAGATAGGGGAGGGTCACTTTTGGAAAAGTTTGATATATTATTTTATTATAAAATAATTTTTTGATTCTAATCGCTCCAAATGAATTTATTTCGAGTCTGAGGTGGTGATGGTTAAAAACCCCTTAACCAATAGGTTTTAGATAAGGTTAGGTCACCATATAAACCTTATCCTTTTTATTTAACTCTTAGTTAAATAGTTTAACATTTAACATGTCTTCTTTTATTTTTATATTACATTTTAATAAACGTACTATAAAATGCCTAGAAAACCACAAGTGGTTCATTAATGAAATATATATCATTATATATTTACTTTGTATAAATATTATATTTTTAAGACTATTATATAATTTAATAAAATAGTATTTGTTTTATAAACTCATTTTTGTCAATATTGACACTATTTAGTATTTGGTTTTCGTGGAAGTGATAGAAAATTTATTTATTCAACAAAAATACATTTAATCAACCATAAAAAAACATATTAAACTGTAAAATTAATATATTTAATCAAAACTTTTATTTTACATTTATCATAAAATTTATAACATCAATTATTTTAGTCATTCATTAAAACTGCAATTACCGAACCATTATTGTGTTTTAAATAAATTTAATTATTTAATGCCTAAAAATTATAAATAAAATACCATTTTATAGTAATTTTTTTATATTTATAATGAATATTTATAGTCTAATTTGTTATATGTGTAACCCTATATTAATTTTTTTAGTTATTAAATATTGAATTTAACACATTTAACTCTTCTTTAAATAAAATATAGTAAAACTTCTAATCTAATCCAATTAGATCAAAAAAGATATATATTATTTTCCTAAGGTTGATTTTGGTTGAAATACACTTATCCGATAGAATTAGGACATGTGTTAGGTTAATTATAATATCATTTTGACATTTAATTACCCTATTTACATTTAACTGTGGTTAATAAAATTCAAATGTTACTATTTAAAAACACTATTCTCATTATTATGATCCAAATTTTACTTATTGATGAAAACCCAGTTTTTTTATTATTGAAATTCATTTAACAGAACCCGTAAAATTTTGTTTTATGCAAATTTGAAAATGTGCATAGATGGTGGGTAAATGATAGTAAAAAGTTCAATAAAATTTTATATATATAATATTTTTTGTATAATGAGTATAATTAATTACATTAGAAAAATATATGTATTATATATCTATTTATAATTTATAATAATTTTAAATTAAAAATAATTTTTTAAATAAAAATTCAACTTTAAACAATAACACAAATATTTTCACTATTAACAAAAAAATTATAGTTTTTAGAAAAATACCAAAAATTCACCCAAACCTAATTCTGATATTCCAAATTAGAAAATTATGTCTATTTTTTCAAATTTAAAACATATAAGTTATATTAATTAATTTAAAAATATTCCTGTTGTCAAATCCAGAAAGCGGGATTTTGAGAAGTAAAAAATATAAAAATAATGATATGTGTTTATGTCCAATTTAAATGTAAAATAAAATAAAATGACAAAAATTGGATTAAATGATGAAAATATAATATAATTATACATAAAACCATAAAAATGTATAATTTATCACTATAAAATATTTTGATTGAAAAAGTTGTTTTCAATCAAAATTTAGTATTTTTCCCTATTTACCTCAATATGATCGTTATCAGAAAGGCACAGATAATTTTTCAAAAATAAATTTTTATATCACAATTATACAGAAAGAAGTTTATTTTTTCATGTTGAATATATAAAAGTGTTGAATTTTCTATTTTACAAGGGTTCACCATTAAATGGCCTTAAAATTTCAATTTTTTAAAAAATACTTCTCTTTTTTGAATAATTGAATATGTTCTTATATTAAGTTAAATAAACAGGATATATGGGAATTATAATTATATATAGTATATAAAATTAAGAATGTAGTTAATACTATTCATAACCGCTCTTTGAATGAATAGTTTTGTAATTCGTGACGCGCTCGAACTCGGTGTTGCATGTAGCGCAAGCTATTGAATTATTTTAAATAAAATAACTTACTATGAAATCTTGGGGTGTAACATAGCTCAAGGCCTCAAATGATGATAGTATTAAGATAATCATGATCCAATGAAATCATAAAGTGCCACATTAGTTACATTGGTTCGGGCTCAGCTCAAACCAGTTTGAACTGCTTGGGAATCTATTTGATGATTATATTAATAATTATCATTTCTACATGTTGCACAACATCTTGAATTAGTATGAAATTTTTGGGGTGCCATTTAGAAACACCATGCTTGATGAAACTCCCATTAGAATATAGGATTATATTATTGAGAAATAGTATGTTGAATAACTTTTATTGTGATCCAATTGAATTCCAAGACCTAATGTAACCAATTGTGGGTCAATTTAGATATAATTTATGGTTTAATTGAAAAATAATTGAATTTATATGAAATTTAATTTTATAAACATAATCATAGGTAAACATTATAAAAACAATGTGCTTTCATAATTATCACTACTATCCAACAAGTATTAAATTTATGAGTTAGTGGAACTCTATGGAATTTGAAATTTGGAACAATAATGTATAGTTTTTCAATTGTATGAGATAGATATTATTATTATTATAGAAAAAAAATATTTTATGAGGTATTAAAAGAAATATTAATGGAATGTGGGTTAATCAAACTAGAGGAATTTCTTATCCATGAGAAATGGGGATTATACTATGTTTACAATTAATTTTTTTTAATAATATATGGATTCATATGGATAATTAAATAATGATAATAATATAAACATTATAATTGTTTCTCTTACAAAATATTTAAAAAACTTATTGATATTAAGATTTCACTGAGAAATAATTAATTTTAGAAAATTAATATATGTGAATGGAATGAATTAGAATAACTTAATGATGTAAAAAATAATCTATATTGACATATATGATAGTATATTATCATAATGTTAAAAGAATTATGAATGGAGTGATATAAAAAATAAACACAACATAGTTTATTTGATGATATAAATATAATATATTTATTGAGTAATGATAATTATTGTATTTAATAAATGTGGGTAGACAAGTTAAATGGTGAAGGGTGGTAAGAATGACTTTTGGTGAATGATGAAAATCAAAATAAAGTGAATTCACAACATTAATAATGAATTGTTAACTTAATTATGAAATCCCATTATGAAAATCATGATATGTTACCAACAAATGTTCTATTAATTATAGAAAGAAAATTAGGAATGGTGATATGGATTAAAATATTAAAACATTGGAATATTAATGATAGATATTTAAATATCATGGAATTGAAAATGGGACCTAATGGAACAACTATGATTTTCTAACAAAAACATGATTATGACATATAAAGGGGAAATTAATATCTTCAATTTTATGATGGGGATACATGGATAATACATTAAAAAATTATCTATTATTAAATAATATTTTACTCTATGTGGGTTTGGAAAGTGGAAAACTAGTAAGGATGGTGTAGTAATTGTATTTCTACATGGGAAGCCTCATGTAACTGATTTTGAGATCCCTAATTATGAATGGGGTGATTATTTGTGGACTCATCTACCCTAATATGTGATGTGGAATATAATGAATAAATATAAACAGTGATAAGTAACTATTATTGGTCTCCTTATAAATATTCTATTATAATGGATAAGATTATATGAAAATTGACATTCCATTTTCACAAACTAATCTTGGTAGAGAATAATGGTGATTATAAATTTATATTCCTCTACTCACCCACTACTATAAAATTATACAATACAAATAATCTCAGAAATATAGGTATATATTGGTAATTTATCTATAAGATCTTGTAAATGATTTGTGGAGATGGGTAATTCATCATTTATCCCTAATAAAAAAATATAATATAAAATAACTCACTATAGTAGAATCACTCATTCTCTACAAAACATGTAGAATTATTATAGATGAGGATGAAAGATGATGCATAAAAATTTATTTATTCTCTTACCTCTAAATCATGGATTTATAACGAATATAAATACAAATATATTATTTGATATTTTGTTTTTAACAACTCCCCAAACCCCCAGGTATGATCTCAATTTTGTTGATTTTTTATAATTCTTTTTTTATGCATTGAATCATGATCATATGTAAAAAAGGAATTTGGTGATTGCAGGAGGAGGTGGAAGATGTATAAATGTTTGATTTAGAATACCAATAGCTATTTGGTATAATATTATAAGACAAACAGTGGAAAACTAGTATATTAAATTACCTAGAGTAAGTCCTCTGGATAGTCAGGCGGGCTTCTGATGGTAGCCAAATACTAGATGATGACATCAATATGGGATAAAATAATAAGGTGATAATACCTATTCTATCACCCAAATCCCATAATTTCATCTTTAATTTTCCACCTAAATTTAAATTCAACTTTAATGAATCATTGGTCTTTATATATATGAATTAATCTCTCTCTATCATCTTTTCATAGTGTTTGGATCTTTAGTCGATTAGTTGTTCTCAATTTGGTATTTTTGAACAATATACATTTTATTTTCTATATTTCTCTTGTAATTATATGTAGTTATATACTATGTTATTTGAATCTTTTGATCATCCAATGATAATTTTTTATCCATTATTCATCAATCAGACATTTTTTCCAAAGGAATGTTCTTTTGGTATTGGTGATAGGGAACATGTGACAATTGAGTTATGCAATTTTCTATCCTCCCCACTTAACTTATTCATATGTGAAAATCATTCGAAGATGTGGGAATCAATTTTTAGGCAATCCTATAGATTTATCTAATGTTTCATTTCCTTAGGGTTTGTAGATCTAATTGAAATTGGAATGTGACCCATGTCTGATGTTAGTAGTTTCATCTCAATTATTTTCATTAAGATCCATGTATGCTCAACAGTTTCTCAAAAATTTTCTAAATTATTACATAAAAGATACATGATTTTCATTATTTTAATGGTTAAATGGTTTTTTATAGAATATATTTTCCCCTTATTTTTGTAAATGAAATATTTTTTAATGAATTATGAAGTTGTTTAGGAAATTAACATTCAAATCATGATTTTAATAAAAAAAAGTTTTTCTAGAATTTTTTTTTATGAAATATGAGAATCCCTTTTAAAATTATTTGATATATAAAACAAATGGTTACCTTGGTTACTAATGAGGGAGTTTAGTATTGGTTATTTTACTTATTTTTGTTTGGGGTTCTCTCATGTTGTGATCCTTTATACCAAGGACACTGTGTCTAGGGGAATTGATTACATAACAATATAGGGGGTTCACTCAGGGTGTTTTTATATGACCTATACATGTGTCTTGGATACATTTTTTGTTCCAGGTATGTCTCTATTTATTATGATGGTATAATGAAATTAGCTAGCTCAGACCCATTTTATCATAGGGTTGATCCCCATTATGCTTTATTTTATCGTTGTTTTAGCTTAGATATGGCATATGAGGAAAGATTTGATAAATTAATAATGGTTTATTTGAAAAGTTATTTTAAACTATATTATATGTATTTTTTTAATTATTAAAAGGGGGAATATTTTATGATTAATTTATTATAGAGGAAAATAAATTTAATAATTTCATGATTTTTGTGTATTGAACCTATTGAAATTATTTGATATAGAAAATATTTTGAGAACATAGGTGGGGTCCAACAAATATTTTTTATCTCGCACTCTACAGAATCCTACAATGGAAGTGTACAACATGTTTTATATGATACTATAATGAAAAATAAACAACAATAATGCGGTGAAGTTACATGTTATCTAATCATGGGTAGTGGGTGGTGAGATTGTGTCATATTACCCACTTATCTTATGGATAATTCATTGGTAGTTTGTGTTTACATTGTTTTTTTCATGTAATTGTAATTTGATTTTATCTTTTCAAAATAGTTGTTTAACAATCATTGCTAGTTTTTAGTAATGGAAAATTTCCATTCCTGTAGTCTTTCTCAATATATATTCCATTTTGGTTTTTTTTGTTGGGAAAATAAATCTATATAGGTGTTTTTTTGTGTATGGTTTCTATTATATATCTCTTCTGGATTGGTAATGCTCATAGATTATTGACATAGTGTGGTTCATAGCCTAGTTTGATTTCTTTTCTATTAAAAATGAAATTTTTTTATCATGTGAAGGTGAATCCCCAAGTATTATTGTCTTGGGATGTTTGTCAAATAGAATATTTTATTTTCAGGATTTAAAGTCTATATTGAATGTGATTTATTGTATATATATTATTATAATGGTCATTAAATCACCATGATATTTTGATTTATCTTTCTCATGTGTTGGGTTTTTCTCTAGATATCATTTTTTTCTTATGTTTCATTGAATTCTAATCGAAATTATTTTATTATCTAATCATTTACTCGAATAAGGGTATATAAAAAACACTTCTAAAGTGTATCCTAATGATTCATCAAGACAGTGAAGTTGAAAATTAACTTAAAAAGAATACTCCTATCGATCAGAATCTCATTGAGGGTATTTTGTGTGAAATTTATTCCATGGATCAGAATGTATAGCCTATTTAGAACCAAGGTAAAAAGGTGGACCTATGGAAATAAGGGTGAAATGAATGAGGATATAGTATATGAGTTTATATTAGAGAAAACATGTTTCTATATGTAATAATGAACCATAGGTGTTATATAGTGGCTAGAATAAATTGTTCTGGTTTTCAACTTATTGGAGACACCTGAATGGGTCATGGTGTTGTTTGAAACCCTTATGTCTAAGTGTCCTAGAAATATGTGGTGGGACTCCATGGATTAAGCGAATCAGCTTATATGATTAAAGTAGAGAAACATGAAATCCCATTTCATTCACCAGTTATTCGTAGATTCACTGATGATGTTAAATTATATAGATTTCATCTCTTTCTAGTAGATATATTGTTATGTGAAAGATTATATAATCCTTTTTTTATAGATTTGATTCATTTTTCTACTGAGGTTGTGATAAATGAGAAGTTAAATTAACATAAATATATGTAAGGGCTAAAACATGATATTAAATCCTAAGTGTATATGTTGATTCTCACCACATATGTCAAGACAATCGATATTGATACGATGGAAGAGATTTTCATGATGGAAAAATAGGCTTCATTTGATCTTCACTTCCATCCAATACAAATTTCAGTGGGCCATATGGGAAAAAGATGAAGTGGAATGATAATCACAAGGGTGGTGGATCTAGCAATTAGTAATGGGATTTTTTACACTATTATTAGTATCTAATAGTGTACTATTGAATTTATAATAGTGTAGGAATATAGGATTAACCTGATGTCATATCCCCATACCTTTGAAGACCTCTATATCATTTGGTTGCTGATTTAAACTGTAAAGGTTCTTCTAGGATTCATCTACAATACTTTATAGATACTTATCATCCACTCCATAGTCCACTAGGACACAATTCAATGATTTAATGTCAATATGGCTTTATCCACATGCCTTCGGAGTTAAGACATTTAATAGAGTATAAGTTTTTTTAAAAAACCTTAAGGAGGTTATAACTATAATTAGAGGTAGCCTTTCTATTTCATATTCAATAGAAACTTATTTATTTTTTAACAATGACACATACTCTTTTATACCTACCCATTTTATGGATGTTTTGAATCTTATTATGGACCTCATGTCCTATTTTATGGAGTTAGTGACGCCAATTAGAAATAGGAAAGAGTAGGGGTTCCATTATCCTTAAGATTCTCTGTAAATAGACAATATGGTGTTTGTCTAGGGATTTATGGTTCATGTTCGGGATATTATCAAAATAATCATCAAGATTGATTGAATGGGTAATATCCACGTTGATATGGTTTGTTATCATTGGAAATTTTCATATTTGGTTGTCATTGGGAAATCATGGGTGTTTTAGGGAGATATAGATTGTTATCATTGATGTTCCTTGAATTTTTATTGTTTTGTATTTGATATGATATATGAGGCATGTTTTTATAAATATAAAATGGTTTATTTGAAATGTAATATGAAACATCATTATATCCAATTTTGTTTACAACTATCAAAATGGGAAACTTTTTACCATGATTTTGATGAAAATATGGGAACAATATTATCATTCCGTGATATTCATTTAAATATCACATATGGATAATTTTATAAAGACATTATATTGAACTTTTTGGTCGGATTCAACTAATCCTATTTTTTCTCACACCCTACACATTCACTCAAGGGAGTGTGGAACTTATTTTTTTGATGTCAGAAAGGGAAATGAAAAACTCTAAGGTGGTGAGATTTTACTTCATTTGGGCAAGCCTTAGTTATGGTGAGATTGTGAGTTGTTTTATCCATATCACATGGAGTACACATCAGTAGTTTGGTTAACTTTGGATATATTTTTTACTATTACATTGGTTTCATCTTGTCACCATAGTAGTAAAACTACTATTTTTTGTTGTAGTTTTTCTATATTACCTTTGTAGTAATATTTGTCTATACATATTCCATATTGTTATTTTGTGTTTGAAAAATCGTTCCATATGGTTTTTATTAGATTTATGGATTATATTAACTAGATATATGGGATTTGGAACACCCATAATGTCATACCATAGTATGGTTTGGAGTTTATTGTGACTCCTTTTCTAGAATTGGGTATGAAAAGTTTTGTATCATGGGCTGATTATTCATAAGAGTTTTTGTATTGGGGTTTTTGATTGATATAAGATTATATTTTTATAACTTGAAGTATATTTTATGAGAAATTATCTAGCTATATATTATCATAATGGTCATTAAGTCACCAAGCGATGATGGGTTGTCTATCTCTTATGTTTTATTATTATTTAGATATTGATTTCTACTTATGTTTATTTGAAATTAAATTTATATTTTCTCACTATCTTATCATTTATTCAATTATTGGTATATATAAACATTCTTATAATATTTATCCAAAGGACCTTTCAATATAGTGTCGTATGAAGCACTCTTTAATGGAGTCCTCATATCGATCATAATCTCAGTAATGATATTTTGTGATCTGTTCATGTAATTTATTAGAATGTACTCCCTATTAAAAACCTACATAAAGAATAGAAACTAGGATTAGGGGGAGATAAGGATAAAGCACATGATCTTATATTACAATAACCTCTGTATTTAAATGGTAATAATGGACCTACGATAGAGAAGTTAGGATGGAAAAAATTAATCAAGTTTTCAACATCATAGAGACAACTAAATCTATAAATGTGAAATGTGAAACCCTTAAGCTCGAGGTTCCTAGAAATAGGTGGTGGGAATCTATGAATACTATGAATCATCATGTGTTATTGATGTGAAAAGACCACAAGACTCTTTTTTTCATTAGTTCTACAAGAATCCCTGATGATAGTGACGATATTGAGATCCTTTATTTCCAACAATGAATGTTTTTTGGTGACATTGTACACTTGCCATTTTGTGGTGTTAGTATGTTTCTATCATGATGTAGTGTTGAATGATAATTTTATGGATTATAAATACCCATAAGTGTTGTAACGTGATATACTATCAACAGTTTATATGTTGATACTGACCACAAATATAGAGATATTATATAGTTATATGATGAAAGATATTGGCATGAAGGATATTCTGGTTTAGATATTCACTTCCATTATGTTGAAATTTCAGTTTCTCACATAGAATAAATACAAATTTGAATGATAATAAAAAAATTCGTTGAGGTGAGTTTTAGTATAGTGATATTTTTACTCAATAAATTGTAGCTAGTAGTGTACCACTAAATCCCCACCCGTGAAGCATAGTAGAGTGCAACCGATGATATTTCCTCACACATTTAAAGACCAGTAGTTTATGCGGTCACTAAGGACATGTGAAGATATTAATCCATGACCTATCTACCCCATGTGATATACAAGAATCACCCAATCTATAGGAAACTGAGATAGAGTTAGAAACCTGAAATATAATAACGATCTAGCCACAATCCTCTAGAGTGAAGAAATTTCATGCAGTTGATTTTTATGATAAAAGTTGATGAGTTTCCAAGTATAGTTAGAGGCACCATTTCTATTTCATATTATTTATAAGATATTTTACATGATAATGGTTCCTCACAGTCTTTTATGTATACCCATTTTTGGGATGTTTTTAAAAATTCTGATGGATCACATTTCTTTTGTTATTGAGTAGGTGATGAATATTGGGAAGAAGAAAGGTAAAGGGTTTGATTATCCTTCATGTTTGATTTCTATATCCGATATGGACTTAATATTTGGATTCATGGTTCTTGATTCTTATATTTTCAACATCATCAACAAGATGGATTAGGTGGTTTCTCATTGTGTTATAAAGGATTTTTATCATTATCATGTTTCATCTTCTGTTGTGGATTAGAGGGCCAATGCATTTTATGGAGAGTTAGATCTGAGGTATAGACGTTTGGGGTTATCTATTAAAAATTTCAAGAATTTGTTCTCTTTGGATGATTTTATACTAGATAATGTATCATCATTTGTTTATCTTTATTTGTTATTTCAATATTTTCATAATTTATCCATAGAAATTTTCTATGGCCTTTGTGTAGAAGGGGATGTAGATATTTTTATCGATTTGGTGATGGGTATATAAACTATTTCTATATCCTCTTATTATATTGATCATTTAGAGTAAAAACCGATTAGTATTTACCTTCAATAACATCTATAGAAGGTATTTTTTCATCTTGAGGTTTCAATTTTGATAAACCATGTACTCTATTCCACGAATGGTGATGGTTCTCTTCATTTTAGTGTATATTATTAGAGTCTAAACTCTGTAACATTTAATAATAAGTATTATTTTATATAGGTGGATTACTTGTTTGATTAGTTAATAGAGAAAATTGGTTTTTAAAGTTTATGTTTTGTCAATTCATTATTATATTAGGGTTAAAGAGTAATATAAATAAAATTATCTCTAGATGGTATTTCTTCCATGAATATCCTTTAATTTAATTTGACCTATACAATGATCTTGCGGTGTTTACAGATTTTATAAACAAGATATTAAAATAGCATCTCAATACTTTTTTTATGTATTCATGGATTATATCATGGTCTATTCATCAAATTAGAATGTTTTGAGTTCCAAAAAAAATCATATTTTAAAATCTTGAGAAGTCGCCAGCTTTATGTGAAGCAAAAAACAGAATTTTTTGGGGATCTATGAGTTGATGTTCTAGGGGAATGCTATACTATAACATGTCCTCTTAGTTAACTAGAATATTTTGAAGGTTTTCTTATCATTAGAAGAGCTATACAGTTTCTTCAAGATATAGCTATTCCTAGTTCTAGTTGTGTATTATTATCAGTTCTTTAATGACTTTGTGAAGATAAAATCCCAACTGACTACTATTATGATGAAATTGGGGAAATTATCATAGGAATCTAAGTTTAATTATTGATAAGTGAAAATTAAATTTGATATTTTACAATTAAAATTTTTTAGGAGCCTTCTCATGGATATGTAGATTATTTGTATTCTTATGGTGTTGGAATGGGATGTGTACTTTTATAGCATGATTATTTCATTATGTAAAATTCTCATTATCTTTGGGAACAACATATAAATTATCCTACTGATGATATGGATCTCACCATTTTTATGAATGATCTCAAGTGTTGGTGACACTATATTTTTTGGGAAAGGATTAAAGTCTATTCTAGTCACAATAGCATGAGTTATATATTTTATCCTATGTAACTAAACAATAGGTAGATTCTATGGGTGGATTACCTATAAAAATGTGACTTCGACATCACCGAAAACCTTATAATGACAGAATAATTTTATGGATTTTATCTGTAGGAAATTCAATTGATAGGATATCTATAAGGTGAAATAGTTATTGTCTTGATAGGTGTTTTATTTTAATTATCCATCCTTGAATAAATTAATTAAAATCAATAGTAGGATAATGATGTCAGATGAATTAGAGAATACTTATATGGTGGCCATACATTCCCTGGTTGGTCTCTCCAATAAAATCTAATTCATTGGTTTGGGGTCAATTCAACATCCCTTTATCTATCAGAAATTTGGTGATGCATCATTGTCATAGTTCTTCATAGTACATGAATCTTGTAACTACAATGTTGTATTATAAAAAATAGATGTAATTTATGGAGTTTGGGTGTAAATAACAACATTTTTTATTATGTGTCCCACTGTTACATCTTCCAGTATATTAATGTACAACACCAAATGAAATAGGGTTTCCGCCTGCATCTTCTAGTGCTGATATGGAAATGGGATGAGGTACCCATGGGATTCATTTGGGATTACAATGGCCTCCACCAGGAAAAAACCAGATATGAATGGTGATTAATTAGTTGATGAAATAAGATCATTTTATATCAATTAAGGACACCAAAAAGGGTAATGATTTTGGTAAGCTATATATTAGGAAATTTTGAGTTTTAATGGGGTTCCCTCTACCATTATATCTAATAGGTATCCAAAGATAAATTTTTTGTTTTATAGAAGTCTCTATGGCTGAGGGGACTCATTTCAAAAATTAGTACAACTTATCATTCATATATTTTAATCCAAACTGAGTATGATAATTATTTTTTTAATGATATTTTACATTCATGGGTCCTAGACTTTATAGGATCTTGTATAACTATAAGGGACTAATGGAGTTTTCTTAAAATAATTGTTATATTCATCTCTCAGAATCAACACATTTGAGGATTTTTATAGTCCCTCATACGTGTCCCAACATTTCTTTTGAAACATTTTGGAGGCCTCTTTAATTGGATCAATTTCCATTTTGGATACTTCAATGAGTATTTAAGATATACTTCAATGTTTTGAAATAGCTCATAGTTAGCATAAATTTAATGTTAACATGTTATTATTAATTTTTCCCCTCAATTGGGTCACCTTTATCTTTGTAATCGAGGGATGCTAACTCTATCATACGTTGGATAGTTTGAGATCACTTTTTATATTGGAAAAACTTCTTATGGTTTTTAATTACATTATCATTTGATGAGTACTCACAATTTTTTTCAATGCATCTCAACGCATAAAGTATCATCCTGACCCTTCCCATGTTTTGAATTGGAATGATTTCAAGTTAGAGATTTATGTATTAGTCATGAAGAAGCCAACAGAGATAGTTGGTTACCAAATGAAATTATTATATTGGAATTATATTCCATTGGTAAATGTTTTATGATAGCATAGATAATATTCTCATGAGACTTTGGAGTGTGAATCATCAATTAGAAAGAAGTTGCCTCACCTTTTTTTGTGTCAACAGTTTTCTGTACGAATTTAGATAGACATAAATTTATATAGTGGTGTGAAATGTAACATCATACATTATTCATGGGTAGAATACCTATTTCTATATTTTTATAATTATTTATTATAATTCCCCAGCCTTAAACCTTACTTAATATTGAGTTATTATAAGATTACACATTGAGGATCTTTTGAGGTTTAGAGTTTTAGAGAATTAGACCATAAAACTTTCATTACATTCCACATTTAAACAATGTTGTTACATAAAATATAGTATTCATTTTTTCCATCAACGGAAACATATTTAAAAATAGTGCATGGATTCTTTCATGACACTTCCTTGACACTATCATCATATCATGTACCTTTCCCTTGACCTGTGAAAAACATTTCAAAAAAAACTTGGGATGAGCATAAAAAGCTCAGTAAGGGTTATAAAAATATGGAAAGGAAACATGAGTTCATATATACATAATAATGAAATCATAATTTACCCATAAAACATATGCATATCAAATCATGAATAAATAATAGAAATCATGAGACATAATGGTAACTTGAGGCATTCATAACATCCTTACGTAGGGAGTAACCCTCTTGGTTACGTTTGGAATACCCATCACAGTATATTCCCTAAATATCATCGGAGAAACCTTAACATTTCACTCCTTTGCGTTACCCAATGCATTGGAGAGCTTTATCAGGCTCACCCGACCTTAGTTTATCACGGAACCACCCGTCTTCATAACAATGCCCAAGAACCATAACATAATCGTATCACATAAAACATACATAAAGAAAACATAACATTTCCACATTTCAATCACAAGATATCAATATCACAGTGATACAAAAACATTATGAAACCCATTTTCAATACCAAAATAAAAGAAAAGTAAAACATGTTATTTATTTTTCTCTTAAAAAAGGTATGGCGTGTAGAGGAAGCTGAAACTCAAATAATGGTCACGGTGGAAGAGAAGTCGTTGTCGCCGCGTACGTATGACAAAAAAATTCCCTTTTGTCGTTTAGTAAAATACTTCATATAAAAAATATTCCTTTTGGATAAAAATAAAATTAAAAGGGGTTTATACACTGTATAAAAGAAGGTTTTGTATAAAACAAAATCGGCCTCAATTAAAGGAGATTGAGACGAAGTCCCATACAAAGACGATATCCTTGGATTAAGGATAAATTAGTTACATAATTATGTGTGACAAAAGAATACACGAAATATAAGTGGGTATTAAGTCTAAAACAATCATAGTACATTCATACATAATCATAGAACGACATATTCAAGGTATACAAGTTTATCCCAAAGAATCAAAATTGGGTTAAGAAGTTCCTTTGCAAAAATTCGACAGCCTAACGGCGTCACATCCAAATTCAGAAATGTAGTTGATGAGAGATAAAAAGTGTATATCATCACTTGGTCATAAAATTTACATCAATAAGGATATATAAGAACATATCCCAACATAATAGTATGTGAATTAAAAGTCATAAAAAAATAAGTCTTTTAAAAAGAGGAGGGTGAAAGGCTCCCTTACTGACTTGGGTAACTTTCGAAACGTACACCCCATTGAAGAGGGGTCATACAATAAAAATGTAAAGACCTGTAAATAAAATTATATTACACAAAGAGTATAATAATGGGAAGTACATACACCACTCAATGGAAATGGTGGAAAATGTAGCATAAATCTTACGGGACTAAAAGTGAGATGAAAAACCCCTTACGAAAACCCGGCAGCCTAACGACACCACTTAAAACTTTCAAAATGGATTGATGAGAGAAAATAGGGCCCCTCATCATATGTACATAAAAAGTACAGTAAGAGTAATATAAATGAACATCCCAATCATAAGAAATATGAGCTTAAAATGAATGACATAAAAGAGTGTACTTAAAAAGAAAGAGAGGGGTAGGATCCCTTACCTCGGGTCCGACTTGACTCGATCGTTCTTTAATCTCCTTAATAGTAAACTTGAGTTAATTTATACTTACTTAAAAAAAATTTCAAGTACATTGTTCCTTTTATATCACTTATTACCATGTCATGAACACTATGTTATTATTTAAGTTAATAATGGTCGTTTTAACGATCGTTGGTAGTTGAGTCAAAAAAATAAAATCATTATAATTACAAGTTGTT
The DNA here is from genome assembly GCA_963277665.1 of Viscum album. Lineage (NCBI taxonomy): Eukaryota > Viridiplantae > Streptophyta > Magnoliopsida > Santalales > Viscaceae > Viscum > Viscum album. Next base: position 491,643,230 of record OY728159.1, on the reverse strand, counting down.
AATGTTGTAAAATATACATTATACCCAGAATTGTATTCATGATGTAGATATCATATATATCATATATATCCAGTATAGTCATGAATTTATAATATTACATAACATTTAGAGTTAAGAAATGAAATGCACCGTTCATGGAGATGGTAAGTCGTACGTACGCATGAACGCTACTTCCATTTCTATTTCATATTTAATTGAATTAAAAAATAATGATACATAATAGTATTTTAATTCCAGTATGGTATCATATATAATATCATTAAATATATCCTTTATACGTACCACATATGGTATTAACGAATCAAATCACTTTGAGGGGTCGGTAGTCGGCACTTCCTAAAATGAAGATATCGCGTATACCCATAATGGAAGCCATAAAGGTATTACATAAATGAAAAATAAATAAGCTTAAAGAAAACATAAAGATATTATATATAATATATAAATGTAGTGACTTCATAATGGCCACCATGAAATGTGTTAAGAGAAAATTGAACAATCATCGTTTCGTGAGGCAGTAATTCGCCATCCACAGAAACAATATGTTCTTTAACCATTAGACGAGAGTGTGTGTAAGTGTAGCTCGAATACATAACATAACAACATTCTAGTATATTAAAGATACTTGTGTGGTTACAAAAGAATGGAATAAAAAGAGTTTATGGGGGTAGAGAAGAAAAATAAAATAAAAGGACTCAAGTGAAGACATTACCTTAAAATCGGGTAACTCCCTTTGTTTTGAGCTCAAAAGCTTCCTTGGGAAGACTTCTGACCAATGTGAGGCTTCTAAGAGTTAGAGAGGGATGTGGAGAGACAAAATGGGCAGGGGTTGGAAAAGCCAAAGGCTTTAAAAGTGTGGGTAAAGAGGTAGAGGTGGGGGCCTTTTATAAGAGGAGAGGAGGGGCACTCTTGGAAAGTAAGGAAATGTTACTTTATTTTAGAATGAGTTTCGGATTTTAATGGTCCCACATTGATGTGTTTCGAGGATAAGGTGATAAGGGTTCGAAATCAACTCATCCAATGGTTTTGGACATGTTTAGGTCTTATATTTTACATTATCTTTCCATTTTATTTAAATCGTTAAATAATGAGGTCATTGCTGCATCATCATGATGTCATAAATAATTTAATTTATTTACTGTGTAAAAATTATAAAAAAAATGCTATGATGTAGTAAATAGATTTAGCTTTCCATGTACTATTTATAGTCAAAAGTCTGACTTGTATAACCCCATTTAAAAATTGTTTTAGTAAAACAACTCATGTTTGTGTCATTTTAATTTTAACATTAAATTAAAAGGGTATTTATGTCATTTTCCAACCAAAGTGGCTCCATGGGGTCCCTAAGTTGACCCATGGACTGTCTTGGACGGCCAGAAATCATCCAATGAGGGTAGGACATGTGTCTAGGTCATTTCATATTATTAAAACATTATTTTTACCTTAAACTACACTAATTACCTCTAATCGCGATTAAAAACTTAATAAGTTACTATTCACCAAAAAATTATTTTAATCCCATTGAACCACATTTTACTTCTTAATGACAACTATGAATGTCAGATTTTTGAAATTCAAAACAAAAAGGTGGGAAAATTTCATTTAAATGGAAAATCAGTTTTTATAAGTACCACTTAGTGGTTTCACTATTCATCAAAAATTGAAGTTTTTCAGAAAATTACCAAAAATTCACCCTGGGATATATTTGATATTCTGAATTCAGAAATGATGTCTATTTTACAAAATTCAAAACATATAAGTTTCATTAATTAATTTAATAATTAATTCCCGTTGTCAAAACAAATAGCGTGTTTTTAAGAAACAATATCTATTAAAAGATTGACACTAGTTTAAGTCCAATTTCAAAGTGAAATTAATTTCAATGACCACCATTGGATTTAATGGTAAAAATATATTCTAATTTCACTTTAAAACAAATTTAAAATATAATCTAATCATATTAATAAATTAGATTAAAAAGAGGTTTTGAAATAAAATACAACATTTTTCACTATTCATTAAAAAATGTACTTTATCGGAAAAATACCAAAAATTTACACAAATTAAATTTTGATGTCCCGATTCTAAAGAAGAATTTTATTTTGTAAAATATAACACATAAAATTATCAAAATGTGGATTTAAAAGAGGTTCTCCATCAAAAGGTGGTTAATCGACCCTTTTAAAGAATATTAGAATGTTTATGCTTAAAATTGGATTCATTCGCATTTTTAATCCTATAACATTTATTGTAAAAAGTAAAAATATTTGACAAACATATATAATCATTTTTTAGTTATTTCTATTCATTCCCACCATCACAATAGCTAGGCGTTAACTATCAATTAAAATAATATTATTTTATTATTAGAGTGCAATGTAAGATTCCCAAGAAACTCGTTGTTGCGTGTTGGGTACGCCATCGAGCATAGCGTCCCCTTTAAAGTTATATTAATATTTTATTCACAAATTTGGATAAATGTTAAAATTTCATACTCTTTCTTTACCTGGGGTGTTACATCCTTTCCCCCTTTTGGGAATTGCGTCCTCACAATTTTAAAATTTGGCTTGGAAACTTCATTGAAAATCCCACATCGGAAGAAGAGTCAGTAAAACAATCACATTAAAATAAAGAAAGATAAGTACAAAGGTCACCCGAGTTAACCCATACTAGGATTCCAATTATGAAAATATGGACATGGAGGAAAAAACCAAGGGTCATGTTCTGATGGAGAGTGATAGTAAACATGTCTAGGAGAAAGTTAACCATAAGAAAATCACAAACATGTGACGGGTTAAACGGTATTCGATTCCCTAGTAGGAAAAGTTAATAGAAAACATTTTTGTTTTAAGTTACTCTTCATTGAGGAATTTATTTTTTGAGCTTATCTAAATCATAATGAAACACACTTACTTGTCATGTAGACTTTCAACTTTTACTAGATTCCTTAATCAAACTCATATTTTTTTCCAAAAGACGAGTATTTAGGAAGACTTGTTCGCATTAAGAGTACTATAATCAACTTCTTGAGAATCACCTAATCCACAAAAGAGAACTATATATTTCCCATGTCTTTAGACAAAATCCAAAACAAAAAATGTTAGTATGAGATCAGATAATCCACAAAAGTATAAAACTTTATAGAAATAAAATCTATTTTTAATCTCCAAAATTTGTCCAACAAAACCCAAAGTTCAACGAGGACCATTCGATAAACAATTTTTACATAAAATTCTTCAAAGTAAACCAAACTAATATTGAAACCCAAATATTTGAAGAATTTAGCCACATAGTCTTCCATGTTAAATCGTAACATTTATCTCCAAACAACATCAGATGCTCCTAAAGTCTCGTATTGAAAAGTAATTAACTTATTCACATATCCTCCATGATAGGTTAATCATTTTCATAAATAACCCAAAATAAACTTACTATTAATTCATAAAGTCACCTAACTAAAAATAGTAAGTCATACCAACCAGGGACTTCACGTAGTCCAGTGGTAGGCGATAAATACCAGTTTCACTTTGGTTGTCGGTTCGATTCCCACAGCTTTGTCTGGTGCGACGGGTTGTCACACGGTCTGTGTGTTTCCCTTTTTCCAAAACATTATAATTCTCAAATAATTCCACAAAAATAGATAAAATAACCATAACATAATTTAACCTCAATTTTATCTCATGCCTTTCACTTCCATCATAACATATTGTTACCCATAATTACCTTAAAAGTAAGGATCATAAAAACCCAAATGGTTCATTATAACTATGTCCACAAAAGAACAGATAACTATTCCTTGAATAAAATTTTCATATATTAAACATCAGGGTTACACATACTATAAAAAGTCTTCTAATGTAACCCCATCATTAAAAGTGACTTAATACTCTTAAGAATTTCACCATAACTCTTGATGCCCTTATATGTTGACTTCTTACTCATTCAACATTCTTCATGATCCATTAACCATTCCTTTCCAACTTATTCTGAAATACTTCTTTCTTACAAAAAAAATCATGAATCATATCCAAAATTCCAAAATAGGAAAACAAAAGTTATGAAATAATCCATGCCTTTTTTGGTCATTGTCAGTTTCTTCATCCTCAATCGGAATGGCATTAGGTATTGGTAAAAGAATATTTGTACGATCTTGGTGATCCCATTCACGAAACATCTTCATAGGACATGTGTTTTCATAATGACCATGCACACCACATTTAAAACATTCAATTGATCCCTTAGAAAGAACTTCTTTCCTTTTCCTCGAGTCAACAGGATTCTTCCTTTTTCCATGGAAGGTTCTTGCTTTATGACCTTCATTTCCACATCTATAGCATATTTCTGTCCCTTTGAAACATTTTCCTAGGTGTTTCTTTCCACATATTTGACTCATAGGTTTTTAAACACACTTACCTTTATTATTATTACCTGTAGTTCCGTAGGGATTTGTTTCTCACATATATGATGCCTTAGAGAAATCACCATGGTTTAGGGGGTCAATCATGACTCTAGATAGTTGGTTGAGGATAAAAACAAGAGTTCTCATTGCAGATCCCATATCATTTAGTTGCTTTCTCAAAAAACTGTCACAGTTTCCTTCACATCCACTGTTACTTTGGTTCCTGCTAGATCCAGCCATTTACTAAAACCAAAATGGTCAGTGTGAGTATATCAACATAACCATCATGTACTAATGAAGAAGATAAACACTAAGATATACTGACTCATTGTAACGCCCCGACCCTAGTTACCCAGAGTCGGTGCATTATTACATAACATTGGCATGATCATGAGAAAGATCAAGTCTCGAAAGACCGATTAGTTTAGTAGCCTTGGAATAACTAGATACATCCACAAATTTTTACATTACATCATAAAAAAAACATTTTGTCTTCATATCCCCTCATACTATCCCTGCAGGTCATTCATAAATTACTTCTTCATAATCCTGGAAAAAAAATAAAACATTGAAAGGGGTGAGCTCGGATGCTCAGTAAGGATAACATTATAGCAGAAGCTTTCATAAATAATCATAAACACTTAAGGCAATTTATAACTAAAACAAAAGCCTTTGAAACTTGAACTTTCAACATGGTATGGAATAAATAAAATGAAATAATGACATTTACTTACTCACATGGATATTCTACTAGTCGAATGATCACATGCAATATCAATAACCACTTTCATAATGATGGAATGCATAATGCCAGACTATCATAACCACATATCCAAGGCCTCGTGCCAAGACTACAAATAAGATTTTGCCAAGGCCTTGTGCCAAGACACTAGTTTGTCTCATGAGACCTACCGATGCATCGAGGAGCTATAGCGGGCTCCACCCGTCACTTATTAAGTCCAATGCATTCCTCATATGAATAGGTTTAAGCATAAAATAAACATTCTTATTTAAAACTAGCATACGAAATGTCAATTCTTTTACCACAAACCATGAATGGTATAAAAATAGAACATCCACAGTCAAATATAACTCATTTGAAACAATATGGAAGATTGTATTGTATCACATTAACCTCAATCATGAATAATGAAGGATGTTGACATAGATGAAAATAATCATCAAAACTATTTGAGAGAAATATCCCTCTTTTCTTGAAAACATTTAAAAGTCACACTATTTGTCAAGAAGCCATTTAAAAATAGATTTTTGAATCAAAGTGTCCCATACCACTTTGAAACCTTTTAAAAGGATTTTTAATTTCTAAACTTTAATGTCCATATAAATAAATCCTTAAAACCATTTTTAAAACATGGACATTAATGAGAAAGATTTAGATGAATAAGTCTTTAAAACATTTAAAAATGGTATTTTAGTTAGAGATTCTAACCAAAAGAGAGACACTTGAATGAAAATAATTGAGGTAACAAAAACTTTGTAATATCATGAGAATAATGGGAATTCATGATATACTATTTCAAAGTACATTATATACACCACAAAAAAGTGATTTGGTGTATATCAACAAAGAAGTCTCAATGGAATGTAAGTTGAGATGAAATCTCTCATAAAGGCCATATCCTTAGGTTAAGGATAAATCAATAACATAATTATGTGTGAAAAATATAAATACACTAAATATGATTGGATATTCAGTGTAAAACAATCAAAGTATATTCACACATATTCCTATAAAAACAACACCAACGAATTGGATGTTTAACTCAACAAATGGTGAAAGAGTTAAAATTACTCTTATCAAATTCATATCAATGACTTGAGAATTTTCAATGGAGTGATTATGTGTATCAAAAGTATATCCACAGGAAGGGGAGTGGAAATTATGACATAATCAAATGAATAGTGATTCCACACATAATCTTGGGGTAATATAATCAATGAAATATGCGTAAAGCCAAATGAGTGGAAATTGAAATCTCAAATTCCCTTATTGATTAGGTAACTTAAGAAACAAAAACCCATGAAAGAAAGATCATACCATGATGATGTAAATACCCATAAAATAAATTATATTACACAATGAATACAATCATGGGTAGTACACTTACACCACATGCAATAATTAAGTGGTGATCAATGGAATTCTCACGGAATTAAAAGTGAGACAAGAAACCCCTTACCACGTTAATCAACTGAGTCGCATGGCCAAAAGTTAATAACCACCAAATTATTTACAGAATAACATGAATATAAAGTGAATCATGATAATATATATCAAATGGAAGTACACAATACACCACTTTAAATAATTTAGTAGCGAACAATGGAAATCTCACGGAATTGAAAGTGAGATAAGAGAATCCCTTACTTTGTACTTTTTCCTTGGTCGATGGTAGGTTTACCTCCTGTATAATGGTGAAATAATTGTTATTGAATAATACAAGAATCAGTTACTTTAATATGATATCATATATGATCTTTTAACATTGATTTGTTAATAATATCTTAGAATTATCGTCATTTCAGGTGTTAACGAGTTCATTTTACTTTATATTCTTTGTTATGTGATCCATATTCGTTATTAATGGGATGTATATTATTCATATCAAGAATGGTATCAAGTCCTTAAACATCATTTTTAAATCATCAAATGATAATTATACTTGAATGGACACGATGGAGAATGAATCACATCGCGTTCGTGGAGACGGTAGTCCGTACGTACGCAGGAATGCTACTTCCATTTAATTTTTATTTTAAAAGAATCGAATCCAAATGATACATAGGTATATTACTATTACAGTAAAATATAATATTCTATATATGTTACTTAAGTTCATTAACACCATCCTTTATACGTTCCATGTGTGGTATCAACGAGTCATATCATTTTAAGGGGGCGGTAGTCCGCACTTCCTCAAATGAAATTATCGTATGTATATACAACATGAAACGAATAATTGTATGAAATAAAATGGAATTATAGAAGCTTATATATAAAGTATATATCATTAATATCATATTTAATTACAGTGCCATCCTAATGGCCACCATGAGAGGCGGTAAGATGTATTTGAACAATCATCGTTTCGTGAGGCGTTAGTTTGCCATCCACAGAAACATTATGTTCATCATCCATTAGATGGAGTTGTGTGAATGTGTAGTTTGAATCCTTCTTATAAAAACATCCTAGTATATTGTGGATACTGGTGTTGTTACAAAATAAAGGAAATAAAAAGAGTTTGGGGGTTGGAGAAGCAAAATAATTGAAAATAATTTAAGAGAAAATGTTACCTTTAATTTAGGTAACGCACTTTGGTTGGAACCAAAGGACTTCTTAAAATGCTTTCTGCCTAAGGGGAAGCTTCAAGGAGGAGGAGAGGGATGTGGGGAGATTAGTTGGGCAGAGTTTGGACGAGCCAAGTGGCTTGAGAGGTGTGATAAATGAGTAGAAGTTGTCTCCTTTTATAAGGGAGAGGAGGGGCTCTTTAGGAAAGAGTGAAAGTATTACTTTATAATATAATTATATTCGGTTTATAATGGCCCAAAAATCATTGAGGTCGAAGATAAGATGACTCATATTCTAAATAACATCAACCAATAAGAATTGGACAGGTTTTAGATAATATTTTAATCATTATAATCTTATTTATTTAAATGATTTATTAATGAGGTAAACATTGCATCATTATTGTGTCATTAATAATTTAAATTATTTGATGTCTAAAAATTATAAATAAAATATCATTATGTAGGAAATCTCTTTATATTTCTAATGAATATTTATAATCGAAAATCAAACATGTATAACCCTATGTAAAAATTGTTCTTTTAAAAGATGTAAGCTTATGCCATTTTTGTATTCATTTTAACTTAATTAAAATAAAGTGTCATTATCACTTACAAGTGGATCAATGGGGTCCCAAAATTGACCCAAAGATGCCCATGGTCGACCATGTATCAACCAATATGGTTAAGACACGTTTTAGGGTAATTTAGTATTATTATAATATTATTTTTTAACCCTTATTTACCGGATTTACCCTTAACCATGGTAAATAAAATATTTACCGCAGAAATTATTCAAAATGTCTAAAAATAAAAGTTACCTATTTACACAATTTGAACATCCTAATTCCAAATATGGAATCCATTTTTCTAAATTCAAAACACAGAAGTGGCAGAAATTAATTTAAAATTAATTCCCGCTGTCAAAACAAAAAGCGTGTTTTTAAGAGATAATAACTATCAAAAGATTGACACTTGTTTATGTTCGGTTTAATTGTAAAATTATGTCCAATGACCAAAATTATATTAAATGGTAAAAATATATTATAAATATACTTTAAAACCACTCAAATTCATAATTTATCACTATTAATTATTTTGATTAAAAAAGTTGTTTTTAATTAAAATTTAGTAATTTTTTTACTATTCATCAAAATATGAAAGTTATCCGAAAAGTACCAAAATTTCACCTTAGGCTAAATTTGATATTCCGAATCCAAAAATGAAGTACATTTTGAAATATAAAATATATATAATTTCAAAAAATTAAGTATTACTATTCATAACGGCTAGTTTGATCGGTTGTGGTGTGTGTTAAAACTCGAAGTTGCGTACAACACACGCTACTGTTTTATTCAAAGGAAAGCGTACCGTGGAAGCTTGAGATGTTTTATTTTAAATTTTTTGATGTCCCCATTTAGTCAAAAAGTTTAAAATATTTTATTTAAAAAGGGCTCACTATTAAAAGTTGGTAAAACTACAATACTGAAGATGAATTTGTTCTTACATTATGTCTAAGATACTCATAATATGGATTCTAAAATTATAAGGATTATATAAAGTTTAAAATTTAGTTAATACTATTCATAACCTTTTTTGAACGGCTTGTTTGGTAAGTCATGGTGCACTTGAACTCGGTGTTTCATGTAGTGCAAGTTATTGAATTATTTTGAAGAAATAACACACTATGAAATCTTGGGGTGTTACATTCTCCCCTCCTTCAATAAATTGCGTCCTCGAAATTTGAAATTGTTCTTCGAAAATAAAAGGTTGAAAATAGAAAATATATTTGTGGGAAAACCCACATCGGAAAATGAATTATGAGGCCTCTATTTAAAATAAAGAGTGGAAAGTATGAAGATTACCGAAAATAACACATACTAGGGTTCCATGTAGGAAAATATGGATATGGAGGAGAAATCTAACCATCAATTATCTGATGGAGAGTGGTAGAGAACATGGCTATGAAAAGGCCAACAATCCCAAATCCATAAATTAGTGATGATTTAAGGTACCATCTAGGACAACATTTTTTTTTTAAATTTACATTACATAAGGAAGAGGAATTCATTTATGATATTTACTAAGAACATTATGAAATATACTTAAATTTTAAGTAGATTTTAATTCTTTAATGAATTTCCACCACTAACTCAATTTTTTTTAAACGATGAGTATTCAAGAAGACTTGGTCACACTGGAAGAGCTAGAATAAACTTCTATAGAATCACATGATCCATGCGGGATAAACCATATATTTACATTGTCTTTGAAGATTAATCAAAACCAAAATGGTTAGTGAATGATCTAATGATCCCCCAAAAGGATATTCATTGAGATAAATATGCACTAATCTTAATTTCTAAAATTAAACCAACAATACCCCAATGTTAAATAGATACCATTAAATAACCAATTGTCCTTAAAATCCTTTAATATAATCCAAACTAATATTGAAACCCAAAACATAGAATAATTTGATTATGTAGTCTCCCATGTTACATTGTATCTCCAAATGACATCAAAAACACTTAAAGTCACATACTTAAAAGTAATTAACATCATCACATATTCTCTGTTATAGGTTAATCATTTCCATAAATAACCCAAATCACTATAAATCAACAATAAAAATGTAGATAAAAATCCACCATTACTCTACAAATGAAACCTCATTGTATTCTATTTTCCTTTGGCATGTAGTGTTCCTAACAAAACGAACATCTTCCAAAATAACATTTATCACTTAATCACCAAATCATTTTCCTATACCAAGGGTATTCATTTGATAAGACATAAGAACCCAAATCATCTTATTATTGATCAATAAAATCATTTAACAAAAAACATAGTCATACTAACCAGGGACTTCACGTAGTCCAGTGGTAGGCGATAAATCCCAATCGCACTTTGGTTGTGGGTTCGATTTCCACAGCTTTGTCCGACGCGTCGGGTTGTCACACGGTCTACGTGTTGTCCTTTTTCAAAAACTATATTCTATAATATTACCAAAATGAGATAAATTTTTCAAAATAACATAATTTAACCACAAATGTTATATCATACTTTGCATTTTCATCCCAAATTATAATAACTTATCATTTTCTCAAACCCCAATGATCATATAAAACCAAATGGTTATTTATACCTATATCCACAAGAGAAGAGACAATTATTCCTCAAATATCATTCTCACATGGCAAACTGAGGGGTTACAAATACAAGAGAAAATTATTCCAAAGTAAACCCATCAACAAGGAGTGCTAATACTTTTTAAATTTTTCTCCAACCATTTATTTCCACATAGCTTCTTCTTTGAGCAAGAAAATATCCTATAAAATAGGACATTCACTCGGGTAATGGCCAGGTCCCCTACATTTACGGCAAATGACTGTAAATGGACTCTTGGGACCATTTTTATCTTCTTCCATAGTACTCTTCATTTTTCTTCGGCAATTCTTCACTTTATGTCCTTCCTTCCCGCACGTAAAACATTTCGTTGTCCCATTGAGACACTTTCCTGGGTGTCTCTTTCCACAATTCCTGCATGATGAAAATTGAGTTTTCTTTTCTCCATGGTCTCCATTTCTGGAGATCTTATCATTTATCACCTTTCTCTTCCTTGTTGAGTCTGGGAGTTGGTTAATATATATGTTGTTGATCATATTTTTGGAAAACTGATTTGGCATAAAGACGATATCTTTTACGCCTATCAACATTCCATTTTGTTGCTCATTTCCACCACCGTTCCCACCTTGTACATCATTCTCAAAGTCACTATGACTTCCTTGGAATCCAGCCATTGACTAAAACCAGAAAGCATTGTGTGAGTAATAGTAGTCGTAAAATCATTTAGAGATTAAAATGTCACCATATTCTCAATTTGAAACATATTAGGATTAACCAGGGTCATTTACTCTCATCTTATGTATATATTACTTAAATCGGTTTGTAAATAAAATGTAAATTATCCTAAGCATGTCCCCCGGGAGTGTCGTAACCAAGAGTGCAGCAAGGCCCGTTGTCGTGCACCAGTTCCCGTTCGAGTCTAGCTCAAAGCGGTGTTTTCGGGTTTTACCCCTAGGTACATCTATGCCAGAGCCGCCTCTACCTGCTCGTATCCAGATAGGGATGTATTGCTCGGAAAACTCACAAAATCTCTACAATACCAAAATTCTAGGAAGTTCTTTTATACTAATCCTCAAAGTTCATCTTAGGTCTACGTGCTCTAATCAGAGTTTATCTAAATCTAGCTACCAAGGTTTGTACTAAACTTCCTCTGATACCAACTGTAACGCCCCGACCCTAGTTACCCAGAGTCGGTGCATTATTACATAACATTGGCATGATCATGAGAAAGATCAAGTTTCGAAAGACCGATTAGTTTAGTATCCTTGGAATAACTAGATACATCCATAAATTTTTACATTACATCATAAAAAAAACATTTTGTCTTCATATCCCCTCATACTATCCCTGCAGGTCATTCATAAATTACTTCTTCATAATCCTGGAAAAAAATTAAAACATTGAAAGGGGTGAGCTCGGATGCTCAGTAAGGATAACATTATAGCAGAAGCTTTCATAAATAATCATAAACACTTAAGGCAATTTATAACTAAAACAAAAGACTTTGAAACTTGAACTTTCAACATGGTATGGCATAAATAAAATGAAATAATGCCATTTACTTACTCACATGGATATTCTACTAGTTGAATGATCACATGAAATATCAATAACCACTTTCATAATGATGGAATGCATAATGCCAGACTATCATAACCACATAGCCAAGGCCTCGTGCCAAGACTACAAATAAGATTTTGCCAAGGCCTTGTGCCAAGACACTAGTTTGTCTCATTAGACCTACCGATGCATCAAGGAGCTATAGCGGGCTCCACCCGTCACTTATTAAGTCCAATGCATTCCTCATATGAATAGGTTTAAGCATAAAATAAACATTCGTATTTAAAACTAGCATACGAAATGTCAATACTTTAACCACAAACCATGAATGGTATAAAAATAGAACATCCACAGTCAAATATAACTCATTTGATACAATATGGAAGATTGTATTGTATCACATTAACCTCAATCATGAATAATGAAGGATGTTGACATAGATGAAAATAATCATCAAAACTATTTGAGAGAAATATCCCCCTTTTCTTGAAAACATTTAAAAGTCACACTATTTGTCAAGAAGCCATTTAAAAATAGATTTTTGAATCAATGTGTCCCATACCACTTTGAAACCTTTTAAAAGGATTTTTAATTTCTAAACTTTAATGTCCATATAAATAAATCCTTAAAACCATTTTTAAAACATGGACATTAATGAGAAAGATTTAGATGAATAAGTCTTTAAAACATTTAAAAATGGTATTTTAGTTAGAGATTCTAACCAAAAGAGAGACACTTGAATGAAAATAATTGAGGTAATCAAAACTTTGTAATATCATGAGAATAAAGGGAATTCATGATATACTATGTCAAAGTACATTATATACACCACATAAAAGTGATTTGGTGTATATCAACAATGAAGTCTCAATGGAATGTAAGTTGAGATGAAATCTCTCATAAAGGCCATATCCTTAGGTTAAGGATAAATCAATAACATAATTATGTGTGAAAAATATAAATACACTAAATATGATTGGATATTCAGTGTAAAACAATCAAAGTATATTCACACATATTCCTGTAAAAACAACACCAACGAATTGGATGTTTAACTCAACAAATGGTGAAAGAGTTAAAATTACTCTTATCAAATTCATATCAATGACTTGAGAATTTTCAATGGAGTGATTATGTGTATCAAAAGTATATCCAAAGGAAGGGGAGTGGAAATTATGACATAATCAAATGAATAGTGATTCCACACATAATCTTGGGGTAATATAATCAATGAAATATGCGTAAAGCCAAATGAGTGGAAATTGAAATCTCAAATTCCCTTATTGATTAGGTAACTTAAGAAACAAACACCCATGAAAGAAATATCATACCATGATGATGTAAATACCCATAAAATAAAGTATATTACACAATGAATACAATCATGGGTAGTACACTTACACCACATGCAATAATTAAGTGGTGATCAATGGAATTCTCACGGAATTAAAAGTGAGACAAGAAACCCCTTACCACGTTAATCAACTGAGTCGCATGGCCAAAAGTTAATAACCACCAAATTATTTAAAGAAATAACATGAATATAAAGTGAATCATTATAATATATATCAAATGGAAGTACACAATACACCACTTTCAATAATTTAGTAGCGAACAATGGAAATCTCACGGAATTGAAAGTGAGATAAGAGAATCCCTTACTTTGTACTTTTTCCATGGTCGATGGTAGGTTTACCTCCTGTATAATGGTGAAATAATTGTTATTGAATAATACAAGAATCTGTTACTTTAATATGATATCATATATGAACTTTTAACATTGATTTGTTAATAATATCTTAGAATTATCGTCATTTCAGGTGTTAACGGGTTCATTTTACTTTATATTCTTTGTTATGTGATCCATATTCGTTATTAATGGGATGTATATTATTCATATCCAGAATGGTATCAAGTCCTTAAACATCATTTTTAAATCATCAAATGATAATTATACTTGAATGGATACGATGGAGAATGAATCACATCGCGTTCGTGGAGACGGTAGTCCGTACGTACGCACGAATGCTACTTCCATTTAATTTTTATTTTAAAAGAATAGAATCCAAATGATACATAGGTATATTACTATTACAGTAAAATATAATATTCTATATATGTTACTTAATTTCATTAACACCATCCTTTATACGTTCCATGTGTGGTATGAACGAGTCATATCATTTTAAGGGGGCGGTAGTCCGCACTTCCTCAAATGAAATTATCGTATGTATATACAACATGAAACGAATAATTGTATGAAATAAAATGGAATTACAGAAGCTTATATATATAATATATATCATTAATATCATATTTAATTACAGTTCCATCCTAATGGCCACCATGAGAGGCGGTAAGATGTATTTGAACAATCATCGTTTCGTGAGGCGTTAGTTTGCCATCCACAGAAACATTATGTTCATCATCCATTAGATGGAGTTGTGTGAATGTGTAGTTTGAATCCTTCTTATAACAACATCCTAGTATATTTTGGATACTGGTGTTGTTACAAAAGAAAGGAAATAAAAAGAGTTTGGGGGTTGGAGAAGCAAAACAATTGAAAATAATTTAAGAGAAAATGTTACCTTTAATTTAGGTAACTCACTTTGGTTGGAACCAAAGGACTTCTTGAAATGCTTTCTGCCTAAGGGGAAGCTTCAAGGAGGAGGAGAGGGATGTGGGGAGATTAGTTGGGCAGAGTTTGGACGAGCAAAGTGGCTTGAGGGGTGTGAGAAATGAGTAGAAGTGGTCTCCTTTTATAAGGGAGAGGAGGGGTTCTTTAGGAAAGAGTGAAAGTATTACTTTATAATATAATTATATTCGGTTTATAATGGTCCAAAAATCATTGAGGTCGAAGATAAGATGACTCATATTCTAAATAACCTAAAACAATAAGAATTGGACAGGTTTTAGATAATATTTTAATCATTATAATCTTATTTATTTAAATGATTTATTAATGAGGTAAACATTGCATCATTATTGTGTCATTAATAATTTAAATCATTTGATGTCTAAAAATTATAAATAAAATATCATTATGTAGGAAATCCGTTTAGCTTTATAATGAATATTTATAATCTAAAATCCAACATGTATAACCCTATGTAAAAATTGTTCTTTTAAAAGATGTAAGCTTATGCCATTTTTGTATTCATTTTAACTTAATTAAAATAAAGTGTCATTATCACTTACAAGTGGATCAATGGGGTCCCAAAATTGACCCAAAGATGCCCATGGTCGACCATGTATCAACCAATAGGGTTAAGACACCTTTTAGGGTAATTTAGTATTATTATAATATTATTTTGTTAACCCTTATTTACCGGATTTACCCTTAACCATGGTAAATAAAATATTTACCGCAGTAATTATTCAAAATGTCTAAAAATAAAAGTTACCTATTTACACAATTTGAACATCCTGATTCCAAATATGGAATCCATTTTTCTAAATTCAAAACACAGAAGTGGAAGAAATTAATTTAAAATTAATTCCCGCTGTCAAAACAAAAAGCGTGTTTTTAAGAGATAATAACTATCAAAAGATTGACACTTGTTTATGTTCGGTTTAATTGTAAAATTATGTCCAATGACCAAAATTATATTAAATGGTAAAAATATATTCTAAATATACTTTAAAACCACTCAAATTCATAATTTATCACTATTAATTATTTTGACTAAAAAAGTTGTTTTTAATTAAAATTTAGTAATTTTTTACTATTCATCAAAATATGAAAGTTATCCGAAAAGTACCAAAATTTCACCTTAGGCTAAATTTGATATTCCGAATCCAAAAATGAAGTCCATTTTGAAATATAAAATATATATAATTTCAAAAAATTAATTATTACTATTCATAACGGCTAGTTTGATCGGTTGTGGTGTGTGTTAAAACTCGATGTTGCGTACAACACACACTACTGTTTTATTCAAAGGAAAGCGTACCGTGGAAGCTTGAGATGTTTTATTTTACGTTTTTTGATGTCCCCATTTAGTCAAAAAGTTTAAAATATTTTATTTAAAAAGGTTTCACTATTAAAAGTTGGTAAAACTACAATACTGAAGATGAATTTTTGTTGTTACATTATGTCTAAGAAACTCATAATATGGATTCTAAAATTATAAGTATTATATAAAGTTTAAAATTTAGTTAATACTATTAATAACCTTTTTTGAACGGCTTGTTTGGTAAGTCATGGTGTGCTTGAACTCGGTGTTGCGTGTAGTGCAAGTTATTGAATTATTTTGAAGAAATAACACACTATGAAATCTTGGGGTGTTACACTCATTCACTTTATCTAAAACTATGACTCTTTCTGAAATCCTAACCATTATGGTAATGTCACTTATGCTTATAGAATACCCTAAACTCTAATGTTATCTAAACTGACCTTTGATACCAAATATTAGGCCCCAGCCTTAAACCTTACTTAATCTTGAGTTATTACAAGATTACACATTGAGGATCTTTTCAGGTTTAGAGTTTTAGATAATTAGAACATAAAACTTGCATTACATTCCACATTTAAACAAAGTGGTCACATAAAACATAGTATTAATTTTTTTTCCATCAACGGAAACATATTTAAAAATAAAGCATTGATTATTTCTTGACACTTCTTTGTCACTATCATCATATCATGTACCTTTCCCTTGACCTGTGAAAAACATTTCAAAAAAAAACTTGGGATGAGCATAAAAAGATCAGTATGGGTTATAAAAATATAGAAAGGAAACATGAGTTCATATATACATTATAATGAAATCATACTTTACCCATAAAACATAGGCATATCAAATCATGAATAAATCATACAAATCATAAGAAATAAAGGTAACTTGAGGCATTCATAACATCCTTACGTAGGGAGTAACCCTCTTGGTTACGTTTGGAATACCCATCACAGTATATTCCCTAAATCTCTTCGTAGAAAGGTTAACGTTTCCCTCCTTCGCGTTACCCAATGCATTGGAGAGCTATATCAAGCTCACCCGCTCTTAGTTTATCACAGAACCACCCATCTTCATACCAATTCCCAAGAACCATAACATAATCGTATCACATAAAACATACATAAAGGAAACATAAAATTTCACACATTTCAATCACAAGATATCAATAACACAGTGATACAAAAACATTATGAAACCCATTTTAAATACCAAAATAAAATAAAAGTAAAACATCTTGTTTATTTTTCTTTTAAAAAAAGGTATGGCTTATAGAGGAAGGCGAAACTCAAATAATGGTCACCGCGGAGGAGAAGTCGTTGTCGCCGCAAACGTACGACAAAAACATTCCCTTTTGTCGTTTAGTAAAACACTTCGTATAAAAAATATTCCTTTTGGATAAACGTAAAAGTCAAATGGGATTATACAGCGTATAAAATAAAGTTATGTATAAAACAAAATATGCCTCAATGAAAGGAGATTGAGACGTAGACCCATACAAAGACGGTATCCTTGGATTAAAGATAAATCAGTAACATAATTATGTGTGAAAAACGAATACATGAAATATAAGTGGGTATTAAGTGTAAAACAATCAGAGGACATTCACACATAATCATAGAAAGACATATTCATGGTGTACAAGTTTATCCCAAAGAATCAAAATTGGTTTAAGAAGTTCCCTTGCAAAAAATTCGACAGCCTAACGGCGTCACTTCCAAATTCAGAAAAAGAGTTGATGAGAGATAGAAAGGGTATCTCATCACTTGGTCATAAAATTTACATCAATAAGGATATATAAGAACATATCCCAACATTATAGTATGTGAATTAAATGACATAACAAAATAAGTCTTTTAAAAAGAGGAGGGTGAAATGTTCCCTTACCGACTTGGGTAACTTTCGAAACGTACACCCCATTGAAGAAGGGTCATACAATAAATATGTAAATAACCATAAATTAAATTATATAACACAAAGAGTATAATAATGGGAAGTACATACACCACTCAATGGAAATGGTGGAAAATGTATCATAAATCTCACGGGACTAAAAGTGAGATGAAAAATCCCTTATGAAAACTCGGCAGCCTAACAGCGCCACTTAAAACTTCCAAAATGGATTGATGAGAGAAAATAGCGTCTCTAATCATATGAACATAAAAATTACGTTAAGAGTAACATAAAATAACATCCCCATCATAATAAATATGAGCTCAAAAGGAATGACATAAAAGAGTGTACTTAAAAAGAAAGAGAGGGGTAGGATCCCTTACCTCGGGTCCGACTTGACTCGGTCGTTCTTTAATCTCCTGAATAATAAACTTGAGTTAATTTATAATTCCTTAAGAACCTTTTTAAAGTTCATTGTTCCTTTTATATCACTTATTACCATGTCATGAACACTATGTTATTATTTAAGTTAATAATGGTCGTTTTAACAATCATTGGTACTTGAGTCAAAAATAAATAAACTCTTTATAATTACATGTTGTTCATGTGGTAAAATATCCATTATATCCAGAATTGTATTCATGATTTAGATATCATATATATCATATATATATCCATTATATTCATGCATTTATAATATTACATAATATTTAGAGTTAAGAAATGAAATGCACCGTTCATGGAGACGGTAAGCCGTAAGTACGCATAAACACTACTTCCATTTCTATTTCATATTTAATGGAATTAAAGCATAATGATACATAATAGTATTTTAATTCCAGTATGGTATCATATATAATATAATTAAATATATCCTTTATACATACCACATATGCTATTAACGAATCAAATCACTTTGAGGGGGCGGTAGTCCGCACTTCCTAAAATTAAGATATCGCGTATACCCATAATGGATGCCATAAAGGTATGCCATAAATGAAATATACAGAATCTTATGGAAAACTTAAACATATTATATATCATATATAAATGTTTTGACATAATAATGGCCACCATGAAAGGTTTTAAGAGAAAATTGAACAATCATCGTTTTGTGAGGCAGTAATTCACCATCCACAGAAACTGTATGTTCTTTAACCATTAAATGAAGGTGTGTGTAAGTGTAGCTTGAAAAAATAACATAAAAACATCCTAGTATATTAAAGATACTGGTGTTGTTACAAAATAAAGGAATAAAAGGAGTTTACGGGGGTGGAGAAGCAAATTAAAACAAAAGGACTCAAGTGAAGACATTACCATAAAATCGGGTAACTCCATTTGGTTTGATCTCAAAGGATTACTTGGGAAGACTTATGACCAATGTGAGGCTTCTAAGAGTTATAAAGGGATGTGGAGAGACAAAATGAGCAGCGTTTGGCTAAGCCAAAGACTTTTGAAGTGTGGGTAAGGAGGTAGAGGTGGGGGTCTTTTATAAGAGGAGAGGAGGGGCACTCTTGGAAAGTAAGGAAATGTTACATTATTTTAGAATGAGTTTCGGATTTTAATGGTCCCACATTTATGTGTTTCGAGGATAAGGTGATAAGGGTTATAAATCCACCCATCCAATAGGTTTTTGACATGTTTAGGTCTTATATTTTACATTATCATTCTATTTTATTTAAATTGTTAAATAATGAGGTCATCGCTGCACCATCATGATGTCAAAAATAATTTAATTTATTTAATGTATAAAAATTATAAAAAAATACTATGATGTCGTAAATCGTTTTAGATTTCCAATGACTATTTATAGTCAAAATTCTTACTTGTATAAACCCATTTAAAAATTGTTTTATTAAAAAAACTCATGTTTGTGTCATTTTAATTTTAACATTAAATGAAAAGGTATTTATGCCATTTTACAACCAAAGTGGCTCCATGGGGTCCCAAAGTTGACCCATGGATTGTCTTGGTCGGCCATGACTCATCCAATGAGGTTAGGACATGTTTCTAGGTAATTTCATATTATTAAAACATTATTTTTACCTTAAACTACACTAATTACCTCTAATTGCGATTAAAAACATAATAAGTTACTATTCACCAAAAAAAAATATTTTAATCCCATTGAACAACATTTTACATCTTAATGACAACCATGTATGTCGGATTTTTGAAATTCAAAACAAAAAGGTGGAAAATTTTCATTTAAATGGAAAATCAGTTTTTATAAGTACCATTTAGTGGTTTCACTATTCATCAAAAATTGAAGTTTTTCAGAAAATTACCAAAAATTCACCCTAGGTTATTTTTCATATTCCGAATTCAAAAATGATGTCTATTTTAAAAAATTCAAAACATATAAGTTGAATTTATTAATTTAATAATTAATTACCGTTGTCAAAACAAATAGATTGTTTTTAGGAAATAATATCTATTAAAAGATTGACAATAGTTTAAGTCCAATTTCAAAGTGAAATTAATTCCAATAACCACCATTGGATATAATGGTAAAAATATATTCAAATTTCACTTTAAAAGCAATTTAAAAGATAATATAATCATATAAATAAATTAGATTAAAAAGTGGGTTTGAATTAAAATACAACAGTTGTCACTGTTCATTAAAAATGTACTTTATCGGAAAAATACCAAAAAATTACACGAAGTAAATTTTGATGTCCCAATTATAAAGAAGAATTTTATTGTGTCAAATATAACACATAAAATTATCAAAAAGTGGATTTAAAATATGTTCGCCATCAAAAGGCGGTTAATCGACCCTTTTAAAGAATATTAGAATTTTTACGCTTAAAATTGGATTCATTCGCATTTTTAATCCTCTAACATTTATTGTAAAAAGTAAAAATATTTGACAAACATATATAATAATTTAGTAGTTAGTTCTATTCATTCCCACCATCACAACAACTAGGAATTAACTACCATTTAAAATAATATTATTTTATTATTAGAGTGCAACGTAAGATTCCCAAGAAACTCGTTGTTGCGTGTTGGGTACGCCATCGAGCATAGAGTCCCCTTTAAAGTTATATTAATATTTTATTCACAAATATGGATAAATATGAAAATTTCATACTCTTTATTTACCTGTGGTGTTACATTTATAGTGTTTTAGAAAAATTTTAATTGTTATAAAATTTGGAGTTGGATGTTTGAAGGAGGTAAAATCAAAGAAATACATGATAGTGGCTATATATGGTCATAGTATTTTCATTTGTATATTACCTTATTTTAGATCCAAGAGGAACTTGAATGGACATCTTGTGGGGATTAGAGTAGTTCAAGTGCACTACCCAGCACCTCTGGATTGACAGTGGAGTCAAGATGGGCCAATATAATTAGTGGATAATTATTATTTTTATCACCTAAAACCCAAATTTTTAGTCTCTAATCCTCCCACTACCCTAATTAATATTGAAAATTTATGGGGAGCACTATAGATTTATTAGAATATCTCCACCACCTTTTCTTAGAACATTTATATCTGGTTGATCATTTATTCCATTTTTCATAAGTTTGATTGAATCCATATTATTTCCTCTATTTTTCATGGAATTGTAATTGGTTTTAGGATTCATTATTGAAATATATTGACCATCCAATAATATCATTTTTTACATTATATAATCAACATATGTCTATTTCCTAAGGGTTATATATCTTGTTGATTGTGGTGTGGTGCGTTTGATATTTTATGTATAAGATGATATGTCCTCTCCATAAAGCTTATTTATATGGAAACATTATTTTATGCTTTTTGAATCATTGTTTTGGGACTCCTCTTAATTGATAAAACGTTCCCTTTCCTTTCAGCTTATGGTTCCCATTATCACTGGCTTGTGACCAAAGTGTGAGTTGGGTTGTTTTCCGTCATTCAGTTTTTTTGAACCATGAATTATTTTTTATTTTTAACCGAGTTTATAAATAATTATTTTCATGATCCCTAATTTTATTCATATAAATGTTTAAATGGTTTTTGGTAAAAGTTTTATTACCCTTATTTTAGTAAAATAAAAAGATATTTATTGTATAATGAAATGTTTTGTGAAGTTGGTTATCATTAAATGGTATTATATTGAAACTAGTTGAATTGATATTGTTTTCTAAAATGTTATAAGACATTTTGAAATGATTTTACATTTGTAAAAGATTGTATCCATGGGTACCTAAAAGGTAGTTTAGTATTTTTCCATACCCTTATTTCCATATCGTGTACACTTAGGTTTTGTTCATCTATTCTCTATTACCTACATCATAGGGACAAGATTATCTAACATCATACATGGTTCACTCATTTGGTGTTCCTCCATTCCCTAGGCCCTACACTGTAGGTAAATTTTTAGTGCACGCTATATATTGATTTATTTCTATAGTAAGAGAGACCTACATATCCAATACCTATATTATCATAGTAGTGATTCCCATTGTTCTTTATCTTTTAATTTATTGGATTTAATATGATATATGATGCATGATTTTATAAATTAAAAACAGTTTAATTTTAATTTACTTTCAATGTTTATTATAAGGAATTTGTAATTGAACTATTAAAAGAGAAAAAAAATTACATTATTTTGATATAAATTGTTACACTTTGTTATCCTTTCACGTTCTTTACAAACTGGCCTATTGTGATTATTTGATAAAGGATTTATATGAAAAAAAACTAGTGGGATCATATAAAGTGGATTTATCTCACCCCTTGTTCACTCCCATGGGGTGTATAGTGCTTTTTTTATATGATGTTTGAATTGGAAAGGTGTTTTAGTTATTTGGGGAGGTTTCATGTCTTCTCTATATTGGTAGATAGTGCTGAGATGATAGGATGTGTCCAAAATATCCCATGAAGTAGCCATTCGTAGTTTGGGTTGTCTATTTTTTTCATGGAATTTTACTTGTGTTTCTTTTTTTTCCTTAGTTGTATCACTACTATTGTTTCCTCAATAATGAAATATATTCTGTTTATTTTTATATTTATCTGTATATATACCTTATTGATTTTCTTGTGTCAAAAACCATTCCCTATGGTTGTTGTTTGATGCATGGGTGCAAGTTTCTTGAATGTAAGGATCTATAAATTCCATTGGGTCATTCCACTATATAGTTAAAATCCTAGTTTGATGGGTTTTCATGTTTAAGTCATGAATTTTATATTTACACAACTACCCTAGTATATAAATTTATATTGGGGATGTATATTTCTTAGGGTATCTAGTCATTTATACAACTGTAATATTTGGAGGTGGGTCTTTACTCAAATAGTTCTAGTATAGGTGGATACATGTGTTTTCTTCTGTATCTCAAAATTAGTGCATCAAAGAAGATTTATCAAGAATAAATTTATTAATTTATGTGATATACAGTCACTAATATTTCATTAAATTATTTTTTAGTGAGCGCAATGATTGTCAGATATGAGTAGAATTATAAGGATTGGTTGGTAATATTTTTTTGTACTTTGATGAAGTTGGGTAACATCATGTTTTATACACATTTATTATTGTTGATGAATGTTGACTATAATTTTTTATGTTTTATTTCATCACTTTGTATGACCATAATGTGTACCATTAGGATCCACCATACAAGCATAAATGCGTGTCATTTCATTATTATCCATTCATATTAGCAGATGTAAATTATGGATGACCATTGATCCAAGATATAAATAGTTTATATGGTATTTTATGGAGTGGAGATCATATTATGGTTAATAATCGTGTTTCATTGGTGATAAAGACTACATCTAATCAATTTTTTTATTACATCAAGTAGTTTCATTTGTATCACCTCACATTTTGTCATATAGTATTTTCTATAATATATATGTGTGTTTGTGTGTGTGTGTGCATATTTTTTATTTTTTAGTATATGTATCATTTATATCATCTATATTGATGACATATTTAGTAAGTGAAGTTTTGGATTTATCAATAATGTGTCACAATATTATGAAAATTCCTCCACTCTGGTCACTAGCCTTTGGCCGTATTGAGGCATGTCAGGGGAGTTACCTTCCATTACAATAGGATGTGAGAAATAACAAGTTACATAAATATATATATATATATATATATATGAATCTAAAATAAGAAATTAATAAAAAATATATATATAATAATTTAGACTGCATCTAAGAATAACATCGATTAAGTGATACATGATATTTGGGTCTTTTATTAGTAATTTATCACTAATTTAGGATAGTTTTATTGTGTATTTACATAAATATTTATATATATTAATGTTTTTTAGTACTATTAATAATATATTATTATTATTATATGATTCCATAAATTATATTAATATTTATATATTGTTTTAGGATTACATTTTTAACATCAGTATTCAAATTATTAAAATTATTTTATTAACATTAATATAGGATTGCATATATATTTATATATTAAAATTTGCCTATTCATTTTTATATTTATTACCACTACTATAATTGTTATTTGTGTCCTAAAATTATATTTTTATGTTAATTGTCATTATTTTTTTAATTTAATATTATTTTCGGAATTCAATTTATAGAATATCATAAATAAATAAATATATATATTTATAATTACTAATTACTTACTTTATAAGTTTTATTTAAGGATTATTATTTTATAATTTTCTATAATTCATGTTATATACATGGTATGGAATGTTTTTGGCTTCTAAGGGCCTTGGTTTCTAATCTCAGTTGTGGGAAATTTGATA
Source organism: Viscum album (assembly GCA_963277665.1). NCBI lineage: Eukaryota > Viridiplantae > Streptophyta > Magnoliopsida > Santalales > Viscaceae > Viscum > Viscum album. Next base: position 491,618,246 of record OY728159.1, on the reverse strand, counting down.
AGTCTTTATGCATGTACTCCAGTAAATATGTAATAGAATACTATAGGAGGTTCAATATAACTCTGACTTCGGTTAGGGAGACTATATTAGTACTATAGCAGTACACTATTATATCACATTGGATGGACACAGTGCGATACTATAGAAGTGGATTTGGTAGGTGTATACTGGTTAGGTACAAATTTGTGCATCTCTTACAGCCTCTAAAAAATCGATGTGACACAACCCCTTGGAAGGAGTCATTTTCCTTGATTTCAAAATGTGTGTGCGTTCTTATATTGTATTCCTTTTGAAATGGATCCCCAACTATTGTGTCAAATTATTTATGGATTATTATCATAAAGCACTAAATCTGATAGTTAAGGACCAGGGACGATTTTGATGTTTGAATCTCAAAGGTCATAGATTTCAAAGTTTATTATAGCAGTTCATATAGTGGTGAAATTGTCACTACAATTATAGGAACATGGAAAAAGGGAACTCGCCTATATGATCATTTTTTTAAGAACCAAGAAAATAATGTTTTACTATTGTTAAAAAAAGTACTTAAAAATTTTGTACCATTATCTCAATTTTATTGAGTGGTGATAATAATATCTTTCATCAGAACTATTAATGTCGATGAGAATTATTTTATATATTTATTTATGGAAACATATTTATAAGCATTGATTGTAATGAAGGATATGTTACATTATTGTATTGAATACAATAATTGATATTTTATAATTTTATAAATCTTCATCTAGACGTGTATATATTACTGATATTATTATATATATGTTATATTTATATATATGAATAATAATTTATTTTATTTCACTTTAATTTATATTATTTTATATTGAAAATATAATATTGTAAATATTATATATATTATATAATGTTTATATATACATGCATTTGTTAGTTCACCTATTACACACAAATAAATGTCCATGGGTTTTCAACACGCAAGCACACAAGTATTATATGAGCACAAAGACAGTTTTATATATAAATAAAACAATTAAAAAATAAAACTATAATCAATAAATTAGTTTATAAATAAAAATATATTTAGAATTTTAGTAATATTTAAATCTATTTTTTATAGTATTCAAATGTAATTAATATAAATCTATGTAAAAATTATAACCTAATTAATATAAATATATATAAAATTTATAACATAATTAATATTATTTTAATACCTAATATAATTAGAGACATATTTTTATAAGATGAAATATTACTCATATAACTATAGTATTAATTTTTCTTTCATACCAAATTATCTTTTTAAAAATATGATTAACAAAATAAATTTAAATAATAACAAATAATATTTAGATATATATATTTTAAAACAATACGAAATAAATTTAAAAATTATTGATATTTAAGTAATTAAAAATATATATTTAAAATATTTTTGTCTAAAAAATTATTATTCATCAATATAATTAAATACATCCACAATTAATTATATATTTTAGAAAAAATTGTTATATTTTATAAATAATAACATTAATAAAATTTAATTATTACTTTTCAAATGTCATTAACAATTAATTATAATTTTTATATATAATTAATAATATATTCATCGATATAGATAAACATCACATTAAATATTTTGTCATATAATTGTTAATATTGTCATATTTTACAATACAATTATTTAATTAATATATATATATTTTTAAAAAAATTATTCATTTATACATTTAAAGATATTATTTAATATAATTATCTATATTACGATGTAATTAATAATTAATCATATATTTCTATAAATAATAGTATATATCTATAGAATAACAATTTTAAATTTATGTAAATATAATTGTTTAATTTTTTATTTAACATTTAACATTTTTGAAATTAATACTTAACTCTGAAAAAAATATATACATCTATATTTTTTTAATAATTGATAAAAAATATTATATTATAGAATAAGAGGTGTATGTATTTGTTATGATAATTTACTATTATTTTAATTATATTTGATAATAAATTTATTATTTACATTTAATATGTAATACATTGAAAATAATCCCCCTTAAATTAAAATATAGTTATTATTATACATTTTTTAAAGTATCAAATATTAATAAATTTATATAATTAATAAATGTAATTAAATATGATAAAATAATTAAATAAAATGAATTATTATTAATAGTATATATAAAATTTCTATTATATAAATTTATATTATTTGTATTTTATTTTAGATATTTTAAATTTGAATATAATTTTTAATTATTATATATTTTTTAAACATTTACATAATTATAAAATATGGTAAAAAAGAGTTACACATTTTTACAGATAAATATTTATTTAGATGAAATTAATCACATTAAAAATAATTACTAATACTTTTATATAATTAAAAATTGATAAATATTTTAATTATACTTGTATTGTATTTTTTCCTTTTAGTTTCATCAACACAAATGTTAGAACTGATAAAATATTACTTTTTTAGGATTTATAATTTTATCATATACAAAATTCATGTTTATGAGCTCTTTCTAATAAGCATTGTTTTATTAAATACTCTCTTTTAAAAAATCCATGATCACACCACTCATTGAAATATTTGTTCAATATATCAAGTAAGTTTAACTCTATATATCCCCCACCATTATTTTACAAAATTTTACTTTTGTAATTAAGAGTATCCAATTTGTAACTTATTTTAAGGATATCTCAACAAATGATGATGTGTTTTTGATGTTATTTTTGTATCTGTTTCCAATATATGTTAATAATCAACCCTATCATTCATACATACTAATCCATGATACTCTCTTAAAAATATATTGATGTATATAGGTGTGTATATAAATAAATAAACATCTATATCAATTTATAGATTATTTTAAAAAAACACACACAGATTTGTTTTTGTATAATCTATTTTTAAGTGTTTGTATATATATATATGTATATGTGTGTTTGTATGTGTAGCTGTGTCTATAAATTAATATATATTATTTTATGTTGCATTTAATATATTTTATTTTTGAAGAATAAAATATTTCCACTGTGAAGGAATTTTTTATACTATAAAACGATTTTAAACATTTTTTAGGGAAATATACCAAAAATTTTATGTTTTGATGAACAAAACATTTCTATTGTTTGTTTCTTTTTTTCTATTTAAAATAATTATATTTTTTAAAATATTTTTAAATTATTTTACTGTTTCCTACTATATTTTTTTTCTAAAATGAGTTTAAAATTTTTATATAGTGAGATATTTAATTTTTAAAATGTAACATTAAATGTTTTATAACATTTACGTTCTTGATTTAGGTAATATTTTTTTATGTTGTCACATGAGTTTAAACATATACATAACATATTTAAAAAGTATATTTTTAATTTAGGAATACTTTTTTTTTTGAAATTGTGAAATATAAATTGTTCACCACTGAATATTTGTTTTATAAAATTTGTATCATGTAATGTATTAAATTTATCTTAATTGAATAATTTAACACACAATTTTATTGTAATAATTGAATATATGTAATGTACTGATACCTCTAAAAATTTATTATATAATCCCAAACTACCATTTATAAAATATTTATTAAATTTTAAAATGGTTTTAATTAAACACACAACACATGAAATGTGTGAATAGAAATACAGTTTTTTGACAATCATAATTGTTATATTTTATTTATTATTATAGATTTTTTAAATACATATAAACATTTTATATTTTAGGAATTTGATATAAAACTTATTCATAATATATTTTATTTTATATACTTTAAATATGTAAGTATTATAATTTATATGTATATTTTTTAGATATATACTTTATATAGTTCACAATTTTATGAAATTATACAGTATATATATACCTTATTCTGTATATTTTTCTATAATATATTAATACCAGATCATATAGGATTAATATAAATTAAAAATGTATATATTCCAACAATATGATAAAAGATTACAGGGATTAGATTAAAGAGGTCCTCATGTTTACCAGAGATCCTGGAAATGAACTTTCTCAATTCTTTTTTTCATGTTTAGGTTGTACTTATTTATGAAATAAATTTCCATATAGATTTTAATAATTATTCATCTTTCAATAAATATATAAATGTTTTAAATTTTAGAATAAAAATAGGGAATAAATTCATATAGTTAGTGACTTAGAAAAAATTATAGAATATCGATTGTCTAATATATGTGATACTATAAATGAAACTCGAGATCATATTAAAATAATTAAAAAGGAATTTGAAGAAGGAATTTACTATTAAATAAATATATTTGATTATTTAATGATATTTGAAAACATTACACTATATTGTAGTTCGAATAATTATATAGTACAGTCAAATATATTAACTATACATTATTTAAAAGTTATTAATAGATAAAGAGGCTCTAGATTTATAGATCTATTTTCCCTCTCTCGTGTGATTTATTATTAGAATATAATGAACATACTTTTTTAGAATATGATTCCAAACAAATGTTACATTAAATGGGTATAACCAATTAAATAATAATAACTTTTCTAAATGACTTTATATAATGCTTTTTCAGCACCACTGATTGAGAAGATTCTCATTAGATCCTTTAATAAAAAACACAGACTAGAACTTCCAAAACATACAACACCCTATGTCAGTAACCAAAATCAGGATCTAGACTCCATAATATATGTACGAAATCACAAACCCTCAAAAAATTCAAAATGATAATTAAATGAAAGAGTAAATTAAGAAGCATAACAAAAACATAGGAAATTTTTGTTTTCAGAATTACCCTACTCAAAAGGGGGAACATGATAAACATGTATTCATTAGGAAAAAAATATATGTAAAATAAAACCTTACTACTAAAAATTTACTAAAAATATAATATGGTAAGTAAAAAATATGATACTAGATAAGTGACTAAATATATAATTTTATAGTTGAGTCTAGTTTTTTGTTCTAGTTCCACTGACATTCGATATTTTTTGGTTATTCAATTATTAATAAAGACAACATCTATAAGCTTCCAGTTCTCATTTCCTCAACTTGAAAATTCTAGGGATTAGTGGATTCCAATCATTTAATATTATATATCCCTATAAATAATCATATTCTTCAATATGTTATTACTAATAAAGTCAAATGTTTTTGTATACATGCTATTAGAAATTTCCATCTACCACTTACTTCCACTCTGGTTTTGGGATTAGAAAATGGTACCACTACACCACCATTAACATCTACTCCCATATTAGGATCTAGGAAAACAATCCTTCCCAAATTTTGGAACACTTATCCAAATAATTATATTCACATAGACAAACCTACCAACATCGCCCTTGAATGTTTTTAAGGACTCAACAAGTCATTTGGTTAACTCCCCAATTTTGTCATGTTTGTTTTTTCATGTAGTTTCTTCATGATCCTCTACCATAAAATTTCTCATCCAATGCCCATTTAGGTGAAACACCGACTATAAGATTCATAAACTATGATCTTCATCAAAATTTATACTGGATTAAAAAATCGATAATCCTTTTATATCGTTTATATATCATCTTCTAATAGCTTCAAGATAATGTGATACTTTAGTAGAATATGTTTTTTCATAATGTTAAAAATCATATTCTTCATAGGATAAATAAAACTATGAGTGTCATAGAATAATTATTTGTTTTCATACCTTCTTATGAGATCCTACAATATCAACTTATTGAAAATTAACTCATTCTTATCATTCATTATTTCTATATACTCTTCATCTATTGTGAAAAATAAACTACTAGTTGAACTTATAACATCTAGATCATAATGGATTCTATAAATTTGAACAAATAAATGGTGGTAATTCATTGTGTATCTAAATCTACTCAAAAATTCTGAATCTATAAACACCTTCAAATAATTATATATTTTCAAATTGTGTGACATGGGTTCAAAAAATGTGATATACCAGAATATCTGCATTACCACTTATGAGTACCCTATTCTCAAATTATCTATGTAGTGAACTCATCTTGGTCAACCTACCCTCTCAATAGAACTAACATCCCAATGAATTTTTATGATCACAGTGGGTTAGAGATAAGTAACAAGGGTATAAAACAATCCCTTTGATAATGATTTTACTCTTTAAACCCCATAGGCCAAATAATATAAACCTACCAAAATCCTTTATAATGTATCCAAATATTTGATAACAACACATATAAATAAATAATTTCAGATATAAGATATAAATGAAGAAAGGGAAAATAATTAAAATTAACAAACATCATAACCATCAAATTATAAATTAAAAGTAATGTGATATAAAAGGAATAAGATATATACATGAATCCCAATATTATGTAAGGTTCTAAGTGGTTTATACATAAAAAACACTAAATATAATTATCAATACGTGGACACTAAAACATAATCCACACAATCCAACTCATCATGACCACATTCAATACTAATACAACATAATAAAAATTGAATAAGGCATCATGAATAGCCACCAAAAGATATGTATTATTTTCGTTTAAATTCTGCTGACAATACCATGTTTACATACACCCAATGGATGAATATAGGGTGTTAAGAAAAATCCCAATAAGATACTACCCTAAATTAATATATTATCCTTCACAATTGAATCCCTGAGCACTTGTTTGGTAAAACCATTTTTAGAAATATAACTATTATTTTTAATAAATAATAATATTGAAACTATTTTAAATACCATTTATTTTGAAAACATGTATTAAATCTTGATTCTAAATAGATTATACAAAGTGTATAATTATTCCATGGGAAGAATAATATAAGTATCATCAATAAAAAAATTAAAGATGAATAATATAAAGTAGGAAAACAAAAAGAATACATGTCTCATAAGGAACAACAAGATCACTCACTTTTTGGTCACATAAATGAATGGATGGGTAACCAAGGAAATCACACACATAAAACCTACGAACTAATTACCAATGCTGAACCAGATATAAGTCCAACCCCAAATTTTCCTCAATACCTTTCTTAGTGAAAATACCCAAGTTGCAACATAGATTTACTCAGGTAACAAGATAGGTTTGTGAAATAATCTTGCATAATAATCATCCAAAATACCCAAATTTATACCCATGGTTTATCATATATAACTCATTAAGAACCATTTCTCATATTATTTCCAACATATTATGTAAAAACCTCATGAATCATGTGAAACAGAAAAAAAAATATATAAACAAAACTTTATATGATACCAAGGAGAATAAATCAAACAAACCTAATTTATATAATTTAACCAATTACAGAAATTTATTTTAAAACCCACATGGAATCAAAATACATTTTGAATGGGTTTATCGAACACCTTATAATGATAAAGCATGTTTTATAATGATTATCACGTGAAGCCCATTGAAATTCATCACATTATAAATAAAAAATCAAGATCCACAGAGGAAAATTATAAACATGTCCTAAAAAATTAATTTTAATAATAATATGGTATTAGGAAAAATAATAAATCATTGGAGCCAAATTAATTATAATGGAAATATAATTATAGAAATACACCAATCACAAATTCATTATAATTCTAGTTCTATAGTAAAATATCAAAGGATTTAATAATAAAATATCCTAAGAATCCATATGATCATTGAGATTCAATTTTAGAACCAATGTCAGTAATATAATTGAACATTATGGCGATGTACTTCAACAGAACAAGGGAAAAATAGAAGAATAATAGACTACATGATGAGATAGTAAATCTAGGAATAAATCTACAGTAACCATGATATTTTTCAGTATAACATATAGAAGACCACTATGGGATACTGGAGGAGGATATATATTGAAGGGAGAGACTTTTAGAGCATTCAAATGAAATGGAGGATGAAAAATGTGTTTACAATCAATAGGTGTAAAAGATTAATTTTTGAATTTTTGAATTCTAGGAAATTCACACATTTTGGAAACATGCTTTTGGAAACTATGTGCCAAATATGAAGTGCTCAATGAGAAGGAAATCCCCCTTTGAAGGTGTAATCTGTATGATTAGGAGTAAATTTGTGCTAACCATACAACCAAACTCAACATAGGAGTAAACATGAAATATAAGAGAAGACCACAAAACCAATATTATTCACACACATACTATGTGATAATATCATGTATATATCTTAAGGGGAATCACGGTTGTATAGTTTGGGGAACCATGTTATAACCATTCACACTCTAACAGAAATTTCATCCCTCTTTCACAAGGTTGTGTTTCACTATTTGTTCTAACTATGTGTCGAATCTCTCTTAACCATTTTTATGTTTTCAATCCTATAACTCCTAAAACTCCAATGAAGGAAATAAAAAAAATAAAATCAGCTGAGTTAATATATACTAGGGAATAGGGGGTGTCACAATTTTCCCCACCATACCTCTTTCTGTCATCAAAAGTCTAAAATTCTCTTCAATAATGAATAATTGAATCCACCTATCCATCAACAATGCCTTGTTGTACCATGTATTGTAACTAAAATTAACATATCTACCACACACACAATCTAATCAGATATATTTTTATTCAAAAACTTATCTCTAATGGTAACCCTCCAAAAAAACAATTATGACAGATATATAATGAATCCAGAATCCTTCCTCTAATTTTACACTAGTTGGTGACATGAACTGGTGGTATATTAATCACAAACTTGGGAGTTATTGAACTATAATTTTTTTAGGAAAAATGTGTAAAAAGATTAAAATTACAACCAAAAAAATGAATAAAATTGAAATATTATTATTACATAAAATTTTATACATAAACTAACAAGAAATACTAAAAGTACAAAAGGAAAAATCAAGGCATTAACCATGATCTCTGGAAACACCAAACAACTTCTAAAAAACTCTTAAAAGTTACTAACATCTAGGTAAATAACTCAAATAAAAAATATAAAATAATATATATATATATATATACTAATCATAACATGTATAATCATAATGATAATCCATAGAACATGTATTTCCTAATATGAGAGTAGCATACTAAATCACTAGGAATAAACCAATTAAATGAACTCATTACCTAAAAAGGTAATACGAGTTTTCCATTTTCACTATGGATCAATCATAAAGTAATTAATTGAATTAAACCATTTTATGTCAAAATAATATATATATATATATAGGTATCATACTTCAACATCACCATTAATTATTCACTCTCAAAATCCAATTGATATGTCATTTTCTCCATCCTCGGGTATATAATTCACCGCTGATGTGATTTATTCCTCGACCCTACACACCTCTCTATTAAACAAGACACAACATATCATGTTGGAATTAATTATCATATCCATATCATCATTAAAACCATCCCACTTGAAATAATGTGTTTGTATAGAATGAAATATATCTTGTGTAAATGAATTATACATTAATCCACAAAAGCCCATACATGTACACTCTTGTATACAAGGAACCCCAATGTCCATATACATTTCTGTACTATACATCAATCCATTAATACTTGCACAAAAATGCATAATAAACATTGATCCATCAAAACCATGGTAGTAATGCACCCTATAGCGTAATCTAATATAGTTCGTGATGTTCTTACTCATATACATACACATTTATAGTGGGGAGAGGAACAATCCATAAATCTATTCCTTCCTCATCATTAATGTTAGTGAAAACACCCCCCAATATGTGGGTGTCAGTTTCTATACAATGGTGAGTGCGGAAGAGTATGAAATTACAAAATTAAGAATAATGTCATGCACAACCACACTAATGTAAATTCCGGAGCATTAGAATCAACATCCACAATCATTGCAATAGACCCTTTAATGCCACTGCTAAGGACTAGAAATCAAACAAGAATAAATGAATAAATTAAATTTTTAATTATTTAATTAATAATTAATCAATTCACATCAAATTTTTCTAGGACTAACATTCTAATATTAATAATCAATGTGATGAGGCACTATTAATTCTCATTCTTATATTCTCATTTATTTCATTTTTATTTTTGAACTTCATCAACTAAACCCATTTATATATTATATAAATTATTATATCACGAATAATTTTGGTATTCTACGACTTATCCAAAGATACCTATATATATATAAAATAAGAATGAAAACAAATGTTTCATGATGATGGACACAGATCAATCTAACATCATCTTATCATCTGGGCATAATGAAATAATCAATAAATGATTTAAAAAGATTAAATATAGGAAATATAAATCCCTCATTTGAACAAATCTTTTCTTCCCTATGTCTCACATTATTTAGTATAACATAAACCATCCGATTGTCACCGACATCAACTATCACAATAGCCTAAGATCAAATCACATAGCCCATCAAAGTTTACCCCTAAATGTCATTAAGAAGACAAGAATGGATATAAATTCCCTTTATCAAATATTTATTTAAAAATAATTTCCCATACATAGATTAAGTCCCTGAGGCCATTGAATTGATGCATTAAATCATCCTGAAACGGAGAACACGATCTCTCATCCATAAATATTTACTCTTATAAAAAATAATATTAATTAAATCATGAATTAACTAGTTTGTTATACACAGGTTATCCACACAAGGAAACATAAAATAAATTAAAATCATATATAAACATAAACAGGAACCAAAGAATTGTTTCATATAATCAATTCCATCATGAGTAATATACAAATAAAACATACACCTTCTATTAACTATCACCATTTTAGATTTATATTATTAATTTTCTACTAAATTTAACATGATAATAATACAAATACACTGCAAAAAATATATGAAATTATATTAGTAAAGATAAAGTGGTTGAAAAAAAACACAAAACATGAGAATATTCAAAACCCAACCATAAATTTAATTCCCTAGTTAAATTATTAAATTACATTAAACGTATAATAGTTGCTATTTCAAATCATTAATTTCTAAATTTTAAATGATTCTAATTATATAAATAAGGTTTAAAACATTGTGGAATGTGATAACAGATTTTTTAATTAATTTATAGATTTAATGAATCCTAAAACTTTTACCTATGAATTTAAATTCAATTTTTAAATCAAATCATGAATTATTGAAAAATATTTATTTAAGGTTGTGTTATTAATTCCATAGAATAAACTAAAAAAGTTTATTAAAAGTTATTATTATCTTTATAATATTCTTTATTATTAATTAAAAATTAATATTAAAATTACATTTATGGAATATTACATTATTAATTTCAATCAAACACGTTTATAAAAGAATATATATCATGATTCATTTACATATTCATATAAATAATGAAGATGTAACAGACACCCAACATCAATCTGAATATCAACATTCTCTAATCTAAAACAATCAATTGAGGAATAACCACCACTAAAAGAAACACTATCAAAACTTTAGGAAATGATGCAAAAACATAAAAAATTATTTTCTTCATAAAAACTAGATCAAAATATCAACCCATGATAGAAGAATCTACCAGACATGAAATTTTAGAAAGGAGAATAACGAGGGAAATGATGATAAAGAATGATTAGGTATGATATCATGACATGATACTTCATTAAATAGATCCAAGGGGTCAAGTAGATGATTCAAATTTCTAATTTTAGAACTCACCAAGTTTGACAAGTAACCTTCCTTCCTAAAAAAACATCCTATGATATTTCCCCATCCAAATTTCTCATAGGTGCAACCAAAAGGAAAAATGAATTGTTAAATGGATAGACAATCCATTTGACTAATCTCAATGTAATATAATACCAAAATACTTACACCACATCCTAATTTTGAACACCAAAGTCTATAATAGAGTTCCCCATGATCAATCCTCCAATAAATATTCAAAACACACCCTTTTTACCACCATGGTGTGGTGAATCTCAAAAGACTAAAACTATTTTATAACCTCTATAACTCCTCCAATATCACTCATAAAATTTCTAGTCCCTACGAAAATGTAACTGGAAGATAATATGTAATATAAGACTTTAAATCAAATACCTTAAAAATTATTATCATCCACGAGATTTTAAAACAGTACATTGAAGGAAAAGTTTGGGGGTCCAAACAATCTCTCTATGGTATACCACTCAAGGATATATCTATAATAAGAAAAAAACCTACAAAACATAAGGCATTAGTGAATAAACATGAATCATAAAAAATGAATAAAAAACATAAATATCATTATATAATCAAACACATTGTTTTAAGAAATGGAATATAATAAGTAATTAGAAAAACATTGTGTATTGGGAACAAAAATATGACACTCATTCTTATGTTCCCTATTGACTGACACCATATTCCTTAGGAAATAAATGAATGATATAGAACACCAATGAAACATATTCTTTTAATGGTCGTCAATCTCAATAGGTCACTGCTCACAGGTCTCAGAGTCTCCAAAATAATTTTCACTACAATATTTAATGGGAGAATTATAATAATCATATTTGTGAATATTTAATACATGTATGACATCATGCATCCCTCTAATATATGGCTTAATATCTAACTGATAATTCACAACTCCCAAGAGAGACAATACGTTGAAATACCAAATAAAAATAGGGGAATTATTACTCCAAAAATTGAACCCTTACCTTCCATGGTGAGGATACACCTTCAAGAAAACACTATCTATTATATAAAACTCCATATAAATCCTCCTTTGATAAATATAATATTTTTGATGATCTAACACCACCTTAATTCACACATGGATCACCTATACCTTCTCTTTTATACTCTATACAGGTTTCAATACAATAATAACTAACCCACAGACATTGTTCCAAAAAAGGAGAGAAGAATTTTTGATGACACAAATATTTAAATGGAGCCATTCTAGTGCTTCCATGATAAACTTATTTTTATCTCAACTTCCGCATGGGTAGTTACCTCACCGATAAAAATTTAAGGAATAAAATGGTCACACAAAACAGAACTTACAAAGTACGAATACATATCCATATATTATCATCAATTTATAGATAAAAGTGGTGTTAAGGAATAACATATATCCAAACACACATTGGATACCTATCCACATCATGGAGGTAGAACATAGATCAAGATAAAATATGATCATCTTCTAAAACCCATGATGCCTCACTATCTCCTTTAGATATTTCCGTAGTAACACCACTACTACACTTACCACCTTTAATCTTAATAAGTTGGATGACTATGTCAGACGGTCAATGATCACCTATATAGATTCATATCCAACCCGAGCACTAGAAAACTAATGATGATATAAATTGCAATGTACATATTATTATATCATGAAACATCAATCAATAGAATGAAATTTCAGATAACATGATTCTTTTCATTCACATTATGGAAAACCAAACATTTAGAGATATACTCTATAGCTAAATGCTTTCAACCATATCACAAAAAATGGCTTCTAACAGCATGATACATCTTTGACACCCCATTATATTCTATTAAAGGAGAACTATAGAAATCATAGAGAACCAAATCAAGAATCAATGAAGGAACACAAATTATGTCCTCTGAAAAACACTTTATGTTTTCCATCCTCACGGAGCCAAAAAAATATATATCGCAAAATAACTCTACCTTAGAATCCCCAGAATGGGATTAACCCACCTAACAAACTAATGATGAATGAAATATAATTTTATGGATACTACATATACCATTATTCTAAATCCTCCTGGGATGTGTGTTCTGATGAGGAATCATTATTTCTTGATGGTTCCATTGGAATTATTTAAGGAAACAGAATCATCTAATGGGTCTTTATCCAAAGGGGCCTACATTCAAAAAGAGGGATTTCGTTAGGTTTAGACCTACAATACATAGTAAAATACATTGTCTAAGAGGATGGGATTTCCAACTCATCACATCATTGGGGGGGGATTATTGCCTACTCCGGGACTCTCTTATAAATTTTCGATATTTTCATGAATCCTTTTTAATTCACCATGTATAATGTATGTTTCCCTTTGAATTAGAAATAAATTATTATCATGTGTAAAACTTAGAATCATCCACATGTATTCTGGGTTGTTCATTAATAGAGATATTTGTATGTATTCGAGGTTATCCATCAATTGTATGCTCCCATATACTATTGAGATATTATTTTTGTCATTTTTACGATAATAATAGGTTTTTATGCAGCTCATTGGGGCACTCTATAATTTAATATCATCCAGGGAGGTGATTTTTTGTCTTTATTTTGGGATCATTCCTATAAATACGATACATACATATCCTTTTAAAAGGAATCATAAGCCTCACAGCTCGGTTCCACATAATGGTACACATCATACCTTTTATAGTCCTATGATAAGGAACTAACCGTATAGTTTAATTTCATGTGGTAAAGAAATCTATGTGGATGGTTCTTAGTCAAAGCAGGGTTAAGGAATTATTCATAAGCATCCCAAGGAATTTGGAAAATACAAGAGTTTCCAAGTTTGATTATTCCATGTTGGGAATATGGCCTAGGAAGAATAAGGTTGTTTTGGATTGTTGGGTTTGAACCTTAGGATGGCTTCCTATAAATCCCATTTTGATGGGAATCAAATCACACATGTTTTGGTGAGTCTCATAGGGGTGTTTTATCGTCTGAGAAAAATAGGGTGGGGGTTACTCCTAAATTGTATTCCATGGTGATTTTTGGGTTAAATTTTGGGCTTGCTCCTAAGGAGGATTCCCATTTATAGATGAGATGACAAGGATCTCCACCCTTAGAAAATTTTCTTTCATATCAATGAATTTATGGGAATTAGATTTCTCATAGTTCATTCTATGAGGTGTTTGTGTAAAGGTTGGATCAACACAAATATTTAAACCCACATGATTTTTTCTCCATGTGAGAAACATGGGGATGTGAAAGATTCAAAAAAGGTGGGAACACTTTTCCTTCTATATTGGAGGAAGAAGATGGGATTATGGTGGAGACAATGGATGAGGGTGCCCAACATTCCCCCTATTCACATTACATTAGAAGAGGGTCTAATTTAATAAAGGAGTAATGGTGTAGTATGTAGATAAGAGTGAGACTAAAACCTACTACATGAATAGATAGGGGATTACACAATGCTGGCTACCCTATAATTGGTTCTTGTAGGAGAATGAGGCTTTTCCTTTTTTTAAAAGTAAAATTATGCATGAATCATACCATTACTACTAGGGTCTTTAGGCTCTAGGGTTTAAAGACAATAAAGGATGGGCATCGCCCAAACCCTAATCCTACAAACTGGGAACTCCCTAGTACTATTCCTAGGAGTCAAGTCCATGTGACTAGGGATATAGAAACACATATAAACTCTATGAATCCTGAACCCATTATAAAATAAATGTGTAAAACCACTAAATGTGGATATAAAAACCCAAATAGGGAATATGCTAGTGTTCCATTCCCAAGGGTTTATTATGTTTGGATGTTTTGGTGGAGCTTTTAACAAAATCTAATTCAGACATGGGATCTAATGAAGGGAAAGGCTTTCAATGTATGCCTTTGATGAAGGCTCGATAAATGGATTGTGTAGGCTGAAGCGATAAGTTTAATCAATGAAGAGAACAAAGTAGATATCTAGCACACATGTATGGTCATACAGGTAGGATTGGGCACCCTAATGTTTACTTAGGTGACAATGTACCTTGATGTTAAAACTTGTAGGGGGATTAACTAAATTCATTAGAAGTATTCATATGTATTCCTAGAAGTTGGGCACTCAAGTTCCTTTGAGAGAAATGGGTGGTGCACAAGTGTTTCTAATTTCGAGAGTTTGTGAACATTAGTCATGCTAGTGTAGTGGATTTCAAACATTGAAGGGTGTTATATCCTATGATCCTCTTTTAATTCCTCCATCATAGCTGTTCATGAACTACCTTGATGGTTTCAGAAGACTTGTGTGAATCACTAGAGTGACCAGAGAAACAAATGGGCTTTAGGAAAATTATTCCTTACAAATAAAGACCCCAAGAGTATATTTAAAGGAAAATATGAGACCATGGGAGTATTGATATTTGGCGTGCACGTATTTTGAATTCCAGAATTGTAGCCGCAAGTGGCTATGTGCTAGATTGGTGGTGCTCAATTAGGCTTGTGCAATAACTGAACCTTTTCTAACTTTATGGGGTCCTTTCCAAAACAATTACTTCATACCACGGGGCGCAACCCCTACACCCTTGATTGGGATCAGTTTCGGGTTGCAGTCCTAACCCTTTGGGCCAGTTCTTTTACTACTGTCATTGAACCCCATGAAAAATGTTCAGTTGCACCATGAACATTTTGAGATCAGTTGATGACATATTTAGGAAAAGTGCATGTAAGACATTTAATGGTGTCTAGAACCATATAATAATCTTATATCAAGGTGTATCACAGATAAATATTTCATTACTCACATAGAGTCTTCAAAATTGCACACAACACCACCACATGACTTATTACTCAAGGAATTTGGAACAAAATTCCCATTACTAGGTGTGAAATAAAATCCTAAAGTCATCGAAAAATAATAAATCAATTTAAAATCACATCCAAAAACTCATGTCAAACTAGATGAATAAATTATTAAGATTTTTATGATATGTTAAGACAATAAAATGTTCATTTATAGGATACTACCACAACGACTTTAAGGAAAATTTCACTATAGTTTTCTCAAGATCATGGGAGGAATAGATACATTCATGAGATCATAATTATCGAGACCCATATGTTATATCCACCCTCTAATGTATCAACATACAAACCAGAAAAAATGTGAATAAACACTGTAATCCTAGATTGAAATTCCCTTCACCAATATATGATGAAGTAAGAAATTTTAAAAAATTCATCAGATACACAAAAGTATCATATCACTAGTTAGTCCACATGAACACCTGATCTTTTCTTGTTAATGTTATTATAGAATTTTCATTATGGGAGAATCTTGGTATGAAACTCCTATAATAACCATCAAGATAAAAGAAAATCCACTCATCAATAATATTATTATGGGATGACCAAGAAACCACCAATTAAACCTTCATATGATCTATCCATACTACAAGATGATACATGAAATTACCCTAGAAACAAACCACATAGTACCTTAACTCACACTCCAGTAGCTTCCCAAAGAGATGATGAAAACAATGATCTCCCAACATAGAATGAAAATGCTAAACATGGTCCTCATATAATTATTAGATACATGGATTTAGTTGATAATGATCACAAAAAACCAATCTAATGACCCACCAAAAACATCACTGTTCAACCCCTTGAATAGAACTGGATATATCTTTACACCTTATAGAATGACAACAAACCATTAATTACCACAAATTAATATGAAAGTAGTCTTTAGGATATCATTATCCTTTACTCACATATGATGATTATATGATTATTGTTCAAGCTCAAAGATATAGCTAGCTCCATTCAGTTGATCAAATAAATGATAAATCCATTGAAATGTGTATTTGGTCTTCATCATTACATGATTCATATGTAAATAAATGATGTATAATTCTATGTTATAGGTCACCTTCTTTGAAAATGACATTTGTAGTTGACCCAGGTGACACACTTGGATTAATTAATCATCTTCACAAGATAACATCAACCTAAATTTTTATCTCCTATTACTTATATGAAGTTATCTGATGTGAATACCTTGATATTGGAGGAACAAGTTGATGAAACTTTTTTCAAAACATGATCTCTCATCAAGGGTGTAGTGCCACAAAAATTTCTCTAAAAACAACATGGAACTCTTATACACCCTTAAGAAGCACCATTGACTGAACCCATATAGATTTAATCATTAACTCATCCATAAAATAAGAAAGAGACTCAACATTCCTCTTCTCCATTTGATGGTGTAACTCATGACCAAAAATATCTTTGTCTCCATATGTGTTGTAGAATATAATACATCAGCTAAAGAAATCCAATATAGCATACACTTATTATGAATAATTAATTCTAAGGATGATGATGTATGATTGTATCCGTAAACATATAATATATTCCTAGGAGCAGCTCTACCTTAGAAATAATTACAATTCACTACAAACATAAAAAACTTGATCGACCTCCAACATGTGTAGTTTGAACGAAGAGAAGTAGAAGAATCTCCATCTCAAGTCCTAAAGCATGGACTAGAGAAGGTCAAAAAACATATTTTAACATATTAAAAATAAAAGAAGGAATAAAAAAAGTATAAAATAGGTAGATATAACATCATATTTGTTGTATAATTCATAGAGATGGTAGTTCTAAAGCAGTAACATGAGTATGTCGTGCTTCATGTCCTCTCTAGCCTCAATAGAGATAATATATATAGTAATACACTGATTTTTGTCCTGGGAGATGATGGATATCCAAGGGAAATCCTCCATCTACCCCATCCCCCTCTACTGCAACTACCATATCTAAAACTATTCCAATTTTTGGGTATGAAATTGGATACAAGTAAAAAAATTATAGATGATAAATGTTTGTCACTCTCTCTTCAAATGGCCACAACCTCCACATGAGAAACAAATTCACATGACCCACTGATAGAGGTATGAGAACTACTAGCATCGATGAAATGAGATGATGAATGATGAAACCTACTCCACAGTGACTAAAATTAGTTATATATATAGAAAATTGAGAATCCCAAGCTACATATATACTCCATGAAAGGTATTGGAGACTCCCATTACCATAATACCCAATCTTAGACATAGAAATCTAAATGCACTCTACCATCGTTAGTACCCCAGTGTTTGCATTCAATATATATGGGGTAATCTAGTTCTATATATTCATGTGAATATCTTCCTTGAAATAACTCACCATAGCATCTTCATCTAGAAAAATTTTGAATCATATTTTTTGAGTTTTATATAGTGAAAAATAAACTATTTAACACTAGAACAACCCTACCAAAGCGTATGAATTTCTTACTGATAAGATGACTTAGAATTTGATGATAGAAAATCATACTAAAACATATCCTTGAGATTATAAAAATAAACTACCAAGTCCCCATGATCCATAAGGTATAAAAGTGACCACTCTAAAGATGGACCTCACCAGATTATTGCATCAAATTAAACCAAGTGGTGTTACAATGAACATATCATTCTTGAAGAAAATCTCCACCATATCCATCTAGTCACTTATCCCTAAATATGAAATAGAGTCTTTGTATTTCTGAAACCCCAAGAGGAGAAATTCATGGGGTGTCCTCTTCTCTGTGTCAAAATCGTCAACCAACACATTACAACAACCCGGTGGAATAATTTTTTGAGTAAAATCTTTATAAACATGATGAGGATGTAGAAATGGTGCTATATCTTATAATGAAAATTTTAATTACTCCTAAAACCAGGATATAATAAAATTTTAAGGTTGAATAATTATTTAATTTTAACCTAATTCACATTATAAACTAAAATTTAAATACATCATTAGAACATAATGATGTATTATGCTTTCCTCGGTCACTACCTCGCATGAGGCGACATTTTTCTTATATTATTCAGTAAATATAAAGTATGTTACATAGAAACAAAAGTGGATATAAAATCCCATTACATAGATATTATATCTTTGTAATGTATATACTTATCCGAGATTATACAATTTCCCAGCCATCCAGTGCATCCTAAAAAGTTTTTAAATACAAATTCCATCATATCTCTTAACCATCATATTTGTTGCCACTTTTTAATAACCCACTCCCTATAAAGGTACCCTTAAAATTCCATCAATGAAGAGAGAGATATAATGATGCTCAAATCCCATGTCCAAGAGAATATGGGTTAATGAATCTAACTTGGTGTATATCAGTAACATTCATGGGAAACATTACCATATACATGTTTATGAAGTCTGATATAAGAAGGATAAACTACCAACCAACACCACAAATGAACCAAAATATACCTCAATACATATAATATTTTATATTAACTAAAATTAAATGTTGCATGTATTAATTTAAAACTATTAAGTGTACTCAAAATCAAAAAACACCTAATAACTTCTATATAACTTCTTTGTCCTAGAAACATCTAGACCGATTACAATCCTACTCTTACTTACTTGGAAATTAGTTACTAATCATATGGTGAGAATAACACTTATAATCAATAGGATAATCAATTAAACCACTTATGAATAATATAAAATTATAATACTAAATTCCAAAGAATAAAAAAAATGAAACCAACTCTTTTGGTAAGTAGGTAAAACTAGTTTCACGTTCCCACCATAGCTCTATCACCATGTAACCCATATATATAAATAATTATATATCAAAAGAATATATATATATATATATATATTATTGAACATTAATTACACTGCTAAATAATTTTTTCTCTCACATTCCCCAAAATCCATGTCTTATGCTTATCCCTCTTATAAATAATATATCTATGATGTGAATCGAGCCTCAACCCTTAATACCTCAGTCATACATAGGGCCTAATATCACATGTAGGAATTAGTCCTCATATTCCTCTCATCAAAGAAATCATATAAACAATTTTACGTCTAAAATAAACTATAATATTCATAAAATTATTATTCATCAATCCATCACATCACACATTCATACACAACAATGGGTAGATGAAACCACTATCACTGGTTATGTAACACACTGAGATTTTATGTAATATTTTTTCTCAAATTAATTTAATATTTTTTAATTTTTTTAGTTACATGAATATGTCAGATTAATTTGAGTTAAAATAAATACTTTATTTTTCTTGAGTTACATGAAACACCAACCTTATCATATATTACACAAATTATAGAGTTTAAAAAAATAACATATAATTAAAATATTATTATTTAATATGATTTATTTCACCAAGATGTTTGAATGGTGGTTATGAATATGAGTATCTAAATAATAAAAATATGGTTTATACATGTACATAAAATGAATTCATTGGTGACCAATAAATTTTAAATCAAAATGAAACCGTTTTTAAAATAATTGGAAAACATTGTTATAAATACTATTTTTAGGTATGCATACTATTTTCCATCAATAAATTAAGAGAATAAATTTTGGTGAATTAAATTAATAAAATTTATATATTAAATATTAAATATTTTTTTTAAATTCATATATTGTGTTTTAAATACAATAGATAACAATAACTCAAATTCTACACTTAAAATATTATATTTTTTAAAAAGAGTTTTATCAACTTTGGTTCACTAATTTTAAAATTAAAATTTAATATTTTTATAAAATTTATTTTATAAAAATAAATTAAATTTTGAAATCATAATTTATAAATTATCTAATTACCATTTTTTGAGATTATTCTAAAAAGATTAATTTTTTGATGAATAGTTAAAAATATTTAATTTTAATTAAAAACTACATTTTATTTAAATTATTTATAATTATTCATAATATTTTGAAATGGTTTTAAATAAAAAGTAGTTAATTTTATTTCTAATTAGTCCTTTTGATATAATTGGAATAAATTTATTATAAATTTTTTTTATAAAAACAATACAATCTTTTGCATTTTCCTCTTTAAAAATATGTTTTTTTCATCACATCTCTATGATTAATTTTAAATTATAAATTTTCAGTTTAATTAATGTACATTATGAAAATATATTCCATAATGGGAATAATAATAATTTAAAATATTATTATAAGGTTAAATAATTTTTTCATAAAAATAACTGTGAATGCATAAAAAAATTAAATTTGATGGTTAAGGTAAAAATGTGTTTACATGGGGTCAAACTAAAATTATAAGGACACAAATGACCAATAAACTTGTCTAAAATCAATTTGATTCAACTATTCCAAGTTTTCCAGAAATAATTTTCTATAATGTTCTAATATGGGACCTTGAGACGTATGAAAAATGTGAGATTACATTTTTTTCAAAAATACCATGTTTGTCCTCTCCCCCACTTATAGATGGCTACCCCCTATCCTCTCTTATTCAAACCCACAAATATATTTTATTCAAACATTCACTAACCTAATAACTTGTCATTTTACATACCACAATCATATAATACTTATATGGTAAATAAATCCAACAAGGGAATGGTTTTAATTGAAACCTAGTGAGGATACACGGGGAAGAGTTAACATTAATCAATGAGTGTTTTTTGTTTTATTTCATCCCTCACATAATGAAATTATCAGTATACCATGATTATATAATAATGTCACTATCATAAATTTACTTATATTTTTTTATGTAAAGGTTATGACCTATAACCATATCAAATTCCATAAAATGGGTTATGAAATCATTATTCGTGTATATGGTGGACTACCTCCTCACAAACCAATGTCGTTTATTTTTCTATTTCCACCTATCATGATTGGAAATAATGAAGTATTTATATTATATATATATATATATTATTATATCTATAATATTTTTTTTATGATTCTGGAAATCTTATATCACACATAACATTGTACTCTGAAATTTTTCATATATGACAATGTCGTTCGTGTATACAGTGGACTAACGACTCGCAATGAAAAGCCATTAATTCACACATTACATGGAATTTATTATGGTAGAGTTTAATAAAAATATTCTATTTGTTATAAATAAAATTTATCCTCCAATTATAATATTTTATTTACTTTTATTCTTTCAATCACAAAACAATGTCGAAATAGCCTTTATGCGAATAAGGACTATCCTCTCTATGAATGTAGTATTTCATTTAAGTCACTGAATTTTATTGATTAATCTAAATACATATATACTAATAATATATTATTCTTATATCATGGTTTAAATTATAAATATTATTGAACCATGTTTTAATTAATAAGACCAAAATTATATCAAATCAAAACATATATGAAAAATAAAGTCATTATTTACTGAAACATAACATTAAAAATGATTTTTTAATAAACAGGTAATAAAAGGTCATAATAAATTCATATATAGTATTAAATATATAAATATTATTTTATAATAAATTTATAATAAACATATATTTATTATACATGTTTTTTTAACATGTATGATGGATTTCAAGGCTCATGGTAGGGGATTTTGGTATCACGTTTATTTTCTGTGAGATTAAAACCATATTCATCACATCTTTCTTTAATGTAGTGTATATACATCCCATAAATGTATTTTATCATGAGTATTCTTAATATTATTTTTATTTCTCTATCCATTTTAGGTTCCCCCTTATCTGTGGTTTATGGCTCAAAAGTACCGAATCTGCAGGGTAATTTTTTCTTAATTTTCTTTGTTATAGATGTATGTTATCGTATGAACCTATTTTATTCCAGGATGGGTATATAGATCCCATTTGAGATGTAATATCATGAAATTATTAATAATTATTATATTTTATGTTCCATTTTATGTTATTATTTTATGTGTCTAGTGATTTATAGTTATTGATGTGGTAATTACTTTATGTTACAATCACATCATTTTTTGGGGATTATGTATTATTATAATGTGATAGTAAATAATTATGATATATTTGTTAATAAACTCTTGAATTTTCTTATACTATGGTTAGTTATCATATATTCATATAATATTTCCATTTTTTTTACTTTTTGGTTTCTAAAATAATTTAGAATAATTTTTTATGAAAATACAACTTTTTTCACTATTTGGTATGAAATCTATTTACTTTCAAAACTTTGATTTATAAAATGTTTTAATTTTTTATTATACAATTATTTATAAAATACAATTTTACACATTTTTTCATTTTATTTTTTTAAAATGAATACTCATGTTTTTTTGAAACAATGTTCATTTTGATTTTATAGAAAATGTGAATGGTATATTTATTTTTAATAAGAATAAAATATATAGTATTTTTGACATTTTGGACAAATAATTTTTTTTCTAAATCACTTTATATGTTTCAAAAGTTATTTTTAATGTAATAAATTCATTAAAATTTGAGAAAAATTTGTTTTTAAATAAATTATTTATATATAAAAAATATTTTGAATTTTTTTATGTTTAAAAAAGAACTTTTTCGAAATGAAAAGGATAAATTCCTTTATAAATTTTTTAAAATTATTTTTAGAATATTACTTTATAATTTTTCAATTCCATTTTAAATGAAATTTGTTTCCATAATAATTTTTTTTAAAAAATTATTTGTAATGAAAATCAACTTTCATCAAGAATTATCCCAAGTAGTCTTTCAAAATTATTTTCCATCTATGATAACATTCATTGAGGTTATATATGATTTTATTGGGATATGAAACGAAGAAAAATTATAATTCATTCTCTAAATGGATTATGTTTATGATGAAGAGATTTTTATGAATCTCGTTTCTCTTACATGGTTTATACCTTTATAAAATTCTGATGACACCTGCTTCTTTTTCCATGGATTATGATATGATGAAACAATGTAATAATTATGAAACATATTTATTTTAATTACTTTATGTTATGATGAAATATTTATGAATCCCATTTCAATTCATGGGTTCTAATATAATAATTTTTTTATATTGTGGTACACATATGTATGATTTTCATTATGTGATTTTGGAAAAATTATAATAAAGGAATGTAGATAAGTTATAACCAAATATGGGTGTGACCAATATATTCCTCCAATTAATTGGGAAAATATTCATATCTCATGGGATAGATAGGAATGGAATGGGGATTTAATTTGGTTCAGTAAGGGAATTAATCCACTATGATGGTCTTAGGAGGAAACCTTGGTAAACATGACGGTTTGGTATGTGAAGACATTCCACATTGAGTTAAGGGATACAATTGTGCAAGATGGTATGTCCCTCCAAGAAGGTGTAGCCACTGAAATGAAGGGTACATGGCTAGTTATCCCAAGCCTTAAGTAGGTATACGGGTGGTTATACAAATACTTATGTAGGTATATGGGTGGTTAGACCTTGCCTAATATGTCATTAATGTCTTGTTCAGAAGCCATGATATATTATTTTATATGTATATTTATATTCTACTAATCAAGGAATTTTTCTACTGTTATGATTGAATGGATCAAGTTATTTGATTCCCTTATGATTTATGTCATAGAAACATTAAATAAATATTCAAGGACTTATGTTTAAGATCTATTTTAGGTTGGGTATGAAATTCATAAGTTATTATAATTTTCTTGTACCCTTATTATTATCTTAAGCATTCATATGATCACAGATAAATATATCTTATTGTTAACCGTATTGAGTATCTATGTAAGACCCCGATATTTTTAGATATATTTTCTTTTGAATTAGTTAAATATTTTCGACAGTTTGAACTTCAAACAACACTAAATAATGTTTTTTATAAAAGAAACATGTTTGTCTAGCATTATATGAAACACCAAGTTAATCGTTCACGACACTCAACACATAAACTAGATTTTGGTAAATGGGACCCAATTTTTTGGATTTTGTGACACACATTTCTGATTTCCCTCATTAACTTGTGTAACAAACAAAGTCTATGTTTTACCAAACAACAATATACTATTATCATGATTATTAACATATTATTATAGCTACCACATAGCTATTTGAAAGGAAGTTACCAATGCGATTAGAAAAATTGTGAAAATATTATTTATACAACTATACAATATAGATACTTTGGTTATCAACTATAATATGTGAATGTGTAAATTATTTGAGAATAAAGAAATTACTTCTCAATGAAAACTATTTTTCAATGTAAAAACAGAATTTTACCACGATAAATTAAAAAACCACTTTTGATTATTGTTTTAATAATATTTATATATTATATATTAAATAATTAATTTTATACTAATCCAATAGATTTGAGATGTATAAGATAACAATTAATCCAATTGTTAGAATATAAAGAAGTAATCTTTTAAAAGGTAATTTTAATACATTTAAATGGAGAATCCATTTTAAATTGTATTTTTAAAAATACAAGAATTTTTATTTGAAAAAATATTATTAATTTATTATGTATAAATATAAAAATTTGAATTTGATTAATTATTGGAATTTTTCTAAGAAACTTCATTTTGGGATGAGTAGGCAAAAATAAGGAATTTTAATTCAAAATAGCTTTTTCCTATAGTTTATTTATATAGGTAAATTTGATTTTATTTTTGTTTCAATGTTTATTTTGATCAAATATACATCATGTAATCCAATTTTTTAAATTTTAACCACTTTCATGTTGATTTTATTTATATAAAAATTATAATCATTTGATCATTTTTACATTAAAAACATGCTTTGTCATCCTATATATGGGATTGAATTAAAAATAATTTATTCAAATTTTGTTATTGGAATTTTCTTAAATAGATTCCTTATTTTGAGTAGGAAAAATTTATAATGTATAAATGTTTATCTTTGTGTTTGACAAAAAATTATTAACGAATGTAATTAAAATTAATTACCATAAATATGCTAAAAATTAGCTTATCAAAGGAAAAATGCCTTAACTTAAGGCCGAAATGACCTAGAAAATGATCCAAAATCCATTGGATGTCCATAATTCGACCGTATAATACCTTGGATCTAATTTTAACCATATATGGATCCACTTTATATGGGAAAAAATTTAGTGGAATTTCCTTTTAAAAAATTTACTAGAATGGCACTCCACCACCCCTATAAAAAGTTACTAACACCTCCCACTAATTATCACATCTAAAGTCTACTGGATAAAAAAATATGATCCAATAATCTCTCAAAATTATTACCTTTATCCTGTAATTCTACCATTGGTTAGAAATCCATCCATGGAAGCACTATGGTGAAAAATAATTTGATTTTCTCAAAGAAGCAGTTACATTCATCCTTAAGCTCTTTTGTTTCATTTTCATTATCCTTCCAATCAAATACTCTAATTAAATGATTATATAATAACCATAGTGTCATGAATATACTAATATGTTTTTATTCTAAGCTATTTTTCATCACGTACACATAATTCCTTCTAAAGGGTAATGAACCTACCATACTTTTGTTGTGAGAACTACCGCCTCATGAAACGATGTTGTTTGTTTTTCCATTACCACATATCAGGGGTTGGTAAATATGTTGGAAAATATGTTATTTATATGAAATATATGATATTTATGACATATTTATGCTTCTATAACTATTATATAAATCATATTTTCATGATTTATAGTTTTTTGAATACAATAACTTCTTTTGTGGATGTGTGGACCGTCGCCTCCACTGTGCAATGTAAATCATTTTCACTCTACATAGAATGCATTATGGATGGGTTTAGTGAAAATATATGATGTATTAGATATAATAATTATACTATAATTATATTATATATTATATATATATATATTATTATATAGATATATGAAATTTACATTATTTCTTTCAATACCGCAATAAAAAGAAATCTACATTCAAGTGTTTGTATAGCCAACCATCTCCATGAAGAGTGTATTCAATTTCATATTCATATCATTTTTATATTATTATAAATATTTATATACAAAATATATATTATATTTATATCATTTTTACATTATTTAAATAAAAAATCATCTTCTATGTAACATGATGAAGAAGAAAAAATAAAAACATGTACGAAAAGCAAAGCAGATAATACATAAAGCGTAACATTAACATATAATTATTAATAAATGGGTAATATAAAGTAAAAATAAAATCATTTATGGTATTATATATAATAATTTGTATCTTTAATATATTTAAAATAATCATTTATTTGTTATATATTAGTTTTTTATGGATACGATGAGTGTCATGACATAATGTAAGGGTTTTCTCATCTCATTTCATATATCTATGAGATACATGACTTATTACCCACACATTTGTTCTGTTATTTGTATATACTACCCATGGATGAATTATATTATTATTTTAATATCATTTCTGTATATTTACTAATCCATATTATGGTATTTATTTTGTGGGGTTTTTGGTTCAAAAGTTACCAAATCAGTAATGTAATTTTGTTTCAATTTTTCTTCTTTGAGACACATTCCATATAATGCACCTATATTTTCCTATGGCAAGTATATATTTTAATTTTTATTAATATATAATCAATAAACATATTTCATAATATTTTATGATTCATGTAAATTTATTCTCTCATGTATATTATAATAAATTTTACCAAATTGGTATTAGTTTATTGCTACAATCTAATCGTTTATCATAATTATTTAAGAACATGATTCCATTGATGAAATGTTTTGATCTATATCTCAATAACAGTCAATAATTTTCTTCCCATTTGTTTATTAATGATATATTCATGTATTGTATCCATTTTCCACTGTTTGGTATATAATATAAATAAGATTGTATTTTTAAGAAAATATATGACATTATAAATTTCTTCGGTCAGAAATATAAGTTATTTAAAACCATTTTTTCTAAAAAGGTTTAGACATATTATTATTAATAAAAAACGTTAAATATTTTTAAATATTTATTTATATGTTTTCAAATTTAATTTCAAATAAATTATTGTAAAAAAAATTTCAATATTTCATTATATGTCTTTAATGTTATTTTAAAGAAAGGGCTTTTGAAATATTTTAAAGATTTCTTATTTAACTTAAAAAATTATTTTCAAAGAAAGTGATTTTTTATTTTTTTCTATATAATTTAATAAATTTCCATGGAAAAATGTTTTAAATTTGATTTCAAACTTTTTTATATGTTTTCATGGATAAGTGATATCAAAATGTTTAAAGTATTATTTAATTTTTTTTCATAGAAAAATGTTCACAAATTGTTTTCATACTTCTTTTATAAATTTTCATTGAAATTTATTTTCAAAAGGTTTTAAATGTATAATTATAAAATTTCATGTAAAATGGTTGTTAATATTGTCTCAATAATATTTTATATGATTTAATTGAAAATTTTTATCAAAATGATATTTAGAATTCTTTATAAGTTATAGTGTTTATTCGACAAGAAAATATTTTTCAAAAGGATTAATGTTTTTAAAAAATCCTAGAATAAAAGATATTTTCCTCAAGAAATTTATTAATGGAAATTAATAAATTATTTTTCATATAAGATGATATATGTTTGTTTTACTCATTCTGTTTTGGGAAAATTATCCAATATACAGTTCATATTCTTTCGTTGAATAGTTTATGTTGTAATAGAATGATGTTTATGAACATGTTTCTCTTTCATGGTTTATATGTTTTCAGAACAAGTTTCTATTTCACATGTTACATGGTTATGAAAAAATATTATTTTCAAATGTTTTTTACTTATGAAATAATTGTGAAACCTATCTTTTTTACACAATTTATGATATGATTACATATTTATTATACGCATTTCATTTCATGGATTATGATACGATGAATATATATGTTTTTGTGGAAGATATATGTATGTTTTAATTATGATATTCGTATTACCTATATGTCACTCTAATGAATTATGTAATGAATTATATCTAAATAGATAGACATGGATAGAATAGGGAGTGAACTTGGTTCAGTAAAAGACTTTTTCTACTATGATGGTTTTGGTAGTGATCCTTGAATACTAAGATGGTAATGGTAATGAACCATGACTACCAAGATGGTACGGGGAGTAAACTAATTATGCTAATAATACTATGGAAGTGATTCATTGATTACCATTGAATTTTTTTTATATTCTTATTTTTCTGCCACTAATTCTATGTCTTATTCATATGTTATGGTCTTGTGGATTATTATCTTGATTCCATTATGAATCATATCATATTAACTACCAACATTTATGTCATTAATCTTGTATATGATCTTTGATATACATGGCATGATATTTAAAAGTTATTCTTATGTTCTCATTCCCCAATTATCATGTTATTCATATGTATCTCTTCAATTTACCAATAATGAGCACCTGAGATCACCCATTTGTAATGTTTCCTTTCCACATGATGTAAATAATGGTTTTAAGTTGAGCTACTATAGGGGAATGGATTTTTGTGATACATTGAATATATTTCACAATGTTATCAGATTGTGTTAAAAGTTTTTGATGAAAGTAATCTATTATGGTCATCAGGTATGTATTATTGTAATGTGTTGAATATTCATCTAAAATGATCTATTATCCATTCACCTTCGTAATGGGTTTGTATATTTGGTATCAAAGGAATGGTTTAGTCAACTTTTGGAATATAGTATAGTAAACATTACTAAGATACCTAGAAATGTTTTTAAGAATATGTCTAGGGATATATCTAAGGATAAGCCTAAGGATAAGTAAAAGTTTAGGAAAATGTCATTGAATTTTGGTAAAGGATAAAGAGAGTGGTTTTATTGAAATGAATCATTATCTGGATACTTCAAGTTGATTTGGGTTTTTAATATATGTTCATATGGGTGAAAAAACTAAAAATCATATATTGATCTAGGCTCTATTGGGAACCGGTGCATGACAACAATCCATTCTGCACACTGAGTTTCACACACCTGAGGAATGTGCTTTCATAATTTACAAACTCTTTAGGAAACATTAAAAAGGATTTAAATATAATATGAATATGAATAACCTAGAAAAACAAAGGTGTTATATATCTAATAAGTAAGAGTAATGATTTAGAAATCCTATAAGTAATTTTTTATCATGAATATGTGTTTTTTCTATGATAAGTGTTTATTACAATATGTTTTCTAATGCTATTTAGTATCAAGAAAAAGATGGAACAAAAATTATATATTTTAGATGTGAAAACAATGGGAATTATAGAACTCTATTTCCTAAGTAGAGATATCATGAAGATAATCATGAAGGTAGTGTGATTATTGTATATAATTCGAAATATAAAGAGTCTGAAAATGACACGTTATTGGTATGTGATATTATAACAGTATTTTTACATTAAACGAAGGAAGAATGATATAATTTAGTTTGAGGAATATTAAAACATTATTCATATTTCATATTTTAGGGTAAGGTGTATTGAAAAATAAGATTATGTAGCCTGAGTAATGGTTTAATATAATTGTTGGATGATGGAAGTGTATATATTTTGAAATTCAGGGATTTTGTTATATAAATATTGAAATATATAAGTATGCTTGGTAATGAAAATTTCATTAAGGATATAAAACGATGTGTTTAATGGTGATTAAGTCATAGAAATTTTATTTAATGGAATGATGGTATTTTGAATTATGTTAAGGTAACAATTAATTTATTCAATATATTATGAAAATTGAGTTTATCATGGATAAATAAATTATTTATTTAGATAAAGTAAATTGGATATTATTTATGACCTGAGAACTAATTAAGGACTTATTGTTGGAAAAATATGTCTATGTCATAATATATGGATATTTAAACTTCTTAGATTTATGTAATATATATTGTAGTCTTCATAATAAAGAAGCATGTATGTTTTCCAAAAGGATTTATGGTAAATTTGGTTATTACCGTATTTCATAAAAATATACAATGAGGATATTCACATACTTGGAATGTGACAACCATGAGCTAATTTATTATATATAGGAGATTTATGATAATATGATTTAGTAACATTATCTCTAATGTTTTTTATTTTCATCATTTTAAGGGTCATCAGATTAACTATTTATTGAATGTTTAAGTCAAAATTTGGATGAAATTTGTGAGATGAAAGTAGTATGTCCCCATATGAGGATTTATGAAAGTTTAATAAACTGTTTTAACCATTTTTGCATGATTACAACTAATAAATATAGAATAACATTTCAATCTCCCTCATGATTATTTAGTACTTCAGGAATGAAAAATTTACCATTATTTCTTATAGTAAGAGATAATGTTGAAATCGAGAAAGACACAACAAAATGGAACGATTGTGCATATGAAAAGGAATGAAATCAATTATTTATTTTTTATTATGTTATTAGATCGTAAAATAAATCCTAGACTCTAGGAAAGTGATATTTAAAAAAATTATCCTAAAACCATTATTTTTATTGAACTGATGTTCTTACAAATTATTTTATGTTTATGGTTATGAGGATCATAAATTTCCATTGACCACTATCTTTTTTGAGATCAATGCTCATTATCAATATTAATAACAATTTATGCTTTTATTCAATGTACAATATTCCCTTCCCACCTATTTTCTGTTATGTGGAATCCTAGTTATGAGTTACTTTGGTTACCATCATTTTTTCAACATTCCATTTTTAAAGGATGTTTTATTATTAATTTTTATCATATGTGTTGCTCTGAAATCAAAATTCACGTATCCAACTTTTAATTACCCAAATGAATTTTGAAGTATAAATTAAATTAATGATGAAAAATATAAATCCCTATGATTTTTTGAATTATTTTTTTTCAAATTAATTTAATCTTTTTGATATTTTTCACCACACACAAAAATAAATATAATTTTTTAATAAAAGAAGTATATTTATCTTTTGTTATATGAAACCCGATGTAAATCTATCACCACGCGAAACACTTTGACTAGTGTTTGGTACACAAAACAATATGTTTGTCTTCGGTTTCACATAATTTATAGCTTCTTTGATATCTTACATAACATGCCTAGATGAGTTTTTACCGAACTAAAATATATTATTATCATGATTATTAAATTATTATTATAGCTACCACCTATCCATTAGAATGGAAGTTATTAATAAGATTAATTAAATGTTGAAAAATTTATTTACATGTGTATATAAAATAGATCCTTTGGTTATCAATTAGAATAAGTAAATTTAAGAACTATTTAAAAATAAAGAAATTACTTCTCTAAGAAAACTGCTTTTCTATGTAAAAACATAATTTTATCTCAATAAATGAAACAAAATATTTTTGAATAATATTTTCAAAATTTTTTATATATTATAAATTCAGTCAATATTTTTGATATTTATCCAATATATTTGATAGGTTTAAGAAAAAAATAAATATAAATTTAGAAAAAAATATTTATTTTTCTAAAAGGTAATTTATCACCTTTTATTGGAGAAAACATTTTAGATTTGATTTTGAAAAATTATATAATTTTTTTTCGGAAAAATAATCCTTACTTTTTATATATAAATATCAGAATTTACTTTGGGTGGATATTTTTTATTTTCTAAGATTCTTCATTTTTAGATGAATGGTGAAAAATACTGAAATATAATTCCAAAATACATTGTCGTATATTTTATTTATAGATATAATTTATTACAATTTTGGTTTTACATATTCATTACATCAAATATACCACAATTAATCCAATATAGTTCATTGGTACAAATTTAATATTGACACACGATTTAAAAAATTCAAATCTTTTGGAACTTCTTATATTAAAAACCCAGTTTGTCGTCTCATCTATGGGATTAATTTTAATTTAATTTATTCAATTTATTTTATTATAAATTGTAAAAATTGTTCTAAAAATTTTATTCATAATAATTTTAAATTTCTATTAAATTTATAGTTTTTTGACCAAAAATATCAGCAAAACTTATTAAATTTAATTACATCGATTAAGTTAAAATTTATCTTCATAAAGAGATATTAAAAAAAACATAAAGCCCAATTTCTCCTAGAAACATGTCCAATATAAAATTTATGTACATATTTAAACATATCGTCCATTGTATCTAATTTCTACCAATATTGGAGACACGTTAATTGGTAAAAATGTTGGTGGAATTCCCTTTTCAAAAATTCACCAGAAATCTAGTCCTCCACTATAAAAAGGTACTCACCCTTCCAACTTATGAAATCATCTCAAGACCTTTTTATTTCCCAAAATCATCTCAATTAATATCCCAAATTCGCTCAATGTATCCTAGAAGCCTCCATTTTGGAAAAAATACATCCAATGAATCTATTTGGTTAAAATAAATAAGGGTTACCCAAATAATAGGTAACATCTTTCCTCAATATCCTTTGTTTTAGTTTAAATATCCACACCCTAAAATGTTTTTATTCCATGATTAAGTAATAATATCAATATTATAAATAAACTATGATGTTTTTATTATATGATTTATATATAAACTTACACACACTCCCATCTCATGGGTAACGAACATACAACACTATTGTATACAACATACCTTCATGATTTTCATTTTCTCTAAAAATGATATCTTTTTTGTAGACATATTGGATATAACCACCTCAAAAAGATGTGATTCGTTCACACTCTAGATGGAATGGGTTACATATTGGTTTAATGAAATTATATGATATATATGTAATAATAATTATACTTTAATTATATTATATATAAATATACATAATTTAGATTTTCCTTAGTACTTTCTATATGATAATATAACGGAAACATCGTTCAGGAATACATATGACCTATCATCTCCATGAATGGGGTATTCCATTTAATATTTATATCACTTATTTATTATTAAAAAAATTTATACTAAATATATATTATATTTATATAATTTTGTACATTCAATAATTATTTTAATCATGATCTAAGTAACTGGATAAGGAAGTACATGTCAACGTATGTAGGAAAAACAAAGTAGATAATACCCTAGGTGAAAAATTAACATCGAATTATTAATAAATAGGTAATATAAATTAATAATAACATCAAATAAAGTATTTTATATAAGAATATTGTTTTTTAATATATGTATAACGAACATATATTTATTGTACATGAGGTTTTCTTGAGTACAATGAGAGTCAAAACTAAGGTAACAGTTTTCTCATCTCACGTCTTATACCAATGAGATTCAAGACATATTCACCAATCATTTATTTCGTGATGTGCATATACTACCCCTGGATGTATTTAATGATTCTTATTATTAAATTTATGTGTATTTAAATATTCATTTTATGATCATTCTTTCATGGGTTTTATGGTTCAAAAGTTACCAAATCATTAAATGATATTTTTCACAAATTTTTTTTGAGACACATTCCATGTTATGCTCCTATATTTTAATATGGTGGGTATATACTTCCATTTTAAAATCTATATTATTGAAATCCCAATTTAATGATATTTTAATATTCCTTTAATTTCATTATCTCATGTGTATAATGATTCAATGTTACTAAATTGGAAATAGTTAATTGCTATTATCTCATTGGTTGTTAGGATTTTTATGATTATGCTTCCATTGATGAAATATTATCATTAATATCTCAAAAAATGTCTTTAATTTTATTATCATATATTTTTGAATTATATCATCATGTATTGTTACTATATTTTTATTCATTATTACTTTTTATAATAAAAAAAATGTAATAAAATTTTACATTATCTCTCTTTTTAGTCGGAAATCTATGTACTTTAAAACCATGTTAAAAAAACGTTTTCAATATTTTTTTAAAAATGATTAATTTTTTTGAAATATTTATTTATAAGTATTAAAATTTATCTTTAAATAAATTGTTTTAGAAATGTTTTCAGGATTTCATTATATGTTTTCCAAGTTATATTCAAAGAAATGTTTTATGAAATGTTTTTATGATTTCATTATATGTTTTAAGAGTTATTATAAACAAAAATGGTTTTTAAAATACATTGAATGTTTATTTAAAAATTTGGAAGGAATTTTTTTTTAATTTTGTAGATTCTTATTTTACAAGTTCTCATTGAATTTTTTTTTTCAAAATTCATTCATGCTTATTCTATAAGTTTTCAAGGAAAAAATCAATTTTTTGACAAAAATTATTTTCCATTTCTTCAAGGAATATGGTTTTCAAAAAAAATTATCTTCTTTTAAAATTATTTAATGAAAAAACATTTAAAAATATTTTTAATATTATTTTATAATTTTTAAGTTGAAAATGTATTCAAATTTAATTCTAAACTTCTTTATAAGTTTTTAAGTATATTTTGAATGAAAATGGTTTTCAAATAACATTATGTTTAAAAAATAAATTTTCAATGAATAAATGATATTTTCCTCCTGAAATGTTTTTAAAGGATCTTCAGAAATTATTTTTCCTCAAAGATGACATTCATTGTATTAATGTAATAAAATATGTGAAGATGATCAAAATGTTAAATCTGTATTATTTCTATGAATGGTATATGTTTTTCTGGCATGATGTTTATGAAACCATTTTCTGTTTCATGGGTTATATGTTTATAAAACCTATTTCTCAATCATGATTTATTTTCATTTGAAACTCGTTTCTTTCACAGGTAATTATTTTATGAAATGAATATAAAACCTATTTGTTTTTCACATGTTGTGATATAGTTACAAATTTATGATACCCATTTAATTTCATCGGTTTTTATATGATTATTGTTTATAATCATTTTGACCATATATATGTGATTTAATTAACATATGTGTCGGAAATATATATCTATCTAATTCAATGGGTATATATTAATATCTCGTGATATAGACATGGATTGAACTAGGAAGGAACATAGTTCAGTAAAGGTCTTTTTTTGGTAAGATTGTCTTGGGAGTCAAACATGATTAATAAGGTGGTCATGGGATTCAACCATAACATCCAAAATGTTATGAGGACTAAAATAATAATACTAATATGACCTTGAACTTGATGACTTGAATATATTGGAAATCATTTTATATGATTAATTTTCTACCATAAATTCTATGTCTGGTTCATATGTTGTGGTCTTCTAGATAATTCTCTTGATTACTTTATGATTCGTGTCATGGAATCTACAAAAATTTATTCCTGGACTCATTTATACAATTTTTGATGTGTTGGGTATTATCTTCAATTGATTTTACCTTGTTATCATAAGCCTATAATCAAGTTATGCTTACGTATCTCTTTTTTTACCCATACTGAGCATTTGAGATCACCCCTTTTTATGGTTAATTTCTCTAGGCTATGAAGAATGGTTTTATATAGAATTAATAAAGTGGAATATCATTATGAAAAACATTTAATATTATTCACCACGTTCAAATATTTTTTACCCAGTTTCAAAAGAAGCTAAACTATTATGGCCCTCAGGTGTGTATTTTTGTAATTTTCTCACTATTCATCTTAAATGATGTAATATCCATTTATGTTAATAATGGGTCAATATAATCTAAGATCACCATTTCTTATGTTCAACTTCCCCAAATTCTGAAAAAATAATTTTTGTTCTGTATTTCTGTGAAGAGTAAAAAATGGGATGTTCTTTGTTGGAAGAATTCAAGGTCATTCATCAAAATAGAAATTAGTTTACTTATTTTAAATGGAAGTAAACAATTATGGTTCTAAAGTTTGTGTTTGTGTAATATAACGAATATTTATTTAAGAAAATATGAAATATTCATGTTTGAGACACCTAGGTCATTATTTGATAAAATTATATTCTACACCTAAAACTATTATAGCCCACTCATAAATCTATAGTAATCTAATATTGATCACATTATTATTAGGAATGAACCATATACCATAAGCCATTATAGACATGGATAAAAATAATCATCTACGTCAATAAGTTTACTATGGGAGTAGTGTATGTTATACATCCTTCCCTTCTCAATATTGTATGTTATAGAAAAAATCCCAAAACATTTGAGGGCTAGTTTCCCTACTAATTTGGGTCAGTTATCATGTGAACTTAGAAAATATTGAGTCATATCATGGACAACCACACTAAGAGAATCTGTCTAGACATCAACTCATCATCCACTATCATCATTAAAGGCCCCCATCTATCACGTATAAGGACTATATACCAAACATGCACAAACACATAAAGGTTATTATTAATTAATTAATCATCCATTGATTAATTCACATCATAATTTTCCAATATTAACATTTTAATCTTATTAATCCATGTTTCCATGGAACTGTTAATTCTTGTTATTGTAACATTATATATATAATCAGTTTCTGTGAACACTATAAACTAGCCCCAATAATTTATTAGTTAAATCATCATTTCATGAATAAACCATGTACTTTTGTACTCAACGTAAGACACATATTTATAAATTCCCTCAAAGTTTATAATAAAAAACTATATCAAGGAGTTGGATATTGAATAGGAAAACATCATCTGGCTATATGTACATAAAGTAAGAATCATGAATGAATCTATAATTAGTAAACATTCCAACTAGTATGCCTCACATTGAACTCATTAAATCAACTTTGTGTAACAAATAATTATGAAAAACATAAATCATAATATTTTTATCAACGTAGACCATCACTCTAGTCAAGGCTACCGACCCGTCGCTCATCAATGATCCCAACCACAATAATGTCATAAAAAAAATAAAGGCTATAAACCCCCTAGATATCATATTAATTTAAAATTATTTTTTAGATAGGTTAAGTAAATAAGGCCATATAATTGAGTGACTTGAACCTCCCCTAAAAATTAATACGCTTACACTAGAATAACAATTTAGTCCAATAAAAAAATTTAATTCCATATTAAATGATCCAATTCATTTTTCACTTGTTATCTTGATAAGGTGACCTAGAGTAGAATGAGAGAAAAAGTTACCCTAAACTAGTTCCCAAACATTATTTTATATAATCTATTCCATGATCAGATGTATATAAACTAATTTTCATCTTCCATTAATTATCATATATTTGGATTTCTATTGTTAACTATTTAGGAAAATTAATATACTAAACACATAGTAAAACACTACAAACTATATATCACACTATCATAGTAAACATCAAGAGGTTTATTAAAAACCCACATTTTTTTCTCAAAACCCATCTATAAATTTAATTCCCCACATGAATTAATCAATTACCTAAAACGTGTGATAATTCTCATATCAATTAATTAATTCTATAATTGTAAAAAAATTCATTATATGTAAAATGAATGATAACACTATATGATGGAATTAAATCATTATTTTTTTATTTATATATTTCAAGAATAATATTCATTTATACATTAGAATTCATAATATGTTACTATTCATTATTGAATTAATAACAACGACATTAATCAAGAATATGTGAAAAATTCTAATGAATAAATTAAAGAAATTCTTATATCAATTCATATTCTCTTTAAATTTTTCTGATAATTTATTGACAATCCAACAAGTGATTAACTTTTTGGATTATAATATTATTATGTTAAATCACACCCATTATGAATGTGAGTATAATAATTATTAATTCACCCTTATCCATAAATAAAGGAGGATTAATAGGTCTCTAATCTTGATTGGAAGCTAAACATTCATCAAGAAAGAATGGTCAATTTTGGAACAAACACCACTAAATGCAATTGTATAAAAATTGAATTAAACTTCCATGGAATCTAATAACAACAACTACAGTAAAAAATAATTGAAAAATCACCCTAAAAAATTGGATTAATACTAAACATTATTTTAATAAATAATAATAAGAGGGGAAACAATTTTGAAAAATAATATAGATGCAAATTTTACCACAACCTTTAATGTTTCCATACTATTTGTTTAGAAAATAGAATGTTAATTTATGGGGTGATTAGTTGTGTAGTATTGGGAGGGGGTTCAATAGAAATATATAAAATCTCAGAAAATGTATCTAATGCCTTCTTTTTATGGATGAATCTTGAATGCTTCACCACAACATGGCGACTCTAGAAATATGAATGGTTCTCTTGATCAATAAATGAATAATTTTTAAAGGATTTTATACCAAATGATCTGGAACCCATAAAAACATTCTCTAAAACACATTGGAAACTACAATGACTTCCACTAAGGTGTATCACAAAAACCCATGACGTTTTACAAACTCCATACCCATCACAATAACAGGAAGAACTCTATGCTACCCATTTCTTACAGTGAAACTCACCAAGTTCCACATTGGGTATTACTTATAAGAAATTTTTTTCTAAGACATTTCCTAATCTGTATTTCTCCCTAGTCATACCCTATGAATAAAAATACATGTAATATTTCTA
The DNA here is from genome assembly GCA_963277665.1 of Viscum album. Lineage (NCBI taxonomy): Eukaryota > Viridiplantae > Streptophyta > Magnoliopsida > Santalales > Viscaceae > Viscum > Viscum album. Next base: position 491,578,336 of record OY728159.1, on the reverse strand, counting down.
GGAATTTTGTTTTACTTGTCTTGGTCCACTCTATCACTAAATAGAAAACACCATCACATATTTCCACGAAGCCACATTTAAGAAGGCTTACCCCGAAATCATAATTAATATTTCATCAATTAATAATACAAAGGAAACAATGGAATTTAATCTAAATTTATTAGAAACAACAATATCACTATAATTCTTGAAGAAACCAAATTCTATTAAAGCCACATAAAAAACACTCCATGATTAAGATTCTTGCTAAAATAGAAATATTTCTACACATTGACATGATAAAACATTCATAATTCATTATATAGATTTCCTAAACCAATATTTTTAAGAGAAGCAATTTTAACATCCATTTTCCAAAAATCATAATCATGGAATTATGGTATCACATGTAATATTCTGATTTTATTTTTCATCATGATTGGTGGAAAAGTTTTTCATATTTAATTTCATTATGCTACCCCAAACCCATTATAACCATACATTAGTTATAGGTACTAACTAGGAAATATATGTTCAAATTGTTCTTGAATAACCATTTGTATCTAATAGGTTTTACATCAATTGGATTGTCAAAAAAAATCCAAACCTGATTTTGGTACCTAGACTTTGTCTCATAATGCATAGTGTGTTATCATTTAGTAGAATACTTTTTACAAAATTGTTTCCTATAGGTTAGTGGTGCATTATCCACAATGATTAATGTGTCACCTAATTAAATTACATGAAAAATATATCTATTTTATTCTCTATCATCTCTAGAATACCGAAACAATATTTGTTTCTTAGGAATATCGCTATATCTGACTATTAATTGTGATTACTTTTCTCTTACAAACTTTTGTGAGTGTGGAGTATCAACTTCATTGAAGTGAATATTGATCTCACTATTTCCATTGGAAACAAATTTACCTCTTATAAATATAGAATTTCCCACCACAATCACATTTCTTTATGAAGTATTTTATAATTAATAATTTTATTTTCACTTAGGATAACCTATAAAGATACTACTCAATATTAGAGATGATAGATTCTCATTCAGTAATGTCCTAAATAATGAATCACATCCCAATAAATATAAATCTGACAGAGTGGGTTTGTATCCACATCATAACTCATATGTAATCCCTTCTACCATATTAGTTGGTAATTTGTTCAGTATTTAAGAAATTACATATAGTTCATATCCAAAAAATGATAAGGGTGGAGTTTCATAACTCATCATCATTGTACATTACCATTCAGGGTAATATTCCTCATTTTACATACATCATTCCACTAGGATGAATAAGGAATAATTATTTGTGAGACTATCACACACTCTTATAAGTGATTGATGAAATAAGGGTTTAGATACTCTCTACATAGTCCAACAGAAGATTATATATATTCATAATGATATTTTTCACCTTTTTGGAATTCCAAAATAATATTAATGTAATAATAGTTATACCTCTTTATGTATATATATTCATTCGCCCTATTTCATCGGTAAAAGTTAAAAAGTATGTAAACCAACATCGTTATATTACTATAAATAGACCACATACATTAGTATACACAAATTATAATAGATCGGTAGCTCTTACCCCCTTTCCACTGAGAGGTTTTTTGGTTATTTCCAATTATAAAAACGCATTAAATACATCCAAGTGTTTTAGATCAATAAATTAATAACACCCTTCATTATGTAATTTAATAAAATTATTCTCCTAAACATGACTAAGCATGATGTTCCATAAGAAAGTAGTATATGAGTATTTCGTATTTGATTTATCACTTATTTAAAATACCAATTTATCCAGATCAAGTATATACAATCCATTATAAGATATTATATTACATAACATATATTATCTTTATATAATAGCCATCATTTGTTTCTAATAATTAAATAAAATATCATAGAATCAATACAAGACACATAGAATATGATTCTAGTAATAGAAGGTATATTGTAATGATTTTTTAATATAAGAACCATGGCACTAGGAAATATAAGATGATAATAATTCATTGTTTATGTTTCTTACCTTGAAACATTTACTTCCCAATGATACAAATCACAAATTTTAAACTTCTATAATATACTTGGTTCCTTTATATAAATTAAAATGTGTGATCCACATTCCATATAAAAAACCTAAATTTTATATATAGAATGCTTCCATTCAATAAAAAACCTAAAACACAATAATCACCTTACATAATATTACCAATGCTAAAACTATTCTTCCAATGGATCTTCATTCCACATTTCAAGAAAATTGTCGCCATTTCATTTCCTAGCCTCTTTATGTTTAGGTTCTTGGTGGGGTAGTGTATCGGAATTATTGGCCCAAACCTAACCATTTACCTTTTATCATTGAATTTTATACTTTTCATCATTATATGGATGAATGAGTTGTTATTCATCATATCCATATCTTATTAGAAAACCCAATCCAATAGATTCGGGACAATGTTTTTCAGGTTATTCATATTATAATAAATAATGAAATTTAGGAATCCTTTCGACCAAGAAATAGTAATGAGAGGATTTTCTAGTTTTGGATTCAACTCAAACCCATGGGACTCCAAAATATCAATGTACCCAACCATTTGGAGTAAAAAATTTCCTTTCTAACTCCATTATACTATCCTACACCTATACAATTCAATAGATATATAATATATTTCCTTTGTGATTCTCTATTGAAATATCACTTAGAGATGAGAGTATATTCTATATGAATCTTAATACATATTTATTTTGTGTAGTTCACTAGAAATTGATATGACATAATTCATTTTATATCTAGAAACTCATACATATTGTTCTTATACATATCTTTATACTATTTTATTTATCTCATAAAGGATATATATGATTTATGTATTCAAAAACCTAAAGCTTACCCTCTTAGCATAATAATATGATAATGTTTTTGTAACACCCTTTGAATTTATGATAAAAAATGATATTTTCTTTAACCAATATTGAATTTGGTGATATTGAACTATTTTTAGTAACTTTAATTTAGTTTTAAAAACTAAACATTAACATACTAGTAATTATATTGATTCACAATAGACATTACTAATTAATTAATCTTAAAATCTCTCCAATATTTTTTCAAATCCATGTAGATCTCAAAATTTTCTTTATAATACTACATATTATGAGTATAATAGTGTTAGGGATCGTCAATACCTTTTTACATGGACCAATATATGGATACAACACTACTCAAAGAGTTTCACATTTGGATTTGGTCTATCCAACTATATTAACTTGTTATTACATGATCTGTTTAGTGCATTCACGACATTTGTAAATCCTATAATTTATTTAATCATGAATTTTCCGTCAAAGATTAAATGATATAACTATAGATAATTCCTTATTATGATATTAGTTAATTATAAATAGTTTCATAAAAATTGTATAGTAGTTAGAGGATCCCTAAAATAGGGGAAACAAGATTCTCAAATATACGGTTTTGTTTTAAATCAAGTAAGGGAATGAATTTGAAATATTATATCTTTTAAATATTATAATTATTCTCAATAAATGAAATTATATTATATATAACACAATTATACTATGTTCTCATACTCCAAACATAACCATGCGTAAAATAAAACATTCACATGTAATGATTTATTTTATATGAAATTTTATATATTATTCTATGTGTTCTTATGAAATAAGCATGAGAAAATAATAAGTAACCATGAATAACTAAATAAAACTATGGATGATCATGTGTGTTTACTATTAGTTGATAAATTTACTGGATATTAGATCAACTAATACCTTAGGGGTGAATATTTAAGTAATTTATAACTCAAGTCACAACACTAACTTGTGTATAATATATTAATGCCTCATCTAGTACTTTTCTATGTCCTTAAATAGTATACACCATATTCTGTCATAATCATTGTACATAAATACTCACACACTAGTGGGGGGTTCTTGAGAATGATAAATACACATGAATATAATTAATCATTAATGCACATACCCTGATACAGAAAATGAGAGATATATAAAATGCACATACCTTCATTAATTAATTAATTAATTAATAAAAACATCGCACAATATGTAATAAAAAATTAAATAAATAAATAATAAATAAATATTGATTGGTTTCACTCATGATGAGTCAGAATGAAATATATTTACATAATTACATTAAATTTTCGTTTACACTACCTGAAGACATTTATTATTAATTTAGTTATTTAATCTAATATAAATTCATAAATTATACGTTTCACAATCCATGAATAATTTTTCATACATTCCAAAAACTATATTTAATTTTTGAAAGGTTTTTATAAATTTTCATCCACCTGGAGTCTTGGAAAACCAATAAGGGAGTTTCGTTACATTTTTGAGTCTGTAGTGGGCCAAGCGGGGTGGGCATAGCCCGACATATCTTAGTTCAGGCTAGGAGAACAATGGTACCAATGAAATCATGTGTAGGTCTAGATATAGTGAGGGACGTAGCAACCGTAGCTATCATACCAATTTAGAAAATAGTTTTTTAAATAAATTTCATCCAATAATGGTGGGTGAAATTTAAAAACATAACCCCCAAAAAATAGGGTGGGAAGAATTTTCATGTTGGTCGAGATAGTCACCCACCGCATATTGAAATATTTCTTTTATTGTTTATTTGGTTTACTAAAGTTTAAATTTTAACCTTTGATTTTTCCCATTCTATAATTGGAATGGAATCATTAAACAACCTCTTGGGAAATTTTGGAAAAAAATCTCCCATTCTATCACCACATGTGAGTGTGTTCTTCGTTATTTAGGGAAAACATGTTTTTTAAATTCTATTTTAATTTTTTGATGGACATTAATTGTCATTATAACAAAAGATTCAAGGAATATATGCAGATATGGGAGTGTTATGAAGCTATATAAATGAATTTATTTAAATTTAATTTAAAATTTTATTACATGACCACATGATTTATTTGACAGCACATGTTTGAACAAGCCATAAAACAAAAGAAATAAAATAATGAATTTTAAAATTATATTTCTATTTTGACAACAAGACATCGACATTGCTGAATATAAACTCTAAAAACAACCTACGAATCCCATTTCATAAAAAATAAGAACAAAAATTAATAATACATTTAACTCATTATATATAATGACAAATGAATGTTCTACTCATCGTTAATGATCATTTATTAAAGGAAACAACATTGGATCCCTCTTGATTATTCACATGCTTTGTGGAATCTTATAGACACATTTATCATTGATTATGGGGATCTATAATGTAAATTTTATGATGCTTTCATCATTATAAAGATCATAGTATCATTGCCTCTTATAACTGGGATGCCATCATGGAATGAGGGGATATTAATGTAACTTAAACTATCAATATTTTCAAGGAGTACTGAGACGGTATATTAAAATCAAGTATTGATTTTTCTCTATGAATAGTGCCTTTAATTTTCTAAAATAAGTGGGTTCAATTTTTAAAAAATACACTTTAAAACTATTGTAGAGTAATTGGTATTTATAAAAAAATTCCTTCCACTTGATATTAATATGTCAGAAATAATAGGTGAAATAGACAAGGAAGGTTGTGAAAGTCAAGAAAACAACTAAAAAATATTTGAAAACCCAAACAAGTAACATAAGGTTCAATTATTTAATAGTGATGTATAATACATGACTTCTGAGTAGTGTATTGATTATATATAAAAATTGATAAGGAATTTTGGAGCAAACATATAATATAATTAACTAGAAATTAAATATTTAAGGGAAAGGTAAAATTTACAACATTAAAAAAGATATTCCCTCATTCAAAAATAAGAATAATCTAGTGGTCCAATTTAATAACGAATCCAACCCAACTATTGAGAGCCATGGATCTCAACTACAAATGCTCAATAGTTCTTCAACTTCAATGTATAAACAGTGAGTGAAATGATGAATTTCTCTATCCCAGATTAATATATGAATAATCATCATGAATTATTTATTGGGTCAAAAACCTTTTGTCAAATATTTTGAGAAATATATTATGAAAATTTTAATATATCAATCAAGAAAAAATTAAAATTATTATTAATTGTATAGAAAATATTTACTATATGAAAGTAATGAGTAACAGTATCCTAATGTTGAAAATGAATGTTTTTTTAGAAAATAATGAAAAAACTATTTTATTTTCTTTAACAGATCTTCAATACAATAATAATTTTCAAATTACCATATGAAAATAGTTAATTAATAATCCTAAAAGTAAAAAAAGGAAACATAATTGAAGAAAAGAGATTCTCTATTGAGAGTATCCAACTCTTTTTCTTATTTCCAGCCATGCTTTCATGTTCTCCTCTAATCCCTTCAATCCCCATGTTCTCCATATTGTAATTGATTGATTTATAAATTATATCACCCCCAAATTTTGAGGTATTCTCATTTTAAATGAAATATGGATATAAATCATTGTTCCTTATAATATAAAATTACTCTATCCTTCAATCCCTAGATTCTCCAATGTACAAGTTACTATACACCCTATTACTCAAGTCACTCAAGTAGAAGACCCTACAAGATTGTACAAAAATGAACATGGTTCTTGATTTAGATTATATCTTCTCCATCAAACTTCAAAGGATTCTAAGAAATCATTCCCAGGATCCCTAGTACATCCTTCAAATATCGTAATCCCTTATTTTTATGAAATTTGATTTTTGAATTTTGGACATCAATAAAGATCATTTCAAAACCTAGGTTACCATTTTGAAATACTCAAATTAACATTCCATTGTGTTTTTATATGTGGTAATTTACCCTTACATAGGTGTAAGGATGTGATATACACCATAACTTTAGGTACCTTGATGTTGATATTTAGGAAAAACACCCTTATAAGAGCAGTAAAAATACATTTTACAAATGTATCGAATCTAGGGAGAATACATTTAAATGAGATTATTTTCCCCCTTTATATAGTCTTAGATTAATGAGTATACCTTTACAAAAATGGATTATAAATATAATAACCTTTATTAAAATCAAATATACATACAAAATTAAACACCCATGAAAAATTATCATTAAATAATGAATTTAAAATAACACTATACATTAAACTAGATTGAAAGGTGCTATTACAAAATCTTACCAAATTATATAAATTTCTTCAAAAAACTATATTTACAAATAAAACATGGAACTTTGGAAATTATTAATTCCAGAACCATGATATCTCTAAACAACTTAAAAACATATTTAAATTAATTTTTAACCAAAATAGATAAAGAAAAATTTACTTAAAAGAAGTAAAAAATAAAACAAATGAAAATTAATTAATTATGTAATAAAAACAATGATTTCTACATAATAATTCAATGAATGTTGATTTTTAATAAAATTGAACAAAATTCAACAATATCACTTTTATACAACACATTGATATAAAAACCCAAAAAAATTATAAAAAACATGTAATCAAAATAGAGCACATAAAATTCTCCCACCCATAAAACATTTCATGTCCTCAAGAAATAAATTTAGGAATTTGAGTGAAAGTTAATACATCTCAAGATTAAAAATCATACATTTCTTCAATGAATTTATTTTCAAATGTGTTTTTCTCATATGGAATATATCAGGTAGTTAATGTATGATTGTTCGTTTCAAAACATGTATTTAGCTAAAATTAGTTTTTAGATGTAATATAATTATTCATATTTTATTTTTTTAAAACACCTAAAAACACTACTCTTTTCATTAATTTAACTTCCAAGAATCCATTTTTATATATGAGAATATACTCATATTATTCACATAGATTAATTAGAAACAAAATTGGGAGAGAGAGTTTAATAACAAAAATAATGAATAATGATCTCGACCATTGATTTTAGCTAAACGAAAAACTTTTTGAACAATGATTCTGATTTTATTTCATATTCTATAAAAATAAAAGTATTATGAGTTTAATGTTTAATCAAAAAGATTAAAACTAGTTACGTTAGTAAATCATATTACCAATATTTTTCCAAAATAAAATAATTAGTGGTTTTTAAGGGATATAAAATTATTGATTCTGTCATTTAATTGAAAATTTTAAATAATCATAATTTAAAATCAACTCTCAAAACATTAAAAAATTAAACCCACTAAAAGTAAAAAAAAATTAATCTCAACAACAACAATATTTCAAAAAAAATAATCTAGTTTATCTATGCAATTTTGAAATGCAATTAAGTTTATTTTACATCCCCTCCCGAACACATAAAATACAATATTATTTTTAACTAATGAAGTAAGTTGGAAGAACAATAAAAAATTTATCACATTTATTTTTACTAAAGCAGTATAGAGGAAATGAAAATGGTTTCATGGTATTTGAAAAAAAAATTTCTACAAATCAAGTAGTTATCATTAAAGTTTTACAAAAGTACTTTACTTTTATAAAATTATTGAATTAAAATTTCATCAATAGATATTAATTCAATAAATGTGTTTCTTAGTAATAAAATCATGAAATAATAGTTTTAAATTGAATTAGAGTCTTTAAAAACTATCCTATGAGATTATCATGTTACTAATAATAGTTTCAATTTATTTTAAATGATTTTCAACTATTAGAGAATGATAATAATAAAAATAAAAAATTCATAAAAAATCAATTAATTTTATAAATTAATTATACTTTCTATCATACTTTGCTTCATTCAGTGGATAGAAATTAAAAAACACAAAAACTCATACACAACAAAACAAACAATAATAATGTAATTACAAAGATCATAATTTAAATACAACAAAATAATGATAAGAATTTTTTTCTCGATTTTTTTATCATCCATGCAACCTCCACACTTTTCCATAATTATGATATACATTTTCACCATTTTTAGTACCTAGCATTTGAAATAATTAGACATTATATTCCAACAATTAAAGATAAAAAATTAGAAAAACAATGTTCAACATGAAGGGAATGAGATTCAAGTAGTTTCACCATGTATATTCTTCTTATGACGGATCATTGATTCATATACTCGATGATATTTTACTTTTTCAATCAGTTGGACTCATGATCGACTCTTATTTATTTTGATTGATTGAACAAAATATTATTCCACTATGTATAATTTTGTAAAATTGGATAATGGTTAGTAAAATTAATGTTCAACCATCTATTTAAACATCAAGTAAATTAGATCATAATATTTTTGACTTATGGAAGGTCCTATGTTTATTGTTTAGGTAGATAAGTCATGGAAATATGGACTCACTTTCAGTAGATTATTTTCTATTTTCATTAATTTTGTATGTACATAATACTAATGGATTCATAGTACCACAATTATCATATGGAGAAGAATTTTTATTTATTCAAAATGATCATTTCAGTTACTAGGAAATAGTGTGGAAAACAAGTGAGAATAAGGTTTCATACAAGGTGATTTACTTTTATCGAAGTGAGAGATTTAAAAATAGGGACCACAGGTTAACTCTTATAAAATATTGTGTTTAAATTCCCCAATTAGACTCAATGGAAGCTCATCTTTAAAGCAAATATATAACACCCAATCCATTTGTATTACACTAAAAGTATTTCATAACCTGTTAAATATTAATTATCATGTTTATATTATCTTCATATACAAACTCCATGATATTTCTAATAATAAATCTAGATATAGTGAACATTATAGAATAATTGGTCATGAATTTTCCTAAAAAAACTATATGTTAGTAATTTTACATAAACACATTATAAAAAACCTTAATATCATTATTTTTATAATATATTCATGTATTTATTATTTTATATATTTTTTAAATTATTCCACTTCTTATATCCTATAAATAACTCAAATTTAGTAACCTTATCTCATAAGAATATTTGAAATCAAAATAAGGGCATCCACTAGAAAAAAAGTAATATGTTAAATCTCAACTAGAAATTGGAAAGACTTATAAAGTGATTAATATAATAATACATTCATATGTCAGTTTCAAGGTCAGTAATATAATTCTAAATTACATTATATAAATTAATGTACCAATCCTACCATGATCAAAACATTATTTTCTTCATTATATATTTAAGCTCTCTATTTGTAACGTCATCCTGTCTATTATAATGGGTGGTTATAAGTAGTTTCATTTTTGTGTTGAAATACATATTTATCCATTGAATCCTTTAATATAATGTTCCCATAATGCAATTAAGATTTATAGAAAAAGGATTAAGGCACCATAAGTTTGTAAAATATCATATTTTTATTGAATTTCACCAAACTAATTTCATGATTGTTTTGATGTTCCAAAGCCTCAAACAATTTAGAAACATAATATAGCTACACTAAAATGTATTTATTTTCATGGGAATATGGGAATTGTTCTATAAAATATCCCCCATAAATATAAAAAATTTCAACATCTGGAATTACCTATTGAATAAAAATCATATTTTCTACCTACAGTTTCAATCCTCGGGAATTTTTCAAAACTAAAAACATGGATTATAAAATCACTAAAAAGGGTAAGGTAATAAAATCATTTTTAAATATACTTTTTGAAGTTAATTCTTTACATTTCTATAATTCCAATGATGAAGTGTGGAAACATTCTAGACTGGATAATATCTATTTATTTTTCACACATCTCTATGGAGTTCCATTAGAATAACATATAAATTGAAGTGGGTTATCCTAAAAGTAATAAATCATCTAAAGAATGAATTTATTTCCATAATTGTGTTTCAAATAATATTCATTACCCATAGCACATCAAAGTTGGAAAATTATTCATACAAAAAATATTACTTCACTGATAATGTAATAAGTTTTCCTATCATAGAAAATGGAATTAATCTCCCTTAGGTCATAAACTGGGGTAATGGGAAGCCTGAAGAGGTGATTGACTATTAAATTATTATATACTTGATTATATCTAATTTCCAAATTAAATTATTAAAATAAAAGGATATGTCTCGTCATACTTGTTTTAAATCAACCATTTTCAAAAAAATAATTAATGTTATTTTGGTCAGTAAAAATTAAGACTTTATATCCAATCATGTACTGCCTAAACCTTTCTAAGGAAAACACTAATAATAACTCTTTCTAAATTGTGGTGTAATTTTTTTGGGAATCATCTATAATTATAATATCATAATACATTACATGAAGTCTATATTACTTCACTTTCCTCAAAACAACCACTATATCAAGATCACTAGCATCACACATTAATTTAAAAAGTATTTTCCAATTTTTGGAATTGATGATGGGTGAAGAATCCAAATTTTACATAATTATAGTAAAAACCTCATGTAATTTAATATAATAAACAAATAGTTTCCTTAACTAATATATAAAATATTTATTATCATTTCATATAAATCATCAATATATTTCAAATAAAAACCCATATCTCATCATAAACTCCTCAACCGTACAAAATTTTTGTTTAGAGGATGATTTTGAATCATATATATTAAATAATTGCAGACATATTTACCCATATTTTGATCATTATAGCCCAAAAATATTATCATGGTTACCATGAAGTGTAATATTTCCTTTTTTAGAACAATGTTTATCTCTCAACACCTTTCCAAAAATATTTATATTGTTTTCAAATAAATTATAAATGTTATTCCCACTATAGAAAAGTCATCCATAAAAACCATGAAAATACATTCAAACATGTCTAATAAAATATACACCATAGATATTTGGAAAGTAGTTGGGGAACCACATAGTCCAAAAATAATTCACCAGTATGAAAAATACCAAATGGTCATGTGAATATAGTATTATTGTAAAGATTTATGGAAATTGGGTTATGTATGTAACTAGACTAACCCTATAGAAAATTGAATAATTAATTTTGAGTTATACTCTGAGAAGTTAGTCCAATAATAACATATAATAATATTTAATTTAATGGTTGGGTTGATCTTCTAAAAATGAATACAAACTCCACCCATAGTTTCAATTTTAACCTATATTTTCTCATGTTTTTCATTAGTCACCATAGTGACGCCCCCATATTTGGAACCACTTAGGATGGGATATCCCATGGTATTTCAGAAATTTTATAAATGATCCCACCACCAATGAGTTTTATAACTTATTGTTCCGTAACTACTTTCTTATTAGGATCAAACATCCTTTGTTCCAAAAATCTTGGAATATTATTATATTATATAAGAATCATGTAAATTTACAATTAATGGTCAATCAATTCAATATCACATGTTTGAAAACATATAGATGAATTTTAATTTTTCAAAACATCAAGAAAAATTTACTATTTATTATTTTCTGACTTAGTCGAATATAATAATTGGAAGTGAAGAGATCTGAGACAAAAATATGTATTTTATGTGATAAGGTAGTGTTTTTAGGTCTAGTTGTGTTTCTTCTTGGATATAATGTAGACTCTTGGTTCAATTTTGATGATGGTGTTTAATGTTTTTTTAAGAATGAATTGGATATAAATAAATCCTCTTTTTTGATGTACAAAGTGGGTAGCTAATAAAATTACGAATCTAATACATGTTTTAAGATGTTTTCCTTAAAAAGTTTATATATATTTTCCAAAACACACCCTCGTAATAATCATGTGGCTCTTTTTCTTTACCTGAATAGATTCCCATTAAAGCATTAGTCAGTGTGTGTCTTTTGTTAATCACATAAAAAATTATTAAAATCTATTCTTTTTCTTAATTAATGTGTTCTGTTAATTCCTTCATCTCATTTCTAGATCATTCTGTATTTGTTTCAGTGCCTTGAATATCTCAAATCTAATAAACTCATCAATTTATTCACAAAAAATAAATATTAATTTGCCATTCTATATCTTTATCATAGCTTCTCCAGTGGCTTGCAAAGGATTACAATGAATGATCGGGACATCCATGTCACACTCCATGTCCTGAATATGAAATATAGTAGGTAAAAAAATTATAACTACAATCAAAAGATAATTCTTCTTCTTATGGTATTTTTGATAGAAAATATATCAAATTATAAGAAAAAAACTGGTGGTAAATAGGTCTCTTAATCTAAGCTGTAGAAATAGTGGGTAAGTGACTAGAATTATGATGACTATATGTCTACAAAAGAAATTGAACTAACCCAAACATCCAATCTTTCAAGGTTAAAAAAACTACTCGTATATTTTATCTTCATCTGTATATTATTCGAAAGAACATCCATGTACTCATCTATAATTTTTTGGACAAAAAAATCCTCAAGAATTTTCCTGTTTGAGATAATATATTTAAGAATTTTTATATATTAAGGGATCCAAAATGAAACATAAAGTAGGAGATTATTAATATGAATATATTAAAATAACTTATGAAATCTAATTATTTTCATTGGTTGGTTAATTTTCTGAATTCTCTTAGGGAAACGTATGTTTGGTGCTATATTCATAAAAAACATGGTATATACTTCGTTTCTCCATTATAATTTTTTTTTATTATTCCTATCATTCTAACCCTTTAAATTTTATGTATTAGGTATCATAATAAGGATTATATAAATATATTTTGGAATATCTGGATTTTTGTATTTTAAAAATTCTATTAATTTATTTTTAAATTTATTCGAAAAAAATTCTTGGGATATATTAGGTTCATTTAGTACTTCATGACATGTTCTTAAAATAATATTGGTTAATAAGACCATGAATTTTTTCATTAGGTTTATTCTAGTTTTTCTAAAAATCATCCCCTTATCCCTTGTGTTAATTTTCAAAACATTTTATCCCATTTGATTCTCATGATTTTTTATCTTTTAATCTTATTGATATATCTTAGAATCATATTAGGGTTTTCATAATCCAGAGAATAATTCATACGTAACATTTTTATTTTTGATCCCTTCTAGATTCCCTTGAGAATTAATGGTTTCATGCCAAATTTAATTTTGGATTTTTTATCTTGTAAACAATGTGAATCTATGGGATATTTTTTCAACATTCATTACCCTATCAGTGAATATTTTTATTTCTTCCTATGCCCTTGATTCTATTAGTTTTAAAATTAGTCTTCTCTAAATTGAAATATATGAACATACCTAGAAGAAATGAAATTTTATAATGTTGGGGTTTTTAATTGAAAAATGGTTCAATACTTTATAACGTGGTCAAATATTTCACATTGAAGTAATTTATCTCTAAGGGTTATTTAAAATAACATCCAATTTACTTTAAAATTTGTATGGAATATTTATTCAATAAATTTGGAGTAAATAATTAATTTCAGTAAGTTAATCAAGCATTTTCCACCCTAATATAGTGGTCAATCTTCCCTGTTGACCCGTATTCTCATAGAATATTTTTGGTTTAAATTAAGGATAAGAGTTTTATAATTTTTTCTAATTTTTTATTAAGTCATACATGTTTAATTACATCTAGAAAATTTGTCCCCAAATTTTTTACCTAAAGGTAAAGAAATTTAATAAACAATCCATTATAAGATTTCAAGGAAGAGGGTGATGCAGAAATTTTTCAAGAATGTCACTTAATCTATCCAAAACCTCATGTATAGAATCCCCATCCACTTAAAAATCTATTGATTTTTTGTTTAACCATTCCATTAAAACATTTAGGATATAATTTCATAGATATATATTATTTGAATTTTTACAACATATTAATGTTTTTTATATAGTGAAAGAAGTAATATCCTATCTTTTCCCTTGAAAAAATGGTAGAGATTCATTTTAGGTAAATTTTAATATAACCCATAATATAATTTATTAAAAAAATATATTATTCATGTCATTAATTATTTCTATTAATTCCTCAGTATCCATTCCATTAAATATATTAAATATAGACATTTGTGAGTTTTTGAGTTCATAAATATTATCTCTATGTTTCAAGATAAAGAATGATTGGTTTATGAGATCTTGATAAAGATAAATGTACCTCATCCTATATATTTGTAAATAGTTGTCAATGAGGACAGAATGGAATTTTTTTTTCATTTTCCATTGAGATTATTTCTCTTTTATTTCCTATTTTTTCTACTGTATTTTTCTAAAGAGTAGTTAAATTTTTTTCTATTTTTGTATTAATGGGATCTAGTTTTTTAAGGTTGATCTTTTCTAAAAAAGTATATTAATTTTTTTCCAAAAATGTTTTGATATTTTATAATTCACATGTATCTTCCACAAAAATGTTACCCTCATTTCGTAGTTCCATTTTGAATTAAAAAAAATGATTTTTTTTCATATATCATACCATTATATCAGTTATAATGGTTCAAACCCATAAGGAAGGTTTTACAATTCAATAAAATAGATCAAAACATCAAGATAAATAAAAAAAGAAACACATGGGTGAATAGATGAATGATTATGTGTAGTGTGGGATGAATGAGTAGTAAAATGATGATGCGATGAAAATAAAAATGAAAATAGTATAAAATGAAATTCATTAATAAAAAGAACTTATTATGTTAGTGGAAATTTAAATTTTATTCCATTAAAAATGATTTTCATCCATTAAAAAATAAAAATCATTAGGGGGGAATCAATAATGAAGTTGAATTAAATGTCAAGAAGGTTGGAACTCAATTGGGTGTGTATAGTGGTTTGTTGGAATTTCAATATTAATGGTGTGTGAAAATGGAGAATTTTTTATCCCTAGGAATAAGTTTTTTAATTACCTCATTTTTTATTAATTATTTCAAAAAATCTAGTCAAATAATTTGAGAATGAAATTATAAATAATTTTAAATTTTAATAAAGATAATGTGGAATTTATTCATGAAGGCTTGAGAATTTTTACCATAAGAGATAAGGGAGTAGCAATATACTATTATTGAAAATGAAAGATAAAAGTAATAAAAATTATCAATAAAATAAAATTTATTTCCCCAAACAAGGATTTTATCAAACAATCATGTTTAAATTATCTGAGTATAATGATTGATTAATAATCAAAACAAGTAAAAAATGAATATTAAAGGAGAAAACAAGCTTCATTTTTGAGAGGAACCGTTTATTTCACCAGTTTTCACTTGGTTACTTGGTTCTCCATTATCCCCCTCAATCACCAACTTCTCTTCATGATGACTAATTAATCAAAAATGATACCATACCAAAATACGATGGTCTTCCCCTTTTAAATTAAGATTCACATGTACTCTAGCTTCATGAACACTTAAAATTCCTCGAACTACAGATACCAAACTATTATGTGGTGCATGTCATTATAGATTATATTTTTTGAGTTACTCATGATGAAGCTCATTAGAAATTATAAATAAATCCAAATGATTATTTATTCTATTTATAAACTCTCCAGAATGATTCAAAGTCTCCATGAAACATTATATTTTCCTCCGAATGTCATCTTTATGTTAACATCATATCCTAATTTTTTGGATTTTTTAAGAATTTATTTTTTCATGAACAACCCACTTGAAAAATGAGGTTACCATTCAAAAGTGCTCAAATTGCATTTATATATTATGGTGTTACATGGTGATTAAACTTTCATAGGCTTGGGCCTCACAATCTCCCCTGAAATGACTTACCTTGATGAATGTCTTTATATATGATATGCATATGTCAACATTAATACTACCCAAATACAACATGTTAATGTTAGTGGAATACCATTAAATGATTTTATTTTTCACCATCACACATCCTTAGAACCAAAAATCTACCTTTATGTAAAGGGATTCTCAACAATATTAACTTCACAAAAATCCAAAATAGAAACAAAATTAAACACCAATGAAAATTATTCTTGAAATAAGGAATTAAAAAACAATTAAATGTTGAACTAAATTTAAACATAAAATTCCAAAAATTATCCAATTAAGAAAAAAAATTTAACAAAAAGTTTTTAAATTTAATATATGGAAATTTGAAACAAAATTAATTCAAATACTATATAACCTCTAAATCAGATCAAAAAATTATATTTAATTTCGGTTTTCATAAAAACCTGAATGAATATCAATTATTAAAAAATAGAGAAATTTAAAAATGAATCATTTGATCAATTTAGCACCAAAAATATGATTTCTATAGAATAATTTAAATAAATATATTTTATATCTTATCTTATACATAATAAAAAATATCTCTTTTAAAGCATAATTTTATTTAAAAACATAATAATTTCAAGAAAAATGTATTAAAAACATGTATTCAAAATAGGTTACAACACCATTATATAAATTAACTCTTTTAAATAAAACCATATTCATTGTGTATGATGTAGTGAATGTTTCATAGACATTTTTAAATATTTTATTAGTTACTTATAATATGTTAATTTTTTTACATGATAAAATATGAAACATTAAATCAACCCGTCTCTTTGAAAAATATTTATCAAACTCTGAATGAAATATCCATTCCTAAAATATTATTTTATATATTAAATTAATATTTGTGAATATGAAAATTAAATTAATTCACATATTTTTATTCTACAATATAATAATGAATTTATTTATTTATTAGATTGTTCAAACTCAGACATATCCAAACCCTGACTATTGAGACCACCATTTTAAAACTATGATTCAATATAATTGGAAAATAATTTGAATACACATAGTGCCCAACCCTCAAGGATCGTATAACAATATAAATGAATCAAACATGTAGACCAATATTAGTATCTAACAATACATCATGTCCCCTAAGAAGGGTAGGTTTTTTTACTATAATTCTAATCTTTTTTATAAACACAAATCATTTAATATAATAACATTACCCTATGATATCTCATAAAGAGGTATGAAAAATTTATGTCATAATGATTTATTTATATTTTTATTATTTAAAATACTTCATCTGTTTACCTTCTTTTATTGTGACCATAGATTTAGTGAAGGTAGTATCATCTAGGCCCAATTGACCTGAGATATCTCATCCTTTCAAAATGGAAAATATTGTATTTATTATTAAATAAATGTAATACCATCAATGATTGACCCAAATCAATTTACCTTACTAAAACTTTAATTAAATGGATTTCATATTGCATCAAAGTGCATGGTGAAATGGTACACTATAATGTCCTAAACATTCACTACGTATTTTTGTTAATGGAATTTTTTAACAGCTTTTTTCACATAATAACTAATATAAAATGATCCATTACATATTATACGATCCTTATTAATAGATTATAAAATTAATAAAACATATATGAAAAAAAATATATTAATCAATTAAAATTTAGTAAATTTAAGTGAAAAATAATTAATGTTATTTAATTTTAAAAATGATTTTTTATTATAATATACCGTTTTAATGTATTAATAAACTAAATATACCCATTTAAAATGATCATTATGATAATATATAATATTTAAATATATTAAATAATTTATTTAATTTCATTAAATTATAAATTGGTGT
Organism: Viscum album; assembly: GCA_963277665.1. Classification (NCBI taxonomy): domain Eukaryota; kingdom Viridiplantae; phylum Streptophyta; class Magnoliopsida; order Santalales; family Viscaceae; genus Viscum; species Viscum album. The sequence continues at coordinate 491,559,922 of OY728159.1, read as the reverse complement.
CTAATAATATAAGGAACAGTTAATGCCAAAAAATGATATTTTTCAATTAAAGTAGTCTTTTATTATATTATGTATTTTACATAAATAATATTATTTTATAATTTTAGTTAAATTAAATAAAAGGAATATAATTTTTTGTTAATGATTTCAAAATTAAATTATTATGAACTGTTGAAATTTTTATAAGTGACATGTTTTTTAGTGAGAAGTGAAAAGTACAGTTTTTACCAAAACTGAAAATTAGATGACATTACCATTATATAATAAAGGCCTAGAAGTTTATAAATAGTTTAATTTATCAAATATTTATTTAATTAGTATCATTATACATTTATGAATAACATTTATAATTTTTCAAATCAATAATTGACATTTTATGAACTGAAGAAATATTTATCAATAAAAGAAACTTGTTCTGGTATTTTATTTATAATGAATATTATGTCGGTAAAATTCAATTTTGGATTTATTTCAGTACCCCATAAAATTTATATGTTTTATAGTAAACCAATTACTATAATAAAATTTAATAATATAGATAAATTTATCCTATAAAAAAATTATGTTAAAAACACATTTTTTAAAAATTATTTCTTACAAGTTACATGTGCTAGTATTAGAATTTATTTTAATTAAATATTCTATGAATATTTGATAAAATGGGTTTTATAATATATATTTTATGGTTAAAAATATTTAATATGTTTTACTGAGTTTTTATGTATAAAAATGAATCACTTATGTAAAAACGTGTTACTATAGTTGAATCCTAAATGATAAAAACTATTAACCATTGGGGTAAAAGGCCTAAAATGTAAAAAACAAGTTTATAATTTCCTTTTTGAGTTTTTTCAATGACGAAATATATATGTAGCCTATTATTTTATATTTTCAATCTTAGTTATATGTTAATGAAGGTTTCTCTTTTTATTAAGTTGAAATATTTTTCTAAAGTATCATTCTCACCACTTATAAGAGGGGCCTCTCACCAAACCTTCACGAGAACTCCAAAAAAAATATTCATGAAAATATTCCCTCTTTCCAAACTATAAAATCACAATTAACTTTATTTATCTTTAGTTCACAAAAATTTATCTGAATCCTTTAATTTTAATGGAGTCTTCTATGGGAAAGCCCAAGTCCTCAACGTCAACACTAATTTACCCCTATCTTCTTTTCTTAACCATTTTACTATATCAAATATAATTTGATAAATTATATATAATTACATAATTATTTTTTGTATCATTAATATTATTGGGATAATAGAATAACTATTAAACACCATTCCTCATTTGCAATAAGAAAAATGAAACCCACATTCATGCATTTTCTCGGACTATCACCTCTATGAAGTAACACATCTCATTTTACATCTTGATCTTGTATTATTTTTTAAAATATAAAAATTTTTGATTCAAATACAAAAATTTATCTATGAAATATCATTATTCATCAATAATAGTGAAATTTGTTCTAAATATTCAACATTCATAACTGCACTCCTCTACTAATTATAGTTTGCTCATTTTTTGGTATGTCCATCCACCTACTAGAAAAATGCTAAAAAATAAAATCAGGGATAATTAAAATAAAATATTTAACAATGATATATTACATAATTAATTAAACAATAATTTTATTTTCAAATATTAATAGTAAAATTATTATTAAACTCATTAACTACGATACAAGCATTAGTGATTCAAAAATCACTAAAACATGCTCATCACCAAATATCAACCAAAAATCACAAAGGATGATATTAAAATTTTATATATAATTATAAAGAACAAAATAATGTAACATTAATTTTCTTTTAATGATTAAAATTGGGATATTAATTAATATTAATAATTCTATTATGAAACTATTTCAAATTCATCAAGATTACCCCCAACCAATATCAGAAATAGATTAAAATGAACATAAATACATGATGTGAATTATTATAAAGGATGTTTATAAAAAGATATATAAATATATATATATAATTATTCCACTTAAATAAGTTATTAGTATAGTTATTGTAGAATACAATATATTTATGCACTTTTTAGGATCTTAAGAATCAAGGTAAGAGGTTTTTTTTCAGAAACAAAATTTCATGAGACATGTTTTTTATAACACCCCATTATATATTTTATTTAGTGTGATTAATATCTAGTGAATGTATTTTACCATATTAATTTAATCATAGGGGGTTAAATAACCATATCACATTCTTCCATTAAATGTATTTTGATCCAATGAATAAAAATGTTTTAAGGGGGTTTGTTAACTAAACTCTCATCATTGAAATATAATGGTGAAAATTGAAATTATTATACCATGATTGTTTTCTAACCCCATAATATTTTATATTATAGTACTATATCAGCCTATATTATACAAAATTTCATTTTAATTCAAATAAATTTCATTTATAGTTCCTTTTTTCAAAAAATGCATAACATTATGTTGAATAATTCGAATACTCATTAATGATAGATTACACCCTTGTCCATATTTAATTAAAACTAATGTTATCATTTATATTTAGAGAACCAATAATTTGTTATATCATGTGACCATCAAGCATACCTTCTCATTTTTTTCAAAAGGACATATTGATTAATTTTTATAATGTTGTATTTCAATAAAAATATTTAAAAGTACTAAAAATGATTTAATTCCATGATCATTTGTTTAATCTTACACTACCAAATTCTATGGTATATTCTTTATTTATTTCTCAAGGATCTGTTATTTATGATTAAAAAAACTAAAAGTGTTCAAAAAATTTCACTTCATATTTTTGAAAAAACTTTTGATATTGACTAGTAACTTTATTTTTTCATGATAATGTTAAAATTTTGGTCTATAATATCATTTTATGTTATTTCATGCAAACATAAATTTCTACATTATTTTATTTTATATAAAACATTCTAAATAATTCGTCACATTTTATAAAATAAATTATTATTTTCCATTTTTATAAAATATTTATATACATTTTTTAAATTGTTATGAATATTTCTTTTTTCCTAGTATAGTTTATAATGATGTTAAAAATGCATTTTCTAACTATTTCAACACTCTATAATCATGTATATAAAATTATCTATTGATACTATACACTTAATTTCTATTGATGGGTTATTCTCATGTTTTTTATTATCTTGTAACTCATTTCTTTCTAGATTAATTATGATTTGATATAATTATGTATGATTTCACTTTATAGTACGAATAATGTTATATATTTTATGTTCTTTCCCTAATAACACTCTAATATATTGCGTAGATAATAAATATTGTGAGATGTGATGTTTTTGATACCTTGATAGTACTTTTTAATAATTTTTAATGATTCCTTGGTGAAATCTCATAGTATTGTGATTTTACTATACCATAGGGATGAACGTTGATGATATAAATATTAATATATCATTATTATGTTGTATCCACATTTCTATTTTATTCTTCATGTACTATTGATCATGTTATAACTATTTTCCATAGGTTCATGTTCTTAAATAATGGCTCAAATTTTACCCATATTTCCCACTTTTTCTCCTTTTTAATTTTTTTTATCATTAATAAACATTTGAGAACAATCACATTATTATGTTTCTAGTTTCATAGGTAATGAAGAAAAGTAAAACATGTGGTGTGTTTAAACGATTTTGTTATGTGTAGAATTTGTGGGAGATGTTAAAGGCTTATCATGGATTACTCATTTTCTTATACAGTGAAAAAATGAATATTACATGAACATACATGGGATTGATCAATATATTATTTTTTATAATTCTTTAAAACTCTAACCCAAAATGGACTTGGTAATGAATAATAATTTAATATTTTCATGAAGTTGTGTAACTATGAGACCATCACATACGGGTTGTCAATGTTAGTGGTAGATATGGGTTTATATAACTTTAGATACTAGGATGTTATCAGTTGAGGATGTAAATGACATTAAGGGGTGATAAGTTAAGATTTATCATATTTTTAATTTTATATATAAAACATTAGTTCAGTTGATGTAATATTGAATATATATTGGACTAAGATAATATAATTTTTTGAAAACCCAATGGTTGTGTCTAAGGGTTTATTTTAAGTATAAAATAACATCCATTTTTTAGATATGTTGTATTTTATGGATATCTTATTACATCCTCATCAAGATACTTGAATTTGGATAAATCTGTTGACGACATTAACCTAGGGATAGTAACATTCAAAAAGGCTGGTTGAGTATCAAGTAAATCTTCACTTTAGTGCATGCTGAACGGGTTTAAGAATTCACATATTAATAGACAGTATGGGCTATATTATTTTGTTTGTCACATTTTATTTAAAAGATATTATTAATGATTTATTATGAAAATAAAATTGGTAATGTAATATAAGAGAACCCAAAATAAATAAATATAGATTTAACATAGAGTTATTTATGTTAAACTAAAATTTAATGTAACAAATTTAATGTCTATGATATTATAGAGCATAATTTATCATGTGTATTTCTTATAATAATCCTATTATGGTGTTCATAACTCATGTTAATTACTTTTGGTTTTAGTAATAACTGATAACTGAAGGAACAAAGTGAATAGTAGATGATAGTAAAAATGTAGAGATAGTCACAAAGATAAACCTAATCTGATAATAGTTGGAGTAAGAAATGTTATATTTAAACCAAATAGGATATATTGAAATATGGTTAACAATGTGAACATATTTCTGTTCGAATCCCCAAATAATATGAGGATGAAGTCTCACATAAGTTATGGTGATGAAGATGATAAAGGAAGTTAAATTTACACGCTTCTAGTAAAAAAAATTCATAATAGTCACTAAGTAGAATGACTTAATGGAACTGGTAGATGTTTTATGCATGAAAAATGGGGGAATATATCAATTAATAGTCATGTAAATGTGAAGATATAGGGAGACAACATTAAAGGAAATAGAGTTTATATATATGAGACACCTATAGTTAAATGTCATAAATATGGGATACATGGACATTTTCCATGTCAATGGCATAATTCAAGGTCTAACAAGGATAATAGTCATTAATAAAATCCACAAAAGGAAAATATAATGTGGAAAAAAATATGTAAGTGGTTTATAAAAATAATATGTTATGAAGAACATTGCTAAACCACTAAAGAACTAAATGTGTTGTATATATATCTTGTTCAACCTACTCCTCTCTACCTAATAACATAAAATCCTTACTCAAAGGACTAAATGTTGAATTAATAATAAAAAAAATTGAATGATTATTTTATGCCATGTATATAAATACTCTCTAATAAATTTTTATAATAATTTTCTTCCTATAAAACATTTTTCCTTTGTTTTGATATATTTGATGTGATATCAAGCATTGATTGAATCTCATGAAATAGAGTGTGTAGAAATTTCTAATAAATGAAAATAACACATAAAAATTATCCAGTGGTCAAATATTTATACAAGGCATACAATAAACACCTACACAAAATTATCGCCATTATATATGTGTATTTATTACAAATGGTTAATGGAATTTTTATGAATATATGCATATTATGTGAAATGAGACGAGTTCACTAGTCACAGAACGGATTGTAGTGATGAAACATCATTTCTAAACATATTTCATATCATTTGAATCTTCTCGACACCCTTAAATATTTCATTAATTATGAATAATTAAAACTGTGAGGAAACAATTTTTTAAAGGTAGGGGGAATGTAACAACAAGAAATTTCACTATTTATTTTCCTTAATTAAATATTATGTTAATAGACAATTTCACACACAAAACCAAACTAAAAAAACCTACTACATATTACATGTTTATTATAATGATATTATAATACGAATACAACTTATAGTAAATAAAAAATTAATAATAAATTAAAAAAATTACATTTAGTAGATAAATAATTAATATGAATTATTATTCAAAAGAACTGTTCTTTCTCATATATAATTTTAATCGAATTATAAATTAAATTAACCTATTTTAAATTATTATTCTTATAGTATATGATATTAATATATATAAACAAATATGCTAACATTATTTAAAATATAAATTGGTATAAAATAATAAAAAGAGTGATTAATTTTTAAAAAGGATATTTGGCAATAAAAGTTTTTTTCTTTATATATAGTATTTTTAGTTTTAGAAATAAATTTAATATTTTTAGTATTTTCTATAAATAAAACTAATATCATATTTGAATTTATAATATCAAAATATTGTTATTATGAATTTTTAATTTTTTTTGAGATAAATGATCTTTTGTGAATACTGAAAAATGTTGTTTTTACACAAACAATTAAATTATATGAAATAATCATTATATAAAAATTACCTATAAGTGTATAAAAAAATAATTAATAAAAACATTTATTAAAAATATTCATTTTTAAATACAATACAAAATTTTGAAACCCATTGATTAACATATTGTAAACTGAATTAATATTTTCCAATAAAGGAAATCATTTGTGGCCTATCATTTTACTTAAATGTTATTTTTAGAAAATTTAGAATTTTATTGAATTTAAATTTTAATTAATTTAATTTTCTTATTATATTTCAATTTATAACCTAAAATTTAGATAGGTTCATAGTTAAATCTTTCACCTAGATTTTAATCATAAAAATACACTTTTTCTAAACAACTAGTTTTTACAAATAACAAGCAGTAATGTTAAAATCAGGTTCTCTTAAAAATAAATTAAATTTGATAAAATGATTCCATATTTAAAATTTGTATTGAAAAAGTATTAAAAAAATTACATGGTGTTTTTTTGTATAAAATATAATTACTTAGGTAAATATAAGATACCCAGGTGAATTGTAAAATGGTAAATGGATAACATGTTAAAAACATCTTTTGAACTACGTAGTTGAGGTTTTTATTGAATAAACCATATATAAAATTCATTATTGCCTCTTTTGGATTCATCTTGAAATGTAAAACATGTTCTTTCTTTATATTAATAAATATATAAAATAAATATTTTATTCTCCCTACTTATTCAAGGGCCTTTCACAAACTTTTCCAGACCACTCCAATGATTAGATTCTCATTTCAATATCTACCATGTTATATAAACATAGAATAATCATTCACATATTTTAGCTTTTGGTCACAATAATTTATCCAAATCCCTCCATTTACGAGGAGTCCTCTAATAGAATTCCAAAGTCCCCAATAAAAGTGCTAATTTTTCTATATCATTTTTTCTTTTCTATCTTATGTTCCAAATTACTAAATAATTACATAATTACTTCCTGTATAGATTTCATTATTATTGTAAGGTAAAAATTGTTAACCACATTTCCCCTCTTACATTACGAAAAATTATATCATCTTTCATGCATTTGTGCTGATTACCTCCTCCCAAATGTAATGTATATCATTTTTCCTCTATTAAATTTATTATATAATAAAATAACATAAAATATGATTCCAAACCATAAAAATATCTAAATAATATAATTGTTTTTTCTATATAGTTTTTTTAATTCCCCATGCAATCTATATATGGAAATTATATTTCATTTGCGTAATACATAATACCTGACACAAAAATACACCCATAAACTGTATTAGTTTAGTGTATTGGAAAATTGTTTCAAATCGGTTTCAAAACGCCCAACGGTTTTGTATCCGACGATATGTGGGCCTGGTTTCCAAAGGTAGGCGTTCGCTGGGTGGTTTGACCAGCGACGCTTAAGAACTCACATTGGTCGATAGGATGGGAAGACGGGCTCATCGCACCCTTTTGGGGGGAATAATTGCCTCTTACGGGACTCTCTTATAGATTTAAGATGTATTCATATGTTCATGAATCTTTGGTTTATACCTGAGCATAGTATCCAAGGATTACTCCTGTCTTCCAATGATCAGTTGGACATAGGGGTTCAGAATCATTTATTTTTGAGGTTTACCATCCCACGTTGGATTAATGACCCCACGGAGTCTTGACTCGTTGAGGTTGCACTAGGAGTGGCGTAGTGGACCGACGTGGTGATAGTCGGATCAAGCGGTTGTTGGTCTTGATTCTTAGGGAGGCTTCCTACGTACCCTGATTGGGAAACAAGGATTAAATTCCACGTAGTTCGAATATGAGTGTTGGAGAGCCGATGCGAATGTAGACCCGGGGGGTCCAATGGTGACTGGTCTTGGACCTCATGGAGGATTCCTATGTAACCCTGTGGTAGGGATTCAATTTCCTCGTAGTTTGCATTAGATTGGGACTTACACTCTGGGGAGGCCCATAGTAATGGATTGGGGCTTACACTCTGAGGAGGCCCATAGCAATGAATTGGGGCTTACACTCTGAAGAGGCCCATAATAATAGATTCGGGAATACACTCTGAGGAGGACCATAGTAATGGATTCGGGCTTACACTCTAAAGAGGCCCATAGTAATGGATTAGGGATTACACTCTAAAGAGGCCCGTAAGAGGATATCATGTCGATACATACTCTAAGCCCACGTGAGTCATGCTCGGTGTGAGAAACAAAAGCCAGCAGGGACCAGACTATCACGTCGTGAAAGGTGCATCCGTAGGAATTGAGGTAGGGGTTGTGCATAGAGGCATCCCATAGTGTCGGGGCTTACTCCGAGGTGGATGTCTATGGTGACAAAGTGCAGCGGGAGAGGGACTTGGACACAAAGAGGTATGAAGAAACACCCTTCCCTACTATTCCCTTCCTTGGCCATGGCTGTGGGGAAGTACAGAGGTGCATGGGGGCTTCCTTCTGATGGGTAACCTACCACGCCCTGGGGAGGGAAGAAGTGCCCCTGCCCTAACAAGTGGAGGGGTAGAAAGGGGGCTCCTAGGCTCAGACTCTGCATTATCATGGGAATGTGCACCAAGGATAGCTTCAGGAATCCGGTCAATGGTTGGGGAAACCCCTTCTCCCTCGCATACCATGGGTATGTGAACTCAGAACGGTGCGCTGATGTGCCTGAAGGATACATCACATGGGTCCAGTGGCTCTAGTGGAGGCCTCAACTTGGGGATGATGAATGGGCCAATTAGGGGATTGGAGAGGATTAGGATGGATTGGATGGATTTTATCCAGCTCAGGGAATGGGAACAGTGAAAGATCTTGCGCGCCATACACGTGTTTGAGTGGTGGGACCCTTTGCGTAGGAGGTGCTACGTGGCTGGAGAGGTCGTCCGTGAACCGGGGTGGTCGGTGAATTGATGGGCATCCCGTGAATGAGGGTGGTTATCAGCATCGGGTTCGGCCCGCGTACCAGGGTGGTACGCAGAGGGATCCATGGGAGCAGCGGTGACCGAGGGCGGCGTCGTTCAGGGGTTCGTTGGTTCGGGATTCACCCGCATAGGAGGGTGCTACACGGTGCGATGGATCTGAAAAGGGCATAAACTCCCTGGTCCGTGGGGAGTGCATCCGTGGAGGGGCCATGGTTTGCGGTCTTATTTTCTTTTTTATTTTATGTTCGGGGTTCACCATGTTATTATGCATTTTCAGTCCCCTATTAATTCGCTTCCAACTTCATACCAGTTCTGGTTCACGGACTGGAACTTCCCGGTTTGCGAAATCCTAAGCTCCTTCCTTCAAAATCCTTCCACCCGAATCTGGTAGATCTCTCTGAATCCTCTGTTCCTCTTACCCACTGTCTCCTTTTATAGAGTGGGGAAATAGATGTATCTGTGGTCATTTGGCACCTTTTGTGGAATCCCATGATCGGAAACCCAATTTACAAATGACTTGGTCAATCCGCAACTCATGGGGGGGGGGCATTGAACGCATCTCCTCCGTCAACCAGACTAACTCGGGGAGTGCTTCGCAGACACGCAGGGTTCCACCTCCATTCCATGAATGATAGTGGATGCGGCATGGTCCAGTCAAAGCGGTTCGTGGCTGGTGCAGTTCGTGATGATGGACCGGCTCAGCGCTTTTCCTGCTTCGCGCACACGGAGGACCTTTGGCTTCATTCCGCGAATGACAACGGTCCTCGGAGGGGGTGCTTCGTGGAACCGGCCGCATTCAACTGTCATTGGACCAGTCTGTGGACCGGTTCATCTTGGGCCATCCTTTGAGTATTTCCCCACATTTCCCAATTCTTGGGTAGGGAAATTGGGTGGAATATCCCTTTTATTAAAGGGTATTCTCATTCTCCTTTGTGGAATTTTCAGGACCCTACAAATTCCCCCCATCGGAATGGGGTCTGATTGGAACATATAAGAGGCCATTCCAATGCATAGTGGTCCTGAAACTCAATGAGTGATTGGACAATGTTCTAACTATTTACTGAGCCAAGGGACGCATCGAGGACAGTTCGAATTTTTCTAGGGTTTTGTAGAAAAACCCTGCAAGGTTTTTGTCTTTTCTTTTAATACCCTAATTTTTCATGGGCCCATATGGTGTACACCCAGAGGGTACGGCCCAAATTTTTATTAGGTCTCCCTTTTCTGGTTTTCAGCCTAACATGCTTTGTCTCTCTTTTTGTGAGTGGTTTAATGCCCCGCCGACAAGACTATCATTACTGATGTTTTAGGTCGAACAGCTTTGACCAGGTATCATGGGGGAAGGGCCCCCAATGAGTTTTGGCGGATTAAAAGATGCCTTGATATCCTTCATATGCATGTGGGGGGAGCATGTGTAGATTCGCATGACATGTAGGGCATGTCTCAAGGCATGGAAGCCATACTGGCGTACAGTGGTAGGAAGAGCATCACCTAATGAATTTTTTTTTTGGGTAGATAGGCCATGAGTTATCAATATGAAGAGACACTAAGGGAATGGTATACATAGTCATGAAAAGGTTTCCTTAAGTCAATGACTCTCCATTTCTGATGGACAATGGACTTCATGGAAGTTAGGATTATTGAAACCACCATGGGTGGCTTGGAGAATTATGAAAACCAATAGGGGTGGCTTGGAAAGGGTATGCGATGTCCGAAAAGGGTTTGAGGACTTCTGTATTAATGAACAGTGTAGAATCTAGTTCTTGTCTTATGCATTTATCTAGCGTAAAGGAGGGTTGGAGCTTGATGCAGTTTAATGTCATGCAGCTGGGACATCACCTGGAATGGAATGACTTCTCCTGGTTCTCGGTAATCTCGTCAAATATGTTCCACTATATTCAGGCAGGGTTGTGAAAGTGTTTGGAAAACTGTATCTCAGAGGGTTTCCGAATCCAAGGATGGACATGGGGGCTCAAAGGCCAAGAGTCGTACGGAGAGAAGCCATGCCTAAAGAAATCTTGCTTTTGGTAGATGAGCCAGGGGTGATCAATATGCAGAGTCATGGGGGGCATGGTATTAATAGTCTTGAAAATGTGTCCATAGGTCAATGATTTAATTCTCTTGATAGTTGGCCAACAACAGGGAAGTTGAGATTCGGGACCACCATTTCATGGCTTATGAGATTTTGGCTTTTTCAGAGTACAGAGTATGGTTTATGAGGAGAGGGTTCCTGGATAAGGGAGAAACATCTAGTCAAAATTTCCTGAGAATGGGTGAAGTCATTATTTCTCATGCTGGTGGGAGATAGTGGTTCGTGCAGGTCTGACCCATCCATTGAGCGATAGAGAAAAGCCTTCATTCCTTACCGAACCTATGACAGGTTTGACCCTGCATGTTTACATAATTCTATAAGGATGGCTTCTGTGAAGTTTAACATCATGCGGTAAAGACGATGAGCATTATTCAACGATGCCATGCAGTTTAACATAATGCACCGAGGATGGGGGCATTATTAAAGGATTCTATGCAGTTTTGCATGATGCAGAAAGGACGATGAGCATTTTTAAAGGATTCTATGCAGTTTAGAATCATGCAGTGAGGGCGGGGGGGGGGGGCATTTTTTTAAACCAGTAAAAATGCTTGTAGTTGGAGGAATTTTATTGAATTTTTAATTCTTGTTCTTTGCACTTTATTCCATGTGGCCAGGACTTTCTGTGCAGTTTAACTTCATGTGGTAAGGACGTAGTTGCAAAGGCTACTCTTGATCAAAATGTAAATGGGCTTGAACACCTAGTCATGCCCAAGACATGGAGAGGGGTAGATGGTGTAAATCGTGGTTCCATGGATTCTTGGATCAGGAGAAATGATATGAGGTCTCTGAGGCCGATAAGCGTACGAATCTAGGAAGAGTGCCGCCCAAGGAAATATTGCCTTTGGTAGACGAGCCAGGGGATATCAATATGCAGGGCCGCTGAGGGCATGGTATGCATAGTCATGAAAAGGTTTTCATGGGTAGATAAATTTCCACTTCCAATGATGTGAATGGTTATGAGGATCCTAAATTGTCCGGGCCACAAAGTCTATTATTTGGTAAGAAAATATCTGGACATGTGAGGAATATTCGGCCCTAGTTGTTGTTGTTGATTTGAGAGCTCCATGCACTGATTTATCTTATGTGTGGGGGTGTACCTTCACTCCATCCAGTTTAATGTCATGCGGTAAGGATGAAGTAATCCTAGTTTGGTGGCCATAGAGCTCGGACCATTGGGTGACTATTGCTACAGTCACTCAAAGGATAACTGAGTTACCATGCTCTGATATACTCTGAACAGGGTGGGCGATGAAGGTTGTAAACTGGAACTCTGAGGTTTCACGGATCTGGAGATGTGGTGTGGGGGCTCTAAGTCCAGTAAGCATATAGAGCTAGGAATAGTAACTCCCGAGTAAATATTTCCATTTATAGACGAGCCAGGGGATATCAATATGTTGAGCCACTGAGGGCTTGGTATGCATAATCATGCAATGGTGTTCCCAGGTAGATGACTTTCCACATCCAATGGCCATGAATGATTATGAAAACCCGAGATTGCTCACTGTATAGGGTTCAGCATGTTGGGATAATTCTGTCCGACCATACAAGATACATCTTTACTGCAATTTTCCATTGATTCAAAGTATCCTAGTCGTTGCCTGATGTTCATTGAGGCAAGACCTCATGTGAACCACTGGAGGATATATAGGCTAAATGGGTAGGAATACCCTGGAAACATTTGGATGTGAAAAAGGGGGGTTAACATGTAAACCACTACGCCATAAATTTCTGGATCGGGAGATATGATATGGGGGCACTATGGTTGGTAAGCGTACGAAGCTAGGAAGAGTATCGCCTGAGGAAATATTGCCTTTGGTAGATGGGCCAGGGGCTGTCATTATGCATATCCGCTAAGGGAATGGTATTCATAGTCCTGCAATGGTGTCCACGGGTCGATAAATTTCCACTTCTGATGGCCGTGAATTGTTATGAAGATCAATAATTATCTGGGTCGTGGAGTCTGATGTATAGAGAGGATGAATCCAAATGCGCAAGGAGTATTTCCATATTGTTTTTCCATATATCTTGGATGGGTCAAGATGATTTTCGTGTAGTTTTTAAGTTTTCTGGTGAGGATAAAGTATACACCCCGTGCAGATATGGTCCATACACGGGGGGAAGAGGGCCTTTTTTTTCTTCATTCGTAAAATGGCTGGGCCAGGATGGGAAACCCTGACGTCACTATGCATCCCGCCAGGGCAAGAATCAAATCGTGCATAGTTCATTGAAGTCCACAGAGTTTAATGTCATGCTGTAAGGATGAGGAATACACCCTGCACTGTTTTGGTCCTTACACGAGGAAAAAGGGCATTTTTAAACTTTTATTCGTGCAGTTTAACGTCGTGCGGTGAGGATGAGGAGTACACCCCATGCAGTTCTGGTCCATACACAGGGGAAAGGGAATTTTTATCTTTCATTTAGAGACGGCTGGGCCAGGGTGGGGGACCCTAGAGTCACTATGTATCCTGTGAGGGCAGAAGTCAAGACACATGTAGTTCTTTCCGGAATACACCCCGTGCAAGTCTAGTCCTTACATGGGTGGAAGGGGAATTTTTTTTAAATGGATAGACCAGGATACAAGATCCAAGGGTCACTACGTATCCCGAGAGGGAAGGAATCAAGCCTCACATAGTTCTTTTGGGAAATACACCTCGTGCGTGTCTAGTCCGTACGTGGGAAGTGGGTATTTTTGGCTTTATTTGAGGAGGTTGGGCCAGGGTGTTGAACTCTGGCATCACTAAGTATCCCACGAGGGCATGAACCAAGCCCTACATAGTTCTTCTAATGTCCGTGAAGTTTAATGTCTTGCGGTAAGGAAGAGGAATACACCCCATGCAGGGCTGGTCCGTGCACTGGGGGAGGGGGCATTTTTTTTAAAAAAATGGCAGGGCTTGGATTCAAAATTCATGCATCACTACGTATCCCGCGATGGTAGGAATCAAGCATCACATAGTTATCTGGAAGATAATACACAATGTGCAGGTCTGGTCCATACACGGTGGGAGAGGGCATTTATAACTTTTATCCGGGGACGGCTAGGCCAGGATGGGGAACCCTGGCGTCACTATGTATCCTACGAGGGCATTAATCAATCCATACGTTGTTCTCTAAAGCCTTTTCAGTTTAATTTCGTGCGGTATGGATTAGAAATACACCCCATGCAGGGCTGGTTCGTACACAAGAGAAGGGGACATTGTTTTAATTTAATTCCATTTGGGAGTGGGTGGGCCAGAGTGGGGGATCCCGACGTCACTACATATCCTGCGAGGGCAGGAATCAAGCCTCGTGTAGTTCCATTTAGAGCATAACCTATGAATGTATGGTCCATAGATGGGGGAAAAGGTCATTTTTAGAATATATTGTCCGTGTAGTTTAACGTCTTGTGGTGAGGAAGAAATACTCTTAGTTTAAGGTCATAGAGTTTGGATCGTTGGGTGCTTGGCAGTTTGACATCCTACAGCTCAGACGGTAACTGCTTTTAGTTATGTCGGTGGGGACAGAATGCTCTTAATTTAGGTTCATAGAGTTTGGACCGTTGGGTTCTTGGCAGTTTAATATCCTGCAGCTCAGATGATAAATTCTTTTAGTTATGCCGGTGAGGATGACATACTCTTAGTTTAAGGTCATAGAGTTTAGACCATTGTGTGCTTGGCTATTTAAAGCCATGTAGATTGGAGGATAACTGATTTTATTTATGCTGGTGAGGACGGTATATTCTTAGTTTAGGGTCATAGATATTGGACCATTGGGAGCATGGCAGTTTAACGTCATGTAGCTCGGACCATAACTGTTTTTAGTTATTAATTGAAATACTTCTTCAGGAATGTCGAATTTGTTGGAGAGGTGGTGAACATCCCATCCATGGAGATCAGGGCATATGATCCATTAGATTAGACCTTGTGTATAACATATGCTCCCCCCACATGGGCTGCAATAATGGAGGTTTCTTTCCAGGTATCATTGGGGTCCGGAGGACCAACACTAATTACCCCTCCAAGAAGGACTGAAGACAGACCTTTTTATTAAAGGCTCATGCAACTCGGTTCTGGTATACTTCTAGATGGTGCAATGTGTGAAATCACTTCTTTTCTAGCTGATCCAGTTCACCTAGCCACTTTTCCAATTTCTCATCGTTGGAGGACTGATCACAAATGGAAACACAGAGTGAGGGTAATTGGAGTTCAATGGATATGACTGCTTCCGTTCCGTATACTAATGAGTACGGAGTAGCCCGAGTAGCGGTGCAGATTGTGGTTCGGTAAGCCCAAAATTCATGGAGGATTTTATCCAACCCTGAATTCTTGTCTTTGTCCACCATTTTTTGGAGAATGTTGGACAGGTTCATGTTGAAATCCTATATCTGTCTGTTGGCCGCGACATGGTGGTGGGATGAATGGTTAGCCTTGATAGCATAATCTTGGATTAGTTTTTCCAATTTAGCAGAGTAGACTTTGGTGCTGTTATCCATCAAAATGGTATGAGGGACACCAAATCTTGTGATGATATTTGTTTTCACAAATCTGACAATGCTTCTTCTCCCAACTTCCATAAGGGGAATAGCTTCTTCCCATTTGGAAAAGAAGTTGGTTTCCGTCAGGATATACTTCATCTGCTTGGCTGTGGCAGGAGGATATGGTCCCACGACATCCATTCCCCAGACAAAAAATGGCCAGTAGTACTCGGCCTAATGGAGTAACTCTGGGGGTTAGAGAATAAAGTTGGCATGAATTTGGCATGAGTGGAATTTTGCAGTAAAGTGCTCAAAATATCGTGCCATTATGGGCCAATAGTACCCAAGCCTTAGGACCTAATGGGAAAGCTTAGACCCCGGATGATGTGCTCCACATACTCCAGCATGCACTTCAGTCATGATGGTGGCAGTTTCTTCTCCATCAATGCATCTGAGGAGGATTCTGTCGAGGCCCTGTTTGTAGAGGACCTCTTGCTGACCCGCACCGCTATATAAGAAAAAGTTGATTTCCTTTCTCCATATTTTCTCTCATTTAGCCATGTCTGATAGAATTTCTCCTCGTTGAAGGTAGTTTGCAATGGGGGTCATCCAGCTGGTGGCAAGAGCATATGGCTCTGGGACAGGACCGACTTGGTCGATTTCTTCCATCTTAGCTTGAACAAATGGCAGGACCATTCGACGGTGATCAATACTGATAACTGTTTCATCCCGGTCTGGATCAGCCAGGGTTGTGGCAGAGTTGTCTAATGCATCATCCAGGGTATTCTGAGACTGAGGAATATAGGTCAATTTTGGATTTGTGGAGAATTCCTCCATTAACCCTTGGACATGGTCAAACTGGGGAATCGCCTCCTTCTTTTTTATAGCATAGTCACCTTTGACTTGCTTGATGACCAGTTCCAAGTCACCTTTGACCTAAAGGTGTTGTACTTGTGCTTAGAGTGCGAGTTCCATGCCTGTAATGAGGGATTGATATTCCGCTTCATTGTTTGTACATCTTTCTGACAGGAGGAAGGAATATGAAAAAACTGCCTTTTTCGGGGACATGAGTATTATCCCCAAGCCCACCTTGTTAAAGATAGGATATTCCATCCTTTTCCCGGTTGGGCTTCGAGAGGCGTTGTCGGAGTACATTTCCCATACTTGGATCTCCTCTTGATCCGAGAGGATTTATTTATCAGGTAGCTCGACGTCTGGTGCGGTGTTCCCTATTAAAGGGTGCTCTGCCAGAAAATCTTCTAATTCTGGGCTGTTGATGGCCTTTTGGGGAAAAAACCGGATGTCAAACTTTTGCAGGATGAATGCCCATCGGTATAGGCGCCAGATCAGCATCGAACGGCTGAGGATGTACTTGAGTGGGTTATTACGCAAGAAAAAGTGGAATTCATGATGCTGCAGATAATGTCACAGCTTTTGAACTACAAAGACCAAGTCCAAACAACTCTTCTCGATGATTGAGTATCGAGTCTCAGCATCAATCATGGTTCGGTTGAATTAATAGAGACTTTTTTCACTACCAACATCATTTTTCTATGCGAGAAAGGCTCCCAATTATCGCTCTAGGGTCGTCACATATAGAATGTGAGGTCTTCCTTCAACAGGGGGCTTGAGCACCGGTGGGATTAAGAGGTACTTCTTTAGGCTGTTGAACGCCTCTTGGCAATCATCTGTCTATTGGTACATGACTCCCTTCATCATTAACCTGGTAATGGGAAAACAATTTCCTGCCAGGTTTGCTATGAATCGCAAGATGTAGGCTAGGTGCCCTTGGAATACGCTCAACTCGGTGAGATTTTAGGGGGGAGCAGGCAAAGGATAGCCGTTGTATTTTCATGGTCGATCTCGATGCCACGATGGTGTACAATGAAGCCAAGTAATTTCCACAAGGTAGCCCCGAAGGCACACTTCAAGGGGTTCATCATTAGGCTATGCTTCCAAAGTTTTTTGAAGACGGCCTCAAGGTCTGATAGGTGATCTGGGCACCGCGTAGACATAACCATGAAGTCATCTACATAACATTCGACGAATCCCCCTAGGAATGGTTTAAAGATATTATGCATGGCACATTGATATGTGGCGCCAGCGTTCTTTAGACCAAAGGGAATGACCCTATCACAAAATACTCCTTGGGGGGCCCTGAAGGCAGTGGTTTCTTCGTCTTCTCAAGCCATCCTGATTTGATTATACATAGAATAGTCATCCATGAAGGAAATAGACTCATGCCTCGCCATTGCATCGATTAATAACTTGGTGATTGGGAAAGGGAAATCATGTTTCATACAATGTCTATTGAGATCACTGAAATCAATGCAGACACTGATTTTTCCATTATTTTTCTTGAAAGGGATGATGTTTGAAAACTGGATAGAGTACTGGACCTCCCGAATGAATCCTTCTTCAATGAGGTTGTCGACTCCAACCTCTATTTTTCCAACATGCAAGGGGTGTGTACTTCTGGTGGCCTGTTTATAGCCTCAGTGGTCTTCTGGTGGACCTCAACGGTGCGTCGCCACTTCGGGATTGAGTCCCAGAAATTCTGTGTAATTCCAGGTGAATACATCATGGTGTTGATTCGTGAAAGAGTTATATACTTCCTAGTCCTTGGAAGACATGGCTGCACTAATGAGAGTGGGCCTCAGGTCTTCCTTGGTAACCATTTTTATTTCCCTGAGCTCGTCCACAGTGGTGGAGATATCTTCCTCAAGTGTGGGAGATTCATCCTTGAGTTATTCCTCCTCTTCTTCTCCCAAATCCTCATCTTCTTGATCTGACGGGGGTAGAGTTCTTGAATCGGACTCCTGGGAGCCCGGAGGCGAGGCGTTGTGGGTGTCCTCGCTCAAGTATCTTCCCCCAAACTGAGGGTCAACGAACATTCCCACATTGTCACTCTCCACCGTTATGTCTGGAGTCTTGAGGACTACTGAGTGCATGTCCGAACATGAAACCCATCTCTCAACATGGTTGATGGGTAGTACTTAGTCTCTTCCATGCTACCTAAGGGGATTTTCAAGAACCATTTCGAGATTATTTGGAGTGGGGATCCAGTCGACACCATCAGCCAAAGGCTTCTTCTTATTTTTCTCATAAAATCTGGCATCAATGTAGTGTGACTCAGAGAGCTCAAAAGGGGCCTTGTCAGCGTGAAATATCCCACATTTCCCATTGATGCAATACTTAATACACTGGTTCTAGGATGAAGGAATGGCCATGTGCTTATGGATCCACGACCTTCCAAGCGTGGCATTGAACGCTGTGTTTTACCGGTCCACCAAGATTTCCGAATAGGCCACATGGCGCCAAAATGGGTCTTTAGCCTAATTTGTCCCATTGTCTTCTACTCAATATTTTTGTAACGCACTAGATTTGTGGATAAGAGTATTAAATAACCCTCACTGTAGACAAACTTGCGAAGTGTCCATAAGGGAAGGAGGTTAACTACAGTGCCATTTTCAATAACGACATTGCGGATCACAACATAATATAGTGTGCAAGAAACTTATAGTGGTTTTATGTGTCCCTGACTGATGGCATATTCATCAAGATCGGTGAAGGACATCACTGCATTGCATTCAGCCGAGCCAGTATCCGTCCTATAAATTTCGGTGGCAGCTACCTAGGCATGAAACTCCTGGGGGTTGAGCAAGGATTCTATATGTTCCTCCCCGATGTCTGTTGACAAAATCACGACATCCAGGATTGACATTTTGGATGGTACCGACACCAACTGCATAAGGATTTCGTATTTCTGTTACAGCGGCCGACGCATCTCCATCGGCAGGAGAGTTTTATCGAGCAGATTGGGAGTTGGAATACATGATGTGGAGGGACCGGCTGCGGGGTCAGATGCCGATGATGTCCCCAAGTCCTGGGGACTCGGCCCGGCCGATCTGTTTGTGCGCACTAGGTGGATAGACCCTTGTTCTCCCCTTGATGGGAACGGCAGAATGACGGGGGAAAATTGGCCACTTTTGGAGGTGGATGGATATTATTTATCTTGTTGAGTCCATTGAAGGTCCCTCCCACTGGTTTCCACGATATTTACTATTTGGGCCTGGGTAAGACCATAGGGTTGGTTTCATCTGCGGCTGCTCCTTCCTCGGTATCCCCTTCCTATGCGATTCCTCGTCCCGGCACCTCGTATTGGGAACTCGGGTTCATAACCATACCCTTCGTCGGGTAATGATTACATAAGATGGATGATGTTTATGGAACATAATATTGGCTCTTCATCCTCTAACTTGTCAACCTGATCGGTTGTCCCTAATGGTTCCATTTGGTGGTTCGGTTCCCATGGCGCCAAATTCGGGGGAATACAATCTAACATCATCCGGGCTATCGTTGGCCTCGTCGTGGATTTCTATTATTGCGCTTGTCTCCTAATTCTTTTATTACACCTAGATGATCGGCTCGAAGAGGGTTGTGAGGTCGACATTGATGGGTGTGCAACATCGGGATCCGTTAGCAGCAACACTGACTACTATAGTTGAGCTCCGAGTATGCCCTGGGCTCAGTTGATAGTCTTCCGAGTCACCTAGTTATCGAATTTCTGGCCCTTTTTTCTGGTGACTACTTGCCACCCCTCCCCTATGTCAGAGTCGATGGTAGAAATATATGTCACATGTGCTGGGGGTGGTCCCAGCTTGACCTTCCCAGAGTCTACCATCCTTTTCAACAGGTCCTTGGAAACGAAGAATTCTCGAATATTGTGCCCCAACATTCGATGGTAGGGACAGTAATTTGTCTTGTCATCGCGGCTGACTACATCAGGTTTCCTCAGCTCCAGGAGGCAGATAATGTTGAAATTAATGGTGGAAATGAAGTATCCATGAACTTGGTCCACTCGGAATGAGTATAATTTTTTTCTTCATTCCCCAAACTGGTTCCGCTTCAAACCTTTCCGATCATCCCGTATAGGTGGAGGAATCCACTGATATACAAGGGCCCTTGATGATTTGGTGGGGGCCTTAGCGGTGGAGCAGGCATAGGGGCTGGTCTGAGCGTGATAGAGGATGCTTCAGTTCTAACTGTTCGCTTTGCAGGAGCTTGCGAGGCTATTTGGGACTTCAAATTGGTCTACTGCAGGGAGTCCTCGATTCTCTGGGAAATGGACGAGGGATGGAAGAAGCCAGTTGTGCACTCCAATGGTATGAGCGGTGTTCACATCTCATCTTGAGGATTGTCGCTGCATATGGAAAGCAACTCATCTTGAGGCATTAGCCTATTCAGAGAGTAGGTTAGACATTTCCATATGGCGATGAAATAAGAGAACCTCTCGTTCTCCCTCTGCTTGCAGTTCATGAGGTCACCGACCATTGTTTTAGGAAATGTTGAGCTGAAGTAGAATAGGAACTGCTGCCGAAGGACTTCTCAGCTTTTTATGGACTGGGCTGGCAGACACGTATACCAGACGAAGGCAGATCCTTGCAATGTCCGTATGAAGCATCTGAGTTTCACTGCTTCTTATTGATCAGGAGTTCCCATCATCAGGTTGCAATAGGATGTGTAGTGCATAAAATGTTGTTTTGGATCACCTAATCCATTGATTATAGGGAATAAAAGGCTCCCAAAATTTGGTGATGGAGGAGCGTTGGTCACCCAATCCGGGTAGGGCTTCCGCTCTGACTATATCTGAGCACGTCGACCTTCCATTGCTTCCAATCAAGCTGGTAGTGCCTCGATGGTGTTGGTGAGACCCTAGTTTACATCCTGTTGGGCCCAGTCTTGGGAATGTGTAGCCCGAGGCATTGCTTGAGGATCCATCTCGATTGGCACCAGCGGTGCATGTGCAATTTTTTGACACCTTCATAGGGTTCAGACGTACTCGCTCCGGTTGCTTCTTGAGTGGAGGGAAGTCTTGGTATTCATCCGGATCCACATTTAGGTAGTTGGATGGGCCGGGTTCCATGTTGGGTAGGGGCCCTAACCAGGCTTCCTTTTCCGAGAATAACCTGGTCTTTGAGGTGCACTTACTGGGAGTGCATGATGTGGCTCCTCTTGGGATGCACTTTCAATAAGATAGTTCCCCTAGAGTAGCTTGGCGTTAAGCGACTTTAATTCCTTCATTTCCTCTTCCTATCGTGTGAATCTCTCTTCGAGCGTAAGCTGCTCATTTTTATCGAGATAAAGAGGCTTGTTAAGGGTAACCAATCATTTTTTCTTGTCCTTGTTGGAATCTCATAGGGTGAGTAGAGAAAGGTTAGCTGAAGGGTTGGTCATGTTTAGAGAGGCCCTCTTGTTCGGGGTGTGCACACCTGGTGTTTCATTGTGAGTCACAGCCTAACCGGAACCATCGTCTCCCAATCCATACATATTTGTACCATCTTCAGTGTAACCCATGGGGTTAACATCAATGGTGTTGATGGATGCATATCACAGGGCAGAAAATATTTCATCTTCCGAATGGGAAGACGATCTCCCGCGTCTTTTATTGGTCTTCCTTCTTTTATCCCAGAATTGGTTTCGGGCTCCTTGATGAATGGTGACACGGAGAGTTCTCTGATGTGATCTTAATGTATTCCTCCCTTTCAGACGGGGCGATGATTCAAACGACGAGATAGGGTAGGGACCTCCTCTAATGACTATCCTCCCTAGTCGAGAGAATAATTATTCTAGGGGGGAGATTGTTTTTGAGGAGGAAATAATTCCCCCATCCCTGAGGGATGGGGTTGGCTCCATTCCTTAGACGTTGAGTCTCTTCCTATTTTTATTGGTCTTAATGGGGAATTTTTTGTTAAAAATACCTTCAGCCCTGCAGGTCGAGGTTGACCCAAGATTATGGAGGTGGCTGCTGCTATTGCAACCTGCCTGATCTTTCGTGCCCCCATTCGAGGGCGAACTAGGTTTGGTGTTGGGTTCCTCTGTGAATCAATCCCTTCTGTGGAGGCAGATAATGATCGTCGATTGACCTCTCTTAGGTGAGAGGCATGTTGTATGCTCTCGGTGTCCTGATTCCCGAGTTTTTGAATGGCTTGTTCTCGTCGGGCCTGACGCTTATGGGACTTACTCAAGGCCTGATTCTATTGGGTGTGATGCCTTTCGCGAATTGGGGGACCACTCGATTGTTATCTTGACATGATGATGTTGCAAGACACCATGCCGAACGAGTTATTCTGGGCGGGGAGCGGAGTGAAATGCAAAGCTCCAAGTTCCCCCATCC
Source organism: Viscum album (assembly GCA_963277665.1). Classification (NCBI taxonomy): domain Eukaryota; kingdom Viridiplantae; phylum Streptophyta; class Magnoliopsida; order Santalales; family Viscaceae; genus Viscum; species Viscum album. The sequence continues at coordinate 491,536,968 of OY728159.1, read as the reverse complement.
CCTGACATGGACTCCCGTCAGAGCTTCACCGATGAGGCGGCGCAGTTGGTGTAGTGCATGGAGGCAGGCTATCTCCATGTTTCCTTTACGCCTCTCAGGTCACTGTTTCTGCGCCGAAGGAAGAGCATCCAGGTCGATGTGACACATGATGTCTCCTATGTCTTGATGTGTTCTACATTCCCGTCATAGGGAAAGAAGCCTGATTTCAGCCGGCAGAGGGTTGTCTGCATATTGTAGCGGATGTCTTTCACACATTCATATAGAAACTTTCTGGGTATGTCGAATTGAGAGGTAGTCGTGGACCAAAACAAAACTTGTATATTATCCCTGGCCAGTTGTTTCTTCATGTGTTACATGTCGGCATACTCCTCTACTAGTGATTCCTCTACCTGGTAAGCCCAACTGAGACGATCACCGATAGGGTGGTCATAGGCATTGGGACTGGTATGTGTTAAATTATCATGTGGGTGATTCCAGAGCGGTTTCGAAGATAAACATGGCCCTAGAACATCTCCTGATTGAAGAAGGATGTCGTTGGAGACTAGCTGGGAATCTGACATGCTCAATCTCGTCCTTTTTAGTGCCTCAACATACGAGGGCTTTTCTATGCTTGATTCGGCAGAGGTAGGACCTTCCTGTCGATATGATATGTCATTTCGAGGAGGACCTTCTCAATGGTGGTCGTAATGTCAAGGAATACCACAACTGCTTGACGCCTCACTGCATAGAAGAATTTTTTAGTGCACACCCTAGGGAGGACCTTCAAGGAATATCTTAGCAAGGGGAGGACCATCTGGCTGAGTAGCGTTGTTATGGGGAGTGCCTTCGCTACAACTACCATCATGGTGAGGATGACCATCATGGTTTGACGTTTGGTGTGTATCCTGAGGAAGACAATCAAGAGACACTACAACAAGGGGAGGAACTTCTTGTTGCTTGGGGCTACTACGGGGAGGACCTTCGCAATGGTGGCTGTGGTGGCGAGGACTACCATCACAGCTGCTGTAATGGTGAGGACTACCATTACAACTGCTGCAGGGAGAATATCTACGGGGTACACTTTTGGGAGGGCCTTCAGAATGTGTCGCAATGAGGGGAGGGCCTTCTAGTTTCTTGACGTCTCTATGGGGAGGACCTCCGTTATCAGGGTGGCAAGGACTACCACCGTGATCTGATGCCTGGCTGCGCGGAGTGTTGTTGCAAAGTAACCCCTGGGGAGGACCTTCAGGGAAGTCCTTGACAAGGGGAGGGCCTTCTTTTCACGATGAGACGTCATTGCGGGGAGGACCTCCATAGTTGCGACTATGATAGGGAAGACTACTACTGTAATCTGTGGCCCCACTGCATGGAGAGTGTTTACAGCGTATACCCTGGGGAGGAACTTCAGGGTGGACCAAAAAAAGTGGAGGACCTTCTTGATGCTCGATCTTCTGGTCACGTGGAGGGTTTCCGTGACTCGCCTCAAAAGAGGAGCTCACATGATCGATCGTTATATGTCTCTGGGGGACGCCCCCACAGGTGCTCTGGGGAGGGATTTTAGAGATATTGATAATGAAATTGTGGGGAGGACCTTCGCAACTGCTACTGCAGCTCTCATAATATGGTAATGGGTGGGAAGGGTTCAGAGCCTTCGATATGCGCTTAGTGGCATCGGGAACCCCAGCTTCCAGCAGAGCGGAGTCAAGAACCCACTCTTTATTTTCCGACTACATTCAGCACGTTCGAGGCGCTTTCTTGTAGGTAGTGGGGACCTTCTGCTATGGACAATTGCCTTCCCCTTTGGGTATCTATCTAATTGGGTCCCGTGATGTTTCCTGGATACACTGACAAACATGTTAACTTTTAGCAGGGATATATTCATACTCTGGAGAATCCACCGTGATGGGAAGGTGTCCCCCATTGGAACGAGTAAAGATGCTCGATCTGGTTGCCCTTGCATCGCAGAATATATCCCGTGACCCTCCTGGGTGGAATCAGGGATGAAGATCTACTCCGAGGCAGCCATTTCATCTCTTAGATGAGTCACCTCAATTTGGGAGACGGGCTCAAGGGCCCGAGTCCATGCTGTTTCTGCTGCTGAAATTACACTCTGGAAAGTCTTCAAGATATGATCTGGGATCAATACTTGCTCCTCCACCATTTCCAGGATATGTAGAGAGAAATATTTGAATGGGATAGGTATGAAGGCCCATTCTAGTATCGGAGTAGGAACATCCTACTCCAATCCTCCGGTGGTCAGTGGGTTCTGACAATTCTGCTGTGTCTGGGCAGGTGAATGAATCATCCCCTGGGCTGGGATATAATGGTTTATCTCTCTGTTTTCCAACACATTAGGATGGCGGACTTTACTTGCATTCATAGGGAACTGGCCTTGCATATGCTTGTTTCCAAAAATATCGAGTCGGTGGCCTTTGTTTGCAGGGAGACGTGCCCGCCTATTAATTGCCACCACATTTGGATGGAGGGATTTGTTGATTGCTACCACATCAGGATGGTAGCCGTCAGGAGAATCTATTAGGAGCTGGTCCTGCAAGCGCTGGGTCACCACCATGTCGGGTTGGTGGGATTCACGACCTTGGGCAGGGAGAGGTGCCTACCCGGTAAGTGCCATCCTTTGTGAGCGACGGGCTTGATGGAGCTCGGTGGGGATGAGCGCCTGCTCGTATGAGGCTGCCATTTCTGGATGGCGGGCTTTGGGGGAATGAACAGCTGTATGTTCCTGTTCATGATACGTCTCCGTGACTGGGCAGCGGAGCTCCTCCTCAGGGACAAGGGTGATGACCAGTCCCTGGTTTTACAATTTCCTCCTTCATTGGGCGGTCTAGGGGACAGTGATCTGGGAGCATGTGCCTGGATCCTCGGGGAGAAATCCTCTTTATCATGAGGATGTTGAGTCGTGACATGACCACGATGAATTCTTTCGGCAGGGGCCTTGGAGCGGTACCCCCGTTCAGTGGGGATGAAGTCCTCAGTGTCAACCTCATCTGCCCCCCTAAGATAAGAGAGGTACGCGTTGTCCCGTTCCGGGGATAGACTCCCGGAACAGTTTGAGATAGGAACAGGGGCCATCTGGATCTACCTTTGCAGCCGCTGTTGGGAAGGCGACCGGTGGGTCCTGGTGTATTGGATGTCGTGCATGGGTGCCTCCACCTTTGGGAGAGTACCATTCACATGGTACTCTCAGATTAGGGCATATGAGACCCAGCATTGAAGACGCGCGGTATGCAACGAGGTCCTCCATTGGTGTGGAAGTCCAGTCATTGCGTAGTTGGAAGCACGCGCCTGTGAGTTATTTTTTGATGCCATTGGATCGAAGGGAGTTATGTGTGCTACCTGTAGAGCATTTTAACAAATGAAAACAACAAACCCATCAAAGTAGCATCACAGGACCTCATGCATAATTAATGACCTTGCATGGCCCTCCTTGTAAGTATAAAGGGGGAACAGGGTGGGATTATGTTGAATCTGTCATGATTGGTTAAATATTCAAGTTAGGTTCACGATTTTTTTTGTTTTGGATCAATTTCGAAATGCCCAACGGTTCTGTATCTGACGATACGTGGACCTGCTTTCCAAAGGCAGGCGTTCACTGGGTGGTTTGTCCAGCGACGCTTAAGAACTCACATTGGTCGCATGGATGGGAATTCGGGCTCATCGCACCCTTTTGGGAGGAATTATTGCATGTTCCAGTACTCCCTTATAGATTTAAGACATATTCATATGTTCATGAATCTTTGGTTTATACCCGAGCATAGTATCCACAGATTACTCCTAGGTAGCAATGGTTAGTTGGAAGCAGGGGTTCAGAATCATTTATGCCTGAGGTTTACCATCCCTCGTTTGATTAATGACCCCGAGGAGTCTGGACTCCTTGAGGCAGCACTAGGATTGACGCGGTGAACCAACGTGGTGATAGTCAGATCGACCGATTGTTGGGCTTGAACCTCATAGAGACTTCCTACGTACCCTGCCTGGGAAACAGGGATCAAATTCCACTTAGTTCTAATAGGAGTTTCGGAGATTCGATGTGAATGTAGACCCGTGGGTCCGATGGTGATTGGGATTGGACCTCATGGAGGGTTCCTACGTATCCCTTTGGTAGGGAATTAATGTCATCATAGTTCGCATTAGATTGGGGATTACACTCTGTGAAGGCCCATAGTAATGGATGGGGGTTACAGTATGAGGAGGCCCATATTAATGGATTGGGGCTTACACTCTGATGAGGCCCATAGTAATGGATTGGGGCTTACACTCTGAGGAGGCCCATAGTAATGGGTTGGGGATTACACTCTGAAGAGGCCCGTAGTAATGGATTGGAGCTTACACTCTGAGGATGCCCATAAGAGGATGTCATGGATGATTCTTACTCTAGGCCCACGTGAGTCATTCTCAGTGTGAGAAACAAGAGGCAACATGGACCAGACGATCACATCAAGAAAGGTGCATCCGTGGGAAGTGGAGTGGGGTTTACGCATAGAGGTGGCCCATAAAGTTGAGGCTCACTCTGAGGTGGGTGCCCATGGCGAAAAAGCACAGTGGGAGTGCGACTTGGCCCCATGGATGGACGAAGAAACACCCTTCCCCACTACGCCCTTCCTTGGCCATGGATGTGGGGAAGTACAGAGGTGCATGGAGGCTTCCTTATGATGGGTATCCCACCACACCCCGGGGAGGGGAGAATTTCCCCTGCCCTAACAAGTTGAGGGGCAGAAAGGGGGCTCTCGAGCTCGGAATCTGCATTACCATAGGAATGTGAACCTAGGAATGCTTCAGGAATCCACCCAAGGGTCAGGGCAGCCCCTTCTCCCTTGCTTACCGTGGGAATGTGAACTCAAAACGGCGCACTAATGCACCTGAAGGTTACATCACATGGGTCCGGTGGCTCTAATGGAGGCATTTACTCGGGGCCAAGGAATGGGCCAATGAGGGGATTATGGAGGATCAGGCCAGAATTGTAGAGACCCAAATCTTGACGTACGTGAAAATTAAATTACATTTTCGGAATACTTAATTAATAACAAAAATAGACACACAAGGACGGTAATAGTTTAGTGTCTATGGAAACTTGGAACGTAATCTTCTAATCGTGGTGAAAGATCTTCAACATCTCCCATAAAGATCTTCCCATTTTTTTTCATACCAAAAACTTTTCTTTATATCCTGGGGAAAAGAAAACATAAAAAGGGTGAGCTCAAATTCTCAGTAAGGGTAAGAATGTATAAAATAAAACATACCATTTACATTAGAATTTAAAAACATGAAAATAATGTTTAAACATCAAAATCATGAGCAGTGAAATAAAACATGGAAGTACCTAAGGCATAGATCATAATGAAACATTAAGAATGATAGAATAGCATGGGAATAAAACATGTAATTGTGACATCCATTAAGCACGTGATATGATTTCCATATTAGCCAAGGAATTGCTGCCAAGACCATCTTAGTGGACAAAGTCCCTTTCTGAATCGAGTTCACTCCTCGTTCCAGTCCTGTATTACTGAACCTGTTTAACTTGTCGTTCCAGTCATGTCTATCTCATGAGATATAAATCTTTACCGAATGCATTGGAGGGAGATATAGGTCCCACCCATCTCATAATGAAATCATTCTTACTTGTGCCACAAAATAAACATACATCATTCATAATAACCCAATAAATAAAATGGGTTTCATAAACATCATCCCATCATCACATAATCCATATAAAAGAAATGGATATCATTTCATAATAAGAAAAGAGAAACCATGTAAATCATAGAGACATGATACTTGAAACATACACATATGAAATAATGTCATCTTATATGGAAAATGGTTTTGATAAAGCACTTGAAATGAATTCTTGAGGAAAATATCATTTCATCTTGAAAATCATTTTCTTTTCACAAAATTCCATTTAATTTTAAAAGAAATGGATTTTGTTGAAAATAGTCATGAAATATTTTGGAGGAAGCTTCATTAAAATAAGGCTTTATAAAACCATAAAAATCCTTTCATGTCGTATAATTTAAAAAACATTCTTCTCGTACTTTTGTCGGAAAAGTCAAAAAGTACCCTGTAGGGTAAATAAAAGAAAGATTCCTTCCAGACCATGGGGTAAAAGTCAAAATGGGTAAAAAGGACATTAAACATACATGAAACCACTTTTATAAAACATGTACATGGATGATATCAATAACCCCAGTAAATACTTACGAATAAGCAATCTCAGATAAAAATGAGATTTGCACAATTATCCCTTACCTTAGGTCCGTTATGCTTCGTACGTATCCAAACATCCTGTATAATGATTTAAATAATGTTATTGACTTATTGAAGAATCATATTCATTGTTATTATATCATATATGGTTCACATATGACTTTATATTACCCATTCTTTTGTAAATTCATGTTAAAGTAGCATTTTGGGTAAAATCATCTCATTTGTCGTTCGTGTTTTATCTTGTAATTATTCATATGATTACATAGATCATTATTACTTATATCCAGAATGTAAATCATGATTTAAATATAATATATATTCAGAATATACATATATATATAATATATCGATAAATGGAAAGAAATACACCATTTATAGAGACGGTAGGTCGTATGTATGCATGCATGTTTTTTCGATTCCTTATTGAATTGAATGGAATTAAGTAGATGAAATACATATATATATACATAAATCCAGTATCATTATTATTTCATATATTTTATTATTACTTATTATATATACTTTATAATCATTCATGAATGGTTAATCATTGATAATGACTCTCATCGTGTCGTGGAGACGGTAGTCCGTACGTACGCACGAGCGATGATATTGTTCTCATGATCGTGGAATTGTATTGGAGTGTATGTATACTATTTCAGAATCAATATCACTTTACAATAATTATATATAGTTATTATGTACACCATTATACCGATCCAAGTAAGGTGGTGGTGGAAAATAAATTACACCACGGCTTGGAGACGGTATTCCGTACGTACGCACGCGCGGTGATTTCATTTTTCGTAGGATGGATAGATGGTGAAATAGGGTTGTTTCATAATTATAAAAAAAATATCAGTATATGAGTGATACTGATGTTATTACTTCATAATGAAACAACCTAATAAGAATATGTGGAAGAAGAAATAATGTTGAAAGAATCAGTAATGGACATTACCTCTTCTTTGAAGCGCCTCTTTGAGTCCCCCTCTTAGGGCAGTAAAATTGGTCTTTGAAGAAGACCAGGGCTTCTAAGATGTTTCTAGGGAAGTGGAGAAGAGAATTTGTCAGGGTTTGGCCGAGCTTTAAGGCTCAAAGTGGTGTGAGGAAGAGAGGGAGGAGGTTCCCTTTTATAAGGGATGAGAGAGGCACCTTTGGAATAACTAAAAATATTATTTTATTATAAAGCCAAATTCGGTTTTAAATAGCACCAAATTCATTTATTTCGAAAATAAGGTGGGTATGGGTCGAAATACTCTCATCTAATTGAATTTAGACATGTTTAGGTTCCTATTTTAACCTTATCATTTAGATTTAACATTAAGTTAGATAATTTTGTTTTTACCGTGTCTTTTTGTGTTATTACACTATAAGGTTAATAAACATACTATAAGAAACCCAAAGAACCCCAAGTTGTTTATTATTAATATATATAACCTTATCTAAGTCATTTTGAGGATCCTTAGATTTTTATGAATAAACTAACAATTAATAATATAATATTTATTTTAAAAACAATTTTATGTCAATTTTGACACTATTTAGTAATTGATTTTTGTGAAAATCATAACAGAATGATTACTTCGAAAAAAGTTAATTAAATCAATACTAACATGTCATATTAACCTATAAAATTAGTATAGTTTATAAAAAGGCTCATATTACATTTAGATTGGTATTTATAACATCAATTATGTCAATATTTCATTGATAAGATAATTACTACAACATCATTTTGTCATAAATGAATTAAATTATTTAATGTCTAAATATTACAAATCAAATACCATTATGTAGGAAATATTTTTATCTTTCTAATGAATATTTATAGTCGAATTTATCTTATGTATAACCCTATATTAAAAATGATATACTTATTAAACTTTTATTTTAACTATTTTAACCCTTCTTTAAATAAATTAATAATAAATGTCCTAATCTAATCCAAGAGGGCCTAAATGGTCATATTTTATTTCTAAGGTTTTTTTTGGTCGAATTACACTTATCCAATAGAATTAAGACATGTTTTAGGGTAATAATATTATCATTTTTACCCTTAATTACCCTATTTACTTTTAACCGTGGTAAAAAAGTAAAAAGTTACTATTCACCAAAAATTATTTTCATCTCATTGAACCACATTTTACTTATTGACATCAACTGTGTCTCTCGGATTTTTGAAATTCCACTCACAGAAGCAGTAAAATTATGTTTTATGAAAAATTCATTTTTTTAACTACCACTTAGTGGTTTCACTATTCATCAAAAAATGAAAGTTTCCAGAAAAATACCAAAAATTAGGCCTAAGCTATATTTGATATTATGTACTAAAAAATGATGTCTATTTTACCAAATTAAAAACATATAAGTTGCATTACTTAATTTAAAAATTAATGTCCGTTGTCAAAACAAATAGCGTGTTCTTAAGAGATAATAACTATCAAAAGTTTGACATTTGTTTATGTCTTGTTTAAATGTGAAATTACATCCAATGACCAACATTGTATTAAATTGTAATAATATATTCTAAATATATACTTTAAAACCACTCAAATTAATAATTTATCACTATTAATTATTTCGATTAAAAAGGTTGTTTTTAATTAAAATTTAGTAATTTTCACTATTCATCAGAAAATGAAAGTTATCCGAAAAGTACCAAAATTTCACCCTAAGCTATTTTCGATATTCAAAATCCAAAAATGAAGTCCATTTTGAAAAATAAAATTTAAAAAATATCAAAAAGTGGTTATTATTATTCATAACGGCTAGTTTTAATAATATTTTAAAAGCATATTGTTGTTTAGTGAAACTCGTTATTGCGTACTACACATGCTGTCGAGGAAGGTCGCGATTGCGTGTAATGCAAGTCAAGTCAATGATGCGTGTTGTGCAAGCTCCTTTTAGTGTAGCGTTCAACACAAGGCATAAATTAAATTAAAAAGAATATTTTTCATAAAATCTCGGGGTGTTACATTCTACCCCCCATAAAATGAATTTCGCCCTCAAAATTCGTCAGGGTTATAAATGGTTTACTACTCGAAAGTTTCTTTAATAAAAACCCACATCATAAAAAGGAATTCCAAAACCAATCTTAAAAAAAAACAGTATGAAACGTAACAGTTACCCAAATAAACTAATCACTGGGTTTCCACATAGGTGAAAATATAGATATGGAAGAGAAATCTATCCATCATGTTCTGATGGATAGTGGTAGAGAACATGGCTATGGAAAAGCCAACAATCACAATGCCATAAATTTGTGACGATCTAAGGTATCATATGATTCATCAGATATAATAGCACTAGGACAACATTTTTGGTTTTCAAGATCATTTCCCTAAAGTTGATGAAATTGGAATTTGAAGAAATACTTTTGTGATATTGGTATAGTCTCACCATTGGTCAATCTTTGGACAATTTCCACTTCATTTCTTAAAGAAATAAAGTCGAATTTGTTATTCACGAAGTTTTAATCGATCATGTGATAGAATGATGGGTCATTCCATCTGTTTCAAACAAAAGGTTAGAAAAAGTTATCAAATATACATAAGTCCATCTATGGTGAGGTTAATCGTATACAATTCAAAGAATGAACTTATACTTCATATATCATATCATGTAATAAAATAAAACTACTTTATACTAACCAGGGACTTCATGTAGGCCAGTGGTAGGCGATAAAGGCCAGTCGCACTTTGGTTGTGGGTTCAATTCCCACAGCCTTGTCCGACGCGATGGGTTGTCGCCCGTCCTTGAGGTTGTCTTTTTTCTAAAGCTATATTACTATAACATCCCATCAATAATATAGAAAAAGTTCTATCCTTAAACAATACTATCTTATGTCCAACATAATACATTCCAATTTTTAGTCTTATCTAAAATACTTTGGTCCAAGCTCATAGTATAAATAAAATGATCACGTGAATGCCATCATTATCCCCCATAAACATGTGAATACCTTAATCATGTATTATCTAGAAGAATGAATACCCATTGAACCTTATTGAAAACATGAATGCTGTTAAAAGTTACTCTTTCCACATACCAAAATCCTCAAAATTCTATATACTCAAACCATGATATCACTTAGTCCTTATATCAATCACGAGCTCATGAATACAATCAAACATCTCATTATGTTCTTATCCCTTTCATTATGCGCATATCATCTGTTTACCCAAAAATATTTCAATCACTTTTCATGGTTACCGGTACCATAAAATTATTAAAAACCACAATAGACCAATACATAAATATTCCAATATTCCATGATACTATATACAATATTTTTTTGGAATCTCATCACATAAACACTTAATCATTCCACCACATCGTTTTTCATATTCAACATCGCCAATAGTGATCACATGTGACATCCCTTTGTCCTTTGCCTTAAGTGGTTTCTCATGTCGATCATCACTAACCCTTGGATTTGGGCATTTATTAGCATAATGACCCATTTCCTTGCACTTGAAGCATTGAAGTGTTGGTGGTGCGTTCTCTGTAGTCTTTTCTTTATTTACATCATTAGAAACCCTTTTTCCATTACTCCGACACTCGGCTGCTCGATGACCTTCTTTCCACACTTAAAACATTTTATAGTCCCTTTAAGACAATCTCCACCATGCTTCTTTCCACACTGTGAGTATAAGGAAACATTCATCTGCTTTTCACCATTATTCTAAGATTTCTCCTTGAACTCCATCTTTCGTTTCTTGTCAAAACTATGAGATGGATAAGTAACACCAACTTCCATTTCTACCTTGATAGAAAAACACACAATTTCTTCATAGACACTGAAGTCTCTTATAGATAATTCCCTTCGATTATTTAGTTTTAAGACACTGAAGAATCAATCAACTTTACTTTCAGGTTGGATGATAATGCTAGATGCATACATTGCAAGACTTGTAAAATTCGCTTCGTATATACCAACAGATTCATCATCCTTTTGCTTTAGTTCAAGAAACTCCTTCTCCATCTTTGTTCGAAGAATAAAAGGGATGTACTTATTGAAAAATAAGTTATTGAACTCGTCCCATTCCATGGACTCAATTTCATCTCTTGGCCTCATATTATTGATAAGATTCCACCATTGATCAGCATCACCTTCCAAGCGATATACTACTAAGATGACATTATCATGTTCAGAACATTGAAGAACTGAAAATATCTTTTCAGTGGTACTAATCCATTGTTCAGCAACAAGTGGATCGGAAGACCCACTGAAAGAAGGTGGGCGTTGCCTCATGAAGGACTCAATAGAATATCGTTCCCTTCTCTGCTCATTTGGAATTCTAGAATGATTCATAGCTTGTGTAAGTATAGCAATAAGATTTTGCATTCCATCTCCTATAACATTTGTTTGTTCAGGAGGAAAATCATTGCATTGTCCATTACATTGATCAACATGGTTCCTTCGGGTTCCAACCATCGTCTAAAACCCAAAAAGAATAGTGTGAGAGGAAAAAATCACGCTAGGGAAAACAACATAATAAAGGGGGAGTACCATCAATATCTAACATCTTGGGTTACTGTAATTCTAGTACTAAAACCTATACTTAACCTTTGGTACATCCCTAGACATACCTTAGAAATATCTCTAGGGATCTTACTAAAGTACTCACGTCCTAGTTTCCAAAGGTTGACTAAACCTTTCCTCTGATACCAACTGTAGAGACCCGAAGCTTGACGTACGTGAACATTACATTACTTTTTCGGAATACTTAATACATAACAAAAACATACACACAAGGACTGTAATAGTTTAGTGTCTTTGGAAATGTGGAACGTAATCTTCTAATCGTGGTGAAATATCTTCAACATCTCTCATAAAGATCTTCCCATTTTTTTTCATACCTAAAACCTTTCTTTATATCATGGGGAATAGAAAATATAAAAAGGGTGAGCTCAATTGCTCAGTAAGGGTAAGCATGTATAAAATAAAACATACCATATACATTCGAACTTAAAAACATGAACATAATGTTTGAACATCAAAAGCTTGAGCAATGACATAAAACATGGAAGTATGTAAGGCGTAGATCATAAAGAAACATTAAGAATGATAAAATAACATGGGAATAAAACATGTAATTTTGGAATCCATTAAACACATGAAATGATTTCCATATTAGCCAAGGCATTGCTGCCAAGACCATCATAGTGCACAAAGTCCCTTTCTGAATCGAGTTCACTCCTCGTTCCAGTCCTGTATTACTGAACCAGTTTAACTTGCCATTCCAGTCATGTCGATCTCATGAGATATAAATCTTTACCCAATTCATTGGAGGGAGATATAGGTCACAACCATCTCATAATGAAATCATTCTTACTTGTGCCACAAAATAAACATACATCATTCATAATAACCCAATAAATAAAATGGGTTTCATAAACATCATCCCATCATCACATAATCCATATAAAATAAATGGATATAATTTCATAATAAGAAAAGTGAAACCATGTAAATCATAGAGACATGATACTTGAAACATACACATATGAAATAATGTCATCTTATATGGAAAATGGTTTTGATAAAGCACTTGAAATGAATTCTTGAGGAAAATATCCTTTCATCTTGAAAATCATTTTCTTTTCACAAAATGACATTTAATTTTAAAATAAAATGATTTTGTTGAAAATATTCATGAAATATTTTGGAGGTAGCTTAATGAAAATAAGGCTTTATAAAACCGTAAAAATCATTTCATGTCGTATAAGTTACAAAAACATTCTTCTCGTACTTTTGTCGGAAATGTCAAAAAGTACCTTGTAGGGTAAATAAAAGATAGATTCCTTCCATACCATGGGGTAAAAGTAAAAATGGGTAAAAATTACATTAAACATACATGAATATACTTTTATAAAACATTTACATGGATGATAGCAATAACCCTAGTAAATACTTACGAATAAGCAATCTCGGATTAAAATGAGATTTGCACAATTATCCATTACCTTAGGTCCGTTATGCTTCGTACGTATCCAAACCTCCTGTATAATTATTTAAATAATGTTAATGAGTTATTGAAGAATAATATTCATTGTTATTATATCATATATGGCTCGCTTATGATTTTATATTACCCTTTATTTTGTAAATTCATGTTAAAGTAGCGTTTTGGGTAAAATCGTCTCATTTGTCATTCATGTTTTAACTTGTAATTATTCATATGATTACTTAGATCATGATTACATAAATCCAGAATGTAAAACATGATTTATATATAATATATATTCAGAATATACATCTATATATAATAGATCTATAAATAGAAAGAAATACACCGTTCATGGAGACGGTAGTCCGTACGTACTCATGAACGATGTTTTCGTTTCCTTATTGAATTGAATGAAATTATGTAGATGACATACATATATATATATATATAAATCCAGTATCATTATTATGCAATATATTTCATGATTACTTATTATATATACTTTATAATCATTCATGAATGGTTAATCATTGAGAATGAATCTCATCGTGTCGTGGAGACGGTAGTCCGTACGTACGCACGAGCGATGATATCATTCTCATGATCGTGGAATTGTATTAGAGTGTATGTATACTATTTCAGAATCAATATCACTTTACAATATTCATATATAGTTATTATTTACACCATTATACCCATCCAAGTAAGGTGGTGGTGGAAAATAGATTACACCACGGCGTGGAGACGGTATTCCGTACGTACGCACGCGTGGTGATTTCGTTTTCCGTAGAATGGAGAGATGATGAAATAGGGTTGTTTCATAATCATAATAACATATAAGTATATGAGTGATACTGATGTTATTACTTCATAATGAAACAACCTAATAAGAATAAGTGGAAGAAGAAATAAAGTTGAAAGAATCAGTAATGGACATTACCTCTTCTTTGAAGCGCCTCTTTGAGTCCCCCTCTTAGCGCACTAAAATTGGACTTTGAAGAAGACCAGGACTTCTAGGATGTTCCTAGGGAAGTGGATAAGAGAATTTGTCAGGGGTTGGCTGAGCTTTAAGGCTCAATGTGGTGTGAGGAAGAGAGGGAGGAGGTTCCCTTTTATAAGGGAGGAGAGGGGCACCTTTGGAATAACAAAAAATATTATTTTATTATAAAGCCAAATTCGGTTTTAAATAGCTCCAAATTGATTTATTTCGAATCTAAGGTGGGGTTTGGTCGAAATCCTTTCATAAAATAGAATTTAGAGAAGTTTAGATTCCTATTTTAACCTTATCATTTAGATTTAACATTAAGTTAGATAATTTTACTTTTATCGTGTCTTTTTGTGTTCTTACACAATAAGGTTAATAAAATTACTATAATAAACCAAACGAACCCCAATTTGTTTATCATTAATATATATATATAACCTTATATAAGTAATTTGGCTGAACCTTATAATTTCAGGAATAAAATAACAATTAATAATATAATATTTATTTTAAAAACTATTTTCTGTCAATTTTGACACTATTTAGTAATTGATTTTTGTGAAAATCATAACATAATGATTAGTTCGAAAAAAGTTAATTAAATCAATAATAACATGTCATATTAACCTATAAAATTAGTGGAATTCATAAAAAGTCTCAAATTTCATTTATTTTGATATTTATAACATCAATTATGACAATATTTCATTAATAAGATAATTACTGCATCATATTTTTGTCATAAATAAATTAAATTATATAATGTCTATAAATTACAAATAAAAAACCATTATATAGGATATATTTTTATCTTTCTAATAAATATTTATAGTCGAATTTATCTTATGTATAACCCTATATTAAAAATGATATACTTATTAAACATTGATTTTAACTATTTTAATACTTCATTCAATAAATTAATAATAAATGTCCTAATCTAATCCAAGTGGGCCTAAATGGTCATATTTTATTCCTAAGGTTGTTTTTGGTCTAATTAAACTTATCTAATAGAATTAGGACATGTGTTAGGGTAATAATAATATCATTTTTACCCTTAATTACTCTATTTACTTTTAACAGTGGTAAAAAAGTAAAAAGTTACTATTCATCAAAAATTATTTTCATCTCATTGAACCACATTTTACTTACTGAAATCAATCGTGTATCTCTGATTTTTGAAATTCCACTCACAGAAACGGTAAAATTATGTTTTATGAAAAATTCATTTTTTTAACTACCACTTAGGGGTTTAACTATTCATCAAAAAATGAAAGTTTCCAGAAAAATACCAAAAATTAGGACTAAGCTATATTTGATATTATGAACTAAAAAATGATGTCTATTTTACAAAATTAAAAACATATCAGATGCATTACTTAATTTAAAAATTAATTCTCGTCGTCAAAACAAATAGCGTGTTCTTAAGAGATAATAACTATCAAAAGATTGACAATTGTTTTTGTCTGGTTCAAATGTGAAATTACATCCAATGACCAACATTGTATTAAATTGTAAAAATATATTCTAAATATACTTTAAACCCACCCAAATTAATAATTTATCACTATTAATTATTTCTATTAAAAAGGTTGTTTTTAATTAAAATTTAGTAATTTTCACTATTCATCAGAAAATGAAAGTTATCTGAAAAGTACCAAAATTTCACCCTAAGCTATTTTCGATATTACGAATCCAAAAATGAAGTCCATTTTGAAAAATAAAATTTAAAAAATATCAAAAGGTACTTATTACTATTCATAATGGCTAGTTTTAATAATATTTTAATAGCATATTGTTGTTTAGTGAAACTCGTTATTGCGTACTACACACGCTATCGATGAAGGTCATGATTGCGTGTAATGCAAGGCAAGTCAAGGATGCGTGTTGTGAAAGCTCCTTTCAGTGTAGCGTACAACACAAGACATTAATGAAATTAAAACGAATATTTTTCTTAAAATCTCGGGGTGTTACAGGAATGGAAGGTTTTTATCCGGCTCGGGGAATGGGAACTCCAAAGGATCTCGCAAGCCACACACATGTATGAGTAGTGGTGCCCTTCGCATAGGGAGGCACTACCTGGCTGGATTGGTCGTCCACGAACCAGGGTGGTCTGCAGACCGATGCGCGTCACGTGGACAAGGGTGGCTCGCGGAATCGGGTTCAGCCCACGTACCAGGGTGGTATGTGTAGGGATCCTTGCGAGCAGCAATGGCCGAGGGCGGCACCGGTCGGGGGATCGTCGGTCCGGGCTTCACCCGCGTAGGTGGGTGCTACGCGGTGCGACTGATCGGAAAAGGGGCATAAAATCCCTGGTCCACGGGGAGTGCATCCGCAGATGGGCCATGGTTCGCGGTCTTATTTTATTTGTTATTTTAAGTTCGTGGTTCACCAAATTATTATGCGTTTTCGGTCCCCTATTTATTTGCTTCCAACTTCATATTTGTTCTAGTTTGCGGACTGGAACTTCACAATTTGCGAAATCCTATGCTCCTTCCATTGAAATCCTTCCACCTGAATCTGGTCGATCTCTTTGAATCCTCTGTTCCTCTTCCCCTCCGTCTTCTTTTATAGAGTGGGGAAAGAGATGTATATGTGGTCTTGCGGCACCTTTTGCAGAAGCCCATGATTGGAAACCCAGTTTACAGATGACTTGGTCAATCTGCAACTGGAGGGGGGCCATTGAACGCATCTCCTCCGCAAAACAGACTAACTCGGGGAGTGCTTCGCGGCCACGTAAGGTTCCACCTCCATTCTACGAATGACAGCGGATGTAGCCTGGGCCGGTCGACGCGCTCCACGGCTGGTTTGATTCGTGAGGATGGACCGGCTCGGCGCTTGTCCTACTTCGCGCCTAGAGAGGACCTCTGCCTTCATTCTATGAATGACATGGGTCCCCGGAGGGGGTGAATTGCGGAACCGGCCACGTTCTGTTGTCATTGGACTGGTCTATGGACTGGTTCAGCTTGGGCCATCCTTTGAGTATTTCCCCACCTTTTTTAATTCTTTTGGGGGGAAATTGGGTGGAATCTTATTTGTATTATAGGGAATTCTTATTCTCCTTTGTGGATTTTTCAGGACCGTATAGACATATATAACATAACATTCTATCTTGGTGAGTGATCTTCAATATCATCTATAATGATATTCCACTTTTTTCGAACCTAAAACCTTTATTTATATCATTGAGAAAAGAAAACAAAAAAAGGTTAATCTCAAATGCTCAGTAAGGGTAGCCATTTATAATATAAAACAAAACATAAAAATAATAATTTTAAAACTTGAACATAATGTTTAAATATCTAAATTGTGATTCGTGAAATAAATCATGACAGTACATAAGGCACAAATTAGAAAAGACCACTAATAATGATAAAATAAAATTGGCATAAATCCTGGAATTTTGTGAAACAAATAATCACATAATATTATTTCTATAATTGCCAAACCATTAATTCCAAAAACCATTATAGATAACAATATCCATCACTGATCTTAGTTTACTTTCTATTCCATCCATGTATTACTGATGCAGATTTACATTCCATTCCAGCCTTATATTACTTAACTATATTTTTTTCCATTTCAATGATGTACATATCATGAGATATACATAATTACCCAATTCATTGAAGGGAGATATAGGTTCCACCCATCACATAATGAAATCATACTTACATGTGCCACAAAAACAAAAATCATTCATTATATCATAAGTTTTTATGAAGATAGAAAAATATATTCATGCCTTATAAGTTAAAAACCATTATTCTTGTACTCGTACTGAAAAATTTAGAAAGTACCACATTTGGAAAAAAAATAATGTTTCATTCCATTCCAATTAATAAAAAATAAACATTGAGTAAAATCGACTTCAAAAAATAGTAGAATAATAAAAATAATATTATATATTTAGAAAAAATTGACATGGATGATAATTATACGGTTGTAAATACTTAATTATTAACAATCATAGAAAATAATGAGATTGTGAAGATATCCCTTAACATAGGTTCGATTTCATTTGTATGTGTCCAACACTCATATATATTGGGTATATAAATATTATTAACATGTAAAAAACCGAATAATATTTATTATTTCACATATTATTCACTTATTACTTTATATTACCTATTCATTTATCAATTACATGTTAAGGAAATGTTTTGGGAAATATTTGTTTTTTATCATACGTGTTTTGACTGGTTATTATTGATCTTATTACATATATTTCTATTTACTTACTTCTATATGGTTAAAAATTCTTTATATATCATATAGAGTTAGTATATAAATTTATATTACAGATATATAAATGAAATGTAATACACCGTTCATGGAGACTGTAGGATGTATGTACGCATGAATGTTATTTCCATTTCCTTATTAAATTGAATGGAAGCATGTAAATGAAAAAAATATACATAAATAAATTATCATTATAATTTCATATATTCTATTACTATTTATTATATATATACATTATAATAATTTTTTAATGGTTAATATGGTAAATGAATATCATCGCATCATGGAGACTGTAGGTCGTATGTACGCACAAGCGACGATACCATTTAATTAATGGTTAAATGCTATATATTTAGAAGTTATATTAATTATAATTAAAAATAATCATGTTATATTCATTATTTAAATCATTTATAATCATTATTATACCCATCTTAATTATGTGTTGTTGAATAACAAATTACCCCACGATGTTGAGACGGTAAGTCGTACGTATGCACACATAACTATATTGTTAATCATAGAATGAATAAAAACAGGTATAGAGACATCCCATAATTATAATAACATATGAGCATGTATAATATATTGTTTTTATTACTTTAGTATGAGAAAATTATAATAAGTGGATGTAGAAGATAACAAGAATTTTGAACGAGGTGATAAAAGCATTACCTCTTTTTTAAGATTTTATTTTGATTTGCACAAATGGGCTTCCTAGGATAGCTCTCTACACAATGTGTGGCCTTTAGAAGGAAGGTAGTGATGTTGACTGCTTATTTCACTAGAGGTTGGATGGCCCAAATGGATTAAAAGGTGTGAGTAAGTGAGTATCGGTGGTGGCCTTTTATAAGAGGTGGGAGGGGAACATTTTGATGGTCTTGAAATATTAATTTATTATAAATTTATTTTCACTTCATAGTAGTCCCAAACAGATTTATTTATAAGATAATATGATTATGTAAAGTAATCTACTAAACCATTAATATTTATACATTTTTTGACTTTATTTTAAAGCTTATCATTTTTTGTTTTTATTTGATATATTTAATTTTACTTGGTGTAATAATATTATAAATATTAAATTGTTATAAATACTTACTTATGGTTTGTAAATTGTCTATAATTGGATACCTTATGACATTTTTTACTATATAATTTTCAGTTTGTAATTTTTAAATATTTTAAATATTTTTAAAAAATTTATTAATATTTTAAATTTAGAAAATTTTTATAGTGTATGTTTTGACTCTATTTATTTATTTGACCTTAAATATAATCCTAACAGGAGATAAATTAGATAGAAAATATTTAATACGCTACTAATATCTCATAGTTCCCTATATAATTCATTTTGAACATTAATTAGTTATTATGTTGTCTATTTTAATATTTTTAAAACCATTTATTTGATATTTCTATCAATAAAATAATTTCTACATCACTATTATGTTATCATTAATGATAATTATTTAATCTATAAAATATCTATATAAATTCTCATGTTGTATATAATATCAATATATTTATCGAGACTATTTATGATTGATGTTTTATCATTTTTATCACTATATTAAAATTATTATACGTAAAACAGATAAGAGAGTCATATGTTGTCACATTCTTTTGTTTTAATTCAAATTACATCACATTCTTGGAAAAAATCTATTAAATGAATAAATTCAGTCCATTAGGTGATATTATTCATCATTAATCAATATAATAAAATTTTGGCATCTTTTAGGGTAATTTTATTATCTTTATCATGTTGTTTGTAACCCTAATTTACCTGTTTTACATTTAATTATGGTAAATAAAATTTACCAATGTTACTATTCGTAGTGTCCAAAAATAAAATATACCTATTTACAAAATTTTGAACTTTTTATTCGAAATATGGAATCCATACTTCTACATTCAAATCACAAAATTGGACAAAATTAATTTAAAATTAATTCTTTTTGGAAATACCAAAAAGCTGGTTTTTATGAAGTAAAAACCTATCAAAAGGTTGACATGTGTTTATGTTCAATTAAAATATGAAATTACTTCAAATGGATAACATTGGATTAAATGATATAGAAAATTCAATGACAATTTCAAAACTATTAAAAATATATTCTAACAATATAAAAACATTAGATGACAAAGTAATTTTAAATTAAAATATAGTATTTTTTACCATTCATTAAAAATAATTTTTATAAATAAAATACCATAAATTCAACAAAAATAAATTTTTACATCATATTTCCAGATGAGATGATTTTATACTCATATAAAACTTATAAAATTCTCAAAAAAAATATATTTACTAAATGTTCTCCCTCAAAATATAGTAAAACATTATTTTTTTTTTTAAAATAATTCTTTTATATGAAATATTGAATTTATTTTTATAAAATGGTATATAAAATACAAGAGATAAATGTTAATGTTAAATAAAATTCAAAATTTCATTAATATTATTCTAAACAGCTAATTTTTTTCCCATTAAATAATATAATTATATTAATATAGGGTTGTTAAGTGAAACTCAGTATTGCATACAATGCAAGCTGTCGAAGAAGGTAGCTATTACATGAATTGAAATCCAATTAAGTTTTTAATTTAGTGAAAGAATATGTTGGTGTTTCTTATAACATAATCCAAACATATTTATTTTTTACATTGAACAACATCTGTACTCAGTGTTGCATGAAATTAATTCTATCAAACAAAATTGATATTGTGTGTAACACAAGACAAGTATAGTGTTGTATATATTACAAGATAATACAGTGTTGTGTATAGTGAAATATAATCATTATATATAATAAAATAGAATAAATCAAAGAAATTAAAAGGAATATATCTCATAAAATATTAGGGTGTCACATTATACCCCCCAAAATGGATTTCTCCCTCGAAATTCATTAGGGTTATAAAATAATTACTATTTTAAAGATTCATTCATAGAACCCACATTGTAAAAAGAATAAAACTTAATTTTTAAATGGAATTATAGAAACATAAGAGATTTCCAAATTAACACATCAATGGGTTTTAAAATAGTAAAACATATGTGGGAATTGAAAACATAGATTTGGAAGGAAAAATCTAACCCTCAAGTTCAGATGGATAGTGATAGAAAACACAGTTTGGAGAAAGTTAACAACCAAAAAGCCATATATCTACAATGACTTAAGTGAAAATATCTTTAATTGTATAATAAGGTACTATGATAACATTTTTGGTTTGGAATATCCTTTTCCTATAGTTGAAGAATAATAGAATAAATACTTACTTGATTTTAGTATAATCACATCATTGGTTATGCCTTGAACCATTTTCAATACCTCTTGTAGTCAAAGAAATGAATTTGAGTTTTTCATTTGCAATGCTTTCGAGGGTCATGCGATCCACAAATTTAATAATAGGTCATTACATCCCTGTTAATTACATAAAGGTTGGTACAAGTTATCAAATATAAATATGTTCATCTATTGTGAGATTAATATTATATGGTTACAAAAAATGGACTTATACATCATCTATGATTCCACTTAATTAAAATATTTCTAATTTCTAATAACCAAGGACTTACTCACAGGCCATTGGTCGGTGATAAAGGTATATCACACTTCGGTTGTGGGTTCGATTCCCACAGCCTTGTATGACACGATGAGTTATCACTCATACTACATGAGGACCTTTTTCTAAAACAATTCCACTATAACATTCCCTAAATAATATTTAAGAAATGTTTTAGCCATAAAAAATATGATATGATTTCCAACATAATCCATTCCAACCTTTTGGCTTATCCAAAATACTTTGGTCCAAAGTCATAGTACAAAAAAATTACAAGAAAGGTCATATAACAATCTTGTGAATACCATAATTTATCCCCCATATATAATACGATATATCTTGTTGGTCACATTGTAAACATTTGAATGACTGCATCATGCATTCTATTAAGTCATGGTAATAACCCTAAATGCCTTATATCCATATTGAAAACATGCATGTTTTCATGTTCCAAAATTTATTGTTTATATTCCTTATGTCCCAAAAAGATTTATACTTTATCCATGATTACATAACTGTCTTGTCAATAACTCCAAAATTTTATCTCAAGAAACAATTATCATCAAATATACATATTAAAATCAAATTTATCTTTATCAAAACATCATTATTTTAACATAAGGTACATATTAAAGGTTATCTTACCCTTAATCATGTGTTCTCGAAGTATATAACCTTAGCCTTAATCACTTTTCTATCTCCATATAACTATTCAACATATCAGTTCTAATCCTTAATTAAAAAATAATCCTGAATACACTTATAAATTTGATGATTCATATAACATAATCATTGAAATCTGAAACATATACACATAAATCATCCAACATTATTCTTAAACCATTACTCAAGTTCAATCATCTCCTCCTTTCCTAAAATACGAATCATGTTTTATGGTTTCTCATACTTAATATTCATAGGTATAATGTAAAAAATATTAGAAGATCATCACATACATTTAACGTGTCATTTAAAATCTATATATCCTCATAAGTATGACCAAAAATCATACCATTGTCACGATTATCTTCATGATATTTCTACTTAGGAATCAATCTTCATTATTCCCATAATTTCCAAATCTGAAAAATTCCATAGTTAACCTTCTACTATGTAGTTCTGATTATTGAAAAAGACCATAATGAAATGTGTGAGAAATAGAAGTTAGATATTAAGAAAAAATAAGTAAGGTGAATTAATTATACTACTGAATCTGTGATACCATAGGTTTAATCATATGTTATTTGTTATTATTAAAAAACTCTAGCATTGTAACATAATGTTGACTTATTCATAAGACATATATATAAATATCCTTAAAATATCACTAGGGATATCACTAATGTTTTTGAATCATATTTTACAAAGGTGGAATAAAATATTACTCAAAAACACATTATAAACACCCATGATTGATGTAAATGGACATTATATTTATTTTGTGGAATACATTATACATGAAACCTATAAACACCCAAAAAACAGATCATTTTAGTGTCTTTGGAAACATGGAACATAATCTTCTAACTTGGTGAAAGATATTCAATATTTCCCATATATATCTTCTACATTTTTACTACCTAAAACCATTCCTTTTATACTAGGTAAAAGAAAACATAAAAAGGGTGAGCTCAAATACTCAGTAATGGTAAACATTGAGAACATAAAACAAACCCTAAACACAATAATGTAAAAAACATTAATCTAATGTTTAAATATCTAATTCACATGTCATCAAATAAATCTTGGTAGAACGTAAGGAATATATCATAATGGAATATTAACAATATTAAAATATCATTGTCATAAAACATAGAATTGTGGAAAACAAATAATAATATAATATGATTTTCAAAGTAGCCAAGGAATTATTTCCAATACCATTATAGTGGAAAATTTCAATTACTCAACCAGGTTTACTTGTCGTTCCAGCCATGTATTAATAAACTGGATTCCGTTTTCATTCCAAAGCTATATTACTGAACTATATTGTCATGTCATTATAGTCATGTCAATATAATGAGATATAAATATTTACCCAATGGGTTAGAGGAAGATATAGGTCCCAGCCCTCTCATAAATAAATTATTCATACATATTCCATAAATATATAAATCATTCATCATAGCATAACCCATGAAATAAAATGGGATTCTTAAACATCATTCAAAAAAAAAAATAGATTTCATATAAATAATTCCATCATAAAAATCAAATCAATGTAATAATAGGGATATTAACAAAACCCTATGTCATATTAGATTTAATATAATTTGGATAAAATAATTAAACATAATTCTTGAATAAAATATCTTTTATTCATCAAAAAATGTTTTCTTTTCTCTAAATGCCATGAAATTTTACAAGAAATGAATTTAATTGAAAATAAACTTTAAATATTATGGAGGAAGCTTCATGCAAATAAGTTGTTTTGAAGAAATAAAAATCCATTCAATCCTTATAAGTTAAAAAATGAATCTCATACTCTTTTTGGAAAAGTCAAAAAATTACCTCATATGGAAGACAAAAGAAATATTCCTTCCAAACCATTTAATAAAAATTCTCCAATAGACAAAATTGACTTTAAAAATAATTGAATAATATAAATAATTTTATAGATTTAGGACAAATAGATGTAGATGATAAATATACCCCAATAAATTCTTACTTATAAACAATCTAAAAAAATAATGAGATTGCGAAATTATCCCTTACCTAAGGTATGATTTCTTCCATATGAGTCTGAAACTCATTTATGGTGGTTTTAAACATATTATTAACTTGTAAAGGTACCATAATAATATTTATGATTTCATATATGATTCACATGTGACATTATATTACCCATTCATTTATAAACTCCATGTTAAAGAAACATTTTGGGTAATAAAGATTTTTTTTATCATACATGTTTTGAGTTTTTATTCTCGATATTATTACATAAATCACGATTTAAATAATTATATAATGTAAAAAAATTATTTATATATCATAAAGATTCAGTATATAAATATATATAATATATTGATAACTCAATTGGTATACACTGTTCACAGAGATTATAGGCTGTACGTACGCATGAACGATGTTTTTGTTACCTTATTGAATTTAATTGAAGATGTTAAATGATATATATACACACACACATAATTAATGTTGCAATATTATGTCATATATTTCATTATTATTTATTATATATACGTTGTAATCATTCTTGAATTGTTAACATAGGGAATTAATATCATCGCGTCATGGAGATGTTTGGTCGTACATATGCACAAGATATGATATCATTCACTTAATGGTTAAATAGAATTGAATTTACATGTATATTAATTATAAAAAAACTTGTTGTATTTATTATTTAAATTCATTATAATCATCATTATACACATAAAAAATATGTATAGTTGAATTAATTACACCTCTACTTGGAGACGGTAAGTTGTACTTATGATCGCATGTTGATATTGTTATTCATAAGATGGATAAAAGAAGGTACAAGGTTTTACCATAAATATAATAAAGTCTGAGAATGTATAATATTCTTAATTTTTTTAATTCAATATGAAAAAAACATAATAATTGGACATAGAATAAAAATTGAATTTTGAAAGAGGTGATAAAACCGTTACATCTTTTTCGAGTATATCTTTCTGATTAGCACGAAAAGTTTCTCTAAGACGGACTTTTTTCTAATATATGGCCACTAAGATGATGGTAAGAATTTTGGAAGCTTATTTGAACCGAGTTTGGAAAATACAATGTGCTTAACAGTTGTGAGTAAGTGGGTAGAGGTGGTGGCCTTTTATAAGAGGTAGGAGGGGTACTTTAGGAAAGTATGGAAATATTAATTTATTATAAATTTATTTTCTGTTTATAATGGTCCACAAATCATTAAATTATTATATAATATGATTGTGGGTATTAAATGAATACATGTTTTGATTTTATTTTTAACCTTATCATTTTGATGTTTCCTTATTTAATATATTTAATTTTATTTGTGGTAATAATATTCAAAACATTAAATGGTTATAAATTTTTACTTATGTTTTCTCAATTTAACATAATTGAATAATTTATGTTATTTATTAATATATAAATTTCACTTTAAAATTTTTAATATTTTTTCGGTTTTTAAATAATTTTGAAATATGTTAATTTTAAAAAATATCAACAGTGTCAATTTTGACATTATTCATTTATTTGATATCTAATAGAATACACATAGAATATAAATTAAAAAAATATTAAATCACCACTAACATCTCATAGTCTCATATAAAATATTGGTATCACATTAATTAGTTCATATGATATTTATTTTAATATTTTTAAAACCATTTATTTGTTATTTTTATCAATAAAATAATTTCTATAACACTATTATGTCATCATTAATGTTAATTATTTAAAATATAAAAATTATAAATTAATTTTAATGATTTATATTATATTATTATCTTTCTTGAGACTATATATTATAAATGTTTTATCATATTAATCACTATAGAATAATTATTATACCAATAAGAGATAAGAGAGTGACAATTTTTCACATTCTTTTGTTTAAATTATAATTAAATCGCATTCATGGAATGAAGTACCTTACATGAATCAATTATGACCCTTAGGTGATATTTCTTAACATTAATTAATCAAATTGTATATTTAGGTGTTAGGGTACTTTTATTATCTTTATCATATTGTTTGTTACCCTAACATACCTGATTTATTGTTAATTCTTGTAAATAAAAATTGCCAAAGTTTCTATTCATAATGTAAAAAAATAAAAGATACATATTTACACAATTTATACCTTATTATTAAAAATATGGATTCTATTTTTCTAATTTAAAAACATATAATTTTAAATAATTAGTTGAAAATTATTTCTCATTGTCAAAACCAAAATGTTGGTTTTTAAGATGTAAAAACCTATAAAAAATTGACATGTTTTTACATACAACTAAAAAGAAAAATTTCTTCTAATGGAAGAAATTGGATTAAATGATAAAAAAAATTGATTATAATTTTAAACCCAATTAAAATGATAATCTAATTATATAAATAAATTAGATGAAAAGGTAGTTTTGAATTAAAATACAATATTTTTCACTATTCATTGAAATATTAATTTTATTAGAAAATTGTAAAAAATCCATTCAAAGTAAATTTTTATGTCCCTATTCAAAATAACATGTTAATTTTTTCAAATATAACTTATAAAATTGTGAAAAAAAAACAGATTAAAACACGGTTGGCCATTAAAATTTGGGAAAACTATATTTTTTTAAATAATACATCTTTTACAAAAATAATTTAATTTGTTCTTATATGATGATCTAGAAAATACATATGATGATTGTAAATTTTATATAAAATTCAAAATGTGATTAATAATATTCATAAAATCTTGTGTATATCCCATTAAATAATAGTATATTAATAACATATCATTGTTTAGTGAAACTCAGTATTGCTTACAACATAAGATATCATAGAAGGTTACTCTTGCATGAAAAGAATGTGACTTCAGCGTTATGTTTAGTGAAATAATCCTTTATTGTTCCATAAAACATAATAAAAATCATGTTCTTTTATACATTGAACAAAATCTATACTCAGTGTTCCATGAAATGAATTCTATCAAACGAATTTGAAACTCTCTATAACACAAGCCTAGTACAGTATATTCTATACTGAAAGCTAATACAATGTTGTGTACAGTGAAAGCTAATCATAGGGAAATGTAAAACAAAATACATAAAATAAATTCAAACTAATAAATCTCATAAAATCTCAGGGTGTTACAATTGTACCATTCAAGAAGAATCCACTTTCATAAACATACTCATGTATTAAATATCATATTTTCATGTTTTGGTCTATCTAAATACCTACATGAAAAATACTATAAAAATATTATAGACGACTAAAAAAGCATAATTAATATTTATATATGACATTAATAAGTGAATGATAATTTTTTTTCTTTCTATCATGTGATTATAAAAATTAAACAAATTAATTAAAAAACATACATCTGTTCATTAAAAATAAAAAAACATGCTCATCAACAAAGATCCAAACAAAAATAACATAGAATGAAGTTATAAAAATATTTATAATCATAAATAATCTATTATAGTAACATTTATTACTTATTAATTCTGAAATTTGGGTGAATAATGAATAAGAACTTAACTATTATGAATCATGTTCAAAACAATCAAGATTACTCACACCAAATATCAGAAATAGATAATAACCTACAACTAAAATATATAAAATAGTTATAAATGTTGTTTACAAAATTTTTATGATATTATTAGGGATCATAAATATGTTATAAATATTTCTATTTTATTTATATATAACTTTTAATTACTTTAATGGAAGTCAGGTATTAAGGCACAAGGTTTTTTGTCTGAAATTTAATTTTATGTGACATATTTTATATTCTTCCAAGTGATATATTTCATATAGTATTATTACTAACTTATGAATTTATTTTACAATATTCATATAATTAATTATATTTTTATGATCAATATTATTTTATTTTATCATATTGATTTTAATTTAAAAATAGTATTTGTAAGGGTTGTTGTTAACTCAAATTCATTTATTTAGTTATAAGTATTCTTCATAAAACTATTGTTCTATGATTGGTTTACTCAACCATAATATTTTATTTCAGGTTACTTTTTCCTCCTATAGGGTGTTAAATGACATTTTTTTCATGTTACATTCATAAACTTCTTTCTAAAAAATTATAATATTGTTGTGAATAATTCTCATCATTAATGTTGGTTTCCCCTCATTTTTCATTTTATACATCCTTAAAATGTTATCATTTATATTTATAAACACATATATTATTCTCTCATGTGACCATAACACTTTACTAAACAATTTTTGAAAAAACATTGTTAACTTTTTTTATAATGTGATATTTTAGTAAACACATTTTAATGAATTGAAAAGGTTTTCCTTGAAAGATATTGTGTTTGATATTATTCTCAATTTTACCTTGGTATTTTCATTATATATTTTTCAAGAATTTTAAATTCTCTTTTTTTATTAAAAAATAAGAAAATTAAAAAAATAAATTCACATTTTTTTAAATAAATAACAAAAGGGACTCATAACCTCATCTTTTCTTGAAAATTTTATTTTAAAATATATAAAATATATTTTTAGGTTTTTTCATGTGAACACATCCATTGAAATTTAGCTATATTTCATCCTGGATTATTTTAGAAATTATTATTATTATATTTTTATAAAATATTTATGTAATTTTTCTAAAATGTTCGAGAATATTTCTTATTTTCAAAGAAATTTTCTTAATATTCCGAAAAATGAATTTTCAATCTATGTCAAAAAAATCTATTAATTTCAATCATATAATCTTTTGATACGATACCACTACTATCTCTAGATTGATAATTCTCATGTTATGTATTATTATGTAACTTATTCCTACTTTGGTTAATTATTCTTTTATTGAATTATATATGATTTTCATATGTGAAACATATAATTTTATCCATATGAGTAGTACT
This sequence comes from Viscum album, assembly GCA_963277665.1. Lineage (NCBI taxonomy): Eukaryota > Viridiplantae > Streptophyta > Magnoliopsida > Santalales > Viscaceae > Viscum > Viscum album. The sequence goes on along the minus strand of OY728159.1, from coordinate 491,507,419 downwards.
CCTTGATAGAAGTATAATTACTTGGTTGATGAATTAATCCCTGTTTATTAATTTTTTATGATACATTGGAATAATTCCTCATTAATATTTTATAATACCTTAGTGAAAAACCTTTTAATTATGGTCTTACGACCCCTTAGTGAGGAAAATTGGTGATATATTGATTAATGTACCATGTTTATGTTATATCTACATATCCATTATAACAACAATTCTATTTATTAGACATTAATAAATGTTTTGTTATATAAAATTACACATAATGAAACCAAGAATATCGATATTTATAATGTCATTTGGAAACAAGGTACATTACATAACAACTTAATACTTTAAAATAAACATCTTTATTGAAAACATTTTTAACATGACCAAAACGTTCCTTCATATATAACATTGTATGGGATAACAAGAGAAAATAAATAACAAAGGGTTTATATACAAATCCTAGTAATGGAATAAACAATTAATAACAAGAAAAATAAAATACATATTATACAACAGGCATATGTATAGAGCATAAAACACATTGATATATAAGGATTGATATAGCATTATGAACATAACATGGGAAATATGGAAACAATATAAAACACTACTTCATAAACAAAGTCATGTATTGGTCTACCAAGACATATTGTGGAAAAAGTATCATAAAGAAATCAATTGAAACCCATTTTACATCATGTTGTATCATGATACAAAACATTACCTAATTCATTGGATCATTATCCAGGTACACCCTTCATAATCATTTCATTCTCATTCTTATGTGTTCCACAAGGATCATATAAAATGGATTCATTCAAAATAATAATTTAGTCAATAATAATTTAATGGTGAATAAAAAAATTTATCTATGCAATAAATAATTATATTAATATAATGGTTAATACCCATGATAGAAAAATTGTTATGGTATTCACTACATAATTATTTTTTTCATGGAAAACCGCTGTGCAATTTTGTCCGCATAATGTCATCATATAAAAATTCATAAAATATGTTTCATGAGAGAGAAAAGGGAATATAAACATTTATAAATTAATTATACTATAATAAATTCATGCAATTACATTCCCCAACATAAGGAACTAGAAATAGAAGGCATAACATAATAAATAAACTTGACAAAATATGAGAGAGAATATACCTCTTTCAAAATATACGCATGGTAACTGTTGTGGACAAAGAATAATAGGATGTCTAAATTATAGTGAAATAAGATAAATTAATTTATATAGAAATGTATATTATGTTTGATATGGAATTATATATCCCAAAATAATCAAATATATATTAAAGGACATAACTTTAAAAGGAGTGCTTTATAAAAGAGGAAAGTTGAAGATCCCTTATAGAATATCATCATAGTACGACATAAATAATGATAAAAATGAAAGATTATAAATAATTTATCATTAAAATAACATCAATTAAAATTTAATTTAATATTAATAAATTAATTACAAAATAACCAATCTAAATTATAAAGATTAATTTCAGAAAAAAAATTCATTAAAAGAAGGGGAGGATGTTGTGGATCCCTTACTTGAATATGTGACTCAAATGTCTTAGGAGGGGATTATTGAGAGCTTTTGGGTTCGTATTTAAGACTATAGGGGGTGGAGGGAAGATTTTTTTTATGTATTGTAAAGAGTGTTTGTGAAGATAAATTGTGTATTGGGTGGGTTTATATAGGTAAATAGGGGGATTTCTTTATTATTTTGGTTTTCAACTATAAATAATAAATTTTTTAACAAAAAAATACATCCCATGGTCTTTCACGTGGATTCTCACACATGGGAGTGGGTTACATTATTATATAATTCTGAAGGCTGAATATATTAAAATACTACCCCTGGTAATGTTGAGGTGAGTCACACTCTTAAAGAAAATATTTTAAAATATTAAAATATTTTATAAGTCTTAGAGGATTCATAATGGCATTAAAAAATAGATAAATAAAATATAAAATCAGAAAAAATTAAGAGTAAAATATATATTTGGTTAGTTATACTATTTATCTTACATATTATATCACATTTGGGTTATTATGATATAATAAAACACAATGTATATTTATACGGTATTTATTTTTTACCAAAAAAAATGATTGCCTGGGAAAATTTCAAAAAATTTACCACTACATAATTTTATCATTATGATTCTAATAAAATATTAAATTTATCTAAATAATTTTCTAAAAATAATAATTTTTACTATTAAAATAAAAAACTACATTTATTGAAAATGGTGGGTTATTTATAATAACATTTCTTTTTGAAACATTATAAATATTTCATTTGGATTCATAAAAATTAAATGATCAAATATATTTTATAATATATTTTTAATAAAAATATTTTTTTTAAAATAATATTTATTTCAAATATCAATTAATTCATCAAAATATATTTTTTCGTTGAATTTTAATATTAACCAAAAAAATGATTTGTGCTCTAAAAATCATTTACAACGTAATAGTAATAGAATAAAAATATATTCATTATTTTATTCAAAATAATGTACATATTCTAATTTCTATGTGATTGATACATACCCCTTTAATACACCATCATTTGAATTAAGAGTAATGTGTGAGATGGTGGGGCTTTCATGGGGTCGTTCATCAGACATGGTTTGGGGTGTGATCTCAATGAATATTAACTTCTCCCGTAAATTTTTTTCTCAAGCTTCTGTTTTTTTATCTCAGATTGGGATTAGTATAAGGAAAATTTTAGAAATTAAATCTCTCTCAGGATATCTAATAAATGAGCTTCAAAGGGTACAATCCTATTTGTTGAGTCCATCACTTCCATTGACGGTGACAAATGGATTTTCTAAAACCCTATATTTATAATACTCATGTGATCACTAGTAAATAGATATATTATCAATGGTAGTGATACCTAACACGAAATTAACTAAAACCGGATAAAAAAATTGATTTTTTGGTTTATATAACCATAATACATTTAATTAAAAAATGTAAAAAAAATTCATAACAGTTTTCTTCGTTTCAATCTTCCCCCATTTAGAAATTTCACCCTCAATGTTTTTTCCATTATTAAAACTGATGATGGTATCTCTATATAACCAGATTATATAATTACCATGTTTATCTTACAACTTTGGGATTCCCTAGAATATGCTGTGGAAGGGATTTTTTTATTTTGTAGAACATTTTCACTAAGATATAAGATCTTCACTGTATGATCCTCAGAAAAAAGGTCATTCTCTAATGGTACCACCTCTGTATTGAGTAAATGTGTTGGGTCTTGTATATACTTTATTATGTTGGATACACGGAATGCATCATTAACTTAAGACATGTTGTGTGTGAGTGCTAGTCGATAGGGAACTACTCTGATGCAGTCAAGGATCTCAAAAGGGCTAATATAACTTTTACTATGCATAACCTTCTTCCCAAACCTCATCACTCTCTTCCATGGAGATATGTGAAGATATAATACATCTCAAACATTAAATTTTGGTCACGTTGACAATTGTCAGTATATATCACTTTTCAGCTGTTCCTAGCTTTGATGTGATGTTGAATGGTCTTAATATTCTCCACTATTTGTTTGACCATTTCACGACCTAGAAGTTTCTATTCACCAACATCATTACAACATGGTATTGTTTTTCACCTATTACCATAAAGGGATATATAGGGATCCATTTGGATACTTGACTGGAAACTGTTGTTGTAAGATAATTCAAGAAGACGAGGATTTTGGTCCAATCCTATTTTGACATCAATTGAGAATTATCTCAAAATGTCCTCAAGGGTTTCAATAGTACACTCATATAGGCCATTAGTTTGATAGTAATAATATATAATTATGATCAGATTAATTTATTGGGGCATGTTTGAAATTTTTCCAAAACATATATGTGAATCATGGATCTTAATCAGACACAGTCGATAGTGGTACTCTATTCAGCCCTTCCAATTCTCTGATTTTTATTTGTGTCAGTTGATCTAGTGAGAAATATTCCTGAATCACAATGATTTTTGTAAGATTTATAAGATGACCCACAAAATCCTAGATAACATTTATTCCCTTCAATGTCTTTAGAACCACAATGACTAATTCCATGGTGATATTTTAACTATTCCATGTTTGTATGGGTAACAGTTTCATAATACACATATAATTCTATCATTAATCCTTCTCTTAGAAACACACCCAAACAATTTATTTATAATCATTGATCTACTTATACATTTTATCCCACTAATGGTGATCTCAAATAGCTTGATACATCTTCGTGTTTCTAGGGTGAATGGAGAAACCTGAACTATGGGCATAATCCAATAGTTCCTTCTTTAACTCATAATATGATAGAACACATTTTATGGACCAAAATCTAAAAATTCTATCTTTAATATGATTTATCCTTGAGGACATACTTTTCATTTTAGTTTCATCATTCTTCTAAATTCCCACATCGTATTTTTTGAGCATCCTTTTACCTTCCATGAATATAATGTTGTGATTTTTTGAAAGGATTTATGATCTTATTTCCTTTGTGATTCCAATGTTCATCCTCTTTATATATAATATAATCTGATCCATCTCAATTCTCATTGATGATTGAATTGCAGGATCCTTTCTACATAGAGAATCTTACACTTTTTTCACTTTCACAAGATGGTAGTTGATTGATTAGTCATAATCATTAAATAACTATAACCATCTTCATTGGCGCATATTAATCTATTTAGATGTGAATATATATTCAAGACTTTTTTTATTAGTATATATTTTACACTTATCCCTGGAGAGATAATACCTTAAAATTTTCAAAGAGAAGATCACCACTGAAAACATTAGATATTGTGTGGGATTTGTTTTCTCTTGGATTTTTAAATTCCTTAAAGCATAGGCTATGAATTTATCATTTTTTATCAATACAAAACCCAATCTCTTCTTCGAAGCATCAATGGAATTAAGAATACATACCCACTTGTGTGTAATTTGAGCAACATTGATGTGATATGCCTCCTTTTCAACTAGATGATGATTTCCTCACTTTCATCTTTTCAAGAAATTCTGACTCCATTTTGAGTTATATTGGTAAGGGGGTTTAAAAATCATTGGAAGTTTTTCACAAATGAGTGATAATATCTCACTAACCTAAGGAAACCATTGATATATGTAAATTATTTTGGCCCCAAAAGTCCATAAATTCCTTTTTTTTCATTGACGGATCCACATTTATCCCATTACTTGTAATGATATTCTCCAAGAATGAGACTTCCATGAACCATAACTCACAGCTGATGTACATTTAAAAGAGGTTATCCTTTCAAAAGGTATATATAATAGTTCTTAGATGATCTTAATTATCCTCCATTATTTGGAAATATTTTAGAATATCATCAATTAATACTACCATAATTTTTTCAAGATAAACTCTAAATACTCTATTCATAATGTCCACGATGATTCATGGAGCATTGGTGAGTTTTAAGGGAATCACTATGAACTCATAGTGCGTGTACCTCATACAAAAAATAGACTTTGGGTTATACTCTTTCGGCACCCTAACTTGGTAATATCTTAACCATAGATCCAACTTCGAAATGTATTTTTATCTACATAGTCGACCAAAAAAGTCATCAATCAATGGAGAAAAGACATTTTTTCTTTATCATGACCTTTCGGAGATGACGATAATCAATGAAAAGGTGTATTGAACCATCCTTCTTCTTGATAAAGAGAACTAGTGCACCCCATGGTGAATAACTTTGGTGTATGAATCCTTTATCTCAATTCTCTTGTATTTTTTTCATCATTTCCTCACATTCCACAAAATTATCCCAATATAGAGTATTTCTTATTGGAAACAGCCCACGTATAAGCCGAATAAAAAATACAACCTCTCGGTAAGAAAGAAGAACAGAAAATTCCTTGTGAATCAAATCAACGTATTCCCTCACAAAATGCAGTTGTTAGTGGATGATCATTTCATTATACTCTGTCATTTTAGTTATATAGGCTTTCTCGTAGGGAAATAATATTGATTCTTGAGATGGCATTGCAAAAAAAATTTATCCTCCTACCTTCACTTGATAAGATTTGGGGGTAGATTCACCATATAGACCTTGATTTTATTCTTGTACCAATTTATGTTTTCTCTATATAGGTAATTCTTATACATTCCAATAATTATATAAAATCATATTGAATGGAGTATGACAGGGTTCACTGGGTAGTTCATTACGCAATTAATGACAGGGGAAGAGTTATATACATTGTATGAAATAATTTCCCAAATACCAATTTTCAATAACATCTATACTTCCATGTGTTATGGTGTTGTTTATAATGTTCTCATAAACATTCATGATATGATGAAATATGTATAAATGGAATAAAAATGTATATTCTCTATTCATGAATGAATATCTAGTATACTTGTAACCACTTCACTACTTGGATTCAATTTGGTGGTAGTGATGAAAAGAGCTCGCCCTTTCTACCATAGAGGTTGTTGGTAGCCAAAAATACCCTTGGATTAGTTCATTGGTTCTCAAATATCTCTAGTTCTTTATAGTTTAAGAAATGAAAAAATGTATTTATGGTTTACTGGAGTATTCATTTTATCTATCACATTGGTGGGTTTCTTCCATCAGAAATCATTGGCTAGGTTCCCTTCTCCTCTTCTCCTAAATCATTTCCTTGTTCTACTTAAGCAGTTTCTGCATTGTTTCTTTCCGCACCATTGACATGTGGGTTGATTAAATTTCATGGAACCACTATATTTATCCATCAAACCATCAAAATTAAACACCACCATTTTCATATAATTCCCATATTACCCATAGAATTATCTAATATATATTTCAACTTATAGGGAACAATAGAAAATTTCTCCATACCTATCAATGTCATGGATCTCCATGTATTTTTTTGACTTAGATATAGTCCAAAAAAGAATATTTCAACCATAAATTCAGGGGTAATGAAAAAAACAAAGGTGTAACGTGAAATTCTTGTGAAGTGTTCCTCATTCTACCGAATAGATTTGTTATCTTTTTTTAGGGAAAGTATATACATTTTCATTTTAATAAGTACAGTGGGAGGAAAATATTTATCAGAATAAAATTTCAAGAATTCCTTCCACTCCACTATTTCCATATATTCCTCAAGATTTTTACTATTGATCAATGTCCCCCACTGATAAGCTTCTCCATCCATAAAATAAACAACCATATGAAACATCTCATGTTTGAATATTTGTAGTATGTAGAAGATGATATGAATGAAGTTGATCCATTGTTCCATGATTAAGGTATCGTATCATCTATTGAATGTAGGATGCCTTTATATCATGAAGCTGTCGATTGTGGATTGTTCTCTCGTAGGGGGGTTTGGTCAGTCGTCTATATCAAGGTTTCCATTCATCACTTGAGTTATCTAAGAGTGTGGCAGGATAATGTTTTCGATTCCCACTCCGATAGGATTGGGCATCTAATTGGGGTAGTCATCACATTTACCTTCACATTGGTTCATAACCTGATTCCTCTTATTATCATCCATTTGATTGAATCAAGGTAAAATTAAGGATGTTTATTTTGAACTATTAGACCTAAAAAATGGAATATAATGAAAATAAAGATATAAATTATATATTACATGTATATACATAACTTATGAGTTTCTAGGATTCAATCTATGTTATCAATGATATATTTTCTAACATATGTTATTATGGATTTTTTGTTCCCTTAATAACTGATCATAGTGAGTTTATGAATTTACTATATAATGTCCCTCGATAGTTTCAAAATAGGTTAATAATAAGAAACATTTTCTTAAACCAAATTACCCTAAGGATGAACTAAAACATCTTTTTATAGTTGTTACACTAAGGTACATCTATTATAAAACCACATCCCCATGTATTATGCGGACTAGGATGTATTTTCATGATGAACCACTTACTATATACTTGTAAATTTTTTGGGATTCTTTATTATACATATTCTTATCACTAAATAATTATCTATACATCTCTAATACTAAGGCTTCCTCTAGATTTTTCTAATCCTAATCCCAAAAATTACTAAACCTATCCTCCGATACCAACTATAACAACCAGGATTATTATTACAAATTAATACATGCTATATTACATAAAATTACACATAATACATCCTAGATGATAAAGCGGTCTAGTTTATTTGGGAAATTAGGTATATTAAATAACAACATAAATTGGGAAAAGAATCATATTTACAGAAAACTTATGTAATATGAGAAAAACATTCCTTCATACTTAACACCTCCTAGGATATCTTGAGGACATACACAAGAAAGGGGTGAGCTATAAATCCCAGTAAGGGAATAAAAAAGCCATAATATGAAGAAGACAATAAATGTTATAAAATATTCATATCAATGTAGAATAAATGTAATTTTAATAATAATACATCATATACCATGATTATAGTAACATGGGAAATCTGGAAATTACTTTAAACAATAAATCATAAGCATAGGTCAAGGATACATCCACAAATACATCATGGTGGAAAAATTTCCATAATGGAATCATGTAATCCCCTTGTCCCAAAATTACGTATCATGGTGCTAGAAATTACCAAAATCATTAGAGTGCTATCATGTCACACCCTTTATAATCATTTCTTTATCATGCTCAATTTTTCCCGACATATCATATAAAATGGATTCGTTCAATATAATAACAAACTAAAAATTAATTTAATATATAATAAAATCTTTTATGTCTCCAATAAATAAGTATATATTGAATAAATGTTAATAAACTTAATAGAAAAATTGGAATGGTATCAAATAGACCATAATTTTTGCATGGAAAATCAAGGTGCAATTTCGAAAGCATAATATTGTCAAATTGAAATGCATAAAATGGATTGATGGGAGAGAAATGGGTATATATAATTTATAAATGAAATTTATATTAATATGGATATGTAAAAAAATTACCCAACATATGTAATTTTAAATATAATACATAATATAATAAAAAATCATGAAGATAGTGGAGAAAGGAAAGAACCCTTAATAAATTTCAACTTAGTAAAGGGTGTGCATAAAGGTTCATATGAGGGATAAATGAGAGTGAAATAGTATATCATTATTTATAAATAAAATTTAAATTAAAAGGGATATATAATAACATATCCCAACATAAGAAAATGGATGTTAAAGGATGTAACATTAAAAGCATCGCAGGCAAAAATAAGAGAGTTGAGGATCCCTTACGAAATTTTGCCATAGTAACGACTTGGATAAAGGTACAAATGAGAGAGGATAAATAATATACCAATAAAATGAAAACAATTTTTTGTTTGGAAATCATATTTAATGAATTAAAATATAACAATTGAAATTATAAATATTAATTTCAAGAATGATTCCCAAATTCAAAGATGGAGAGTTATGTGAGGACCCCTTACTTGAATGTGGGACAAAAATGATTGGGAGGTGTGTCCTAAGAGAATGGGGTGCCATGGTAAGAATCTAGGGAGTAGAGGGAAGACTTTTTACATGATATAATGAGTTTGATTGAAGGTAAAATGGGGCTAGGGTTGGTGTATATAGGTGTGGAGGGATATTTCATTATTAATTTGGATATAGACTCTTCAGAATAAAATAATTAAAACCACAAACAATACAATGGGTTTTTACCATGGTTTCTAAAAAATGGTAGTGATTTAAATTATTTTATAAGGAAAATGGTATAACTTATTAAAATATTACCCTTTGGGATGGGGAGGTGATTCACGCACTAAAAGAAATGATCTTAAAATCAAAAAATATATTATATGTCTAGGAGGATTTGTAATGGATTTACATAATTAATAAAATATACATAAAATCACTTTATTTTTAAGCAAAGAAATATATTTGGTCTTGTATACTATTTATTAAATGTTTACATCAAATATGGGTCATTATTATGTTCTAAAATAGAATGCATATTCCCACAATATTTAATTTTTACCAGGAAATTTGGTTGTCTCAGAAAATTATGAAACATTACCAATTAGAAAATTTCAACATTATAATTCCAAAAATAATATTACTTTTAACTAAATAATTTTTAAAATATATTAATTTTTTATTTTAAAATAATTACATACATTTATTAAAATTAATTTATTTTTTTACAATAACATCTTCTTGAACCCCGATAGAAATTATATTTGAATTCATAAAAATTATATGACCATTTATAATTAATAATGATTATTTAATAATAAAATTTTATTAAAATTTTATTTATTTAAAAAATCAATTACTTCATCAAAATATATTTCTTAATTGAATTTGAATTTTAACCAAAAATTCAATTTGTGATTTAAAACTCATTAACAATATAATAATAATAGGTTGAAAATATATTAATTATTATATAAAAAATAAAGTACATATTTATATTTCTAGGGTCTTGATACATATCCATTTAATAACTATTACACACACTAAGGGTATGGTGTGGGATGCTAGGGATTTCATGGGAATTTTCGAAAAAAAAATTTGGTTCATGATCTTGATGACTTTGAACTTATCCTATAAACAATTTCACTTATGTTTTAATTTTTTTGATATTAGATTGGGATTGGTATAGAGAAAAGACTAGAAATGATATCTTCCTGTGAAGAACTGATAAATGGGATTTATAGGGATTTATTCTACTCAATGTGGCCATCACATCCTTTGTCTGTGAAAAATGGATTTGATAAAACCCAATTATTATACTAGTAATGTGATCACTGCTCAGTAGCTATATTATCAATAGTGATGAAACATAATAGTAATTTATATACAATTGGTTATAATAAAACAAAATAATTGAATGTTTTTTCAATAACCATAAGTCATTTAATTAAAAAAATGGGGAATTTTTTTTATAATATTTTGGGTTGTAACATCCATGTTATAACTCATATAATATTGAACATGATATTCATCTTATCCATATGTTCATGTTATTATAGCATGCCTTAATTTTAAGCTCTGATGTTCACTTATTCTGTATTTTCATTGATATACCTTACAAATAATTTTAACACACCACCGTTCTTATATTTACATTTCCCGATGATATAATAAATTTAATACATATGATATGTTTAGAAGAATATATTGTCTAGAGAATATGTATGAGATGATTAATAATTATCACAACATATGTTTTTTCTTATATAGGGGAAAATGTTCTATTAGATGAAAATACATAGGTTTTTTTAATTTATTACATGTCCTAATTCTCTAAAAATATAAACCAAAAACGTCTTGGGAGTGAATTGTAATGATATATTTTATTTAAGTCATGTAATTAAGAGATTTGAATATTCATAGCATCATATACACATTAATAATGATCACAATTAAAAATAAGGGATCACATGATCGAAGTTATAAACGACTAATTAGACATGAAACATGTGGTCTTAAAATTTCCAAGTAAGTCATAATAAAAACAAATACTCAAGATCACTAAGTGTAAATTTAATGAGAAGAAGACTCAATGATTACAAGACTCCAATTCCAAAAAGTTAGAAATCATCTTTTTCCCATATGAATGATGTATCTAGACCATAATACATTATTTTATGATTACTATCATTGTATCTAAGGGTTGTAATTATATCTTGGAACTGCTTTGACGTTTTTATATGGTGAGTAATCTGGTGACATTTTCATACATATAAATTAAGTATAATAATTTATAAAATTATGGTACAAATAGTAGGATTATATATCAAAATGTATAAAATTGATGTTAATCAGTACATATTGTAGTTGGGTCTTCGGAACCCACTCAAAACATTTAATTCATCATTAGTTTTTTGGGATCAGACGAGATTTAATAATAATCAATTGAAAAATAATTGATCATGAAACACAATACTCAACAAATTTCTAAAAAATAAATAGGGGATAGTCATGGTTGACTATAATGATATTAAAACAGAGTGACATTTATCAATGATTGATAACTGTTATTATAAAAAAATTCATCCAATGAATGAAGTTTCTCCAATTATTTAACAATTTCGAGCATTCATGAATAGAGAAAATTAGAAATTACCTGAAAAAATATCTTGTTTTGACATTCTATTTATTGATTATAATCCATTCTCAACTTTATGTGATAACCCCTTGATTCCTAAAATACATTTAAGAATTATTATTTAAATCATTAGTCCTGATAAAAAATAATTTTAGATGAATTTCTGTAATGATTCGTGATCTCTTATACATAAAAGTGTCCAATTTTTACTAATTTAGTCAATTGATTTATTGTAATAGAGTGAATTTATTTCTTTAATAGATAAATAATCACTAATATGGAATCATTCTGACTATGTGTCTAAGGTATTCCAATAGAAAATTCACTAGAGTGATCATCCCACATACACATTTGAATGGGAAGAGAATCATAAGTCCTATAGGTTTTTGATGATTTAATGTTATATTTTGACAAATAAATAATAAATGAATTTAGAAACCTCCCACGTTACACCAAATAACAAATACTAACATATACGACTCTAAAAAATCATTGAATAATTGGAGTTCACTTTAAAACTTGAATGGTTACCATCATTATTCATCCCCAGCCTCAAGATCAATGGTTTAACAAATATCCCCTTGAATAAAATTTCACCATGGGAAGATTGAGACCAATCACAAATGATCTCCCCACAAGTTAGTATAAATTAGAAATCAGGTTACAATACCTATATTAACTATGTTAGGAACCAACATAGGTCGACCATGAAAAGGTCACCCGACCCGACCTACAATTAGGCCTGATAGACATTCATGATCCTCCTAGGACAGAAACTAGTATTGGGAATCAAATATAATCAATTGGGAGTGATTATCCCATAAATGATCCCCAAATAAATAAATTACGAAAAGAGATGATAATAAAATAAACATTTGGAGAAAAAATAATGAAATACTATTAATTCTACCATATGACATCACTTGTCACCTCTAACCACATAACCACACTCTCTCCATAATAAAACCATATTTTGGTAGAGACTAATTCTGAAAAATGATAGAAAATATTTCTATGAGCATAATAATTAATTTTTTAGATATCAAATATAAATACGTCCTTATTCCATAACATTAATGATAAATCCAAATCATTCTAGTTTGAAAATATGAAATATAAAAATATTTTTATCAAATATTTTAAGAAAAATATGAATCAACCTTCATTTTTTAGAGAAAAATACGTCACAACATATTTTCAAACCTGTTTTCAAATAATAAAAGTCATTATATTAAATTCTATATAATGGATAACCAATTCAAAATAGGTGTACCAATAATAAATAAAATTGTATGCCATCATAATTAGAAAACTAGAAAATGGTGGAAAGTAAAACATTTTTTTTTAAAATTGTAGTTATGAACATAAAAAATAATTAGAAGTGTATTTAAAACATAGTACGTTAGAAAATAATAGAAAATGATTATAAGAACCACGAGCAATTTTTTTGTAGCTAGGATTTTTTTGGATCTAGGTAAATCGTATCTTGGTATTCAAACATAATCCTTCCCATGTACATGTTTTCATATGTGACTCATCCAAGTTCCAATTGTAATAATTCATATAACATCATTTATTTAGTTTTTTAGTTTAATACTATTTGGGATACCAAGGATAATTCCCTACAAGCACACAATGCTACTAGTCCCAACCTATCGTCCTAGGTATGTAGGATTCAGGTGTTGCATTATAAGGCCCCAGCCTTAAACCTTACTTAATATTGAGTTATTACAAGATTCCACATTGAGGATCTTTTAGGGTTTAGAGTTTTAGAGAATTAGATCATAAAACATGCATTACATTCCACATATAAACAAAGTGGATACATAAAGATAGTATTCTTCATTCCCATCAATGGAAACACATTTAAAATAAAACATGGATTATTTCTTGACACATCCTTGACTCTATCATCTTATCATGTACCTTTCCCTTGACCCGTGAAAAATATTTCAAAAACTTGGGATGAGCATAAAAACTCAGTATGGGTTATAAAAAAAACATGGAAAGGAAACATGAGTTCATATATACATAATAATGAAATCATACTTTACCCATAAAACATAGGCACATTAACATGCTTCATAAAATCATGAATAAATCATAGAAATCATAAGACATAAAGGTAACTTGAGGCATTCATAACATTCTTACGTAGGGAGTAACCCTCTTGGTTACGTTTGGAATACCCATCACAGTATATTCCCTAAAATCTCTTCGGAGAAACCTTAACGTTTCACTCCTTCGCGTTACCCAATGCATTGGAGAGCTATAACGGGCTCACCCGCCCTTAGTTTATCACGGAACCACCCGTCTTCATAATAATGCCCAAGAACCATAACATAATCATATCACATAAAACATGAATAAAGGAAACATAAAATTTCCACATTTCAATCACGAGATATCAATACAACACATTGTTATAAAAACATTATGAAAACCATTTTCAATACCAAAATAAAATAAAAGTAAAACATGGTATTTATTTTTCTTTTAAAAAGAAGGTACGGCTTGTAGAGGAAGCCGAAACTCAAATAACGGTCACGATGGCGGAGAAGTCGTTCTCGCCGCATACGTACGACAAAAACATTCCCTTTTGCCATTTAGTAAACGCTTTGTATAAAAAAGATTTCTTTTGAATAAACGTAAAAGTCAAAGTGTTTTATACACCGTATAAAAGAAAGTTGTGTATCAAATAAAATATGCCTCAACGAAAGGAGATTGAGACGAAGTCCCATACCTCGTATCCGACTTGACCCGACCGTTCTTTAATCTCCTGAATAATAAACTTGAGTTAATATATACTTTCTTATGAATCTTTTTCAAGTTCATTATTCCTTTTATACCATGTTATGAACATCATGTAATCAGTTAAGTTAATAATGTTCATTTTGTCGGTATTTGGTTCTTAAGTCAAAAATAGACTTCTTACACTTACATGTTGTTAATTTGGTCAAAGGTTCATTATATCCAGAATGGTATTCATGATGTAGATATCATATATGTCATATATATCCAGTACATACATGCATTTATAATATTACATAATCATTTAGAGGTAAGAAATGAAATGCACCGTTCATGGAGACGGTAAGCCGTACATACGCATGAACGCTACTTTCATTTCTATTTCGTATTTTATAGAATGGAATCATAATGATATAAAGGTATATTATAATTCCAGTATAATATCATATATAATATCATAGTTCCATCCTTTATATGTCCCACATATGGTATTTAACGAATCAAATCACTTTGAGGGGGCGGTAGTCCGCACATCCTAAAATGAAGATATCGTGTTTACCCATAATGGAAACCATAATGGTATTCCCAAAATGAAAAAAACAGAAGCTTAAGGAAAACATAAACATATTATATATCATATATAAAAATAGTGACATCATAATGGCCACCTTTGAAGGTGTTAAATGAGTATTGAACAATCATCGTTTCGGGAGGCAGAATTTCGCCATCCACGGAAACCGTATGTTCTTTAACCATTTGATGCAGTTGTGTGAGAGTGTAGCTCAAATAAATCTTATAACAAAATCCTATTATATTTAATATACTGGTTTTGTTACAAAAGAATCAAATAAAAAGAGTTTAGGGGGTTGGAGAATCAAAATAAAACAAATGAACATGAGAGAAGGAATTACCTTAAAAAGTGTAACTCCTTTTGATTTGAGCCTAAAGGCTTCCTTTGAAAGGATTCTGCCCAAATGGAATCCTCTAGGATGAGGAGAGGGATGTGGAGAGAGTAACTGGGCAGGGTTTGGCCGAGCCAAAGGCTTGAGTAGTGTGTGAAATGAGGTAGAGGTTGGGGCCTTTTATAAGAGGAGATGAGGGGCACTTTTGGAAAGTAAAGAAATATTACATTATTTGAAACTGTGTTTCGGTTTCAAAAGGTCACACATTGATATAATTCTTGGATAAGGTGATAAGTCTTATAAATACACTCATCCAATAAGTTTTGGACATGTGTAGTTCATAGATTTTACATTATCTTTCCATTTTATTTAAATCGTCAAATAATGATGTCATCGCTGCATCATTATTATGTCATAAATAATTTAATTTATTTAATGTCTAAAAATTATAAAAAAATACTATGATGTAGGAAATCTTTTCATCTTTCCAATGACTATTTATAATCAAATATATGATCTTTATAACCCCATTTAAAAATTGTTTTCGTAAAACATCTCTTGTTTGTGTCATTTTTACTTTAACATTTAATAAAAAGTTATTTATGTCATTTCCAAACCAAAGTGTCTCCATGGGGTCCCCAAGTTGACCCATGGATTCTCTTGGTCGGCCATGACACAACCAATAAGGTTGGGACATGTGTCTAAGTCATTTCATATTATTAAAGCATTATTTATACCTTAAACTACACTAATTACCACTAATCGCGATTAAAAACATAATAAGTTACTATTCACCAAAAAATTATTTTAATCTCATTGAACCAAATTTTACTTCTTAATGACAACCATGTATGTCGGATTTTCAAAATTCAATACACATTAGTGGTAAACTTTTATTTAACTGAAAAATCTGTTTTCTTGATTACCACTTAGTGGTTTCACTATTCATCAAAAATTGAAGTTTTTCAGAAAATTACCAAAAATTCACCCTAAGCTATATTTGATATTCCGAATTCAAAAATGAAGTATATTTTACAAAATTAAAATCATATAAGTCACATTAATTAATTTAATAATTATTTCCCGCTGCCAGAGCAAATAGCGTGTTTTTACAAAACAATAAGTATCAAAAGATTGACACCAGTTTAAGTCTAATTTCAAAGTGAAATTGATTCCAATGACCACCATTGGATAAAATGGTAAAAATATACTCTAATTTCAATTCAAAACCAATTCAAAACATAATCTAATCATATAAATAAATTAGATTAAAAAGCAGTTTTGATGTAAAATGTAGTATTTTTCACTATTCATTAAAAAATGAACATTGTCAGAAAAATACCAAAAATTCACACAAGGTAAATTTTGATGTCCCAATCATAAAGGATAAGTTAATTTTGACAAACATAGTTTATAAAATTGTCAAAATATAGATTCAAAAATGGTTTTCCATCAAAAGGCAGTAAAACAATCTTTTAAGAATATTAGTGTATTTCACGCATAAGATTGTATTTATTTTCATTTTAAGCCTCTATAACACTATCTTAATCATTAATAGACATAGATAAAATATCTATTATTCATTACTTACTTGGGATGTTACATCCTTCCCCCCTTTAGAAAATTGCGTCCCTGCAATTTATTTACTTATCGAATAAATGGAGGTACTTATCCCTCATTGCATTTTCAGATTCCCATGTTGCCTCTTCAATCATGTGGTTTTGCACAAAACCTTTACCTGGTGAATCACCTTATTCCGTAACACTTGCTCCCTGTGGTCAAGAATCTGGACTGGTTGTTCCTCATAAGAAAGGTTCTCTTCCAGCTGAACTACCTCTGGGCTCAAAACATGAGATGGATCTGGCATATACTTTCTCAACATCAAAATGTGAAAAACATTGTGTACCTGAGATAAACTCGGAGGTAAAGCCACTCGATACGCAACTGATCCAACTCTCTCAAGAATTTCATATGGTCCAATGAATCTTGGAATCAAATTTCCTTTCTTACCAAATCTCATCACACTTTTCGAAGGAGAAACCTTGAGAAAAACATGATCACCTACCTCGAAAGATAGATCCTTCCTCCGGTTATCCGCATAACTCTTCTGCCTGCTCTGAGCTGTTCTCATGTGTTTCTGAATCAGCTGAACTTTTTCTACCATCTCTTCTACCAATTCTGGTCCCATCAACTTCCTTTCACCCACTTCATCCCAGAAAGCTAGAGTTCGACACCGCTTCCTATATAATGCCTGAAATGGTGCCATCTGTATACTAGAATGGAAACTGTTATTATATGAAAACTCAACCAAAGAAAGATGTTGGTCCCAACTTCCCTGATAATCCATAGAACAAGATCGTAGCATATCTTCCAATGTCTGAATTGTTCGTTCTGACTGCCCATCTGGTTGAGGATGAAAAGCTGTACTAAAATTTAATTCAGTACCCAACGACTTCTGAAGGCCTTTCCAAAAGTTAGAAGTAAACCTGGGATCACGATCCGATACAATGGAGAGAGGAACTCCATGTAACCTGACTATCTCTTTAAGATACAAATGGGAAAGTTGATCAAGAGATAAAGTATCTCGTATAGCAAGGAAATGAGCAGATTTGGTCAAGCGATCAACAATAACCCAGATTGCATTATTACCTCGAGATGTCTTCGGTAATCCAACAACAAAGTCCATGGATATATTCTCTCATTTCCACTCTGGCACTGGTAAAGGCTGAAGCATCCCTTTCGGTAACTGTCACTCTTCTTTAACCTGCTGACAAGTCAAACACTTCATAGTAAAATCAGCAATATCTCTTTTCATTCCATCCCACCAGTAATACTCCCGCAGATCTCTATACATCTTAGTACTGCCCGGATGAACTGAAAACGGAGAACTATGAGCTTCACATAACAACTCTCTCTTCAACTGTGAATCAAAAGGCACACACAATCTCTTCCCAAATCTCAAAACGCAATCATTATCAATGTTGAATTTAGGCAACTTACCTTTCTGAACCAGCTCTACCTTTTTCTGCAACTCACTATCTTGCTTCTGTGCTTGCTTGATTCTATCTGATAGAGATGATCTCACTGATACCTGAAACAAAACAGAAGGACTCCCTGCACCAACAACTTCTTATGCCAATGTTAATCAAATCCTTAACCAAAGGATCACGTTCCAAACGCAACATTGTTAATGAAGCATTACTTTTTCGACTCAAAGCATCAGCCATTTTATTTGCTTTTCCCGGATGGTAATGAATTGTACAATCATAATCTTTGATTAATTCCAGCCATCTCCTCTGTCTAATGTTTAACTCTTTCTGAGTGAATATATACTTTAAACTTCTGTGATCGGTATATATTTCACACTTTAATCCATACAAATGATGCCTCCAAATTTTTAAAGCAAAAACAACAGCAGCTAATTCTAAATCATGTGTAGGGTAATTTACCTCATGAGTTTTCAACTGTCGTGAAGCATAAGCAATTACCTGATCATTCTGCATTAGGACGCAACCAAGTCCTTTCAATGAAGCATCATTGTATATAACAAACTCACCATTCCTGGAAGGTAGTACCAAAACTGAAGCATTCACCAATCTTCTTTTCAATTCCTGAAAACAATCATCACATTCTTTTGTCCAGATAAACTTAACACCCTTCCGAGTTCGCTTAGTCATTGGACTAGATAACCGTGAAAAATTTCTAACAAACCTTCGGTAATAGCCCGCCAAACCATGGAAGCTACGAATCTCGGTTACATTTGTGGGTCTTGGCCATTCTTCCACAACTTTTGTTTTTGCAGGATCAACAGTTATTCCATATTTAGAAACAATGTGACCAAGGAAAGAAATTTGTTGCAACCAAAACTCACACTTGCTGAATTTCCCATACAGTTTTTTTCTTTTAATGTTTGTAAGATAACCCTTAAATGTCTTTCATGCTCCTCTTTACTTTTAGAAAACACCAAAATATCATCAATGAAAACCACCACAAACTTATCCAAGAACTCATGGAAAATTCTATTCATTAAGTCCATGAATACAACAGGTGAATTGGTTAGCCCAAAAGGCATTACTACAAATTCATAATGGCCATATCTCGTACGGAACGCGGTCTTCAGAATTTCTGCCTCCTTTACCTTCAGCTGATGGTACCCCGATCTCAAGTCAATCTTTGAAAAAAACTGAGCTCCCTGGAGCTGATCAAACAAATCATCGATATGAGGCAAAGGATATTTGTTCTTAACAGTGATATTATTCAAGGCTCTATAATCAATGCAAAGTCTCATAGAACCATCTTTCTTTTTAACAAATAAAACAGGAGCACCCCATGGTGATGTACTAGGTCTAATGAAACCTTTCTCTAATAAATCTTGCAATTTCTCCTTCAACTCTAAAAGTTCAATTTGTGCCATTCGATAAGGGGGTTTTGAAATTGGCTTAGCATCAGGAACTAAGTCAACAGTAAACTCAACTTCCCGATCTGGTATTATTCCAGGCAACTCATCAGGAAAAACATCAGGATACTCATTTACCACTGGCACATCATTAATCTGAACAGTTCATTTATTTTCAACGACGTGTGCAAGGTAACATCCATTTCCATCTTTCACATGTTTCTTGGCCTCTTGATATGTTATCAAAAGTAAGGGTTCATTCTTGTACAAAAATTGAAAGTCTTTCTGAAAAGAAACTTCTTTAGCTCTACAGTCAATCTTTTCATGGTAAATAGAGAGCCAATCCATACCCAGGATAACATCAAACTCTACTAGAGGTAGAACAATAAGGTTTGCAAGTAGGTTCTTTCCACAGATAAGGATAGGAAGATTCTTATAAATTCTTTTTTCCTCGACACTTCCCCCAGGTGTTTTTACCAAAAGTTCAGGAGTCATTTCTTGATATGGTATTCCCATTTTACTAGAAAAGGTCTCAGAGATGAAAGAATGTGTAGACCCCGAATCAAACAACACACTGGCATAATCTGAAAAAACAAACAAAGTACCTGATACAACTTCATTTGATGGCCCGACATCTGCTGAAGTAGTTGCAAAGGATTTCACCACCCCTTTCTGCTTGTAGTCTAACTGCTTCCCATCACTCAAGCTCTTTGTCGGACACTCGTTTGCATAGTGACCCATCTCATTGCACTTATAACATTTCACTAACTGTAAATCAAATTTGTTCTTACCTTCACCTTGATCCTTTTCAGTGCAATCACGAGCCTTATGTCCCATCTTACCACATCGGTAGCACTTCCCAGAATTCAGAAGACATTCCCCAGCATGCCTTTTGCCACATCTATCACAAACTGGAAACTTAGTTCTCTTACCATCAGACTTTTTTGAAGAATTCTTACCTTTCTCCTGCCACCTCGGTCTCTTCTTCTGCTGGTTGTTATAGAAAACTTGGTCATCGGCAAACTCCATTTCCACCTTCTCAGCACATCGAACAAGCTTTTCATAACTTTTAAACTCACGAGAAGCTAATGCCCTTCGATATTTTGGCTTTAATCCTACGTAAAAACGATTGATTTTACTATCAAGGTCCCGGATAAAATTTGGAGCATACCTTGCCAATCGAGTGAACCTTTCTTCATAGGCAGCCACTGAGTCTTCCTCTTGTCTCAATTCCAAGAATTTCTTTTCCATCCTAAGTCGAACAGCCTTAGGAAAATACTTCTCAAGAAACATACCTTTGAATTCATCCCAGTCAAGAGCATCAATCTCATCAGCGTCCCTGATATTTTTAACCATAGACCACCACTGATCTGCTTCACCCTCCAAACGGTAAATAGCAAGACTAACCTTTTGATTGTCTGAACACCCCATGACATCAAAAATCTTCTCCAGTGCTTTAATCCACCCTTCAGCTAGCACAGGGTCAGATGATCCTCTGAATGATGGTGGATGTTGCCTCATGAAATGTTCCACCACTGACATGTTCCTCTGCGGTTGATCTGGCTGATCTCGTGCATGGATACCACCCCCATTTATCGCTTGAGTCAACTGCGCCATTACTGCAACAAACTGTTCAGTTCCAATTCCGACCATTTCTGAATGCTGATTCGGAATGTTATTTCCTTCTGTATGCCTTCCTAGCACTGCTTCCCTGTTTCCTCTGCGGAAAACCATTCTGAACAAACATGTCTTAGATGAAGAAACATGGTAATCTTTAGATGCTATATCATTTCAAAAAAAATATTTTTGGATAATCATTTAATAGAATTCTAACTCCTAAAGATATCTAAACCGACCTTTGATACCAACTAGAAGGCCCCAGCCTTAAACCTTACTTAATCTTGAGTTATTACAAGATTACACATTGAGGATCTTTTCGGTTTTAGAGTTTTAGAGAATTAGATCATAAAACTTGCATTACATTCCACATATAAACAAAGTGGTTACATAAAGATAGTATTCTTCATTCCCATCAATGGAAACACATTTAAAATAAAACATGGATTATTTCTTGACACATCCTTGACTCTATCATCTTATCATGTACCTTTCCCTTGACCTGTGAAAAACATTACAAAAACCTGGGATGAGCACAAAAACTCAGTATGGGTTATAAAAAAAACATGGAAAGGAAACATGAGTTCATATATACATAAGAATGAAATCATACTTTACCCATAAAACATAGGCACTTTAACATACCTCATAAAATCATTAATAAATCATAGAAATCATAAGACATAAAGGTAACTTGAGGCATTCATAACATTCTTACGTAGGGAGTAACCCTCTTGGTTACGTTTGGAATACCCATCACAGTATATTCCCTAAAATCTCTTCGGAGAAACCTTAACGTTTCACTCCTTCGCGTTACCCAATGCATTGGAGAGCTATAACGGGCTCACCCTCCCTTAGTTTATCCCGGAACCACCCGTCTTCATAGTAATGCCCAAGAACCATAACATAATCATATCACATAAAACATGCATAAAGGAAACATAAAATTTCCACATTTCAATCACGAGATATCAATACAACACATTGATATAAAAACATTATGAAAAACATTTTCAATACCAAAATAAAAGAAAAGTAAAACATGGTATTTATTTTTCTTTTAAAAAGAAGGTATGGCTTGTAGAGGAAGCAGAAACTCAAATAACGGTCACGACGGCGGAGAAGTCATTGTCGCCACATACGTACGACAAAAACATTCCCTTCTGTCGTTTAGTAAACGCTTTGTATAAAAAATATTCCTTTTGAATAAACTTAAAAGTCAAAGTGGTTTATACACCATATAAAAGAAAGTTGTGTATAAAATAAAATATGCCTCAACGAAAAGAGATTGAGACGAAGTCCCATACCTCGTATCCGACTTGACCCGACCGTTCTTTAATCTCCTGAATAATAAACTTGAGTTAATCTCTACATGCTTATGAATCTTTTTCAAGTTCATTATTCCTTTTATACCATGTTATGAACATCATGTAATCAGTTAAGTTAATAATGTTCATTTTGACGGTATTTGGTTCTTAAGTTAAAAATAGACTTCTTACACTTACATGTTGTTAATTTGGTCAAAGGTTAATTATATCCAGAATGGTATTCATGATGTAGATATCATATATGTCATATATATCCAGTACATACATGCATTTATAATATTACATAATCATTTAGAGGTAAGAAATGAAATGCACCGTTCATGGAGACGGTAAGCCGTACGTACGCATGAACGCTACTTTCATTTCTATTTCGTATTTTATAGAATGGAATCATAATGATATAAAGGTATATTATAATTCCAGTATAATATCATATATAATATCATAGTTCCATCCTTTATATGTCCCACATATGGTATTTAACGAATCAAATCACTTTGAGGGGGCGGTAGTCCGCACTTCCTAAAATGAAGATATCGTGTTTACCCATAATGCAAACCATAAAGGAATGCCCAAAATGAAAAAAAACATAAGCTTAAGGAAACCATAAACATATTATATATCATATATAAAAATAGTGACATCATAATGGCCAGCTTTGAAGGTGTTAAATGAGTATTGAACAGTCATCGTTTCGGGAGGCAGAATTTCGCCATCCACGGAAACCGTATGTTCTTTAACCATTTGATGCAGTTGTGTGAGAGTGTAGCTCAAATAAATCTTATAACAACATACTAGTATATTGAAGATACTGGTGTTGTTACAAAAGAATTAAATAAAAAGAGTTTAGGGGGTTGGAGAAGCAAAATAAAACAAATGAACATGAGAGAATGAATTACCTTAAAAAGTGTAACTCCTTTTGATTTGAGCCTAAAGGCTTCCTTTGAAAGGATTCTGCCCAAAGGGAATACTCTAGGATGAGTAGAGGGATGTGGAGAGAGTAAATGGGCAGGGTTTGGCCGAGCCAAAGGCTTGAGTAGTGTGTGAAATGAGGTAGAGGTGGGGGCCTTTTAGAAGAGGAGAGGAGGGGCACTTTTGGAAAGTAAAGAAATATTACATTATTTGAAAATGTGTTTCGGTTTAAAAAGGTCCGACATTGATATAATTCGTGGATAAGGTGATAATACTTCGAAATCCACTCATCCAATAAGTTTTGGACATGTTTAGTTCATAGATTTTACATTATCTTTCCATTTTATTTAAATCGTCAAATAATGATGTCATCGCTGCATCATTATTATGTCATAAATAATTTAATTTATATAATGTCTAAAAATTATAAAAAAAATACTATGATGTAGGAAATATTTTTATATTTCCAATGACTATTTATAATCAAATATCTGATCTTTATAACCCCATGTAAAAATTGTTTTTGTAAAACATCTCTTGTTTGTGTCATTTTTAGTTTGACATTTAATAAAAAGTTATTTATGTCATTTCCAAACCAAAGTGTCTCCATGGGGTCCCCAAGTTGACCCATGGCTTTTCTTGGTCGGCCATGACACAACCAATAAGGTTGGGACATGTGTCTAGGTCGTTTCATATTATTAAAGCATTATTTATACCTTAAACTACACTAATTACCACTAATCGCGATTAAAAACTTAATAAATTACTATTCACCAAAAAATTATTTTAATCTCATTGAACCACATTTTACTTCTTAATGACAACCATGTATGTCGGATTTTCAAAATTCAATACACATTAGTGGTAAACTTTCATTTAACTGAAAAATCAGTTTGCTTGATTACCACTTAGTGGTTTCACTATTCATCAAAAATTGAAGTTTTTCAGAAAATTACCAAAAATTCACCCTAAGATATATTTGATATTCGGAATTAAAAAATGAAGTCTATTTTACAAAATTCAAATCATATATGTCACATTAATTAATTTAATAATTAATTCCTACTGCCAGAGCAAATAGCGTGTTTTTACAAAACAATAAGTATCAAAAGATTGACACCAGTTTAAGTCTAATTTCAAAGTGAAATTGATTCCAATGACCACCATTGGATAAAATGTTAAAAATATATTCTAATTTCACTTCAAAACCAATTCAAAACATAATCTATTCATATAAATAAATTAGATTAAAAAGCAGTTTTGATGTAAAATGCAGTATTTTTCACTATTCATTAAAAATGAACATTGTCAGAAAAATACCAAAAATTCACACAAGGTAAATTTTGATGTCCCAATCATAAAGGATAAGTTTATTTTGACAAAAATAGTTTATAAAATTGTCAAAATATAGATTCAAAAATGGTTCGCCATCAAAAGGCAGTAAAACAATCTTTTAAGAATATTAGTGTATTCCATGCATAAGATTGTATTTATTTTAATTTTAAGCCTCTATAACATTATATTAATCATTAATAGACATAGATAAAAATATCTATTATTCATTAATTACTTGGGATGTTACATGCATGATCAATAAGAGGTGATTTATTATCATGCTATAATATGCATACATATCATAAATGTTTTCAAGGAAAACAAAATACACATTTATCAACACAAATCACCCTTTTATGTTCATCCCCTTTCCAAGTCACAAAACCAAAGAATAATCCCCTTCATTGGGGTAGTTCACAATTCAGACATTTAGAACACCCACAAATTTTCCATTTTAAAAAACATTCATTAAGAGTGGGTTTCCATTTTTCATAAAACATTTCAATGTTCCAACCATACCGTATATTTTTAGAAATAGATGTTGATCATTTTGAAAATAACTGTAAAAAAATTTGGAAAAAATGTCCTTAGGACTTTTGCAGAACTAGCTGTAAAGATGAAACATTTTAAGGAATTTCTAAATTATATAACTAAATATATATGAATAAATAAATTATCACATAGGTTTTTTAATAGTTTAAATTAACTAAGAAATATGATTTTAAAAAAGGAACCTAATTAAAAAATAGGATTAAATTGTGGAAGTAATGAATCATCCCCCATTATGTTCATCAAAACAATATTCTTTAATTTCTTTTCATAATAATATAAATAAACATGTGAATAAAATAATCAATAAATCATGATATTCAATTTAATTTTTTTAAAACTACTGTAACCTTATACAAAATAAGTTTCCTTTTTTGATGACCACTTGACACATACAAGATTATGCACCATTACATATATATAGGAAAACCATGTCACAATATATATTTTCCCCTCATCATGTGGAAAGATGTACAAAGTGGGTAATTATATATATATATATATATATGAATATATAAATATATATACGTTTCATTCAAGGATACATTATCCCTCACCTTCCCCAATAGTGGCCTAAAGAACCCATGAAATGTAGGAGAAACAAAAAAGTCACAAAATCACTGAATAATATTTTAAAAAGGAGAAGAAGAGAGGAAAATCATCATGGAACTGAGGGTGAGGCCCCTAACTTAAATTTTTTAGGATTGAACGGACAGAAATTGAACACCATAAAACCTAGGAACTAAGAAACAATAATTAAATTTCTTAAAATTGAGCTAGTGTTTGAAGGGATTATGTACAAACAAAAATAGAGAGAAAGGAACCAAGAGATAAAGAATAGTAGGAGGTAGGAGGAGGAGTAATACTCCCTATAGATGATCTCAAAAGATATCAACATGAAAATTTGAAAAGAATGGAGGATTAAGAGGTGGGTGTCACATATGTGGGAGAGACTCTTCTGGGAATGGGTCACGTGACATTGTAAAGGTATATCGGAGAATCCCCTCTGAGGGTTTATTTTTATTATTATTTTATTTTTCTATTTAATTATTTTTTTTATGAAAATGGTAAGAATATATGTTTTTTCTGCATGTTCTACCATACTGTCCACAACAATGTGGTAACCTTTATCCCCTTTGAAGAGGCTTTATTTTTTAGGCCATAAATTTTTCCAAAATGTGTTCTTAACTATGTGAATCCAAGGGTATTCTTTTTAAAGGGTCATAATCACCTAAAATGGGTAATACACTAAATAACCTAACTATATAGGTTCATGGGTTCTTCATCATTAGGCCACATGGTTTTAAATGGTTGGTGAAAGAATTTACATATCCATCCACCAACCGCGTTCTAGCCCATTTTCCACACAAAAAATCTAAAAAACACAAAATTTCCACCCAAAAAGAATCATGAAAATCATTGATAAGATAAAATACCAAAAAATAAATAAAATAAAAAATGAAAAACAAAGGCTTTGATGTGAGATGTATCCCCAACAAGAAAACATTCTTATCCATGATATTCACTTATCATAATCAAGGGACCAAATCCAAATCAGAAACCAAAAAGGTAATGATGCACATAATGAAAACTCTAAATAAAACTTGAAGCCGAATAACTCCATAAAAATACACTAACACATATGTTTCATTTTAACTCTTAAATTCACACCAAACCTGATAAAGGTAGAACGAAAATGGGATCCATTAGGATGGGGGGAAAAGATTCTCCATACTCTTTATGAAACTTTCAAGAGATATTCTCAACCACTAAACTGATATGATCCTAAAAAAATAAACTCATATAGAATATTAATGCATACAATAATTCATAATTTCCATAAGACACAATCATCTGTAATAATATATACCAAAAAATAGAGTCATTTAAAAAAGAATAACAACTAATAATGCACATCCAAAAGTCAAAAATATATATATTTCATTTAGTTCATGCCACAAAAACTCTAAAAAATAAATAATGATAATATACTTCCACAAAAAATTGAAAAATTAAGGGGATTACACTATTATGATTCCTATATTTTAATAATGATTTTGGTCTACTTCCCCCCTCACCGAATAGTCGGTAACTCACTCAATTCATGAAAAGATTCACTATGAGTCATATGGCCTCAAGACTCATTTCATGAACCATATATTTCCCCATATAAAATAGATTTCAAAAACCATTAAAACATCATTTTCTTGTAACTCTACCTATAGAATATCTTCATGTGTCCCAATAGGCCTCACCAATGAATATACCTTAGAGAATTTCAACAAGATGGATTAGAATAACCAAACTGACTACACTAGAAGAAAACAAGTGAGATGTATTTATGACGATAATAATGAACTGATAAAGGAAACTTGTCCGAGATAGGTTTATAATGTTCACAGAACTCACCAGATGAGAATACATCAAGAGAGAAAATGGAATCCATATTTTCAACTAACACATGTTTCTCTCTAAGAACTATCTCAACTAGAAACACCTTATCCACATACATAATAAAAATATTTTCCCAGACAAAAGAAAATGATCCATGATCATTGAATAAGAAGCCATCAAGAAAATAGAGCACTCCAACTGATTTATCAAAACTATCTCAGGAGAAAAAAACCACTTCATTGAAATTGTCAACAAACCCCTTCACTGAATGCTGGCATTTTCAAATTTCCATGATCTGTACCACTTTCTTATCCATCCCTTAAATTTAATAAAACATAACATTAAATTGATCTTGAATATCACCCATGACAACAAAAATATTTAATGAGGATGGATGAATCATCTACCACTAGTCTGGTCCCATTCCTTCAAATAGTCCCAAGACAACTCACATGCTCAAAACATCTAGAGCTCCCAAAAACCTAGACACTGTCAAGTTCATCACCCAACTATACATCA
The DNA here is from genome assembly GCA_963277665.1 of Viscum album. Taxonomy (NCBI): domain Eukaryota; kingdom Viridiplantae; phylum Streptophyta; class Magnoliopsida; order Santalales; family Viscaceae; genus Viscum; species Viscum album. The sequence continues at coordinate 491,478,632 of OY728159.1, read as the reverse complement.
TTTAACATAAAATATTAACATTATTAACAATAAATTTTCAAGAAGAGGTCTACATCACCACTATACAATTATTATGGGTAGGGTGAACAACAATAAATATATAATCATAAATTTTTGTACCTTTATTGGTGCAATGAAATAAATCATATGAAAACACATACCAAAAAAAAAATTCAAATCTCAATTGAAAAAAATGAAATAAACAGAACCAACCAAGATACTAACCTCATAAACTAAAATATCACAAAATATACCAAGAAATATCTTTTTAAAAACTACCATTTCTAAATACAAACATTTCAAAATTCAATTCCAGATTTCTAATTTAAAACATTTTTCAAATAAAAACCCATCTAAAAAACCAAATACCCTTTCCATAATCAATAGTCAAATTCAATTCCAATTGGACTCAAAAATATTCTATAAAATCAAATTTTATAATGAAAACAACACTTCAAATTTCCATTAGGTTCCACATTTTCCATTAGAATAGATTTCCCTTTTAATGGTATTAAAAATGTAGAATCAAATTTTTCAATGAATTATTTTTAAAAAAATAATTTTCATTAAAAAATCAACTAACACCAACCAGAACCAATACAATAACATCACTCAAACCAAAACCTCCCCAGTGCAGAGCTAGTTGTCATGTATTACTAGTCTACAAAGTTTTCTAGGCCATGTAGTAAGCATGAACAAACCAATGGAATCATATTGAGTCATACAATCGGGATCCACATAGTACTATAGTTCGTGTAATATATCCATGTAACACATTCTCCCTTCCAATGGAATCCACCTTTATGAACAAACTCGTCGAACCAAGAAAGAACCAATATCCCAAACACAAAATAAAAATGAAAGAATCAATGACTAAGTACCCCTGATAACTGAAGTCTCATTATATGTAGTAGTGAGTAGGAATTGATCCATGATGTACCTCCATAATCCTGAGATTCCAATATCGAAGATATCTGACACATCAAACAATATTACCTAAAATAATTACATTTGTTTAATAACCAACACATGTTTCCCCAACCCATTCACCCGTGTTGTCCCATAAAAAAGGCCCAAAAGAATTTCCTGATCCTTTTGGGATAGAAACTATTTTTGAGCATCAAATATACTTAATTTGGAATGATTTAGAAAATAAATGAAAAAAATAAACAAAAAAATATATAATGAACAATAAAACAAACACTATCATTAGAAAATCAATACAGTTCTACTACACATACCTCCATGTTACCTCATGGGTCACCTCTAACCATAGATCTATACTCTCTCCAAGAGGAAAATTGAAATAGGTAGAAAATATAACTAAAATATGATATTAAAATTAGGTGTGAGAATAATAATTTATAGTATGGAGGCAATGTATAAAAACACTATATCATTAAAAATATATAAAATTCATTATATTTTTAAAACAATACATATAAAAATTAGGGGTTTCCACTCTTTTAATAGGAAAAATAGAAAGATTCAATTTTATGAAAAAATAATTACAATCATACATGAAATATATTTTTTAATTCAAGAATGACATATCAATAAATTTTTTATAATGGTTAAGCAACAAAATACAAGTGTCTTAGAATGAAAAAATAAACAAAAATGTAAATTTGTATATAAAATCAGAAAATAAATTAAAGTGAAAAATTATTTTTATCATATTAGTCAAGAAGAGGAAATCTATGATGAAGAATATTTAACAAATTTTATCTTGGTACATCTAAGTTAATAGGAGTAAGAAACATGGAAAAATCCAATATAGCTAGGTTAGATGGGATCTAGGTACATCATATCTTGGTGCTCAAACATAAATTGTCTTGTGTGTGATCCATTGGAGGGGTCACACCCAATTTCCAATACTAGTTATCCATAAAAAAATTTATATTCAGTGTTTTAGAATAATCTCGCTAGTGGGACTCAGGCCAAGGCCCAACCATCTTTCCTAGTTGCTGGCCTAAGCCTTCCATCCTAAGTACACAGGATTTTAGACTTCCATGCAAATCAATAGGTGGATTTTTTTATCAATATATAATATACCTACATGTCATATAATTTTTATTAAAACAAACTACTCAATTTCCACCCCTTCTCTTCCCCCTTAATTGAGACTACATTACATGCCACCAAACTAAATAAAAATACCCTTCTATGAGATTCTTCACATTTAACACATTATCATTATAAGGATAATTAAATAAGATCTGTCTTAAATTTTCCACAAAACATTTTAAAGCTCCAAATGGTCGTTATATTTTTAGAAATATATGTTATTCATTTTTAAAACGACTTTAATACCATTAGGAATCCAAATCTTCTCATTGGACCATTATAGAAAACTAGTTGAAAGGCCTAATTTTTTAGTTATTTCCAACTTATATAACTAAACCCATTTGAAGAATAAAATGAGAAATTAGGGGGTTTTATATTTCAATCGATCTTGGAAGCATTATTTTATAAAAGGAACCCCTGAAAAAAATATGAGGAAACTATGTAAATCCATAAACAACCCCATTCTGCTGGTTAGTTCTACTATGAAATATTCTCTAAGAGGGGTGAATCGAGGTATGATAGATTAAAACAACTTCACCTTTGATCTTTTTTTTAGTAGACAAAACATTCATTTCTTTACTACCTATTGTAGAGTATGAAAAAATCCTAAAGAAGACATAGGATATAGAAATTTACATGGTTTACCCTCACTGGGCTCTGTCCAACGGGAACACACCGACAATGTGCTGATGTACCAAATCCACTAATATTGCATTGGTTTTTACAAGTTCAATGTTGAAACACTACCCCTAATGGTTTAAAACCAATAATAATTTAAGAACTCATTACAAAATCAACTAAAGTGACCGCATTACTTCCTCAGAAGATCCAATCATAGTTTAAAGTCTTTTTGGTCCTTTCATTATCTATGATGAGTGCATCCTTCACTACATGTAAATTCCATGATGAAGTTCTAATTTCATACATTGATAAATACCCATTTTCCACTAATCACTTGGAAAAAACCATTGGAAATATCATCAAAAATATCCTTACTTCACAAGGCTCCCAATTTTGAAAAGCACAAATAAGCCTTTCCTAAGTCCTTACTTCTTCTCAAAGAACACACCTTCGCATAGCTTATACCATTAAAAAGAAAATGTTGTTGCAAAGAAACATCCTTCAAGAATCTCACTAATCCAACATGAAACACACCTCTTTCTCGGAGCTAGATTAGCTGCTACGATGAACCTACCTTTCATGAAGCACACTGCCTTCGAAAACCTCCTTTGGTATTTGAGTGTAAATTTTTTTTCATCAAAGACACTATACTCTTCTCAAGGGTTTTGAGGCCTATTTATAAGTAATTCCACCGACTGTAGAATAGTCCACACATAGTCAACGAAAAACATCTTAAATCAAAAATCACCAAAATTCCCATTGAAATTATTTCTATATTTTGAAACACCATGTAAATATTTAGATTGAAGATATATTTTTAATCATAGAGCGTCAAGTAAATTCCATTGCACTTCCTCTAATATTCTCTCTCACAATGATCATCAGCTCTATAATTTGTGAAGCTCATCGTAATCGGAGAGCTCACTGTCAACATTCTTCTTGGATTTGAAAAATAATATTAATGAATCCCATATTTGAAAACTCATAATTTTATATATTTGGATTAGATCCTCAAGGAAATCCACTATTTTTGATCCTCACCAAACTCCAAATTTTGGACCCCAAAATTTTGGAAAATAATGGAAAACAGATTCACCTTGTATCTATTCTTTTGTACCGCCCCCATATTTTCTATTCCTTTTTCAGGGTACTTTGATAACAAGGATTGTCAGAAAAATCTTGGGAAATTCCCAATTCACTGTGAAATCCATCTTTTTCAACACACACCACCAACCCGAAAATGCCTTAAAGTTACCTTGAGGGATTTTTTCCCAACACTGTTCATAAAAACACCTTTATATAATTTATTGTCTTAATAACATATTACAATATTTTTTAAAATAAACCAATCACGGATTTCAATTTAATAGTTTAGATATAGAGTAACCAACATCAAAACATGTTACCTTTAACGAAGACCGCTTTATAAATACACACATATTCAGATTTAAAAATATAAAATAACCCATGTCCAAATGTATATATTACAGTATCTTGGTGGGATATGTTCTAAGTGGATATTTTTTTTATTTAAGAATATATATGCACATATGTGTTATATTCATTCATGTATCCAAAAGACGTCACCTTTACCAATTGTGGTCCAATGTACTCTATAAAAATTTATGAAAATAAAAGGTAAAAAAATTGTAAATAAAAATAAGTTGGAGGAGAGGAAAAGAATAAAACCTACTCAGAACTGATGGAAACCACATTGCCTTTAACCCTAGAGTTTATAACCTAAATTAACCAGACTAAATGAACTATAATAACCAAGAACCATCAATGAAAATAAAAAATCTAGGTTAGGGTTCGGATGGGTTATGTGTGCACCAATGGGAGATAATGGATCCAAATATAGAAAATAGGAAGAGAGTGGTGGAGGGGGAATACTCATAAGATATGATCACAGATGAAAATAGTATAAAAAATTATGAATATTATAGAATATTCAGGTATGTGTTTCACATATGGGGGATCCCTTTCTCCAAATGGGTCATGTGATAATGTATAGGGACAAAGGAAACCCCATTTGAGGATTATATATTTTTTATTATTAATTTAGATTTTTTTATATTAAATTTGATTAGTTTTTTTAAGAAAATGGGTAGATCTCACAATCTTTAAAACCATGTTCCAACATTGTTGGAACCTCTTTCCACCAGGAAGATCCAACAATGTTTAGACCACATGGTTTTACAAACCATGTTATTAATAGTGTGAAGCCTTATGAATTTTTTCTCAGTTTTCACAGTCACCTTGGGTAGGTTCCACACCCTTATGCCTAAATCTGTACGATGTTAGGTGATTCTTCCAGAGGTTTCATAGTTTATGAAGGTTGGTTCTTGATATCCCTAACCATGTTACAACAATGAGATACCAACATCACCACCAAAAAACTCAAAATGTGTTCCCATAACTCTACTCAAAAAACCTATAGTATGTTAAAGGACCCAGAAAAAATAAAAAAACAAAAGGACATGGCTTGAAAAACTAAAAATGATCATCGTAGAATAATGTTATATTAAATGTAGAGAAAAACACTTGATAATCTTCTTCATTCTCATCTAGGAACATCAAAAAAATAATCTCATCTAATTTCCTTCATACTTAGATTCTTTCATCACATTATTTGGAATCTTTATATCCAAGGAATTGGCCACAACATTCCCATTAATGGGGATGTATATTAAATTAAAATCAAATTTCTAGAGATAATCTATCAAGTGAATATATCAATGATTGTAAACCATAAAATAGAATATATACTTTATAATTATACAATTAGTATACATGATGAAATTTTCATGAAGATGTTAGTTACCCAATGCTTTCAAAACATTCTTCAATGCATTCAACTTTAGGTAATGGATGGAGTAGTTCCTTTCAATAGTTAATAGCTATAAATAGTTAATTGAAAAAACATTGACATACTATATAAAAATACACAGTAACCCCATGCACTAGGCATCATAATATACTTAATAGTACCAACAATTATAGAAAATAATTAGAACATGATCTAATGTCAACCTAGATTTCAATTATTCAAGTATTTATAATATCTCTAATAGCATTCTAATTTTACTCACATTTAAGATAGATCAATCAGCAAGGATTTTATTTTTGTTCATTATTGATCAAATCGCATAAAATATTCTACTAGACTCAGAATGAATATGATCAAAAATAATTTTCTTGTTATTTACCAAGATATAACTTCTTGGATCTTTATAAGATCCATAAAAAAACCTCTCTCTTATATCATATGACCCAAAAAACATCAGTATTTATATAAAATTGATACTAAGATATTTTAAAATATAGTAGATACCCATAAATGTTCTTAAATAAATATCCATATGGTTCTTATGATCATCTTTTATCGAGTAATAAAATAATATATCATCCCTGAGAACTACAATAATATTATCTAGATACTAATGAGAAATTAGTTTCATCAGTTCCATGAAAACATTAATATTATTGAGAAAGAGAATTATCATAAAAAGGTACTCTGAAATCCCATAATTTGTCTTGGATGAAATATTAGTAATTCCCCTCCATGAATATGAGCTACTTTTACCATGATATAAGGTTTTTCTTCGAAAAAAATAAACCTAACCTATGTTGCACAAAGATATCACGAATCTAAGGAAATCTGTACTTATTCATATTAGTCGCCTGATTTAGTTTTAAGTAATCATTAAAACGTTATATACATGTATTTGGATTTTTATAATGATAATTATTGATTTCCATGGTCATAATATAGGATAAATAAACTATTACTCTTGGGATATTATATTTGGACCATTAATTACATTATATCTAAGGGAGTCATTGAATAATATAATAAAAAATGGTTGTTGACCTTACGATAATATGAATCGAAAATTTTATATCCTCATTTGGATGAAACCTAGATAAGTCATTGAAATAACCTCAATATATCAATATACAACCACAAAATTCTGACTATATGATGTTCATTAAAAAATATCAACATAGAAAAAATATCTGACATGAAGTTGATCCAATGTTTATAATTATAGGAATTTTCTAGCCTACTATTGGATCCCATTTTCCATAAAATATGTGATCAATTCTATAAAAATAAATGAATGGAAGATTCTAATAATATCAATACATTGGTCATTCCGAGCTAATCATCCCATACCATTGAATAATAAGATAAAATATATCCAAATAATGATCTATGAAACCCCTAACAATCTCAAAAGTTTCAATCAATACATGATATTAAGAGCACTTGAAAACCCACTGTATCATAATTCCAAAGAGATTAAAAGTATACATTATATAAGGAATCAACTTTTTTTATATCCCTATATAAATGATCAATTTGGATTTGATGATAGAATATGATGAACCCATGTTTAATAAATACAAGTCCATAATATATGAAATAATCATTGAACCCATCATAGTCTCTAGAAAAAAATATAGATTACAAAATTATATGATCTATAATATATAAACACCAAGATTAAAACCCAATTTATTTCTTTATAGTAGTATAAGAATATCCCTTCATATAAGGATGATATCATTATCCTTTAGACACATATGACTACACATTATATCCTCTTTTTATAGAATATTTATAATAACTACTCTAAAGAAAACTTCCTAGAAAAGCATTACAAATTACCCAGTCGCTCACATAGATGAAAATTCTAAATATCATCCCGAGAATATGGTTTATAGTAACCCAAATTTCAAAACTATATTAATTCCAACAACTTATTCCTTGATGATTTACTGAGAGTGAAATTAGGGGGGAACTGTACAGTTTTTTACATTTCTTTTGATATTCCTCATGCATACATTTTTAACCAAATAAGGAACATTATCTTCATAATGTAACAGTAAATGTTACACTCATCCTGGTCCACCATTTCATATTTATATCTTTCATCACTTCCTTATTGACAACATTAGAATATATTAATAAGAATAAAATAACAATCATATATTTAACCATCCACCTCAAACCAATCTAAAACTATCATGATTTTTGAAAAATAGTTATGAGGAAATCAGTGTTAAGGTGGACCAACTAGATAAACCCAGTGGTGTATTCCATAATATAAAAATTATTTTTATCAATTATAATAAAATAACTACACTTATAATACTTTAAGGTATCTGGTTGAAAACATATAGTTAAATATTTATTTAAACATCACCAATGTGAGTTCTTCATGAATCTTATCATGGATGATTGATCCCAACCATTTATGAATTAGTAATCAAACAAGTATGTGGAAAAAATAAATTTGGATGTCTTAGGGGTATAAAGAAAACAAAATATGGGATCTATTTTATCTCTCCACTCTTTGAGTTCTTGAGACCCTCAATCGCCATGAAATATTGGGGGGGTTATTCTTTTTAAAATCTTGAGAATGGATATCCCATAATATTAGTCTCTCTTGAGGAAACCTTAGCATTCAAAATAAAAAAAATTACAAAATTTTTTGAATAATAAATGAATAATTTAATAATACACAACCCAAAATGGAAAAGGTTTAGTTTCATTGAAGAATATATGCATAGTTAACTTATTTTAGGATACTTATTCAACATCTCCCACAATATTCTCTCACATGGTACCATTATTAGACACACCCTACATAAAAACATTCTTCATAACATTGGGAAATATAAACATAATAAATTTTGAGATAGGATTTTATATAATGGTAAACCCATGAGATATATATCAATGATCATAAGTGATAAGTAGATAATTATAAGGTTCTGAGAAAATGATCATAACTTATGCAAGTCATACCCAATTAGATTAAGATCAACAATCATAAATTCTATCATGAGGATTTTTTATAAAAAATTTACTATGTCATAAGTTTCCAAAATCGAAATCAATCATTCATGATCCGTGAAAAGATATCATAGGAATAATAAAAAGTTTTTTGGAATAAACATAAGAATATAAAATCAGTACAATAGCCATTATTCATTTTAAAGACATTCATAGTGGAAATATTCTTAGAGTGGCATAGGTTCACCACTATTTCATTATTTACATAGTCAATATTCACTCACAAGGCTATTATAATAGATATACTATCTTACAAAGTTGGGTTAACACCCTATTCTATTCTATAGTATCTCATGATATTTCAATATTTACCCAATGCATTAGAGGGAATATAATTCTGGACCCACCCATCACATAATGAAAACGATATATAAGTGTTCCATAATATCATAAATGCATTAATAATTTTTCTAAATAATAACCTATGTAAAATTAATGGGTTTCATAACCATTTAATCATCACATTATCATATATATCCATAAGAAGTAAGTGTATGGTATCGTAAAATCATTTCTTATTTCATCATAACCTAATTTACCCCTGAAAAATTAATGGGGATCATGCAATCAAACTAAAAAATCATAATAAGAATCCATATCATAATGCCGTATCTCTAATAAATCATAATAATACATAAATTATGTTGACATAAATGAAAATTACTATTAAAAGGGAATTTGAACATTTCTTCGAAAATATGGAAATATCATTTTAATATGTTATATTTATAATAAAAAAACCCAAAATAGTAGAAAAATATTTTAAACAAAATTACCATTTTAATTGGTACAATAAATATTTTAATAAAATAAAATTCATGATGGTGGGATAATCCATTCATATCATATATATTAATAGTGAACATTCTGTTCATACTTTTAAAAAATGCCAAAAGTGAGTTATATGTAAATAATTTGAATGGAGCCAAATTTATAATTTTTAATAATGTATAATTTAGTGTAAATAATCATTATAAATCATTAATTTATTGAAAAAACGTCATATTTTTTTTCAAGAATATGGACATGGATTAAAGAGATCATTGACTAAAGGGGAAATGAGATTGTCTTTGGTCAAAAACATTTTCTCAGTCATTTAGAGTACCAAAGAGTGTAAAATTGTATCAATAAAAGAAAATTTAATTAATAAACAAAGGGGAAGAAAAATCATGAGGTTTAAAAGATATTTATCCTTAATTTAGATCAATATATATTTAGCATGGATAATTCTAAAAAGAATTGGGATTCTAAAAAAACCACAGCCTCAGTCCCCATCTTTCTACATATGCATTAAAAATTCTTTTTAAATAAATATAAATTTATTTTTAATTTATAATAAAACCATATTTATATACATATTACAATATATCATTCCGTAATAATTTATAATTAGTATTTTATTAAAAATTCATAATTGGAAACATTAATCGGTTGAAAATGGGTTTGTTTTCAATCCATGTTTTGGTTCAATTGTTCTTATCCTTGTGTCTTGGTCATTGTTTCGTCATATAAAGAATATTAATCATATCATAAGTTTCATATTTATTCATTATATTCCATTTTATAACTTTTCATATAAAGTGATGATGAAAAATGAATGACATCACTTTATGGTGATGATAGTTCGTAAATAAAAACCGAAGATGCTATGACAATTCAATTAATGGAACCAAAAAAAGGAAATAACAATTTCGATTTATATAATATTTATTATATCATTAATACCATATATATTCATTAAATCTATCCTTATGAAATATTTTGTAATGATGAAATGAAAAAATGAATCACATCACTTCATGGTGGTGGTAGTCGAAACATACACAGAAGAGACATTATCATTTTTAAATGGATGGGAGGGATAAAGAAATTAGATTTTAAATTAAAATAAAAAATATAATTATAGAAATTATACCAATTCAATATTTTTTGGATTTTAATATAACATTTTTACAATATTTATTATGAATGAAACATGATTTTTTTGATAAGAACATTATTCTTCTTTTTCAGGCATCATTATTTGAAAATAACCTTATGGATTTTTGTACGGGTCATTTAGGAATACCAAAATAAAATAATTATTGAGAAAGATGTCTATAGTGTATTTTGGAATATACAGGTGGATATAAAGTGCTTATGTGGTGTATAAAATAGTGGACCAAAAGTTCCCCTCTATATGTGAGGAGAGTGGCACTATTGAAGGTACTTAAAATATTAAAATATATTAAAGGATATTCACATGGAAGTGTCACCAAAGCAACATAAAATTTGAATATTAGAATATTTTGGGTCAAACATATACTTATCCAATTGGATTTATAAAATTTTATAAGTTATTTTAACCCTTATCTCATTAGTTTGACCCCTCATTAACCGTTTTAACCATTACCATAGTAACTGATTTTTACCATTATTTCAATTTATAATGACCAAAAATCAAATTTACCTAACTACAAATTTTTGAAATAATGATTCAAAATATATAAAATTAAATATTAGATTAAATTTATTTAGGTTATAGAAATTTATTTTAAAATATGGGTGAAAGACGCAACGAACATGATTTTTTAGAAAATGCATTTTAATCATAAAAATGAATATATTCATATTTTATTCATACTAAAAAGAATTATATGAAGGTTAATTTTTTTTATTAATATATTATATATTAAATTAATAATAAAAATTCATTTATAATGAATTATTTTAATTTATTAAGATAAAACAAATGTGTTCATAAAGATGGGTTTTTGGAAAACATTTATTTTTTACTTTTAAATTCATTTATTTAAATTTATATAAAATTGACAATAATTGAATTAATTTTATACATCTACACAAAAAATAAATTTTAATGATTTTTTTAGTCCAATAAATTTACAAAAATCTAATTTCTTTTCTATTAAATCCACATTTAATAATAATATTTCAATGGTATATTCTGGGTTGTTTAAATGTAGTGTTATGTATAAAGAAATCTATCAAAGTCATAAAACATATTAAAAGAGAAATATATCCCAAAATATTATTATGTTACATTCTAAAGCCTTATAATAATTTTTTCCCTAGAATTACTTCACTCTAATACAAACTACCAAGGATACTTCTGGCTTATCATATCCTCGACTCACCATATATCTTCACCAATTTATGGTTTCACCACATTAATTTAACCAATTATGAGATATTTTTCAAAAAAACATTATATAATGATTCCGGAATCTCTTAAAATTGTTCCTTATAAGAGATATGATACACCAGTGGTATGAACTATGGCTTTAGTCCATGTAAAGGATTTGTTATGTACATCCATAGGATTGATATATATAGCACATTGTGACTGTTAGAGAGATTGCGTGGAAGAATAAGTGAAAAATAACCATTAAGATAAAATAAATACTTTCAAAGGGACCAATATATATAATGATTAACTTTTCCATATTTAAAATTCCCATAACCATATACCATGTATATATTCCTAGGAATATATTTTGACAAAATTCAAACTCCATATATCACTAAAAAAATCCAAAATAAAATGTTATCTTCTATGAGATTCAAAAATGTGTTGCTGAATGGATATAAAATTCTCTTCCATTTCCTTATCTAGATCAAGTTACATATTATTTCTTTTACCAACTTTATCATTTCACATTTAATTTCTTCACCTCCTTCCACAGATTTATCAACAAAGATCATTTTAAAATATCACGTGAAAGCTATGGTTGTATGAAAACTCCACCAGATGAAGTTGTGAATCCCAACCGCCAATGAAATCCCTAGAAAATCTCTCAATTTACATTTTAGTTTTTTAATGTTACTCTAATAATATCTCTCTATATTGGTATGATATGTCTTCCAAAAGTTCACCATCATATTTAAATCATTCTAATGATTTCATTGGAAAATTGAGGTAAACCTAAAATCCCAATTAGATATACTGGAATATGGCACTTCATGGATCCTTGAAAGATACATAATGTATATAATTGAAAACTATTCAATAGATAAATCTTTGTTGATAGTTGTTAAATGTTATAACATCATAATTTTGTTAACTAAAATCCAAATGGTATCATGTTGTTCAGATGTTTTGTTGTGTTTGAAAACAAAATTAATGGGGATGTTTTCCCATTTCAATTATAATAAGGGTTATAGTTTTAACATCCATATATACTTCTTTCCCTCATCCCTATCTTTTTTACCCACCATGTAATGAGATAGATAGTTCGAAATATAATGTTTCTTGTTATAAAACCATAAATACTCTTTCAAATCTTTATACATCCTCATACATCCATAATGAATAGAGAAAAATAAAATATGAGCTTTATGGAATCTCTCATTATTCTAATATGGTATTTATGGGAAATATAAAAATATCCTAAAACTTATCATTCCACCAAAAACATTTTTGAACTAAGGACTATTCATATATTTTTTTATAGGGTTACACATCTTCCTTTTGTACCTATTTAATCCACACAATTTTGGATTGTTGATCATTAATCTTGAAAATATATGATCTATTCCCTTTCTTAATTATTTAAAGATCCATTTTTAAATCTTTTAGTATTAGATATCATTTAATCATCATCATGGATAAAATATCATGGTATTTCTAACATATATAATAAACAACCATGTTCTTATTTTTGGGTAGTAATTCATTTAATAGTTTTAATCTTTAATAAAACATATCAATATTTTTGGAACACATTCAACTTTATCCGATTGAATATTTATTAATATTTTTTAAAAAAAGTATATATATAATATATTTTATTATAAAGATAATGCCTCTATATTTTCCTTGACAAAATTACTACTTCTAACTCAAAATAATATGTTCGGAAATATTTCTCAGGAATTTTCAATTACCATGAAGAATAAGCTATCAAATATATTATTATAAATAGTAAGTTTCCAGGATTCTTCATTGATGCATCACTATTGATCACAAACCCTTATCTACAATTTTTTAGTGTGAGTATACGTACAGTTACCACTTTTTTTTCATCTCCTTGTAATTATGTCTATATTCATCTATTCAATGGAATTTTGATCCCTTCTATGAAAATAGTGATATTGGAATTGATAACAATAAGAAATATATCACAAAACATCAATAGAATCTACCCAACCCAAGATGGCTATAGAACTCTTCATCTATGGTTAGTCTATTATATTTTTCAATAACATCCATATTTGAATGATCAACTAATATAACCTCACTTGTGATTATATAACCCAAGAATTTATTGTTATGTAGACAAAATTCAAACTTTCTAAATTTATATTAATTTTTTTCCTTGGGGTCTTCTACACGATCCATAAATGTTCTTCATGTTTTTCCTTAATCATGGAATATATAATAATGTGACCAATAAATACCACCACATACAAATTTATCTAATATCTAAAGACATTATTTATTAAATACATTATGATAATATATTAATTAGTAATTCCAAAAATAATTATGATAGATTCATAATTAACACAACTCATATGAAAGGTTATATTGGGTATACCCCCCTTCATGACCCTTAATTGATGATATCCAGATTGGAGATCAATCTTGAAAAACTATTGATCTCCTCGTAGTTGTCTAAATATATCATCAATATGGGTTAGTTGTTATGTTTTCTTGATTTTGATCTTGTTCTGTTCTTGATAATCAATTCTAAGATTCATTGACCCATGATTCTTCTCAAAAAAAAAATAATTTAACCACATGGTGATACACTAGTGAGCAAGAATCCATTAAAAAGATTCTTCTATAGTTTATTATTAAATTTCTATATCTCAATCATTTCCATATTATATGTGTCCTTTTAAATGTGTATAACACTATGTATTAGTTCTATTGAAAACTCAAATTCACGATATAAGGAAAAACTATGAAATTATTCTAAAAATACATCATACATTCCGAAAAATTAGTCATATCATTAATTGTGAGTTTCCCTCTGGTAATTTAACATAAATTTCCCTTTTTCATAGGTATTAAGACCCATACAAAAGATTTAATTTACATTAGAAGTTCATATCAATCGTCAAACCAAAATATGATCGTTTCTTGATTTAAATTTCTAAATGGTACTTCCATTACTCTGCAATTGATATAGGATCTATATAAATAATAGAAATCCATAAAAAATTAACATCAAATTTAACTATAGATGGAATAAAAGGATTAATATGAAATACATTCCCACAAACATCTATTAGAGAGGAGATATATACATTATAACTGATCATCATGCCATTATGTATTTTCAAAAATAAATAAAAATCAAATAATTGATGTAGAGATTTTTTTCCCTTATAAAATTCATTATATTAAAAAGTGCATATATATATATAATTTAATATTATATTTTAAATTCTAGAGATAACGGTAGGTGTACCTTTCCCCACAAAATTATCATAACTCTATTCATAAATGTAATCTATAGAGATTTATATTACATCTTAGTTTAAGAGGTTGTTGATATCGATTATAATCATTTACACTTGGATTCATGCACTGAATAGAGTAATTTCCATACTTATTTAAATTATAAAATGCAAACATGGGTGACACATTCAATTGATCATTCACTATTTATTTCATTCACTTGCCTCTTTAATTTACATCAACATCCTTTTTCTCAATGACCTTATTTTACACAATTTAAACATTTACCAAACCCAATAATTAAATTTTCTCATGAATCATTCCTCACATATAACATTAATGAAGGTAAATTGTATTTCTTAAATGAGTCTTATTAGTATAATTTTCTCAAAATTTATTCCTCCACTTCTTGTACACAAAACTATGAGAATAATGAGAGTATATAATATCTATTTCTTGATTGAGAATGCATAAAAAATATATTCATATCTACAAAAGTCACATATGGAAAATGTTTATTATAGACTTTGTTATAAGACACTAAAGAATCTATCTAGTTTTTTTCATTGTCGATGATAAAACCTGAAGCGCAACTCACAAGTATTGTAAATTTTTCCTCATATTTACTAATACATTAATCGTCCTTATACTTAAGAATTTGATTTTCACATTCCATTTTCTTGTAATTATTTTTGAATGTGTGCATATTTAAAAAAATATTAAAGTCTTCTGATTAATAGAGTTAATTTCTACATCTTTCCACATATTCTTCATAATATTATACCATTTATTATCTTAACCTTTCAAATTAATAAAAACAAAAATAACCATCAGATGGTCTAGGAACTAAATAAAAATTAATATCATTTCTATAGAATTGATGCATTGCTCAGAAATAAGTGTATCTATAGAACTACATATGAATTGGGGATTTTGTCTCACAAAAGACTCATTGGTGAGTTGTTCATTCCTTTATCAATTTATAATTTCAAAATGATATATGTCACCATTAATATATTGATTGATATAGGTGGTAATATTCAGAGGATTTCACATCCTTTCACCCATTTCAATTTCATTGGCCATCAAATTCTTTGGTTATCTATTTCCTCATGGTTCTATACATTTTCTACCACCAAATATCTTATTTGGCTATCAATCATCTATAACTAGAGTACGAAATCATATGATTTTGAAAAACCAATTTTATGAAATCCTATATTATTATGCATTCTTTCAACCCATTAAACATTAAGTTTGTCACATATCACTACAGACTATCATAGGTTTTCATAGATTATATCATTTTTTTCATCATAATGGTTCATAATGATAAATTTAATTAACAATATAATATATCCCAAGACTATCAAAATTGGTGTACAATTAATATTCATTTTTTTGAATTGGGGAATGATTGAGTTTATACCTAACCATCCTATTCAAGGTACTATACCAAGGTACATCTTTGTCAGAATCTGTATCCATTTGTTGTTATCCATATGGAGATGTCATTTCTAATAAACAATTTATTATATACATTAACAAATGAGGTTGTTATCATGTACTTATAGTTATACCTTGGGTTTTCTCTAAGGTTTTAATAATCCCTATATTTATGAATAAGTAATCTTTCTCTAATAAAAACATGTGTGACATAAGAATTGCATATATAAACATTAACTTATTTTAGATAAATGTTAAATACATAGAATAAAAATACATTTCCAAGAATTGTAATGGTCTTTTCTCCTTAGAGACCAGGTACATAATCAACTTATTTCATGAATGATATTTAACATCTCCCACTAAGTTATTATCTTATAGAAACTTTATTTGATATACCCTACATGAAACATTTCTTTATAACATAGGGAAATAAAAATATTAGAAAATGGGAACTCAGATGATTTGTAAGGTGTACCATAAGAGATAATAATCAATGATCATAAGTGCGCATGACATAATCATAAGGGTAGAATAACATGTTCATAAACTGTGAAAGTCATAACCAATTTTCCAAATATTGTTAATAATGAATTATTTCTTGAGGATTTTTCTTAAAAAAAATCAAAATTAATAATTGTGATGACCAATTGATAAAAATAATGATCTATGATAACATAACATAAAAAATGGATTAGTTTTTTTCACACACATAAATATATAAAATCACTTTTCTATTACATTTTCAATTCCATGACTACATTGTGGAAAATTCTTATAATGGATTAGGTTCAGTCCCCATTTACGTATTTCTTTAGTGCATTTTACTTCCCAATACTATCATAGTGGGAAGATAACAATACAAAACTAGGTTAAATCCCTATTATAGTGAATATTTTCTCATGATGAATTAATATTTAGCCAATTCATTAAAAGGATATAAAATTATTGGTCAACTAATAAAATAAAGAAAACCAAACATATGTGTTTTGTAAGATCAAAAAATCATTCATCATTTCAGGTAAACATAAATCAGGGAAAATAAATATATTTCATACACATTATATCAACACATATTCATATAAATCTATGTAATGTAAGTGTATAGTATTATAAAAACATTACCTATTTCCTCGTAGAATATTTAAATTATTGTAAGGGAAGGGGTTTCATAGACTCACCCATAGATCATCATTATCATAAGAAATCCCAATTAATATAATTTAAGGTATCATAATATAATGTTCCCATTAAATAAAAAAAACCTTATGTTTTGTTGACATATGTGAAAAATTTCATTAAAAGTGATTTTGAACATTTCATTGAAAACAAGGAAATAATCATTTTCATTCAACATATCAAAAAAATAAATATTCAAATAATATTGACTGAAATATTATCTTTGAAAATAATAATAGAATCATTAATAATAATATTTATATAAATAAACATTCATGATAGTGGTAAAAACTAATCAGGCCATATAAGTAAAAAAGATAACATTTTTTTTCACACATTTAAGAAAAGTCAAAAGTGAGTCAAACATAAAGCATTATAATAGATTACATTTAATAACATATAAATAATTTTAATAATAGTAAAAAAAATATCTAAAATATTTATTTATAGTTAAAAATATCTACAAAACATTTTTAATATCATAAACATGAAAGATATAATTGATATAACAAAAAGGATATAATGTCGTCAAATCATAAAAATATTTTCCAGATAATTTTAATTACCAAATAATTTAGAATGGTATTAATAATTAAAAATTCTAGGAATAACTAGATGATAATAAAATATATGGATTTTAATGGATAAGGATCATATAATTTTTGTTATAGGAAATTTAACATTGACAATCCTAAATTTAAAAGAGAATATAACATAAACCCTTACCTTAGGTCCCTTCATGATTTATATGGTTTCAAAATCCTATAAAATAAATATATATTTATGATAAAATTACTCTAAAACCATATTCATATAAATGTTACTATATATCATTCCCATATAATTTTTAATTTCCCAATTATAATCAATTATTCATTAAAATCAATATTCGACTAAAATCCAGTTCATGTTCCTTGAATTTTTCAATTAAATAGTAGTAGTACATATAAATTGGTCATGGTTTCATAATATAAATTATCTTAATAAAATAATAATTATAATATCTATTTATGAAAAAAACATTTGTAACTATTCATATACAGAGATGATACCAAATAAATTTCCCCACTTAATGGAGATGGTAGTCTATTCGTACACATGTGTGAAGGATTTACTTTTTCGATTTATGGAATGAAGTAAAGGTAGAAATTAATTTCACATTACATAATCATAATAATTTCATATATATAATATATATGTTTATTAATTCTACCTGTTGACCAACCATGTAATGGGGAAATTAAAAACAAATCACCTAGTTACGTGGCAGTGGTAGTCCGCACATACATATGAGCGACATTTTCATTTTTCAATTGTGAAGAAAAAGATAGAAAATTTATTTACCATTTTCATAGAAACATATAAATATAGAATGTATATTTATTCGATAATGTAAATATTTTTATAAAACATTTCAACGAATTTTTATAATTATAAAAAACAAGGAAATGAATATGTATTAATATATACCAATTCTTCGAGTATCATTCTTTTAAAATAACCAAAAGGCATTATGGATGGTTATTTGAGGATGAAGAAAACCAAAATGACGTTTAAAATAATATTTTGGGAGTATTTGGGTAAATATTGGTCATGATGAAAGGAAAATGTTTTTAGAAAAAGAGATTATATGATGTTCCCTTTTATAGTCTGGGGAGTGGAACTCTTATCAATATTTAACAAATTAAAATACAATAAAGTCACATTCAAGTGAAAATTGATACCAATAAATCCAAAATTATAAGATAATATAATTTTTTTCTAAAATAAACTTAACCAATATGATTTATTAGAGGTTTGAGATTATTTTAATCCATATCCCATTAGTTTGAACCCTCTATAATTCTTTTAACCATTACCATAATAATGAACTTTTACCTCGGTTACTACTAAATTTGACCAAAAATGTAATTTACTTAATAATAAATTTATACAATATGAAAAAAAATTAAACATATTTATTATCATTAGTTTCTATAATTGAAATAAATTTATTTTATATTTAGTGTGGAAAATGAAATGATTTTGTTTAATGAAAACTCATTTTTACATTTAATACTGAATTCATTTTATTCCTTTAATAGTAAAAACAATCACACTAATAATGAAATATTTTTTTTGAATATGTTCTTAAAAATTTAAATACACTAATTAATCAATCGTGATTAATTTTTGTTTTAAATAAATAAATATATTATGAATTTAAAACAGTTATTTTAGAATAGAAATTTCTTTTATTCCTTTAAACAATTCTATTTTCATTTATTACTAAAAAATAATAGTGAAATAATTTTCTAACCATATATATAATTTATATCAAAATTTACATTTTCCTATCCATAACAAATAATCAAAATTCTAGAAATTTTTTTTTACATAAAATAATAATATTTTAATTGTATATTATGGTTCATTTAAGAACAATGCTTAATATAAATCAAGATTTCAATGGAAAAAAATATTTTAAGAGAAATATATTATAAAATCTCATGGTGTTAAATTTCTTGCCTTCTCAACCCAATGAATAAATATTTTTGATAACTTGTTGGATGATAGTGGGGTTTATAAGAGGGATGGCCTATAAGAAAATTTTTTCTTCTCCATCTCCATAATTCACTAAAGTCTCTATGGGAAGCATTATTTATAAAACACAAAACTCAATTAATATAAAAACTAACTCCCATTAACATTGAAAATAAAAAAGATCAAACCATTAGTCATAAATAGTAAAAAATAATTACAATAGAAACCCAAACATCAGGAAGGGGAGAAAATATAAAATCTTGTAATATTTAATCATCGCGCAAAATTTGGTTTTATGGTCTATTAAATTTTGTGATAATTGTGTGACTTCTATTTGGAAGGTATCTAGGTCCTGTCACATGGTTTTATCATGGTTTTATAGACCATGTTCCTAAATTTTACACATATAGTTTTCCACCCATTTTTACCCATAACCTGAAATGTCAAAAAACTTCTCAAGGAATTCTCTCATAACTTATAATAGTTGTAACAATTATCAAATCATAAAAATACACCTAAGAAAAATAAAAAATTCAAGACATTTTCCCTACCACTAATTGTAACTATCATGACTCATCCATCGAGGCACATGTCGTGACTACCCCAAGCCCACCTTCTATATTCCAGGGGCCAACGAGTAGCACTGAATGGCATATTCCCTAAAATCGAGAAGGAATTTCCATTATAACCTATAAACACATGCAACCAAGCACACAATGAGATACGAACACAAGTAAAAGTGTATAAGAAAAAGAGTGCTAAAAGTAAGAGGGTCTAGAATAGAATCCCAACAGTAAAGGTACAAGTACATTTGAAATACAATACAATTGAAGAATGAGAAAGACAGCAACTTGGTCATCCTTTGAGATTCCTACCTGATGGGTATGTACAGATCAGCTCCTCTGAACTCCATGTTCGCTCGTCTCCTCTGTGTACTGACACACCGTATGGTCCACCTCTGGGCACCGTCCAGTCTTGTACCCTTGTCCTCAGTCAACACTCTCTGTCCTCTACACCAAACACAACAATATGCGAGCATAAACTGTGAATGGGTGATTATTACAATACTGAGTAGGGACCCTAAGACCCTCAATGTCTCACAAAATACAAAAAAGATAAACCACAAAGCGAGAAATCAACTGACAACCCTACTTAGGTATATCCCATACATATACCTATGTTATCAAGTATGCATCTCTTAATCATGAGGAAACAAAAAGTCCAACACAAAATCCCAATATCAAATATTCCACTAAGGTAAGAGTACCACGAAGGTAAGTACCACAAAGGTATGCAACATAGACGAATACCACCATCGTATTACCACAAAAGGAAAGTACCACACAGGGACAGACTCTGCTCACACCAGGTATAACTTAGTTACAATAGTAGAGATGTTTATATGTAACTATTAATTCATCTCACTCTGTTAAGAGGCAGACCCATGAAAGATCCTAAATCATCATCAGTACCACAAGGGATTGTAGTACATAATCAGAACCACCCAGGATCCTAGTACCTCGTCAGACCCACATAGGATCCTAGTACATCTTTAGTACTTCGTCAGACCGATACATGATCATAGTGTATCGTCAGTACGTCATCAAACCCACAGAGGATCCTACTACTTCATCAGTACCTCGTCAGACCCACACAGGATCCTAGTACATCATCAGTACATCATGAAAACCAAAAAGAATGTAAAGACTTGGAAATTTCAAGGAAATGTTATTCTTAATTTCATTGGAATTTTACAAGAACACAGTTTCTGATGGCACCTGATTCCGAGGCCTGGTGTGCCCGGAATCAATTTATGAAGTTTAGCTTGGGTACGTTCAGTGAACAAACATGCGGGTTTTTCTAACTTTTGAACTGGTGCTTGGAATCGAATTCCGAGGGCACCGATTGAATCGCAGCGCCTGTAATTTCTTAGGAACACCTTTTCTGGAGTTGCATTTTCTCGGGTGTGGTTATTAAATTTTTTTTGGGTTAAGTAAAAGAATAAAAATAAAATGGTGCAACAAATTTTTATTTCTTTTACAGTTGTTTAACATAAGCTATGTGGTTGAAGTGGAACCCACTATATCCTACTGCACTAGGTAGGATATTTGTGGGGTGGGGCCCACACGGGACCGACCTTTTCAACTTCCTCAAACCTCCTCCTTTAATAAGGTAACGCACCCGCACCCCCCATTAAATGAAAGTCAACTCTTGCATTTAACTGATTATTAAACGCCTATATTAATTGGGCAGTTTAAACGTTGCAATTAATTTAATTAATTGTTTGATTAAAATTTGAATTTCTCAAATGTTTGTCTTTTGTGTTAATAAAATAACAAAAATCTTATTTTATTAGTGGTTAGCTTGTCGAGATAGGTCTTTGGAGAATTACTAGAAACCATGAACCTTTTTCTTCCTTGACGAAGAACGTGAAGAACATGAAGAACGCGAAGAACACCGACCACCGACGAAGGTCGACAAAAACGCCAGATCCTCAGAGATCGACGACGCTACGCCGATGAATCTTTTCTCAGTGACGCGATGATCCTCCTTCCATGACGCCCTCTTCCACGATGTGCAATCCCTCGACGAACCTTCGTTCAACTTTTCCTCGAGGTAGGGGAATTATATTTTTTTGTTCATGTTTACCTTCATCGCTGATTGTCATCTTATTTGACCCTCTTGATATCGCAATAATGGGAGGAGGTCGGACCGCACGAACATGGCCGACCCTCCTCCCCCTTGGTTGTTTGATTTTTTTGCGACATGGTTATGGAGGCACAGTGTCGTTGCACTGCGCGGAAGCTATCAACTTGGGAGAAGATGCGTGGCGCCGTTGCGCCGCGCTGTTGAAGTTGAACAAAGTCGCGACACCATTGCACCGCGCCGGAAAACCACGAAAAAACACGGATTTTTTATTTGGCGTGCAGATGGATGGGACATGGAAGAACGGGCCGTATAGGCGATTTGATGTATTTGCAGTGAAGGGCAAGTCCCGGGAGGACCGCAGGCAAAGACGGAATTGAAATCGGTCCACCGGAGCGCATCTGGTGGTCCCCGAAAAATGCTGCTGGCGGGATCCCGCAGTCGCGCGGGATCCGGTGGATGAGAGACATGGGGATCCGCCCTGCCGCTGGCAGGGAGCAGCCCCCCACGCGGGGCCACGACTTCTTTCACAAGGGGCAACCGCACCCCCCTGTTCCGCTCAGCCGGACAGCTGAGCGGCCACGCGGCTGCGCAAGCGCGGCAGGGCAACCCGCCGGGCCGGGCAACACCCACCGAGCCGGGCCGCGCCCTATTGGGCCGGACCCGGACTCGGTTCGGGTCGACCCCAGTTCGGGCCAACCCAGGGGGTCTCGGGCCGGGTCAGACCGCGCCCGAACCCCCCTTTTCGGGTAGTTTCCATTCAAATGCCCATATCATGGGCCACAGACCTCCGAACAATGCACTGTTATTTGCGATGCGATCCTTGGATAGAGACGATCGTTTCGGTATATTAAACTCAGGGTTTCAATGAACTTTGGGTATGTATGGGTTGGCTTGAACACGAAACCAACCGGGCCCGTGGAGCGGAAACACTTTTATCTTGAGTTCCAGATGTCTGATTGATGTGTCGTTGACTTTGTTGGATTCCTCTTGATGAGACGGAACATTTGGAATACTTCTCTTGAGTTTTGGGTACAGTTGAGATACAGTCGTGTTTGTTCATACACGAAACCAACCGGGCCCCTAGGACAAAATGGCTAATAAATCACAGACCGGGCGTCTGATTGACACGTCGTCTGTTTCTTTGAGACCCCTATGACGAGGCGGTACTTTGAGATACTTCTTCATGCGACTTTTTGATACTTGTAGTATCGACCTGTAGCTCATGGAACAGATCCTCCCAGAGACGAGCGTACGGAGTACGGAGACCGTGTAGCTGGATGAGACCTGACGACTTCTTGACCGACTCGACTTGGAGTGAGTCGACTAGCCCAGTGGAAGGAGCACTACTTTGTTTGGGTGCAGACCCATGGTGGATAGAGCACTACTAAGCTTAGGTGTAGACCCATGGTACTCGTCTGGAGAGTACCTCTGTAGGCTATTAGGGGGGATGCACTACTGTGTTTGGGTGGCATACCCCAGCGGGAAGCACTACTGTGTTTGGGTGGCTGACCCGCGGTACTCGACAGGAAGAGTACATCAGCAGTCTTAGGGTAGTGAGAAGTACCTCGGAGTCGTGACACGATCACTGTACACTCTAGATATGGGGATCTTCAGTAGTTACGGTTTCGATAATTAAAATCTTGGTTTGAGATGAGTCTATGACCTTTGTGTTACCTCATGATTGAGATGGGTCACTTGATAATGTAGGTATATATATGGGCATATATCTATGTAGTGTTTATCCGTTGATTTCATAACCTTTGTATTTCATCATGATTTAGATGGGTTACTTGATAACTTAGGTAGAAGTATGGGCTTATACCTAAGTAAGGGTTATCTGTTGTGATTCTACATTGTGGTTATCATTGTTGTATTCAGAGAGACCTTGAGGGTCTCGGGGTCCCTATTGAGTATCTTTATACTCACCCCTACATGGGCTATGCCCGCACCTCATTGTGTTGGTTGCAGACGACATGCAGTGCTGACGGAGGCCGAGTGTTCGAGGACTGGACGATACCTGGAGGTGGACCACATGACGAGTCAGTATCCAGAATTGTACTTCACGATGAGACGAAACTCGGAGGAGGTTTACGGGAAAGAGTGTTGTGGAGTCTATCTGTACCTACCGCTCAGGTAAGATGCATGGTGGGCGATCCAGGAGCTGCGCTATCTGTACCTATCCTTCAGGTAGAATCCC
This sequence comes from Viscum album, assembly GCA_963277665.1. Classification (NCBI taxonomy): domain Eukaryota; kingdom Viridiplantae; phylum Streptophyta; class Magnoliopsida; order Santalales; family Viscaceae; genus Viscum; species Viscum album. The sequence continues at coordinate 491,453,678 of OY728159.1, read as the reverse complement.
TGGTGGACGATCCAGGACCTGCGCTATCTGTACCTACCCTTCATGTAGGATCTGAGAAGGATGACCCAAGAGCTGCTTCCGTTCTTCCTGCTGTTGTCTTTTTTAGCTACACTTTTTGTTGGGTTTGTATTATGGCCCATTTACTTTTCAGCACTTCTTTTATACTTAGTGTTTTACTTCTGCTTGTACTCTGTGGTGTTTTGTTTACTTTTATAAAGGCATTTCCTTCCCAGTTATCGGGATTTACGACTTTGGTTCTAGTCGCCAGTCCCTGGCCTATGGAAGGCAGGCTTGGGGTAGTCACGGTACGGGCCCCGAGGACGGGTCGTGACAAATTGGAATTAGAGGATTTCGGTTCTACCGCAGAACTCATTACTCTGATATTTTCTTTCTGTGAAGTGACAGTGTTAAGAGTACCTAGTGTGGTTTTTAGTTTAGGGAGTCCTGTGTTGGTGCGGGTGGCCGACGTATCCATACACCAGGACCTTGACAACTAATTTTCCAACTTTGTGCACGAACACACTGATTGCGTGTTTGTTTTCAAAGGTTTTCCCTTAAAATAGCTCAAACCAAGTCAGATCACCAGGTATAAATCGTTTGACCATGTCACGTTGTTTCTTTAGGATTCTTTTTCACGGACGACTAGCTAGAGCCCAGAGGGATGTGCGTACTGACAGCCTGCCGAGCGACGAGGCTTCGGTATAGGGCCCTCTTATAGTTGAGGCACCAGCAGTACTACCATATGTTGGGTCACCGATTCCACCAGCCCCAGCAGTAGGTGATGCACATCACTTGAGCACGCTGCACGTGTTCCAGCGCCAGAGGCCACCAAGGTTCAGGGGAGAGACAGACCTGCTGGCGGCTGAGGATTGGCTGGAGGCTGTGGTGAGAGTCTTCAGGCTAGTGGGGACGCCAACAGAGTTCATGGTGATCTTTGCTGACAGCCTTCTTCAGGCAGCAGCAGGCAGGTGGTGGAGCCACTTGTTCCAGTTTTGCGATGGGATGACCTTTACATGAGAAGACTTCGAGAACTTCTTTAGGTTAGAGTTTGTACCAGTAGCTATGCACCCTGAGCATGTTCAAGAGCTTCTTCCTTTGCCGCCTGATTTTCCATCAGTAGCCGAGTCATCTATAGGTAGTAGACAGATGATGCAGAGGTCTAGGAGGACCAGACCTACAGGTGGTCGACCGCATGACTCAGGATCGGTGGTGCGGGGCACCCGGGGTGGAGTCAGAGCCAGGCGTGCCAGAAACGGACAGTATTTCTCCTACGGCAGGAAGGGTCACATGGCACGTGACTGTCCGACTCCCCGCATAGTTGATCCGAAGGCATTGGAGGAGCCACCGAGGAAGAAGCAGCGGTGGGTTCTTGACCAACAGTGGAGCGGTGGACAAGGCAGTAGGGCTCCGAGAGCAGGTGGACAAGAGTGGAACAATTGGATTCCTTTTGGTTCTTGGTACTTCTAGTTCCATGTTTCTGTTGTATTTGAGTCTTTGTACTATGAGCTGCAATAATAAAAGAAACTTATCTTTGTGGTGTTTGCGTTCCTATCCTTTTTGTTTTGTTGACACTGAGAGGTCAGGGTTTAAACTGTTGACTTGACCCTCACTTTAGAGATTTCTACTGTAGGAGTCCCAGTGACCTCACACTGATTACGACACTGTGACTCGACCCTTGGAGGTGAGAGTGACGGTTGGATCTCTTAGTAGTAACGTCGAGGCCTTACGACGTCATCCATGGAATGAATACATCATTCATGTCAGGATTTACTATAATAGGAAATGGGTGTGGTTCATCCAGGGGATGAGACTGAGTTCCTCTTTTCAGCAAAGGAGAAATCTTAGCAGCTCTTACAGATCATAGACAAATAAGGTGCAGATCATCCAGGAGTGGATGAAGACTGCACAGTGCAGTAAGAAATAGGAAACTGGCGCCAATATTAGAGACTCGGGCATGTTAAATGTTTCAAGAAGAGGGAGTTTTAAGGAGAGATGATTCTGCAAAGTAGCAGACATGGAGGCAGAGCTAGGAGAATAGCATGAGGTGGTGAACATTTTAACATGCTACAACCAACCACCTTAGTTATCCCCTCCATGCTCAGGGAGCTGGAGAGCAGGGGAAGAGTGCGGCTACATGCGGTCAAGGAGTGTGACTCAATGGCTCTAAAAATGATTCAAGGGACAGTCTGTGTCCACTAATAGCTATCGTAGTAATAGACGCTGATATGAATCATTCCTTTCCACGAATGTTGTCCCAGACATAGAGTTTCCGGTATGTCGTGGACTTAACCCTCACGTCTGTAGATACCTTGGGTGGAGACTCGATAATCACACTTTCACCGACAGTGTTGTCATACCCTCGAGGTGAGAGTTTCGGTTGGAATCTGTTGGTGGAAGCGTCGAGGCCATACGACGTTGGTTTGAATGTAGACTGAGCAATCATAGTTCATACACAAATTGACTGTATTTGGAAAAAAGGTTGTGGTTTAACTACGACAACGGGATGGGTTTTCCTTGGTCGGCGAAAAGGAAACCCCAGGCACCACAGGATAAACTCATGCATAGGAGGGTGCGACCGATCACTCTTGAGTCACTCAACCTAACCCTCGTGGTAGCAGTCGTTTTGAGTTTCAGTTCTAATAGGAATTGGAGACCTCTAGAGTTCGAGGATGACCATCACATCCTTATACGGGTCTCACCTCGACGAGGTTTACAGAGATGTGGCCAAGACGGCAAGTTACCTCCGAGGTTCAGTGGACCTTTTCAAGTCCTCAGCAGGGTAGGCAAGGTGGCTTAGCACTTGACCCATCCACCTCAGTTGCACCACGTGCACGATGGCATCCACGTATCTTGACTGAGAAGATATGTGCTTGACCCGACGCATATCATCGACTATGGGGAGCTGGACTTTGGCGTTGGGGTGACTTTTGCGGGGTTCCAGTAGGAGTTGAGGATCGACAGGAGTGGTCCTACGAGGACGATCGATTCCTCTTGTGCACTTTCAATGGCAGTACGGGAACCTCTAGGTGAGAACATGGGAGCAGAAGGCTCAGTTGCGTGCTCAGTACCGTTTTTGTAACCCTAGTTTGTGTTAAAGCTTTACGAGGACGTATAGCCCTGAGGTGGTAGTAATGTAATGTCCCAGAAATATCAAGGAAATTTTTTTCTTAATTTCCTTGGAATTTTACAAGAACGCGGTTTCTGAAGGCACCTGATTCTAAGGCCCGGTGTTCTTGGATTCAATTTCTGAAGTTTAGATCGGGTACGTTCATTAAACAAACGAGTGAGTTTTTCTAACTTATGAACTGGTGCTCGGAATTTAATTCCTAGGGCACTGATGGAATCGCAGCGCCGGTAATTGCTTAGGAACACCTTTCCCGGAGTTCCGTTTTCTTGGTTGTTGTTATTAAATTTTTTTTGGGGATAAGTAAAAGAATAAAAATAAAATGGTGCAACCAATTTTTATTTCTTTTCAAGTTGTTTAACCTAAGATAAGTGGTTGAAGTGGAACCCACTATATCCTACTCCACTAGGTAGGATATTTTTGGGGTGGGGCCCACAAAAGCCCCAACTTTTCAACTTCCTCAAACCTCCTCCTTTAATTAGGTAACGCACCTGCACCACCCATTAAATGAAATTCAACTCTTGCGTTTAACTGATTATTAAACGCCTCTATTAATTGGGAGGTTTAAACGTTGAAATTAATTCAATTAATGGTTTGATTCAAATTTGAATTTCCCAAACATTTGGCTTGTGTGTTAATAAAATAAGACAACACTTATTTTATTGGTGGTTAGCTTGTTGAGAGAGGGATTGGGATAATTACTCGAAGCCTTGAACCTTTTTCTTCCTCGACGAAGAATGCGAAGAACGCGAAAAATGAGAAGAGCGCCGACCTCCGACGAAGGTCGACAAGAACGTCGGATCCTCGGAGATTGACTATCTGACAGCGACGTATCTTTTATCCGCGACGCGACGATCCTCCTTCCGCGATGCCTTCTTCTGCGATGTGCAATTCCGCGATGAACCTTCGTTCAACTTTTCCTCGAGGTAGGGGAATTATATTCTTTTTGTTCGTGTTTACATTCATCGTTGATTTTCATCTTATTTGAGCCACATGATATCGCAATAACAGGAGGAGGTCGAACAGCACGAACACGACCGACCCTCCTCCCCCCTTGGTTGTTTGATTTTGTTGTGGTACGTGTAAGGCGGAGCAGTGCCGTTGCACCACGAGGAGGATATCAAATTGGGCGAAGAAGCGCAGCACCGTCGCACCGCGCTGTTGAAGTCGAACAAAGTTGCAGCGCCATCGTGCCACGCCGGAAAACCACGAAGAGATGTGGTTTGTTTATTTTGAGTGCGGATTGACGGGCCATGGAAGAATGGGACACAGGGGCTATTTGAAGTCTTTGATGTGATGGGAAGGTCCCGGGAGGACCGCAGGTGAAGATGGAATTGAAATCGGACCACCGGAGCGCGTACGGTGGTCCGCGGATGTTGCTTCCGGCGCGCCTCGCCGGCGCAGCGGCGGCGCCCCGGCGTGCCGCCTGTAGGAGTCGTCGTGGCTGAAGGCACGGCGGAGGCGGGATCCTGCAGCCTCATGGGATCTGGTGGAGGAGGGACGTGGCGATCCACCACGTCGCTGGCATGGATCGGCCCCCACGCGGGGGTCGCGGTTTCTTTCAAGGGGGGCAACCGCACCCCCTGTTCCGCTCAGCCAGATAGCCAAGCGGGCACGCGGCCGCGCCAGCTCGGTAGGCCAACCGGTTCGGCCACCCAGGCCGGGCTGGGCCGCACCCACCGGGCCGGGCCGTTCCCTATTGGGCTAGACCCGGACCCGGCTCGGGTCGAACCGGTTCCGGCCGACCTAGGGGGTCTCCGGCCGGGTCGGAGCGGGCCCGAACCCCCCCTTTTTTGGGGAAGTTTCTGTTCAAACGCCCATATCATGTGCCACGGTCCTCAAAACAACACACCGTCAGTTGCGATTCTATCCTTGGATCGATACTATCATTTCGGTATATTACACTCAGGTTTTCACAGAACTTTGGGTATGGCCGGGTTGGTTCGAACACGAAACCTACCGGGCCCGCGGAGCGGAAAAACTTTTATCTTATATTCCGGACATCTGATTGATGTGACGTTGACTTTGTTGGATTCCTCTTGATGAGATGGAACTTTTGGAATACTTCACCTGAGTTTTGGTTATAGTTGAGATATGGCCAGGTTGGTTCATACACGAAACCAACCGGGCCCCTCGGGCTAAAAGGCTAATAAATCACAGACCGGGCGTCTGATTGACGTGCTTTCTGTTGCGTTGAGACCCCTATGATGAGGCAGTCCTTTGAGATAATTTTAGTTGGATTTTCTGATACATGGAGTATCGACCTGTAGCTCGTGGAGCGGATCCTCCTAGAGACGAGTCTATGGAGTACGAAGACCATGTAGCTGGCTGAGACCCGACGACTGCTTGACTGACACGACTTGGAGTGAGTCAACTCGCCCAGTGGACGGAGCACTACTTTGTTTGGGTGCAGACCCATGGCAGATGGAGCACTACTGAGCTTAGGTGCAGACCTGCAGTACTCATCTAGAGAGTACCTCTGCAGGCTATTAGGGGGGATGCACTACTATGTTTGGGTGGCATACCCCGGTGGGAAGCACTATTGTGTTTGGGTGGCTGACCCGCGGTACTCAACAGAAGGAGTACCTCAGCAGTCTTAGGTTAGTGAGAAGTACCTCGGAGTCGTGACAGGATCACTGTACACTCAAGAGACGGGGCTCTTCAGCAGTTACGATTTCGATAATGAAAATCTCTTTTTGGGCTGAGTCTATGACCTTTGTGTTACCTCATGATTGAGATGGGTCAATTGATAACTTAGGTATATGTATGGGCATATATCTAAGTAGTGGTTATCCGTTGATTTCATAACCTTTGTGTTTGTTCATGATTTATATGGGTTACTTGATAACATAGGTATAAGTATGGGCGTTTACATAAGTAAGGGTTATCTGTTGTGATTCTTCGTTGTGGTTATCCTTGTTGGATTTAGAGAGACCTTGAGGGTCTTGAGGTCCCTACTGAGTATCGTTATACTCACCCCTGCATGGGCTATGCCCGCACCTTGATGTGTTTGTTGCAGACGACGAGCAGTGCTGACGGAGGCCGAGTGTTCGAGGACTGGACAGTACCCGGAGGTGGACCAGATGACGAGTCAGTATCAGGAGTTGGAATTCATGACGAGACGACACTCAGAGCAGGTTGATGGGAAAGAGCATTTTGGGGGCTATTTGTACCTACCCTTCAGGTAGGATCCGTGGTGGACGATCCAGGAGCAGCGCTATCTGTACCTACCCTTCAGGTAGGATCCATGGTGGATGATCCAGGAGCTGCGCTATCTATACCTACCCTTCAGGTAGGATCTGAGGAGGATGACCTAGGGGCTGCTTCCGTTATTCCTGTGGTTGTATTTTTCAGATGTACTTTCGGTTGGGTTTGTATTCTTGCCCATTTACTTTTCAGCACTACCTTTATACTTAGTGTTTTACTTCCGCTTGTACTCTATGGTGTTTTGTTTACTTTCATAAAGGAAATTCCTTCCCAGTTATTGGGATTTACGCCTTTGGTGCCAGTCGCCAGCCCCTGGCCTACGGAAGGCGGGCTGAGGGTAGTCATGGCACGGGCCCCGAGGACGCGTCGTCACAAAGGATCCTTGTACCTAGTTAGTACGTCGCCAAAGCCACACAATATCCTAGTACAAAGTTAGTACATTGTAATACCCGCACAAGATCCTCGTACATATTTAGTACGACTTCAGACCCACACAGGATCCTAGTACATCGTCATTACTTCGTCAGAGCCTCACATGATCCTAGTACATCATAATTACGTCTTCAGATTCACACATGTTCTGAGTACATCATCAGTACGTCTTCACACCCACACAAGATCTCATATCATCATCAGTACATCGTCAAACCCACACATGATCCTAGTACATCAGTATTACGTCGTCAGAGCCACCTACAGGGTTCCTTCACTAAGCTCACTTGTCAATGGGAGGGTCTTCTCTACAGGCCATTGGTTGATACTCAATATTTCATTAAGTCTTATGAAGATGTTTCTCAAATGACCTCCATGTCATAGGGGTCTCAACGCAACAAGAGGTGAGTCAAACAAACGCCATGTCTGTAAGTTATTAGCCTTTTACTCTCGAGGGTCCAGTTGGATTAATGAACGATCCAACCCGACCATACCCCAACTTTATCAAAACCTCTAGTGGGGTATACCAAATGGATTGTCTCACTCTATGGTTTCTGGCACCATAGACGGTTTTTCAAATGGACTCTCGGTGCCATCGTTATGGACAAAAAGAAAATAAGGTTGAAACTGGTCTGGGTCCAGTCCGACCCGGCCAAGGTCGACCCGGCGGAGGCCGTGGAGCGAAGGAGGCCGGATTTACATCCATCCTCTATCTGTGGCACAATCATGAACCATTCCTTTACTATAATCTAGTCTAGACATCCTCTCATTATTCGTTGCCACGATACAAAGCCGCCTTCTTCCATCACGAATAACACACCATTCATGAAAAATAGTGGAGGGTTGGGCTATGTTTGTTTGGCCTACACCCTCCGCGTTATAGCGGTAACAACATGATCAATGGGGGTGATTCAATGTGAGGGTATGAAATTAACATTTTTCAAATTAAAACACACCCCTAGCTCATTTGATTGTTGATGTCGATGATAAGGGAAGGTCATTCGTCGTTTGAAGTCATCCCACATTGGAGGTTGTCCCGAGGAAGAAGTCGAAGACATTAGAGAATGTCGATGTTCTTTTTTGGGGAACCATTCATCGTAGGAGAAGAATAATTCCTCCAAGTATCTCCTCTTCCAATAATTTCTCTCAATTCTACCCAAAATAAAAGGTATCCAATATATTTTGGTTCATAAATTTTATTTTTGGCACAAAATTAAATTGACGTCATTAATTATGATGTGGTTGGCACCATTAACGTGGGAGGATACCAAATGTTATCTACCATTAAAGGGGATTTCAAGAGTTATCTCCATATTTAATAATGATTTTAGGGGGTTCGGGTGGTCCCCAGCCTTAAATTAAAATTCGGAGGTTTTAAGCTCGTTGGCCCCCACCTCAATAACCCATGTTGAGGGGTTTCAAGAATAAAAATAAAATGTTAAAATAATTTTATTTTTATTTTCCAATGAAAATTTAAAAACAAACTTTCACCCTCGACCTACTGTAGTCATGGTTAAGGTATCCATAAGAAATTATCGACACTGTGAGTTCAACGGTGCCCTCAGATTTGAATTCTGATCATCGTTTAAAAGTTAGAAAAGATCGCGCATACGTTTACTGAACGTACCTGAAAACAAATATTCAGAAATTCATTCCAGGTACACAAGGCCTTGGAATCAGGCACCATCAATTTTTTCAGACTCATAAAATTCCCATATATTTAAAAAAAAATTAATCGAATTTCCAGAACTTTTACTATATCTCACGATTCATTATGAAGAAAAATCTAGAATATTATTCCCCAAAACATCATCTCAAATACTTATGCTTCAATATACATTCTACCATTACTCACCCAAATAAAAAGAGGGATTAAATACCATTTTTTCATGAATATTATTGGTTTATCCTTTAGTTCCACTCTAATAAACCAAACACAAGGCTTGAGGTAAATTACCAATCATAACGGGCTAGAGACTAGGACAATGAGTATCAAATAATAATATTGGGAATAGTTTTTCCATTACAATCCCATAATCACAAAACAATCCCCACATAGAAATTAGAAAACATATATCCATATATTCAATAGACACACATATAAGTAAGTATTTTTAAATATAAGAACCAATAATATTAAAAAGATGATAAAAATAAAAAAACATTCCAACAACCACTTAATAAATTGAAATTAATGTGATATAAAAAGCAACACATATATATTCATGAATCCTAATATCAAGTTGTGATTAGAGTGATCGATACATAAACAAATCCAAAAACAACTTTCCATATGGGGACCCCAAAAATACTCTACATGATCTAAATCCCCATGAACCATGGTTACCACTGATCACCATACCGTTAAATATGATCAAGGCATCACAGTGAACAACCAAAAGATATGGATTCTTTCCCATTACATGAATCAGATAATACCATGTCCATATATAAAAAATGAATGTATGTAGGCTATAAGGAAAATACCTAGTAGAATACCAACATGAATCTATATACTATATTTCACAATGAAAATTGTTTTAAATATTTAGTATATAACATTTTTATGAAAATTAACATTTTGTTTCGTAAAAAAAGAATTTGGAAATCGATTCATACCCCTTCAATTTTATAAATATGAACCAAATCGTGAATGAAACTAGAATATAGAAACTGTAAAATGTAACCATTCTAAACCCATTAAAATCATTATCAATGGCAAAAGTAATGAATATGTACATAAAATGGGAACATGGAAATAAAACTTGTTTTAACAGTGAAGAACCTAGGATCTAACTTTTTTGATGCATAAATAGAAGTTAGTGTAAACTAGTACCTCAATCATGGGAAAGCTAGGAAAAATTTACCTATGGTGAACTAGATAAAAACCAAACCATTAAATTCCCTCTTGTCCTCAACAAGAAATAATACTCTAGTATTTCCATGAATTTACTAGGGGCACTATATAATGTAAAGATATATCTGAAAGGATCACTCATACCAATTAGAGAAGAACATACCGAAGGTTTTCCAATGTGAAACTCATTAGGAACCAACTCTAACAATATATCCAATATAATAGATTCAAATTTGAAGAATTATATTAAACTCAAATAACCATATATCTATAGAAGTCATTATATAAAACCAAGGATTAGAAATCAAATAAAAATCATTTATATAATAATTACCATTACAAAACATCCTTTTAAACCCCATTTTGAATCAAAATACTCATTTATTCCATTAACGAGACACCTTATAAGGAAAAATTGGATTTTAATGATTATTACAGGAAAACCATTAAAACCTTTCACATTATCCATTATAAATTCGGTAAGCACAAATGAAAATAATAAAACAATCTTTAATAAATCATTTAAATCCTAATATAGTTGGAAGAAAGATTAAAAATATCAATACCCATAGGTATTCTATTAGAATAGTCATTATATAGAGACAATTACCTCATTTTAATTTTAATATTTTTTCCTTTAAAAAATATAAAATTATTAGAGAACAATATTTCCATATAAACCATATGATCCAAAAATATGAAATTTTAAAACTATATGAATTTATAATGTTGACCACATCTCCTAACTAGGGAAATATAAAATAAGAAAACAGAAGAATATACTAAATAAATATAAGAGGATAAAATAAATACCAAAATAGATTTACCTTTATGTGTACCACTAGAAATCAAGTGAGATCTCCTTGGGATATTGGAGGATGACAAATATGGATTGGAGATATTCCAGAGCATACATATTGGATGAAGTAAAAAAATGGGGTTATATTTGATAAATAAAAAACGATAAATTTCAAATTTTATAATTCTTGGAAAGTTTCATGGTTTAGCTACATAGATTGGAAAAATGTGTACTACTAGTTGTCCCTGGTATGGAATTAAACTAACATTTGTGTAATATATAAGGTTGAGAGTAAATGTGCTGTAGGCATGCACCATAACCTTATATAGGTGTAAATTACACATAAAATATTAATAATAATGGTTTTTTTCTAATTATGCACTAACCATTATGAATTTCCTCATTTTTAATATATGAATTCATATTATGGGGAACCATGACATAACTATGCACACTATACTATAAATTTTCCTCCCCCTTCTCAAATCATGGGGGAAGAGTTAGTACTAACTATGCACTAAAAATGATTCCCCTCATATATCCATATTTTTCTTGTTTTGTAACCTACAACACAAAAAAATAACATGAATAATATAAATAAATGATATAATAAAAGTAAAAATGTATCCATGATCTATTTAGATCACAAATTCCATGAAATGTATAATGAATTACACTACATAGTTAATATATATTCTTTTATAAACCATAGAATATATCCTTCTTCCAACTACTAATGTATATGAGATCCAAACCATGTACAAAACTTAATCATCAATTCATGGTGTCTTATCATTGGTTAACATGAAATATCTAGAAATTGGAGTGTTTATTTTCTTAAATTCACTCATTATGAATCTTCACACCACATTATTTATGTACATCAATTGTGATATGAATAATTTTATGAAAATAAAGTCCCTTTTGGTATGTATCCCAATATACCCTTAGTGGAATCAATATCCTTCAACTCAAATATTTAGGGAAATTCTAATTTCAACTCCAAAATATGATCTACCCTTAGGAATATAATAAATATACCATTCCCATAGAGTGTAATTATGTTGAATATTATATCACTAAACACTTTTTGGTAATATAAATGTTATTCATTTCTCCAGATGAACACATTACCCATCATAACAGATACAAACCTCCATTCCTAACTCTCTTATTTTTGTTTCAACCAATAAAAACATTGTTTCACTAGAGAAACCATATATTCCATTTGTTTTTCCATAAAAATGTATGTTTATCTATAAATATTTATTCCTCCAATTCACCAGTAACGAATGTGGTACTCACATATAACCGATCAATTTATAGACCCTTTATTGGAATAACTATATGACTTGTTTAAAATGATGAATGATTTAAAACTATTTTTATTGATCAAGGGGATGGATCATCATTCCCCCGGTCTTCTAGCCTCTCTCTCACTCAGTTATCACAATTTCTATGGTTTCTCCTTGAAATCCGTGTTAGTGACACATGTGCGGATCACGAATTTCATTTAATTTTGGTTTCTTATTATTTTATTATTTTCTTCCTCATCTGGATTTATTTTATCCATGTATCATTTTGGGTTCCTCTCTATTCCTCCTTGAAAATTATTGTTATATCGACATTGGCGTCTTCTCCATGTATCATTCTGGGTTCCTCTCTTCCTCATTAGACTTTTTTTCTTTTTTATTTTAGGAATTTTTCCCTTCTTTTAATGGGTTCTGTCTTTCCCATTAAGAAATGAGGCTCTGTCTTTTTAATTCAATTAAGAGGGATTTTACCTCAAAAATTCTAAAACAAAAATCTATGTTCATTGTGATAGTTTGGATGGTGGATTCAGGATTGTTGTGAGGGATTTGAGGATAAGTATCTATGAATCGTTCCATCTTTTGAGTGATATGTCACAATACACTCCTTATCTACCATTTCATTACTAAACCATCGCGACATACTACATTCTAGTTAGGAATGGTGGTGTTGTGGGAGGATTGGGATGATGCTAGTAGACACGCATGGATGATTCTCTCCTGATTTTGTTCATATTCTATGCTTTGGTCTTCTATGTCCTTTCTACAATTAGCCTTCAAACTTTTTCATGAGTTTTTTGTGAGTTCATCTATGTATCTTGTTAGCTTCCATAAATTAGTTTGGCATGGTGTTATTTTTTTTGTGAGTGATTTGGATATTTCGGGTTGTGTATCAATCTGCAATATTGGATACTGATTTTTATCTTTGATGATGATATTGGTGATCAAAGGTCCTGGTTTCTGTGATGGTCTAGAGATGTTCATGGTTCGCTCTAATGATGGAAATTCACCCTTGATGATGACAACAAATTTTGAATTCTGGTCTAATGTAGTGCTATCAAAAGGTTTTTTGGATGTGTCGATTGACATTCGATGGTGTTCTGGGCATGACCAATGTAGGATGCCCTTCTTCATGGTTTTATCTTTCTCCATCAATATGGCGTGGGTAGCTCATTACCAGCAATGCTTGTAGTTGATTTTGGTGTTTTCATTAGTTTGGTGGTGATAGGTGATGGTCATCAATAATGTTTCAAGTGGGTTGAAATTAAGCGTATATGGCCTTCATTACATGTCGATGATAATGGTTTTGATGATGAATCATGGTTTGGTTTTCAGGATATCATTGGAGATTCTATCAAATGATCAATTCTGATTACATGTGAATTGATTATTTTTCATGGTTCGAGGTATTACGACATGTCTCGAGGAAGTCCAATGCATGTAATATTGGTATGTGGAGGTGTAGCACCTAAAACACTTCATGGAATGTTTCTCTTAAATACATTCTAGTTATAGCCTATATTTCATTAATTACTGAGCCTATATGAAATAAACATGGCTACTTAAAAGGGATATCCATAACCTAACCATGTAAACAAAATTTTTTCACTTACGTAATGATAATTTCCAAAAAAAAGTTCATACATTGTTGTGATCAAAAAGTTATTTGGAGTTCGATAAGGAAAAATCAATTTTCGATGAATAGTAACCCACACGAATGAATAGTAAATTACCTTTATGAATAGTACCCACCATTATGAATAGTAACATACCCTTACGAATAGTAATATGACTATTATTAATGTTAACCATACCATTGAGTGTATAAATGAATTTAAGCACCTTAAAAATGAAGATGAAAATTTTAACTATTTATATCTTTCGATTAAATAATTATTTTAATTAAATATTTAGTCAACCATATTTAGAAAATTATTTTTAAAAAATGGACTAAATTTTTGAATTATACAAGTCGCAAAATGGTTAGGGTGAATTTTTGGGATTTTTCTAAAATACTTGAATTTTTGATGAATAGTAATATCCGATAATTCACAATAAATGCCAAATAATGGATTAATTGAGTCATTGATGATGATATGATGATTTAAGCCCAATTGTTTCGAAGTAAAATTCATGTATTATTGTTCTTGGTCATGGTATACTCACTATTGGGTTTCTCGAGAGGAAATAATAAATTAAGGATTATAATATTAAAAAAACTCTTCTACCCTCCACTATATAAACCACCCCTCACCCCCTCTTCCTCTCACACTACTCAAGCCTTGTTCCATACCAATATTATGCCCATGTCTCTCCCCAACATCCTCCCTCATGTAAAAAAGATCCTAGACTCTTCAAAATACCAAAACCTCTCCCCTTAAGAGGTTCTCAAAAGAGGAAGTCTCCATAGGTAAATTCCTCTTTCCAATTCCTTCAATTCTTTAAGTTCATTTTTTTTTCTTTTCTCTCCATAATGGTAGGATAAATATAGTAACATAAATGTATGAGAATTTTTTCATTATAATATTATATTTCATCACCTTCTCCCATGTCCCCACCATTTATTTGAATGAAATGAAAGCACGGTTTGAGAGATGCTAATATAACACATTCAAGGACAACAGTTTATCAGTTTCTATTATAAAAATTAATTATGGTCATGAAAACATTTTTCTAATGATTGAACCAGATTTTTATATTTTTAATATATCCTTATTTTATTTCTTTAATCATTTTGTACAAATGGTATTAAGTTATAATGTTAAACATGTAAATTGTAATCAAACCCAACGTTTAGCCAAAACGACTGTCACTATGGTTATATATAGAAAAATTCATCCTCACTCTAAGTAACCAAATTAAATTTAAAACCATGTAATATTTTTAATGATCACTAATAGAATATATCTTAATTTCTAGAAAACCATATCCATCTTATATATTTAACCGAGGATGAATATAAGTGAACCGATCATTTAAAACCAAGTAAACAAACGAGCCCGAACAATGAAATTGAACCTTATAACTAATAAAAATGGAAATGAATGAACTAAAAAGGGTTAAAATAAATCATTTACATATATAAGAGGTTTTGGAATTATGATATAAAAATCCTAATTTGTTTATTCAGTTTTGAAATAACAAGCCCAGAACTCCTTCAAGCGTAAGGTAAGTGATATCTTAACTCAATTTCAATTTATTGAGTTACACTTCTGTGTCATTTGTTTTGTCATTCCAATAATATATTTGAATGACCTATAATTGTTTTATAATTTATATAAAATTATTTTTTGTTGATTAATATTTGTCACACCTAAATATTTCATTGATTTATCCTCACTCTAATGATACAATCATTGTAAGGGATCCTCTCTCTCACTATTGTTCAAGAATCTCCCCTATGTTTTGCCCTTTTAGTTTTAATTCCTAATGATGGGATATGTTTTCAAACCTCCCCCATACTTCCCTTTTTACATATAAATGACGTAATATCCCTGTAAATCTCATTAATCCCTCACAATAACACTCGTTACCATGCCAAAATGTTTGTAAGGGGGTTCTCATCTCACTTTTATTTATGTAAGATTTTCATTGTTCACCACGTATTTCATATATGTGGTATATGTGTACTTCCATGTGATATATAATAACTGGATTAAATTTATATCCATGTTATTCAATGATTAATTTGTGGGTTTTTATGTTCTCTTCATATGATACGACTGATTACATTGTGGTAAGAGACTTTGTCTCAACTACTATTTGTTGCGACTAACTTTGTATTGTGAACCTAATAATCTTTATGTCGTGTACCTACTGCCCATTTGAGATCACTTTTCATTTGAAATTATGATTACATTAAATATCCATAATCTCATATCATGGATATGTGTATTGTCTAAACTATATACCATTTTACATATGGTTCTTGTTTGGAAAGATATTTTAATTTTGGAAATATTGATGAATCTGTATACTCTACTCTATACAGATATTGAAAAGGAATATTGACGTTGTATTGGATCAATGTATAATAAATTATTTGGACATGAATTGGTGGGTGGGGCCTACTATAGCCCCTTGATGCAACGGTAGGTCTAATGAGAGAAATCAGTTGGTGACAAACACATTGAGTTTGTTTCCAAAAATCATATAGGTTTCTACTCATTGAATTAAACCTTATTTATGGTATTATGGTTTCATGTGCTAGATACATGGAATCTAATTAATAAGCATTCTCTTTATTCATTATCAATTATTATTATTATCCATGAGTTTTTCAGCATGAAAAAATATATGGATGCAGTTTCATTATCATTTTATTAATGGCATTTGTTGTTCATTTATTCACTATGCCAACTTTTTATGTAAAATTGATTGTGATTCACTTATAATTGTACTTATGATTCCGCTATTTGTAACCCTTTCTAGGCATTTTATCACACCCCTTTCATTGTTTACTTTCAGTAGGTGATAATGAGGAGATCGTTTATTGAGTTCTTGTGGATGAAATTTTTAGTTTCATTATGTATTGTGTTTTGTAAACATTTCCAATGTAAATTGAGTAACATCTATGTATCTAGTTTATTCAAGATTACTAAAATGATCGTTCCTTCAGGATTTCCATTCATTCTAACAATACCAATATCACAAGTGATGCACCAACTCTAGTATTGAGGGCTCGGGGTGTTACAGTTGGTATCAGAGGGAGTTTAATAGAAAACATGGAAACGAGAGTAGAAAATTTATATTAGGGAACAAAGACCTAAGGTAATATTTGAGGATAAATATACAAGAACATCCTAGTATTTTGATAAGGAATATATTATGAGTATATTTTAAGAAATACATCCCTGAATGGATAAGAACAGGTTGAGGTGGCTCTGGCACATATGTATCTAGGGGTAAAACCCGAAAACACCGCATTGAGAAAGACTCGAACGAGAACCGGTGCATGAAAGTAGGCCTTACTGCACTCTTGGTTACAACACTCCTCGGGGATATGCATACGATAATTCAAATTTTCTTTACAATCCATTATGAAGGAGTTTAATGTATATTTTTCCTCATAGAAACCATGTTTTTAAGATTAGATAAGCATATAATTTCAATCTATGTTGAACACTTTTCTATTTGATAATCATAAACTAATCTGGTGTATCCCGTTATTTAGAAATTTAGTCTAATGGAAGAAGAGGAATCAATACTCGTGGGGAAGGTTGGGATCTCCCTACTGAGAAATTCACAATAGTCAATGTTGGAGCTGATCAGATCATGACCATATTGGGACAACATACTCAGGTTGTACCGAATAACCATTCCACACCTGTGTTGGATCGTTTCATGCGGCAGAAGCCCCCATCTTTAAGTGGGACAACTAACCCAGTGGTTTCTGACAAATGGATCAAGTCCTATGAAAAGATATTACAGGAATTAAGATGAAATGAAAATGAAAAGGTGGTACTGGAAGTATATTTTCTCAAGGGCGACGCTGATCAATGGTGGTCCTCGATTCAAAATACCACAAAGGAAGAATAAATAGATGATATGGAATGGAGGAATTTTAAGTAAATATTATTTGAAAAATATTTCCCTCATGAGCAACGAACAGAATTAAAAAGGAAATTAATTTTCTTAAAACATAGTGAAGAAGACAGTATTGATGAGTATGAGGCTACATTCACAAGGCTGTCCAAGTATGCCATAGATTACATACATGACTCGGTAGAAAACATTGATCATTTCTTTGATGGTCTTAAGTTATGTCTTCTAAGGGCACTATATTCTCAATCATTTTCATCGTATGAGGAAATTTTATCATGTTCCATCCAAACAGAGATGTAATTAGAGAGATCAAATATTTTCAATGGAAACCAAGATAAGAAGTGGTACATTGATAACAATGGAAAAGGAGAAGAACAAAAGAAGAGCAAGGGAAAAAATTTATTCCCATTATGTGAGAACTATGGAAATAATCATCTCGGGAAATGCTTGAAAGGCATGTGAGTCTGCGGCAACTATGGAGATAAGGGTCATCGATCTGATGATTGTAAGGGGAAGAAACAATTCAAGGATATTCAATGCTACAATTGTAGAGATATGGGACTGTTTCCCTCAGAATTTGGGGATGACCTCTTGATGGGAGGTTCAAACGTTCTGATCGGTTTCTGACGGGTTTGTTTGTAGAACCGGAAACATCCAATGATTCCACATCCATTTGGACCAACTTTACAAAGGTAGGTGCTCATTAGTATGTGGATTTATGAGGCTTAGGAATTTTCATTGGTCAAGAGGATGGGAGGTCGGACTCATCACACCTTTTGAGGGGAATTATTGTCTATTCCAGGAATCTATTTATAGATTTAAGTTATGTTCATGAATCCTTATTACATTACCAAGTATAAAATGAGATTTCCTTTAGATCTGACAATAAATGATAAAATATGTACGAAATTTAGAGAATCTTTTATTTGTATTCAAGGTTCTTCATCGATAGAGAATCATCTGTGTTTATTAAAGATTCTTGGTCAATGGTATCCTTCGGAATATTTATAAAAAAGTCTCTTGATCGTTATGATGACCATGCTGGTTTCAAAGACACTCAGTGTGGCACTTGAAGTTTATTGTCATTTAGAAGGACATGGAATATTTCAGAGTCGGGATCGAACCCGCAGATGGGATACCTACGTATCCTTTGTTTTGGAAAAGGAATCAGAACCCACGTAGTTTGAGTAAGGGAGTATGATGTTTATGATTGATGGCACAAATAAGGATGTCAAAATTACTTTTACCCTCTAAGCTCACATGAGTCATGCTCGGTGTGAGAAACAAGAGGTATTAGTAAAAATTAGACAATCAGACCATGAAAGATGTAATCATAAGAAATGATGTGGGACTTATGTATGTATAACTGCCCAAAATAGATGAATATTAGGATTAACTTCAGAGAAGAAATCCAGGAACAAGGTCTATAAAGGTATATGTGCTTCATGGAGATTTGAATACTCTAACTTGGGACTTACTCCGGGAAAGGAGCCCAAAATTAGGACAGGAATGATGATTAGGTTTTACTCCTGAGAAGGAATCTCAAATCATGGGTAAATTAGGATTTATTAATAGAAATTAAGATCGGGGCTTACTCCTGAGAAGGAGGCCCAGGTTAAAGGAATTATGGCTGGGACATACTCCTGAAAAGGAGACCCAGTATTGGAATTATGACTGCGACTTACTCCTGAAATGGAGGAGCAGTATTGGAATTATGACTGGGACATACTCCTGAAAAGGAGGCCCAAATTGATGATAGGGACTTATTCCTGAAAAGGAAGACCATGTTAGATTTTCTCATCTTACATGATGAGGTTGAATGAATGAAATCTCAATCTTTAGTGACATAAAGATGTGTAAATCACTATGTTTTGAGAGATATTCCACAAAATTTCTTTCAGGTAAGGAAGTCAAATCAAGAAATCATTCCATAAATGACATTGAAGAGTGTCTTGAAGACTAAATCTTGAATAGGATAGGTGGAATGGCTTATGAGGGGTAAAATGGGAAATAAGGGAACCAAAAATGGCAGGGGCGCGCAAGTCCTGGTAGGGGCGCAGGTACTTCATGGGCATGCAAGTCGTGGTCACGCAGGTATACCTGCGCGACACATTGGGTACTTGTGCGGTGTTCTCCCAGCAGGGTAATACTTGAGCGACTTTAGGTTAAGGCCTTTAGAATACTCTTGAGGTTCTTCCAAGAGAGGGGCATGCAGGTTCTATTGAAGGAGTAAGGCCGCACGCAAGTGTGGCCATTTCCCTTCAGGGCTGGCCACCTCGGCGCGCAAGTGTTGATGTGTTTCAACACTTAGGCCTTCCTCCCCCTCTTTATATCTTCCGTTCTAGGTAATAAATTACCTTAGAAGTGTTCTGGAAGCTTTGAGAAGAGACTAGGGCACCGAGATCTCAAATCTAAGTTTCTGGAAAAATTCCTCCTTGAATGGGGGGCCCACAGGGTCTATTTATAGGCAGGAGAAGACCCCGGGCGATTATCACTTAGGTCGCACAAGTCACTTGCGCGACCATCATGCGTCGCACAAGTAGACTTGCGCGACAGTGATAGAACTTGCGTGTCACATGTGCTTTTGATCCTTTGTTCATGCCTTTGTCGATTTCTGATTTTTTCTTCAAAGGATGAATCAATTTGTGATAAGATATTTTCCATTTCCATTCATTTTAGACAATGTGATGAAAAAGGAGTGTTAACAGAAGTCCCCCCTCAGAGTTGAATCCGAAAGAAATGAGGATTTGACTCTGAGGAATTTGAGAAAACGAAAGGAAGGGTGGCACACAAGTGTTCAATGCGCAACAATTGGCATGCATGTTTGATTCACTCAGGGCTGGAGCACAGTGGGCGTAAGCGTGCAGGGTTCTGGCCGCGTCTATAAATAGAGGGCTTCACTTCCGTACAAAGCATCCAGATTTCCAGACTTCAAAACCGTCATGTTCTCGCCACCCAGGTCACCTTAGCCGCACAGGTTTCTCTGTTTTCCGATGTTTCTTTGCTGTCGCACTGCTGTATAGGTATTTGGGCTTGCACGATGATACTTTCACGTCAAATACTTGCGCGGCATAGTCGTACTTGCGCGCGAAGTTTTGGACTTGTGCGCCTTAATTCCTTTCAGATTTTTTCGAACTCTTTCTCAAATTTTATGAATTTTAATCCCATTTAAGAGTTAATTTATTCAACTCTTGTGCAGAATCAATGGATCTTAGACTCGGAATACTCGATGAACTGACTAGAAAGTGGATTGATGATATGATGAACATCATTGGCCACGATTACAATGATATCTACAATAACACTCTCACAGATTTGGCTAAGTACTTGAAGAAATATCATCTTAATTTCCCACAGAGCATCTATCTTCCTATGTGTGGTCATGGTCATCTGCAAGGATTCAATGTTCCAAATGAAAAGAACTATACTTCTGAAATGCAGCTGCACTGCTATTCCCCTATTTCAGTTATGCTGTGAATTAAGAGTAACAACCATGGTGTGAACTTTCAAATTCTTCCTCCATGTCATTTGCCTGCAGATATGAAAATGGCAAACCCATGGGCTGAAATTTTTTCTGCTGTCAGTTGGTGGAGAGAAGACAGACATGGAATTAGAGCAATATCTGAAAAGAGTACTCTCTCCAAATGGATCCTTACTCCCAATGCTCCATTCTCAAATCCATGTATCCATCTTCCATGTCTCTTGGATAGAAACAGAGTCACTGTTTGATCAGCAAAAAATTTTCTCATACCGCACTCAAGAACATCCTTTTACAACTGTTCCAAGAAGAGCTGGTATCACTGCATCTCTTTTTGTATCTAGTTGAATGAATGAATTCTAGGTGGTTGCTGATGAAGCTCTGGATAACATTAATCAAATGAAGAGTTATGTGGAAAGCCTCTTGTAATTCTTGAAAAAGATTAGAGACTCCAATCTGTGGATGTCCTTCTAACTCTTGTGCATCAATGAAAAACACTCCCACCTTCACTCATTTGTACCTGCATTCTCTTTTGCTACATGCTTTAGATTTTACATAATCCAATGAGCCTAGTAAGCATAGTTTGATTTTTACTAGGATTAATGTAAATAACCCTACAAACTTCATATATTTTAATTTCTCAATGTTATATATATCGTACAAAATGTATGTTTAGTGAGCTGGAACTTGAATTTTATTCAGAATTCCTTTGAATTTTGTGGGAATTTTAAAGTCATGCACATCAGACATAAAAAGGCTAATGTTTACAGTCGAAATAGCTTTGACTGAAACGGATTAGAATTGACTGAATTCCTTGATAACTCATCTGAAAACATAGTACCATACTCATGTATGAGGGAAAATATGTAAACTATGACTTAGGGATATTTGAATCTGAGGAATGATATGAAAAATAACTAAAAGACATTAGAAGGATTAGTTCCCAAGAATAAAGTTACCATTATTTAACAAACCCATTAGGGGGTTGAATTATGCAGGGCCATCTAAGGGAATTGTCTACATAGTTAAATAAAATAGTATCTTTTGGCTAACAATTCTGTTATGTAGACTGTTTATGCAAGGCCGCCTATAGGCACGTGCTGTATAGTCAGGCAAAATAACTCTCAGAAATTTACTTTCCTAGTGCTAAAAGCCAGTGAAAGTTTATGGAGATTCAAATTTCCCAAAGTATAGAGTTTGTTGTATGGAAAGAGGTTCTTGAATATAGAGAAGATATTTCCAAACAAGATTATCGAAGAACTGGGTGAATATTACTCCTACGAAGGTCTAAACCAAACGCAGGGAAGGAGAATATAAACCACAGACTTGAATACTTTCAGATCATGAAAAAGGATATGGGACAAATCTGTTAAAGATGGCTATTTTTTCGGATCCCTACATGCTATCATTTAAGACAAATATAGACAAAATAGGCATTCTTCCCAAGAATGAAGTTACCATTATCTGACAAACCCATTAGTGGGTTGAATTATGCAGGGCCACCTAAGGGCATTGGCTGCATAGTCAAATAATAGTATCTTTTGGCTAACAAGTCTGTTATGTAGACTGTTTATGCAAGGCCGCCTATGGGCACGTGCTGCATAGTCAGGCAAAATAAATCTCATAAGTATGACATTTTTGTGACTAGAAGTCATGAAAATGGTTATGAGGATCTAAAAATATTTAATGTTAGGATTATGACACATAAAGATGGATATTGTTCAATGTATACAGAGATACACATATCAATGCTAGCCATAATCATGTTGTGGCTATGTCCTGATTTGAAATGTTGGACTTCACTATGTATCCCATAAGGATGAGAATCAATCCATACATAGTTCATAAACTATAGTTTAACTTCGTGTGGGACAAAAGGATTAGAGATCTTAGTTTAGGTTCATAGAGCTTGGACCATTGTAAGAAATACACATTGTGTGTTTTCATGGGGACTTTTCAGCCAAGGGACTGAAAGTGGAATTTGGGGTTAGGCCCAAAGACTTGGGGCTGGATTCGAGGGACACTCGAGGATTCCTACGTATCCCATAAGGATGGGAATCAAGCCCACGTAGTTCTAGAAATAACCTTTGTACAAATTTGGTTCGTACATATGAAGGGTGAAAGGGGACTTTAGTACAATGACGGTTTAACCCAAGATAAAAGGATTGGGCGTTGCCATGTATGCACGTAGTCTTTGAAATGAAACATGATTTAAAAATCAATGTACATATTGGTTCCCTCTCAGGTGAGGGTATCAATGAATATTATAGTTTATTGTCATACTGGACAAAAAATTTGTATAGTTTAACGTCGTATAACAGAGACGAATGTGAACCAATGTAAAAATATTGATTCTAGGGGCGGTTTCACGAATCAACATCGTATGAGATGGAGGTGAACCGATGTGAAGAGATTGGTTTTGGGATTGAACCTTGGGAGGTTGCCTATATACCCATCATAGAAGGCAAGGATCAAAATCCGTGTAGTTCAATTAAAGAATGAATTAATGATAAAGTTGTTCTTGGGGACAACGACCTAAAAAAAATGTTGTTGGGACTTACACATGGTTAGGGGCCCAAAGAGATTGTTATGGTTGAGGTTTGCTCTAAGATCACGTGAGTCATACTCGGTGTGAGAAACAAGAGGTAGCAGCAACCTTAACAATACATAGTTTAACGTCATGTAGGATGTATGAAGGGACTATGAAGTTTAAAGTCTTACAGTTAGGACTATTGGTGCTACACAGTTTAGTGACTTGTAGCAGGGACAAAGTACAGTTTAATGTCATGTAGGACATATCACGGACCTTCTGTACAGTTTAGCGTCATGTAGTTAGAACGATGGGGACAATAGAGTTTAACGTCATGTTTGACGAAAGGGGGACGATGCAGTTTAATGTCATGCAGTGAGGAAAAAAAGGGTACACCATTTATCGTCATGTGGGATGCAGTGGGGATTTTTTCCACAGTTTAGCGTCATATTGGATGAAAGTGAGAATAGTTTAAGGTCATATGCATGGACCGTGGATGGTGAAGTTTAATTTCATGATAGACAAAAGTGTAGTTTAAGGTCATACAGGACCTTTGATGATTATGTAGTTTAACGTCTTTCCGGACGTAAGGGACTTCTATACAGTTTAGTGTCAAGTAGTTAGGACATCACAATTTAATGTATTTCTAAATGTAAGGGACTCGCAAATAGTTTAGGGTCAGATACACGGATCGTTGATGTTGCAGTTTAAGGTCATATAGGACCTAGTTGCAGATTATGGTCATACTGGACCATTTAAGGAACTTTTTCACAGTTTAACGTCGTGTGGGACAAATTCGCAGTTTAAGGTCATACTGGACCATTGCTGTATAGTTTAATGTCATATAGAAAGCACGAACTGGTGCTACACAGTTTAGTGTCATGTTGCAGGGACATTAAAGGTACTTTACAGTTTATACAAAATACAACTTAACATTTTTTGGCATTGGTTAGAGTAGTGATGAGTTCTCCATCCATCAAGATTAATGAATAAGCTCCATTGGAGTAGACCCTATGTATTGAATAAGGTCCTTCACATTTTGTCTCAAGCTTGGGAGGTTTCATTCCTGGTATCATTGGAGTTCTGAGAACTATTACCAATTATCCCTGAGTGAATGAATGAAGACGGACTTTTTTGTTAAAAGCTCATGTTATTCGATTATGATAGATTTCCAAGTGATGAAAAGTGCACAATATATTCTCATATAATCATTCCAATTCATTCAATCGCTTTTGAGATTGCTCATCTGTAGATGACTGATCGAAAATGGCTACTATGAGCGAGGGTAATTGAACTTTAATTGGCAAGACTGCTTCCGTTCCATATACTAATTAATATGTAGTTGACCGCGTTGCAGTGCGGGTGGTAATCCGATAATCCCATAAAGCATGAAGGAGTTTATCAGGCCATGACTTCTTATCTTTATCCACCATCTTTTGCAGTATATTTGAAAGAGTCTTGTTGAAGTCTTCTATCTGGCCATTGGCCACTGCATGATACCGAGATGAATGGTTGGATTTGATGTTGTATTCTTGATACAATTTATTCACCTCAGATGAATAGAAATTGGTGCCATTGTCCGTCAATATGGTATGAGGGACACCAAATCTGGTAATGATGTTAGACTTGATGAAGCTAACAATGCATTTAGAACTGACTTCCTTGAGAGGTATTGCCTCTGCCCATTTGGAAAAGAAGTCAGTAGCAGTAAGAATGTACTTAAACTATTTGGTCATAGCCGAAGGGTAAGGTCCCACAATATCCATCCCCCATGTGGAAAATGGCCATGAGTATTTAGCTGTATGAAGAAACTCTGGAGGTTGATAAATGAAGTTGGCATGTACTTGGCTTGAATGACACTTCTTTGTGAAATCAACAAAATCTCGTATCATTGAAGGCCAAAAGTATCCAAGCCTTCGAATTTGATAAGACAATCTATGTCCAGAATGGTGGGAACCACAGACTCCTGCATGCAATTCTTTCATGATAGCCATTGTCTCTTCACCATAAATGCATCTGAAGAGAACTCCCTCAAAACCATGTTTGTAGAGAATTTTCTCTAAGTGAGCTGGGCTATCATAAAGAGTAAAATTAACCACACGTCGCCGGATTTGTTCTTTCTTAGCTCTATCAGGTGAAAGTGTTCCATTTTGAAGGTATTCCCTGGTAGGTGACATCCATCCTGTAGTATGACCATACGATTCAGGAATGGGACTAATTTCATTAATTTCCTCTATTCTGATTCGAACATAAGGTGAAATTGCATGACGGTGGGCAATACTGATGGTTGTCTCGTCCCTATTTGGATCTGTCAGAGCTGTGGCTATATTTTCCAGCGCATTATCTTGAGCATTTTGTGATCTTGGGACATAAGAAAATGTCGATTCTGAAGGGAATTATTCCACTAAATCTCTGATGTAATCATTCAAAGGGATTAGTTCCTCTTTTCTGATGGCATTATCCCCATTGACTTGTTTGATTACCAGGTCTGAATCACCCTTCACCTTTAAGTGATTCACTTCTGCTTGAAGCGCTAATTCCAAGCCTGCGAAAAGAGCTTGGTATTCGGCTTCATTATTGGTACCACCTTCCCACAATAAGAAGTAATAAGGTAACACTGCCTTTTCTGGAGAAATGAGCACAATTCCTAATCCAAATTTTGAATTTAGGATTTTCCATTTTCTTCCCTGTTGGACTTCTATAAGCAGCATCAAAATATATATCCCGTGTTTGAGGAAATTCTTGAATAGAGAAGACTTCCTCATCAGGGAGTTCAATATCTGAAGACGTGTCTTCCACTGAAGGGTGTTTAGCCAGGAAATTAGCCAGATCTTGGCCCTTTATTGCCTTTTGAGACACATATTGAATGTCGAATTGCTGCAAAATAACTTCCCACGTTGCTCGACGTCTTGTAAGCATTGGACGACTAAGGATGAATTTGAGCGGGTTATTGCGAGATACCAATTGGACCACGTGAGGTTGAAGGTAGTGTTTCAACTTCTGAACTGCAAAGATTAATGCCAGGTAGCACTTCTCAATACTTGAATACCAGGTTTCTGCTTCAAGCATAGTTCGACTGAGATAGTAGAGGCTGTTTTCATTCCCAACATCATTCTTTTGAGCAAGAAAGGTACCCAATGATCGCTCTAGAGCTGTCATGTAGAGGATAAGTGGTCTTCCTTCAATAGGTGGCATGAGTACTGGTGGACTCAAGAGGTATTTCATGATAATATCGAATACTTCTTTACATTCTTCAGACCACTGGTAAGTGACTCACTTCTTCATCAATTTGGTAAAGGGTAAACTTTTGCCTGCCAAATTGGCGATGAAACGCAGAATAGAGGCTAAGTGTCCTTGAATTCTTCTTAATTCATTCAAATTTTGAGGGGGTGACATACCAGGGATTGACTTGGTCTTCTCAGGATCAACTTCAAAACCACGATGGCGTACAACAAAGCCGAGAAATTTTCCTGAGGTTACCCCAAAACACATTTTAAGGGGATCATCTTAAAATTATGTTGTCGAAGCTTGCAGGGTATGACTTCCAAATCATCCAAGTGATTAGAAAGTTGTTTGGATTTAACCACAAAATCATCTACATAGAATTCAACAAACTTCTCTAAGAAGGGTTTGAAGATACGATGCATGACGCGCTGATATGTCGCACCTGCATTCTTTATGCCAAAGGGCATTTCCCGGTAACAAAACACACCCTGAGGGGCTCTGAAGGATGTGGATTTCTCATCTTCTCGGGCCATTCAGATCTGATTATATCCAGAATATCCATCTATGAAGGAAAGTGCTTCATAGCCAGCTACTAAATCAATTAAAAGTTCTATAATCAGAACTGGGAAATCATCTTTTGGACAATGCCGATTAAGATCTATGAAATCGATGAAAACCTTAATTTGTCCATTCTTCTTCTTTACAGGGACAATATTACCCAACCACTTGGGATACTGAACTTATCTAATGATGTTAGCTTTGATAAGCTTATCCACTTCAGCTTCAATTTTAGAAGCATAAGTTGGGTGTGTTCTTCCCGCGGCTTGTTTAAATCCTCGATGTTCTTTTAGTAAACCCAAATGATAAGTAGCAACATCATGATCAAGCCCGGGCATTTCTGTATAGTTCCAAGCAAAAATATCTCTATTTTTCTTTAGAAAATAAATATACATCTCTTTCTCTTCAAGGGTCATGGCTGCACTGATTAAAGTGGGGCGTGGATCTTCCTTTGTACCCAGATTTATTTCTCTGAGTTCATCCATGGTGGTAGAGATACC
Source organism: Viscum album (assembly GCA_963277665.1). Classification (NCBI taxonomy): domain Eukaryota; kingdom Viridiplantae; phylum Streptophyta; class Magnoliopsida; order Santalales; family Viscaceae; genus Viscum; species Viscum album. The sequence continues at coordinate 491,426,114 of OY728159.1, read as the reverse complement.
CTCTTCAAATGCTGGAGGAGCATCTCTGAGATCTTCCTCTTCTTCAATATCATGTGTTATTTCTTCCGTTTCTACTTGCATAGTAGATGACAAAGAAGAATTTTCAGGATCAGAAGAGATGTCAAAATTTGCACATTTTGAAGAGGAAGCTTCCATTTTTGACCCTATTGACGATGAATAGTTTTCTTTGGGTAATAAAGAGGAAATGATGGATTGAGAATAGACATCATTGTTCACCTCTAATGTTGTTATAACTCCTTCTAGCCTAATTGGATAAGTACAGACTTGTTGGATGTCAGTAGATGAAATGAAGACGTCACCATTTGTGCTTTCATTACTGCTTGGTGGGTTACCAATTTCTCCCATGTTGTCTGGATCGATTGCCGTAATTGACATTACGGATCTTTCCATAAGAGTATTTTTATTTGAGTATACCTTGTCAATTTCACTGATAGGCAACACATAATCTGTACTCACATGTGTAAATGGATTTACTGGAATCTTCTCCAAACCATATGGAGCATTAACTTCGGTAATTTCCTTTGTTGTGGATTTCTCCTTTCCCTTCATGTGATAGAATCCGCCTCAATGTATTGAGATTCACATGTCTTGAACGAGGCCTTATCACCATACAATGTCCCATCTTGACCATTGAAATAGTATTTGAGGCAATGATGGTATGATGAAGGGATAGCCACATGCTGATGTAGCCAAGGTCTTCCAAGATAGACGTTGAAACCTGAGTCTTGATCAATAATCATGAAATATGAATTAGATACAAGATCTCCAAACAGAGTTCTGAGTGTAACCTCACCCAGTTCTTCTTTTTCATTTTTATCATATCCTTGTAACATCATGGTAGAAGGAGATAAATCAGATTCCATGAGGCCCAATCGACGAAGTGTACGAATGGGCATGAGGTTGACTCTGGAACCATTTTCAATGAAAGCTCTTCGGAAGTCTACACCATTGACCTTTCCAGATAAATAGAAAGGTCTGATATGCCCATGCACAACATAATATTTATCTTTATCAATAAAAGATATTATTGCATGGAATTCTGCGGGATTATTCTCTATGTGATAGAATTCAGCTGCATCAATTTCAGTTTCAAACTCCTAAGGACTTGACAAAGCCTCGATGAGTGCTTCCCGAAGATCTTTTGATAGATTCAAATCATCCAAAATTGATAACTTGACTGCTACTTGGGCCAAGTGTTTCAATATATCATACTTTTGATCTAGAGGTCTGTGATTCCCATTAGGAATATATGGTTTAGCAGGTACCTTGGAAGCAGATGATTTGGAAGTTGATACATCCTGTATTGGGATAGGAGTTGGCAACATCCTTGGTTTTGGAAGATTAGACCGATTAGATCAATTTACTTGATGAGAGGAAGAAGATGGAACCTTCAATCGGTCTTCCAAAATAACTGTGCCAGGACTGAATTTGCTATTGGTAGAAGAACTTTCTTGTTCTTGCTGAGCTCGCTGAAGGGCTATACCATGAGTTTCTACTGCATACATAGTTCTAGAAGGGGTAGAATTGGGGTAGTGGCTTCTGAATGATCCACATGTTCCCCTTTTTCCAAAACCTCTGAAACTTCCCCTGATTCCCTTGATGGATACAAGGAATTCAGGCTCATCAAAATTGAAACTGCAACTAGCATATGGATCTATTAATTGAATAGTATTAACAGAACCAAAGATTAACTCTTCGTTTGATGAAGACTTTGCCTGATTAGCCTGTTTAGGCTGTTCCGTTTGGTGGGGCGGTGCCCGTGGTTTTGAAGTAGATGGCATGAAGTCTTCCAAGGTCAAAGATGACTTAGGCATTGACACACACTCATCCCCTTCTGATTCTTTTTTCTTCTTTGAATTATGTCGTTTCTTTGAGGACTTTCCCTCTGACAAAGCGGGTTTTGCCGCAACATTCATAGTAGAAGACACAATCGGTTTCTTTAATTGTGTTCACAAAATAGCATGAGTTCGTTTGATTGTCTTTATGACCATCCAATCATCATACTTATGTGCATTTTTTATTTTGACTTCTTTCCATTCACCTTCCTCCTCTGGAACTACAGCAGTAACACATGCTACCTGAGCTGAAGAACCTTTCAATTTGACTTGTCCCGAGTCGACCATCTTTTCCAGGAGATCTTTGAAGACAAAACACTCCTAAATGGGATGCCCCAACATTTGTTGAAAGGGGTAATAATTGGGACGGTATTCATCTCTTTCCTTGTTTGTCCTTTTGGGCCATGGAAATTGAACCAGATTATTTTCCAGAGCCGAAATGAAGTAACCAGGAACTTGTTCATTTCAGAAAGAGTATGTTTTACTCTTCAAATCCTCAAATTGTTTTCGTCTTTGATCTCTTTGATCATCTGGACAAAATGGCCTTTGTTGTTGGCGCTCAGGAGGTGGATCCCTTCGAGAAGTTGAAGGTTTTGAAGTAGAAACAGGTACATGCACTTGTTTAAGCATAACTGTAGCAGTTTCTACTTTACCCATTCTCTTTCCTGGAGATGATGGAATTACACGAGACTTAACCTTAGCTTGTATAAGGGAATCTTCAATATGCTGAGCGATTAAAGTAAGGTCTCGAAAACCTCCAATGTATTTCACATGGATTAATGGCGTGCATAATTCGTCACACAGATTTTCCACAGAGATTGGAAACAATTCTTCTTGAGGGAGTTCTAAAATCAGGGAATATGTTATCCCCTTCCAGCGAGCAATGAAATTAGAGACTCTTTCACTCTCCCTTTTCATACAGTTTGTAAGATAAAAAACTGTCGTCTTTGTCAATGTTGAGCTGAACTGAAGGAGGAATTTTTGAAGAAGATCCTCCCATCTGGTAATTGACTGGGATTGCAAGCTTGTATACCAAACAAAAGCTGGTCCTTGCAAGGTTTGCAAGAAGCATCTGAGTTTCACTGCTTCTTGCTACTCCAGAGTTCCCATCATAGGATCACAACAAGATACATAATGCGTCAAATGCTATTCAGGATCACTTGATCCTTTGAAAATAGGGAATACAGGATTCCCAAAACTGGATGGAGGAGAAATTGAATCTACCCATTCTGGATAAACATTATTTTCTAGTTGAACTTGCACACGTTTCCCTTCCATAGATTCTAACTGAGATGTTAATGACCCAATAGAAGTTATTAACTTTTGAGAAACATCGGCTGAACTTGGACTTGGGTAGGTGCAATGAATGGAGCATGGAAAAATGTGGCGATTGGTGCTGCAACTGATGGTGGCACTACCAACTGTTGTTGCACTTGACCCATAGGATTAGACCTATAAGTGTGTACTGATAGAGGAGGATATTTATGATCCATCTCAGTAGCTGCAAAGAATTCCTTTGGCTGACTGACTCCAGTATTCTTAAGAAGAAGACTAATCTAAAGTTGTTCTACATTCAACCTTGTTAATTCCTTCATTTCTTCCTCTTGTTGTGCAAACATTTTCTCTAGTGAGAGTGATTGGCCTTCTCCAGAGGAAGTATATGTAACCTGATTCTTTCCCCTCCCTTTGTTGGACCCTTTTTGGAGAGGGGGAAGTGGGTTACTAAAAGGATTACCTAGGTTCGGAGTAATCATTTGACTTCGTGTACGCAAACCTTATTCATTTGTGTCGGTGCGTACATCTTCTTGAGCAGGAACCTCTTCATCTGAGTCCCCTGAGTGATCCTCATCCGGTGGATCAGCAACAAGTGCATTGATGACATTGATTGATGTATAACGCATCACATCCCTTCTATCAGCATTTCTGTGACATTGTCTTCTTCCATGTATTTGATGAGACATTTCCTTTTTTGATTCAATCCCTCAGGAATTTCTTGATGAACCATAACTTGGAGGAAATCTCCTGATAATTTGGCTCTTTGTTCCTCTTGAGGCTTCTTCCCCAATCGAGAAAAGACCAAAGTTCTCTACGGTGGGGATTGATGATTTGAAAAAGTCCCCAGTCCGGTGGACTGGGGCTGTTCCTGCTGTTCCTGCTCAACTCCTCAGAACCTATTTGTTGATTCTGAGGGTTGGTTTAAAAGAGTACCCAGTCTGGCGAGCTGGGTAGGTTCTTGACATGCTATTTATGATACATTATTGAAAGTCATCCTGATCTTGCGAACCATAGTCAGGAAATTAGCTGGATGCATTAACCTGTATCCACTTTTATCACCTGGTTCAAAAGACCGTCGGATTATTTCTGACACTTCTGTCACTTAGTTATGTGCTTTCTCCAAACAAGAGGCCTATTTAATATTCTCGTTTGCTTGATGCAAGAGCAATTCAACAACTTGTTCTCTGTATTCTTGATTTTGAGAGGAACTAGTTGAAGCATGTTCTTGGGAAAGCTTTTGATTACAAACAAATCCCATTAACTGTGGATGGTTATGGGCAATAACATTGAATGAGACCATTTTCGGCGGGCATTGTTGACTGGAGAGCACCATGAAATGCAGTGCTCCATGAACACTCCATCCTCTGACATGAATACCAGATGGGGCATTAGAAATTTACTAACACAATCTTCTTAGTGCGCCAAGGCATGAACGTTTAAGGGCTCTCTGCTGCTTTTCAACCTTCGGATATCGAGAGATTGATTGAGATGCCAAATCAATTTAACATTGTAACCCTTCTATTATCTTAAGATGATTTTCATATTCATCATAAGATAATACTTTATTTTTCAACTGACAAATGTTTTTCCATATGTTGAGACGAATATCATGAATTTCATCTTCCGTCAACATTTCTGGAATATTATTCTGAGAGTCAGCCAGAGGCCAAAATATAACCGGCACTTCACCTTTCACCAGTTGTTTTCTCATGTTCATCATTTCCTATTTGTCATTTGATGAAGATTCTTCTACCTGATTTGACTAGAGTTGTTGTTTCCTTGTTGCTTCATTGGATTCAACAGGATTGGTAGAGAAATAATTGATCAAACTAGAAGATGCATGACTTAGGGGTGGTTCGGAGAATTACCTACACCCTGGGCTATCTTTTGATTGAGAAATTATTTCAACTTCTAGCGATAAAGCTTCAGACATGACTGGTTTCGCATTTGCAAGTGCCTCAAGATAAGAGGTCTTTTTCGGCACTACATTTTCCACTGGAGCATTTTCCGGGCAACGTGCATCACTACTGCAGAGAGGACTTTCGCAGTGAAATTCATCATCATGGGGAGGACCACCATAATGGGTTACAATAAAAGCGGAGATCTCTTCCTCCATGTTATTCTGACCGCACAGAGGGTTCCTGTGGCTTTCATCTGAAGATGAAACTTCGAGATCGACTGAATTGTCATGAAGCAAGCCTTCATGAGGAAGTGTCTGTTGAAGACCATCGGAATTAATGTTCCCACTAATGGGAAATGAGGGAGTAGAATCTTGAATTTCAACAGATAATTGTCTGAGGGATTCATAAACTCTAGCATCGAGCAAGGCCTTGTTACGGATTGGCTCTTGATCTCCTGACTGTGTTGGGCGGGTCTTTTTCTTAGATGCCTTCTTACTCGCCTTGGAAACCACTTGTTGATGAAAGTGGCTGCTCTGAGCAGGTGTATATGCTTGATTAGGAAAGATATCCAGGTTAGGCTGATGATCTCTACTCAAATCAGGTGTATGTTCCTGATTTGGTTGTCCATATGATATTTGGGAGTATGCCCCACAACCCTCTTGGACTGAAGCAGATGTGTGTGTCTATTCCGGAGTGAATTTTTGATGTGTCACTCCACTGGTAGGGATATATTTATGTTTCTTTCCCTGAGATGCTGCTGAAGTTGTATTAATATCCTGGCAGGCATCCAGAATATGAGCAGGGATTTGTTTCTGCTCTTTCACCATTGATAGAATATGCTTGGTGACTTAAGCTGCGGAACGGGAATATACGTCCCTTCCGGGCTTGGAGCAGGTGTATCTGCCTGCTCCTGTCCTCCTTTTCCTGTCAGTGAATCCTGACAGTACTCAAGCATGGGGGCAGAGAGTTGAGTCTGATTCCTATTTGTTGTCGGGGCTTTCTGACTAACTTCTCTAAATGCTACCAAGCGAGACTATTGGTAGGCTTGATTAATACCAGCAGGTGTATGTGCCTGCTGATTGCACTTTTCCAAACGTGGTTGACGAAATCCATCATATGTAGTCAGACGAGCCTGCTGACTAGCTGATGATGTATAAACAGGTGTATGTTCCTGCCGATAGTACTCCGCCGGAATTGCGGGGCGGGATTGGCGTGATGATGCCAGACGAGTCTGCTGGAAAACGGAATTAAAACGTGCAGGTGTATGTGCCTGCTCGTTTCTTTCCACCAAATTAGGTTGGTGGACTTCTCCAGAGATGGAAGTGATGAGAACCTGCTCACTGTTGACCGGATTCCGCCTCTGGTGGTTCGTCTTGCCTTCTCGGGTTCAAGGAACCTGAGCCGAATTCCTGGAGTTGGTACCCTCATCATGTTGAGGGAGCACTGCCGCACGAGTCTGATAGTGATTGTTGGTGGGAGCCTTAAGTAAGGACTCATATCTTCTTTAATTAAGGCCCTAAGGGTCCTGCTCATTCACTTCCTCAGAATAAGGGACTGAATGGTGATTGCGTTCCGGGGATAATGAACCGAAACGGTTGGAGACGGTAGTCAGCACCGCCTGTTTCTTGATCACTGGTCGTCATTGTCCGGATGACCGGTGTGAGTTGTTCGCTTGGAGGGCTTGTCGGGCAGCCTCCAAAGTTGGGATGGTACCATGTTGACAGTACTCCTTAACCATCCTATTTGATACGCAGCGTTGAAGACGCTGAGTAGGTGATGTCATCCTCATAATGGATGATGATCTAGCAAGAGTAGCAGTAATGGAATTTGCGGCAGTAGTATTCACAGGTGTGAACTTAAGAGCATCCATTCTAGAAATGCAGAAGATCTTGGTTAAGAGTGCATGTTTGATATAATAGACGTAATCAAGATAAATTTAGCTACTACATCTTTTGGATGAGCACATATGTCAATGATTTTTTTTGTTTTCCCTCTCATTGAGTTTTAAAAAGGGGCCTAACAAATAGGTAAACCATCATTTTAACTTGGTTAAGGATTCACGTCGGGTTCACCATTTTTTGTTTCCCTCGGAATTCAGGGATGACCTCTTGATGGGAGGTTCAAACGTTCCGATCGGTTTCTAACAGGTTTGTTTTTAGAACCGGAAACATCCATTTGGACCTACTTTCCAAAGGTAGGTTCTCATTAGTTTGTGGATTGACGAGGCTTAGGAATTTTCATTGGTCGAGAGAATGGGAGGTCGGATTCATCACACCTTTTTGAGGGTAATTATTGTCTATTCCGGGACTCTCTTTATAGATTTAAGTTATGTTCATGAATCCTTATTACATTACCAAGTATAAAATGAGCTTTCCTTTAGATCTGACAATCAATGATAAAATATGTACAAAATTTAGAGAATCTTTTATATGTATTTGAGGTTCTTCATCGATAGAGAATCATCTGTGTTTATTAAAGATTCTTGGTTAATGGTATCATTTGGCATATTTATATAAAAGTCTCTTGATCATTATGATGACCATGCTAGTTTCAAAGCCACTCTGTGGGGCACTTGAAGTTTATTTTCATTCATAAGGAAATGGATTATTTCAAAGTTGGGATCGAACCCACATATGGGCTACGTACGTATCCTTTGTTCAGGAAAAGGAATCAGAACCCACATAGTTCGAGTAAGGGAGTATGATGTTTATGATTGATGGCTCAAAAAATGATTTCATAATTACTTTTACCCTCTAAGCTCACGCAAGTCTTGCTCGGTGTGAGAAACAAGAGGTATTGGTAAAAATTAGACAATTGGACCAAGAAAGATGCAATCATAAGAAATGATGTGGGACTTATGTATGTATGACTGCCCAAAATAGATGAATATTAGGATTAACTTCTGAGAAGAAATCCAGGAACAGGGTCCATAAAGGTATATGTGCTTCATGGAGATTTGAATACTCAAACTTGGGACTTACTCCTAGAAAGGAGGCCCAAAATTATGAGAGGATTGATGATTAAGTTTTACTCCTGAGAAGGAATCCCAAATCAAGGGTAAATTAGGATTGATTAAGAGAAATTAAGACTTGGGCTTACTCCAGAGAAGGAGGCCCAGGTTAAAGGAATTATGGCTGGGACTTACTCCTGAAAAGGAGGCCCAGTATTGAAATTATGACTGGGACTTACTCTTGAAAATCAGGCCCAAATTGATGACTGGGACTTATTCTTGAATAGGAATCCCAGGTTAGATTCTCTCATCTTAAAGGATGAGGTTGAATGAATGAAATCTCAATCTTTAGTGACATAAAGATGTGTAAATCACTATATTTTGAGAGATATTCCACATAATTCATTTCAGATAAGGAAGTAAAATCAAGAAATAAGGCCATAAATAACTTTGAAGAGTGTCTTGAAGACTAAATCTTGAATAGGAGAGGTGTAATGGCTTAAGAGGGGTAAAATGGGCAAGAAGGGCACCCAAAAAGGCAGGGGCGCGCAAGTCCTGGAAGGCACGCAGGTACTGTAGGGGCGCGCAAGTCGTGGTCGCGCAGGTATACCTGTGCGCCACATTGGGTACATGCGCGGTGTTCACCCAGCATGGTAATACTTGAGCGAATTTAGGTTAAGGCCTTTAGAATCCTCTTGAGGTTCTTCCAAGAGAGGGGCGCACAGGTTCTATTGAAGGAGTAAGGCGGCGCGTAAGTGTGGCCATTTCCCTTAAGGGCTTTCCACCTCGGCACGCAAGTGTTGATGAGTTTCAACACTTAGGCCTTCCTCCCCCTTTTTAGATCTTCAGTTCTAGGTAAGAAATTACCTTAGAAGTGTTCTGGAAGCTTTGAGAAGAGACTAGGGCGCCGAGAGCTCAAATCTGAGTTTTTGAAAAAATTCCTCCTCCAATGGGGGGCCCATAGGGTCTATTTATAGGCAAAAGAAGACCTCGGGCGGTTATCACTTAGGTCACGCAAGTAACTTGCACGACCATCATGCATCGCGCAAGTAGACTTGAACGACAGTGATAGAACTTGCTCGTCACATGTTTTTTTGATCCTTTGTTCATGCCTTTATCGATTTCAGATGTTTTCTTCAAAGGATGAATCAATTTGTGCTAAGATATTTTCCCTTTCCATTAATTTTAGGCAATGTGATGAAAAAGGAGCATCAACAGGGACAATATGAAAATGAGTATCATATGCACCATGGAAACATGCCTTAGAAAAATCCATGAGAACATGGAAGAGCCTATGCGATTACTAATGTGAAGGGTGATGTTTTTAACAATGTGGTGGATGGTACTTTAATTTTTTCCTCAAAAATAGTTAACACATTATTTGATTCTGTATCATCACATTCATTTATATCATCCCAGTCTTTCAAGATAATTAGTTATGTCCAATTTGATTTAATAAATGAGTTGTCAGTCAAAACTCTCAGGGGATGTATAATTGCATCAAAGGCATGTCGACTAGTCCCCCTCCATACAACAAAAAATGCTTCAGTTTCTAACCATATCATAATACCAATGAATGAATTTGATATAATTCTCAGTAAGGATTGGATGTCAAATTATGATGTGAAGATTTATTTTAAGAAGAAGGAAGTTACATATTTTGAAAATGGTATACAATCCCTTTTCTTTAGGGTAGAAACTTCAAAACCTGAATCTTATCTAGAACCCCCCTAGTAGATCTACTGAATGAAATACTTGGAGAGGATGATAAACAATTATCTATGGGCAAGAAAATAAATCTTAAAATTGAATATGTGCACATATTTCAAGAATACATTGATGTATTTCCAATGGATTTACCAGGATATCCTCCAGAACAATATGTTGAGTTCTCTATTGATTTAATTCCCAATGCAAGACGTATATCAAAGGCACCCTATAGAATGGATACTATGGAATTAGTATATCTAAAGATACATCTAGAGGATTTGAGTGAAAGAATATTTGTTCAACCAAATGTTTCTCCATGGGGAGCCCCTGTCCTCTTTGTCAAGAAGAAAGATGGATCCATGAGGCTTTGCATTGATTACATGGAAATGAATGATATTAAAATAATGAATAAGTATCCTCTACCCTGGATTGATGATTTATTTGATCAACTTCATAGAGCTCAATACTTTTTGATGATTGACATTTGGTCTGGATATCATCAGTTGTGTGTAAATAATGAAGATATTCCTAAGACATCATTTCAGACCTCATATGGGCATTACGAGTTTATGTTAATGCCTTTTGGACTGACAAATGCAGCCTCTATTTTCATGGATTTAATTAATAGATTTTTCAAGAAATATATTGATAACATTTTTTTGGTTTTTATCGATGATATCCTCATATACTCATAAAGCAATGAAGACCATGGGAATCACTTGTGGGTTATTCTGAGAACTCTCAGAAGAAATACATTATATGGGATGTTTAAAAAGTGTGAATTCTAGCTTCAATCAGTTTCTTTTTTAGGCCATATTGTCTCTAAGGATGGAATCCTAGTAGTTCTTGTGAAGAAAAATGTAATCCAAGATTGTCCCATGCAAATAAACATAGCTGAGGTACACAGTTTTATTGGTTTAGCAGGTTTCTATCAGCGTTCCATTCATAATTTTTTCCGACTTGCTAACGTGCTAACCAAGCTCACATGTAAAGAAGTTAAGTTTGTGTGGACAAAATAAAGTACACAATGCTTCAAAGAATTGAAAATAAGATTGGTCAATGATCGAATTTTGAATATTCTATCGGGAAGTGATGGTTTTTTAATATATAGTGATTCATCAAAGAATGGAATAGGATGCATCCTTATGCCAAATGATAAAGTTATTAATTATGAATCAAGATAGTTGAAGACATATGAGAAAAATTATACCACTCATGATCTTTAGTTAGTAGCCTTAATCTTTCAACTGAAAATATGGAGGCATTATCTCTACGGAGAGAGATGTGAGATTTATATGGACCAGAAGAGTTTGAATAAATTTTCACACAAAAATAACTCAACAAGAGGAAAAGAATATGGCTCAAGTTACTCAAAGATTATAGTTGTTCAATACACTACCACCCTGGAAAGGTGAATATGGTGGTAGATGCATTAATCAGGAAACATCATGGCCTTCTAACTCAAATGAGGATTGAAAGAGATCCTATATTCATGGATCTACTGAAGATGGATATGGGACTTGTTAAGGAAGTGTATACATCGCCCCTCATTCAAATTATTTCTAAACCATATTTATTAGAGATGATATAAATCTCTCAATCTGATGATGAGAATCTGTACAAGAAAATTAATGCAGTTAAGGATGGGAGACTCGCAGACTTTGTGTATGAAGAAGGAGTTATGAAATTTGGGAAGAGGTTATGTGTTACATCAATACCTAAGCTAAAAATGGAAATATTAGATGATGATCATAGCTCAAATTTCTCTATACACCCAGGTAGCACCAAGATGTATAGAGATCTAAAGAAATATTTTTGGTGGGATAATATGAAGCAGGAAATTGATGACTACATGTCAAGATGTCTAGTTTTTCAACAAGTGAATGTAAAAGGGAAACATACCAAATGAGTGATGCACCCTCTACCTATTCCTATGTTGATGTGGGATAAAAATACGATGGATTTATTCACCGAACAACCAAGGACACCTAGAAGGAAGGATGTAGTATGAGTAATTGTTGATCGGCTCCTAAAATCAGCACATTTCATTCCTATAAGAGAGTATTTTCCACTTGTGCACTTGGAAATACTTTATATTAATGATTTTTTAAGACTTCATGTCACACCTCTATCGATTGTGTCTGATCGAGATCCCTGGATTACATCAAAAATCTAGAAAAGTCTCCAGAAGGCATTGAATACTGAGCTTCTTATGTGTACTGCTTATCAACCCCAAACTGATGGACTATTTGAAAAGACTATTCCAACTATAGAAGACATGCTAAGGTCATGGTCTCTTGATTTCCATGGTATATGGGATCAATACTTGCCTTTGGTTGAATTTTCCTAGAAAAATAGTTTCCATTCTAGTTTTCAAATGGCTCCATATGAAGCATTATATGGAAAGTGATGTTGAACTCCATCATGTTGGGCCGAAGTTGGTGAGAGAAAACTAATAGGACAAGAACATATTGAAGAGACCACGACAAAGGTGAAGACAATACAAGCCCATATAAAAGTAGCCCAAAGTAGGCAGAAGAGTTATGTGGACAATCAGAGAAAGGTTTTGGAATTCTAGGTGGGAGATTATGTTTTTCTGAATGTATCTCTATGGAAGGGTGTATGAAGGTTCGGTATGAAAGGGAAACTAAGCCCCAGGTATATCGGACCATTTGAAATTATGGAATGAATCGGAGTAGTATCTTACCATTTAGAAATGCCGCGGAATCTCTTCAAAGCCCATGATGTGTTCCATGTGTCATTGTTGAAGAAATACATGCCAGACACAACACATGTACTCACCTATGATGAAATTGAACTCGAACCTGATTTGTCATACTGTGAAAAGCCTATTGGGATTCTTGACACAAGGGAGAAAGTATTGAGAAATTGAACAACTATCCTTGTAAAGGTTCTTTGGAGGAACCAGAATATGAAGGATGAAACATGGGAACTAGAGTATTTCATGAAAAATAACCACCAAAATCTTTTTGGGGGTCTTCATACATAAAATTTTTATGACGAAATTTATATAGGTGGGAATAATGTAGTACCCCAAATAGTTCATGGTATGTTTATATTAAATAAATTCTAGTTATAGACTATATGGAACAAAACATGGTTACTTATAGGAGATATCCCTATCCTAACCAAGTAAACCATTTTTTTTCATTTTTACGATGTGAATTTCAAAAATCTGTCATACATAGTTTCAATAAGTAAGTTATTTGGAGTCTAATAAGGAAAAATCAATTTTCAGTGAATAGTAACTTACCCTTATGAATAGTAACCTACCCTAATGAATAGTATATTACCCTTATGAATATTAATATAACTCTTATTAATGGTATACATACCATTGATTGTATAAATGAATTTAGGCACCTTAGAAATAATGATGAAAATTTCAAGTGTTTATATATTTCGATTAAATAATGAATTTAATTAAATATATAATTAATTAGATATAGGATATCATTTTTGAAAAATGGAGTTAATTTTTGGATTCTACATGTTGAAAAATGGTTATGGTGAAATTTGGGTATTTCTATGAAATACTTGAATTTTTGATGAATAGTAAAATCTGATAATTCACAATAAATGATAAATAATGGATTAATTGAGTCATTTATGATGATATGCTGATGTAAGACCAATTGGTTCGAAGTAACATGCATATATTACTATTCTTGGTCATGGAAAACTCACTATCGGTTGTCTTGAGAGGAAATAATATATTAAGGATTATAATATTAGGAAAACTCATCTCTCGCCCACTATATAAACCACCCTCACCCGATCTTCCTCTCACGCCACAAAATCCTTGTGCCTTGCCAATATTCTGCCCAAGTCTATCCCCAAGATCATCCCACATGTTCAAAAGCTCCTAGCCTCTTCAAAATACCAAAACCTTTCTATTTAAGAGGTTCTCAAAGGAGAATGTCTCAAGAGGTAAATTCCTTTTTCCAATTCCTTCAATTATTTTAAGTTATTTTCTTTTTGTTTCATTTCTCACCATAATAGTTTGATAAATCAAGTAAAAAACATGTAATGAAATTTTTTAACACTAAAGGTATGTTTCATTACCTTATACCCTTCCCCCCCCATTTATTTGAATGAAATGAAAGCACCGTTTGAGATGTGATAATTTAGCACATTCAAGGTCTAATGTTTATCAATTTCTATTATAATATTAAATTATGGTCATGAAACCATTTGTGTTATGGTTGAACCAGATTATTATATATGTTATATATCACATTTTTAGTTCTGTAATCTTTTTGTACAAATGGTATCATGTTATAATGTAAAATATTTTCATTGTAATCAAACCAACTATTTAGCCAAAACGGTTGTCACTAAGGTTATATCTATAATAATTCGACCACACTCTAAATAAAAAAATTAAATTTAAAACAACGTAATCATCTGGATGTTCACTAATAGAATATAAATTAATTTCTAGACAAACACATCCATCTTATATATTTATCCGAACTAGAATATAAGTGAACCAATCATTTAATTCCAAGTAAACAAACGAGCCCGAACAATGAACGTGAACCTTATATCTAATCAAAATACCCTTGAATGAACTAAAAAAGGTTATAATAAATCATTTACATATATAATAGGTTCTTTAATTATGAATTAATAAGTCTAACTTGTTTATTCATGTCTTAAATAACAATTCAAGAACACCATCAATCATAAGGTAAGGGATATCTTAACTCAATTTCTATTTATTGAGTTACACATCTATTTCATTGGTTTTGTATTTAGAATAATATGTGAGAATGAACTATGATTGTTTAATACTGTATATCCACATAGATTTTTTGGATTTTTTTGTCACACATAAATATTTCATTGATTTATCCTCACTCTAATGATCCAATTTTTGTAAGGGATCCCATCTCTCAGTTTTGTTCAGGAATCTCCCCTATGTTTTGCCCTTTTATTTTTAATTCCTAATGATGGGGTATGTTTTTGAACCTCCCCCATACTGCCCTTTTCTAATATAAATTATGTAATACCCCTTTACCTCTCATTAAGACCTCATAATAGCACTCGTTACCATGACAAAATGTTTGTAAGGGGTTTCTCATCTCACTTTTATTTTTGTGAGATTTTCATTATACACAACTTATTTCAGGTATGTGGTATATCTGTACTACCATGTGATTTATAATAACATGATTCTATTTATATTCATGTTATTCAATGATTCATTTGATGGTTATTATGTTCTGGTCATATGACATGACTGATTACATTGTGGTAAGTGACTTTGTCTCAACTACTATTTTGTTACAACCACCATTGCATTGTGAACCTAATAATCCTTATGTTTTATACCTACTTCACATTTGAGATCACATTTATTTTTAAATTATATTTATATTAAATATCCACAATTTCAAATCATGTATATTTTTGTTGTCTAAAATGTACTCCATTTTACATATAGTGTTTGTTTGGAAAGATATTTTAATTATGGAAATATTGATGAATCTAAATACTTTACTTTGTACGGATATTGAAAAGGAATATTTATTCTGTATTGGATCAATGTATAAATAATTATTTGGACATGTAGTGGTGGGTGGGGCCCGCTATATCCCCTCGATGCATTGGTAGGTCTAACGAGACAAATCAGTTTGTGGCAAACCCTTCGAGTTTGTTTCCAAAAAGAAGATGGGTTTCTACCCATAGAATTAAACCGTTTTTACGATATTATGGTCTCATGTGATAGATACAAGAAGTAAATTAAATAATAATTCTCTTTATTCATTATCAGTTATTATTATTATCCATGATGTATTCAATATGACAAAATCTATTGATACTGTTTCATTCTCAGTTTATTAACGACAGTAGTTATTAATTTACTCAATATGCCATATTGTTTATGTGAGATTAATTATGATTCAATTACTATTGTAATCATGCTTCCTCTATTTGTAACCCTTACCGACCATTTGAGATCACCCCTTTCATTTTTCACTCTCAACGGGTGAAAAAGATCAGATCTAATATTGAGTTCTTTTGGATAAAGTTTTCAGTTTCTTTTTGTATTGTATTTTGTAATCTCTTCTAATGTAATTTGAGTAACATCTATGTATCTTGTTTTTTCAAGACTACTAAACTAATAATTCCTTCGGGATTTTCATTCCTTCTAACCATGCTAATATCACAACTAATGTGTTAGCTCTTGTCTAGAGGGGTTGGGGTGTTACATTAGGTGTTATGCAAGAGGGAACAATATATTTTCTTTTCAAATATTAAATTTTTTTTTGGTCTCTGTTGGAATTTTCAAAATTAATGTACAAATTATATGGATGCTGATGGAATGTAAGATTTCCATTATCTGATAAAGAGTGTTTTAGAAAATTCATAAAAAATTCATTGAAGGATTTACATATATAGAAAATATTTTTTGTAAAATATAAACATTATAATCATATAAATCCCATCACAATATCCCATTTCCTATACCATTTCTTTACTAACTTCTTATTAATTAAAATAGAGGACCGACTTTTTAAACATCTATATTCCCTATTTGGAAGATCTATTATCACCTGTGTTAATGAGAGGAAAATTTAATACATTTATTATTCCATCATTAACTCATACACTCTCAAATCCCTCATACGTTCAACCTTTTCCAAGATCTTATTTTCTCTATAATTCATAAAATGTAAGATGCACATCTCACTTATGAACCTATGAATTTGGTGAATAACCACTATAAAACTCTCCAACTAACCCTAAAACTCGACTCTTTTCAAACCCACTACATTTTGAACATAATTAGTCCAGTCATCATAGGAGATCCAGCACTAACACGAATTTTAGGACCATGGAGAAGTCTCTTGTGAGGGGGATTGTATTTCTTTTCACGTTGGGTGGATTTTCCCCTTCCCTTCAAGGCTACATGGCTAGCAAAATGATCGCTTTTTCATCTCCAAGGGTCATTCCTCAAGGTAATTGGTTTCGATGG
Organism: Viscum album; assembly: GCA_963277665.1. Taxonomy (NCBI): domain Eukaryota; kingdom Viridiplantae; phylum Streptophyta; class Magnoliopsida; order Santalales; family Viscaceae; genus Viscum; species Viscum album. The sequence goes on along the minus strand of OY728159.1, from coordinate 491,409,416 downwards.
AACCCTCTCATATCATGCCTCAAATTGAACATTTTCATTTCTTATATGAATGGTAGCATGAGGGGTGTGGGTGTGATTCATGACCGACTGTGATATTTTATCTTCACCTTCAATATGTGGTTCATTCAATGTGATTACTTAATGGTTGAGGTATCTTCTCTACTCAAGGATCTTGAATTATTACACTCTCTCAACTACCTTATTCACTATGTGGAAACTGACTCCATGACTCTCCTTAGATACATCCAAGGTATGTCTATCATTCCACAGTCTATCAGTTATTTACTTCACAAATACAGGATGATTATTCATGATGTTACTAGTCATGATCACACGTGGGAATAAAGAAAAAATATTGTATACTTCCTGGCATCATGAGGGTCAACTTCCAACCATCATATTATTTTTAGTCGTATTGGATATCACCCCCTAAGTGTGTTATCTTGGTTCATTTGAATTCTATAGATATGAATCACTATAGACATCCTTGACAAATTTCCGGATTTGGAACACTTTTTACCATTTAATAAAAAAATTCTCAATATTTGAATTATAGAATGTTCATAATATCTAATCTAAGTCAATCATTTAGAATTATGTCTATTTGAAATTTGGTTCGTGTAGATTATTTACTCACTATTTAATATTTTTGTAGTTCTGATCATTCCAAATTATCTAATCATTAAATATGCTATTTAATCTTCTAAATTCCATTAAAAGTTTTCATCATAGAGGTTAAATCAAAATTAATCATCACTATGCACAATAAAGAAATATTTCCATTAATTTTCTTCCAATTTTTCCCTCTCAATGGAATCCGCATAGATATAGATGATGCTTTTAAACACATTTCTATAGAATATATCCACCATCGTTTAATAATAATTTTCTTTCTGATGTTATAACCCTAATGGAATGGAAGAAATTTTACAAACAGGATATGTTGTGAAATTTATATCATACATCCAAAATCCATTAAATAATTTTTTTTATAATTTAATTCATATATCTCTCTTATTCAATGGTTGATTCTTCCTCCCCGCAACATCAGTTTTTAGATACTATTCCTTGTAATGTCTTCCCAGACCTTATTCCTTTATACCAAAAAAACTGTAAAAAAATTTTGTTTTATATACTCTTTATACAACCTAAATATTTTTATGGAATACTATTTTTTATATAATATATAATGCATGACACAAATGTTTAATGAACAATTGAATATTATTATTGAAATGTTATTATTATAACTTATCCACTAAATTAGTAGTTATTAATAGAATTAACAACCTATTGAAATATATATAATGTCCCTAGTAAATAAGAATTTTATTTTTATTTATTATTAAATAAGAACTTAATTATTTTTCAAATCATTTTTTTCTTTAAAAAATGCGTTTCCACAAAAAAAATTATTTGTATAGATTTTTATGAGAGAATATGGGAATAATATTTTTTATATTTTAGAAATATTATTTTGTAAAAATATATCATTTTGAAAATTAGAATATAAAATTTTGTTATGGTGAATTTTATTCATTTTTCTAAAAAGATTGATTTTTAGTGAATTTTGAAAAAGAAGAGTTTTTTTGTTATATTTTATATTCATTAAAAAATCTCATTATTATTTTAATTTGATCAAAAGATAACATAAAGGTTGTTTTAGAAATAATATAATTAATTTCACACAATTCTTAATTAGACCTAATTCTGGTATAATTTTATTTTTTGGCATAAAAATATATTTTTCTAAATAATGTATTTCATTTCATTTTTTATGATAAATTAATTTATACCACTTCAATAAATTGATTCATTAAAAATGGATTATTTATTTTTTATGAATATAACTAAATTCAACAAACTAGATAATTTTATTTTTCGTCATTATGAATAGAAATCAATGTATATCTTTCACATAGTAGTAAGGGTAAATCGGGTAATTAGGATTAGAAATTATTTGATAAGACCTTAAAATATCACTAGAATTTAAAATTGTTGTATTGGATAATTGGTTTTAGACATTACCATCTAATGTTTGAAAGAAATTCAATTTAATGCCTCTTTATTTTGATAATGTCCTTAATATAATTTAATATAATGAATAAAAATTACTACTCTCTTCATTTTAATATATATATATTTCACAATGATAAAAAAAGGGTATGTTCAGTTAAAAATATTTATTTTAAATATTATTTTATTTTCATGTATTTTTAATTTTAATCATTATTGGAGAAATAATTACCATAAATATTTACCCAGCAATGACACTATGCTCATGCAAGCAATATAAACATGTAATAAATGATTTTAAAAACATAAAAAGTAATTTTTTGGATTATTTGTAGTTTAAAAATATTTATATATATAAATATAAAATATAAGTGATGTGTTACAATTTTATATTTCAATTTCATTTTTATCTTCATCATTTTAAATTTAAATTTAATTTATCCTTCAAAAAATGACACTAATGATATTTTATAATAAATATTATATTATTGAATGATATAAAATTTATAATAGACATATCATAAACTATGTCAATTGAATATAGTTTAAAATATCTGCCCATTCCATTTATGGTTCAATTATATTTTTATAGTTACTTTTTTTGGCCTCAAAAGATTAAATTTTTTTATAATATGGAAATCATAAATAACGATTGAAGGGTGTTCAAACAAAGAAAAAGGGTGAATAGATGACATAAACATATCAAAATTTTATTTAATTAGAATATTTATACTCATAATAATCTAATATTCTAAATATATAATTTTTTTACACTTTTATATAAAAATCATTTTAATTTAATTTAATACAGTAGGTAATTCAAAGTGTTCCACTCCCCTCACGTATAAAGGGCACCACATTTCCTCGCTTCCTCAAACCATTAGAACACTCTAGATCATCCAATACCTACCCAGGTACATCAAAATCATCCTTTATCATTTATTAGAGGATATATTTTCGGACTAATACCACCCATTGAGGGATCTATGTGTAAATAAAAATATGTCGTTCGAAGAATAAATCTAGATTTTAACCGAATATTTTAGTTTTATTTGTTTGTTTACTTAATTAAAATCCCCTTAAACCATTATTAAATAATAAAATTAGAGTCTTACATATACTAAGATGTCATTATGACATTTTTATAACATATTTCCATCTCATTTTCTATCAAAATGTAAATTAAACCATTATTCGTGTGTATGGTAGACTACCGCCTCACATACCACTATAACTCATTTTTCATCAATGACTATAAAAATTGGTTATAATGATATATTTAATGTATATATATGATATTAATAAGACACTTATCATTCATTAGTTATAATTTATCAACAATTTTCTCACATTCTATCCATTGAAAAATAGAAAGGTCTTTTGTGTGTGCATGTGGATTTCCACCACCATAAATTGATGTAAATATGTTTTTAAGGAAACGCCATATGGATGGTATATATAAGTGTATTTAAATAAATAATATCTAATTTATTATATAAAAAAATTATTAAATATATAATAATACTTACCTTCTATCAATCATGTTCGATGACAAATGGAAATGTTACTCATGCATAGGTATAACATGTATTCTCTATGATTGTAACATAGTTAATTTTACATGGTTGGAATTTAATATATAGTTATTTTATAAAAATGATAATTATATAATTATTATAAATATAAATATTATAGGATTATAAACCATTTAATCTTACTCAACATACCAAAGTCATATTCTATGTATCAATCGAATATTGTCAAAACATTCAACGCGATCTTATTTGATTAATTAATTTTATAATAATTGGTAATAAATAAAATAAGAATAATTTGAAAGATGAAATGGTTTAAAAAAATGTAAATAATTAACATAAGCTTATTACACTTGAAGATAAATAATGTACTCTACAAGTCAGACTCTAAGTAAGGGACATTATTCCTTAAAATCCCCATTTTAAATATTTTAAAGATTTTTTTGAAATATTTTTCTTCCATGTCCATATCATTAAAAATAATTTTTATGTGTATTTATATACAAAAAAATTATTTAAAACTTCTATTTTCTTTCTCTTCAAATTTTATTGCAATGGTTTTTGAAAGTAAATTTTTCATGTTATTTTATGCAGAATGATATTAATTTATTTAAGAACTGCAAAATATATGATATATTTTAATGTATATGGTAAAAATGGTTTTCCCACTATCAAATCCTATATTATAATTTTGTATTCTATTATAATATTCAATTTTATATTCAAATAAAATCACTCCCTCCATTTTTTCTTTTAATTTTAGTATAAAATAATTGGTTTTAAATGTATATAATAAAACAATATCCGCAATTTTTTTTCTCTTGGGTTGAAGGGTATATTTTTATGATTTTGTTAATATAAATGAATGTTAAAACGATTTTTATACATGTTATGGTCCTAATAAAATTTTTCTGATTGGGTAATCTTGATATATCTCAATAATTCATTAGGTGATGATAATGTTCTTTGAATTGCTATTTTTTAAGTTTATTATATTAGTTATTCCACATTTAAATGTTCTTTTGAGGGTTCTATGAATATTATTTCCCTATGAACCTACAATAATTTTTTGATCTTGATAATAATTTTTCATGTTAATATATTTATTTCGAAACACAAGGTAATGAAATTTTTTTAGAAGAATGATTATTTCATTTTAAGGTAAAAAGTAATGCTCTTTCAAAAAATGGGTTTATGTGATCTCTTGTTTTCTAAAAAAACATTCATGATTATTATTTTGTATTAATGTTTTCATATATGTTGTTTTATGGAAAATGATGCTTGTTAAAGCTAATTTCATATGCATGTTAATGATTATTTCAGCTCATAACTCATTATGAGAATGAAATATTCTCTTTTTTTATCTTATGGGTTTCAAATAGGCTAAATTGTTTATTTATTTTTATATGTTCCTTACTACAATTTTTGTTCCCATCCAAAAATTTTAAATATTTTTTATAGGGAAAATGTATGAGTAAAAAAAAGAAATTTTGTGATTCATGAGTATTTTTCATGAAAATAATACATGTTTCATTATAAATTTATCGAATTATAGAAAAATGGATTCTTATTTGATTCTTCCACATTTTAATTTATAGGATTTTTATCTAGTACTTCAGACCCATTTCACAAAAATTCTAAACCCAAAAAATCTTCTAAATTATAAATAATATATTCTTTTCTAATTTTTGAATTTATTGATTTTTTATTTTTGGGTTCTTATAGTTAGTATCATAGAAAACATTTAGATAAGTTTTAGGATCCCAATTTGATAATGGTCGGGAAAAACTAGGGAATATGTCTTGGATTAAGATAAAATTTTAAATTTTAGGTAAAGTATATATTGTTTGATATCCTAATAAGGAAATTTTTGTCTTTATACTAGAAAGTGGTTATAGTTTTGAAATAGAAGAACCTATGAGTAATAACTCCAAAATGGTGGAATTATGTATTAACATGGTCTTCACAATTTCATAATGACTGTACCTAAGACTTCAAAACTAGCAAGACACTCATAGGGTTTAACACTTTGGTTAATTCAAATTCTCATTATATACCATTATAAATAATAAGTGGATGGATGAAATGGTATACTATGATTACCCATAGTGATATGTGGTATTATTTCTTTCAAAGTGTTATTTTTTATAATCCAAATTAATTTACCCAAACTAGTATAGTGCAAGTATGGGATTGATCCATAGGGAGAGGGAGTTTTGGTGTTTTGTTTTTATGGTTTGTGATTAATTTATTGATGTTTTTTTAAATTTAGTGTTGATTTATTTTTTGTTTTAATAACTGGGAGATTAAATTTTAATTACTTTCACAAATTACATTAAAGTTAATGAATGACATAGAAATTGTATTTTTGAAAGAAATGGGAAGAAAGCTTCGAGGAAAATTATTATAATGTTTGTTATTAAATAAATTTTATTATGATGTTGTGTTTTTAATAATAACTCATATCTCTGGGTTATGTATGTAATATAAACCCCTTGTCCTAGTGTGTTTTAATTAAATCAATAGAGATCACGTCCATGATCTAGAAGTTGATATCTTTTAATTTTATCAATTGAAACACTTCTAGAGGCAATAATCACATCAAATAATCCTGGATATTCTTAATATTTATTCCTTATAATATCTCTCGGAATATATTTCTTGGCCTAATACAAGATTTCTAGCGATATATAGAAATTATTATTAAGTAATTACAAGAGAAGAATAAATAACTTGATTACAATTTCACAATTGAAAAAATACAACACATAACAACCCACAAACCTAAAACATAGGGGATTTAGCTAATCATGGAGTTTCAAATAACTAAACTACTTATGATACTTGAATTGAACATGGCACAAGATTCGGATTGAAGGATGTCGGGGATGTAGCAGTAGTACCTCCTTTCTCTTCTTCCCTCCATGGGCATGTCTAGAAATTTCTCCCATGTTATTTCTTGGGAAGAATACGTGATGAATGACACTAAATCAGGTAAGGCATGCCTCTCATTTATAGTTTTTAGTAGAACATGATGTTTACAAGAAATTACATAGTGTGTACCCTTCTCAATGAGTTTTGGTCATCTTTTCTTAATCGGTATGTGAGCTGACATGCCATTTTTGACTTAGAACATGGTTTCTCTAGGTAGGAGGAAGTAAACGACATGTAGTGCTACCATATATGGAATGTAAGATAATTTATATGCCACAAACCGCCTCTGGTAGGTCCACACGACCTGTAAATGGGAAGTACATAGTGTGTATGCTTTGGCTGGAAACATGGACGTGTATCTAGTCTTCCTGATCTGTGTCATGATAATATTACACAATGTTTATAAAAGGCACACACTGTGTATATTTGAATTATTGTTTTGTAATTACCCCATTTATGAATTTGAATGGAAAAAAAATAAAATCAGAAAAACATTAGTATAAATAATTTTATCCTCAAAATGAGTGATATTCGGTGAAAAAATTTTTGTTATTATATATGAAAATGTATACAAAAATTGGGTATATCAGATTCCCCTACACTTAGTCATTTGATTTTCCTCATGCGATATCTCAACATCAAAAATATAGAATCTATATTAAAAAGGGAATCATTCAAAAAATTATAATTTTAAATACTATAGCCAAAAAAGAAGATTTTTTAAAAAGAACAAAACATATTTCAATTCCAATGATATTACAATCATTCCTCATATATACTTTAATAAAAAATTTCATCTTATTTCATTTATATTATTTAACTTTTCATAAATAAACATTCCACTTGATCATTATTCACCAAAAAAACCAAACTCATCACTCAAGGTTATTTAATCAGAGTTATGTTCAATATTAAGTATATTAACTCAATATATAGGATTGAAAGTGCTATCATTTTCCGCTTCAGGAATCATATCACAAAAATCCTTAGGGATTTCAATAAGTTTCAATTGTTTTTGAGGCTATGGTTTGGTAGGTATTGAAAACAATTAATTATAGAGGCTTGATAAGAAGGCCGAATTCAAAAAAAATAATGCATGATATTAAAGATAAAGATTAATGAAAAATGATCCCCCAATCCATAACTGTCAAAGGTATTATCACTATGATATTCTCTTAATAATATGGGAATATTAACCACCAATAATATTTAATAATTAATTGGGTCCCTCTTTTTTAATTTTTTAATAGGTACCACTAAGAATACAATGAATAGTTTTTATGCAAACCCTTCCTCCCAAATGAACAAGTGATAAACTCCCCCATAATTAATTTTCTGGTTTCTCACCAACATATATCATAAATTTATAAAAAACAATTTCTAAAGATAAAGTGATTAATTTTGAAAAATTATAAAATAATTATGGTATGTTTTGAAAATAGTATTGTAATGTTGCATCCTATCAAGGCAGTTCATGGTTTCTAAGGTTTTTATGAAGATTATATGTAGGGTAGATCTCAAGGTCAATGGGACTGAAAAACAATAAAATACCATAATCATTTTAATGTGATTCAAAATTCTTCATGTTTTCTAAGAGAAAAATTAGCATGTTCTGGTAGTTATGCTTATCCCAATACTATTTCATTAAAAGATGGTATGAGAATGAAAATGTCAAAATGAATTATAATACCTATCTGGAATGGAAAAAATATTGGGGTTAGTTTTGTCATGACGTGGGTACAAATGATGAATTCTAATAAATATAAATGTCCAAGTCATTGAATCTATAATCAAACTACATCAGTAATTATTTTAAAATTATTTACAAATTTAAATAAGCATATAAATTTTGAAACTCTCACTGTATGCCTTTATTAATTATAATTACAATTAATAAAAAAATTTACACAATTTAAAATATTTCAACTATTAGTGATGTCTCTTAAATTGGTATAAGGGAAGGACTAGTATAATTAAAGACCATCCCCAACACATAATACTATATACAATCCCCCAAGTGCAACACCATATAAGAGGAGAGAATATGGGGGAAAATGGTCATAAGTCGAGGGGATGTGGTGGAAGAGGTAAACCCAGAGTAGAAAGGAAGAAGAAACATGAAAATATTATGCACTCGTGGTAAAGTGACAAAATGGATAAGTAGTCGAAATATATATTATGAAGTCACTCCAATGTAATTATGATGGTAAAGAGAAGGGAAAAAATATGTAGATACACACATCATCACATCCCAAGAAAAACACAAATATATATATATAATGGAAATAAATGTTCCCAAAAAACCAGTCATCGGGTAGCATTAGAAGATGCATCATCTGTTACAGAAAATTATTGAAATGCAGAAGTAGCATCATCTTATACTAGAGTTATGGAATCAGAACAATGAGTGGTTGGAATAGGAGGCACTACAGGCTCAGTAGAGGAGGTAATTGTTGGCCCAATAGTAGATACCGTAACAGAATCTGTGGCCAGAGCTATAAGCAATGACTGTGTGGTAGGAGGCTGTGGAGTAGATGGCTTTTCCAGAGTAAGAGAGGTCACCATGAATGAAAGGCCATTATGGTGAAGAAGAAGCCCCACATCTGCTCAAGCCACCCAAGTGTATATTCCATAACATTCTAGTAGTGCTCTAGCTCGGCTAGGAGAAGGGTGAAGGATAGATCGACCGAGGCTATGGATAGAAGTGGGTTGGGGGAAGGCTCAGAAGAATAAGTGATAATGGAAAAAGAAGGTAGGATAGAAGAAGGGGGTGGGTGGTGAAGGAAAATCCGAGTGTGGATGTTGTGGGTCCTGGTTAGGAACACCAGTGGGAGAAACCATGTCATCTCTCACCACTGTAGGAGTTAGGGAATCATGTACGAGTACATAGCCCCCCCAGCGCACAACCAACCACACGTAGATAATCTTGAAGAAGTAGAGACGTTGAGGTTATCATAAGGGGTCATGAGGGAGAGATAGCTCAAAAAATCCCAAATAGTGAGCCATGCGGGTGGCAAAGAAACTTCTATTCAGGTTTCCCAGATGGCCATTTATCATGGAGTGGAAGTAAGAGGTTTAAAGTTAGGGGAGGTCAGGGTAGTTATTCATGACAATAAAAGTAAGGTGATTCATGTCCATGCTGGACACAACACTCATATCCTCATGTTGAGGAAAAATTAATGGATCTAATGAACTGGTGAAGGAAATTAAGGGATGGGTCTAGGATGAGTGTGCTCTTCTATGAAGAGGGGGTGTACCTGTGGTCAGGCCCATCATGCTCCCACCACATAGAAACAAGATCAGAGCACATGAGGTGAGTATGGGTTGAAAATAGTGGTGAGGTAGTTGGGTGGGGATAGATTTTGTACCCTATCCCAATCTATTCCATGGTAAGGGAAAAGGGGAGGCCTTAGAGCTGAAGGTGAACCCGGTGGGATGCAACGTTTGGTGTCTAACGGTAGGCATGCCCATTAAACAAGAAAGTTGCCATGAACTCCAAAAATAATGTGTGTTATGTAGGAGTGATAACCTGAAATATTTCTAGAAGATGAATATGGAACAATAGTTACATAATATAAACCCAAATGCTTATACTTTGGGGAATGATGACATCCAGGTAGCTTCTTCTCAACTGAAAAATACGGTGGGATAATCGCCATAATCGCTCGGCCGTAGGATGACCCTCACCAAATATCAGGAATGGATTAAACGGAGGGTGGGAAACTTCTAGTGTATGAAATGGTGGAAAGATGGATTTCGGAGATGAGGATCCTACTATAGTGGATACCTGAGCTTCCCTAGTGGGTTGGCTAGTGGAGGGTGGAGGTTCTGACTCAGTCGGGCCCACTTCGGGCGTGGAGGGTAACTCAGAATGTGAGATTGTAGAATACTTAGATGCGGTAGAGGAGCTCTTAACGACCATTGAATGTGTTGAATTAGTGGTGGTAAGGATGGGAACAAGAGAGACCAGACTGATGAAGGTCATGGTGGGATGCACCATTAGAAGAGGTGGTAGAGCGGCCAGTGTTGGGGGATGGTAAACCAGGAAATATAAAGTCAGCCTCATGGAATGTTGAAGACAAATCCGAAGGATAAGAGCTCTCTCACCCCCAGTAGGCGAAGTGTACCGATTACCACTCAGATGAGCTCTATCATCGATACTTGGAGGAAGAGAAAACAAAAGAAAATAAATTAATAAAAACAAGAAATATATGAAAAAGAAGAAAATATAAGAAAACTAAAAATGTAGGATAACATAGTGTGTTGAACCAGGTTACACAATGTGTAATATGATATGAATAAGAACCCAAGTACTCTTGATATACACTCCATGAGGGCATGTGTGTGGAAAAAATCAGGCACACAGTGTGTAATATGGATTGCTTGTAGTGTAGTGAAAAATAAAGTCGTGCATGTATAAGGATACAGACACGGCTCGACTAGGGAAGGGAATAAAGGAAATACACATCGTGTGAGAAGGGATACATGTCATGTATGAGATAATGGTGTGGGAGGTGTGTATACAGTCTACATGGAGTCCTTCAAAAGGTCTGAGGACCTGATGTGTCTTAACCAAACATGTCGTGTATGGTTACATTGTAAGGGGTCATATCAAAAAGGACATGGCTAAATCCAGATGGCTTGGGGAGGCACGGTACATGGCATGTACCTAATATACATTCCTTGTACTGTCAAAATTATGAAAACATGCCATGTGTCGCTGTGTACAAAATTTACACGTTGTGTATTCTTCTTGCACCTCATGTGATGTATGGGAAACTATATAGTCGGTTAATCAGGAAATTTCCCAAAATTTGCTGAAAATGGAGAAATAAAAAGCATCAAATGGTTTACCTGAGATGAGGATCGCAGTGTAGCAGAAATCATGCTGAAATCAACCAAAATAATCGGTTTGATATCAGGGAGGCCATAGGGTGTGCGGGAGAAGAAAATGAGGGGGGGGGGGGGGGGGCGTCTCATGACACGGCCTGAGTCTAGGTAGCGCCCGACCATTATTTCCAGAATACACACCATGTAGAAGACCATACACCCTGCGTAATTGGTTTTTTTCTTTTTTGAAATAAATTATAAAATATAATTATTATAGTAAACTATTTAGAATTTATTATTAATATTTAAAATTAAATAATATGTATCAATTATGTACCGAAAATAAATCTATTCATATAATGTATAGGTAAATACACTTTTTATATTCTAAAATTGGAAATAAAGAACTATAACCTTTGGTCTGGTGCATGGGGCGTGATTCGAACTGCTGATTGGTTGTTCTAAACATAAGAACTCAACCACAGGAGAAAAGGTTGTAGTTCTACCTAGTTATAATTAATTTTAATATTTAATGTAATGGTATAATTTTATATGTGAAAATGAAATTTCATGGTGTGTGGTTTTAATTTGAATAAAAGGGATGAAGTAGATAGATTAGCTGAGTTCGAACCCAGGTTTTTTGGATCCAGGGATAAGACTTTTCCAATTTTCCATCTTCACCCACATATTTGTTCGTATATCAAAAATTATTTTAATTATCAGTGAAAACATATAACACACAACGTATATTGAAATGCATGTAGTGTGGTTTTATTAATATCAAAAATGATGGAAATGGGCCGGTTGACATGTTTTGAACCCGAGTCTTTTGGAAGAGGTATACAACCATGGCCATCCGGTCCATCCCCATCATGGGTTTTCTTTTTTTAGAGAATCATATATATATTTTTGAAAATACCACACACACCATGTAATTAACACACAAGTATAAAATGGACAAACCCCAAGGTGAAGGTAGGTATGGAGGGATTCGAACTGGTGATGGGTCAGATAAACTCTAGTGACCTTACAATCGTCACTAACATCATATCTGTTTGTTAAATTATTTAATATTTATATATAATATTAAAATATATACTAAAAAGATAAGTACCTAATGTGTGTATAGGTGGTACACATCGTGTAACCTCTGGGTTGCCTCCCAGGAAGTGCCTTTGTTTTATGTCTTTGGCTACCTTACATAAGTGTTGTGCTATCCGAATTTTATAGTGAAGAGTGTAGAAACCATAACATCTATTTTAAAATAGTGTTTCAAATGCTTCCCTTTTTTCCTACAGTTGTTTACCATCCTCCCCAACCACTCTCATCACACCATGGGTAAAATCAATGATACATTTGAAATATCCTAACCTCTAAAACTTGAGTTTACCTATGTGCAATCACAAACGGTAGTTAAATAAAAGTACCTCACCACAGGGATAGAATGATTTACAAGAGATCATACAGTTCTGGACCCCCTTTGTCTTCTCCTTACATAGCATGGAATTCTCATATTCCTCGTACCAGGGCTCATCATGTTCGGTTAATTGAAACATGCACTTTTCCAGTACATATTTGACATCGTAGTTTAGGGATTTCACAACCCAATAAGGATTGTGCTCAAGATACACAAGTTATTGAAAATTCTTCCTATAGACCACCCTGTATAGATACATCCCAATAGGTTTCTTGAAGGAGGTCATGTATTCCCTTAAGGAATCATCCAGTTTCTTGGACCATTCCTTCCTTGAAACTCCCACTAGCTTCTCCAGGATCTTCATTAATTCACGATTCGAGACCTCCACTTGGCCACTAGACAGAGGATGGTATGTTCTCCCTTGGTTATATCTCACCTCATATGTCATAAATACAATTCACATCAACGAATTGTCAAAATGTGTTCCTCTATCACTGATCATCACTAGTGGCACACTAAACCTACTGAAAATGTTATTCCTCAAGAAATCTACAATGACCATCGTGATGTTTTTTTGTTGTGGCAGCAGATTCCTCTTATTTGATATGTAGTCTATAAGAACTAGTATGTAAGATTTTACAAAGGATGGATGGAAAAGGGACAATGAAGCCAATATCCCATTTTATAATGATCTTTACCTCATTAATGGGGTGTTGAGGAATTTCATCATGGCACCCCAAAATACCCATTAGCTGGAATCGATCATAGTGTGTCACAAAATTTCTTATATCCTTATGTATGGTGGGATATAAAAACATAGTTTGGATAATATTTTCCATTGTACAGTCTGTCCAATGATTTCCCCCGGCTGGGGAGGAATGATAGAATTCCACATTTGCTTGAGGTTATTTATCCAGGACACATCTTCAGATCAATCCATCTCCACATGAGTAGAAGATCAGAGGGGCTTCCCAAAAATATCTTTTCACCTATGATATAAATCACTTCTTTTGGTGGAATTTGAAATTAGGGTGAATGACACTTGTAGCCATGTAATTGGCTACGTCAGCATACTACAATCAATGTGAACCTTCTATTGAGAAAAGATGGTCATCTAGGAAGTCTTCATTGATGTCTCTATATTCTTCTCTGTTGATATGAGACAATCATAAACTGGAGTGATGATCATCCAAAAATCATTCACTACCCTTCATGTCACAGATCTCCAAGTCAAATTCATAGAGAATATACACTGAATAGATGTGTCGTGGTTCTTCATCCTTCTTGTTCAACATGTATTTCAGTGCTGCATGGTCAATATAGACAATTAAATTGGAAATAACTAAATAATAACAGAACATGTTGACTAAAAAAATCCATGGTGAGCATTTATTTTTCAGTATTAGTGTAGTTTATATGTCCAAAATTTAAGGCTATGTTGGCATAATAAATCGTTCTTGATGATTTGATCGAGTCTCTTTCTACGAACTTCTCCCACTTCAAAGTCACTTGAAACACACATAACCTCAAAATCTTCACCATATATGGGGAAATAATGGTAGGGGTTATATTAATTTTTTATTCAGATGTTTGAATGATATTGTGTATTGTTTTCCAAATGCAATTATATCATCCTTTATATGCAGATTGGTTAATTGTTGAGAAATATTTGAAAAATTATGAACAAATATACTATAGAATCTGGCATTCCAAGGAACGATTCGGATTTACTAAATGTATGTGGGAATAGGAAATTGTGAGATGATTTAAATATTGGCTAGGTCAACTTCAATACCATTATTAGAAATTCAATAACCTTATATGATGCCATGTTGTACCACGAAGTTTCACTTATCCCTGTTTAAAACTAGATTGGTGTGGTCACACTATTCCATAATTAATTATAGATTTAACAAGTAAGTGTCAAAGGATTTCCCATAGATGGAAATATCATTCATGAAGTCCTCAAAAATATGTTCTACCATAACATGGAAGATAGAAAACATGCAACACTGAAAGGTGTTTGGAGCTTTACACATGCCAAATGACATCCTCCGATAGGTAAATATTCTATAAGGTAATGTGAAGGTGCTTATTTTTTGGTCATAAAGGGATATAGATATATGCTTATAACTAGAATAACCATCTAGGAATCAATAAAATTCATGACCTGTGAAGTGCTCTATGATTTGATCTGTGAATGTGAGAGAGAAGTGGTATTTTCATGTGGAATAGTTTTTTTCAATGATCCAAACATACCCACCATCCTATGAATATCGTAGTAGGAATAAGTTCATTTTTATCATTTGTTATTACGATGATACCCCCTATGGGTACCACTTGAAGATGACTACCCATGGGCTATCAAAGATCAGGTAGATGATCCCTACATCTATGTTCGTGATTACCTACATCTTCAATACCTCCAACATGGGAGGATTTAACCGTCATTGTGGTTACTGAGAGGGCTTAACATCTTATTAATGTAACACATTGTAAGTGAAAATAGTGGTGATTATCTCTTTATGATCAGCAATATTCCACCCAAGGGCTTATTTTCTTCTCCACATAACTTGTAGGTGTGCCTCCTCTTGACCTTTTGTGAGTGAATCATTTAGTATTACTTGTAGTGCGTTCTCATCAGCTAGGTACCCATATTTTAAGGATGATTGGAGAGGCTTGAGTTCACATTTAGGGGATTAAGAACTGAGGGCACCATGGCTTCTACCTTTGCTCATTCTTGGATATCTAGAATTATTTCCCATTTCCAATAATGATCTCCCCGATCAAAAACGAATTGCAACTCTTCTGTTTCAACTTCAAACTAGATGTTGTTGATGACAAGATTAGTGATTATAGAAGAATATTCCATTCCATCACCCATATAACCCATTGGATTCATTACCATCATCAAGTAAAAATGATATTTTTTCTCTATCAGTGATACATGAATAAATTCTTTGAGAAAGTTGTAGGATTCTTTTTCATCTCCCACTTGAAATATCAACTCTCCTTGATGTACATCAATCAACATATTTCCAGTATCCAAGAAGGGTTTTCTCAGAATGAGATGTGCCACTTGATATTCTTCCATGTCAATTATGATGAAGTCCGTGGTAAGAATACTACATCTCACATTGATGAGAACATCATCCAGTAGTCCATTAGAATATTTGAGGGATCGATCTACCAGTTAAAGGGAAACCTAAGTTACGTAGAGATCATTTAGCCCCATATTTTTGAAGACTCCAGAGGTCATAAGGTTGACACTTTCCCCCAAGTTTGAAAGTGTTTTACCAAACTCAAAAGATCAAAATTTGAATGGGATTTTGAAACTAAATATATCTTGGATTTTAGGAGGAATATAATGTTCTACCCATGTAGATCATTTCGCAGTAAGAGGAATTGTACCAAAATATTCCATCTTCCTTCTATTTGATAGGATTTCCTTTATAAACTTCTTGTACATTTTCATTTGATTTAATTCCTTGGGGAAGGTAATATTGATATGATTTTTTCAACACGTCCATTAATTTCATGAACTGAGGGTCTATCATCCTATATATAATTTGTGTAGGAAATTATAAGGGGCTTAAAAAGGTTTAACCACTTATTTCCCCATAAAATTTATGGTCTCTTGTAGTCTTTGAGTCAAGGAAGATTCCCCGAATTTGACTTCTTTTCTATAATATGACGCCGGTTGAGCTGGACTTTTACCATGAATTGTAATAGTATCTTATTTTGGTTCCTTCCCACATTGTAATATGACCCTATTGGATTCTTCTGATGAATTATTCTCATTATTACCTGGTAATGTATTAGGTTGTATTAGGGATAGATGATTGTAATGTTTCCAAATCAAATTCTCAATACCTCGGATAGATGCCTCATGATTTTGAAATATTGTTTCTAGATTTGTTATGAATTTTTTCATGATATCCTTTTTCTTGGATGGGGGTTCCTGCGGAGATTTTTGTGCAGCTGGCTAAAGTTGTGGATACCTTAATTGTTGTGCTTGATGTAGGTTTTGATACCCTTTTGTTAGAAATATCCATGCAGATGCTGTCTTGGATATGGATTCCTATTTTTATTGTTTCCCATAAGAGGTTGGTATTTGGGGGAAGGGTTGAGAGTTTTGGTCTTGTTACTGCCCCTAGGCCATATTTGTGTTATCGTTCCATGCCACGTTTGGGTACTGAGGGTACCTATTTGGATCTCTATTCTGGGAGTCGAAATTTACCTCACTAGTCTAGGTGGTAGAACTTGTTATTGGAAATTATCCTTTGATGTGGTTGTCCCCAAAATCCCTGCATTATGGATGATTCAACATTTGATCATGAGAGGCATTCTTTAGATTTAACACTTATTTCATGGAAAAGACATCATGTTGACCGGAAAGCATCATTTTGGAATTAATGTTTTGCATTCCACTCTTCTGATTTCCATACTTTGAATTCCATTTGATGTTGTTGGTATAAATTTCATCGAGAAATTAAAATAGTTCCTCCCATGATTTCCTCATGACGGTTCCTCCACCAGATGCATCAACCACAGATTATGTGTTCATTTTGAGACCACTATAAAATTTTTGGACTTGAATTTTTAGTTGAAGGCCATTATGAGGGAATATCATTAAAAATTTCTTAAAACTCTCCCAAGACTAGTATAAGGATTCAGAATGATGTTTCTGAAAGTTTTAAATCTTGTTCCACAATGATACTATCTTGGATGATGGGAAATATTTGGAAAGAAATTTCTAGGATAAGGCCTCCCAAGTGAAGATGGAGCATTGAGGAAGTACTTTGATATATTCATTGAAATTATTACTTAAGAAGAATGGAAATAAGATATTTCAAATTATTTCTCGAATACCCCATGGCATCAAAAGGTGTCACAAATCAATAAAAAATTGGCTAGATGATCATTTGTGTCTTTAGGGGTAATCATCCAAATTACACCATATTTTGTATGAGTTTCATGATAGAAAATATGATTTAGAAATGATGGGACTGCACTGGTGGTCTTACAATCCTCATGTACTCTCCATCTATGGAGGGGAGTCTGTACTCTATAAGTGTTCACCGCGGGGGCAGTTGCTCTTGAGGAGGCAGGAGCCCGAATTATTTCTTACGAGAAAAATAAAGCACATGGCCTGGCTACAGGTATGAAAACTACAATTGTTGGTAATTATAGAGTTTCAATGTGCCATAACCTTGAATAAATAGATCTTGTTGGTTCTGGTTGTCATCTAGGTCAAAAAACTGTCTTATTCCACGGACAACAGCTGGATCTCCTTTTTCTATATTCACCATGGGATTGTTTTAGTTGTTCTCATCCATAAGTGCACGTCATCACCACAAGATCATTCATTCAATATCTATATCAAGTGAAAGGATATCTTATTTTTTGTTTCTTTTGGAATGCATGATTCGAACCCTCATGCATTTTTGAATCTTCACAACACATAAGAAAATACCAAGCATAAAAGAGGAAAAATTAAATAATGAAAAACAGAAATAATATTATGAATAGAAATTTATAGAATTTTAAAATTTTATTTTCACAATAATTAGTAAAAACATGATTAAACAAATCATAGTTAAATTATCTAGTAACGACTCCAAGTCTTGTTATCGTTTCCACTAAAATGTTACTTTCTACAACCCAAATTAATTTACCCAAACAAGTATAGTGCACGTAAGGGATTGGTCCACCAGGAGAGAGAGTTATATTGTTTTATTTTTCTATTTAATGATTAATTTAGTGAATTTTGATGAAATTTATAGACAATTGATTTTGTGATTTAATAATAGGGTGATTGAATTTTAATTTCATTACAAAATTTTTTTAAAGATAAAGAAAAACGTATAAATTTAATTTTTGATAAAAAATGGGAATAATGTATCTGTGCCATGGATTTTAAATGTTGTTTTTAATCAATTTTCTTATGATTTTGGGTGTTCATAATAAATCATATCTCTAGGTTATGAATGCAATATAACCCCCTTGGTCTGGTCAGTTTGGTCTAAATCAGCAGAGATCAATTCATTGGTCTGGAATTTTATTTCTTTTATTTTTATTAATTAAAACCCATATTGGGATGATAATAACATCAAATGATCATGGTTATTAATAATAATAATTCCAAATAATATCTTTATGAATCCCATTATTGGTTTTATATGATATTTCTAGTGATATATAGAATGAATTATTAATGAATTATAAGAGAAGAATAAATAACATGATTAAAATATCTCAATTGAAGAAATCCAACACATAATTTTCCATAGCCCCAACACATATGGGATTTAGCTATTCATAGAGTACTTAACAACTAAACTACTTATGATACCTTAATTCAAAAAGGAACAGAATTCATATTGATGTACATCGAGGTGGGAGCGAAAGAACCTCATTTCTTCTCTTCTCTCATTAGGCATCTCTTGAAATATACCCCTAGGTTAGTCTAGGGATGATCTCATGTTAAATGAATCTCAAACATAGAGGGCTTTCCTCCAATTTATAAGTTTTATTAGTACATGTTGTGTACCATAAAGATCACCACATGTACCCTAGTCGACGTCTATTGGCATTATTTTCTCCGTTGGTAGGTGAACTTACATGATGTCTTTGACATAGAACATGACGCCGCGTGGTAGGTGGAAGTGCATGGAATGTAACATCGCCATACATGGTGTGTAATATCATAATCGGTCACCAACTGCTTGTAGAAGTGCCACACTATGTGTATCTTGGATGTACGTAGAATTTATGCATTGTCTAGAAAAATGGGGGTGTATCTAGTCTTCTCGATTCGTGTTGTGGAAATAGTACAGGGCCTGTAAAAAAATTACACGCCGTGTATATTTGAATTTTTGTTCTTTCCTTTCATGACTTATGAATTTTAATAAAAATCATCTTAATATAAGCATAATGATCAATAATAATAATTTTATCCTCAAAATTATGGATATTTGGGGAAAACATGTTTTGAAGATTGTTAATAAATATAAAAAAGTATACACTAATGGTGCATATCAATATAATTAATCCCTAAAGTTTCATTGGTTGATATGTTTGTGGATAGTCATAATATTAATGGAATAGATACTATTTTCTACGTTTTATCTTTTGGAAATACGTTGGGATACATTTATTTAGTTTTGATATATATTTTAGATATATGTCACCCAATAGGTTAACATGTGAAAAAGTTATTTTTAAGAATGAATTTACAGTTTTCTGTACATAAATTTGATGGTGTTGATAACCTTTATGGTATATAAGATATTTGATATTGAGGAAATTATTTATTATTAAAATTTGGGAACATGTGTTTTATCACATTTAAATGTATGGTATAGAAATGTTATTTGGTGATTAGTTGATTAATGTTATTTCAAAAAAAGATCTCTATATTCTGGGGGAGCAATAAATGATTAAGGTAAACTCAGTTTTGTTAGATATGATTTTATTTTTTTGGAGAATAAATCCATAATTATATTTCAAATGAATATATTACTTTAATTTGGATTTATTCTGATTCATGTTAATTATGGAAATGATTAGCATATTTCATAGATTATATGATTAATACAAATACAATTTCTTCCATTTGCCTTTATGAGTAAAAAATGTTAAGTAGAGATAAAAGTTAAATTAATTATTGAATACTATGTTATAAAATCATAAGGATTTAATTGTTTTTGACATGATAGAAAAGTTATAAATTTTTGGGTTATTTATTTATCAAATCTTCAATGTTAAACATTGGGTGTTATTGTTGAGTCTTTTTATATTAATGTTATATTAATTCATATGATGACAAATTCATTTTGAGAATTATCATAAATTATGCTAGCTAATTATGGTTTAGTTTTTTTAAAGACATGATGAATATATTTTTATCATTTTGTGGAATTATGTGATTCATTATAAGTTTATATTAGTGTTCAGGCCTGAAGAAATATTCATTAATAATCATTATTTGTAGAAAAATATGAGATTATTGTGGAAATTGAATAAATAATAATATTGTACTCATTTGGTATCTATATTTTCATATGTTCTTATTATATATGTCAATTAGAGAAATATAACTATAAGAATATGATATCAAAAAAATTATCCTTTTATATTCACTTCAAATGAGTTGATGAACTTTTTCACAACTCATTGACTTTTTTGTTATTGACTTTTCCATGATCATTCACTTTCATGTGATCAATGTTATATATCAGTCTTTATCATTATTTATACAATTATATTTTACTAAAAAAATTTATTTTTAGATCTTTAAAATTTCCACATATTTTTAATCCTAGTTATGTGTTATTTCATATGACCTTATTATTTCCCATTCTCTCTTTAAAATAGGTTGTGTCATTAATCCTTTTTATGTTGTGTGATTTTAAAAAAACTATTTTAAAATGTAAAAGACCCAATTAATATTATAATTATCAAATTTATTTATTTTCATTTATTGAGGTTGGAGGGTTAACATCATGGTAATTTAAAACGACTCTATGTTTGATAGTGTATTCAACGTACAACATCAAGATTAAATGAACCATCAAATATTATCATTTAATTGTTATGATTTTAACCTAGAAATTGGGTTGGTGGGTATGAAAGTATTAAACACAAAATGAAATAAATTTATATTTCATAATAAATAATAAATTATTGTTTATATTTTAAGAAATAATCTCTTTATTTTTAGTAAATACATTTTATGCTTAAAAAATAAGTTTTCTTCAAAAATGATTTTTATTGATTTTCTGGAAAGAATACTATAATTAATAAATCTAAATTTATTAAATATTATTTATTAATGTTGAATATATTTTTTAAAAAATTATATAAAAAGTATTTTTGTTTGGTTCTTTTTTATTTTACTATTAGATTGATTTTTAAGTTAATTGTGAAAGTAAATGTTTTTGTAAATTTTTAATTTTGAAAAAAATTTAATTATTATTTTAATTTTATATCAAATTAAAATTATTTTTTCTTATTTATATATTATAATTAACTGAATTTTAGCAACCATTTTATATAATTTTGGAATATGTTTGTTATTGGGCATATGAATACCTTTTTTTAAAAATGACTATTTTTTATTGTGTTTTATGTTTTAATTTTTTAGTAATTTATCACACATCCAAAAATTGAATCCTAATAATGTAATCAATATTTTGAATTATGAGTCTATGGTTTTTAAATGTGTACATTTATTTTCATCATTAAAAAAAGTAAATAGAGTAAACATTTGGCACCTCATTAAGGTTAAATCAGGTAATTAAGGTTTAAAATAATGTGGTAAAGTTTAAAAATATCCATAAAAATTGTATTTATTTTATTTTATAACTATTTATCTGACATAAGAATCAATGTTTATAAATTTTAGAAATTTATTTTCACTATCCTTTAATAATTCCCTTAATTACATTTTAAATAAAAAATAAAAAATTTTAGTCTCTTTGTTTTAATATCTCAAAAAAGTTCATAAGGATAAAAAATATTTTTGTTAAATTAATAACGGTTATTTGAATGGATAATTATTTTATTTTTCACGTTTTTTTATAATTTTTAATAATTAAATAATTACCCTAAAATATTACCGAACACCGTCATGATTTTTATTGATGTAGTTGAAGAATCGTATAAATGATTTTAGAAACCCAAAAATAAATATTGTTTGGTTGGGATATTGTATATCAAAAAAATTATTGATGAATTTGAAATATATAGAAGTTTTAAAAATTTATATATGAATAAAATGGATATATTTATGAATTTAAACTCAAAATTTAAATAATAGTTCCATAAATGACATAAATGATATTTTATAAGAAAAAAAATTTATTAAATGATTTAAAAATCATAAAATATCTGTATTTGGAATATTGTAATGGACGTGGTTGAAAATATAAATCATGGACCATATATGGGTCAATTTATTTTATTTTAAATTTTTTGACCCATAAGGATTAAACAACTTTTGTATTAGATTAATCAATAAAAGGGATATTGAGGGGTTAAAACAAAGATATAACAACAAAAAAATCACCTAAACTTGTAAAAAAATTATTTTATAAGATTATTTTTGATGAATTATAAACATATAATATAAATATATCAATTTGGTATCAATTTTATAAGAATTGTATTTATTAATTTAATACTTTAAGTAATTATAGGAGTTCCCTTTCCCTCAAATATAAAATGAAACATTCCCCCCTCTTTTAAAATATACTTTTGAGATATATATTTCCTCCAATACTTTCCAAAACACCTTATAATATTCCCAAAACATTTTATAGAGGTATTATTTTTGTTATAATAACTTTTTTACAGGGATTAAGGTGTAATGTCAAGGAGTTTCTTCAAAGAAGAGGTGTATATTTTAACTGAATGTTTTAGATTTATTTCATCTTCTAACTCCTTAAAATATTGTTCTAACATGATGAAATAATAAAATCCATATCTAAAATATACTTATTCTTCATTATTTTATGATAATATCCTATATATATATATATCATATTCCGTCAAATGGAAATGAAACTGTCATACATATGTTTGCAGGACTACCACCTCGTGAACTGTTGTAATTCATTTTCCATCAATACCTCTTAACATTTTTTACAAAAATAGAATTAGTGTAATATATGATATTCATGACACATTTATCATTATTTAAATATAATTTATCGTTTTTTTCTTAAATTTCCATCCATTAAAAAACAATAACATAATTCATGCATACATATGGATTTCAACATCCGCGGAGTGATTTGGATCTTTTAAAATGATCACATCACATTTTTGATATATATTATTTTATTTAATGAAATAATATGATATTTATGAAAAAATTATTTTCTTTTAAATATAAAATAATTCCAAAATTCATTTCATCGCGTTTTATGAAAAATTATAATTTAATTCATGCGTATATATAATCTACCATCTATATGATTATAGAATTTTACATTTCTCATGGGTTGTTTGAAAATTTTAATAACTGTATAAAAATTATAATTATGTAATTATTATTAATTTACAAATAATTAAATAATTAGATATTTTACCATTATTATCTTACCATATTCATTTCACAGATATTAGCTGAATATCATCAAAACATCTGAGGCGAAATTAATTGATTATATAATTGTATATAACATAGTAATTAATAAAATAATAAACATTAAATGGTTCCTACTAAAGAAATATTTTTACATAAGTTTATTATATATAATATTAATGATCTATGTTATTATTCAAACTTGAGAAAAGATACAATTTACCTTTAAAACAACAATTTAAATGTTTTAAGATTTTATTTTCTAAATAATTTTTATCCATGTCTATATGATTAAAAATAAATTTTATATTTATTTATAAGAAAATATATTAATTATAAAAGATATTTTATGTCACAATTTATACTTTATTTTAATATTTTTCAAATATTATATATTTTTTCTATTTTATATTGAACATTTTTACTTTCAACACAAAATAAAAAAGGAATATTAAATTATAATATATATGATTCAAATGGTTTTTATCACTATTATAACAATTATTTGATATTATGATTCCATTATAAGATTCCATATTTTAATCAATGAAAAATAATCCATTCCATTTTTCTAGGAATTTTTTTTATATTTTTTTTAAAGAAAATGGATATACCAGTTTCCAAAACTATTTATTATGGGTTCAAAGTTATATTTATATGAGATTGATTATATATATGAAATATTATACATATTTTATTCACATTATTTGCCTCGAAATTTATTTATGAATAGGTGATCCGGGTAAATCGATACAATTCATTGGGTAATGATTTTGTTCTCCAAAGAATAATGATTGAAGTTATGAGTATTTTTTATTCCACATATAAGGGTTATAATAAGAGTTCATATAAAGGTTCTATTAAGATGAAATCCCAAGGAACCTATATTTATTTTCTATTATTTCTAATGAGTTTTCATTTAAAAATATTATTTCAAAAGGAAATCAAATGAATATTTTTTTGAAAGGATATTTATTACAACTTATGATAAAAGGATTTTTTTTTACAAAACGGTTTTCCATGGGCTTCCATGATTTATAAGAAACCATTAAGCTTATGATTTTTCATTAGGTTTTCCTATAAAGTTATTTATGGGAAATAATTGATTTTAAATCTAATTTCATTTTTACGTAAATGAGTATTTGAGATCAAATCTTATTAGTTTATATTCAAACTCTATTTTATGATATTATTGTTTTTTATTGACTAACAAGTTTCTTTATTTCATTTTATATGTACCTAAATTAGATTTTGGGCCTCATATTCTTTTTCTAAATTTCACTCATGGTGTTTATGGTTGAGTAAGAAAAATGAATTAATTTTTGCAGTCTTAATTATTTTTCATGAAAAGAAAAAATGTTTTTGTATAATATTTTGATATTGTGGAAAAAATAGATACTATGTGGAAAATCCACATTTGTAATAAATGGGGGTTTAATGTAATATTTACTATCTCATTATCTAAAACTCTAAATTAAATATATCTTTAAAATAAATGTATGTTACTTATTTTCTAAATATTCAATTTACAGATTTTTATAGAAATGTAATTATAATCCCTCATAATTAATCCTTAATAATTTAATTTAGTTTTCCTCATTTTACACCATTGATATCCATCTAAATAATTATTCAAAAAATAGTGAAATATTTCATGAGAAAGAACACCCACACTTTCCATGTCACATATTCAATGAAAGTAAACATTTATAATGAGACTCCATAAGGATGAACCAAGGTTAACCCCTATATGTACATATCATCCGTCTTAAGATTTTGGCCCCTTGGTGTTCTTCCTTCAATATTAAATGATTTCTTTATGATACATTACAAGTATGCACTATTAATATGTTCCATTCTATGTGCATATTCATTTTGGAATTACTTTTTCATCAAATACTTTTCTCCCCTTCTCATCCTTATAACCATTATGATCATTAAAAAACCTATAATTTATAAATTTTATTTGTACAACATGAATTAAGCCCCCCCCAAATTTTTAGTTTGATAAAAATTTCCATCATTTGTACCTTTCTCACTACCACGGAACCTCGTGGGCCCTTCTATACACCATTCAAAAATGCAGTGTTGAAACTGACATCATTTTGATCTCTTATTAGGATCAGGTACTTTTGATACCACTTTTATTCTTCCCTACTTATTACACCAGTAAGATTTTTATTCAATTTTTAGATAGATAAAACATCATTTACCATCTTCTCATGAGTTGCATCATCTTAAGGTTTAATCCTTTTTAACCTTCAACATACACAATACCTCGTGATCCCCTATCAAATATAGACTAAAAACGAATCACTAAATAGAATTATCCATCACTCAAGAAAACTGGTGACCCTTTACACTACATTATTCTGTACCTAAAAATCGGATTTTCAAATGAACTTTTATAATTAACACTTTAATAACTACAATCGGTCATCAATTGTTCCATTTTATTTCAATATTACCATACAAGCCCAAAATTTTCCGAATTATATCAAATTATTTCTCTCCTTTCCTCACTATTATTTATAATCTCCCTTGATTGAATCACACTAGACCATCCACACTATAATTATTTTTTATATAATCTCTAGTCTCTTTACTCTAAATTTCATCATTCAAAATTTGATCTTGAGTATCCTAAAACACATAGATTGACTTATTACTAGAATTAATCACTACAGGAATGATCATCCCCCCTGAATTTGGAAAAAATTATAGAAATAAAATCACCCCCATTGGTCCAAAAAAGATCACCCTACTGGATTAAAAATCCACTGAATTGGTTCAGATGACCCTCCACTTACCTTACTTTTTACATATTTAGGACAAAAATTCACCGCATCAGAAACTCTGTTCTCTTAAAAATAACTTCCTCATACATGATGAAACATGAATTAAATAAATAAATTTTATTTTTACCGTCCTAGATTATCATCACCATGTTTTAGTCTTGGATCATTCGATTAACACCTAGTTCTTATAAATCATTGCATTCCAAATTTTTCATCGATAATGTTTGCATCTTAACTCCAATAAAAATAAATCTATATCACTAACATCCCAAGTATTTATAGAATAATAAATTTTCCTATATCTTAATATTTATGAATTCAATATTAATTTTTCTTAAAATGGGACAATATTTATGATATAATACTCTCCATGAAACAATAGGTTTCTCCAAAATCTTATATTGCACAAAAGATTGAGTCATATCGAAAAACAAAATAATAAAATTATTATTATTTTAAATGGTAGGTAATGCCAAAATAATGTATTTGCAGGAATGAAAATAAGTAAATATATTATTATTAAATATGTTTTTTAATTTTTTTACATTTATCCAATAAATTTGATAGGCTTAATATGAGAATGTATCTAATTTGAAGCATAAAATACTCTAATGTTTTCAAAATATAATTTATCGCGTTTTGAAGGAGAAACCTTTTTAAATTTAGTATTTATCGCTTTTATATTTTATATTTGAAAACATAAACTTATTTTATTGAAGAAGGACATTAAAATTTACTTTGGATATTTGTTTGGTAATTTTCTGATAAAGTTCATTTTTAATGAATAGTGAAAAATATCGCATTTTAAATCAAAAATGCCATTGCTTCTAATGTATTTATATAGAATCGAATATATTTTTTATTGTTTCTAAAGTGAAATTATATTATTTTTAAAAAATTTAATCCAATTTTGATAATTTTTAGTAATTTTACATTTAAATTGGCAATAATCACATGTCAATCTTTTGATAGTTTTTATTTTTTTAAAGCCCGCTTTATACATTTGATAACATGACTAAATTTTAAATTAATATATTGAAAATATTTTTATTGAATATGAAAAAATTGATTATATATTTTGAATCAGAAGGACCAAATTATATAAATTGGTTCCTTTTTTTATGGATATTATAAATAGTAACTTTAGTAATTATTTTTATTTACCACGGTTAAAGGAAGAATTATGTATATTATTGTAAAAATAATATTATAATAATATAAAAAATTCACTACACATTTCTATATATAATTTTATGAGTCATGGGCGACTAAAAAAATTCTTAGGCCTAACTGTTGGCATTTGGGTGCCACTTGGGTATGAAACTCAAATGAAATATGAAATAATTTAAAGTAAAGGGAAAGACAACATAAGAATTTATCTTTTTACTTAAAAAGTTTTAAGGCAGGGCTGTACAAGTGATCACATAAAATATAAAATAGTCCACATAAAAAAATATTTCCTAAATCAGGTTATTTTATTTATAATTTTTATATATTAAATAAATAAATTTAATTATAACATAATGAGGATGTAGTTATTGCATCATTAATAATTGATTCAAATAAATGATATTATAAATATAAAAATAAATTTTGTTTGACATAATTTTTGATATCAAGGAATTTTATAGATTAATATGAAATGATATTAGACTATTAAACTATTTTTTTCAATGTTAGCTTTCTTTATTGATTTTATTTCAATTCAATAAAGTGAACAGTGTATAATTGACATAATTGATGTTTTATAAAAATTATAAATTAATAAATTATTCAAAAATACAAAAAAAATTAAAATAGAAAAATGATTAATATATGTTATAAAATTTTATTATTCTCCCAATTATGTAATATTTACCATATAAAAGTAAAATTAATAGCTTCTAAACAATTAAAATATTGTAACTAGTTTTAAAATTAAATGTCAATAATTAAGGGTAAACTGAAAATATATGGATTAAAATAAACTAATTAAATTTCTAAAAACTATTGTATGAGAGGAGTTAGATATAAAAACATATTATCTTATATATATCTAATGTTGGAGCCACATTTATTAAAAAAATAGATTTTATTAATTTAATATTTTAATACTTTCTAAGGGTGCCCCTACCCTCTCCTAAAAAAAAGATCACATACCACTCTATTAATCACACACCCAAAAACCATTTATTTCATCCAATATCTATCCAAGACACTTCCTATAATCCCTCCCCAAATAATTGAACCCAAGTTTGGGAGAAAACCCATTATAGAGTTGTTTTGGTTCTTGTGAAGCGATCAATTAAAGCAGAGGCATCGTTTTCTATAATTGTTTCTATTTTGTTTCTTATTACACATCCCCAAACCTCATCCAACCATGATGATATAATAAATATATTATCCTAAATATACTTATATGTTATCATGTTACTATCATCCCGTAAATCAATCACTACATCCATCAAATAAAAACGGAATTAATCGTCCGTGCATACATGTGAATTATAACCACCATGAACCAATTAATTTCAGTTTTTATTACTGTATATTATGATTCCTCATAATGAATGAATTAATCATATTATTTGTTATTAATGAAATATTAATCATTATAAGATATTAATATATCAATTAAATTCTTACATCCATGTACATAAAAATGACACCAACGTTCATACGTACATGTGAGCTATCACCTCCATGAAGCGGTGTGACTCCTTTTTATTAATTATATCACATGTATGATAAATAAAATAATATGTAAATCACTATTAAGATTGCAATAATATCATGATAATTTTGGAAATATAAAATTATAATTACATTATTTCCATAATGATAAATGAAAAATGGAAACATTACTCATTGGTACGTATGGTCTACAATCTCCATTATTATAACATTGTTCACTTTTCATAACAATATTTAATTGTTAAAATTTAACAATATTTGTTTTGTGTAAAATTTATGAATATTTCATGAATACTCTTCCATGGATTATGGACTTATGGCTACATGGAATACTGACATCATACAATATTCATTTTCAACTGAAGAACAAATTATCGATAAAACATCAAACATTAAGTAGAATAATTAACTAATTATTATAACATGGTTATAAGTGATGTAATGGGAATAATAAAAATGAAAAATGTTTTGAATAATGTACAAATTAACCTATTTTTATCATTCAGGAAGTTAAATAATGAAAATGAATAGTCATACTCAAGGTAAGGGACATTGTATCAATCTCTTTTAATTGAAGAATAACTTTATTTTTATACAACCTTATTTTATACGGGGTATAATAAACAAATTTTAATTTTAATTTCATTCAAAAAAATTCAAAACAAACATTCTTTTATGAAATTTTTTACTAAACAATAAATGATATGTTTCTTTTTAACGTACATGGTGAGTATGACATTTCTACCGCCGTGATTATTATTTGATATATAGATTCTTCTCCAAGCTGTAATGTTTTTAAAAAGAAAAGTAAATACCATATTCCATATTAGGTATTTTGGTATAGAAATGGATTTGATAATGGATTTATTATATAAATATCTTGAAATTATGTCTTATTATTTCAATGTAGAAATGTTATTTTTCCTTTCAGCTAGTTTATGTGTTATGATTACAATATGTTTCTAGGGTGTTACATATGAATACAGATGGTTCGGTGATAAACCGAGGGTGGGTGAGCCTGTTATAGCTTTCCAATTCATTTGGTATCATGATGGAGTTAAATTTTAATGTTTTTATTGTGAGATTTATGGAATATAAATTGATTGGTATTCCAAACATAACAATTAATGTTACTCCCTATGCAGTTATGAAAGATATAATTTAATTATGTTATGAATTCCATATGATACCTTTATGATTTATGATTTCTATGATTTTTTCATAAATCATATAATTTCATGAATTATTTTAAAGAGCTTATTTTTTATGAATGAAAATTATGATTTCATAGATTTTTTTTGTATTCACGGACTAATGTTTTCATTCCTTGTTTTCTAACCCTTACTAAGATTTTTATTCTCATACCAAGTTTTCAAAATGATTTTAAAAGGGTATATGGAAGGGTAAGATAATGTTATAATTCAAGAATATTTTTATCAAGAAAATAAATCTATTTTTATTAAGGGTGTTTTATTATTGTAAAAAATTTGATTGATTATAAGTGTCTACATTGAAATATTTGAGATATAATGTACTGATAATGTCCTAATTATTCAAAACTATAAACCTAAAAAGATCAAAAATGTGAATTAAATTCAATTTATTGACTTATCTCAAGATTATGTAATATTTTAAGGGTGTGGCATTATATTTTTTTATCAGAGTCCAGTTTAGATAATATAAAGTGTAAAGATATTGTAAATACAATATCCCTAAATATTTTTACTTTATGGTCAAATTGACGTGATATAGAATTTTACGATTACTACGTTACATCACCTAAGGTATTTCTACATTGTTAATGGTTTTCAAAAAATCAAATAGGGATCTATGATGGGACATCATCAAGTGGATAATAAACTACCAAAATTGTCACGAACCAACCCGGGTCGACCCTGAACCGGTCACCCGAGCCGGTCCGCGACATGACCCGAGAGGCGTTCCCGATCCTCCCGGGCTGGCGACAAGCGCCAGGGCATCAACAGTGAGAAAGTGGGAACGATTTCGCCCAATAAAAATAAATAAATAAATAAATAATTAAAGTAGCAGAAAATAAACAGAGCAGCGCAAAATAAAAAAAAAGTAAAGTAACTAACAAGAACAAAAGAAATCAAAACTGACCGAAAGAGACAACCACTATCCCTGTGTGACCTTGCAGGTCACTCTCCAACTCACGACCAAACATCACCCAAGGCGAATGCACCCAAGCTGTAACCTGCACAAACACTAAAAACAGAAAAGGACTATAGGCGTGAGTATTAAAACTCAGTAGGCTAGCCCGATATCTATTCCCAATGCACTAACTTTAAATAAAGAAATTTACCAATTACAGGTTTGAACTAAATATACAAAAATATTGATTTTCAGACACACACACTTCCATTTCTAAATCAAGTATCAGTCCATTGCCCTTTTTAATTTAAAAACAAGTTTAATGTTTGAAAGTAATAGGTATACTTCTTTTCAAATCATTTTCTGTGAACCATTTAGAAATCCAAACTTCAGTTATTATCCAAAAAGGAAAAACCACACATAATACACAACACACACCAAGGGCAAAGGGAAAAGTGGCACACATAATCCAGCAACCGAACTTGACCTCTCGATCATCCGCCACAAAAAAATACACAATAATGGAAACATGGGTCGAACCTAGGAGATCGTGAACAATCCAGAACGTACTATATATCTGACTCATCCTGAAGGCATGCCCTAACTCGATGACGTCATAACGCCCTAACGCCCGGCATAGCCCTGCATGGCCTAACCGAGGGGCCCAATCCCCATAGTAGCAATAACTCAGTATTCCCCTGCTATGGGGCCACTAGCCAGTGCGTAATCTAAACTAGTGCAGCAATCGTTCTCGGAAAATTCACTCAATATGCCAGGTTCCCATGTCATCACAAGCAATAAAAAGGGGGTGCGTCCACAATGTAAATTAAGCAGTCACGATGCACCAACATCACATACAGCTCACAAAAACAACTCACACCAAAAGTCACCCCTGAGTGGGTTTTCCAAAATATTTTATTTTATTAAAGTGCCAAACGGGCCTTCACAACTTTTAACGCAAAACCTCATTTTTCAAGAAAGCCCACAACACTTTCTCATATGAAATCATTTATCATTAAAACTAAAGGTACTTTTGAAACTCCGTGAATTATGTTTAAAGTCCAAACGAGCATTCTTTCAATAATGGGTGTCCGCTCGTCAAGAAAATATTTCAAGAGACGTGTATAAAATAAACAGATCTTTTTTACATTGAACAATCATTTAAAAATTAATTATCTTATATTATTTATCATTCATTAAAATTAATAAAACGACAAGCAATTAATGAATTCTCAATTTAAAAGTAAGTGCAGTGGGGGACCTACCTCAAGACCAAGGCGCGACGACGACGCAAGCTCGGAAACCAGGCGCGACGACGGCTCTCACGTGGAAACAAGTGCGACGACGACGCTCACTAGGAAGCAGGCGAGCCGACGACGCTCACTCGGAGACAGGCGCGACGTCGACGCAACCTCAGAAACAAACCGCGGCGATGGCGCTCACTCAAAAACGCCCCGCGCGGGTCCTAGAACGTCAAGCCGACCCAAATAACATTTAATTAATAAAAATTCTTGACAAACAAAGGCATATATATATATATATATGCAACAAATATAAATATAAAACAGGCATAAAAAATGGTTATACCAACGAGGGGTCGTGACTAGAAAAGTCCACCAGAGGGCTGGTCGAGCAAAACCGAACGGGGGCTACGGAGGGCGCGCGACGGAGGCAGCTAACTCAAAGGAGGGTTTGGCCAGAATGAGGCCAGATCGGGGTAG
Source organism: Viscum album (assembly GCA_963277665.1). Taxonomy (NCBI): domain Eukaryota; kingdom Viridiplantae; phylum Streptophyta; class Magnoliopsida; order Santalales; family Viscaceae; genus Viscum; species Viscum album. The sequence continues at coordinate 491,376,288 of OY728159.1, read as the reverse complement.
CATAAGGGTGGTGCGGGGTCCCAGACAGGGAGGCAGCGAGGTCGGGACACGGGCGCACCGTCGAGGGTGAGCCAGAGCTGGCGGAGGCCTGGCGGAGGCGAGCGGGCTGGGGGCGTGGCTGGCAGACAGCGGTGAGGGTGGTGCAGCGCTGTTGGATAGGAAAGTCGGGGATGGTTTTTTTGCGGCATAGAGAATAGGAGGGGTCGACACCGGCTGGGTCTGGCGAATAGGAGGTCGTTGTGCGTGCTGGACGGGGTGCAGGCTGTTGTGCGGCAAGAGCCGCATGCAAGGGGGGCCGAGACGTCGTCAGGGCTGCTGGGTGCAGCGACGGAAGCCATACAGGGAGGTGGTTCTGTAGGCTGAGGTGGTTGGGATGGTGAGCCGGTCCAGGGGGTGCAGGAGGTGGAGGTAAATCGCTGCACGGGTGGGGCAGCGAGGCAAGCGCTGCAGGTGGGCAGAAGAGGGAGGCAGCGGGTCTAGGGCGAGCAGGGAAACGAGATGCTGCAGGTGCGCTACATGAGGAGGAAGAGCCGAACAGGGCAGTGAGGGTGAGCCGGACATGAAGGAGGGCGGATAGGGAAGTCAGTGGCAGGAGGAGCCGGACCAGGCTGCTGCTACATGGCTACAGCGGCGTGCAAAAGAGAGAAGAAAAATAAAAGGAGAGAAGGCAGGAGGGTATGCGGGCACGGCGGTGGCTGCTGGGTGGTCTGCAGGGGGGTGGAGTCGGAAGCAAGGGCTGGGCGGCTAGAGGGCACTGGTTGGAGGAGCTGCTGCTCATCAGGGAGGGCACCGGAGTGGGGCGCTGCAGCCGATCGAAGGCGTTGGAAGAGCAGGAGGTTCGAGAGGTGGAGGAGGTAGGTTGTACAGGCTGTTCGGGAAGAAGAAGAGAGGAAATAGTGGAGCGGGGGAACACCCGCGTGGAAATAACAAGGGAGAAAAAAAAGAAGAATAAATAAGAAGAAAGAAGAAGAAAAAAATGTAAAAGTAAACAAAGATAAATAATAATAATCTGACTAATAATAGTAATAATCTTAATAAGAATAATCATAATAATCTTAATAATAATCTTAATAATAATCTTAATAATAACAATATTATAAATTATTGTTATTATTATTATTGAACATATTATGAAACTATTTTAAATTTAATTTATTCATTTAAATTTTATTATTTATTTAATCGGGTGAGCAACCGCGCACTCACCAAGTCTGAACACATGTTCGGACCGAATGCGTGGTGACCGCGCACCACCCCGGACCGAATGCGCAGCGACCGCTAGCAGTGCGGTGTCTACGCACTGGCCCGAAACCCACCGAAAACATCAATGCTTCAACGAAAATTCAAACCTGGACCCGCCGAAACTCTTCCCAAAGTCGCGGGACTGAGAAAATAGTAAAAACATGGGCATTCGTGGTCAGGGTGTGACAATTCTCCCCACCACAGACACTTTCTGCCCCCAGAAAGTCACCAAGCCAACAGTTGACACAACATAATTTCATTCCCAGACAAAAATCATAGAGAACCAGGATCTTCGGGGTGACCATTCCCAACAAACGTCACACCCGACCAATTCAAGAAAACCCACCACCCGAGATTGAGGGGAGAACATAAGAGGGTTCTCCCCACCACAAGAATTTACTAATACAGAAACCCTTGAAACCTGAACAAACAACCCCTGAGTGGTGGGAAATACGGGAACTCCCAAACCAAACTCATTCATTTTTCCCACATGTACCGAACAACACACCTAAGACTTGAAAAAAAGCTTGTCACAGAACAATCCAGCAACTTGAGGATGAGAAATTAACTCAACACCTCCCATCAACTTTACAAAACGAACATTACCCTATTGAACACAACTAGGACCAACTCAAAGACAGAACATGTCCATTTATTCATGGGCCCACACCATTCAAAGAGACCAAACAACTTAAAAAACCACACTGAGGGTTGACAAGACCGCTTGGATTGTGGGGAAAAGAGCTCATCATGCCACCGCGACAAAGGGTGAGCTTACAACAGCGACGAGAATAGAAAACGGGAAATTTTGGATATTTCCATTCCAAATCCAAAGACATTATCTAGATCGAGGTTCCACACACCCTCGGCAACTCATGACTGTGCGCGAGCTTCACCCCGAGACCTGTGGCTGGGGCCCTGATGGCTGAAGCATCTCCTGCCTCACAGTCAGGCATTTTCATCTCCTGGTTTCTAACTCCTTATTCTATTTAATAATTACAACAACCACAATGGTCGTACATTTTCAAAGGGATGCAACATGACGACTTAGAATGTCCGAACAGGCCATACTGGTGGTGCACAAGAGAGTGGTCCAATGAACTAGGAGCTGGTACCAACAAGGATGGTTTCTTGGAGAAAGGATCCACCGGCCCGCACTCTTTTCCCGGTAGGGAACCATCACGAAAGTCGACCACCGTTAATCCCACTCAAAACTCTAACGACGACGAGACATTTCACCTTTACTACCCAGAACTGAACCCTCAAACAACTCTAGTGTGGTACGAACCTTAACTATCATGGGAGTTCCCAACAACCTGAAGACACAATATCTTTAAGAACTATACAACTATCTCTAATAGACTTCGACTACCTCGATAAGTAAGAAACACACAAAAGGAGCTGAGAACTGAGAATAACTCATTGACAACTTTGGGAGGCTTTCTGGGCGGCATACTCATGACAACACGAGAAACACCATCGAAACAGGCATCAGGCCAAAACTCAATCAAAGAAACAACACAAGCTAAGGGCAATAGGCCCATAATCCAAACATATACAACACAAGGAGAAATCACTTTTCCAAAACTGTTATTTCTTTAAAATTTTCAGAACTCACCTATGGAACCTTATGAACCGTCACATGTGCGTTCATTCAATCTCGCTCATATCAGTTGCAAACAAGTGCCTCCACGCACTTTCCACACATACCCACCCATGTGTGACCCTCAATAAGAAGTGCCAAGGTTCAAACACTTATTTTCCTTACCAAATCCAAACACATACCATGTTTTTCCAAACCTATACACCTTCTCAAAAAAAAACCCACTTTAGTAATTTCAAAAACAATTTGGAAGAAACCCCTTTTTTTCATTTCGAAATCACTTTCATTTTCAACACACACACACATCAACCGAGTTCAAAACGAAACACAACCAACAACAAAACACCGGAACGAGGAACTAGGGCATATGCCTAACTCGGCGACATGGTGGTGAGCCATGCCCCAGGTAAAGCATAACACTAAGAGGACCTTGAGTCGGACACTTGGACTCCACATGGGTCACCACCCCATGTGAGTCCGCAAAGTGAACCAATTCGCCTCCATTGTCATCCCTCAATCCAAAGAAACCAAACAAAAAAGACTCAAATCACGGACTAACCATGGTGACTCATGTCTCGTCACGAGTGGTGGTGATCAGGCACCAACCCGAAACCTACCTCCTGAGCCCCGACAGTCCTAATCTCCTTCTATCGGACATCCCAAATAACAAAGGGCGCTCTGAAAAGAGAGGTCCACTAAGAGATGACCTCCTCTGATACCATTTTGTCACGAACCAGCCCGGGAGGATCGGGAACGCCTCTCGGGTCATGTCGCGGACCGGCTCGGGTGACCGGTTCAGGGTCGACCCGGGTTGGTTCGTGACAAAAATAGCAACCAAATATGGTTGAATCCGAACTAAACAGTTGTGTTATAGTAATGGCGTAGTTGACTCAGGATAAAAATGGTTGTGGTATCCATGCATGGGATCAACTAGATCAACCTAGAGGAAAATTTAAGTAGTGGAGAATTTCATATGGAAATTCCCCCATCATTCAGATGATCATCAGACCCGTTTCTCGTAGAAGGTTGCATTAATGAACTGGAAAATTTATCTGATGTCATGGGGTGTTCAGATCATCAAAAGTTTTGTCTTTTTGATTACTATTTTGAATGTGAATCAGATCAGTAGTAGAGGATGGTTAAAAATATAAGGGATATAGAGATGTTTGATTCTCTTGACAATGATGAATTCAAATGTATGTTTCAGGATAAATATTTTCCAAATTTCATTCGAATTAGAATGGAAAAAAACTCATTGAATTGGGGTAGGAAAATGACTATGTGGCTGCTTATGAACCAAAATTCACTTGACTGGTATAGTATACTCCAAATTTCGTATAGGATCTTGATAGTAAATCCACTGTTTTTACATAGGACTAAATCCAATGTATCTAAGGGAATTATCTTCTCTCGAGTTCAAAAAGGTAGAGAAAACTTGTTCGATGTTCGTAGAAGGTTGAAATAGAGTTTTTCGAAGATCAGGTGTTATTTTATAAACAATAGAATAAGTGACTATAGTAGAGATGAAAGGGAATAACACATAAAAAATTATGATTTTATAAAACATAGGATTATACTTTATAAACATTGTTGTAGAAATCACACTAGGGAATACCTTTTGAGTTCTGGTAAGTGATTCTGATGTGGTAAAATGGGACATAGTTATCCTAATTACAGTAAAAAAGATCAGGGTATTGGTAAGACAAAATCTGATTTACGGTCATTAAAATGTTTCCAATGCAAGGAAATGGGTCATTTTGTGAATTATTGTTTGGAAAGGAACTCAAATGATAGAAATTAGCCAGACTAAAAGAAGAAGGGGGCGTTGAAATCCTTTGAAACTTCTACAGTAGATGTTGGACCATCAAATGAAGTAATATTAAGTACATTGTTTTTTATTCATACTTTTCCAACTTATTGTTTGATATTGGGTCAAGAAATTATTTCATTTCTGAAAAATTTTATAGGAATTAGGAATTCTATCTCAATAAATGAATCTTGAACTTGGGGTAAAAATACCAAGGGGAAATGACGAGGAAAAATGAAATTATATGAATTTTTATATCCTTATCTGTAGAAATAAATTACCTACAATCCTTGTTGGTTTTCCTCTATTAGAGTTTTATGTTATTTTGGGTATTGATTTTCTTTCTGTTTATCATGATAAGATTCATTATAGAGCTAAAGAGGATTATTTTTTGAAATAAGTTCAGTTTGTGTAAAATAATGAACCCTTACAATTCATTACATATCATGAAGCTGAGAAACTAGTAAAAGATATAAATGGATGTTACCTTGAACATATTAATGGAATAAGTAACTATTTATATTAATGATGTGCTTTTGGTAAATGAATATCTTGATGATTTTCATGATGATTTTCCCAGTATAATACATGATGGAGAAGTTGAATTTGATATTGACTTGGTTCCTGATGCTAGGAAAATTTTATAACCCCTTATTGAATGGTTAAAATTTAAATTTTAGAGTTAAATAAACAATTTCATGAGTTATTAGATTATGTTTTCATTTGAACTAGAAAATAACCATGGGGTGCTCTTATTTTATTTGTCAAAAATAAAGATGGTTCAGTGAAAAATTTCATTGATTATAGAGCCTCGAATAACATCACTCTTATGAAAAAGTATACATTGCCTCATATTAATGATTTGTTTGATTAGCTATAGGGACATCAGTATTTTTTAAAGATAGGCTTGAGTTTGGGTACCATCAGTTGAAGATAAAGGTAGGAGACATTTCAATGACCACTTTACAAACACGATATGGCCATTATGATTTTTTAGTTATGCCTTATGGGTTAACACATACAACCACGGTATTCCAAGATTTAATAAATAGAATTTTATATAAGTTATTGGATAAGTTTTTGGTTGCATTTATTGATGAGATTTTGGTATATTCGAAAAGTTATTAAGAGTATGAATAAAATTTAAGGTTCATCTTGTAAACCCTAAATGAAATTAAATTGTATGGGAAATGCAGTATGTGTTATTTTTTCTTACAATAAATTTCATTCCTTGGTCACATTGCTTCTAAAGATGGAATAACTATTGATCTTTCCGAAACAAAAGTTGTTGATGAATGGACAAGACTCATAAATATAATATATATCAGTAGTTTTCATGGTTTAGAATATTATTTCTGAAGTTTTGTTAAAACATTTCAAGGTTATCTATCCCAAAGAAAAAGATAACTCGAAAAGGTGTTAAAATCATCTAGATAAAATAATGTGATGAATTTTTTCAATAATAGAAATGAATATTGGGGAATGATACAGTTTTCAAACTACCTTCTAGAAATGGTGATTTTGTTATCTATAGTGATGCTTCATTGAATGGATTTGAATTTTTCCAAATTCACAATGATAAGGTAATTTCTTTAGCATTACGCTAGTTGAAAAATTATGCATTAAATTACCCTACACATGATTTGGAATTTGTTTCTATAAAGTTTGATTCAAATATTTGGAAGAATAACCTATATTCAGAAAAATGTGAAAAATATAATGACCATAATATTTTGAAGAATATATCTACTCATAAATAATTGATCATGAGACATAGATGATGGGTGGAATTAATCATGGATTATGATTACATGATTCCCTACCATCAAAGAAAAATAATCAATGTGCCTAATTCTTTGGGTCGAAAAAGTAATTTTACATTAACCATGTACCATTTGGAACATAACTCTTTGATTAATTATTTGATGAACTTTGGCATGGCATTTGTTGGTGCAAGAAATTTCCTTGTTTTTTTAAGGATTCATAGAAATAGTCTCTAGTAGATAGTATAAAGCATGTGCAGATTGAAGAAATGGAGTTTCATTAAATGGTTGAATTCGTTTAGAATGGTAAGATTCATGAATCTAACATTGATAAAGATTTTGTTTTTAGGTTTGAAAATATATTATGTGTGCCTTATGATTCAATGATAATGAAAGAGTTATTGAGTGAGTCTAATAGTTCTCCATTTTTCAGTTCCTCCTACAATTACTACGAAATACAATGTTCTTCAGGATTATTATAGTTCTGATGGAATGAAAAGAGATATTGATGACTTTACTATGATGTGTTTGAATTTTATGCACATGAAAATAGAATGAAAATTCTTGAAGGGGATGCTTCAGCCATTGCCAATACTATTGTGGAAATAGGAAAACATAACTGTATAAATCATTGTGGGATTACAAAAGACATCTCAAGGTAATAATGAAATATGGGTTATTGTTTTCAAATTGACTGAATTTACTCTTTTACACCTATTTGAGATACACAATCTCAAGATCAACTTTCTCAATTGTATATTAATGAGATTGTCATGTTACATGGAGTTACCCTCTCTATTGTATTTGATTGTGATGCCTGGTTCACTTCAATCATTGATAGAGGCCTTTAGGTGTCATTGAGAACTCAATTAATTTTCATCATATCTTTTCATACACAATCACATGGGATATCAAAATGAACAATTCAGAAAATATAGGATATGATACATTATGGTTGAATGGATCGCCATGGTACTTGGGATTAACATCTTTCTTTGGTTCATTTTTCTTATAATAACAGTTTTCATTATATTATAAAGATGGAACCATTTGTAGCATTATTTGAAAATATGTGTTAAAAATCAAAATTTTGGAATGAAGTAGGTTAAAGTAAGTTTATGGGACCAAAATTGTTAGAAGTTATTGATAAAAAAGTTCATTTAACTCAGAACCACATGAGGGTAGCTCAGAGCAGGCAGAAAAGTTTTTTGGATACCCACAGTAAGGATCTTTATTTTGAGTTAGGGGATCATATATTTCTTAATGTTTCACCATGGAAATGTGTGATGCATTTTGGCAGAACTAGAAAGCCGAGATTGGGGTCTATTAGACCCTATGAAATCATAGAGAAAGATGGATAATTTTCAAATAGAGTTCCTTTAAGTCCCTGTTTATCCCAGGTACACAATTTTTTTCATGTTTTAATGTTGATAAATTATTTATGGGATCCCTATCATGTTTTGAGTCTAGAGGTAGTTCAGTTGGAAGAGAGTATTTATTATAAGGTATAACCGATTCAGATTCAAGACCATTGGTATAATGTGTTGGAGATAATATTATTCATTGGGTTATGGGTTTTTTTTGGAAAACTATATTTTAAGAGGCAACATGGTAATTTGATAATGCTTTGAGGGATAAATACCCCCACTTATTTGATAAGTGAATAGCGATGATGAAATTTCCAAATAGGGGGAATGATGTAACATCTCAGGTATTTATAGAATAATAAATTTTATTATCTTTTAATATTTATGAATTTAATATTAATTTTTCTTTATAGGGGGCACTATGTATGATAGTATACTCGATACACAACAATATGTTTCTCTGAAAACTTATGTTTCACACAACACAAAGTCATATTAAAAAAAAATATATTATTATTATTATTATTTAAAATGGTAGTTAAAATTTAGTCATTGGAATGGATGGAATGAATATATATATAGATATATTATAATTTCACATTTTTTTTAAATTTGTTCACATTTATCCAATAAATTTTAGAGGCTTAAATTGAGAATTAATCCAAATTTATGAATTAAATACTGTAATAATTTTAGTGGTAGTTTTAATTCCATTTAATGGAGAACCATTTTAAATTTAGTTTTTTTAATTTTAAATGATATATTTGAAAAGTAAACTTTTTAATATATGTGGTGCATCATGAATTAATTGGGATAAATTTTTTCTTATTTTCTGATGAAGAAATGTTTTTAATGTAGAGTGAAAAATATCATATTTTAAGTCAATAATGAATTTTGATATAATGTATTTAAATAGTTAGAGTATCTTTTTTATTAGGTTTAGTGTGTAATTATATTATGTTTTTATAATTTAATTCAATTTTGGACATTTTCAGTAATTTTACATTTTAATTTGACATACACACATGTCAATATTTTAATAGTTTTATTTCTTAAAAACTAGATTTTTTATTTGGACAATGGGAATTAATATTAAATTATGTAATGAAACTTCTATGTATTGAATTTTGAAAAATGGATTCCAGATTTAGAATCATAGGGTCAAAAATATGTAAATACGTGCCATTAATTTATTGATATTATGAATAGTAATTTCAGTAATAACTATTTTTACCACGGTAAAATGATAAATTAGGTATGTAAGGGTTAAAATAATATTACAATAAAATAAAACAACCATAACACATATACTATTATTATTTTATTATTCATGGGGGACCAAGGAAATCCTGATTCTGATCTTTTGGAATTTTGGAGCCACTTGGGTATGAAAATGGCACGTTATAATAACTAATTTAAAGTAAACTGAAATAACACATAAACATGTATATTTTTACTTAAATAATTTTTTGGTTGGGTATAATAAGCGTTCTATAAATATATAAAATAATGTATTGAAAAATAAACAATATTTCATAAAACATGTTTTTTTAATTATGATTTTTAGATATCAAATAAATAAATTTAATTATGAAATAATGATGATGCATTGATTGATTCATTAATAAAGGTTTTAAATAAATGACATTATAAATATTAAAATAAATAAAATTAAAAATAATATATGTCATAAAATATTTTTCAAGAGAAATATGACATTTTATTAGACTATTTAAGGGTTTGGTTCGAAGTTATCTCTCTAATTGGATTTTCGTTAAATTCGTTAAAGAAAATAGTGTAAAAATTGAAATAATTGATGTTTTATATAAATAAAAATTCTTTATATTATTAAAATATACTAAAAATATTTTAAAATCACAATGCTACTATGATATTGTCTAAAGGATTATTCAGTTTCCAATTATGTGTAATTAAACCCATAAATGTAAAATTAGTTGCTTCTAACCAATTAAAATATTTTAAAACTTTTAAAATTAAAATTGAATAATTAAGGGTAAAATGAAAAGATAAGTTTGAAAATAAACTCAATACATGTCAAAAAACTATTGTATGAGAGTATTTAGAACGATCCTTATATTATATTCTCTATATATCATGTTGGTTACACTTGGATGGAAAAAATAATTTATCTTATTTTAATATTTTAGTACATTCTAAAGGCGACCTTCACCTCTCCTATACAAACGCACCCATCACTATCTATTAATAACATTTAAAAAGCCATTTAGTTCATAAAATATCAAAAACATCACATCCAAGAATCCCTCCCTACATTCATGAAGCCTTATTTTTTGAATAACACCATTGATAGTGAGGTTTAAGTGTTCTTCATAGGTGATCAACCAAAGAAGATGTATCATTTTCTTTAAGTGTTTCTATTTTGTTTCTTATTACAATTTTTCAAATATCATCAAAAAATTATATGGGAATAAATAAAATATCCTAAATGTATTTATATGTAATTATGTTAATATGATCCAATTAATCCATCTCTACTTGAATCAAATGTTAAATGAATTAATCGTTTGTGCATGCGAGTGAATTCTCACCTCCATGAATAGATTTTCTTCATTTTCCATTGCCTTCAATTAAGAGTTGATATAGTGATGTAATTAATCTTAATATGTGATAAATATGAAATATTAATCTTTATAAGATAATAATATATCAATAAAATTCTAACTTTAATGTGCATAAAATTGATAACAGCGTTCATCCGTACATGTGAACAATCACCTCCACAAAGCAGTGTGACTAATTTTCATTCATTATCTCATTTGTAAGATATATATAAGTATATTTAAATGATAATTATGATTTTAATAACATAAATACAGTTATTTATGTAAAAACTGATAACTACCTTATTTCAATAATGCTCAATGAAAAACGGAAATGTTACTCATGCGTATTTACGACCTACCATCCCTATGATTATAAAATTGTTAATTTTTGATAACCATATATAATGGTTAAAATTAAAAAATATGAATTATTTGTAAATGTTATTAATACATAAATAATTCTATTCTAGAGATAATGTACCAATGAAAACATGGACTAGTGATATCATACCATGTTCATTTTCGACTCAAGAACCGATTGTCGACAAAAAAACGACGTGAACTCAACCAATTAACTAATTATTATCATATGGTCATAAGTCATTTCATGGGAATAATAATAAATAAAAAGGTTCGAAATCAATTATAAATTAAATGATATTTATTATTTAATATGATAACGAAGTCACTAGACAATTCAGACTCAAGGTAAGGGACTTAGTCTCAATTTCATTTCATTGAGGCGTATTTTGATTTATATACAAACTTCTTTTATTCGGTGTATAAAAAAACCCATTTAATTTTAATTTCATTCAATGATTATGTAAATTAATATTTTTTTATTAATATTTGTACAAAATGAAAAAAAGGAATGTTTCCTTTTAACATACATGGGGACACAGAACTTTCCACCACCGTGAGCGTTATTTTATAGCTGGATTCCTCTACAAGTTGTAATTGTTATCAAAAGAAAATTAAAAAAGATATTCTTTTTTAGGTACTTTGGAATTGAATTTTTTTTGATAATATATTGATTTTATCAATATAATGAAATTATGTATTATTTTTTCAATATGGAAATTTTATTTTTTTTCTTTATGCTTGTACATATGTTATGATTATGTTATGTTTCTTGGGAATTGATTTTGTATACATGTGGATTCCTAATAAACCAAGGGCTATTTATCCCATGATAGCACTCCAATTACTGGGGTAATATTAAAGAGGTAAATTATATGGTTTCTACTAAGTTATTTTGGGAATATACTAAGATGGGTATTCCAGACATTACCATGAAGGTTACTCCCCGTGTAGCCATGAAATCTACAATGTATTTATGTTTTGGATTCCATAATATATTTATATGATTTAGGATTTATATTATTTATTCATAAATAATATTATTTCAAGAGGTTTGTTAAAAAGATTATCTTTTAAGAGTGAAAACAATTATTTCATTGATTTCTATGTATTCATTGACTATTGTTTTCTTTCATTATTATTTAACCCTTACTGATCTTTTAATGATCATCCTATTTTTTTAATGTCTCTCATAGAGTATATGTAAGGGTAAGAAAAAGGAATAATTATTGAATATTTTTATCAATAAATGAATTCATGATTTATTTAAGGAATTTAATAATTGTGAAAATAATTGGATAGAGTAGAAGTATCTACATTGTAATATTTGACATGTAATTTATTATGAATGGAATAATTATTTAAAAATATAAACCCAAAAAGATGCTCGATGTTAATTAATGTCAAATTATTTACTTATCTTAAGATTATGTAATGTTATAAGGTTAGATCCTTATAAAATTGATGTAGAGTTGATAGTTTTCAATCAACATCTTATAGAATCCAAAATCTTACCCATAAAGTTTAGCAATTTGGACCTTACCCTTTTCTAATTCCATCATTTCATAAACAATGAAATAATATGAATCTAAAAATCATAAAAGGTATCTGTAACATCCCATAAACAATTATATAAGGACATACATAGACAGTTATAGGGACTATATAAAAAATGGATATATTATGTACTTTTCGAAATCTATCATAGTTCTCTAATACCACTCATTTCCCATGAACCTATGATTTGGAGGATGGATATAATTACCACCATTGTGGAACAAGGTCAAAAACCTAGAATAGATTAAACTTGACGTTAGTAACCAATCTCTGTAACCAGGATATAAGATATACATATTGAATCCCACCCCCTCAAGATAATCCCTTTAATATACATTTATACAAAAGAACCACATTATAAAAAAACAATAACATACAAAATTACATGGTTTATAAATCTCCCTACCTCATGAGAAGAAAAACAAAAACATTTATTAATAGATAAAACCTCAAAGGTAAAAGATGATAAGGTACTATATTTCTACTAAGGAAAATAATAATTAATTTGAATATAAGATCACAAAAAAATTGACCTCAATCTCCCTTTTAAATATGAGTCCAGCTCATTGTTTCTATTACAACACCACATGGTCATTGAGGTTTATCACTTTAGTAGGACAATATACAACAAACACTAGTTCACACTACAAAAACATGAATGTTTTTTTTGAATAGTGGTATATAACAATTTAATCTTACACTACTCACATATGAATTTTACACATTGATAGATTTTTCTATTATTCATGTCAAATTTCTTCTTATGGCCACTCCCAATTTTTTTTTCAACTTTTCCCACTATGGTCCCAGTTTCCGATAATAGTACCAATGTACCACTATCACCATATAGTTCTATATTACTATATCTAGAACCACTCCTTATATAAGTTCAGGACACTTATCTAGAAAATGATTTTCCCATGGATAAATATAAAATATAGTTTTAAAAGGAAGATGAATTTCCTAAAAAATCACTTTTGTTTTGTATGACATCCCAGATTTACATTATATATTATTATATATTTTCTATCCTCATTATAATTTTAAATTTAAAATGAATAAATTTATTTTCAAAAATATAAACAAAAAATTTATACACATATTTATCACCATTTTTTTTTACATATTTTCTCCAAGTATAATTTAATTTCAATAAAAATATATATATTATAAAATGAGGTAGGCCACATACTAGTTAAGAACCTTTTGTGTCCCATGAGATCTAGGTTATCAAACCCAAGGCCAATTGGTGATTGATGCCCAATACCTACCACAAGATTATATAACATCCTCAGTATTTATTCAAAATTAATACATAATTTAATATAAAAGATTAAACATAATAAAACACAATGGTTTCTTAAGTCTTGTATCTTTTAGAATTATGTACATTACAAAAAACATAAAACAAGAAATACTTTTTCATTATTGAAAATTTCCTTAACATAACCATAATATTCCATGGATTTTAATAATGCAATGGATAAGCTCAGGACATACATAAGAATATTGGAGTAATATATTATACTATGGGGATAATCATGGAATAAGGAAATACATATTATAAAGTAGGCATATAAAGGGGTAATAAATAGACATGAATATTAAGGAATGATATATCATGATAGTCATTATAGTGGAAATGTGGAAACAACATAAAACATTTCATTATAAACATAACTGAATGCTAAATCTCCAATACATCATGGTCTGAAGAGAAAAATAAATTAATATTGTTCAATACCTTTCCCAAAAATAAATATCATGATTCTAAACATTACCCACTACATTGGAGTGCTATATAATTTTGGATGCACCCATCACTTTTATTTTATTCTCAGGCTTTACTGTACGATATTAATCATAAAAATTGGTTCATTAATCATCATATTTTATTCCAATATCATGTAGTGTGGAATAAATTAATGTATACACCAATTCAAAGTAGAGTATGTGTATAATGGTGAAAACAATTGAGAGGAAATGGGTATGGTATTCACTAGAAAATTATTTTTGATTGGAAATCGCAATGAAATTTCGGCAGCATAACGATGTTAAATAAAAAACTATAAATTGGTTATATGAGAGAAAATGAGGTATACCATTATTTTTAGCTCATTTAAGAATTAATAGTGAAATTGAAATACATATCCAATCATATATAATTGGAAGTATAATGAATAAGAGAATATGAAAGCCTGAATAAAGATGTGAAGGCGGGGATCCCTTACAAGACTGTGTGACTCCAAAGGATTGAAATGGGATTATTCAGTGTTTGGGTTGCATTAAAATGAATTTAGTGTGTGGAGAGAGGATTACAGATGTTATATAAGGATTTTTTTAAAATATAAATGGGATATTGTGTGGGTTTTTATAATAAATGTGGGGGATTTTATTATTATTTCAGTTTTGGGTAGTATAAAATTATATAACCAAAACCATCGATAATCTCATGGTTTTTCCCATGGTTTATTTCTAATATAAGTGTTTGTTATTATTTTATAAGTCCAAATTCCTAAAAAAATAACACAATTTCCTTTATTATTTAGAGGTTAGTTATATTTCTAATGAAAAGGCTATAAAAACATAAAATATAATAATGGTTCTGGAAGATTCATAAGGATTTTAGAAAATAAATCAAATTAAATAACATAAAATTATTTTTAAGTTATAGAAAATATTTTGTCATCTATACCCTTCATATTATTTATTACACCACTTTTAGATCATTATGATGTCGTAATACACAAAGTATATCTATACGGTATTTATTTTTTACACGAAAATTCGAGTTTCTCATAAAATAATGACAAATTCACCATTCAGTATTTTCAACATTTTGATCTAAAATTAATATTCATTTTATATAAATAAATTTTTAAATATAATATTTTTCCTTTTTAAAATAGTAATCGAAATTTATTGAGAAATGATGGGTTTTTTGGCATTGACACATTTGGATAACTTATAATAATTATATTTGACATCATAAAAATTACATGATCAATAATATTTATCAATCATTATCTAATAATAATATTTTTTTAAAAAAATTATTTTTTTCAAAAATCCATTAATTCATCAAAATAAATTTCTTAATTTAATTGTGATATTACCTGAAAATACAATTTGTGTTTTATAATATGGAAACCAAAATCATTTTTAAAGCAACCATAATAAGATGAACTTTTTATAATTATTCTAAAAAAATATATGACAAACTAATAATTCTAGTGTTTTGATACATATCCATATAATATTCTAGAAGGTTCCCTATTAGTATGGTTTGCCATTATGAGACTTTCATGGGGTGGTTCGGAATATAGAGTTTGGGTCGTTATCTCAATAGGCCTCAACTTCTCCTATAAATGGTCTTTCTCATGCTTAGGTTACTAGATCTCATCTTGGTCTCTGTCAAAGGGGAAATCCTTATAATGTTATATCACTTGGATGATCTGATAAATAGGACTCATATGATATTATCATATCTGTTAAGACCATCACTTCATTATTCAATATCAACTGGATGTGTTAAAAACATATAATTATAATAATAATGTGATCATTATTCAACATCTATGTTATAAAAGTTAAATATTCTTAACCATCATTTAAATATATTAGGATATAATAAAACCAAAAAATATCATGTGTTTTTATATTCATATTATATAATAAGAAATTTAATTCAATTTTAAGGGGAATTTTATTTATGATAGTTTGGGTTGTTACAATAATACCCCTCAAGAAATTTTACCCTTGAATTTTTCTTTTCCAACACTAAAAAAGATCAGGATGACTCTATTTCATCACCTCTTCTAGTTCCCATGTCTCTTATTCAAACATGTGGTTTCTCCACAACTCTTCCACTAGGTGAATTTTCTTATTTGGTAGAACTTCATCTCTAAGATATATGATCTTCATCAGCTGCATCTCATAGGAAATTCCCTTCTCCAATAGTACCACATCTGGATTGAGTACATGTAAGGGATCTGGTGTATACTTTCTCAAATAGTATATATTGAATATATCATGTACTTGAGATAGGTTGGGTGGGAGGGTAATTCTATAATCAATTTCTCTAATGAGATCAAATATCTCCAAGGGGTCGATGTATCTTGGGCTAATCATTCCATTCTTCCCAAATATCATCAAATTATTCCATAGGTATATTTAGAGGAATGACATGGCTCTGATATCATACTCTAGGTCTTGTTGAATGTTTTTAGCATAGCTCTTCTGTCGACTCTGAACAACATTGATGTGATTTTGAATGTTCTTTACCTTTTTCACAATTTCCTTGGCCATTCTAGGACCATGTAGTTTTCATTACCCAACATCACACTATCATGAATGTGTTATGCACCTCTTCCCTAAAATGTCTTTGTAGGGAGACATATTGATGATTGTGTGGATACTATTATTGTAAGATAACATGACCAAATATATAACTTTCGCCCATCTTATTTGAAATCAATAGAACATGCTCGTAACAAGTCTTCCAGTGTTTGAAGAGTCCACATAGATTGAATATCTTTTTTAGGATTATAGGTTGTAATGAAGTTCAACTCAATGTTTAGAATATATTGAGGACATTTCTAGAGATTGGATCTGAATATCTAATCATGATCAAATACAATCTATAGTGTCACTCCACACACCCAAACCACTTCTCTGATATATATCATTGTAAGTTGATCTAGTGAGAATTCCTCTAAAATCAGAATGAAGTGGGTAGTCATTATAAGATGACCCACCACATCATAGATATAATTATTTTCTATAGATGTCTTCAGAGGTTCTATGAGGAATTCCCTGGTGATTTATTCCCATTTCCATGTAGGTATGGGTAATGGTTTCATCATCCCCTTAGACATTTTTCTTTCAACATTAACTTTATGACATACATGGCACATTGAGGTATATTCTGTGATCTCATTCTTCATATTATCCCACAAATAGTTCCTTTATATATCTTAATAGATTGTTGGGATATATTGACTAATAAATAGTTTTTTGTTATGTTCATCATCCAAAAGTTCCTTCTTTATAAAAGTATTAGATGGAATACAATGTCTTAGGAAAATTCTCACAATTCAGTCATTGATAACATTAAACTCCAAGTATTTTTGATTTTCATATATTTTCCACATTCTTTTGATTTCCAACAACATTCCCCTGAACATCCATTTTCATTTCCATAAGTTATTACTATGAAATAATTTGTCAAAGGATAGATGATGTTACTTATATAATGATTCCAATATCATTCCTTCTCAAATCTAAGAAGAGATAATCCCTCTAAACTCTGATCAATAATAGAATATTAGGATCCTTCATACTTAGAGTGTATGCCACTTTATTCAATATCATAGTAATTTATTGGATTGAGAATTCATAGTCATGGATGATATATAACCATCATTATTGGTTAATATTCAACTCTTTCTATGTGAATATATACTTGAGGCTTTTGAGATCTGAAAATATTTCAATATTCTCCGCAAAGAGATAATTATGCCATATTATCAACGTGAATATTACTATAGACAACTCTAGATCATGTGTTGGGTAATTGTTTTGACCTTTAAACTTTTATAAAGCATAAGTAATAACTTTTTTATTGTTCATTAACACACAACACAATTAATTTTTCTAAGCATCACTGAATACTTCAACAATTTCCCCTATTGTGTGTAGTATATTAATAGTGGTTTGGATAATAATCTATTTCAAATCCAGAAATCTCTTTTCAAACTAGTCATTCTAAAAAACACGAATCCTTTATATGTTATCTTTGTTAGATGGTTTAAAAATTATAGGAAACATCTCACAAATCATTGATAATACCCACCTAATCCATGAAACTAAATATATATATATATATATGTCACAAATGTTGGACTCAACCATCCCTAAATTTCTTTTTTCATTGAAGGATCTATATATATCCCATTTGTTGAAGTGATATTCCCCAAGAGTGAGATTTACATCAACCATAACTCAAATTTTATTTACTTGGCCAAAATATTATCCTTTTATAAGGTCTTTAGTATAGTGCTCAAATTATCCTATATTCCCCCTTAGTTTTAGAGTATATTATAATATTTTCTTTAAATAATACCACAAATATTTTGATATAGTATCTAAATACTCTATTCATCATGTCCATGAATATTTTTTAAGCATTAGTGATCATGAAGAGAATCACTATGAACTTATATTACCCATACCTCATCTGAAAAATGTCATGGGAATATCCACTTTCTTCACCCAAAATTTTAAAATCCCAACTATATATCCGCCTTGGATATGTATTGGGATTTACAAAGATGATTGAATACATCATTAATTTGACACATAGGATACTTCTTCTTTATCACAATATTATTGAGCTCATGATAATCCATGAAAAGGTTAATTTACTCTTCCTAATTCTTAAAGTAGAGGATTGGTGAACCCCATGTTGATAGAATTGGGCATATGAACCCTTTATCCAGATATTCCTTTCATTATATCTTCAGCTCCTAATGTTCCACCACCACCATTGTATAATTATTTGTGGATCATGGGAAAACCCCAGGTATAGTCATGGTTAAGAATTCAACCTCATGGCTATTAGGAAGACTAGGAAATTCCTCGAGAAACAAATAAGCCTATTCCCTCTAAATATGAATTTCTTTAAGGATGATTATTGTTTTATACATAATCATTTGATCTAGATACGATTTCCCATATGGAAATAATATCCATTCTTGTAATTTTATTAATAAATAAAAATAATCCTCCTCTATTCTCTTGTATAGAATCAGGGGTAAATTCCTAATATAGATAGTGATTTTTTTATCGAGGATGTTTATGTGGGAGCTATACAGGGAAATACAATACATAAATAAAATTGCATCAAATTTGACCAAAGGGAGTATCACAAGGTTCTCTGTGATTTTCATCACACAATTTTTCACATGGGATGAGTTTTTTACATTGGACGAAATAATTTCTCCATTTCCCATTTTCATAGATAGATATACATCCATTATTTGTGGTGGTGTTTTATTAGTTCTAAAAAACAATCTTGATATGAAGGAAGGCATAAAACTATACTGAAAAACTATGTTCCCTATTCTTGAATGAATAACAAGGACACCTATCACCACTTCATTATAAGGATCCACCTTAGAATTTGTGATGGAAAAATATCTCCCTTACTACCTTGAAGGTTTTTGTTTGTCTCTAAAACTCCTTGTCATGGGTAATTTGTTTTCAAAGTGTATGTCTTCCATGACGTTGAATCAATTAAAATGTGCTAATGGTTGACAAGATAATTTCATTACTCTGTCACTTTAGTTTGATTCTCCTATAAGAAATAGCTATCTAGGTTTCCTTCCATCATGCATGAAAATAATTTCGTCATCCCACTTAAAAAATACCTATATTTCTTCTTTCTTCTCCTATCACAAGTGGGATGTTGAAATTTCATGGAACCATTAGATTTATCCCTCATAACAATATAATTAAAATAAATATTCTAATACTTATCCCCATGATACCATTGATACTCTATGATATCCATTTCAATATTGATGGTAAATTAGAAAGTTTTTTATAGTTATCAATGTCATGAATCTCCAAGGATTTTTGTAGACTATGTTTTATCAAACCAATGAAGTGGCCAAACTCACATTTTTGGATAATGATAATGTTAGAGGAATATTGTAAATGTATTTTTATGTTTTCCTCATATGCCCTGATAGGTTCAACGCCTTTTTTCTTGATAGAATGAAAATCCCATCCCATGTTATAACAATGAGTATGAGGAAAATATTTATCAAAAAACATTTTATGGAACTCCATCCACCCCATCGCTTCAATATCTTGTTTAGTTTTCGTATTCTAGATCAATGATCACCATTGATCATTTTCTCCATCCAAAATCATAGCCAACATGATTTAAACAATTTACAGTATAAACCAAGTACCAAAATACCAAAAAAGTGGGAACTCTACAATCAATACTCCATGTAGAATGTGGGTCAACACCCCATGACACCACCACCAACACCTAACAATATAGGGACCACAAGAAAATAGATCTACCGACACCACCATAGAATTACTTTCATTTACATGGGTTAAACATAACACAATCTACGTGTACCCGATGGTGTATATAGGGTGTGATACATTGCCTAGTATGATACCACCAAAATAGATTCCAGGATACATCATTACAATAAAAATAAAAATTTTAGTTTTATTATAAAATAGATAAAAATAATAACAAAAGCATGACTTTAAATAAAAAAATAAAGGTACACGTGTCAATAAGATGAATGATAATCATAGAATTATGGGGTCACTATGGGAAATCTCGAATTTACTAGGGTGTGTGGGGTCTTAGAACCCTTATACATTAGAGATATAAGCATACCAAAACTCCCAATGTCCTTATACATGAGCCAATGTAGGGGAGTCACATCCCAAGTTGTAGAGGTATCAAATCATCATCATGTGTTTAGTTTATGTTGTATAGTGAATCATCCCAGGCGAACTAGGACATGGCCCTAATAGACCTAAAAGTTTACATGACCTTGTAATCACACCTAGATATCTAGGATTACCTTGTGCTCAGTTCCATCCCCTATATCACATGGGCCTCATCATACTCACACGCACATCCATTATTACAAACAAAAATGAAAAACTACCCCTATGATTTAGAAAACTATGCATTAACATTTAATACACAAAAAAAATTAATAAAATGATTCTTAAATCCCAAAAATATGTATATAACTCATTTAATATATATACAAATTAAACATAATTCATACAATAATGTTCAATCATGGAACCACCTACCACTCACTTGGAAAATTCTTGAATCTAGTGGAAAACACAACCACACAACAAGGAGACCCTATAATAGAAATATATTACCAAAACCATCAATATTTAACCAATGAAATCATGATTTAAAAATAATTAGTTCAAAATATCTACAAGAGACTGAAAACCTAATAAATAATATGGAAGATACCGAGATGATAGATAAAAATAGGAGATGTAAGACTTACTCGATGATTTCATCATGATCCAAGGACAAAAAAATAATTATATTGAGTAACAAGGGGTCCAATAGGAAGGGAAGGTTCAGCTAGTGATATAAATCATGAATGGGTTATTCTAAGGGAGTTTGGGGTCTTAAAATTGATGATAAAAAAAGGGTAAATTCAATATTTAAAATGATCTTGAAGGTTGTTTGGTTTGGTTGTACAGTTTTCCAAACCATTCACCAACTATGTGGCACATCTGTCCAATAATAAACGAGGTAACATAGTTTTCTAGGGGAGTTTGAATTCCCATTCACCTAGCCTTACACCACATATAGTTCCACATTTCATGGTTCATCATTAGTCTTCACGCCCGTGCACTAGGCCATGCAACCAGGATAATACCAATATCCAAGGTTCACTGTTTCCACTAGGTTGGGGTACGGTCTATACTAACCGTGCTCGAACCACGAGACACCTAATTTCAGGACTAAAAACCACAATTATTCACCAAAACACCTAGACAATCCAAGAGACAAAGGTACATCAACAAATATAGAACTACCTAAAGATGAAACCAAATACGTGACACAAAGGGACTTGTAGCTATAGTGAAATCATATATGTATGATTTTATATTTCTAGTTCAATATGAGGACATAAGTAAGTTATACATGGTATTAAATCCAAAATTGATGTATGAATGGAAAAATTTACTGTTATAGTTACAATTCTACCAACGTTTACATTATTTTTTACTTTATTTTCACAATTACAACACACACAATTGTTTTTCAGAATATGTATCACTACTATGAAATATCGATCCTATAATATGATCCTTGATAATAAACTAGAAAAAATAGTTTATAAAATATATATTTTACTTCATGTGACTTGTTAATTCATTATTACATTGATTTTTGGGAACTAGTGTCCCTAAATATTTTATTTTTTAATTTATTCCTTGAATAGTCGGTCTAATTAAATTTTAAAATTGCATCGATTTCAATGATTAAATGGTATCATTATCATCTCTAAATGGTACATAATAAACTATTCGGGGAGAGTTAGAGATTCAATCTTGTATATAAGTTCTGGATCAGGGGTAGTCAGGTCATTTTCTATAGAAATGGGTAGTATTTTTCTTTGATTAGGGGAATGTAAAGGACTTCTAGTTTTACCTATAGTTGTAGATCTCTAACCAGATGCCTTAACTAGTGGTTTCTATATTTTACCACCTAGGTGATATGTATAATTTAAAATATATTTTCCACCTATAATTGAACATACATCAATCCCTCTATATCCAAATGATCTAACTGAATCCCAAGATCTTAAGATACAATATTTGGATCGAGAATTTCTGTGGTACATTAAGTCATGCACATCTGGTTAGGGTGCAATAGTCCTTTTTCCATTGAAAGATAACAGGAGGATACACATATATTAATACTAATATATATATATATATAAACATGATAAAATTATTAAACATTACCCATACCTATAATTGATTATTTATTTGATTATTTAAAGGGGAAATGATGGTCCTTGAAGATTGACCTCTAATCATGTTGTCACCCGCTTTTGGTCTGAACAAAATGCATTACCATGACTTTTTTTTGAGATTATAAAAAATTGAGTAATTTTTAATTATTATTATACTAATTAGGGCTCTAATAATATTCATGGCCTTAATGTACATGATATTTCATCCTTTACTAGACTGAATGTTTATGGTCTTTGTGGATGATATCTTGGACCATTATAAATTCAGGGATGAACATGTTCATCATCTCTATACAATATTAGAGACTTTGTGAGGAAGTAAAATATATAAAATATATATAAATATTAATTATGGTTAAAATAATATATTTTCCTCCAATATGATTTTTTAAAGGGGGACATATTTATAGATCATAAAAACGTAGCACTGGTGATGTCCTGTAATGTTCCCTCTAATGTTTTTTAATTCAATAGAATCCTCATACTCAAGGGGTATTAACAATTCATAATCCATGAATTATCAAGTGTATCTAAACATATAATGTCTCTAACAAATATATGTGAAAAATTTATATTCTATGACTAATTTGAGTTAGATATTCAATAATTGAAAATAAACTTATCATCAGTTCAAATTTTCATGCTACCAAATCCATGTGTTGTATTTCATATTTATTGTTGTTTATCCTTAATGGGTGCTGTCTTTAGTCTAATACATTAATATATATTAATGAAATATGGTTCCAGATAGCTTCATCCTGATAAAATTAACTACCATACCTATGAGCTAGAAATTTACATGGTGGTTCATTCATTAATATATTTGAGAAAATATTTTCTCGATAATATATTCATGATATACATAGATCATAAAATAATTTATTATATCTTATATTTGAAAAATATTGACCTAAGGAAATGTCACTAGGATCAATATATCATGTATTATGATTTCAATATCAGGTGAACTCATTATATTGGAAAATTTATTGCAGATTCTCTTTATTGGATGATTTACCATTGAAAGGAAATAGAGAAAATAGAGGAATAGATAACAATACCTATTATGGAATGAATTTAACTTTTATTTATTAATGGATTATATAGGAATGAATCCATACCATATAAATCATAATTTAACTATTATGGTCATTTTAGTGTCTCTTAGTTATATCATTCAGATTGACTGATTAGTCAATAAAGACTTGGTGTTTTGGAGGTCAAAGATGGATAATTCTGGGATTCCCATCCATTAATATATTTCAACGGAAGACTCATTTACCATAAATGATCATGAAGAAGAAGCTGATGAAATATAACTATTAAACTTAATAGGAAGATTATTTGAGAATCACCAAAATGTATTGGGAGATACATCAATAGTTTTGGTGTCTAAGATTATAAATGGATATCATATGATTTTCATTTAGATTCATTACCTATCAATAGATATTTAATTAATCGTAAGACAATAATTATTCATCAATCAATCCCTTTCTCAATGTTGAAATGGTATGAAATTAACAAGAAATTATTAACCGATTTACCTTGATCTCAAATGATAAAGATGAAGTGTTGGTGATCGTCAAAAATCTCCCCTTAATATTTCACTTTTTTCATATCAAGAATGATTTTGGTTAAAATTCCATGGAAAATATATTACAATGAAATTTTATATCATTATGGTGTTCTAAAAATAATTATTTGTGGCAAAAACCCAAGGATTATATCTTGGTTCTGGAAAGGGATTCAATAAAAATTGGGTTCATATATAAAATTTAGTATAAGGTTCCACCAATAATATGGTGGATAACAGAAGAGAAATATATTCATTGTAGAGGTTATTCTATTTTCCAATATTATTTACAATGACGGATAATGGGAGTTCCACCTATCTTTGATGGAATAATCCTATATATATATTTTTTCTCATATTCAATTAAAATGGTATTGTTCAATTCTCTCTATTTGCAGTAATGCCATTTTTCATCATTATTGGATAGAGATATGGGAATCCAACATGATAAGACCCAGCATCATACATGAGTTGATAGAGAAGGCGTAGAAAATTCAAAAATGACTCATAACACATCAAATACATAAAAAATCATATTCTAATAAATGAAGGAAACCCTTTTAATTAAAATTTTGGTTGTTGGAATTTAATTCACGTATCACCAAGGTTGTGTCTATAATGAATAAGAATGTTAGGGAGGATAACCATTAAGTTTTTCATGATTTTTTTAGATCATGAGAAGACTCATTGAGTTTTACTATCAACTAATATTAACATAAATGTTTATAAGCATCAATAACACCTTATCAATGTCATATTTGAGGAAGTAAATACCAATACCTCACATGTAATCTGGTATGATGACACTAAGATAGAGGTCCATGCATCCTATATAGATAATCCTAAATTCATTATCGACAGAAGACATAAGGTGTTACATAGAAATTATGTTCCATTGATTCAGGTAAAGTGGTGTTATCGGTAGCTCAAAGATGAAACCTAGGAGTGACATATTAAAATAATGGTGCAATAGACAATATTTTCCCCTCAAAAAGTAGGTAGAAGCTAATAGTGGATGAGAGTCCTAATGGTGGGGTGGTTATAAAGGTCTAGATCATATAAATTGGAATTTCACCTACATTTCTAAACATTGTAGTTCTTTTCTGGGGTATTTTGGGTAAATGGGATATAATTATATTTTAAGATGAGTTAGTGGAAATGGGGGAAGGTGTGAGGTATAATAAGCATCAAGTACCCAATGACTTAATATCCAGTACCATGTAGGGATCCTAGGGTACATGTTGTTCTTTTTTGAACCATGTTTTACCTAATTTTTTAGTACCAATTTCTCGGTAGGTTTATAGGTGGAAACCACATATGTAGAAAAAATAAATAACATTAGAAAACATATATTTATCCACCACCAACACACATCCTGAAACAATAATTCATTGGATTTATTATCCATAAGTCCTCTTGGGATCTCCCCAATTCCATTTTCTTTTTTCCTTCTAGTATTCATTAATACATTTACCAATTTAGAATCATGTGATTATAGTATCTATTCTTTGATGATGTAAGGCTACAGATAACATCTAAATACCATTATTTTTTTATATTTTTCCTAAGGATAATTTAAATTCTCCATCTTATTATCTATGGGGTTATTGGATCATTTTCTTTCCTAAATCCTCTTATATTTTTCATATGCTTGGGTAATTTTTTGTTTAATGTCAAGTTATTACAATGATTTTCTCCATCAATACCAACATCCATTTTTGTAATTGTATAATACCTAATTCTTGTTTGGTCATAGGTTGATCTTTATATTCATGCGGTCCCATGATGTTTATCTTTGTACCCCAATGAAAATATCTATAATAAAATTTATAGTTGAACATATTCCACCTATAAAATTAATTAGGGTCAGGTTAGAAATAATTTATGGAGTAGACCATATAATTAAAAATGAATGGGTTTTCTTCTAATATGTAATTCTCAAATGGTTTTAAGAAAAATGTGTTTGTATTTAATTAAGTGATTATATTTATGTGTTGGAATTCCATGGTATCACTTATTCCCTACTTCCAATCAAGGTAAATAATGAAACAACCATTTTAATATAATTGGGTTAATGATTTAAATAAAAATATTGATATTTGATCTGATATATTCCCAAATTATTAGGCATAATTATATAGAAATATTAAAAATTTAGGTCAGAACCCATTTATGATCATTGGTGTTGTTATTTTTTCTATCTAATGATGATCAATAATACTTAAAATGGAAATATTATTCATGCATATATAGGTGATCATGTATGAATATTATCATTAGACCAGTTGATTGAATTTGATGGGATCGTTGCAACTAGACTCTATTATAACCATTAAGTATTCCCAAAATTAAAATGTTGGTTAGATAGACCTAAAACATAATTATTTATCCAGAAAATGGGATAAGATATTCACCCTAACCTTAGTTATGATTTTTCATATATTTTGGGCTAATGTTGAAGAAGTTTTGATAGGTATGAACCCTCCAAATACAGGGAGTTATATATTTTTTCTATAAATTCTATTCTTTAAAGAATGTTAAAAATTATATTTCTATATTTATCTATTATTCTAGATTCTATATTCTTATAAATAAACAAGAATTTTTGATAGCTGGTTAGGGATGAGTGGTGACCACCTACTTGGTATATCATACTCCCACCTTTCATATGGTGCTCTTTAGATATGTGTAGAATCATTTATCTATGATATAGGTAAAAGAAATGTTTTTTTTGTATAGGTGTTAGCTGCATATTGTTTTTAGAGTATGCATAGTACCATACTCACTTTCTAGATTATGTAATAGAAAGACACCAAAAGGGTATCCTCAGTGTTCATTATGGAATATTTCACCAAGTAACTCTTCTTTCTATGTTACTATTCCACATTTAGTTGATGTATGGTGTTATGAAATTGATGAACTAGAAATGAAAATTACAATGATGCCATATTTTTTAGGATTGGAATATACATAGGTAAACCAATACATAGTGAGATAAAAAAATTCATGTTATACACTCTTATCTTTTCTATACTATATAAATTGAAATTTAATTTCGAAAATATAATATATATTTTTGGGTTCTCAGGGGTTTGGATTATATAATTATGCACTCATGATGGGAATAGATCCCATGAACTCTTCCCTAGACCCCACCTAGCCCTGACACCTTATCCTCCTGTGTGGGATATAGAAAATATAAATGCACTAGAATATATTATAATTTATTTCATATTTGTATTACTATAAAAATGATATGAAAAAAAAATTACATTGAATGGGTAGGGATCACCTATAATAACATAAATAAGTAGTATAAGAAGATAAATCAATAAACCATGTAATATTTATCTAATGTATTGGAAATTCTTTTCATTCTATTCATCGAAACATGGAATGTACCCTTCACGCTATTTTTTCAACCTCAATGAAGTCTCTTACTAAGATCTCAACCAAAATTATATTTTTAGGTTGTCTGTGATGGAATTGTTGAGTCTATAATTTCCCTTATGAATTTTAATTTTATTTATGTTTTTAAAATCACAAACACGGTTTATTAAATAAAATTATTTTTCACTATGAAATATTTTCTTAAGGAAATTTTAATTTCTCTAGAAATTTTTTTGCCTTTTCCTATGGTTTACAATGTTTTATCTCATGTTTTCTCAAAATGAATCTAAAAACCATTTTCTTATGTAAAATATTAGATCCTTTCATACTCAGAACCAAACAACTCCTTAGAATCCAATTTCCATAGAATTTTGACTTCGATTTATTTTGAAATCAGATTCCAATTTCATCTAAAATTATACTTTGATTTCAGATGAAATCATACTCAAATTTCTCCCCAAATCATAGTATGATTTATCCTAAAATCAGATTCTTATTTCACCAAAAATCAGACTCTAATTTCTTCTAAAATTTGAATCTAATTTATTCTAATAAAAGACTCCATATTTTCTAGAAATCAGATTCCGAATAATTCATAAATCATATTCCATATTCATAAAAATTCACACTCTAATTCTTACATTCATATGAATCTGATAAAATGTTTTTCTAACAGATACTTCGTTTTCTTAATATAAAATTTCATTTTATCGGATCTCAAACAGGTTAATGTTTCTTGAACATGTAAATTTTTCTTCTTCATGTTAATTAATCTCATGTTTTCTTACATGAAATGATGTCATCCAGTATGTTTTAACATAATCATTGGTAGAGTGCCACGTGTATAGGTCCCTCCAAAATTTATGGAAAAAAATTAACTTTTGAGGAGGAAGTCGACTTTTGGAATCTATTAATATAATTACCTAGACATTTGAAAGAGATGATATATGTTTTTTTTCAAAAATCAGTGAATCAAGAGTTGATTTCTATGAGATCTATGTTGAAGTTATGGAAGCTCTACCAAACCTACCTTGTGTGAATTCTATGAACAACTTGTTCAATCTACGAAAAACTTGTTCAGCCTTCTTAGTAAATTTCTTATTTTTTCTGATCAATCAATGGATTTCAGGGATATGAAGATATAAGTGTAAATCACCTCAAAGATTGAGGGCTTGGGGGTAATGTAAGACATATTCTGATATTCATATCAAGGGATTACCTTGGTGTGGATAAGACAAACTTTCATGAAAGTATAAATCAGGAGACTGTTATCTAAGGTTGTTGGAGGCCCTTCTCTTTTGGTTAAATGATTTACTATACTTGTTTTTATTTCTTTGAAACATGTTTTTAATTCTTCCACATTTGGTAAAAGATAGGAATTATAACTTTAATATACATTCTTATACTTGTATACTCAGATAAATAAGAATCTATACACTTTAAGGGAGAATCCCTACCTATGTAAAATTTTTATTAGATTATTTATCAGATCCATCTTATCAGATCCTACAAAAATTAATTTCATAATTAAGAGATAAAGGGTATTTTTTTAATTCATGTTGTTTATCTTTGTTAATCATACTATTTCTTAAGGATTAAAATGAACGTTTTTAAATCCACAATTCACCACCTCTTGTAATTGAGTAATGTAAATCAACATTTTAATCCTACAATTGGCATCAAAGAAGGTCCCAGAAAAACATATACTTATATATAAATGTTAGTTCTCATCATTTCTTGGTTAAATTTAATTTTTCATGTTTTTCTTAAAGATTTTTACTTTTTTATGTTTTTTATACTAATACTTCTTGTTGAATTTATTTTATTTCCAAATATTGTGGCACAAATGAACTGTGGTTCAATAGAAAATCTAAATTCGATCAGACCCCCAATATTTGCTGGAAATGATTATAAATACTTGAGAGATATGATGGATAATTTAATTATTAACACTATTTTTTATAAAATTTTATGTTAACTAGAGACTATAAGATTTTTAATAAGGAAATCTAAAAATTCCCTAATAAATATACACAAAAGTACCATCTTTACATAAAGGTACGAAAAACATTATAATGTTCCATGTCCATGAATATCTATACCCAGAATTAATTTTGTGAAGCCATTAATAGAATATGGAAGATACATGAAGTTGCACATTTTGGAACATCTAATGTGATTTAAATAAGAAGAGCTATGCATAGATATGAATATCATGGTTTTGTTATTCCTTATGGAGAACATGTTTGCAATGTTCAAAAATGGTTTATGAATATTATCAATAGGCTTCAGTCAATGGGTCAGAAAGGACATGATGGTGACATTATTTTGGATAAGATAATAGATATAATTTTCAATTAGTGGGAATCCAAAAGAACAACAATTAATGAGAATAATAATGTTTCAAACGTCACTCATGATTAGTTATTTTGGACCCTTCTTTATCATGAAACTTGAATGGAGAAAAATGATGAGTTCCATATGAAAAATATTGAGAATGGTTGAGTTTATTTCACTAAAATATAAAATAATATGAAATCTAAGACTCTTGGAAGAGTTATAAGACCCAAATTCAATAAATCTACTATTATATCTGAATTAAGAGATAGTGATCAATTTGAGAATGAAATTTCCAATATTTATCCATGGATGAAAAATATTGGGTGAAATAAATAATTCCACAATAGGTAAAAGAAGAAAGATATAAAGGATTTGAAATATTCAAAAGTGACTTGTTATGAATGTAAGGGAGTAGGTCATATCATACAAGACTATCCTATGCTAAAAAGGAATGAAATAGAATATATGCATTCTGAAATAAACAAAAAAAAGTACTAGAAGTCCAAATATACAAATTTAAAGAAATCTAATAAAACATGAGTTTTCAAGGTGGTGATTCATTTGATTAATCCTTAAATATTTCTTATTCTAGATAGAATAATATTGGTCTAATTTCAATAATTCCTACTAAAACCCAACATCTCATAGGTAAGGTAAATATTACCAAATAATTTACCAAAAACTCATTAATTTAAATTCTTTTAATGATGAATATTATGAGTCTTCAGATGAAGATTCTTCCTCATAAAAATTAAATATTTTTCCTTATTTAGATGATGTATCTAGGTTTTCATTGTTAATTATGAACGAATATTGTAAAATCAAAAAGAAACATGATAAGGAAAATTCCAAATTCTCTATTTTACCAACATAATTATCATATCTCTTAGTAGATAATTTCTATAAATCCCCTGATTTGGAAAATGTTTCTAAAAAACTTAATGAAGTTAATTCTAAGAAGGACTAACATTTTAAGGATATTGAAAATATTATTTTTTAAGTAAAATTATTTAGTGGAAAACAAAAAATCTATGACTAATGACTATTAAGATAAGAATTAATTCAACAGATTAAAGTATTAAATATTTTCCTTAAAGAATCATCTATCAGACACTACTCATAGAAAGAAATGTTTTGAAAAAATGTATTCAAAACTTCATCCTCTTAAAAATACATCTGGATTTGGTTATTATCATTCAAACCTATTTTTAGTCGTAACTATTTTGTTCCCAAGATTTATCCTTTTTGAACTAATTGTAAATGTGGCAGAAATTGGAAGAAAAAATGTTCTTTAAATTAAACTAAATCCTTAGTTTTTCATAGATAGTACATTTCTAAGAAAATATTGGTACCTAAGATTTTACATTTTATCAATTCCATAACAAGGAATGTTTGGGTTCTAAAAGTCTAAATATTTTATTTTTAGGAAAACAATGGATGTTACAACAACGATACATGGTTTATGGATAGTGGATGTTCCCATCACATTATCGGTAAAAATAAATCATCGAAAATATTATCAAGATGAATGGTGGGAAATTAACTTTAGGAGACAATGTTCAAGGATAAATTGTTTGGATAGTTAATATTGTTCTTATTAGAAAATACTTAATTTCAAATGTTTTATTTCTTAAATTTATTAAGCACAACCTTATAATCATAAGAAACTTATGTGATGAATTTGACCTTATGAATTTTAGGAATGATAAATATTTAGCATGAAATTCCAAATAAGTGTTCATTTTCACTGCCCAAAGGTATGAGAATGTTTATACACTAAATACATAAGACCATAGGATCCAAGACCTACCTTGAATTATTGAAATGTAAGATAAATCATAGTTATGATATAGACGACTAGGGCACCCAAACAATAGGAACCTATGGAAACTCTCAATGAAAATACTAGTTAAGTATCTTGCAGAGCATAAATGTGATTCTTTAAACGTTTGTTATCCTTGTCAATATGGAAAGAATCATATGTTAGGATTGAAATCAATTAGTGATGTCACAAATTATGATGCATTATAGTAAGTTCATATGAATCACTTCAGTCCGAAAATAAATAAGATGTATTAGAGGAAAATTCTATGTATTTGTTTTAATTGATGATTACACTAGGTTTCATGGGCCTATTTTCAACCAATGAAATTCTATGATATTTCTTATTTTAAATCTTTTTCATCAAAATTTGAAAATGATAAAAAAATTCAATTAAAAAAAATCCATAGTGAACATGTTGAATAATTTAAAAGTTCATATTTTAAAACTTTTTATAGTAATAAAGGAATCACATATATGTTCTCAGCTCCAAGAACTCCTCAACATAATGGGGTTTTTGAAAGAAGAATCAAAGTTCATCTACAGAAAACTAGAACCATGTTGAGTGAATATTATATTTCTAAATAGATATGGATTGAAGTTGATATTTCTGCTTTCTTTACTATGAATCAATTTTTAGTTAGACCCTTTCTTAATACAACAGCTTATGAATTATGGACAAGTCAAAAACCTAACATTTCTTAATTTAATGTATTTGGGTGAAACGTATTCATCGGGAATACTAATGATAACTTAAATAACTTCATAACAAGATATGATGATGTAATTTTCTTAAGATACTCCACTAACTCTATGGATTATTGAGTTTTTAACATAAATTGTTGTACTGTTGAAGAAATATTACATGTTAAATTCAATGAAACCGAAACGTTTTTTTAAACATCCACAACTAACATTCTCATATGTGTTTTAAAAAACTCACTATCAACCTTTGATGGATGATTCTTCTAATAAATAAATACTCACTAAACTGTATCTGAATTATTTACCCCAGATGATTTTTACCTTATGTTGATGAACATGTTTTAAAACACCCAAATTAGTTGTTTTATAAGAATCTTACATGTTATAGTATCATTGGGGATGTAAATAAACCTATAAAAACTGAAGTTTTTTATGAAATGAAAAATAAAATATATAATTTTTTTTCAACTAGAACCTAGAATAACTAATAAATATTTAGGCGATGATGATTATATTAAATCTATACAAGATGAACTAAATGAATATGAAAGGAAAAATGTATGGACCTTGGTTGAAAGATCTAATGAAGCCTCTGTAATTGGAGTAAAATGGGTATTAAATTTTTTTTTGATTAAAATGGAATAATTTTAATAAAAAAATAATGATTAGATTATAATGTATATAATCCACAAGATGGAATATACTTTTAAGAAACCAACGCTCCAGAATCTAGACTTGAATTTATTTGTATTCTATGATCCTTTGTAGCATTCTTTAATTTCAGAGTTTTTCAAATGGATGTGAAGTGTTATTTTTTAATGGATGTGGTTAAGATAAAGTTTATGTTAAAAAATATCCATGTTTGGAAGACAAAAAACATCTTGAACAAGTTTACAAGCATACCAATGTTATATATGGACCTAATCAATCCCCAAGAGCCAGGTATAACAAAATTACATAATTTTTGTTTCCAAACAATTATGTTCAGGAAAAAACAAATCCATTCCTTTTTATAAATAAAGATACTAATTTTTTTATTTTTTAAATTTATGTTGATCAAAATATACTTAGATATTCTCAAAAATCATTAACTGATTCATTTGTGAATCTCATGGTATCTTAGTTTTAAATCAGTATTACGTATCAGTTAAAAATTTTCCTTGGTTTTAATTTTCTCAAAAACAAAAAGGAACTTATATATCTCAACATAAGTATATTATATATCTTCTTAAGAAGTATTGATATGAAAACACTAAATGTATAATCACTCCAATAGTTACCTAAAATTATCTTCATCTTTATGATGTTGTGAAACGAGTAGACCAAACATATTTTAGATGTATGAAAAGAATTCTATTATACTTAACAACTAGTCATCCATACATATTGTTTTTAGAATTCATATGTGTATGATATTAATCTAATCCAAAGGAATCCCATTCAAAATCAGTGAAAATAATTTTTTTTATATTTAATCGGATCCATGTATTTAGGACATTTCTATTCATATAGAAATGATTTTGTTTGAAAACATTTTTTGGATACTAATTTTACAGGATATAGATCAGGGAGAAAAACTACATTAAGAACTATTAATTTTTTAATAGATTAATTATTTCCTTGTTCATCCAAGAAACAATACATAGTATCCCCTTCCACTTATAAATATGAATATGTAGCAGTTGGATGTTGTTGTGCTCTAGTATTGTGGATGAAACATACACTCACAGACTGTGATATGATTTTTACCAAAACACACAAAATGTTTGATAATACTAGTTCCATTACCCAATGAAAAATCCAAACACATCTCTCTCATAAAAAAACATTGATATTAGGCAGAACTTTCTTAGGGATTGCACACAAAAAAGAGATATAATTCTTGAATTTATCGGAATCAAAGACAAAATTTCAGACATTTCAATAAAATATTAATCCTTTAATAGATTTGAATACATAAAAAAAAATTTGGAAATGATAACTGAAATTTGATCATCTATATTAAAATTATCTTGAAACAAATCTCTTATAATTATGTTACTCTTTTTCAAAGGGGATTAAATATGTTTATTACTTAATATATCTTTTTATAATTTTTTTGAAACCTGAAAATTTTCAGAAACTAAAAATGTTTTTATTTCCTTAATAAAAATTTTCAGAGCCTAATTTGTAAAAAAAATAACCTTATGAATACGTAGTAGTATTTTTGAGAAATCATGAAGGTATAATTTCTTATCTATATCATTATATTTTCATTATTTCAGTTGCTATTTCTATCTTGTTTTAAGTGAACATTATTAGATACATTTTCCTTAAATCCGATTTTCCCTTAAAAGCTCAAAAGATCGAATCCAATAATTCATTCTTCAATATTAATAATAAGTTTCAGATAATATTAATGGTATATAATCCATTGGACTGATTCAAGAATATGAATCCTCACTACGAATCCTATATAACAGACCCACCTCTTCGAATCCCACGTTGGTTATCTTAGTGATTTTACGTTGAAGCTTTTTTTCTCTTCATATATGTCATTAAATTTTCTCTTTTTATTAATTATCTAAATGTCTATTGATGTATCCTCTCAACACCTCATGGCCTCCAACACAAAACTCATGGATTAGATAATTTACATAAAAAAGGATGATGGATTCGAATTTCATTGTAAAGTTTGATTCTCTGATTTCAAAAATCATAAAAAATAATTGGGAAATTCTATGCATGGCCAAATTGAAGAATTAGGATCTGGTTTATCTGGACCATGTTAAGGATTTATATGATACAATTTATTTTAATGAACATTGAGTAAGATAAATGTTTTCATTCTAAGTGTTATGGAAAGACGTATTTTCTGTCTTTCAATAAGGCTACTAGTATCTTGGATATTCCTGTTGATAGAGAATTAATATCTTTCTCAAAAAAATTACAAGATACAGAAGGTTATTTTGAGAATGTTAATAAAATTGAGTTCCATGGACTTAATTAAAGTCAAAAAATATTTCTCATATTTAAAGTAATCATTGATTACTCACTCTATGGATGAATGGTTTTATGATTCCCTGAAAGGGATTCTAGGATTCCCTTATGAAATATGATATTTTCATGATGTATTTTTTGATGAATCTAAGAAAGATTAAACTCAATAAGTACATTATTTTAAAAATAATAAATGTTAAGAATTACACCATCAGGTCTTAGGTCATAATATATCATGCGATCTAGTCCCAGATCATTGTCTTGTGTTCAAAATCCTTCTAAATACCTAACCACTCAAAGGAAAACGTTTTCAATATTTTGTTGGTGATTGGTGATACCCTAACAAGCATAAATATTTGTTTTAGTGTTGGGATAGGAGAGGTATTTTAACATCCTGATAAGGATGATCAAGTTTTCAACAAGAAAGGTGAAGTAGGATAATGTTCCAATAAAAATACAATGAAAGGAAAAGAAAACAAAAATAACCGAAACAGAAAGAGAAAACACTAATACCTTAGTTAGTATCAACTTCACCTAATCTGAAAAAGAAAAATACATCTTTTGATGAAGTGGTAGCCAAATGGAGAGATAAAATAAGAAAAATAAGGAAGGAGATGTTATTTTGGGGTAACACCCCTCTCTGGATTAGGCTTTAAAAATTCAAGAAGATGATGAGATTGATAAGAAAGCTAAAGAGAAGATGTTGAAGAAGAAAATTTAAGAAGCTGAGATTGTTCAAGCTTTGCTTAGAGACATGGATAAGAAATCATTACGTGTTTAGGTATGACAATTATTCTTGCATGATCCAGTTCCTATTGAGAATCATGTTACAAATATATAAAAGTGAGCTACATCTATTCTGAATCCCATTATTGAAGAATAAGAAGATTATCATGAATAAGAAGAGGAAGAAGAAGAGAAAAGTGACAATGTGATAAGGATGGTCGAGGAAAATTAAGAGAAATAGAGCCCGTATAAAAATCAATCTATCGGAATGTCCCAATATGAATCAAGATAAATTATTTCAAAAGAGAAATTTATTGAAAAGATCATATTTCCAATAAATATAAAATTATTGATGATGATGTTGTTCAACAAATTGATGAAAACAAAGATGATAAATAAATTACTGATAAACATGATAATAAATAAATTGATAATGATGACATAATTATCCATTTTTTTATTGGAGAGAAAGAGGATTATAATCTTGAGAATAAAATATCTAAGGAAGAGAGAAGGATGTAATTGTTGAAACACCAAAGAATGATCTTGTTTTGAAATAAAAGAAGGATGTTTTCATAACATCTATGAAAACAATTATGATCATGGTGAAGTTGGTTCACAGACAAAAGAATCTACTTTGTAATGTTTTTCTTATCTAGGTCCTAATTTAGTTTTATAATCCTTGTAAAATCTTGTAGATTAAATTCTGTTTTTCTAACCACTAAATCACGGTGTCAACATATTAAACATTCAATCAATTCGAAACTAAAATCCACAAATATTTTGATGGAGAAGCTCATCAAGGTAGAAGTTGACAAAAAAAATTCTTGATCAACTATGATTCCCATAGAAATTGTTAAAAGAAGAAAACTAAGTACTGTAAGTTAGTGATAGATGAAATTAAATTTTTTGATGATTTCAGTGATTCACTGAAGGATGATATTGACAAGTATGATGATAGAAACAAGAAGATATCAATAATATTTTCAGAAATGATAATGGAAGATAAATATATTCCCCTATAAGAAAATAAAGATATGAATGGGAAACTAAACTCCATTGATCTAAATATAAAATGATAAAGGGGACTTAGGGAAGAAATGGGTAAAAAATTATAAGAGAAACAAGAAGTAAAAAGTCTAAAAGAAAAATTCTTAAGATTAAATAATAATCGATCAATGATATAATAAATAAAAATTATGATTATAATTAGTTGATCAAAAAGATTGAATATAATCATAATCTATTGAAGAAGCTAAAGGAAATATTAAAAAAGCTGATGCTATAGGAGAATAAGAAGGATGAGTGATTTTCTCTTAAAACACTATTCTTTTGTTGTATTTTCTTTGTAACAAATTTTTCAATCCTAATAGAAAAAGTTACTTTTCCATATGTTTTGTTTTGTATATTCCAAAACTTTTTGGTATATTTTTTTTCGTTCCCTCTATTCATTTTTGAAAATTACAATGGGGGATAAGGTAATGATCAAAAATAATATTAAGAATGTAATTTCTTAATTAAGGCGGGATTATTTAAAGAAAAAATTATTATGTAAGGAAGACGTAATTTCTCTAAGAATGAAAATAATAAGATCCTTAGGGATTTAAAAACCTATGGGGAAGATAGTCGTAATCATTCGTATCCATTAACAGAGAGATATGTATTATTTCTCAAAAATAAAAACCTTAGTCTTTATATTATTATACAAAAATTTGTTTGTTCTTTAAAAAAATGGGAATATTGTTTACTTATTAATTACCTATATGAATTTTCCATTACATTATGTTTTGAAAATCACAAACACCTTTTCTTATGACAAATTATCAATATCAAACAAAATCCTTATGGAAAATTTACTTTCTCTGAAAACATCAGTGACATTACTTATGGTTTTGAATGTTTTATCTAGTGTTTTCTCAAACCAAATATAACAACATTTTTCTAAATTAATAAAAATGATCATTATATAACTCATAATGATATAGATCCTTATAGTCTAATTTCCCCAAAATAGTGACTCTGATTTCATTAGAAATCAGGCTATAGTTTCTTCATAAATCGGACACCGATTTCTCTTGAGATCAAATAATGAGTTATACAAAAATTAAACTATGATTTCTACTAAAATCAGACTACTAATTATTCTATAAAATTACTCCATTTTCTCCTCAAATAACACTCTAATTTCTTATGGAATCAGACATCGATTTCTCCTAAATTCAGACTCTAATTTCTCCTTAAATCGAACAATAATTTCTCATAAATTAGATTCAAATTTCCTCATAAATCAAACTCCGATTTTCCATGAAATTAGATTTTGATTTCTCTTAAAATCATGATCTTATTTCCCCTAAATTTAAACTCTTATTTCTCCTAATGTCACACTCTAATTTCTCTTGAAATTAAGCTCCAATTTTTATGAAATCAGACTCTGATTTTACCTGAAATCATACTCCAATTTCTCTTGAAATCAAACACCGATTTCTCCTGAATTCATACTCCAAATTCTCCTGAAATCAGTCTCCAATTTCCCATTAAACCAAACTATTATTTCTCCTAAAAACATACGTGGATTTCTCTATTAATCAAATTCATAATTCTTCATAAATCATATTCTGAATTCATCAGTATTCTGAAGTGGATTCCTAATTTCCTAATAAAACAATTAAATATTGTTCTTATAGTTACCTCATTTCAATGATGTAACATTCCATTTTAGAATATCTTAAAAAAATTAATGTTTATTAAACATTTAAATGTTTATCAACATGTAAATGTTTCATAATAATTTTAATGTTTCTCTTTATTTCTTACATGAAACGATATCGTTCAATCTGTTTTAACCTAACTATTGGTAGAGTAATAGATTTACAATTACTTTTGAAATTTAAGAAACAATATAAACATTGGAGGAGGAAGTTGACTGTTAGAATCCAGGCTTATAAATACCTACCCATTTTAATGAGTTGTTATAAGAGTTTTTGGTGCATGTTGTGAATCAAGAGTTGATTTCTTAGAGATCTATATTGGAACTATGAAAGCTCTTCCAAACCTTCCTTGTGAGAATGTTGTGAACAACTTTTTAAAGCTGCGAACATCCGATTGAGCTTACATAGTGTGATTCTTTTTGTTGTTGATGCATCCAAGGATTTTGGGGATTTGTAGACAAAGGTACCAATGACCTTATAGATTGAGGTCATGTAAGTATAGCATGACAGATTCTAATCGTAGTATTTTGGGAATCCCGTGGAGTGGATAAGATAGACTTTCATGAAAGAAAAAATCACTATACCTTTATCTAAGGTTGTCTGATTTCCATCTCTTTAGGTTAAAATATTTTATATACTTCTTTACATATCATTGTTACTTGTTTTTAATTCCATATCATTTTTTTAATGAAAGGAATTGTAAATTTATTATACATTCTCATATTTATATACTTTGATAAATATGATTATATATGATTTAAGGAGAAATATTTCCCTGTGTAAACTTTTCTTTAGTTTCTTTCTCAAATTCATCATATTGGATTATTAGAAAATTAGTTTCATAGCTAATAAATAAAGTGGGTTTATAAATTAGAGATGTTTATATTTGTTAAACATAGTTTTTTATTAAAGATAAAAAATGTTTTTTAACCTACATTTCACCCCTCTTGTAATTGAGAAATCTACAACTACATTTGGATCCTACAATGGGTATCATAGTGGGAATCTAAAATAAATATACTTACAGCTATGTTTTCTTGGTCATCTTTCATTATTTAAAATTCCTTGAACATGTTTTTCATACATATTTTACTTGTTTATAAAATTTTTCTACTATTCCTTTTTTTGGAAACGATCTTTTTTATTTTCTACTAATATGGTAGGAATGAATGTTTTTTTAATATATAATCTAAATCCAACCAGAACCGTAATATTTGATGGAAAATATTAAAAATATTAAAGATATTGGATGAAGACTTTTATTATCAACCCTAGTCTTCATACATTTTTTATATTAACTTTAGACAATAATATTCTATAAAAGAAAATCAAACAATTCACAAATCAAGAAAACCAAGAGTATAATCTTAACATCAAGGTACACAATACTTTGTTATGGTCCATCACCTCAAATATCTATATCCAGAATTCAGTTTTTTAAATACACTAATATAAAATTTAAAAAACACGAGTATACACATTTTTGAACCTCTTATATAAATGAAATAAGAGGGGAAATTCTTATAGATGGATATCATGGTTTTATGTTTCCTGATGGAGAATCTATATGAAATGTTCAAAAAAGGATTATGATTATTGTTATAAAACATTATTCTATGGATGAGAAAGGACTTGATGATGATATTATTATGAATATGATAATAAATATTATTCCCAATGATTGGGAATCCAAACGAACCTCAATGGATGAGAATAGGAAATTTTCAAACATCACTCTTATTGAATTATTTGGGACACTTCTATAACATGAAATTAGAATGAATAGATATACTGAAATCAATATAAAAAATAATGGTAATGGGAGTGTTTCTTTCACTACTACATCAAATCATATGAATTCCAAGACTCTTGAAAGAGTTTCAAGATCAAAAGATAAGATGGATAATGTTATATCGGAATCATGTGATAGTAATCATTATTAGAATGAACTTTCTAATCATTCACGATGGATTAAAATTATTTTACAAAAGAAATATTTCCAAAATAGATTATTGAATAAAAATATAGCAGATAGAATGTTTCATATGTGACTTGTTATGAATGGAAGAGAGCATGTCATATCAGGTCACCTTGTCCAATTATTAAAAGGAAAAAAATAAAGGATTGGCATTCTGAAAGAAATATAAAAGTATTCTATAATTATATGTCTAGTAAATTTACTAAAATATAATGACACATCGAGTGAAATGTTGGTGATTCTTTTGATGAATCAGAAGACATTTAATCTTCTTGACAGATAAATATTGGTCGTATTTTTAGGATTCCTATTAAAAAACAATCTCTCATTACTAAGGTAAATATTTCTTAATATTTAACCAATTATTCTTTATATGAAAATTCTTTTAATGAATAATATTAATAATAATTATGTAAGGAATCTTCCTCATTATATGAAAATACTTTTTATTCTTTTAAAGAAGTATCTAGGCTTTCCATGATACTTGAGAATGAAAATAATAATATGAAAAAGAAACTTGACAAGGAATAATCTTTAATCTCTATTTTAACAAAAGAAATATCAAATCTCTCAAAGGATCTTGTTCAGAAAATACTTGATTTTTAATTTCCTTCTAAAAATAGTATGGGTGTTAATTATGAGATGGATAAACATTCCAAGGATGATAAAAATGTTATTTCTAAGAAAAATCTTTTATTGAGAAACTCAATATAGAAGACTAATTACAATAAGGATAAGAATTTAGTCATCAGAATAAAATATGTTATATTTTACTTAAAGAAACATTTTCCAAACATTACTCCTGGAAATGAAGGTTTTTTAAAATATTTATTCACAACTTCATCCTATCAATAATAGTTTTAGATTTGGATATTCTCATTCAAAGCATGTTTTTAGTCTAACCTATTTTTCCCAAAAGTAATTCTTTTTGTACTAAGTGTCAATGTGGTGGAAATATGGAGAAAATTGTTCTTTAAATAAAACAAAATCACTAGGTTTTCAAAAATATAACTTTTCCCAGAAAATGTGGATACATAATATTTTATTTTCTAATAATTCCAGATCAATGAATGTTTGGATTTTGAATGTCTTACTATTTTATTTTCTAGAAACAAAGGAAGTGTCTAAAATAATACATGTTACCTGGATTGTGTATGTTCCCATCACATGACTGTTAAAAAAACTTCTTTGAAAAGATTATCGAGATGAAAACCTTAGTCCATATATTCTTTAAAGAATAATTGTGTATGCTTTCCAAAAAGGAGATATTAATGAGTTCATAAGTTCCATTATGAATTTTCCATTCCAGTATGCTTTGAAAATCACAGACACATTTTCATAAGAAAAATTATCCTTCAATGTGAAATATTTTCTTAATGAAAATTTATATAATCTAAAAACATTTTGGTCTTCACCGATTGCTTTCAATGTTTTAACTACTATTTTTACAAAACCAAATACAACCAATGTTTTATTATGTAAAAAATTATATCCTTATCTGACATAGAACCTTAAAACTCTATAGAATATGATTTCTATAGAATTTTGACTCTAATACCTTCTTAAATTAGACTCCAATTTCTCTTGAAATTATGCTTCGATTTCTCATAAAATAAGACTCCAATTTCTCTTGAAATAATACACCAATTTATTCTGAAATTAGACTCCATTTTTTCTTAAAAATAAACTCTGATTTATTCTAAAATCAAACTTATATTTATCCAAAAATCATACTCTAATTTCATCTGAAATCAGAATCTGATATCCTCTAAAATCAGACACTAATTTCTTCTAAAACCGGACGTTGATTTCTTCTGAAATCATACTCCAATTTCTCTAGAAATCAGATTCAGAATTCTTCAAAAATCAGATTCTGAATACATATGAATTCTAACTCTGACTCTTATTTTTTAAGAATATAATTAAATTATTTTCTTATAGTTACCTAGTTTACATGAATTAAAATTTCATTTTATTAGATCCTAAATGAGTTAATGTTTCTAAAATTTGTAAATTTTTTCAAGAATGTTAATATTTCTCATGTTTATTAAATTAAATGATGTCATTCGGTCATTTTTAACCCAACAGTTGGTTGAGTGACACATTTATAGGTCCCTTTAAATTTTAATGAAAAAATATGATCATTGGAGGAGGAAGTCGAAGATTGGAATTGATGACTATAAATACCTAGCCATTTGAAAGAGTTTATATAAGAGTTTTTTCTACAAGATTTGAATAAAGAGTTGATTTCATGGAGATATGTGTTGAATCTATGAATGATCTGCCTAACCGGCCTTGTGAGAATGTTGTGAACAACATGTTCATGATTCGAACATCTTGTTCACACTTCTTCTAGCTATTCTAATTTTTTCTTATCAATCTAGGGATTTCGGGGATAGGAAGACCGAGGTTCCAGTCACACTAGATATCAAGGTCTTGTAGGTATAGTAAGTTAGATTCTGATCTTCATATCATGGTCTTACCTAGGTGTGTATAAGACCAACAATCTTAAAACTATAAATTAAGGGACCATTATCCATGGTTTTTGGATACCCTTGTCTTTGGGTTAAAATATTTAATATACTAGGTTACTTGATTTTTTTAAATGTTTCTAATTATACTAATTTTTGTTTAAGATAGAAAGTGTAATTTTATCTTACATTCTAATACATGTATACTCTAGTAAATAAGATTCTATAATCTTTAAGGTAGAATATTCCCCTAAGTAAACTTATATTAAGATTCTTTATCAGAACCAGCTTATCTGATCCAATAAATATTTGTTTCATAGTTAAGAACTATATAGTGGTTTCGAATCCCTCTTTTTTAACTTTGATAAACATAGTTTTTTATTATGGATAAAATTGAATGTTTTTAAACCTATAATTTACCCCCTATTGTAATCGGGACAATGAAATC
Source organism: Viscum album (assembly GCA_963277665.1). Classification (NCBI taxonomy): domain Eukaryota; kingdom Viridiplantae; phylum Streptophyta; class Magnoliopsida; order Santalales; family Viscaceae; genus Viscum; species Viscum album. The sequence continues at coordinate 491,332,297 of OY728159.1, read as the reverse complement.
AACATTTTGATTCTTTTAGGATCACCACAATTCCATAAAAACTGGTTGGCATCGACTATGAAGCTATAATGATAAAAAAACCATATATGTATGAGTCAATTATAGCCTCACATCCTTGTTGATAATTACTTTCCTAATCTATAAAAATGATTAATGTTTTCCTTTCATTGGGTCTGATCCTGAAGAAACTACATTTGAGTGGTCACATTCTTATAACCACCCTATAAATTTATTTTAATAATATATATATATATATTTTTCTGAATTTATATTAATTTACAAAATATATATATATCTATATATATGAATTAAAATTTTCATTTCACTTTTCTACAATGTTTCTGATAATAAATCATATTATACAACTCAAATTCAATAAGAAAAGTATTGGTTATAGTATTTTAAAGTAAACATATATATATTAAATGTATTTAAAAATTAATGATAATGTATATTAAAGGAATAATGCTTCTTACCATCCCATGATGACGTTGAATAAAAGGATGCATCCAAACTCCATGAGTCACATCAAATCTTTTATTGGTCTTTTGATCTATAGAGGATATCAACTTCGAATACTCGCCTATCTTATAAGTACACAACCCATCCTATGTCTACATAGAAATATAACCACATTTATGGGCCATTAAATACCAATTGAAGATATTCATGTAAACTATTTATATGGTTATCCAATAAATTTTATGAAAACATTGAGAGAGAACTCACACATTCAAGACGTTTAATCATCCCTAATGAAGGATCACAAAAAATTCATTATATGATACCATAAAATCTACATATAATTTTCAAAAATAAATTAGAAAATAAATGTATTTTACTTAAAATAATAAATATAATTTAGTAATGTACCATCCAATGATATAGCATGAAATTATGAATATTCATGGGAACTATATCCCATGATAAATAATGACAAAAAAATAGTGTTTCGGTATCATATAAATCTTTTGAATGGGATTATATGAACAACTAATGATAATTATTTTATAACATATATTTATTTTTTTAGAAAAGACTTGATTTTATTAATAATCTACATTAAGGTGGTGACCTCCAAATACAAAATTCAAATAAAATACTAAAATGGTAATTAACACATGTTTGATAAGAAATATCTAAAACATAAATTGGAAAAGTGACATCTAAACCTCGAGTGACACTCAGAGGTGCCACAAATCTAGTTGGCCACATGGATTTAAGCACATCTCCCCAAATTCTAGAGGTTATCTACTAGAAGTGACGATATTGTTTGTGTTCATGGGGGTATTATTCACTCATTACCACAGTGTAGCACACTAGATAAGTAATAAAACATGTCAATAGAGGAATCATAAATAAATATATGGCATAGAGGAAACAAACAATATGAAAATTGGACTAGTAAAAAGTTGTAGTGTAAGAAGACAAAAACATCCAAGAAATAATAATCAACTATACTTAATGAAGAATCATATAAAAATAATGATAATTCCTTTTATGTAAATATAAATTAGTAATCCATGGATGCAAAGAAGTAGGCAGTAGTACAATACATTCTATACAATAATACTCAAAAAAATTATCCAAGCATCCTGAGCTCCAACACAATCATCGGTTACCAACCTCCTTCACAATTAAAGCAGTCAATATTAGGTGTCGAATGCAAGAATCTTCCCGTTGTCAACACATACATACATGTTTTCTTCCTGAGTAACCATGGAAACCCATATATGGTGTGAGATATATCTTAGTAGGCCAAAACAAACGTTGTCTATACCATCTTGTATGTGAAATATAAAATGAACCAATGTGATTGTATATATGAAAGTAATGAGAATTCATTAATGTAATTACTGAGTACCTACATCATCCACAGTTACTATTTGAACATGTGTTCATTCAATTAAATCATATAAGTTAATTTTATGTAGATATTTCATGTGAGGTGTGATCAAGGATGACATCATATCATTATACTAACACAAATAAAGATTGATGGTATAATAAGGAATCGTTTAATGATGATAATAGTGGAGATGGACTGAGGTAATAACCAAGGAATCATTGAAATCGTTGGCAAATCCAACTCAATAATAACCTATATCCTTGATATAAAGAGTCTTCTTGTAATCCATGGGGAATATCCCAAGGCATTCCACTATAATATGATTCTAACAGATTCCAAGGATGTCATCCATGGTAAGCATCAGAGAATATATGATTGGTTCCAATGGTTTTATCAATGGGTCTTTTTTTCCAAGACAAAATTTTGTATCCATGGAGTCTATCCAAGACATCCTAATTTCTAAAATATAATGGTAGGGTTCTACAACATCATGCGTGAATCCACCAGTAAACAAGGATCAGGTTCCAAGGTTGTTATCTTCCTTGGAAAATGGAATCCATGAATTTGGATTGTATCCATGACTGATCAAGATATTCCCTGATGAATACATGGATGGATCAAGTCTCACTTCTACTATAACAATGAATATGTCCATTTGAATACGAAACATATACAAAACTCATTATTTAATTAATTCTATGTAATTATCATGGAATTTAATTAGTTATTTGGATCAAATCATTGCCTTTTATTATTGTAAAAAGTAATAATAAGGAATGAAACCAATTATTACTTAATTAAATAAATCATTAATTAGGTTCAATCTTCTTATTTCAATAATAATATTATTTTTGGCTATAGATGTGCAACCAATTCAATCAAATACATTAAAATTGTCCATGTTTTATATATGTAATACCTTCCATTTACAATTTATATTAATTTAATAAATTAGAAACACATACCTTGAGTGGTTAAATTGATATCTATAAATGTAATATCCATTAATAATTCATTAATTTATTTATACACTTATCTTTACAAAGGTCAATTCATAGCACACCGAAATGATGGTGAAGATAGGCTAAATAATCCACTAAAAGTATAATCAACTGAGCAACCTACTTGGGATGGTCAATATTGAGATAATAACCACTAAAATTGAAAAACCAATTATATAATGGGTTTTGAAATAAGATTTTATAAACTATAATAAAATAAAATTATTTTAATAGACAATATTTGATGAAATTAGAACGGAAAAAACAATGAAAGGTTATAAAAATGTCAGACTTGAAAGAAAATTCATAGAACACATAACTTAAGATCATACAACACTCTTCATCTAGTATCATCCTTTAGTTTTTTCTAGATTTGAAGAGATATGAACAATAAATCAATGAACTAAAATTTTTTCACCTGATCACACATCAAAATAGCATCATCGAGGGGAAGAATAATGATGAATTGTGCTAACAGATCAAATATCTAACTTGTAAGAATCTGACGAGATTTATGAAGATTTAACAAGACACATGATGAAGAACTAGGCTCATAATATATGGAAGAGGTAAAAATGGAGATATAATGTGATGAAAGGGGGATTCATTTGCTGGAAATAGAATAATTAAGTGGGGCATTAATTAGAGAATAATGATAATTTGTTCATTTCACTAAAAATTTAATGGGTGCATTGTTTTTCATCATGGTTGATTGAAATTCTTTCCAACCATGCATGGAATAATATACAAGGTAAGAACTTTTATGATTACTTCCACATAGTTTGGGAATCTATATTCTAACCAAATGAATTTTTTCTACATTTTTATGGGATTATTTCATTATCGTGTGTCCCTTGGAAAATGATTAGGGGAAACCATGTTCCCCATTTAACACCTCTATATAATCCCACATAGTTAGGGAAACCTTGCTAATTTTCTCCCATGTCTTCTACTAACCATGAGGCTAATGTACTATACCCACTAGATGGTGTTCCACGATCTGAGAAAACCCATGACACCCCTATAACCTCTACGAACATAGTAGTCATCCATAATATGTCCAATATCAATAATTTGACTCACATTTAATGGATCCATTACTATTTAAAAAACATAGTTCTTCCATACTTACCCCCATACATGGACTCTTCCCTGAGTTAACCTTCCAAAAGAAGTGAAACACTTTATGAGAACAATTATGGCCACTAACCACGTATGTTAGTGTTTTTCTCCGAATTCCCGTCATGTGAACGATGGTGACTCCATAAAACTCATAAAGAAAGGGAAAACCGGCTTCATACATCCTTAATTTTTTGATAAAAATTCATATAGGTTACACTTAAAAGAAGAATTAGCATCTTAGACAACCTCCTTAGGATAAATAGTATGAGATGAGTTGATATGATAATGAAGAAGATATGAAAGTTGGATGCATTCATGTATTGAATGGTACCTCTGAGGTAGTAACAACCATCAACCTACCTACACGACTCTATCAAGAATATAAAATGGAATGAAAAAGTATAGCGATAGATCTTATTTCCTCCAAAACCATCTTGGCCCAAGCTTGGGCAGTAGCCATAAGAAAACATGCTCCCCATTCCTGAACTCAAGAGTTCCTAGACTGTGATTAACATAATATTTCAGTCTAGACTAAGTAGTTTTCCTCAGCATCCTGATTAGTTAAAAATTCTCTAAAGTCTCCTACATAGGATGAGGACCTAGTAGCACTACCTGTCCTACATATAACCTGCACAGGGGTAAATGAAATGGCCTACCATAAAATTCCATAAAAGGATCCAACTTAATTTTCTCGTGAAAGATACTTTTATAGGAGAACTCCATGAGAGGGATATGCTTCGTCCAAGAACCACAAAAATCTTAGACTTATTCTCACAGAATTTCCTCTAACACTTTTATTGTCTGTTCTCATAGGCCATTAGTCTAAGGGTGAAATATTATGATAATAAACACATATACACCCATATCCTACTCAAATACATACCAAATCCTCCAAGTGAAACATGAATACATATTTTAATCAATAATACAAGGGACCCCAAGTATTTGTTTCATCACAGATATATACAGTCTTCCCAAAATATAAGTTGAGAAAACCTCCCAGATAGGAAGTGGGCCACATTATTCAGTCGATTCATGACTACCAAAACTGCATTACTACTTCTAGGGTACCTTGATAATCTGAATAAAATGTTCATGGAAACATCTTATCGTTTCAATTGCGGGATAGAAAATAGATGTAATAATCCTACAGGCCACTGGTGCTCCTCCTTAACCTGTAAATAGTTGGAACACCTAGTGATAAAACCTAAAATATGGAATTTCATCCCAGGCCCCCAATATTTTCATAACATATCTTGATACATCTTGGAGATTTCTGGATGAACTAACCACTATGAAACATGGTAATCTATCATCAGTTACATTATAATGTATGTAGGAACCCATACATTCACATGTATACATATAGTTTTGTCGCCATACAAAGACTAATTTGGAGGTGCGTCATCACCTATAATACTCTCCAAGAGAACGAAACTTATAGATTTGAAAATTTAATATTATTACCTCTATCATGGAGGGTAGGGGTAACTACAGATGTTTAAATATAAGACTAATCGTGAATTTCAAAAAACTTTAGATGAGACCGAGAGAATAGGGTCATAAATTTCCTTTCATCACTAGCTTCTTATATGGCATGTACCTTAGTATTTAGACTCAACATATCTGCTAAAATATTTCCCCTTCTGGGCGTATTGGGAATCTTAATGTCAAAGGATTAAAGATATTTATCCCATCTTCTCAAAAATTAACCCAATTAAATAGTGTCTCTATTAATGTAATTCATCAACAACATTAACTTAGTCATGGTCGCATGTCAGGTAATTCGTCTTATGAGGCCTCAAATACTTCGATTCACACAAAATGACTCCATCCAACTGAATATTCAATATACATAGACTGACACATGAAGCATCATAAAAAACTGTATAGACTCTATTACCTCTCTTATAATCAAAATTGGTGATAAAAAAATCCGTCCTTTCAGCTTGTAAAATTCCTTTTTCACACAATTATAACTATAGAAACATAACAACCTTATTTATAGAAATATTAAAAGATAAAACAAGTCTAGAGAAGTCCTATATAAAATTCTAATAATATCTATCCATCACCAAGAAACACACATTTCAACCACATTCATGGGATTTTATAAGGAACTCACTGCATTCACCTTCTCTAGGTCCAAATACACTCCTAATTATAAGATAATATGACGCAATAAGTGATCTTTGACGATATAGAAGTGGAACATAGATAGCTTTTCAAAAATATTATTCTCTCTCAATGTATTATAAATTATCCCTATTTTCATAGCATGATAGCTATGAGTGTGATAATACACCATGATGTTATCTATAAAGACCATGTCAATGGAATCTAGATATACATAGAAAACCATATTCATGAAATCCATGAAAATAATAGGAAAATTCATAATATTGAATGTTTTGGAAATATACTCGTACGGACCATACATACTACTAAATGTTATATCAGGAATGTATAATGGTCAAACTCACACCTAATGATAACATGATATCAGGTCGATCTCTAAAAACACCCTAGATTCTAAGGGAACTTCAAAGAGATCATCAATTTGATGAATTGGATACCAGTTATTAACAATAATATGGTTCAAACATTAGTAATCCATGAAAAAAATGAAGGGTCCTCTATTACTTGTTGGAAAAAACATTGGGTGATCCCTAGGAAGAAGTATTCATAAAGATAAAAAACATGGCTACAAAATCCTTCAACTGTCACTTCAGCTCCCAGAGCTCAGTATGTTCTATCATGTAAAGAGGAATGGACACTAATGGTGATTCTAGAATGATCTAAATTGTAAAATATAACTCTATCTCTAGAGGTAATTGAGAAAAATCATCAAGAAAGACATAGCTGAAATGAAATTCCATGAAAGGAAAATATTTCTGAGTCAAGCCCTTCACTTACATATAAAGGACAGATATGTGGGAATTCGCTGCACCTAGTCCATGATGATTTAGTCAAGATATAATATCCTTGTATAACCCCAAACCCTTTTGAAGATTGCATCTTCCCTCTAGTTATGCAGATGATACCATGTCACGATAACATACTACAATTGTGTGGTATGGATAAAACTAGTACATCCTGAGAATGACAGAAAGTCTTGTCATCTTAAGGAATAGAATGTCCCATAATAATGGGTAACTTCCTTCCTCAAGGGGGAATTTCCTAAATTGGTGTATATAGTGACACATTCTTAACATTAATGTATATTACATCATTTTAGAAGTATATTCAGTACATTACAATAATACATGCCTGAGGACAAGAATAGTTTAGTGCCTTTTGAAACATAGAAATTAAAGCCTCAATCTTGGTGAAAGATATTCACTAAATCCTACAAATATCTCATCCTTTATTACTTCTACCTATATTTTTTCTTTGTTACATGGGGAAAAGAAACATATGAAAGGGGTGAGCTCAAATTCACTGTAAGGGTAAAAAAGGGAGATATGAAAGCATAAACAAGAGAATAAGGGTATGAGAACACGATCATGAAAATAAAAGATCATATACTTCATATAGAAAATCATATAAAAAAATCATGGAATGAATAATTGTAGTTTATAATACATGAATTATAAGGTAACAAAGAACAAAGGCCAAGAAAGCCTAATATAGGGAAAAACATGATATTGTGGAAAACACATAATCATATACTGATTTCCACAACATCCAAGGAATCACATACAATACTATCATTGAAGTATGAGTTTAATCCCAATACTAATTTAGTAGTCAGGGTTAACTCCCATGGCTAACATAGTAGCGTTAGTTCACTCGTCATACCATCTTAGTAGTCATGGTTCACTCCCATGGCCATCTTAATAGTCAAGGTTCTCCCCCAAGACCCTCTTAATTTATCTCACAAGATATAAATCATTACCCAATTCATTCATGGGAGATATAATTCCCACCCACGTCATAATAAAATAATACATATATATTCCATGAAATCATAAATAATCATATCATAAATCATGAAATAAAATGGGAATCATAAACATGTAATCATATCATATCTTGTGGAAATGATACTGGTTTCATAATCATTTCATCAAAATCATAACACATGAAATGAATTGGGACTCTTAAACACCATGCCACCAAAACATAAACCATTCAGAGAAATAATATAAAGAGTATTATTGAACTATAATAATATATTTTATCATAGGTGGGGAAGTATTTTGAAATATCGCATGAAACATGAATTTTTCATAAAATCACATCTATAACTCATGTAAAAATTTCAAAACACATTTTTTTGAAACCATATTGCAAATATATAATGGATTCATGTAAATAATTTAAAATAGTTCTTGATGAAAATATCATTTCACTGTTCAAATATTTTTCTTTTCATAAATTGTCGCACAATTTGAAAAGAAAACTTTTTAGTTGAAAATTAACCATGTAAGCATATTGGATATGCTTCAAGGTAACATGGAATCATAAAAGCCTAAAACACCATTCATGTCGTATAATATAAAAAACATTCTTCTCAGACTTTTTCTTAAAATTTCAAGAAGTACAACATTTAGAAATGCAAATAATCATGCTTTTCAAACTATGTACTAAAATTCCAAAAAAGGTTACAAATTTCATTAAACATTAATAGTACAATAGGAAAACATTTTATGAATTTTTTTTGAAAAAATAGACACGGATGATAAATATTTCACAATTGAGACTTAAAATTAAAGAATCCAAAATATGGAAGATGATGTGAAATTATCACTTATCATTCAATAATAAATATAATCGTTATAATGACCCAATATTGACATACACGGACATAAAATTTATTTAACGAAATAAATAATACATTACAAAAATAAAACTCTAAAGAGAATATTATTTTATTTTCATTGGAAACACGAACACATTATTCTAGATTGGTTAATGGTTCTTTAACATCTCCATTAAAGATCTTTCATTTTATTTTTTATTAGTTTACAAATTTATTTATATCGTGGGGAAAATGAAACATAAATAGGGTGAGCTCAAATGCTCAGTAAAGGTAAATATTGATAACATAAAGAAAAACAAAAACATAATAATGTAATAACCTGAAAAAATAATTTTATATTTCAAAAAACATGAGTCATGAAGAAAATATTAGTAGTACCTAGGGCACAAATCATAAAGGAACATCAAACATGATAAAATACCTATACTATAAAAACATGGAATTGTGTCAAACAAATAATCACATAATATTATTACCATTATATCCATGTAATTTCTTCTAATACCATCATAGTGGAAAAGTCCATTACTGAACTGGGTTTACATGTCATTCCAACCATATATTACTGAACCGGATTTACTTGTCTTTACAACCATAGAGAACCAGATTTAAATTCTGTTATAGTTTGATCTATCTCATGAGATGTAAATATTTACCCAATGAATTGGAGAGATATATAGGTCCCACCAATCTCATAATGAGACAATTATTAAATGTTCCACATAAACATAAAAAAATTACCATTGCATAACCCATGAAATAAAATTGATTTCTTAAACATCATTCCATCATAATTAATATAAAACAAATGAATTTTCTAAATAAAATTCCATTTTAAAAATAATAAATGAATAGTAATAATAGGGATTTAAGTGTAACCCTATTTAAAGAGTGTCAACATAGATACAAAATAATTATGAGAAAACACTTTAAATGAATTCATGACGAAAATATCCCTTCTTCTTCAAAAGCATTTTATTTTCTCAAAATGCAATTCCATTTTAAAAAAAATAATTTAGTTGAAAATAAACATGAAATCATGTAACGAAATATTCATCGAAATAAGGTGTTATGAATATTTAAAAATCTAATTAAGCTGTATAAGTTATAAAATATCAATCTCGTACTTTTTATTGAAAAGTCCAAAAGAACCTCAAAATGAAAATGAGAATTGATTCCATTCATACTATTTTCAAAACATTCACCGATGGGTAAATTGAAAATTAAAAATTATATATGGATGTAAATAATATTTTGACATACATACATTGGAATCATAGACAAGGATAATAAATATACCCTCGTAAATACTTAAGAATAAACAGTCTCAGATAAAAAAGAGGTTTTCATTGTTCTCCCTTACCAATTTATAATCATTCGAATCGTATGCCTCATAAAAGAAACTATGAATATTTTGATATCATGACCATTAAAATAATAATAATAATAATAATAATAAAATTCATGGGTAACATAAAGACCATACAAAACAATTAGATAATATATAAGGCATATGTCCCACAAAAATAAAACTGAGACAAAAGAACCACTTACCTTAGGAATGATTTCTTCCATATGTACATGAAAAACGTGTATAGTGGGTTTAAACATATTTTTAACTTCAAAAAAAACATAATAATATTTGTGATATCATATATGATTCAATTATTACTTTATATTAAATTTTTATTTATCAATTCCTTGTTAAATCAATGTTATGGGTATAATCGTTTTATTTATCCTACATGTTTTGACATTTTATTCTTGATATTGTTCCATGGATCGTGATTTACGTAATTATAGAATTTAATACATGATTTATATTTCATAAATATTCAGTATAGATATATTTCTAATAGATAGATAAATGAAATTGATTACACCGTTCATGGAGACGGTAGGTCGTACGTATGCATGAACATCATTTCTGTTTCCTTATTGAATTGAATGGAATAAATTAAATGATATATATATATATACAGTTGGATTATTATATCATTTATATAATTCTTATTTATTATATATACATTATAATAACACCATGGTGTGGAGAGGGTAAGTCGTACGTATGCACACGTGATGATTTCATATTTCTTAGGATGGATAGAATATTGAATATTATTGATAAATAATTATAATAACATATTAAGATATAATATAAATTGGATTTAATATTCTATAACTAAATAAATCATTATGTATATTTATAAAAAGAATGAAATGTAAAATATTCGGTAGAGAAGATTACCTCCTTTTTATCGTTCTCTCTTTAGATCTCCCCTTAATGGAACAAGATATGGAATTTTGAGATGACACGAACTCTAGAACGTAACTACTGAATTTTATAATAGAAATGGGTAGTTAATGGGGTATCCTTAAGGATTAATTAGTTGTGGATAAATTAGGGTGGAGGTTCCCTTTTATAATTGAGGTGATGACACTTTTGGAAACCTCAAAAATATTAATTTATAAAAAATAATTACCCACTAAAAACCACCAAAATGATCCCATTACATAGATGAGATTGTATATGATTGTATTATTTTTAGAAATAAATTTTAGATAAGTTTCTATGTCTATTAAATCCTCATCATTTCAACATAACACTTAGTTATTCTATTAATTTTTTACTTGGGTAACAAATATTTCAATATTAAAATTGTAAAATATATAATTATGTGAGGTAAATTATATCACGAATAAATAATTTAGATCTTTTTGGACAATATAATAATTAATATATTTTTTAAAAATATTTATGATTTTTAAATAATTTAATAAATTACTCCTTTTATCAACAATCACTAATGTCAATTTTAACACTATTAAATTAAATGATTTTAAATAAAATTAAGATAATATATTAACTTCAATAAAACTATTTTATTATATTCCTAGGAGTTCAATGTGATATCTGAAATTCAATAGAAAAATTAATTATATCAAAAAATAATATTTTACAGTTTTTAATAACATTTATTTGATATCTCCATTACCAAAAAAGTTACAAAAATGATTTTGTGTAATTATTTCATATACATATTTTTTGAGTTAAAAATAAAAATAAAATACTATGATGAAGATAATTTTAATATAATTCATAATAATATATTTAGATAAATTTATCTTCTATATAAATAAATTAAAAAATGTTATACATATTAAAGTATGAATGTGTCATCATTAACATTACTTTAAATAAAATAATATAAATGACATAATATATTCAATAAGGCTCGAAATGGTTAATATATTGACCCTTGGATTATTATGGTCGAGATGTACTTCAAATATATGATTTGGTCATGTATATGGGCCTTTTTGTTGTTATTAGGATATAAACATATTGTTTTATTGATTTCATGTCAATTAATTAATTTTTACATTATCAAAGTATAAGACTATTAAGTAAATATTTATTTAATAAAAATTAAAAATAAATTACCATGATATAGGTAATTATTTTTTATTTACATGGAATATTTATTTTTACATATATCACCTTGTTTTATGTATATAAAAATTATTATAATTATATAGAATGTGATTTTGAAATTTTGGTATTTTCATTAGTTTTATTAATATCTTTCATTTTCTTCATAATGTGGACAATAAAGGACTATGATTTGAATTTATGATGTAAATGGTAGAATTTTATTCATCTAATAGGATTTTTTTCAGGTTTTTGGATAATTTTACTATTCTTCTCAAATTATTTATACAGTAATTAACCATGTTTACCTTTAACCGCATTAAATAAAAATTTTTGTAGATACCATTCATAATAAAAATATGTAACCTATTAACCTAATTTGGACCCATCGATTCGAAATACAAAATCCATTTTCTAGAATTCATAACCTATAGGTTTGAGTTATTAATTTAATATTAATCAAGTTGTTGGAATGAAAAATGAGTTTTTTTAAAAGTTAAAACATTGCAAATGATTCAATTGTTTTTACATATGAATTCGATTAAATATTAAAATCAGTGACTTTAATTTTATTAAAATATAAATTTATTTTTTATTTATTCTTTAATAATATTCAATAATATAACTTAACCATATAAATTATTTTGATGAAAAAAGTTGTTTTCAAATAAAATTTAGTGTATTTTTACAATTAATCAAAATATGAAAGTTATCAGAAAAATAAAAAAAATCATCCAATGTAAAATATTATATCCAAATTTCAATTAAGAATTATATTTCATTAAATTGAAAATATAAAAATGTAAAAAAAATAGATTTAAAATTGTGGCTTCATCAAAAGGTGACAAAATTGCATTTTTTTTTAAAATACACATTTTATTTAAAAAATTGAACTGGTTCTTATATCATGTCAATAAAATACATAATATGAATTTTAATGTATTATTAAATTCAAAATTTTGTTATTATTCTTCATAAAATATTATTTATATGCCAATAAATAATAATATATTAATAATATATTGTTGTTTAGTGAAACATAGCATTGCATACAATGCAATCTATCAAGAAAGGCCGCTCTTGCATGTAAAAAAATCCAAGAATAATTTTTCATATAATAGAAGGTAATACAATGTTTCATATAGAAAAAGATAGTATTTTTGTAACACACAACACAAGATATCAAAGAAATTAAAATAATCTATCTCATAAAATCTCGTGAAGTTACATTATACACCCCTTCAAATGAATTTCTCCCTCAAAATTTGTTAGGGATATAAATGATTTACTACTTGAATGTTTTTTTCATAAAAAACCCTCATTGTAAAAAAGAAATACTAATACTTATTTTGAAAAAGTAATTATTGAAACCCAACAGTTACCTAATGTAACTCATCATTATGTTTCCATATAAGATAACATATGTTGGAAGTGAAATCATGGATATGGAATAAAAATATAGCAATCAAGTTCTAATGGATAGTGATATAGAATAAGGTTTAGAAAATGTTAACTACAATAAATCCAAAAAATTTTGATTATTTAAGGGACCATTTGTTACATTGGATAAGATGGTACTAGGAAAACAGTTTTCATCTTGAAAATTGTTTTCCTATAGTTGAAGAAGTTTTCATGAGAATAAATACTTAATTGATTTGGTACAATATCACCATTGTCCGTGCATTGAACAATTTCCACCTCATCTCTTATTTAATGAAATTTAGTTGAATGTTTCATTCTTCAAGGTTTAGAAGATCATGATTTAGAATGATAGTTCATTCCAACTATCTCAACAAAAATGATTTCATAGGTAATCAAATATGTATAATGATGCCTATAGTGAGAAAATATATTAATCTGTCCTCCAATGGCCCGATGACCTTCATTTTTTATTGATTTTTTATAATCCACCTTTCAAGGGGTGAGGTGGAAACCTCACTAATGGATAACATTATAATCATTCCAAAAATAGAAAATATAAAATTGTAGAAAGAGGTGAACTAAATCATCTTAAAATTTATGTCCCATATCTCATAACGTAGTTCTTGGTTGTCACATTCTAGACATGTGAATTCCTTAATCATGTATTTTCTAAAAAAATGATATTAACATGAATTACACAAAAACCTTAGTGAAATCACGAATTCATAAAAAATTAACTCTTTCCACAGACCAGAAATATGAAAAATTATATATACTCAAACAATTATATAACATTATCCTTGTATCAGTCATGAGACCATTAATACTGTCAAATATCTCATTATCTCCTTATCCCTTCATTATTAAAATATCATGTGCATTACAAAAATATTTCAATCACTTTTCATGGTTTCCTATACAAGATACTTATGGAGAATCACAATGAACCAATAAATAGATATTACAATATTCTATAATACTCTAAAATATATTCATCAACACTATTTTGGAATCTCATTACGTAAATACTTAATTATTCCACCACGTCTATTTCATACTCTACACCTCCAATAATGATCACATATGATTTTTCATTATCTTTGGAAATAAGATGTTTTTTACATCTATAATCATCCATAAACCTTGGATTAGGGCATTGGTTTTTATAATCCTCCATTTCCATTCACTTGTAGCATTGATGTGTGGGTAGTGTTCACTCTATAGTATTTTCTCTATTCAAATCATTATCAACATTTTTACTATAACATCTCCACTAAATTTCTCGATGACAACCTTTTACACACTTAAAAAGATTTCTAGTCTCTTTAAGACAATCTCCACCATACATCATTCCTCACATTGATCATAATGTAATATTCACCTTCTTTTCACCATCGTTTGGATAATTTCCCGAGAACTCCATCTTTCAATTCTTTTCAACACCATGAGAGTAGTATATAACAATCTTCCATTTCATCCAGATTAGCATAATTAACAATCAATTCACAGCCAATAAAGTCTCCTATATATAATTCCCTTCTAAGACTTGGTTTCACACCATTGAACAATCGATCAACATTATTTTTAGGTATGATCATAAAACCAAAATCATACCTTGAAAGTCTTGTAAAATATGCCTCATATGTACTAACAGGTTCATCATCCTTTTTCTTGAGCTCAAGGAAGTCATTTTCCATAATTTTTAAAGAATATGGGGGAAGTACTTATTGAAATATAACTTCTCGAACTCATCTCATTATATGGATTCAATTTCATATAGCTACATTAAATCTTAATTATAGTCTACCACTTTCCAGCTTCCCCTTATAAATGATAAAGATCTAAAATTACATTTTCCTTTTCTGAATAATTATGGTTGGATAATATGATTTCAATGATAATGATCCACAGTTTAGAAACAAGTAGATTACAATACCCACTAAAAGAAGGTGAATTTTTCCTCATGAAGGACTCAATAGAATATTGTCCCCTTCTCTTCTCATTTGGATGTCTAGAATGATTTATATCTTGTGTAAGTATAGAAATAAGTTTTTTCATTTAATATCCCATAACAATTTTTGTTTAGGAGGAAAATCACTGCATTAACATATCCATTTATCCTTAACATGGTTACTTTGGGTTCCAGCTTTTTTCTAAACCCCAAAAATAATAGTGTGAGAGGAAAAATTTTATTAGGAAAACAACACAACCAAAGGGGAACACTTTAAATCTCTAAAATATTAGTTTTATCATAGTTTATTCGTGATCATAACTATAATTCTATGATTATATCATATTTTTATAATTACCCTTACAGACACCCCTATACATACCATTGAAATATCTCTGGGAATCTCAATAATGTTTTCTCATCCTAGTTTCCAATGGCTAACTAAACCTTCACTCTAATACCGTCTTTAACAATCTAAGCTTGTCATACATGGAAATCACATTTCATTTGAGGAATACATAATCAATTACACGAATATATTCCCAAAGTCTACATTATAAGACTGTATTTAAGAAATTAGAACACATTCTTTTATTTTGGGGACATATCGTAAACATCTTCCAAAAATATCACCCCCATTAGTTTTTATACCTAAAACCATTATTTAAATCTAGGGGGAAAGAAAACCTAAAAGGGATGATCTTAAATGATCAGTAAGTGTAAAAATTGAGAACATAAGGAAATACACAATAATAATAATGTAATAACCTTAATTAAAAGATTAAATATCAAAATCTTGAGTCATGAGATAAATCTTAGTAGTACGTAAGGTATGGATCATAATGAAACATCAACTATCATAAAATTGCATTATTATAAAACATGGAATTGTGTAAATCAAATAATCACATAATAAGATTTGCAAATTATCCAAGTTAGTGTTTCCAAGACCATCATAGTGGAAAATGTCCTTTTTGGAACTGCGTTTACTTGGTATTCGAGCCATGTATTTATGAACTAGATTTATGGGTAGTTCTAGCCATTTATTACTGACCAATATTTACTTGTCATTCCAGAAATGTATATGTCATGAGATATAAATGAATACCTAATTCAATAAATGGAGACAAAGGTCCTTTCCATCTCATAATGAAAAAATCCTTACCTATGCCATAGAAACATAAACACTTTCACCATAGCATAACCCATGAAATAAAATGGGTTTCTTAATCATCATTCCATCATAATTGATATCAAACAATTGGATTTCCAAATTAAAATTTCATCATAAACACAATATAATCATATTAATAATAGGGATATAAATACAACCCTATTAAAAAAGTGTAATCTTATATGGAAAATAATTTATCGAAAACACTTGAAATTATTTCCTGATCAAATTATACATTCTTAGTGAAAATGTTTTCATTTTTCAAATTGTCATGAAACTTTAAATAAAAATAATTGAGTAAAAAATAAAATTGAAATATTGTAAATTAAGCATAATTTATTTAAGGTAATATGAGGAAATATAAATCCATTCATGACGTATATGTTAAACAAACATTAGTCTCATAGCTTTTCCAGAAAAGTCGAAAAGTTCATCATATCGAAAAATAAAAATGATTCTATTCATAAAATTTAGAAATATTAAAAAATTGGTAAAATTGACATTAAAAAAATATAGAATGAGAGAAATAATATTTTTAAATACATATTTAATAATCATGGGTGTGGATGATAAAAATACACCAATAAATACTTATGAATAAGTAATCTCTGATTAAAACGAGATTTGAAAAGTTATCCCTCACAATTTTATAATCAGTTGAATCGTATGATTTTTAATGAAAATTATATGAATATTTAAATATCATAAGAATAAAAAAAATAATAAAACATTGATGGTTATCAAATACTCCATACAAAAAATTAAATGGTGTTTAAGGAATATGTCCCAAATAAATACAAGTCACACAAAATAACCCCTTACCCTACAAATTCTTTCATTTGTATGTGTCAGAAACCCGTGTATTGTGGGTTTAAGAAAAATAAAATCTTGAAAAAGAACAATAATATTATGTATGATATCATATATGATTAACTTTTGACCTTATATTGCCTTTTTATCTATCTATTCCATGATATAGCAACATTTTGGGTAATAACCATTTTATTTATCGTACATGTTTTGACTAATTATTATTTATATTATTTAATAGATTATGATTTAATTACAACAATAATGTAAAATATTATTTATAAATCATGAATATTCAGTATAAAAATATATATAATTGATATATAAATGAAATGTAATACACCATTCATAAAGACGGTAGGCCATACGTATATCTAAACATTGTTTCTGTTTCCTTAATGAATTGAATGAATGAAAGTAAATGAAATATATATACATAAAAATAAATCTAGTGGGATTATTGTGTCATCAATTTAATTATTAATTATTATATATAGATTATAATCATTCTATAATGGTTAAAATGGATAATGAATCCCATCTCGTCGGGGAGACAGTAGGTTGTACGTACGTATAAGCAACGATATCATTCACTTAATGATTAAATAGTAAAAAATTGGATGGTATATTATTTATACATAATAATTATAATATTATATTAATTATTTAAATCAATTATAATAATTATTATATCCATCAAAATTAAATATTATTGAATAAAAAATTACACCACGTCGTGGAGATGGTAATCTGTATGTACGCACACGTACTGATTTCATCTTTCATAGGACGAATAGAGAGTTTAATATGATGGTTTCAAAATTATAACAACATCACAGTATATAATTTTTACTGGTATTATTACTATATAATGAAATATTTTATGATGTATGTGTATAAGAAAAAATAAATAAGAAAGAATCGTTCGAGGAGATTAACTCTTCATTGACGTGATCTCTTTCGATCTCCCATTAATGGAACTACAGTTTGTCTTTTGAGAAGATAAACACCTCTAGAATGTAACTATAGAAGTTGATAAGATAAATGGGTAGGGTAGGGAAGATCATTAAGGATTAATGAGTTGTGGAAAAATGAGGGAGGATGTACCCTTTTATTATTAAAGAGAGGTTCACTTTTGAAAATATCAAAAATATTAATTTCAAATAAAATAGTAATCTATAAAAAACTTCCAAAATGTTCAAATTTAGAATATTATTTGATATATGGTTTTACTAAAGTCAAAAAATAAATTTTATACAAGTTTATATGTCCAATAAAAAATTTTCATTTCAATTTAACACTTAGTTATTTTATTTCATTTTAATTAGGGTAACAAATTTCTCAATATTAAAATGGTAAAATATTTACTTATTAGATGTAAATTAGATAATTAATAAACAATTTAGAACATTTTTATAATATCATAATTATTATATATTTTTAAAATGGTTTATGAATATTTTTAATTTAATAAATCACTATTTTGATAAACAATCAATAGTGTCAATTTAGACATAATTCAATTTATTGATTTTCAAAAATTACAAGATAACAAGTTAACATCAAAAAATTATTTTATTTAATTCCAATGAGGATAAGGTTATCTAGAAAATTAATTAGACATATTAGTTGTCCCAAATTATATTTATTTTTATATTGTTAATCACATTTAATTGATATCTCTATTAATAAAATAATAACGACCATGATTTAGTGTAATAATTTAATATCCATATTTTTTGAAAAAATTAAATATAAAATACTACTTTGAAGATAAATTTAATATATTTCATGATAATATGTTTAGTTTAGTTTATATACTATAAAATTAATCATAAAAAACGTTGTACTTATTTATGTTTGAATATGAAATCTTTAAGATTACATTAAATAAAATAATATAAATGACATAATCTATTGTGTGAGTCTCTAAATGGTCACTATAAATACGTTTCGATGATTAAGGTCGATATATAATCGAAAAATAATATTTAGTCAACAGTATGTGAATTTTTTTGGTTAATAATATTTTAATAAAAATTGTTTTATTGATTTCTCATCAATTAATTAATTTTTACATCATCAAAGTGTAAGACGTTAAGGTACATATTTAAAACCTAAAAATTTAAAATAAAGTAACCTATTATGATTAATTATTATTTATTTCCATGTACTATTTTTTTGGGATGATATCACCTGGTTGTACCTATTTTAAAATTATTGTACTTATATGAAATGTGATTTTTACAATTTGTCACTTTCATTTGTTTTATTAATATCTATGTCATTTTCATCATCAAGTGGACATTAAATGATTATATTTAAAATATATGATTTTAAGGGTATAATTCTATTTATCCAATATGATTTTGGAATGTTTTAGTATAATTTTATTGTCATTATCATATTATTTGTTACATTAATATACCTGATTTACCTTTAACCACGTTTAATAAAAATTACTGTAGTTACTACTCATAATAAAAAAAATTAACCATTAATAATATAATTTTAGAACCAATTATTCCAAATTTAGAATCCATTTTTTAAAATAAAAAATCTCAAATTTTCAGTAATTAATTTCATATTAATCTTGCTGTGAGAATGAAAAATGGGGTATTGTTTAAAAGGTAAAACATTATAAAAGATTGAATTGTTTTTACATATGAATTCAATGAAAATTTTATTTCAATGAAATAAAAAATATAAATTATAAAAATATATTCTATTTATACATTAAAAGTGTTAAATTAGATAATTTAACCATATAATATCTTTTGATGAAAAAGTTATTTTCAATTTAAATTTAACATATTTTTACTATTCATCAAAATATGAAAGTTATCAGAAAATTGCCAAAAAATAATCCAATGTAAAATTACATATCCCACATACAAAGAATAATTTTATTTTGTCAAACATAAATGATAAAATTGTCAGAAAATCTATATTTAAAATGGGGGCACCATCAAAAGGTGAAAACTTCATTTTTTTTGTAAAATACATTGTTTATCTGAAATATTGAATTTGTTCTTAGATAATGTCTACAATATATATAAGATGAATGTCAGTTTTATATAAAATTATAAATTTGATTAATACTAATCATAATAGATAGTTTATATATAATTAAATAACAATATTTTAATATCATATTGTTGTTTTGTGAAATTCGGTATTGCGTACAATGAAATCTATAGAGGAAGTATTTTATTGTGTATATCACAAGACAAGAATAGTGTTGCATATACTGCAATCTAATTACGTGTTGCGTATAGAATAGGATAATATTGGAGTATCGTACATCACAAGACATTAAAGAAATTAAAAATCACCTATCTCATAAAAACTCATGGTGATACATTTTACCCCCCTTAAAATGAATTTCACACTATAAATTCATCGGGGTTCTAAAACTTTTACTAATTGAATTTTTATTTCATAGAAACCCACATCTTAAAAAGGAATACTAATACTTTATTTTAAAAAAAGTAATGTCAGAAACATAATGCTAACTTAAAGTAACTCATCATTGGGCTTCCACATAGAAGAACATCGGTTGGATGTGAAAACATTGATATGGAAAAAATATAACCATCAAGTTATAATGGATAGTGACAGAGAATAAGTTTTAGAGAAATTTAAATACTTGAAATCCATAAATATTCAATGATTTAAGGCAATATATGATTCATCTGATAAGATGGTTCTAGGATAACATTTTGGGTTTTTAAAATCCATTTCGTAAAGTTGATGTATTTTTCTTGATAATAAATACTTAAATGATTTTGGTACAATCTCACCATTTTTCATTCCTTAAAAATTTCCCACATCATCACTTATTTAATAAAATGAATTTTAATTTTTCATTCATGAAGTTTTAATTGATTATGTAATATAATGATAGGTAATTCCATTTATAGCAACAAAATGGTTAGCACTGGTAATAAAATTTGCATAAGTCCACCTATAGTGAGATAATAAATTATTCTGTCAAACTAAAATCAGAATATAACATATACATTACATAAATGGATAAAATTTCAATCCATCCAAAAAAATAAAATATAAAACATTATAAATTCTTGAACTAAATCGACATAACATTTATCTCCCATTTATCAAAAGGTAGTTCTATGTTGTCACATTCCAGCCATGGGAATTCTTCAATCATGTATTCTCTTGAAACATTATTACAAAATCAATTACCATAGAACTGTATTGAAAACATTTATTCAATCAAAAGTAAGTCGTTCCACACACTATAAATAAAAAAAATTCTATATACTCAAAAAATTATATCACTTCGTCCATATATCAGTCATGAGGTCATTAATACTATCAAACATCTCATTATCTATGCATCCCATCATTATGCGCATATCATGTGAATTAAAAAATTATTTCAATCACTTCTCATGGTTACAGGTACCATTTACATATAGAAAACCACAATGTAAAAATAAATAGATATTCCAATATTCCATAATACTCTAAAAACGATTCTTCAATCCTATTTTGGAATCCCATTACATAAACACTTAATCATTCCACAATGTTGTTGTCCTACTCAACACCTCCTATAAAAATCGTATGTGATTTTCCTTTTTCATTAGCCTTAGTAGGTTGTCGATGTTGATAATCATCCATATCCCTTGGATTACAACATTATTTACCATAATTACCCATTAACTTGAACATTTATCATTAAAGTGTGGTTGTTGTATTCTCTATAGTCCTTTATATATTTACATGAATAAAAATATTTTTCCCATTACATCACTACTCAGCTACTCGATGTCTTTCATTTCCAGTATTAAAAAAATTTTCTTGTACTGTTAAGACAATCCTGAACATGCTTATTTCCACACTTTGAGCATAGGGAAAAATTTATCTTACTTTCACCATAGCTTTGAGAATTTCCCATGAACCCTATAATTTGTTTCTTTTCAAAACCACGAAATTGGTATAAAACACCAACATCCATTTCTACCTTGATAGAATAATGAAAAATATCTCAATATCTAATAATTTCTCTTAAATGTAATTCCCTTCAATGACATGGTTTTAAGCCATTGAATAATCGATTAACTTTACTTTCAAGTTGGATCATAAAACAAAAAAACATACCATGAAATCCAATGAAATCACGCCTCGTATGTACCAAAGGATACATCGTTATTTTTTTGAAGCTCAAGGAACTACTTTTCCATTTTTTTTAATGAATACGACAGAATTACTTATTGAAAATTATGTTCCTGAACTCATAAAATTCCATGCATTAAATTTCATATTTCTTCCTTATATTAATGATTAGATTCCACCATTGGTCTAGTTCACCATATAAATGAAAAAAAAACAAAATGACTTTTTCATGTTCCAAATAGCAATGTATGGAAATTATCTTTTCAATAGTACTGATCCATTTTTCATCAACATGTGTATTAGAAGACCCCTTGAAAAAAGGTTGTTGTTGCCTCAAGAGGGACTCAAAAGAATAATGATTCCTTATCTTCTCATTTAAAAGTGCATAATGATTCATATATTATATAAGTATAATAATAAAATTTCTAATTCCATCTCCCATCACATTTGTTTGTTCAGGAGGAAAATCATTACATTTCTTGGGGCATGGATTATTATCACAGTTCCTTTGGATTACATCCATTGTCTAAAACCCAAAAAAATAGTCTAAGACGCAAAAATAATTCTAGTAAAACCACCAAATTAGAAGTTAATTTAAATCTCTAACATATTAGGTCTAATAATTTTTTATTCATTATCATTACCTTTATTCCAGGACCATAACCTATAGTTATGCCTACCCTTAGTGAAATCCCTAGATATACTATAGAAATATCTCTGGGATCTAACTAAATTTTTGACATCCGAGTTTACAAAGGATAACTAAACCATCACTCTAATTCCAACTATAACTTATTACGAATGATATACATGGATGTTAAATTTCATTTATAGAAAACATAACACATTACACAAATATACACCCAAAGACTATACTAGTTTAGTGTCTTTTTAAGCCCGTAACACATTATTTTGGATTGGTTAAAGATATAAAAATATACAATAAAGATCTTACACATTATTTTTCCTACAAAAAACCATTCTTTATATCCTAGGGAAAAAACAAATAAAAAGGGTGATCTCAAATTCTCAGTAAGTGTAAACATTTATAACATAAAGAAAACCTTAAATATAATAATATTAAAACATGAACAAAAAGTTTAAATATCAAAATCATGAATCATAAAATAAATCTTAGCAGTATTTAAGGCACTTATCATAAAGAAACATCAAACATGAACATCATAGTGGAAAACATGAAATACTAAACTGGGTTTACATTCCATTCCCCTATGTATTACTGAATCAGATTTACCGGGCATTCGAGCTTTATATTACTAAAACAGATTTATTTTTCATTTCACTCATGTCAATATCATGAGAGAGAAATCATTACCCAATGAATTTAATAAATATATATGTCCCACACATCTCATAATTAAACAATTATTATGTATTGAAAAAATATATAAAAAAAATCACCGTAGCCTAACCTATGAAATAAAATGGGTTTCTTAAACATTATTCTAGAATAATTGATATAAAACAAATGGATTTCCTAAATAACATTTCATCATAAAAAATCAAAACATAGTAATAACAAGGATATAAATATAACACAATTTAAATAGTTTCATCTTAGATGGAAAATAACTTTGAGAAAATAATTGAAATTAATTACTGAGGAAAATATCCTTTCTTCTTCAAAAACGATTTATTTTCTCAAAATTTAGTGCAATTTTAAAATAAGTAATTCAGTATAAAATAAAATTGAAATCAAAAAATGAAATATTCATAGATATAAGGTGTCATGAGTACATAAAAATCGATTACATCTATACAACATAAAAATATTCTTCTCGTACTTTTTCTGGAAAATCTAAAAAGTACCTCATACTGAAAAAGAAACAAAATTCCATTCACACCATTTAGTAAAAATTTACCAATTAGTAATATTTTCTTTAAAAAATTATATAATAATATAAATTTTTTTTCATTACATATTTATGAAACATGTACATGGATGATAAATATAACATAGTAAATACGAACGAATAAAAAAATTCTCATAAAAATGATATTTTCAATGTTATCCTTTACCAATTTATAATCAGTCGAATCATATACCTCATAAAGAAAATTATATATATAATTATATACCTTAAACATAAAATATTTATAATAATAACATTTAAGGGTAACATAGACACTCCACAAAATAATTATATGGTCTATAAGGCATATGTCCCATTGAAATAAAAGTGAAAAAAAACAATCCCTTACATTATGTCTAATTTTTTTCTTATGTGTCCAAAAGTCACGTATAATGGGTTTAAACTTATTATCAAATTTTAAAAGAACCATTATATTATCGATTATATCATATCTGTTTCACTTAGGACTTTATATTACCTTCCTATTTATTAATTCCACGTTAAACCAACATTTTGGGTAATAATTGTTTTATTTATCGTGCATGGTTTGATTTGTTATTCTTGATATTATTACATAGATCGTGATTTAAAAACTTACATAATTTATAACAACATTCATATATCATAAATATAATGTATAAAAAATATATATATATAATAGATAGATAAATGAATTTTAATTCACCATTCATTGATACGTTAGGTCAAACAAATGCATCAACATTGTTTTTGTTTCCTTATTGAATTGAATAAAAGCATGTAAATGACCTATATATATATATATCCAATTGGATTATTATTTAATATATTTCATGATTTTTTATTATATATATGATATAATAATTATTTATTACTTAATGTGTAGAATGAATATCATCACGTTGTGGAGTCGGTAGACCGTACGTATGCATGAGAGATGATTTCATTCACTAAAAGATAAAATGTTATGGAATTGGATGGTAATTTAATTATAAATAATAATTATCCATTTATATTAATTATTTAAATCTATTATAATAATTATTTTATCCATCCAAATTAAATATTTTATAATAAAAAATATTACATTACGGTGTGGAGACAATAAGTTGTACGAACGCACACATGGTGATTTTGCCTTTCATAGGATTGATAAAAAGTAAAATATGATTGTTTCACAAATATAATAACAGCTTACTATATATGTTTTATGGGGGTTATTTTATATAATTAAATAAATTATTATATAGATGTATAAGAAGAACAAAATATGAATGAATTGTTAAAGGAGATTACCTCTTCTTTGATGTGCCTTCTTTAGATATCCTCTTAATGAAACTAGAGTGGGTATTATGAGAATACCCTAGAATATATAATTTATATAGAGATGTTTACCATATAATTATTTATGGTTTTGAAGAACATTAAGGCTTAATGATTTGTGGAGAAATGAGGTAGGAGGTTCCCTTTTATAGTTGAGGTGAGGGGCTCTTTTGGAAACCTCAAAAATATTAATTTATAATAAAATAAAACCCCACTAAAAAAACTAAATAAATATTCTAACTTATAATACGAGAAGATATATTTTTTTAATATCATCATCCAATAAATTTTAGAAAATTTTATATGTCTATTAAAACCTTCTCTTCTAAATTTTTAACTTAGTTATTCTATTTCATGTAATCTCGAGTAACAAATATTTAAATATTAAAAGGGTAATATATTTACTTATTTGATGTAAATTAAACAATAAATACACAATATAGAACATTTTTGAACATATAATAGTTTTTAAATTTTTTTTTTAAAAAAAACTTTGATTTTTAAATATTTTAATATAACACCATTTTGATAAAAAATTAATAGTGTCAATGTTGACACTATTCAATTTATTGACTTTTAAAATATTAAGATAAATATTTAACTTCAAAAAATATTTTTTTATATTCATATGAGGTCAATGTTATCTATAAAATTCACTGAACATATTAATTATCCCAAAATATATTTATTATAATATTTCTAATAACATTTACTTGATATCTCCATTAATAAAATAAATACATCAATGATTTGATTAATTATTTAATAAGCATATTTTTTGAGTAAAAATAAAAATTAAATTACTATTATAATGATATATTTAAAATATTTAATTCTAATATATTAATTTGAATTTATCTAATATATTATTAATAATTAAATTTTATATAGTTATTAATGCTTGAATGTAACATCTTTGACATTACTTTAAATAAAATAATATAAATGTCATAATCTATTCTATATGTCTCCAAATGGTCAATATCATGACCCTTTTATGATTATGGTCAATATATACCGAAACAATAATAATTTTTCCTGTGTTCCGGCCTTTTATGGTTTTTAGTATTTGTTATAATTTTTTTATTTATTTCTCATCAATTATTTAATTTTTACATCATCAATGTATTAGAATTAAGGCAATTATTTATTTCCTAAAAATGAAAAATAAATTACCATAATATAGGTAATTATTTTACATTTAGATGGATTTTTTTGATCATATAACCTAGTTATACAAATATTAAAATTATTATACTTATATGAATTGTGAGTTTAACATTTGTCACTTTTATTGATTTTATTAATATCTATATAATTTTCATCATTAAGTGGCCATTAAATAAAAAATATTAGAACCTATGATGTTAATGGTATAAATATATTAATCTAATATAAATATTGATGGTTTTAGGTTTTTTTATTGTCCTTATCATATTATTTATTACAATAATTTACCAGATTTACCTTCAATCATGTTAAATAAAAATTACATTATTTACTATTAATAATAAAAATCATCATATTCACATAATTTGAACCCAATGATTCCAAATATAAAATATATTTTTTAAATATTTTATAACCCCAATGTTTAATTAATTAATCTATTATTAATTCTATTGTCCGAATAGAAAACATGTTTTGGTTTAAAAGATAAAACATTTCAAAAAATTGAATTATTTTTAGATATTAATTCAATGAAATATTAATGTCAATGAAATAAATTGTTTTAAATTATAAAAATATATTTTATTTATACTATAAAACAATTAAATACTATAATTTAACCATATAAATTATTTCAATCAAAAAATCATTTTTCAATTAAAATTTAACATGTTTTTACTATTACTCAAAATATTAAGTTATTAGAAAAATATCAAAAATTCATCATAAGTAAAATTTTATATTCCACTTCCAAATAATAATTTTTATTTTTATTTTTATTGAATTTATAACAGTTCAAAAAATATATTTAAAAAGGGGGTGCCATTAAAAAGAAAAAAACTACATTTTATTATAAATACTTCTTTTATCTGAAAAATTGATTTTTTTTATATCATGTTTTTAAAATACATAAATTTAATGTTAATGTTATATCAAATTCAATTTGTTGTCAATAATATACATACTATCTAGTTTATATCCCATTAAATAATAATATTTCGTTATTTAGTGAAACC
Source organism: Viscum album (assembly GCA_963277665.1). Taxonomy (NCBI): domain Eukaryota; kingdom Viridiplantae; phylum Streptophyta; class Magnoliopsida; order Santalales; family Viscaceae; genus Viscum; species Viscum album. The sequence continues at coordinate 491,304,263 of OY728159.1, read as the reverse complement.
TGGTATTGCATACAACACTAGCTATCAGGGAAAGTCTCTCTTACGTGTAGCAAAAGCCAAGAATATTGTTGTGTATACCACAAGATAATATGGTATTTTTTATAGATGAATCTAATTATGGTGTAACATAAAATACAGTGTATCAATGAAATTAAAAATAATCTATATCATAAAAACTTGGGGTGTTACATTATACCACCTTAAAATGAATTTCTCCCTCAAAATTCATCAGTGTTATAAAATTTTTAATACATGAATGTTTCTTTCATATAAACCCACATCATAAAAAAGATTAATAAAATTTTATTTTATAATAGAATGTTATAAACATAATGTTTACCTAATGTAATTTATCACATGATTTCCACATAAGAAAACATATGTGGGATGTGAAAACTAGGATATGGAAGAAAAATATAACCATCACGTTCTAGTGGATAGTGAAAGAGAATAAGATTTTGATAAAGATAAATACGAAAAATATATACATCTATGATGATTTAAGGGACCATCTAATTCATTAGATAGGGAGGTAATCAGATAATATTTTTACATTTTATGATCCTTTTCCTAAAGTTGATGAATTTTACAAGAGAATAAAAATTTACTTGATTTTGGTAAAATCTATCCATTTTTTGTGTGCTGAAAAATTTTCACCTCATATCTTATATAAACAAATGAAGTTCATTTTTTCATTATTGATGTGTTAACAGATCATGAGATATAATGATAGTACATTCCGTCTGTCTCAACAAAATTTTTTCACATGTAATCAAATATGCATAAGGCCACCTTTAGTGACATAATACATCAATCTAAAAAAATCATTTAGTATATAAATTGTACTATCCCAAAAATGGATAACATTACAATCATTCAAAAAAAAGAAAATATAAACATTTATAAAGAGGTGAACTGAATCTACATAACATTTATCTCACATTTCTCATAAGGTAGTTCTTGGTTTTCACATTAAAAACATGTGAATACCTTTACCATGTATTATCTTGAAACATTTTAAGAACATAAGCTACAAAGGACATGAGACATGAATTTTTTCAAAATTAACTCCTTACACACACCATAAATACCATAAATTTTATATAATAAAACAATGAAATCAATTAGTCCTTATATCAGTCATGTGGTCATTCATACTATCAGACATGTCAATACCACCTAATCTTTTCATTTGTGCATATAAAGTGCATTACAAAAATATTTCAATCATTTTTCTAGGATACTTGTACCATATACTTTTGGAAACCCACAATGGACCAATACATTAATATTCCAATATTCTATAATGCTCTAAAAAATATTCTACAACACTATTTAGGAATTCTATTACATAAACACTTAATCATTCCACCATGTCATTATCATACTAAACATCTCCTATAGTAATCACATATGATTTTACTTTTTCATTGGCCTTAAGAAGTTATTGACATTATTAATCATCCATAACTCTTGGATTGGGGAATTGGTTAAGATAATTCCCCATTTCCTTCCACATGTAGAATTAAAGGGTGGGTGGTTCATTCTTTGTAGTATTTTCTATATTTAAATCATTAGAAACCTTTTCGCCACTAATTTTCCACTCAACTGCTTGATTACCTTATATTCCACACCAAACAAATTTTCAAGTCCCTTTTAGGCAATATCCACCATGATTATTTCCACACATTGAAGTTAATAAAAACAATAATCTTCTTGTCACCATCACATTGAGAATGTGCATTGAACTCTATATTTCATTTCATGTCAAAACAATGATATTGGTATATAAAACCAAATTTTATTTCAACCTTTATAGCACAACACATGGTCATTTAATATCTACTAAAGTGTCTTAAATAAAATCCCCTTCAATGATATGGTTTTAATCCACTGAAGAATTGATCACCTTTACATTCAGTATGGATGATAAAACTAGAAGCTTACCTTGAAATTCATTTAAACTTTTCATTGTTTGTACCAATAGATTCATCATCCTTTTTATTAATCTCAAAGAACCCATTTTCCAACTTTGTTAAAAGAATATGAGGGATGTACTAACTAAAAAATATTTTATTTCACTCATCCCATTCAATGGATTAAATTTCATCTTGTTGTCTTGTATTCTTGATTAGAGTCTACCACTGTTCTGATTCACTTTCTAAATGATAAACATCCAATGTGACTTTTATCATTTTCTGAACAACGAAGGATTGAAAGTAGGTTTTCAATGGAACTAATACATTTTTCACAAATAAGTGTATTAGAAGACCCACTAATAGTAGGTGGACATTGACTCATGAAGGACTCAAAAGAATTTTGATCCCATCTCTGGTCATTTTGAATTCCATAATGATTCATAGATTGTGTAAGTATAACAATAAGATTTTGCATTCTATCTATCATAACATTTGGTTTTTTAGGAGAAAAAATAATTTAATTTCCCAATGCATTGATCATTATCACAGTTATTTCAGGTTATACCCATTGTTTAAAACACGAAAAAATAGAGTGAGAGGAGAAAATCATACTAGTAAAACAAATAATCAAGGGGGACTAATTTCAATCTCTAACATAATAAGTTAAATCAATATATTATTCATGATTATTACCATAATTAGGGGACTATAACCAATAGTTACACTTGATCTTAGGGGAATACCTAGACATAACATAGAAATATCTTTAGGGATCTCACTAATGTTTTCGCATCCTAGTTTTCAAAGGCTAATTAAAACTTCGATCTGATACCAAATTGAACAGCCCAATATTGGCATACATAGACATTACATTTCTTTTCCAAAATACATAATACATTATACAAATTGATTCCCAAAGACTGTATTAGTATAGTGTCATTGGAAACTGAAAAAACATTCTTCTAGATTGGTGAAACATATTCAACATGTCCCATAATGATATTCCCCCTTAGTTTTCTTGCATTGAAACTTTCTTTATATTCTGGCGATAAGATACCATAAAAAGGGTGAGCTTAAATGCTCAGTAAGGGTAAACATTGAGAACATAAAGCAAACCATAAACATAATAATGAAAAAACATGAAAAAATGTTTAAATATCAAAATATTCAGTAATGAAATTAATCTTAATAGTACGTAAGGCACATATCCCAAAAAAATAAACCATGATAAAATAACATTAGAATAAAGCATTTAATTTTTTAAAACAAATAAGCACATAATATTACATCTAATGTATACAATTAATTTATTTCAAGACCGTCATAGTATGAAAATTCAATTATTGAACCGTTTTTACATGGCATTCCAACCATGTATTTCTAAACAACATTTACTTATTGTTTCATCCCTATATTATAGAGCCAAATTCACTTTCCTTTCCATTAATGTCTATATAATGAGGTATAAATATTTACCCAATCCATTAAAAAGAGATATAGGTCCCACTAATCTCATAATAAGACCATTCCTATGTGTGCTATAAAAACATAAAACATTCACCACAACACAACCCATGAAATAAAATGGGTTTTTTAAATCATTCTATCATAATTGATATAAAACAAATGTATTTACTAAATAAAATTACATCATAATGAAATAAAATCATATAACTAATAGGGATATAAATTTAACCCTATTTAAATAGTTTCATCTTTGATGGAAAATAGTTTTGATAATACACATGAAATGAATTCCTAAGTAAGATATCCATTTTTCTTCAAAAATATTTTGTTTTCTAATAATACAGTTTAATTCTAATAGAAAAGAAGTCAGTCTAAAATAAACCTAAATTAATGTATAGAAATCATCATAGAAATAAGTCGTTATAAAGATGTAAATATTTGTTCATGTAGTATAAGTTAAAAATAATATTCTTCCTGAACTTTTTCCAAAAAAGTCAATAACTACCTCGTAACGAAAAAGAAAAAATATTCCACTCAAACAATTTAGTAAAAATTCACCAAATGGTAAAATTGTAATTAGAAATTTATATAATGATATAATGAATACTATTAAATACTAATTTTAGAATCATGGACTTGGATGATAAATATACCCTAGTAAATACTTATGAATAAACAATCTCAGATAAAATTGGTATTTTCAATGTTATCCCATACCAATTTATAATCAATCAAACTCTTTTCCTCATAAAGAAAATTATATGAATTTTTAAATAACATAAATTTAAAAATACAAATATTAAAAACATTCATGGGTAATATAAACACCACGCAAAATTAGTGTATGGTGCATAAGGCATATGTCCCATAGTAATAAAAGTGAGACTAAATAATCCCATACCTTAGGTATGTTTTCTTCTGTATGTGTATAAAACTCTTGTATAGTTGTTTTAAATATATATTTAACTTGTAAAAGAACCATAATAATATATATGATATCATATATGATTTACTTATGACATTATATTACCCATTTATTTATCTATTCCATGTTAATGTAACATTTTGTGTAATAATCATTTTATATATCATACATGTTTTTAATTATTATTCACGATATTATTTCATGGATTGTGATTTAATTACATAAAAAATATAAAACATGATCTATATATCCTAAATATTTAGTATTTAAATATATATTGTATATAGATAAATGAAATGGAATACACCATTCTTAGAGACATCATGCTTTATTTACGCATGAATGTTGTTTCTATTTCTTTATTGAATTGAATGGGAACATGTAAATGTCATATATATATATATATAAATCCAATAATATTATAATTTCATATAATTTATTCTTATTTATTATGTTTCAATTATAATCATTCATTGGTAGTTAATGTGGAGAATAAATCGCCTCGAGTCATGGAGACAGTAGGTCATACGTACGCACAAGTGACGATATAAATCACTTAATTATTAAATGGTATGGAATTGAATGATATATTAATTATACAGAATAATTATCATGTTAAATTAAAATTTTAAATCTATTATACTAATCATTATACCCATTCCAATTAAACATTGTAGAATAACAAATTACACCTGTAACAGCCCGAGATTATATGAAAAATATTCTTTTTATTTCACTAATGTCTTGTGTTGTACGCTACACCAAAAGGAGCTTGCACAACACACATCTTTGACATGCCTTTCATTACACGCAATCGCGACCTTCCTCGATAGCGTGTGTAGTACGCAATAACGAGTTTCACTAAACAGCGATATGCTATTAAAATGTTATTAAAACTAGCCATTATGAATAGTAATAACCACTTTTTGAAATTTTGTAAATTTTATTTTTCAAAATGGATTTCATTTTTGGATTCGGAGTATCGAATTTAGCCTAAGGTGAAATTTTGGTACATTTTGGATAACTTTCATATTCTGATGAATAGTGAAAATTACTAAATTTTAATTAAAAACAACTTTTTTAATCGAAATAATTAATAGTGATAAATTATTAATTTGAGTGGTTTTAAAGTATATTAAGAATATATTTTTACAATTTAATACAATTTTGGTCATTCATTGTAATTTCACATTTAAACCAGACATAATCAAGTGTCAATCTTTTGATAGATATTGTTTCTTAAAAACACGCTATTTGTTTTAACATCGGGATTTAATTATAAAAATAATTAATGAAACTTCTATGTTATGAATTTGGTAAAATAGACTTTATTTTTGAATTCGGAATATAAAATATAGCTTAGGATGAAATTTTGGCATTGTTCTGAAAAACATCAATTTTTGATGAATAGTGAAACTACTAAGTGGTAGTTAAAAAACTGAATTTTTCATAAAACATAATTTTACCGCTTCTTTGAATGGAATTTCAAAAATCCGAGAGACACGGTTGATTTCAGTAAGAAAAATGTGGTTCAATGAGATGAAAATAATTTTTTGGTGAATAGTAACGTTTTACTTTTTTTACCGCGGTTAATAGTAAATAGGGTAACTAAGGGTAAATATGATATTACTATTACCCTAAAACATGTCCTAATTCTATTGGATAAGTGTAATTCGACCAAAAAAAACCTTATGAATAAAATATGACCATTTAGGCCCACTTGGATTAGATTAGGAAATTTATTATTAATTTATTTAAAGAAGGGTTAAAATAGTTAAAATCAATGTTTAATAAGTAAATCATTTTAAATATGTGGTTATACATAAGATAAATTAGACTATAAATATTAATTAGAAATCTAAAAAGATTTCCTACATAATGGTATTTTATTTGTAATTTTTAGACCTTAAATAATTTAATTTATTTATGACACAATGATGATGCAGTAATTATCTTATTTATGAAATATTGACATAATTGATGCTATAAACACCAAAATAAATGTAATTTGAGACTTTTTATGAATTACACTAATTTTCTAGGTTACTATGATATATTAGTGTTGATTTAATCAACTTGGTTCTAACATATAATTCTGTTATGACTTTCACAAAAATCATATATCAAATAGTGTCAAAATTGACACAAAATAGTTTTTAAATCAAATATTATATTATTAATTGTTATTTTATTCCTAAAAATCTAAGGTTCGGCCAAATGACTTAGATAAGTATATATGTATTAGTAATAAACAATTTGGGGTTCGTTTGGCATGTTATAGTAAGTGTATTAACCATATAGTGAAAGAAAACAAAAAGACACGGTAAAAGTTAAATTATTTAACTTAGAGTTAAATCTAATTGATAAGGTTAAAATAATATCATAAACTTGTCTAAATCCTATTGGTTGATAGTATTTCGACCCATCCCCACTTTAGCTTCGAAATAAGACCCTTTGGAACCATTATAAACCGATTTTGACTTTAATATAAAATAATATTTTGAGATATTCCTAAGGTGCCCCTCTCCTCCCTTATAAAAGGGCACCTACTCCCCCTTCCTCCTCACACCAATTTGAGCACTCATGCTCGGCCAACCTCTGCCAAAATCCCTTCTCCACTTCCCTAGAATAATCCTAGAGGTCCTGGTCTTCTTCAAAGACCAATCTTAGTTCCCTAAGTGGAGGATTCAAAGAGGCGTTTCAAAGAAGAGGTAATAACCATTACTTATCTTTTCAATTTCTTTCTTCTTCAACTTCTTCTTCTTTATTTGTTTCATAACAAAGTAATAACATCAGTATTACTTACATAATGATATGTTATTATAAATATGAAACAACCCTAATTCACCTTCTATCCATCCTACGGAAAAAATGAAATCACCACGCGTGTGTACGTACGGAATACCGTCTCCACGCCGTGGTGTAATCTATTTTCCACCACCACCTTACAAGGATGGGTATAATGGAATAATGAGTAACTATATATGATTATTATAAAGTGATATTGATAATTAAATATTATAAATCCACTTCAACGCAATTCCACGACCATGGGAATGATATCATCGCCCGTGCGTACGTACGGACTACCGTCTCCACGACGCGATGAGATTCATTCTCAATGATTAACCATTAATGAATGATTATAAAGTATATATAATAAGTACTAATGAAATATATTACCTAATAATGATACTGTAATTATTTATATTTATATGTATGTCATCTACTTAATTCCATTCAATTCAATAAGGAAACGAAAACAGCGTTCATGCGTACGTACGGACTACCGTCTCCATGAACGGTGTATTTCTTTCCATTTACTGATTTATTATATATGTATATTCTGAATATATATATATAAATCATGTTTTATATTCTGAAATTAAGTAATCATGATCTAAGTAATCATATGAATAATTACAAGTTAAAAACACAAACGACAAATGAGACGATTTTACCCAAAACGCTACTTTAACATGAATTTACAAAAGAACGGGTAATATAAAGTCATAAGTGGACCATATATGATATAATAACAATGAATATGATTCTGGAATAAGTCAATAACATGATTTAAATCATTATACAGGAGGTTCGGACACTTACGAAGCAAATCGGACCTAAGGTAAGGGAAATATCACAATCTCATTTTTATCCGAGATTGTTTATACATTGAAATTTACCGGGGTGTATTTTATCATCCACATCCATGCTTCCTCAATATGTAATATTTATAACCCTATACAATAGTTTATAACTAATTTTACCCTTCGGTGAGTTTTTAGTAAAAGATATGAAAGGAATCTTTTGTTGTTTTTCGTACGAGGTACTTTTTTGACTTTTCCGACAAAAGTACAAAGAATGTTTTATTTTACTTATACGGCATGAATTGAGTTTTAAAAAATTATTTCCAAGAAACTTCCTTTACAAGTTTTCAAGATTATTTTTAATCAAATTCTTTTATTTTAAAGTCATATGACATGTTATGAAACGAAAAATGTTTTTGAAGTAGAAAGGATATTTTCCTCAAGAATGGTGTTCAAGTATTTTATCAAAATTATTTTCTATCTAAGATAATAAAAGGGTTCTGTTTTTATCCCTATTATTACATGGATTTGATTATGTTGTGATGGAAATATTTTTATGAATTCCTTTATCTTATATGAATTTTTTTATGATGTCATGTTGTTTAAGAATCCTATTTTTATTACATGGGTTATGCGATGATGTATGATTTATGATTATGTGGCACACATAAGAAAGGAATTATTATAAGATGGGTGGGACCTATATCTCCCTCCAATGCATTGGGTAAAGATTTTATATCTCATGAGATAGACAGGGCTGGAACGGTAGGTTATACCGGTTCAGTGAAACAGGACTGAAACGAGGGTTACTCGATTCAGAAAGGGTCTTTGTCCACTAAAATAGTCTTGGAAATGAGTCTTGACTTACAAGAAATGATTATCTATGATTATGTGTGAATTCCAACAAGTTTCATGTTTTAGGTTATGATTATTGTGATTACATTTCACTTCCATGATTTACCCCATGTTATGAAATTATGATCTCTTTTGCAGGTTAAGATTTCCAAAAGTTATGTGCTTATGATGTGATTGATATTTCTTTTGTTTACCCTTACAGAGCATTTGAGCTCACCCTTTTATGTTTTCTTTTCCCCAGGATATAAAGAAAGGTTTTAGGTAAAAAAAATGGAAGATCTTTATGGGAGATTTTGAAGATCTTTCACCACGATTAGAAGATTATATTCCGAGTTTCCAAAGACACTAAACTATTATGATCCTTGTGTGTGTGTTTTTGTTACGTACTAAGTATTCTGCAAAAGTAATGTAATGTCCATGTACGATAAGCTTCGGGTCTCTACAGTTGGAATCAGAGGAAAGGTTTAGTCAACCTTTGGAAACTAGGATGCGAAAACGTTAGTGAGATCCCTAGAGATATTTCTACGGTATGTCTAGGGATGTCCCTAAGGATTAGTATACGTATAAGTTATAGTACTAGAACTACGCTAACGATCATAGAATTAAACCTAAGATGTTAGATATTGAAGGTACTCCCCCTTTATTATGTTGTTTTCCCTAGCATGATTTTTGCCTCTCACACTATTCTTTTTGGGTTTTAGACGATGGCTGGAACCCGAAGGAACCGTGTTGATCAATTCAATGGACAATGCAATTATTGTCCTCCTGAACAAACAAATGTTATGGGAGATGGAGTGCAAAATCTTATTGCTATACTTACACAAGCTATGAATCATTCTGGACTTCCAAATGAGCAGAGAAGGGAACAATATTTTATTGAGTCCTTCATGAGGCAACGTCCACCTTCTTTCAGTGGGTCTTCTGGTCCACGTGTTGCTAAACAATGGATCAGTACCACTGAAAAGATATTTTCAGTTCTTCAATGTTATGAACATGATAAAGTCATCTTAGCAGTATATCGTTTGGAAGGTGAAGCTGATCAATGGTGGAATCTTATCAAGAATACAAGGCAAAGAGATGAAATTGAGTCCATGGAATGGGACGAGTTAAAGAACTTATTTTTCAATAAGTACTTCCCTCGTATTCTTCGAACAAAGATGGAGAAGGAGTTTCTTGAACTAAAGCAAAAGGATGATGAATTTGTTGGTATATACGAAGCGAATTTTACAAGACTTGCAAGGTATGCATCTGGCATTATCATCCAACCTGAAAGTAAAGTTGATCGATTTTTCAGTGGCTTAAAACCAAGTCTTCGAAGGGCATTATCTATAAGAGACTTCAGTAGCTATAAAGAAATTGTGCTTTGTGCTATCAAGGTATAAATGGAAGTTGGTGTTACATATCCATCTCATGGTTTTGACAAAAAACGAAAGATGGAGTTCAAGGAGAAATCTCAGAATAATGGTGAAAAGAAGATGAATGTTTCCTTATGCACAAAGTGTGGAAAGAAGCATGGTGGAGATTTTCTTAAAGGGACTAGAAAATGTTTTAAGTGTGGAAAAGAAGGTCATCGAGCAGCTGAGTGTCGAAGTAATGGAAAAAGGGTTTCTAATGATGTGAATAAATCAAACACTGCAGAGAACGCACCACCAACACTTCAATGCTTCAAGTGCAAGGAAATTGGGCATTATGCTAATAAATTCCCTAACCCAAGGGTTAGTGACGATCAACATGAGCAACCACTGAAGGCAAAGGACAAAGGAAAGTCACATGCGATCACTATTGGCAATGTTGAATATGACAACGATGTGGTGGAATGATTAAGTGTTTACGTAATGGGATTTCGAAATAATGTTGTATCATTGAGTATTGCAATATTTATTGATGTGGTATTCAAAGTGATTGATATATTTTGGAAATAAGATGATATGCGCATAATGAAGGGAAAACGAGAAAATTAAATGTTTAATAGTATTCATGAGCTCATGATTAATATAAGGACTAAGTGATATCATGGTTTGAGTATATACAATTTTGAGGATTTTGGTATGTGGAAGGTGTTAACTTTTAACTACATTCAAGTTTTCACTATGGTTCAATGGGTATTCAAGAAAATACATGATTAAGGCCTTTGAATGTTTGGAATGTGACCAACAAAACATATATATGGGGATTAACGATAGTATTAAATCTATGGTAATCGTTTTCACTATATTATGAGAGTGGACTGCAGTATTATGGATAAGCCTAAAGATTAGAATGAATTATGTTGGACATAAGTTAGTATTGTTTAAGGATAGAAGTTTTTTCGATATTATTGATGGGATGTTATAGTAATATAGTTTTAGAAAAAGGACAACCTGCAGGACGGGCGACAGCCCATCGCGTCGGACAAGGCTGTGGGAATCGAACCCACAACCGAAGTGCGACTGGCCTTTATCGCCTACCACTGGCCTACAGGAAGTCCCTGTTTAGTAGAAACTAGTTTTATTATATTAAGTAGTATGATATATGAAGTATAAGTCCATTTTAGGAACCATATATGATTAATCTCACTATAGACCGACTTATGTATATAATTTTTGCTAACCTTTTGTTTGAGACATATGGAATGACCCGTCATTCTATCACATAATCTGCTAACACTTCACGAATAACAAATTCAACTTCATTTATTTAAGAGATGAAGTGGAAATTGTTTAAGGCACGAACAACAGTGAGATTGTACCAAAATAAAGTAAGTATTTATTCTAATTCAAATTTTCAACTTTAGGGAAATGATCTTGAAAACCAAAAATGTTGTCCTAGTGATCTTATACCTGATGAATCAGATGGTACCTTATATCATCACAAATCTATGGATTTGTGATTACTGGCTTTTCCATAGCCATGTTCTCTACCACTCTCCATCAGAACATGATGGTTAGATTTCTCTTCCATATCCATATTTTTACCTATGTGGAAACCCAGCAATTAGTTTATTTGGATAATCGTTACATTTCATACTTTAGTTTTTAAAGCCAAGTTTTGGTATTCCTTTTTACGATGTGAGATTCTATTAAAGAAACTTTCGAATAGTAAACCATTTATAACCCCGACGATTTTCGAGGGCAAAATTCATTTTAAGGGGGGTAGAATGTAACACAGCCCGAGATTTTATGAAAAATATTCTTTTTATTTCACTAATGTCTTGTGTTCTACGCTACAGCAAAAGGAGCTTGCACAACACGCATCCTTGACTTGCCTTGCATTGCACGCAATCGCGACCTTCCTCGATAGCGTGTGTAGTACGCAATATCGAGTTTCACTAAACAGCGATATGCTATTAAAATGTTATTAAAACTAGCCGTTATGAATAGTAATAACCACTTTTTGAAATTTTGTAAATTTTATTTTTCAAAATGGATTTCATTTTTGGATTCGGAGTATCGAATTTAGCCTAAGGTGAAATTTTGGTTCATTTCGGATAACTTTCATACTCTGATGAATAGTGAAAATTACTAAATTTTAATTAAAAACAACTTTTTTAATCGAAATAATTAATAGTGATAAATTATTAATTTGAGTGGTTTTAAAGTATATTTAGAATATATTTTTACAATTTAATACAATGTTGGTCATTGGTTGTAATTTCACATTTAAAGCAGACATAATCAAGTGTCAATCTTTTGATAGATATTGTTTCTTAAAAACACGCTATTTGTTTTAACAGCGGGATTTAATTATAAAAATAATTAATGAAACTTCTATGTTATGAATTTGGTAAAATAGACTTTATTTTTGAATTCGGAATATAAAATATAGCTTAGGATGAAATTTTGGCATTGTTCTGAAAAACATCAATTTTTTATGAATAGTGAAACTACTAAGTGGTAGTTAAAAAACTGAATTTTTCATAAAACTTAATTTTACCGCTTCTGTGAATGGAATTTCAAAAATCCGAGAGACACGGTTGATGTCATTAAGTAAAATGTGGTTTAATGAGATGAAAATAATTTTTTGGTGAATAGTAACTTTTTACTTTTTTTACCGCGGTTAATAGTAAATAGGGTAACTAAGGATAAATATGATATTACTATTACCCTAACACATGTCCTAATTCTATTGGATAAGTATAATTCGACCAAAAACATCCTTATGAATAAAATATGACCATTTAGGCCCACTTGGATTAGTTTAGGACATTTATTATTAATTTATTTAAAGAAGGGTTAAAATAGTTAAAATCTAAGTTTAATAAGTAAATCATTTTAAAAATGGGGTTATACATAAGATAAATTCGACTATAAATATTCATTAGAACGCTAAAAAGATTTACTACGTAATGGTATTTTATTTGTAATTTTTAGACATTAAATAATTTAATTTAATTATGACACAATGATGATGCAGTAATTATCTTATTTATGAAATATTGACATAATTGATGCTATAAACACCAAAATAAATGTAATATGAGACTTTTTATGAATTCCACTAATTTTATAGGTTACTATGATATATTAGTGTTGATTTAATAAACTTGGTTCGAACATATAATTCTGTTATGACTTTCAAAAAAATCATATATCAAATAGTGTCAAAATTGACACAAAATAGTTTTTAAATAAAATATTATATTATTAATTGTTATTTTATTCCTAAAAATCTAAGGTTCGGCCAAATGACTTAGATAAGGATATATGTATTAGTAATAAACAATTTGGGGTTATTTTGGCATGTTATAGTAAGTGTATTAACCATATAGTGAAAGAAAACAAAAAGACACGGTAAAAGTTAAATTATTTAACTTAGAGTTAAATCTAATTGATAAGGTTAAAATAATATCATAAACTTGTATAAATCCTATTGGTTGATAGGCTTTCTACCCATCCCCACTTTATCTTCGAAATAAGACCCTTTGGAACCATTATAAACCGATTTTTACTTTAATATAAAATAATATTTTGAGATATTCCTAAGGTGCCCCTCTCCTCCCTTATAAAAGGGCACCTCCTCCCCCTTCCTCCTCACACCACTTTGAGCACTCAAACTCGGCCAACCTCTGCCAAAATCCCTTCTCCACTTCCCTAGAATAATCCTAGAGGTCCTGGTCTTCTTCAAAGACCAATCTCAGTTCCCTAAGTGGAGGATTCAAAGAGGCGTTTCAAAGAAGAGGTAATAACCATTACCGATCTTTTCAATTTCTTTCTTCTTCAACTTCTTCTTCTTTAGTTGTTTCATAACAAAGTAATAACATCAGTATTACTTAAATAATGATATGTTATTATAAATATGAAGCAACCCTAATTCACCTTCTATCTATCCTACGGAAAAAATAAAATCACCGCACGTGCGTACGTACGGAATACCGTCTCCACGCCGTGGTGTAATCTATTTTCCACCACCACCTTACAAGGATGGGTATAATGGTTTAATGAGTAACTATATATGATTATTATAAAGTGATATTGATACTGAAATAGTATAAATACACTTCAACGCAATTCCACGACCATGGGAACGATATCATCGCTCGTGCGTACGTACAGACTACCGTCTCCACGACGTGATGAGATTCATTCTCAATGATTAACCATTAATGAATGATTATAAAGTATATATAATAAGTACTAATTAAATATATTACCTAATAATGATACTGTAGTTATTTATATTTATATGTATGTCATCTACTTAATTCCATTCAATTCAATAAGGAAACGAAAACAGCGTTCATGCGTACGTACGGACTACCGTCTCCATGAACGGTGTATTTATTTCCATTTACTGATTTATTATATATGTATATTCTGAATATATATATATAAATCATGTTTTATATTCTGTAATTAAGTAATCATGATCTAAGTAATCATATGAATAATTACAAGTTAAAAACACAAACGACAAATGAGACGATTTTACCCAAAATGCTACTTTAACATGAATTTACAAAAGAACGGGTAATATAAAGTCATAAGTGGACCATATATGATATAATAACAATGAATATGATTCTGGAATAAGTCAATAACATGATTTAAATCATTATACAGGAGGTTCGGACACTTACGAAGCAAATCAGACCTAAGGTAAGGGAAATATCACAATCTCATTTTTATCCGAGATTGTTTATACATTGAAATTTACTGGGGTGTATTTTATCATCCACATCCATGCTTCCTCAATATGTAATATTTATATCCCTATACAATAGTTTATAACCAATTTTACCCTTCGGTGAGTTTTTAGTAAAAGATATGAAAGGAATCTTTTGTTGTTTTTCATACGAGGTACTTTTTTGACTTTTCCGACAAAAGTACAAAGAATGTTTTATTTAACTTATACGGCATGAATGGATTTTTAAAAAATTATTTCCAAGAAACTTCCTTTTCAAGTTTTCAAGATTATTTTTAATCAAATTCTTTTATTTTAAAGTCGTATGACATGTTATGAAAGGAAAAATGTTTTTGAAGTAGAAAGGATATTTTCCTCAAGAATGGAGTTCAAGTATTTTATCAAAATTATTTTCCATCTAAGATAATAAAAGGGTTCTGTTTTTATCCCTATTATTACATGGATTTGATTATGTTGTGATGGAAATATTTTTATGAATTCCATTATCTTATATGAATTGTTTTATGATGTCATGTTGTTTAAGAATCTCATTTTTATTACATGGGTTATGCGATGATGTATGATTTATGATTATGTGGCACACATAAGAAAGGATTCATTATAAGATGGGTCGGACCTATATCTCCCTCCAATGCATTGGGTAAAGATTTTATATCTCATGAGATAGACAGGGCTGGAACGGTAGGTTATACCGGTTCAGTGAAACAGGACTGAAATGAGGGTTACTCGATTCAGAAAGAGACTTTGTCCACTAAGATAGTCTTGGCAATGAGTCTTGACTAACAAGAAATGATTCTCTATGATTATTTGTGAATGCCACAAAGATTCATGTTTTAGGTTATGATTGTTGTGATTACATTTCACTGCCATGATTTACCCCATGTTATGAAATTATGATCTCTTTTGCAGGTTAAGATTTCCAAAAGTTATGTGCTTATGATGTGATTGATATTTCTTTTGTTTACCCTTACTGAGCATTTGAGCTCACCCTTTTATGTTTTCTTTTCCCCATGATATAATGAAAGGTTTTAGATAAAAAAGGGAAGATCTTTATGGGAGATTTTGAATATCTTTCACCACGATTAGAAGATTATATTCCGAGTTTCCAAAGACACTAAACTATTACGATACTTGTGTGTGTGTTTTTGTTATGTACAAAGTATTCCGCAAAAGCAATGTAATTTCCATGTACGATAAGCTTCGGGTCTCTACAACACCACTGCGTGGAGATTGTAAGTCGTACGTACGCACTCGTTGAGATGTCGTCTTTCTTATGATGGATAGAATGAGGAATATGATTTTTTTTATAATTATAATTACATATCAGTATATATGTGATAATATAGCTATTATTATATAATGAAACAACACAAGAATAAGAAGTATAATAAGAAAGAAGTATGAAAGAATCAGTAGAGGAGTTTACCTCTTCTTTGACGTGCTCTCTTTAGATCTCACCATAATGGAACTAGATTTAGTCTTTTGAGAAGACAAAAACATATATAGTTTAACTAGGGAAGTTTATAAGATAAATGGTTAGGGTATGGACAAACATTATGGCTTAATTATTTATGGAGAAATGAGGGAGGAGTTCCCCTTTTATAATTAAGGTGATGTGTAATTTTGTAAGCGTCAAAAATATTAATTTATAATAAAATCATACCAAACTCAAAAAGCACCAAAATTTCATAATTTCTTAAATGAGATAATATATGTATTTAATCTCATAAAAAAAATTTATACAAGTTTAAATGTCCATTAAAACATTATATTATTAATTTAGCACACAGTTATTCTATTTGTTTTTGACTAGGGTAATAAATATATCAATATTAAAAGGGTAAAATTTTTACTTTTTTTATGTAAATTATTTCATAAATAAAATATTATGAGAAATTTTTTACCATATAAAAATTATTATATATTTTTTTTAAATGGTATATTATTTTTATGTAATTTAATAAAACACAATTTTGATAAACAATCAATAGTGTTAATGTTTACACTATTTAATTTATTGATTTTTAAAAACTGTAACATAACAAGATAACATTGAACCAACTAATATATTATATTCCTAAGAGGTCGAGTTTATCTATAAAATTCATTTGAAATATTAATTATTTCATCGTATATTTATTTTAATATTATGAATAAAATTTATTTGATATCTCCATTAATAAAATAATTTCTACAATGATTTTGCTTTATTATTTAGTATACTTATATGTTGAGTAAAATTTAAAAATAAAATAATATTATGAAGATAAATTTAATATATTTCATGATAATATATGTAGTAGAAGTTATTTGATATAAAAATAAAAATTAAAAATGATATACTTATTAGAGTATGAATGTGACAACTTTAACATTACTTTAAATAAAATTATATAAATGTTATAATATATTATATAAGGATTAAAAAGGTCACTATATTGAACTATGTATGATTATGATTGATATATACTATACCAATATGATTTGGTAATGCGTTTTTTCCTTTTTATGGTTGTTAGGATTATAATAAAAATTGTTTTATTCATTTATCTTCAAATTAATTATTTTTTACGTCATCAAAGAATATTATTTTATGTCAAATATTTATTTTGTAAAATTTAAAAAAATTACATTGTTTTAGTTAATTTATTTATATTTCTATAGATTAATTATGTTCAAATATATCAGTAGGTTATACCTATATTAAAATTATTATACTTATATGAAATATGAGTTGGACATTTTGTCACTTTCATTGGTTTTATTAATATCTATGTCATTTTCAATGCCAAGTGTCTGTTAAATGACAATGATTATTAAAAATGATGTGAAGGGAAGAATTTTATTCACCTAATAAAATATTGGATGGTTTTAGGACAATTAAATTGTCCTTATCATATTAATTGTTACACTAATTTACCTGATTTACCTTTAATCGTGTTAAATAAAAATTATCATAGTTAATATTCTTAATAAGAAAAAGTAACATATTATAAAAATTTGGACCCAATTATTCAAAATATAGATTAATTTTTTCAAAATTAAAAACAAATAAGTTACATTAATTAAAATAAAATTAATCTGGACGTCAGAATGAATACCAGGTTGTTGATTAGAAGTAAAACATTGTAAAATATTGAATTGTTTTTACATATGAATTCAATGTAAAATTAAGGAAATTGACCTAAATTATATTAAATTATGAAAATATATTCTATTTATAATTTTAAACAATTATATAATATAATTTATCCATATAAATTATTTCCTGGAAAAAATGTTGTTTCCAATTAAAATTTAGCATATTTTTACTATACATCAAATTATGAATGTTATTAGAAAAAAATCAAAAATTAATCCAATTTAATGTTTTATATCCCACATCCAAACAAGAATATTGTTTTTTCAAATTGAAAATATAAAAATTTCAATACTAGATTTAAAATGGGGGCGTCATCAAAAGGCGACCAAACTACATTTTCTGAAAAATACATCTTTTATCCAAAAATTTGAATTTGTTCATGTATAATGTCTATAAAATAAATAAGTGCAATTTTAATGTTATATAAATTTAAAAAATTGTTGAATAACATTCATAAAGGATAGTTTATATCCCATTAAAAAAATTAATAATATATCATTGTTTAGTGAAGCTCAGAATTGCGTACAACGCAAGCTATCGAGGAAGGAAACTCTTGTGTGTAATGAAAGACAAGAATAGTGTTTCTAATAATTCAAGATAATACAGTGTTGACTATAGTTCAAGATAATATTGGGGTAGCGTACAACATAATACATCAAAGAAATTAAAAAATATCTATCCCATAAAATATTGAGGTGTTACAATCATATTTCCCATGTAAAAGTAAAATTATTAGAATATGGGAATACATTTATATTTTGGATAAGACGCATTATATACATTCATGTGCAGTATATACACCACATAGAAGAAACATGTTGTATATATGGTTCGTGTCTCACAGAAATTTAGGTGTGAGAAAAATTCCCTTACAAAAAACATTAAAAATATTCCTTTTGAAAAATATTGAATCATATTTAAAATTTTAATAGAATTATCTTTATAATAAAATATGTACATATAAATAAATATATTTGACAATACAATGAATATTGAAATGGAAAAAGGATTAATTCTTTAAACATTCAAAGCATCCCATACCACTTTGAACCTATAAATAATATACCAAATACCCTAAAATTAATCCTTAATTTCCAGGAAGATAAACATATTCATGATATAAAATATAATTGGATAATTACATACTCCAAACAAAAGAAACTCGTAGTTAAAGTGGCTTATATCTAACAAAAATTAAATGTGAGATTGATTTTTCTAACCTTAAGTCGGATACCCTAAACATGTGTCCAAAACCATTTTATAATGGTTTTAAACATATTATTAACATATAAATGAGTTATAATAATATTAATTATATCATATATGATTTTTTTTCAGATTTATATTACATTTTATCTAATAATTTCACTATTAATGAAACATTTCGAAAACTAATTTATTTCTTTATCATACGTGATTTGACATGTTAATCCTAATTGTATTACATTGATCATGATTTAATTGCATCCAGAATGTATAACATGATTTACATATCATATATATTAAGAATATAAATATATACAATAGAGGTATATATGAAATGGAATACACCGTTCAGAGATACGGTAGGCTATATGTACGCATGACCATTGTTAGTGTTTATTATTATATTGAATGGAAATAAGTGAATGACATATATGTACACACACACACACACATATATATATTATTCAAGTAGCATTATTATACCATATATTTTATACTTATTAAATATATATATATATATATTATAATCATCCTTTAATGGTGAATGTGGAAGATGAATCTCAACGCGCCGTGGATACCGTATGACGAATACATGCACGAGAGAAAATATCATTATGTATTGGTAAAGGGTATGGAATTTTATGGAATATGAATTTTATAGAAACAGTATTACGTAATATTTATTATTTATAACATTTTTATTAATCATTATACCCATAGAAATAAAGTATACGTGAAAAACTATCAACACCAGGGCGTGGAGATTTTAAAGCATACGTATGCACACATATTTATATTGATTTTTTAGGATGGTAAAAATGAGGAATATAGGTATCCAATAATAACAAAAAATCTCAACAAATATTAGATTATGAACTTATTAATTTGGTATTTAAACAACATAGAATGATTAAGTAGACGAATAAAATAAATTTGAAATTAAAGATTAAACTATTATATCTTTTTTTGGTATCTTTTTTTTATTTTTACAAAACAAAATGAATATGATTAAATTCATCAAAAATTATGGCCTCTAGGATGTATTTATATAATTTGGGAGAGGAAATGTCTAGGGGGTGTCCAAGTCAATGAGCTTTGGAGGTGGGAATTAAAGACATTGAGAAGTACCCTTTTATAAGGGAGGGTCTTTATGAAACTCCAAAATTATTAATTTTTTATAAAATGAATTTCAATTTCATATAGCTCCAAAGTTCTATATTTAGATTATAATATGAGTATGGATATATATCCTCTAAACCAATTATTTTTATTCATGTTTAGATCACAAATTTAATCTTATATTTTGGCTTTAACCCTTAGTTAAATAATTTATCTTTTACTTAGACAACTTCTTTTTCACATTATATGGTAAATATAGTTATAATAAAATTGAAATATAAACCCAATTACATCATTTATGACATATTTGAAATTATCCAAGTTATTTGGATGAACAATATATTCTTAATAATTTTATAACATTTAATAGTATAATAATTTTTTAAAGTATCATTTATTTTAATTTTGATACTATTAAATATTTTTTTTCAAAATTTCAAACATACATGATAAAATTGAAGAAACACTTTCAAAATTTCAATAACATGTATAATTTATATAAATTTTCATGTATGTTATTAATTAAGTCAAATTATATTTATTTTATTATTCTGAATATCATTTGTTTTATATCTCAAGTAATTAAATAATTATGACATCAATATTATAAAATCCATTAATTAAGTTATTTCTTCCCTAAAAATTAAAAATAACATATTCTAATTAATATAAATTAGTTATCATTAAAATAAATAATTACAGTTGAATTTATCTTATTTATAACCATATTTAAAAAAATATTTAATTATTGAATTTTGAATATGATTCTTTTAACTCTTCTTCAAAAAAATGTATTCATATAACACAATTGGATTAAATATGATAATAGTTTTTTACCTAAGGTTCTTTTGTGGTGGAATACACATATCGAAGGAAATTAGGACATGTTTAGGGGTAATTTTATATTATTATAATATTGTTTTTACAATTGATTTCCCTATTTACCATTAATCATGGTAAATAAAATTAAAAAAATATTGCTCGCCAAATGTTATTTTTATCCTATCTAACAACATTTTTCAAATTGATTACACCCATGTATTTCTGTATTTCAAAATTCAATTCATATATGTGGTAAAATTATGGTTAATCAATTTATGCAAATATGGATAGAATGTTAGTAAGTAGACGTTAAAAACAAGTTCAATGAAATTTTATATCTAATTATATTATAAAAATCAATATAATGAACTAATTGTGGAAAATATATATATTATTTATCTATTGTGACATTAAAATCAATTAAATTTTAAAATAATTATTTGAATGAAAAAAGTTGGTTTTTAACTACTATACATTATTTATAACGATTTATCAAAAAACTGAAACATTTCAGATAAATACCAAAAATACACCCCATGCTAATTTGGATATTCTGAATTCAAATGTGATGTTTATTTTACCAAAATCATTTTCCATGAGTTACTTAATTCACCATTTTTCAGAAGACATTAAAAGTGGTTCATATGATAAAACAATATTTTTAAACATAGACTGACTTTATCGAGGATCATATATTTTATTACCAATATTTGAAAAGTATTTATTACTATTCATATAACTATGTTTAGTTTCTATGATATTTGCATCTCATTCGAATAATAATATAAACATATATGTTTCATTGAAAATCAGTGTTGTGGGTATTGTTTTCCATGTAGGTGTTGTGTGCAATGTATGCCAAGTCAGTGTTGCATGAAACATATACCAAGTCAGTGTTGTGTGAAATGTACATGAATTCAAATCCATTTTAATTGTATTTTTTAATTAGTTTTTCAAATGATATAAATGAAGGTTTTAATTTATTCGAAAATAGGTTCATAAAAATGAAAGGTGTCATATTCTACCCCGCGTAAAATAAATTTAACCCTCTAAATTAATCTAGGTTATCAGAGGTTTAATACATGAAATTTTCATACCTAGAAACAAAATAATAAAAATATTAAATAAATATTATTTAAAAAATGGAAATTTGGAAACATAATATAGACCCAAAGTGAAATATAATGAGGTTTCATATAGGAGAATAAATGTTGGGAATGAAGACTGGACATAGAGGAAAAGTACAAATATTTATATGGAGTGATTAATGTCATCAATCACAAATAGGTTAATGATAAATGTAATGTTGGGGGCCTCTAAGTCATGAATATGTGATGACTTAAATGTCCCTCAACTCAACTAAAATTAAGCTATTAAGACT
Source organism: Viscum album (assembly GCA_963277665.1). Classification (NCBI taxonomy): domain Eukaryota; kingdom Viridiplantae; phylum Streptophyta; class Magnoliopsida; order Santalales; family Viscaceae; genus Viscum; species Viscum album. The sequence continues at coordinate 491,281,717 of OY728159.1, read as the reverse complement.
ACAATTTATTTCCACTTTCCAAATGTTGATAAATTCATAATATATTTCTATGAAAAAAATTCATACATTGTTTTTTCTTTGATCAATTTATAATACATCCATTACCTCAAAAAAATAATGTCTATAATACACATTTAAAGTATCTTAAGGACAGAATAAATATTGAAATGTATAACTATCAAATTTCAGTAATATATATTCATAAATAGTGACACTACATGTTCATCATAAATATTTATTCATTAAAAAGAAATATAAATTTACGAAGACATCATGTAAGACAATGGTAGGTGGGAAACCATTATCATACATCGATCATGGGTTAAAGACCCTCGGCTTTACCAGACTTGAATGGTTGTCACCCAACATACATGTTGTCCTTTTCAAAAACAACATAAATATAATTTACAATATAATTATGATGAACATCTTTAAAATATGTTTTAATTACTAAATTTCATTTTAACCATGGTTATCAATACAAATGTAAAACATAAATACTTTATCAAATGTTTGTCTTACACATTAAATGAATGGATATCCTTATAACCCTTTTGAATGTTGAAAATCCTAGATTTTTTATAGAAAGTCATGAAATCATCTTAACATTAAATTCTCTATGTATCACAAATTATCCCTTTGTTATCACATACCAAACATGTGAATACCCTCATCATGTATTCTCTTGATACATTGTAATTAATGGAATTTTCATAAATACTATTGGAAAACATGTATTCTTCTTTATTTTAAAGGTTATTGAATATATTACTTAAATCTACGAATTTGTAAACATCATTAATGATAACATTGACTGCCTTATAAAAAGGTCTGCATTTTGTTCCAAGGTAACCAATATCGTCCAATTAAATATTCATATCAAACATAGCATTATCCAAACATAATTTTTTTTAACATAATGAATATATTATGGGTTATCATTCCTTTAATCATAAATTCATCATCACCTATCCTGCATATCAAATCTTATTCATTTAAATCTTCAGTGAATAACAGAAAAAATGAACAATCGTTATATATTTCACAATTCTTGAACAAAATACACAAACACATCTATACATCTGTTTTAATGTTTAGAATGGAATATATCCTTCCATGATTTATATGTAAATTCATAGTTTTGGGCATTAATTTGGGTAATGCTAGTATTTTCCAAAGATAAATCCTTGGACTCGATGACATTCTGTCACTTTATGAACCTATTTTCTTCAAATATAACATCTTCCCCTCTATTTGAAGAATTACTCAAGTTTCTTCAACACTTCTTCTGGACATATAGAAAGATTAATCTTATTTCCTCTACGTTTCTCACCATTTGAAAAATCATAAAATTCCATATTCATATTATTTTAAGACATAGTAATACCAATAAATTTCACCATGTTAATCATACATCAAAATAACAGATTTGACATAACCAAAAAATCATTACCCTTAGTCATTATACAGTTTCGTAGCTCATTGTCACCAATTTTTCCATTATCTTCAATGTGAACACAATTTTTTATTGTTCCCTCCATTTACTAAAACCAAAAATCATAGTGTAAGAAATAGTTATAATAATGTAGAACCATATAATAATAAAAATTAACTTATATGTTGTATATCTTTTGACACCTTCTTTTATCTAGGATTCCATAGGATCACCATATGTTGTTTATAACCAACATCTATTCTAATCCTTCATAATGGTCCATGAAGTGTTTGTGAATTTATAAAGCCTATCACCTGGGATTGTGAGACCAGGTTTGTAGTAAGCCCAATTGTCATGTACCATATTACCCTGTGTCATGGACTGGAACAACTTGTTGGTGTTTCTACTCTTAGGTACATATGTTCTCGAGAAACATCCACTTATAGAATATAGACATGGATGTATTGAAGGGAATCCACTTACTCTATCATTTACCAAAATTATAAGTTATTTTCCAAATCATTAACCCAGCCTTAGACATATACTTAGGGACATGTCTAGAAACATCTATATAAATATACTTTGGGATATACCTAATGTTTTTTCATACTATATTCCAAATGATGACTAATATGTTCATCTGATACAAACTATAGAGACCCTTTCTTATCATAAATACATATTACATCATTTTAGATGTATATTTAGCACATTACAACAACACATGCATTATGACTATAATAGATTTTTCTAATTGTAATATTCGAAACAAAATATTCTATCCTGGTGAAATATTTTCAATATCTCCCATAAAGACCTCCACCTTTAGTACTTCTACATAAAACCTTTATTCATAACCTTGGAAAAGGAGAAATATGTTTGGGTGAGCTCAAATTCTCAATAAGGGTTAACAAGGGAGATATGTAAGCTTAATCATGTTAATAAGAATATGAGAACATGGTCAAGAACATAGAAAGTCATACCGTGAATATCAAAGATCATATACATAAACATGGAATAAATAATGGGTTTTCATAAAACATGAATCATATGGTGACAAAGAACCTAGGCCAAGGAAGCCTAACATATGAAGAAAATAGAGAATTGTGGAAGACACATAAGCATATACATATTTCTATAGTTTCCAAGGCATCACACCTAAGACAATATTAGTAGTATGGGTTCACTCCCCACACCATATTAGTTTCCATGGTTCACTCTCATGACCATATTATTATCACGAGTTCAATCCACGTAAGATGTTAGTAGTCGGGGTTCACTACCATGTCCATATTAGTAGTCAAGTTTAACTCCCAAGACCTTCACAGTTTATCTCATGTGATATCAATCATTATCAAATGCTTTTGAGGGAGATATAGGTCCCACCCATATTATATTGAAATCATACATATATGTTCCCCAAGATCATAAATATTAATATCATAAATCACTAAATAAAATGGGAATCATAAGTAGGTAATAATAACATAACCTATTGATAATATATAGGTTCTATAGTAATTTAATCACAATAATAACACATGAAAATATTTTTTTTTCTTAAACATCATGCCATCAAAACATAAACCATCATGTCAAAAAATATGACTAGTATTCTTGAAATGTATCATAATATGTCATCATATTTGGGAAAATGTTTTGAAAGATCCCTTGGAACATGAATTTTCATTAAAATAAATATTTTAAATAATAAAACATTTTCAAACCCATTTTATTTAAAACCATGTTTAAAACATATAAAGGATTCATGAAAATCATTTAAAATATTACTTGAGGAAAATATCATTTCCTTGTTGAAATGGTTTTCTACTTTTTTAAATTTTGTACATTTTTAAAATAAAACATTTTATTTTAAAATAACCTTGTATGATTGTAGGGTAATCTTCAAGGTAATAAGGAGTCATGAAACTTTAAAAAAAAGTTCATTTTGTTTAAGTTACAAAACATTCTTCTCATTCTTTTTTGAGGAAATTCAAAACGCACATCATTAGGAAAATGAAAGAATGATTCTCTGGAAATAGTGTAGTAGAAATTCAAAAATGGGAAAAAATTACTTTAAATATTAATAGGATAATTATAAAAATTTTATGAAAACATTTATATAAAAAATGTACATGGATGATAAATGTTACCCAATAGAGACTTAAAACAAAACAATCCCAAATAAAGAAGAGACTGTGAAATAAACACTCATCACATAATAATAAATAGTATCATATTCCCCATATAGAAAATAAAATAACAAGATTATGGAAAATTCATAATCTTCTGGATAATACTCATAAAATACATTCATAGATAGCATGTACACCACATTGAAGAAACAAGTATTGTATAAGGTTCATGTCTCACAGAAATAATGGTGAGATAAAAATAACCTTATATAAAACCATAAAAATATTCCCTTCGATATTTTTAATGAAATTAAATATATTCATAAAATTTTATTTATAATAATATATATATATATAAATAAAAATGTATAATAATATCATGAATGTTGAAATGGAGAAAGTATTAACTATTTAAACATTCAAACAATCCCACACTACATTGAACATTTAAATAATATTACAAAATTCATAAAATTAATCTTTAGATACAATGAATAAAAACATATTAATGATATAAATTATAATATTCTATGTACATACACTACACATATGAAACTGGTGGTGAACATGGAAAATATCTCATGAATATTAAAAGTGAGATAGAATTCTATTTCACTAAGCCGGATACCCTCCGTATGTGTATGAAACTACAATATAACTGTTTAAATCATATTATAAAATATAAAATAATCATAATAATTTTTTATCATATATTATTATTTTATGTTTTTATATTAATATTTTATTATTAAGTTCATGTTAAAGAAACATTTTGGGTAAAAATCTCTTTCTTTATCATAGGTGTTTTGGCATGTTATTATTGGTATTATTACTTAAATCTAGATTTACTTACTTACAAGATGTATAAAATTATTTATATATTATATATATTTAGAATATAAATATATATTATAGATATATATATGAAATAGTATACATCATTTAGGGATATGATAGTTTGTACAGCCACGTGAAGGATATTTCTGTTTTCTTATCAAATTGAATAGAAATAAATGAATGCCATATAAGTAGATACACACATAGAGAGATATATATATATTATTAAAATAGAAATATTATAACATATATTTCATTCTTATTAATAGTATATATTTTTTATTATCATCCTTGAATGGTGAACATGGAAGATGAATCTCATCGCGCCGTGGAGATGGTTAGTCGTACGTATGCACGAGCGACGATATCATTCTATATTGGTAATGGGTTTGTAATTGGATGGAATATGAATTATATAGATACAATATAATTTAATAATTATTATTTATATCTTTTATATTCATCATCATACCCATATAAGTAAATAATATATGAAAAACAGTTTACATCACGATGAGGGGATGATATGTCGTACGCTCACACACATGGGGATATTGTTTTTTGTAGGATATGTAAAATGAGGAAAATATCTTCACAATAATCATAAAAAATATCATAATATATTTTATTCTGTAGTTATTACTTTGGTATAGAAAAAACTACAATGAATAAGTCAAAGAAGAAAAGAACTTGGAAAGGGGTGATAAAACAATTACCTCCTTTTTGGCTATCTCCTTTTGATTTTTACAAATTGATTCTTTATGAGAGATTTAATCCAAAATATGACCAATATGATGTACTTATGGATGTTTTGAGGGTAAATGGGTTGGATTTGTCTAATAAATATGGATTTTGATGTGTGAATTAAGGAGAAGGAGAAGTTCCCATTTATAAGGGGGAGAAGTGGTACTTTAGTAAACTCCAAATTTATTAATTTATTCTAAATTGAATTTTGATTTAAAATAGAACCAAATTATGTTATTTATATTCTATGATGAGTATGGGTTGAAATAATCTCATCCAATGAATTTTATACACTTTTAGTATAAGGCCCCAGCATTAAACCTTACTTAATCTTGAGTTATTATAAGATTACACATTGAGGATCTTTTCAAGTTTAGAGTTTTAGAGAATTAGATCATAAAACTTGCATTACATTCCACATATAAACAAAGTGGTTACACAAAGATAGTATTCTTCATTCCCATCAATGGAAACACATTTAAAATAAAACATGGATTATTTCTTGACACATCCTTGACTCTATTATCTTATCATGTACCTTTCCCTTGACCTGTGAAAAACATTTCAAAAACTTGGGATGAGCATAAAAACTCAGTATGGGTTATAAAAAAAACATGGAAAGGAAACATGAGTTCATATATACATAATAATTAAATCATACTTTACCCATAAAACATAGGCACTTTAACATACCTCATAAAATCATGAAGAAATCATAGAAATCATAAGACATAAAGGTAACTTGAGGCATTCATAACATTCTTATGTAGGGAGTAACCCTCTTGGTTACGTTTGGAATACCCATCACAATATATTCCCTAAAATATCTTTGGATATACCTTAACGTTTCACTCCTTCACGTTACCCAATGCATTGGAGAGCTATAACGGGCTCACCCGCCCTTAGTTTATCACGGAACCACCTGTCTTCATAATAATGCCCAAGAACCATAACATAATCATATCACATAAAACATGCATAAAAGAAACATAAAATTTCCACATTTCAATCACGAGATATCAATACAAAACATTGATATAATAAAAACATTATGAAAACCATTTTCAATACCAAATTAAAACATGGTATTTATTTTTCTTTTTAAAAAAGAAGGTATGGCTTGTAGAGGAAGCCGAAACTCAAATAACGGTTACGACGGCGGAGAAGTCGTTGTCGCCGCATACGTACGACAAAAACATTCCCTTTTTTCGTTTAGTAAACGCTTCGTATAAAAAAGATTCCTTTTGAATAAACGTAAAAGTCAAAGGGGTTTATACACCGTATAAAAGAAAGTTGTGTATAAAATAAAATATGCCTCAATGAAAGGAGATTGAGACGAAGTCCCATACCTCCTATCCGACTTGACCCGACTGTTCTTTAATCTCCTGAATAATAAATGTGAGTTAATCTCTACTTTATTATGAATCTTTTTCAAGTTCATTATTCCTTTTATACCATGTTATGAACATCATGTAATCAGTTAAGTTAATAATGTTCATTTTGTCGGTATTTGGTTCTTAAGTCAAAAATAGACTTCTTACACTTACATGTTGTTAATTTGGTCAAAGGTTCATTATATCCAGAATGGTATTCATGATGTAGATATCATATATGTCATATATATCCAGTACATACTTGCATTTATAATATTACATAATCATTTAGAGGTAATAAATGAAATGCACCGTTCATGGAGACGGTAAGCCGTACGTACGCATGAACGCTACTTTCATTTCTATTTCGTATTTTATAGAGTGGAATCATAATGATTTAAAGGTATATTATAATTCCAGTATAATATCATATATAATATCATAGTTCCATCCTTTATATGTCCCACATATGGTATTTAACGAATCAAATCACTTTGAGGGGGCAGTAGTCCACACTTCCTAAAATGAAGATATCGTGTTTACCCATAATGGAAACCATAAAGGTATGCCAAAAATGAAAACAACAGAAGCTTAAGGAAAACATAAACATATTATATATCATATATCATATATAAAAATAGTGACATCATAATGGCCACCTTTGAAGATGTTAAATGAGTATTGAACAATCATCGTTTCGGGAGGCAGAATTTCGCCATCCACAGAAACCATATGTTCTTTAACCATTTGATGTAGTTGTGTGAGAGTGTAGCTTAAATAAATCTTATAACAACATCCTAGTATATTTAATATACTGGGGTTGTTACAAAAGAAGTAAATAAAAAGATTTTAGGGGGTTGGATAAGCAAAATAAAACAAATGAACATGAGAGAATGAATTACCTTTAAAAGTGTAACTCCTTTTGATTTGAGCCTAAAGGCTTCCTTTGAAAGGATTCTGCCCAAAGGGAATCCTCTAGGATGAGGAGAGGTATGTGGAGAGAGTAAATGGGTAGGGGTTGGCCGAGCCAAAGGCTTGAGGTGTGTGTGAAATGAGGTAGAGGTGGGGGCCTTTTATAAGAGGAGAGGAGGGGCACTTTTGGAAAGTAAAGAAATATTACTTTATTTGAAGATGTGTTTCGGTTTAAAAAGGTCCCACATTGATATAATTCGTGGATAAGGTGATAATTCTTCTAAATACACTCATCCAATAAGTTTTGGACATGTGTAGTTCCTAGATTTTACATTATCTTTCCATTTTATTTAAATCATCAAATAATGTTGTCATCGCTGCATCATTATTATGTCATAAATAATTTAATATATTTAATGTCTAAAAATCATAAAAAAATACTATAATGTAGGAAATAGGCTTAGCTTTCCAATGACTATTTATAATCAAAAATCTGATCTTTATAACCCCATGTAAAAAATGTTTTTGTAAAACATCTCTTGTTTGTGTCATTTTTACTTTAACATTTAATAAAAAGTTATTTATGTCATTTCCCAACCAAAATGTCTCCATGGGGTCCCCAAGTTGACCCATGGCTTGTCTTGGTCGGCCATGACACAACCAATAAGTTTGGGACATGTGTCTAGGTCATTTCATATTATTAAACCATTATTTATACCTTAAACTACACTAATTACCACTAATCGCGATTAAAAACTTAATAAGTTACTATTCACCAAAAAATTATTTTAATCTCATTGAACCACATTTTACTTCTTAATGACAACCATGTATGTCGGATTTTCAAAATTCAATACACATTAGTGGTAAACTTTCATTTAACTGAAAAATGAGTTTGCTTGATTACCACTTAGTGGTTTCACTATTCATCAAAAATTGAAGTTTTTCAGAAAATTACCAAAAACTCACCCTAAGCTATATTTGATATTCCAAATTCAAAAATGAAGTCTATTTTACAAAATTCAAATCATATAAGTCCCATTAATTAATTTAATAATTAATTCCCGCTGCCAGAGAAAATAGCGTGTTTTTACAAAACAATAAGTATCAAAAGATTGACACCAGTTTAAGTCTAATTTCAAAGTGAAATTGATTACAATGACCACCATTGGATAAAATGGTAAAAATATATTCTAATTTTACTTCAAAACCAATTCAAAACATAATCTAATCATATAAATAAATTAGACTAAAAAGCAGTTTTGATGTAAAATGCAGTATTTTTCACTATTCATTAAAAAATGAACATTGTCAGAAAAATACCAAAAATTCACACAAGGTAAATTATTATGTCCCAATCATAAAGGATAAGTTTATTTTGACAAAAATAGTTTATAAAATTGTAAAAATATAGATTCAAAAATTGTTTTCCATCAAAAGGCAGTAAAACAATCTTTTAAGAATATTAGTGTATTCCATGCATAAGATTGTATTTATTTTCATTTTAAGCCTCTATAACACTATCTTAATCATTAATAGACATAGATAAAAATATCTATTATTCATTACTTACTTGGGATGTTACATCCTTCCCCCCTTTAGAAAATTGCGTCCCCACAATTTATTTACTTATCGAATAAATGGGTGTACTTATCCCTCATTACATTTTCAGATTCCCATGTTGCCTCTTCAATCATGTGGTTTTTTCACAAAACCTTTACCTGGTGAATCACCTTATTCCGTAACACTTGCTCCATGTGGTCAAGAATCTGGACTGGTTGTTCCTCATAAGATAGGTTCTCTTCCAGCTGAACTACCTCTGGGCTCAAAACATGAGATGGATCTGGCATATACTTTCTCAACATCGAAATGTGAAAAAAATTGTGTACCTGAGATAAACTCGGAGGTAAAGCCACTCGGTACGCAACTGATCCAACTCTCTCAAGAATTTCGTATGGTCCAATGTACATTGGACTCAACTTTCCTTTCTTACCAAATCTCATCACACTTTTCCAAGGAGAAACCTTGAGAAAAACATGATCACCTACCTCGAAAGATAGATCCTTCCTCCGGTTATCCGCATAACTCTTCTGCCTGCTCTGAGCTGTTCTCATGTGTTTCTGAATCAGCTGAACTTTTTCTGCCATCTCTTCTACCAATTCTGGTCCCATCAACTTCCTTTCACCCACTTCATCCCAGAAAGATGGAGTTCGACACCGCTTCCCATATAATGCCTGAAATGGTGCCATCTGTATACTGGAATGAAAACTGTTATTATATGAAAACTCAACCAAAGAAAGATGTTTGTCCCAACTTCCCTAATAATCCATAGAACAAGCTCGTAGAATATCCTCCAATGTATGAATTGTTCGTTCTGACAGCCCATCTGATTGAGGATGAAAAGCTGTACTAAAATTTAATTCAGTACCCAACGACTTCTGAAGGCCTTTCCAAAAGTTAGAAGTAAACCTGGGATCACGATCCCATACAATGGAGAGAGGAACTCCATGTAACCTGACTATCTCTTTAAGATACAAACGGGAAAGTTGATCAAGAGAGAAAGTATCTCGTATAGCAAGGAAATGAGCAGATTTGGTCAAGCGATCAACAATAACCCAGATTGCATTATTACCTCGAGATGTCTTCGGTAATCCAACAACAAAGTCCATGGATATATTCTCCCATTTCCACTCTGGCACTGGTAAAGGCTGAAGCATCCCTTTCGGTAACTACTGCTCTGCTTTAACTTGCTGACAAGTCAAACACTTCACAGTAAAATCAGCAATATCTATTTTCATTCCATCCCACCAGTAATACTCCCGCAGATCTCTATACATCTTAGTACTGCCCGGATGAACTGAAAACGGAGAACTATGAGCTTCACATAACAACTCTCTCTTCAATTGTGAATCACAAGGCACACACAATCTCTTCCCAAATCTCAAAACGCAATCATTATCAATGTTGAATTCAGGCAACATACCTTTCTGAACCAGCTCTACCTTTTTCTGCAACTCACTATCTTGCTTCTGTGCTTGCTTGATTCTATCTGATAGAGATGATCTCACTGATACCTGAAACAAAACAGAAGGACTCCCGGCACCAACAAATTCTATGCCAAAGTTCATCAAATCCTTAACCAAAGGATCACGTTCCAAACGCAACATTGTTAATGAATCATTACTTTTTCGACTCAAAGCATCAGCCACTTTATTTGCTTTTCCCGGATGGTAATGAATTGTACAATCATAATCTTTGATTAATTCCAGCCGTCTCCTCTGTCTCATATTTAACTCTTTCTGAGTGAATATATACTTTAAACTTTTTTGATCGGTATATATTTCACACTTTACTCCATACAAATGATGCCTTCAAATTTTTAAATCAAAAACAACAGAAGCTAATTCCAAATCATGTGTAGGGTAATTTACCTCATGATTTTTCAACTGTCATGAAGCATAAGCAATTACCTGATCATTCTGCATTAGGACGCAACCAAGTCCTTTCAATGAAGCATCACTGTATATAACAAACTCACCATTCCTGGAAGGTAGTGCCAAAACGGGAGCATTCACCAATCTTCTTTTCAATTCCTGAAATCAATCATCACATTCTTTTGTCCAGATAAACTTAACACCCTTCCGAGTTAGCTTAGTCATTGGACTAGACAACCGTGAAAAATTTCTAACAAACCTTCGGTAATAGCCCGCCAAACCAAGGAAGCTACGAATCTCGGTTACATTTGTGGGTCTTGGCCATTCTTCCACAACTTTTGTTTTTGCAGGATCAACAGTTATTCCATCTTTAGAAACAATGTGACCAAGGAAAGAAATTTGTTGCATCCAAAACTCACACTTGCCGAATTTCCCATACAGTTTCTTTTCTTTTATGGTTTGCAAGATAACCCTTAAATGTTTTTCATACTCCTCTTTACTTTTAGAAAACACCAAAATATCATCAATGAAAACCACCACAAACTTATCCAAGAACTCATGGAAAATTCTATTCATTAAGTCCATGAATACAGCAGGTGCATTGGTTATCCCAAAAGGCATTACTACAAATTCATAATTGCCATATCTCGTACGGAACGTGGTCTTCGGAATATCTGCCTCCTTTACCTTCAGCTGATGGTACCCCGATCTCAGGTCAATCTTTGAAAAAAACTGAGCTCCCAGGAGCTGATCAAACAAATCATCGATATGAGGCAAAGGATATTTGTTCTTAACAATGATATTATTCAAGGCTCTATAATCAATGCAAAGTCTCATAGAACCATCTTTCTTTTTAACAAATAAAATAGGAGCACCCCATGGTGATGTGCTAGGTCTAATGAAACCTTTCTCTAATAAATCTTGAAATTGCTCCATCAACTCTAAAATTTCAATTTGTGCCATTCGATAAGGGGGTTTTGAAATTGGCTTAGCATCAGGAACTAAGTCAACAGTAAACTCAACTTCCCGATCTGGTATTATTCCAGGCAACTCATCAAGAAAAACATCAGGATACTCATTTACCACTGACACATCATTAATCTGAATAGTTCCTTTATTTTCAACGATGTGTGCAAGGTAACATTCATTTCCATCTTTTACAAGTTTCTCGGCCTCTTGATATGTTATCAAAAGTAAGGGTTCATTCTTGTAAACAAACTGAAAGTCTTTCTGAAAAGAAACTTCTTTTGCTCTACAGTCAATCGTAGCATGGTAAATAGAGAGCCAATCCATACCCAGGATAACATCAAACTCTACTAGAGGTAGAACAATAAGGTTTGCAAGTAGGTTCTTTCCACAGATAAGGATAGGAAGATTCTTATAAATTCTTTTTGCCTCGACACTTCCCCCAGGTGTTTTTACCAAAAGTTCAGGAGTCATTTCTTGAGATGGTATTCCAATTTTACTAGAAAAGGTTTCAGAGATGAAAGAATGTGTAGACCCCGAATCAAACAACACACTGGCATAATCTGAAAAAACAAACAAAGTACCTGATACAACTTCATTTGATGGCCCGACATCTGCTGAAGTAGTTGCAAAGGATTTCACCACCCCTTTCTGCTTGTAGTCTAACTGCTTCCCATCACTCAAGCTCCTTGTCGGACACTCGTTTTCATAGTGACCCATCTCATTGCACTTATAACATTTCACTAACTATAAATCAAATTTGTTCTTACATTCACCTTGATCCTTTTCAGTGCAATCACGAGCCTTATGTACCATCTTACCACATCGGTAGCACTTCCCAGAATTCAGAAGACATTCCCCAGCATGCCTTTTGCCACATATATCACAAACTGGAAACTTAGTTCTCTTACCATCAGACTATTTTGAAGAATTCTTACCTTTCTCCTGCCACCTCGGTCTCTTCTTCTGCTGGTTGTTATAGAAAACATGGTCATCGGTAAACTCCATTTCCACCTTCTCAGCACATCGAACAAGCTTTTCATAACTTTTAAACTCACGAGAAGCTAATGCCCTTCGATATTTTGGCTTTAATCCTGAGTAAAAACGATTGATTTTACTATCAAGGTCCCGGATAAAATTTGGAGCATACCTTACCAAACGAGTGAACCTTTCTTCATAGGCAGCCACTGAGTCTTCCTCATGCCTCAATTCCAAGAATTGCTTTTCCATCCTAAGTCGAACAGCCTTAGGAAAATAATTCTCAAGAAACATACATTTGAATTCATCCCAGTCAAGAGCATCAATCTCATCGGCGTCCCTGATATTTTTAACCATAGACTACCACTGATATGCTTCACCCTCCAAACGGTAAATAGAAAGACTAACATTTTGATTGTCTGAACACCCCATGACATCAAAAATCTTCTCCAGTGCTTTAATCCACCCTTCAGCTAGCACAGGGTCAGATGATCCTCTGAATGATGGTGGATGTTGCCTCATGAAATGTTCCACCACTGACATGTTCCTCTGCGGTTGATCTGGCTGATCCCGTGCATGGATACCACTTCCATTTATCGCTTGAGTCAACTATGCCATTACTGCAACAAACTGTTCAGTTCCAATTCCGACCATTTCTGGATGCTGATTCGGAAGGTTATTTCGTTCTGTATGCCTTCCTAGCACTGCTTCCCTGTTACCTCTGCGGAAAACCATTCTGAAAAAACATGTCTTAGATGAAGAAACATGCTAATCTTTAAATGCTATATCTTTTTTAAAAAAATATTTTTGGATAATCATTTAATAGAATTATAACTCCTAAAGTTATCTAAACCGACCTTTGATACCAACTATAAGGCCCCATCCTTAAAACTTACTTAATCTTGAGTTAATACAAGATTACACATTGAGGATCTTTTCGGGTTTAGAGTTTTAGAGAATTAGATCATAAAACTTGCATTACATTCCACATATAAACAAAGTGGTTACATAAAGATAGTATTCTTCATTCCCATTAATGGAAACACATTTAAAATAAAACATGGATTATTTCTTGACACATCCTTGACTCTATCATCTTATCATGTACCTTTCCCTTGACCTGTGAAAAACATTTCAAAAACTTGGGATGAGCATAAAAACTCAGTATGGGTTATAAAAAAAACATGGAAAGGAAACATGAGTTCATATATACATAAGAATGAAATCATACTTTACCCATAAAACATAGGCACTTTAACATACCTCATAAAATCATGAATAAATCATAGAAATCATAAGACATAAACGTAACTTGAGGCATTCATAACATTCTTACGTAGGGAGTAACCCTCTTGGTTACGTTTGGAATACCCATCACAGTATATTCCCTAAAATCTCTTCAGAGAAACCATAACGTTTCACTCCTTCGCGTTACCCAATGCATTGGAGAGCTATAACGGGCTCACCCGCCCTTAGTTTATCATGGAACCCCCCGTCTTCATAATAATCCCCAAGAACCATAACATAATCATATCACATAAAACATGCATAATGGAAACATAAAATTTCCACATTTCAATCACGAGATATCAATACAACACATTGATATAATAAAAACATTATGAAAACCATTTTCAATACCAAAGTAAAACATGGTATTTATTTTTCTTTTTAAAAAAGAAGGTATGGCTTGTAGAGGAAGCCGAAACTCAAATAAGGGTTACGACGACGGAGAAGTCGTTGTCGCCGCATACGTACGACAAAAACATTCCCTTTTGTCGTTTAGTAAATGCTTCGTATAAAAAAGATTCCTTTTGAATAAACGTTAATGTCAAAGGGGTTTATACACCGTATAAAAGAAAGTTGTGTATAAAATAAAATATGCCTCAATGAAAGGAGATTGAGACGAAGTCCCATACCTCGTATTCGACATGACCCGACCGTTCTTTAATCTCCTGAATAATAAACTTGAGTTAATCTCTACATGATTATGAATCGTTTTCAAGTTCATTATTCCTTTTATACCATGTTATGAACATCATGTAATCAGTTAAGTTAATAATGTTCATTTTGTCGGTATTTGGTTCTTAAGTCAAAAATAGACTTCTTACACTTACATGTTGTTAATTTGGTCAAAGGTTCATTATATCCAGAATGGTATTCATGATGTAGATATCATATATGTCATATATATCCAGTAAATACTTGCATTTATAATATTACATAATCATTTAGAGATAATAAATGAAATGCACCGTTCATGGAGACAGTAAGCCGTACGTACGCATGAACGCTACTTTCATTTCTATTTCGTATTTTATAGAATGGAATCATAATGATATAAAGGTATATTATAATTCCAGTATAATATCATATATAATATCATAGTTACATCCTTTATATGTCCCACATATGATATTTAACGAATCAAATCACTTTGAGGGGGCGGTAGTCCGCACTTCCTAAAATGAAGATATCGTGTTTACCCATAATGGAAACCATAAAGGTATGCCAAAAATGAAAAAAACAGAAGCTTAAGGAAAACATATACATATTATATATCATATATAAAAATAGTGACATCATAATGGCCACCTTTGAAGGTGTTAAATGAGTATTGAACAATCATCGTTTCGGGAGGTAGAATTTCGCCATCCACGGAAACCATATGTTCTTTAACCATTTGATGTATTTGTGTGAGAGTGTAGCTTAAATAAATCTTATAACAACATCCTATTATATTGAATATACTGGGGTTGTTACAAAAGAAGTAAATAAAAAGAGTTTAGGGGGTTGGAGAAGAAAAATAAAACAAATGAACATGAGAGAATGAATTACCTTTAAAAGTGTAACTCCTTTTGATTTGAGCCTAAAGGATTCCTTTGAAAGGCTTATGCCCAAAGGTAATCCTCTAGGATGAGGATAGGGATGTGGAGAGAGTAAATGGGCAGGGGTTGGCCGAGACAAAGGCTTTAGATGTGTGTGAAATGAGGTAGAGGTGGGGGCCTTTTATAAGAGGAGAGGAGGGGCACTTTTGGAAAGTAAAGAAATATTACTTTATTTGAAAATGTGTTTCGGTTTAAAAAGGTCCCACATTGATATAATTCGTGGATAAGGTGATAAGGCTTCGGAATCCACTCATCCAATAAGTTTTGGACATGTGTAGTTCATTGTTTTTACATTATCTTTCCATTTTATTTAAATCATCAAATAATGATGTCATTGATGCATCATTATTATGTCATAAATAATTTAATTAATTTAATGTCTAAAAATCATAAAAAATACTATAATGTAGTAAATCGTTTTATCTTACCAATGACTATTTATAATCAGAAATCGGATCTTTATAACCCCATGTAAAAATTGTTTTTGTAAAACATCTCTTGTTTGTGTCATTTTTACTTTAACATTTAATAAAAAGTTATTTATGTCATTTCCCAACCAAAATGTCTCCATGGGGTCCCCAAGTTGACCAATGTCTTGTCTTGGTCGGCCATGACACAACCAATAAGGTTGGGACATGTGTCTAGGTCATTTCATATTATTAAAGCATTATTTATACCTTAAACTACACTAATTACCACTAATCGCGATTAAAAACTTAATAAGTTACTATTCACCAAAAAATTATTTTAATCTCATTGAACCACATTTTACTTCTTAATGACAACCATGTATGTCGGATTTTAAAAATTCAATACACATTAGTGGTAAACTTTCATTTAACTGAGAAATCAGTTTGCTTGATTACCACTTAGTGGTTTCATTATTCATCAAAAATTGAAGTTTTTAAGAAAATTACCAAAAATTCACCCTAAGCTATATTTTATATTCCGAATTCAAAAATGAAGTATATTTTAAAAAATTCAAATCATATAAGTCACATTAATTAATTTAATAATTAATTCGCACTGCCAGAGCAAATAGCGTGTTTTTACAAAACAATAAGTATCAAAAGATTACCACCAGTTTAAGTCTAATTTCAAAGTGAAATTGATTCCAATGACCACCATTGGATAAAATGGTAAATATATATTCTAATTTAACTTAAAAACCAATTCAAAACATAATCTAATCATATAAATAAATTAGATTAAAAAGAAGTTTTGATGTAAAATGCAGTATTTTTCACTATTCATTAAAAAATGAACATTGTCAGAAAAATACCAAAAATTCACACAAGGTAAATTTTGATGTCCCAATCATAAAGGATAAGTTTATTTTGACAAACATAGTTTATAAAATTGTCAAAATATAGATTCAAAAATGGTTTTCCATCAAAAGGCAGTAAAACAATCTTTTAAGAATATTAGTGTATTCCATGCATAAGATTGTATTTATTTTCATTTTAAGCCTCTATAACAATATCTTAATCATTAATAGACATAGATAAAAATATATATTATTCATTACTTACTTGGGATGTTACATTTAGAACATTAAATTAACCCCATTTTTTGTCCTTAACCCTTAGTTATATTTTTTTTCTTTTACAGTGACAACGTTGTGTTACACTATAGGGTTTATATAGTTAAAATAAAATTCAAAATAAAACCTGAATGAATTATTTATGATATATTATATATTATCAATGTTATCTAGAAAAAACATATATTTTTATGAATTTTATATCATTTAATGAAATATTATTTATATAGAAGTAACATTTAAGTCAATTCTGATACTATTCAATATTTTTATTTTTTAAAATATTGAAAAAACATGATAACTTCAATCCAATACTTCAAACATGTCAAAAACATGTCTAAGCTAACTATAAATGTTTTTATGTAATTAATTATAACAAATAATTTTTATTTTAATAATTTTTATTTCATTTATTTGATATCTCAGTTAATTAAAAAATTACTACATGATTATTATACAAGAATTTAATTAAGCTATTTCATCTATATAAATTAAAAATAAATTTTCATGATTAATTTAAATTTCTTATAATTCAATATAATAATTATTTACCAGATTATCTTATGTATAACCCTATATAAAAAAATATTTAGTTATTAAAATTTTAATATGTCACTTTTGACACATCATTAAATAAAATATAATAAATGTCTTAATCTAATAAAATTTTCGTTAAGAGGATCATAAATTTGAACTCAGGTTTGATTGGGTCAAAACACACTAATCCAATGAAATTAGGAAATGTGTTATGGTAATTTTATATTATTTTAATATTAGAATTGCCTTTAATTACCCAATATACCTTTATTCATGGTTAATAAAATTTAAAAACATTATTATCCCCAAAACTTATTTTGATATTATTGAAGCACATTTTTCATGCTTATTTCAACCATTTATGTCAATTTTTTAAATTTTAACTGAAAAAAGTAGTAAAATTGTTTTTAATACTAGTTTGTTAAAGTGGAAAAAGTGTGAGAGAAAAGATGTAAAAAAGGTTCAATGAGTTTTAATATATAATATTATTAAAAAAATGATTACAATGACATAAAATGGGTCAATATATGTATTATTTTGATACTATGACATTAAAATCAATTTAATGTAAAAATAAAACTTTAAATGAAAAAGTTGGTTTTTATCTACTATATAGTATTTTTCACTATTCATCATCAATTGAATATTTTTATAAAAATAACAAAAATTCACCCTAAACTAATTTTGAAATTCTGGATTAAAAAATGATTTTTATTTTATCAAATCAATTTCCATGAGTTTCTAAAATTATCTCTATTAAAAAATAATAAAATCAATTCATTCGAGAAATTGTTATTTTTAAACATTAAAGGACTTTACCATGAATCATATCTTTTATAATAAATATTTGAATTTTAGTTATTAATATTTATATAACTATTTTAAATGGCTATGTTATAATTATATCATTTAGATAATAGTCATAAAAAAGTGATGTTTCCTAGAAACCCAGGGTTGTACGTATCGTATGCCAAGTCAGTGTTGCAGGCAACATATGCCAAGTCAATGGTGTGGGAAATGTAAGCCTACTAGGTTCCATGTAAATGGAATGTTAAATTAGTTCAATGCATGATATAAATTAATGTTTTAATTTATTCAAAATATCCATAAAAACTAGGGGTGTTACAGTGTATGGCCTCAGACTCTACACCCAGTGGTGGATCCACAGTGGTCACACTACAATGATGCAGAATTTACAACTCGACACTTTCCATGATCAATAAATAGATAAAGCAGTGTAAATCATGATTATAAAATAACTTATATAAAATATTGGGGTATACTATAATTGAAACACATACTCTAGAAGGTCATGTTCTTTGATCATCGAGTGATATCTGTAAATCATGGAACTGGCCTGATCCACATCTAGGTGCTATAGCTAGACTTCTCTGAGTATAACCAATCTTCTGGAGCTGATGATCTAATGTTTGGATACTACATCCACAACCTCCTCCTCAACAAGTCCTACAGGTGCTACTCCAACATGAACCTAACGTGGTGTAAAAAAACCTACCCTTGAAGTTGGAGCTAATGTGGATACTCTTTTACAATAAAAAAGAAAGAAATGTATGATAGAAACTCTGAAGATGTACCATATGTCTACAGGAATTGCAGTCTATCGGGTCTCTATCACACTGATTTTTCATATTCCCATTTCATCCACACTAATGTCATACAATGGATCTTCTAGTACAATTACTCTGACCACCACTGCTCTAACATCAATTCTCAAGGGAAAACTTCCTTAAATGAAATATGCAATCACCCTACCTTGAAACTGATCTTCAATTTTCAGTACTATTTCCTTCCCTTAGGTTGTTATTATTTATAAAACCATGATTGATGGTCTCAAAAGAGTAGGTATAATAAATTCATTCACCTGAGTATGTATGGAATATTGGTCAAATCCTTGAAATATCTAGTACGTGATATCTCATCACCGACTAGAAGCATTATAAAGTGTTTTTTTCATTAAAACATGATAAAGAATAAATGAATCA
Source organism: Viscum album (assembly GCA_963277665.1). Lineage (NCBI taxonomy): Eukaryota > Viridiplantae > Streptophyta > Magnoliopsida > Santalales > Viscaceae > Viscum > Viscum album. Next base: position 491,261,932 of record OY728159.1, on the reverse strand, counting down.
CATAAAACATATCTTTTTATTCATGAAATATCTTGATCAATCATCACTTGGTGTTTGAGGAATTAATTCATCGTAGAAGGAAGTCTGAAAATCATACCTGACCATAAAATGATGATGACCATCCTATTTAATCATATCCCATCATTGCTTGGCCCATTAAAAAAGCTTATAGGTAGTAACCTTAAACCTACACTTTATAGGCATCTCCAGATTCTCAAAGGGAGATTTGGTGCCATCCAATTATGAATCAATAGCATATGGTCTGTCATCCACTGCAAAGGTGGGATGATGATGCTTTTAGAACTCATGTTTCAGATCATCCACCATAGTTATAGGTAACAGAGTACCCATTATGGTTAAAATTAGGCATAAGAAAATCACTTGATGATTAGCACCAATTCAAAGATTATGTTTAGTAGGTGGTGCCTCAAGTGGAACTCTTTTTGGTAAGATTGGCTACTCAGGGTCCACTATCTCTGGATTGTGGTTGTTACCAAACTTATAGCTCAAAACAATAGGACATCATAGTGGCATAAATCTATAAATTATAATCCCTCGCCTCAAATATTAAAGAGTAAATAAAATATCTATAATAAGAGAAACATAATGACATGGAAAAACTACCCAAGGTATACTACACCAAATACTTTCCTAGAAGGACATGTATTGGTATGTGTTCATGTTTAAATTATAGATGTTCTAGTAGGTGAACTATCAATAGAACCATTCCACTTTATTTACAGAAAACCATTTCAATTTATGATTTCATTTACAGTTTTTTTATGATTATATACATATATCATGGTTTGAATAAAATATATTGTAATTCCCAGTGAATCAGGGCCCATACACCCCATCACTGAATCAACTCCCATTCAATTTCTATATAACCCCATCTACATTTGGTCTCAAAATTTTACCGGTAATATGTGATGTCTTGACTCGATAAACTACCCATTTAAATCCATGAGGGCCCATAATCCACTTAAATTGAAATTATAAATCACTCAAATACATATAACGAGTATCATAGGAATAATATAACTACCACAACATCACTCAAAAGTGATAGGCAGTACATGAATATGAAAACCGTGAAATTTAGAAATATGCAGTTGCAATGCATTGGATGTGAATTGCAGTTGCCTATGATAGTGCTTATAGTAATTATCCTTGAAATAATATCATCAATCCAATGATATTATAAAATAATTTATAGTAATAATAATATAAATGATGACATATCATGTGTTTCACCCATCGGTGAAATTTATATCTCCTGTAATAGAAAAAATAAATAATTATTATTATTCTTTTAGTAAACGCAGTGTTTACCTCGAACATGGGTTGTCTATGCTCAAGAAAGTATTATAACCAATTCTAAAATAGTTCATAATATCCTTCTTATTGTATCAAAATAGTATGTCATGAATATAAATCCTTGATACGACATCTTGATGTATTGACTAAGGATGCCACTCATAGGTTCTCCAAAGCCGATTGGCCACATAACGTCATGTGCATATACCCAAATTCCAGATAAAGTTGACTAGAGGAGATGACATAGGGTGTTTCTATAGAGAGAATATAACCTTTTTTACACATTGGAGCACAATGGATAAGTAATATAATATATAAATAGAAGAAGCATAAATAAATAGATAGAATAACATAAAACGATAGTATGACAACTATTCCAATATCCCTCCACATCAGAAGTGGAAAAAAACATCTGATCAAAATTAATCAACTACACATGAATAGAAATCATATATAAAATGATGATAATGTATTTTAAGTAACTATAAAGTAGGAAAACATGGATACAAAGAAGAAGGAAACAATTCTATACATTCAATACAAAAAGAATAAAAACCCCTATATTCAGAGCTCCAAATCGGTCATATATAACCAATCATGATCCTAATGAATGTATTCAATATCAGTTGTCTAAAGAAAGAAATGTCCCTTTATCAACACCTGCATACAATTAATATTCCCAGGTTCCATTGGAGCCCCGAATAGTGTGTGAGATATATCTCAGAAAATAACAACCAATGGCATCTATACTATCCATTATAGGAAATATAAATTGAATCCATGTGCATACTTTTATTATTGTAAATACAATAATTTAATGTAAATACCCATATACCTACTTTAGGCTCATCTGGGTTTTCAACATTTAATCATTTAATTAATTCATGCATGATAATTTTATGTTGGTAAGTAATGTCTTGTATAACCAGCACCGACATCATATCATGATACTCATAAGTATAAACATAAAATGTATACCAAGTTATCCATTAATGATAATATTATTGAAGATGATCTGAGGTAATAACCAAGGAATCCTTGGCCCCATAGGTCGATCCAGCTTAGTAATAACATATGGCCTGACTATAAGGGGTCTACATGGAAGACAAAGTGCATCACCCAAGGGATTAAACTATAATATGATTCTAATCAAGTCCAACGATCTATTCCATGGAAATAATGAGATAAGAAATGACTGGTCCCAAGGGGAGTATCCATGTAATCATGTGTCCACGACTATATACTAGATCAATGGAGTGTATCCGAGGTATCCTAATATCTGAAAGATAATTGAATGATCCTACATAGTAATACTGGCCATCCAAAAGTAGATAAGGATTGGTTTCTAAGGTGTGAATATTCTATAGAAATAAGAACAGTTGAATCATAATGGTTTCCACAATCGCTAATGGAATTCCCATGGGATTCCAAGGCTGTCTCGAGTCTAGCCACTCACATAATAGTGAACAGGTCCATATGCAATATGCACCATCTTGGAAATTCATTATTTAATTAAGACATTGTAATTATCATTCCATTTATTATTTATTTGGATTAATATGGTTCATTTCATTAATTTAACAAGGAATAAAATGTAATTAAACTATTTTTACATAAATTAATTAATAATAAAAATGATTCACTATACTTCCATCTATAAACCTAGAAATGTGTAATATCGATGTTCAACCATGAAAATTAAATAAATTTAATTTGGAAATGTAATAAACATACTAAACTTTTCATTAACAATTGATATACATTTATTATATTGGAAACACATACCTTAAAAGGGTCATGAATTATCTATTTACATAATATCCATTATCAATTCATTAATTATATTAAACACTTACCATTATAATTTTCATGCCATAGTACACTGGAAGGGTGGAATAGATTGGATCATCAAGATACTAAATGAATAATCAAAGGAAAACCCTAAATGTTATGGTCAATGTTGTAGTCATAACAACCAATAATGAATGTCATTTTTAACAAGGGTCTTATAGTATGATTCTCAGTATTACAAGAAATCCATAAAAATTTAACAAGACATGCCCTATAAAATCAGCGTGTGCACAATAATGATAGTTTATAAAAAGGAGATGCTTGATGGATGAGTCATAGAACACCAACCTTAAGATCCTATAGCTGTCCTTGTCTAGTATCAACCTTTAGTTTGACCTTAATTGGAATAAATATTACCAACAGATCTTCACCATAAAAATACGGTATATGAGGCTACATTTAAATAGCATCATCTAGGGAGAGAAGAATGATGATCCAAACCTAATGATTGAAGATCTTACATTTAGGAATCTAATGAAACAAATTGTTCTTTCATAAAACACCTCATGAAAAACCAGGATCAAAACATATAGAAGAGTGGAAATGGGTGCTCCGGTGTGAGAAAATGGATTTGTATTTTCTAGAAATAATATAATGAATGAAAGGTGGGTTTAATTATAAAATAGGGGAAATTTTTTAATTTCACCTAAAACATAATTGGTTCACATTTTGGACACATGGTAAGCCAAACCATGCACCATACATGCATGGAACACTATCTTATGTAGTACATCATACAGTTTGGGAAATCATGTGCAAACCGTTCAGAGGATTCTTATGTATTTTTTGAGATAATATCATAGTTAAGAAAATAATAGCACACTATTATGGAAGATTGTGCACCATTCATCCCCCCGGTTTCTATCCCCACATGTTTGGGGAAACAGTGGCATCAAGATCCCACAATTTTTACAAACTATGATGATATTTCACTTTTCCTATATGTTAGGTGTTCCGAGCACCGAAAATGCCCATAAAACCCCTGTGAACACTATGAACACATTATGAATCCATTATAGGTCCAAAATAAATAATTTTTTCTTAATTTTATTGTATTAATACATTCGTGAAAAATAGGTTCTTATAATACCAAATAAAATAGTATTAAAAATGATCAATCAAATAAAATAAAAACTATTTGATAAAATTATCTTACCTCAGCACATGATGATTAGAATCAATAGATGAGTGTCAACATATAATAATACCTAAAATCATCATCTTAGTAATATATAATCCCTAATCATGTATATAACACATTAATCTTCACCTTATTGATCAAAAGATTGAGCATTGGGTCCATCATCGCGTAAATTCACCTTTACTATGCTACGAAAAAGGCCACCAAAGTCAGCTCTATCCATCTAAGATATGGAATATAAAAAAATCAAAAAATTATCCAATATATAATCTACATTTTGAAACCCATAAGTATATTACTAAATAAGTTGATATAATCATACTAATGTGATTTTCATATAACACACAATTTTTCATCTTTATCTTTAACTATATCTCCATCATTGTTTTCTCCTTCTTGTTTATCATCTTAAATTTCTATAATATATCAATTTACAAAATTTTTTATTATTTTTAATTCATTAATAAATATTTCATCTACAATATTATCATTGAAAAAATTTAAAAAAATGTTTCATAAATGATATAAATATTTTTTTGTGAAAGATAATTATTTGTTGATGTTTATTAATAAATTTCCCTATTTTTCAACACTAAAATCTCCATAATTTTCAATAAATTTATTTATAAAGTATTTTATTTTCTTATATTCCATGAATATATTAATTATATCATATATGAACAATAATTTTCATAATTAATATAATCTTATTTATATTAAAATATAAATTATTCATTTGATACAAGGTGACAATAACAATTTATATCAGAAAATTCATCTAATGGGTGATCATGTAAACCTTATTTAGTAGAAAACATATAGAACATAAACAATGAAATATAATTTTTCATCGGTATGATAACTTAGATATTTTATCCATTATTCCATATAATTTAATTTCAATTTATGTATGATAAATTGTTTATAAACAAACAAAAAATTTCGTTGCTTTTATTAAATTTCCATATTTTTCGTTATAAAATAAAAATTTATTAACCATATTATCCTTCAACATTTAACGAATTGTGATAATTGACTACCAATTACATATAATAAACATGAAATTATATTTGAATATATTGAATCCTAAAAAACCATAGTAATTAGCATTAATTTCATGTTGATTTGATATTAAATTACTCATTCAAATTTTACTAACCAATTTTTAATACCAAAATCCTAAAAACACATTTTATATTTTTTTTGAGAGAACATGTACCAATGTGAAGGATTTTTTTCAAATATTAAAATTTAATAATCATTAAAACAAATAATAAAAAAAATTAAATTTTATTAAATCAATAATGATAATAATATATTACTTAGTGTAGATATGATATGATTTCTTCACATATGTGAAGAACGTATTTATGTGACCATTGTTATTCCTCATCTGAATTACAGTGTTCATGCTTACTACTGAAGAAGATTCCTCATCGATTCAGTACTAATATGAAATTGTATGTTTGGAAAACAAATTTTATCATGTTATGTAACATCATATTATGTTTTAAAATAAATTATAATGAAAATAATTTGAGATATTATTTCCAAAAACAAGATTTTTTAAACAGTGAATTTAATGTATATTCTAGTATCTGGTCGTTGATTATATCTTATCACCTGATGAGTTTTTTACGATGCCCCATTAAATGGATAATTTTTTTGAGTATTAGTGATATAAAAATTTCACAGTAGTTCCTAAATATTGTTTGAACCCATACGGTCTATGATGATATTACTAAACATATTTTCTATAGTTAAATGATATCTATCTAATAGGATATAGATGACATCTAAGTATCCAGTATAGAGGGATCATAAGAAATTAATAATTCTTCTCATGAATATCACACTGGGTAATCTCTAAGAGAGGAGGTTATCAGAACAACCCCTCATATAAGAATTTCACATATTATATGTGTTATAGAATAATAATGTATATGGTTGTTTGTATTAATGCTTAAAATGACATTATTAATAAGATATAACATGAATTATTTACATGATATATTGATAGAAATCATGATGACATATTTCAATAATAATGTTGAATATATTTGGTGTTTTATATGTTATATGAAATTAATGAATAGTTCAAGAAAGTATTTCTCACTTGTGAGTAAATTTATGTAAATATATTAAGGCCTTTGATTTGAATGAAACTATTACATTAAGTCTATATCTGTAGAGGTTTATAAATATGTTTATTACATTAAAGAAAGGGAATTATATACCAAGAATAAAGGTTGATGAAATGTATAATTTAACATACTTGATGAGAAATTGATAAAACATAGTGTATTTTACCATGAGAATCCATAAGTGGTTGTTGTTCCTATAATATTAGTGTCATTTTCTATGGGTTCTTTGACATGTGACAAGATATAGATCATGTATTTTTTGATAGTTTTCCTGATTCCACTAGGAAAATTCCTAGAGGTTCACAAACTAAGATTATGTAGAACCAAAATTAAATTCTATTTGAATTTTATATTCAAATAAATATTATCCTTAACATCCTTAGAATAATAATTATTTGGGTTATGTTGATCACAAATATTCAGTCAGTAGTTTTTAAAAATTAAATATCATTGAGTTAGATATTAAATAAAAATGTATTCTAAAGTTAGTGAATAATATATATATATATATATATATATATTGAATGAATAATATATTGATATTTTTTATTAAAACACAAAGTTATTATTATAGGTTTGATAATTTTTGAAGAGGGTTGATGTGCCTAGTAAAGGGTATAAATTAAATGATATATTTTATTTAAAATAATTTAAATAAATATTAATTTATTTATCTATAATTATTGACTTAAACACCATCTAATACAAATAGTTAATAATATTTTTAGTATAACATAATAGTTATGTCTTTGTAAGCTTGTGATATAGTCATTTCTGACATAATTCCCTAAATTAAAATATTATCCATATGATAATCAATAATATATAATAAATTGATATAAAAATAAATATTTTCATTCAAATGTGTCTAACAGACTTTTGGACTTACTAAATAGTGAGATATGTTATTTTCGAAAAATATCTACTTTCAGTTGAATGTAAAATTTCCTATGATATAATTGTTCATTGAAGGTATTTTTTGTCTTTATAGGTGTGATTAATATCATATAAATTATGAATTTAAGGAATTTATTCTCAATAAGTATTACATAAATCAATTGATATCCATGAAAATCCTGCCATAATGGTAAATCCCAAATGATACATTACATTATCTTGTTTTGATGACTCCCAAATCCAACAATTTTATATTCGTATACATTTGAACAAAAATTAATTCCATTTAATGAATACACAATTGATTCCAACTATGTACCTAATACCATTGAGGGAGGTTGAGCATTTTTTATTCCTCTCATCCAAAAATTATATCTCTTTTTTATAAGGGTAAATTGATAAGAAGGAATTGGAGTTGATAGTAAAAAAGGAATAGTTTTTTTTCTATTAACAAGATTAAAATATTTATTGTCATCTAAATAGTATATATATGATCTAGGAACCTATATAATCCATTAAAATAACTAATTTTGGTAAATAATGGTTCCATCAAAATATTATTTCATTATGAAATTACATCATATATTGTTTTCTATCGCAATGCACTAAAATTATCTCATTAACCAGTTATATTAAACCAGCATGAGTATTAATTTTTAGATAACCTGGAATTAACAATTTAAAATATAAATATGGGTCCATTTTCAAAATTAAAGGATTTAGGTTTCATATACTTACAAAAATAGACTAACATGAATAAATATTACTATAATAATAAAGGGGACAAAATAATTTTTTTAAAAGGAACAAATAAACATTATAGGTTTCCAAAGAAAATATAGATGTCACAAGTTATGTGATAACATGGATGAATTTTATTATAAGATTCCTACATATCATAAATTCATATAATGTAATATATTGGATATGTAAATTTGAATGATATGTATAATTATATGGATAATCATGTGAATAGGATACTTCCACACCATTCAAATAATAATAATTTTTTTATTATAAATATGATTCATTTTTTGAATAAAAAACATATATTTGATCATTAAAATGTTCTATGATCCTAAAAACTTTCATCATCATGAATTATAGTAATTCATGTCAAATTCCAAGAATTTTTAACCAATTTAAAATCTTCTACAACGAATTAATGTAGTCTATAAAAGGATATGATCATTAAGTTGGGTGTGTGTGTAACACTATCAAGATGAAGATGAATCCCCATATTCAATCTATACTCTTTATTGTATTTGTATGAAATTGTGTTAGTACACATACAGAGTATAATGAATCCTATCACATTGCATATGGATTCTAGTTTCTAGTGATCTACCGATGGAGGTGAAAGTAATTTGGTTTTTACTTAGTGATCAACATCAAACACACACTATCATGATCGTAAAATATAGATCACATGGTAAAATAGGTATTCCAGTTTATATTTATGTTTTTCATATTCATATTGATTCAATTATTATATGCTATGCATTAAATTTGTCTTCTTACTTTAATGGACCAGAGATAAATCATTAAAACATTATACTAGTATTAGATATGCCTTTATCTATGATTCAATCTGTTTTCATACTAATTTTTTTGAACATGTATATCATATAATGGTAATTGTGATATCTATTGTATGATATAATGTGGATAAATGTGATTCGTTGAATATATCTACATTTAATTACCATATAGATTATCATAATCTGTGGTTCAGTGTTTTTTGTTGTCATAAGACACAATGGATTAAGATATAGATCATGATTCATCAAATCCCATAATTTTACACCACTTTATTTGAGATAATAAAATTTATCATCATTAACGATGTATTATATATGTTTCATAAAACTATGGATCTCATTATAAGGGTGATATAGTGCATATTGTAAATTATAATTGGCTTGGATCACAAGAAAGAAATGACAGACTGGACTGCAAGAACACATCTCATATGTTCTAATATAAGACAGATTATGATAGGTAGCCTCACTATCTATCATCTAAAAATATATGAGCTTGATAATGAATATAAAAATAATATTTTATTAAAATTTATTTTTGTTGATAATATTTTTTATAAAAGATTAGGGATATGAATTATAAATGGAATACTTTTATTTTCAAATAAAATATAAAATGTCCATACTGATATATTATGATTAGAAAATTAAAAAAAATTATGAATATATTTATTATTTTTAAAAAATAATATCTATAAATTTTTAATATGATATAAATATTATAGATGTTTAAATTTATATACTAAAATTACATATTTTTAAAATTTTCATGTCATGCATTATAAGCTAGGTATGAAAATATAATATTTAGTTTTCATCTCGCTTCAGTTAACTTTATTATGAATTTATTAGATTTAATTTGGTGATTGAATATAATCTGTATATATTATGTGTTATAGTTATGATGAAACTAAAATCTCTCTTGATTACATTATCCTTGGGTAGAAAGATATTAGGTCATACAACTCACTATCCTAGATGCTTATTCTTTTCTAGAAAAGTGGGGGTTGGTTGCCTATGACTCTAAGATTACTATTGAAGACATATAAGGTTTCATATAATTATAAGAAATGAAATAAAATGGTTTTATATAGCTCATGAATTGGATGAATTTTTATATGTGTAAATATGTTTTCCTTTTATTTCTGGTTGAGTAACAAAAATTTTAAGTTGTATAAAGGGTTATACATTAATACGGTTTGAACATATTATTTTTTTGTATAGAATATATATTCTAAAACTACATCATTAGAAGAATGAATACATAATGGAATAAAAAATAACTTAATAAACAATGTATTTGATGCAATAGTTATTGAATAATATCATTTTTTGTGTATTATTTTGAAAATAATAAGAAAATGATACAGAAACATGTGTGATATTCCTTCAAAACATATTAGGTCCACAAGGGTCTTTAGTGAGAATACCTTAAGGTAGGGTTGAATAATGGAATGAAACACATTCAAACATAATCACTTAGTACTCAAACTCTCATTTCCCTAAATGATCTTAAACTCATTATTAATAGGATCACTATAAATTACATATTACAATGATGATAAAATTATAATTCCATAATAATTTGCCTTAATTAGTTTTATCAATTATTGATTAACCCCCCCCCCCCAACCACTCAAAAATATATGTATTGAAAAACATTAATAATGTATATAATCATGAAATAAAAGTTTTACTTGATTCACCTATACTGGGAAAATATACAGAGCATAAAATGGAAATTCACTTAAGTACCATAATCCACAGAAGCACATTTAGTGGTGATTTTATCCAAATACTCCCTAAGAATGTTCTCTCACTACATATAATGATTCAAGAATGTTCACTAACACTATAGGGTCACTTCATAAATATTTTCATTTGCTCATTGGTGAATAAATGGAAACACATCATTAATAAATCCATTAAAAAAATAATATAATCATTTTTTATTAATGCCTAGAGTGTACATAGGTGCTCATTGATCTCTACATGTTGTCCTTCATAGTTTATCTATAAAACAACTTCACCTTCCATGACTGTTATCTCAAACCTAGTTTAGGCCACCGTTGGGTAAACATATAAACTTCATGTATATATGTAGGGACTATGGATTTCTATGGGTTACTGATGCTTGATTGATCATGGTTCAAACCATGGTAGCACAAGACCGAGCTATGCTCGTGATTCCAGCTGGATATAGTTCCTTTTTTGGAATTTTTGACTTTAATACGTTTATTTCCTTCATTTTTTATATATACATGACATGTTTATAATATTTTATATAACACTTCTCTAGTTTTGATATTTATTTTAGCTTTATGAATGTTATACTTATACTACTCAATTATTCATATGCTTCTACTATTTATTTTTATTACTATATTGTTGTGTTACACATTGATCATGTGGGTATAGTATCCAAAATATACCACCATATACCCTTTCATCTAATCTGCATCCTATGGAATATGGAGAAGAACACATGAGTCTATATTTCCAACCATCTTTGGTACAATTTACTAGATCATGGGTGAGGATATTACAAAGTTTTACTAGACCATTTTTTCATTCATTATAATTTTTGGAATATATACATGATATTATGAATGAATTGGAATTTGGTATGCAGGTTTTCCTAGGAGTACCTAACCCCCATACAGAAAAAAGACAAACTTCCTAGTATAAGGAATATTTTTTCTCTATTTTTCCGATTATAGACCATTTGATTCCACTGTTGAGTGATGCACATGAATTATGATGCTATTTCTACTGTGATTTAGGGATATCATTTTATCCTTGGACCAATATGGTAAGGAATAATTTACCTTAGATCATATTAATCACCTTACATGATTCATATTCCATTCATATCTCATACAATATAAGATGAATTATATGATTTCATGACCATTAATATGTGTTCCATGAGTTATATAAATGTTATTCTATTATTTTTTCTAAACAATATTAAGAAATATAACTGGTACATAGAGTTTTTGTTGTAATAGAAATACTATTTTCAAATATATTCTATATCATACACCATATGAAGTCAATTATGGAACATTGAGTCATGGACCATTGGTCACATAGACTGGAATGTGTTATGGTTAGTTTAAATGGACGATATACTTAAGTTTTTATGGTGTATGGGTCCTTAGAGGTTACAAGTGGAGATTTGTTTATTTCATCCCTTTAAATAGAATTATAATATAAATATTAAATTAAATGAAGTAAAAATTATCGAATGAAAAGGTTTTAGATAAATGAATTTTCTATTTGCACTGATAGTTCATATACGAGGACTCATGCTATGAAATAGAGAACTTTCCCCTGACTCGGAATTAGGAGTAGGAAGTAGGTAGTGAATTTGGTGTTCTATAACATCATTCCAATTACCATTTTTTATATTTAAGAGTAGGATGACAGCTGTGTATTTTTTCTAAGAAGTATTGTATGTATCCTACTCATTTATTTATGTGAATTTTCATTTCTTCATACTTTTTTGACGCGTGTGTTTGGAATTATAGACACATTCTACTATAAAGGCCACATTTTGTGCACTAGAAGGGTGTTGATAGCCATGGTTAATAGGTTTTGGTCCCTGAGATCCCAATAGAACACACCGTAGTTCCATTTTCATCACCATAAGTTCAACCAAATATGGGAGATGATTCTTAGTACTGTTAGTGTTTCCTATCATTTATGTAGACCGTTTAGGGATCCCCACAACCTACCCCATTTATTGAAGATCTGACATGTGTGTTCCAATATTAACATCCACCCATGGTTTTAGTGGATAATAGTTTACATTATTATATTATTTGGATCAAGAATTATTTATTAATTTTTGAGTATCTAGAGACATCTCTTGAGAGGAGAGTAAAACTCATGACATGTATGTTTCAGAGATCCACTAGGATCTAGTTGGAAGTTTTTAACTATGATGATGGGATTTGATATATTGTTTTAAGTGATCTCTAATCCAGATTTTAGGACTAATTCTGTCCTGAGAATCATAGGGCTGAGAGGGTTAGTGAGTTTATGCGTATGGGGTTGGGCAAGATGATTATTATTTAGTATCCATATTGATTTATAGAGCCTTAATACTTAGTGCCAGTTTATCTTGTTGATGATCCATTGAGGGATATATGATTCTACGAGGATCTCAATCATTTTGTTCAATCACTTGTCATTGTGTTACAAATGAAAAATATAATGGATATAGTGAATTAGTTTTTTATTACTGAACATTACCTAAGGGAAGATAGGGGAACATAGTTGGATAGTACAAACTTTTGACTTATTGTATTAGTGTCTAGTTGTAGAAAAACAATTTCAAGGCTTTTCATGAGTGGAATACCCAAAAGTTTTTTAGTGTTTTCAGTTATGTCTTCTTTAATCAGTGTGGGAGGTGAAGAAATATGAGGAATTAGTGTTATAGAGACTAAGTCAAATGCTAATTTTGCGGCAGGACGGTTCATGTATAGTGTTTATATAGGGAATTCTCTTCTATATATTTTGTAAGTGTTTTTACTATGAATATAGTTTTAGGAATATGATTTATATATTGCCATCAATCTATAAGCTGGAGTAGTGTTGTCATTCAAGACTAGGTAGTGTTCATGGCAGAAGTAGTCAGACAATAATTGTTCCACGATAGTAATGTGAGTTTTCTCTATGTATTGTGGTTACTTCGCAGGGTTATAGTCCATGCCATATATATTCCACATATTGTATATGTGATGCGTAGGGTGTCAGGTCGTCAATAGTGAGAGGTGTCATCTTAGTAGATTCTACTCCAGTATCTACTACTTTGGATACATGTGCTTCTCAAAGATTCATATTTTTAACCATTGTGGAGTCAATAAGGGCTCATTGTTCTATTTTATAATGGTTTTATGACACTCAGCACTACATTTTGAAATAGACCGGGGAGTGTATGCCATTTCTGGGAGTTTATCCTTTAGATAGGCATGTATCACTTATAATGGGAAATCATTCTCCTCAGGATTATAGGGTTTGACAACATTCTCAACATTGGATGGTTGGTTCCCTTTTTTGTGTTTGTTGAATTATATCATAGAAGTTGACCTTGATATCCCATGAGAGTGGAGTGTTTATTCTCAAAGGTGAATGGGATATGAAATAATGTATAGTTATAACAAACCATCATGGGAACTTGTGGGATGGCATCCAAGATTGCTAGCATCTATCTAGATAATCAGGGATCACATCAGGAATATTATCATCCCATGGCTGATTTTTTTAAGGATTATTTCTAGATGTGTTTTTGGGACAACCTCATGAGTGAGAGGTAGATTTTCTGATAAATCAAGTTTTATCAGTTTCATTGGAATCCATTCCTCTTTATAATATGGTTATAATAGATTTATAAGAGATCAAGAGGCATCTTGATGACTTTGAAGCAAAGCGGTTTATAAGACCCAGTACCTATCCTTACGGTTATATAATCCATTTTTCAAAAAGGTATATGAACCCCTAAAGATATTTATATATTTCAATTAATTGAACCATTTGATGTTTAGGAACATAAACGCTTTTTTCACGGAGGAATGATCTCTTTAACCAGCATTGAGTAGTTTGAGTGATATCGAAAATTAACAATGATCGTGTTATCATTAGGTGTGTGTTCAACAAGAAGACATACATCAAACAATTTTTTAGATGGTACGATCTATATGATTATCTTTTCAAGTTGTTCAGTCTCACGAATGTGTCATCAATTTTCATTTAACAGATTAATTGAGTTTTCATTCCATATATGGATTTTTTTGTGGTGGTTTTTTGTGGTAACCATCATGGTGTAATATCCAAATCGAAATGATCATTCCAAGAACTGTAACATCATTCAGAATACTCTAAATGATCATTGATTGTACATATTCTCACAAGATGATCGATTTAGATAGATAATATTTACATCCTGAGTTATATTATCTCAAAGACAAGATTATCATTTTCCCCCTAGAAGGTGATATATGTAGTTTCCTAAAATCATCCTAAGAACTTCGTTGATATCTAGAGTTACATGGGGCATGATGGTTGTTATAGGTTTTTCATACATGAAATTTTCCCCTTATAATCACCTATTATGGGATTTATGAAGATGGATTTTAAGTCTTTATGGTTAGATTCCTATGATACATCCTTTCAAGAGATAAAATAGAGACTAATTTCAACGTTGATCTGATTTTTTATAGAGTTACAATTAATATGTATTGTATATTATGATGCATCATGTATTAGAAATTGAGTATTTCTTATGTATGGAGATCTATTTTTGACTTATGGCTCTTTCCATTTGATACCACATGATAAACATTTTATGACAGACTTTCTTAAGTTAGTTGATGTATTAATTTCCCTGCACTATTGGATGCATAATCTATTGGGAGATATTTTGTGGTGCACAAAGACCACAAAGTCCTGTAGTACATATTTTCAAATCATTACATAAATATTTGTAAATAATGGTTGGTCCAATACCATTATTCCTTCATCATATAGAATACATATACACCCAGAATGGATACTACGGTTTTTGATGCACTGTGCAGGAGGACTCAGACAAAGGTAGTTCAAGAGGCCAGTAGATAGTAGAGGCTTATCCAGTTTTTTAACAGATGCACTTGTAGGTGCAAAGATTTTTCAGGATAGACATTTCTCACATCTATGGAATTTAGTCCCACTCATCTGGTAGGGGTGAGGTTTATACAATGTAACACCGCAAGCTTCTACGGTACGCTTCACCTTGAATAATATAGTAGCGTGTGTTATACGCAACGTCGAGTTCGAACACACACCACAACCAACGAAACTAGCCATTACGAATAGTAATACCTACTTTATGAAATTTTAGAAATTTTATCATTGAAAATTGACTTCATTTTTGGAGTCAGAATATCGAATTTAGCCTAGGGTGAAATTTTGGTACTTTTCGGATAACTTTTATATTATGATGAATAGTGAAAATTAATAAATTTTAATTAAAAACAGCTTTTTTAATCAAAATAATAAATAGTGATAAATTATGAATTTGAGTGGTTTTAAAGTATATTTAGAATATATTTTTACCATTTAATACAATTTTGATCATTGGATATAATTTCACAGTTAAACTAAACATAAACAAGCGTCAATCTTTTGATATTTATTCTCTCTTAAAAACACGCATTTGGTTTTAATGATAGGAATTATTTTTAAATAAATTTCTTCCACTTATGTGTTTTCAATTTAGAAAAATGGATTCAATATTTTGAGTCAGGATGTCCAAATTTATTAAATATGTAACTTTTATTTTTAGACATTATGAATAATCACTTCGGTAGATATTTTATTTACCATGGTTAAATGGTAAATCCGGTAAATAAGGGTTACAAAATAATATCATAATAACAACAAATTACCCTAAAACATGTACTAACCTTATTGGGGGATCCATGTACGACCATGGTAATATTTGGGTCGATTTTGGGACCCCATGGATCCACTTTTAGGTGATAGGGACAATTTATATTAATTAAGTTAAAATAAATACAAAAATGACTTAAGCATATAACTTCTAGAAAAACAATTTTTACATAGGGTTATATATGTTTGATTTTCAACTATAAATTTTAATTAGAATGAAAACAAGATTTTCTACATAATTATATTTTATTGTTAATTTTTAGACATTTGAAAAGTAAAAATATATATGACAAAATAATGATGCATTATTTTTTTTATTAATGAAAGAATGAAATAATTCGTATTATAAATGTTAAAATAAATATAATTTGAAAGTTTTGATGACATACAAAAATTTAATAGGTTAATATTACATGTTATAATTGATTTAATTAATTATTTTTGATGTAATAATGTTGTTAAGACTTTGTCAAAAATAAATTATTAAATATTGTCAAAATTGACATAAAATAGTTTTTAAAACAAATATTATATTATTAATTGATATTTAATTCCTCAAAATCAATGGTTCGACAAAGAGACTTGTACCATGATAGTTGTATCATTAATGGAACACTTGGGGGTCTCTTGAATTTATATGGTAAGTTTATTAACTATATAATATATACATACAAAGTGACATGGTAAATGTCAATCTAATTAACTAAGAGTTTAAACTAACTGACAAGGTTAATATAACGACCAAAACCTATCTAAAATCTATTGGTTGAGTGTTTTAGACCTAGAACCACCTTAACCTTTAAATAAACCAATTTTGAGCCGTTAGAAACCGAATATGGATTTATTATAAAATAATATTTCTAGCTTTTCCTAAAGAGCCCCTCACCCCTCTTATAAAAGGGCACTCCCCCATATAATTAATTCACACCATAAAAGCCTTTTGGTTCATCCAAAACCTGCCAAAATACTCTCTAAACTTCCCTCACTTCATCCTAGAGGCCTTATTTGGATCATTATGCTATCCTAAGAAGCCCTTTTGATCAAATCAAAAGGAAGAACCCGAATAAGAGGTAATGTTTTCACCACCCTTTTCAAGTTCATTTCTTCTTCAACTTCTTCTTTATTTGTTATTCCCATTCTAAAATAATAACTCCAGTATCTTAAATATACTGAAATGTTATTAGAAATAAGTTACAACCATATTCAGTATTCTATCCATCCTATGAATGACATGTCACCATACGTGCATTCGTACGGCTTACCGTCTCCACGTCGTGGTGTAATTGTTATTCAAAACATTATTATTTGGATGGGTATAATAATTATGATTAATTAATGTAAATAATATGTATAACATGATAATGATTCTTTATATATAATATACCATCCAACAATATATTATTTTAATATCAAAAGAATTATATTGTCGCTCGTGCGTACGTACGGACTACCGTCTCCATGAACGCGATGAGATTCATTCCCCATCGTATCCATTCAAGTATAATTCTCATTTGATGATTAAAAATGATAATTAAAGACTTGATATAATACTGGATATTAATAAGATACAACCTATTCATAATAAACACGTCTTATGTAACAAAACATGTAAAAGAAAACGAGTATGTTAACACCCGAAACGACGATAATACAAAGATATTATTAACAAAGAAATGTTAAAAGATCATATATGATATCATATTAATGTATATGATTATAGTATAATTTAATAAAAATTATTTCACCATTATACCAGAGGTAAAACTACCATTAACCAAGGAAATGTTAAGGGTAAGGGTTATTTCACAATCTCTTCATTATTCGAGGTTGTTTATATGTAAATATACACTAGGACCTCTTTATAATCCACACCAATGTTTCTTAAAAATTAATTTCAAAACATTCTTACTATTTTACAGAATAAGGGTTAAAGTCATTTATACCCTTGTTTGACTTTTATAAGATGTTTATAAAGAAATCTTTTCTTCGTTTTCCAAACCAGGTCCTTTTTAACCTTTTCGACAAAATTAATGTAAGAATGTTTTTTTACTTATACGGCGGGTGCGGAAATTTTCCGCTATTATAAGATCGTCAAAGCTTCCCTTACAAGCTTATAAGAATATTTTAAAAATAAATATTTTCTTTATGTGATGCTTAAATGATTTCAAAATATAAATAGATATGTCTCTCTAAAAAAAGTTTTTATTTCATCTATGTCAACATCCTTTGATGAATTTTAAGTTTATTTGAAGTTGATTTTTTATGATACAAAACATCCATATTGTATTGAATTTTTTGTGATATGTTTGACTGTGGATGTGCTATTTTTTTACCATTCATTACTTATAGTTAAATTATTGACATTTCGTATGCTAGTTTTAATACGAATGTTTATGATATGTTTAAACCTTTTCATATGAGGAATGTATTGGACTTAGTAAGTGATGGGTGGAGCCCGCTATAGAACCTCGATGCATCTATAGGTCTCATGAGACAACAAGACATGGAATTGGCCAAGTCCCTTTCCCAATTTGATTTATGGTTTTGGCCAAGGACTTAATCATTTTAGAAGTCTTGGCTGAGGCCTTCACAAAATGTTTCATAATGTCAGGCATTATACATTCCCTCATTATTGAAATAATATTTATGGTTCATGTGGTCATTCGACTAATAGAATACCCATGATTATATTTTATTATGGCATTATTTACCCATATCATATTCTTTCCATAAAATAATTCATTTTTATTATTGGTAAGGGAATGTGGTTTCAATTATTTACCATGCTTGATATTTATGTCATTTTCCACTGTATTACTTACCCTTACTGAGCATTTGAGCTCACCCGTTTCTTATGTTTAATTTTCCCAGGATATGAAGAAGTTAGTTATGAGTGACCTGCGTGCATAATCTAGGAGGCTTGGATGCTTCTAATGAAATATATATATTTTTGTATATTTCTTTAAGATGTAATGTTGAACATATGTTTGAACATTGTTTCCAACAATACTAAACTGATCGGTCATTCGAGACATGATCTATTTGTGATCATGCCAATGTTTTGTAATAATGCACTGACTCTGGGTAACTGGGGTCGGGGTGTTATAGTTGGTATCAGAGGAAGTTTAGTACAAACCTTGGAAACTAGATTTAGATAAAATTTGATTAGATAACATAGCCCTAAGATAGAATTTGAGGATTAGTATAGAAGAACTTCCTAGAATTTTGGTATTGTAGAGATTTTGTGAGTTTTCTGAGCAATACATCCCTGTCTAGATACGAGCAGGTAGAGGTGGCTCTGGCACAGATGTACCTAGGGGTAAAACCTGAAAACACCTCTTTGAGATAGAGTCGAACGAAAGTTGGTGCAGGACAACTGGCCTTGCTGCACTCTTGGTTACGACACTCCTGGGGGATATACTAAGGATAATTCTCATTTTCTTTACAAACCATTATGAAGGGTTATGCATATATACTTCCTCAAAGAAAACTTTTTTATGATTATGGATTATATCCATAAACTATTGAATTTTTGTTAAGTGTTTTACAAGTATGGAATTATTTATTTTGATTCATAAAGTAATCTAGTTTATGTTATTGTTTAGAAATGGTGCCTAGTGGAAGGAATGAAAACTGTATCAATGCACGTACTCCATGTAGGGATTTCCCCCCTGCTCAAGATAATTATAGTGGATCTAGTGATGCAACTGGTGCTAAACAACTATCACCATACTGGGACAACTCACTCAGGTTATGAATAATAATATTACACGAATGGAGCACCCATATCCACAACGTGAAGGGTCAATGTTAGATCGCTTCATGAGGAAACAACCACCGACATTAAATGGGAGTACAAATACTATAGTATCTGATCAATGGATAAATTCCTTAGAGAAAAAATTCCATGCCTTGGGGAGTAGTGAAAAGTGAAAAAGTTGTCATGGAAGTTTATCGCCTCAATAAAAATGATGATCAATAGTGGTCATTGATACAAAATACGAAGGTAGATTATGAAGTATCAGATATGGAATAGAGGGAGTTCAAATAGCTGTTCTTAGAAAAATAATTTCCTTGAGACCATCAAACAGATATGGAAAGGCAATTTCTGAGTCTGAAGTAGAAAGAGGATGAGAATGTCGCAAAGTATGAGGCTAACTTTACAAGGTTAGCGAGGCATGATGCTGATTATATACATAACCCAAGGAGTAAGATTTTTCGTTTCTTTGATGGGATACAACCACTTCCCTGTCGAGCTTAGTCTCGTAATCCTTTTCATAATATGAAGATATTGTCTCATGTTCTATCAAGACCGAAAAGGAATTCTCTTATTATTATGACATTAAATCAAAGAAAGAGAAGAAGAGATCTACTGAACACTATGGGAAAGGAAATACGAAACAATGGAAGAAGGGTATAAATGAATTTCCACCCTGTGATAATTGTCGAAGGAAGCACCATGGTCCCAGTCTAAAAGGAAAAGGAGTATGCTACAAATGTGGACAGAAAGGACATCTAAGTGGTGATTATAATGGAAATAAAGACGCTACCGATGTTCAATTCTACATTTGTGGGGAGATGGGTCATTATGCAAATAAATGTCCTAGGCGTCAAGGAAACTTACCTCAGAAAAGGCCAAGCGATCAAGGCCAAAATTATGCATTCACTACTACTATGGTTGAAGCCCCAAAAGACTTTGTGGTAGGTAATTTAATGGTTTCCTCAATTTTAGAAAATTCATTATTTTATTCTGGATCATCGAATTGTTTCATATCTTCCCAGTTTGCTAAGAAAATTAGATATTTCCAATTTGATTTAACAAGGGAGTTATCAGTTAAAACTCTTAAGGGAAGTATCATTTCATCAAAGTTTTGTGAATCAGTCCCCATTAGAGCACATAAATGTTCTTTATCCATTGATATCATTGTCATACCTATGATTGAATTTGATATAATCCTCAGTATGGATTGGCTTTTGAACCATGATGTGAAGATTTATTGTAAGAATAAGGAGGTTACGATTCTTGATGATGATGATAAGGAACACCTTATCTTTAAAGCAGAATCGTCGGCACCTAATTCTTATCTAGATCCACCCCGAGTAGCTCTAATAAATTAAATTATTGGGGATGAATAGAATTTAATGGCTATGGGTGAGGAAAGGAATGTTCATATAGAGTATGTACCTATTGTAAAAGAATATATAGATGTGTTTCCGGAAGATTTACCTAGACATCCTCCGGAACGAGAAGTTGAGTTTTCCATTTATTTAATTCCGAGATCAAGGCCTATATGAAAGACCCCTTATAGAATGGACACTATGGAATTAGTTCAACTAAATAAATAACTAGAGTAATTGATTAATAAGGGATTTATTCTAACTAGTGTTTCTCCATGGGGAGCCCCTGTCCTTTTTATTAAGAAAAAGATGGATCTATGAGGTTGTGCATTGACTACAGGGAGATCAATGCTATAATAATAAAGAACAAGTATCCCCTACCTCGAATTGATTATTTATTTGACCAACTGTAGGGAGCTCAATACTTTTCAAAGATTTACCTTCAATTTGGATAACATCAGTTGTGTGTGAAGAAGAAGGACATTCAGAAGACAGCATTTTCAACCAGGTACGGGCATTTCGAGTTTACAGTAATGCCTTTTGGATTGACTAATTCACCCTCTATATTCATGGATCTAATGAATAATGTTTTCAAGGAATATCTCGATGATCTTGTGGTGGTATTTATTGATGATATCTTGGTATAATCCAAAATCTACGAAGATCATGAAAATCACTTGCGTATTATCCCGAAGACTCTTAGAAGACATGAATTATATGGGAAGTTTAGCAAGTGTGAATTCTGGCTTCAGGAGATTTATTTTCTTGGCCATATTATCTCTAAGGATGGAATCTATGTTGATCCTTCTATGACCAAGGCAATCCAAGAATGTCCAATACCGACGTGTATAACTGAGGTACACAGTTTTGTTAGTTTGGCAGGTTATTATCGACTTTTCGTCCAGAATATTGCCCAATTAGCTAACCCATTAACGAAGCTCACGCATAAAGGGGTTAAATTTTTCTGGACAAAAGAGTGTGAAGAATGTTTTGAAGAATTGAAGAGAATATTAGTCAATGATCCTATATTGACTCTACAATCGGGGAATGATGGGTTCGTTATTTATAATGATGCATCGATGAAAAGACATGGTTGTGTCCTTATCCAGAATGATAGGGTTATTGCCTATGCATCACGACAGCTGAAAATTCATGAGAAAAACTATCCTACTCATGATCTTGAGTTAGCCGATGTAATATTTGCTCTGATGATTTGGAGACACTATCTCTACGGTGAAAATTTTTAGATTTATATTGATCAGAAGAGTGTGAAGTATATTTTCGCAAGAAAGAACTCAACATGAGGAAAAAGAGATGGATTGAACTACTCAAAGATTATGATTGTATGATACACTACCACTCTGGGAAGGAAAACAAGGTGGAAGATGCTTTAAGCAGAAAATATCATGGAGTTTTGAACAATATGATAATTGAAAGGGATCCAATTTTCATGGATCTAGTGAAGATGGACATGGGAATAACCATGGAAGGTGAAACATCAATGCTTATTCAAATAGTTTCCACACCATCTTTACTAGAAAGGATAAAGAGTTCTCAAGACGTTGATGAAGCATTTAAAAAGTAGATTAAAGATGTGATTGATGAGAGATTCAGTTACTTTTTGTATGAAGATGGAATTTTGAAATTTGGGAGAGGACTTTGTGTTCCCAATATACCTGATTTAAAAAGGGAATTGTTGGAAGATGCTTATAGTTCCAATTTCACTATACACCCTGAGAGCAGCAAACTATATGGAGATTTAAAGGAACATTTTTGGTAGGACAACATGAAGAGGTAGATTGCTGATTTTTTGTCAAGATGTATGATTTTTCAACAAGTGAAAGCTGGGAGGAAACAGCCTGGAGGAGTCATGCAACCTATTCCCATACCAGAGTGAAAATTGGATAATATCACGATGGACTTTGTCATGGGACTACCAATGAATCCTAGAAGGAACAGAGCAATATGAGTTATTGTTGATCGTCTTACAAAGTCATCACATTTCCTTGCTATATGGGAGGATTTACCACTTGAACATCTTGCGAGAATATATATTAATGAAGTTGTGAGACTTCATGGAGTACCCCTATCAATTATCTAGGATCGTGATCCCTGTTTTACATCACGATTCTGGAAATGTCTTCTGAGGGCCTTGGATACTGAACTTCGTTTGAGCAGAGATTACCACCCTCAAATAGATGGACAATCAGAATGGACTATTCAAACCTTAGAATACATGTTGAGATCAAGCTCACTTGACTTTCAGGGTATGTGGGATCAATATTTACCTCTGGTGGAATTTCCTATAACAATACCTTCCATTAAAGTATTCAGATGGAAACATATGAATCATTGTATAGAAAGAGATTTCGCACACCAAACTTTTGGGATGATGTTGGTGAAATAAAACTTGTTGGCCCGGAACTAGTGGAGGAAATGATGGAAATGGTAATGGTAATCTAGAACCACATCAAAGCAGCTCAATGTAGGCAGAAGAGCTATGCTGATAATAGAAGGAACGATTTGGAATTTCATGTAGGAGATCATGTTTTCTTGAAGGTGTCTCCATGGAAGAGAGTCATATGTTTTGGTAAGAAAGGAAAATTGTGTCCCAAGTACATCGAACCTTTCGAAATTCTAGAACGAATTGGGGCTGTAGCTTACTGTTTGTCATTGCCGCCAAATCTTTCCAAAGTTCACGATGTATTCCACGTATCACTGTTGAGAAAATACATGCCTGACCCAACGCATGTACTCACCTATGAGTAATTAAAACTGGAACCCAATATCTCTTATTTCGAATAGCCCATCAGGATTTTAGATACGAGTGAACAAGTGCTCAAAATCTGGAAAAATCATCTGGTAAATGTTCTATGGAGAAACCAAAAAATGGAAGAGGCAATGTGGGAACCCAAGGAACTTATGAAGAAGAACCACCCGAGTCTTTTTATGAAGTAATATTATAAAAATTTCTAGGAAGAAATTATTTGAAGGAGGGGAGAATGTAACACCCCAAGCTTCCATGGTACGCTTCACTTTGAATAATATAGTAGCATGTGTTATACGCAACTTCGAGTTCTAACACACACCATAACCAATCAAACTAGACGTTATGAATAGTAATACCTACTTTTTGAAATTTTATAAATTTTATCTCTCAAAATGGACTTTATTATTGGATTCAGAGTATCTAATTTAGCCTAGGGTGAAATTTTGGTACTTTTCAGATAACTTTTATATTTTGATGAATAGTGAAAATTACTAAATTTTAATTAAAAACAACTTTTTTAATCAAAATAATAAATAGTGATAAATTATGAATTTGAGTGGTTTTATAGTATATTTAGAATATATTTTTAACAATTAATTCAATGTTGGTCATTGTACATAATTTCACTATTAAACTGGACATAAAAAAGCGTCAATCTTTTGATAGTTATTATCTCTTAAAAACACGCTTTTTGTTTTAACGATGGGAATTAATTTTAAATTAATTTCTTCCACTTCCGTGTTTTGAATTTGGAAAAATTTATTCTATATTTGGAATCAGGATTTCAAAATTTTGTAAACAGGTAAATTTTATTTGTAGACATTTTAAATAATTACTTCGGTAAATATTTTATTTACCATTGTTAAAGGGTAAATCCGGTAAATAAGGGTTAAAAATAATATTATAATAACAACAAATTACCCTAAAACATGTCCTAACCTTATTGTGGGATCCATTCTGACCATGGGAATATTTTGGACGATTTTGGGACCCCGTGGATCCACTTGTAGGTGATAGGGACTTAATATATTAATTAAGTTAAAATAAATACAAAAATAACATAAGCATATATCTTTTAGAAAAAAATTTTTTAAAAGGGGTTATATATGTATTATTCTGAACTATAAATATTAATTAGAATGATAAAAATATTTCCTACATAATGATATTTTATTTATAATTTTTAGACATTGAAAAAGTAAAAATATATATGACACAATAATGATGCAGTGTTTTTCTTATTAATGAAAGAATCAAATAATTCGTATTATAAATGTTAAAATAAATATAACTTGAAAGTCTTGAGGAAATAAAATAATTTCATAGGTTAATATGACGTGTTAGAATATATTAAATAAATTATTTTCGATGTAATAATGTCGTTAAGTCTTTTTCAAAAATCAATTATTAAATATTGTCAAAATTTACATAAAAGAGTTTTTAAAACAAATATTATATTATTAGTTGATATTAAATTCTTAAAAATATATGGTTCGTCCAAGAGACTTATATCATGATAGGTGTATCATTTATGGACCACTTGGGGGACTCTTGGATGTATATGGTACGTTTATTAACTATATAATATATAAATACAATGTGACATGGTAAATGTCAATCTAATTAACTAAGAGTTTAAAATAAATGATAAGGTTAATATAATGACCAAAACCTGTCTAAAATCTATTGGTTGGGTGTTTAAGACCTATCCCCACCTTAACAATTAAATAATACACTTTGGAGCCATTATAAATCGAATATAAATTGATTATAAAATAATATTTCTAGCTTTTCCTAAAGAGCCCCTCACTCGTCTTATAAAAGGGCACTCCCCCATCTAATTAATTCACACCTTCAAAGCCTTTTGGTTCGGCCTACCCCTGCCAAAATACTCTCTCAACTTCCCTCACTTCATCCTATAGGCCTTATTTTGATCCTAAAGCCAACCTAAGGAGCCCTTTTGATTAAATCAAAAGGAAGAACCCGAAGAAGAGGTAATGTTTTCACCAACATTTTTCAAGATCATTTCTTCTTAAACTTCTTATTTATTTGATATTACCCTTCTAAAATAATAAATCCAGTATCTTCTATATTCTAAGATGTTATTATAAATATGGTACAACCATATTCAGTATTCTATCCATCCTATGAATGACATGTCACCATACGTGCGTGCGTACGTCTTACCGTCTCGACGCCATGGTGTAACTGTTATTCACAAAATTATTAATTGGATGGGTATAATAATTATGTGTAATTCATTTAAATAAGAAATATAACATCATATTGATTCTGTATATATGATATACCATCCAATAATATTATATTTTAATATCAAAATAATTATAGTAACGCTCATGCGTACGTACGGACTACCGTCTCCACGAATGCGATGAGATTTATTCACCATAATATCCATTCAAGATTAATTCTCATTTGATGATTAAAAATAACGTTTAAAGACTTGATATAATTCTGTATATTAATAATATACAACCTATCCATAAAAAACATGACTTACTTAACAAAACATGTAAAAGAAAACGAGTAAGTTATCAACTGAAACGACGATAATACTAAGATATTATTAACAAAGCAATGTTAAAAAATCATATATGATATCATATTAATGTATATGATTATTTTATAATTTAATAACAATTATTTCACCATTATACAGGATTTTAACCTACCATCAACCAAGGAAGAGTACAAGGTAATAGTTATTTCACAATGTCTTCATTATTCGAGGTTGTTTATACGTAAATATCCACTGGGACCTTATTATCATCCACATCCATGTTTCATAAAAATGAATTTCAAAAAATTATTACTATTTTACAGAATATGGGTTAAATTCATTTATAACTTGGTTTGTATTTTATAAGAGGTTTATAATGAAATCTTTCTGTCGTTTTCCAAACAAGGTCCTTTTTAACCATTTTGAAAAAATTAATGTGAAATGTTTTTTTTAACTTATACGTCAGGTGAGGCTATTTTCCAACATTATAAGATCTACAAATATTACCTAACAATATTATAAGAATATTTTAAAAATAAATATTTTATGTATGTTACTTTTAAATGATTTCAAAATATAAAGAGATAGGTCTCTCTAAAAAAGTTTTTGATTTCATCTATGTCAACATCCTTTGATGGATTTTAAGTTTATTTGATGTTGATTTATTAGATACAAAACTTCCATATTGTATTGAAGTTTTTTTATATATTTGACGATGGATGTGCTATTTTTATACCATTCATTTCATATGGTTAAGGTATTGAAATTTCGTATGCTAGTTTTAATACAAATGTTTATTATATGTTTAAACCTTTATATATGAGGAATGTATTAGACTTAGTAAGTGACGGGTGGAGCTCCCTATAGCTCCTCGATGCATCGATAGGTCTCATGAGACAACTAGACGTGGAATTGGCTGAGGCCCTTTCCCATTTTGATTTATGGTTTTGGCTGAGGCCTTAATCATTTTAGAACTCTTGGTCGAGGGCTTGACAAAATGTTTCAGAATGTTTGGCATTATACATTCCCTCATTATGAAAATAATATTGATGGTTCATGTGGTCATTCGACTAATAGAATACCCATGATTATATTTTATTATAGAATTATTCACCCATCTCATATTCTTTCCATAAAACTAATCATGTTTATTATTGGTAAGGTAATGTGGTTTTAATTATTTACCATGCTTAATATTTATGTCATTTTCTAGTGTATTACTTACTCTTACTGAGCATTTGAACTCACCCCTTTCTTATGGTTCATTTTCCAAGGATATGAAGAAGTTTGTTATGAGTGACCTGCAAGCATAATCTAGGAGGCTTGGATGCTTCTAATGAAATATATTTTTGTTGTATTTTTCTTCAAGATGTAAAGTTGAACAAATGTATGAATCTTGTTTTCAATAATATTAAACTGATTAGTCTTTCGATACATGATCTTCTTGTGATCATGCCAATGTTTTGTAATAATGAACTGACTCTAGGTAACTGGGGTCAGGCCGTTACATAAAATTATCAAATTTTTAGTGCATAACTCTATGGGAGAATGTGGCAATTGGAGACGTACCATCTAGTTTTCTTTTTGGAAAGGATTAAATACTATTCATATATTGTCATTTATGTGTTCTAATATACATGTGTGAGGAGTTGTTGTGGCAGTTTCATTCCTCAAAATGGGAATTAAAATTTAGAATTACCCAGATGTATTATGACTTACACCACCGACCCTAGTATCTGGGTAAAAAATGATAGGTAACATGTTTAATGATGAGGTGTCCCACCTATTGGCAAGAGAATGAAAAAAGAATACTTATCAGCTTGGATTTTATAGTAGTTACCCATTACCATGTGGAAATGTGATGATGTTCTGATGGATTTCATGATTGGGAAGTTGAGATCTCTTTGAGGTAGTGATTGTATGTGTGGTTTTTAGGACTGGATGAAGAAGATCACTAATTTACTACAATTAGAGAGAACATATTATTAGATAAGTTTAGGATAGTTTTTATCTAAGATATTGTCACCATCATGGGGTAATTCATACCATTGTATCTGATAGGGATGCCAAGATAAGAACTCATTTTTTGAATATCATATATAGTGAATTGGGTATATAGGTTCTTTTTAGCATGACATAACACCCATAGATTCATGGCCAGTAAGAGCACACAATAAAATTTTATTTGACATTTTTAGACCATGTGTCCATGATTTTGGGCACTCTTGGGGGAGGTATATACCCCAGGTTGAGTTATACTATAATAATAGATATCATGTGACTATATAGATGGTACCTTATGAGGTTTTATACATTAAGCCATGTATATCTCCTATATTCTGGTTAGAGGTAGGAGATGGTGAACTTCTTGGAATACGTATCATGTATGAGACATCAGACTAGGTCAATTTGATTAGTAATTAGAGGGATATTGATCTATTTTGAGAGAAATCATACTTCAATCACTGTTGGTAACCTATAGAATTTTTGTTCGGTGATTAGGCCTTTTTACATATCTCATGGAGGATATGATATACATAGATTAAATGATAGAATAACCATTTTCAATTATATTTATAGCCTTTAAGTATTCTAGAGAGATTTAGGATGGTGGCCTATCAGTTTAATATTCCTCAGAGGTAATAATTCATGTACAACGTCTTCTATGTATCATAGATACATCGTTATCAGTAAGAACCATATCAAAGTATTAATCATGATGAGTTTGAGTTATTGATATATTCATCATTCAAGTAGAATGTTATATTTTTTTATCAGAGAATAATGGTTCTCTAAGGATGGTGTGTCCCTCTTGTACAGGTTCTATGGAAATACATCCATCAATAGGATGAGACTTGGGAGAAGGAGGATGGCATATATACCCAGTGGTAAGAATTATTCTCATTTGATTCTTGACCACCCACAGAAGGAAAATTTGGGGATTAATTCCTTTAAAGGGGAATATTGTACTATACTTGGTTTTCTAATAAGATATGTATATTTTTAATTCCAGTTTAATTCCTTTTTTTTCCTAATTTGAATTCCTAATGAGGTTATGGGAGTTTTGGGGTTATCTAGGGCTGGTTAGGAGCATAGAGGCCTTGTTTTTGGAAAAGAAGGATATATAGCACAATTATTAGAAATAATTCCCCAAATTACACATTCTTAATAATAATCGTGCGAGTAATTTTAGAGAGTAGTAAATGGACACAAGATTTGATGAAACAATACATCAGGGGTATCTTCCCAATTCTATGTGCCTTCAATTTTTAGAAGGGGATGACATCATGGTTTGTATGCAGTTTTCCCAACAGTGTGAATGAACCATGCAAGGGGGGTTCTTGGATAGAAAGTTGTTCACAATTGGTTCATGGTTTTGGCTACCATGCAACCAAACTACATGAAATAGTTAAAAAGTGGGATATTGCTATTTTCCCTTAGATATTTAAAATCTAAACCCCCTTATCTTATTTCATCGAGTG
Source organism: Viscum album (assembly GCA_963277665.1). Lineage (NCBI taxonomy): Eukaryota > Viridiplantae > Streptophyta > Magnoliopsida > Santalales > Viscaceae > Viscum > Viscum album. Next base: position 491,231,710 of record OY728159.1, on the reverse strand, counting down.
GTCAGTGTTTCCTCACCATAGTGAGTTCCAGAAAACCTAACCAAGGCTTTGGATTCAATTTTTCATATAACCATCGATTCAAACACATTCATCTTGTTGGATATTCACTGAGATTTTGCATGTTATTCCTTTTTTCTCTTAGTCTAGACCAAATAAGAGGTTAATAGTAGATATTTTTTCTACTATGGGTAAATGGTATGTGTAATATATCATTTCACTTATGATATTCTTATTTTATCAATGTTTTCATTGTGTTTCGTGTCATACATTCTGGTTTTCTCCTATAATTAATTAAATGCCTTATTCAATTTCATGTAACCTTTTTAGTTTTCCCAATTAGTACCACGGGATGGTTTTATGTTGTAAACCTCATTCCTAACCACATGTGAAATGCATTGTTGTATTTTCCATATGTTATACAAACTAGTTGGGTGCATGTGATCTATCCATCTTAGTGGTATTTTTATTAAATTTAATGATATCGTAGGAGATGGTTTTTGCCTCCTTTTAATTTTATTACAAGATTTCGAGATGATTAAATGATTTAAACGGAAATTGGGGAATGAATTTGATGATATTGTGAATTATGTATGATTATGAAATTGATAATTAAATGGTTATTAAGATGATAAATTGAATGGATTCTAAGGACATGTATACTCCTTTGATTTGGACTATGGGGTCCGACATTGGATTTGATGGAAAATTAATCTTTATTGATCTATATTACATTTGATGTTGAGAACATTTCTACTCCATGGATCTATATTTCATGGAATACCTTGGATATATTCCATGGATATGATCATTGGGATCCACCTAAGTCGTTATTGAGTTTTTATGGAGAATCTTTTAGGACTTAAGGGTATACCTTGATCATTTATACCTTGGATCTGACCATTGTAGTCTAGAAAAAATGATTACGACTTAGTTGGAATACCTTGGATCCACTCTTTAGGGAGTGACAATATATTACACAGAATAGGTCATAGTGGAGGTTTCTAGTATGGTTGATTAATCACAGTTGACAGACTATACTATGATACTCCTTATTAATTTTTATTAATATTATATTTTTATAATTATTCACCATATTTAAACAAACTACATTTTTTAGACACCATTGGTTATTATTGATGTCTGTAATTTATTCATAACTTTTTATTTAACCCCTTTACTGATTTTCAAGGAAAATTTCATAATTTGTGTGAAATACTTGTGTTTTAATATTAAATATAATTTTTAGGATTATTTGAAGTATTCTAGATTCAATTCAGTTTAATGATTTAATTATAACTCTCACCCTATATATCCATATTGTATTAGTATTTTTATGGTATCTTATTTAATTTCCTACAAAAAATTAGATTGGTGTTTGGGGAAATTTGGCTATTTGAAGGGTCATATGATCCACACATGAAGGACCAATGAATTTATTATTAAAATAGACCATATATAATGATTTAATTTCATGGATAAACAAATAATTTCAAATTTTATGAAACTACAAAATAAGATCACGATTATAAAATAGAATCATGGATATAAAATTTGTATCCCAAATAAAAAAGGTTCCCAAAAGTTTTTTTACTTCCCACTGACCAGTCTGTTCATAATTTAAAACCAACACACCATTATTATGTTTTCTCCAAATATATAAATCAATTAAAATAGATATTTTCCATTGTCAAATAAATGATATATGTGGAAAAGGTTTCAGACTAAATGGTTCTGAATTAATGTAATCTTAATATTAATGACTCATTAACATTTTGGCCTTCAAAAAATATTGGATAGAAATGGAAAGATTTAAATTGTTTATTTAAATTTCCATAACATTGTCTTCTTTTGTTCAATGGATTCCCAATTTCCATATTATATAGAGAACATATATATCTACAAGTTATAAGAATAATATATTTTAATATTCTACTATTTTAATGGTCAAATCATTGATCCATGTGGATGAGAATATTGTGAAAGAAAACTATCCAACTCCTTAGGCTATAAATACACCCCTCCTCTCTTTACAAGAAGTTAGAATTTTAGAATAGAGGAGGATATATTGGCATTAAAAATGTATTGAAAAATGCATTGTACATGCGTCCTAACTCATGTTTTTACATGATATATCCTTCCTCATCAATTTCGTTTCATTTATGTTTTCATTCTTCTTCATTTGTAATCTCGTAAATGTTCGTATTTTAATTTTGTTTTAAAACATGATTATTTTTCACTAAATAATATAAAAAAACCATTTTTAGTAATATTATTGTTATTAATAAAATTAACAATTTTTTTAAATCATTCCATTTTTTCTCTTTCTCATTCATCAAAAAATATGTGTTTCATTCTCGTCGCCATTTGTTTGTGTGTTCGGCGCTCTACTCTTATCTCACCCGTTTATTTTTCATTATCTATATAATTCTTCACCATAAACATATAAAACATTTTTATAACCATATAAATGGATAATTAAATCATTTATTGGGGTGATTTATAATTTTAGGATATTAAGTGATTGGGGGAATTTTCTTGATGAATATTCTTTAAATTAATACTATGTATGTTGGAATTGAAATGTAATGGATTAATGAAATATATTTTTAATGAGTGGTTTTCATGGTTAATTGTAACCATATAAATACTACCATAAAAATGTTTTATTGAAATTATAACCCTATGTTATGTTAAGGGTTGCAGTAAAGCCTCAATACTTGGTAATTCCAATCAAAATCATCTTATTAAGTGGGTGTTAATTTAATGCAATATAAATAAAAGCTCAAGGATATCATAAGAATAAATACCTGATTATTAAATCACTCAATAATTATTAAATTGTAAAATAAATCTGCATAAATTAATAATTTCATATACTCTCTAAAACAAACCACCCAATCAAAACACAATAAATAAATAACATTCGACCCTTAAATTGGTACCATTGTCGGGCATTCGACCCGAGTGACACTATATAAATTAGTAGATTAATTTACCTTTGAATAATATAAAATAGAAAATTGTCTATGATTAAATGGAACTATAACAAGGGTTGTTGATTTATGTAGACAATAGTTTTTTCTTTTTTGTAAAAAAAGTTACATAACAATCAACCAAAAAAATCAGGAGAGAACCCCAAAGAAAATCGCATATTCCTCATCCATAAAAAACATTATCCGAATTCCTCATATCCTCCCAAACAACCCCCTAGGTTTGGTTGAAAGAAAACACTTCTCTAACTTAGTAGTAACATTAGGGATAATTAAAATTGAGAAAACACTTCTCCAACTTAGTAGTAACATTAGGGATAATGAAATCACACAAGATCCAGTCATTGTACAACCAATTGAACTAGATATGGCTATTCCTAGGGAACAAACCCATAAATAAGCACTTCTCAAGATATTAATTACAAACCCCTTGGTATTCAAAATATATAAATTGAGGATAGATTTGAACTTATATCAAGATTGATTAATCTTCTATATCAATTCAATGGCCTCCCTTATAACACCCCAACCCCAGATACCCAGAGATGGTGCATTATTAAATATAATTGGCATGATCACAAGAGATAAAGTCTCAAAAGACCGATTAGTTTAGTTTCCATGGATGTGATAGATACATACATAATTTTTACATTAAATCATGAACCCAAAAAACAACAACAACATTGTTTCCCCGATGAACAAACTAAAATCCCTTATTCTATTCATGCAGGTTAATCGTAATATACTTCTTTTCATCCTAGGAAAAATAAAACATTGAATGGTGTGAGCTTAGATGCTCATTAATGATAACAATATAGTAGAAACTATCATAAATAAGAATAAAAATTTAAGTATATGTTTAAGACTAAAACATAAGCCGTTTAAACATAAAATTCTGTATAATATGGAAAAGATAAATCAAATAATTCCATTTAATTATTCACATTATCATTCTACTAGTTGAATAATCAAATTTAATATTAATATCCAATTTCTTAATGATGGAATGAATAATGTCAGATATCATAACCACCTCGTCAAGGACATGGGATAGGAATTCAAATAATATTATGGCAAGGCCTTGTGACAAGACACTAGTTTGTCTCATGAGACATTAAGATGCATTGAGGAGCTATAACAGTCTCCACCCATCACTTACTATGTCCAATGCATTCCTCATATGAAAAGGTTGAAACATAACATAAACATTCATATTAAAACTAACATTATAAATTTTTATACTTTATCTATAAACCATGAATGGTATAAAAATAAAACATCCACATTAAAACATATCAGAAAACCTTAAATAAAATATGGAATATTGTATCATAATAAACCATGTTCAAACAAGTGAAAAATCCATCAAAGGATGTTGACCTAGATGAAATCCAAAAAATTTGAGGGAAATATATCTATCTATTTTAAAATCATTTAAAACTCACATAATTATAAAAGAAATTTTTTTTAGAAAATATTATTATATTATTTTAGTGGAATCATTAATGGTGTTATAATGGTGAAAAAACTTTTACTCACAGTATAAGTTAAAAAAAATTCATTCCATAATTTTGTCAAAATGGTCATTAAGTACCTTGTTTAAAAACGACGGAAATATTCCTTTATAAAGATATTATAAAAATTAAAACAAGGGTATAAATGACATTATCCTATAATCAAAAAAATATTGAAAATGTTTTTAAATATATTTTTAAGAAGCATGTATGTGGATGATATAGAATCCACAGTAGATACTCACATATAGACAACCTTAGATAATAAAGAGATTATAGAATTAACCCTTACCATTTACTTTTCATTGATTGAGGGTATTTTATATTATAGTATAATAGATTAATAATTTTTATTAATATATAATATTACCACATACATAAATATGATATCATATAGGGTATTCTAATATGGCATTGTTAAAAATATTTCTGTAATATCATTGTTTTAGGTGTTAACTGATTCATTTTCTTTTATAAGTTTGGTTAACTTAGTCATGTGTTTTATGGAAAGAATGTATTTTATTCATATCCATAATAATATTACTTTCTTAAAAATTATTTTAAATCATAAAAAAATATTCTTTAATGATTTCTATGGGGAATAAATCTCATCGCATTCGTGGAGACGATAATCCATACATACGCATGAGCAATAATATCATTCTATTGATGGTAAAATCATCTGTAATTGGATGGTATATCATATATAATTAATAATTAACATGTTATATTTATTAATAAAATAAAATATACTCATTATTATTCGCATCAAAATAATGATGTGTTGAATAACAAACTACACCATGGCGTGGAGACAGTATGTCGTACGTATGCAGGTATAGTGAATTTGTCATTCATATGATGTATAGAATATTGAATAATGTTGTACCATATTTATAATAGTATAAAAGTAATTATAAATTACTATAGATATTATTTTGGAATGGATGAAAAATTAAAGAATAATTTGAAGAAGAGAAGAACTTTGGATGAGGTGATGAAATTATTACCTCTTCTTTGGTTGCTTAATTTTTATTTGATCTAAATGGCTCCTTAGGATGGCATCTGATTAAAGTAAGGCCTCTAAGATGAAGTGTTTGTATTTGGTATTATATTTTAGCATGGTTTGGCTAAGAGAAATTGCTTTGGAGGTGTGATTTTTAGATAAGGGGATGTACACTTTTATAAGAGAGGTGAGAGTCACTTTTGGAAATGATTGAAGTATTATTTTATAATACAATCATATTCAGTTTATAATGGCTCCAGAAGGATTTATTTCTAGGATACGGTGGTTATGGATCTAAAAATGAGAAAGTAATAGGTTTTATACATGGTTTGGTCACCATATGAACCTTATCTTGTATATATAACTCTTTGTTAAATATTTTAACTTTTACCATGTATTATTGTATTATAACAATAAATGGTTAAAAAACCTAATATAAAAAGACAAGAGAACCCCAAGCGTTCCATTATAGATATATCTAACATTATCTAAGTCCTTTTTTCTGAAACATAGATTTTTATGTATATTATATCAATTAATAATATAGTATTTTATTTAAAAATTTATTTATGTCAATTTTGACAGTATTTAGTATTTGGTTTTTGTGAAAGTCACAACAACTTTATCACTTCAAAAAAATATTTAATCAACCCTAACATGTCATATTGACCTATTTTTTTTTTGAATACATCAAAATTCTCAATTTAGAATTATATTTAAAATTATAATATCAATTATTTAAACCTTTTAATAATAATGTAATTACTGCATCATCATTGTGTCATAATGAAATATAATTATTTAATGTCTGATAATTATAAATAAAATAGTATTATGTAGTAAATCTTTATATATTTACAATGAATATTTATAGTTTAATTTATCTTATCTATAACCTTAAATTTAAAATTGGTTAGTTATTAAACATTGAATTTAACACTATTAACTCTTCCTTAAATAAAATAATAATAAATGTATAAATCTAATACCAGTGGACCAAAAGGATAATATTTTATTCTTATGGTCTATTATAGTAGAAATAAACATATCCAATTGAATTAGGACTTGTTTTAGGGTAATTATAATATCATTTTTAAATTTTATTACCCAATTTACTTTTAACCAGGGTGAATAAAATTCAAAAGTAACTATTCACCAAAAATTATTTTCATCCAATTGAACCAAATATTACATAATGATGATAAAAATGTCTCTCGGATTTCTGAAACACAATTCACAGAAGCGGTAAAATTATGTTTTATCCAATTTTGTAAATGTGCCTAAAAGGTGGGTAAAAGACGTTAAAAATTAAATAAAATTTTATATATCTAATCTTATTATAAAATGACTCCATTCAATTACATTAAACAGATAGAGGTATTATGCATCTATTTTGACCTAAAATAAATTTAAATAAAATTATCTAACTATTTAAACAATAGATCAGTTTTAAATAATAACGCAGTGTTTTGCACTATTCATAAAAAATTGAATGGTTTCAGAAAAATAAAAAAATTCACCCTAATAAAATTTTGATATTCCGAATCCAAAAATGAAATCCATTTTGAAAACATAAATTTATAATTTTTTAAAAAGTGTTTACTCATATTCATAACCGCTGGTTTTATTGGTTGTGGTGTGATGGAACTTGAAGTTGCGTACAACGCAAGCTATTGAATTATTCAAAGAGAAACATATTGTGGAAGATTGGGGTGTTACATTATTCCATCCTTCAAATAAATCAGTCCTCAAAATTACTAGAATACTACTGCATAAAAAGATTAGAGTTTTTATTCATCATATGTTCCTAGAGTTCCCACATTGCCTCTTCTATTTTATGGTTTCTATAAAGAACTTTTACCAGATGAGTCGGTGAGTTTCTAACACTTATTCTTTGGTATCAAGAATAATGACGGGCTCTTCATAATAAGACAGATCAGGTTCCAGTTCCTTTTCTCCATAGGTGAGTACATGCATTGAGTCAAGAATGTATTTTCTCAATAGTGATATGTGGAACACATTATGAACTTTTGAGATACTTGGCTGCTTTGACAAGCCATAAGCTAAAACTCTAATTCTTTCTAGAATTTAAAAAAGGTCTGATGTACCTAGGACTTAATTTACCCTTCTTACTGAATCATACTTCACCCTTCCCTGGAGAAACCTTTAAGAAAACATGATCTCTTACTAGAAATTCCAAATCTATCTTTTGGATATCGGCCTTTCACTTTTTCATACAATCGGAATCATTGATGTGGGTTTCGATACTCTTCACCTTTTCAATGGGTTCCTCATAATTTTCTTGGCCTATGAGTTTTCTTTCACCAACATCATCCCATCAGGTTGGTGTCGGGCCTAAATTTCTATATAACACATCATGTGGTGCCTTTAGAATAATTGAATGGAAGGTATTGTTATAATAAAACTCTGCTAGATGTAAATATTGATCCCACAAATCCTTAATGTTAACTGAGAATGATATCAACAGGTCTTATAAGGTTTTTAATTGACCAATCTGATTGTCCATCAGTTTGATGGTGGTAGGCTGTGTTCAAACGAAGTTTAGTTTCTAGGGACTTCTAATGACTATTCCGGAATCTTGATGTAAAACAAGGATCATAGTAAAAAACAGTGGATAGGGGTACTCCATGATGTCTTATATCTTCATTAAAATATTGTCTTGTTAAACATTCAAGTGGTAAATCTTCCCTTATAGCATGAAAATGTGATTACAAGGTAAGATAGTCAACAATGACCCATACTACATCATTTCTTCTAAGAGTCTTTGGTATCCCTATGAAAAAGTCCATTATAATATTATCTCATTTACAATCAAGAATTAGAATTGGTTGCATAACTCCTCTAGGATGTTGTCATCCATCCTTAACCTATTGACAAACCACACATCTTGACACATAATCACCAATCTCCCTCATCATTTTGTCCCACCAAAATACCTCCTTAAAATCATTATACGTCTTAGTTCTACCAACGAGTATAGAAAAATTGGAGCTATGATAATCATCCAAAAATTGCTTTTTTAGATCAGCTATTTTAGGATCACAATTTCAACTACCAAATTTAAAAATTCCATCTTCATATACGATGTCGATCAATCTCATATTATTCAGAGGTTTAATTTTTTTTAAACACCTCGTCACCATTTAGAGAAAATTTTATCCTTTGTAGTAACAATGTTTTAGAAACCATTAGACAATGTATTGATGTTTCACCATCCATGATTATTCTTATATCAATCGTTACTACATCCTTGATCATAGGATCTCTTTCAACACTCATCTTTTTCAAAACACCATGATCCTTTCTACTCAAATCTTATGCCACCTTAATTTCCTTTCCCAGGTGGTAATGTATAGTTCAATAATAATCTTTTAGTAGTTAAATACATTGTCTTTGCCTCATGTTTAGTTCATTCTGTGAAAAATTTAATTTAAACTCTTGTGATCAGTATATATCTCAAATTTTCCACCATGGAGATAGTGTCACCGTATCTCCAAAGAAGAGATTATAGCTGCTAACTCATGATCATGAGTGGGAGAGTTTTTTTCCTGAATTTTTAGCTGTTGTGATCCATAGGCAATAAATGTATCATTCAACATAACGACACAACCAAGTCATTTTTTATGCATCCCTATAAATAATAAAATCATCATTCCCCGATGTTAGATTCATGATAAGATCATTTTCTAATATTTTATTCAGTTCTTCAAAACATTCCTCACACTCTTTTGTACAAACAAATTTATCCCATTTACGTATGATCTTTGTTAATGGGTTTTCCCATTGGAAAAAATCATGGAAAAAACGATGATAATAACCTGAAAAACCAATAAAACTGCTTTCCTCAGTTTTACTCATTGGTGACAGACATTCCTGTATTGATCTTGTCATAGAAGGATCAATAGTGATTCCATACTTAGATAAAATGTACCAAAAAAGAAATATCTTGAATCCAGAATTCACACATGCTAAACTTTACATATATTTCATGTATTCTAAGTGTCATTAGAATAGCATGCTAGAGATTTTTGTGATCTTCATAGATTTTAGACTAAACCAAGATATCATCAATAGATACCACTAAAAATTCATTACGATATTCCTTGAAAACACTATTCGTTAGATACAAGAAGACATAGGCAGCATTAGTTAGTACAAAAGGAATTAATGTAAACACATAATTCCCATACGTAGTACGAAATGTTATTTTCATATTGTCTTCCTTATTCGCACACAAATGTTGATATCAAAATCAAAGGTCAATCATTGAAACATATTGAGTACCATGATGTTGATAGAATAAATAATCGATGTAATGTAGGGGAAACTTTTTCATTATTGTAATAGCATTGTTCTCTCTATGGTCAATTCACAACCTCACATATACATTTTATTCTAAAAACGTATAGGGGAACCACATGGAGAATCATTATGGAGAATCAATACGTTGATAATAAATTCCCATAGTTGTTTCTTTAGTTCCACTACTTATATAGTGACCATTATATAAGGGGTCTTTGATATGGGCCTTGAACCAGGAATTAAATCAATAGAAAACTCAATTTCTCATTGTTATGGAAATCCTGGTAAATCCTCTAAAAAAACATCAACATATTCCTACACAATATGTATATCCTCCATTTGAACATTCCATTCCTCACCCATATTTATTTTATTCTCTTCCACCCCAATAATTGAATTTTGTAGATCTATTATACGTGGATTAAGATAAGATTCAGATTGTGATGTTTCTACTCCAAAGATAATGTATTCCTTATCATCATCGAAAATTTTAACCTCCTTCTTCTTATAATAAATATTTTCATCATTGTCTGAAATAAAATCCATACCGATTATTATATCAAATTAAATCATGGGTATGATGATGAGACCATTAGATAAATCACATTTATATTCCCTAATGGGAATTTATTCTAAAAAATTACTATAATGATACTTCCCTTAGGAGTTTTGACTGAAAAATCCCTTGTTAAATAAAATTGCAAATATCTAATTTTCTTATCAAACTGGGAAGATATGAAACAATTCCATGATCTAGATTCAAATAAAACATTGGCTTAATTTGAGGAAACCATTAAATTGCATTCCACCACGTCATTCAGAGATTCAACCTCAGTAGTAGTGATCAAAAAAGCTTGGTATTTCTCCCTTGTCCTTTTATGAGGTAAGATTCCTTGGCACTTAAAACATTCATTTTCATAATTTCCCATTTCTCTAAAAATTAATCCTTAACCATTGACAGCATCTTTATTTCCCTAGAAATCACGATCTTGGTGTCATTTTTCACCACAATTGTAATAGACTCCCATTCCCTTCCGGAAAGTACCCGGGTGTTTCTTCCCAAATTTACCACCGGGTAGAAATTCAAATTTTCCCTTTATCCCCTTATTTCCCTTTCCAGAGAGTTAAATAGATCTCTTCTTATCTTGATTTTCATTAAATTCATAAGACATAGAGAATTTCATTTCTTTCTTGATAGCACATGAGACAATATCTTCGTTCGATGAGAAGGACTGTGAGAATAATGCTTGATATAGAAATGATTTTAACCCATAAAATAATAAATAAATATTACTCCTTGGGTTACGTATATAATATAATTCATGCCTTTTTAACCTTGTAATTTTATCCTCATACTTTTCCACAATCTCATCCTCATTTTTCTCAGACATAGAAATTGTCTTTCCATATCTGCTAGATGGTCACAATGAATGTATTGTTAAAAGAAAGGTTTTCTATACTCCTCCAATTCCATATTTGATACTTCTTCATCCTTTTTTGTGTTTTGAATTAATGACCACCATTGATCGTCGTCTCTCACGAGGTGATAAACTGCCATGAAAACTTTTTCCCTTTCATTACTCCCCAAAGCATAAAATATTTTTTCTAAGAAACATATATATTTATCAAATAAAAAAGGATCTGTAGTCCCATATAAAGATGGTGGATTTTTCTTCATGAAGCGGTCAAACATCGATGTTCCACATTGTGGCTCAGGGTGATTCATATGGGTAAGGTTATTATTCATACCCTGAGTGAGTTGTACAAGTATGGTTATAAGATGTTCAGCACTGGATTCATCACCAACACCACTATAATTATTTTTATTATAAGGAAAATCCCTACATGGATTATGTGCATTGATACAGTTTCTATTCCTCTAATAGGTTCCATTTCTAAACAACAGAATACACTATATTATTTTATGTTTCGCAATACATAATTCTTAGCCAGTAAAATACCTAACCTAAATTGAACAATTTATGCAGATAATCGATATGAAAAAAATGTTTTCTTAGAGGAAGTATTTTCTCATAAATCATTCTTAATGGTTTGTAATGAAAATTTAAATTATTCTCACCATATTCCCTTGGAGTGTCATAACCAAAAGTGTAGCAAGTCCTGTTTCCATATACCAGGATACCCCAGGTCAATCCAAAAACTCCTTGATGGAGTTTTCACACCAAGTTACATCTGTGTCAGAGCTTCCTCTACCGGCTCGTATCCTAATATAGATGTATTTCATGGAAAATTAAAAAAAAATATCAACATTACCAAAATTATAAGAAGTTCATCAATACAAATCCTCAAAGTCAATATTATGGTAATGTTCTCTAATCATATCTTTTATAAATCTACTTTCCAATGTTTATTCTAAACTTCCTCAATTACCAACTTGAACACCCCAAACCTTGTTTACTAGGTTCAATGAATTATTACAAAACATTAGCATGATCATAAGAGATCAAGTCTCAAAATACCGTTTATTTTAGTAGCCTTAAAAGTGATAGATACATACATATGTTTTACATTACATCCTGAAATGAAATAAACAACATTGTGTCCCCTTAGAATGCACTCATGTCCCTTAGGCTATTCCTACAGATTAATCGTAATATACTTCTTCACATCTTGCGAAAAATAAAACATATAAATGGGTGAGATCAAATGAGCAGTAAGGATAACAATATAGCGGAAACTATCATAAATATGCATAAACATTTAAGTAAATGTATAAGACTAAAACAAAAGCCTTTTATAAAAAACATTCAGCTAAATATGACAATGATAAATAAAATAATTACATTTACATATTCACACGGATATTCTACTAGTCATATAATCACATTTAATATCAATAGAAAATTTCATAATGATGGAATGCATAATGTCAGACATAATAACCACTTAGTCAAGGCCTCATTCCAAGACTATAAATAATATTTATTAAATTACTTGGGCTAACACACTAGTTTGTCACATGAGACCTACCGATGCATCGAGGAGCTATAACGTGCTCCCCCCCATCACTTATTAATTCAAATTCATTCCTCATATGAAAACAATGAAACATAACATAAACATTCATATTAAAACTAGCATATGAATTGTTAATAATTTAACCATAAACCATGAATGGTATAAAAATAACACATCCATAGTCAAACATATCACCAAAAATTCAATACAATATGGAATATTGTATCACAATAAATCTACTTCAAACAATTGTAAAATCCATCAAATAATGTTTACTTATACAGAATCGAAAATGTTTGAGACAAATGTCTCTTTCTATTTTGAATTCATTTAAAAGTGAAATAATTAAAAAAATAAATTATTTCTTTTCAAAATATTCTTATGTGATTATAAGTGAACCTTCAAAGGTGTTATAATGGTGGAAAATAGAAGCACTCGCCGAATATGTTAAAAATTATACTTTCTTAAATTTTGTCGAACATATCATAAAAGTTCTTGTTTGGAAAATGACAGAATGATTCCTTTATAAAAATTTTATAAACAGTCAAACATGGGTATAAATGACTTTATACAATAGACTATGAAATAGTAAAAATGTTTTGAAATACATTTTTAAGAAACATAGATGTGGATGATTAAGACGTCCCAGTAGATACTCACATATAAACAATCTCAGATAATGAATATATTTGTTGAATTAACCCTTATATTGTACTTTTCCAGGATTGAGGGCACATTAACCTCCTATATAATAGTTAAATAATTGTTATTAAATTATTCAAGTACCACATACATAAATATGATATCATATAAGATCTTCCAATATGGATTTGTTAATAATATTTTAGTTGTATCATTGTTTCAGGTGTTAATAGATTCGTTTTACTCTATATGTTTTGTTTTTAATGTCTAGTTTGTTATATATAAGATGTATTTTATTCATGTCCATAATGATATTAAGTACATAATAATTATTTTTAATCATAAAATTAAATTTATTCTTTAATTATTACAATGGGGAATGATTCTCATCGCATTTGTGAAGATGATAATCCGTACGTACGCACGAGTGACAATATCATTCTATTGATGGTGAAATCATATTTAATTGGATGGTATATCATATATAAAGAGTTTATAACATGGTATATTTATTATTTACATCAATTATACTCATTAATATGTCCATCTAAATAAATAAGTGTTGAATAACAAACTACACCCCGACGTGGAGTCGGTAATCCGTACATGCGCACATATGGTGAATTTTTTATTCATAGGATGGATAGAATAATGAATATGGTTGTACCATATATTTAATAACATTGTAGTATGTATAAGGTATTGGTTTTATTATTTGGGTATATGAACAAAAAATAAAGAGGTAGTGGAAGAAGAAAATAACATTGGAAGAGGTGATGGAATTATTACATCTTCTTTGTGTGCTTCCATTTGATTTGATAAAAATGGATAATTAGGTTGGATACTGATCAATGTAAGGCCACTAGGTTGAAGTGAGGGTTGTAGGGAGGATATTTGAGCAGGGTTAGTCCAAACAAAATTTCATTGGTGATGTGACTTTGAGAGAAGGGAAAGTACCCTTTTATAAGTGAGATGAGGGTTACTTTAGGAAAATCGTGAAATATTATTTTATTATACAATAATATTCAGTTTATAATGTCTTTAAAAGGATTTAATTTTTGGATAATTTGGGACTGGGTCGAAAACCTCTCATATAATAGTTTTTAGACAAATTTTTCTCAACATATTAACCTTATCTTTTAGATTTAACTATTAGTTAAATAGTTTAACTATTTCTATTTATTTTTGTATTATTATAATAAATGGTCAATAAACATACTATAGAAATCCAATAAAATCCCATGGTTAATTATAGATATATCTAACCTTATCAAAGTACTTTTTTGGAAACTTATAATTTTAGAAATACTATATCAATTAATAATATTGTATTTGTTTTAAAAACTATTTTATTTCAATTTTGACAATAATTAGTATTTGTTTTTTAAAGTCATAACATCATCATCGCATCAAATAAATTTATTTAATCAACCATATTATGTCATATTAACCTAAAAAAATTATGGAATATGTCAATAGTCTTAATTTATAGCTATTTTTATATTTATAATATAAATTGTTTTAATATTTCAAAAATAAGGTAATTTGTGCATCATCATTATGTCCTAAATAAATTTAATTATTTAATGTCTAAAAATTATAAATAAAATACTATTATGTATGAAATAATTTTATATTTATAATTAATATTTATAGTATAATTTATCTTATTCGTAACCCTATATTAATAATTTTTTAGTTATTAAGCATTTAATTTTACACTTTTAACTCTTCTTTAAATAAATTAATAATAAATGTTCTAATCTAATCCATGTGGACTGAAAGGATCATATTTTACTCATAATGTTTATTTTTTTCGAAATAAACTTATCAAATAAAATTAGTACATGTGTTAGAGAAATTTTAATATAATGTTTCGCATTAATTACCGTATTTACTTTTAACCGTTGTAAGAAAAATTCAAAAGTTACTATTCACCAAAAAAGTCATCCCATTGAACCCCATCTTACATACTGATGTGAACTGTGACTCTTGGATTTTTGAAATTCAATTCACAGTTGTGGTAAAATTACTTTTTATTCAAATTTGAAAATTTTCCTAGAAGGTTGGTAAAAGACATTAACAGTTCAATAAAATATTATATATCTAATCATATTATAAAATGACTCCTATGAATTAAATTGAACATATATTGGTATTATGTACCTATTTTTACCTAAAATAAATTTAAATAAAATAACTAATTATTTAAATATAATGTTGGTTTTAAAAAATAACGCAATGTTTTTCAATATTCATCAAAAATAGAATGTTTTCATAAAAATACTAAAAAATCACCCTAAGCTAATTTTGTTATTTTGAAACAAAAAAAGACATCCATATTGAAAAATAAATTTTATAATTTTTAATGAATTGGGTATTCTTATACATGATGGCTAGATTGATAGGTTGTGGTGCGCTGGAACTCGATGTTGCGTACAATGCAAACTATTTCATTATCTAAAGAGAAATGTACCATGGAAGCTTGGGGTGTTACATATAAAATGAGGATACACATATTTATCTCAAAGAGTTTCATGTGGTGTTCCCATATATGAATTCTCAAGGTGTTTATGAAGAACAAATAAAACATCGACCATTCCCTTTCTCCATAGCTGACTATGACGGGTCATGGATTTACTACCTCCATCCTGGTTCCATAACCATTGGAATGAATTGAATTGACTCTTTTTTTAGAAATTATTTCCTACTTCACATACTACTTATATCATAATGGAAATAATTAGAATCCATTAATTCTCTAATGAATCACTCCATGAGTACTCGGAGAGGTTCAAAACGCTTTTGGAAACCTTCCCACAACACCAAATACCTGACCAACTCTGGATCCAATAATTATATGAGGGGTTATTGGAAATAGAGATGCCTCTCATTAATACAACAAGTAGATGTTATTTTTATGATATATCTTTTTTAGCGACACCAATATCTCCTATGAAACATGGTTTTAATCACGTACTAATTCCATAATCAATGACATGTTCGAATAATAAAATTCCAAAAGAATAAATCCATAGAGACCAAAAGGATGAAGAATTGGATGAGTGAACATACAAGTATTATTTGACAACTAGTGGTGGCTTCCAATGCCCCATACTCATGTTCTCTACAACCTCTACTCCCACAACCTATCTAGAATAGTGGAATCGATATCTCACATTCTCATCCAATAGACACATGTCCACAACTTCAAGAGGATCCATCTAATTCATCAAGTCTAATGGATCTGAATATAGAATATTCTCAAATGAAAATCAGCCCTCAAAAATCAGTTTAGTTCATTAGAATCATCAACCAACCCTACTCTGAGTCTTTCTCTTCTACCTTTAACCTAAGATTGAGGTATGATAATCCCATTTCTCATACCCCATAATTCCCTCCTCAAAACCCAAACCAATTTCAATATGTTCAAGGAGTTGGTAACTTCCAAAAACCTTTCCCTTTTGTTCCTAATCCTCAAAGAATCAGTCCTCCTCTTAATCCTCCTAGATTACAATATCATAATTAGAATTCTCAATTCTCAACCCAATACAAGCACCTTCCCATGAACCGAAAACAATTTAATCCTAATGTGGGACATTCCTTCTCTTCCATTATACCATGGGAAATTGTTGTGGATGTTCTTACCTCCTTCACCCATTATATCATTATAATAATTGAAACCCAAATTGGTCCACAAGCATCATACCTTATCCAGCAGCAACCATCAAATTCTTTCTAACTGTCAACTCAAAAATTTATCATCCCTAGGGGTAATGTAATTTCAATTGAATTCATACCGGGAAATTTTTTTTCCAAGCCTCGTGATTGATCATAAAATGAACCTTTAAATGTTGATATTGAAAATTAAATGACCCAAAATTCAAAAAATGAACATGAATCCACTCCCTCGCCTCATTCTATTCCTCTAGGTAACCAAAATTACTTTTCTTCAAGCCTCCTCTAAGACAATGAAATCCATTCAACCAAATCATGAAATGAACAGCATGTTTTGATGTGTTGAAGTCGACATTACCCTATTAGATTACATCAAACAAATTGTTAAGTATGAAAAATTTATAAAATAATTGTGCACCAATAATATACAACTTAGCACTATTTATAATGTTTCATCTCTACATCCCATACCCATGATGTGAAAAGATCCATGGACATGTACTATTACAAGGTAAATATGGAGTTCCAACTTCGATAAAGAACTCATAGGCCTAGGAGCCTCGATAAACGCCATGCCCAAATCCATATTCTATAACCATGGTTAAGATCCCATTTACACAATGGGTTTTGTTATCCTATTATCCAATTTAATCACTTCCAGTCTGAATGCATTAATTGATGATGTCCTTATCCGAGTAAACAATCTTATCTTCCCAGATGATTTTTAATCCATTGACATGGATAGTGAGAGAAATTATTTCAAATATCCTCTAATTCTTGGAAGAAATTTCCTCATGACATATAGAACAAAAATTTATTTTCAGGTGGTTATCTTATCCATGGGGTTCTATGACCAACTTCCCAAGTTAAATATTTTTCATTCTATGTGATACCCATTAAATTACCACTCTAAAATACCTATCAATGATTCTATATCTCTGTCAGAGTGTGTGGAACCCTAATCCTTTATTTTATTTTTATTTTTTGTGATTGAGGTGTTTTTAAACATTTCATCCTCATTAACCATATCATAAATGGATATGTTTATTCTTAAATTTCAAATATAATCTCCATCGATCAAAATGAGCTTGAAGACTGTTTGGAATATCATCTCACATTTGATATCCACTGCTCCAACATGGATTGCAATATGAAATGTGAACAAGAGGGTTCATTTTTTGATTCAAATCAAACAATCCAAAATTCATAATTTTATAGAGACCCAAGCCTTTTTCATAAAACATTTCATTATTTTAAAAATAGTTATTCATCAGAGTACAAGTCAAGGATCGTTAAGTTTAGTGTCTTGGAAGACTAGGTAAATATTACATAAAATATGGGGCTAAAAAATTTCTTTATTTAATCTCCATAAAGGGCTTCTAACATCCTTTGATCCCTTACATCTATATAGGGTACCCTAGGGAACACATGAACAATGGGTTGAACTAAAAAACCCAGTAAAGGAGTGAAAATAAGGATACCTCTCAAGCACATGATTTCGGAGGAATGACATAATGATATCCAAAGCATGAATCTTAAAAAATCATTTAATATAAGCATGGAATCGTATAAACAAGTAATCCTATAAATGAGGAAGAATTAAAAAACTTATTTTTAGTACGGGTCAAGGCTTACTGCCAATCCCATTTCCCATTTCATTACGGGTCAAGGATAACCGCTAATCTCACTTCACATCGCATCTCATGAGACTTATCCTTACCCAATGCATTAGAGTGCAATCTGTGCGCACCCATCTCAACATTTTCATGAATAGTCATTCCACATAAATATTCATACCACACAAATCTTCTTTTCACTTGAGTAATCAAACACAATCAATTGTTTATAAATATAAGGTTACCCATGGAGAGAATTGTGTACCACAATCATGACATAAAGAATAACCAATGAGTGCATCATGAAACTGTCCATGAAAGAAAGGGATTAGAACATTCATGGATGTTCATAACGTAATTTTGGCATAAAACATGGTATTTGGTAACAAATACAAGTGACATCACATATGAAATGTATTTGAGAGACATTTTCATTAAAACATTTTTGTGCGGTTTTAAGGGAAAAAATATAGATATTTTAAAATAGTAAAGAAGATATTCTTTTATATCAACCCATAATTGAACCAAGAAGGTTTTAATAATAAAAATACTTAATTTAAAAAGACAATGGTTTCTTAAAACGGAAGATAGAGTTCACCTCAAACTGGGTAAAAGTTTGGGATGTTCTTTAAAACGAGTGTGCATATTGGGATGTATCGAGGAGAGATTCAATTGAAAGCATGTTTATCCCCAAAAGAGAATGATATATGGATCATAGAACATGATTTTGGAGCATATAAAAAGAATGTTTATATTCTAAATAAAAATATATGACAACTATATTTTGGTAAAAGGAATGATAGAGCAACCCGAATGAATAAAGGATGTTCGGGTAGAATCCATTATGGTTTATCGGCATGGTATCATGTGTAAGTAAGAGTACTTGATGAGAGAAATAAGGGGTTTATAATCACTTATAAAACATTAGGGCAGTATTGGGAAGGAGTAAAAACATACCACATATCTTGGTATTACACTAAAAGTCATAGCATATAGAACAATCAAGATTAAGAGTGAAAAGGGGAGGATCCCTTAGCTTAAATCTCTTGGTGTTCTCTACTTGTTATAAACAACCTGAATAAAAAATTTAGGCTTATTAATTAATAATTACAGAGTCTTTTATACATTCAATTTATTTATTATAACCCTTTTTAGTACATTCAAAGCCTTTTTGATTTGTTATAAGGTTCAATTTCATTGTTCGAGCGCGTTTTTTTACATGGCTTTAAATTATTGGTTCACTTATATTTAAGTTTGGATTATCTGTAAGATGAAAGTGGTTTTCCATAATTGAAATTATATTTATTAGTGAACATCCATGATATTGAATAGTTATAATTATAATTAGGATACTTAGAGTGACGTCAAATTATTATATATATATCCTTAGTGATAACTGTTTTTGTTAATCGGTGGATTTGATTACAAAGAACGTGTTTTTCTTTAAAAATTTATACCATTTTTACAAAAGACTAACATAGAAAAAAAATTGGATATATTACATATATAATAATATAGTTCAACCATAACACATATTTTTTCATGACCATAATTAATGATAATAATAGAAATTGATAAACTGTTGTCCTTGAATGTGCTAAATTATCACATCTCAAATGGTGCTTTCATTTCTTCAAAAAAATAGGGTGGGGAAAGGAGAGAAGATAATGAAATATTCCATTATAATGAAAACATTCCTTTACATATATGTTAATGTATTTATCATACTATTATTGTGAAGGGAGGTGATGAAAAAAATAATAAGAAAAGAACTGAAACGAAAAGAATGAATTTGTAAGAGGAATTTACCTCTTGAGTCTACCTCCTTTGAGAACCTCTTAAGGGGTGATGTCTTGGTATTTTGAAGAGTCTAGGAGAATTTGGACGTGGGGGAGGATCTTTGGGAGATATTTAGGCATAATATTGGTAAGGCACTAGGCTTTAGTAGAGTGAAGAGAAGAGGGAGTGAAGGGGGTGTTTATTGTGGAGGAGTGGAGAGATTTCATGATATTATAATCCTTAATTTATTATTTCTTCACAAGAAAAATAATTGTAAATATTCCATGACCAAGAATAGTAAATGGGTCATGAGAATTCGAACCATGGGTGGTGATATCATCCATGATTCTAGGAATAGACTATTTAGCTTATAATGCATATATACGGTAAATTACTGTATTTTACTATTCATCCAAATCTCAAGTATTTCAGAAGAATCCCAAAATTTCACCATGAACATTTTTTGACATGTAGAATCCAAAAATGAAGTCCATTTTTCATTAATAATTTTATAAATATGGTTATTTTAATATTTAATTAAAATCATAATTTATTATAAAAAACTAGTTTTAAAACTCTCATTAACTCCTTCTATAATATAGGTATATCATACTTCCATCTTGAATATTATTTTTATACTATCATAGATGAGGATACTATTCATTAGGGTATATCACTATTCATAAGGGTATGTTACAATTCATAAGGGCAGGTAACTATTCACCAAAAATTATGTTTTTCTTATCAGACTCCAAAAAACATACTAATTGCAATTGTATATGACCGATTATCAAAATTCCAAAAAAAGAAGGGAAAAAATTATGTTTTAAGGTCACTTATCACTAAGTAGTTCATTATTATGTGATTTTATGGAATATTTTTAAGAAGGTAATTTCCATTAAAAACATTGGTTCATTACATTCTTCCCCCTTATGAAATTTCTCTCTTGAAATTTCATTTTACATTATAGGCCAAAAACATATGTGGTTACTTTTCCTTCATTGCTTCCTCTAGTTCCAAATTTGCCTCATCGTACTTATGGTTTTTTATTATACCTTAAACAGCTTAGTAGTCGTGTTGCATAGAACATTGTCTCTATGATCGAAGATCTTTACTGGCTTCTCCTCATAGGAAAGATCATCCTCTAATTGTACCACATCTGAAGTGAGTACATGTGAAGGGTATATTATGTATTTCCTTATGAGGGATACATGAAATACATCATTTACTTTCGACATGGTAGGTGGAAATTTCAGTCGATAGGCCACATCTTTGACTCGATCCAGGATCTCGAAGGGGCCGATGTACCAGAGACTTAACATCCCTTTCATTCCAAACATCATAACCTTCTTCCATGGGGATATACGTAGAAATACTATGTCACCAACATTGAACTAAAGGTATCTTCAACAGTTATCTGCAAAACTCTTCTATCGACCATGGGTTGCCTCCAACATTTCTTCAACCATTTCAGGTCCTAGCAGCTTACGCTCACCGACTTCATCCCAACAAGCCGGTGTTCTGTGCCTTTTCCCATAAAGGTCTTGATATGGTTCCATTCGAATGCTAAAGTGGAAACTATTGTTGAATGAGAATTCAACCAGGGTAATATGTTGGTCCCATCCTCCTTTGAATTTCCTTGAACACGCTCTCAACATTTCTTCCAATGTTTGAATAGTTTTCTCATATTGGCCATCAGTTTGAGGATGATATGTCGTACTGATGTTCAGTTCAGTTCTCAGAGCATGCTAGAGACTTTTCCAGAACATCAAGGTGAATCTCGTGTCACGATCGGATACAATAGATAGTGGTACTCCATGTATCCATACTACTTCTTTGATGTAAATCTGTGCATGTTGATCCAATGAGAAGTCCTCTCGAACCGCGATAAAGAGAGATGTCCTTGTAAGACAATCCACAATGACCCATATAGAATTGTTTTCACTAAATGTCTTTGTAAGTCCAGTAATAAAGTCAATGGTAATGTTCCCCTACTTCCATAATAGTATGGGTAGTGGTTACATCATCCCCTTGTACATTTGTCTCTCATCCTTCACTTGCTGACATACGAGGCACTATGATGTATATTCGACAATCTCTCTTTTCATATTGTCCCAATAAACATTTTACCAGAGATCTCGATACATCTTTCTGCTCCCTGGGTTGATAGAGAAGCTTGAGCTATGTCAATCACTCAATAGCTCCTTATTTATCTCCAGATCAGATGGTACACATAATAGTGTCCCAAACCTAGCAACTCATTCTTCCTCAATTTTGAAATCAGAGGATTCCCCATTTTTAACAGCTTCCACCGTTTTCAAGATTTCCACATCCATTATTTGAGCATCATTTATTTTCTCTAAGAGGGATGGTTGAGTAATAATTTGAGAAAGGATTGACGATGTTACTCCCTTAATTATTCCCATGTCCATCCTTTTAAAATCTAAGAAGATCAGATCCTTTTCAATTCTCATCATTGATAAAGAGGCATGATCCTTTCTACATAGAGCATTCACCACCTTGTTTGCCTTATCGGTATTATAATGGATTGAGTAGTCATTATCCATGTTGAGATCTATCCATATTCGTTGGCACATATTAATCTCATTCTATGTTAATATATATTTGATACTCTTGTGGTCAGTATATATCTCACATTTTTTCCCATAGAGATAATGGCCCCAGATTTTCAACGAAAAGATCACAGCCGCCAACTCTAGATCATGTGTGGATTAGTTTTTCTCATGGATTTTCTGCTGCCTTGATGAATATGCTATCACTTAATTATTTTCATTAGCACACAACGAATGACTTTCTTATAAGAATCACTATACACCACAAAGAGTTTTCCACGTGAAAGGAGTGTGATTACTGGTCCAGTGATAAGCTTCGTTTTCAACTCCCTGAAAAGGTCTTCACATTCCTGTGTCTGGACAAACTTTACACTCGTCCGTGTCAGAATTGTCACTCGGTTTGATAATCGTGAAAAGTTATTCATGAATCATCGATAATACCCAGCTAGACCTAAAAAGATACGGATCTCCGTTACAGATGTTGGACTCATCCACTCTTCAATTGCCTTCGTCTTGGAAGGCTCCACAGATATCCCTTTCCTGGTGATAACATTCCCCAAGAATGATACTTCCTCATTCCAGAACTCACATTTCCTGTAATTTTCACACAAATTCCCCCTTCTCAAAGTCATTAACACAAATTCCAAATGATCCTCCTATTCCTCTTTTCTCTTGGAGTATATCAGAATATCATCAATAAAGACCACCACAAATTTGTCGAGGTAATTTCTAAAGACTATATTCAATAAATCCATGAAAATTTTTGGAGCATTAGTGAGATTGAAGGGCATAAGTACGAACTCATAGTTTTCATACCTCGTTCGAAAGGTATTCTTGGGAATATCTTACTTCCTCACATTTAGTCGGTGATATCCTAACCGAAGGTTCACCAAAGGGAAATAACTAGCCCCATGAAGCTAATCGAACAAGTCATCTATCTGTGGAAGGGGATACTTGTTCTTTATAGTGATTTTATTGATCTCATTATAATCAAATGCATAGGTTCATTGATCCATCCTTCTTCGTGACGAAGAGTATTGGAGCACCCCACGGTGAAGCACTCGGGTGTATAAAACCCTTCTACATATTCTATTGTAACTGCTTTTTCAGATCTTCTAGATCTATGGTGGACATTCTATAAGGTGTCTTTGAGATTTCCAATGATCCAAGGATATGTTCAATTGAGAACTCAACCTCTTGGTCAGGAGGAAGACTAGGCAACTATTCAGGGAATACATCAGTGTAATCCCTCGTGAAGGGAATTTCTTCAAGAATGATTCTATCCATTTTCCCAATCATTTGAGCTATATATTCTTTCTCACAAGGATCCAATATCCAAACATGAGATGAAGATTGTAAAAGAGAATCATCTTCTTCCGTACACTTGTAAAGAATCAGAGGATGCTTTGAGATGTGAAAAGTAATCTCCCATTCCCAAAAAATTGATGTTAGCCTTGTACAAAGATAGCCAATCCATTACCAAGATATAGTCGAACTTCACTAAAGAAAGTATGACAAGATTTTCTATGAGGTTCAGTCCACAAACATTAACAGGGGAGGAGTTATAATCCATGGATGAAATAATTTCCCCATTTTCTATTCTCACAAATAACTTTTCCTCCAAATATTGTGGTGATGTTTGAATTGTTATACTAAAATTTCAAGATATGAAAGAATGCATAGAACCAAAATCAAATAGTATGTTCACTAATCTGGAATGAATAACAAGCGTACCTGTCACCACATCACATTCCGGCTTCACCCCAGTTGTAGTGATAGCATATGCCATTACTTGTTGGCTTGCAGGTTGTTGCTGATTGACTCCAACAACCCTAGGCTTAAGGAAATTGTTCGCATAATTCCCACTCCCCTTGTAGTAATAACACTACACTGCATGCTGAGTGTTGATCGGAAACTTCATTTTTTTTAACAAAGACAGATATCAATAATGACAAAGGTCAGCAGACGTACAAGTGGAAAGCATTGAGGGAAAATTGACCAGCATGAGCTGGTTGGCATCAAATGGTCCTGAGGATTCCAGTTGATGGGCCACATTGTTTCCTTCCCTTTTCGTGAAGGATAAGGTGCATAATGAGAATCATTGGAGAAGTGAGAGAATTATCTTGATGATGATTCCAAATGACTAGAGTCCACCATCGTAATGATTAATAACATTAATTGCGGTGAGGCAGTCAGATTCAATGATGATATCAACCCAACCCTCGCCCATAGCGAGCATCATACCAGCAAGGATGGTAGTGGCCTTATCTTTTACAGGTTCCCAACATGCATGATGTGGTTCGTAATTTGCCGCAATGATTTTACCCATATGGTTTTGGGCCAGAAGACCAAGGGAAACAAGCCTATCCTTGGGGAGAGATGTGTCCACGTCAATCTTAAGAATACCTTCAGTTGGAGGATTCCAATGAGACAGAATGGAGGGGGTAACACCTAGAGTATAATGTCCATTATGGTCTTTCCAGCTCTCAATCCATGAGGTGTCCCGTTCAATCAAGAAATAAGGAGGTTTATGAACGTGATGAAAAATAGTGTCATGACGTCGGACCCAAATGATCCTAGCAAGGGCGAACAGTAAGCTAGCGTTAGCCGGTGAGAGAGAGGAGCACCAACAAATCAGATGAATCCGAAGGTCGGAGATCGTGGATAGTGGTGCGCCTAGAGCAGGACCCCATTTATTCCAAATTTCCCTAGCTCTCGGGCAGTTAATGATGGAGTGAAAAGGGTTTTCTCGAATATGCAGGCAGAAAGGGAAAAAACGGCACTGGACACATGTCAGTAAACGAAAAGGCTCATGGTTGGGAGGGTACCCATGCACACCTACCACCAAAATTGGCATATTTTTTGGGGGATGTTGAGCTTCCAAATCGATTTCCATGGTCCCTCCACCTGGATGACTGAGTGGTTTCGAAGAGTGAGTCTATATCCGGATCTCGCCGTATACTTACCTTATATGTCATTCATCCAAAAGATATGGTCTAGGCCTGCATCTGAAACCCAAGGAATGGTCAGGATAATTTTTTGGACTCTTTCATTAAACCATTCATGGATCTTTTCCAGGCACCACCTAGGTACCTAGTTAGAAAAGAGGTAGCTGACAGTGGTGTCTTCAAGGCCTGGTTGGGCGGGGGATATAGCCTGCATGCCTTCCTTATCGATCATCCAGGGATCGGTCCATATATTGATAGATGAGCCAATCCCAATCCTCCAACCATTCCATTTTTATATGAGATTTAGGCCCCCCCAAATGCTTCTCCAGGGGAAGCTAAGGTGAGGGGCAAGAGAGAAAGCAAAGAAGTTCGTGTGGGAAAAGTACATGGAACAATGAACCCGCACATAGATGGATGATGGATGGTTAATAAGGTTCCATCCTCGGTTGGCCAACAGTGCATCATTTAAAACAAGAAGGTTCTGTAAATCCATTCCTCCTGGTGTTTTATGTTTGCAGAGTTTTTCCCAGGACAACTAGTGGGGTCTATTCCTTCCATAGTTCTTTCCCCAATAGATGTTGGTTATTCGTGAATGGATCTGGTCGATGATGTCCTCCAAAAGCATAAACATGGACATAAAATATCTAGGGATAGAATGTATGATATATTTAATGAGGGTCTCTTTTCCCACGTTTGAAATTCTTTTCAGGGTCCAGCCTTGAATTTTTTTTTCAATACTGTCCACCATAGATGCGAAGATTTATTTCTCGGATCGGCCAATCACCGTATGTATCCTGAGATGCTTCTTGTGTTTCTCTACCATATGGATGCCTACAGATCCTCATAGTTCATCTATCTTGGAAATGGAAAACCCTATACAGAAAGAAATTTCAGGTTTTCCATGGTTGATTGACTGGACAGACGCCCTCTCGCACTGATGGATCGCTTGGATCATCACCCTGCATTCACTAATTGTTGCTCTGGAGAAAAAGGAGGCAGCTATCGGAGAAAAAGATGTGTGACACTAGTGGGATAACATGGAAAACAGTAGCCTTATGTATATAATTATAGGATTCAACCCTAGAAATAAGGTGAGAAAAAACATCAACCACCAAAATGAAACGAAAAGGGGAGAGGGGATCTCCCTGGCGTAGGCCTCGGGATGGGGTGAATCCTCTGGTAAGATCCCCATTGATCTTGATTCTGAAGAAGATAGTCGAGATGAAATTCATGACCATAATTTTCCATATAGCAGAAAAACCCATTTTCAGCTTCACAACTCTAAGGAAATACCATTCCACTTAATCGTAGGCCTTATTCATATCTAGTTTCTAGGCCATGGTTCCTCTTTTCACAGTGGTGGGTGATTTCATAGAATGGAACACTTCGTGATCTATAATAGCATTATTAGTGATCAGTATCTTGGCCACGGAAGCGCTCTGGTTTTCAAAGATAATATGAGGAAGCCAAGGTCGTAGCTGATTAACCGGGATATTTAAGAAGATCTTGTAAGTGACATTGCATAGACTAATATGTCCAAAATCAGGGACCGCCAAAGGTTTCTTGATTTTGAGAATGAGAATGAGGACCATTTCACTGATGGGGGAAAAGAAAATATTCCTAGCCCAGATATTTTTTTATCATTTTGCAAATGTCGGGACCGATTATGTGCCAGTATTGTTTAAAAAATAGGTCGTGTAACCCATCCGGTCCCGGGGCCTTAGTGGGATGAATATGTTTCAGAGCCAGGAGTATCTCATCATCTGTCACATCATTGGTTAGCTACATATTGATCTCTTCAGTGATCAAAGGTCTGATTCATTCTTCCACCTCAGTAGATATGGAGGAGGTTCTTACAGATAAGAGGTTTTGGAAATAGAATTTCAAGGTCTCTTGGATTCCAATGGTGTCAGAAAATTTTCTTCCATCAGGTTGTGAGATGCAAGTGATAATGTTTTTCCGACACTTGGCTGATGATTTCTGGTGAAAATACCAAGTATTGGTATCCCCTTCATTAATATAAGTGTCACGCGCCCACATATCCCATAATATTTCCTTAATTCGTAGGGTCATGTCCAGTTCTCTTTGTTTATCAACAATATTAGAAGGATTTCAATTGGATGTGGTTTTCTTGAGAAGATAGTATAGTATCTTTTTGAGGACACCACAGTTCCAGTCGGGGTGGCGGAATGTTTTATTTCTCCATGACCTCAGATCCTATGAAAAATGTTGGAGATTAATACTAACATCCTCTTGATTACATTTCCAACTTGATCAGATAACCTCTTTGCATTCCTGGTCTTTAAACCAGAAACTCTCAAATCTGAAGGGTCTGTTGAATTGTCAATTGCATTCACCCTGTGTGCAATCAATAAAAATAAGATAGTGGAACAAAGAGTTCAGAATCATGTGGCCTATATGGAACATGATGAAGATATTAATCCAATCAGTTGAGCCCAGAAATCTATCCAGACGCTCAGCGATGTGGGTACCTTATATATTAATATGGAACCATTTGAAAGGATTACCTATGTACCCCAGATCGACCAGGTCCTCCCTAGCGACTGTGTCCCTGAAATTTGACATTGAAGATGAGGTTCAGATGATTCCACCCCTTTTTTCCTTATTGAACGTTATCTCAATTAAGTCCCCTCCGAAAAGAACAGGGCTCGGGAGGTCATGCTGCAGCTTGTCGAGAAGGTCCCATGAATTCATCTTATCATTATTGGATGATCAACCATAGAACCCCACAAATGTCCATGATGGGTTATGGTCCATCTGAATAGTTTGTTCCACATGGTGCGAGGATAAGGACAAAATTTTGACGTTAATATTGTCCTTCTAATGGAGACAGAGGCCCCTAGAGTGGCCTTGTCTTAAAACTGAGAAGCAGCCTTGGAAGCCGCATTTTAGAGCAATTCCATTGGTGTGCTTGTTTTACAGTATGATTTTGGAAAGAAAAACCATATCAGGGTGACTTTGGGTGCAATTGTGCTGAATCATGCAAACCATTAATGGGTTTCCAAGCCCACGGTAGTTCCAGCACAAAACAATCATTGGTCTAGGCGGGTTAGGTTCTCACCTGCCGCCACCTATAATTCCACTGGACGTGTTTCTTCACTCATCTTTTTTCATCTTTTGGTGGGATTCCCCACTTATTTTCCTTTTTTTTGATGTTTTCTAACCCCAGGATAGTTTTTCTCATGTATTTTCAGATTCACTGAGGCATAGGCTATCACTTTATCATTTTTCATTAGCAGACAACATAAGCCTTTCTTATAAGAATCACTATACACCACAAAGAGTTCTCCACTTAAAGGGAGTGTGAGTACTAATGTAGTGATAAACTTCTTTGTCATCTCCTTGAAACAGTCTTATACTTCCTATGTCCAGACGAAATTTACTCCCTTCTATTCCATCTTGGTCCTTGGGTTCTACACTATTGAAAAGTTCTTCATGAATCATCGATATTTCTTAGCTAGACCTAAAAAGCGGTGGATCTCTGTTACATATGTTGAACGTAGGCGCTCTTTAATTTCCTTCATCTTGGAAGGGTCCACATATATCCCTTTCCTGGTGATAACATTCTCCATAATGATACTTCCTCCATCCAGAACTCACATTTATTGTACTTTTCATTCAACTTCTCCCTTCTCAAATTCATTAACACAGTTTCTAAATGATCCTTTTGTTCCTCCATGCCATTGGATTATATCAGAATACCATCAATAAAGACCACCACAAATTTGTGGATGAAATCTCTAAAAACTCTATTCATTAAATCCATGATAATTTATAGAGAATTAGTGAGTCTGAAGGGCACCACTATGAACTCATAGTGTCAATACATAGTTGAAAATGAAATCATGGGAATATCTTCCTTACACACCTTTAGTTGGTGATATCATGGCTGAAGGTCCACCTTAGAGAAATAACCAGCCCCATGAAGCTGATTGAACAAGTCATCTATCCGTGTAAGGGGATACTTGTTCATTATAGTGATTTTTTGATCTTACGATATTCAAATGTAGAGGTTGATTGATCCATCCTTCTTCTTGACAAAGAGGAATGGAGCATCTCACGGTGAAGCACTCAGGAGTATAAAACCCTTCAACATATTCTCCTGTAAATGCTTTTTTAGCTCTTCTAGCTCTACGGTGGCAATTTTTTAAGGTGTCTATGATATTGGCAGAGATCCCAGGATATGTTCAATTGAGAACTCAACCTCTCGATTAGAAGGAAGACCAGTCAACTCTTCAAGGAATACATCAGTGTAATCCCTCATGAAGGTCATGTCTTAAAGAATGATTATATCCTTTGTCTCAATAATTTGTGCTAGATATTGATTCTCACAGGGATCCAGTATCCAAACATGAGACAAAGATTCTAAAGGAGACTCATATTCTTCCTTACACATGGAATGAATCAAGGGATGCTTCTGGATGGAAAAAGTAATGTATCATTCCCGAAAATTGATGTTGGCCTTGTACCAAGATAGCCGATCAGTGCCCAAGATAGCTTCGAAATCCACTAAATGATGTATGATAAGATTTTATGGGAGGTTTAGTCCACAAACATTAACCAGGTAGGAGTTATAAACCATGGATGAAATAATTTCCCCATTCTCTATTCTCACAGATAACTTTTCCTCCAAATTTTGACGTGATTGTTGAATAGTTCTAATAAACATTCAAGATATGAAAGAATGCGTAGAAGAAGAATCAAATAGTACATTCACTATTCTTGAATGAATAACAAGCATACCTGTCACTACCCCTCTTTCAGATTCCACCTCAAGAGTAGTGATAGCATATTGCATTCCTTGTTTCCTTGCAGGTTATTGCTGATTTCCTCTGACAACCCTCGGCTTAGGGAAATTGTTCATATAATTCCAATTCTCATTGCAGTTATAACACTGCACTAGTGGCTGAGTGTTGATTCATACCTTCATTTCTTCGTCAACATTAGTAGGATTTTTCATATCCCTATAACAGTTCTTGGCTAGATGACCAAATTTTACGCATTTGAAGCAATTCTTGGTTCCCATGTGATAGTAACCAAGATGCTTATTCCAAAAATTATTACAAAGGGGAATGTGAGGATTCTTTCCATCTTGTGATTTGTTTGATGAACCACCCATGTTGTTCTCCATTTTCTGCTTATTGTGACTAAGACCATGAGACCACTAAGAGTCTCCAATCTCTATTTCAACATTAAGGGCACAAAAAAACAATATCTCCATAGCTGTTGATGTCTCGAATCGCCAACACTTTTCATAGACTCGCCTTTAGTCTGCTAAAGAAGTGACCCACCTTTCATTCAGTGTTCATGACAATGCCAAAGGCGTAACTTGCAGGTATTGTAATGTTCGCTTCATACACCACTATGGACTCATCATCCTTCTACTTGAGCCACAAGAACTCTCTTTCCATCTTGAGATGGTGGGTTCGAGGAAAATATTTTTTGAAAAAAATCCTCTTGAATTCATCCCATTCTATGGAATCAATTTCCTCTTGGGACTTTGTATTCTTGGTCAGTGTCAGCCATTGATCTGAATCCCCATCAAAAGGATAGACTGCCAGTACAACTTTCACTTCTTTCCGAGCACTAGAGGACAATGAATATCTTTCCAATGGAGTTAATCCATTTTTCTAAGAGGAGGGGATCAGAAGACCCACTGAAATTGGGAGGCCTTTTCCGCATAAAGGAATCTACAGCAACATTCTCTTTCCTTAGAGGAGGGGGACGTTCCACCTGATTCAAGTTATTATTCATAACTCAAGCCAGCTGAGCAAGTACATCTATGAAGTTTTGAGCACCCGCTTCCGTCATATCAGGCATGTCATTAGGGCAATCATCCCATTTCCTATCACATTGATTGATGGAATGTGTTCATATATTCTGAACCATTAACTAAGAAAAAGAACGTATAATTATTGGTCTTGAATACTTAAATATTGAGCATAAAAAAACTTTTAATATAAAAGTATAATCTTATAAAAAATAAGTATATCCTGACTTGTGATTCCTTAGGTTTCTATATAGGTTTTCCTCGATCTATTTCTTAACTTATATTATTATGGGATTCTTTTTTTCCGTTAATAACGGTTCGTAATAAGCTCATGAAATAACCGAATCATATCCCCTGGGAGTGTCGTAACCAAGAGTGTAGAAAGGCCCTTTATCGTCTACCAAATCTCGTTCGATTCTAGCTCAAAGTGGGGTTTTTGGGTTTTACCCCTAGATACACTTGTGCCAGATCCGCCTCTACTTGCTCATATCCAAAAAGGGATGTATTTTCTTGATAAACCACTTACACTATACTGATCAAAATTTTAGACTCTTTTCTTATACTTTCTGTCATCCTTAAGGTTCTCACTAAGGTGATCTATTCCTAATCTCCAAAAATAAAAAAACCTATATATGATACCAACTATAGTGACCCAAGACTTTTACATAAAATATTTCATGATTTTAAGCATAATTAATCATCAGAGTACAAGCCAATGATCATTAAGTCTATTGTATTGGAGGATTATGTACATATAACATAAAACATGGGGCTAAAAAAACTTCCTTATTTAATCTACATAATGATCTTCTAACTTCCGTTGATCCCTTATATCTGCATAGGGTACCCTGGGGAATACATGAACAAAGGGATAAGCTAAAAATCCCAGTAAGGGAATAAACATAAGGATACATCTCAAGCAGTTGAGTTAGGATGTAGGACATAATGATATCCAATGCATGAAACATATAAAATCATTTAATATAAGCATGGGATCATATACACATGATATCATATAAATTTTTTAGAATCATAAAACATTTATCTAGTATGGGTCAAGGCTAACCACCGATCCCGTTTCACAGTGCAACTCATGAGAATTATCCTTACTCAACGCATTAGAGCTCTATCTGAGTGCACCCATCTCAAAATTTTCATGTATATTCAAACCACATAAATATTCTTACCACATAAATATTCTTTCCACAAGAGTAATAAAAAATAATCAATTGTTCATAAACATAAGGTTACCCCTGGAGAGAATTGGGTACCACAATCCGGACATAAAGCATAACCAATGAGTGTATCATGAATGTGTCCATGAAAGAAAGGGATTAGAACATACATGGACGTTCTTAAGGTAATTTATTCATAAAACATGTTAGGTGGTATCAAATAGAAGTTACATCATATAAGAAATGTATGTGAGAGACATTAGCATTAAAACATTTTTGTGCGGTTTTAAGGAAACTACTATAGAGCTTTCAAAATAGTAAGGAATAAAATATTTTATATAAAACCATAATTGATCCATGAATGTTTTAATAATAAAAATTCTGAATTTAAAAAGACAATGGTGTCTTAAAATGGACGATATAGTGCACTTCAAATTGGGTAAAAGATCGTGATGTTCCTATAAAATGAGTGTGCATATTGGGAAGTATCGAGGAGAGATTCACTTGAAAGAATGTATATCCCCGAAAGGGAATGAGATATGGATCATAGAACATGAGTTTAGAGAATATAAACAGAATTTTTATGTTCTACATAAATTGAATAGACAACTACATTTTTTTAAAAAGAATGATAGAGAAACCTGAATGAATAAAGGAAGTTTGGGTTGAATTCATTATGTTTTATCGGCATGGTATCAGGTGTAACTAAGATGGCATGATGAGAGAGATAAGGGGTTTCTCATCACTTATAAAACATTACACCAGTTTGGGGAAGGTGTATAAACATACCCCATTACCTGGTATTACACAAAAAGGTATACCAAAGAGAACAATCATAATTAAAATTGGAAAGGGGGGATCCTTTACCTTAAATCAATTGTTGTTCTCCACTTGTTATTAACAACAGGAATAATAAAATATGAATTATTATTTAATAAATTCAGAACCTATTATATATTCAATTTATTTATTATAAACTTTTTTAGTTCATTCAAATTCTTTTTGATTAGTTATAAGGTTGAATTTCATTGTTTGAGCTCGTTTTTTAACATGGATCTAAAATATTGGTTCACTTATATTCAAGATTGGATTATATGTAAGAAGAAAGTTGTTTTCCAGAATTGAAGTTATATTATTTATTTCACATCCAGGAGATTAAATGGTTTTAATTTTAATTAGGATACTTAGAGTGATGTGAAATTGTTATATGTATATCCTTAGTGATAACAGTTTTTTGTTAATCTGTGGATTTGATTACAAAGAACATATTTTGTTTTATAAATTAATACCATTTGTACTAATGAATTACATAAAAAATCTGGATATATTACATATATAATAATATGGTTCAACAATAACACAAATGGTGTCATGAACAGAATGAAAGATAATAATAGAAATTGAAAAATTGTTGTCCTTGATTGTACTAAATTAGCACATCTCAAATGGTGCTATCATTTCTTCCAAATAAAAGTGTGGGGAAAAGAGAGAAGATAATGGAATATACCATTAGCATGAAAACATTACAGTACATTTATTTTACTGGATCTATCATACTATTATGATGAATAGAAGTGAGGAATGAAATAATAATAAAAGAACTTAAAAGAAAAGAAGGAAATGGGAAGAGGAATTTACCTCTTGAGACTTCCTCCTTTGAGAACCTCTAAAGGGGAGAGTTCATGGTATTTTGAAGATTCTAGGAGATTTTGGACGTGGGAGAGAACCTTGGGGAGAGATTTGGGCTGAATATTTGAAGGATCTAGGCTTCAGTGGAGTGAATAGAAGAGGGGGGTAAGGGGGGTTTTTATAGTGGAGGAGAGGAAGGATTTCATGATATTATAATCCTTAATTTATTATTTCTTCACAAGACAAAAATAGTAAGTATTACATGACAAATAATAGTAAATGGGTCATGTGAATTTGAACCATGGGTGGTTACATCATCCATGATGCTAGGAATAGTCTTTTTATCTTATAATGTATACATACGGAAAATTACCGTATTTTACTATTCATCAAAATTTCATGTATTTGAGAAAAATCCAAAAATTTCAGCAAGAGAATTTTTCAACATGTAAAATTTAAAAATGAAGTCAATTTTTTAAAAATAATATTTTAAATATTATTATTTTAACATTTAATTAAAATCATGATTTATTATCAAAATCCAATTTAAAAACACTCATTAAGTCATTCTAAAATATAGTTATATCGTACATCCAACATGAATATTATTTGTATACTATCATAGGTGAGGTTTATAGTCATTAGGATATATCAATATTAATAAGGGTATGTTGCTATTCATATGGGTAGGTTACCATTCACCAAAAATTATGTTGTGCTTATCGGACTCAAAAAAACATAATGATTGCTATCGTATATGACAGATTTTCAAAATTCCAAACATAGAAGTAACAAAATTATGTTTAAAGGTCACTTATCACATAGCAGTTCATTTTTTATGTTATTTTATGGCATATTTATAAGAAATGAATTTCTATTTAAAACGTTGGGTCGTTACAAATTTCCCAAACATTATTCTAAAAACTTTGTTGTTTGTGAGATGATCGACGAACAAGTGTGCTTATCTTATGACAATGGGAGTGATGGTTGGGATATTCTTCCCAAATTAAAAAAGTGATCACTAATGAGGTTGAAATTAACCATTATATTGTATGAAACATTGATATAAAAGATATTAAAAATTTTATTTAGTCTTATGACTCCACAGATCCTCATTGCTATAAATCAATAATTTATGAAATTCATCAGTTAAAAACAACTAATATGTTGTACTATGATTTAATATTTTCTAAACAATACATAAATTTACCATAAAAATTGAAACATCTTCTTGAATTTCAATGCATATAAAACCAACAATCAATGGGCTGCATAATACCTCATGTTTAAGACCAAAGATAGGATACCCACATTCTCTTTCAACCCCCATTTAATTGCAATACCAATAACAAGGAATGGAAGAAATTATCCAATGAGCAATCATTCATACCAAAGGATGATTTTTTTTGTAAGAAAATTTGAGTTGAGAAAAAAATGATTCCACAATCATAATATGGGTAGTCCATATCAACTATCATGTTTTAGACAAAATAAATGTAATGATTTTTGCATGGAAACCCA
Source organism: Viscum album (assembly GCA_963277665.1). Classification (NCBI taxonomy): domain Eukaryota; kingdom Viridiplantae; phylum Streptophyta; class Magnoliopsida; order Santalales; family Viscaceae; genus Viscum; species Viscum album. The sequence goes on along the minus strand of OY728159.1, from coordinate 491,195,546 downwards.
ATTTTTCTTTTACATTTATGAAATTTTAATTTCTTTTTAGTTATTCATTATGTAAATAAGTATTTTGGTTTTTGATTCTCTTTTAGGTGATGGTCATTTTATAAAGTATCAACAAAGAGGACACATGCCCCACGAAACACATCTACTTCCATTAACCCATTACTAGATGTAGATGAAAATCGACAAAATCCAAACAAAGTGAACCTCTTTCCCATTAACTCCCTCTTTCTATCATCTTCCATCCATCTCTCTCTCAATAGTTCTTCGTATTCCAGACTCTTTTTTACCAATTTTTTCATAAAAACATTTTTTCTCTCTTTAACTTTCTTGTTGGTGTGTCTTTATAAAAAAATAATAAACTAAGAAAAATTAGAGAAAATTACAAAAAAGGAAAATAATTACTCACCATCTATATCTAAAATTTTTTCTAATAATTTTGGGGAGTCAAAAGACATGTTTTCATCTAAAAAGTATTCTATTTTCATAATAAATTTGAATAATCAATTTTGTTTCAAGAAAAATAAATTTTGAATTCTATGTTTTTTATTTGAAAAATGACCCCCCAACCATGTAGTACAACAATAGATTTCATGCCATGATCCCCTATTACAATCTTTTCAAAATATGTGTTTTACATCCCAATTGTGAGTCTTGATATTATGTACCTTTGTGTTTAATTTAATTCATTGGTGTTCTTTAATATGATAGATGTAGAGACCCGAAGCCTGAAGTACATGAACATTACATTACATTTGCGGAATACTTAGTACATAACAAAAACACACACACAAGGATCGTAATAGTTTAGTGTCTTTGGAAACTCAGAATAAAATCTTCTAATCGTGGTGAAAGATCTTCAACATATCCCATAAAGATCTTCCTTTTTTTTATACCTAAAACCTTTCTTTATATCTTGGGGAGAAGAAAACATAAAAGGGTGAGCTCAAATGCTCAGTAAGGGTAAACAAAAAAAAATATCAATCACATTGTATTCATAAGAACATAACATTTTAGAAATCATAACCTGCAAAAGAGAGCATAATTTCATAACATGGGATAAATCATGGTAGTGAAATGTAATCACAATAATCATAACTTAAAACATGAAACTTTGTGGCATTCACACATAATCATAGAGAATCATTTCTTGTTAGTCAAGACTCATTGCCAAGACTATCTTAGTGGACAAAGTCCCTTTCTGAATCGAGTAACCCTCGTTTCAGTCCTGTTTCACTGAACCGGTATAACCTACCGTTCCAGCCCTGTCTATATCATGAGATATAAAATCTTTACCCAATGCATTGGAGGGAGATATTGGTCCCACCCATCTTATAATTAATCCTTTCTTATGTGTTCCACATAATCATAAATCATACATCATCGCATAACACATGTAACAAAAATGGAATTCTTAAACAACATGACATCATAAAACAATTCATATAAGATAAAGGAATTCATAAAAATATTTCCATCACAACATAATCAAATCCATGTAATAATAGGGATAAGAACAGAACCCTTTTATTATCTTAGATGAAAAATAATTTTGATAAAACACTTGAACTCCATTCTTGAGGAAAATATCCTTTCTTCTTCAAAAACACTTTTCCTTTCTTAAAATGTCATAAAATTCTAAACTAAAAGAAGTTGATTAAAAATAAACTTGAAAACTTGTAAAGGAAGCTTCTTGGAAATAATGTTTTAAAAATCCATTCTTTCCGTATAGGTTAAAAAAGACATTCTTTGTACTTTTGTCGGAAAAGTCAAAAAGTACCTCGTACGAAAAAACGACAAAAGATTACATTCATATTCTTTACTAAAAACACACCGAAGGGTAAAATTGGATTTAAAATATTGTATAAGGATGGAGATAATATTACACATTGTGGAAAAATGTATGTGGATAATAAAATACACCCCAGTAAATTTCAAAGTATAAACAATCTCGGATAAAAATGAGATTGTGATATTTCCCTTACCTTAGGTCCGATTTGCTTCGTATGTGTCCGAACCTCCTGTATAATGATTTAAATAATGTCATTGACTTATTAGAGAATCATATTCATTGTTATGATATCATATATGGTTCACTTATGACATTATATTACACGTTCTTTTGTAAATTCCATGTTAAAGAAGCATTTTGGGTAAAATCGTTTCATTTATCGTAGGTGTTTTGACTTGTTGTTCTTGACATTATTATTACTTATATCATGATTTACTTACTTCCAGAATAAAATATGATTTATATATCATATATATTCAGTATATATATATATAATAGATAGATAAATGAAATGAAAAACACCGTTCATGGAGACGGTAGTCCGTACGTACGCATGAACGCTGTTTTCCTTTCCTTATTGTCTTGAATGGAAGTAAGTAGATGACATACATATATATATATATATATATATCCAGTAGCTTTATAATTTCATATATTTCATTGTTATTTCTTTTATATACTTTATAATCATTCTTAAATGGTTAACATGGAGAATGAATCTCATCGCGTCGTGGAGACGGTAGTCCGTACGTACGCACGAGCGATGATATCATTTCCATAAATATTGAATTGAATTGGAGTGGATTATACAATATATAAGAATCAATATGATGTTGTAATAACTATGTATAGTTATTCTTTACACCATTAAACCCATCCATGTAAGGTGGTGGTGGATAATAGATTACACCACGGCGTGGAGACGGTATTCCGTATGTACGCACGCGCGGTGATTTCTTTTTCCATAGGATGGATAGATGGTGAAATATGGTTGTTTCATACATATAATAACATATCAGTATATTATTGAAACTTATGTTATTACTTCATAATGAAACAACCTAAGAAGAAGAAGTGGAAGAAGAAATAAAGATGAAAGAATTGGTAACGGTAATTACCTCTTCTTTGAAGCGCCTCTTTGAGACCTCCTCTTAGGGCACTAAAATTGGTCTTTGAGGAAGACCAGAACCTCTACGATGTTCCTAGGGAAGTGCAGAAGAGATTTTGGCAGGGGTTGGCCGAGCTTGAGTGCTCAAATTTGTGTGAGGAGGAGGGGGAGGAGGTGTCCTTTTATAAGGGAGGAGAGGGGCACCTTAGGAATACCTCAAAATATTATTTTATATTAAAGTCAAAATCGGTTTATAATGGTTACAAAGGGTCTCCTTTCGAAGCTAAAGTGGGGAAGGGTCGAAATCCTATCAACCAATAGGATTTAGAAAAGTTTAAGGTATTATGTTAACCTTATCAATGAGATTTAACTCTAAGTTAAATAATTTAATTTTACCGTGTCTTTTTGTTTTCTTACAATATATGGTTAATACACTTACTATAACATGCCAAACGAACCCCAAATTGTTTATTATTAATATATATATCCTTATCTAATTCATTTGGCCGAACCTTAGATTTTTAGGAATAAAATAACAATTAATAATATAATATTTGATTTAAAAACTATTTTGTGTCAATTTTGACACTATTTGATATATGATTTTTGTGAAAGTCGTAACAGACTTATATGTTCGAACCAAGTTGATTACATCAACACTAATATATCATAGTAACCTAGAAAATTAGTGGGATTCATAAAAAGTCTCAAATTACATTCATTTGAGCATTTATAACATCAATTATGTTAATATTTACTTAAAAAGGTAATTACTGCATCATCGTTGTGTCATAAATAAATTAATTTATTTAAAGTCTAAAAATTATAAATAAAATATCATTATGTAGGAAATCGTTTTATCTTTCTAATTAATATTTATAGTCGAATTTATCTTATGTATAACCCTATATTAAAAATGATTTACTTATTAAACATTGATTTTAACTATTTTAACCCTTCTTTAAATAAATTAATAATAAATGTCCTAATCTAACCCAAGTGGGCCTAAATGGTCATATTTTATTCCTAAGTTTGTTTTTGGTAGAATTAAACTTATCAAATAGAATTTGGACATGTGTTAGGGTAATAGTAACATCATTTCTACCCTCAGTTACCCTATTTACTATTAACCGCGGTAAAAAAAGTAAAAAGTTACTATTCACCAAAAAATTATTTTTTTCTCATTGAACCACATTTTACTTACTGATATCAACCGTGTCTGTCGGATTTTCGAAATTCCATTCACAGAAGCGGTAAAATTATGTTTTATGCAAAATTCAGTTTTTAACTTACCACTTAGTGGTTTCACTATTAATCAAAAATTGAATGTTTTCAGAAAAATACCAAAATTTCACCCTAGGCTAATTTCGGTATTCCGAATCCAAAAATGAAGTCCATTTTGAAAAATAAAATTTATAAAATTTCCAAAAGTGGTTATTATTATTCATAACGGCTAGTTTTAATAATATTTTTATAGCATATCGTTGTTTAGTGAAACTCAGTATTAGAGTACTACACACGCTATCGAGGAAAGTTGCGATTGCGTGTAATGCAAGGCAAGTCAAGGATGCGTGTTGTGCAAGCTCCTTCTGGTGAATCGTACAACACAAGACATTAACAAAATTAAAAAGAATAGTTTTCATAAAATCTCGGGTTGTTACATTCTACCCCCCTTAAAATGTATTTCGCCCTCGAAATTCTTCGGGGTTATAAATAGTTTACTATTCTAAAGTTTCTTTAATTGAAACCCACATCGTAAAAAGGAATACCAAAACTTGTCTTTAAAAACTAATGTATGAAATGTAACGATTACCCAAATAAACTAATCACTGGGTTTCCACATAGGTGAAAATATGGATATGGAAGAGAAATCTAACCATCATGTTCTGATAGAGAGTGGTAGAGGACATGGCTATGAAATAGCCAACAATCACAAAGCCATAGATTTGTGACGATCTAAGGTACCATCTGATTTATCAGATATAAGAGCACTAGGACAACATTTTTGGTTCTTTTAAGATCGTTTCCCTAAAGTTAAAGAATTTGAATTAGAATAAATACTTACTTTATTTTAGTACAATCTCACTGTTGTTCGTGCCTTTAAAAATTTCCACTTCATCTCTTAAATAAATGAAGTTGAATTTGTTATTCGTGAAGTGTTAGCAGATCATGTGATTGAATGACGGGTCATTCCATCTGTCTCAAAAGGTTAGCAAAATTTATATACATAAGTCGATCTATAGTGAGATTAATCACATATGGTTCCTAAAATGGACTTATACTTCTTATATCATACTGCTTAATATAATAAAAATAGTTTCTACTAAACTGGGACTTCCTGTAGGCCAGTGGTAGGCGATAAAGGCCAGTCGCACTTCGGTTGTGGGTTCGATTCCCACAGCCTTGTCCGAAGCGATGGGCTGTCGCCCGTCCTGCAGGTTGTCCTTTTTCTAAAACTATATTACTATAACATCCCATCAATAATATCGAAAAAACTTCTATCCTTAAACAATAATAACTTATGTCCAACATAATCCATTCCAATCTTTAGGCTTATCCATAATACTGCAGTCCACTCTCATAACATAGTGAAAACGATTACCAGAGATTTAATACCATCGTTGATCCCCATATATCATAAGATATATCTTGTTGGTCACATTCCAAACATTCAAAGTCCTTAATCTTGTACTCTCTTGAATACCCATTGAACCTTATTGAAAACATGAATTCTATTAAAAGTTAACTCTTTCCACATACCAAAATCCTCAAAATTCTATATACTCAAACCATGATATCACTTAGTCCTTATATCAATCATGAGCTCATGAATACTATCAAACATTTAATTTTCTCCTTATCCCTTCATTATGCGCATATCATCTACATTCCAAAAATATCTGAATACTGGTAACATTAATCAGACAACAGTGTAACAATCCTTACATGTCTCTTTATTCTACTGTACCATGAGATTACTTATACAACATTACACATGATAAACATGTAATCATTTCACTACATTATTAAACCATTGACCGAGCATCAACATTTCTTTCATCTCACATATCATTTGTAGTCTCTTCATCATCATCCACATAAATACTTCCCATATGACCATACTGATTATCTTCATGAGACTTTCCCTTAGGGCATTGGTTTGCATAATTCCCGCACATTCCACATTTAAAACATTTAACCATTGTTGATGTCGTAGCAATACCATTATCCTCATCCATGTTGTTAACTGAACCTTTTCCTTTGCATTTACTTTCTTTGTGTCCTTATTTTCCACAACCAAATCATCTTCCAGTTCCTTTGAAACATTCTCCTTGATGCCTCTTCCCACATGATTTACATAGGGGAAATTGAACTTTCTTTCCTCTATGATCATCATGAAACTCCATCTTTCTCTTATTAGCCGAGTCAGGAAACTTACCAAATTTTACTTTATTGATCATATTATGAGATTGCTGATTCGGAATAATAATGATGATTGGACTTCCAAATCCCATTTCATTATGAATAATATCATTCTATTGTCCATCATATCCTCCATTATCGTGAATCATCTTGTTTCCAGCCATTTTCTAAAACCCAAAAAAGAATAGTGTGAGAGACAAAAATCATGCTAGGGAAAAGAACATAATAAAGGGGGAGTACCCTCAATATCTAACATCTTATGTTAAATTCTATGATCGTTACCGTAGTTCTAGGACTATATCCTATACGTATACTTATCCTTAGGGACATCCCTAGACATACCTTATAAATATCTCTAGGGATCTCACTAAAGTTCTCGCATCCTAGTTTCCAAAGGTTGACTAAACCTTTCCTCTGATACCAACTGTAGAGACCTGAAGCCTGATGTACATGAACATTACATTACTTTTGCGGAATACTTAGTACATAAAAAAAACACACACACAAGGATCGTAATAGTTTAGTGTCTTTGGAAACTCGGAATAAAATCTTCTAATCGTGGTGAAAGATCTTCAACATATCCCATAAAGATATTCCTTTTTTTACCTAAAACCTTTCTTTATATCCTGGGGAGAAGAAAACAAAAAAGGGTGATCTCAAATGCTCAGTAAGGGTAAACAAAAGAAATATCAATCACATTGTATTCATAAGAACATAACATTTTAGAAATCATAACCTGCAAAAGAGAGCATAATTTCATAACATGGGATAAATCATGGTAGTGAAATGTAATCACAATAATCATAACTTAAAACATGAAACTTTGTGGCATTCACACATAATCATAGAGAATCATTTCTTGTTAGTCAAGACTCATTGCCAAGACTATCTTAGTGGACAAGGTCCCTTTCTGAATCGAGTAACCCTCGTTTCAGTCATGTTTCACTGAACCGGTATAACCTACCGTTCCAGCCTTGTCTATCTCATGAGATATAAAATCTTTACCCAATGCATTGGAGGGAGATATAGGTCCCACCCATCTTATAATGAATCCTTTCTTATGTGTGCCACATAATCATAAATCATACATCATCGCATAACACATGTAACAAAAATGGAATTCTTAAACAACATGACGTCATAAAACAATTCATATAAGATAAAGGAATTCATAAAAATATTTCCATCACAACATAATCAAATCCATGTAATAATAGGGATAATAACAGAACCCTTTTATTATCTTAGATGGAAAATAATTTTGATAAAACACTTGAACTCCATTCTTGAGGAAAATATCCTTTCTTCTTCAAAAACACTTTTCCTTTCTTAAAATGTCATAAAATTCTAAACTAAAATAAGTTGATTAAAAATAAAATTAAAACATGTAAAGGAAGCTTCTTGGAAATAATGTTTTAAAAATCCATTCTTTCCGTATAGGTTAAAAATGACATTCTTTGTACTTTTGTCGGAAAAGTCAAAAAGTACCTCGTACGAAAAAACGAAAAAAGATTCCTTTCATATTCTTTACTAAAAACTCACCGAAGGGTAAAATTGGATTTAAAATATTGTATAAGTATAGAAATAATATTACACATTGAGGAAAAATGGATGTGGATAATAAAATACACCCCAGTAAATTTCAATGTATAAACAATCTCGGATAAAAATGATATTGTGATATTTCCCTTACCTTAGGTCTGATTTGCTTCATATGTGTCCGAACCTCCTGTATAATGATTTAAATAATGTCATTAACTTATTACAGAATCATATTCATTGTTATGATATCATATATGGTTCACTTATGACATTATATTACCCGTTCTTTTGTAAATTCAATGTTAAAGAAGCATTTTGGGTAAAATCGTTTCATTTATCGTAGGTGTTTTGACTTGTTGTTCTAGAAATTATTATTACTTATATCATGATTTACTTACTTCCAGAATAAAATATGATTTATATATCATATATATTCAGTATATATATATAATAGATAGATAAATGAAATGAAAAACACCGTTCATGGAGACGGTAGTCCGTACGTACGCATGAATGCTGTTTTCCTTTCCTTATTTTCTTGAATGGAAGTAAGTAGATGACATACATATATATATATATATATATAAAGTAGCTTTATAATGTCATATATTTCATTATTATTTCTTATATATACTTTATAATCATTCTTAAATGGTTAACATGGAGAATGAATCTCATCGCGTCGTGGAGACGGTAGTCCGTACGTACGCACGAGCGATGATATCATTTCCATAAATATTGAATTGAATTGGAGTGGATTATACAATATATCAGAATCAATATGATGTTGTAATAACTATTTATAGTTATTCTTTACACCATTATACCCATCCATGTAAGGTGGTGGTGGAAAATAGATTACACCACGGCGTGGAGACGGTATTCCGTACGTACGCACGCGCGGTGATTTCTTTTTCCGTAGGATGGATAGATGGTGAAATATGGTTGATTCATAATTATAATAACATATCAGTATATTAGTGATACTGATGTTATTACTTCATAATGAAACAACCTAAGAAGAATAAGTGGAAGAAGAAATAAAGATGAAATAATTGGTAACGGTAATTACCTCTTCTTTGAAGCGCCTCTTTGAGACCTCCTCTTAGGGAAATAAAATTGGTCTTTGAGGAAGCCCAGAACCTCTAGGATGTTCCTAGGGAAGTGGAGAAGAGATTTTGGCAGGGGTTTGCCGATCTTGAGTGCTCAAATTTGTGTGAGGAGGAGGGGGAGGAGGTGTCCTTTTATAAGGGAGGAGAGGGGCACCTTAGGAATACCTCAAAATATTATTTTATATTAAAGTCAAAATCGGTTTATTATGGTTCCAAAGGGTCTCCTTTCGAAGCTAAAGTGGGGAAGGGTCGAAATCCTATCAACCAATAGGATTTAGACAAGATTAAGGTATTATGCTAACCTTATCAATTAGATTTAACTCTAAGTTAAATAATTTATCTTTTACCGTGTCTTTTTGTTTTCTTACACTATATGGTTAATACACTTACTATAACATGCCAAAAGAACCCCAAATTGTTTATTATTAATATATATATCCTTATATAATTCATTTGGCCGAACCTTAGATTTTTAGGAATAAAATAACAATTAATAATATAATATATGATTTAAAAACTATTTTATGTCAATTTTGACACTATTTGATATATGATTTTTGTGAAAGTAATAACAGACTTATATGTTCAATCCATGTTGATTAAATCAACACTAATATATTTTAGTAACATAGAAAATTAGTGGGATTCATAAAAAGTCTCAAATTACATTCATGTGAGCATTTATAACATCAATTATGTTAATATTTCCTTAAAAGGGTAATTACTGCATCATCGTTGTGTCATAAATAAATTAATTTATTTAAAGTCTAAAATTTATAAATAAAATATCATTATGTAGGAAATCGTTTTAGCTTTCTAATGAATATTTATAGTCGAATTTATCTTATGTATAACCCCATATTAAAAATGATTTACTTATTAAACTTTGATTTTAACTATTTTAACCCTTCTTTAAATAAATTAATAATAAATGTCCTAATCTAACCCAAGTGGGCCTAAATGGTCATATTTTATTCCTAAGTTTGTTTTTGGTCGAATTAAACTTATCCAATAGAATTAGGACATGTGTTAGGGTAATAGTAATATCATTTTTACCCTTAGTTACCCTATTTACTATTAACCGCGGTAAAAAAAGTAAAAAGTTACTATTCACCAAAAAATTATTTTTATCTCATTGAACCACATTTTACTTACTGATATCAACCATGTCTGTCGGATTTTCGAAATTCCATTCACAGAAGCGGTAAAATTATGTTTTATGCAAAATTCAGTTTTTAACTTACCACTTAGTTGTTTCACTATTAATCAAAAATTGAAAGTTTTCAGAAAAATACCAAAATTTCACCCTAGGATAATTTCGGTATTCCGAATCCAAAAATGAAGTCCATTTTGAAAAATAAAATTTATAAAATTTCAAAAAGTGGTTATTATTATTCATAACGGCTAGTTTTAATAATATTTTAATATCATATCGTTGTTTAGTGAAACTCAGTATTGCGTACTACACACGCTATCGAGGAAGGTTGCGATTGCATGTAATGCAAGGCAAGTCAAGGATGCGTGTTGTGCAAGCTCCTTTTGGTAAAGCGTACAACACAAGACATTAACAAAATTAAAAAGAATAGTTTTCATAAAATCTCGGGCTGTTACAATAGAGGCATTTTATGAACCACAAGAGAATCCCAATAGCCAAAATAGCCTCTTATTATCCTTACATTAATCCTCCTTTCTAAATCCCCTAAGAGGCTATAAAATCCTTTTATTTGATATCCACGTAAAAATCCCAATATCTTGACCCAAACAACATATACATTGAATTATAATGTATAATTTATATAATTTTAAGTGTGGGGTAATGGATTTCATTTTGGTTATCTATTTATAGATTTTTAATGTGTTATCATATGCTTGAGGGAAAGCATATATTTTAGTTTGGGGGATATATTGTCAATCATTGTGCATGTGTAATATAGTTTCATCTCTTTAGTTTTGTAAATGTTATTGAAAAGTGTTCCATAAAATAGAAAAATCAAAAACAAAAAACAAAAAATGCTTTGTGTCTTTGGATGGTAAAAAAATTCACTCTTTTACAACATTTGATCTTGTTATAACTATTACAATTTCTTTCATGATGATATAAAACATGGGTTAAGAGATGAATATGAGATATGTTTCAAGATCAAATTCACAAAAAAAAAACAAATTAATTGAAAAGAAAAAATTTAAACGTATATCATTGGGAGATGTTTTATATTTTATAAATATTTTTTCTTTTAATAACATTCAATATTTATTACTCTTTGTGAATTTTTGAACAAACTCATGCCTGTTTAGATATGTAATTCCATTTCCTTAAATTTTTATTTTCAAAAGAACTTGTGCATTATTTTACCCATGTTGTTATTTTACCCCTCTTTTTTACTCTTCTGGACATCAAATTTCTACCATCCCATATCCATAGAAAACACCTATAAACGACCACTTGATTCTTGTTCACATTAGGAAAAGAAATGAAAGTAGATATCCTTTTCAAAATCTATGATTTTTACTTTTATTTTGTGAATGAGTGAACCTATATAAGTAAATTTTTTATCATATTTAGAAGAGTGAGATTCGAGTAACCACATTTTCCATTTCAAAATTTGAGCATTAAAAATTATTTTTTATAGAAATTTATTTCTGTAGCATTTTTTGATTGAATACAATACAGTTGAGTGAAATGGTCCAATCCTCCCCCCAATTAGGGAGAACAAAATATTTATATTTATTGGTGATTGAAAATTCTTTATTTAGGTTTTTATATTTATCTTACATGAGAACATGCCCAGAATTATGTTTGTGGGAGTTTTTATTATTAATTTATTCATATCTTTTTATTTACTCTCCTAAATGAGTTTCTATGAAAATTTCAAAATTTGTGTGAAATATTCATGTTTTAATATAAAATATAATTTATGAAAATTATTTGAATTAATCTAGATTCGAGTCAGTTTAATTTTTTAATTATAATTCTCACCCTACTTATCCAAATTGAATGATTCAATTTTTAGTGTTCATTGTTCATTTTCCTATAAATAATTAGAATGATGTTTGGGTCGATTCATCCATTTGAAAGATCAAAAGGTCCATACAAGAAGTATTAATGAATTTGTGATGAAACAAGACCATACATAATGATTTAATTAATCATCCTATCCTAGAATCAAAAAGTAAATGAAACTCTGGAAGAAAATATTGATTATACAAAAGATTCCTTGTAAAAAAACATTATGTCCCAAGTCCAACAAAAAGGGGACCAGTGTTTTTTTAATTATAGTCAACCACTTTTTCCATATTTTAAGAATAGCACATCATTATTATGTTTTCCCCTGATATAGACATAAATTTGAGCTGATATTTTTCACTATGAAAGACACTATATATATGTAATACTTTTTATAATAAAAAGTTCTTATTTAAGATCATCTTCCTATTCAAAAGCCTATTAAAATTTGGGCATTTGAAAAAGAATATATAGAAATAGATAGATTAAAGTTTCTTATTCAAAATATAGTAACATTGGATCTTTATGTCCAATGGTATTTTTTATGATTATACATAACACTTCTATATATATAATTTTTATGAATAATATGTCTCGATACTCTTTTTTATGCCTGATCCAATTGTGGAGACAACTGTAGGGGCATATTGGGAATGAAAACAGTCCAACTCCCTGGGCTATTAATACACCATCATCCTCTCCTTGGAAGCAGTTGAAATTTCAGAATATAAGGGGATATTTTTACATTAACAATTCCTTCAAAAAGGACTACTAAGACCTTCCAAAATCATGTTTTCAGTTGAGATACCATGCCTCCTCTCATTGTTTTCATTTTCTTTTGCATTCTTCTTAATATGTATTCCTGTATGTTTTTGTATTAAAATTTTATTTTAATGAATTTTTCTTATTTATTGTAATTTATAAAAATCCAACATATGTTGAGTAATATTATTGTTATTAAAAAAAGTATCTAATGTTTAAAAGAGTTCCATTCATTCTCTTTCTCAATCAATCAAAATTTCATTTTTAATTCTCTTCTCCGTCTGTGTTTCTGTTTGGTGCAATGCACTTAACTTGCCCTTTATTATTATATTTGTAATTAATAACTCTAAAAATATAAAATGGATTAATAAAAATGTAAATGGATGATTAAATCATATATTTGGGTGATTTATAATTTAGGGATATTAAGTGATTTAGATAATTTTCAGGATGAATATTATTTAAATTAATATTTTGGATGTTGAGATGAAAATTTCATGGATTAATGAAATTTTTAATTTAAATAGTTGTTTCTATATACTATTGGAACCATAAATACAATACAATAAACATGTTTGATTGAGATTAGAAACTCACATTATGTTAAGGTTCACATTAAATCGTCCAATCTTGGAAATTCCGATCAAAATCATCTTGAGATGTGGGTGTTAATTTAATTCAATATAATGAAATCCTTAGGGATATCATAATCATAAATTCCTAATAATTTTCTCACCCAAGTCATTAGTATATTTTTAAATCAATATTCATTAATCTATCATTTCATCTATGCTATGAAAACACCCCCCCCCATAAAAATACAATCAATTAAGAACATTTCGCTCTTAAATTTGTACCATCATTTAGAACATAACTCAAGTGTCACTATACACATTAGCAAAGCACAAGTTCTTTGAATGGTCAATAAGGAAAAATCTACTTCACTTCAGTTTCCTACTGATTTTTACCTCACAACTTGTTTAGGAAATCATTGGGTACCTAGATAGAAATAATTGATATAGGTAGGGACCATGTCAATCTCCCACTAGCCGGTGTTTGGTTTCTTATGCTTAGGATAAGGGGAATATAGGACCGAGATATGTTTGTTATGATGGCTAGAGATAGATCATTTTTGGGTTTTATTTTTTTTGATAAATGTTTTTCATCCTTTTCTATTGATATGTGGAATTTTCATTATATTTTATATGACACATCTTTTGGTTTGGATATTTATTTCATTCTTTTGGTTATTATTCTTATATTTTCCTGTTATTCATTTGTGTTTTCTGTTGATTGTTATTACTATACCATTATGCAATATTCTGATCATTATAGTATATTCTCTCTATTGGACCACCATAAACCCTCACATATATTCAACATACTCATCCATGTGCGGAGATATATTTTTTGTTATGTGACACTTTGACTTGGGGAACCGTTTAGTGCCTCTCGAGTCGGGACATTAATCATTCCATAGATTATTGAGGATCTTCATTACCATTCATATATAATAAATACTTCTATAAAAGATATTAAATGATTCCTTAAATTCCCTTAAATATATTTTATAGTATTTATTCGACCCTTAGGTATCATATATAATCTCTACATGAATCTTATGTATCAAAGAAAACCATTATGTATTATAGGTAAAATTTAGTTCACCCATATATATTATAAAATTTTTAATTTTGAGTATGAGGAATTCTCTTTTGTATTTTTTGGATCCATTGTTGTAATCCTTATACATTGCAAGGAAAATAATTATAACCATTACATATGTCTTTACATATCCTAGTATGCTTTATAAATTCCTTTATTTATCTTGGTAACCATTAAGTATGAGAAAAAAACTCTTATGTAACTTAGGGAATCATGACCCTTCTTCAAAAAAATCAAAATAAAATTCCATAAAAATAATTCATAAACTCTTTTGTATCTGTTATAATATCTTATATATCCAAGTAATTTCTCTATATTTCTTCTCTATAAGTTATACAAACCCCTTACTTATTATAATTACCCTTATGTAATTAAGAGTGTACTAATTTTTATAACCCAGACTGTAAAACACCCAATATCTCTAATCTAATTCCAAATGACATCATAAAATTCCTTTCTTCATAATTTTTGTATTAAAATGAATATCATTTGTATACAACATGGTTAATATATATTTTTATAATATAAACTATTGGGAATTGGTGACTTATTCATATTTTGAAGACCTAACCTTCTTTACTTATAATATATATTTTCCTCCTCTTCTAAGATAAAATTGGGGAAAATTCACTTCTATAAAAACATCAAAATCAAATTTGGATCCTCTTCCAAAATCAATTCTAGAGTAACGTCACTTTTGAAAAAATTTACAGGATACTATATTCTGCATTAAGCATCTTATTTACTACAATATCGAAAATATATACAAATAAACTGGAAATATAATAAATACATTTTACACATCAGGTTCGAAAAAATAAAACAAAAAACCATAAATATAATGAATACTTCCTTAATTTAGTTTCTAATGAATTCAACAATAAAAATTTTCTCAATTAAAACTGGACAATCTATTTTTTTGTATTTTTCAGAGACACCATCATGAATCCATCACTAACTAAACATCATGATTCCAATTGTACACCTCATAATATATATAAAGTTTCAACTTATAAAGCCTTTCAAATCATGATTTCATTTTTTCCACCATTGGATTCAAATCCATTTCACATTTTCCACAAAAGGGAATAATTTTGTAATCTTCGGAAAAATATTCCATGAAGATCAAGAGAAAAAAATAATCCAATCCATCAACATACTTCCCCTTTCTTATGATTCTCAAACAAAACCATATCCAATTGAGGAGTATCCATAAATTTTCAACACCACTAATTCAATTGAAATAATCTCAATTATATATGAATGGAATTGGTAAATTTTCATTATATCTTATCCCCCATTATCAATATAGTTATTAATAATAATTTATAGTCTAAGATCCCCCTTTTGTAAAAATATTCATAGACCCTTTAATTTTTGAACAATCATCACATGTTTAACACAATTATAATTTTGATTTTTATATTAAAAAACTATAGCTTTTTTTCAAATAATTTAATTGATTTGTCAAACCAATTAGTCAAAAAACATAAAAATTTCCTAATAATAAAATGTCATCAATTTTTATAGGAAACAATTTCTTTATTCAACGACACCATTGAAATCTATTAAACTCACCATCAAATATAAGTTTTAGGAATCCACAACACTAAGCATTTACTATGGAAATCCCCTTAGGATCTCAATCATACATTCAAAAAACCATTTTTAAAAAAATCTTCCATGGAAAAGTGCATGATTCATAATTTCATTCTTCTTTACAGAAGTTATTCAGTCACCCAAAAACTAAATGGATTTATTTTTTTATTCATCAAGTTTCTTTCCTTGGTTAATTGGTATAACACTATCTAAATATTTAGATTTAAACCAACCCTTGTATGTCCAAGAACTATAATTGAATATATAAGTAATATTTACCATCATATTCATCCATTTATAATATTTTTTAATTTCCTAAAAAATAATTATATGATGTCACATGTCATATCAAAATAAATAAATCATTAACACTATTTTTTCCAATAAAACTCCATCAAAGTTTTCCCTTTCTTATTGAAGTTCTCATCCAAACAGATTAGTAATTACTCTTAATATAAACACACCAATTAGAAATTGTTACCAATTATTTTTTATTCTATTGATCTTATCTCAATCATGTTCCTGAAATTTTAGATTCAATTATATACCACTTAAAATTCTCAAGAATAAATTAAAACTATGGAACATGCTTCAATACAACTTTAATTTTTTAAAATCGTCTCCCCATGGATTTTATCTCTAAAAATCACTAGTAATTTCAATAATAATTATATAATATAAATACATTTTAAGATGGAATCTTTTTATTTTACTATGTTAAGGAGGATGGTTCAATTTTGAATCTACATTTAAATCTAAAATGGTTTATAACTTCACTTCCTTTTCCTTTGGTTTGATGTTTTCATCAAGGATAAGTCTACATGATTTTCTAGTTGGGTAATATATCCATTAATATTATCTTGAGACATCACTAATTAAAATTTTCTTTTATATATATTCTTATATCCTTGTTTATCCCACAAAAAACAATGTATTTCTCAACACATACCTTGCCTAGGGATATTTTCATTCACATGAATTGATTTTGGAATAATTTCATTTTCCCAAATATCCTTTTTTCATTCTAGGATAAATCATGATAAATTAAATATTGTACAATAATATTGACACCAATTTCATCATAGTGATCTTCTTCATCCCTCCTCTAAAATATATTTTTCAAATTTATTTATTTTTAATTGATCAAATATAGGTTTTATCCTTTATTTACTATAAAAATACTCTTGAGATCACCACTAAATACATGATTATACTGATAAGAATTTATGGGATATAATCCATTCCTTTTTCATAATGTTTTGTAACTCTATTTATAAAAACTTCCATCAACTTATCAGGAATAAATATATTTCAAATAATTATAGAAAAATCAAGAAATATGTCCATGCGTTATATAGTAAAATATATTATCTCTATACCTTTTATTAAGTCTCATGTTTTTATCCTTTACAATTATATGGTAATTCATGAGTGTTTTTTCATTATATCCACCATTTTTTCAATTTTTTATGATCTCCCATGGTTATCCTTATCTCATGATTTAAAGAGGATCTATTACTGTGAATGTTGGGATTTTCAATGGAATATATTTTTTTTGTGAACTAGATTTTCTTAATATTGTCCATTAAAATATTTCTAACAGTATTTTTGTGATGGCTCATGGATCCCGTGAAGAGTTAATGGTACATTGGAGCCTCCGTAATAATATATTGAAATAATATATTATTTTTAGTCATTGAAGACTTGTTCATTGGAATAATTATTTTCTTTCAAATTAGATCCATGGATGGGAAATATGAGACCATTATTGTGTCCTGGATAGAAGTTTTATCCTAGGGGAGGTGTAAACATCATTCACATTGGGATCATTATGATAGTTCTCCATGGGTGGAATAATCTATAAGACTAATTAAATTAATTATTTAAATAAATAAATAATTATTTATATATATATATTTAGTAATATTTCATGTTAGTTTTTAGGGATAAGGAACCACACATGAGTTAATAACAAAATGGTATGATGAGTCTATAATTTTTATCTTGCAAAAAAGATACTATAGTTAAATGATTTATCATTTAATTAACCACATTTGTTTCTTCAAAAAATATTTGGTTGGTCAGACCCAATGGGTTTACTATAGCGGGAGATCAATGTATTTGTAAAATTTATCAAGTTAGTCTTACCATTTTTTATCCCATTTCAAAACTCCAAATGGATCCCTCATTCATAATTGGGTAAAGACCTACTATCTAATGGTAGGTGTTCTTTTGGGGTTTCAGACCCAACGATGATTAAGAACATACCTTGGTCAAAAGGATGGGTGGTCAAGATCATCATCCATTTTTTTTGGGGAATTTTTTCCTACTCCAGGAATATATTATAGATTGAAGATATTTTTTAGAATATCTTCTTTATACCAATATTGGTGTGGTTACCCTAAAAATGATACTAGTTTATGTCTCATTGTATGATAAATGGGGGATCTTATTAGTGAATCCATCTATATGTATATGAATTTCTTTATCCATTTCACATTGATGGGTAGTACTTATATATTAGATCCATGTAACGTGGATGTTCGTGGATTTTTTTTATCCAGGGTGGTGGTTAATATTTCGAGGAAGGGATTATGCCATTATGATGCATACGACATATCAAGTATTATAATAGGAATCAAAATTAACATAAATTGTAAAAAACATTTAGTTTTAAATCATAAAAAAGTGAAATATATGGGGAAAATAAGGCACTACATATTTGAGCAAGACCTTCAAGTTGGAATCCTACGTATCCTAGATATGGAAGTAATCATAGTTATCATAGTTCAATCACATCCTTGGGACTTACCCCAAGGTAGATACCCTTGTATGTTGGTTAATTATATCATACCATTGATCGGGTCAAAAGACTAAGATTTCCCTAGCTAGTTGAGATTCACTATATAAATTATTTGTTCACTGAAACTCCCTAAGCCCATGTGAACAATTATCGGTGTAAGAAACAAGGGATAGAGAGTTATTAGCCTCGTTGTGTATGGATTCATGTTAATCATTGGGGATATCCCATTAGATGATTTATATTGGGTTCAGGATATTGAAAGATGTTATATATTGTATTTATAGAAGAAATAACATTCATCATAGTCTAGTGACATCTCATTCCATTGGTAGATGTAAAATTATGATCAGACCATGGGATGGATTTAATCTCGATGGTTAAAATTTTTTAGATAAGGATGGGATGACACTAAGGGGGTTCCGTATTTGATCTTGGTCCTTAGAAATGATTCATATGTATCTTGGCCATAACATGAAATATAGTGATCAAATTTTAGTCAATCATGGCTTATAATCTGGGGATACCTTTATATACCAAGAATATCATATTATTTCGTTGAACGAGACCTATAAATTGAGGTTTCTCTATATCAATAGAGGCCTATAATAAGAATGATATGATTTTAAGAACTCCCTAAACCTATGTGAGATATGATTAGTGTTAGTAATAAGGGACAGTGAGAAATATGTCCCACTACTAATAGAGGAAGAACATATATATTGGGATATCTCTTTGGGTATTGGATTTAGTGCTTGGGCCTTGAAAAGTATCCAATATATCCTAGTTATAATAAGAATCAGAGTTCTCCTATATCAATTTGGTCAGGACTTACACATTGATTCTACCCTAATATTCTACCTTGACATGGCTATCATGATCTAAGATGTCTTCATGACATGGCCTAGTTATCTTCCTGAGAACTCTAGTTGTCAAACTAACATGCTGGATTGTCTGTCGACATATCCTAGTGACAATTACATGATCCACGATGACATGTCTAGATGGTTTTGTAAGACATATCTAAGGATTTCGGGAGATAGTTGAATGATCAAATATTACATGTATGGGGAGTGTTTCATGGCCTAAATATACTATCTTGGTTTCACTGTGAGATCATATTGGTGATCCAATATTGCTTAAGAAGACTCAGGTGACATATCATGGAGG
Organism: Viscum album; assembly: GCA_963277665.1. NCBI lineage: Eukaryota > Viridiplantae > Streptophyta > Magnoliopsida > Santalales > Viscaceae > Viscum > Viscum album. The sequence goes on along the minus strand of OY728159.1, from coordinate 491,175,572 downwards.
AATCACAAAACATATCCAACACACTTGGAGACTGTTGAATGATCTAGATGATAGGGATAGAGGGTTATATGGAACCTAGCTGTCATATTATAGTGTCACCCTATATCTTGGGAGGAATTTAAAAAGGGCATATCAATACTTTTATGATGAACCCAGAGGGCACTTAGAGTATTCATTGACTTTCTGTGAAGGTGTTGCGTGAATTGATTGGTGTGTCAGAAAGATTTTGCATTATCACATTGGTCTGTTAGTGGGACGTCACGTGACATGACTAACATACACTTGTGATGTTTTATGAATAGAATGATTCATTCTAATCACATGAGGATAATCAAATATGACTTTTCATAAGACTCACATATGTAGTTTTTTATATTATTTTTATCAAAAATGCCCCAAATTCATGTCCAAGGTTATCTTTTTTATTTCTCACATGATCCTATAGATATGTGATATTTTCATCCCATAACCTACGAGGGGTCCTTTGCATGATCTAATGTGATCACAAATGGGGCCCGTGAATTCGTTGTAATCAATTTTGTGGTTACCAAGATTTTACCTTACATAAACCTTTTCCGAAAGAGAGATTGGAGGGTCTAAGAAATCTTATTCGTAGCTCTTGTATGAGATAGATCATTAACTGATTATTTTTTGAGATGAGGGTAGATTTATAGACCTATCTACCCTAGTTATATGCCACCTTTACCGGCACATATCTCCTAGATTTTTTCTGAAATTGGTAGAAGGATTTAGGTTCATGTGTTTTTTCAAAACCCACTGTATGTGTCACATGACATTCCGTGATCACATGATTGTCCAATCAACCCCACTTATATTGGATTTACTTAATTCAATGGGGTTTTGTTTAATCTTGTGTACATACCAAGGGACTTTCTTAAGGTCATACTGATATGTATATGTATGTTATTAATGTGGATGACTGAATCATGGAGAAGTGGGAGGGGGTGAATCAGTGATAATTTTTCTTTTATGTTGCTTTTCTAATGAAACAACCTTCTCCTCCTGTTAATTATTTCAATTCCTTGACGAAAAAAGTAAAAACAACATTTTTGGGAACAAAAAAATTTATAAGGTTTGTTATTCTATAAGAATATATACTCCCATGGTATGATTGTGAAAAGATCCAATTCCATAAAATCAACTAGAAATCAATCCATGTATTACAATGACAATGATTTACCCTTTATCTCAGGTAGAACTATGTAAAAACATTCAATAGTGTGTGTGCACCCCTTAGCATAAATTGGGTAATACAATGTTTCTGTAACAACTCATGTTAGTTTTTATTCTTTTCAATTCCAAAAATTTATTCAATTGAAATACACTTCTTCACTTTATTACCTAAAAGATGGTATGAACTTCTTGGAATTTTTTATGAAAAAACACAATCTGTTTTTCTGAGCTCAATTCCACTAATTATGATTCTACCCAATACGAGACTTCTATTATGTTTATCTTTTTAGAATGTGGTTGAAATGAATCGGCACCACGTAAAATCCTAAGCTCGATAAACATAGTATGATTCTTAATTAGTATAAGAACCCAAATAGATAAATACAAAAGAAAATTAATCCAGCCTAATATGATGATCAGGTAAATATAATTGGAAATACAAATGTCTTAATCGGCCGAATATGATAGTCACTAAGCATTAATATCAATTGAAAATAGATTTTTAATCATTTCTCATATCTTATTCATTCTTCCCTTCAGAACCTCTTTAAAGAAAATCAATTTAGTATCTTCATTTTCTCATTGAAAACACAAATATTCTCTATCTTATGTAGTGAACACTACCAATAGTCAAAAAGTACAAAGTACTTCACCTTTTATTGGTGACAAAAAAATCTATTTATTAGGAATCCAAAATATTATTCCCGCTCATACAAATTGAGACTAATTTCAATTTCCTCTGAAATATTAGGATGCATTTTTACTTCTCCAACCCTTCACAAATCTTCTCAATTATTATTTAAACTCCATATCCTTATTCAGACTTTCATTTGAATGCCTAGTCTGATTTTCAATTATTGAGTCTAATTTTCAATTACTGATTATGATTGATATCTTCAAAAAAATCATTGAAAAATTGAAATTGTAAATGAAGTAATAAAAAATTCTATTTGAATTTCATACTACCCTCAATAACCTATTCATATCATTTTCATCAGAACATCTCTTGACCCACTTTGAAGAGAAAATTCGAAAGAAAATCAGATTTCAAATGTCTCACCCTTCAGAAATTCAATCAACCATTAAAGTCAGCCTGATTATTATTATGCGTAATATTATGTTTCTAAGTATGATTGGCCTGAGTATGATAATTTTTGAATATGATCATTTTCTCAGGTATGATCATTTTATATAATGATCATTTTCTTGGATAAAATAATTATCCTCTTAATCCTTAGTATGATCATCCTTCATATTAATTGTTTAATATGTTTATAATGGATGATCAAATTTTGTAGTAAATCAACAACATTTCTTACTCATCTTCCACCCGAATCAGATCATTTTGGGTACGACTATTTATATTACAATCCTCAACATGTTCTTTCTTTCCTTCCTAGCCCGAATCTTATTTTTATGACTATGATAGGAAAATATACATTTACCCTATGTGTGATATCATGAGTAAGATTCACTGTAATCTTTTCTTATCAAAAAACCATTTTCCAAAATCTTTTCTATCCTTTTCTTTCACCATGATAGAATAAAATGTTCTCTAGTTATCTTTTTATTTATAAAATAGGAATCAAAAATGAATTTCTATATTTAATTTTATCATAGTCATTAGACTCTACTAATTCATCAAAAAAATTACTTCATTCATATCGAATTTTTATTGAATCTGACGACAATCAATTACTAATTAATATCTTCACCCATTCTGGACCCAAGGTGAGTCCAATAAAAAATGTTTCCTAAAAAAACATCATCATGTTATGAGGACAAAGAGACTCTGTTTCTTTTGTAAACTAGATTATGTTTCTTTTGAAAACAAGAGTTTATAAAATTTTCATGAAAGTAAAAGTGAGGCAATTTATCTTCCATATTTCATATACATCATTGACAACAGAAGACATCCTTTGAAAACAAACAACTTCTTCATCAACTTGGTCCTAATAATATCCCCCTTTGTATTATGTTTTCAACCAATATTCAAGAATTATTGAACCGTGCATCACCAATCAATAGATTAGTAATAAATAATTATAAGCCTATTCAGTTTAAGTCATTGATGTAAACAGTAATTTCTAATAGAAAAACCATGATGTATTAAACTAGTTCTCATGAAAACTACTTTATTTTCACTTCATTAGATATTCTTTAATATAAAATTTTATTAATATTCCCATGAATTAAAATAAATTTTTTTCCCTAAAACCACTGCAACAAATATTTAGAATAGTTCACTCTCAAAACAATGCTAAATTCACATCTTACCCACAAATATCTATTTTTACAAGAAACACATTAATTTATTAATAAATTTTACCCATGAAAATAAAATCCAAAGGTATGATGAGAGAGTTGATATAGAATAAAATACCTCAACCATTATGAAAAATCTATTGGATTCACATGTTCGACATCAATTTAAGAAAGGAATCCTTCAGTAGTGGTTTTTTGAAAATTTTACCAACTTGTTCCAATGTATGAACATAATCTAGTTTCAATTCCTTCTTCTCCAAAGGCTCTTTGATGGAATGATATTTGATATAAGTATGTTTTGATCATGAATTTTTTACTGTATTCCTGGTGGTAATTATTGCACTCTTCTTTTCACAACCCAATGGAAAGGGTATCATCACATGAACAAGTAAATATTCTCATTGAATTTTCATCCACATAAGTTCAGTTGTAGCTTCAGTGGAAGAATCATACTCAGCATTAACTATACTAAGAGATAATGAATTCCATTTCTTTGAATGATGGCTACCATAATTATTTACCATAAATAATACTCTACTATATTTGGATCTTTAATCATCAACATTTCCAACCTAATAAATATCTGAATACCCAAACTAATCAATAATATGTAAGATGAAATACTGGAATCTAAATTTTGTTGTGACATCTATGTATCTATGAATTATTTTCCCAGCAAGTAAATGTGATTTTTTATATCACTCTGAAATATTTTAAACAAGGAAACTACATAAAAAACTATGGTCTAGAAGAAATCAAATACAATAGGATTCTAATAGGCTTCTAATACTTAGTCTAATGAACTTATTTTCCTTCTCAATTATAGGAAAACATCATTTCCACAGATATTGGTGTGTAAATATGTTTTTTATCTTCCATGATCAACCTATTGAGACATTCTTTTGCAAAATTTTCTTTAAATAGGAAAATGTATTCTTTCTTTTTCATGATTTGTAACCCATGAAAATATTTCATTTCCCCCAAAAGGGGCATTTAAAATACATTATTAATTTATAAAAAATCATTCAAAACATCTTTCATCATTCCCATAATATATAAATTCGTCAACATAAAAAATTACAATAAGGGAATAATTTTAAATTTCACTAATATATAAATTCCTATCAAATATTACATTCTCCCAATTAATTTTTCTTAAGAAAGTATCCAATTTGTAATACCATTCCCTTAGATATTTTTTTATCCCATACGAGTATTTATTTAATATGAACACATAAATTTCTTCTTTCCCAAAAAAATCCACAAGGTTGTTTAATATAAAACACATAATCAGGATCACCATCCTGGAATATGGATTTAACATCCATTTGGAATATCTTGTAGGCTCGTTGAGAAACAATAAAAAGGAAGATTATAATTGATTCCAATATTTCCACAAAATAAAAGGTTTAATAAAAATTAGTTCATTCAATCATTTAATATAATTTTCAAACCAATATTGATTTCCTTCTCAAAACATCACATTTATTATTCATCTTGTTTTTGAAAACACATTTTGTGCCATTGATGTTTTTATTTTTAGTCATGGTTTTCAGTTCCCATGTAATTTCATTTTCAATATGATCTAATTCTTCATTCATGTCTTGATTCCATTCTAGATTCTCAAAATTTTCCTTCACAGCATTTGGTTACACATTTAAATTTAGAGATGCTTCTGTAATTGGTTTGGATGTTCTTCTTGTTTTAACATTTTGAGGTTGATCACCAATAATTCACTGATCCTACAATTAATTACCCATCCTAAGATGAGATTTTAGATTATATTATTCATCACTTGAAATAGCTGAGTGTGATTCTTCTTCATGACAGGGGTTATAATTTTTTGTATCCATATTAGAATTGTTTTCTTTAACTTATTCATCTTCCTTGTCTGGCTGAGCATGCCCCCTTTTCCTAGATCATTCAATCACTCTCACATAAACTGAATAAAAAATTATTCATGTTTTTTTTTCATGAATCTGTATCCTCTTCCTTTAAGAGAATATATAATAATGATTCCATCTTTACCTTTCTACTCAAATTTACCATAGTTTCCAAATTTTCTTTTTATAAAACATGGATCCAAGAAATAATAATGTTCATCAAACATGGGTTTTTTCTATAAAATAATTCATGTGGATTCATAATTGATTGAGTCTTGTAGAAAAAATGGGTATGAATTTTAATAGTACTACTCATGGATTTCCTCTAGAAGTAATGATAGAGGCCGTGTTCATGTAACATGGCTCTTACCATTTCTACCAAGATTATATTTTTCCTTTCAGAAACCCCATTTTTTGGAGATTGTATAGGGATCTATACACATGTCGAATTCCATGATTCAAAAGATAGTGTTCAAACTCTTCCCTTTTATATTCACCACTATTCTCAGTTTTCAACTTTTTCACTGAATACTCACATTCATTTTCTTCTTTTCTTTTAAAAAATTTAATATTTTTCAAATAATCTGAATTATGATTAATATACATGACATATTTAATGTGGGTAAAGTAATAAATTTATGTAATGAAGCACTTATATTAATTTATTGATTATTATCTCTTCAGCCAACATATGTTTAGATGAATCAGCTCCAAGGGTTGATTTTAAGAAATATCTACTTTATTATGCATGTCATTCTTAATTATTCCTTCATAATAGATAGTGATACACAAATCTCTTCTTCTTGGGAATAAAATAATGTTTCAAACATTTATTTAGATAAATTTATCATATTTATATAGAATATGTGGCAAAGCCATCTATTCCCCAAATTATTCTCTTCAACCATAATCATATAACAAGTTTTTTTTTTATTTCACAAAGTTGAAACAAATTCATTTTTTGTGCATTTCAATCTTGTATCAATATTTCCTTAATCACATTTTACATCAATACCATTTTCTTGAAGATAAATTTGTTACCCTCATCACACAATTATGAAACACTTAGAGAATTACGTTTCAGTCCATCAACATACAATTTTTTTGGTTTTCATCTTTTAAACTATAATGATGGTTGATCCAACACCTTTTATTTTCATCGAGTCATCAATTAAAAAAGTCACCACATATTCATTAAAATCATCAAAAATTATTCAAAAATTTCAATTGTTCTATCACGTGATATGAAAATCCAAATTCATGTATTTGTGGTCATTCCCCCTTTGATGATTTCATTGCATTATCCAAAACAAGTGATTTTTCACATTTCATTTCATTCTTCACTTCTGGATTGTGAGTATTATTAAGAATCATCTATTCTGTTATTAATAGAAAAAAATAAAATTTTGTAATGTGTATAGGTAGTTCACATATTCGACAAATAGTTTCCAAAGCCTAGAACCAGTTTTCAATCTTCATATCATTATTTTCATGTTTTTTCACAAAAGCCTTCTCAGAATTATTTCATTGAGGAGATTGACTTCACCTAAATATTTTGATTTAGTAATTAGAGGTTTAATATCAATGTAATTGTTTGAAAAAACAAAAACATTTTTTCTATTCAAATCCCCCACAATACGAGAAGCATACATTGAAGGTGTATTTGCCTCTAAAACATCTATATTGGTTGTAACCATGAATATGTTTCTCAGAAAACCTTTTCTATTTATTTTCTAAGACAAAAACCCTTGAAATATCAATAATATTCTTCTAAACATTTTCATCCATAATAAAATCCAAAGTATTTGATGCTTTTTTAGATTTATAATAAAACATTTGATCGTAGGATCCTTTGGGAATTTTTGAATTATTATCTTTTTCCAAATACATAACTTATCAAACATTATTATTATCCAAAACAAATATATCCTTCTTCTCACCTTTTAAAGTATTTTTTTTTAAAAATTTCTCTAATTTTTTATTCCAAGAACTTTAAAAAAACACAATGATATAGTTTTTGAATCTTGTACTTTTCAATTCAGATATAAAATGTTTTTATTCGAAAAGGTCCTACTCATATTCTTTTTCATTCATCTTCTCCTCTGAGATGCTCATTACATTTATTTTCTACTACATGTGATTTTATAAAATTATATATCTCTTTTACAAACATTATATTGTCATTAGAATAACATTATTTATTTATTATTTAGGTAACTTCGTCCTTTATGTTTGTTCTTTTCAATACTTATAATCTTTCTCATATGTTTTCAACAATTATTTAAAATTAATATCATGTTGAACTTACTCTTCTTTAGAACTAATGCTTTTGAATTCTGCATCATTCAATATTTCAAGAAAGTATTTTAAATTTGATACTAAAATAATTTTTCAGATTCAGAATCACTGTCTACTTCTTATTCTTCAATCAATAAGAATCTTCTATTTTTTGTTTTGAATAATTTTCTATCATTACCTATGGAATATTGTTTTCCTTCAACACCTTGTTTATTCTATGATCTTCTTAGATTTCCCTATTCTTCCACACTATCCTCTTCATTCTTTATTCAAGGATAGTTATCCACAAAATTACCAACTCCTCCACGTTCAATATATTTCAAGGGGATTTTCCATTTGTATTTCCCTATACCTCTTTTCACATTTTTAGAAAACAAGGATAAAATATATTCAACCTTTTTACATGCATCATTTTTAGGATCATATTTTCCAGCTCCATTAAAAAAAATAATCTTCATGGACTTTTCTTTCATGAAGTCTTGAAATAAATTTCTCTATAAACATTTGTATTTCTCTTAATATCTTCACCCTATCACATTTCCTTTGTAATGAGAGTGCTTTTCAAGTCATCAAGAGATAATCTTTTAGGATATTTTTCATCCAAAAAAGAAATTTGTTCATAAAACTTATCCAGAAGGAATCTAAAAATATTTTCAACAACTATAGACTCGTCCAACCTTTCACCAAGACATCAGATATTACTCATAATTTCATTTACACTTGTAAAGAATTCCCCAACAGATTCATGCTCACCCATGTTCAAATCATTATAGTTTAATCTTTATATTTGTATCTTTTCCTTCTTCACTTGTGTATTCCCTTTATATATATTTTTCAATTCCTTCCCAATTGCCTTTTGTTATGGAATCACCTTTCTCTCTTATGAATTCACCTTCATATAGTGATTATAACATAGAATTACTGGCTCTTCCATCATTCTCTAGATTCTTCTTATCAACATATGTAAGTGGGGTTTAAAAAGTCAATAAGAGGAAACCCATTTGATGAAGCTTCAAGAACATTGTATACAATATACATAAGATTCAACAACTATCCATCTCTCTATATAAGATAATTATTTCAATCTACGACTATAATACATTTTCTATTACCACAATTCTGATTATCCATCATAAATAAATTTGCAATGGGAACATACCCTTTGATACCAATTTTATGTGCTCAATGATGATGATTATATGAATGAGAGTGAGAGAGAGTGAAATAGTAATACTTTTTATTTTTTATTTAATTTCAAATGAAAAAAACTTCGCATCATGTTATAAATTATAATTCCATACTAAAATCCAATAAAAAACACATCGATAGGATTATTATAATTTACAAGGATCACTATTAATTAATAATAGTCAGTTCGATAGTGTTCTTTGGAAATGATACAATACAATATAATACACAAGAAATCTATACATGGATTATAATGAGTAGTTTAAGCCCATTCACTCATGTAGAACTGTGTAAAAAGTTACAACATTGCATGTGCACCCTCCTAGAAAAAAGGTAATACGATGTTTGGGCAACAACTCATGTTACACATGATTATTGTTTCTTCAATAAATGTATTTAATTGAAATGAAATTATATCCTTTATTACCCAAAATATTTTAAGAACATTTTAGACATTGTTACAAAAAACTCAGTCAAATTTTCCATGTTTGATTCCTCCCAGTGTGATTCTTCCCATCACGAATCTACCAGTTAAATTTTCTTTTCAGAATACCATAGAAATGAATCAACACCACTTAAATTCCTGATACTGATAATCTTAGTAAGATTATTCCTCAGTCTGAGAACCCAAATACCAAAATCCAAAATCCAATTAATCTAGCCTGATATGATGATCAACCAAATACAATTGACATGATGAATGCATTAATCAGTTTAATTTAATAATTACGTACAGTTATCAACTAAAAACAACATTTCAATCTTGCATCTTCTCCTATGTATTCTCTCTATTATATTTTATATATAAAAGATCAATACTTTATCTTATTTCTCTCACTAAAAGCTTGTATATTCTATCTCTATTACATTAAATAATACTATCAGTTAGAAATTACTAAACTTTTATCCTTTTTTAGGCGACCCTCTAATGGGTTTTGTAGGAATACCAAAAATATTTCCCACTCACACTAATTCACCCTAATTACAATTTTCCCTAAAATCATTGGATTAATGTTTTACATTGTCAACTCTCATTGAAGCTTCTTAATTAATCTTCAAACATAATCTCCTTCTTCAAACATTCATTTGAATTTCCAGTTCAATTTTTGATTATTGTGTCCAATTTTCAATTGATGAGTTTGACTGATATCTTCATAAAAAATATTCGTACCAATTTAAATTGTAAATGAAGATATCAAAAACTATCTTTGAATTTTAGACTCCCCTATGACAACATATTCATCTATTTGTCTTAATCCCTTCTCTTTACCCAATTTGAAGAGAATATGTGAATGAAAATCAAAGTCTATATGTCTCTTCCATTTGAAATTCAATCAACCATTCAACTCAACCTGATTTTTATTATGCAGAGTATGATATTTATGAGTATGATTTTACTGGTCCTGATCATTTTTGAAAATGATATTTTTTTTACATATAATAATTTTTTAATACGATAATTTTTCTAGGTGAAATCTTTTTCCACCTGAGAATGAGTATTATTATCTTGGTTATGAAATTTTTAATATGACTCTAATGGATGATCAGATGAAGCAGTGAATCAGTACCATCTCTTACTCTTCTTCCACCTATATCTAATTCTTTTTGGTATAATTATTTTTATTACTATCCTCAACACCTTAATTATTTCCTTCTTATCCCGATTTTTATTGTCATAATGATGATCATCCTGGATATGATTACCCTATGTATAACATCTTGAGTTTGATTCCCAACAATATCTTCTTGTGAGAAAAAAATCGCCTTGAATGTTTTTCACACGCACATTCTCTCATAATGAATGAATCATAAGTTCTTCAAATAACATATTATTTATGAAATATGAATCTTCAAAGCATTGTCACATTTAATTTTGTCATATTCTCTGAAAATTGATATGTCATCAAAACAATCACTTCTTTTATATAGAATTAAGAGTCAACCAAATGAAAATCAATTCCACAGTACAATCTTCTCCCATTATAGACCCAATGTGAGTATGATCAAAACATTTTCATCCAAAAAAATCTACACATTATGATGAACAAGGTGAGTCTGATCATTTTGAAAAATCATGTTTCATTATTTTGAAAACCAGAGTTAATATGATTTCTACCTAAGTCAACTTGAGGTGATTTCCATTCCATAATTAATCTTAACCATTGAAAAAAAAAGAAAACATCTGAAAACAAACATCTTATTCATTATTTTGGTCCTAACAGTATAAGGAATTTCATGAGATTGTTATTTTTACTTAAAGTGGTTAACGTGATATGAGGAGACGTTTCTGGGTCATTTTGCGAGATAGGAGTGGCTTGTTTGGGGTATTTCATGGGAAAATGGTGGCTCACCTAAGGGATTTCATGAGATTGGGATTCCTTTTTCAAGGTAGCCTCACATGAACAAGGATTATTGTTTAGTTAATATGATCATATTAACATAAGAATATCATGTTGTCCCCTCACTAGAATCTCACATAATTTCCCTTTTTATTTAATTGTTTACTTTTTAAGGGTTAGTGATATCACAAATTTGTGTGAGGGTTGTCAAAAATAATATCTACCACCATTGTTCATGCATCATCCAACCGAAAAATGGTTCTATAGTGATTTTAAATCATTATAATGTCCAGACCCTTTTGTTTTCCTTTGGAATTAGAGGGGGAGTGTAAGAACATCTGAGCATTTATATGGCCTTTTCTGTGATGGGTGTGACCTGGTTGTGGTCTCTTGCATGAATAAGAGTAAATGTCACCATGTCTTCGGCGGTGTCTTTCAATCTAAATTAGCATGTCTCGTTAGTTTTATGACCATAATAGATTCAATTTTTTGTATTTTTAATTTATTTTCTAGGTATCTTGGGATTTTTTTTAGGATCCTATCACCTAATTATTTGTGTTCCTCGGGGTTCTCACATGTATGATGCTACATGATCAGTGAGTGACTTTTGATTCATTCGTAAGAAGGAGGTATTTTCAAATAAAATTTATAGGATAATTTATTAGGTTATAAGCTACACATGATCTTTCACATGTCATTTTTAAACTCAAGAAACTACATGTCCTTTGGAGGTTAAAATAACTCATGATTTCATTCCACCTTCTTACATTTTTTTGGAAAAATAATACCCATATTTTGGTATTTATTCCATTTTTTATTTACTATTTATCATTTGGAAGGCATCAACAAATTCCCCCCATAATAGTGATGTATATAGGGAAAGGTTCCACTTATTAAGAAAGTAAATTTCTACGAAAAGGCTTTGTTATTTTCATCAATTAGTATATTTGTAAATGATTTGTCTTCCAAATGGTGTTTTTAATTCCACGACATACCTTATAAATATGGTAGCACAGAGCGGTTCATTCACTAGATACTAAAATCCTAAAAACAATTTTTCCCTACATCAATGGAATGTTTCATTTGAAAGGCACTGCTGTAATAATCATACATGGGTTCCATTAACAAAGACATTTCCTAAGAACTTCTATGATGGAATTTTATTCCTATGATCTAGTTCAAAGAAACCATGAACTATATTTTGGTAAATTATATAAATTAATCCATAGTGGTGCAAAATTTTATTTGAAGGATTCATGGGATCTTCTTTCTTGATCACATGATCCTTTGACTATTTCGTGGTCAGCATGACCATTTTAAGGTCACATTATTGGGACTCTTATGATTAATTATGAGATCATGAGATGTCTTGAGGATTCATGGTGTCTGAAAAATCTTCTTGATCTAGGTGATTCATGAGTCCTTTATGAAATTTTTAATCCCTTTGGCGATCCACGCAATGTGCTTGAGGCAGGAAAAATTTTATGTATTTCCTTTTTCATGATTTTATTTTTATAAAATTTACATATCCCCCTTACATTTGTTCATATTGATTTTAAAAGGCATCAATGTTCTAATGATGTGGCTAATCGAATTTTCAAGATTACCATAAACTGAAATGTTGTCCCTTGATATAACATGAATTTTGATAAACAGGTTCTATCATGGCTCCTTCCATCTGACTTCTAGATTATTCCTTTATCAGAACAGATTCCTCTATACATGTTTGGACTACTCGATAAAGATTTAATCCATTCAATGAACATTAATATGCCATATTTATAGGTTTCCACTTATCTTGAATTCTTTCATGTGAAAATTTATGAGGATGCTCGACTAGTTGTAGCCCAATCCCATGGGTTGTCTTATATGATGTAAAATTGTCCCCTAGGTCCAGATAAATATGATTTCCCTCACCAACCCATAACTCAAAGTTATTTGAGTAAATTTGTATCTTTTATGAACAACCTGGGAAGTGGATGGAGTTTGAAATGGGATCTTCAACATTGATTTAAATATTTTGATTAATGGGTGTGGCCATTTTGGTTCCAGAAAAGATTTTTCCTGTTTTCTAACCTATTATAAATTTTCAACATGATAATGATGGATAGTATTCCTAGCTCAACTTTTATTATTAGTATGATCTTTATAGAGGACTATTTATTCATTAGTGTCCTAGCACAAACTCGTTCTATGTTACCTATGGTGAGGTAGGAATTAGCCTCTCGGATATCTACCAAATGGGTGGCATACCCCCTCTCAGAGTGTTGTATGTATAATTACATCATTCCCTAAAGTTATGGGATTAAAATTTGAAACCTCTATCCTTATTGGGGGGGTACTATCAACACAATTAAATAAATAATAATAAAAGATCTAAATATTCACTCCCTTGTCTCTTTCAAATATAAAATCAAAAAATTCCATTAACATAGTAGATCTAGACTGATAACTATATGTCCCCATAAACATCATTCCCAACATGTTAATGATAGTTTTGGTTCATATTAGTCCATTTTGGAATTCCAAGATCAAAATTCATTGGGAAACAGAGGGAATATGACAATATCTCCAAAACCAATGCTATTAGTATTAATGTGTATATTCTCGAACATGTGACTTCTCTATCTGAGGATTCATTGTTAAGAATCCAAGTCAGTACGATAGTGATGGTAGCTTGATTATTACATGGAAACTGCCTTAATATTTTGGGCCTCACAAGATTCATATCTTTTTCATTCTTTCAAACTAAATTTCTAATGTTCTATGGTTTTGGTTATTTTATCCCATACCATATATTTCTATTGTTTAGGTTCATTAGAACAAGCCTTTTATTGTTGTAGTTTAGGGTCTTTTATAATGGAAATTATATCACTGTAATTTAGGGTTTTAACTAGGACCTAATATCTCTGTATATTAGGGCCTTTTAGATTAGACATTATTTCATTGTAGTTTAGGTTAATTTATTTCAGACCTTCTATTATATTCGTTAAGGTATTTTAACTTGTTCTTTATATCTCTATAGTTTAGTGTATTTTATGTAAGACATTTTATCACTGTAGATTAGGGTCTGGTTTGGCGTACCTTCTATCGCTATTGTTTTGGGCCTTTTAGCTTGAACCTTTTATTTCTATTGTTTAAGGACTTTTAGCTCGAACCATCTATCACTATAGTTTATGTTAATTTTTCTCAATCCTTCTATTAATTAATTTTAGGTTTTTTAGCTCAAAACTTATATCACTGTAGATTATGGTCTTATAGTATAGACGTTATATTGTTGTAGTTTAGTGTATTTTAGTTCAGACTTTATTTTCCTTGTATATGGATCATGAGGAGGACATGCCAAGGATATCCCAAAATATCGTATGGTTTTATGTTCCTTCGTGGTGCTTCCAGGGCTCATGAGAGTTGTAGTTCCTTTTTTTCTAGTAGGTGATTCTCTTGACTGTTTGGTCAAAACCCTTAATCATTGATTGCATAGTCAACCATAGGTATCCCCACTATTATCCAAGGTACATAAGAGATTTACTGGGGTAATATTAGTTGCGGGTGAAATACCAGGGTGGTCGGATCCACCTGGATAGTTGGAATGTGGATGATGTATGTGCTAACCAAACCATTTTATTTAGTTAGTATGGGATGGGGAAGCCATGATTGAAATGACCCATCCAATACTAAATTGTTGGGTAATTCCACAATGCTACCAGGGCTTATAAGGATTGGGGTTCCCTTTCTACAGAGAGGGAACACCTCTAGTTGTAATGTCCATGCCCATATGCAAAGATATCCTCTTAAAATAGAGATTTGTATACCCTTTTTGAAAGTCCATGAAATATTTATGAAGACTCAACAATCTGGGAAATGATGTTGGGAATGGGGGGAATCTATCCCAGAAGGGATTTCGAACTCTAGGGTAGTTCAACTCTTAATTATGAAGCTTGATCCAAATGCCATGTGGTTTTGAATCATGAGGTGTGGATGATCAAGGGTTCGATAATGGAGTTTCCCATTCCTTCTTTGACAAAGGGTGAAATACATGATGATGTAATGTCAAGGATGTAGAACATATTTGAATAGTCTGGTTTGGGAATTTTAAATCATATATCAATGTTCATGGGGAATGAGGATGGTATGGAACAATCATTAAAATAATAGATCATAACACACTGAGCTTTTGAGTTCTACCATGGTGATATTAAGGCTCGGAAGGATCCGATATCTCTTTTTAGAGAGAGAAACATTTGGTTGAAGACTATAGGCACTTATGAAGAATCCAAATTCATACATTAATAGTAAAAAAAATGTTCCCATGAAGCCATGTGTCATTATTAAAGGTCCATGGATGTTTTTTGATGATCCAAAGTGCCCAAATCACGATGTGTAACTTATATAATGTCAAATACAAAATAGTGGTTCAGGAACCCTAAAATTTGTGTCACCAACAGGTGAACATGTTCTCATAGTGTGGAGATGTGATAAATCATTGTTATAACTTTTTTTTAGATCAGGGGATCGTGTGAGCATAGTTTCGGCTTTTACTAGGGCTATAAACTAGGGTTTATGAACGTTATTCCTTATCTATTTTCAATCTATTTTTTCCCTAAAATATGGAGATGATATAATGACACAAAAAACTATGAATAAAAATACCGTTTTGTTTTAATTGATTTTATTGTGGTTATTGATAACACATGCACTTATTTGTTTCTTATTATATCAAATTGAAATTTAAATGATTGTTAATTATCATTACCATTTTAAATAGAGCCTATAAAAACTGATCGTATGACATGTATAAATATTGAGTTTTAACAAATCCATTTTCACAGAAAAAATTAGATGATGGCCTCAACCAATAAAATCATACCCTTTGGAGGAAATTTATCAGAGATTCTAAGTTAGACAACACTTCTAGGCTTTTTCCAAGACTAATTACAATGATGGATCCAAAAAGTTAATCATGAGTGAAATCTTTTATGGAATAAGTTCAAACTCATTTTGATCGGGACCCAAACCGTGTTCGCCAAACAACCAAATAAAATCCCCAACATCACAAACCTCTATTTTAGAGAATTTGATGGTTTACTAAAGGGATATGTACTAAGACCCTAGAAATAAGAATATATACTTTTTTTATAAATTAATTAATCTATTTTTATCCTATTATTATTAATTTGTAAATGATTTTTAAAACTTATAAAATATTTTTCGTTAATATTCAAATTCAATTAAGAAATTTATTTTTATTAATTAATTGATTTTTAAAATAAATACTATTTTAATAAAATATTATTATTAAATAACTCATATTAAAATTAAATTATATAATAATTTTTATGAATTCAAATGTAATTTTTATAAATGTTCAAAAAAATTATTATAAAAAACACCTTATTTTATCTAAATGTCAGTTTTTATTTTGTATGTTAAAATTCACATATTTAAAAAATGATTTTGATAAAACTATTATTTGTTTGGAATCATAAAATTGAAATAATCTGATAGTGAATTTTTCATAATTTTCTAAGATAATTGATTTTTCAGGTAAAAATTAAATATCTTATAAATATAATTTGTGTTTTATGACATCATAGTGACCAAATGTGACTTAATAAGTAGGATAAATAGTATACAAGATGAATTATATGTCATCCCATTAAAATAATTTTATTTATATATGTATTTTATTTATTTTTTAAATCCATTAGTAATCCTCCATGACTTATAATATGTTATAAGATTTTTAAATCATTTATTTATGAGTCCGACTCACTGAAACATCACCAAGGGAAATATTATAATAATTTACTCCCTTTTAATTTAAAACTGATTTATACCAATCTTATTTGGTGTAATCTAGGGGAAAAACAATGGGTTGGTTTTTGTTTTTGAATATTATATTATGTAGAGTCCAAAACCAAAATAATAATGAAACCCCCTTTTTTCCTATATAATCCCTCCCAATAACCCATTTCAATTATTCAAACTCCTTGGAGTGTATATAAAATCTTGAACTCACTCCCTAGAGTCCCCCCGAGTCTCCCCCAAGCTATCATGAATCTCCTCCCAATCCCTTGGAGTCACACATTTATGTAGGGTATACTCACCTTCCTCTCCTTTAAATTCAAGAATCATCCTTGAAATTAGTCTTTAAAATTTCAATTGGTTGTACTATAATTTATTTAATAATATTCCATTATAGTAAAAATTATGTCATTTTAATGATATTTTATTTATCCCATCTCATTTTTTCTGTTATCTAATTTGTTACTATGCTGGAATTCTGTAGATGGTCTTACAATCTCCTCATTTATCAAGCACTCCTTTGAATGTTATTTCTTTTAATTTTCATTTTCTTATATTGGAATATGTTATTACATATCCCAAATACTATAAACTTTATTTACAAATAATGATATCCCCTTTCACTCTCATTTATCCCTCATAAGAACCTTTTTTCACACTCATTACCAAGACAAAACTTTATAAGGGTTCTTTCCATCCTCATCTTTCTTCAAGTTTCTTTATTTTGTTACACCTTCTGATGCCAATTACATATGTGGGAGAATATATTTCCTTATCCTTATTAATATCCATTTAATGTATAAATGGTGATATACCCATTTCTCTCTCATCATCCCATTTTATTAATTTCTATATTACATCATTACACTACTGAAATTAAAATGCAATTTTTGATACAAAATTGATTACATACTGAATACCATACCAATATTTATATCAAGGGTATTAACCTTTATAAATATATTCTTTTTTATTAAAAACTTACAAATATTTATTTCACATTCCATTATTATGGATAAAATTATTATTTTCAATGAATCCATGATGATATGATCTATGTTGCACACATACGAATGAGAATGGAATGATTGTGAATGGTGTGCCAGGATAGCGCTCAAATGCATTGGTTAATGTTTAGTATCATGATACGTCATGTTGGGGTAATTGGTTTATCGGATTCATTTATTATACTTTGTACACCATGATTTTTTTGAGGGTTTTTCCTTGATCTATGATTATGATGCAGGGTTTTATATAATTGACCATTTCCCATGTTATGATTATCATGCTATATCATGCCTTATTATCCTTGTTCACTTGATGCTCCATTGATAATCCTATTGTCTAACTTGTATTTAATTCTTCATGTTATGCCTTGTTTATTCTCTTAACTATGATTTATATCTCACCCCTTTTTATTATATGTCCATAGGTTACCCCATTCAGTGTTAAGTATGAAAAAATGTTTTGGTCATGTTAAAGATGTTTTCAATAAAGATATGTATTTTCATGTTTTATGATGTTGTGTAATGTACCTAATTTCCCAAGTACAATATACCTCTCTATATTCTAGGTTTTATTAACTATAATTTTATATAATAAAATATGATTTAACATGTAATAAATGTTAGAGTTGTTATAGGTTGTATTAAAGGTTATATTTAGTTATTTTTTGGACTAGGATTAGAATTATCTGGAGAAATACTATAGATTAAAATACATTACTGAATTTATTGGTGATAATACTTAGTATTAGAAAACATCCCAAATTTTTTGAAAGTATAGATTAATTTATTTATCAAGAAAATACATCCATATTTTGATACTTCAAGTGGACGTGGTTTAGGAATAGATGTTCCTAGGGGTAACAACTCCAACAATATTATTTGTACCTTACTCGAAGTAATCTTTTACACAAAATGGGCCTTAATGCACACCTATTCTGACACTCCCAAGGAATATTCTTCGATAAATTCATAATATCATTGAAAAAAATTAGTATGGGAATAATAAAATTTAATAAGAATATATGTGAGGAAATAGATAATAGATAACATATATTGAATCCTAAAAACACATAATTTAAGGAGATAAATTTAATTCTTAATTTCTCTTTTTATTGTAATCAGATTCCCCTTTATTTTTTTAATTGGTTAAAATAATCATCCTTGATTTTACCTACATTCTAGAAAATGTTAGGTAATAGGAGGAATTGTGTTAATTACATATGTGAAGATCATTGAAATGACTATCCCAACGAGAGGCCCAATACTATAGGAGTAAGAATTGCATAATTTTCTAGGATACTCTCTCAGCTAACTCATGTTCTCGATAAAATCCTAGATCATAGGGTGTGACCAAAACCCCATAATAGAAAACATGCCACAATCTATAACTTCATGTGATAACGGTATAATAAATTCAATGGATCATCTGATCTCTTAATCTATCACCACTTACCTTCCTCAAGATATGGGAAAGGACATCAAAGTGTCACACCCTTCCTTCTTCACGATAAAGGAGAGATAATGACCCCCTGATTCACACCTTTAATAGACCATAAATTAGAGACTAGAACTATGGGTATATATGGTCATGAAAAATGGAATTTATTTCCCTTTTTAATTAAAACAGAGAAAGGGGATAACACTGTAAACATCCCAAACAACACCAAATAGTACTATAATTGAACCCATGATCCAAATCTTGTAAGATTTAATCATAAACTATGACAAAATTGAATCTAAATTACTAACGAAAGTACCAAAAGAAAGAGACTATGCTATAACACAGTAATTATCCTGACGCCTGAGCTAGAAAATTACAGGATGGTCCTCAATGACCTCTAAGAAACTAGAAAAATAGTTTTACATATATAGTGTGAGTATACAGGTATACTCTGTATGAAAACTAAAGCGACCCATTCACAACTGCGGGAAACATAATAATTCCTCTTTGAGAAAATATTATAACCTCAAACACCTACCAAGGAATACTACGCATCCCAGCATCAGCAAATAATACTCACCAAATAACGCAAGTCAAGTGATTTAGTAGTATATGCACTTCGTCTTTTGGGTTCCCCACACCACTTTCCCTATGGTTAGATGCTCATTATTAATGGATAATGTCTTGATGCTACCACTCTTCAAAAATGAAGTCCCACTACCACAACCTTCCCACACACACCATGGCCTCAAACCACACACAAATCATGCCAACGAACACTTGTTCCACAACCACACTACACATCTTGCTCAATGAAATATGTTCCTCATCCCCAAGAAACTTGGGAAAAAAATCATGGCCCACAAACAACAAGGCCCCTCACCCATAGAATATATGACCAAAGGATCTTGTATTATGTTAAGTCTCATGCCATTAAAACCTGTCGTATATGATCGATCATTATGAAACTGGAAGAGTGTGTGAGGGCAGAAGTCAGTAACTAGCCATCCATCCTCCCATCGGGATGTTGGGAAGGACACCCATTTACATGAAATGGGGGTGTTCGACACATGGTGATGAATAAGGGTGTGAATAATATTGAAAATTACAAGGAACTACAATTTATACATATAGGTACAAAAATAGACAGTACAACCTATTGGTCCCAAAAAAACTACTATCCCACCAGAACAACTTTTACCGCTAACCCTATATGAAAAACCACAAAAACAGCCACTACCAATTCATAAACCTAACCCATTTTTCATTCAAACTTTTTCCATTTATTTATTAAGGGTTTAACATTAATTTTCTCAAGCACTACTTGGGGGATCTACCAAGAACAACATTTAACAATGGATGAGGGACTAAAGTAATGTATTTCTATTTGAACACCCATTCAAAAAAACAATAGTGAAAAACCATCATGTAGTCCCACTAAACACCCATGTTTTCCAATACACCCATATAACCACTTCCAACTATCATTCTTCAATGTTATACCCCACAATCAAGCCCTCATAACCAAACTAGGAAACCTCACTTCACAAAAACACCACACATGGCATACCTATTTACATGAAGTCATGGCACAGCCCAATCATGGTTCCACATGGACGAAAAATTCTAAAATGTTGTCCCACAATATAATAATCCCATAACCACATTACAACACCACGTCCCAACATAACTTGATGACCATAACACACAAAATTATGACCCACTACCTAAAATTCCATTCATTCCAAAATTAATCATTCTCTCAAACTAAGACTCTAACACACCACCCGTACCACCCCACACACCATGTCCAAAACAAGTACCATTCAACCACAACCCCACTGTACACACATACTACACCCTTCTCATAGAACCAACTCCCATGCCCGCCCATGTAATCATAACTATGCTCTAAAAATCAATACCACACAACTCACTCAAAGTCACAAAACCAATAAATAACATTGCACAAACTCACAGTTTTCAAAAAAATATCTCCAATTTTGTAAAAAAAAAATTATATAATCCACTTTTCTAAATAGGGGTGATCACATAAGGGTTTTAATCTTGGGCATCATTTTCATTTAACTGAGTTATGTGATTTGTGATATTATTATTTACACCAATTGTTTACAAGTAAACAACAATAGTTATTAAGAGTCACCCATGCAAAGACAAAGTCCCCAAATTACCATTATTTTCAGAAGGATTTAATGATGCAATATATGAAATCATCAACAAGGATAAAAAATAAAATAGGAGATCAACTTCAAACCATTTACAACATGTTATTTCACTAAACTTGTTATCATTTGACCATATTCCCTTCAATTATTTATAAGTTTCTAAGAAAATTGTTCAGATATTTTTCATGAAAAAAAATTAGTACACTCACCTCTCATGATACAAAAACAAAGGGAGCATGATGAAATCCATACCTGAAATAATTATAGGCCAAAAAATTCCTTAAACCAAGAATAGGAGATCCTGAGTGTAGTAAAAAACTCTAAGAAAACTGAGTAGGATGGGACCCTAGAATAGGTGAATGACTTCTCTAGGGAGGATGTCTCTAGGATCATGATGGGAGAACAGAAAAGTGCACTTTGAAGGGAAGACCCCAACATTGAAGAGTGATATCTAATTTTAATGGAAGAACGGTTTCAAAATCAATTAACTTTGGATCCTGTTCAAGATCATGCATTATGAGTATCTTAAAGCCCTCTAAGAGTTTATATGTTAATCATATACTTAATTATCTTTTGAAACTCACTAAAAATTCATAAACAAGGCATTAAACATGGTTTACATCTTCTAAGACGTAAGAGGGGTAGAACTGGAAAAATCGAAAAAACATCAAATGAGCCACTGATGGGTGAGACACCAAGGGGGGATTTACTAACACAACCTACCAACACTGAGCCATATATGATTTGATATAGATTAATTAACTCACTAATTTCAGGACTCACCAACACCATATCTCACTAACCCCAAGACTCACTGACACTAATGCCCTCGACTCCCAAATAATAATTCCCCTGACTCACAAACACCCCTGACTCACCGATGTTAATGAACCTGAAACACATATGCCAATTCCCCTAACTCACTGATATTGATTCCCTAAGACACTAGTTCCAACTCCCTTGACTAAATAATTCTGATTCTCTGAGTAACTGATAGAAGAATTGGAAAATGGAAAAACTCTTCAAAAGGGATATCACTACCTCCCAGATCTCCCAAAGAACAATATTATCATAATGGAATGTCCTAGGAAAATCTGGGTCATTACATCAGATACCTCTCAAACTGTTATCATCCCAAAAATATTAAAACTCAACCCAGGAAAAGATACATCAGAAAAACAACCCCTTAATATACCTCTAAGGAACAAACCACTCTACGTTATTCAAAAACTAAAATGAAAACCTAATTATCCATGGACACCTACTTGTCATATATCTACTGAAAACCTATAAAAACTCTAAGTCCACACTGCCAACAAACATCTACGAAAAAACCAAACTCACAACATCCCGACACATGGATTAGTGCCTCCAGCCTTTATGTCAAGATACTATCCGCTTTGGGCGACACTATCCCGCCCACATGGGTTTAACCGCGCCCACATTGTAACGACCCCATCATTTCATAATGAAAAATTTTATTGACTTAATTTAATTCATTATTATTTAAAATTCATATATAAAATATATGGACATCCTTGGATTTAGTTTCCTGGATTTTAAAATACCATTATGAATTGTTGTCGTTGCTAATATAGTCGTTGAACAGCGATAACATGATTAGTATAAATAGAAGTGCTTTAACAAATCCAATTTACTCATAAAAAATATGTGATGGCCTCATCCAATAGAATTTATCCATACGAAGCCCATTTTTTATGTCTCATAACGGAGGTAGCATCATTGGGCGTCACTCTTGACCAATACCAAGGTGAGATTCAACATGTTTTTCTTGAATAGAAATGCCTACAAGAGAAGTGAAAGTTAATAGAGATTATAGCCCAAGATATGTTATCTGAGCCACCGAAATTGTTTTTCACCATCCCACACCTTACCCTTGTGTATTATGAAAGTGTTATAAGGGTTTTTTGTAAAAAGACCCTAGCACTATGTTTATGTGAATTATTTTTGTTTAAATAATATACATTCTATTTTATATTCTATCATTGTAAATGGTATTTAAGGACCAAATAGTATTTTTAGTTAATATTTAAATTCAAATAAGAAATAAAGTATGATGAATTAATTTATTTTTTGTATTAAATAACATTTTAATAAAATATTATTACTAAATTATTTTTTATTAAATATAAATAATTATATTATTTTTATTAATACAATTATAATTTTTATTACGTTTTGAAAACTATTTTTCTCAAAACCCAAAAATTTTAAATAAATGTCAGTTTTTATTATAATAGTGGAAATTAACATATTTAGAAAAATTATTAGGTAAAATGAATATTATTTTTTGAATTAGGATGTTGAAATTATCCAACGATGAATTTTCTATTATTTTATGAGATAGTCAAATTTTTGGGTAAAAATTAATTATCATTTAAATATATAATTTTTTTATGAAATCATAATGACCTAATAGTGATATAATAAAATACTATAAAATGTATATTCGGATAATATATTTTTTACATTTAAAATAATGTTATTTTATTCTATTTTATATTTATTTTCCAATACCTTAGTGGACCCACCCAGACTTATAAAATCTTTTATCATTTTGAACTGATTTCCTTGAGAGTGTGACTCTCCTCCACATAAGCACGCCCACTATCTTAATAATTTCGATGATTAACCTTATAGAATGAATTATTCCACTCCAGTTTGAAAAAAATGGGAAAAAATCATGTTATGGTTAGGGTTTTTGATTAGTTTAATGTGTAGTGTCCAAAACCTATATAATAAAGAATTCCATATCTTTTCCTATATAAACCCACTAAATATCTCATTAATAATCACTCAAAACCTTTGAAACTTGACCAACCTATTTCATCATATCTCAAGAATATTTTCAATTTTCCCCAAGCTCCCAAGAAGCCCCTCTCAAGCCTCTCCTGTGCCATTGGGATCACACTTCCATGTAAGGGATCCTCACTTTCCTTCCTTCCTAATTTATGTCCTAGTTTCGTGGAATTATTATTCCATTTTATTTTCAATTATAAATATTGGGGTATAATTAATAACCTACCCCATACTTACCTCCTTATTTTTTAATGATTATATATCTCTTTTTCTCTCATTAATTCCCCCCATGTACACCTGTTACAATGCTAGAATTACATAAGGAATTTTTCTATTCTCATTTACATTCAAGAAATTATTTTATATTATGCATGTAAATTCCATAAAATATGTTGATATACTATGTTACATGACCAACATATGATCTATTTAATTTAAAAATTATGATAAACCCCATTATATCTCATCAAAAAAATTTATGATTTATATTTAACGTCATTATGCTGCCGAAGTTACACCAAAATTTCCTAGGCCAAAATCAATGTGTAAGTGAATATAATACCCAATTATCTATCAAGTGTATTCACATTTATGGAGAGGTACATATTTATTAGTGACTTAAATTTATTTATTCTACATTTCTTATTCATGGAATAAATTATGATGTTTAATGAATCCATATTGTATGATCAATATGGCACACTTATGCAATAAATGAAATGATTAAAAGGGTGCACCCTGATAGCACTCTAAGGCATTTGGTAACGATTAATATAAATATACATAATGTGTAATGATATTTTAAACATGTTAATTCATGTTCAATGAGGGTTTACACATGCACCATAATTAATGAGGCCTACCTCATGCCAATATCATATTAAATTTTTTTGTCACATTTCCTTGTTATGATAATCATGCTATATCATGCCTTTATGTTCATGTTTTTCTTATGCTTCCTTGATATGATTTTTTTATAACTTTTATTGTTTTATTCATTTTATTCCTTGTTTACTCCCTTACTATGATTTATAGCTCACCCTTTTCTTATGTATATTCTCAGGTTATCCCATGCAATGCTATGTACGATAGAATGTTGTGGTCTGGTAAAAGATGTTTTCAATAAAGACGTTATATTTTTATGTCATAGGTCGTCATCTAATGTTCATAATACCCCAATACGCTATACCTATAAATATTTTGGTTGTATTAATTGAATTTTTATGTAATAAAGCATGTTTAAATGTGTAATAAATACTAGAGTCATTATTGTTGGTATTAAAGGATTGGTTTAGTTAATATTATGATTGGGATTAGAAAACCATGGTTAAATACCTAGGGGTAATACTAAAAATAAAAAAACATTCCTAATATATAGTGTCTAAATATTATTTGTTTTAATAAAAAAATACATCCATGTTTGGATATGAACTATTAGAGGTGGCCTTGGCACATATTTATCTAGGGGTAAAACCTGAAAACACCGTTGTGAGCTAGACTCGAACAAGAAATTTTTCATTAAAGTGGGTCTTTCTGCAATATTTGATATGAAAAATTTAGGGGATATGCTTTGTTAAATTCATAATCATACTACGAACCATTATTATTTAAATAAAAAATTCCCCTATGAATATATGTTTGGAAGTAAATCATGGATATCATATATTGAATCATATAAATTTATAAGTTGAGGAAATAAATTTAATTTAAATGTTATCCATTTTTGTCTTTTCAATCCCCCTAATGTGTTACCCCTAGATCTCCTTCTATTCAATCCAATGACCAGTAATATGAGGACTCGGGCTAACAACTGATGCGATGATCAATGTGATGGTTGTTCTAATGAGATTCCCAATCCAATGGGAGTGGAAGTCACAAACATTGTCATAATAATTTCTTAGTTAACTAAGGTTTTGAATAGAAAAATGGGCCTAGAGAAATATCCACCCCCACCCAAAGAATTAAAAGACGCAATCAATATCTTCATGAGATAAAGAAAACCTACTTTTAATGTGTCATTAGGTCCCTCAATCTCCGAACAATGGATCTACTCCATTGAAAAGATCTTCTCAATACTTTAATGTTCCAAAAAAGATTATGTATTTCTTGATACATAATGTATAGAGGGTGAAGCTATCAATGGTGGACATTGATAAAAAATATGAATCATAAGGTAGAGATCGAGGTGTTTGAATGGTAGAATTTCTGGAAACTATTTTTTGACAAATATTTTCTTTACACCCTATGATTTATTATGTAAAGGGTCTTCCTTTACCGCAATAAAAAATATGATTCATATCTTGGAGAGTATGAGGAAAAATTTTAAAGTGTTTCACAATACACCTATGTCTTGGTTGTTACCCCTGAATGCAAGGTTGACTGCTTCTTTTGTGGGCTAAAACATAGCCTATGAAAAGCCGTGATAATTTATGACTTCGATAGATATGAGGAAATTGTCCGATGTGCCCCCAAAGTTGAAATGGTGATCCAAATATCTTTGGGGTATCATAGGGATAAGAAGATTATAGTGAAATTTAATTTTGGCTATCTGATGGATAAATCTAATGGTGATAAGAAATTACAACACCACACTTTCCAATGGTTCTAAAAGAAGAAAACCAGAAATTTCTTGAAGGTGATAGAGAAACTCATTAGGTGTGGAAGAGAAGGGCACCTGGTCATTAATTTTCGAAAAGAAAAACCTGATGCTGCAAATGAGGAGAGGAATGCTCTATTAGACCCTCAACACATTGTTCATTTCTTAAACTACTAAGAACCAGGGCACTTTAAAAATCAGTTCCCTATTCTAGGGGGTTTTGAGGCAACCAACAACCTCAAAGGATCCAAGGGAGCACTTTTTCCATCACTACTACTGAAGATATCCCCAAATTCAAAGTGGTGAATGGTAAACTATTTATTAATTCAATAATAGCAAACCTAATTTATGATTATGGTTCTACCCATTTTTTTATATCTCAAATATTTGGTAGAAAACTACTGACACCATCCCAAACCATAGAATTATATTTTCTTGTGAGAATGGAAAATGGGGAACTCATTGCATCCCATGAATGTAACACATCCCCTTTCTTAATTTGTTGATTTAACTTCCTGTAGAACCTCTTCATATTCCCTCTTGTGTAATTTGATGCAATTCTGAGCATCTATTGGATTTCCACATATAGATCCATCATAAATTTCCATGAGAGGGAAATCACTCCCCATATGGTGAATCAACCCCTGATTTTTTACAAGTGCAAAGATGAGGATGAATATTCTTAAGCCCCATCATCTAAAGAATGGATATTACTACCCTTTTATCATTTATATCTATCTCAAATGATTGACTATATAGAAGAATCCATCCTTAATGACATTCCTATTGTGAGGGAATTCACTAAAATGATTATCGAGTAATTTCCAAATCATTCTCTTAGAAGAGATGTTTAATTCTTTATTGATCATATACCTGGGGCACATACAATATCCAAGACTCTATATAAAATGGTTGTTCTGGAGCTTGAGGAGTTAAATAAAAAACTATAGTAGCATCTAGAAAATGTGTTTATATTCTCAAGTGCATCACCAGTGTGTGCACCATTCATCTTCATCAAGAATATGGATTGGTCAATGCGCCTTTTCATTGATTAGTGTGAGAACAAAAAAATCAGGATAAAGAACAAATATCCTCTACCATGAATTGATGACTTTTTCAATTAGCTATTTGGAGAACAATACTTCTCCAAGGTGGATCTTTGATCAAGATATTACTATGTAAGGGTGAAGAATGAGGATATACCCAACAACGCTTTTTCGTACAAGGTACGAGTATTATGAATTCATAATAATACCTTTCAAACACACTAACACTCTAAAAATATTCACGAAATTGACGAATATTGTATTTTGAGATTACCTCAAGAAAATTTGGGTTGTCCTTATAGATGATTTTATAATATACTCCAAAACCAATGAGTAACATGAATAGATTCTATAAACTGTACTAGAGACATTGTGAAATAATAATTTATAGGAAAAAGTACAAAAAATGTGATTTTTTGTTGATGGAGGTCTCATTCATGGGTTATATTATCACACTAAATGGGATATATGTAGATCCATCCTTGAAGAATAAAATTGTTGGATGGATGAATCCAACATTTGTAATGGATATCCGTAGATTTATTGGGTTAGATTGATGTTATCGATGATTTGTGTGAATTTTCTCACAATGGTAAAACCCTCTTACATAGCTAACTCAGAAGGGATTCAATTTTTCATGGAGTGATGAATGAGAAATGAGCATCATGGAGTTATAATAGAGTGTTATCACTATGCTTGTGCTCACACTACCCACAAGGGGAGAAATTTTAGTGGTGTTTAGTGAAGTTTCGAAGAAGTTCATATGATGTGTGTTGAATAAAAACAGAAAATTAATTTCTTATGCATAAAGGAAATTTAAATTTAATGAGAAAAACTATCTAAAACATGATCCAGAGGTGGATACTGTAATATTTGCTTTAAAATTTTTGCAACACTACCTATTTGTGGAGAAGTGTGAAATAAACACAAATCAAAAAATCATCAACTATATATTCACATAGAAAGAGTTGAACATGAACCAACAAATATGGTTAGAGATGATCAAAGATTACGACCGCTCAATTCACTACCTTCCATGGAAAATGATTAAAGTGGAAAACACTCTAATTAGAAAGGATCCATAAACTCTTCCTTTGATGATAATTGAAAAGGATCCAATCTTCTTTGTATTTTTTGAAGATAGACATGAGAATAATAAAGAAGGTAAAATATTCAATCCTTTCACAAATGATTGCTCAACAATATATTTTATAAAGGATAAAGGAAGCTCACAAGGATGAAATGGTAATTCTGCAAAAAGTGGAAACTATCAGAAAATGGAAATCCTCAGAGTTCAATGTTAATGAAGAAGGAATTGTGAGATTTGGGAAAAGAAGATGTATTCCAACAAATCCAATGTTAATGAATGAACTTTTGGATGATTCAAATAGTTTAAATTTATACATTCTCCTAGGAAACACAATGATGTATCAAGATATTTGAGATCATTATTGGTGGGATAACATGAAGAAGGGGATTAATGCGTATACATCAACATTCCTGGTATGTCAGCAAGTGATGAATGAGAGAAAGAAGTCTAAGGGGATGATTCAACCATTACCCATACCAATGTGGAAATGGGAGAAAATCCCCATATACATTGTCATTGGACTTCCTAAAACATCCATTGCAAACAATGATATCTGGGTTGTTTTGTATCGTCTTACAAAGATTACACACTTCATTTCAATTCTAGAGGATTTCTCATTAGATCAACTGGAATGGATATACATCATAGAAGTTATAGAGTAGTATAGACTATCACTATCGATTGTATCTGATCGATATCAAAGATATACCTCTATAATATGAAAGAGTCTCCAACACACTCTGAATACTTAGATGAATTTCAATAAAACTTATCATCCTCAAACTGATGGCCAATCTAAGCAGAATATCCAAACACTTGAGGATATGTTAACAGAATTATCAATGGACATCAAATGAGGATGGGATCATATCTTCCTCTAGTTCAGTGATCATAAAATAACATTTACACTCAATCATCCAAATAGAGACTTATGAATCCCTTTATGGGAAGAGGTGTAGAACATTGGAATGTTGGGACTAATTTGTGCAGTGAAAACTTCTGGGTGGGAAATGGATGAAGAAATGGTGGATAAGGTTAAGGTTTTTCAACAACACATTAACGATTCACAGAGTCAAAAAATGAGTTATGCTGATAATCTTTGATGAGATATATATTTTGATTTTGGAGACATGGTATTTCTCCTCATATCACCATGGAAGAGGGTTATGATATTTAGGAAGAATGGAAATCTTAGTCTAGGGTACATCTGCCCTTTGGAAATCCTTGATCGCATTGGAGCAGTGGACAATCGACTAGCACTCACACCAAACCTATCTCAAGTAAATGATATATTCTTTGTGTTCACTCTTGAGAAATTACATAACTGACCCATCACATGTACTCAATCTAAAGGTGTTTCCATTGGAGAAATACCTACCCTATGTAGAGAAGTCGGTGATGATCTTAGATCATAGGGAAACAATCTACAAAATAAGACAATACCCCTCGTCAAGGTGTTGTGGAAAAAAAATGGTTGATAAAGCAATGTGGGAATAGAAAGAATTGATGAAGCAGAGTTAACCTAATATATTTTATTGAGGGAAAAAGGAAATTTCTATGAAGAAATTCCTTTAGGGGGGGATCGCAATTACCCAATCTTTAATTAATGAAAATTGTTATTGATCTAATTAAATATTTTATTATGTAAAATTGGTATATAAAACGTATGCACTTCCTTGATTTTACTATTTTTGAATCTAAAATACTGTTATGAATTTTTACCATTGCTAATTTAGCAATTGAACAGTTATCACATGATTAGTATAAATATTGGGATTTAACAAATCCAATTTCCTCAGACAAAGGAAGTGATGGACTCATAAAGTAGAATTGCTTCATACGAAGCCCATTTTTTCGAGCACATAATGGATGTAGAATCACAGGGATATGTTCTTGACGAAGCCCATGTGGAGCTTCAACATGTTAAGCATGAACAAAATCACTTATGTGTGAAGTGGATGTTAATTGATATTACAACCCGAGTGATGTTATCTGAGCCACCAGAATAGTCTATCCACATCGCACACCTTACCCTTAGGTCTTCTACGGGTGTTCTAAATGGTTAGGTCACAAGACCCTAGATATATGATTATGCGCATTATTTTTTTATAAATAATATACACTCATTTATATATTGTCAGTTTGATGATTTTTTAAGGCACAAACAATATTTTTAGTTAATATTTGAAACCGATTAAGAATTCTATTTTTCTGAATGAATTGATTTTTTGAGTTAAATAATATTTTAATAAAATATTATTACTAAATTACTTATTATTAAAGATAAATGATCATTTATTTTTTATGAATACAATGGAAATTTTTATTAGGTTTTAAAATCATTTTTTGTGAAAACCCATAAACTATCAATAAATGTTTGTTTTTATTTTTGAAGTGAAAATTCACATATTTAGAAAATTATTTAGATAAAATGAATATTTTCTGGAATCAAGACATTGAAATTATCCAATTTTTAATTTTTTATAATTTTCTGAGACAATCAAATTTTTAGGTAAAAATAAAATACCATTTAAATATATAATGTATTTTACGACATAATAATAACCTTATAGTGATGTAATAAAATACTATAAAAGGAATATTCGGACAATATATGATTTACCTTTAAAATAATTTTATTTTAGATTTGATTTATTTATTTTAAAATTCCTTAGTAGATTCTTCAAGACTTATAAAACAATTTATCATTTTAAAAAGATTACCTTGAGAGTGTGACTAACCTCTACAATTTTAAGCCTAATATTTTAATAAGTTTGGCCATTGGTCTTATAAATTAATGCATTCCACTCCACTTTGGAAAAAACCATCAGAAAAAAACATGGTATGGTTTGTGGTTTTGATTATTTTAGTGTGTAGGGTACAAAACCTAAATAATAAAGAATTCCCCCTTTTTTCCAATATAATCCCATTCAATTTCCCATTACTCTTCAATAAAACCATTTGGATCCCAACCAACCTACGCCCTCATCTCTATAGAATCCTCCCAAGTCAACCCATTATCCCAATAAGCCTCTCTCAAGCCTCTCCCAATCCTATGGTATCATGCTTCCAAGTAAGGTATCCTCACTTTCCTTCCTCACTTATTTATTTCCATGTTTCCTTACATTGTTAGGCCCTTTTATTTTCAATTAAAAATGTTTGGGTATGATTTCACATCTCCCTCATACTTCCCTCCTTATTTTTTTAATGATTAGTGACCACTTTATCTCTCATTAATTCTTCCCATTTACACCTATTACCATTTAGAAATTTCATAATGAATTCATATCTTCTCATGTACATTCAGGCAATTATTTTATAATATGCATCAAAATTCCATTACATATGTTGGGATATTATCTTTCGTGACCCCCTTACCGTAAATTTATTTTATAAATGATTATAAACCCCATTCTATCTCGTCAACCAATTTTATGTATTCTATTTGAAGTTGTTATGCTGCAAAAGTTACATGAAACATTCCCATGATAAAATCCTTATGTAAGTAAATATTATACCCAATTCTCTATCTAGGTTATTCACCTTTATTCACAGGTAAATTTCGATTCAGGCTATACATTTAGGTATTCCACATATCTTATTTGTGGAAAAAATTATTTTGTTTAATGAATCCATGTGGTGTGATCTATGTGGCACACTCATTCATGAAATGAAATGATTAAGAAGGGTGTGCCCTGATGGAACTCCAATGCTTTGGGTAAATATTACTATCATGATACATCAAGTGAAATGGTGGTTTAATCATTCCAATTAATGTTCAATGATATTTTAATCATTGCCCATATGCAATAAGCCTTGGCCCAAGCAAGAATCATTTTAAATATTGTTGCCACATTTCCATGTTATGATAATCATGATATATCATGACTTTAGGTTCATTTTTATTTTATTCTCCATTGATATTCATATTTCCTAACATGTATTATATTATTCATGTTATTACATTTTTAATCTCTTACTGGTATTTATATCTCACCCTTTTCTTATTTATTTCCTCAGGTTATCACATGCAATGCTATGTGTGATGGATTGTTGTGGTTGTGTAAATAAATTTTTAAACAAAGATGTTGTATTTTTATTTCTTATGTTGTCATGTAATGTTCTCGAGCCTTAAATAAAATAGGCCTCCATAAAGTTTGGGTTTTATCAAGTGAAATTTTATTTAAAAAAGAACATTCAAATGTGTAATAAATAGAAGGTTTTTTATACACATTATTTTGTCTTAATTGTGGATTATGTCCTCCCCACCCCATTGCTATGAATTTTCACACACATTCAGAAAACAAGGAGAAAAATCACCTGATAATGAAAAAATTGAAACAATACATCATAAATTTAAGAACAAATGTGAAACATAGAAACAAAACATAGAACAACTCTAGGTATTAAGAACACATATGTGCCTCTTGCCACCAAGTACTCTCCTTGAGGACACCATGTCTACCTAACCCAAGTACCAAAGTAATGGTCCATCCATGAAGTACCTTCACTTCATGATCCTATATTTTTATTGGTCACACCCCAAATGTTTCTTCATCCCCGATATCCAACCCTACCCATTCAATAATGTGGGAGTCATCCAGTAGATACCGATGGAGATGAGAGATAGGGAAGACGTTGTGGATCATATCCAACTGTGGTGGCAACACTAGATGATATTCCACCATGACGACTCATTCCAAAATCTAGAAATGTCTATTGAACTTAAGAGAATTATTGATCCCTCTTCCAATCCTCCACTACCCAAGTCGATGGGAAACCTTAAAGAAGATATGGTCACCAAACATGAACTCCAAATGCCTATTTCTATTATTGGCACACAAATTCTTTCGGCCATGTGCTTCCTTCATCCTCTCATGGAAATTATGCACCATTTCTAATGTAATCTACACCACATCCAGACCAATAATGGCTACATCCCCAGCTTTCTTCCAACACTAGGGTGACCAACATGACCACTGGTATAGAGTTTCGAACAGATCCATATTAATGGAAGAGTGGTACCTATTATTGAAAGAAAACTCAACCATGAGAAAATATCACATAGAAGACCCATTAAATTCTAGAACACAAAACTGTAACATATTCTCCAACATCTGGATAGTCCTCTCTGTCTTTTCATCCATATATGGGTCGAAATTAGTGTTGAGGCGTAACTAGGTGCCAAATGAATTATGAAGCCCCTACAAACTAAAGAGAAAAAAAATGTTTGTCGACTTAAGAAAATGGATCTTCTAAATCCATTATGTTGAACCAACTCATCCAAATACCTCTATGCTAAGGAATACACCACGATTGACTCCTTGATTGACAAGAAGTGATATGACTTCATCTACCGGTCCAATAATACCCAAAGAGCATCGCATCCTACCTAGGTCTTGGGTAATCTTTTGGTTAAATCCTTCGATAAATATTATTATATTCACTCAGGGACATATAATGACTGTAAACAATTAACATGAACATGGTTCTCAACCTTCACCCACTGACATACATGGCACCATGCCAAAATATCTGACACTTCCCACTTCACTCCAACCACAAAAACTATTCCATCAAGCCTCTGTACATTATAGCGACTCTTGGATGCACTACTAGTGGTAATATATATAGAACTCACAGATAACTACAACATGCATTTCCAATGCAATGAACAACTTCCCATGGAATGACATGTGATTCACACTATGCTCTGATTATCCCTCTATAGAATCACCATAGACAGCGTTATCAAGCATCACTCCATTCTCTACATCTCCCCACTGAGACTCCTCCACCTTTCGTATTAAGGAATACAACACTGTTAACTGAAAAATACATCCTCTACCATCATCCACACTCATATCCAGGTGCAACGAATCCCACTCCTCCATTACATTACATGAATCTGTGGATTCCCGAACTACCTCCTTCTGCAGTATTCTTCTGGAGGAACTGGCCATAGTGTTCCCCCATCCTATGATGCAAGAGTCCTCAAAGTGGTAGCCTTGTAGAAAATAAATTTAACTTTTCTACTTTATCTTCAGGTATCACTAGGAGAAGATATACCTCAAGCTATTGTGATCCCTGAAGTCCATAAATTGCACCCAAATAAGGTAAAGCATCCACAACATCAATGATAATGTGACAATTGAATGATCCAGATCATGGGTGTCATAGTTACATTCATGTAGAAAAAACTTCCTTGACCCATAATAGTTCACTCCCCAAAGCTTCATCAGCACACAACCCAAGACAATACCATAAGAGTCACAAAACACCTCAAACATCATCCATTCCTTTGGAAACATAAGAATTGGGTTACTGACCAGTGTCCCCTTAGGCTGATTGTAATATTCCTAAAATTTCTCACTCCACCAAAAGACTTGGTATTTTTTTTCAAAGTCATCAAGATAGCCACAACTCAAGAGAACTTGGGTATGAACCTCGAGTAATAGCATGCTAGAAAAAAGAAGCTGCAAACTTCTACTACGTTATTGGATGATACCCAATAAACAACTACCTTGACCTTTGATGGGTGCAATGAAATCCCTTTCTAAGACACCATGTGTCCAATTATGTGCACCTCTCTTATCTATAACTTGCGCTTGGACTAACTCCCATATATATTTTGGGGTCGAAGGAACTCCAAGATAGTTCTAAGATTATAGGTGTGATCCTCCTCTAACCTTGAGTAGATCAAGATGTCAATGATGAAAATGATGAATCAATGGTATAAGAACTCTTGAAAGATATATTTCATGAGCCCCATGAACACTGATATTTTATTCCTGAAACTAAAGTGCATTACCATGAACTTAATGTGTTAGTACCTACATCTGAAAAAAAAGTCTTCGGGATGCCACACTTATTCACCCTAAAAAGGTGATATCCAGACCACAGATCAATCTTAGAGAACCAAACTGATCCCATTGACTAGTATATAGGATCATCTATCATTAGAAAGGGGTAAATTTACAAGACCATTACTTGGTTTGGTCTTTGGTAGTCAATGCATAGCCTTATCCCACTATCTTCTTTCTTCACGAACAACACCTAAGAACCTCATAGTGACACACTAGACCGAATAAAGACCGTCTTCATCAGGTCATCAACCTAAATCCGTGACTCCAACAAATCATAAGGAATTATCTAATAGGTATACATCTAAATCATATAGTAACCATGTTGGAATTATATTGTGAACTCAACATCACATCGAGGGGGGTAGGGTCACAACCTCCTCTGGGAATACATAAAAGAACTCTTCGAAAATCCCTAGAACCTATACCATTTATATTTATTCTGATCCCACTAACAACTCATCTATCATCAAGAGAAGAGGATTCAAACACTAACTACCTACACGATAGCTCTGCACGAGAACGAAATATTTTCACCAACAATACATATCGGAGAACACGAATATTCTCTATAAGCATTCGATAATATCATTCAAATAAAATAACAAGTCGATGCCAAGAATGACATCATACAATTTAATTTGTATCATGAGAAGATCCCCACCAAACTGATGAAGCCCCAACATCAGTCTACATCCCTGAAAAACATCAAATAAACTGCAATGAACTTCAACTGGAATACTCAACACTAGGGGAATAGGAAGCCTTTGAACGTATAGTCCTTGAGCGTGGGATATACTGGGTGGAAAAACGGAGTTCATGGAACCTAAATTAATCAAATCACAAGACTAATTTCTAAACAGATTAATTGTAGCTCGAGCGACCTCTGGCCCTACTAGAATTGCTGCCTCGGTGGTGTGTGACTGCCCATGCCTAGCTATTCTCCCCCACTACTATCAACCAACTCCCCAAAAATTCCTTTATTGAGGTCCATAAGGAGAACCATAATGTTATCCTCCTCTATAACTATCTACCTTTGGTGCATCGAGACCTCACTGTCCCTACTGCTAGAAAGGCATGACCAGCAACTACTGCTATTTGGGTGGGAGTTGGACCTCCCACCCCCACCATACTGAGCATGAATTGGTAACTAACTCTTAAGATGTCCATTATTTCCATAGACAAAGCACATAAGTCCCAAGCCTAAGGGAAAAGGTCGAGGACTAGGATATCATAACTAGACCTACTAAGGCCATCTCCCCACTGGCCAAAACCTAGAAGGCCTTAGTTTTGGAGACGTGCTACTATCTACCTTCTCTTTTGATGAAATCGGATAGATCCCCTCTTTTCTTACACCTCCTTGTGAGTGCACCCTATCCACTACTTTGGCATTCTTTAGAACTTCTACGTATGCCAAATGAGTAAAGGGAGTGATGAAAAACTGAAGAGAAGGTCTGAGTGCCTCCTCCAAGAATCTCATTCATGACTCCACACATGGAAAGAGATACGGTGCGAAGAGTAGGAGATCATTGTACTAGATCGTATGTTCTCTCACTAACATACTTCCATGCTAGAGGGAGAGCAAATTCCGTCTCTTCTTGGCCTTCATTGTCGAGGAAAGTAACTCTTCCTAAAACACTTTCTCAAGGTCATCCCATGATATATCAGTCTCATTCAACTACCTTAGGTAAATAATCCACCATTGACATGTATCTACTCACATATGTATCACTTCTAGAGGAACCTGATACTCCCTTAGAGCATGGATCAAATTAAAGGTGATTGTCCAATCCTCAAGCCATCTCTCCATCTCCCTGTCTGAAATGCTGGATATTTTCTTCCCTAGGGACTGCCAGTAGAGATCATGAGGGGTATTTTTCCACAAATCCTTATCCTCTTCATGATTGGCCATTTATTGATCAACCAGTTCATCCTATTGGGCCTCAACTTCTAATACCACACATGGGATATGTCTGGGTGCAATAGATGAAAAAGGTAAACTATGTACTCTTAATCCATTATAGTATGGAAATTTATTTTTAAGAATTATTTTAACTATTTATTTAAATTAAATTACAAAAAATCCCAAGACACACAAGAACACAAGTAATTATAATGCATGTACCATTCCTAGGGTCTCTACCCTACATTCTGTACAGCCTTGCATGGTTTATTAGTTGTTCTAGAGTCCTTACATTGGATCACATGGGACCTAAAATCCAATATCTTAGTCGGTCTTCACTAGCCTATTTCAAGCACCAATATTTCCAAAATGTATTTACCTACCACCCCATTCAATCCTCACTATGCATAATTCTGAACTCCATTTAATGTCTCAACATCACCTATGAAACCATTCTGCCCTGACCTAACTTCCTCAAGATGAGGTAAATGACAGAAAAGTACCATTTCGTTCATTATTCCTGATGAAGGAGAGATAATGACCCATATGTCCCTCCTTCAATAGGCCTCAAAGTGGCGACTTGCTCCATGGGTATAGAATCTCATTCCCAATTGAAGGAATTTCTATTTTTAATGAAAAAAAGATCATGATAAAGATGATAAACATCCCAATAAAATCAAACAGCTATGTTAAAGAACCCTTGATCCAAACCATGCATGATTTAAACATAAAATATGAAAAAAGTACAACCAAAGTACTAAAAAAACACAAAAATAAAGAGACTATGTAGCAACACAACAAATATCCTGACACTAGAGCTAGTAAAGTCAATCATGGTGCTCAAAGTCCTCATAGAAACATGAAAATAGTTTTGCAAACATAGGGTGAGTATACAAGTATAACTTGTTGAAAAAAAAGACACTCGTCCACAAGTGGGGGAAACATACTAGTTCTCTTGTGAGAAAATAGTAGAACCTCAATCACCATCCAAGAAATACTAACCATCCTAGCATCACCAAGGAATTCTCACCAAATAATAAAAGTCATGTAATGATGTCGAATAATCACATAGACATTTGGGTTCCCCTCACTATTTTACCACTTGTTTATTGAACATTCCTAATTTTTAACATCTTGTTGATACCACTCTTCCAAAATACAGTCCCACTACACCAACATACCCACACACACCTTGGACTCAAACCACACACAAATCCCAGCCATAGACACCAGGTCCACAACCACACTACACATCTCAACAGAACACTCATGGGACTCGTCCCAGAGACCCATGGGATAAAATCCTGGCCCAAAAATACCTAGGCCCATCATCCCAAAAAAAAAACCTTCCTAATTAATATTGGATTATGGAACTCATCGAGACATTATATCCTACCAGGATACGCTTGAGTGGTAAGAGCCTATAAGAGTGTGTGGGGAAGATAGTTAGTATGTAACACCCCGAGACTATATGAAAAATATTCTTTTAATTTCATTAAGGTCTTGTGTTGTATGCTACACCATGATTACCTTGCGTTATACGCAACACCGTATTAGCTTGCAGTATATGCAACACTATTCTTGGATCGTGTTATACACAATTTTGATAATAGTTATTCTACGCAACATTGAGTATATATATATATATATATTCAATGTATAAATGAAATATGGTTGGATTCTGTTATACAAAACAATGAAGGATTCTTGCACAACACGCAACCCTGACTTGGCTTGCATTACACACAATCGCGACCTTCCTTGATAGCGTTTGTTGTACGCAATACCGGGTCTTACTAAACTACAGTATATTATTATAATATTGTTATGAACTAGCCTTTATGAATAGTGTTAATTAAATTTTGAATTTTATAACATTATTATTTATCTTACAAATTTCTAGAACTTGGTATAAGAACAAAAAAAAATTTCGGGTAAAATAAGTATTTTTAAAAAAATGCAGTTTTGCCTCCTTTTGATGGAACACCCACTTTAAATATAGTTTTTGAAATGTTAATAAGTTCAATTTGATAAAATAAAATTCTTCTTTTGAATCAGGATATAAAAATTTACATTAGATAATGTTTTGATATTTTTCCGATAACTTTCATATTTTAATGAATAGTAAAAACTCGCTATATTTTAATTAAAAACAACTTTTTTCATCGTAATATCTTATGTGGTTAATTTATAATATTGAATGGTTTTAAAGTATAAATAAAATATATTTTTACCATTTAATATAATGTATGTCATTAGCATTGATTTTACCTTGAATTCATAGATTAAATCAATTCAATCTTTTGCAATGTTTTAAAGGAAAACTCATTTTCTTTCGACAACGAGATTATTTTTAATTTAATTTCTGCATCTTTTGTGTATTGAATTTGGAAAAATGGATTCCATTTTTGGAATCAGTGGGTCCAAATTATGTTAATAATCTACTTTTTATTTTTGGGCATTGTGAATAGTAACTACGGTAAATTTTATTTACTATAGTTAAAGGTAAATCAGGTAATTAAGGGTAAATATAAGATTATAAAATTACCCTAACACTTGAAAAATCCTATTGGATGGCTAAACGTAGACCCATATAACCTAAGGGTCGGATTAGATTCATTTTATGGACTTTTGACCATGAAAATAATTTAATTATTATTAAAACCAAAGAATGTGACAACATGTCACTTTCTTAAATCTTATAAGTATAATAATTTTAATTTAGAGATAAACTTCAAGAAACTTCGAACATGAAATGTCTCCAGAAATATAATACAATTATTAACATCATAGGAATTTATTTTGAATTTTTAGGGATTAAATAATTATCATTTATTATGACACAAAGATGATGCAGTAATTATCTTA
Source organism: Viscum album (assembly GCA_963277665.1). Lineage (NCBI taxonomy): Eukaryota > Viridiplantae > Streptophyta > Magnoliopsida > Santalales > Viscaceae > Viscum > Viscum album. The sequence goes on along the minus strand of OY728159.1, from coordinate 491,134,780 downwards.
TTAATGAAATATTGACATAATTGATGTTATAAATACCCAAATAAATGTAATTTGAGACTTTTTATGAATTCCACTAATTTTCTAGGTTAATATGACATGTTATTATTGATTTAATTATCTTTTTTCGAACTAATAATTCTGTTATGATTTTCACAAAAATCAATTACTAAATAGTGTCAAAATTGACATAAAATAGTTTTTAAAACAAATATTATATTAGTAAGTTTAATTTTATTCCTAAAAATCTAAGGTTCGGAAAAATGACTTATATATGGTTATATATATTAATAATTAACAACTTGGGGTTCGTTTGGCTGCTTATAGTAAGTTTATTAACCTTATAGTATAAGAACACAAGAAGACACGGTAAAAGTAAACTTATTTAAATTAATGTTAAATCTAAATGATAAGGTTAAAATAGGATTCTAAAATTGTCTAAATTCGATTGGATGAGGGTATTTCGACCCATACCCACCTTATCTTCTAAATATATCAATTTTGAGCTATTTAAAACCGAACTTGACTTTATAATAAAATAATATTTTTAGTTTTCCCAAAGGTGCCCTTCTCCTCCCTTATAAAAGGGCACCTCCTCCCCCTCTTCCTCACACCACTTTGAGCCTTCATGATCGTCCAAACCCTGACAATTCCTCCTCTCCACTTCCCTAGATACATCCTAGAGGTCTTGGTTCTCTTCAAAGACCAATTTTAGTGCCCTAAAAGAAGGTCTCAAAGAAGCACTTCAAAGAAGAGGTAATGTCTGTTACCGATTCTTTCATCTTTATTTCTTCTTCCACTTATTCTTATTTAGTTGTTTCATTATGAAGTAATAACATCAGTATCACTAATTTACGGATATGTTATTATAAGTATGAAACAACCCTATTTCACCATCTATCCATCCTACGGAAAAAGAAATCACCGCGCGTGCGAACGTATGGAATACCGTCTCGACGCCGTGGTGTAATCTATTTTCCACCACCACCTTTCTTGGATGGGTATAATGGTGTAAATAATGACTATATATGACTATTATAATGTGATACTGATTCTGAAATAGTATACATACACTCCAATACAATTCCACGATCATAGGAACGATATCATCACTCGTGCGTACGTACGGAATACCGTCTCCACGATGTGATGCGACTTGTTCTACATGATCTTCATTTCATAATGATTATATAAATGAATTGCATGAATTAATATGATATATATTACAGTAATACCATTATGTAAATGAGGTATCTATAACCTAAAGATAAGAATAAGAATTTATTCGACAAAACACGCATAAGAACAAAAAGTTATAAACACCCGAATAACAAGTAGCAATGAAATATTACTACTAAGAAGCTAAGAAAATGACCATATATGATATCATAAAAATAAGTATGATTCTGGAATAAGTCAATAACATTATTTAAATCATTATACAGGAGGTTCGGACACTTATGAAGCAAAACGGACCTAAGGTAAGGGAAAATATCACAATCTCAATTTATCCGAGATTGTTTATACTTTGGTATTTACTGGGGTGTATTTTATCATCCACATAAATGTTTCCTCAATATGTAATATTTTTATCCTCTTAAAATAGTTTATATTCAATTTTACCCTTCGGTGAGTTTTTAGTAAAAGATATGAAAGGAATTTTTTTTCGTTTTTCATACAAGGTACTTTTTGACTTTTTCGACAAAAGTACGAGAAGAATGTTTTTTTAACTTATACAGCATGAATGGATTTTTAAAACATTATTTCAAAGACGCTTCCTTTACAAGTTTTCAAGTTTATTTTTAATCAACTTCTTTTATTTTAAAATTGTATGACATGTTATGAAAGGAAAAATTTTTTGAAGTAGAAAGGATATTTTCCTCAAGAATGGAGTTCAAGCGTTTTATCAAAATTATTTTCCATCTAAGATAATATAGGGTTATGTTTCTATCCCTATTATTACATTGATTAGATTATGTTGTGAGGGAATTATTTTTATGAATTCATTTATCTTATATGAATTGTTTTATGATGTCACAATGTTTAAGAATCCCATTTTTATTACATGGGTTATGAAATGATGTATGATTTATGATTTTGTGGCACACATAAGAATGGTATAACTATGAGATAGGTGGGACCTATATCTCCCTCCAATTCATTGGGTAAAGATTTTACATCTCATGAGATAGACATGGCTGGAACGGTAGGTTATACCGGTTCAGTGAAACAGGACTGAAACGAGGAATGAACTCGGTTCAGAAAAGGACTTTGTCCACTAAGATAGTCTTGGAAATGAGTATTGACTAACAAGAAATGATTATCTATGATTATGTGTGTATGCCACAAAGTTTCATGTTATGATTATTGGGATTTCATTTCACTACTATGATTTATCCCATGTTTAGAAATTATGCTCTCTTTTGCAGGTTAATATTTCCAAAATGTTATGTTCTTATGAATATGATGTGATTGATATTTCTTTTGTTTACCCTTACTGAGAATTTGAGCTCACCCTTTTATGTTTTCTTTTCCTCGGGATATAAAGAAAGGTTTTAGGTAAAAAAAGAGGGAAGATCATTATGGGAGATGTTGAAGATCTTGCACCACGATTAGAAGATTATATTCCGAGTTTCCAAAGACACTAAACTATTACGATCCTTGTGTGTGTTTTTGTTATGTACTAAGTATTCCGATAAGGTAATATAATGTCCATGTACGTCAAGCTTACGGTCTCTACAGTTGGTATTAGAAGAAAGGTTTAGTCAACCATTGGAAACTAGGATGCGAAAACGTTAGGGAGATCCCTAGAGATATTTCTATGGTATGTCTAGGGATGTCTCTAAGGTTAAGTATACGTATAGGTTATAGTCCTAGAATTGTTCTGACGATCTTAGAATTTGACCTAAAATGTTAGATATTAAGGTTACTCCCCCTTTACTATGTTATTTTCTCTAGCATGATTTTTTCCTCTCACAAGATTCTTTTTGTGTTTTAGTTAATGTAGGGAACTAGAAGGAATTCAGTTAACATTGAATCCAATGGAAAAATTGGTGACTATGAGAAACAAAATTTTGTAATTCCTAGAGAGAAAGATATTATGATTATGCCGAATCAGTCATCGAGATATATGATTAAAAAGGTGAAATTTTGTGGTATGCCTAATTCATCAAAGAAGAGGAAGATAAACTATTATTCATGTTCGCATGTTGAGGAGCATAAAGAAAGGAAGATTGAGATTTCTAAATAAGGGAAGAATAACCTTGAGGCATACCTCAAATGGAGGGACTGATGTTATCTGTGTGGAGAAAAGGGTCATAGAGTGACAGACTGTTATGGAGTTCAATGTCTTATTTGCGGAAAACATGGGCATTACCCAACTCAATGCCCTAACCTAAAAAGTTACTTCTAAATCAAGGAAGGACTTATTCCAGGACAATCATTGAAGTGGATGGACTGAAGTGTTTATGTATTGGTATTCAAGAATAATGTTGTTGAGGTACTTTTATGGTGTGTTGAAATATTTATGTATTGGTCTATTGTGGTTTTCAATAATTTTATGGTACCGGTAACCATGAAAAGTGATTCAAATATTTTGGAAAGTAGATGATATGCGCATAATGAAGGGATAAAGAGAATCTAATATGTTTGATAGTATTCATGAGCTCATGATTGATATAAGGACTAAGTGATATCATGGTTTGAGTATATAGAATTTTGAGGATTTTGGTATGTTTAAGTGTTATCTTTTAACTGAATTAATGTTTTCATTAAGGTTCAATGGGTATTCAAGAGAATACATGATTAAGGCCTTTTAATGTTTGGAATGTGACCAACAAGACTATCTTATGATATATGGGGATCAACGATGGTATTAAATCTCTGGTAATCGTTTTGACTATATTATGAGAATGGCCTGCAGTATTATGGATAAGCCTAAAGATTGGAATGGATTATGTTGGACATAAGTTAGTATTGTTTAAGGATAGAAGTTTATTTCGATATTATTGATGGGATGTTATAGTAATAGAGTTTTAGAAAAAGGACAACCTGCATGACGGGCGATAGCCCATCGCGTCGGACAAGGTTGTAGGAATCGAACCCACAACCGAAGTGAGACTGGCCTTTATCGCCTACCACTGGCCTACAGGAAGTCCCTGTTTAGTAGAAACTAGTTTTATTATAATAATCAGTATGATATATAACGTATAAGTCCATTTTAGGAACCATATATGATTAATCTCCCTATAGATGGACTTATGTATTTTTTGATAACTTTTCTAACCCTTTGGTTTGAGACAGATGGAATGACCCATCATTATATCACATGATCTGCTAACACATCATGAATGACAAATTCAACTTCATTTCTTTAAGATATGAAGTGGAAATTGTCCAAAAACGACCAACGGTGAGATTATACCAAAATCACGAAAGTATTTCTTCTAATTCCAATTTCATCAACTTTAGGGAAATGGTCTTGAAAACCAAAAATGTTGTCCTAGTTCCCCTATATCTGATGAATCAGATGGTACCATAGATCATCGAAAATCAATAGCTTTGTGATTTTTGGCTTTTTCATAGCCATGTTCTCTACCACTCTCCATCAGAACTTGATGGTTAGATTTTTCTTCCATATCCATATTTTCACCTATGTTCTCCTACGTGGAATCCCAGCGATGAGTTAATTTGGGTAACCGTTACATTTCATACATTAGTTTTTAAATCCATGTTTTGGTATTCCTTTTTACGATGTGGGTTTCTTTTAAACAAACTTTCGAGTAGTAAACCATTTATAACCCCGACGAATTTCGAGGGCAAAATTCATTTTAAGGGGGGTAGAATGTAACAACACAAGATTATATGAAAAATATTCTTTTAATTTCCTTAATGTCTTGTGTTGTATGCTACACCAAGATTACCTTGCGTTATACGCAACACCGTATTAGCTTGCAGTATACACAACACTATTCTTGGATCGTGTTATACACAATTTTGATAATAGTTATTCTATGCAAAATTGAGTATATGTATATATATATATATATTCAATGTATAAATGAAATATGGTTGGATTCTGTTATAAAAAACAACAAAGGATTCTTGCACAACACGCAACCCTGACTTGGCTTGCATTACACACAATCGCGACCTTCCTCGATAGTGTGTGTTGCACGCAATACCGAGTCTTACTAAACAATGATATATTATTATAATATTTTTATGAACTAGCCGTTATGAATAGTTTTAACTAAATTTTTAATTTTATAAAATTATTATTCATCTTACACATTTCTAGAACATGGTATAAGAACAAAATAAATTTTTCGGGTAAAATAAGTATTTTTCAAAAAAATACAGTTTTGCCGCCTTTTGATGGCGCACCCACATTGAATCTAGTTTTTGACATGTTTATAAGTTCAATTTGGAAAAATAAAAATCTTCTTTTGAATCAGGATATAAAAATTTACATTATATAATGTTTTGATATTTTTTCGATAACTTTCATATTTTAATGAATAGTAAAAACATGCTATATTTTAATTAAAAACAACTTTTTTCATCGTAATATCTTATGTGGTTAAATTATAATATTGAATGGTTTTAAATTATAAATAGAATATATTTTTACCATTTAATATAATGTATTACATTGGCATTGATTTTACCTTGAATTCGTATGTTAAATCAATTCAATCTTTTGCAATGTTTTAAAGAAAAACCTGTTTTCTTTCGACAACAGGATTAATTTTAATTTTATTTCTGCATCTTCTATGTATTGAATTCGGAAAAATGTATTCCATATTTGGAATCAGTGGGTCCAAATTATTTTAATATGATACTTTTTATTTTTGGGCATTGTGAATAGTAACTACAGTAAATTTTATTTACTATAGTTAAAGGTAAATCGGGTAATTAAGGGTAAATATAAGATTATAAAATTACCCTAACACTTGGAAAAATCCTATTGGATGGCTAAAAGTAGACCCATATAACCTAAGGGTCGGATTAGATTCATTTTATGGACTTTTTTCCATGAAAATAATTTAATTATTATTAAAACCAAAGAATGTGACAACATGTCACTTTCTTAAATTTTATAATTATAATAATTTTAATTTAGTGAAAAACATCATGAAACATCGAACATGAATAATCTACAGAAATCTAATACAATTATATAAATCATAGGAATTTATTTAGAATTTTTAGGGATTAAATAATTATCATTTATTATGACACAAAATGATGCAGTAATTATCTTATTAATGAAATATTGACATAATTGATGTTATAAATACCCAAATAAATGTAATTTGAGCCTTTTTATGAATTACACTAATTTTATAGGTTAATATGACATGTTATTATTTATTTAATTAACTTTTTTCGAACTAATTATTCTGTTATGATTTTCACAAAAATCAATTACTAAATAGTGTCAAAATTGACATAAAATAGTTTTTAAAACTAATATTATATTACTAATTGTTATTTTATTCCTAAAAATCTAAGGATCAGACAAATTACCTAGATAAGGTTATATATATTAATAATAAACAACTTGGGGTTCGTTTGGCTTCTTATAGTAAGTTTATTAACCTTATAGTATAAGAACATAAGAAGACAGGGTAAAAGTAAACTTATTTAACTTAATGTTAAATCTAAATGATAAGGTTAAAATAGGAACCTAAACTTGTCTAAATTCTATTATATTAGAGTATTTCGACCCATACCAACCTTATCTTAGAAATATATCAATTTGGAGCTTTTTAAAACCAAACTTGACTTTATAATAAAACAATATTTTTAGTTTTCCCAAAGGTTCCCCACTCCTCCCTTATAAAAGGGAACCTCCCCCCCCTCTTCCTCACACCACATTGAGCCTTCATGCTCGGCCAAACCCTGCCAATTACTCCTCTACGCTTCCCTAGAGACATACTAGAGGTCCTGGTCTTCTTCAAAGACTAATTTTAGTGCCCTAAAAGAAGGTCTCAAAGAAGCACTTCAAAGAAAAGGTAATGTCTGTTACCGATTCTTTCATCTTTATTTCATCTTCCACTTCTTCTTCTTTAGTTGTTTCATTATGAAGTAATAACATAAGTATCACTCATATACTGATATGTTATTATAAGTATTAAACAACCCTATTTCACCATCTATCCATCCTACGGAAAAAGAAATCACCGCGCGTGCGTACGTACAGAATACTGTCTCCACGCCGTGGTGTAATCTATTTTCCACCACCACCTTACTTGGATGGGTATAATGGTGTAAATAATAACTATATATGACAATTATAAAGTGATACAGATTCTGAAATAGTATACATACACTCCAATACAATTCCACGATCATAGAAATGATATCATCACTCGTGCGTACGTACGGAATACCGTCTCCACGATGTGATGCGACTCGTTCTACATGATCTTCATTTCATAATGATTATATAAATGAATTGCATGAATTAATATGATATATATTACAATAATACCATTCCGGAAATGAGGTATCTATAACATAAAGATAAGAATAAGAATTTATTCGACAAAACACGCATAAGAACAAAATGTTATAAACAACCGAATAACAAGTAGCAAGGAAATATTACTACTAAGAAGCTAAGAAAATGACCATATATGATATCATAAAAATAATTATGATTCTGGAATAAGTAAATAACATTATTTAAATCATTATACAGGAGGTTCGGACACTTACGAAGCAAAACGGACCTAAGGTAAGGGAAAATATCACAATCTCATTTTATCTGAGATTGTTTATACTTTGGTATTTACTGGGGTGTATTTTATCATCCACATAAATTATTCCTCAATATGTAATATTTATATCCTTCTAAAATAGTTTATATTCAATTTTACCCTTCGGTAAGTTTTTAGTAAACGATATGAAAGGAATCTTTTGTCGTTTTTCGTACGAGGTACTTTTTGACTTTTCTGACAAAAGTACGAGAATAATGTTTTTTTAAACTTATACGGCATGAATGGATTTTTAAAACATTATTTCCAAGAAGCTTCCTTTACGTGTTTTCAAGTTTATTTTTAATCAACTTCTTTTATTTTAAATTTTTTTGACATGTTAAGAAAGGAAAATGTTTTTAAAGTAGAAAGGATATTTTCCTCAAGAATGGAGTTCAAGCGTTTTATCAAAATTATTTTCCATCTAAGATAATATAGGGTTCTGTTTCTATCCCTATTATTACATTGATTTGATTATGTTGTGATGGAATTGTTTTTATGAATTTATTTATCTTATATGAATTGTTTTATGATGTCACAATGTTTAAGAATCCCATTTTTATTACATGGGTTATGAAATGATGTATGATTTATGATTTTGTGGCAAAAATAAGAATGGTATCATTATGAGATGGGTGGGACCTATATCTCCCTCCAATGAATTGGATAAAAATTTTATATCTCATGAGATAGACATGGCTGGAATGGTAGGTTATACCGGTTCAGTGAAACTGGACTGAAACGAGGAATGAACTCGGTTCAGAAAGGGACTTTGTCTACTAAGATAGTCTTGGCAATGAGTCTTGACTAACAAGAAATGATTCTCTATGATTATGTGTGAATTACACAAAGTTTCATGTATGATTATGGGGATTTCATTTCACTACTATGATTTATCCCATTTATGAAATTATGCTCTCTTTTGCCGGTTAGGATTTCCAAAATGTTATGTTCTTATGAATATGATGTGATTGATATTTCTTTTGTTTACCCTTACTGAGCATTTGATCTCACCCTTTTTTGTTTTCTTTTCCCCAGGATATAAAGAAACGTTTTAGGTAAAAAAAAAGAGGGAAGATCTTTATGGGAGACGTTGAAGATCTTTCACCGCGATTAGAAGATTATTTTCCGAGTTTCCAAAGACACTAAACTATTACGATCCTTTTGTGTGTTTTTGTTATGTACTATGTATTCCACTAAAGTAATGTAATGTACATGTACGTCAAGCTTAGGGTCTCTACATAGTAACCATATATCTAACCTCCCACTAGGATGTTGGGAAAGACGCAATCCTCGATGAAATAGGGGTGTTCAGAACATGGTGCTTAGTAAGGGTGGGGAGTGTATAGAAAATCACAAGGAAATAAAATTTATACTTAGTGGTAAGAAAAAACACAGTCCAACCTATGGGTCCGAAAACAAACTATCATCCCACCTGAACCACTTGCTGCTACCCTTATAAGAACAACCACGCAAACAACCACTACCAAAGTATAAACCCAACCACTTTTTTATACATCGATTTTTAATTGATATATTAAAGGGTCCAAATTAATTTGTTCCAACCCTAACTAATGTAACTAACATGCAAATCCTTGACCAAGGAAGAGGTACCAACGTAAATAATTTCCATTTTAACACCCCTTAATAAAAAACCAATAATAACAAATCCACAGTCCCACTACACACCCCCTTTATCCCTAGACACCCATTAATCCACTGCTAACTCTCATTCATTAATTTTATAATTCACAATCATTCCCTTGAAACAAAACTAGTGATCCCCACTTAACAACAACACCACAAATAGAACACCTATTTACCTAAAGTAACGACAGAACTCAAACCTACATCCCCACATCCCATTAATTCCCAGATGCAGTCCCACTACATAACAATCCCATAACCACATTTTAGTCCCACTGCATACTTTTTCAGGATGTCCATAACAAAGAAAAAGTTTTTCCCACTTCCTAAAAGTTCATCCATTCTATAATCAATAAATATCTCAAACTGATACTCCAACACACCATTAGTACCATCCCACACACAAAGTCCACATTATCAACTATTAAAATACATCCCCATTGCACAGTCATACCACACCCTTCTCACAGAAAAATATCCTCTTCCCACCCTGTACACATAACTGTGGTCCCAACAGTAGCACTGCACAAACTACACAAAGTCACAAAAACCAACATAATACACCACATAAGCAGAACTATCAAACCAAATATATTAAAATCTGGTAAACATGATTCATTAATCCAATTTGATAAATAGGGGTGATCACACAAGGTTTTTCATCATGGGGAATCCATTAAATTTCCCCGAGTATAAGTGATTAGTCATATTAAGTATTTACACCAATTGTTATTATGGAAACAAGAGAAGTTATAAAGTGTCACCCATGCCCAGAGAAATACCACCAACACCCATAATTTTCAGAATTATTTACAACTACAATAGATCGCATCAACAGCGAGGATAACAAATAAAACCAGTGACCAACATCAAACCACTCCCTTCCCATTATTTAATTGACCATGTTATCTTTTGATCATATTACGTTTTGTTATTTATTATCTGTTAAGAATCATATTAAAAATTTCTTCACGAAGAATCACTGGCACACTGACCCTACATGATACACAAATAAATAGAGGTAGAATAAATCTCTTCCTGAAAAAATAGGCATTCAGAAACCCACTTTTCTCCAGAAAAAATGATCGTCTGGGTAGCAGGAGACACCCAGAAAACTGAGCATGATAGGGATCAAGCATATGAACATGACTCGCCTAGGGATAAAGTGCCTATGTGATTCAAGGGGGAATATAAAAATACACTAGGAATTAAAGACATCATCTTTGAAAAGTTAGATCCTATATTAAAGGTTCAATGGTTTCAAAAGCCATTAACATGGGATTGTGGTCAAGATCACATGTCTTAACTATATCAAAGCCCTCGAAGCATTAGAATATTAATGATGTACATAATATCCTTTTAAATAACCCTAAATATTCCCACAAATGGTTTTAATATCAGTTTACATCAACTAATATGCATGAAGGGAGGAATTAGAAAAACTAGAAGAAACTGTAAATGAGTCATAGATGGGTGAGTCACTGACCCTAATCCACCGAAGGATGAGTTACCGACACGACCTACCACTGTTGAGCCACTGATATTGAGCTACTGATGCAACAAATCATTAACGTCATGACTCACTCACTCCATGACTTGTTGTCACCGATGCCCTCGATTCACGGATACTGATTCCACAAACTCACCGACACCGACACACCTAACTCACTGATGCTGACAACCCTCACACATCGATGTTGACACCCCTAAATCACCAATGCTGACACCCTGAGTCGCCGGTGCTAATGCCCCTAACACACCTATGTTTATACCCAGAGTCACTGATAGAAAAACCAGAAAACTGGAAAAATATTTAAATGGGCTACCATTGCCTACTAGAGAACCTTATACACTATATTTTTACCATGGAATGGCTCAGCGAAATCCGGGTGATTACATAATCATAGAATAAAGGATCAACTCCATTCAGAATATATTCTTATTCCTTCAATGTTTCAAACAAGATATTATTCTTCTGGTTGTTTATTATATAGAGGAAGAAGCTGATAAGTGGGGTACATTGATCAAGAATAAAAATCATGATAAAGATATTGAAATAGTACAGTGGATGGAATACTGGAAAAAAATTCAATAAATATTTTCCATGCACTCTCAATCATAAAATAGAAATGTATTTCCATACCCTCCATCAAAAAAGATGCCAAAACTATTGGGGTTTATGAGGTAAACAACAAAATAATTTCACGATATGCCTATGGTTTTTCTATTACCCCCAAATAAAATGTTGAATACTTTTTTGGTGGGTTATATCATTGTCTATAAAAACCCATTGGGATTTGCGACTTTGATAGATATAAAAAAAATTGTCTAATGTTCCCTCAAAGTAGAAATATAGATTAGATAATACCAAGGTCATTATGGGGAGAAAAATAAAATAGTGGAGTTTAATTTTGGTGGTCCAATAGGTAAATCCAACGGTTCTATGAAATTTTACCTTCCCACATTTCAATGGTGTGGATTGAATCACCCCCTAAATTTTCTATGGGGGTAAATGAAATGATTTAGGTGTCTAATAGAGGGTAACCTAACCAATGATTTATGACTTGATAAACCCCCCAATGTGATAGAGGAAAGGAATGATATGTTAATCCCTCAACATGTTTCTTCACTACATTAACTACAAGGAACTAAGGAACTTTTTGAACCAATCAAATAATCCAAGGGTTCTTGGAGGCTACTAAAAACCTCCAATGTAGTAAGGGTGAAATGTTTCCATCACTACAACCATATAGATTCCAAAAACAATGTGTTGACATGTACACTAGTTATTAATTTATGAATATCGAACATAATTTTTTGTTTATGTTCTACACATTAATTTATATCACTAAATTTTAGATGAACTATCCAAGAACCATCACAAATCATTGATGTATATAATTTGGTGAAAATGGTAAATGGTGTAATTATTTGGTCGCATGTTTTTGACCCCTACAATATCAATGTTTTTGGACTAAACTTCCTAGAAATAGTTGTTAAACATTCTTTGGTGAAATTTGATATAATTATGGTAATGAATTGGCGTTCCCTCTATAAATCCAATTTATAGTATCCTAAGAAAGAAATCATTCTCCATATGGAGAATCAATCCTGGAATTTGTATAAGTGCAAGGAAGAGGATTAATCTAATTTAGCACCATCAACTCAACATTGGATATTATTGCCAAATTATAAACCATATCAAAATCAAATGATTTAGTCTTAGTATTGGATCATTCTCATAGACATGACTATTGTGAGGGAGTATGATTATATGTTTCCTGATAATTTTCATTGTCTTCTCCTTATATGTGAGGACAAATTTTCAATGAAGATTATACATGGGGCAGTGTAAATATGCAAGACTCTATGTAGGATGGTTGTTATGGTGTTTAGGAACTGTATAAAAAATACATGATAATCAGGATAATGGATTCAATTTTCCCAATTTCATCACCATGGGGTTCCCCAATCCTCTTCGTTAAGAAGAAGGATGGGTCAATACTTCTTTTTGTTGATTACTGTGAGATTAATAAGATCACGATAAAGAAAAGGTATCATTTTCCACAGATTTATGACTTGTTATATCATCTACATGGATCATAATACTTCTCCAAGGTGTATTTACGTCGGGATATTACCACGTTAGAATGAATAAGGAGGATATTCGCAAGACTGATTTTTATATGAGGTATGGGCACTTTGAGTTCATAGTGATGCCATTCTAACTAAATAATTCTCTATAAATATTCATCAAATTGACAAATCAAAACTTTATAGTTTATCTTGATAAATGTATGTTAATATTTATAGATAATTTTATAAATTATTTCGAAACCAGTTAGGACAAGGAGGGGCATTATAGTACTATTCTAAGGACCTTGTGAAAGGATATTCTATATGAAAAGTATAGATAGTGAGAGTTTTAGTTGATGGATTTATCATTCTTGGAGAATATATTCTAATAAATTGGATATATGTGGATCATTCAATGACAAAAACAATTTATGGATGGAATAGGACAACATTGGTAATAGATATTTGTATTTTATGTGGGTTAGTTTGAAACTATAACTGATTTTGAGAAATTTCTCATGATTGTAAAACATTATTACCAAGATAATTTAGAAAGGAGTCATATTTTTATTGAATGATGAATGTGAATAAATCATCATGGAGTTGAAAGGTAGTCTTATCACTACCCCTATTCACAAACTACACATAATTGGGGGAGTTTTCATAATGATTAATGATGCTTCAAAGAAGTGAGTGGGTTGTGTGTTGATGAAAAATGGAAAATTCATATCCAACACATCAAGGAAGTCGAATATTCATGAGAAAAATGATCCCACACATGATATGGAGTTTGTTATAGTGATCATAATTTCAAAATTTTGGTGTCATTATCTCTTATGGTATATGTTTGAAATATATATGGATCAAAAAAATTATTAAATATATATTAATAGAGAAAGAGATGAATATGTGAAAATGAATATGGTTAAAGATCATCAGGTATTACGACTTCCCAATCCATTACCATCGTATGAATTTTATCAAAGTGATAGATTCTATATGTTGGAAGGATATGGGAATTCTATCATTATTGAGAATTTAATAGGATCTCATCTTCATAGATTTGAAGATGATGGACATGGGAATCATAATGTAAGGAAAATCATCAATCTGTTCACAAATTTTTTATCAACCATATCTTCTTGAATGATTGAAGGATGATCAAAATGATGATTTGAAAATTAATTAGAAAGTGGAAACTGTAAGAATGGGGAAATCCTTAGTGTTAAATGCTATAGAAAAATGAATTGTGAGATTTGGCTCAAGACTATGTGTTTCATAAGATCTTGAGTTAAAAAACTAACTACATGACAATGAACATAGTTAGAATTTCTCCATTCACCTTAAAAACAAAAAGATGCATTGAGAACATTGAGAGCACTATTATTGTGATAACATCAAGAAGGAGATCCCGGATTTTGAATTAATGTGATTCGTATGTCATAATGTGAAGTCTAAAAGGTATAAGTCTAAGGGGATTACAAAACCATTACCCATACTAGCATGAAAATTGGAAAACATACCCAGGGGATTTCTCACCGGATATCCAAATACATCCAAGGGAAACAATACTATATGGGTTGTTGTTGATCATCATAAAAAAAGTTTTAGACTTCATTTTGATTCTATAGGATTTTTCACTGGATCTTCTGGAATGGATTGAAATTAGTGAAGTGGAAAGCCTACATGGTGTACCACTATCAATTATGTCTAATAGATATCTATGATTCACCTCTATATTTTGGAAAATTCTACCCTATTCTATAAACAATCAGTTGAATTTATGTATGAAGTATCATGCTTAAACTTATTTCCAATCTCAGTTCACAATCCAAACACTTGAGTAAATGTTGATAACATACTCAATTGGCATCGAAGGAGGATGTGAACTATATATTCATCTTGTAGAGTTATCTCACATAAATAGTTTTTACTAGTACAACTAAATGACTCTATTTGATTCCATTTATGAGAAGAGTTAAAAAACATTGGCATGTTTGGATAAAGTTGGGAAATGAAAACTACATGTCCTGAAATTGTTAAATAAATGGCAGAGAAGGATAAGACCATTCAATAGCACATCAATGCCCATCAACATTGAAAAATATTTATTTTGAAAATCATTGACATGTCATAGAGTTTGATAATTGAGACTAAGTATTCCTTAAAAATATCTCAATAGAAAAGAGTGATGAAATTTAGGAAGAAGGTAATTTTTTTCTATGTTATGTTGGGTCTTTTCAAATCCTCGATCACATCAGAGTAGTGGCATATCGACTAGCACTCCCACTGAACCTGCCTCAAGTACCTGATGTATTCCATGTGTCCCTTTTAAAAAGTACATACCAGAACCATCAAATTTACTCAATACAATGGTGTTACCATTAGATAATGATATTTCCTATGAGGAGAATCTAGTAAGGATCTTATATTGTAGATAAAAGGTGGTACAAAATAATACAATACCACTATTCAGTGTATTTTTAAGAAACCAAAAATATTGAATAAGCAATAATGGAAGTAGTGGAAGTGATGAAACAGAATTACCCTCGTCATTTTTATTGTGCGAAAAGAAATTCTTGGGGAAAAATGTTCTATAGGAGGAAAATTGTAATGTCTCGAACTGTTAAAAATAAAATTTCAATTTTTTTAATTTAATGTTCTATTTTTATAGAAAACACATTAACTTTATTTGATTAATTATATCTAATTTTATCTAAATTAAAATAATTTATCATTATTAATGATAATTTATTCATTGAACAGTGATAAAATGACTAGTAAAAATATAGGGTTTTAAAAAATCCATTTGTCACAAATAGAGGATGTGATTACCTCAACTAGTAGGATAGTGCCAAATAAAACTCATTTATCCAAGAGTTTGAAGGAGAAAGTATTTTTGGTATTTTCCCTAAACCAAAACCATGATATGATCTAGCAACTCATGCATGAGAAAAACTATTCAAAGGAGATGTTCAAAGTTATCAAGATCATGGCCCAAACCGTGTTCATCGAACGACCCCATTAAAGCCCCACCATCGCTCACCATACTCTTATGTTGTATTCTTGTGTAATAAATGGATATATACCAATACCCTAGAAATATAAATATGGACACTACTTTTGATAAAATAATGAATATATTTTTATCATATTATTTTCACCTTGTAAATTATTTTTAATGCACAAATAGTATTGTTGGTTAATATTCAAATTCAATTATGAAATATATTTTGAAGAATCAATTGATTTTTGAAATAAATTATATTTTAATAAAATATTATTAGTAGATAAAAGTTGTTAAAAATAAATGATCATAAATTTTTTATAATTTCATATGAAATTCATACAAGAAAAATGTAATTGTCATAAAACCATTGTTTATATTAAATGATAGTTTTTAATTTAAAATTTAAAACTCACATATTTTGAAATTTATTTAGATATAATGAATATTATTTTTTGAATCAAAACATTGAATATATCCAATGGAAAAAAATTTCCTTGATTTCTAAGAGTTGAATTTTTAGGTAAAAATTGAATACTGTAAAAATATACATTGTGTTTTTTGAGATCATAATGACCCAAATGAGATATAATAAGTAAGATAAATAGTATCCACGACCAAATGAATAATTTAAATTTATAATAATGTGATTTTATGATTATTTTTTAATTTTTGAAATCCATTATAAATCCTCCATGACTTATAGTATATTGTATGACCTAAAAATCATTTCTTCAAGAGTGTGACTAACCTCCACATCACCAAGGGTAATATTTTAATATGTTCAGGAATTAGAAATATCAATTAATGTAAACCCTCACATCTGGATGAAACCCTGTGAAAAACTCTTGTTATGGTTTGTGGTTTCGAATATTTTATTATGTAGAGACCAAAACCAAAATAAAAAATAAATCCACCTTCCTTTATAATCCCAACCAATTCACCATTTCTCTTCACTAAAACTCCATGTAGCACATCCACACTCTGACCTCCACTCCATAAGGTCCTCCCAAGGCACACTATGCTATAAAGAAGGATATATTATGCCTTTGGATTCACACATTCATGTATGGGATCATCATATCCATCACCTTCCTTCAATTCAATAATCTTCTTTTAAATTGGTATTTATAATTTTAATTGGTTATATTGTAATTAATTTAATATGAATATATTAATTAAATTGATTTAATTTTAATGAGATATTATTTTTACTCACTCATTTTGACCATCATCTTATTTATAATAGTTCCTAAATAACATAATGGATCTTCCACTCTCCTCTTTTATCAAGAAATCATTTTAATATTATGTATTTTAATTTCTATTTTCATATGTTGGGATATGTTATTCCATATACCCCTTATTTTTTATTTTATGTATAAATGATGAGTTCCCCTTCCACTATCATTTATCCATCATATGAACATTATTCAGACTTGTTACGTTGCCAAAATTATGTAATGGTTCTTTCCTTTCTCCTCGTCCTTGATGTTTATTTATTATGAAACACATTCTATTTCCAATTACATATGTTGGGGATTTCCTTTACATGTACCTAGTACTATCTATGTCAGTTAAAAATTTTTATAGACCCCTTTCTTTCTCATCAAACCATTTTATGAATTTTTACATGACATTCTTATGCTACTAAAATTGCAGCGCAATTTTCCATGCATAATTAATTGTGTAGTGAATACAATACCCATTTTCTATTAAGGGTATTCACCTTTATGCGCATAAACTAATTGATAGGATAAATAAATGTATACATTCTAAATTTCTTTATTCTGTAATAAATTATGATGTTGAATGAATCTATTATTATATGATCTATGTGGAACACTTAAGCATATGAATGAAATGATTATGATTGGTTCAACATGATAGCATTCTAATGCATTTGGTAATGTCTAGTATCATGATTTGGGATAGGGGTTTAGAAGATTTTTTAGGGAATCTTTTCCAGCATAATGTCTTGGGGATTTATCCTTGACATATTTTTTGATGTACATTTTTATGTTCATTCCACATTTCACATGTTATTATTATAATGCTATATCATGCATTATTATTCATGTTCCTTTTATGCTCCATTGATATGTATATTTTCTAACATGTATTTTATTATTCATTTTATTCATTTTTTATTCCCTTAATATTCTCTATAAAAAATTATTTTCTTAATTTGTAATAATGAAAAGGGTTATATAGATGAACAGTTTAGCAGGCAAAGACTTGACTTTTACTCAAGATGCCCTCGATGAGTTTACCACCTAACCTGTTTTGTTTCTCTTTCACCTGTAGTTTATGGTCATTCAATTTTGATCATTATCTGTAATAGTTTATTATCTTATATCTTTGAAAAAATTCATGAAGTTTAAATTAGTGATGCACATAGACCAAATATGAAGGGATGCTACACAACAACCCAATTAAAAAAACCAGGGTCAAGAGAACTCCAGCATCCTTATGAGTGGGAGATGAAAATGTTATAAATAATAGATCTAGATTTTTAGTTCATGAGTAATCATACAAGAAAATCATATTAGGGATGGCCTAGCCCCAGGTGTCGAGTTAAAACATTATTATGTCATGCTCATATGTATTATAAATCCCTCCATAAATAGCCATAATTTCTACGGTTCGTAAGTCTTAGCCCTTATGCATTGATTTCATGGTCATGAAGAGTTGTCCCATTTCCTTTCTAATGGACTAGAAATATTTTTTTCAACATCAGTTTCTCTAGAAATAAAGTGTTATTTTTGAACCAGGGTTCTTAAAAGATGATGGAATCATCCTATAATTGGGTTGATCAGTGTATGGATTTTATGGTCCTTGGATAAGGAATGATAATAGGATATGTACTACACATTTTTACATTATGTAGTGGGGATGTATTTTTTTGTATAGTTTTAATATCATTTGACCTGGATATTTTCCTTTTATTTTAACATCATATAGTAAGGATGTATCTATTTACTTGTAGTTTAATATTATACGATAAGGATATGAGAATCGATAAGAAATATTGTGAAAGACATATTATGTTCACAATAAAGTTGTACACATATATGATTCATAAATAGGTAAAATGAGCATGTATAACTCATAAATTATGTAGTTGGGATTAATTTCATCATCAGTAGTAATATTTTGGCCCACGATAGGGGATTTATACATCACTACTTATCTTGTGGTGGCAGGAACCATGTTACACATAATTTTTTAAATGGGAAACTCTTTACATAGGACTGGCCAATATGTAGACATGGGTATTGTTTCTGTTTATTTCTGACATTGGTCCTAGGATTGGATATATATTATTCACTACATATCCAGTGATTATTGGAATCCATCCACACATATTTCTAGATGAACCATGTAGTTTAAACTCATGTGGATGGGATTTAGACTCCCTACAAAAATGGGATTATTTTGGTTTGGAATAAGAACATAATTTTGGTTTTACTACATATCAAATTTTAATAGGAATCAATCCGAACATAGTTCTTTAATCAAGTTCTTTCATGGAATGTATGACCTGTATGTAGGGAGGAATCATGGTGTTCATTTTGAGGTCTTTAATTCAAGATTATGATAATACTATAATGAGATGATATGACTTGTTCATGGGGGAATCCCTTACTGAAATTCCTATGCTCTCATGAGCTATGATTAGTGTGAGAAACAAAGAATGTTAAGGGTCACTATCCTCATGTAAAGGATATTATGTATAAAACATGTTCATTTTGTATCTTGTAGGGTTTGAAAAAAGATAAAGGATCAAGGCATCCCAATGTATCTCATTAGCATGAGAATCGTGATACACATAGTTCTAAAAAGCTGTGCAGTTTAATGTCATGTAGAATGGAAATAAACTATGTAGTTTAATTTCATGCATTGAGGAAGTGTGAAAATTGGTATAGAATAAGTTGAATGTTATGGATACATACTATTATACTTCATGCAGTAAGGACACATTTCTTGTAGTTTATCATAATTTATTAAGGAAAATGATCTCCCGACATTGAAGGAAAATAATACTATGGATACGAAAAATAATAGTTGTTTGGGATTTACTATGTATCCTATGATAGAGTAAATTAAGTCACATTTATTTATTGGATTAGAAAATTACCTATGTGAAGCTAATGTTTACATGTATATGGGGGAATGTTATCCTTATGTTTCACTTATCTAATTATTTATAGTCATTTTTTAGTGATGTGGTGCTTCCCATGTAATGTAGTTTCATGTCGTGAGGACATAATATATGCTACTTAATGTCATGGGGCAAGGTCATGTTCCATATATTTTAACATCAAGTGTTTAGGATGTGAGGCACTGTGTAGTTTTATGGCCTTACCTCCAGGACGAGGTTCACCTAACATGAATTAATTTAAATCACTGGGGGATCAATGTAGTTTAACATCATGAGGTGAGTAAATTATTCATATTTGTTAAATCCATGTGGTGAGGAAGAATATTTGTAGTTTAACATCATGAAACAAGGATGATAGGTGCTTCATGACATCTATGAAAATTAGTTCTTGAGAAACTACACTTTTTAGAGGGTGCTTCATGTTCACCATCCATTGCGGAAAATGAGAAGGATATATTGTGATAGACATTGCGTATGATATAAGGCCCATTCCATTTCGGTTCCAACATTGGTGTCTTATTCCCTAGTATCATTCAGATTCGGATTGACAACACCAATTCTTCTTTGAGGAATAAAGAGTGGCATACCATTTTATTGAATTATCATGTGATCTAATTCTAACAAAATTAAAAGTTGTGTAATGTATAAAGACACTTCTAATCAATCCATTCTATCTCATCTATATGATTTTCTTAATTTCTCATCATCTATAAGATTTCCAAAAATGGATATTCGATGTGAAGGAAACTGGAATTCAATGGAAAATATCTTATTGGTCCCATAATCTAATGAGACTAGACTTCCTTATGTAGAATAACGTGTGATGGTACAGTAGGTACATAATGATTGGAGGAGTTTTTTTGGATAGAACTTCCTATATTTATTCACCATATTCTAACTTTTGTTTTACATGGTCTTGTTGATAGAATATATTTTTCCATTTGATGTTGAATGGTATTGTGATGAGTGATTGGACTTAATGTTGTACTACTAGTGATATTTATTCAATTCCTTAGAATATATTTTAGTGTTGTTGTTGTTCAATATTTTGTGAGGGACCCCGATCTTGGTGAATATATGGTACATTATGAATTTGATGATATTTTTGTCCTTACATCCTTTATAAGTATTTCTTTATCCCATTTGAGGAATAAGTCTGTTGTAGTAAGTAAGAACTAGGACTGACTTGTTGTAGCTGGGAAATATGGCCCCAGAACATACATTCCCTAAATGAAAAATGGCTATGAATATTCACAGTATGTAGAAATTTTAGGATATGTTGAATGATGCTTTCCTGGATCTGGAAAGCATGGAATTTCTTTTTTTGTTCCAAATAGTTAAAAAACATTGTTTTACATTAACAACCAATCCTCTTAATTTGGTGGGAGATCCTAGTTCTTGATATATGAGTTTCACAAGATCATTAGTGGACATCTTCCATGTGGGAATGAATATCTATTTATGATTTGCATCTGAGGAGGATTTATTCAAATCCTCACTTGTTGAGGGATTTTTTCATTTGGGGATTCCTGTTAAGTAATGTTCATTTTATGGTCTAAAATCTATTCTTATTCGGATCTATTTGTCAAGAAAATTTCATTTTGGGGCAACCAATTATTTTAACCATCCATCCAGGGGTGGATATAAGTTCATCATGCTCTAGGGTGACATTGACTTAATTTATTTATTCTATATTGCAGACAATGATTCAGGAGACGATTTTTTGGTTCATGATATGGAATATGTCTTCCTCATAATAAGGGTTGGTAAAGACTGTGACTGAATTATCTAATGCTTTATATATGTCATTCTATGATCAGAGAACATGTTTCATTTTCCTCTTAGAAGGGAATTTTTTATTAGTTACCTAATGTAGCATGTGATAGGGTCACATTCATCTTTTTTGATGGAATAATCTCCATTGAACATCTTTTTCACTAGTTCTAACTCCTATTTGATATTTAGCCAGGCTATCTACAATTTCAATGATAGTTCAAATATATAAATAGGGGCTAAGTATTCTACCTCATTATTTTTATGACTTTCAAATATTGAGGAAGTGTAGGGGAAATTTTCCTTGATTGAAAAAATAAATAAAATCCCTAAGACAGCCTTATTGATCTTTGTATTTTCCATCCCTTTGCTAATAAGACTTTGAGAGTCACTAAAAAATACTACTCTCATGTAGGGGGGGTTTAATGGGTGTAGAGAACATTATTTTCTATAATTTCAATGCATATTGGTTTACTTTTTGTTAAGGGATGTTCCATGATGAAATTAGTTATGTCATTACCTTTTATTACCATCTATGACACGAACTAGATGTCATATTGTTGTAGAATCAGGATTGGTAGGATTATTAGATACTTCTTGAGGACATAAAATTGTTATTGGAAGTCCCTGACCCATTGATTATTGATCTGCTTATATATTAACCCGGTGAATGGGATAGATTTGGTGGCCACGTCCTCTATAAATAAACAAATGTAGTCATGGATCTCTTTAATTCCCCATAGTTTTTAAAATTTCCGGGGGTGACATTGAAAATAGAACTAGTATACTATGGGAAACCTTGATGTTGTGGTGGCATAACATGAAACCAATGAACATACCTAATGTTACATTGAAAGAGCATTTCAATGGATTCATCTTTATATTGTACTGTCAAAGCATGGAATATACTATTTTATGATCCATGAATTGATCACCTCACTGTCGATATTTTACCACATGGTTGTTGAAATATCATTTGTCAATCCTTCCTTGAAATTTATTAAGGGATTTATTAATTGTGAATTCATAAGTAGTGTTGGTGTTCTTTAACACAAATGGAAATATCTGATAGAAAAATATCCCTTCGGGATATGTAAAGGAAGTGGAATCTTCATATATCAGGGCCATATTTATCTGATTGTACTATAAATACCCAAATGTGATGGAATGATATTGAAAGTCAATAATTTCATTTATGAATAGTTATGATATTAGAAGTGAGAATTATTGCTTTGGAAAATGTCAATTATATTCTATTAAATCGATTCATTCCACAATCGACCCATTATTTTTCTTAAAATGGAAAATATTGTCATTACATATAGGGTATTTCACATCTCAGAAAAAATTAATAGATCAATTTTTCAACTTCCACCTATGCATTGGTGGTATGATAGTGGTGAATCCTCCAGGATTCCTTCATTAAGCTTCAATTGTCATCGTGTAAGCTGAGATGGAGCATAGACACACCTTGATTTTATCCAGGCATTTATGTGTAGTTCTATGTGAACATGTATTTGTGTATCATTATAAATGTGATGTATATGTCATTCTCTTCTTGGAGCATGGAGGATCTAATTAGTTTAGTTCATGAGGATTATTTTATTCACATATTAACTTTCTTAAGCTCATATATGGTGGTAGTGATTCCTTCCATTAATATGGGAGGGTCATTCTTAACATCATCATCTTCTTCTTCTACCTCCGAGTACACAAATTCATTTTTATATGAAGTCAACAATATGGGGAATACCTTTCACTGTCAAGTTAGTATAGGTCTTTAGAAAATAAAAATATCATCCCCTATTACAAGAGTTGTTATAGAGAGCTGTCAGTGATGGTTTTATTTTACATTATAATTGGTAACATAATGGGATTGGAACTAATGGGCCAGGTGTATTACCACAACAATATTTATGGGAATTATAATGTTGTTGTCGAGCATACTCTATGGGTTATAAGGGGTGGTCTCCAAGAATTTTTGGGATGAAACACATCTATCATCATCCACCATTGGTCATTAGCCTTCCCTTTTGTATAAACATTCTTCAAAATATGTGGTTTTGTATGTATCAAAGGGTGCACTGTCACCATGCAGTATACTATCCATTCCATCAATGGGGTATTTCAAACATTGACTGAATGTTGAGGGTGTTTTCACATGGCTATGTTGATATTGCTTTCGAAGAATTGTGTTTTATGTTGTGTCTTGCTAGATAACCGTAAAAACAACATCACAAGTTTGAACCCCAATATGATCTTCAAGAGAGACCTTCCTGAGATGTCTTTTATCACAATTATAATACCCTTGAATGGTAAGATTTGTGGGATAAAAATCCCCTTCATTATATCAAAAAAATTGGTAGACTAGAATGTGTATTAGGATGATCCAAGATTCATTTTCAATTAGAGACATTTTGACATCAACATTATCGAGTATACCCAAAATATATAGGGGCCTTATGTGCCCGTGTATGACCTCTTCTTAATACTGCTGTATGAATATGATTGAAAATGGTATTCTCCTGGCATATCCTCCACTCGATAGACCTCAGCTATAGAGAATTCTATATTCAATTTTTGTGTGATATAGAGGACTTCAATGAGTTCCTCCATATGTTCTTTTGAAATATTGGGTGAATCATGGATTGAGTGTTGGGGTGGAAAATTCTACAACAATTTCAAGATTTCATAATATTATGCCAAAGGGGGAAATTCCCTGAGGTGGTGTTTATATTGGTTATGTGGCTTAATAGATAAGGAATTTGAGGTGGACATGTCTAGTGCTTGTACAGGGTTCAAGGGATCATCTATATCCAATGGTATGGGTCATGCCATCCTTCCTTGTTTCCATGGATGATCAGGTATTCAATCCCCCACTAGAAAATGATTGGATAAATACTCTAGTATCTCCCTTATTATTTCATACTATTACATAGATCATTACCCATTACAATAGAGCTCTATCTTGTTGCACCCATCATATAATCTATATTGGGATCACCTGTATTTCATGAGTTATAATGGGGATCAACTCATCATATAAGTTGTTCCAAGTTCTATTATATTTAATATATAATTCATATGTTCTATATCGTGAATAAAATATTTTATCAAACACTTTTCATCTTAAAAACATTGAAAAAATATTTTGAACACGCATTCAAAACACTTTTAGATGTCAAACTACCCATTTCCTTTCAAAACCCAATTTATATTCCAATAATACCAAAAAAAAGTAAAATATTTTTCTAATTTGAATAAAACATGAAATTTTGTAACAGAATCCAAAATTTAAATAATATTTTTAGTATAGGTATATTTCATTTTCATTGTATATGTTAAAATAGAACCTTTTTTTCCTTTTTAAAGAAAGTCAAAATTTACCATAAAAATATTCTTTTTGAAAACCATTGAAATAGTTCAAAAGAAACATAAAATTTAATTTAAAATTAATATATTTCAATATAAAAAAACTAATAATATATTATTAAAAACATGTACATTGAAGTAAAATAGTGGTAATGGGATCAAACAAAGGGTATTTTAAAATAATCTCCCATACCTTCTGCCTGACCAATCTTGTGTATACCATAACATCATGAATAATAAAATTTAAATAATTATTTAATTTTCTTATATTATTTTTCATTTTTATTAATACATTTATTTCACATATTACCTTTTAATATAAAAATACATAATAAATTAATTTCATGTTGGAAATTTTGATGACCTTAAATCGTATCTCTAAAAATACATTGGTAGGTTGAATGTGGTGAAAGTGTTAATTGTTAAATCACATCTTTAATAATAATCACGAAATAATAATCATTTTTATACATAAATTATAATTTTAAATCCAATTATTATATAGGTTTATAAATAATGATATTTGTTAAAATCATAGAGATTGTTGGCCAAACATGTTCATGAGTAACGTTTCCATTTTTCATTGATCAATATAAAAAGAAGGAAATTATTATTTAATATTCAAAAAATGATCATAACATGATTAATAAAATATTATTTATCTAAATATAATTATATATATTATCCATGTGATGTGGTGATCAGGAATTAATTGAATCACTTCATAGAGGTGGTAGTCCATATATACGCACTGATTATGAGACCCAGAGAATTAAAGCACCTTCAATGGATAATATCTATGTGTAAGTGGATCTATAATCTCCTATACCATCATGTGTTCTCATTTGGGCTGGTGATGGTCTATCTTTGTGGTAGTGGATTATTTTTCAATCCACATTGATGTTCCATGAGGTATTTCATCTTCATGGTCACACGATAATTGCATGTAAGAAAATGTATTCTATCAAAGGTAAGAATGTCATTGGATAATTATTGAAAGGAGAGTTTCATTTTGAATTATATTTTAAAAATCCTTATTTTATGGATGATTTGGTTCCGAATCATTTTGGGCCTCCAATTTTTGTTGGGCCACTTAATGTCCATTTATAGAGTGCTCCTGATTCTTGCCATGTAGAACCCTCCACATGTTAGATGGAGCTATAGATCCATGAGGTAGTGACTTAAACCCTATATTTTCATCTAGTGGGTGTAATTGTTTTGTTTTCCTACTGTCAATACAGATAAAATATAGATATCATCATAGAGAAATATGCTCTTCAAAAAGACCACCCTCTAATTGATATGTTGGCTAATAGTCATATGAATGAGTCCTTCAAAATCATTCCATAATCATAAATGGTGGTGGTCCTCATGGATAAAGATAACGATACTTGTGATAACATTTTAGGGGTAGATAATTCTCACCATAATATCATATTAATCTCTCTTAACTTAATTTTTGTCTCACTTTTCCAAATATAGAATAGGACGATACTTTTACCTTAATGATAGGTAAATATGATCACATGTCATTTCAAACAACCCCAAATTTTAGAGATAGGGTGACTCATTACAAAGATAAATAGTCTATAATCATACCTAACTCAATTATATACCAATCCAAATCACATTGGCGGAAGGCTAGTACCACTATCATTTAATGATAAAAATAATTTTATGGCACTCCTAGAGTATATGAGCCTATTCATAGTATGAATTTATCTCATCTTAAGTGAAAAAAACAAGGTATATATTTTATCCATTCTTGAGAAAAAGAAAAAGGATAATCTAATTTGTTATTGTTCAAGAAAAACAATATTTTCTAACTTGATGAATTGGATCCCATAAAAAGACATATTTGTTTATTCTAGAGGAATAATATTACTATAAAAAATGTGGACTTTTGAGATCAAAATATAACTACAATGGTGTATTTGGGATGTTCAATATCTATGTTTCAAATGTTTTATGTGAAGTGTGAATTGCATGATAGGTTGGAATTGTGGGATTAGTTATGAACATTCCAACTGGGAAACCATCTTGGATTGGTGGGGGGGGGGGGGGGGGTTAAACTCAATCATAGAAACATTAAAGAAGAATGGTGGGAAAGGGTACACTATAATATTTATGTGTTAAATTAAATAGTTTCTGTACTACAAACATGTTTATGGATATTGGTTTCATGGGATAACTGTATAATTTTTGTGATAACAAGAAATGGGGTGAGAGAATATGGATAAAGATTGATAGATGTGTATCCAATCACCAAGAAATCAAATCATTCCCACAAGATGATATTAATCATCTAACTCAATTTCTATAAAGTCACTCTCACTCTTGGTTCATCATAAAATAGAAAATAAAAGGCCATAAAAGTTTTATTTCTTGGAGATATGGATATGGACTGATGGTTTCTTGTAAATAGATAAGGACTCATGGGACACACCTGTGTGGGTTACTGAAGAGACTATCATCATTGATAAAATTAATATGTTTAGTAAACATATATATAATTTTATGGAAATAATACAAATATAAATTAGTTGATCAGAGACATAAATAAACACATTAGTTATTTAGAAAGCAGGCTCTAAGAAAGATTGGATAATTAGTTGTTTGAAACAAAAATTAAAAAAATATACTAGCAGGGAAACATGTGTAGATTGAATGATTGTTAAGGGATAAGTGAAGGGTTCTATGAATTTATGAGGTAGATACAAATTCAATATTATTAAATTCTTGTGACAATGATAAAAAGGTTACCATGACTATAAAATTCATGCAAGAGGATGAATAGTTCAAGGGGGGACTTGGTGGTGGCCAATAATCTAGTTGAGAATTACTTGGATAACATTATAACATAGTTGGTATTAAAATGTGATAAAAAAATGTGTGGTATGTAAGAGATTATAAATTCTTGAAAAATAACCCAATGATGGTTTTCATGAACAACAATTAGAAAATGGAGGTCATCCCAGGTGATAAAGAGACCAAGGATGTTGTGTTTTCCTTAAAAGATGAATGTGAATTAGAAATAGATGCCTTTTTTGGTATGAATTATTTCCTTTCATGGTATTTTATCAAAACTTATTCCATTGGTGAATACTATGAATTTTTAATAGAGGATCCATAACCATAGTCACCATCTCATTCAAAATGGCTATGATTTTGAAAGTTATATAATTTTTTTTTAAATAACTTCTGGCCAATTTTTTATGATACTATGTGTATAATATTGTCACTAGTATCAGTAATATATGTCTTAATTTAGTTCTCCTTGGGATCATTTTGACTGAAATACATCGATTCCTTAAAGGGAAGAATATTAAAGGGTGATTGGGATATCGATGGAGGTTACGAATGAGATGAATAGGAAGTGTATCAAATCTAATATGATGTTCAATGTGGACATGTAAAATTTTAATTATCATATGTAATATATATGTTTTAAAGTTATGGATAATTAAGGATTAAATTAATAATCCTTTGATCTAATCCTTATATTCTTTTATTCCTCATCGTTTTCAGTGTCATAAAAGGGAGAGGTTTTAGTTTCATTCAATCGGTTTGAGGTATGAGGCATAAAAATCACCTAACACTTAACATTTTCATTATTTCACAAAATACCCCTACAATGTATATTAAGAATTAATTTTTAAGAAGGATTATACAATATTTCAATAATATAACTAGAATGGTTATGGTGTGTCATCTGATATATGTGGATGAAATTATTTTCTTCATAAATGGAAATTAAAAATTTATAGATAGTTTTAACAAAACAATGAGTACCTATAACTATTAGAGTATAAAATATATCTAGTACACAAAGGGAACTATTTATCTTCCCAAAACATACTCGACACATCATGGAAGAAAAAATTGTGACAATGTGGCCATTCAAAGTATAACCCATGTGATGAAGTATCTAGGAGATCCCATAAAGTATGGGAAGTATAAAAAAATTATATTTTAAAATGATGTCATTTGGATTAAAAATAAAATTTTAATTTGAACAATATTCTCTCATTTGGTGGAAGGATCATTTATGTGAATATCATCCTACCTTACATACTTATGAATGATTTCTATATAATCAAGACACTTAAGTGAATCAAAATCATTATTGACAAAATCATGAACAAATTTATTTTTGACAATAGAGAATAGTGTACATGACATAGTGAATCATGGAAATGGATGGAAAGACAACTTTTAGAGGGTGTGATCAATGTTAGTAGTGTATCAGATGCCATGTATTCCATTCAAGAAAAGTTGTGTTGGGAGATTACTAAGAGGAACTCTGTATGGCATTATTTTATGAGGGAAAAATATGGGATGGATTGGATCCACTAGGATGTATGAGTGAGAAAGATATTAATTTTAGCATGGTTAATGATAATCCGTCTTGGTCTATTACTGGAAAAGGTGTAGTGGGTGTTTTGTTATGGAAATATTAGATATGGGAAAGAACATTAGTCTAGACAAAGACAAATATTTCCTAGATTCCATGCACCAGATATCTCTTTCAAACAGGCTATTTCACATCCAAGATCCAATTTATCCACACACTAGAGAGAGGGAAAATTATTCATCATAATATAATTGTTTACAAGGAACCAGAAAAATCCTTGTCCACAAAGTCAACATCGGGATTTTGTGTACTTGGGATCTTCATAGTGAAATGGGATCGAAATAGTATTTTGACTTGTGGGAAAAAATATAGTATAAAGAAATCATGGGGAAGATGAACTTCCTCATGTAAATATTATGAAAAAAATCTATTCCAACAAATGAAAACTTTTAAAAAAGGGTGATAATCCTAGCCTCATGGTGCTCATGTTGTGGGAAACTGAACACTGAAACCGTCTAGCATTTTTTAAGGTTAGTGGGTGCACATCGCCTGGAAATTGGTTGGTCAGAGGTTTGGATTTATTGTGATGGAGGGGGATATATAGGATATTCTAAATTTTATGTTTTAGGGTGATGATTTATGTGTAGTAAAACTAACTGTATATAGAATGGAGTTTTCAATATTTTTTTGGGTGATATGGGGCATGAGTAATAAATGTTTTGATGGAAATCATAGTTATCGGAAACAACTAAAGATTTGAGTTTTGATATTGGTGTCCAAATATTGTGATTCAATTCATGGTTGAAAGGCTTGGGTTTTTTACATAGGTCATATCTCAGAATGCATTAAATATATTAGCATGGATCCTCAACGTAGTATGATTAAGTGGAAACCCCCAAGGTAGCATATAAATTCATTTTTGATGGGTCATTCCTTCATGGATCTATGAGAGGATTATGACTTTTTCATGACACTATATGGTTAGTGATCAACTATTTTAGTGCTTTTTATGTAGCTAGTAATTCAATAAAAGATGATATTATAGCAATTCCCCATGGACCATCCTTGTATTGCTTTAGAAAATCAATATTGTAAATGTTGAATCAGACTCTAAGCTTCAAGTTGGATTCATTCTGAAAAATTATAACCCTATATGGAATCTAACTTATTTTATCTGAAATGTACCTCACATAATGGAAACCAAATATAGGGATATCACACATAGAGGGAGCGGAACATTACTACTGACATTCATGCTTTCAAAGACACCCCTAAAGATAATCTGGTTTGTAACTATAACACAAGATCCCTCCCATTATATTGTAATATTATTATTAGTAAAGATTACATTGTTCTCCACCACTATAAACCACCTTCATGTACATATTTTCCTTGAATTTTGTTTAAAATTTTATTTTCTAGTAAATGAATGAGTGAGTGGAGGGCACTCTTGGAATTTTGAAAAACATAAAATTAATATAAATTAATTAGACGTCAAAAAGGAAAAAATGGTAATATTCAAGGATATGACTAGTATGAGTTGAAATTATATTATACAATAAATGATGGATATTTTTAATCACATTTTTATCATTATCTTTTATATTTAATCATTCATCATCCCTTTTAACAATTATGGTGATGTGAAATATTTTTATTCTTAAGGGGTTAATATAATTACTATAAATGGAAAAAGGCCCATATATATTTTATGTTTGATGTCATAAATCATATCACATTCAATTATCAATTGACTTTATTTTTAAAAAAATTATATAATTAAATAAAAAATTATTCCCTATAAAATAACATTAATTTCATTTCCAAAACTATTCATTTAATTTTAATTTTATAACAATAAGACATAAATTGATTTTGAAAAAAATGATTCAAAAACTATATTATTTTTAATATATTTCTAAAATAATATAGAACAAAATTATTTTTCCAAAATATATTAATTTTATTATTTTTAAATTCAATCATATTAATTTTCAATTAATTGAATAATTATTATGCAAATGTTGCCTACAAATTTAAGGAAATTATTTTTTCACTGAATATTTTAAAAAATTATAATAATGAAAAAAATTATCTTTAAATTTTATATTTTTAGTTGATTTTATACTCTCTTTATCCTTATGTTAAATATATTAAAATTATCAAAAGGAAGTGTCCGACATTATTGTTTTTATATTTACTTAGAAATTATAACGGTCTAAATCATATCAAAATGGAAGAAATGAAATATATTCGACTTTTGGATGATTATGGAAAAGATATAGTTTCCCAATAAAATTATGGAAATTTTTAGGTTCATTATTTAGTTCTTATCATTTTATTTTTAACCCTACTTTTTCAATGTACCCATTAGTGTGATAATACAAATTATTAATATTATCATTAATAATGTCCAAAAATAAAAGGGGCCTATTTACCAAATTTATACACACTAATTCCAAATATATAATCGATATATAAACATTCCAAAAAAATGGCTACATTTAATTTAAAATGAATGTGACAAAACATGATGAAAAAATATTTTTTTTTGAAATGCCTCATTTAAGTATAAAATGTTATTATACTATATCAAAATATAAATATCATTTCATAAAAATAATTAGTTTATTTTAAATAAAAATTAATTCTAATTTTTTTTATAAATAAAAAATATAAATTGACTTTATAAATAATAAAATATAAAATGTTTTTTAATAAAAAACAGTATGTTTCTATATTTGTTGAAAAAGAAATTTTATAAAAAATTATCAAAAAATTATCAGAAAATAATTTTTACATGATGAATTAAAAAATGAAATTAATTTTTCGAAATTAAATTTCTATAATTTGAAAATTATACTTTTAAAAAACTTGTATAAGAAAAGTGTTTAATAGAACTATAAATTCATTTTAAAATAAAATTATATCCTTTTATCATAATGAAGATAACTATATAATTCACGAATACTAATAGATATGAAAATGATTTATTATATCATTACTTCAGTTGTTATGTTTTCACCTTTTGTAAATTACATCCCCACAATTTTATTCACTCATCAAACAAGTGTAATATATTTCCCTCAATGAATTTTTGGATTCACATTTTTCTTATTAAACCATTTAGTTTTCCACAAAATCATAGCTTTATAAAATAAATTATATTAAAAAACATTCTCCCTATGGTAAATAACATGAACTGGATAAACCTCATAAGAATGGTTATCTTCTAACTGAACTACCTTGAGGCTTAAAACATGAGATGATTCTGGAATATAATTTCATAACATCAAAACTGGTAATATGTTGTTTACCTGGGATAAACATATATGCATGGAAACTGGGAAAGAAACTAGTCATTGTTTCTCAAGGATTTCATATGGTCTAATGAACTGCTGATATATCATCCCCATTTTACAGAAATGAATCACATTTTTCCATTTATATACTTTATGAAAAACATGTTCTCTTACCTCGAAATGAAGATATTTCCCCCAATTATCAACATAACTATTCCACATACATTAATCCATATTCACATGATATTAAATAATCTTCATCCATCCATCTGAGAGTAATAACTTTTATTCATATTGGAGAAAATCACAAAAATTTCACGGTGTACTAAAAAAATAGATCCAAATTGCCTCGGCTCTTGCAAGATTCAAACATTACTTGGGAATGGACAAGGTGGTGATAAAGATGATACATGAGTTGATAGGGTTTCTTTAGTGGCCAGAAAGACTACTACCATATAACCCTACTTCAATGTGTGGGTAATATCCATGTTACTTGAAATTGGATTTCTATATTTGTGTACAATATATACAATATCCCAATGTATTAATATATCCTCTTTGATAGACTTTTGGAGAATGGAGGAATCTATTCCCACATTTGAAAGAGATATAACATGAGAGAGTCACAATTACAGTCCCATGTTCATGGTCAAAGCATCAGAAAGGAGAGAATCACCATTACCAAAAGAAGCATTGAATGAAAAGATGACAGAGCAATCCTGGTTTCAGATAACCCCTCCCCTATCATTTTTTCATTAATAAGGGACCCAT
This sequence comes from Viscum album, assembly GCA_963277665.1. Taxonomy (NCBI): domain Eukaryota; kingdom Viridiplantae; phylum Streptophyta; class Magnoliopsida; order Santalales; family Viscaceae; genus Viscum; species Viscum album. Next base: position 491,101,053 of record OY728159.1, on the reverse strand, counting down.
CAATATTAATTTTGAGACTAGAAATAAAGGGAATACATGAACCCATTTCCCTTGTAAGGGATATAACTATGTCATGTTTGGAAATACAATACCATGAATCAGTTGATGGAGGTAAGGGGAAGTCTATAATTTTATAATGATAGGGGACAATTCAACCATCATGGATCATGTTCAGACATGAACTACCAGATTTGAACTTTTTTCCCCTCATGAGGAATCTTGTTGTGATCATTCCATATTATCCAGTATTTGGCATCCATGATCATTTCCCTCTCCCTAATCACTTGTTTATTGAGTTGTGATTTGTGAAACCTTGTATGTAAAAAATTGATTCTTCAAATATCTTACTCGAACATTCTGTAGAAAATTCCAAGACCGAGCCACATAGTAGATAGTAATTCCCCATCAATGAAAATATTGTTTATGGTCTCCTCTTTATGATGAAGAAAATAGCTTCCCAAGGATTCCAGTGAGATACACCTCCCTTGTACTAGGTCATCTTTATGAAATTCATGTTTATGTGTATTCCAAATAATGAAAGGGAATTTAGCTGGTATTTCATTACACAACAGTGAATCTCCCCAGGCATCGAGTAGAATTTCCCCATGAAAAATCAATAGATACACATTTTTGATAGGATCCTAAATGAGGTGGATAAAAAAAAGAATGTCAGGTTGTGAAGTGGTAATACTGTTATTGTATACTTCAAACTCAAGATTATTAAGAGTGAGAAGGAAAAAATAAGGATACATACTAGCCAATGTAAATGAGAAAGAATGGTACTCAGAAACCCAGAAGTTTTAGAATCCCCCCCCATTCAGTTTGTGTTCTACTAGTTAATAGATCTACGTCCAACAATCCATTGTGAATGAAATTTAAGTGTAGGTAACTGACACTAAATCAGGTTCCACAGCCTAAAACCCCTACCCCGTGACCAACCAGACCCTTCCCATATTTTTGGAGTATATGATTTTCCATTAATAATATCCCTTTCATAAATTCTTAGAATAATATTTCTTAAAGACTATCCATTGTCTCAATGTAACATCTCAGGCTAATTACTATACAGTCAACAATACAATCCATCATATTCCATGATGTCTAATAACATTTAACTTTTATATGTACATCCAAAATGGATCCATAAATATTTTTTCCAATGATTTGGGGTGTAGCAAAGGGAAAATGAGTGTCTACAATACATGCATGGGTATGGAAGAGAGGAAAACATTAAACACGGTGATGCGACAAAAAAATAATGGAATGAATTTTTACTGTTAATAATTTTGTTGGATATTTTATCAAAATTTCTATCAGTGTGATGTATATATACTCTACCAAGAGATATTTGATCCCCTAGATATTACATGGAGAATTATATTTTCATGATTCTCAAACAATCAATACATCTCTTCCCCTTGTATTAGAATAGGAAATGGGAATATAAACACTACTCGTCACCTATTTGGTGGATTGACCAATCAATTTACAATATAATGTAAGTGTTCAGTCAAGATATTTGATATACCCAACATTACCATTCATGATTATAATAATATCATCATCAAATAAAATATAGAGGTCCGATTGATTTTAGGATATCATTGGAATGGTTTCCTATTTCCCTCATCAATGTTATTGTTGATGTATCTTCTTAACACATCCTGATCCAAAATAAGGACACTAAGAGAGAGAGAATCTCATTTCCTTACTATAGATGATTTGATGAAACAATAACTTCTCCCCACAAAAGTGATAGAAAACCATGAGGAGAAAATCTGTCTAATGAAGAGGTGAATTTCTTGCTCTAAAGACACCATGCATTATATCAGTTTTATGATGATGCTTCACTACATACTATTATATTATTTTCAAATATACATTATTAAAACAATATTAGAATCATGGAATTTATTATAAATAACATTTATTAGATCATGAGAAATGGAAATGAAAACTTGAGTATATCTACCACAAATGAAGCCATGTTCTTCCTCAGAAACCCAATTCTGAATATGCATAGAGATTATCTTATTGAGGACCATTTCAAGTATGTTTTATGTAATATTAATCATGATAATTAGGTGGTATTATTTAAGAATGTTACTATTCGAAACCATTAGGATGATGATTACGGTCGTTGAACAATATACCCTTGTAGACATCTCCCAAAGAAGGAGTTTGGAATGATCCCGACTATTTTTTCTGAATTATGTTCCATGAATTTATGTAGAATGATCTAGGAAATTCTTTTAGACCTAGGGAAATTCCAAAAATGAGGGATGATATTGTTTTCAAATCCACCCTATCATCTAGGATACACTCAAAGAGACGTTTATTATATAGTGTAACACAATGAGGGATGCTATCAAATATTTCTGAGTGTTCTAAAGGGTATCCTTCCTACATAAAAGGATTCACATCAGTATATATAGACCCAAAAGAGTTTGTAGAAATACTTCCAAAACAAGTGGGTCATTAGTGAAGTATCAATCCTCCAAAAAGATGTTTAGAGCCACTGATTATTTCCTCTCTCATATTAATCCCTAGAAGAATGAGGAATTTTTTTCCCCCTTTTTAAGCTAGGTAACTCTACCGCGCTCCCCGAAAGATCATTCGTATTCAAGAAGTACGTCGTATAGATGTGTCTTCGTGCCTACCATATTGCTAAAAATTTCCTCATCCTAGCATAATTCATGATCCCTCTTAGTATGTACTGTCACGACCCGTCCTCGGGGCCCGTGTCGTGACTACCCCAAGCCCGCCTTCCATAGGCCAGGGGCTGGCGACTAGCACCAAGCCGTAAATCCCGGTAAAAAGGGAAGGCATTGCCATTGTAAAGTAAACAATCACACAGAGTACAAGCAGAAGAAGTAAACACTAAGTAAAAACTGAGTACAACAGTAAGTGCGGAAAGTAAAAAGGGTCCGAAAATACAAGCCCAACTGTAAAGTACAACTCGAAAGTGAAAACAACAACTGAAAAGTAAAGCTGCTACGCCGAGCTATCCACTGGAAATCCAACCTGAAGGGTGGGTACAGATAGCTCCTCTGCTACTCGGGTCCCGCCGTCCACTCCGAGTATGTCCCGCCCAGTGGTCCACCTCCGGGTACTGCCTCGTCGTCACGTCCACCTCTGGGTACCGTCTCGTCGTGAGGTCCTCCTCTGGGTACCAACTCGTCGTATAGTCCACCTCCAGGTACCGTCCAGTCCTCAAACACTCGGCCTCTGTCAGCACTTCCCGTCGTCTGCAACCAACACAACGAGGTGCGGGCATAGCCCGTGCAGGGGTGAGTATAACGATACACAGTAGGGACCCCAAGACCCTCAAGGTCTCACTAAAACCAACAAGGATAACCACATAGAAGATCTCAATAGATAACCTCTACTTAGGTATATGCCCATACATATACCAAAGTTATCAAGTAACCCATCTCAATCATGAGGAAACACAAGGATTGTGAAATCAATGGATAACTACTACCCAGGTATATGCCCATACATATACCTAAGTTATCAAGTGACCCATCTCAATCATGAGTTAAACAAAAAGGTAAAAAGTCCCAGCTCAAACTAGGATTTTCATTATTGAAACTGTAACTGCTGAAGAGCTCTGTCTCTAGAGTGTACAGTGGTCCTGTCACGACTCCGAGGTACTGCTCACTAACCTAAGGCTGATGAAGTACCCCTCCTATCGAGTACCGCGGGTCAGCCACCCAGACACAGTAGTGCTTCTCGCCGAGGTATGTCACCCAAACACAGTAGTGCACACCCCCTAGTAGCCTGCTGAGGTACTCTCCGGACGAGTACCGCGGGTCTGCACTGTCACATAGGTAGTGCTCCATCCTCCATGGGTCTGCACCTCAGAAAGTAGTGCTCCGTCCACTGGGCTAGTTGACTCACCCCAAGTTGAGTCGGTCAAGCAGTCATCAGGTCTCAGCCAGTTACACGGTCTCCACACTCCGCACGCTCGTCACTGGGAGGGTCCGATCTACGAGCTACCGGTCGATACTCCAAGTATCTCAAAGTCCCATGAAGAAATATCTCAAAGGGCCGCCTCGTCATAGGGGTCTCAACACAATAGATGTCGCGTCAATCGGACATCCGATCTGTGAGTTATTAGTCTTTTTGTCCCAGGGGCCCGGTTGGTATCGTGAGCGAACCAAAACCGGTCGTATCTCAACTGTACCCCGAACTCTCATAGGGTATACTCATAGGGACCGTTTCTCAACGAGATCAGCAACGCCGCTGACGGTTCGTCAAACGGACGTTCTGTCAGAAAGGTATCAGCTTTTCCATTCCAGGGGCCCGGTTGGATTTCTGTGCGATCCGACCCGGCCACTATCCATCTCCATCCAAATCTCGGGCGGAGAATGCCAAAAGTTCCTTATCGTCAACAGGAACTCAATGCAACAGACGGCGCGTCAATCGGACGCCCGGTCTGAGAGTTATTGGTTTTTTCGTCCTAAGGGCCCGGTTGGTTTTTAAGGAAAAAACAACCCGACCGTACTCCACCTGCATCCAAACCTCGGGCGGAGTGTGCCAAAAGATCCGTCTCATCAAGAGGAATTCTACGAAATAGACGGTGCGTAAATCAGACACCCGATCTGTTAGTTATTGGCCTTTCCGTCTCACACCCATCCTGGGAAACTTCCCAGGAGGTCACCCATCCTGATCACTACTCTTGGCCAAGCACGCATAACTATGGAGTTTTAACCACGTAGGCTCTCGAAAAGGAAGGTGCACCTTGAGTATAGTATACCGAAACGACCGTCTCGATCCAAGGATCGTGTTGCCGCTGACGGCGAGTCGTTTGGAGGCCAGTAGCCCACGATACGGGCATTTGACCAAAAGTGGTCCGATACTGGGGGTCTGGGCCCTGGCCGACCCGGCCCGAACCCCCCTGGGTCGGCCGAACCGGGTCGACCCGCCTCGGGCGGCGACCCGACCCGATGACCCGGCCCGGCTCGGAAAACCCGGCCCGGCGCGGCGGCGCGGGCCGGCACGACGAAGCGGCCTAGGCGCCGTTCGTGTGCCGCGCGCGGGGGGCAAAGCCCCCGCCTTTCCTCAGCTGGCGGCGCGGCAACCTGCCGCCCCTAAAGAAAAACGGCCCCCCTCACGTGGGGGCCTGCCTTCGAGAAAACGGGGGGCTGCCTACCCCCCCCCCCCTTTGTGAAATCGGCCCCCCTCATAATGGGGGGGCCATTAAGGCTGGCCGGGGGAAATTATTTCCCCCGGTTTTCTCCCTTCCGGCCGGCCCGACCTGGCCGGCCGGTTCTTCCTCAACGGGACCGGCAAGGCCGGTCCCCCTTCCGGCTTCTGACACTGGCGGCCCGGCTGGCCGCCGGTCTTCTCGTTCTGCCGCGGCCTGGAACCAGCCGCGGCCTTCGTTGTCCGGTGCGGTGCGACGGCACCGCGCCCCTCCACCGCGAACCCGCCCCGGCTGCGGCGCCTTCAACTTTCTTCGACGCAGTGCGACGACGTCTCGTCCTTGCATTATTTAACGACGCGGCGCGACGGCGCCGCACGTTTTTTATCGCATGATCCTGCATAGTGCGATGACACCGTGCCACAACCGTTTCAATCCACAACAAAATCAACATGAAAGGAGGAGGGTCGACCATGTTTGTGCGGTCCGACCCCTCGCGTTATTTGCTAACAATCGGCCTTTAATGAATGATAAACTTTCACAATCTTTTAAATTAAATAAAAAGATTTGGAATCAAGGCCCGACAAATAAAACCATCACGTTCGAAGGAGAGATCCACATAACTTTAAAAAGTTAAAACCCCTACCTTGATTTAAGAGGTGACGAGATTCGGCGTCGCGAAAAGAGATGTCACGGAAGAAGACGTCGTCGGTATTGCGGGTATGGCGTCGCGGAAGACGGTTCCCGAGAACGCGGCGTTCTTCGTCGATGTCTGATTGTTCTTCGCGTTCTTTGTCAAGAGGATGAAGAAACTTCAAGACTTCTAAGCCTTCTTTCCAAAAGCTCTCAAACAACACAACCCAACCAAAAGAAATAAGTTCTCCACTTATTTAATTAACTTCACATGGCTTTTGAAATTCAAGTGTTTGAAATTCAAAAGACTCACACAACTCACCACATTAAAATCAACTCATTTAAGACATAAGTTATAACTAAGTTAAAATCATTTAAGTGGGAGTTGAGGGGTTTTAGAAGATACAAAGAGGTGGGGTTCGTGTGGGCCCCACCACCCTCATAACCTCCTAAGGGAGGTTGGGTGGTTACCCAACTTCCACCATGAGCTAACACTTAGAGTAAGTTAATTAAAATTGTAGTGTAGTTATAAAATAAACTTCCACAATTTTTATTATCAACACTCGTGTAAACGCAACTCCGGAACAGGAGTTCCTAAGTAATTACTGGCGCTACAGTTCCATCAGTGCCCTCGGAATTCGATTCCGGGCACCGGTTCAAAAGATAAAAAATTCCCGCTTGCTCGTTCCCTTAACGTACCCGAGCCAAACTTCGGAAATTAATTCCTGGCACACCGGGCCTCGGAATCAGGCGCCGTCAGAAAATGCGTTCTTGTAAAATTCCAAATAAAATTAAGAAAAAAAATTTCTTGAAATTTCCGGGTCTTTACATTACTCCCACCTCAGGGCTTTACGTCCCCTTAAAGCTTCAATACAAACTAGGTTCACAAAAGCGGTACAGAGCACGCATCTGAGCCTTCCGCTCCTATGTGCTCACCTGGAGGTTTCCGTACTGCCAAAGAAAGTGCACCCGAGGAATCGATCGTCCTCGTAGGATCTTCTCCTATCGATCCTCGATCCCCACTGGAATCTTCATGAAAGACACCCCATCGCCATCGTCCAGCTCCTCATGGTCGATGGTATGCGAAGGGTCGAGAACGTATCTCCTCAGTTGATATTTGTGGAAGTCGTCGTGCACCTGGTGCAACTGCGGTGAATGGGTCAAGCGGTAAACCACCCCGCCTACCCAGCTGGGGACCTAAGAAGGTCCGCTGAACCTCGAAGATAACTTGCCGCCTTGGACACATCTCCGTAAACCTCGTTGAGGTGAGACCCGTATAAGGACGTGATTGTCATCCTCGAACTCCAGAGGTCTCCATTTTCTGTTAGAACTGGAACTCGAAGGGCTGCTGCCACGAGGGTAAGGTTGACCGACTCAAGAGTGATCGGTCGCACCCTCCTGCGCAAGAGTTACCCTGCGCTGCATGGGGTTTCCTTTTCTGCCGACCAAGGAAAACCCATCCCGACGTTTGCCTAAAACCGTCAATTTGAGTATGAACAGTTATTTCCCATTCCATACTCAAACTAACGTCGTAAGGCCTCGAAGCTGTCACCAAGAGATTCCAACCGAAACTCTCGCCTCGAGGGTCTGACCACACCGTCGGCGTAAGTGTTATTATCGAGTCTCCTCCCAAGGTATCTCCAGACGGGAGGGTCAAGTCCACGGCTTACCGGAAACTCAAGGTCTAGAACAAGATTTGTGAAAGAAAGAAATGATTCACATCGACGTCCGTTACTACAACAACTAGTAGTGGCCACAGACTGTCCCGTGAATCATTTCTAGAGCCATTGGGTCACACTCCTTGACCGCATGCAGCCGCACTCTTCCTCCGCCCTCCAGCTCCCTGAGCCTGGCAGTAATAACTAAGGCAGGTGGTTGTACACTGTTAGGATGTACACCACCTCATGCTGCTCTCCTAGCTCTGCCTCCACGTCTGCTACTTCGTAGACTCATCTCTCCTTTAAGCTTCCTCTTCATTAACATGCCTGAGTGTCTAAGACTGGCACCGGTTTCCTGTTTCTTACTGTATTGTGAAGTCTTCATCCTCTCTTGGATGTCCTGGACCTCCTTTAGTCTCACAAGAGCTGCTATGATTTCTTCTTTGCCGATAAGAGAAATCCGGTATCATCCCCTGGATGAACCACATTCGTTTCATAACACAGTCAATTCCAACATGAATGATGCATTCATGCCATGGATGACGTCGTAAGGCCTCGACGTATCTACTAAGAGATCCAACTGTCACTCCCACCTCCAAGGGTCGAGTCACACTATTGGCATCAGTGTGAGGTCACTGGGTCCCCTCCAGTAGAAATCTCGAAAGTGTGGGTCAAGTCAACAGTTTAACCAGGACCACTCAGTATCAACCAAAAAAAAGGACAGAAAATCAAACAAAGATAAGTGTCTTTTTATTATTATAGCTCATAGTACAAAGACATGAATACGAAAGAAACATGGAACTAGAAGTACAAAGGATGTATCCACTAGTTCCTCTCCTGCCCACCTGCTCTCGGAGCTCTACTGCCTTGTCCACTGCTCGACTGTTGCTCAAGCACCAACCGCTGCTTCTGTCTCGGTGGCTCCTCCAACACCCGCTGTTCAACCGTACGAGGATTCAGACAATCACGTGCTAGGTGACCCTTCCTGTCGCACGAGTAACATTGTCCGTTTCTGGCACGCCTGGCTCTGACCCAACCTCGGGTGCCCCGCACCACCGGTCCTAAAACCCGACATCGTCTAACTGCTAGTCTGGTCCTCCTGGACCTCTGCATCATCTGTCTATTGCACACAGATGACTCGGCTACTGATCTAAAAGTACACAGCAAAGGTAGAAGCTCCTGTACACGCTCGGGGTGTAGAGCTACTGGCACAAACTCCACCCTGAAGATGGTCTCGAAGTCTTCCCATGTGAAGTTCATCTCATCGCAAAACTGGAACAAGTGGCTCCACCACCTGCTGGCTTCTGCCTGAAAGAGGCTGGTAGCAAAGATCACCATGAAGTCTTCCGGCATCCCCACTAGCCTGAAGACTCTCACTACAGCCTCCAGCCAAACCTCAGCCGCCAGCGGGTCCGTCTCTCCATGGAACCTGGGTGGCCTCTGGCGCTGGAATTCGTGCAGCGTGCTCAAGCGTCATGCATCTTCTACTGTTGGGGCTGGTGGCATCGGTGGCCCAACGGATAGTAGTACCGCTGGTGCCTCCACTACAAGAGGGACATGTACCGAAGCCTCGTCGCTCGACAGGCTATCATCACGCACATCCCTCAGGGCTCTAGCTGGTCGTCCATGAAAAGGCATCCGGAAAGAAACAACGTGACACGGTCAAACGTTTATACCTGGTGAGCTGACCTGGTTTGAGCTGTTTTAAGGGAAAACCTTTGAAAACACACATGAAATCAGTGTTTTAGTGCACAAAGTCGGAAATAAGTTGTCAGGGTCCTGGTGTATGGATACGTCGGCCGCCCGCACCAACACTGGACTCCCTGAACTGAAAACCACACTTGGTACTCTTAACACTATTGCTTCACAGAATGAAAAAGTCAGAGTCATAAGTTCTGCGGTAGAACCAAACTCCTTTGATAACAATTTGTCACGACCCGTCCTCGGGGCCCGTGCCGTGACTACCCCAAGCCCGCCTTCCATAGGCCAGGGGCTGGCGACTAGCACCAAGGAGTAAATCCCGGTAAAAAGGGAAGGCATTGCCTTTGTAAAGTAAACAATCACACAGAGTACAAGCAGAAGAAGTAAACACTATATAAAAACAGAGTACAACATTAAGTGTAGAAAGTAAAAAGGGGCCAGAAATACAAGCCCAACTGTAAAGTACAACTCGAAAGGGAAAACAAAAACTGAAAAGTAAAGCTGCTACGTCGAGCTGTCCACTGGAAATCCCACCTGAAGGGTGGGTACATGTAGCTCCTCTACTCCTCGGGTCCCGCCGTCCACTCCGAGTATGTCCCGCCCAGTGGTCCAAATCCGGGTACTGCCTCAGCGTCACGTCCACCTCTGGGTACCGTCTCATCGTGAGGTCCTCCTCTAGGTACCATCTCGTCGTATAGTCCACCTCCAGGTACCTTCCAGTCCTTGAACACTCGGCCTCTGTCAGCACTGCCCGTCGTCTACAACCAACACAACGAGGTGCGGGCATAGCCCGTGCAGGGGTGAGTATAACGATAATCATTAGGGACCCCGAGACCCTCAAAGTCTCACTAAAACCAACAAGGATAACCACATAGAAGATCTCAACAGATAACCTCTACTTAGTTATATGCCCATACAAATACCTAAGTTACCAAGTAACCCATCTCAATCATGAGGAAACACAAGGATTGTGAAATCAACGGATAACTACTACCCAGGTATATGCCCATACATATACCTAAGTTATCATGTGACCCATCTCAATCATGAGGTAAACACAAAGTTAAAAAGTCTCAGCTCAAACCAGGATTTTCATTATCGAAACCGTAACTGCTAAAGAGCTCCGTCTCTAGAGTGTACAATGGTCCTGTCACGACTCCGAGGTACTGCTCCCTAACCTATGACTGCTGAAGTACTCCTCCTGTCGAGTACCGCGGGTCAGCCACCCAGACACATTAGTGCTTCCCGCCGAGGTATGTCACCCAAACACAGTAGTGCACACCCCCTAGTAGCCTGCTGAGGTACTCTCCGGACGAGTACCGTGGGTCTGCACTGTCACACAGGTAGTGCTCCGTCCGCCATGGGTCTGCACTGTCACACAGGTAGTGCTCCGTCCGCCATGGGTCTGCACCTTAGAAATTAGTGCTCCGTTCACTGGGCTAGTCGACTCACTCCAAGTCGAGTCGGTCAAGCTGTCGTCAGGTCTCAGCCAGTTACACGGTCTCTGTACTCCGCACGCTCGTCACTGGGAGGGTCCGGTCTATGAGCTACAGGTCGATACTCCAAGTATCTCAAAGTCCCATGAAGAATTATCTCAAAGGACCGCCTCGTCATAGGGGTCTCAAGACAACAGACGACGCATCAATCAGACACCCTGTCTGTGAGTTATTAGCATTTTCGTCCTAGGATCCCGGTTGGTTTCGTGAGAGAACCAAACACGGTCGTATCTCAACTGTACCCCGAACTCTGATAGGGTATACTCATAGGGACAGTTTCTCAACGAGATCACCAACACCGCTGACGGTTCGTCAAACGGACGTTCTGTCAGAAAGGTATCAGCTTTTCCGTTCCAGGGGCCCGGTTGGATTTCTGTGCGATCCGACCCGGTCACTATCCATCTGCATCCAAATCTCGGGCGGAGAATGCCAAAAGTTCTGTATCGTCAACAGGAACTCAATGCAACAGATGGCACGTCAATCAGACGCCCGGTCTGAGAGTTATTTGATTTGTCGTTCCAGGGGCCCGGTTGGTTTTTAAGGCAAAAACAACCCGACCGTACTCCACCTGCGTCCAAACCTCGGGCAGAGTATGCCAAAAGATCAGTCTCATCAAGAGGAATTCAACGAAACAGACGGTGTGTAAATCGGACGCTCGATCTGTTAGTTATTGGTCTTTCCGTCTCACACCCACCCTGAGAAACATCCCAGGAGGTCACCCATCCTGATCACTACTCTTGGCCAAGCACGCTTAACTATGGAGTTTTAACCACGTAGGCTCCTGAAAAGAAAGGTGCACCTTGAGTATAGTATTCCGAAACGACTGTCTCGATCCAAGGATCGCGTTGTCGCTGACGGCGAGTCGTTTGGAGGCTCGTAGCCCAAGATACGGGCATTTGACCAAAAGTGGTCCGAAACTGGGGGTCCGGGCCCGGGCCACCCCGACCCGACCCCCCCTGGGTCGGCCGAACCGGGTCGACCCGCCTCGGGCGGCGACCCGGCCCGACGACCCGGCCCGGCTCGGAAAACACGGCCCGGCGCGGCGGCGCGGGCCGGCACGACGATGCGACCTTGGCGTCGTTCGTGTGCCGCGCGCGGGGGGCAAAGCCCCCGCCTTTCCTCAGCTGGCGGCGCGACAACCTACCGCGCCTAAAGAAAAACGGCCCCCCTCACGTGGGGGCCTGCCTTCGAGAAAACGGGGGGGCCGTCTACCCCCCCTTTGTGAAACCGGCCCCCCTTATAATGGGGGGGCCATTAAGGCTGGCCGGGGGAAATTATTTCCCCCGGTTTTCTCCCTTCCGGTCGGCCCGACCTGGCCGGCCGGTTCATCCTCAACGGGACTGGCAAGGCCGGTCCCCCTTCCGGCTTCCGACACCGGCGGCCCGGCTGGCCACCAGTCTTCTCGTTCCGCAGCGGCCCGGAACAGGCCGCGGCCTTCGCTGTCCGGCGCGGTGCGACATCACCGCGCCCCTCCACTGCGGCCCCGCTCCGGCCGCGGCACCTTCAACTTTCTTCAACGCGGCGTGACGACGTCGTGTCCTTGCATTATTTAAAGACGCGGCGCGATGGCGCCGCGCGTTTCTTGCCGCATGATCCTGCGCAGTGCGATGGCACCGCGCCACACCCGTTTCAATCCACAACAAAATCAACATGAAAGGAGGGGGGTCGGCCGTGTTTGTGCGGTCCGGCCCCCTCGCGTTATTTGCTAACAATCGGCCTTTAATGAATGATAAACTTTCACAATCTTTTAAATTAAATAAAAAGATTTAGAATCAAGGCCCGACAAATATAAACCTTCAAGTTTGAAGGAGAGATCTACATAACTTTAAAAAGTTAAAACCCCTACCTTGATTTAAGAGGTGACGAGATTCGGCGTCGCGAAAAGAGATGTCGCGGAAGAAGACGTCGTCGGTATTGTGGGTATGGCGTCGCGGATGACGGTTCCCGAGAACGTGGCGTTCTTCATCGATGTCCGATTGTTCTTCGCGTTCTTTGTCAAGAGGATGAAGAAACTTCAAGACTTCTAATCCTTCTTTCCAAAATCTCTCAAACAACACAACCCAACCAAAATAAATAAGTTCTCCACTTATTTAATTAACTTCACATGGCTTTTGAAATTCAAGTGTTTGAAATTCAAAAGACTCACACAACTCACCACATTAAAATCAACTCATTAAAGACATAAGTTATAACTATGTTAAAATCATTTAAGTGGGAGTTGAGGGGTTTTAGAGGATATGAAGAGGTGGGGTTCGTGTGGGCCTCACCACCCTCATAACCTCCCAAGGGAGGTTGGGTGGTTACCCAACTACCACCATGAGCTAACACTTAGAGTAAGTTAATAAAAATTGTAGTGTAGTTATAAAATAAACTTCCCCAATTTTTTTTATCAACACTCGTGTAAACGCAACTCCGGAACAGGAGTTCCTAAGTGATTACCAGTGTTGCGGTTCCATCGGTGCCCTCATAATTTGATTCCGGGCACCGGTTCAAAAGATAGAAATTCCTGCTCGCTCGTTCACTGAACGTACCCGAGCCGAACTTCGGAAATTAATTCTGGGCACACCGGGCCTCAGAATCAGGCGCCGTCAGAAACTGCTTTCTTGTAAAATTACAAAGAAAATTATGAAAAAAAATTTCTTGAAATTTCCGGGTCTTTACATGTACATTTTTTACATTTTGGAAATATATTTCTTGAAAACTAAAGGGTATGATGGATTATCACATAAGTAGATCACCTTTCATCCATCATAGTTTTTTATGGAACCCAGAGCATAACCCTTTTCCCATATATTTATCCCATGAAGCAAGAACCATTGCATGATATTTTGGGTTGAAAACCCACTTATCAAAGTAGAAAAAATTATTATTGTGACTAATGTTACTGACCAAATTAATAGTTAGTGGGGAATTTTATGACAGTTCCAAAATCCAATGATCATCTTCCGTATTTGGGAAGGAAGTAAGGGATTGACTATTTTCCAAGAACTGATCTATGTGGAAACACCTATGTATATATCCTCTCTGATAGTTAAACCATGTGAAATTATCCCCTATGAAAACCATTCCCAAATACCATTTTGGGATGAAAAACATATAAAATTTATTCCATCATTCTTCTGATAGATCCCTCACTCACTCTTCTCTAAATGTTCCATGTTTCCCATCTCATGCAAAAGATGTTATTTCTCCCGTGTATTTCAACTTTCATACAAAAAAGACATTCATTTGGTGAATATATTTAAACTGACCTTTAAGGAAATATAATAATTATAAAAACAAACCTTCTCAACTAAAATTTTGTTGTTCTAGAAGACCCAGATTTTCTATTTATCAGTCTCTCTATGCATGAAATTACGATGGTTGAGAAAGAAAGAATAGTTTTTAATATTCAACGAACATTGATTATTTTACGGAACAGTGAACAATGAGTGTTTTTTATATTTTATCTTAGTGGAAACAAATTCCTTCTTATACTAATAACTCGAACCCCAAGAATTATAAATGATAAATGATATCATTGAGGGAGGGACCCCATTAAATTGGCTCTTGTAAATAATTGTCTTGATAGCATCGAAGATAAAAGATCATGTTCCCTTCTTGTTTGACCTATGTTATGAGAACCTCTATACTAAATAGTCATAATAGAATCCATGTGAACTCCCAAATGAGAAAATAAACACTACCAGTTCACAAGTTTTATAGGTGGGGAAGGTTATCGACTTAGTATGGAGGAAATTGGATACTCAGAAATGGGCTTCATTCCATTATAGTATTTGAACTTACAGGGATTCATCATTAGAGAAGATGAGGTTGGGAAAGACATGGTAAAATCCAAGATGTTGATAGGAACGAGATCTTCTGGAAAAAATGACAATATCCATGCATGATCCATGAGTACCAAATGATGATGGTCTGTGAGTCTTGTTTTGATACTCGGGTGGAGAAGAGACAGATGATGACAAAAGTCCCTGATATAGAGAGAATTCCAAAGACAGTTTAGTAGGTGATGAAGTAGTCGCCTCCACCATGCTCGAAGGCTTTGAATCATAATGGACCCCTCAAGATGGAATAGAAGGGATATGGTAAAATTTTTTATTCATGTGTGACTACTTCAACACCTGGACTAAGGGTTTCTCTAAGTATGAAGCATGAATCGAAGGATAGATATGTGATCTGGTATGTTTTTTTCTAAAATAATGGAGGGAGTGGACCAGGAGATGGAATCATGTTTATGAATGCATTGGAGAGAGGAAAATCAAGGGTTTCCACTATGATAGTTATTCTCCTGGTCAGAGAGGAATAAGATATCGGGGAGGATAAGAAAGATAAATGTATTACTTTCTTTGAATCAATCACTTAGATAGTCCAATATATTTTAGATGAAATGATATTTCGAAATATAATTCAGTACCCAATGACTTCTGATGTCCTTTTCAAAAAATTAAAGTGATTCTTGGATCATGGATAGAAACAATAGAGAGTGAAACTCTATGTAACTTGATTATATTATTAGTTTATAGTTTAGAAAGTCTCTATAGAGGCATTATATCTAAAATGTTATGGATATTTATATACTTAGTTAATCAATCAATAATAAACTAAATCAAATTATAACATTAATAAATATTTTGAAATACCACTAAAAAATACATGGATATATATTAATACTTCAACTATGGTATTGTAAAAGGATTAAGAATCCATTTCCACAATATTTTTGTACAATAATCCATTCAAATTTAAAAAATGTGTATATTTAGAAATGTACTTATTTATTTCATACTACTTGTAAAACATCCTATGGTCTCTATAAATCATTGTGTTTTGTGGATGAAAAAAAATTAGGGAACTATGTGGTTTACTCAACAGTTTTCTCTTCAGTAAAGAGTCCCAGTAGACATATAATGTCATTCCAAATCTAATAAATTCTTATTTATCTGCATTACATTTAGATGAATCTTCATTATTAACCAATTATATCATTTACTAAAAATCGTGATCATTCTTCTAAGTTAGATTAATTATTTATAAATGATATGACTAAACTATCACCTAAAACAAAATAGAGTAAGATCATGAATCAACAACTTATAGGAACAAATTAATAAAATAGTTAACCAAAGATTCATGTTTAAAAAATAACATGTTTTTATGTGTCATTATTTTTCTTACTCATAGATTCAACTACTTTATTTTTCTTTTCTAAGGTGATAGTGAATCATGAACTCATAATCCTTAATCAGTTAAATTCTTCTTTGCTAGCTCATGTTCAACTCTTTCTGAGTGAATATATACTTTATAAATTTATGATTAGTTTATATATCACACTTTACTCCATATAAATTATGACTCTAAATTTTTTATGTAAATATAATAGTAGTTAATTATATATCATGTGTGGATAATTTAACTCACACAGTTTCAGTCTACATGAAGCACAACCAATTACCTAATCATTTTGTCTCAGAATGTAATAACGTCCCTTAAATGAAACGTCACTAAAAAAAATTCAAAATATTTATTGGGTATGTCTAAAACTAGATCATTCACCAATATTATTTTTAGTTCATAAAAACAATCAACACATTCTTTTGTCTAAATTAATTTAACATTGTTTATAGTTAACTCAGTCAATATCCTAGAACAATGAGAAACAATTTCACAAAAACATCATTAGTGTCGCACTAAACTGAAAAAAATGAATATTTGTTACATTTTTTAGCATTGGACGTTACTATATAATATTATTTGTAACAAGATCAATTGTTATTGCATTATTATAAACAATATATCTAAGAGAATAATTATTTTGGAACCAAAATTCACACTAACTAAATTTTCCATATAGTTTTTTTAATATTTAGAAAAAAAATCATGTTTCATTCATGATCATGAAGAGTTTTATAATATACCAATATTTAATCAATAAATAGAAACATAAAATTCTTCAAATTACTCGTAGAAAACTCTATTTATGATATCAAAAACTACATTTGTTGCATTAGAAAACCCAAAAGGGATAACTACATAATCATAATTGTCCTACGATTTCTGAAACACTATCTTTATAATATCTTCCTCCATTACAATTAATTGATTATTCCCTAACCTGAGATTAATCATAAAAAAAATATTTTTATTTCTAGATATTATGAGAAAAATCATTGATACGAGGCAAAGGTTTCTTCTTCTTAACACTAAGGTTATTTAAGGCTTTATAATTATTAAAAAATTTCATTAATCAATAAATATTTTTAACAAATAATATAGGATAATTCCATGATTATGTGATAGGGTGAGGGATACACTAATATAGAAGCAAGGGAACATTTATTTTCAATTCAAAATATTTTTTTGTGACAATAGATAATGGGGTTTCAAAATTTTCTTAACATTAGATACTACGTCCATAGTGAATTCAACATCTTAATCTGGTATAGCACCATGAAATGTTTCTGAAAAAAAACATTAATATATTCAGTCACTATTGAAAGACCACTTATTTGAATAGTTTATTTCTTTATAAAAACATGAGAAATTTAATTCTCTCATCCTTCCCTAATAAATTTCTTAGCTTCATGGTTGGTTATCAATGGTAATAAATCAATAAAAAACATGCATGGATCTATAATATATTATATCATGTTAAACATAAATGAAATACATAAAAAAAATATAAACTATATTATGAGATGTTTAATAAAACATTTAGGAAAGACCATCCCACTAATTAAAATTTAATGAATCATATAAATAATTGTTCCTTTAATATTTACATTTAGAGTTTTCACCAGAATTTATATCTTAATTTCATGGGGTTATATTCACGATTTACTTGAAAATTTTATAGAAATTATATAATTTATAGATCATTAGCAAATCATTGAATTGATTTTTTTTGAATAAACAAGTATCATACATTTCACCACATTATTCGATGACCAAACATCTACTTTTGAAGTAGCAAATTATTTTTCCTAGGCATTTTGTTTCTGATATTGATTATTTCCATCTTGTGTCACTAAATTGAAACATGTGTTAGAATAATTAGAAATACAAATTCAGGTAAAAAATCCCACCATTCAATGGCTATCAGTTACCCCGTTCTATAATTATTCTGGGATATTTTCATTATAGTTCCAAACCATACAAAAAAATTGACCACACTAGTAACACTATCCAGGTCCCTTCAAATATTTATTTAAATATTTTCTAACTGATTTTGAACATTTTGGGGGGATTTCTATGATCTTATTAGATGGATACTTCTATATTTACTTACAAATTTACCTTTTCTTACCTCAGTAATCCCAAGGAACAAACATGTTAGTAAAATCCATCTTAACATTCTCATCACGAAAACAACTTTCTCATAACATTTAAATTACTATAGGAAGAATATCTTAATAAAATTGGTTTCAATCCTGGGTAATTTAAATTTTTTTTACTACCAATATAGAAAATAAAATATTCTATATACCTAACCAATCTTGTAAAATATTATCCATCCACAAAAATAAAATATTTATCCTTTTTTATCAATTCCAATAATTTTTTATCCATTAAAAAAAATAGACTTAAATAACGAATTCTCTAAATAAATATTCTTAAATATATCTTATTCCATGGTATCAAGATCATATCCATCCCTGGTTCCCTCAACTAAATACCATAATCAATCAGATTCACCTTTAGAATGAAAATTTATAGGAGTAATCTTTCGATGTTCCAAGAATACAAAAACATTGAATATCTTCTCCAAATCATTAATCCACCCCTCAGATACCCCATGGATATAAATTCCATTTAAATAGGGAGAATTTTTTTACAAATAAAATAAAATAATATCATTATGTTCATATAAAATAGATATAAATTCTCTCTAGAATGGATTCCATAACCATATATAAAAAGCATCAACTAATCCATCAGAGTAACAAACTACTCAGCTCTAATTCCAACCATTCGGATTTACTAATTTTTAAGGATTGTTCCCTCTTGGTTCCTTCACATTGTAGCTTCTCTATTTCTTCCATGGACAATGATGCTGAATAAACACAGTTTATATAATGAAATATTTTAATAAATAAATTCTATTTCATTTCAACATAACCATGTTGGAAAATATTTTAAGGGTATTATATTATCATTGTCCAAACCCCTAATGTTATATAAACCATTTATCTAATACCATGTATAAGAAATAGATATTATGAAAAAAAATTCTTCTGTCATTAGACACAAATTAATTTTCTTGCAATCTTGATGTTCTTCTTGTTTTAGAGTTCTATAGAATTAGGTCATCACCATAACACTAATAAATATTACATTAGGAAGTATCCAATTCCAATTACTATCCATTTTATTGTGATATAAAACCTTTTAAAATAATCATATATTCATTTCATAATATATATCAACAATTGAAATCTTGAATTAATCCTTGTACCTACTCAATCTTAACACCCTTTGAAATACATTTTAAAAAGGGGAATGATAAAATAAATTCAGTATGGGATATAAAATAGAATTCATCCATTAATCTATTTAAAAATAGGAAATCTCAGAAAATAATTACCTTCATCTAAATTTTCTTTCAACTAATTAATTAGATCACTTAAATAGAAAAAACTCACACATTTTTTCCATAAAGAAAACCCTTAAATATGGTATAATTAAAAAACCGCTTTGGAAACATATAGTATCATATTAATAACCTATTTTAAAGTCATGTAAAAAATAACTAGATCCCAATTAGATAAATATGATAATACCTCTTGTAACCCCCTCTTTATATTCGATTAAGTCAAAGAACATTGCCTAATGTGTTGAGAACTATCTCTGTGCACCCATCAAATAAACTATAATGGGATCACTCATTTTTCATGAACTATAATAGGACTCAACCCACCATTTAAGCTATATTAGGCTGACCGATTTCTTAAATATAATTTTGATGTAAAATATCATTAATAAAACATTTTTTTCTTTCACTTTTTTTATAAAACCATTTAAAAACACATTAAAACTCATATACAAAACAATTTTGAATGTCAAAATAGTATTTTCATTTCAAATACCATTTTCAAAAAAATATACCATAAAAATGGAAAGATATATTTTTTTTAATAAAACATGAAATCATATTATAAATCAAACTTCAACTAATGGTTGAGACAATGGTAAAATTCATTGTCATTGTATTTTTAGCATAGAACATTTCTTTTTTTCTTTTGTAAATAAAACCAAAACATTTCATAAAATGTTGCCTTTTTAAAAATTTTAAATAATGTCATTAATGAAATAAAATAACATTAAAATAATTTAATTCTATATAAACACAGTAATAATTTATTTTTAAAAACATCATCATTGAACAAAAAGAGTTGAAAGGGACAATACAAAAGGACGTTTGAAAAATAAAGTCCCTTATGTTGTAGACAACTTATAATGTTTGTTGCTTATATTTGTGAATAAATTTATTTTTTTATTATTTACATATTTTGGAACCCTTTCACTTTTATTATTCTTTTTATTTCACTTTTTACCAGGTTATATATAATTATATAATAAATTAATTTAACGTCGAATGTTTAAATGATATTCGAATCAAACATCTAAAATGACTTTGATAGGATAAATATGGTAAAATAGGTCATTATTCCATAATCTGTAGAATAAAAATCATGTAATAATTATCATTTTTATACATTCATTTTTCTATTAAGCTATCCATGATATATGATTTGGAAAAATGAAGTACGATACAATCATAGAGAAGGTAGCTCACACGTATGCGTATGTTACAATTCAATTTTTCGATGATCATAATGAAAATATAGTAAGTACTATTTTTTATTTAAATAATGATAATAATTTTATTAAAACCAAATTATTTATTTATACATTCTTATATACATAATCCATGTGACACGGGGATGAAGAATTAGTCAAGTCGCTTCATAGAGGTGGTAGTCCACACACACTCACAAATGGCGTTATCATTTTTCTATTAAGTGAAAGGTAAGAAAGTAAATAGTATATTGTCATTTTGGAATAATAAATATTTCATGTCATTAATATATTAATATTAATTCCATAATTATAACCATCCATGGGCATTAGAGATGGAAAAGAGATGATAACTATTTCTTGAGATGGTAGCCTATCACACACATTAATGACGAGATTCCATTCCCATTTGATTAAAAAGTATATGGATATTGGTCATTTCATTTACATATGTAAATATCAATATATTTAAGATACTAGTGTTATTATTTCATCATGGATGAATAATAAATGTGGTGGAAGAAGAAACAGAAAAAATTCTCAGTTAACAATTATAACTCTTCTTATGACAATATCTTTTTTGTTATTACTTAATACCTCTAGGGATGGAATTATTAACTAAATAATGCCTATAGGATGTAATGTAATATTTCATTAATGTATTTTTGTAGTTATTTTTTGAACTTAATATATTTTTATGTTTAAATAAATGAGAAGTAGAGGTTTCCCTTTACAACAGAGGGGCGGGTCACTCATAGAATTTATTATAATATTAAATTAATATAAATTAATTTTTATTTGAAAATGGGTCTAAATAGATTACGTTTTAGGATAAGACAAGGATGAGTCTAAATTATCTCATCAAAAAAATTGAACAATCATTTTTCCTTTTTTTCCCTTATCTTTTTTCTTCTTTTGGTTATCACTTTTTATAATTAAAGTGTAGTCAATGTTTTTTACTAAAAAATGGTTCATATTGTTACAATAAAAGGAAAACATCTCATAAAAACAACATAATTAATGTAATAAAACATATCACATTCTCTTGTCCAAAGATAAGTTTTTTGGGAATTTTAAACTATTTTATAAATTATTATTTATTATAAATTAACATTAATATCAATTTCGGTACTATTCAATTTGTTTTAATTTTAAAACTATAATAAATAAATGGAATTTGAATAAAATTAATCCAAACCACCCTAATATTTCATATTTCTCTAAAAATTTATGGAACAAAAATATTCATTTAAAATATATTAATATTAAATTATTTAAATCATTTATCTTTTTTATATTAATTGAATAATTACTATTATTACATTACGTTGGCATTTATGGTATCTATTTGTTTTCAAAAAAATTATAAATAAATTTCCTTTATAAAAACCATTTATATTTAAAGTTATAATTTTTAACTGAAAATATCTTATTTTTATCCCAATAAAAATAAAATTACACTTATTAAAAGCAAGAGCGAGATAAATTTGGATTTATATTCACTTAAATATTATAAAGTAAAAAATAATTTACAAATAGAATAAAAAAGCCATATATTAAACTTTTGGATGATTATGGGTGATATATAAACTTTTAATAGAATTAATTCAAGAGTTAGGATTATTATTTAATCAATAAAATTTTATTTTTAACCTAAATTTCACAATTTAACCCTTATTTTGGTAAAAAAATTACTAGTGTTAATATTCAACGTTTTAAAAAATAAAAATACCTATTTACCAAATTTAGAACCAGTAATTCCAAATATTTAATATATTTTAAAAAATTCAGGACATAAAATTTCATGAATTTAATTTCAGATTACAATAGAAAAATGTGATGAAAAAAAGTTATTCAGAAAAATGACTATTTTAATTATAAGACATGAAAAAATTAAAAATAAGGAATTTATTTTAAAAAACCTTAATTGAAGTATATTAAATAAAAAAGAATAATTATGATTTAAACCTAATACAAAATAAAATTTTACATTGTAAATAATCAAAAATAAAAATCAAAGTTTTTCATTATTCATTAAAAATAATAATTTAAAAAATTAACAAAAATTTGTCCTAATATACTATTGAAATTATGAATTCAAAAATTAAAGTACTTTATAGAAATTTCAATTCAATATTTTTTACATTTATTATTAATTAATTTTTTTTTAATAAAAAAGTATAATAGAACAATTTTCTTATATAAAAAGTTAATTAATAATCTCTTAATGAAAATAACTAAGTCTTGAATAGTAATAAATTTATAAAATATTTATTCTACCATTACATGGGTTTGTTCAGGTTTTTTGGAGTACCCGTTCATCTTCATGAAGTCGAGGTTATGAAAGTTGACATGATCCTGGTTGTGTATTAGTGGCATAGTGGTTGGCGCTTTAAGAATATGAATCTTTCTCCTGGTGGAAGAGGAGATTATTGATATATTAAATTATTATATATTGATTCTATAATATAGAGGCATATATATATCACCATGATTGATAGTGGTGGCCCCACACTCATCCTTTGTGTGAGAGAGGCATGCAACAATGTTGTACAATAAGTGATCCTATATTGTCCAATGTTCTCAGACAATATACCAGGATGATTTTTTGAAGGTGTGGAGAAAATTTCGAACATCATCATGAAGATTTTTACTTTCCCATGATGTTTTAATAATTTCCAAGATGGTTTTCCTTAGTAGAGACTTCCCTAGTGAAGTCAGACACTCTATATGGTACATCCAAAAGATCTTTGTAGTCAAACCCACTACTTGAAAACTCATTATACATGATAATTATGAGTCTTTATTAGGTGGTTTTGTTTTTTTTATCACCCTATTTTGGTTAGGTTTATCCTTGGTCTTTGTGTTGATAGAGTATAGTATTTTGGATGGTGAGGACCATCTAATTTGGATTGTGGTGGATTGGGATCCCCAATGGGTAGTAGTGAGATATTATATTGTTGGATGGGGTTGATATTGTTAATGAGGTGACCAATGGTATCTTTTACGAAACAGTAATGATTACATAACTAATCTATTTTCTATAGTTATTGTAGAATTTTTGGTTACCAGGATACAAATTGAGTATCATGTATGTTTTGCAGAAAAAGTAGAGTAGGAAAGCATGTTTTTATTATATACCACAATCTAATGAGATTTGATATTATTATTCATGGGCATGTGATGGTGGATAAATTTAGGTAGGTCTAGTAGAGTATAAATCATTAACACTCTTTTAGTATTAGTGGGAAATATTGTGAAAATCCAAGTAGTGGAGTGCGATATAGAGGCGTTATTAAAATATGAAAACCATTATGAACATGGTGTAAAGGAGGTGAGTGCATCACTCCCACTAGGGGTAGCCTTTGTAATTATAAAATTTTAGATTGATTCTAGTGGGATATGTATTAATTTTTTCCCATGGGGTAGGGTGACCTTTGAATGAGGAGTGGTTTGGGATGCAGAGGCATGGCCAGACTCGAAAAGATCAAATCATTGTTTTAGTTTAGTCATTGCTTTGAGATATGTTAGTGCATAAAAAATTGATGTTGGGGAAGTATTTTTTTCCTAGGTGTTTTCTCTGATATCATTGAGATATAGAAATTTTTTAGATGAACAATGTTCATGAAAATTTGGGTTTTATCAGCATGAAATAGTTTTTTGTGGTTCCTGATTGAGAATCCCTTATTCATATTTTTTATGGATAAAAGGGTGTAAATGATGTAGTGACAAATATTATTATGAACCATAAAATTAAAATATTTATAATCGTATTTTTGATATGGGTATCTAAGGATAATGTGACTTATTATCTTTACGGATAATTAATACTCATATATTAAATATTATAAATTATTTTTAGTCGTCACACGTTAATTCATGAGAATATGTATTTTACATAAAAAATAATCCACACATGGTAAATTTAATAACATTGTTCCAACTAGAATTGGGGTTTTTCCTAGAGAAGGTATAAAATTATTTCCCATTGAGATATTCAAGATCAGTCCCCACAGGTGGAATAATAACTTAGATTAAATAAATAAATAAATTAATTAATTAGTTTTGTAATTGTGGAGTTATAAAACACAATATACCATTTATTTAAAAAAATTAACCTCTATTAATATGGTGAACATAATAAAAACTATCTTAAAATGAGATTTTATTTGAGGATATCATTTTACGAATTATGACCCTAAATATTTGATGAAATTGATCATCAAGGAGAATCGACAAAAAAGTCAGAAACCAATGCATTCCTCAACAATAATCGGTCCAAATTCAGGTAGGGATTTATTATTCTATATTGAAATATTATTTATGAATTCCATGTAAAATTATGAATTAAAAATCCCATACATAAAGATTTAATTCTGGGATATCTTATTTAATATTTATCCAATTCCCTTTATGAGTTATCAGATCCCTTTTATTGAATTCCTGAACCTCGACCTGTTTTCCATGGAACATTAGGTTATAATTATTTATCAATAAACTTGTTAATGGATATTGGAGATGATTATAAGGATATTAAATAATTATAATATCATGTAATTTTTATTATGTTACGGATAAATATATTTTAGATTATATGATCACAAATAAATCATATAGTTACAGAATAAGAAATAGATTTCATGATGTAATATGGAAAATGATGTTGAGAGATCTATGAATGGAATCAAATCATGTAATGGTGTTTAAATTCAATTTGGGATTGATGTTTATAGAATATGAATAATTCATAGCATATTTTTCTTTATTTCATAATATTAATATTTTTGGGTATGTTATGTAAAATAAAAAGTGGATGGAAGGTATAAATGTAACTTTTAAAAGAGAATAGTCGACCATACCATGGATTGATGGCCAGCCCATGATATGAATAATGAACTTTGGGACAACATTCTCCCTATAAGAGTAATTATTTCAGTGAAATTTAATGTTTTATAAACAGTTCTAGTAGAATAAAAATATGTGATATTATATCAACCATATCATCAGGGAATGAAATTTGAAATTATGGGAAAATTTTGATTCCCTAAAAATAAATTATATTATTATGGATGAAGGATCAAGCCAAAAAAATAGGGATCCATCCATTGATGGTGGTTGAAAATTGTCAATTATGAAATATTAAAGTTATTATTATATTTATATATATATGATTATTTTTTTAAAGACGTATCCGACCATGGATTACAATATAATTTATAAATTGTAAATAAAAATCTATTTCTCACAATTTGAGATTGGTTACACCACCCAGTTGATTCTTAGGAATGTTTCAGTGGGATTGAATTTTTGGAGGATACCACCCCATGGAAAAGAATCATGACACAACAAGAGAAATGAAAGGTAAAAAATAATGGAATATAGGTTGTGGTCAAACCATGGTGATTGTTCATGACAATAATGTGTAATGATATTGTGTGAAAGATGCATAGATCATGACCTCATACAGATTCTCATAACATGACATGTTTTAATAATTTTGATGATTTGGTGTTGCAAAAATGAACTTTTAAAGCATAAATAGAATATATTTTGAGGATTTTGTGTCACGTACCCCTCCACCAAATGTATAGCCCTCCTAGTCCAGAAATGATAAAAGGGTGATGTTGACCGCCAGAGTCATATAGAGTAGGCCCTAGGTTGGGAACAAGAACCTAGGGTAAAATAACCATAAAAATGGGAGGAATTTCTCTCTTTGAGAACTTTTGAAAGTAAAAGATTTGATAGAAACACCAATAAAAACATTCTATACATATATAAAAATCAAATACTAGTTGAAAATATAAAATTCAATACAATACAATAACAACTAGATGGAAAAAAACAAGTTCTAAAAAGGTAATGATGGAAGTGACTATGAAGATTGAATAACACCTGAAAACTAGAAGCTATTAATATCTAGATAGATCTCCAAGATACTTAGTATGACCTAGAAAATAGTTTATATATGTAGGATGATAATAAAATTATACTCAGTTCGATTATACCCAGAACACCTCAAGAAAAATATAATGAAGGAATACTTAATCATAGTGAACAATGGTGAAACTAACTCATTTCCTAAAAAGGTATACTATATTTTCATCCTCGCCATGGATAACTCTTACCAAGTATTGATTAAATGAGATAATATAATATTACTATGAAACATCATTGGTACCCCTCTCTCACTTCCAAAATGGTTTTCTACTCTACCAAATTCCCTCCCATTTTGAGCCTTCTCTCTCGAAAATAAATCAAATTGAAGACACTTGGGAAAGGCATCACAAAATGTATCTCATTCGTCACATCATCACATAATCCAATCCACATAGATTTATATTGTAACCAAGTTGTTCCCAGGTGCCACCATAGCTCGTATGATGTGTATCATACATTAGGTATTATACATAAATCCACTACAGTCTATACTATGATTAATTTAGTCAAACCATCTTAACCAATAGACATTATTCCTATAATAATAAGTTATATAATATATCTGACGATACATTTGTGTGGATAAACAGTATCCATAACATCCCTCTAGAATAATATACATGGAATAAATCTGTTTTCATACTTTCATATGTTATTACCAAGAGAATAGAGCAGGGAAAAAGGGGATAGTTAGTCACCCATCCTCCCACTAGGATATTATGAAAAAGACACTCCTAGAGTCCACTAGATTATAGACACTCTAAATGAAATGGGTGAGGAATTGTATTAAATCATATAATATATTGGATATAATATATCTCAAAAACCACACTATGGGATAAACTTTTCCTATGATCAACTACAACTATCATCGACCAAACACCCTATTACCATAACATGACACTATATACCCTATACGAATACAAGCATATTAAAATATAAACATTAATTAAATATTTTTTTTTTTCAATTTCATTAAATAATTTATTATACATTAAATTAAATATTAATATTATTTCAAGATACATTGATTCATAAGTAGAGAAAAAATGATGACCTATGGTCTTAATCCAAACTGAGTCCATGGTTTATCAAAGGTAGTATCTTTTCTGCATTTCTATTCCTTCATCACCAACCACATTGGGTAAGAATAATTTATTCTATATTAAAATCATTCCCTAACCTATGTGACATAGGATAACTATTATAATCGACCACCAAGAGGAAACATGAAACCATGCACATCTAGTTGTCTTATGTTGTGGGGAATGTAATGCAGATAAAAAAGGAGCTCAGTTATTGATCATTAAAAATTTTCATATGAGAGCATCACATCCCCAACTTCACATATAGTGGTACACCCAACTCCGACCCATTTAATCATCTCTAATTCCATTCCTAACACCCATATGAATATCCAAATTATTCTTTCAATCATTGTAATAAACATCTGCCACACCAGCTGGCCCTCCCCACCCACATAACATCATTCATCCTAGGCTAAGACAACCCATTCTAATAGCACATCCAATAATTCCTTCCTCATATCACATAGATATATCATATCACACCTGGATATCATCACAAACATATCATGAAAGAAACAAGCATATTCA
Organism: Viscum album; assembly: GCA_963277665.1. Lineage (NCBI taxonomy): Eukaryota > Viridiplantae > Streptophyta > Magnoliopsida > Santalales > Viscaceae > Viscum > Viscum album. The sequence goes on along the minus strand of OY728159.1, from coordinate 491,073,068 downwards.
AGGTGGAAATTGTTCCCTCAAAATAAGGAATTTATCCATCACATGAAAATGGTTTCTCCCTCGGATCCAAACTCAAGGAACCTATAACATTACAAGAAAACATAAATCTCTAGACCCAAAAATTATCTTTATCAAAAAACTAATTTTAATTCAATATTGAATTAAACAATTAATTATTCAATTTTTCTATCTTTTGGAAACCTGAGGAATAAAACTATAAAAAATATCAAAATCCTAACATTCTATTAGAAATATATTAGTTTCATAAAAATATGAGGTGATATATTATCAATTAACAATAATTTTTATTATTATCAAAATTCTCACCAAGAATTATCATGATTCACATTCATTAAAAATTCAATTATCATAGAAGATCACATTTGATTAAGCATGTTCGTTGAATCAATTTTATTATCATCATATTATATGAAACAATGTTCTTATTATAGTATCCCTCTTATTTAATTATTAAGAAAAAATTTCAATTAATTATATATTTACATTATTTATTAATTTCCTTCAATAAAAACATGTTATTATATAGGATAATAGAACATTATAACATTTATAACACAGATATCACTCTATATATCAAATCCAAAGGTAAACCATTATCACTGTATAAAAAATCATCTAACATTTTCTCACTATCCAACTCAATAACAATTTCATTAAATCATTATTTTGTTAATTCTATTTTAATCAAAAGGGAAAAAAATGGAAACATTATGATTAAAAATATGTAAATTGAAGAAGAAGTGAATTACATACCTCTAATGAATCAACATTTTTCTCATGAGAACGAACATAAATTAGGGATCCTGATAACCTCTTCCATTATCTTTATTATCATTTCAATAATTAAATGGAACAACTGTTCCAAAAATAATAATTAAACTACATTAGAAACATAGAGATGAACCTCCATAAAATGGAAAGAAGAATTACAAGAATCCAAATCAAATAACCATTTGAGAAGAGGTTGAACATTCCATGGACCTATAGGATCCAATATAAGTAGATGTGAATCGATCCCCAATGACGGAATTAAAAAAATCATAAAAGGAGAACTAATGATTACCAAGAATCTGACAAAGGGTTTTATATTTGAGAAAATCTTGCGGAACTTTTGAATTTCAAGATTTACAACATATGTAATTTACATAGTAGGAAAATCATTCATGTAATATAAATTTTATGTTTCAAACCACACCCAAAAACATGTAACCTTGAATTAATTTAAAAAACATTTTTACTCATTTTGTGACACCCTATGAACCAATAACAATATAGTAATTTCTGGGATCTCACCCACGATGTGTACTATGATTTCATGATGTGAAACAATTACATGTCAGGAAGAACCATGTAAACTGCCTTAAAAATTTCTTGAATGGATTTCCGGCCATGAATGGTCTCTCACACCATCCATGAATAGTGAATTATTCATGTGAAACTTTTACACATAGTAAAATATCCATGATCACAATTTCTAGCATCCAAAACACCTCCAAAGCCACTCAAAGCCTCCTCTGAGCACTAAAAGCTTCAAAAACACATCATGAGTTTTACTATACAATCTTGGTCCTCTATATTTTGTGAATCTAGAATTTTAATAAGAATTCGACAATAATGATTTATAAAAAAACATTATAAAACTAAGAAAGGATAATAACATTTCATGGATGTGGTCAGAAAAATTTTAAAAGAAGTTATGTATGTATTTATGGTAAAATCAATTGAAATTAAAAATGAGAATATTTTTTGGGATTTTATGAGGATGGATCATATTAAAATACAAATTTTTTAACACACTAATTCTTTTTTATATATATTATGATACCAAGGAAATAATGGAGGAATGATTAATTATAACCATTAGCTTAAAGGGTTGAAGGAATGGAATTATATAAAAACCGTTTATAGTAAATTCAGAAATGTATGTTGAGAGAGTGATATTGATAAAATAAGCTCATATTTTGAATGAGAGTCCAAGGATATTTCAATTGATTATATTAAATGTCACTGAAGTAAGAAATCTTTATTAATTTGAGGATTATACTATAACATATGATTTTTTTAAGAAGAAGTACAATAAGATATTTACTATTTGAATTTATATTCATTGGGAAGTGGGAGTTATTATTACTTTATTTAGTAGAAAATGTCAAATTAACCATCAAACTAAGGAGATTATTTCATATTTCCTTAAATACGAAGAGAAAAAAAATTTGGAGTTCAAAGAAGCATTAATATACAGTCATGACTCACGATGATACCCTTATCAGACCAATAGATAACCTAATGTCTATAAACTAGTTATTTCATCCACTTATGAAATGTGTAGAGGAAAAGAAGAGAAGGGTCCTTTCGATAGATAATGTGTCTTTAAAAACCATTGAAACTAAAATTTTCATTTGTATAGAGTGATTGTGAACTAAAAACATGCATCCACTGAATGTTAGTATAATAGATTTTCCAAACTAGAACATCATCGTGTGTATACCCCTTAGATAATTAATTAGTGATGAACCATGTAAAACCCATCAGTTATATTCTTGAATTACATATGGAATCCATTTTATAATTAGGTATTATTTTCTTGAGAGAATGAGAAACTAAATTTGATCCATCTAACAAAGTAACAACATCCATATATACTAGAGGAAAAAATTCATGAAAAGGTTTTAATTGGTGTGCACCTTAATTACACCCTCCTGGGGAAACCTAATCCAATCATTTTTTCTTAGAAATAATGGTTTTATCTTATGAATCACATCCTAATATAATTATGTATTTTTTCACACATGGATTCAATGGTGGATCCTCTGTTTTTTTAGAGGAACTGGATTTTATGATTTCAAAAATTAATTTCTTATGTTAATAAATGATTATAGAAATGAGGTAAAGGAATATTTACATTTAAATAGATATTTTAAAGTCAATGTGATTGATTTTATTATTAAAGGAGTGGTAATATATTTACTAAATCATTATCAAATGATGGATTAAATAACACCTCTCATGTATTATCATTAATATAGATATGGAGGACTTTGGTGATTATATATGGGAAAATTATTATAGAAAATGAGAAGTTGGTATCATGTTAAAAATCTAGTGAAGAATTTATTATTTCAAAAGGGAATATTAAAAGGAAACAAATATGAATAAGCCTCAAAAGATGATAGATACCCCCAATTAAGGTGAACAATACTTTTCTTATTTTTAGATCTGATTTTAGCATTGTTTTGTAGACATATGAAAATCCATATATTCAGATTTCCTCCTGGAACATGGAATGGATGATGATTTCCTATGAGAAATATCAATGATAATAAATGGTCAATTTAAAGAATTTTATCATAGATATTGATGGATGTTCCAATATTTCTATGATAATTTGGATCAACAGGAAATAATTTATCAAGTGGGGCAGGCCCAAAAATAATTTTTTTATTATAAAGAAAACGAACATTAATGGGAAGTGTAAACATACAAAAAATAAAAAAAGGTAAATGACATGAAAACAAGAAGATAACAATAATGTAAACCACTCATCATAGTCATAAAAAAGAAACAATATGATACTTCCCATACTTAAAAGACAAACACAAAATATCAATATCATGATACCACCATATGTATCTCTCAAAATTATTATGTATAATGGTATCTATCTATAGATATTAATCAATTTAATACATTGGGGTAATTTAATAATAAAAATTGGAATCAAACTACATGTTGAGGTAGGCCATTTTCTCTTCATTAAGATACTATAGAATTTACCACAGTCGTGTTTCTTCAAATCCTCTTTATTTTTTTTAGAGAATTATAAATCCTCCATAGCTAAAATAATAATGAGAAAAATTAACATATTTTATATTATCAACATTTACTTTACAAAATTATTGATATCTATTATCAACATAAAATTGATGATTGGGGTAAAATAGATTGAATTTTCCCAAGAGTTGTGATGCTTGAGGAGGTCAATCTAATTTCCCATAGAAGCCTAACTATTGTAACTATATCCCTATGGTCGCTAATAAAAATATCCCCTAAAAACAAAAATATTAATTTTTATCATATTTATCAGTATATTTGGAAGGTGGGAGAAAAAATTATATAATTTGTTTTCATGTGGAATAAAATATTAAGGAGAGTAATACTGGAATTAAAAGCAAGTATAATGAATCTGTGAGTAAAATTGAAGGTCCAAAGTTATATTCTTGAGTAATGTTCAACATAGATATGAACAAATGGTCATAGAAAAAGTTTTGAAAGGTATAATCATCCCTCTCAAAACAAATAATTAAGATTTGATAAATTTGGATATTTATATGTCTCTATATCGATGGATATATTTTAGCACATAAAGAACAATGATGAGAAATTTAATAAGCCTAAAGGAGGGTGGATACACATTAATGAGGATATAAATATGCCTCAATAATAATTATCAAAAAATTGATTCAAAAAATTATCAATTAAATATTTAGTAAGAAAGCGTAAGTGACATGAAAAATATAGAGGTTAAGTCTTTCGATGAAGGTAATTATGAAATACTTCTATTATAAAATATTAGGGAAATCCATGAGTGCGTTTTTAAAATCCCAAGGGATCAAAAAAAAAGATTATTAAATCAATATATTGACCAATGAATGACTATATTATGTATTATTTTATTAAGAGACTGATTTTTTGTGCTAACTATGATCACAATGCCTGAAAATGTAGAAAAAAAGAAAATTAATTCATAAGGATTTCCTCATATCCATGGACATAGAAGAATATAATTTACACTGAAGGAAACAATATTTTGTTGGAAAATAGGCTTACTAATTTATAAGAATATAAATGATTACAAAAAAGTGTGAACAAAGAACAAGTGAAGATATAATAAGTTTTGTTTTCATGGAAATAATATAGTTAGATATGAGAAGAAAGGAATAAGTAAATAAATAAGGGATAAATAAATAATTTAACATAGTGAAATAATTACCATGGTTGGAAAATTATGATGGGCCTATTTTGGAAATATAAGTGGATATTCATTAATAATTGTCCAATTGTTTCACATATTACACTATATGGAAATAATTAATGATAATATTGTGATTCCCATAATAGTAGAGAAAAAATGTATAATGATGCAATAAAAATTCAAATTGGGAGGAAAACTGCACAAGTGGGATTCATATTAAAAAAAAGATCCTAAGAAAAGGAACATGAAGAATATTGGAGGGAGTATTTTCATTAGACCCACCCTAAAAATACCCCCTAGGCTGGAATTGAATAAAGGGAGATAGTGACAACTGAGTCTTTCCTCCTGTAGGTCCTGGGTTGGAGACTAGAACCAAGGGTGTGCAAATCTCAAAATATGGGAGGCATTATCCTTTTTAAGAAAAAATATCCCCAAATAAGTTGAATCATCCACAAAAAATCCAACACATATATAAGAGGAATGTAAAACCATCAAACATGCATGTGTAAAATAGAACCGATAAAAAATACAAAAGTCTCTAATGTAAATATAAATTTTAAATCTAGGAAGCAGCAACCCAACTATAACAAATTTGAGCTAGTAAGGCCCTTCACAGTATATAATATCCTACTAGAAATCTTAAAATAGATCTATATACATATAGTTAGCATACATGTATACTCAATAATAAAACCAATGTATCTCATTCACATGTGAAAGAAGCATACAAATGCCCCTCTGATAAACACAACATAACCAAACAACACTTAAACAAGTATACTAACTAATCCCTAATTCACCAAGGCACACTAACCAAGTATTGAAATTCATGTAATATAATATAAATCACATCAATTATAGGTCACTCCACACCACTTTCCCACTGATTATCTACTATCACCCCCAAATGGAAAATGTCATGGCACTCCCACCTCTTATGAATCTACAACATCTCATCGCACACACCTGAGACTCACAACACATCCCGCCCACACACACATGGGATACACAATAGTTGTTGACCACGCACATGGGCCTAACAACACATCCCATCATTACACACATAGGACTTATAACCTATCCCAAACACACACACCTTGTCCTCACAACAAATATCATATCATCCCAAAGATAGGTGGGAAAAAATACCCCAAATCATCCTAAAGACACTTTTGAAAACATATCACATCACATCCTCTTAATGAAAATTGTGTCTCCAACACCTAGATGCGGGGGCATAGAAGGGTGGGTGACCATCCATATATCATCCCAACAGGTTTTGGGGGAAGACACCCAGTGTTTGACTATACCTGTGTTAGGCACATAGTTCTCAAAGTGGGTGGGGTGAGAATAGATATCAAAATTAAAATAAAAGTATATATATATATATGTTATACAAACATCTCAAGAAATAACAATTTGTTTTCAAACAAACTTCTTCAACTCCCTACACCATAACTTTTCATGCTACTTCTAAATGCATAACACCATTCATCAAACCATAAAACCCATTTCACATTCCTGTCCAATTTCATCAAGCAATATTCATTCAATTAATTAAACTAACTCAAACCATAAAAACATTATTATATAATTATTTATTCATTACAACAATAACATGATATTTATGCAACACAATCCACTATAACAAACACCAAAATAGTAATGGTAAACTAACCCACATCATATTAAATATGCATCACATCACAACCTCCAGATATGGGTTGAGTAATTATCTATGTTATTAATGGAAAAGAAAATATACCAATAACTAGTGTCCTTGTTAGAATTCATCCTACCCAATTCAACATTCCAATCAAAACAAACCCTGGAACTCACAACGATAACTAGAAACACATTCTAAGGTCAACATATCGACAAAACCAACCCTCTGTTCACAACTATGCCAACAACCACATCACCACACGAACCAACGGAAAACCTATTTAGGATTTAACATGGCATACCTTATTTAATTCCACTTTTTATTTAAAGGGATATGATAGTGTTGGAAGATCCCGGGGAATCCATTTATTATCCGTGAGTAAGTGGTATACAATTTACATAAACTGGTATTGAATGGGAAACAAACAACATCTGTTCCATACATCATTCAATGTGTAAACAAGGACCCCAAACGACCATATTTTTCAATAGTTAATTTTCATATACAATTAGCTACATCAACAAAAATAAAATAACAAATTATGATCATATATCACTTTCTATGGCCCCATGTATTTAAACAAGTTCAATTATCATTATCAATCAGAATTTAACTGTATTTACAAAGGAAACATTTGTATACCCCTGCACATGATGCCCAATTTTCAAAGATTAATATAATATACTTTGAATAAAGGTATTTATCCCTTCCTGGTTACACAAAATTAGGTATGTGAATGCAGTTTGAGAAACTCTTCGGAAACACTAACCAAAACCTATAGCCCACCGCTTGACTCCAAAGGGAAAAGGGGTTTGGGGAATTCCAGACCAAATGAAATCAATTAATAAGAACAAGGAGAAAATGTATATCATATTTTGAAATATATAAAATGATTCATGGAATTAGATACATTTTTTATTTCCCAAAAATAGACGATTTGGTCAGGACCACACATTTTGACCAACCAAAGGCCTCCTCACTCTTATTAAATTCAAGATAGCATTTGTGGGATTTGAATCGGTCCTAGATCCTTTCAAATAATATATTAAACGTGTTTTATGATAAAAAAATATGTAAAAAATAGAAACATTTAAATAAATAGAAACTATGTTCATAAGGAACCCCTAGAAGTGGTATCTCTTGACATGGCACTACTTTTGATCCCCTATTAGGTGGGGAATTGCTAATGAGGCACCACCGACAAAGTACCGCCAGCTGGGGAATTGTTGGATGAGTCACCATTAGATGAAATTTCTACCACATTAATTGATAAATTGTTTGGCTAGATACCACTAGATGACCTATCTCCAAGTACGAGGCACTACTGGTCAAGGCACTACTGGGTGAGCGACCGTCATCGAGCAACCACCAGTGAGTGACCTCTAGGGAAAGACACCTACAGGGTGAGCTACTACCAGCAACCCACCACCCATTAACCACTGCCAAGGTGACATAATTCCAATGTGAGACACCACCATCATTACACTATCGAAAAAAATAGATAACTGATAATTTGGAATGTATTGAAAAGATCCACCTTAACCTCTCAGGAAACCTCATACACCATAATCACAAAATGTAATGGACTGGAGAGGATCATCCAATTACATTAGATTCATCTTATACTATTTTCTCCCTTGATAATTGAAAATAATCCTAGAATGAAATGAGAGGAGGGTCCCTAACAAACACCCCTCGAGATTCCTATCAAGGGCCTCATTACACTTAAACCACTAATCCTTCTATACATATTAATGTTATACCACCTTATGTTGATTGAAAGTTGTATTGAAAACCTCGCATCTAAGAACACCTCCTATAACCTATGTATCAAGAAATTCAACCTAAACATCCATGAAAATGCACAATACAATAAAAACAACCACTCCATAAGAAAAACAGGAATAATATAATATCTTCCTCCATGTCAGGATACTATTCACATTGGGCGGCACTGACTTTCCCGCACATGGTTAATCAAATTAGAGTAAATGTGGCTCGATTAGGAATTATGTCCTCCCATTTTCATATGTCAAGATATTCTTTGTACATCACATCACACAAATAAAGTAAAAAATAATATTATGTAAAAATAGAGTTCAAACATTACATTCAAATGAAAAAAAATTCATGAAAATCTTCAAAAAACCTATGGTACTGTGCAGGCATCGGCGTCTTTGACTCCCAATAATCTTCTCATATCCACTATGACTCCAAAACACATGATCAAATGGAATAGTTCATATATTCATAACCTTCTTCTAATATTCTTGGAAATCTATAGGGCACTCCAAAAATGATCCTTGATCCTCTATATCATGCTCTCCCCGGTAAATGACATGGGAGTCATCATGATGATACAGAAGAAGATTAGATATATGGAAGATTTCATGGATCCCCTCCAACCGTGGTGGAAACAATAACCAATATGATACCTCCCTAACTCACCCTCACACCGTAAAGAGTCCAAAAAACCTGGGATAAAGCTTACTCCCTCTACGAAACCTCTAAGGCCCATGTTGAGGATAGACCATTTGGTACACATGGTCTCCAACCTCAAATTCAAAGGGCTTGATTATTTTATCAGCAAAAGAATTATTCCGGTCTCACAATTCATTAATCAATTCATGAAAAAGATGAACCTTCTCAGCCATGCTCCACAACACATCATGACCAAAAATATTTGTCCCCCCAACATCTATCCAGCATAAGAGAGAATGATGCGGTCTTTCTTATAAATCGTCAAATGGACCCATGATAATGAAAGGGTGATGTCTATTATTTTATAAATACAATACCCAAGTAATGTTTCCAACCCAAGATCCACTAATTTCTAATACGCATGCCCGCAACATATCTTTCAAATTCTTGGATAGTCTGTTCTGTCTTCCCATCAGTCTGAGGGTGGAAGGAAGTGCTGAGGTGTAACTGGGTGGGAAAAACATAATTCATTCCCCTCTAGACTCATGTGTTAAGATATGAATTGTGAATCGAGATGATGGGCCTCGTAAATAATTGAAAATTCACCAATTCATCCATATACCTCTTAGATAAGGCATCCAATATGACTAGTTATTTGTTCTATAAGATGTAGGATGATTTCGTCAAAAATTTCACTATCACCCAGATGTAATCACAACATGCATGAGCTCTGGGAAACAATATTATGAATTCCATATATACTTAAACCCATTTCCACTCGAGAACATCCAAGCGATGAAATAAACCACTAGGAAGATGATTTTCAAACATTACAATAATGAAAACCAAGCACTTCCCTACAAACTCAACCATTTCATGTTTCATTCCAAGACACCAAAAACGAATTCTCACGAAATGGTACATTATTTAAAATCCTGGGAGTACTGGTGAAGGTCACATATAAAAGTCACAAAGGAATCCCTTTCAAATTTCTACTGAAACAAAAATGCTTCTTTAAAATAACATTCCATTATCAATATCCTCTATCCATCCCTCCAAAGCATCACCATATATGACATGATCTCACATAACATATTCATTTGATTCTCCACACTAATACTCCTCCTATAGTTACATTAGAGAGGATTGTAACTTCATATTAATCAAACATGTCATACCACCGACCACCCTTACATCTAAGTGAAATGTTGTAAACTCCTACATAGATCACTATGAATCTATAGACTATTGAAAAACCTTCTTCTGGGACATTCTACTCAAATAATCAGTCATTAAATTTCCCTTTTCCTAATGTGTAGGAGATTTTAGAATCATAGTACCAAAGAACCTTCATCTACATATGATGCTAAAATTATATATCACGCTATTAAAATACATACATCATTCTATTATGATCCAAGAATATAATGTGATCTACAAAGAGTTAATGCCACCACAACATTAGCACAAATACAATTACTTCTAAAATATGATCCTGGGTTTCATATTTATTCTCATGAGGACATACCTTCCTAGACCCATAAAATATCACTTTTAACTACTACATTAGTATGCATCCCAAACCTAGATGGAAAGCATCACAAAAGACCTCAAACATCACCGCTTCTTCTAGATACTAAATCATATGAACACAAAACAAATTCCACTTCAGAAAACTAAATTATACCTAGAATGGGTCACTCCTCACAAAAGCATGGTCTTTTCTAGTCAATGTTTTCAATGGTGCTCCAAGTCAAGAGAAATCAAGTAGAAATATCTGATAATAGACTCTGAGAAAAAGGATATTGTGAACCTCTCCCATGTTCTTATGTGATTCCCAAGAAACAACTACTTTAACCATAAAATGTTATACAATAAAACCCTAATAAGACCACACATTCAGGAGAAAATAGACCTATCATGTCAAAAACATACACATGGACAACGTTCCATAAATCTGATGGCATTAATGAACCTACAAGATAGTTCTGATATGATCATTGTGCTCCTCCTCTTACTTTGATTATATTAAGATATCATCGATGAATATGATGATGAACTAGTCTAAGAACTCAAGGGAGAAGGAGTTTATAATTCCCATGAACATAGATTGTGTGTTCATAACAACAAATGGAATGAATTCATACTCTAAGATCCTATACCGATATCTGATGAAAGTATTCAGAATTTGACAATCCTTGACCCCCAACTAGTGATATCTAGACCATACATCAATCTTAGAAAACCAATATTCCCGTATAAAATGGTTGAAAATATCATCTATCCTTGGAAGAGGATAATGGTTCTTGACCATACCCTAATTGAACCTATGGTAGTCTATAAAAAACCTTATACTGCCATCCGCATTCTTTTAAAACAACACCAGGAAACCCCATGAAAACACACTGGTCTAGATAAACCCCTTCTTCAAAAAATTATCTATTTCAATACTCAACTCCTATAATTTATATGTTTTAATCTGATAAGGATCCATCAAAATAAGTGAATAAATGAGATGTAAGTATATCTATAACTACACATCACATAGAGGGGGAACAACACAACGTCCTCAGGGAAAACCTTCATGAACTCCACGAAGTCCATGTGAACCCTCACCATTTCAGTATCCAATAATTTTTTGAAATCTCAGACATCAAGGAATGAATGGTATTTATATGATGATTGCCCAACTAGAAACCCCACTCGCCTTAAGAAACCAGAAATTTTCTCTACATGTCAATTAATAAGACTATCTTCTAGAAGCAGTCGATAAAATAATGCAGTTAATACAACCAGTTGATGGTGATAAAGGCACTATACAGCTTAATCTGTATCAAGGAAATATCCACATGGGAATGACATTGTCCCATTAGCAGACTACACCCCCTGAACGCATCAATCTTATGGGGTTGTCCTCTGATTGGAATACTCAACCTCAGGGGAATGGTAAACTCTCTATATCTGTTACTATTGTATGGTCAATATTTGTCGAAAAAATGATTTTGAATATCCTAAATAAAAAAGGCATAAATATGGTACTAAAAAATTGATTGTACTTATGAGGATCTTTGACCATGTTTGAACTATTGCCTCTACTGTATACAATTGACCATGCCAAAACCATCTACCACTCTACTGATGAAAACATCCATGTCCATGTTTTGGTTGTGGTCCTTGAACACGGGGAACCACATTTACATCCTCCATATCTCCTCAATGGAGAAAAATACTATTTTCTCTATTGCTGAAGTGGTTTCACCGAAAACTCATGCTGAGGACGGCACTAAACCTACCCACCTCCACCAATCTGAGCTTTAGCATCCATTTACCCATGGATTTAAATATGGTTGTAAACCCCATAGGAGAAACACATTGCCCCCAAGCCCATATTAATTTCATAGTGACCAGAAGGTCGAAAATGAAATTCTTGAGGTCGACTTCCTATCAGTTGAAAACTTAATGATCTTGATTCCTAGGACCATCCACTGATAGCTATTCTTCTTAATGAAATATTTTAAATCTCCCCCTATGTTAAACCTCTTCATGAGTGTGTCCACTCAAACACATCTGGATTCTTATGAACCTCTAAATATATTAAAAACATAAGAGTTGTAACACTATAGTAGATATAAGGATTAATTTCCTCCTCAAGATATCTCACACAAGACTCCCCATATAGAAAAAGAACATGGAAAAAACACAAGAGGTCCTTGAACTTAATCCTCATCAACCTCATTTAAATAATCCCCCAAAAAGGTGCAGTAGATCTTTCCTTGTTTTATCCTTCATGGTTGAAAAAAGAAACTATACCAAGAAATTATTCTGGATGTCAATTCACAGAACATCTGTCTGCTTTCCTTACCCTAGATACAACATCAACCACTGACATGCAACACCCCACATATAACTAACCCCCAAAGGGAGATAATATCTATTTGGGTCCCAAATCAAACTACATGTGACCTCCAGATCCTCTAGCCAACTATAAATCTACAAAATCTAAAACACTAATGTCGTACTTCCCCAAATCCTACCATTGGAAATCACACAAAATCCTCTACTACTAGTCATCTTTATAAAAAAGAACAACCCTATGATGATCAACTGGATCGGCATGTTTAACCTCCACTACATCACCCACATATGGATGATGACAATTAGCCATAACTAAAAGGATAAAAAATATTCCCTAAGATCGAGTAGTGTTGAATATTCATTAAGATTTATCATAACTTATTTAAATTATTTTATTACCCATATAAAATACCCTAAACAACCCAATTCATACAAGAACACAAGTCATTATGATTCATGTACATTTCTTTGGTCTCTACACAGAAATCATTTCCACCTTACTTAACCATTTAATAAGCATCGAAAATGTGCACTAGATCACGAGAAGGGCTAAAATAATGTGTCCTAGCTCATCTCCCTAACCTATGTCACAAATCAAGGTCAACTAGAACTATTTCCATATCGTCCCATGAAATACACACATTACCACACTCCAAACTCTATCATATCTCTCAACCATCACATCTGATACCACTCTTTCACAACCCCCTTCCTCAAAAGATACCCCTAGGATATAAATGAAGAAAGGGAGATAATGAACCCTGATTTCCACCTATAATAGGACCTAGGATAAAAACTAGCACCAAGGGTGTGAAAACCTCCCAATATGGGGGGCATTACCCTTTTTAGGAAACAAGATTGGGAGATAAGATGAATCATCCAAAACAACTCAAACAATTCAATAAATGAATTCAAAATCTATCCCACATACATTTATAAAATTGATTTGATGAAAAATACATAAAGTATACATTCTAAATACCAAAGGTAAATCTAGTCCTCAACACAGTAATTGTCAGAGATCTGAGCTAGTCATGCCCATCACAGTCCTTGAAATACTCCAAGAAACCAGAAAAAAAATTTATATATGTAGGGTGAGAATACTTGTATAAGCTGTAGGAAACCCAATGTTTATAGTGCACATGTGATAGAATCATACTAATTAACTTGTGAGAAAACAAAAAACATAACCTAAACATGTATAATAACAAAAATCCATCCCCACCAAGGCACATTGACCAAGTAACAAAATTCAATTCATAAAATATAAACCACATCGATGGTAGAGTACCCCTCAGGAGATTCCCACTGGTTATCTGCTCTTAAACCATAATGAAAAATGACTTGGTCCCCCTTCCTTATCTAATTAAACCACATCACATCCCACCCACCCATACCTAGCACTCAAAACACATCCCTTCTGTACAGACTGTGACCTCACAACACATCCAGCCTATACACACCTAGGCCTCCCAACACATCCTGCCCGAACAAACCTAGGGCTCAAAATAGATACCCACCATACACACTTGGTCCTAACAACACATCCCTCCCATACACACATGGGCCTTACAACACATCTCATTTGAAGACACCTCGGAAAAACACCACAACTCATCCTAAAGACACAAGGGAAAACATATCTCCTCACATCATGCTATAAAGAAACGTGGGACCTCATAACCTAGAAGGGGGAGCAGGGAAGATCATGTGGCTAGCTAGCCATCCTCCCACAGGGATATTTGGAAAGATACCACCCAAAATGACTATGTGGGTGTTCAGAACATAGTTCACAATGTGGGTGGGGTGAGAATATAAATCATAAATATAATACATGTATATATTTATATGTAATACTGAACACTCAATCACAACCTATTGATTTTCAAGCAATCCTAGGAAAATCATAACATCATATCTTTGTCTACCAATTCAAAAATCACAACCCCACATATCAATACATAAAACCAATTTCACATTACAAAATAATTTCATTTAAAAATTTCCATTTAGTTAATCAAACCAACCCATGACAATACAAAATTTATTAGATAATTATTTATTTATTCCATCACTACCTGGGAACTATGCAACAAAAAAAAAGAAACATTGGAATAGTCATGGTAAATTAACTCACATTACATTAAAGATGTTTCACACCATAGCCTCAAGATACAATGAGAATAATTCTGAATGTTATTAATGGTGTAGCACCCATACCAATAACTATTGTCTTTCATCAGGTCATCCTTCCCAATCCCGCATTCCAACCAATACAAACACCAACCCACAACCAAAACCAAAAACAAATTCCCAGGTCAACAAATCAACAAAACCAACCCCCTGTGCACAATTGTTCCTACAACCACATCACCACACAAACCAAGGGAAAAATATATAGGATTTTACAAGGCATCACTTATATAATTCCACTTGTTATTTCATGGGTTATCATAGAAATAAAAGACCATGGGGAATCCATTTATTAGCTGAGTGTATGTATTTAATAACTTCCATAAATAAGCATTCAATGAGAAATATACAACATGTGACCTATAAATCATTTAGTGTGTAAACGAGGACCCCCAAAAACAATGATTATTAGTGGTATATTAGACCATAAAAATAACAACATCAACCAAAAGAAAAAAAATCAATATCATTCATCAATTTCCCCAACCCTTTATATTTAAACTGATTCTATTACATTTAACAAGATGAATTCAACTATCATCAAGATGGAAAGAAATAATATACCCACCCTTCCTAATAAAAAATTATGATAGATAAAGGAAAACCTACATTAAGGAAAAGAGATAAGAAATTCCGGGTTACACAGAAACAGGGTAACATAAGAAGTAGGAGAAAGTCAAGGTACAAATGAACCAAAGGACGCATCCCTCCTCATGAATGCTATAGGGAAAAGGGATTGGGGTATCTCGTACCAATAAAAAGAAATAAACAAGAACAAAAGGGAATGTTATCATATCTTTGGAAATATATAAATTGATTCATGTGTTTACATATGTTTTAAATTTTCCAGTAAAGGATGATCTGGTCAAGACCATTAATTTTTACCAACCAAAAGCCACATCACGCTTTAGAAATTTATGATAGGAATTATGGGATTTGAATAAGCCTAAAAGGCTTTAAAATAATTCATGAAATGTGATTTATATCAAAGACATATGTAATAATGTAATTACTAGAAGAACTAGAAAAAATATTCATGAAAACTTCTGGACAAGGCACTACTCATTTTGGAATTTCTTGAGACCCATCGTTAGGGTAGAAACACTCAATGAGGAACCTCTAATGATGAACTTCTAGAAGATGTACTATTGGACAAGGAACCACTGGATGAGTAACCATCAGATGAAATACTTGCCACCATTTGGTGAGACACATCCATACATCCTATGGCTAAGCAAGAGGCACCGCTGTTCGAGGCACTGTTGATAGAGTAACCACCATCAAATCACCACGAGCCAGTGACTACCAGGTTGTGACACCACCAAAGTGAGATACCTTCATTGACCCACTACCAGAGTGAGACATCACCAGGGCGAGACATCACCTGAATGACACTGTTGGAAAACATGTAAAACTGATAACATTTTAAACTATTAAAAAGTGCCACCATATCCTCTTAGGACACCTAAAACACTAGATTCCCACAAATTTGTGGACCAGAAAGGTTACAGGGCAGTATAAGTATAAAAAATTAAATTTTTACAAGTGGTATTACTGTAGAAAATCCTATAATGTCTTGGAATCAATTTTTATGTAATGTTTTGGTTCAGGAAGTCCAACCACATTCCAAATCATCAGGAACTCTAGGAAGTACCCCTATCCCAATTTGTTAAATGTTTCTAATATAATTTGGAAGTGGAGTAATATTAAGTGGACATATAATCCATGGGGTTATTTTAGTGAATGATGTCATATTAATGATCTAAAAAGAGAGGTGTTTGAGATGGAAATTATGATTGTGCTTAATGAATAAAAATTTAATAAGTGGAGTAAAAATATTATATTTCCAAATTTATATCAGGCCAAAAAAAAACAGAAAATGGTATCAATGAACTAATTTGACACAAAAATAGTGTCATAAAAAACTATATATTTTTAATGTGAACATAGAGTTACATGTTGCGATGAAGATGTTTAAGAAAAAAGATCGCCTAATATGAATTTAAGGTGGATTCAATGTCTGATCTAAATAATACAATGATATTAATCAAACATTGGGGATAAAAAGTGTTAGTATTCTATATTAAGTGGCTGCATACCACTAAAAAATGATAATATGGTTTAATGAAAAAAGAAAATAAATTATAGAAAGAGTATATTATTTATCCATTCTCCAATATTGTATATACTAGTTGTTTTTATAGAACACAAAAAATATTCGATAAGATCTTGGATAACAAATGGTATCACAAGTTTATCACATTAAATTTGTATATGTCATCTCGAGATATTTTATAACTCACACACTTATAATTTTTTGACTTATTTATTAATGTTATTATGATATTGAGCATGATATATTTGGGGGTATAGTTTAAAGAAAATTAATGTTCATGTTACATTGTTAAATGTAATTATTGTAGTAATTGAGTTTCATGGAAAGGGTTGTTTACCTAAATTCCATTATCCTTTACTAATTTCCAAATCTGTTGGATTAAATATTTTTCAAATAAATTCATAAAAAGATATAAAGTCATCCATTGAATGTATTTTAATACAATATAGATATAGCAAGGAATGTTTTAGAGCATGGAAAATATCTTGAATTTATTTTCTAATCAATTGGTTCCATAATGTTATAAATGGAGCCAAAATTAGATCTAATATTAAAATAACATATGTGTTTGAAATAAAAGAATAAAAGGTCTAAGAATAAGTTCACTATAAAGGGATAGAAAAATTTATCCTATTATAGACTTATGAAGTCCATGAATTAGCTTCCCTAATAATACCTTTATAGATCAGGACTTGTCTGGAATAATGGGGGGTAGTGTGGAGATGGAATCTCTTATGGTCTTTTATGATAAATGAGCAGAGTATGTAACAATTTATTTTGATAAGGTAGTCCATTAAGTTTTTCCTATATAATGGGATGTTAAATTATTTGGAAGATATCCTTTAAAATTTTTGAGGTTCCATGAGTAATGAAATGATTATAATCATCCATGAAAATTTCCTTGAAAAAAGACAACAGACAAAGGGGGAGTGAAGATATTGAAGATAGATATTTGTGTTTTGATATTAAATAGGGAGTAAATCAAGGGATGTAAATCACTCATATTAGAGGTATTTGATGATGGTGTATTTATGAAAGTATTTATAAAACATTTCAACAATAATCACACCTTTGTTTCTAACACATTTGATGTAAATATCATTTGGAATGATATAGATTATGAAAAGGGTATCCTGCTTCATGAGCTTCCACAACCTCTTGGAAATGGTTTTCCATATGTTTTGAATCACACATATAATTCATTTATAAAATTTTAAATTTATATATAATCATTGAAATGTCCAATGATCATAAAAAATCTAATAAGAATTTATTATGGTTATGAACATTGACTACCATGTATAAAAAACAAATATTAAATCTCTAATAATTAATGCAGGTTAGCTATATATGGATATGATCCTTTTTTGTGTGAGATATTATCATGTTAATGATAAGGAACTATATTTTGTCATCATTTTATGTTTTTTCTTTGAAAAGAATGTTCCTGCACACCTTTGGTTTTCAAGGGGTCAATCATAACCTACGATCATTCAAGTTGAAGGTGTATTACATGTATAGGAGAGATTCCTTTGGATATCACATGGTAATAACCATAAAAAACAATTAATAATGATCATCACATATAGATCACACTATAAGTCAGTTTATATTTATTTTTCTCATATTTATGTTGATAAAATGATTATCAATATGGAATTATGTTTGGGTAAATATATTTTAATATAAATGTGATGATCCGAGAAAACTCATCATATTTACATAATTAAATATATTTCTTAAAAAACTAATATATTGAAGATTTAGAATATAGTTTCTATAAAAATAAATTATTTTCATGTTATGGTCAATGTTGTGATACTAGGAATAAATATGAACCAAAATTTAGGTATTATTATAAAATAAATCAGTTCAATCAAGTAATTTTTATGTTTCATTACACCTAAATTTTACATATATTGGATGATTAAATATATATTCATAATCATTAACATACAACAAACAAACACTTGAAAATATATAAATATTTTTATAAACGAGACCTGAATTATACATAATATTCTTATATTAAACGTTTTTATAATGATATTTCATCTTGTGATAAATATTTAACATAGGTAATTACTCGACTGAAATAACTATTGGATATTCCAAAATATAAATCATTAGTAATAATATTTTTAACTGATTTGGATTTAATTGCCTTATACCTAGGGTATAACGATTCCATATCTTATTTCACCATATTATTAAATTTTAAATGAATCAAATTGAGAATTTACATCATGATCCTAATATCAAATTTATTGGAAACATAGTCTAGTGACCTCATTAACTAAATTTCTTAATTGTTATGGATTATCAAAAAGAAACAGTAAATGCCATTTTTCATTACTTTCTCTATATTGATAAGAGAAAATAAAATAAAATTGAAAACCACGATATAATATATTGACTCTAAATAATTTATTGATTTATATATTTAAATATTAATTTCATGTGACGACACTTATTCATTCTTTATGAATTAATTTTTATTTTATGTGGAAAATGTAATAAATACTTCAAGGACCTCTACTTGATATGATTTTTACAAAACCACATTTATTTAAATGATGATATATCCAACTACGATCATGTAATATACATGGTGGTGTATTTAATAAGAATGTCTATCAATTCTTTTCAATAAATAATATACAGTAATTAAATTATTCAATATCATTACCTACAAACATGATATATATATACATATATTAAGTAATATTACATTCAAATATAATTATTAAATTATTAAATATAGAATATTTTATTTTCTGTTATTAAAAAATATTAATATTTAAAAAAAATTTAAAAAAAATAAAAATATAAATAATAAATACTCAACAATGATAAATAATAAATAAGACAACCTGATTATATATTGTGGAAATTAAAATATCATCAGTTTTACACAATGGAAATTAAATAACATTGAAGGAAAATACTTTTGGTATTAATAAAATCATTTAAACTATAGTGACAATGTATAATTGGTTAAGTATTACAAGTATGACAATATATGAAATTTTCAAGATTCGATTAAAATTTAAAATGAAGTGAAGAATAATTTTTTGAATGTTAGATTAGATAAATAATTAAAAATAAAATGTGTCATATATAACAGTAAATTAACTTTTACCAAATGAAGTGTCTAATATTTTAATTCAATAAGTAGAAAAGCTATGTATATATATGCATATTGTAAATCACTTTTCGAAAGATCTCATCCCATAAAACTGAAATATTTGTCTGTTCATTTGAAAAGAGTAAATTGATCATCACTAATGATAAATTTTATACTCTAATTATTATATTTATGAGATATTTAAAAAATTAGTTCACACTATTTGGGAAATTTTTCAGGAATCTTAATAAAATCTTATATTTTGAAATTTAAAAAGTTTAAATTTTAAAATTATTCAAAAATTTGAACTAATTTTTAAACATAAAACATTCTAAAGTGACATTTGTTTTATCATTATATTAATAAATTAATCCGAAAAAATAATCTAGTTGTGTTATTTATTATTTTTTAAAACTAAATATTTATTATTTATATCATAAATTTAATGTTTAAATTTCACTATATAAAAAATATTATTTAATAATTTTAATATTTTGAATATATACTTATCAAAAACAATTATAAAATTAAAATGAAAATATAATATTTCATAAAAAATAAAATATATATTTGGCTTTTCCAATTCATAGTTGCGATTATAGTAGAAAAAATCCAATACTATTTTTTAAAATTAAACCACCAACCCCCTTAATAATACATTACCTTCATAGTTGTTCCCTTCTTATACCTAAAGCGAGTGCCATATCATGGGTATTAGATGAAAATATTGAAAAATTGGGTAAAAAAGGCCCCCCATGTAACATTTGTTCACTTTTTTATCTAATTAATGATTGAATTCGGAGTTTTGTAAATCAGAGTAGGACCCTTTTTGAATTTTTTATTCTGGTTGAGAGGCTAGTTTTCAATTTTTGATTTGTTCAACGATTTTGATGTTCAAGTGAAGCCACTATAAAAATTTACGAAACTATGCTCGATAGTTTTTTTAACACACAACATCGTGTTTTAAAAGAACCACAATATACGAATAAAATAATATTATTTAATTTTATAGTAATATCTTACACATTTGAGTAGATGTTATGAATATGATTAACCCACTAGTAGAAATAGGACCTATACTTATAGTTTTGGCCAAACTATGGGTATAGGTCGACCATATGCCAATTATTTCCCCAAAAACTTCTGTACAGCTCAAAAAATCAAATAACCTATACCAATGGTTTTCAAAACCTTTTGTATAGGTCGATACCAACGGTTTTGAGAACCATTCTTAAAGGTACCCATATTTTTTATGTAATAATTTTTCAAATAACATTAAATAAAAAAAGTTAAAATACTTATGAATATATATATAAATATATATAAATTATTTTCACAAAATTCATGTTAGGGTAGCGGTTAGGTCATTGGTTTATAAACAAGAAGTGTTGAAATCAAAATAAAGCCAGTTTTTCTGAATTATCTAAACAATCAGTTTTATGAAACCATTAGTACAGATATTTTATATGATATATTCCAATGGATTGACAAAACCATTGGTATAGGTCTATACCACTAGTTTTCCTAGAACTATTGGTAGAGACTTATCCCAATGCCAAACCAGCCAATAGTCCTCCATACCATTGGTATAGGTTATACCAATGCTTTGAGACCTATACAAATAGTTACAAACCATTGGAATATGATATTTTTCTATTAGTGACTTTATTATCAAAAGTATCTGTAAAAAGTTTATATAATGTATTTATTAATAATTGAGTTGTATACAATTTCCAAAAATATCATTTAATACTTTAAAATTATGTGTTCTACAAAAAATGGGTTTTATTCCATTTTGGTTGTAGAAATTATAATTAATTTATTCAATTTTTTTTAATTTTCTTAATAATATAAAAAAAAATCATATTTTAATTAATAATATCAAAATTATTTGGGAGAAATTTATAGGTTATTTTTTATAAAAAATGGGGGGAATAGGGAAAATATAGATTTTTTAAGAAAGCTATATTTTGGTTTCTAATATTGTTAATGATTAATTTTTATATGGATTGTTGATAAAATGGAATTTATTTATTATTTTCAAAAATAATTCAATCTATCACTTTTTATCAATATTATAATTTATCTTAGTATAAAATTACTTTTATTTCTAATATGAAATATTTCATTAAAATGTTTTACATCAACTTTTGTGGGATTGTTTTAAAATTATTTTATTTAACTTATGGGTATTAAATTTTATAGAATAAATTGTGTATTTAGATTAATTTGGTTTAAATTTATTAAACATTTCTCTTTTTTATTTTTTAACATTACGAATCGTAACAGTGATTAAATTTATAACCTTAGTAAGGGTGAATCAGTTAATTAAGCTTTAAACCTAATGTGATTAGGATAAAAAATTATTAAAAACATGAATTTAGTTAATTGTATAAGTCTATTTTAAAAATAATCAAAAAAAATAAATAAAATGTAATTTTTTCTTTTAAATTTTGATTTTTAACATCAAACTATTTATGTAAAATATAATGTAAAATATATTTCATTATTGATATTAATATCTATAATATTTTCTGACATGGTTTATTTTTTTATAAGTGGTTATATTATTTATAGATGACAAATTTTTTTCTTGTTATTTTATTTTTAATTTTTTGGAATTAAATAATAACCATAAATTATTACACAAAGTTTTTCCAAGGAGTATAAAAATCATTAAATTATATTGAAAACAATAAATGGTATAATTTTGGGGTAATTTAAAATTTCAGAAAAAAATTATAAATACATATAATATATTGTCAATTTTTGAAAGTTTTATATTCTAATTCAATATTTTTCTTGATTTCCTCAGTTTCAAATTAAATGAATATTGTCAAAAATGACATTAATTATATTTTATGACAATAATATTTTATATTTTTTTCAATTCAGGAAAATATTGAAGTAGTATAATGTATAAAATATATGGTCTCAAATTTCTTCAATTTTCCATTTATAATATAATTTATACCTTAAATGTAAAATTATAACCCTTTAATTTGAAATAGTTATTACTTTGGATAAGGTTTAAAATTCTTGGATAAGGGGTGAATAAAAAAGATATGTTTAAAATGACATCTAAAACAATATAAATTTGATTAGATTATTATATTGGGACTGCATCTTCCTTCATTTTAATACCTATCATTATGGAACCAAATTGACATGATTATTAATATATTATATTTAAATATTTTAAAGCATTTCAAGACATACCCCCCCATCATTTTTAAAAAGAAACCCGTTCTCTATTTCCTTTACCCAATATCGAGAAATATATATCAAAATAAAACTACCCAATTATCTTCCCCACTTAAGTATTCATGATTTGGAGGTTATGTTATTCAAAAAATACCATTCTTTGTGTCCTTATTAAGGAATCTAATGGAAGTATATCGAGGTAGAGGTAATAGCCTCTTCAGACTCTTTTAAATTAATTTCTTCTTCAAATTATTCTAAAGTTATTACACCCATATAAACATACTAAATAAAGTAAAATGTATATAATAATATTTTTTATGACAATTGTACAACCATTTTGAATCTATTTTTCATCCTATTAAAAGTGAAAACCTCACTCGTGTGAATGTATGAAATGCCATCTTTATATAGTGGAGTAATTTATTTTCCATCACCACTTTATTTGGAAGGATATAAATTTATAAATAAGGAGTATGTATGATATTTGTGATATAAAAATTATTTTTTAATGATGATATTATAGATATATTATTACCTTCCATTCTCTTGGAAAACGACAACTTCGCTCATGTGTATTTGAGAACCGCCACCTCCATAAAACGATGTGATCCGTTTTAAATTTCCTCTTTTCAGTGATAATTATAAGGGAAAAATTAATTAATATATATGAAATATGAAATATTAATTAATTTTTAATGGAGATTTTCGATTTAAAACTGTTTACAAAAATTGAAAAGTGAAAATATTGTTCATGCGTGTGTACAGCTTACCATATCAATGAACACTATCATTGATTTTTCCCTCTACAAATTTTATTAATGGACCTATATATATATGTGATATTTATATAATTATTAAAAATCTATATACTATATAAATATTAATCCACTTACATGCATCAAAACTATAGAACTATAATTTTCATGATAAAATGAAATAGTTCACACCCGAGAATAATGATTTTAATAAGGAATGCTTTATAAATAGTTGATGAAATGTTATAAGTGGATAATATATGTAATTATAATTATTTATATGACTATTTAAGAGTATTATAATAAATTAACATTTATTATATAGCTGGTTATATCACATTTGAATAAAGTAAAACATGATACATGGATTTCTTAACACAATTTCTACTCATTTGGATATACTTTTACTTCATTGGCTATTTTATTCTAGGATAATGGGTGGAATTAAATTGGATTGTTTTATTTTGTATTTAAAATTATTATTTTTTGATTTTAATTTGGTACACATAATCAATTCATGGGTTAATTCCCACATCAATGATTCAATCTTTGTAAAGGACTTTGTCTAAATTTTCACTCCATTGAGACATATTTGGTATTATATGCCTATTTAATTTTCTATGGTGTATATACTACCACATTTATTTATTTAAAATGAATATATATTTACTCATAATGATTAATTTTTCAATCATGTTTATACTTTCAATACGTTCTAATTAAAATTTTACCAAATCTATAAGTATTTATTCAACAAGATCATTTTTTAGGATTGATCTCATTTTCAATGAAGGAATATTATAATATTTCAATTATAAACTCCATATATTTTATTATCCAAAAAATATTTATAAAGTGTGAGTTTTTTCTTATAAATTTTCCTTTATTTGGAACTTTAGTCATGTATTATATGTTTAAAATAAAATCTGATCTTATTTATCTTTTGATGTTGTATATATTTCTTCTATGTCTATATTTTAAAAATCTGATTTTCAAGAGAAACATTTTTTTTAATCAAATGATCCCTTAACAAAATTTTGTGTCATGATTCTATTTTTTATGTTTTTAAAATAATTTTTATACTGTTTGGTAAAAGGATCACATTCATCTTTTTTTTAAAATGTCCAAATGGATGTTTTTTTTAACATATACGACATTGATTGATTTTCCCACTACCATAACTATTTTAACATATTTAGCTTCTTCTATAAGTATTAAATTGTTTTAGAAAAATAAATTAATGAAAAATTATTTAAATGGATTTATTATATTTCATTTATTTCTAAAAAAGTATCATTATAGTACAAAACATATGTTTCAGATGAATTGAAAGTCACCTTTTACCTATATTAATTTTGTGGTCATTACATTTATATTTAAATTTTCATTGTTATCATTTTTATTAGAAATAAAATTTCTATTAAATATCCATATTATATATATCATGGATATGATTATTTAAAAAACCATATAACATTTATATATACATTTTTTTACTATGAAAGTTATTACATTGACCTGGGAAATATTAATATTTTCTATTATTCAGTCAATACAAATACTTTTTGTTAAGTTATAGAATTTATGTATTAAATTAATGCTTAACTATATGAGGTAGAATTATAATTGTAGTTATGGGTGGATAATTTAATTATATAGCCCCAATATGCATAGCAGAGCCTCAAGAGATGAACCAGTTAGCCAAACATATTAAATGGGATTTTGGAGTATACCTACCCATCAATAAAACTATCTTATAATAAGGCCATGGTGAAAAAGATTTCATGATATCTAAGATCATGGTATCCATTATTAATAATTTCCTTAATTTTAATTCAATTATTTTTCCAATTATATTACTAAATTTATATTATCCACTGATTTATTTAGTCCTCAATTTATTTCTTAAATGATATGTTTTCCCCCTATTTACATTTCCATATTTATTATGACTTATTTATTAATGATATATTCCATTTTATATAACCCTTACTGATCTTATAAGATCACCATTTTATTTCTTTCATCATTTCCTAGGATATAAAGATTTATATTAATGATAATATTAGGGATACATGAATGTTTTGTATGCTGTGAATTTTAAATTTCCAATGTAATATTGAAATCATTAATGTATTTAGTTCTTCAATACTAATAAATTGATCAGTCCTTGATGGTGTGATCCCTTATATCCTATTTTGATTCAATAATTTAGACACCAGTCATGGGTTACTATAGATAGGGTATTTAGAGTTGTTATCAAAGTAAGTTTAGTAGAAGGCTTGAGAACTTTATTTACAAAAACATATATTAGAGAACATAACAATATGATAGAATTTCATGAAAATTATATGTAAAGGATGACATCCTAATTTCATATAAGTTTGGTATTATGAGGTTTTACTATAAAAATTCCCTATCTAGATACTATAAGCGGAAATGGTTTAGGTAGATATACATATAGGGGTAATAACTCCTAAAAAGACCTGGTTGAATTTATCTCAACAACCTTTCTGGTGAACAGTGGACGTGCCTTTACTATTCACATGGCTTGAAAATCATGGGGGATATTCTTAGGAGAAATCATGTTTTTATTATGAAATATTAATTTATTTGATTAAATTATGAACATAATTAACCTAGAATAAATGTAAGTTATCAGGGATGGATAAGAAGACATCATGATTTAGACATCTTATGAATTATTTTTCATTAATATGTTTTTCCCACATTGAATATTATTTATCATACTATACTTTTAGTTTTCAATCAATGGTTGGAACTAGAAGGAACCGTGTTAATGATTAATTTGATAGACTGTGGAATGATTATCTTCATGATAAACTAATTGAAATTGGAGATATAAGGATAAACCTTGTTATTTTTACTAATCATTTATCTCATTATTTAATTAACATTATCATAAAGGTTGAGATTATTGACACCCAAAAGAAGTGAAATATATAATTTCATATAAATTCAAAGAATTAAAACAATGGGAGGAAAATGATTAATCATAATCAATGTCATTAATGTAAAAATAGTAAATATGGGAAATTTCTAGAAGATACTATAAAATTTTTTACACGTGGAAAAGATGGAATCGAGCAAAAAAATACCCATTAAAAAGTTCATATAATGGAATCTTAGTAGAATGACTAAAAAGTATATATGAATAATGTATTATCAAATATTTTTGTAATATAGCTGAATATGATTAAAATATAAGTAACATATAATATGTATGGATTATTTTAATAGTTATATTGAAAATAAAATTTTATTGGATAATATTATATAAATTTATTATATGATTCATCATTCTAATTGTAGAAAAAATATATTATTGAATAAAACAAAAAAATAGATAAATGTTTATGATTTATATTGAATGATTGATGTACCTATTTATTTGGTTTTGAAAATTAATATTTATTAGTATTTATTGTTGGAATTTTGACATCCATGAAGTATAATAAACATATTTAATGTAATGATGTTGTATGGAACAATTTATAAATTTTAATTGGGGGAAGATGTGTTGAAAGGTGTTGATACCCTTTGCGGTTAACATGTTATTTGACTTTGAGTTGATGATGGCTAATTAAAATTTATAATCAATTGTTTTATCATATAGATAACGATGGTATTTACTATTGATTTTTAAAAAAGTGGTCATAATTATTTTAGAAGAAGTTCAATATATAATTGGGGAACAATGTGTTATTAATCTAAATGAAATATTATTTTCTAGGATGATATTTCATTTGGGGGAAAGTTTTTTAAAAATTGTGGAAGTATATACGTTTTTGTAGGGAATTTGTGGTGATTTTGGTTATTCGAGGAAATGATTAATTTATTTTAGATAATATATGATCATTGTATTCCATATTTGGTTTGTGAAATTATGAGTAAAATTATGTTATCTAGGGGAAATTTTTTTATACAATGTATTATATTTTTGGGTTGATACTTTGGTCATACATATTTTAGATTAATTTTAATGTTAACTAATTATGGAATGGATTATGTAGAACATTAGGGGTTATTTTTGTGGTTTTAGAGATTATTGTATTATATTTATCCATATTGGGTAACTTGTGCAAACCATGTTCGTTTTGTTTTATATTTAGATAATGATTGAATGAATTTTCATTCTTTTAGAGATATTTTTATTAGTTAAAAATTACTTTTTGTACTTTTTATATAAAAAATTCATCATGAGTATACATTTAATGGATTAAGAGATAAATTTTTTGTCATTCAATGTATAACCAAAAGAATAAATTGTACTGATAAAATGGAAAGAAATAATGTATGTAAATTTATTTATGTTCTCTATCTAGATACTAAATGAATCTCATAACATTATGAAGATTATCTTCAAATAAAAATTATATCCTTTTCCTTCATTTCTGATGAATTGATGGTCTTTTCATCCGATTAATTTTTGGTTTTGTGGTCATTTATAATCTCATAACTATATTATCTATCACTTTTTATTAGCCCTTGGATGTTAGTTTTCTCCTCCATGTATATATTTTAACATCCCACTAATTTTATTAGTATCTGGGAACCTAATTATGTGTTATTTTTAGTAAACTATATAATTCTCAAAAACAATTTCTAAACGAATGTTTATTATTCTTTTGTATGATATTGGTTTTTAAGAAATTTATCTTCATAAATTGATCAAATGATTATTATGATAAAATTTTAATGGTGTAATTTATTTAGGGCAGAATAATGTAACAATTTTTAAATATATAATACCATGTTTAGTAGCATTTATAACACGCAACACAGAGCATTAAGAGAACCACAATATACAATTAAAATATTTTATTTAATGTTATAGTTATTTATAAATCATGGATTAGAATGTATGAACAGGATTAACCACATTATAAAAAATATTCAAAAATGTTTTATATAATTTATTTATTAATAAAAAATAATGAGTCAATTTTTAGTACAGACATTTTGTACAATAAATATATGATTTCTTCAAAATTGGTTTTTATTCCCTTCTCTGCACTGAAATGACAATATATTTGTCATATATTTATTAATTTTATTATAGTATATTAATATAATTATTTAAATAATAATTTCAAAATTATGCAAGGGTTAATGTTACGTAATTTACTCAATATGTTAATTTTAGGATGAATAGTTAAAATACTGACATTTTTATAAACTTTTATTTTATTTTAAAGTATTTTAAAAGGAAAGTTTTTATTTTTATTGGTCTTAAAATTAAATTAGGTTATTAAAAAAATTCATTTGTATCTTTAGTATCATCATTAAACATTATCTTTCTATAAAATACTTTTTTACATAGAAAACATTTTTCAAAAAATTGTTTTTCCACTTTCTTTGTGGAATTATAATAAAGAAATGTTTATGACGTACAATAATTTAATTATTTAATTTATATTACATATTTATAATTATTAGGTTAATATTTATTAAATATTTCTCTTATAAATTATAAATTATGAATTTTAATCATTTAAAAGTTATCACATAGTTAAAGGGTAAATCTGGAAATGAAGGATAAAAACTAACGTACTATTACTTAATATTCAATAAAAACGTTAATTTATTTCATTGGATATATATATTTAATTAATAATCATTAAAAAATATAATTAGGGCCTTTTCCCCAATTAACATTTTTTACCATTATAATATTTAAGTAAACGATAGTGTCAAAAATATTACATTCTGGATTTTAATATCTATAGTATTTTTTTGATGGGGATAAAAAAATATTTTTTATGTAATAAATGATTATTAAAAATAATATTGAATTTTTTACCATGGTAATTTATTTTAGATTTTTTTTCAATAAATAATTACCTTAAATAATTACACAACACGAGCACGATGCTTGTACAAACAGTAGAAACTCAAGTAAATAATTTTAAAACATCTTAAAGAAATATATATTATATGGTTTATATATTCCACTAAATTAAATATATATATATATATATTACATATTAGGGTTGTGGTGATGTTTTATATTATAAATCAATATTTTAATTAATGTATTTGAGGAAAATTAAATTAATTGTTTCACAAATAACATTAATGATTTTTTATTAATATAATTTTTCATTAAATATTTTCAATTTTTAAAAATATTGGAATGGGACAATGTGGATAATATATGTTCTAAAATTTCAATACACATACATTTATGATCCATGTTTCACTTTATAAGTAAAATTATAACCTTTTAAATTAAAATATGTGTTACCATAATTAAGGAATAAACTAGTTAGCCAAGGGGTTAATAACAAATATGTTTTCCAAAATGATATATAATACATTATAAATTATATTGTATGATTTATATGAGGAATATCGTATATTTATTTGAATATATGTCATTTTTATGCTTTTTTAGATCAATGTGACTTTATTATATTTTAATATTTTGAAAAAATGCCTGGCTCTCCCTCCCCTCACTTATAAAAGGACACCCCATCTCTATTGTCGTTACACCACCTTGAGATCTCTAGATCAACCAATGCCTAAAACTTATCTTACACACATCTATATACGTCATATATAGGTTATGGTCTTCTAAATGCACCATCTCAATGGTCCTTAAGAAGACATCTAAATGAAGTATACCGAATAAGAGGTAAGAATCGTTATCAACTCTTTCATATTTCTTTCTTATTCTACTTACTCTAAATAATTTCTACCAAATATAAATTAATAAATATATTTTAATAAATATAATTTTATGTTATTATTAATATTGTGTTAATCCAATTTTCTATCTTTTTCATATCCAACTAAATGTGAAAAAATCGCTTGTGTGTATGCATGTCCTACCACCTCCATGTTGTTGAGTAATAAATTTTTCATTACCACTTTATTTGGATGGTTATAAAGTTTTAAATAATGAATATAAAAGATACTTATAATATAAATATTCTTTTGGAACATTAATATCAAATAAAACATCTTAACTTCTAGTCTTTTTTAAAATGACAACGCTGCCCATGCATTCATGTGGACTACCACCACCATGAAGCGATTTGATCATTTTTACATTTATTATTTAAATAGATGAAAATAAGGATAAATTTAATGAATATATATCAAATATATGATATAATAAATATTATTTATTGTTATATAATTATTTAACTTTTTTTGTTCCATCTGGTGAAGGGGGAAAATAATATTTTTTGGTACATATGACTTACCATCTCCATGTACTGTGTAATTAATTGTTCTTCCTCTAAATTTTATGGATGAAGATAAATATATATTTATATAAATATTTGGAATATATATGAAATTTATATTATTATTAATATTCTATAGATGTTATAGTCATAAAAAAATTTCAAGGAATGGAACTACTAAACTGAAATTATCATGAAAAATAAAATAGTTAGAAATAAAAAACTATTATATTAATAAGGAATTATTAATCAATAGGTGGGAAAATTTTATAATTGGATCATATAAGAAATTATAAGTTTTTCAAGACGTTTTTATAGAGTTATTAAAAATTATAATTTATTATACATGCTATTATATATCGTTTGAATCAAGTCAAACATACGGTAAGGAGTTACTTAACTATATTTCCATTTATTGGGTTATACTTATACTTCATTAAATATGTTATTCCATTATTATATGAAAAATTAAATCTGATCATGTTATGCTTTATTTCCAATTTATTGTGTGAATGTAAAATTTGTTTCCATAATAACATTATTGATTAATTTTCACTTGCAATGATATGTGGTTTTAATGGATTTTGTCTCAATTTTCACTCAATTCAGCCATATTTGGTATTATGAGAATGTTTATTTTAATTTGTACTACATATATCCAAAATAATTATTTTAAAATGAATATATATTTACTCATTATTATAATTTTTCTAATTCATGTTACCTTTTTCGAAGGGTTATAATTTAAATGTTAAGAATGTTTTATGAATTTATTTCAAAGTATATATTTTTGGATTGCTCTTAATTTTATTGAATGAATCTTGTAATATATCCTTTATAAACATAATAAAAAAATTTATAATCTATATATTTAATGTTTCTCTAGGTTTTATTTTTAATTTTTCAATCTATGTAACCTAAATCATGATAATAAATATTTAAAAGAAAAGACGATCTTATATATCCTTTGATAAGGTATTTTTTTCATCTATGTCCATTCATTCAAAATATCATTAAAATTTTATTTTTATTTAAAAAAATTATTTATTAAGGAAATTTTATATTATAGTTTAGTTTTTAAAATACATTGATGGAATATTTATAATATTAATTTAAATGTTCATTTTCTAATTTCATTGAAAAATTCAAAATGAATGTTTCTTTTTAACATATACAATTTTAAAGGATTTCCCCTATACCATATTTTTTACCAAATTTAGCGTATTATACATATTTTTAATTGTTTTAAAATGAAAAATAATCATTTAAATCATATTTTAATGGCACTCTTCCATTTTATTTATTTTCTATTGAAAATTATTTTATTACAAAACATTCATTTTTTTGAATTTATAGTAATCTTTTATCTCTTATTAATTTTTTGTACATTATATTTCTCTTGAAACATTCACTTTCTTGTGATCATTTTTCATTGTAAATTTCATTTCTCTTAAATATCCATTTTTATTATATTTTGGATTTGTTTATTACTTAATGAATATACCATTTTAACATATTGTGTTTTACTATGAAAATTATAACATCCTGACCGAGTGTCTACTTAAACAATGCCCATGTAAGTGGGTCACATGGCCTCATGTGCGCCTCCTCATACACAAGAGGCTACCAACTATAAGTGAGGGTCTATGTGTGGTACTATTTGGAGACTATACCCTCTTCTCATTGTGGAAAAATGTTTAAAACAATATAAATACAACATCAAAATAATATTCACCGCAAATATAATAAATTAACAAATGTAAAATCGTAATGAAATAAAAATAAATAATAATAAAAATAATTTATAGATGTTTAAATACTTGGATGCAGGAAAATTGATAAAAAATGGTAGGATGGTAATAATCATAAAATCATTTTATTTAAAAAAAATTACTCCACTAGTATCTCGAGTGTATGATCGCTCCTCTACTCCTATGCTCCATCTATTGATAATCATGTCAATAACATATAACTATGCCAATGTCATTATGAATACCTGCACACATATAATATTAATAGGTACCAAAGGCAACCCGAGTGTGTTGTGAGATAAAATCTAAGTTGGCCACCACAAATGGATATTACATGTAATATGAGTAGTGCTCATAATTATAGAATGTACATATATATACTCTATAAGAAAACAATGTTAAAATAAATAATCTTCCCAATCAGGTTCCTATATGACACTTAGAAGGCCAACTTTCTCTGGCCCCTGGTGGTAAGGGAATTATGATTAGTTAATATATATATATGGTAATATATATATATATAGTTTAATTATATATTTCATCCACCTATATGAATCAACTATATGAGGATGTAATTTTACACATACATGGAAGACTAGATGTTGGCTCGACCAGGCACAGCTCAAACATCCATACCTAGCCAAATGATCCTAAAATAAAAATAAATATGGTATATTCCTTATATCCAAATAATAGTGTGAGTTTTCATACACAACACTTAGGGTGTTGGTTGAGTCATTAGGACATCACTGAAATAGAGGAATGTGTCACATCAGGCCTATTTTCCTAATAGTTTTAGTGGGGTGAGACCCAATGCCCAACACCCAATGTTAGTGGGAGTGATACCTCAATTCTCTACTAAACCATTACCATCTTACCACATCAATGGCAAGGATTCTTAAATTTATCCGATAAGGCACAATACATTACCACCCATTCATCTTATTTACCAAGATCAATATAAATTAGGATTTACAATTTAATTTTTAACAGTTGATTTATCATGAATAGACATGGCCATATAACCTTTATATGTCATTCCATTTAATTACATAAATTCATTTGAATAAAGGGAAACCACCATTCATTATCCAATTATGTTAATATACCCAATCAACTTACCAGAACATGGAAATTCAGGTTATAAAGAGCAAATATCCATTTAGAAGGATACATGGTCAAATTATGTAATTTACTACATGGTAAATTATAGTTATATTTTTATTAAAACCCCTAAACGGTTCTTTGGGTCCTATAATATTTATATATCAAGGTAAATTCCACATTTTGTCTAAGTCAAAATCTAAAAAGGTGTTCTAGATAATTATTAATTAGGTACAAGGGACCATTCAATTTGGTACACCCAAGGGGTGTCCACAAATGTAATAAACTTCCTATAAACAAGTAAACAAGGATAAATAGGTGTATATATAGGTGAAATGATCAATTTTATATGAATAATGATAATAAAAGGGTTCCCTTTGAAAAAGCTGACAAGTGGCCCAACAGAATAGCTAAAAAGAATAAAAAATCATAGGGAAAATGATGAGACCACTTGGCTTAGAAATGTAGATGGATCATCACATGATATCAACCTAACATTTAATGTAGGCTGGAAGAGATCCCAAAATGGTCCAACACCATAAAAATAGTCCAAACAAGATCACACCTATATATCATGATGGATTCAAATATATACTTAGATTGGAAGTGAGAGTATTGTAGAATGTTCTGAGATAGATCCAATGCTTCCAAAATCTCCTAAACTAGACATCATATTGGAAAGTAATCTCAAAACCTAGGTTGAAGGATTTTTGATCCATTGGAAATGAAAAAAAGAGGGCACCACTGCAATGAATAATGAATATTAAGAAAATGATTAAAATAATTTATTATGGAGTAAATTCTAATTTCAATCCAAAATTGATGGGAAAATGGTTTCGCCTCATGGGTATCCAAACCAAGTGCCAATTCACTACTACATAGAGGAATACACATTATTAAGGTAATAGTTTATCTTACCACGTGCATACCCTGAAAAATGGATTTTTGAATCAAAGGCATATTTTGGATTTCCCATTTATTTTGTTTTTTAAGTCACAAAATCATTCTTAAATACATAATTACTAACTCTTTCTTGTCCAATGTATTTTATGACTGTTTTTTTTAAAACATAAATCTTTTACAACTCTTATAAAATTTTTAAAAGTACTCTTGAATATAAAACTTATTGTTTCATTACAGTTATTGTAATGTGTATGGAACTGATAATGATTAGAATCACCTTTATCAAATCATATTTGGGACGTTATTTGTTTTCTATATGCTAAAAAAATTTCTTATAATCAGACCTGGAATTTGAATTGATATCATTATAATCATATTCATATCAAAAATCATAAAGAAATATTTTATGAAAATCCCCCATATTTATAAATGTATAAATAATAAATTCAAAAACACATATTATATGGTAATGGAATTCATTATACACTTAATATTAAAAACATCAAAACAAATTCAGGCATTAAGATATAATATGACTATTATACTTCCCTATGTCCACGTTATCACAATTAAATTAAAGAAATATGATAATTGGAAGATCATGATGACTGTTGGAATTGTTCCTAAAAATAATAGGTCACTTGAATAGTTTGAAGGAATATTATGTTCATTTAATTTGAAATAATCTTAGTTTGTAAAAGCTGTGAAGCGTACGAGAGTGAAAATTTTGTTTCTCATTCCTGTAAAATTTTTTAGTTTTTTTAATTCCTTAGTACGTTCCATTATGTGAATATGATTGCGGTATTTTGAGGATAAGAAGATTGATATACCAATCATAGTATTGATCGAGGTCACACGGGGAAAGTTTGATGGAATCGATCAATATATCAAGGTCTTGGGGGGTAACAAGATAGAGATGATGATCATTGTATCAAGGTCTCATAGGGATAGTGAGAAAGACTGATCATTGTATTGAGTTCTATCCCTTGTAAGGGGAAGACATAATTTCATATATGTATAAAATAAGTGACCTTTATCATAGGTTATTTCATACCATACTCTTTGAGTTAATATAATGGTATTGATTTGTATTACTTTTTATATTATAAATCATTTAATTCTGATTCAATTTTAATATAAAGTGAATAATTTTATATTCAACAGTCTATTTTTATTTGGATTTTCATAATAATTTTGATTATGATATAAATAAATTACTCTAATATATTTTAACTATTTTTTAGGATTCATTTGGTATAACCAGGTTATATAGTAACCATTGTGATTATGATTCTAATTGTATCCATGAAAACGATTAAACTCTGATTATATTACCACGTCAAAGGGGATATGATTCTATATACTTTTTATATAGATTAAATTTACCATTATGACATTTGGAATACATATTAGAATCTACTATATTATGATACATTGTTTATAAGAACCAAGGGATAATTTCGATTATCATTTAAATACTTTATATGTTTGGTTATTTTTTTAAACATGTTAAACTAAGTTTCTTTGATGATTAAAAACTTTAATATTTAAACTAAAAATTCACCCCCTCCCCTGGTATGTATCCATCATCACATACATTAAGATCCAAAAATTGGTATCGGAGAGAATTCATGGTTGTACTGATACGTACATTTTGTATCACATGAGGTTCGGACTACTAATAAATGATAGATTTTTCATCTTTACTTTAGAAATTTTGTATCAATTTAGTTATAAACATTTTTATAAGTAATTACTAAATTAACATGTATTGTGGAATAGACTTTTCATATTTAAAGATGGTAAGAGTTAATTTTTTTTTAATAGATAACCTCAATCCAAATAGACCCCATTTTTTTGATGGATTTGATTATGAGTATTGGAGATATAGCTGAACATGTTATTTATAAATACTAGAGTTAACATTTTTTAATGATAAATATATATTATAGGATTCCTAACATGTAGGTGACTATATTAACAAATAGAAAAAATTTAATAGTATCAATTGAATTATAGAGTTAAAAAAACATTATTATGTTCTATGAATAGATGCATATATAGTCAAATTTGTCTTGAGAAGCTACCTATAATTTATAGATAATGTTAAATATTATTCATTTTGGAACATAAAAGGTTGTTGAAACTAGAAGAGAAATACTTAGGTATGACTATAAAATATTTGAATTCCATTTTGGTGATCCTTTTACAAGGGTGTTACAAATGTTTATGAAAATAGTCAATAGTATTCAAGGTATAGGAGAGAAACGGTTAAAATAATAATTCTTTATTGGAATGATAATTGATATCATACCCAATGAGTAGAAATCTAATAGAAAAACTCTGGATTAATCATGGAAAATAAAAAATTTCACTTTTGTTGATTTATTTGGAACCCTTTTACAATATTAGGGAAGGATGAAAATAGATGCTAAGAATGTAATGAAAAAGAATAGTGGAGTTTGTTTTACTACTACTACAAACTCAATAAAATCTCAAACTCTTAATAAATTTGTTTAGTTGACAAAGAAAAGTAGAATTACTTTTCATCTTTATTCAAGTTATTCTACATATTGTAAGAATGAATTATCAAATCATTCCCATATAAATAATAACATTGTTTTTATAATGGATTTCTGTAATCTTTATATGAAAATAAAAATTTAAAAGAATGAAAATAATAATTTTAAATTTACTTCCTATGAAGGAAAAATAGATGGACATATTTGACCCGACTGTCCAATGATGAAAATAAAAGATAGGAAGTATAGATATTCTAATAAGAATGAGTTGAAATTTTATAAATTAAAATGAAATAAAGTTTATAAATATTCTGAAACATGGATTGTCAGTGGATGTGATTCTTTAGATCATTCCTCAGATAATGAATTTCTAGATTATCGGAATATTGGTCTTCTTCCAAGGGTACCTATTACAAATAAATGATTTATGGAAAAGGTACACATAACAGATTAATTAAACAATATACCATTAAATAAAAATTATCACGATGATAATATTTCTATGTCATTGGATTTTTAATCCTCTTTCCCATGTGATAATTAAACTCTATCTTCTTATAAAGATGTTTCTCACTTGGAAAATCATCTAGAAAATTAATATTATAGAGTATATAAAAAGCATGACGAGGATAATGAAAAACCAACAAAAGATAATTCAAAAATTAATATTTCAACAAAAAAAATATAATTTTTCTCAAAATATATTGATAAATTATATTCTAAAAAATACACTATTTTTAAATATTTTGAAAAATTAATTTCTGAAATAACAGATAATATACTAGGTTTGAAAAACTAAATTCTAAAACTATTGATAGAAATAATAATGAACTATTTATAAAACTAAAGTAATAAATTTGTTATTAAATGAACTGTTTTTCATATGTTACTACAACTATTTTTTTGATAAAATTTATAAACAACTAAATCATTTTAAAGATAGTACTAGAATGGAATGTGCAACAAAATACAAGTTTTAAGTAAAAATTACATTATTATAAAAAATGATCCTTTTAACTAAATGTTAATGTGGAAGACATTATAGAAAATAGTTTTTTTAATAAAACCCAGTATTTATGATTCCACAAATACTATTTTAATAAAAAAAAATGGATTAAAAAAATTTATATGTGGGCATATCTGGACCCAAGATGGTTTGGGTTCTAAAAATATCACTGTTTTGTTTTCAAAAAAATAAATTTATTACCAACAACAAGAATACTTGACATATGGATAGTGGGTGTTCTAGACATATGACTGGAAAAAAGTTTTCTTTTAAAATATAATCAAGATGAATGGTGTAAATGATACATTTGGATATATTAATCAAGGACATATTATCAATATAGGTAATATTGTTCATCTTGGTAACGACTTAATTTCAGATTAATTATTTAAATGTATTAATAAAAACCTTATAAGAATAAATAAATTACGTGATGAAGGATAACTTTTTAATTTTAGTAGTGATAAATTTATAGTCCACAATTCAAAGGATAAAATTATTCCTTCATATAGTTCGCATGAGAATGTTTACACTCAAAACATATAAAAACACAACAGAAAATACTTACCTTTTACTTTTTCAAATAGAAGATCAATCTTGGTTTTCGAATAGAAGTCTAGGACATTGTAACCATAGAAATTTATTCAAGATAACTATTAAAAGAATTGTTATGGAAATACCAGTTCTTATATTTTATTCTAAATATTTTTGTGACCCTTGTCAATATGGTAAGAAACATGTGTATATTTTTAAATATTTTTCTAAAGTCGAAAATTATGGCTATTTTAACTTAGTTCACATGGATTTATTAAGTCCCACACAAACTGGGATTATTGGAGGCAAGTACTACGTATTTTTTTAGTTTATGATTACACTAGATATTAAAGGGAATATTTTTTGAAAAATAAATATAAAGCTTTTTGTTATTTGAAAACAAATGTAGAAAATGTTAAAAATGATAAAAATATTACTCTCATTACTATATGTAGTGATCATAATGGAGAATTTATAAATTCTAATTTTGAATCATTTTGTAGTAAAAAGGGATTTTCACATATATTTTATCACCTATAACTGCTTAGGAAAATGATGTTAATAGATGAATAAATCTTATTCTTCAAGAAATAACACGAACTATGTTGAGTGAATACTAAACATATAAAACTTTTTAGGCTGAAGAAGATAATATGACCTTTTATACTATAAATTGATCTTTAAACCATTATTTTGTTACTAAACATGTTCACGAGTTGTATAAATGATGAAAACCAAAAAAACATACATTAGAGTATTTGAAGGAAAAGTATTATTTCTGAATATGAAACAGTACATGTTAAATTTAATGAAACTGATCTTTTTTTAAAACCCAACTGACATCCTCATATGTTTTTTCCAAAACATTTTCTATATTGTTTTTGGGATATTCTTTTAATAATTAAAATAGTCACAAAATTGTTGTTGAAATATGTACTCAAGAATAATTTCAACAATATGTTTCTGAATTATATTTACAAAATTCAAGCCAATTATTTATTAGGAATCATTATAACGATAGTAATATGAGTGATGTGAATCAATAATTAAGGATTATAAGATCATTAAGAAATTATGTAGAACGTATTTAATTTTAATTCCCAATTTGAACATAAAAATCATGATGAAGATTTATGTGACTAGGATTTTATTAAGTCCATTCAAGATGAGTTAAATGAAATTGAAAGGAATAAATTGTGGACCTTACTAGAAAGACCAAAATGAACTTCTGTAATTGGAGTAAAATAGATTTTCAGAAACAAGTATGATGAAAATGGAATAATCATTAAAATAAATCAAGATTTTTTAAAAGGTTATAATCAACATTAGTGAATATATTATGAATAATCTTATGCATTGATAGCTTGAATTTAATTTATTCATATTCTATTATCCCTTATAGAACTCATACATTTCAAACCATTAAATTGGATGTGATGTTTGATTTACATATTGGATATGTACATGAGTAAGTTTTCATTCAAAAAAACCTTATTTATAAAGATAAAACATCTTTATTATGTTTTTAAACATACAATAGAATTATATATACTAAATCAAACACATGGAGATTTGTATGATATATTACCTTGATTTTTGTAACAAAAACATTATTTTAAGGGAACCATGGATCCATCTATTTTTATAATCAATGTTAATGATAATATTTCTATTATTGTTAAAATTTATGTTGATATTATCATATTTAGATAAATTGAAAAATATTTAATAGTTTCCTTTATAAATCATATGAAATAAGAGTTTGAGATGATTATGATGGGTGAGTTAAAAAAATTTCTTTGTTTTAAAATTTATCAAAATCCATATGTTACTTATATATGTCAACATTATTATATAAAATATCTTCATAAAAATTTCAGATATGACAATACTAATAGTATTAGTACTCCCATCGGTACATCGAATACTCTTGATCATGATGAGTCTAGACAACCAGTTGTTGAATCAATTTTTAGAGGTATAATAGGAAGCTTGTTATACATAACATCTAGTCATCTAGAATAAATGTTTTCTGTATTATATTGTGAAAGATACCATGAATATAAAATAGAATCACATTTAGAAGTATTTAAACATATTTTTCATTACCTAAATTAAAAATTGAATTCAGTACTTTTTAATTCTTCTTGAAATGATTTTTAATTAAAAAGTTTTTCAGATGATTACTTTGTCGGTTATAAAATGTATATGAAAATTACTTCTCGATGGTTTAATTTCTTATGTGATTCAATAGTTTATTTTTCTTGTACCAAACATCCCAAATTATAACTTTTTTATGCTAAAGCTAAATATTTGGCATTTGTATGTTTTTGTTCTCATGTTTTTTGGATGCAACACACACACTAATTATGGAATGAGTTTTACATAAACTCAAATACTCTATGATCAAACAAGTGTCATGACCTTATGTAAATACCATGACCATATCTATCATTAAAAAAATTGATATTAAGAATCACTTTCTTATACATCACACAATTAAAATGATATATCATTTTACAATTCATCATAATGAAACATTTACTTTGTGGTATTTTTACAAAACCATTACCTTATAATATACAAGAATACATTTAACAGAATATATGAATGATCCATATAAAATTATAATTTATTTATACTTAATGTTTAGCTATCTCTTTTATTAATTTGGTTATTTTCATATAGTTAGTTCATAGGATTTATTTTTCATCTATTCAAACTTTAGTTCTCCAAAAAATATTACTTTTTCTAAAAAATTTATGTTTTCTAAAAACTCCATCATATTTATTTTTCCAAACTCATGGAATACATAAAAAATTTCATGGAACAAGTTTTTTGGATTATGAAATATTATTGTATTCATGTATTAAATAATATTTGGATGAAAATTTATCATATTTGAGTTTTAAATTCTATTTGAAATAAATATTTTTTAGAGTTTGTTTTAAATCGTAATTAACGATTTCATCTATTTTTTTTCATATAAATTTATTTTATTTTCGTTTTAATTTAAATTTATCATAGTTAACTTTTATTTCAAAATATATTTTTTAAAAAGTAAGATCAAATTAAAATATGGTTGATTCATCTCTAAAATGTATTTTTCTTCCTGTTACATGTTAACACTATTTCATT
Source organism: Viscum album (assembly GCA_963277665.1). NCBI lineage: Eukaryota > Viridiplantae > Streptophyta > Magnoliopsida > Santalales > Viscaceae > Viscum > Viscum album. The sequence continues at coordinate 491,030,566 of OY728159.1, read as the reverse complement.
TTAATTAGATTTATCATTATTTGTAGTTACTATAAAAATATTTTATCTTTTTTAATTTCCCAATTGTATCAACCAATTATGATAAAAAAATTTGTAAAACCTAAGGAGTTACGACTCATTGAAAATATTTCTTCAAATAATTTATCAATCATCAGATCAGTTAGTTTTAATCACAGATGTTAGATATTTTTGGGAGACTTACCATCCCTTCAAAATCCATTATAAATGGGACACCTCATGTTTCCAACATTGTTTATTTCAATATTTATTACTCAATGTTATGTCTTGTTTAATACTCTGAGTCTGATTTGTTATTCATTTTAGAAACTTAACTTTCAGGTCATAATGTAATAGCACCCATGATATACTACAACAAATTGTTTGTGTTTAGGGAATTTTTTTTTGAAAAACATTTTTTGAAAAGTAATATTAACCTATAAAGATAATTGTATATTTTTATGGTTGCAGATATTTATGAATGGAACAATCAGAAACTGCTGACGATTTGTTTTAATTGGATTTTAATATTTACCATTATGCTTCTATATACTTTTTTGAAGAAGAGGGAAAATAATTTTTTTTCATTCCTTATCAATGATAAAAGGTACAAGATGACATATATAGAAAAATTAGTTTTCCAAGGAAATTTTGATGATAGATAAGGATTTATTATATCTTATAAATGGTTAGATTGTAAGGGAACATTTATTAGATAAGGATTCATTTTTTTTAAATTTCATAGAAGATGACCCAAGGAATATCACTCATTAAATTATAAATCATAAAGTAATATACCTTTTCATGAAACTGATTAAAATACCTAGATACGAAGATATATATAATGTAAAACAATATGATGTCTTTATTTTTTATTACTTGGTAAATATGTGGAGAATCAATTTAATAGGATTTTTCTTTTGACAATCAAGAATATCAAATCTCGAGAAATCAAGTCTTGAATTATAATTTTTATTTATTTAATAAACATGTTAATTGAATCTAGTAAGAATAATTTCAACATATAATACAAATAAAAAGCTTTAATTCAAAACATTGTGTTTATAAGTGATGGCCAAATAAAATGAATGAAGTATGTCTTTGTTGGGGAAAAATATCTGAAAGAAACATTTATGTATTTTTAGGTTGATTTTGTTTGTTGAAAAAAGGGTTTATATGGTTTTAGGGTGTGTAACAAAGATATTATTGACAAAATATGTTGACAAAGATCGATGAAAAAGGTATAAATTATTTAGAGGCGGTACAAAAATAGCGTATAAAATTTGGCACTGTTTTACATTATTTTCCAAATTTTTGGGTCCACAAATTAGAGAGTGGAGATAATTTTATTTTGGAAAATTGATTTGTGAGCTATTGTAAAGGTTTGTTATAAATTTTTGTGCCAATAATGGTTCAAGATAATAAAATAAAAATATGGAAAAATAAATAAGGGTGAGCAAGTTATGGATCTGCGTGAAAGATGAGTTTTTGAAATAGTGTCTTTGGAGAATGGACTTCTGCATTCAGGAGAATGTTGGTTCCCTTTATATAGGATGAAAAAAATGCCTAAAATAGGATACTTCCCCACTCATTGAGTATAATCTAAACCCTTATAGATAATCAGAGCTCTAGTTTCCCATGTAGAGAGGTCTATACAATTAGAATGTTATAAATAAGTTGCGTGGAAATAAGAGAGTAGTGAAAAAGATTCATGGAAGAAGGGTTTTTCATGTATGTAATAGATTATCTGGTATATATTGTGTTGTGTACTTGTATTGAGTATCATGAAATTTGGTTCTCCGTGAATGAGGTGGAACTTTTAATGCATGCAATAATGTTGTGTGCAAGTCAACCATAGGTTTCAAGAATATTGGATGTTTCTCAACATATCTATGGTAAAGAAGTATTCCTCTATAGATGAAATTAAAACATCAATAGAAAATCTATCTACATTTAAAGATGAAAAATTCAAGAAAAGAATTTGATGTATAAGTCCATTAATTATTAGTCGATCCCTTCTATGAGTAGTGAGCAATGGTATAAGAATATGGTGATCCTTTCCACTAGAATTGAGTTAGAGAATGAGAAACAAGGAGTTACCCTTATAAATTAAGTTATAAGACCCTAAATATTGTAAGGGTAGTGACCCTAGGAATAAAATTGATATAGCTGTAACATCATTATTGGGAGCGAGCCTTAGTGAATTTGGTACAATTGGAACATTGTCATAGTATACTCATTAGATGCAGCTCAGTGAGGGTGAACCATGTAAAAATCTAGGTGTCCATATAATTTCATTATTGCTTTAATTTTAGTGCATTATCATTATTTTAAAGAAGAAAGGAAGTGATCAACAATAACATTAAAGAGAATAAAAACTAACACATATAATAAATAGATCATAAACCGGTCGGGCATGATGAAGTTTTAAAAATAATATCCTTACCCTGAATCACCCCCTCCCAAGGTAGCTAGGCCCCTTTTAGACCTAAAAATTAGTATCATAGGCCAAGTTTCTTTTATCATATTTTTTTTCTTTGACGTGTTTTCTTCAATTTTTGTTGTTTAAGATTGTGTCTACTATTATATTGGTGTATCATGGTAAAGGGAATAACTTCATATAATAAGAAGAAGACTATTGAAATTATATAGCGTGGATGTGTCTACAAAAATATTTTGATTTAATTGATAGAATCCAAAAACACAGTAAACTAATAACTATATTATTTATAAAGTCAAAATATTCACTCATTAAATGATGTTATAAGAGTTAATGAAGAACCCAACATGCCGAGTGATGTTGCAACTATTGATGACAATCAAATTCCTAGAAGGCCACTACAAGATTATGTCTACATGAAAAAGGAATTGAATTAGAATTTAAAAGTGTAAAAAAGATTCATGATATCCGGATACAAGCACCATAAATTTAGGTTGATAAGCTAAAAGGCTTAAATAAGAGTCTTATTGATATTACTAATGTTCTGAGAGAGAAGAATTATTTCCATGATGAAGAACTACAGAAGATGTATACATATATAGAAAATTTAATGCTTCTGAAAAGGGAATGAATCTATACTCAAAAAAAATTCAGAATCCTTGAAGATATAAATGATGATCATGCTACATAGCTATTTGAACTTGTTCAGGAGAACCAAATGATAAAACAATAGAATACATGAGGGGTCAAATCTATTGCTCAAGAAAAGTCTAAAATAAATGATTAATGTGACATTGTGGATAAAGTCACCCGGGAATTGGAAGATGATATGAATAGTGGGAAGAATCTCAATAGGGAACATAATGATCTAATTGAATCAAGGGACATGAATATTCAAAAAATGGGATAAGATATAGAATTTATGAAGGAAGAAGTTGGTAAATCTAATTCAAAAGGTAAGAAAAAATTTAAATATTCTTTTCATTTAAGATATGATTATCCTTTGGTGGGTGATAATGAAATTAGATGAGAAGATGTCATTTTTAAGGAGATGTAAGGATATATTTTTTCACCAAAAAGGTCATACAGTTTGTGAAAATAAGGTATTAGATAGGATGAACTATCTATCAGGAATGGAATTATGATAGTTGTGAACATTTCCAAAAATAGTAAAAATCCTATTGATACTAGAAACACAACTAAAAAATGTTTTTATAGAAACTAATGATAGAATTTTCTAGTTTTTTGGATTTCTGATCACACATTAAATGTTTATTATGAATAAATACAATATATTTCAATCCGTGAAGATAGAAATATTTATAAATATGAGAATTAGAAAATGTGCCTTGAGAATTATGAAATAAAATTTTCTCAGAATAATGTATCCATGGAATGATACATTTGTGGAATAATGGGTCCCACTGTGAGTAAGTGTCATGAATCGCAGGAGTTCAATGTCAAAACAAAAACTGAAGTTGTGTTAACATATCACCCGAGATATTATGACTCAAAATATTTCTTTAATAAGAGATGTTATTGATCTTCTAATCATGGTAATTTCTCAATATATTGTAGATCTAAGAATGTACGGAGATAAAAAGAAATCAAATAGAGATCCTAAACATCAATGGTGTATAACAAGAAAACCTTTACTAAAAGAAAAATTGATAAATTGATAAATAGGTTTAAAGTATTTGAGGAAACTCAAGGGACTAAATGAAAGATATATAGAGAACCTCATCTTCAACACTAACAACAAAACGCTTTGAATGAATGTTAATGAACCTAGAAAAAATTGGAGGATCTTCTTAAGTTGTGGGCATGAAGAATCCAAGTTCAATGGAGAACCCACAATTAGAGAGAAATAGTGTAAAGACTTGAATGACTGATAAATGACAAATGAATAATGAATACCTTGAAAATTCACATATATTGTAACATGGTTATATGTGAAGGAAATAGAAAAATCCATCCAATTGTGGAAGAAGCATGATTAGATGACCAGTTAAAAGATTCCCTCTCAAAAAATAGTAACGAAAAATAGAATACAAGTAATAAATTAAAGAATAAAAATAATTCAATTATGATTTAATATAGAAATGTGAAAATTTGAATACCTACAAAAAGAAAATACTATAATAAGACTAGAAATGTGGGTAAATAATTTTAGTTTTTATGACCAGAAAAATTGAAGTTGGTAAGGTTGTTAGAGAAATCAAAAAACATTACAGTGATTTTCCAGAAAGATTCAAAGGGTTGATCCATTAAGATAGACCATAATCATCATCATGATGATTCTAGAGAATCTACTCTACTTATGTGTTTAAATGTAACTAACTTGTGTTCAAGTGTCATAGGTTTTTTTTGGACACACATTCCAAGGGGAATTCACATCCATATATTAACAATTGTGATGTGACGTTATCTAGTATATCAAACAATCCAATTCAGTCACAAGAGATGAAGAATTATTCTATAATAATTTCTTGAAAGGAGTTAATGATTTTTGGCTTCTTTAAATCCATGGAATTAATTGTGTGAAATAGGCATTGATTGTGTTACTAACATTACCTGTGGTTTCCTACATAGTTTTATCTCAGTATGCTCAGAGGTTTTTCTGGTCACTCATTGCAAAGAGTAACATGATAATAAATGGTGTAGGTTAATAAGAATTATTGTGGGTCAAAAAATTAATCCCAACAATAATAATAGTTTCACATAATAGGGGAGAATTTGATCAGCTACTCAGATTCAAGATCTCAATGGGATATAAAGTATGAAAGTTTTTTATCTAACATCAAGAACATTGGTTGGGGGAGAAGTATTAAAACTCATGTATTTTATGATTATATATTTTTCTATAAAAATATTATATCAACTTAATATTTTTAAAATACTTAGAATCTACGAGATAATGTCCATAATGTTTTATCATGAGGATGAAAAATTTTAGATATCAATGATTTGACTATAATTTTGCATTAACAGAATCATTAAGAGAATAGAGAATATTTTTCTTAATGGAAGCAATGAGGTGGTGATAAACTCATGAGGAGTAGAAGTGTAAAATAATGATTCAAATGAATATAATGATGATGGGAATAAAAAACTCAAATCTATACCTCCATGAAAACCAAATATTCTAACTGAAATTTATAGTAAGAACATGATTGGTGATCAGATAATGCTAGTTCAAGTATAAAATATAATGTCATTATATCATGAATCCATAGGATCATAGTTATATCATAATTTTATTGAAGGAATAGATATATATGGGTACTTGTTTAAGTCTATGAATGAAGAGATTGACTAGATTTTGAAGAATGAAACATTGGAGTCTTTTTTGAGGCCAATATATGAGAATATCATTGAAACTAAATGGTTTTTTTGTAACAAGATGAATGAAGATATAATAGTTATTTCAAAAAATAATGAAAAATTTGAAAAGGGTACAACCAAATACAGGGTATCGATGTTTATGATACATTTTCTCCTAATGAAATGCTTTATAAATTAAAATTATTCTTGGCCATAGGTGTGGAATAGAGGTTCAATGATTTCCAGATAGATGTCCAGTTATCATTTCTAAATGGAGTTCTCCAAGAAGAAGTTTATATTGAAATGATAGATGGTTTTCTCAATCATGATGATGAATTATTATTTTTTATATTGAATAAGGCTCTATATGATTTGATGAAGGAACCAAGAGCAAGTTATTAAATTCTAGATTAGTTTTATAAGAAACCCGATCTCTAGTGTGGTGGAGATGATAAAAATATCTCTGTGAACAATGATGGTAATTAATGGTTGATGGGGCTGGTACATGTCGATGAATTAATTATTAGTGGATCAGATGAAGCATAGTGTATAAATATTTTGGAATTTATAAAAAAATATTTAGTATTTTCAGTGATTGGTGAAATGATATTTTTCCTCTAATTATAGGTTACATAGGGAAAGAATGGAACATTAATTTCTCAATATAAATATGTCATGGAGTTTTTAAGAATATTTGGAATGGATAATTCCAATGAGATGATGACTACGATGGATACCTGGATGAAAATTTCATGATATGATGATGGAAATGCAGTTATTATCACATAAGACAAACAAATCATTTTATGTATACTGTAAATGGAAAAGATAAGACCTAATATTGTCTTTTACACTTTTCAATTAGCGAGGAATCAGAGTAATCCAAAATAAAGCCACAAGATTTTTTTGTAAAGAATATTTTGGTATATCAAGGGCACATTGGACATCAGTTTGTTGAATACTGAAAAATAATAGTAGGATTTATTAGGATATACAAATTTTGTTTGGGGCCAATTAGTAAATGATTGGAAATCAATGTTAAGAGGTGATTTTTATCATGGTCGATAGCGTATTTCTTAGCTGACAATGAAAAAAGATTTATTTTCATTGAGAACCTCAAAGGTTTAGTATATTTTAGATACACAAACATGAAGACATTTATTGTCGATGAAGTCATAGCTTGAAGATATGGTAGTTTATGTGAAGTATCTAATCATAATCCATTTTTATAATTCATGTTCTAACAATCATAGAAAAAATCATGTCCATATCTCATTGTCTAATCACATTAAAATTAAATATAATTTTATAAATGAGAAGGTGGAGGAAGGACTTGTGATTTTGGAGTATATACTTATAGAACTATATGATTTAGACATTATGACAATGTTCTTGACCAAATAATCATTTGAGAGGCATTGACTAGCTTTGGGAGTTCAATCAACGCCCCAAACTAGTAAAACAATGGATGTGGGACCCCCTCTTCTCTATGTATGGAGTGTTTTTTCTCTAGTGTACTGATCTATGTTCTTTACCCTATTGTAGACCATAGTGATGTAACCTCAAGTTAAATTTATTAAGTAACCTTCGGGTTTGTTGACATTGGGGGAGAAATTGTGGCTATAAAATGCTGAAAAATTTCTTAGTCAATACATAGGGAGAAGCTGATTGGTTGAGCAATGAGATGGGTGGGTCATCAAGGTAGGTTAGTTTTAAATCTACTTTTTCTTGATCTGATAGATAAAAGGATACATATATTGACATCTTAGGTTTGTGATGAAAGCATATGAATGATTTATGGAATGAATTGACTCATTGATGAACTTTGGATATTAAATTCGATTCTCACACTAAGTATTTCTCGTGTTGGATTATAGAATGTGTTGATAAAATCATTGATCTCTATCTAATTGAAAATAATTTAATAGTGTTATAATATTTATTAAGCTTTAACAAGGGATCAAAATGTGAAGAGTTGTCTAGAAACCTAAAGGTGGATATTTTTGGAAAAAATCCCTTAAGGAAACATTGAATCATTTTTGGCTAGATTGTGTTTGTTGACAAAGTGGGTTTCCATTGTCAATTGCGGTGTTCCAATGGTATTTTTGACAAAATATTTTGACAATGATCCATGATAAATGAATGGATGACATGGAGGTGGTTCAAAAAAATTAATACAAGGTGGCGTCGTTTTCTAGAGTTTACCCTATTCTTTAGTACAAAAATTTTCGAGTTAAGATAAGTGTCTTTGGAAAGGGAGTTTCACACTACGGTTAAGGCTGATAAAAACATTCATGGAATGAATGTTTAATTATTAGAATTAGAAAATATGGAAAATTGAAACAAGGGAACACATGTTATGGAGGTATGTGAATGATGAGTTTGTGAAATCAAGGCTTGGGTGAATGGATGTGTGCGTTCAAGGGAAAGATGCACTCCTCGAACACAGGGTCACTAAAATTCCTATAAATTGGTGGGTACCCCCCCTGTTCAATAAAATCTCATCACATAGAGAGAATAACATCTCTATTTTCACATGTAGAGAGTGTTTCACAAGTATGAATTGAAAAAGGAAGTTTCACAATAAAAAGAGAGTTTCATGAATGTTACGTGAAAGAAGGGAGTTCCACAACTATAAGATATTAAGACGTAAGTATTTATTTTCACATAAGTATTATATATTTCACAAGTTATTTTTTTTCAAAAAATTGAAACTTGCACATTATACATTATGTTTTCATGTTATTCAACTCTATTTTGCATGAAATTTTTAAGTTTCCCATTACATCTATAGAAAATTTGTATTTATCAGTGGAGGAAAGTGGAACAATAAAATATCATTTGTCTACAATAAATGATGCAGAATTCATACAAATGAAGGGACCTAAAATTCTCTAACCTGTGAGTGGATCCCTTCCAAGGTAAATGAGCTATGGTAGAGGGAGATGATAATCCTTTCCACCGGCACTAATCCATAGAAAAAGACATAGGGAGTGAATCTTGGGAATGTAGTTAGTAGAATCTAACTCTTATAAAGGAAGAGATCCTAGCCATTGAAGTGATATATCATGAAAAACATTATTCTAAGTGAGAATTAGTGAATTTGGTATAATCAGTACATTTTTTTGTACTCTCCTTGGATGTATCATAGTGATGGAAAACCATGTAAAAATATTTGTGTCCTTGTTCTTGATTTATTTCATTACATTTAGTGCATTATCATTAGATAAAATTGTAAAGTACATGATCAAAATTAACATTAAATAGAATAATAAGTTACCCATTTACTAAATATTTTAGCATCTAATGGGGTAGGAAAATGTTTTAAAACCAATATGCATATCATGATTCAACCCCTCTCAATGTATTTAGTCCCCTTTTGGACCTAACAACCATTGATTCTAAATCAAATATGATTGAAAATAATATCCAGGTTTCTTCATAGGAAGTAAAAAATTATTTAAAATAAATTATATTCAAGAACATTGTGAAAAATAGAAATATTGAATCTCTTAATACAAAAGAATAGAAACAAAAGAAATTATCTAATGAAGTAGAAATATAATGGAGGAGGAATCATGTTGAAGGAAAATATTGAGATACTTATTTCAGAATCAACCCAAAAAAAGAATTAGATTGAAAAAATTAAGGAGCGGAAACTCATTAGAAATAAATCAAAAAAAAAGAATAGGAGAAGAAACAAGAAGGTGAAAAGTTAGTTTATTCATTGATGAAAAGGGTTGAGGATGCCTCTATAGATTTCTTTTTAACAAATATGAATATTGGTTTGTATTTCCAATAATAATATAAAGTCCACAATGATTTTCCCTCTATAATTATAAAAGGAAATCATGTTTTGGTAGACCAATAAACATTTATGATTAGGAAGCTGATTTGAGAACAAAAAGGTTGAATATTTTAGAATTTATTAGTAAAATATGGGAAGGATCTGTAATAATTGATATTTTAGAAAACAATAAGGTAGGGTGTTGATGCTGATAGTGTATTCAAGGAAATAGAAGAGAATTATGAATAAAAGAAGAAGAATAAGTATAATAATAATAAGAAGGGTAAAAAACAAATAGTTGATTAGGAAGATCTTCTGTTTAATAATATTTCATTAAGGACATATGATGTCTCCTTAAAACAGTTGTCTTCTTTGGGTAATAAAATATAGAAATTTGTATCTCAATAGAAACACAATTCCATATCTATTCAATAAATATAATATTCATCCAAGATAGATGAAACAAAAAATAACCAAAAGGAAGAAGACACTATAGGTGTTGATATTGATGCTATAGAGATTTTAAATGGAAAGAAAGATGAAAATATAAATAAAAAATCAGTTACAAAGAAAAAAATGGAAAAGAGTCTAAGAAGAAATTGAAACCAGTAACTTTCTACCTCACAAGGATCGAGAAGAAGATCAATCAGATTTACCCAGGACTACCACTTCCAAAATAGTATAATTTATTGTTCATACATTAAAAATTCATGAAGTAACTATTATATATTTCCCAAATCTAGAGTCTCAGATTGAGATGCTTCATGATTGTTTTAATCAAAAATCTGATTCAACAAGCATGTTGACCGAAAGAGTGATCAAGCGACTAGATGAGTTTAAGGCTCATTATAATTTCTATGTTATTCACTTAAAATAATGCATTCATATGAATAATTGGTCCCAAAAATTCAATAACTATCTCAAAATTTTGATCCTAATTTTTAAGACAGGTTGAAGGATATGAAATATTTTTCAGAAAACTTCTATTTATTAACTAATTATATGGATGAAGTATTAATATTGGTTATATATTTCAAATATTTGATAGAAAATCATATTAATACTGTAAATTATAGAAATGGAAGGATGAGATATATGTATTATCAGATAAGAAGAATAAAAAAATAGACATGAGGAAGTCAACACTCTAAATAATAAGTTTTCTAAAAAACATCATAACCAAGAATAAAAGATTTCAGTGCATGATGAAAGTATTAAGATTTAAGAGAACAGGTTAAAGGATATTAATTGAAGAATAAATCATAGGAAGAGTTCATTTAAAATATAGAAGAGGATAAAATGGAACTAAAAATATTAAAAGACCATTGTGATATCATTGATGCTGATGAACGATTAATGTTTTTCTCTAAAATCTTTTTTATTCACTATTTTTTTAAAATCCTTTAATTATTATATTTTTTATCTCATTATAAATTTATTAAATTACTTAAAATTTAGTTTGGTTAGACATTCTTTCATTTTTCTAATTATCAAGTAAATAATTATATTGTTTTGTATAGTTATTTCTCTTACCCATTTCAGGTATTACAGTACAACTCATTATTCCTTTTGGAAAAGACCAAAGGGGGAAAATTAGAACAAAGAGGGGTATATTTATAGAAATAGGGAGATGTTTTAAGTAAGGGGGAGACATATTTCTAAATAAAATAATATGATCCTTAGAGTTACTTCTTATCCTAATGAGGAGTTAGTCATATTCCCCATTGTACTCAATTGTGTTATAAACTAAGGTGGAGACATGTATTGTTATATAAATTCTAAATGTGATGTAACTAAAATATAATACATGTATGATTTTCAAAGTGACTCTTTTAATATAATTCTTGTTGTATGTGCTTTCCAAAAAAGGGGAGGCTTTTGAGTCAAAAGTATCCTTTGACATTCCCATTTTTTTTCATGGAAATTAAAAACTCCTTAAAAAATAACTAATTACAAACCCTTTCATATTTAATGTATTTTAAGAATATTTTTGTTGAAAAGATACATCTTCTACCATACATAGAAAAATATTTAATGTATTAATGAATATAAACCTACTATATTCATTAAAAATATCGTAATCAGTTTGGAACTGATAATGGTCATAATCAACTTTATAAAAAAAGATTTAAGACATTCTGTCTTTTATTCGTGCTAACAACAGTTCTTATAATTAGACTTGAAATCGAAAATTATAGAATTAGAATCATATTCATAAGGAAAACCATAATGAAATTATATAATGAAATCCATTAGATTCATCTAAATTTAAATTACAAATATAAAAATTGATATTATATTGTAATAGATTAAATACTATAATAGAAATGGTTTACCTCAAAACTACGTCATAAATTCTGTTATAATATGACCGTTGAAGTGACATGGGTCCAAGTAATTGTGAAAAACACAAATAAATATTACCGTTGGAGGATCTAGATAACCATTAGAAATTTTCTTATAAATACCTGGTCATTTGAAGAGTTTGAAGTGAAGTGATGGTCATATCATTTGAAAAAATATCAGTGTGTGAGATCTATGAAGCTTATAAAAGTGAACTACTGATTCCTCATACTTGTAACATTTTTTATCTTTCTTTTGTAATTTCATAGTGTGTCATGTTGTGTGAATAAGATCAAGCGATTCTAAGTCTTGGAAGACATAGATATTTATTATCATATTCATCGAGGTAACACGAGGATAGTGTGACAGAACCAATAATCATATTGAGAGACTATAGGGATATCGAAATTGAGAGGCTGATCATCATATCGAAAACTAATGGGGATAATGATACATGTTGAATATCATATCGAGGGATTTCCATGGTAATGGAAAGATTGAATTTCTAGTAAGTATACATGGAGGGACCATTATCCTTGTTTATTAGATACCATACTCTTTGGGTTAAAATAATTATATTTAATTTGTATTAGTTGTACTATTACATGTATTTAATTTCCACTGGAATTTTAATTGAAAGAGAATCATTTTATATTCATTTTTCTAATAATATTTTTTTTATCATAATAATTTTTATTACTAAAAAATTTTATTACTCTGATATATCATTACCATTATTATTAATATTCTATTTTTATAATATTGATATATCATAACAATTGTTGTAATGATTATTTTGGTCTTCATGAATACGATTAAACACTGATTATGTTACCACAACTTAATGAATATGATTTTATAAATTGTTGAGATATAATAAATTTATCATTAGGACCTATAGAATACATATTATAATCTACTTCATTAAGATACATTATTTATCGGACGCAAGGGCCAAGTATGATTATCATTTAAATACTTAAGATGTTTTGTGAATATTATTTGTTTAAGATAGTTAAACTAGGATTATTTTTACATTAAAAATTTATGTTTTTAACATAAAATCCCCCCTCTTGTATTTAGCCATATTCATTTACATTACATCAAAACAATAAATCTATTTTGAAACACTGTATCATCACACAAGCATGAACCTAGGGCTACATGGTTGCATAAAACCCATGTAGCCACAACATACCCACTTTATGAAATGGAACAATTTTAGAGAAACCACATGAGATGGGGGCATGGTTTCCATTAACCGTGTGGCCCAGTACTTTCTTCCCATTTGGGGGCTCCAGGTACCAAATGATCCCTACACACACCTGATAACTCCTTGACGAGATTAAGCATCATTATTAGGTCAATTTAAAGGATTTTAAACCAAAAAAAACTATCTATACCTTTATTATAAGATGGTTCATTACAAACTCCCCTTTTTAAAGAAACATGTGCTTGAGTTTTCCATTTGAGGGTAAACAAGCTTTATCTGTAATGAGATCCAACCATTGATCTAATATTTCAGCTTCCCTTTCCACGGTATCATATTGTACTCAGTTCTGCTACTATAGAACTCTTACCAGAGGATCTAAACATCAATAGAGTGTCTCAATACTCCAAGACACTATACAAATTGGGTAATCCTAGAAGGATGAATCAACATCTATTTCAACCCCTTCAGCTAAAAGATGTGGGAAATATCTGGATAGTATCGACAAAGCTAAGATATATGGATGACACCATTCATAGAATGGTATGTATGAAGATGCCAGAACTATTAAGCCATTTGTACAATATATTTCAGAACCTAAAAGGGTCCAATGAATCTCATTGAGTTCTTACCCTACATTTGAATTTTTTAATGCCTAAACATGGGTGACACTCATAAGAAAACATGGTCTTCAACCTCGAACTTGAGAGGTCATTAGTTTCTATTATAATATGACAGCTATCTATACTGATTTATCACCATGTTCTTCTTAATGAATAGGATATTATCGGTAGTCTCCTACATGATACATGGTCTAATCATAGATTTATTCAATTACTATATCTAAAATAGTGGTGAGGGGAATGGACTAACGTATATGGCTTAATAAGTTTCCAACACAATGGTATCTTGAAAGCTGTTATTATATATGAATTCCAATAGGTGAATATGTTTCACCTAGGAACCTCAAAATATAAAGACACATGCATGAAAATTTTCCTCTTGAACATGAATTGAACACTATATTTTTCTGTTAGACTGTGGCTGATAGGTCATTCTAAAAAGTACATATTTACCAAAGGACTTATGTAACCCACTATAGAACTATTATGTGCAACAAGAATCTATATTAGAAACAATAATTCGCAGAGATCCATGAAAATGTAAAACAAATTTACTGACAACCTTCCTAGCTAATATAACAATAATTCCTCTCACATAGGTAAGAAATGTTTGGCCTTTTCAAACGATCAATGAAAACCCAGACCATATTGTTTCCACAATGTGATCAATGTGAAATAAAATTGAAGACCAGCAAAACATCCCATTTCCACTCATGAATGGAAAATAGATATAAAAGTCATTTTGGAAACTCATGTTCTTCCTTCATCTACTAATAGGTGGGACACTGAGTGATGAATCCGAAAATATCGCATTTTATACCTAGCCATTAATACTGGAGTTGTAGATCCCAATAAATGATTATGACACTGAGGTGAACCACCCATATTGAGGTGTAATATTCATACATCCACCCAACTTTCATGTATGCAAGTACCCATACACACTAATGGAATAGTAAGGTATCATCATTATCCACAATCCACCCTCAAGATGTATATTTATTTAAATTTTTTTCTCTTAGGATGATACCCTCAATATTAGATAACTACCAAATTCTTACCAATTCCCAAAGATTAGAGGCCACTACAAAGGCTAAGAGGATAATCTGGCCATGTTCCTCATGAACCTCAATGTGCATATATGAGAATAATTCCATGAGATTAACTTTTCCACCAGAATCCTGAACATTTTATGTCCGAGTCTTCTAGCTTAGATCATCAAATACTTCATTTCCTTTTCCATGACTATTGGCAGGCTAAAAATATAGTGACTATAGGTACTCAACCCACCATAACTATCTGAGATTTATATCCTACTACATGAGGTTTGTGTGATATGTGAATACCAAAAATAAATTTGTCATGTTGATGGTATATCTAAGAGCATTTAGAATAATCTACAACAACTATTTAAAAGTCATTTATTGGGTAATTCAACTCATGATGCCTCAGCTGATAAGACCAAGATGTGAATACTAATTAATCTGCTAATATAATAGCTCCATGCCTAATACCAAATCTATCAAAGTAGACAATATATTTTATTCCTAGTTCGGATAAAATCAATATTGATAAAGAATTCAATATACCCTTTAACTCCTAAAATTCTACTTCACAATATTTTAACCATACAAATTTCACACCATTCGTTGTCAAGATCGCGAGTAGTGATGCTAGATATGAGAAATACTATATAAATAATCTAGAGTATCCAAACAGCACTATGAAACTCTAGATGTCAAATATGTTATTGGGTTTCTCCAAATAAACTGAACCTATCAGTATCTCATGGTCTACTTCAGCTCCTAACTTCAAGAGGATATGACCCAAGAAGTGGAATTTTATATTCAAAAAGTGGCATTTACTAAGCTTATAATATAGATGAATCTATCTCAGTTTAATCAACACGATCTGAAGATGGGTTTCCGGGTCATGTCAGGGGAAGGAATAGGCCAAGATATTTTCAAAAAAAATGCTACCACAAATGAATCCATATATGAGTGTAAAATATAAATAATATGTGATATAAAAATTGATTGTTATTTGTGAGGCCAAATAAAATTACTAGGTACACATATATATCATACCTGCTCTTAAAAGAAGTTAGAGTTCTTTCTAAACCTTTAACATGAACCTGATGACATCCCAACTCAAATATATTTGTGAAAACACTTTTTCTCATCATTTATTATCAATGAGTTCATATGTTGGATGTATTGGATACTGATTATTTATTGTGAGCTAGTTCAAATGATGATAATACATGAAAAACAATAGGGTATCATCTACATTTGTAGAAAAAAGGACCAGTGAACCCTAAGGTGATGTGTTTGATCATATGAATAATTTAGACTATAGATCCTCCAATTTATTCTTGAGATCGAGATTAAAATTATGTAAAATATTTCATGTAAGAATGGTCATTGGTGATACTCCTAGCATAATCACAATACTAATCTCTACCTCTCTCACAAAAGGTAGACCAAAGAAGTTGTTAGGAAAGACACCACTAAATAGCTCCACAATTGGGGGAAACAGAAGGTCAAACCCTTTGGTCATCTACGAAAGGAGTATGAATATGATTTTTCACATTTCCCATCCTTGGTTTCTAAGGTCTATCTCTATTTTTACAGATATACCATTCTCTATTATACAAATTTCTAGCACCCCCTCATGATGTAAACATCACCTTCTGATGATTGAAATCAATCTGGTCTTCATAGGTAACAAACCTTTCTATCCCAATGATTACATCAAAGCCCATCATATGGAGGGATAAATTGTTACACATGAAGTGTTACCAACCTATCTCAAGGGGAAAATAATTATAAAAATTAGTGACCTATAATTGGATATATATCCCAGTTCCTAACATCATAATTCCATATAAGTGTACGATCTCGAGGGCCAGACACTCAGTGATATCCCCATATATAAATGAGTGAGATGACCCTGTGTTAAATAAAGTACATGATAGTAGAATATTACCTCAAAATGCATATTTTCTGGCACTCTACACTTCCTGTATTTGATAGACTGTATGTGACTAGCATGTATCATGGCCCTGAGTCACACTGCCTAACATCCATGGTCATGCTTGCATTACATGAACTAAGAATCTTATGTTTGGATACCTCTACCTCAACTTCCACCTTGGCCTAATCAGGTGGTTTCATTCTAGATACCTTCTGGTCATGATCTTACTAGAACTGCTCCTAAATTTGGACTATGTGTATATCCCTTCTCACTAGGAATTGATTGGAATGTAATTAGGAAATAGTGGATATCCCATACTACCATTGATTCTACATTCCACATGATCTCATAATCATTGAGACTTCATGTGTCCCGAATTTCCACACTGGTGTCATGTTAGAAAGTAGTCAACACAAAGAACCCGAATGCTACTACCTATGCGAGTATGCTCAAAACATATCTTTTCCCCATAAGATGTACCAATGATAGCTTTGGGTGCCAAACCTCCCCGACTCACACCATCATCTTCCCTCAAATTCTATTATTTAATAAGGACATGGATGAAAATTCTTGAAATTGTTGTCAACATGAACACATTGAAATGTAATCATATGGTGTATGCAATCCCATCCTCGAATCCCCTATTAGTCATAAGGACACCACCCACTAGAGTAGGAGAGAACCAATATATATAATTAAAACAAGAAGACTATTCCATGACATACATACTCCCATAGTGCAGGTTCATGAATTCTAAAGCTCTATCATCCCTCAGATTCCAGGTAAATAAATTGTCATACAATATGATCTAAAATTATTCTTAGATCATATCACAGTGCTGATTTACCTAGTTGATATATTCCCAAAACCACATAGAATATAAGTAGTAAGTTTAACCCACCTCTCTAGAGGCATCTCAAGATGATCAAATATATAAATGAAAACATTGAGCCATTACTCCACAATGTGATCTCTTTTATCACTAGAGAAGGTGGGGGGATGCTTCTGCTCAAATTATCAAACCAACTCAATCATGTTTGAGGAAATACAAACAAATCCTTTCATAGAATACAACATATAAAATATTCCATCGTAAACATAGGAACCAGTAAACATTTCATAAATAGGTAGAGGTTCCATAGGAGGAACATATGTATGAATCAATTGTGGATAAAGGCCCTCCACCATAGTTTCATGGTCATCACTGCCTTCAGGTCATGAGACTGGAGAGTGTCATTGAAGAATAACACATCAATTACAAAATAAATCTTTAGAATAGATTTACAACACAAAAAGTATTGCAGATATAAACTATGAAAGATTTTAGGAAATCCAATAATAACTATCTCACCTTTTTGTCTACTAAACAAGCCAGGTCTATGAAGTATAAAATACTATTACTATCTATTAGAGCGTAAGATACTCTTATCTACCCACTACTAATGCCAAGTTCAAGTATGAGTTTTGGTTTCACAAGTATTAGAAAACTTTGTTCATCTTAGAAATCATATTATTTTTTAAAAGTATGCCTGTTAAAATATTTAAATCACATAAATGGCTAAATTAGGTGTATTAAAATTTTTTATCTATAATGTCCCATACTCATTATGAAAAAAATATGGAATCTACTTAACCAATACCATAACACGTCCATCCCATGTGACCAATGGCCCGTGGATCAAAATACCATAATTGATTATTTATGTTTTCTCCTTTAACCTATTCAAGAAAACATTTTTATGTTAAGAAAGTTAGATTACATATCAATTATTTTTTCTAATATAAAAAATAACTTTCAGAACAATTCAATACATTTTCAATGCACTATAGATATGAAACAGGTAAATTCTTGTTGAAAATAGACATGACAAGGAAAATTGATGGGAATATTTCTCATAGTCTTCCTAATAAAGATACATGATCTAATGAAAAAACCTCATTTCATCGAGTCTAGATAATGAAATCATCATTTCAATAATACTAATATCAATAGGGGGAAAAAAAGTACTTCACCCAATGGTGAAGTCATATCAACTATAAATGGCATAATCAAAAAATACAATTCCCTATCCTAGGTAATTTGGGATTCCCCTATACATGGTTTAGCTATATCTTAGAGTATGGTAATTTCCAAATCCATTTAAAACCTAGTATTATATCAAATAACTAAAAAGTAAAAAAAAGTAAAAAAATAACTTTAACACGACTTCATAACGCCCCATCCTGGGGTCAAAAAAAAATCATGCCTCAACCTAGTGGGTCACAAGGCATCAAGAATGCCTCCCCATATTCCAGAGGATACCGACTAAATGTGAGGGTTTAGAGGTGGTATGATAGGGAGACTATACCATCTTATCATAGTGGAAAAGTTGTTACAACTATAAACATACAACATCAATATCAAATTCACTACATATTTAATAAATAAAAATATGTGGAAGCATAAATAAATGAACAACCGAATAAAAATAAAAACACTATATGGTAGTGTCAATACAAGAATTAAAGGAATGTAGATATATAAAAAGTGTAAAGGGGGGAATGAATAAAATAATTCTATTAAAATAGTAAAAAAAATGGTAGTCAATTAGTATATCTAGTGTATGGTCAGGACTCTATGCCTATTTTCGATCTATAGGTAAGCATATCAATAACCTATAATTGGGATTTTTCCCTTATCAATATGTATAGAGGGATAATATTCTCAGGTACCAAAGGTATCCTGTGTAGGGTGTGAGAAAAAATATCAATAGTCTTTAAAAATTGAAATCTATAATTAATCCAAGAAGTATTCTTAACTAAATAGTGTTAATGTATTAACATAATATATAAACAATTATAAAATATGTAACCAGAAATCTCGGGTTCTAATATGACACATGGCGTGCCTACCTACTTCAGCCTATGGCCAGAAGGAACTTTGAATTAGTTACTACATATATTTTAATAATATATATATATATATATACTATAATTATTTATTGTATCCACCAATATAAACCATGTATCTGTGGATGTAAGTGTCTATATACTTGGAAAACAAGTTGTTAGATGGACAAAGGTGTAACTCAATATTCCATAACATGTATAATGAGACTAAAATCTCATGAAATAATGTACATTCACTACTTCCCAATAAAATAATGATACATCAAGAACGAAACGTGGGATGGTGAGTAATATATAATGTCATCACTCAAACAAAGGTACATGGTGAGCAGAGCCTGTTGTACTAATAGTGTCATTTGTGTGAGACAAAATGCTCAACAACTGATATAAGGGAGTGTGATTCAACTAGGATCAACTGAACCTTTACCGTTATAACACATCAATAAAAATTAATATTATATTTATAGGATAGTACAAGAGGCATTACCTACCATGAATATTATTTACCAATCCTGATATAAATAAGGCTTCAACATTAAATTTTTTAAATTTGATTGAACATGAGTAAGAATCGTTATGGAACAATTACAATTCATTCCATATATTTGTGTCAATTAATTTAATGAAAGGGAAACCTTCTTGCATTTTACACATAAAATTATTAACCCAATCAATTTACTATAATAAGGAATTTCATGTCATAATGATCAAAGAAACATTTAGATGGATACATGGTCAAATAAGGAAAGTTGATATATGGTAAATTCCAATTATAGGTTGAGATAAACAACTAAGAGGTGATTTGGTTCATTTAAAAAGTTATTTTTCAAGGTAAATAAAACATTTAGTTCAATTCAAAATCTAAAAAAGAGTTCAATGAAATTATCAATTAGTTAAAATGAAAAATTCAATGTCTCACACCCAATGGTGTCCATAAATATAAAAACTAACCTCTAAACAACTAAACATTGATCAATAGGTGTATATAAATGGATGATGTTAAATTTTATATAAAGTAACTAGATAAAAGGGGACGCTCCGAAAAATACATTATGTATCACAACAATATATCTACAATGCATCAAAACTCATGGGGAACATAACGAGTCCACCAACCATAGAGTTATTGACGAATCCTTTCTCGATATCGACCTCAGATTCAATGTAGTTTAGAAGATATCTAAGAAACTGTCCAACACCGTGAATATAGGGAAAACAAGCACACAACTAAAAATTGAATTGGATTCAAAGATAAACTTATATTGGAAGGGAAAGGATTTTATAATTAAACAAGATGTTTCTTTTTCATCCAACAGAACAAGAATCATACTTTGGAGAATAATGTTATCTTAAAGCCGAGGTTAAAGAATTTTTGAGCCATCAGAGAAGAAAATAGGATATCACCACTGGAAAGAAGTATAAAGAATAAGAGAAAGGTAAAAAGAATTAATTAGGGGAAAATAGTAATTTCACCCTAAAATTAAAAGGTGCACAGTTTGGATGCACGGTTTGACACAACATGTGCTAGCCATGTGCTAGTTTACTACCACTTATGGATGTTCCGTATAGTTAGGCACATGTTTTATCTTATTGTTCCCAAAACATAAAAAAAGTGATATATCTAGAAACTCTACAGCACTTCATAGTTTTCTGCCTGGGGTCACGTGATTACAAACAATTGGTGCGGCCTATACTGCCCCACTCTTTAAAAATACACCATTTCAGAGAAACCATGTGAGCTGGGCTGCACAGTTTACTTTAACTATATGGCCTATTCTTTTCTTCACATTTTTGGGATCTAATCTCCAAACAAGCCCTAGATGTACTTGATACATCCTTTAATTGATTAGGCATTATTATTAGGTTCATTTAATGGAATTTAAACAAAAAAATGATCCATACCTTTGTGAGAAGACGGTTCATTACAAAATTTATTTGATTGATAGGGAAAATCTAAATATTCATTATTATTTTGTCAATAAGGATATTTATTGACAATACATATTGATGATGAAATAAATTCATCATTAAATATTTTTTTAATGCATTATATAAGAAATGGTGGGTGGTTCCTTTAATTATATACCCCCTCAATGCATCGACAGATCTCATGAGACAAACTAATTGGAGAAACTTATTAAATTATTTTTTAGCGTATAAATACACATCAATTAAATTTTCTTTTCATAAGGACTTGATGATAAAGATATCATGACGATTGAGATAATTAGGTACATTATTATGAATTTCCTTCACTGAGAATTTGGTTAGTATTGTACATGAGATTATTGCATTGATATTATCCTTGGATTCATCTTCTACTCATGTTATTGATTAAATTCCATGTTTTTTCTTCTATTTACATTGTCATAATAATTATGACTTATTTATTCATGATATCATCAATTATAAATAACCCTAACTAAGAATATGAGTTCACCATTATATATTTTTTCCATTCTATGGGATATGAAGAAGGATATTATAAAAAATTGCATTGATGAGATAATCTTTCCTATTCTAGGTATTATATATTTCTAATTTAATAGGGAAATAATGTATATATCTATTTCTCAAATACTGCAAAAATTAATAATCCTCGGTGAAGCTATCCCATATATCATATTATAATATAATTGAGTAGACATCAGTTATAGGTTACTAGTGTTGGGGTTCCTATAGTTTTGATATAATTCAAGGGGGTTTTAATTATATAATATTACTATATATGACATCAGTTACCCCATGGGAACGGTAGTTGAGGAGGGAATAATAGAACAAAACCAGGTAGGGCTAGGTCAATTTTCCCATAAAAATTATACATTTTGGTTGTTTTTTCTAATTTAATTTATCCCCTTGGGGGAATCCCTAAAATTATTTTTCCCCTATCCACTCATGAGGGAAAATATATCCCTTCATTGGATTCTTATTATTTTTCCCCTCCATACACCTTCATTAAATGGTGATTCAAGGGAGTTTCATCATCATAATCCCAAGTAAAACCCTCCATTATTTTCTGTTCATAAATTTCATCACGTTAATCTATTTTTATTTGACATGTTCAGTGGTTTTGATTGTGAATTCAACATCATATATTGAAATCACTTCTGAACTATGGTCTATCTCTTCTCTATGATAAAACAATCCCTATCATGTGTTTCCCTACATTTTAATTTAATTTGAAAATGAAGAAATATATTTGGATTTATTATAGGTTTTTAATTATTTTTCATTTGATTTGAATTATGGTTAGTATGCTTTACTTATGGATGAAGGATTTTTGTTCGTGAGGTTAATTTTTTTAATTTTTTTGATTATGTATTTATTGTGGTTTAGTGATTCATTGATCATATTGGATATTTATTTTGTTTTTACAATGCTTATTAAGGATTGGTTGGGTATGTTATGTTGTGTTTTGATCAATCATTGAGGAATATTTAATTTCAAAAGATCTCTTATGGATAAGGTAGTATGTTCTAATCGTTTTCCTGAATTTCTTGGTTATTCCTTGTACATTCTTACAACTAGTTTTCTTGAGTTTAAATTTAATCTTAAAATTAGTTTTTATAAAATGAATTGGTGTTCCCTTAAGCTTATTTAAAATATCTATGGGAATCACTTTTTTGGATTTTTTTTAAATGCATGAAATTTGACTTCAAATAAATACTTCTACCTATGATTTCTGGTTTGGTATAGATATTAGTTTTTACAAGGTCTTAATTGTGTAAGCCTTCTATGATCACATTTATCACTATATTTAATTTTGGTTATAATATATGTTATGTGTGCCTCATTAGTTTATTTCTAATGTCTAATATATCCTTTCATGGTATTTATAGACTACTATTAAATTATTACAATTTATTACATGACATGAAATGTTATAAGATACCTCTTCGGTAGTTGTAACACCACAAGATTTCGTAGTACGTTATTTCTGCAAAGTAATTCAATAACTTTCACCACACGCAACACTGAGTTCTAGCGCACCATTACATACCAAACAAGTCATTCAAAAGCGGTTATGAATAATATTATTTGAATTTTTAACTTTATATATTCCTTATAATTTTATAATCCATATTATGAGTTCCTTAGGCATAATGTAAGAAAAGATACATTTTTTCATATAAAAGAAGTATTTTTCAAAAAATGAAATCTTACCACCTTTTAAAAGAAAATCATTTTTAAATTTAATATTTGAAACTTTTATATATTCAATTTGACAAAATAAACTTCTTCTATAGAATTGGGATATAAGAATATAGTTTCAATAATGTTTTGGTGTTTTTCTGGTAACTTTCATATTTGGGTGAATAGTGAAAACACTATGTTTTAACAGAAAACAACTTTTTAAATCAAAATAATTTATATTGTTAAAATTATACATTTTAATGGTTTGGAAGTATAATTAGATTATATTTTAACCATTTAATACAATGATGCTCATTGTAAGTAATTTCACTTTGAAATTGGACATAAACAAGTGTCAAACTTTTCCTTGTTATTATTTCTAAAAAATACGCCTTTTGGTTTTGATAGCGGGAATTAATTTTAAATTAATAAATGAAACTTTTATGTTTTTAATTTGGTTAAATAGACTTCATTTTTTGATTCAGAATATTGAAATTAGCTTATGGTGAAATGTCACGACTCGTCCTCGGGACTCGTGCCGTGACTACCCCAAACTCGCCTTCCATAGGCCATGGGCTGGCGACTAGCACCAAAGGCGTAAATCCCAATAAAAAGGGGAAGGAATTACCTTATAAAGAAAACAAACAACACAGAGTAAGCCAGATGAATTAAACACTAAGTAAAACTGGGTACAATAGTAAATGCGGAAAGTAAATGGGCCCGAATACAAACCCAAACTGAGAGTAAAGTACAACTAGAAAGAAAGTACAATAACTGAAAGTAAAGCAGCAACGCCGAGCCGTCCACTGGAAGTCCCACCTGAAGGGTGCGTAAAGATATCCTTCTCAGCTCCTCAGGTCTAGCCGTCCTCTCTATGTACGTCCCACCTAGTGGTCCACCTCCAGGTACTGACCTACTCCACAAGCCTCAACCACGATCAGTGATGTCCATCGTCTGCATCCAACACAACGTAGTGCGGGCATATCCCGTGCAGGGGTGACTATACTCTACTCAGTAGGGACCCTGAGACCCCCGAAGGTCTCGCAGAATCCACAAAAGATATTCCACAAAGGAAAGATACAATCACGAAGTACATCCAACACTACTTAAGTATATGCCCATTCATATACATAAGTCATCAATTCCATTTCAGCTCCAACATCTGAGCCCAAGTTAGATCACGTCCACATAAGATAGTACAACCAAATCCACATAGGAAAGCACAACACAATCCACCTAGGAAATCAAGTCAATCATATCAATGATAATGATGTAAAGTCTGGACTCAGCTTACACAGGTATACTTCTTCGTATGGTGATAGAGATGATCAGATGTAGCCACTGGTTCATCTAAGATGGGACCCACGTAAGATACTAAACCAGCTAAGCCGTCGGACCCATGTAGGATACAAGTCCAGGTACTCTGTCGGACCCTCGTAGGATACAACAACAGAGGTCAAATACTGTCGGACCCACGTAGGATATAAGAACAGTAATACTGCCAGACCCACGTAGGATACAAGAACAGTAGTCATCGCCATCGAACCCATGAAGGATTTTAGTACGGTCTTCATCACTACCGAACCCATGGAGGATTTTAGTGCAGTCGTCATCGCTGCCGAACCCACGAATGATTTCAGTTCAGTCGTCATTGTTGTCATAGTCACAGCTAGCTCTAGGGTTCCCACACACAGCATGCTCGTTTCTGGGAGGGTCCGCTCCACGAGCCAAGAGGTTTGCCACATCAACTGACACGTAGTCCGGAGTTGATGTATCCCAAAGTTCTATCTCGACATAGGGAATTCAACACGACAAATGGCGCACTAATCGAACACCCCGTCTGAGAGTTATAGGCGTTTTCATTCCAGGGGCCCGGTTGGTTTTTTAGTCAAAACCAACCCGACCGTACTCCAGTTGCATCCAAACCTCAAGTGGAGTACGCCAAAAGGTCCGTCTCACTAAGAGGAATCCAAAAAAGTCGATGAAACTTACTCCAATGGAATCCGACTGTGGTGTCTTCATGGTTTTCCGGCACGGCGTGACGGGGCCGCGCCCCTTCTCTGCGGCCCGACTCCGGCTGCGGGTTTGTTCGGCCTCAACGACACTACGCGACGGTGCCACGCATCTTCGCCCGTTCATCTTGATTCTTCGCGGTGTCATTGCACCGCGCTACCTTAGCTCGTGCCGCAATAAGTAAAACACCAAAGGGGGAGGACGGTTGACCGTGTTCGTGCGGTCCGACCCCCTCCCGTTATTATGATAACAGGAGGCCCAATATTAATATCGATGAATGACAAAGAAAACAATAAAACAAAGTAACCCCTACCTTGATGAAGTTGTCGAAAGGGGTTCATCGGGGAAATAAGACGTCGCAGAAGACAGCGTCTCAGATGGACGCTCCGTAAGCATCATCGACGTCGCGGTACATGGCGTCACGGTGAAGAGGATCATCAGTGTCATGGTACATAGTGTCGCGTCGTCGATTTCCAAGGAATTTGCATTCTTTGTCGGTGTCGGTGCGTTCTTCGCGTTCTTCAAGGAGGAAGATGAAGTTCTTCATGGAACTCTCCCTTTCAACACAACGAGGCAACCCCTAATGAAATAAGACATTGTCTTATTTAATTAATACACACAAGACAACATTCCATTTGAAATTCAAAAGAATTCATCAATTAAATGAATTAATTGAAGAGTCTTAACAGTCCAATTAATGTGAGAGTTGACTTTGCATTTAATAAGGGGGTTCGGGTGTGTTACAAAATAATGGGTGTTTGAGGAAGTTGAAACGGTGGGGCTTATGTGGGGACCACCTCACTAATATACAATCAAGAGGGGTTAGGATATATTGGGTCCCACTTCAACATTAATAAGTAGGATTAAACTACTTAGAACATAAAATATAAATTTTTGCACAACATTTATTTTATTCATTAGTTAACCCTTTTTTTAAATAACCACACCCAAGCAAACACAACTCTAGAAAAGGTGTTCCTAAGCAAATACTGGCGCTGCGGTTTCATTGGTGCCCTCAGATTTTGATTCCGAGCACCGCTTCAAAATTTAGGAAAACCCGCTCATTCGTTCACTAAACGTACCCGAGCTAAACTTCGGAAATCGATTCCGGGCACACTGGGCCTCGGAATCAGGTGTCGTCAGAAACTGTGTTTTTGTAAAATCCCAAAAAAAAATTAAGAAAAAATTTCCCTAAAATTTTACGTGTCTTTACATTAATCCCACCTTCGGGATTAGGTCCCCGTAAAGATACATAATAAACTAGAGGAACAAATTTGGGTACTGTGCATGCATCTAAGCCTCCCGCTCCCAAGTGCTCTCCTGGAGGCTTCTGTGCTACCATCTGATGCGCACTAAAGGAATTGACTGCCCACGTAGGACTCGCTCCTGTCGATCTTCGATCTCCACTAGGACCTCCACAAACATTTCCCCATCATCAATGTCCTGCTCTCCATGTTCGATGATATGCGTCGGGTCGTGCACGTATCTCCTCAGGTGAGATATGTGGAAGACGTCATGCACCCGGTGCAACTGAGGTGGTAGATCCAGGTGATAAGACACCTCACCTATCCTGCTGAGTACCTGAAAAGTTCTGATGAAGCGCAGAGACAACTTGTCGCCTTGGCCAAATATTTATAATCAACGTTGAGGTGAGACCCATAAGAATACGTGGTCTCCATCCTCTAACTCTAGTGGTCTCCGACTCCTATCAGCATAAGACTTCTGCCAGCTCTAAGTTGTCCTCATCCGCTCCTGGATGACCTGGACCTTCTCTGTCATGGCCTGGACCATCTCTGGTCCCACAAGTGTTGACTCCCCAGGGTCGGTCCACCACATAGGTGATCTGCAAGGTCGGCCGTACAATGCCTCGTATGGTTTCATACCGACGGTGGAGTGGTAGCTGTTGTTGTACACGAACTCCACCAAGGGAAGGTGGTCCTACCAGCTGCGACCAAAGTCAAGGACACATTCCCGGAGCATGTCCATGAGAGTCTAAATGGTCTTCTCCATATGACCTTCTGTCTGAGGGTGAAAGGCGGTGCTCATACGTAGCTGCCACCCGAATGTCTCCTTCAACCCCTACCAATGTCGGGAATTAAAGAGAGCATCTCGATCGGAGATGATAGAAGATGTCACACCATCAAGACGTACGGTCACCTGAATGTAGAGGTGTCCCAAGCTCTCCACTGAGCCATGCTCTCTAATGGGTAAGAAGTGGACCAACTTGGTGAGTCAGTCGAAAATAACACAAATGGAGTCGTGACCTCTGGAAGTACATGGATGACCAGTCACGAAGTCCATATATATCCCGTACCACTTCCACTCCGGGACCTCCAAGGGTTGTACCAAGCCTGCTGGTACCTGGTGCTCCTCCTTCACCTGCTGGAAGGTGAGGCATCGAGAAATGAACTCTACCACAACCTTCTTCATACCCATCCACCAGTGTTGTCGTCTGTTATCCTGGTACATCTTCGCCACTCCTGGATGTACCACTAAAGGGGAAGTGTGAAACTCTCTCAACACCTCCTTCTATAAATAAACTGGTACCATGGTACGTCATCTAAAAAGGATGACATGCTCTACTCCCACAGAGAATTCATCAGGTGCATGTCCTGAGGATATCTATGCATTCCATGTCTCATAGTCAATGTCTCCACACTGTGCCTCTCTGTCCCATTATAGAATTGGAGGAGTGACTGTGAGTGACTGATGAAAGGTGCCTCCATCTCTATCTATGGAGGATATCTTCAAAGAAGCTAGCTTCTCCATAGCCTTCCTGAGTAGCTGAATGCTCGTCCTCCTGTTGAGACCATCGGCTACTACGTTCCCCTTTCCAAGAGTATAGACTATCTCGAAATCATAGTTCTAGAGAAACTCGAGCCGTCGTCATTGTCTCAGATTCAGGTCCTTCTGCGCGAAGATTTACCTGAGACTCTGGTGGTAAGAGTAGACAGTAAAGAGCTCACCCATCAGATAGTGTCACCATATCATCAGAGTGAAGACCACTGATGCTAACTCCAGGTCATGGGTAGCGTAGTTCTTCTCATGCTACCTCAACTAACGTGATCTATAGGCGATCACAGCCCACTCCTACATCAGTACACGTCCGAGTCTGGTCCCTGATGCATCGCAGTAGACTACATACCATACTCCCTCCTCTGGTAGCCTCAAGATAGGTGTGCTGGTCAATCTCTTTCTCAGCTCCTGGAAGCTCTTCTGACATCTATCTGACAACACGAAGGGTTTCCCCTTCATTATCAATGCTAAAAGTGGTTCCGAAACTCTAGAAAAGACTGGCACAAACCTCTAGTAGTACCCAGCTAGACCCAAGAAACTCTGCACCTCCGTCACGCTCCTAGGTGGCTCCCAAGCTAGCACTGCCTCGATCTTCGTAGGATCCACCGCAACTCCCACCTCAGAGATGACATGTCCCAAGAATTGGACCTCACCTAACCAGAACTGAATATTCGTCAACTTACCACAAAGCTGGTGCTCTCGGAGTGTGTCCAGTACAACCTGCAAGTGGTAGGCGTGCTCCTCCTTAGTGGTCGAATATATCAAAATGTCGTCGTTGAAGACCATGAAAAATCGATGGAGGTTTTGCTGAAAGATCATGTTCATGAGACCCATGAACACTGCTGGAGTGTTGGTTTTGCCGAAAGGCATAACCATGAACTCATAGTGGCCATACCGACATCTGAAGGCCGTCATCTGTACGTCCTTGACCCGGACTCTAATCTGATGATAGCCTGACCTGAGTTCTATCTTCGAGAACAATTGTCCTCACTTGAGCTGATAAAAGAGTTCGTAAATACTTGGTAGTGGATAATTATTCTTCATAGTCACCTAGTTTAGGCGACGGTAATCAACACAAAATCGCAAGCTCTCGTCCGCCTTCTTGGTGAACAATATCGGGGAAGCCCAGGGCGAAACACTGGGTCTGATGAATCCCTTTCCATGCAAGTCCTCCAGTTGTACCCATAGCTATCGAAGCTTAGCGGGAGCCATCCAATATGTTGGAGTGGATATCGGGGCTGTCCCGGGGATCATGTCAATATAGAAGTCTTCCTCTCTACGAGGAGGTAGTCCTGGAACGTCATTACGGAACAATTCTGCATACAGATCCACCACTGTAGGAAAAATAGGACTCCACACGTCAACTGCTCATAGGATGAGGCTAGCCAACTGATGAGTGGTCGGCTGGGCTCTCCTATGTGTGAGTCCATCCTGCGCTGTTAAGGCTCCCTTCTCGTTTGTGAAGGTGAACCTGTCCCATCGGTGCGAACACATCCCACCTTGCGCCTAATACAGTCAATCTGTGCATGGACTATAGATAACCAATCCATAGCCACGATAACATCGTAAGGCCTCGAAGTCGCTACAATAAGATCCCAGTCGAAGCTCTCGCCTCTTAGAGTAAGTTCACACTTCCGGCACCAGTGCCTAATCGTCGATTCTGTTCCCATAGAAGTCTCTAGCCGTAAGGATCGAGCCAACAACTCCGTCAGAATCTACGAGATCTGAACAAGGGCAGCAACAATAAAAGAATGACTCGCTCCTGTGTCTATAATAACCTCATCAAGGGTGGAGTAGACACGGATAGTACCTCGAATCATCTCCGGCGTATCGTGGTCGTAGAACTCTGCTGCCTGAAGATGAGCCTGTCTCTGCCCTCCAACTCTCTGTGGTCGGGGTCGACCTCCTGGTGGTGGTGGTGGTAAAGCCTCAAAGCGTCGCCCACCACCTGATGCTCGACCAACTCTTCTGCCTCTTCCTCTTGCACCCTACAGACCGCCATGGTCGACCCTCTGCCTTTTCCTAGGTGGCCCTTCAACCGTCTGCTGCTCCTCTATACATCGGGTCGAGCAGTCACGAGCCATGTGGCCCTGCCCGACACATGCGTAGCACTTTCTCCTCCTCGGAAGGCTGGCTCTACGCCGTGTGTCGGGCACCTCTGAGCCAGTGTCCTGGGGTCGTTTTCCTGATGTTCTGGTCCACCTGTACTCCTGTGACGTCCATCGACTGCCAGACACAAACGACTCTGCTACGTGCCGCCCTTCGGTAGCTCTCGATGCTGGTGTAGGATCAACAAGAAAGCTCTCTATGAGAATGGATCTCTCCAGTACACATTCATGTGTCGAAATGATGAGGGAGATCATTGATACCCTGATCTCATCCTTGAGTCCCTGCTCGAAGGTCTGGGCCTGGAAGAATGGGTCTTGTACCATATCTGTCGATTAGCGCGAGAGATTGGTAAATCTCGCCGAGTACTGGGCGACCGTCATGCTACCCTGCCGCAGCTCTAGAAGCTCATGAATGCGCACTGCACAGATGGTGGCTGGGACGAACTCTGAGCAGAAGAGGCTCTCAAAGTCCGTCCAAAAGAGAGATGCCTCATCGTGCACCTAGAGCATCAAGCTCTAGCATCTTCCTACTACCGCGTAAAGAAGGCTCGCTGCAAGGATCACCCTGAGGTCAGCTGGTGTCCCCACTAACCTGAAAACTCGAACAACCGCCTCCAGCCAATCCTCAGATGCCTGAGGGTATGTCTCCCCATAGAAACAAGGCGGTCTCTAAAACTGGAACTCGTGCAGTGCACTAAGGTTACGTGCACTCTCAGCGGATGGGGTTGGTGGCATCAGTGACTCGACGAGTAGTGGTACCGTCGTTGCCTTCGCTGAAAAAGGGCCCTGTACTGAGGCATCGTCGCTCGGTGGGCTTTCGTCTCACACAAAGCTCGGAACCCTAGCTGGCTACCATCGTGGGGCCATCCTGATAAGAAAATGGTGCGCCACGGTCAAACAGTATACCTGGTGAGCTGAAACAATGTAATCACAAAGAAAACTTTTGAAACACGCATGCAATCAATGTTTTCGTGCATTCAGTCGGAAATTGGATGTCAAGGTCCTGGTGTACGAATACGTCGGCCGCCACACCAACACTGGACTCCCTGGACTGATAACCACACTCAATACCCTTAACAATATTGATTCATAAAAGAAAGATCAGAGTCCTGAGTTCTGCGGTAGAACTGAACTCCTCTAATACCAATTTGTCGGGACCCGTCCTCGGGACCCGTGCCTTGACTACCCCAAACCCACCTTCCATAGGCCATGGGCTGGAGACTAGCACCAAAGGCATAAATCTCGATAAAAAGGGGAAGGAATTGACTTATAAAGTAAACAAACACCACAGAGTAAGCCAGCAGAAGTAAAAACTAAGTAAAACTGGGTATAATAGTAAGTGTGGAATGTAAATGGGCCAGAATACAAACCTAAACTGAATGTAAAGTACAACTGGAAAAAAAGTACAGAAACTGAAAGTAAAGCAGCAACATCGAGTCGTCCACTGGAAGTCCCACCTAAAGGGTGGGTACAGATATCCTCCTCATCTCCTCGGGTCCAGCCGTCTACTCCGTGTACGTCCCACCCAGTGGTCCACCTCCAGGTACCGACCTGCTCCACAAGCCTGAACCACGATCAGCGTTGTCTGTCGTCTTCATCCAACACAACTTAGTACGGGTATAACCCATCCAGGGGTGAGTATACGCTACTCAGTAGGGACCCCAAGACCCCTGAAGGTCTCCCAGAATCCACAAAGGATAATCCACAAAGGATAATCCACAATGGAAAGATACAATCACGAAGTACATCCAACACTACTTATGTATATTCCCATACATATACCAAAGTCATCAATACCAGTTCGGATCCAACATCCGAGCCCAAGTTCAATCACGTCCACACAAGATAGTACAACCCAATCCCCACAGGAACGCACAACACAATCCACATAGGAAAGCAAGTCAAGCATATCAAAGATAATGATTAAAATTCAAGAATCAGCTCACACAGGTATACTTCTTTGTAAGGTGATAGAGATGATCAGATGTAGCCACAAATTCATCTAATCTGGGACCCACGTTGGATACTAAACCAGCTAAAATGTCATACCCAGGTAGGATACAAGTCCAGCTACTAAGTCGGACCCATGTAGGTTACTACAATAGAGGTCAAATACTGTCGGACCCACGTAGGATACAAGAACAATAATACTACCAGACCCACGTAGGATATAAGAACAGTAGCCATTGCTGTCGGACACACGGAGGATTTCAGTACGGTCTTCATCGCTACCGAACCAACGGAGGATTTCAGTGCCGTCGTCGTCTCTACCGAACCCACGGAGTATTTCAGTGCAGTCGTCATCGTCGTCACAGTCGAAGCCACCTCTAGGGTTCCCGCACACAGCATGCCCGTTTCTGGGAGGGTTCGCTCCACGAGCCAAGGGGGTCGATACATAAGTGGAAACGTATTTCAAAGTTCATGTATCCCAATGTTCTGTCTCGACATAGGGAACTCAACATGACAGACGGTGCGTCAATCGGACACCTGGTCTGAGAGTTATTGGCTTTTTTGTTCCAGGGGCCCGGTTGGGTTTTAAGTCAAAACAAACCCGACCGTACTCCAATTGCATCCAAACCTTGATCGGAGTAAGTGAAAAGGTCCATCTCACTCAGAGGAATCCAACAAAGTCGACGGCACGTCAATCAGACGTCCAGAGCTCAAGTTATAAGTGTTTCCGCTCCGAGGGCCCAGTTGGTTTCGTGTTCGAACCATCCCGGCAATACCAAAAGTTCTCCCAAACCTTGAGTGTAATATACCTAAACAACCATCTCGATCCAAGGATCAATCGCAACTGACGGTGCATCGATCGGAGGTCCGTAGCCCATGTTTCGGGCATTTAAACGGAACTATCCGGAAATAGGGGGTTTTGGCCCCAGACCGACCCGGCCCAAGACCCCGTGGGTCGGCCCGAACCGGGACGACACGAACCGAGTCCAGGTCCGGCCCATTAGGGCGCAGCCCGGCCCGTTGGGAGTGGACCAGCCCATCCAGGGCAGCCGGTTGGCCTGGCGCGGGCGCGGCCCTCATGGCCAGCTCGACGATGGCTGAGCTGTCACGGAGGGGGGGGGGGGGGGGGCTACCCCCTATTTTAAAACGGTGGCCCCACGTGGGGGGCTGCTCCTTTGGCCAGCCGAGGGTTACGTCCCCCGGACATCATTGATCAGCCGGCCCAGCATGCTGACCGTGTTGTCGCCGCAGGACCCCGCGCTCTCGCCCCTCCGACACGCCAGCGACCTGTGATTCCGGTCGACACTCCCTGCTCCCCCGCGACCAAAGGCAGCAGCCTTTGTCCGACCAGCGCGGCGCGATGGCACCGTGACCCTCCACCGTGGACCCGCTCCGGTCTCAGTGTCTTCGTGTTTCTCCGGTGTGGCACGACGGTGCCATTCCCCTTCCCTGCGGCCCGACTCCGGCCGCGGGTTCATTCGGCCTCAACGGCGCGGCGCGACGGCGCCGCACATCTTCGCATGTTCCTCTTGCTTCCCCGCAGTGTCGTTGCACCGCGCTGCCATTGCTCGTGCCGCAACAAGTAAAACATCAAAGGGGGAGGAGGTTCAGCCATGTTCATGCGTTCTGACCCCCTCCCGTTTTTACGACAACAGGCGGCCCAATATTTAAGTCAATGAACGACAAAGAAAACACGAACAGAAATTAACCCCTACCTCGATGAAGTCGTCGAACGAGGTTCATCACGGAAATAAGACATCATGGAAGACAGTGTCACAGAAGGAGGCTCTGTAAGCGTCATCTATGTCGTGGTACATGACGTCTCGGTGAAGAGGATCATCGGCGTCATGGTACATGGTGTCGCATCATCGATTTATGAGGAATTAGCGTTCTTCATCAGGGTCAGTGCGTTCTTCGCGTTCTTCAAGGGGGAAGATGATGTTCTTCGTGGAACTCTCCCTGTCAACACAATGAAGCAACTCCTAATGAAATAAGACTTTGTCATATTTAATTAATATATACAAGCCAACATTCCATTTGAAATTCAGAAGAATTCATTCAATTAATTGAATTAATTGAAGAGTCTTAACAGTTCAATTAATGTGAGAGTTGACATGGCATTTAATAAGGGGGTACCGGTGTGTTACAAAATAATGGGGGTTTGAGGAAGTTGAAAAGGTGGAGATCGTGTGGGGCCCACCTCACTAATATCCTATCAAGAGGGCTTAGGATATAGTGGGTCCCACCTCAACATCCATAAGTA
Source organism: Viscum album (assembly GCA_963277665.1). Lineage (NCBI taxonomy): Eukaryota > Viridiplantae > Streptophyta > Magnoliopsida > Santalales > Viscaceae > Viscum > Viscum album. The sequence continues at coordinate 490,995,713 of OY728159.1, read as the reverse complement.
GGTTTAAACTACATATAACATAAAATAAAAATTGTTGCGCAACTTTTATTTTATTCATTAGTAAGACTTTTTTATATATAACCACACCCGAGAAAACGAAACTCCAGAAAAGGTGTTCCTAAGAAATTAACGGCTCTGCGGTTTCATTGGTGGCTTGGGATTTCGATTCCGAGCATCGTTTCAAAAGTTAGGGAAACCCGCTCGTTCGTTCACTGAACGTACCCGAGCTAAAATTCGGAAATTGATTTCGGGAACACCGGGCCTTGGAACCAGGTGCTGTCAGAAACCGCATTCTTGTAAAATCCCAAAGGAAATTAAGAAAAAATTTCCCTTGAATTTTACTGGTCTTAATATGAAATTTTTGTACTTTTCTGATAACATTCATATTTTGATGAATAGTGAAAATTAATAAATTTTTATTAAAATCAAATTTTTTAATCAAAGTAATTAACAGTGATAAATTAGGAATTTGAGTGATTATAAAGTATAATTAGATTAGAATTTTTCCATTTAATACAATTTTGGTCATTGGACATAATATCATATTTAAACTGGACAAACAAAAGTGTCAATCTTTTGATAGTTATTATTTGTTAAAAACAAGCTTTTTATTTGACAACGGGAATTAATTTTAAATTTATTTCTGCCACTTCTGTGTTTTGAATTTAGAAAAATGGATTCCATATTTAGAATCAAGAGGTCCAAATTTTGTATAATGGTAACTTTTATTTTTAGACATTTTGAATAATTACATCGGTAAATATTTTATTTACTATGGTTAAAGGCTAAATCCGGTAAATAAGGGTAAAAAATAATATTATAATAATACTAAATTATCCTAAAACGTGTCCTAACCCTATTGGTTGTTATATGGCTGACCATGGGAATATTTGGGTCGATATTGGGACCCCATGGAGCCACTTGTAAGTGATAATGACCCTTTATATTAATTAAGTTAGAGTAAATACAAAAATGGCATAGGCATATATCTTTTATAAAACCAATTTTTACATAGGGTTATATATGTTATATTTTCCACTATAAAAATTTATTACATAGCTAAAAAGATTTTCTACATCATGGTATTTTTTCTATAATTTTTAGACATCTAATAAACTAAATGATTTGTGACACAATAATGATGTAGTGTTTACCTCATTAATTAAATATTTAAATAAATAAGATTATAATGACTAAAATAATACGCAAAACCAGTCCAATTGTTATTAAAAGATTTCATTTAGATCATGAGTTATCGTATCTTCAAATGTATTGAGTTTTAGACCATTAGAAACTGAATATCATTATATAATAAAATAATATTTCCAATCCTTCCTAAAGAGCCCCTCCTCCCCCTTATAAAAGGACACCAATTTTAACAAATTCCTCACACCTCTCAAAACTATTGGATCATCCAAACACTGCACAATTAAGCTCTATAAATCCCATTACTCCTTTCAAAATCCTTACTTTAGACAGAAGGTACTTCAAGAGTCCGTTTTGGTTCAATCCAATGGGAGTTACCCAAATTAAAGGTAACGATTTCTTTTAGCTTCTTTTCTTTTATTTTGCTTCTCCAACCCCTAAACTCTTATTATTCATTTGTTTTGTAACAAACCCAGTATCGTAAATATACTAGGAAATTTTTATGAGATGTATTTGAACTACACACACCTACATCTAATGGTTGAAGAAGGTAATTTTTCTGTGGATGGAAACAAACGCCTCACGAAACAATGATTTTTCAATTATCTCCAACCGCCACTCATGGGGGCCATTAGGATGGCACAATAATTAAACATGATATTTATGATATTTATTTTATATATAAGCATTTTTAATTCCATTTTATATCATACGATTACTTGTTTCATGTTGTATATGTATATGATAATTTCATTTGAGGAGGTGCAGACTATCGCTCCCTCAAAGTGATATGAGTCGTTCATATCATAAATGGAATGTATAAAGGATGGTGTTAATGAAATTAAGTAACACATATAAGATATTATATTATACATGAATAATAATATACATATGTATCATTTGGTTTTTATTCCTTTTAAAATTAAAAATGATATGGATTAGCGTTCTTGCGTTCATACGGACTACCGTCTCCATAAACGCGATGAGATTCATTCCCCATCGTATCCATTCAAGTATAATTCACATTTTAGGATTAAAAATAATGTTTAAGTACTTAATATAATTCTGTATTTGAATAAGACACAACATATCCATAACAAATATGGCTTATGTAACAAAACTTATAAAATAAAACCAGTAAGTTAACACCCAAAACGACGATAATACTAAGATATTATCCACAAAGCAATGTTAAAAGATCATATATGATAACATATTATAGTATATGATTCAAGTATAGTTTAATAACAATTATTTCACCATTATAAATGAGTTTAAACTACCCTAATCCAAGGAAAAGTACAAGGTAAGGGTTCTTTTCACAATCTCGTCATGATCCCAGGTTGTTTATACGTAATTATCTATTGGGACCTCTTTATCATCCACATCCATGTTTCTTAAAAATGTATTTCAAAACATTATTACTATTTTACAGAATATGGGTTAAAGTAATTTATACCCTTGTTTTAATTTTTATAAGAAGTTTATAAAGGAATCTTTAAGTCATTTTCCAAATACGGTCCTTTTTAACCTTTTTGAAAACATTAAGGTAAAGTGTTATTGTTTTAACTTATACGGCAGGTGTGGCTATTTTCCATTGTTGTAAAATATTTGAAGATTCATATACAATATTAGAAGAATATTTTCAAAGTAAATGTTATATTTTATAATTATGTGACTTTTAAATTAGTTCAAAAAAATATATATTTCTCTCAAATAGTTTTGATTTCATCTATGTCAACATCCTTTGATAGATTTTAAGCTTATTTGATGTTGATTTATTATGATACAAAACATCCATATTGTATTGAAGGTTTTGTGATATGTTTTATTGTGGATGTGTTATTTTTACACCATTCATGGTTTATGGAGAAATTATTTACATTTCGTATGCTAGTTTTAATACAAATGTTTATATTATGTTTAAACATATTCATATGAGGAATGAATTGGACATAGTAAGTGACGGGTGGAGCCTGCTATAGATCATCAATGTGTCGGTAGGTCTCATGAGACAAACTAGTGTCTTAACATGAGGCTTTGACAAAATCTTATTTGTAGTCTTGGCACGAGGCCTTGGCTGCGTGGTTATGATAGTCTGGCATTATGCATTCTATCATTATAAAAGTGGTTAGTGATAATGAATGTGATTATTTTACTAGTAGAATATCAATGTGAATAAGTAAATGGTCTTTTATTATTTTATTTTTTCCATATTATGTTGATGTTCAAGTTTAAAAGGCTTTTATTTAGTTATACATTTCCTTAAATATTTATGAATATTTAATATTGTTTCTGCTATATTGTTATCCTTAGTGATCATCTGAGCTCACCCCTTTCTATGTTTTATTTTCCCAATGATTCCAAGAATCGTATTGTGATTGATATATAGGGTTAATCCAACGTAATAATGTATTTTATAATGGATTATTTATGTTGTATTGTATGTTATAAAGTGTAATGTAACATTCATGTATGTAATCTATTTTCCAAGACTATTAAACTGATCGGTCCTTTGGGACTTGAATCCTTGTAATCATGCTAATGTATTAAAATAATTCACCGACTCTGGATAACTGGGCTCGGGGCATTATTGTTGGTATCAGATGAAGTTTAGAAATAACCTTGGAATGAAGATTTAGATAAACTCTCATTAGATCACATAACCCTAATATAGACTTTGAGGATTATTATAGAAGAACTTCCTTGAATTTTGGTATTGTAGTGATTTTCTGAGTTTTCTGAGAAATACATCCATGTCTAGATACGAAGAGGTAGAGGCGGATCTGGGACAAATGTACCTAGGTGTAAAACCTGAAAACACCACTTTGAGCTAGACTCGAATGAGAACTGGTGAATGACAACAGGCCTTACTGCACTCTTGGTTACGACACTCTCGGGGGATATTCTTAGGATAATTCTCATTTTCATTACAAATCATTTTTAAGAGTTTATGATTATATAATTCCTCAATGAAAACATCTTTATGATTATGGATTACATCTATAAAACATTAAATTTACGTTAAGTATTTTAAAAGTTTGTAATTATTCATTGCAATTCATAAACTGACCTAATTTATGCTATTTTATAGAAATGGCACCCAATAGAAGCAATGTGAACTCCACCAATACGTATGATCCAAAGAGTAAGAAGGGTCATATATTTCACAGTATCAAGCCAACATTAAGAAGGTAAATAGTCTCCCATGTATTATCATCATATGAAGAAATAGTATCATTTGTCAATAAATTAAGATAAGAAATTCTCTGAGTCCTATGGCTTTGAAAGGAAGCAAGAGAAGAAAAGGATGGAAGAGAGAAAGATCGATAAAGGGAAGAGGGAAAAGAAGAATATTCACATGTATGATAATTGTGGAAAGAAACACCCTAGAACTTTTCTGAAGGGAATGGGGGTTTGTTATAATTGGGGAGAAAAAGGAAACCAAGTACATGACTGCAAGGGTAAGAAAAAGGTTTCAAATAAACAATGCTTCATCTGTAAGGAGTTGGGAAACTACGCGAACTGATTTCCAAATCATCATAATATTCCACATATGATGCTATTGGATAATAATCAAGTTATGATACTACCACATATGAGGAAAAATGATTAGATTTCTTATGTTGTTATTAGAGAATTATGTCATTTGAGTGTTGTATCAACACTGAACTGGTTATAATAATTATGGAGTATATAAGGATTGTACTGCAGTAATATTTCATTAAGGATTTGAGATTGTGTGGAACCATGAAAAGTGACTCAATAGCAGGTTAAATTTTGAGAAAATATTTGGTTGAGAGAAAGATAAACCATAATATGGTTCTGATACCAAAGTTGTGATTTTAGAATAATACATGATTGATTTGGATAAATTATATTGGATATTCTTGATTACCTTGAAACTGATTAATGATTTGTATATTCCATCATTGTTGGAGTTTACAACATTTTTGTATAGAAGGAGTATATCCAGTATTCTATAAGGAATAGGGATCATGAATGTAATCAATAAGGTATTATGGTAATTCAGGATGTTGCAGTTTTTTAATATAATGCATGATGAAAGTGTTCGCATGTTATTACATAGCAAAAAGGATCTACATTTTGTTTACCTTCCTTATAAATTTTTCACTGTGACTTTGGACAAAAGTATTTTGGATAATTCTAGTTTGATATTATTCTTGGATTGCCATTAATAGACAACCCGGAGGTCGGGCGGCAACCCAACGCGTCCGAAAAGGCCGCGAGACTTGAACCTGCAACCGAAGTGCGACAAGGTTGTATCACCTACCACTGGCCCACATGATGTCCAGGATTGAATAATGTTGTCTTTTCTTAAAAAAATCTGGTAGATGAATTAAAAATTTAATTTTTTTAACCATATGCGAGTAGGATAAATTGAATATTATTTTTATGTTCTATTATATTTTAGAGTGAAATATGAGTTTATGGTAGAAATTAGTTAAAGGATGAGACTCTACTTGTCAAGTATATATTTTTATTATTATTTTTTTCTATGAATAAATTAATTCTTACACATTTGTGAAGGGTTCTTAAAACAAAAAATGTCTTATCATAATACCATATGTTTTGTTGAACAGATGGTTTTTTAAATCATCATAGATTGATCAATTTAAGGACATAAATTTTACACTTGTTTGTGATTTATGACCTCAATAACTACCAATAAATATTTACATTTTTCATCCAATTATATGTCTCTAATTTCCACCAATGTTCTCATAATCGAGAGCATAATTCGGTGGTGACACTTTTATTTCCCTTTTCGTCTTATTAAGACTACATTTTTTTAACCAAATTTCCGATGTGGGTTTTCCCAAAGGTATTTTATATTTTCAAACATTTATTTACAAAAAATAATTTCAAATTTTGAGGATGAAATTTATTTAAGGAAGGAAGAATGTAAAACCCCAGATTTTATAGTACATTATTTTTTCAAAGTAAATCAATAACATGCACTACACGCAACACTGAGTTCTAGTGCACCATGACTTACCAAACAAGCCGTTCAAAAGCTCTTATGAATATTATTAACCGAATTTTGAACTTTATATAATACTTATAATTTTACAATCCATATAATGAGTTCCTTAGACATAATTTATGAACAAATACATTTTTTTCAGATAAAAGAATAATTTTAAAAAATGCAATTTTATCACCTTTTAATGGAGATGCCTTTTTAAATCCAATGTATGAAACTTTTATATATTCAATATGAAAATATAAACTTCTTATTTAGAATCGGGAAATAAGAATTTAGTTTTAATAATTATTTGGTATTTTTTGATAACTTTCATATTTGGGTGAATAGTAAAAAATAATATATTTTAACAGAAAAAAAACTTTTTAAATAAAAATAATTTATATTGTTAAATTATACATTTTAATGTTTTGAAATTATAAATAGATTATATTTTTACCATTTAATCCAATTATGTTCATTTTAAGTATTTTCACTTTGAAATTGGACATAAACAAGTGTCAAACTTTTGGTTATTATTATTTCTTAAAAATACGCCTTTTGGTTTTGACAGCGGGAATTAATTTTAAATTAATAAATTTGACTTTTATGTTTTTAATTTGGTAAAATATACTACATTTTTGGATTTTGAAAATCTAAATTATCTTAGGATGAAATTTTGGTACTTTTCTGATAACATTCATATTTTGATGAATAATTAAAATTTCTAAATTATAATTAAAAACTACTTGTTTAATATAAATAATTAATAGTGATTAATTATTAATTTGAGAGATTTTTAATTATAATTAGATTATAATTTTACTATTTAATCAAATTTTGGTCATTGGACATAATTTCATATTTAAACAGGACATAATAAAGTGTCAATCTTTTGATAGTTATTATTTGTTAAAAACACGCTTTTTGTTTTGACAACGGGAATTAATTTTAAATTAATTTCGGACACTTCTGTGTTTTGTATTTAGAAAACTAGATTACATATTTAGAATCAGGAGATACAAATTTTTAAAATATATAACTTTTATTTTTAGACATTTTGAATAATTACTTTGTTAAATATTTTATTTACCATGGTTAAAGGGTAAATCCAGTAAATAAGGGGAAAAAATAATATTATAATAATAATAATTACCCTAAAATGTGTCCTAACCCTATTGGTTGAAACATTTCCGACCATGGGCATCTTTGCGTAGATTTTGGGACCCCATGGAGCCACTTGTAAGTGATAATGACACTTTATATTAATTAAGTTAAAGTAAATACAAAAATGACATAAGAATATATCTTTTAGAAAAATAATTTTTACATCGGATTATATATTTTATATGATACACTATAAATATTAATTTATAATCCTAAAATATTTCCTACATCATGGTATTTTATTTATAATTTTTAGACACCTCATAAATGAAATTATTTATGACACAATAATGATGTAGTGTTTACCTCATTAATAAAAGATTTAAATAAATAAGATTATATAGACTAAAATAATACCAAAAACCTGTACAATTCTTATTGGATGATTTAATTTTGATCATTAATCATCATATATTCAACTTTAATGAGTTTTGGATCTCTAGAAACTGAATATAAGTATATTATAAATTAATATTTTCAATATTTCCTAAAGAGACCCTCCTCCCCCATATAAAAGGGCAGCACTTTTGACCAATTCCTCACACCTCTCAAGCCTTTCGGCTCGTCTAAAATCTGCCCAATTAAGCTCCATACATCCCTCTACTCCTCCTATATGCCTTACCTTAGGCATAAGGCACTTCAATAGTCTTGTTTGGTTCAAACCAAATGGAGTTACCCAAATTAAAGGTAACAATTTCTTTTAGCTTTTTTTCTTTTATTTTACTTCTCCAACCCCTAAACACTTTTTTTTATTTTTAACAAAAAAAGTGTCCTAAATATACTAGGATATTGTTATGAGAAGTATTATAACTACACACACCTCCATCTAATGGGTGAGGAACATAATGTTTCTGTGGATGGCAACCAAACGCATCACGAAATGACGATTGTTCAATTATCTCCAACCGCCTCTCATGGTGGCCATTATGATGGAACTATAATTAAATATAATATTAATGATATTTATTTTATATATTATCTCTTTTAATTCCATTTTATATCATACCATTATTCGTTTCATGTTGTATATATATAAGATAATTTCATTTGAGGAAGTGCGGACTACCGCCCCATCAAAGTGATATGACTTGTTCATACCACACATGGAATGTATACAGGATGTTGTTAATGAACATAAGTAACACATATAAGATATTATATTATACTGGAATAATAACATACCTATGTATAATTTGGTTTTGATTCCTTTTAAAATCATAAATGAAATGGAAGTAGCGTTCGTGCGTACGTATGAACTACCGTCTCCACGAATGCGATGAGATTCATTACCCATCGTATCCATTCAAGTATAATTCTCATTTTATGATAAATAATAATGTTGAAGGAATTGATATCATTATTTATGTGAATATTATTCAACCTATCCATATCAATAAACTACTTATTTAACAAAACAAATAAAATAACTCGAGTAAGTTTACACCCGAAATGATCATAATACAAAGATATTATTAACAAAGAAATGTTAAAAGATCATATATGATATAATATTAATGTATATTATTCTTGTATAATTTAATAAAAATTATTTCACCATTATACAGAAGGTTAAACTATCCTTATCCAAGGAAAAGTACAAGGTAAGGGTTTATTTCACAATCTCTTCACTATTCGAGGTTGTTTATATGTAATTATCTACTAGGACATATTTATCATACACTTCCATGTTTCATAAAAATGTATTTCAAAACATTCTTACTAATTTACAGAATATTGGTTAAAGTTATTTATATACTAGTTTGACTTTTTATAATAGGTTTATAAAAGAATCATTACGTCATTTTCCAAATAAGGACCTTTTTAACCTTTTTGAAAAAATGAAGGTAAGAATGTATTTTTTGAAACTTATATGGAGGGTGTGACTATTTTCCACCATTATAAAATCTTCGAAGCTTCCTTTACAAGATTATATCAATATTTTCAAATTAATTGTTTGATTTTATAATTATGTGACTTTTAAATGGTTTCATAAAAAGGAATATTTCACTCAAATAGTTTTTATTTCATCGATGTCAACATCCTTTGATGGATTTTAAGCATATTTGAAGTTGATTTATTATGATACAAAAATTCCCAATTGTATTGGAGGTTTTGTGATATGATTGACTATGGATGTGTTATTTTTACTCCATTCATGGTTTATGAAGAAGGTATTTACATTTTCTATGCTAGTTTTAATATAAATGTTTATGTTATGTTTAAACCTGTTCATATGAGAAATGCATTGGACTTATTAAGTGATTGGTGGAGCCCGCTATAGCTCCTCGATGCATCGATAGGTCTCATGAGACAAACTACTGTCTTGGCACGAGTCCTTGACAAAATATTATTTTTAGTCTTGGCACGAGGCCTTGGCTACGTGTTTATGAGAGTTTGGCATTATGCATTCCATCATTATGAAAGTGGTTAGTGATATTGCATGCGAATATTCAACTAGTAGAATATACATATGAATAAGTAAATGGAATTATTTTATTTTATTTTTTCCATATTATGTTGATGTTCATGTTAAAAGGATTTTGTTTTAGTTATACATTTCCTTAAATGTTTATGATTATTTATTAATGTTTCCGCTAAATTTTTATCCTTACTGAGCATCTGAGCTCACCTCTTTCTATGTTTTATTTTTTCCAGGATTCCTAGAAGTGTACTGTGATTGATGTGCAGGGTTAAGCCAAGGGAATAATGGTATTCATAAAGGATTATTTATGTTGTTTTGTTTGTTATAAAGTGCAATGTAACATTCATGTATGTAATCTATTTTCCAAGACTGCTAAACCGATCAGTCCTTTGGGACTTGATTCCTTGTAATCATTCCAATGTATTAAAATAATGCACCGACTCTGTGTAACTGGGTTCAGGGTGTTACAGTAGTATTATTAAATGGTTTTCATCGTACCATGTTCTCATAGGTTCCTTGTTATAAATTTGACTGTGACTCAATATTGAAACATTACCAGCTCAACCATGTACCCCTAATCACAATACTACATAACTATAGAATATCACCCTAATGGGTTCATTTCTTTTCACCATTTTATTAATGAGTTATAAGTCAATGATAAAAATTTAACCATCATTAAGAATTTCATTAGTGGTGTGGTGATAGTTAGGATAGTTAGCTGAAAATTAATGAACCGAATCATACATATATTCTTCATTTCATAGACTATCGTTTTACTAAAAAACAATTTTTTTTAAAATAATATTTAATTTATGATTTTATGTAAAATATATATTTTCATAAACATATACATTTTACACATAGAGTGTGTTGTCATTATAAAAAAAATATTTCATTTAAATATTTCCACTCATTCAAATTTAATGTAATGCATAAATTTCAATGATAACTAATTTTAAATCTGTCTAATTTACTAAAAGATAAGGATATGTTTCTCATCAAGAAAAAAATATTTTCATAAAAGGATGTCACTCTCTTACACAATAAATCATAATGTTTAAAAATCATAGTTTATAACCAATATTTCTCTTATATATAATCAATTTAATGAAATGGTAATTTCAAATATGGAAATTTTATTATAAATAAATTACCCTACTTTTGTAAAAATATATTAACTTATCTTTTATGTAACACTGAGTCATAAATTATATAAATCAATTATTTATAAAAAAAGATATCCTAATACACATATATTTTTTTAAAATGTGATTTATAATAAAATTTAAAAATATTATAAATTTAATTTTATGAAATTAATATAATTTTTGAATTCATCATTTCAAACTTATCATAGGGTGAATTCATTAAATATTTCACATTTTTTTTTGATTTTTCGGTGAATTTCCAAAAATACTAATTTTACAAAAATTGTCACATTAATAATATTATAATGATATAATAATATAACAATAGATTAAAGAAATTATAGGAAAAATATATTTTTAATAATTAATATAATTCATATAAAAATATAACATTGTACATAGAAATATTTTCATAACATTTTGGAAATCTAACTAATATTTGTGTTCAAAAACAAATTCTTTCACATTCTTCTCTCTTAATAAATTATTTATAATGTTTCTTTAGGTTATTGTTTTTATTGAAATAAAAATAAATTTTTTTTATTGATCATAATCAAATTAATTACATCTGTATAAATATGATTGTTTATTTTGTTGTAAAATAATTTTTATGATTTAAATATATTATTTTCTAAAAGCAGTTTTAGTTGTTTTTTTGCACTTATATTAAAATTAATTTCTTGAAAAAATACAAATTAATCATATTAAATGTGTTCCATATTTTGATTAATAACAATTAATAGTATTTAATAAGTTGAAATTATTATTTTTACATAATAAATGATTAAAATAGTATGAAAATTGACAAAATTATGGTTAAAACATGCTTCATAATGGTTAAAATAATAAATAAGGTGGAAAATCCAATAACATATATGTAAATATTATTGGTTTAGGATATTTATAAGATATATTATCTTATCTTAAATTTAATTTCCATTTTTTCCTCATATTCTTGATAAAAATGACTTAATATTATTTAAAATCTTTAATTGATTCTATGTGTGTCCCTCCTATAACTTATTATAGGGACCCTCTTCTCCTACAATATTGAAAAACATATGGTAATATAGATCATCCAATTACTTAAAAATAATTACTACATTTCTTCCTGTAATTCGAGAAATTTTTTATTGTTCTAATACCTTCAAAATAAGGCTTATATAGTAATCCAAATGAGGTCTCTCATAGAAGATAAAGTTCTCTTTACAGACTCTTTCAAATTTTATTCAATCATCTACTTCCCATAAATATTTTGTATCCATATTATAATGTGAAATAACGTAACATAAATATTCATATATATATCTGTATGATGATTAGAAAACAACTTTCCACCACATTTCTATCAAATGGGAAATGAAAGTATTACTCAGGTATATGTGTATAATATCACCACTACGTAGTGATATTATTCATTTTCCTTCACCATATTTTATTATTATTTATTATAAATTATTAAATGTTTATATATGATATTTATTACATAATTATTCTTCTATATTTATAATATATTATCTCATTTAATAACTTATCATCAATTCAGCAACAATTTCCTTGCTCGTGCATACATGTGGACTACCACCTCCACAACAAGATATGTTTTCATTTCAATTACAATTTGAATTGATCATAATAGGGATATATTTGAGTAATTTATATGGTATTTATGATATAATAATGATATTGTAATAGTGAATTATTATTTACCTTTATTTTGTTCAATGCATAAAAGATTGGAAACATCACTCATTTGTATGTACAGACTACCATCTTGACAAAGTGAAGTAATTAAATTTACAAAACAAATTTATATGAATGGTTAAAAAAATATATAATTAATTAATTTAATTATTATGAAATTATTAATATTTTGGACACAATGAATCTATGATCAATGTGAAATAATCACAATTTCCGAAAAAACAAATTTGCGAGAAAAAAGAAACATTTTTCCCCAGAGTAGTGATTTTAATAAATAAATATTATCAAATATGTTATAATGTTATATAAGTGGGTATTATAATATATAATATGTATTAATATTATTTTATAATAAATTTATAATAAATTTATATTTTTTATATATGAAGTCAAAAGTACATGCGAAGAATGTCGGACCTGAGGTAATGGTTTATTTAGAAATCTCATCTTTAACCAAGATTTTTAATTTTTAAGATTACTATGATTAATTATAAGATTTTTTTATTTTAGATCCCATATATTTTCCTATCCTTAATTTTTTTTCTTAATTAAAACTTTTTCATAAATTTTCATATCTCCAAGTACTCAAATGTTCGAAATATTGTTTTTCAATTCATTTGAGAATATTTTTCTTCTATTTTAATATATTTCTTTAAAAAAGTAGAAAATTTGTTTTTAATGTTATCCAATGATTTAATAAATAATTTTTATCCATTTTTATAAATACAATATATTAAAAAGAATGCTCTTCTTAACATGGTAATATTTACCTATGGTGTGAATGAAATAATTTTCTAACATTTACTACACGAATGATTTTACCATTATCATGATTATTATTTTCAATGATGATTCATTTATATGATTCCATTTTTATTTTTATATATTTTTTTCTCTAATATTTTAGAAATATTTTATATTTTACATATGATATTTTAAAATTAAAAAGTTATGGCCCTCATGAAAAGTTACAGTAACATTATAACAATATTTCCATCATTTTCAACATCCATTTATTAGTCGTATAATTTACTAGGGATTAAAAATAATGTTTTCATTCAATTTATCTCTATGTGTGGATTATGATCTTGTTGGTATATTTATTTTATATGTAAAATATTAACATTTTATAAGGTAGTTTTGTGTAATGACTATTTCTTGTTATATTATATTGTATTTTTATTCATCCCTTTCATATAATAAATGCAATGGACATAGTATGTGTTGTGAATGGAATATTATAGACACATTTTGAATAATTATTTCTCATGAGATAAAATAGTTTTTTTCCTTTTGTGTAATACAAACCTATTTATGTAAGATAACTTAGTATGAGGCCTTTCTAGTGGGATTATAATGTTTGAAATATTGAAATTTTTCCTTGTGAAGATACTTTTGTTATCAATGTGATTATTTATATTATTATGTCCTCACTGGATTTAGTCCAATTTTTATGATATTTTTTATATGAAATATTTTATTTTTTTTATATCTTTCATATTATTCATTCATTATTTATCTAATAATGGATTTTTTTATATGATTTCCTTTACTGGTCATCTGATATCACATGTTATTTTGATTTACATTCCCCATGTTACCAAGAATGAATTAATCAATGATTTACGTTTAAAAAAGAAGATATAATATATGAACCTTGTATTTTTCTATACCAACCAAGACTATTAAACTATTTGATCCTTTAGGATGTGACCTCGTGTATCTTTTTATAATGTAGTAAAAAACCATCAGATCAGATTTATTGGAGATGTGGTGTTACAAAATTTATATGAGGAAGTTTATTATAAACATTGAGAACTTGATTTAAGAAAAATTATATTAGAGAACATAACCTTGTGATGTACAGTGAGGATAAATCTATATATAGGATAATATCATAATGTTTTGGTTATGTGAAGATTGTGTGGTTTTATTAAAAAATATATCCCTATCTAGATATTTATAATATTATGTTTTTATAGAACATATTCTAATGAGGGTAGTAACTCTAAAATTGGTGTATTATGTAGTAACTTTATCATTGCTGGTGCACGATGAGTGGGCCTAAAATGGGACACCTAACTAGAAAATATGTGTAGATGTGATTTGTATGATTCACATGATTTTTACTATCCATAATGAAATTTTTTAAAATAAATTATCATTTGAGGATATTCCTAAAGATACTAATTTTATGATTTTATTATTATTATTCATAAAATTTCAATATATGTGATGTGTTACACTACACTTATAAATATATAGTATGATTCAATATTCATAATGGTATAATCTAAAATAATATATACAATTTTTTATAAATTTTTTATAGTAGAATGAGTATAAACTATATTAAGGAGTATAATATATGTAGGTATTTCCCTCAGGGGAAAGACAATAAAGCTAGATTAGAAAAAATTATAACTATTCTGGGGTAGATGAATCTTGTTTTGACCAATAAATTTTCCCTTTTGGAGTAGTCTTCTAAAATCAAACATGGTTCGATAATGTTAGACCAATTTTTTTGAAAATAATCCTCTATCATTCAATGTTTATACTAATACATTATTATCTATGCTAAGAATACATTACACAGAAAAGATACTTCCTTATATGGGGTGCATTGAAAAAGGGAATTCTATAATCGGATTTAATTATCATAAAGGATATATTTTTCATTGGTGTTCATTGATCCAGAACACTAAGGATTTGGGGGAAATAAATAGTATGTTTCTAGATACATTCAAGGATATATTTTTTTAAAAACTCATTACTTATGAGAAATGAGCTAATATAGAGAGTAAATTTTTAAATACGACAAAAAATATTTAAATTATTACTAAATATGAATCTAACATTCAATGGACCAAAACACTTACCTTGAATTTTATACCCATGATAAGGAATAATTTAGATCATTCCATTTAGGGTTAGATCATAGTCATTTAAGGGAATTAGTCTCTCTTTCGTTTTCAATATATGAGTATATAGTACTGAGTTTCACCAAGAAAAAGAAATATTAATCAATTTTTTTATTGGGAAAATAATAAAATAATAGGGTGGTTGAGAACATTAGAATAATAAATATGGGAAAAGGGAAGAATGGAAGGCAACAACTTACAACTAGAAATAATTTTTTTATGAAAGATCTTGTAACATTAATTATGTGAATGAGTGACAACTTCGTGTTGTGAGAGAAAATATATCACGCTTATTATTTAATGGGAAATAAAAAATTCATCAATTTCTAGTTCTTAATTTGTTTTGAGATGTAGAACTATTCAATTTAATTCCACAAGAATCATGTTATTTTTCCCCAATGAAGGTTTATAGGATTATGGCCATGCTTATGGGATTACTATAGATGAGATTAATGTTCCTAAATATGATGTGGAGGGTATGTTGACTACAACCTCACTTTTAGATAATTCTTTAATTGGTTTTTTATTTTCCACTCTTTTATTTCATCCATATTTTCTAATAAAATTTGTTATTTCTATAACACTATAACATGGGAGATTCCAAATCAGGACTCCAAGTGGAAATCATTCAATAATAATGATATGTCAGTTAGTTCCCATTATGGAACATAGACATTCCATATTTTTAATTTTAATTATCATACATATGGCTGATTAATATATGATATATTAGATAGAATTTGAAATCATTTTGGAACAGAAGAGAAGATGGTATTTTTCGTTCATATTAAAAATTATTGATATAACAACACCCATCTGATTTGGTGAATCCATTCCATTCAATTTTTTTGAGTGATCATTCTCAACGACCAACATATAAATTTTTTGTGGAGTATAGTTAATCCATTATTTTTATTCTATGAAGAACACATCATGACAAGAGGTGTGATCATAGCTTCACCAATCATAATAATGAGATGTTTTATATATTATTATAATGAAAATGATTTTCATATGCTTGTATGATGCTCCAAATCAAATATGATATCAATGCACACAAAAATCATGTATAGACTAGTCCAATTATTTTTTAAAGATAGTTTTTTTGGATGATAATGATAAGATAAATTCATTGGTAATATCAAAATTATAAATCCATGCAATTACAATTTCATTTATGAACATTAGTTTGATGGAATGAAATTTCTATGCTTAATAAAGGTTTGACATAGATACTTATCAATGTGTTCATATACAGTGAGAATTTATGAATTCAAATAATGATGGGAGATGCCACATAACTGAATTGTTGTTTAAATAATATTTCACATATCTAATTCACTTTGGTGTTTTAATGTATCTGATTTTATACGTAAGGTTTTTTGAGTATATATCACATATCCAATTTTTAAAAAATCCATTTTATATATAGAATCACACATTTTATTTTCTGAGCACCCTTACAAAACCATTTCTACTACGAATATAATTCCATGAAGGCATACAGTGCACTATAGGTGAAGTAATAATTTATGATCTACATAAGTTATGGGGACATAGATATTTAATGAATAAAATGAATTAATATTCAATTCATATGGATATTTAAATGACATATTATGATGATGGATAATATTTTGACGGATCACAAAATTTTTGTATCCTCTACTGTACATGAAGATAATAATAGAACAAGTATTCAAGGGTATCAAAATATCATTGGGTTGTTGGGACTTAGTTTTTAAAATTACAAAATAATAAGGGATAAAGATAAGATATGAAAAAAAGATACCATAGTGGGCCAGGTTTTCTCAAAATTTTATATACCTGAGAAAAATTTCTCATTTCATTAGAGATAGGGTGATATAGTGATTGTCTTATGAAAAAAATAACCCATGTGATCCATTAACACAATAAGAAACCATAGACTATATTTATTCATTAAAATGAAGAAAAATGCAACTACTAGACATACCTATATTTAAAAAAGAAGAATATATAATATCCATGATGTTCATTCATGTAAATCCTAGAGGATATCATACACACTGCTTGTTGATATGTTGTGTATTGTGTGAGGGTTTCAGATACCACAAGATATTAGTGATACATAAGAAGAACCATGGAGGAATGAAAATAAATTAGGTGTTCAAATATAAATATAAATATATATAGTTCTATATAGAGAATAATATAGAATATGTTGAATTCATAATATCAAATGAATTATTTGGGGCCTATAATTTAGGGAAAATGAATATTTTCCTATGCATAATTACACTAAGGTAAATGATCAGATATAGGTGATCTGATATACTTGAGAAAGACCAGTGAGTTTTAGTGGATATTGAAGTGTAAAGGATATTGTGTGATACGAAAATCTCATGTATGAAGATTAATAGATCATCCAATAGTAGATAAAGACATAATAGATAAATTAAATTGTGACTGTGGGGTATAACTAGTGGCTAAAGAGGAACCAAGAGAATAATACAGTTGCAGTTAAACCAAATGAGGTAGAAGTGTTGAATTAATGGGTGGGGTATAACAAGGATCACATGGAAAAATTATTAATGGATTGTAAAACTAGTATCTAACTAAACCATTATAATCATTGATAATATAGTAGTTGAGAATCCATATTACAGGATTAGAAAACATGACCATGAGTATTTATTTGTACCGAAACTTTTAAATCATTGTGTCTTATAAAATTATTTTAAGAATTATTCAAGGTAAATATGAGATACATAGTAAAAGTGGGTAGTGGGATTTACCATCCATATAAGATGAAATGAAATAAAATAATATGTAAAAATATAAGGAATCATTGATTCACCCATTCCGGCTCGCAATGAACGCACACTAATCTAGGAAATAAAAGTGGTATTGGAGATAATGACTCCTCTGAACGATTGAATAGATTAAATTGGTTGGAAAACGTGATTTTTGTAAATAATGGGGGTGATCCTATTTTAAATGATGATCACTATTATGGATGAAATAATAAAATTATAACATACCTCCAATAACATGGGGATGAACTGATATGTAAAACTAAAATTTTATTTCTTCCCTACATTAATAATTCTACTTTGAATTTTGAAGATAATATGAAAAATAATATGTATTTAAAGGATTAAAATAAAATCATTGTGGCTTTATCAAAAAATGTATACACTAAAGTGATGGGTCTCCAAACCGCTATGGATATCTATGATAAACTATGAAATGTCTATAAATTAGAGTTTAATGTCAACAAAACTAATTTTCAAATTTGAAGAACCATATTTTAATATATAAAAATTGGTGATGATAGATGTTTTGATGATTAGTTCATAATATTAAATTATTTTGTTAATAGAAAAAGATGTTTTGGTAATAATATTGACGAATCAACCATTATGAAGAAGCTAGTGAGAAACATTCTATATATATTTGATCCCAGGGTGTATATACTAGAAGATCAATAAGATATATCATTGGATGAACTTCATAATATTTTTATTGTTTATGAAATGAGAAAAATAAAATCGTTTAAGAAGAAAGAAGAAGATGATATGGAATTTTAACCCATGATAAAACAAAAATATGTAGTTGAAGAAGAACTAGAGTAAAGGGATTTTAATTTTGAGGAAGATTAGTAGGATTTCAATCAAATGACGGTTTTATTCTATACAATGTTTAAGAGTGGAAATTTTAATGTAAAATTGAATAAAATCATGAATTGGAAAAGAAATAGTCATGTGGCTACTAACTATCTATGGAAAATGGTTATTGATACAAAATAAAATGAAGAAGAAAATATGACCAAGAAATGTAAATGAAAAAATTGTAATAAGAGGCTTACTTCAATGAAGTGAAATATGATAAACCAAATAAATTAATGATATATCATCATAAAATAGTGACAAAATGATTTAAAATATTTTATGAATTATTGGTGTCTTATGAGTAATGATAAGAAATCTAAAGACTCATTTTAAGGTGTTGAGATAAATGAATTATAATGGATGATAAAACAAAATCTAGAATATACACTTATGTGAAATGCGTAACATATAAAATAAAAAAATGACTTATAAATTAAATAAAAATTACACCATTGAAAATAAATAATATGTCATGAAATAAGAGATACATATTAATGAAATAAGATCAAATAAGATGAATATAGATGAATTTGAAGGAATGATGAAAATTATTATAGAAAAACTAGCTGAAAATAATGATCTTGATAATATATAATTAGCACTAATCAAAATAGGTAAACAAAAAAGATTTACGTTGGATAAAGTTGAGACAATGGTGACAGAATTATGTGATAATTTTGCAGATAAGGATAAAGAATTACCTGTAACATAATCATTATGTATTGATGATAAAATTAAGCTAAATAAAATATAATAAGACTTCAGAAAAGGTGTTGAGATAAATGATGATTATTTTAAAGCTACTATGAATAAGTGTCCATAGATATGGGTTATTTTTATACATAATGAATATCAATGTATATTTTTTATTTATAATTTTACATAATCGAGAGACATGAATGAATCTAGACATACTATAAGAAAAAAAAACATCTTCCAATAAAAAATGGTTGACTAATTATTCTAGATCATTTCCTCCTAAAAATAAAGACAAATAATCTATGAAAATACAACAACATAAATATTCAAATAAAGATACTATATGTCTAAAAGATCATGGTTCATAATCTACTGTTCTTATTTTTGAGTGTTTGGATATAAATATTATTCATGTAGGGAAAATATTTCACAACCATGGTGGAGGGGTGAATCAAGGTGGAGAAATGCTAAGCATGTGATATCAGATTATCATAAATAAAATCTTGTGAAGAATACATCATCCAAACTATCCACATAAAAAAAAATAAGAATACATGAATGAATTCTTGGGAGCATATGGTAAATAAAGTCACACAGATTAGAAATGTAGAGTTATCTCACAATGTTATATTTATCACAATATAAATATGAAGGGAATATAGTTGATGAAGAATTATATAGTGAGTGGTGAATTTCATGAGAATCTCAAGCAATATATGAAAAATAAGAAATAATTATTTTGTATCAGTATTAACCAAGTAGAAAAGGTTAATAAATAGATAAATATCAGAAACATTATAAGAGAAAAATAAAGAAAGTGGTGAAAGATGAAGAATTTAAAGGTGATGACAAGTCATCTACAAATGATAAATTTAGAATCCTTAAGTGTGAAAGGATTGAACAATCAAGGAATTACATAGAAAATTTTATAAAATATTTATCATCCCAAGATGAAATCATGTATAATATTATGAATTCTCAAATAAATGATCTTGGTACTAGAGAGAAAGAGACATCCACATTAGAAGTGTCAACCGATTTAGAGAAATAAAATACACACAGAAAAAACCAAGAAAGGATACACAACTAAGGGTGAATCTAAGAAGCATGAGTCCATTTTAAGATTATGATCTCGGTATGAATTTAAAATCATAGAAACTAAGTGATGTCTACTTATTCCTCAAAAATATATATTCCTTTTTACTAACATTCAATAAATTTAAGAAGATGGTTTAATTTCTTGAGGGAGGGAACTGGTGAGATAAAGCTATTAAATATTCATTACATTGTGATTATTGAATCTCTAAACATCATTGTAAAATTAGTGTTTAGGTATTTCAATCACACATTTATCCTTTATTTTTAAACGTATTAGTCATATCTTTTAAGCGGTAGTTCTTTGTTAATGACAAGATGAGACAATGGGGGAGTTATTTCATTTCCCTTGAACGTTTTAAAGTGTTTATTAAGGTGTGATGGATTTTAAATTTAATTATAAAAATAATTTTTTTGGAAATCACATTAAAGATATTTGATAAATTCTATGAATCAATTCATAGAAATGGTAGTTTATAAACAAAATATAAATCATTTGTTATATCTCACATTTTTAATACATGGTTATCCAATATAGACATAGAGCTGGTTAGCTAAAAGATCTTTGATAAGAGAACCATTTGATATCTTCCCTCTCAAAAAAGTGTTAAATAAATAATATTAAATGGTTGGATAATATTTGTTTCAGAAGAAATATGATATTATAATATCCCACATTCCATGTTTATTTGTTTTCTAGTCAGGGTTATAATGTATTCATCATATCGGCTTGAATTATATGTGTTGATATTGAAAAAAAATACAAAGGGGTATATTTTTTATACCAGGATTCATTTGTTTTCAAAAATTCAATATGTGTTGGTGGATAAAGTGTCAATTCATGGAGAATTATTATTAACACACATGATGAGATTGGATGTCATGATTGAGTGATTGTCTAGGATTTTAATGTTATGATTTTCAAAATGATAATTAAAGTAATTAAAGACATGTGGTGACGAATGAAATTTATAAAGATCACAATGTTTGGAGACTTTCCAAGAGTGTTCTACAACAAATATTTTAAAAAAAAATAAGAGGTAGTGAAGAATATTGTGAAAATATTCATCAACATAATTAATTATTTGTAGTATGATAAAGAATAGAAATTATAAATAATATCATAAATAATGTTAATTCATTTTGTTTAACATGTTACGGAGTACTAATAATTAATTTGAAAATTCCATCCTTGTTTTATAACCATTTTTTTAGTATATTGAAAAATTTAACAAATAATTGATTCCATCTAAAGGACAAGGGAAGCACTTATTAAGTGGGAGTGAATATTTACATCGTCTAGCCCCCATGATGGCTATGATTCTAGTGGGAATGGTATAGGCTCGTAGGAGGTCACAGTGTGAGTGTAAAAGGTTTGGGAGTAGGTTTCTAGTGGTCCAGTGTGGGTCATCATGGAATGTGTGGTGTATAGTACATGTGATGCAGGTATTAATTTCCCACTACATTTTTATGGATGTTACAACAAAATTGGATTAATGAATGATAGTTTAGATAGAACACAAGATCGATGTGTATTTTGGGGTGACATTTTACTATTCTTCTATATTAAAACATTCAGATATAACATTCTTCGTCTGATCTAGAACATCTAGTTCATCCGATTTTAGGGATTGACTGTCCTAAACCTCTTGCGTGTTAAGCCTTCTACGAATCATAGTTAATATTCCATTTTTATATCATGAATATTAAAATATATCACAAGGTGTGAAATAAGATTCACATATCAAGATGTATAGAATTATACTATGTTCTTAAGATAGAAACAATCATCATATGCTTGACTCATGCACCAAAGCATGTTTTAGATTCATTACTAGAAAATCCTCCATGGATGAGTTATTGTAGATTTGAATGATATTTTTTCATTGATAATTCATGGATAAATGTATGGATAATATTAAAGACATAAATTAATGTATTTACACTTTTACTGAATGAACATCAGATGAAGGGAATGAGATTTATATGCTGAAGAAATATTCATCATATCTGTTTAGATTCATATTCATTTACAATGATTATTCACGTTGCCCAATGATTATGGGAGGATCTGCACATCCAATTTTCTACATAAAATAATTTTTCAGGTATCAGATTATCTAAGTTATTTTGATGTAGAATATTTTATACATAAGGGTTTTTTAGAATATATTGTATATCAAATTTTATTTGTATCCATTTTCATTAGTGAATAGTGTATTTGATTTTATGAGGATCCCCACTTATATGTTTATGTTATGTAGGAAATTTCTTAAAGGAATTAAGTAAATTGTTCATTAATTGAGAATTGAGAATCTCTAGATGATACATGGTTTTAGATACAACATGGATACAATAAATTAATATCTGATTCATTGTGATATTTAAATGAGATGTTTAGATGAAGAAGAATATATAGAGTGATCATGAGATTTCAATAACCACTCCAGTCCATGATTATTCATAGAGAAATATTATTCAAGTTTATTCTGTGATCACAGGGAATTGACGTAAATTTTTTAAAATTTAGAGAAGAGGTGGTTCTTAAGAGAAGATATACAAAAATGTTTTCACCATGAGGTATGGTTACTTTCACATTGGGTAACTTGAGAAAAATCTCGATTTTCTCTAGAGATAGAAGACTTCAAGGATTAAATAATAACAAGAATAATAAAAACCATGTGATCTTTTCACATGAGAGATAATGGTGGGATGTCTTTGGTCATGCGATGGAAAAAAAGGGAACAATGAGCCATGCCTGGATTTTATGAAGAATAAGCTAAAAGATATAAATATTTCATTCATGTGAAAATATTAGAACCCACTTTCAATCCTTGTTGATATACAATGTGATGTTTTATTTTTTTTGATAATGTGTACTACCAGTTCTATACACAAATAACCTTGAATGTACACAAATTCATTTGGAGTTTCAAATATATATATATATATATATATATATTATTCATGGGGAAGAAGATAATTGATATTTCATACTTACATTTGAATAATTAAATTTTTGCCATGACATTAGAAAAATGAATAATATTTTCACAATAATTTTTTCACATAGAAAACTGAACAGATATAAGTGATCATTTATACTTGATCCAGACTATAAAGTTTTAAAGGATCTTGAATTGGACAAGAGAAAGCGTGACTTGGAATGATCATGGAGTATGATCAAGAGATCATATTACATTGCATTAATATATTATTGAAGAAGCATCATATGACTGGCAGTATAACAAGTTACTAAATATGATGAAGGAGAATAATTGAGTTGGGGGTATAACAAACCAAGAAAGAAAAGTTAGATTTCTTGGGGGTATATCCAAGATCAATGGGAGGAAAGACTATTGTGGTGTATAACCAAATTCTTCTTAATACATTGTAATAATTAATAATATTATAATGGATATTTCATACTTTCGAGACTAACCAACATGACTAGGAGAAGTTATTATTACCGAAAAATGTAAATCATTGTGTGTTTTATTATTATAGAATTATTTAGAATATGTTTGAGAGATAAAGGAACAAAATATCAAAGCATTAACTGGACACAAAAAATGAATTGAAGATAATGAATTTTGAAAAGTAAAATGGATCTCTAATTGACACACTCCCACACATAGTGATCTCACACTAATCTGGTAATTACATCATACAAAACATTTGAGAGATAATCATTGAAAACTATTTTTCAATTGATTTGTTATCATTTGATAAATTTCATGGCTCATTATTATAATGGTCGATGCCTTGATAGATCGTGTGGTGGTTCTTGTGTATTGACATTCATATGATTTACAAGTATCTAATTAATGTCAATAAATTTATTGTTGACCATTTTATGATAAATATATAGAAAGATAAAAAAATTAATATTGATTTTATAGAAATCAAAAGGGTGGTTACCAGGTTATGTTTTACCTATAGTGGCTATTTTGAGAAATTATTGAAATATTGAGGAGGCTTGTTCCTAGATAAATGAAAATGATTAGATGTTTTATAAAGTTGTAAATAAGGATTCCAAATTAATGGAATATATTTTTGAGTGAGAATAAAATTCCATTATAAAATAGTGATGATATAACGTACAATGGGAAATTTCTTTTTCATTGTGTTTTAAATGAAGTTTAGAGTAGTTAAACTAATATAGTGGAAAACATTTCATTATGAATATTAAACATGTTTAGGTTAGTGAAGAGTTTTATATTTAGATTGTATATGATGATATAATTAATTTTATGCTTCAATGGCTACTCATTAATAAACAAATAAGAGGCATTAAATATGAAAAAGGCTCAAAAGTTATTAATAGGTCTTGAATAGTATTTGAAGGATGTTATGAAATATAATATTAATGTGAGAATAAAATTTAAATTATTTTTATGAATTCAATTATATAAGATCTAATGAAATGTTTTCTTGTATATAGTGTATGTAAATAATTAATAGAGGGATATAGGTAAAATTATAGTATTAGTGATGAGTACATGCTACTATTTAATTAGAAGAGGAATAGGAATAGGAAAAGGAGAAGAAGAATAATTAGAATGATTACTTAATGGACGTCTAAATCAGATGAAGAATGTCTTGTTATTGAAATTCATATTCAATATTATTGTCTATGGGGGATAAATTTCCACAATTCAAGATACACATTTTGTATAAAATATTCTAGAATGAAACATTATTTTTTATAATCTACATTTTGATTTTATTGGAATGTGTGATCATGGATTTTAGGGGATCATGATAAAGAGTAGTTTCAAATTTTGAGTAGTGAACCTTGTAAAAAATATAATGTTTAAGAAATTTTTATGCTTTAGAGTGTGGTTTTTTTTGAATAAAATTATCTCATCATACACATTAATTGGGGTTGAAGTTTGTTTTCAATGATAGATATAAATTGGGGGTAAATTCTCTAATTTAACAACCCCCCATTTGGTTTATCACTATTCATTAGGGCCCTTTCAACCAGTATCAAAGAATCTAGGTCCCCTATAAAGATAATAAGTTGTTTGGAGTTTTAAGATTAATTATTCTTATATTATTGATGATTTTTTCTATAAATTTATATTATAAAATATCAAAACATTATTTCAAAAAACAATTAGGGGATTCTTGCTCTTGATGGGAAGGATTTATATAATTGGAAAGATTTTATTCTTCCATATCTTCTATATAACATTATTATTATATTCGTATAAACCATTGATGGTTTTGGTTATCTTTATGAAGATACTAGGATTGCGATAGTAGATATGAATAATTTATATTATTATATTCATGCTCAGAATACAATTTTATTTTCTCTTTAAAAATATGATTTTCTCAATGTCAAAGGAATAAAAATGGGAAAGGGAATTTTAGAATGAATAAAAAATATCTATGTATGTGATTTTTATTTTAATCAAGCTAGGATAGAAACTTATATTGAAATTTGATGATATCAGGATGAATTATGATGAAATATTTAATATATTATTCACTAGAATTAAGGATGTTGTGCGAATCATTAAATGTTTTGGTGAGAATCTGGAGGAATCTATAGTTATTGATAAAATACTATGGTTTTTTCCAAACATTTTTGATGTAAAGGTATTGGCAATTAGTTATTATTAGGACCCACCCGTAGACTATTATATAATCCTGAATAAAATGAATAATTCACATTTGAGGATCTTTTCAGTTATAGAGTTTTAGAGAATTAATCTACAACTATTACATATCAACATGGAAATTAAATGTAGACACTACTACACAAAATCAATTTTTTTAAATAAAACTATTAAAAAGAAACATGTATAGTTCCATGATTTTGATATCATGACTTTTCCTTTATCCCATTTGTGACCCTATTCATCTTTATGTCTTGTGAAAAACATTTCAAAAACATGGGATGAGTATAAAAGCTCAGTTAGGGTTATAAAATAAGGAAATAAAACATTATCCCATCAATATATATAATTCAATGAAACCATACTTTTCAATAATAACTTACCTCATGAAATCATAATATTTATGAATAACACATAGACATAATAAATCATAAAGGTAAATTAGGGCATCCATATCATACTTACATTGTAGCTATCACAGATACATAGTGAGTTATATTGAAAAACTCATCACCGTCTATTCCCTAAATCTCTTGGAATAGACATTAACGTTTAGCTCTGTCACATTACCCAATGCATTGGAGGGCTATCTCAGGCCCATTCTCCCAGGGTTTATCACAGAACAACTCATATTACTAAACAATGTCGAAGAACTATAACATAGTCTATACAAAAAAAACAAGCATAAATGAATGATAAATTCCCCATATATTTATCTCAATATATTATTTCAATATATTGAAATAATCAATACATTATCAACCCTTTTTCAAAAACCATTTAAAACATTTAATAAATATATTTTTTAATCAATGTTTCAAATATATCTTTGAAACATTTAATGTAATTAACATTATTGAACATTAATAACCATATAAATAATTATTTGATACAATTTTGAAAACATGTTCAATAATGGGAAGTATTTTCAGGAATAAATCTTTAAAACATTTGAAATGATATTTTAGTTAAAGAGCTTCTAACAAGATGAGAGATTCTTGAAAAATAATAATTGAGTAATAAAATTTTATTATAATATTCTAATATCATGATAATAGAGGTATTTATTATATTATATGCTGAAGGACAATATATACACCATATAAGAGTGAATTGGTTCATAATAACAATGTAGTATCAATAGAAAATAAATATAAACGAAATATCATATAAAAACTCTATCTTTAGATTAAGGATAAATAAATTTCATAATAATGTGTGAAAAATATAAATATAATCAATATTATTGGATATTTAGTTTAAATCAATCAGATAACACTCACAGATATGTTTTTGTAAAAACCTGACTAGGGACATGGATGTTTAACGCTAAGAATGGAAATTGAGTTAAAATTACTCATATCAAGTTGATATATATGACTTGAGAATTTATCAATGGATTGATTAGGTGTATCAAAATTATATCCACAGAAAATGGGTTTGGAAATTAAAACATAAACTAATAAATTGTGATTCCACACATAATCATAGCATGACATTATTAAGAATTAGAAGAATAACCCATTGAATGTAAATTGGGTAAAATGTTCCCTTACCGATTTGGTAACTTGTGAAACAGATGATGCTTTATAGAAGGGTCATAAAATGAGGATTTAAATCCCCATAAATTGAATTATATTACACAATTAATTCAATAATGGTCAGCACATACACCAAACAAAAGAAAATAGTGGCAAATATAGCATGAATCTGAAGGTAATAAAAAGTAAGATGAAAACCCCTTACCACGTTGTAATCAATAGAGTCATATAAACAAAAGTTAATTATCATAAATATAATAATAATCATGATAATTTATTTAAAATTTAATTACACAATACACCACATTCAATAAATAAGTGTCTAACAATGGAAATTTCACGGAATTAAAAGTGAGACATGAAACCCCTTACCATGTTGTAATCAATCGAGTAATAAGACGAAATGTTAATACCAACCAAATGAATCACAGAATAACCTGAATAAAAACATAATCATGATAATATATATGATATTTCAGTACACGGTACACCACATTCAAGAAAGAAGTGGCGAACAATGGAAATCCTGTAGAATTAAAAGTGAGATATGAAACCCCTTACCTTGTGTTCGACTTGAACCGTTCATTTATTAATCACATAAATAATAAAATAATGTTAATTTATAATTTATTAAGAATATTTTTCACATTTATTATTCCTTTCATGTCACTTATTATAATGTTATAAAAATTATTCAATCATTTAATTTAATAATGGTAATTTGGTCAAAATTTGGTATTTGAGTCCAAAATTAACTTTTATAATTACAAGTTGTTCATGTGGTAAAAATTCCATTATTTGTGGAATGATATTCTTTATTTAGATATCATATATATCCTATATATTTATGTATTTATAATATCAAATAACATTTGGAGATATGAAATGAAATGCACCGTTCATGGAGACGGTAAGCCGTACGTATGCATGAAGGATACTTTCATTTCTATTTCATATTTAATGGGATAGAACATAATGATACATAGGTATATTAAAATTCCAGTAAAATATTATATGATATATATGTTACATAATATCATTAATTCCTTCTTTTATTCGTTTCATTTATATAATGAACGAATCTTATCACCCTGAGGGGCGGTAGTCCGTACTTCCTAAAATGCAATTATCGTATATACACATATAAGAAAGCATAAATATATTTTTGAAAATAAAAATTAATTAATTATAGAGAAAAAATAAACATAATATATATCATATATAAATTCAGTTCTATCATAATGGCTACCGTAAGAAGTGGTAGGAGAAGATTGAACAATCATCATTTAGTGAAGCAGTAGATCGCCGACCAGAAAAACAGTATGTTCATTACACATTAGTTGTAGTTGTGTGTGAGTATAGTTATAACAGAAATCATAACAAAAATCTATAATATTTAGTATACTTGTGTTATTATAAAATAAATTAATAAAAATAGATTATGTGGAAGGAGAAGTAAAATAAAACAAAATAACTTAAGAGAAGACGTTACCTTTAAATTAGGTATCCCACTTTGGTTTGAACCAAAACGTTTAATTGAATTTCTTTATACCTAAGGAAAGTATTATAAAAGGAAGGTAGATATGTAAGAAACTTAATTTGGTAGAGTTTTGATGAGCCAAAAGGATTCAGAAGTGTAAGGACTGTGTTATAAGTGAGAGATTTTTATAAGGGGGAGGAGGGTCTCTTTAAGAATGTTCATAAATATTATTTTATTATATATTTATTTTAGGTTTTTAAAGGTCTAAAACATATTAAAATCAAATATAAGATGACTAATGTTCGAAATAAAATCATCTAATAATTATTGGATTGGTTTTGGCTATTTTTTATCTTTATATTCTTATTTATTATAAATCATTCACTAATGAGGTAAACACTACATCATTATTGTGTGATAAATAATATTATTTGTATGATGTCTAAAAATTATAAATAAAATAATAATGATATAGGAAATATATTTATCTTTTAAATCAATATATATAGTTTATGATAAATTTTATATAACCCTATGTAATATTTGATTTACAAAAAAGGTAAATGTTTATGTCATTTTTGTCTTTACTTTAAATTAATTAATATAAGGAGTCATTATCACTCCTATGTGGCTCAATTGGGTCCCAAAAATAGACCCAAGTATGACCGTGGTCAGAAGTGTATCAAAAAATAGGATTATAACACATCATAGGGTAATTTAATGTTATTATAATAATATTTTTTTATCATTATTTACTAGATTTACCTTTTTACCATAGTAAATAAACATTTTACTGAAGTAAATATTAATAATGTATAAAAATAAAATTTACCTTTTTACAAAATTTGGACATTTTGATTCAAAATATGGAATTAATTTTTCCAAATTCAAAACATAAAAGTTTTAGAAATTAATTTAATATTAATTCCTGCTATTAAAACAAAACGCGTGTTTTTTAAGAAATAATAACTATCAAATGATTGACACTAATTTATGTCTAATTTCAAATTGAAATTACTTATAATGACCAAAATTAAAATAAATTGTAAAATAATAAAATAATTACACTTTGAACCCAATTAAAAAGATTATATAACCTTAGAAATAAATTATATTAAAAGGCAGTTTTGAATTAAAATACAGTAATTTTCAATATTAATTAAAAATGAATTTTATCAGAAAAATACCCAAAATATACACAGATTAAATTATTATGTCCCGATTCATAAGATAAAAATTTTATTTTGTCAAATAGAAAATATAAAAGTTACCAAAACTAGATTAAAATAGGGTTCATCATCAAAAGGTGGTAAATTGTCCTTTTAATGAATATTAGTGTATTTATTCTAAAAATAAAATTATTTCTTATTTTAAAACTATAAAATTTATTAGATAAATGTAAAAATATTTAACAAACATTTATAATAATATTGTAGTTAGTTCTGTTCATTCCCACCGTTATAATGGATAGGAATTAACGACCATTTAAAATAATAATATTATATTAATAGTTTTCAGTATAACTCAATGTTTGCTGAAATGTATTTTTTTAAAGAAACATGTTGTTGCGTATTAGTTATTTCATCAAACATAGCATCCCTATCAATCTAAACTTAATAATTAATTCATAAATTTTAATAAATATAAAAAAATATATTCTTTATATACCTGGGAAGTTACATAATTTCTCCCTTTTGGGAATTGTGTCCTTAAAATTTTAAAACTGGGCATGGAATCATTATTTAATGTTCCACATCTAAAAAATAGTCAATAAAAATATCCCATTAAAAGAAGGAAATATAAATAAAAAAGTCACACAAGATATCCCATACTAGGATTCCTTGTAGGAAAACATGGACATGTAAGAGAAACAACCCATCAGGGTTTGATGGAGAGTGGTAGCCACTAGAAAATTACAAACATGTGATGGGTGAAACAATATTTTATTCCCTAGTATGAAAATATAATGGGTAGTGTTTTTGTTTTAAGTTACATTTCATAAAGTTGGTGAATTTATTTAAAAGCATAATTAAGAACATAAGGAAACATACTTACATTTTATGTAGACATTCATTATTTAGTATATTTCTACCACAAAATCATACTTTTTCTAAAATATTAGTATTAAAGATGACTTGTTCACATTAAATGTGCTATAATCAACTTTTAGAGAGTCACATAATCCAAAAAATATGAACAATATTTTTCCCATGCCTTTAGACTTTAACCAAAACCACAATGGTTAGTACAATATTAGATAATCCCCAAAAAGGATAATATTTTACAAAAAGAAAAACAACTCTTAATATCAAAAAATTTTCAAACAATGCCCAAATTTCAACAATGACCATTAAATAAAACAATATCCATGAAATTGTTCAAATTAATCCAAACTATGATTGAAACTCAAAACTCGGAACTCGGAAGGGTTTAATCAGATAGTCTTCCAAGATAAATCTAAACATTTACCTCTCAATAACATCAGTTACTCATAATGTATAATATTGAAACGTAATTAACCTAATCACATATTATCCATGTTAGCTTAATCATTTCCATAAATAAAAAAATATTCATATGTACCAAATACAAACGTAGATTCTTAAAAAATAAAATTTCAACCATTACTCCACAAATGAGATCCCATGGTATTCTATATACCATAAGCATATAATGTTTCCAAAATAGAAAAAAATTATAAAATAATCTTTATCAATTAATCACCAATTAATTTTCCAATATTAAGGATATCCATTTGATAAAACAAAACATACAAAAATCATCATATTCATGATCCATAAAATCATTTAACTTAAAATAATAAGAAATACTAACTGGGGACATAACATATGAAAGTAGTAGGTGATGCACCATTTTCATCGTTTGGTTGTGAGATTGATTTATGCAGCCTTGCTAGATGCGGCAGGTTGTCACTAATCATATGATTTGTCCCTTTTATACAACTAAAAAATACCCCTAATATGTTTTAAACTAAAAGGATTTATTATACCTTTAATTTTCATCACTATACCTTAAGACATCAACATATTATGTATTGTCTTTTTTTCACCACTATATGATAAAAAAACTATTTCCAATAGAAAGAACATCAAACCTTGATCATAGAGTCTATTTGGTTTCAACATCATCTTGTTCACAAAGGTAGAAGGTCCATGTATTGAAAAAATGATTTAGATATCCTTTAAAATCATTGTCTTATTTAATCCAAATACACCTTGTACAACATGGGTCATATGGGTGTTCACAGAAAAATATTTTTAGAAAATAATAATGTATGACCTATAATTTCAAAACATCTAAAAAACTTGATTTTTATAAATCAGTCAGACCAAGTTTGAGTTGAATCAATGGACCTTATAAAATTATATAAGTTTGTTCTGAGAAAATATATTATAAAATAAAATATAAATAGGTTAGGTAAGGGTCTCATTATTCATCGCCTTCTTCAAAACCATAATATGCTTCAAAATCATTTGATAAAGAAAAATATTGGAAAATTCCATGATAAAATATACCTTTCCGGAAAATATGAGATTATTGTGGAAATAGGATTTGAATAAATACAATCCATGATCCACAATGATATCGAGGTATTGTGGAGGTGTTTTATATCTCAAACAACTTCTTGAAACAGGTTTTTATGCTAGAAAACGTTTCATAATCACTTGAACACGACTTTAAAATAATTATTGCAAGAATGACATCAGGAATAGACAGGAATGTTGTTTGAGATCCTCGTCCTTCCATTTTTTACTCACATTAATTGAACTGAAAAATTTATAAAAAAAATATTAAAATGAAATAATAGACATAGGGACTAACCATGTATTTAATGAATACTTCTAATCCCTAAAGATGTCTGACTCGGCTATAAAAAATTACGTAATCTTGAATTAAATGAATAATTTACATTTGAGGATCTTCTCAGTTTTAGGGTTTTAGATAATTAGTCCATAACGATTACATATGAACTTTATAATAGCATGTATAAACAACTACTCATTATCCATTAAAAAACTCTTAAAAAGAAACATGTCTACTTCCATGTTTTAGACAACATGACTTTTCCTTGATCCCATCCATGACCCTATTCCACTTTATGTCCTGTGAAAAATATTTAAAAAGCATGGTATGATAAAAATAGATCAGTAAGAGTAATAAAATAAAGAAGGAAAACATTAATGAGAAATATTTAGGAGAATAAATCATTAAATAATTTAATTTGATATTTTAGTTAAAGAGTTTTTTACAAAATGAGAGTTGCCTGAATACATATAATTGAGGAAAAACATTTAATTATAAAGTTATTATATCATGATAATAATGTTATTTATGATATAATATGCCAAGGGACTGTATATAACCCATATAAGAGTGAATTGATTCATAACAATGATGATGTCTCGATGGAATGTAAATTGAGACGAAATCCCATATAAAAAATAAATAATTATATTAAAGATAAATAAATTACATAACAATGTGTGTAAAATATAAATACAATCAATATTATTGGGTATTTAGTTTAAATAAATCAGAGTACATTCACATGTATTTGTGTAAAAACCAAACCAATGACTTGGATATTTAACGCATTGAATGGAAATTTAGTTAAAATTACTCGTATCATGTTCTTATTGATGACTTGAGAGTTTATAAATGGTGTGATTATGTGTATAAAAATTATATGCACACAAAAGGGGAGTTTAAATTACATTATAAATAAATAAACTCTGACTCCACACATAATCATAGCATGACAAATTAAGAATTAGAAAATTAACCCATGGAATGAAAATTGGGTAAAAAATCAATCGTACCGAATTGGTAACTTATGAAACATACTCCACATTAAATATGGGTCATAAAATAAAGATTTAAATACCCATAAATTATATTATATTTCAAAATTAATATAATCATGGTCAGTATATACACCACACAAATGAAAATAGTGGGAAATGTAGCATGAATCTCACAGGGATAAAATGTGAGATGAGAACCCCATACCGTGTTGTAATCAATCAAGTCATGTGACCAAAAGTTAATAAGCACAAAATGAATCACAGAATAACATGAATATAAAGATAATAATTATAATATATATCAAATGGTAGTACACAATACACCACGTGCAATAAATAAGTGGTGAACAATGGAAATCTCACTAAATTAAAAGTGAGATAAGAAACCCCTTACCACATTGTAATTAATCAATTCGTAAGACCAAAAGTTAATAAAAAACAAATGAATCATATAATATCATGAATATAAATAGAATAATGATAATATATATCAAATTGTAGTACAAAATAAATCATATTCAAGAAATAAGTTGCGAATAATAGAAATCTCATGGAATTAAAAGTGAGATAAGAAACCCCTTAACTCTTGTCTGACTTAAACCCTTGGTTATTTATTCTCTTAAATCATAATATAATGTTAATTTATACTTCATTAAGTACATTTTTCACATTTATTATTCCTTTTATATCACTTATTACCATGTTATAAACATTTTTTAATCATTGTAGTTAATAATGATAATTGTGTCGATATTTGGTACTTGACTCAAAAATGAACTTCATATAATTACTACTCATTCATGTGATAGAAATTCCATTATCTCCAAAATTGTATTAATTATTAAGATATAATATATATCTAATATATTAATGTATTAATAATATTACATAACATTTGGAGATACAAAATGAAACACAATGTTCATGGAGACGGTAAGTCGTACGTACGCATGAACGCTACTTCCATTTATATTTAATATTTAATGGAATGAATACATAATGATACATAGCTATATTATAATTATATTATAATATAATATGATATATCTATTACATAATTTCATTAATTGCATCCTTTATACATTCCTTGTATTTCATGAATTAATCATATCACCTTAAGGGGGCGGTAGTCTGCATTTCCTCAAATAAAAATTATCGTATTTACCCATATTGGAAAGCCTAAATGTAGGTTTTTAAATTAAAATTATAAAAGAATATAAAAATATAGACATAATATATATAATATATAAATTTAGTTCCATCATAATCCCACAATAAGTGGTGGTAGTATATGATTGAACATTAATCGTTTCATGAGGCAGTAGTTCATTGTCAACATAAACAACATGTTCTTTACCCGTTAGATAGAGGTGTGTGTAAGTTTCATTCTAATAAATCTCATAAAAACAAAATATACTATTTAAGATACTTGTTTTGTTATAAAATAATGGAATAAAATGAGTTTCGGGGGTTGGAAAGTAAAATAAAACAAAAGAACTTAAGAGAATACATTAACATTAAATCAGGTATCTCTATTTGGATTAAACCAAAATGTTTAATTTTAATTGACTTCTACCTATGGGATGGCTTATAGGGGAAATATAGGTATGTACAGATCTTAATTTTGAATATGATGGACAATCAATGGGGCTTGAGATCTGTGATGAATGTGTTATAAGTGAGGGATTTTTATAATGGGTAGGAGGGGCTCTTTAGGAATGTTCAAATATATTATTTTATTATATAATGATTTTCGATTTCTAAAGGACCAAAACATAATACATTTTATGATAATATTACTCATGTTTGAAATAAAATAATCCAATAAGAATTGGACATGTTTGGGATATTGTTTTTAACTTTATAATCTTATTTATTTGAATCATTCATTAATAAGGTAAACACTACATCATTATTGGGTCATAAATAATTATATTTATATGATGTCTAAAAATTATAGAAAAAATATCATGATGTAGGAAATATTTTTTGAATTAGTATTTATATTTATAGTAGAAGATATAACTTATGTAACCCAATGTAAGAATTTTTTTACTAAAAGATATATGTTTAAGTCATTGTTGACTATTCTTTAAATTAATTAATATAATGTGTCATTATCACTCCCATGTGTCTCCATGGGGTCCCCAAATCAACCCAAGGATTCCTGTAGTAATAATTACATCAACCAATAGAATTAATACCCATGTTAGGGTAATATTATGTTATTATAATAATATTTTTTACCATTATTTACTAGATTTACCCTTTAACACTGGTAAATAAAATTTTTACTGAATTAAATATTCATAAAGTCTAAAAATAAAAGTTATTTATTTATACAATTTAGACCACATGATTCCAAATATGTAATTCATTTTTCCAAATTTCAATACACAGATGTGGAATAATGTAATTTTAAATTAATTCCCACTATCAAAACAAACAGAGTATTTTTAATAACTAACAAATATCAAATGATTGTCAGTTATTTATATCTAATTTCAAAGTGATATTACTTCCAATGACCAAAATTTGATTAAATGGTAATAATATATTATAATTTCAATTTAAAACTAACTAAAAAGTTAACCTAACCTTATAAATAAATTACATTAAAAATCAATTTTGAATTAAAATACAGTTTTTTTCAATATTCATTAAAAATGAATTTTATCATAAAAATACCAAAAATATACCCACATAAAATTTTTAAGTCTTGATTCTAAAGAATAATTTTATTTTGTCAAATATAACTTATAAATGTGACCAAAACTACATTTAAATAGGGGCTTCCATCAAAATGTGGTAAATCGTCATTTAAATGAATTTTAGAATATTTATGCTTAAAAACAGATTATTTCTTATTTTACTACTCTAAAATTTACTAGAAATATGTAAAAATATTTAAAAAAACATGTATAATCATATTTTCGTTATTTCTATTCATTCTCAATAATATAATGGCTAGAAGTTGACTACCATTTAAAATAAAAAAATTATATTAATATTTTTCAGTATAACTCAACGTCTTGTGCGACATATGTTTTCAATGAAACCTGTTTTTGCGTATTAGGTATTCCATTGAACATAGCATCCCCATTAAGGTAAAAATAATATTTAATTCACAAATTTTAATAAATATAAAAGGGTATATTCTTTATTTATTTTGGATGTTACAGTGATAGTGATCCCAACACATTTCTATTGGATGATTTAAAATCATCCTAACTGCTTATCAATTGAGAAAAGAGAGTGCATTCAATAGGAATAATCGATATAATAGGGATATTTCCTTTAAATATTTTAATAGAGACTAGTGAATAATATAAATTGAATAATATGAATAAAATTCTATGGAATATGAGGATATTTAAAAGAAATTTAACAATCCCATGTCATTTATTTAAAAATTTGTGAGCATGGGAAATTGAATATATCAAGAAAACCTACCATATGAAGTATCTAAATATAGTGTTATCAGATATTTTTTACGCAACCATTCAATGATTATGGAAGATGAAGAGTCTAAAGATGAGGGTGAGAATACAATGAGTTCCTTAAGAAAAAAATTATTATTGCATGATAAATCAACGATTTTATAAAATAGGAAAGGTAAGAATTTTTAAAACTTCAAAGGCATAAATTTATTTCCAACGAAAGATTATAGTAAAATTAGGTAAGATTTGGAATGATTAAACATCTAGTGTAGTTAGTTAAAAGTTAATAATTAGAACGGTTAATGTTTAATTCATTACAAGTGATGGAATAAAAAGATTTATGGAAACTAGTGGAAAATTCATATCGAGTACATGATAGAGTGAGAACTCAATGAATTCCTATAAATGATTTAAATAATGGTGATAGAATAATGAATTTTAATAACTATGTTTTACCAATTTGTAATAATAACCCCTTACAGGCTAAAAATGTGTCAATTTTTATGAAATAAATTAAAAACATTAATAAGATCTTGATTGGACAGAAAAAATATAATGCTGACATCGAATAAAAGTCTAAATAAAAGTTGAAGTTATATGAGATTATCAAAGATAAATTGTTCATTTATAAAATTAATTGGATATGTTTAAATATAAATTATGGGAATATATTCATGATTTAAGAGGGAGATTAAAAAATTTGTTGATTGAAAATGATCATACAAAGACAAAAGTTCAAAAGATTTTATTTTTGGAAGACAAGATAGTTTTTAGAAATATGAATACACTAGAAAGGATAAATCAAGGGATAAAACTATAAAAATGGTGATTAAAAAAGGTCTTCAAACACATTTAATTTGAATATAGAATTTTTTTCTTTTTTACCATAGTTTTGGTTTGTAAAAATTACAAATTGGTTATTGTTAAAAGTTGAATGAACAATAGGGAACTACTTCTAAAAAATAACTTTTTAAAGGAAATTATGTTTTTTGTGGATAATAAATGTATTATTGAGACTTTTGGTATATAAAAATTAAATTTTCATTTAATTATACATATTTATAAAATCCCAAATTGTATGTGAGGAATATATTATAGGCGATTATGTCCACTCAAGCTATTAAAGTTCAAAAGAAATCACAAGAATATGGACTATATGTGGAAAATAAATTACTATCATTGGATGAAGTTTTAATAAATAATGATATATCGTGTTACATTAATAGATTTTGTCTCACCATACTACATACTAAACTAATTTTTTCTTTCAATACTCAAACTTCATAAAAAAATAATAAATGGAAAGGATAAGGAAATGATTATTGAAGTCACATTAATAGAATCTTATAAAGAACATCCTTGTATATTGGATAGTTGATGTTTTCACATATTATAGGAGACATATATATAATGATATATGTTTAAATGTTTAACAAATGTTCAATAAAATTTGGTAATTTTTGGTCAGTCAAAATTAAAGTATTTTCTTCAATAATCATTTGAGAAGGAAAGATAAAGTCAATGAGGTGTGGGGGTAACCTGGATCTATGGTTGAATCTACTCAGTCATTCATTCCTTTCATAAATCTATCCTCTCCCACAAATTCTCAAGAATAAAACTTTTTCCCATTGTCTATTCAGTTGAACACGTGTTTCGAAATATTCTTATTTCCCCTGTAGAGTTCATAGAGTCTTATCCATTACACAATATCTTTATAGTCACTTATTTTTTCCAGAATCATCCCATGGTGGTTGTTGTCAATTAGTTCATATATTATTATTTTAATCTATAATAACAAGTAATTTTCGATATTATATAACCACTTTATATAGTCATTCATATTATAATGGAATAAGGTCATGTTCTTTCTTGGTCCTTAGCCAAATTTTTCATTAATGACATTGGTTTCATGATTTTTTTAATGGACCCATGACATCCATTTTAAACATGATCCATTAATTATATACATTTTGGTATTTATTCATGGGTTACCACTTTTAAAAATATCTTAATTATAGAGATTCGTGAAAAAATGGGATGATATATTTTTATGCTTAGATTGTATGTCCTGATCTCTAAGTCACCACATTTATTCGGGACTCTGTTCTAAAATTGATGTCTCAACACCCCTTTGAAATTTTTTGGATAGAGGATGAGAAAAAAATTGTTATAAACAAGTGGTTTAATATTAATCATGGGTGTATTTATTCTACTATTTTAATCTTATTGGACACTTACAACATGTATGTATGTGTACAAAACTAAATATTAGGCCACTTCCCCAACCTCTGATATTTTTGAATAACCAAAGTTGAGTTGAACATGGTGGGACATATTTTGTGGCATGGTAAGAGGAATAAATTGAATAAAAATTATAGAGTGTAGTTCTATTGATTGTTTTATCTTTCCTTAAGAACATTTCTTACATTTCAACATTAGATATGATACGAGTGTAAGGAAAGATCCCATTTATCCCAATAGTATCATGACTAGTCATATTTAGAAGAAGTTTCAAACTACTGGAAATATCATGTTGGCTACACCCATTTTCCTATAATCCAATGTTTTGAAAAATATAAACAGATAATGAAAAATTTTAAAATTAAATAAAACTCTCATCCTTCTAAATGTGAGGGATAGAGGGTTTTTTCTGAAAAAGGGACTACATACATTGTGTGGGCTCTCTCTCCCCCTATACATCCTAAATTTATAGAGAATTAAAATGTATCAGAAATTAAAATAGTGAATAGATTTGAAATTTGCAGGGAAAGAAATTTGGACAACAATGGGATAAATGGTTGTAAAACTATTTAGCACAAGTGTTTAAATTATATAATAGGTAGTAAGAACCTCAAAGGAAAGATAATGGAGTAGTTCCAAGTGCCTGAATAGGATTTAGATTTTGAACAAAGGGTAGACAAACAATATATATTTTCTTATGATTGTGAATCACAGGGTACCACTACTACCTACCATCATTTAGGTGTAAATATCGTGAAGAGGGGAGTTTTTTATTTGGGGTTACATACTATTAACAGAGGAAATATTACTAAAAACTGAAAATATTATTCCCCCCCCCCGCCCTAATTAAATGATCACTAGATCCATAGGTAATGGAAATGGTAAAAGGGGATTGAAATTCATCATAGTCTAGGGCTTGTTTCATCCAAGAAGTGAATGTGTTAGTGTCCTCTAATACATGAAGTCAGATTATGAAAGGAAGATGACACATCTACTTAAATTGTGAATACACTGGCTATTAATGAAACTCTATTTTCTCAGATTATGGTCAATGTGGTTAAAGGAAAGGATATTTAAGAATATGACAACATCACATGAAACATGGACCTTCATATTTAT
Source organism: Viscum album (assembly GCA_963277665.1). Taxonomy (NCBI): domain Eukaryota; kingdom Viridiplantae; phylum Streptophyta; class Magnoliopsida; order Santalales; family Viscaceae; genus Viscum; species Viscum album. The sequence continues at coordinate 490,954,491 of OY728159.1, read as the reverse complement.
TCTAAGTATGAGAGTGTAGAATATGAATTTATCCAAAAAGATACACTGATTTATATTGAAAAAATGATTGAAAGTGAGTTCATGTACCTTAAGACAATAAACAATAAAAAAGGATCAACACCAAGGACCACATTCTGTTTTGTGTATTTATATAAGAGAAGATAAATTTAGAGAAGTACATTAAGAACTGAAATATTATAGATTCCCGTTTTCAGGATCTCATTTAAGAAGGAATAGATATATAGATTTTTGACATTGAAAAAAGACTATATATTTTATGAGGTACTAACATGAAAATAATTTTTTAGAATGATTCTGTGAAGTAAAGTTATTTATAATTTCTTGTAATTTATTTCATTTTTTAATAGTGGATAATTTTTCTATTTGGGTTCCAATATAACCCCCAAAAATTTCATTTTTGAAAAAAATTATAAAAACATAAATTTTAGTGGTGGGGGTGATAAATGAAATGTATTTTTCCTTAAAAAAATGTTTTTTATAAAAAATAATGAAAATTGATATATGTTAAAGAGAGGAACATTTGAATAGGGTAACTTATTTCAACTTAGTGATTAAGAAAATTCATAATACATGATCTTGAAGGAAGAAGACCTGTTGTGACATTAAGGACAGTGCGACATTGGTCAATGAAACATGAGTAATCTATCCTAATGAAAAAATAATGGTGATCCTATAATAAATAGATATTTAAATTTTATATTATCTTCATTATAATAGAGTTATATTTTTATTTTTTCACACAAGAAAGTAGAGACTCAAACATATCCTCCAATAGAGATTTTTTGTTCTATTGTTTTTTTGTCTCTATGGGAAAGTAGTTAAAAATTTTAGATAAGTATTTTATATGAATTATTGATTTATTTACAAAAATTTTACATATTATTGTTATGAAAAATTATTAAATGGTCTTTAAGATATCTTTGAACATTAATAGCGTTGAATAGAAGAGTGGATTATTAATAAGGAATATGCAAATATATAATGGTGATGAATAAACTAGTGGAAAATTCAATACATGCTATAGAAATAATTTTATTTTATATGAATTTTTTACAGCATATATAAAAAATAGAAATTGTTGTGTCTAAAAGTAATTCTAAATTTAAGTGGAAATGGACCTCATCATATTGGCAGAGCATGATACGTGTCGATTATTCTATCTAAAGGAAATTGTTATAGCCATTCAAATTCAAAATAATTTTTTGTTGTTGAAAAAAGTGAAATATGACACCATATAAGGTTTATTACAATATAGAACCATTATTGAAAAACATTTATGTATTTTTAATCCATTTTATTATTAATATGAATGATAAAAACTTAGGGATGTTTAAAAAAGAGGAGTCGAATTTAACTTCATTTTTTATCCTAAATGTAATAGAGGATAATATTTATAAAATAATAAAAATCGTTGATTGTGGATATTTCTAATGAGAAGGTTTTAGAACACAACAAATGAAGTTAATTTAATGACTAATGTTTAATATGTGAAGATGAAAAATGATAATTGGTTAATAAGTACGCCAAGGGTTCAAAAAGAGATACAAATTCAAAAGAAGTGTTTGTTGAATATAGTTATCCATTTATTTATATTGATGTAGATAAATCATACTAAAATAATAAAATTAAAGATGTTGGGTGTTTATAATATTTTAGATATTAAAGAATGTACCTTAAAACAATGGTAAATTTGTGGACAGTAACTCATACCTCATTGTTTTCTAATGTAGAAATGAAGGGTGTTAATAAATATTTAGACAATCAAGATAATATTGAAGTTGGGAATGAGTTTTATTAGATAAATAAAAATGAAACATATTAATTAGTATTAAAGAAAATATAAAATAATTTCATGAGAACAAGGTGGGTGTTCCATAACATGTTTGCTGAGAAAGGATATGTGATATGAAATTAGGAAATCGCATTTGCAAAGTTTATTCAAAGGTGTAATGAATTGATTTCAATTTTCCATTTTATCTAATTTATAATTTTAAGACCATTATAATTTTTCATTATATTATGTAACCCATACAATATAATACTATTCAATATGATTTCATGTAAGCCTTCTCAAATGGATAATTGAAAGAGAAATTATACATTGAGAAACCCGATAGATTCATTATTAGAGAAGATAAAGGATATGTATGTATGATTAAAAAGTAACTAGAAGGTTTATGAAAATCCCTTAGATAATGATATTCAAATATTTATGCATGATTTACAGAACTAAATTTCATGAATGTAATAGTCGATATAAAACTCTATATCAAAAGAGATTATTTTGTAACATTAATTATTATTTTCCATGTAGATGATATTAACTTTACTAGTAATGAAGAAGGATAATGTAAAGAATTATATTTATAAATGTGATATATTTTGGAGATGTTTGTGGTTGGTGAGATGTGGTCTTTATTTCATTTTAATGTTTCCCAAAAAAGTAAATATTTTATTATCTCAAGAGGTGTATGTTTGAGAAATTTTTAAGAAGTTCAAAATGGATGATTTAAATAAAATTTCTACACAAATTTTAGTGGGAATCAAATTATTATAATTAAAATAATGAATGGAATGTTGATTAAGGATATTCTAGAGAAAATATTTTTATTTTAATCTATTTGATAGCTTCATGACTGAATCTTGTGTATGTTATTATACTCTGTTGTAAATTTCATAGTTCACCAAAGAAATCATATTTTATTAGTAAAAGTAATATACTTAGATATATAAAATTCATTGTAAATTATAAGTTTAAATATAGTATAAATGAGGGAAATGTTTTTAGGAAAAATGATGTATATTAGGATGAAAATATGGATGATATAAGTTCTACATATAATCTTTTTTTTAAGATAAATGTTTATGGTATGGAACACAAAGATGATATTTTTTGTATACATGAGTACTATCTAGGTTGAGTGTGTTTTTGTAACTCAAGTGTTACCCAATTGAGAAGGATAAATAATAAATTGGGCGATCTCATGGTGAATGTGATGTTTCCAAAGCTTATGGGATGTGATATCCAAAATGAAAATAATCTTTCATGAAATATGGGTTAGAATTCATGATAAAATCCCATTGAAATAAAATATCACTTCATCATAGATCTTATGGATTGGTATGTATTGAATAAAATGGTTGTTCTAAAAAGGAGTAAATAACATATTTTTTAATGAAACAACAACCAAAGGGTTTATTTTTGATTTTTATGTTGATGATGGGAGTTTAACCTTATTCCACTCAAGGAAGAGGTATGGAAATACAGTTTCCTCTATTATACTATTTATATTTTTATTTTCAAATGGGGATTAGAGAAAATATATATTTAAAGAATATTAATTTCCTAAATAAGGATCATATATTAATGTTGAGTTATTAAATGGGGTTTGATCTGAATTCAACATGTGTGAGTGTGTTTTAAGATTGTGAAGATTTTAATCATTTTTTGAGCATGTACATATAAACTTCTCATACATAGGTTTTAAAATAAGTATCATTATGTGAACTAAGAGTTAGGAAGAAATGAAGTTATGGAGGAATGTATGTAATTTAACATTATAGAATACATGAAATTATTATTAAATGATATTGTTTCATACATCTTGTTTTCTCATATATGCCTATAATTTTGGAATTATGATTCATTTATATGTGTTATGAGTTTTAAGAGTGATTTAGGTTCAAATGTCTCCATAAAAATTTAAAGGGGGGATTTTTTAAACATGTTTGTAAAATATTTTGTGACAAAAAAATGTTATGACCTTGTTGAGGATCTTTAATCCCAATGAGAATTTTCAATGTTTAAAAGAAGAATAAGAAGTATTTAAAAAGATTTGAAGTAGATACAACTATTCAGTTTTATTTTTTTCACCGTATAAAAAAATTTGAAACTGAAGAGTCACATGGTGTAATATTTATGGTGAGGTTCATTCCTTGTGTTTGGAGTGATTGAAAGAACATGCATGGAGATCATGATGTTTAATTGTGGTGTTTAAGGGTGTTTAATGTGTGGCTGACCTCACCACGCTGTGATCATACAAAAAATTTGTGTGTCACCCGTCTCGAAATAAAAAATTGAATGGATGTTCAAGAAATGACTGTTCTGGTAAGTTATAGTATAAAGCATTAGATCCATATATGTATTGGTTTAGTGAATTTTGTGCCGCAGTCAAGAAATGAAGATATCATCATTGAAATGAGTGTTTCCATTGGCATTTAAATTAACAAGTTTTCTTATAATAAATGGAGATGTGTGTACACATCGTGGTCAAATACATAGTGGCTCACGTATGGAGGATCATGTAAGATTACTCATGTATGGATAATGTATATTAGATTAACATTATTTCACATTTTATTAAATTATGTGTGGTTTTTTAGAGGAAGATAAAAATGGTCGTGTGATTATTTGGGAATTAAAATGGTGGTTTCCATGATATTGTCAACCTAGGTTAGTCATTTTAGGAAATCCTTGACCCATCATGGTGGATTATTCTCAAAGAACTAAAATTGATCATATGTTGTTTAAATTCAATAATAATTATTCTTATGTTGTGACACATGTTATGGTTTGAGAAAAAAATCATTGTTTAAAATGGTAAAGGTAGAACATATCATGGCACAAAGCATTTTCAATTTCATTTTGAATCAGTGTAGGAAAATAAAAGTGAAATGAAGTATAATATACCATGGTAAAAATTTACCATGTCATGTTCAATGAAGATTTATATATTTTTTGTATATTTGATGATTTTGATTAATTAATGACTCAAGGTCCACTCAGACTTGATATCAAAATGATAACTAATAGGTAAATGGGGACAAAGACGTCTTGAATGTTGAAAAGGATCAAAATGATATGTAAAATGTTGGAAATTATTTGAAGGAATTTATTAATTAAATTTTAATAATAGTTAGTTTTCTATTTAATACATTGTAAAGTGGTGACCTTCATATAAGTTGGAGTATTAATGAATAGATAAAGATATAGAAAAATAGATTATAGAAGAGTGTTTGCTGTTTATAAAGTAGAAGAGGAAGAGTGAAGGAAAGGAAGTAAAATTACATCGACGGTGACAACATACTCATTACATGTTTCATGGGAAAAAATAGTAACATAGTCTCACCCTATTGTGATCATCTCTCCATGATACTCTTCACATTAACAATACCCTTTCCACCAATCCCAAGCTCATTCCCCATCTTCTCCACATACTCATCATCACCCTACACAATTACCTCAAGCATGCTCTCTACACCACCACCTTGTTGGGGTGGATCCTGATGCCATAGTAGATTCAATTTAAAAACACAGCAAAAAATACATCCAATTTCGTTTTGGAACCATAAATAATATTATACATCACGTGAATATTTTTTATCACCAGAATTAAAGGAATCTTGTTGACTCACCCGACATATTTTGACAACCTAAGGACTTTAAAATACCAGTATAAAACCAAAATTTTTTTGTAACTATGATCTTGGGAATCATGAAACATTTATTAATGTCCAAAAATAGTTGGGAAAGGTAAAATCTTAAAACCCATTCCTTACCTCTCAATGTGAATACATCTTTCCATACCTCCTCTCTAAAGACACACTAGTGCAACCTTTATAAAATTGTGGAACTAGAGTCTCAAAAAATATACGTTTTTAAAAATTCATCCTATGTTTTTTTTCAAACATTATTACCATTTCTATTCCTCTCTATTGTATTGAAATTTAAATATCCAAATTTCCTAGAAATATACACATTTGTTTAAAATTTGAATACATTATCATTATATTTCCCCCATAACCACAATGATGGACAGATCCTCTATCATCAATAACACCATGATCAAATTAATTACAACAACACCACTTTAATAAAATATTCATCTAAATCTTATCAACCATGTCAAAATTAACTTGGTTTATTCCACCCATTACAAGTGTCAAATTTGAAGATATCTGATGAACTAGTTGATGTAACCTTTTTGCTACATCTAGATCTTCTTAGGTTGGATCTATGAACCTCCCTTGATACCAGTTGTTGCAGTGGATCTCAATTCCATAGTCAAAACATTTGAAAAACTCAACCAAAAATTCATCCAAACTTATTTTTTCACCTAAAGGAATTTTACACATCACCTGAAGAATTTTTATCTCTTCACTCGAATGAATTTATCTCACTCACCCAATGGATTTTGACACCTAAATAAAGAATTTTTTACACCTTCATCAGTATTTTCAGAAATATCAAGTCATCACCCCCTTTTTTCCCTCTCAAGGAAGCTACATCTTTTCACCCATTCATCTTTCAGTATATATTTGAAGTCAAAAATCAAAATATCCAAAAAGATTTATCACTATTTTAACCATTTTCTAAACATTCATCAATTCCTTTTTACAATAGTAATCCTCCGCCGAAGGGCTCAACTAGGTGATCGAAAACTAGTTATCATCCAATTCTGTTATGACTTTGGTGAGAATAATAGAATTTCATGAGAAGATTAGGCAGGTTCACAAAATCAACAACACTTCCTACCCCTAGCTGGATGACATTATTCCCTTGAATGTTATGACTTCTCCTTGATTTTTCGCCACAAAATTGTTTTCGGTGAAGAAGGATATAATTTCTCCAGCAGCTCAATTTTACATCCTATTCTCCACTTCCATATCTTCGGAGTCCTTTAAAATCATTTTTGAACCATATCCTTTCATGGAATTTTAATTTCTCATCGCCATAATTGGTTTTCTATGAAATCGTTTCTCATTTTGATAAACTTCATGGGGAAGGAAAGGGGATCAATCTGCTGAGAATAGTGGTAAATAATTTTATTTTATACTATTTGTACACATATTCTTCATTTCTATTTTATAAATTAGAGCACAGATCAAGAGACTGTGCGGGGGAGGCCTCAGTTGAATACACTATTTTTATTGAAAACAAAATTCTATATATTTGTTGGAGTCGGAGAACGTCACACATGTCTAGGGAAATATTATAAATCATGAGTTTAAAGGAAAAATCCATACTCACTGTTGTTCATATGTGGATTCTTGTGGAATATGTGATCATGTGTTTTTCTGGATCATAACTAGGAATACCTACTCATTTTGAACAGTGAACCTTTAAAAAAATTATTATGTCAACTATGTTTATGCCCGAGAGGGTGTTCTCTTTTTATATAGTGATATAATCATTAAATTAAATATGTTTCAAAGGTTGTTTTTAAAGAGAAACATAAAAGGATTGAATTTAGTGATTCAATCCCCCTCTTTTAGATTGACCATTATCCATTAGGTTCATTTTTACAGTGTACATGGGTATGTAGATACATATGTTTGAGTATTATCGACAATTTTCTATAGGCATTTCATTGAAATATTTTATGAATTCTTTACTTCATATTTATTTTTAGTGTTATAAAGGATCATGTTCTCACAAATTATATTTGAATAAAATAAGAATCAGTTTCGATTATACAACTATTCTAAAATTGTTTTAGAGTTCATCTAAAAAGTTTTTTTCAAGGGTTTTCACATGTCTTATCACATAATGATACACGACGTGAACTTGATGATAAATTTTTGAAAGGGTTTTAAAATATATCCGTTTTTTTTATATGATTTAATATGGTATTGTATTTCATACAATAGAAGGGAAAATGAGGCAAATTTTTTAGGGTCTAGTGCTTGTGGGATATTGATAGAGATATTACCTAAATCCTCTTCATCACAGTGTATGATAAATCATTTTGTATAGTATGAATTACATAAAATCCAATGAATTTCCTATTCATTTCTTTTGGGTATATCTTAATGCATAATATATGATATTTTGATACCGCTAGCCAGATGTTAAATGCTATTATTTAAATTAACCTACCACATAAGTTATCATTCATAGTGAAAATTTTGTAAGATGAAATTCTTGGGGGTTTAGCAAGGCCTAGTGTTACAAACAATGTAACCACAGGCATTAACTCCTAACATACATGTTAATACATGTTCACTCAAGAATAATCCTTGAGGCATTTATATAATGATAGTACCTATATGATGGTTTGTTATAGTTCATATTTTTTCAAAAAAACTATCACTCAGAAAGCTCTCTTTATTCATCTTCCTTTGCCTCGTGACATACAAGCATATCATGGGAAAAGTAGTTACCATGCCTGATAATTTAATGATTTTGGTTCAATAATTGGATACTTTTTGGGTAAGGGAGTCTTTTGGATTCCCTTATGTGATCTTTATCAATCTTATGGGATGAAGGTATAAGAATTTGAATTAAAGTGAAAGGTAAAAATATTTTTGTACTTAGAGTGACTCATTCCTTTTATATATATTATTACAATATTTTTAAAAAATCATCTAATAAACATAATCCAAATATCATGATTCCTAGTGTAATTAGAATATTAGGTTCATAATATGTCAAAAAAATCAAAAGCATATCATCTTAATTTTATTCTCCTCAATGAGATCTTAAATATCTTTCATTTCATTATATAACATAAGATAACTTGGTGAATGCATAAAACAAATTGATGAGTTATAAATCATATTATCTGAATGAACGTGATAACGAAGCATAAAATGTGAGACAAAAAACAATGGATTATATCAACAAAGACGATGCTCATAAATAATGACATGGTAGAATTATATAAAAACATGGTATCAAATTATTAATGAATCATTGGAATGTGGAAAAAATATATAACATAACATAAAAATTAGTCACGGCTAACCTCCTAGACAACATCACATGGTGGTCAAAGTCCAATCATTGATTATATTTACTCCATAATTCAATAAATAAAATCACATGTGAAAAACAATTTCAATTTATTGGAGTTCTCTTCAGGTTTAAACATTATAAAATGTACATTATTATGTGTTACAGAATATGAAATAATTTACATGGCATAAACATAAAAATTACCCATATAAAAAATGGGTTGTATAATCTTTCTTCATATCATAATAAAATAAAATTTCATAAATATTCCAAAGAAAAGAATGGATTAAATATTTTGGATTTAAATAACTATGTATATAAGAATATTTTTCAGTGTGTGGTGTTCATTTGAAAAAAATCGTCATGATAATGGGTAGATAATTAGGTAAGGAAATGAAATTTAAAACTAGTGTATTAAAAAATCAGATAAATAAATTTAGATAACGAATAAGAATGGAATTTTCTTTGAGAACATTATGTAACCAATAATGGTCAGACAAAAAAATCATTATTTAATTAAATCATTAATGGAAATAAATAATTTAAATAAGAGACACTTAAAAGTATTATGTGATATAAAATTTCCCCTTAAAAAAATTTGAATATGAAGAAGGCATTTGATAAATGAAATTAAGAAATGTATTATCTCATCAAAGGAATATAGAATAAGATAGGTATATATGTAAGTGAAATATATATATAATTTTGAATAATTCCATAACATCAAATAAAGATAAATTTATTTAGAGAGAGAAAAGTCACAACCTAAAGAAAATGCACACTTTAGAGAGATCTCATACCTTATATTCATGAATCGTTCTTCAATTTCATGTAATTTGCAGAATAATAATACTAAATTAGTTATTTATATAATTAGAATCTTTTTTATATTTCTTTTATTTATTATAATTTTATTACTTTCATTTATAACTATTTCATTGATATATGAACTTTAGTTTCGCTGTTCTGTGCGGTTATTTCGTTGTATGAAGGTCATATAACTTATATATGACTACTAATGTTCTTATCAAATGAGACTATGAATCCATAAGTGAAATTAAATAATATTAATGTGCGTCCATAAATTTAAATGGTTCCAAATTTCATTATTTAGAGATAGGGATAATTCACATTGTAAAAAACGTTATTGTTATAAAGTAAATTCATTTATGTGGTCTTACTTATAGTCATGAAATAGATTCGTTTTATTAAACTAAATTATTATAAATAAATTAAACAACATTATATAAGATATATTATACTTAAAATCATCATATTTAACCATAATAATATTTTTATAACCATCCTTGAAGGTGGTGGGAAATAAACGAAGGGTTTTTTTTCATGGAAGTAGTGACCCAACTATATTGTTAACACAACTTTCATTTAAAAAAGGGGAAGAAGTTGAATTTTAAACCATAATAATAACATATCCGTATATTTTTTATACATATTTTACCATACTTTAGATGATGGTGAATATATGTGGGTTGTAGTAGAAGAATAAAATTGAAAAATATTAGTCAAAAAACTTACTTTTTCATTTGGTTGCCTCCTCTTAGACATCCCTTAAGGATTTATAAAATGGTCTTATAGTTAGACGAGAAGAACAGGGGCATGGGGGAGATAATTTAAAAGGTATGTGAGCATAAATTTGTAAATCTCTTAGACTTATAAGTTGTGATGAGAAGGGGTGGTATTTATAAGGGGAAGAGAAGGGTAATTTTTTTAAATATTATAATCATTAGTTTATTAATTTTGGCTCAAGGATACCAATAATATTAATTATTCCTACTATATATAGTAAAAGGTGTATTTCAGTTATAAATAATTGTTCATTACATCATCTATGACTCAAAAATTCATTTATTTAGCTTATAATTTCAAATATGATATTTTACCATATTTCACTATTCACCAAAAATTTAACTACCATAATAAATAAAATTAACCCCAACCATATTTATTCATGTACATTCTAGAAAAGAAATAAATTTTATGAAAATAATTTTATAAATATGAGAAACATAATTTTTAAATAAAATCATCATATATTTAAAACATGCCAATTTTTATATTTTGATTAATTTTTGGGCCCTTGGAAAAAATTACTTAAGTTATCATAAAATTATATAATCATTATGAAAAAATAATATCAAATTTAAACCAATTTTTTTGAAAATGATCTATATTTTCAATCATTATAGTTATTATATATGTTCAATCAAAACATTTCTGGTTTCTAAAACTACAAACACAATGTTTATCATTTTAAAACAGTTATTTTCAAATATAGAGATAAAAAATATATCATATTTTAATTTTATAAGATACCTATTTAATATTTTACACTTCCATAGTAGTGGATAGTACTCCAATAGTCATGTTCCTATACCTAACAGAAATATTACTCTTCCAACGGTCAGGTTATTATTTACATGGTCAGATTGCTATTCTTACATTCATATTTGTAATATTTATATTATATCCCACCTTTATATAAATACTTCACATTTAATTAATTATTAATTTAAGTATATTTTATATAAAGGTTATATATATTTTCATTTTCAATATGGATAATTTATTACTAATATTTTTTATCATTTACATAGTGTTGTTAGTGAGTTAAACTATTCTTGTAGACCGAGCATATCAAATTTTTAATATTTTAGTTGTCTTATTTTCTATTTTTATCCAATTGAAATATTTTAAATTTTTCGAGAAATATTTATTGTGTAAATTTAATGTTTAATTTAATAGAATAAAAAAATTTGTTTTATCATGGGTTGTGTGTGCATTATATAAAATTATATTACTAAATATGAAAAAAATTATAGATTCAAAAGTGGAATTCCATTGATTAAATACTATTTAATATAATTATTATCTCTTATAAGATATTTCTCTATTGAAATTTCATTTTTTTATAATAATATGAAATAATTTAAGGATACTTCTGCTTTAGGAATTTCTCTATTGCCTCCTTTTACATATGGTTTCCCTATAACACTTTTATTAGGTGATTTGTTTTATTGTATAAAACATTTTCTATATAGTCCAAGATATTCACTAGATTCTCCTCATAAAATAGACCTTTTTCTAGTTATACTGCCTCCTAATTCATTACATGTGAGGGATTAGGTATGTACTTATTTTAGAGGTTTATGTGGATTATATCATGTACTTGACAAAGGGTTGGTGGTTTTCTACTATATATTCCACCACTCTGATGAGATCATGAATCTCAATGGGGTCGATGTACTAGGGACATAACTTTCCCTTATTCTAAAATATCATGAATCTCTTTTATTTAGATAAGTAGTGGAACACATTATATTTGACCTGAAAATTTAGGTAACATTGATTATTGTTTGCATTGATCTTATGTCAACTATGAGCATCCCTGATGTTCTGGTGAATGAAATTGGCATTTTATACCATTTCCTTAACAATTTTAGTTCCCAAAAAACCTTTTTTCACAATCTTTATCATAACACACGTGTGTTATATAAATATTCCTATAATGGGGGACATAAGGATCTATTTAGATGATAAAGTTGAAACCATTTTTTCAGGATAACATGAACTCATGAATATATTGATACCATCATCCGCTAAAGTCCATTGAGCATTATATCAACTTTTTTTCTTGTTTATGGATCTTCCAATCATGCTATCCAACATTTTGAGGGTAATAAGCTTTAATAATTTTTATATTAGTCTTTAGATAATATTGGATACTCTTCCTAAACATAGAGGTAAATCATGAGTCTCAATCAAATAAACTAAATAATAGAATTAAAAGAATCCTCCACACTTCTTTAATATATATTCTTACAAGTTGATTGGGTGAGAAGTACTCTAAAATAGTGATGAAATAATAATTATTTGTAATATGTTTCACCACAACACGTATATTACTATTTTCTCTTGATATCTTTCGAACATTAGTGACAATGTCAATAGCGATGTTTCTTATTTCCATGTTGGTATGGTTAATGGTTGCATCATTCCCTTGGAACATTTCCTTCTTGCATTCACCAACTAACTTACTAGGACATATTATGTATATTTATTGATCTCCTTCTTCATATTATCCCACTAATATTACCATTAGAGATCTCAATACAAATTAATTCTCCCTAGGTGGGTGGAGAAGGTCAAGTTATGTGCATCATTTGAAATCACCATCTTTATCATAGGATTTGATGGTACATATAGTTTCGAATGGAATCATAAAATTTATTCTCCATTGATTGTCAACTAAAATGATTTACCTTTTCATATGTAATTAATTTTCTTTTGTTTTTACACATAATCTCTTTGAGTATCCTTTTTTTAGAGGAATGGATAAAATGTAATTTAATAAAGAAATAATGTTGTCCTTTTATTTATAATCCTAATTTCCATCCTTTTATTGTGAAAGAAGATTGTATCCTTCTCAATTGACATCATTAATAATGTTTCTAGATCCTTTATACTTACATAATTATCCCCTTTATTTTATTTCTTATGAGGGTTTTGGATTTATTAGTCATAGTCCTTTATCATCTGTATCTATCTTCATTGGACCATATTAATATCCTTTTATATGAATCTATATTTTAGACTCTTAGGATCTGTATATATCTTACACTTCACCCAATAAAGATAATGTCACAATATTTACAATTTGAAAATTACTACATCAAATTATAAATCATTTTTTTATAGTTATACTCGTAAACATTCAACGGGCATGAGGGTAAGATATCAATTTATCATTTTGTATCAGTACATAACATATTTCCTTCTATTAATCATCACTATATACCATGAAATTTTTTCACTTGTGGGTAGTTTGAGGACATGAGTAGTGGTAAACATATTTTTTAATTATGTAAATATATCATAACATTAATTATCTTACAATATATTTACACCTTTACGATTCATTGTGGTTAATGTGTTTGAAAATCATGAGAATTTTATAAAAAACCATTTGTAATACCCAGTTAGTCCAAGGATTCAATGGATCTCCATTACATTTGCTAGCTTGGGGCACTCCTCAATTTCCTTTATCTTGGAGGGGATAAAAAATATCCCTTTTCTAGTAATAACATGCATCAGGAATGAAACTTCCTCCATAAAAAAATCTCATTTATTGTATTTTTCAAATTTATTATTATTTAGAAAAGTGCCTAGTATTGTATTCAAATAATCCCCATTATCACCCATTTTTTGGAGTATATAGAAATATATTGTATAAAGGCTTCCAAAAATTATTATAGTTAATCGATAAAAACACTATTCATTCTTTCAATTAAAATTTCATTAGTATTAGTGATTCATAAGGGTATCTATAGGAACTCATAGTTTCTATACCATATTCTATAGGTGTTGGGAAAGAAATACATCTGTTGGAACCATGGTCTTCAAAGCATGATTTGGCGTATGGTTTGTCTTTGTTGTCAATCCTTAGTGGAAGTTCAGGATGTGTACCAACAAAGAGATCATACAGTTCAAGCAGAAAACAGCAGTGAAGGTGGCGGCGTTTCCCAGTGTTTGCCAAATTTTTGGGCCTGAAAATTGGCCAATAAAGTAAAGTGTTTTTGGAAAAGTTACTTGCGCGCCGAGGTCTTGGAGGATAAAAGACATGCGCTCCATATGTTTTTGAGGATCAGAACTTCAAAATTTGGGTAAGTAAAGAACGTCGCGCTAGTATTGGTTGGGTCACGCAAGTGAGTTACGCGACAGAGGTTGTGGGAAACGAGACTTGCGCGCCAATGATGGACTTGTGCGCCTCCGCGCAGGGGGTCTAGTTTGCCTATAAATACTGGACCACCCCTCCTCATTTTCAACGGAGTTCAAGACTGAGAGATTGTTCGAGCTCTCGTCGCACAGGTGGTTGAGCCACGCAGGTGGTAGTTTGGTCACGCAAGTAGAGCTTGCGCGCCGGTTGTCTGCTGTGTGCCCAAGGCAGTTTGGGAGAGAAATGAAGTGAACCGCGCAAGTTTTTTGTTGGGGAAGGAAGCGTCGCACAGGTACGTTGGTGACACTTGCGCGTCAGTTTGGACTTGCGCGCCGTATTGGGACTTGCGCGTCCGGCTTAGAGAAGCGCGTCAGGTTTTGCTGAAGCCCGCCGGCCTGTTTGGAGCTGCACGAAAGCCAGGAGACTACCTGATACATTCGAGGAAAAGTGATATTCTGCTTCTGGTGAGAATCGGACTTCAATAGAGCATCTATATACAACAGAGGATGCATTTTTATGAAAATGATGAAGAGACCTTCACGTCTATAAACTGAGTGGGACTTCACCAACGACAGTGAGCCAGGGGGAGTCAACAGGAGTGACCCGAGGGGAGCAGTGGGCTATCCCTGAACCTTTGTAAAGGCAGTGAGCCTGGGACAGAGTAACTATACCCAAACTATTGTAATCTACCGCTAGTGAAGCATAGTGAATTTTGGTACGATCGACAACCTCTCAGCATATGCTCCTTGGACGTAGCCCTTAGTGGTGAACCAAGTAAAAAGGGTTGTGTCTTCTCTGTGCATGTGAATGTTTGTTTCATGATCATATTCATCATACAGGTTCAACAAGTTCCCACCAATGTGGGAACAAGATCCATCACATTAAAAGAAAAAGTGGTCACCCGGATTCACCCCTCCCCTCTCAGGGTGTCCCGGGGTCCTTCAAGTGGTATCAGAGGGTAAAGGTTGCTGGTGTTGAATCTGACCTTCTTCGTCATGGAAAACACGGTCAATGTCAGGGGAGTCCCTCACTTTGATGGAAGAAATTTCCAGATCTGGAAGAACAGAATGAGATCTCATCTAAGATCTCTTGGAATGGAAGTTCTTTTTTCTACTGTGCAAGGAATACAAGTCACTGATCCAACAAGTCTGGCTATGACCGAAACAGACAGTAAACTTCTTGATGCAGATGCTAAAGCACAGAATGCTCTCACTATAGCCCTTTCTGATCAGATCTACCTGAAGGTGATGAATTGCACCTCAGGAAAATCCATGTGGGATAAACTTGAGAATATTTATGAAGGAGATAGAAAAGTGAAGGAGGCTAAACTACAAGTTCTACACAATCGGTTTGATGATCTAAAGATGCATCCAGACGAGAATGCAGACTCTTTCTTCATTCGAATTACTAAAGTGGTTGGAGAAATTCGGGGTCTAGGAGAAGAAATCAAAGACATTGATATTGTAAAGAAAATATTAAGAAGACTTCCACCTCTGTATAATGCGAATGTGTCAGCCCTTGAGGAAAGAGACTTTCCAAACATTCTCTAGATGATCTACTGAGCAGCTTGGTAGCATATGAAATGAGAGTCAGACTAGAAGATGCTACGACTCGGGTGAGAAAGGAAATGGCATTCAAGGCCATGGATAAATTGAAAATCTAAAAGGATAGTAGCGGTGATGATGAAGAAGAGAAATAAATTCTTTCTCTCATTGCAAAGAAGTTCCAGAAGGGGAAATGGAAATTCAAAGGGAAGTTACCTCTCGAAAGTTTCCGTTGTGGAAAAGTTGGGCACATTGCCTCTCAGTGCTTGAAGAATATCAATGATGATGAAAGTGAAGATGAAAACTTCAAGAATAATCAGAGAAGGTTCTTCAAAAAGGGAGACTTCAAATCTAGTAAGAAAATTCAAAGGAAGAGTTTTGTCTGTGAAGAGGAAGATGATGACAATGAATTCTGTGATGAAGAAGAACCAGAATTCAAAACTGGGAACCATGCTTCTATGATGGCCACTGTTGAAAAGTCAGAAGATACTGATGGAGAAAAACAACTGAGAACTTGTGTAGATCCTGAGGTGCAAATTAAGGATGCGGTTAGTAAGCTTAAGATTAAATGTAAGAGCTGCAATAAGTGGAAATCAATTGTAGAAGAATCAACTGAATATGTTGATCAACTTGAAGCTGAAATTGAACGACTGGAAGAATTTGTGAAGGTACAGTCTAAAATAATTGAAATCAATGATGATGTAGTTGATCTGAAGCTGAGAATTGAAGAGCAGGCAAAGGTCATCAATGACCTCACATCCAGACTGGATGAAAAATCCAAGACTGCTGAGGGTCTTGAGGAGGAAGTAGTTACTCTAAGAAGTAAACTGGAGACTGAATCAATTCCAAAAGAATTGAGGAAGAAAATACAGTTCGGAAGATTATCATATGCAGAATTACTAGCAAGAGCCAAGTGTGGTTCAGATGGGGTTGGAAAAATCTTGAGTGATCAAAGACCCGCTTGCATGGGAAAGAGTGGAATTTTATGTGAGGCTGAGTCATCAACTGCTGGAAGTGAAAAGATCCAAAAGAAAGATAAGATGAAAGTTGAACATGATGAAATGTTACCTAGAGTGCTGAAAAAGGAACACTCAATCCAAAATAAAAGGAGACCCGCAAATTATCCTCAAACATTCAAAAATGACAGATAGTCTTACTATTCTCCCAAGGAAGAAGGTATCAAGAGAAATTCAAGTGAGAAGACATTTCCTCTCATGAAGTGTCAGTTCTGTGGCTATCTAGGCCATACCATGTCTTATTGTGAAGAGGCAAGAAGCTATCTGAATGGAGAAGATATAGATGCTCAACAAAGGAGAACAATCTCATATCCTAATTCTCATTGAAGAAATAATTTCTATGGATATTGTTTTCGTTGTTCTAACTTTGGTCATAAGGCAGTTAATTGCAGGCAGAGAAGGGACATAGACACCTCATACCGAAGTTCAAGACAAGTCAAGTCTCGTCAGCAAGACAGTGTTGCTCTTTCAAACAGGTTCTCACCTCTCAAAGAAGACTTTGACTATGAAGAACCTGGGTATGTGTAAGAGATAGTTGAAAGGCCATCAGTTCTTTATACTCAATCTAATGTCTCATGGAAGGAAAGGAAGAAGATTGAGAAATCGAACATTGCAGAGGTAGCCCTCAAAGCTACAAAGAACAACAGTACCTGGATTCTGGATAGAGGTTGTTCATCTCATATGACGGGTAATGACGACCAACTAACGAATATCATAAAGAATGTTGATGGTACAGTAAGATTTGGTAATGTTGGGGCTCTTAAAATCAAAGGGAGTGGAAGTACCCAATTAGTTAATGGAGAACTAAAGAAGACTAAAGTCCTTTACGTAGATGGCCTACGTCATAATATCTTCAGCGTGAGTCAAGTCTGTGACTCTGGACTTATAGTTACTTTTAATCAGAAAGGCTACACAATCAAGGGAAAAACCGACAATTCACTTATGAAAGGATGCAGAACAGAAGGCAACTTGTATCAGGTTGATAGTGAAGAAAATGTATATTACATGACTGTTGAAGAAGAAAACAATTTGTGGCATCAGAGATTGGGACATATCAATCAACAAGAAATGGAGAAAATATCAAAATTGAGAATTGTCATGGACATCCCCAACCTGAAGCTTGAGCGTGAAAAATCTTGTGATGCTTGTATTCGTGGGAAGCTAGTCTGCAGTTCATATCGGCCAAAGAAGAAAAAGGCATCTCACCTTCTTGATCTGATTCATACAGATGTTTGTGGTCCAATAAATGTTGTCAGAACACATGGAGAAAGGTACTTTTTCCTGTTAATAGATGATTACAGTAGAATGGCATGTGTGATGGTCATTCACAGGAAACGACAAGTCCTTGACTACATGAAAACATATCGGTGAATCACCGAGAATGATACTGGATGAATAATCAAAGTGTTGCGATCTGACAATGGAGGAGAATACACATCCATTGAATTTGAGAATTATCTTGAGAAGCATGGGATACAGCAAGAGGTAGCTGCTGTGAGAACTCCACAACAAAATGGAGTTGTTGAACGTAGGAATCGACAGGTGAACAACATGGCGCGAACTATGCTGATTGAGAGTTGTATTCCATGACATTACTGGAAAGAGGCTGTTAAAGCTGCAGTGTACATTCAGAATCGAACCGGACTTTATATGGGTGAGTTGAAGACACCATATGAATTGTGGCATGGACAGAAGCCTTCTCTAAAATACTTCTGTTTCTTTGGAAGTAAATGCTTCATCAGTAACAATGATGTAAATCAAGGGAAATATGGTGACAATGCAGATGAAGGAATTTTCCATGGTTACTCAATGAACAGCAAAGCCTTCAAATGATTCAACAAGCATTTGGGAATAATTGTGGAAAGTAGTGATGTTAAGATAATTGAAGAGAAAACCATGAATGCTTCAAGGACGTCATATAATGATGTGATAGAATGTCAGGAAGAATGTGAATGTGAAGAAAATACAAATGCAGAAATAGATGAAGTTGTTCAAAACACTCAGCAGTTACATCATGATATTGACTCAGAAGAAGAATCTGAAGAAGAAAATATGGCTGAAGAAAATGCTACTAAACCTCGTAGGAGAAATCTAAGAGCAGATATTGATCCATCCAACATAATTGGGGACAGGAGTGCACCCACTCAAACAAGGAGGATGAGTAATAACACGCAATCTGCATTTTTATCAGTTATAGAGCCATCCTCATTTGAAGAAGCTGCTAATGATGAATCTTGGGTGAAATCCATGAATGATGAATTAGATCAGATTGACAAGAATCAGACATGTGATCTTGTCCAGAGACCTGAAGGTCAAAATGTGATTGGTACCAAATGGATCTTCAAAAATATGTTTGATGAACATGGAAGTGTCATCAGAAACAAGGCATGTCTGGTATGTAATGGATACTCTCAGATTGATGGCATTGATGTCGAAGAAACCTTTTCTCCAGTCGCTAGACTGGAGTCAATCAGGCTTTTCCTTGCCATGGCACTCCAAAGTGGATATAAAGTATATCAAATGGATGTTAAGATAGCATTATTGAATGGTGTACTCGAAGAAGAAGTCTACATTGAACAACCAGTGGGCTTTGTTTTGGGTACTGATGAAACAAAGGTCTGTAAACTGAAGAAAGCTCTATATGGTTTGAAGCAGGCACCACGGGCATGGTACTCACAGATGGATTCATATCTCAAGATGTTGGAATTCAAAAGAGGAGGAGTTGATCACAATATCTATGTGAAGAATTCTCCAAAAGATCAATCCATGGTTCTTGTCTACGTTGATGATATCATATTTGGTGGCAGTAGGCAGAAAAAAGTGGATGAATTTGCCAACCACATGAAATCAGAATTTGAAATGTCTATGATTGGGGAGCACACATATTTCTTGGGGCTTTAGGTGATTCAAAAGAAGGAATACACTTTCATTTCTCAGAAAAAATATGTAAGAGAGCTACTGAAGGAGGTCAATATGCAAGCCTCCAAACCAATGTCAACTCCGGTTGCAGTTGGAACTAAACATGGAAAGCATGAGGATGGGGACTCTGTTGATCCCACCATGTACAGGAGGATCCTTGGAAGCCTACTGTACCTGACAGCGACAAGGCCAGATATCGTCTTTACCACATGCCTTGTAGCCCGCTTTCAGAGTAATTCAAAAGGGGGACATATGGAAGCAGCAAAAAGAATCATGAGATACATTCACGGTACACATAACTTCGGGTTATTTTTTTGTTGTAGGTAGGGACAGTGAATTATCCACATTTTCAGATGCTGACTGGGCTGGTGATGTGGTAGACAGAAAGTCCAATAGTGGTGGAGCTTTCTATATTGGGAAGAAATGTGTTGGCTGGTTGAGAAAGAAACAAGAAAGTACTTCTCTTAGTACGGCTGAAGCTGAGTATATCTCTACCACAAAATCATGCACTCAACTTCTTTGGATGAAGCAGCAGCTAACAGATATTGGTGATAAGGTGCAGCAACCAATGGTGATTTATTGTGATAAAAAAAGTGCAATTGATCTTACGAAGAATCCAGTTCAACATTCTCGTACAAAACATATTGAAATACGGTATCATTTTATCAATGAAAAGGTTGAACAAGGTGTGATTAGAATGGATCATGTTGGAACTGATGAGCAAGTGGATGATATCCTGACCAAGCCATTGTCTGCGGCTATGTTTGAGAATCATCGGTTGAACCTCGGTGTTCAGCCACCTCCTACTGCATAAGGAGGCTCCGGAAATCCCCTCTCCCCATTTGTTTTAACTATTTTTATCTATTTATGGCTGTGATTCAAGATTATGGGAGAGATACTATTCAGGGGGAGTATGGATTGAGCTGAACATTGAACAACTTATTGGTCTTTGGTTTTATTGTCAATGGGGGATAATGGAATAAATTCAAGGCACAAAACTCCTCTGTGATGAGAAGATGAGAAGTATAAGATTGCGATTAGAAGTATAAGAAGGATAACATCGGGCGTCATGGAGAATTTCACAACACCGGAACCCAATTCAAGCTTCCTCTGTTGTTTTCTACACAGAGCATTGCTCACGTAGACTTAGAGTGTTGGCTGAGTTGATTCTTGTGTTTTGGGTTTGCTCATGGTTGGAGATCTATTGAATTTATTCTGATTGCCAACAAACCCAAAGGGGGAGATTGTTGGAACCACGATCTTCAAAGCATGATTTGGCATATGGTTTGTGTTTGTTGTCAATCCTCAGTGGAAGTTCAGGATGTGTACCAACAAAGAGATCATACCATTCAAGCAGAAAACAGTAGTGAAGGTGGCGCCGTTTCCCAGTGTTTGCCAAATTTTTGGGGCTGAAAATCAGCCAATAAAGTAAAGTGTTTTTGGAAAAGTTACTTGCACGCCGAGGTCTTGGAGGATAAAAGACTTGCGCACAATATGTTTTTGAGGATCAGAACTTCAAAATTTGGCTAAGGAAAGAAGGTCGCGCAAGTATTTGTTGGGTCGCGCAAGTGAGTTGCACGATAGAGGTTGTGGGAAACGAGACTTGCGCACCAATGATGGACTTGCGCGCCTCTGCGCAGGGGGTCCAGTTTGCCTATAAATACTGGACCACCCCTCCTCATTTTCAATGGAGTTCAAGACTGAGAGATTGTTCGAGCTCTCGTCGCGCAGGTGGTTGAGCCGCGCAGGTGGTAGTCTGGTCGTGCAAGTAGAGCTTGCGCGCCGGTTGTCTGATGTGTGCCCAAGGCTGTTTGGGAGAGAAATGAAGTGAACCGCGCATGTTTGTTGTCGGGGAAGGAAGCGTTGCGCAGGTACGTTAGTGACACTTGCGCGTAAGTTTGGACTTGCGCGCCGTATTGGGACTTGCGCGTCCGTCTTGGAGAAGCGCGTCTGGTTTTGCTGAAGCCCACCGACCTGTTTAGAGCTGCACGAAAGCTAGGAGACTACCTGATACATTCAAGGAAAAGTGATATTCTGCTACTGGTGAGAATCGGACTTCAATAGAGCATCTAGATACAATAGAGGATGCATTCTTATGAAAATGATGAAGAGACATTCACATCTATAAACTGAGTGGGACTTCACCAATGGCAGTGAGCCAGAGGGAGTCAACGGGAGTGACCCGATGGGAGCAGTGGGCTATCCCTGAACCTTTGTAAAGGTAGTGAGCCTGGGACAGGGTAACTGTACCCAAACTTTTTTAATCTACCGCTAGTGAAGCATAGTGTATTTTGGTACGACCGACAACCTGTCGGCGTATGCTCCTTTGACGTAGCCCTTAGTGGTGAACCAAGTAAAAAGGGTTGTGTCTTCTCTGTGCATGTTAATGTTTGCTTTCTGATCATATTCATCATACAGGTTCAACAAGTTCCTACCAACGTGGGAACAAGATCCATCACATTAAAAGAAAAAGTGGTCACCCTGATTCACCCCTCCCCTCTCAGGGTGTCCCGGGGTCCTTCAACATCATGTATCCCTCTCATTATTTTTTGGGTTCTATTTTGTTTGTTGAAAAATCTAGAGGACTGAAAATGAGAATGGTTGATTTTTTTGAAGCATGTGTTTAGAGTGGCATGGTTTCTGGGTGTTTTTCAAATTTATGGGCCTTACAATCTGGAATTTTCTTCTGAAAAAAGTTGGTTTTTAGAAAAGTGGAGCACTGTTCACAGAATGTAAAGAATGGTACACTAACCATGAATCATAGTAAACAAACCATGTGAGGAAAATAATTCATGGGAAGAAATGAGTTAGAGAATGAGAATAAATTCGTGGGAAGGCTAACAGTATATGGAACGTGGAAACAATTTGTGGTAATCATGAAGTACACAAGATGATTTGTCTTTCGCAGAAACGAGGCTATTGTTGGAGGATCCACCAATGGTGTCGTTCAGAAAAACAAGATTTTGATTTCTTCCACTATTTATTAAGATAAGTATTACCTATAAAGTGAAGGGGAAATGGTTCGCGTGGTGATAATTATTCGTAGAAGATTCCTAATATGAGGTGAAGGTGGTAAGAAATTAATGAATCAGGAAATCATATATTAGAAAAAATTTCAGAACTATTTTCTGATATATGGATAACTAAAACCACAATTAATGGATATTTATTTTAATTAGAAAACATATTGTCTCTAATATGATAGTTGGAAAATCCCAAAAGAGTTTGCGGGGTGTTTGGGAAGGAGAACTAGTTTTTTGGGAAGTGATTCCACGAAGGCTGAAGTTGAACTAAAAATAAATTCCATTAATGGTTTTTGAGAGGCACTAAAATCCTTAAAGGAAGAAGTGGTAAGTAGAAGAAGTATCTCTACATGAGGTATTTAGAATTGAAGGTGGTACATGGAAGCTGGAAGTGGTATGTGGAAGGAGGAGGTACACAGAAGCTGAGGTAGTATGCAAAAGAGGCAATCCGTATACCATAACAACTATGTAGTACACCATAGAAGGAATACAGTTCATAGAGGAATCAAAGAATCTTTATAAATCACTAAAACTATTTTTAAATTCAATTTCCACTAACCTAATAGTATATAGAAAAGTGAATTTCATTTTCAAGTGAAAAATTGAATTCAATAGAGTATCTACCTATTGTTTAGGATACAAGATTTAATGAATATTAATGTACTTAAAAGTCAATAAAATGAGAGTGTATCCCTTGTAAGAGCAGCGAGTGAAGGAAGAGGAAAAAATGATCCTTTACACTAATAGGGAGCTTGAGAAAGTGACATCCAGAGTGACCCTGGGTAATGGAGTGAGAAAACCCTAATTTTTGTAAAGGTAGTGATTTTGGGCATAGAAGTGATCTAGCCTGAACCAGGTAATTGGCAGTAATGTTTAAGGGATTTGGTACATCATTACATAACTATTGTATGCTCCTTGGATATATTCTAGAGAGGGTGAACCAATTAAAATCACTATGTCCTATTCCATATTTCATTTCTATTCATATATTAATTCTAGAAAAAGAGAGTTGTGAGTTTTTTATACAAAGAAACAAGATACGAAGGGGAATAATTTTTAATCTATCATACCTTGACTCACCCCATAGTAGTGTATATAACATATTAGAACTAACAATTTGTAGAAGAGGGAACGTTTAAAAGTCAGTGGTTCTCTCTCAGTAAAAGAAATGGAGGTGGTCAATCACCACAGGATTCTGATATTCAACTTAATCAATTATCAACTATGGAAGGATTGGATGCTAAACTACTTCAGATAATTAAGAATTCATGTCTTCACAATAGCTATTCCTAGAATAACAGTCGATATTAATAGTGGAGACCTATCCAAAGATGATAGGATGGAATTAGATGTTGATGCTAATGGGATCTATTATTTATGTGGATCCATATAAAATTAAATTTATTCCAATGTGATGTCATGTTAAAAATAAACTTCTAGGTCGTAAAGGTTCTTGAACATTTATGAGGGTGACACAAAAACCATATAATCAAACTTGTTGGTTCTATGGAACAAATACGAGGATCTCAGAATTCACCCCTAATTAGTCTGCTCATACATTCTCTGATCGGGTGAATGTTTTTCTATAATACATGTGTGGTCTCAGATATATTATTGAAGATAAAAATATTTTCAATCACATTTTGAGAAAACATTAACCCCAGCTTAATCGAATGGTTTCTGTATTGGAAGAAAATGATACGAAGGAACTGACACTGGATAACTTCTATATGACAATTGTTTTATATGAAAAGAGAAATGATGATAATAAGGAAGTGGAGGAAGTTAAGTCCAGATATGTCCTATTTAAGACCATAATGAATCTATCTGTTAATGAAAGTAATTAGAAATAAAATTTAGATGATTCCATGTCATTTATTCCCTAAAATCTGCAAAGAGGAAAAGGAAATTTCAAAGTAAAATTTTCATTTCCATTCTTTCATTGTGGAAAGAATGGGAATTTTTTTGAAAAGTGTCCAAAAAAGATTGAAGATGAAATTTAATACACTTATGATAGTCCCCAAAATAAGTATTCCGCTAATGTGAAAGGTGGGAGAAGTAATAAGATAAATTTTTTCAAAATAAGAACATACTTTTAAAAGAATATGAATTTTTAGAAGAATATAAACAAGAATATTTTGAGGACGGTAAGGATCATTAAGTAGATACATTGGTGGCTATTGTTGGAAATTATTTAATGAATCATGAAACTGACAATGAAGAATGATAATCTGAATGAAGAGTTGATATTTAGGATGCATTAATTTCTAATCTTGATTAGATATATGTTTGTAGAGACCAAACAATAAAATCAAACAATGTGGTTCCTGATTCTTAACTATATACACAATTTCATGAAGAAGAGAAGTCGGAGATAAAAAATGAATTTGAAAACATATTTTCTTCAATGACAGAAATCGTAGAAAAGGTGGTTGTGTCCAAACTCAAAATTGAAGAACATAAAAGGGATATTAGTAGTTTGACTTAAACTAGAAGGCATAAAATCAAACATATCAAAGAACTTGAAGAAAAATTCGTCAGTCTGTGAGGAGCTATTGAGGATAAATAAAAATTCTTAACTCATAAAACATCATTGATAAAATAAATAAAATATGAAATAGAAATGATTATATTATATTATATTTTTCTAGAAGAATAGAGTCAATAGTCAAATAAAAATGATAATGCCAGTAAGGGGATTGAAAAAAAATTAAAATAGTAATGGTTGATGTTATACCCCAAAAACCAAATCTAATTTTGATGATTGATTTGTGTGAAAAGCAGAATTAGATGATTCATAGAACCCAATGGGTAATCTATAATGTAGTATTTCCATACAGGAATCTAACCTGCATAATATGTTATTGTTTTGGAAGTAAGGGGAACTCAAAATAATAATATAGAAACAAGGTACCAATGGTTACATTACCATTATGGGTGTTTATACATATCTCAATTTTCTAGGTCAAATTTTAATGGTCAGAAATTTTGTTGTGGAGAATTCAGACGCATGGAAAGATATTACACACCAACAATATAGAATATTTTTCCCATGAAAACTGAGGTTGGTTTTTAGAAGGAAACAAATTAACCATCAAATGGGATAAAAATACAAAATTGATTTTCAACACTACAAGATGAATCTGGTCCATTATATTCAGAGTAATTTAATGAGTATCAATCCCTACTGGGTATGAAGTCAAAAAAATTGATAAAACTTAAAATATCAATGTAGGAAGTGGATAAAATTATTTCATTCAAGGAATCAGATTACACTAGGATATAGATCATTGATTGTGGATGCACCTCCGATATGACGAGAAACAAGGATCTGGTGATGGTAATCAAGTATGAAAAATAAGGTACTATAAGATTAGGTAATGATGAATGGGTGAAAATTATTGGCTCTGGGAAAGTAATGTTTAGGGGAACATATATGAGACGTTTTGATGTCTTGGATGTTGAAGGTCTTAGTCACAACATATTATGTGTATGTCAATTGAGAGACTCAAGAAATTCTATACATTTTCCCATGAATTTGTGTGTCATCAACGAAAATATAGTGTTTTTGTATTATTGGGAAAGAATAAAAAATGGAATATCTACCTTTTGAGTGGAGAGTAAGATATATGCTTTATGTCAAAGAAAAAAGAAAATAAGTTGTGGCATAAACATATTGTCCATGTGAGTCAAACATACATGGATGATCAGGTGATAAATGATTCTTCTTGAGAACTACCTAGAATATCACATGATCATACACATATGTGTGATTCCTTACAATAATGGAAGATGATTTAAAATATATATATGGAGAAATATAAAAGGTCAAAAAGATTTATTGAGATGGTTTATATTGATGTGTTTGGACCAATGTCACCAAGGCCTCTTGGTGATAAGAGATATTATGTTCTCTTCATTGATAATTATAGTAGATTGGCTTCGGTATAAATCATTACCTAGAAGTATATAGTGTTCATTTTCATTACAATATATCAATAGGAAGCTAAAAAGATTCTAGGTCAGAAAATACAATCATATAATAGAACAGAGATCACAAAAATCCAAGTGGATTAATATCTCAAGGAACATTGGATAATGAATCATGTTTCAGTGGTAAGAATGAAAAAAAACATAGTAGGTGAGAAGATAAATTGTATTATTAATTACATGGTCAGAACAATGCTCATTGTGAAAGACCTTCTTGGAATTTTTTGGCGAGATGTAGTGATGACAATAGTCTACATTTCAATTAGAGAGTAACTATGACTGACAAAAGAGAAGACTATGTATGAGATATGGTAAGGAAAAATCCATCATTAATGTAAATTTGAATCATTGGATGTAATTGTTTCATTCTCAACAAGGAGAAACATAGGAATTTTGAATCTTTTATATATTAGTGGACATTTCATGGATACTAAAAAAAAGGGAATCATATAAAAAATTCAATAAGAGGTGAAGAAAAATTATTGAATGACATGATGTATCCATAGTTGAGAATGATTAGAATCATCAGTAAATACATTATCAGTTTTTATGGGATAATGATGAATAAATAAGTAGATTAGGGGATTCTCTTATTCTGGAGGATTATCTAGAATAAAACTCAGATAATGGCAAGGATGAGGATACATCAGTATCTATATATAGACTAATTAGGCGAGATAAAATTGATAGATAAAACACAATTGTTAATCATACAATGATTATTTAGATTAGGGGGTTGGATAATATGTATAAATCATCATACATATGATAGATTGAGCCTAATTTTTTTCTTCAAGTATTTGGAGATGAGAATTGGGTTCGACATATGAATGAATATCTTGACCAAATTGAGAATAATCAAACATGGGATATTGTTTTAGGGCCATCATATAATAATTTCATTTGAAAAAAATGGACCTTTTTTAACAAAATAAATTTATATGGGGTTGTGATTTGAAACAAAGCACTATTAGGGTGCAAAGTGTACTCTTAGATAGAGGGTATCAATGTTGATGAAATTTTTTCACCTATTTCAATGCTAGAGACAATCATATAATTTTTGTTCATTATAGTGCTAAGGAAGTTAATGGTTTTCCAAATTGATTTCAATTTATCATTTCAGAATTGGACTCTAGAATAATATGTTTATATTGGGAAACCATATGGTTTTCACATTCATGAAGATGAGAACTGGGTTTTTAGCTGAAGAAGGATTTATATGGTCTGAATAAAGCACCAAGATAATGGTATTCAAGGATAGATCAATATCTGATGAAGATCAGTTTCCATTGAGGTGGAGTTGAATACAATATGCATTTAAATAATGAGAGTTAATTAATGATTAGGGTGTTGTTATATGTCCATGAAATAAAATTTAGTGGATGAGTTGAAGCATAGTGCAGAAAATTTTGCAAATTCATGAAAAGTGAGTTCAAAATGTCAATTATTGGTGAATTTATTTTTTCCTTGGTTTATAGGTAACACAAGGAATGGATTTCTTATTCATTTACCATTAAAAATATTTCAAGGATGTTTTGATATGGGTTTTAATGGATAATTCCAAGGATATGAAGACTCTAGTGGCTACTTAGATGAAACATTCCAGGGACGATAATTGACATGTAGTTAATGTTATAGAACATATGATAATCTATGGTAGTCTACTATAATTCACAACAAAAAGACCTTATATTTTATTTATCAAATAAAAAGTATCATGTTATCAAAGAAATCCAAATAAAATTCACAATATTTAAGTGAGAAAGAATAATTAATTATATCAAGGGAACAATGGATTTTGGATGGATGTACAGTGATAAATTTGAGCAAGGGTTATTAGGATATACATATACAGGATAGGCTGGATCAGTGGTTGATATAAAATCAACCTCAGGTGGTGCATTTTATCTTGGTGTATTGTGTAATTCATGGATAAGAAGGAAAGAATATTACATTTCATTGAGCATCGTAGAAGATGAGTATATTTCAGAAACTCAAGCATGTATACAACTAGTGTGGAAGAAGAATTAGCTCGAGGAAATGGGTGTTGAAGTAATGTCTCCAATAAAAATTTATTGTGGTAATTCATGTGATATAAATCATTGAAAAAGTACAATCCATCACTCAAGGAAATGAAATATTGAATCAAAATCTTATTTTATCAGGGAGAAGTTTGAGCACAGTCTTGGGAGTTGGAATATGTTACTACACAAACAATGTTCCATGATTAGGACAAAGGTTTTACCCAAAAATGTATTTGAAATGCATAGACTATCATTGGGAGTTCAGTCTACTCCTCATACTTAAAAATGTGTGAATGTGGGTCCCCTTCTTCTCAATGTATGGTGTGTTTTTACTTAATGTACTGATATGTGTTCTTATCCCTATTGTAGACATCCATGAAGTTCCTTTTGGGTACATTGACAAAGGGAGGGGGAATGAGGCTATAAAAGTGGAGAAAATGACTTAACCAATACATTGCTAGAATCTGTTAGGTCGAGTAGTGAGAAAGGGGGAGTTGAAGTTGAGATGAGGATATTTTTAGAAATAGTGATGTAGGGGGTGTTTTAAATCTGATGATGCTTGACATGATTGATCAAACTAATAATATTATGAAAGATGAAGATCCTGACGAAAGAAGAAGTATTTTTTTGAATTTAATGAAGTGAAAAATTTAATAACATTGAATTACACTATATATTCTCACATCGAGTATGGATCATCTGGGATTTAGATTATGTTTTGAGTAAATTTTTGATCATTATATTAATCTAAAGAATTAAATTATGTTAAAATTTAAAAGTAGACTTATAGAGATATCAAATTATGAATGTATTGTTAACACACCCAAATGGGTAGTTTTTTTTGGGAAAAATCCCTCAAGGTGGCCTCTTGGTATGATTTGGGTCTGATTGTGTTTGTTTAAAAATCCATATTACCGTAAACAAGTATGAACGCAAGCTGTGAATTATCGTATGTGGATCATGAAGCATGGTACGTAAACCACATATGGGAAATATTTAGTGGGGGTAGAAATGGTTCATGAAATGAAAAAAATTTCACGGGAAGTATCATAGTATGGAAATATAGGAAACAGTTCACATGGGGCTTATTGTACACAGGATGGTTTGTTAGTCATGGAAACAAGGTGGTTATTAGAGGAGCATGAAGGGAATAATTGGAAAAAATATGTTGGTGATTTGGGTCGTTGCATTGAAAGAGAGGTAGTACGTAGACTGTGAATAGAAAATGGTTTGTGGGATGATTGTGGTTCATAGAAGATGAATGATTCAAGGTGAAGGTTGTAGAACATTGAATATTTGACAACTCTAAGATTAAGGGATTTTGAGGATCAAATTAACTATATAAGGTTTGTTAATCTCATCATTAAATGATATTTATTTTCTTTAGATAAAATCTTTAATCTCATATGTATTTTGGAAATGTTTGAAATATTATTTGAGGAGTTCATCGAGAGTCCTTGAGGGAGAAGTGGATCAAGTGGATGTGATTCTACAAAGGGTGAACTAGTTCACATAAGAAGATCCATTAAATATTTTTTAGATTCACTGAATCCCACTATAGAAAAATAGGTGTATAGATGAAGGAAGACCTAATGTGGTACAAGAATGTGAAGATGGTACCTGGAAGCTAGAATGCGGTACATAGAAGGAGAATGGATTGTGAAATCTAGAAGAAATATGTGAAAGGAGACCATACGTGGAAGTGGAGGTAGTGTGTAGAAGAGGAAATCCACGTAGCATACTTTCTATGTAGTTCATGGAGGATTGTAGGAAGTTTGTTGAGGAAACAAAGAAGATTGAAAATGAACCAAAATAGTTCAAGAAAACAATTTCACTAACCTTATAGTACTAAAAAAAATTGGATTTCATTTGCAGGTGAAAATGTGAATTAAACATTGCATCTAACTATAGTTTAGGATTTTTTTCATTCATGAAAATGAAGGTACCTCTGTTTCTATATACTATGAGTGGATCCCTTCCAAGATCAGTGAGAGAAGGAAGAGGTTAAAAGTGATCTTGTCAACCGTCATTGTGACACAGAAAGAGATATAGGGAGTGCCCAGTTGGAATGTAGTGGGAAAACCGTAACTATTAATAATAAGTTATTATTGGCATAGAATTGACATAGCCAAAGCCTTTTAATTGGAAGTGAGGATTAGTGTATTTGGTTCCTTGGTACATAACGACTGTATGATCCTTAGATATAGACCAGTTAGAGTACTCCCTGTAAAATTGTAGTGTTGCATTCATGATTTCATTTCTATTCATATATTTCAATGGAAGAAATAATGAATTGTGTTTTATTAAAAAAAACAATATCCAAAGATGCATGAGTTTTAACCTGTCAGACCCTGATTCACCCCCCCCCCCAATAAGTGTATTGGACCTAGTGGACCTATCAAAAGAAAATATTGGTAATATATTTCCTTTTTAAGTTAATCAGTGATATCAAAATTGAAGGTCGACCATTGAGAAAAAATAGGCCTCACATAATTGATAAAACATTTTATCTATTATTGTTAGGGGACACTTGTTGTTTATCCATGTTTTTTTAGTACACAATTGTACTTTTAGAGGCACATTGACCAATTAAACCTATTTATGAACATGAAAGACACACCCCATGGTGATGCACTCATGTGTATAAATTGTTTTCATGATTCACAAGTAACTACTTCATCAGTTCATCAATATCAATTGTAGTACTTTTTTATGGATTAATTAATGAGTTAATTATGTAACAATATATTCAATTGAGAATAAAGCCACTCATTTATGAGAAGTACGGACAATCTCTTCCTGGAATATATCAGTATAATCCCTCACAATGGGAATGTGTTCAAGCATGATTCTATCATTTGTCTTAATCATTTAGGATAAATATAGTTTCTCATAATGAATTAATATCCTCATTTGATAAGAATATTCCAAAGTATATTCTTCCTCTTCCTTAAACTTGTATATAATTAAAGGATGACTTTGGATGTGAGGAGTTATACCCCTCTCATAAAAATTGATGTTTTTATTATACCAGGAGAGATAATGCACTGATAAAATTGTATAAAACTATTTAAAGGGAATCATTAAAAGATTTTATGGGTTGTTCAGTCCAAAAAACCATAACCTGGGAGGAGTTATATACTTAGGTTGTAATAATTGCTGATTTTTTTTTTCAAATAGATAGCTCAACCCCATGTTTTTAGGTGGTTTTGGAATTGTTATACTGAACATTAATGATATGAAGTAAAGTATATTACTATAATCATATAGTTTCATGAATGGAAAATGGGTGAACCTTTCACTATTTGATTCTTGTTTATTTCATTTACTACATTAAAAAAACATATAGATGAGAGTACATAAACAAAAAAATTGAAACTATAAAAATAGAAAGAATAACTTATAAATGAAATATATAACTAAACATATGAGTCTCTAGGTTTATATATATGTTATGCATGGTAATTATTCCTATATGAATTTCTAACATAACAATCTATTCAATCTCTTCATAATGGTATGTTATGTGTGTGTGAATTTCCCAAAGAATATATCACTGGGGAGAAAACAAGGTGTGTGATAAGGAATATTTATTTCACACAATGTAATGATCGATTCTATACACAATGCTACATTTTTTAGGTTATTACCCCTAGGTATAACTATGTAAAATCTACATCCACTTACAGTATCTATACATGGATGTAATTGCTCAGAAACCAACCACTCTATAATTCACTAAAATTATAGGATATTTTTATATATATAGACTTACTCTAATGATTATTATTAATGAATTGTAGTAATAATCCCTAAAAATAAATATACCATTATATGACACTAATAATAGTGACCAAATCCTTTTACACACATTACTACGTGATTTTTAAGAATAACATCCAATAAACACAACCCAAAGATCACGAGGTCTAGTGTATTTGGAAGGTTATGATAACAATACTTCAAAAATAAACTAAAACACATTATCATTAATTTATTATAAAAAATTAATACATAAATCTCATTGAGTTCTAAAAACAACATAGGATATCCTAGGGAATACATAAAAGAAGTGGGTGATCTATTAATCACATTAATGGAATAAACATGTAATGAAGCATCACATGTGAGAAAAATATCATAAACTGATATAATAAAAGAGAAGGTCCATGAATAATAACATTGGTACATAACTCGAATAACATTCTATCATAATAACAAATAATAATAAGAATTTGGAAATAACATTTAACATGACATAATCATAAGTTATGGCTTACTACCAAGACAACATGACATGGTGGGTTGAGTCTCATAATGGATTTGGTTTACTACCAAATCCCATACATAACACCTCATGAGAAAAACCCATTACCTAAAGCATTGTATCACCATCTATTTTACCCCATAATAATATTTACATTCTTATTTTATATAGAAAGGGAAGCAATCCCATGAACAAACATAATAATTTAAAATGAAATGAAATGAGTTTCATAATAATTCCTAATATAATAATAAATGGATATTTAAAAAAATTACAAATATGAGAAGGAATTAAATAATTTGGATGATCATAGAAAATTTAAAAATATATTTCTTAATTTATGTTTCTAATTTGAAAAAAGGTCAAGGGAAAGGGTGGGTAGTTGGGTATAGAAATTAACATTAAAATGGTGTTTTAAGGGATAGGTTAATGATTTTTGGATAAAGAATAAGAATGGAATTTTATTTAAAATATAGAGGTAAAATATAATAGTTATAGATAAAATATTCCATTATTTAGTGAAATCCTTAATTATAATTAGTACATTAAATTAGAATTATGTAAAAGGATTAGGGGATATAAATGTTCCTGTTAGTCAAGTTTGAATTTAATGAAAGAATTTGAGAAATGAACATATGGCATGCATGAACCCATAAAATGAAGGTAGATTAAGTTATATGTATATGTAACAAAAATATTTATTGAATTTATAACCATTATATAGAATAAAATAATGATATGATGTGTGTTAGTGATATAAAGTTTATAACTCAAAAAAAGAGGTGGTTCATAGAGATCCCTTGTCATATGTTATAGAAGTATTCTATACTATAACATAATGTCATGAATAATGAAATTAATTAATTAATTTTTAACCTTTTATGCCTATATTTAATTTAGTATAATTTTAATTGTTTCATTTATAACCATTTTAGTTAGATATTAAGCATAGTTTCTCTGTTTTAGGGGCGTATGTTTCTTGGTTCCATCATCAGATCAATTGTGTCTAATTATTGATATTCTTTTGAAATGGTACTAAAAATATAGAAGTTAAAAAAATAATAGTCATGTACTTATATTAATATCAATGGTCACAAATATTCTTTTTAATAACATAGTGATGATTCACATAGTAAAAACATTAATGTTAAATGATTAGTTCACTTAGGCAGTTTATTGACTGTTATGAAGTAGAATCGTTTTATATGAAAAAATTATTATAAAAATATTTCATAACATGGAATATGTTATATAATATTTTTTATCATCATATTCCACCATAATAATATTTTTATAACAATTCTTGAATGCTGTGGTGAAAAACAAAGTATGTTTTTCATAGAGATAGTGAACCAACCATATTGTAATCAACAGTTTAAGTTAAGAATATAATTTTGGGAGGGTTTAATATGAATATTACACCTTATTAATAACATATCATTATATTTAGTATAATTAATTTACTATGTTTAGGTGGGTGAAGAATATATGAGGGTGGTAGAAGAAGAATAAAATTGAAAAAGACCGGTCGAAAATAATACCCATTAATTTGTTCTCTCCTCCATGAATACCCAATAAGGATCATAAAAATGTTATTTTTTTGAGTCTAGTAGCAATAATAAATTATGGATAATATTTGGATATTAATTTGGCAGAAATTTTGATATATAAAATGCTAAGAAGTTGTGAGGAGAAGGGTTAGTAATTATACAGTCGGGAGATGGGTGTTTTTTCAAATTATAATCATTAGATTATTATTTTGGCATAATAATACAAATATTATTGGTTATTATGACTTTATATAGTAATTATTTATATTTTAGTTCTATATAACGGGTTTTTACATCATCCATGACTCACAAATTCATGAATTTAACTTACTTTGTTAAATACTGTAATTTAATTTATTTCACTTTTGTTACAAAAATTAACATTTTTAGAAACCTAAAAAAAATTCAACCTAACCATTTATTTATGTGTATATTCAAAAAAATAAATCCATTTTATTAAAATAATTTTATAAATATGAGAAATATAGTTTTTAATTAAAATCATCATTTATTTGAAAAATACAAATTTTAATATTTTAATCATTTTTTGGACCCTTTGAAAAAATAATGAAACGTATAATGAAATTATATTATAAATATGTAAAAAAATTATATATAATTCCATTTTAAGAAAATAAATATTATATTAAATAATTTCATTTTTATAAAATTTCAATCAAAAATTAATTTAAAAATAAATAAATACTTAATTTATCTTTTTTGAAACATTAATTTACTTATACCAGGATATAAGTACATCATATTTTAATTTTATAAGATATCGAAATATCATTTTCCGATTCCATAGGTGTGGATACTATTATTATTTTCAGGTACTATTACCAATGATTGGATTGCTACTTCAATGGTCAAGTTACTATTCTCAAGGTCATGTTACTATCCTGATGGTTATATTTGTAATATTATGATGTAAGTATTAGTTTATTTAAATACCTCATATTTAATTCATTCATAATAAACTACTATTTTCCCTCAAGGTTTTATTTTTTTATTTTCATGATGAATATTGCAAGAATAATATTGTTTCTGATTTCCCTAGTGTTGTTCATGAGTACAATTATTATGGTGGATCGAACATATCCAAATTTTCATATTTTTGTTATATTATTTTATATTTTTTATTCCGTTTTGAAAATTTCATTTTTTATAGACATATTAACTATATAAATATTATTTAATATTTAATATAATACAAAGTAGTTGATTTTATCATGTGATTTTAGTGAATTATATAATGTTAGAATACTAAATATAACATTATTAAAATTCAGAAGGAAAATCCCATTGATAAAATTCGTAGTTGTTACATTATTCTCCCATTTATAAATTTTTCCTGGAAATTTTATTTTACTTAATATAGTGAAAAATGGATGAGGTTACTTTTACTTCAATGTTTCATCTATTTCCTTCATCTCCACCTAATAATTGGTGATTTTTCATAGTACATTTACTAGGTGAATTCTACTGTGGCATAAAACATTATCTCTATAGTACAAGATCTTGATTGGTGGATCCTCATAAGAGAGATCATTTTATAGTAGTACCATCATTTTATTTAGTACATGTGAGGGTTTTATTATGTACGTTTTAATGAGGGATATGTGGAAAAATTCATGTATTTGAGAAAGGGACAATGGGAGTGATAATAAATTGACTACAACTCAGATGCGATCGAGAATCTCAATGGGGATGATGTACCTAGGACTTATCTTTCCCTTCTTCACAAATCTCAAGAATCTCTTCCATGAAGATTTGTGGAGGAATAATCTTCTTCTAACCATAAATTATAGGTATCATCTATGTTTTTCAGCAAAAATCTTATGTTGACTCTGAGAACTCTAAATGTGTTTCTGAATGGTTGGGACATTTTCTACCATTTCCTTCACTATTTCAGGTTTGAAGTTCTTGAAATCAATCTTTTTATCCTAATATTCTGTTTTTTTAAATCTCTTACCATAATTTCCTTCATATGGATTCATTTATATTCTAGATGGTATACTATTTTTGTAAGATAACTTGACCAAATAAAGATGTTGAACATATCCCCATTTAAATTCCATCATGAATTCACTCATCTTGTCTTCAAGTGTCGAGATAATTTGATCAGATTGGACATTATGCTGGAGTAAATAAACTATACATAAGCTCAAAGAAGTGTTTAGAGGATTTTATGGACTATTCTATATCATGGAGGTAAATATCAGATATCGATTAGAAACACTAATTAATGGTGTTCCTTGTAGCCCTACCGCTTATCTGATGTATATCATTGCATGTTCATTGAGTGAGAATTCCTTTTGAATAGTGATTATATGATTGTCAATTATATGATAATATACCACAATACATATATAATTATTTCATATTTATGTATCTATAATACCAATGACAAAGTCCCTGTTGATGTTTTCCAATTTCCATACATTTATGAGTAATGTTTTCATCATGCCCTTAGACTTTTATCTTCCATCCATCACTTTCTAGAATACCGGTAATTTTAATGTACATTCTATGATATCCTTCTTCATAGTATAAAACCAATAGTTTTCTCAGAGATATTTTTTCTAAATAAAAAACCATTCCCACCTTTGAAATGTGTTGTTTTCTAAAATAAGGGCATAACTCGTAAAGATGGACAATTATAGGACCAAGGGAATGATAGAATTCATCATTAATCCATTGAACACAACTCCCTATTATGGAATAAAAATCAACTATGTGTAAAAGGATTAATTAGCTACCCCAGTTGTGTGGATACTATATTTTCCCTAAAAAATAGGGTAATATTGTGCACAATATTGTACATTTGAATAAAAAACCCAATTCTAGCACACAATTCAATCATGCGATATTGGAAATATCAAATCTATTCCTAAATTGATCATTCCCTAGAGACAAAGTCTTGATATTCACAAAACCCATTTTTTGATGAACTAAACCTAACATGTGTCACATGGATGAACTTGTGTGAACTTGCACTTTGAATCCCATGTTATCTATAAATAGAGCATCACCATATTCTTAAGGACATACCTTTGGAAGATAATGAATATTGAAATCATTCATACATCCTTATCTTCCACAATCATGTACAAATCTCACCTCCCATGGATCCAAATATTTAGATAAAATGTTTTATTTACAACACATAGGATCTAAACCACCTCTTCTAGTATTGAAATTGTTCTCATGAAACATCCCTTAAAAGAAGGTCTAAACATTCCTCACGCAACACCAAGTTTCATGAAACCTCAAAAGTTTCATGAAAATTCCCCCATGAATATTTTCCTAACCTCATTCTATAGTCCATTTCTTAGACAACATTTATGTTTAAAATGGGGAAATATTTCAAAACAAAACCGTTGGGTCCCTGACCTGACGCCTCCTTTTAACCACCAATGTTGGGTACAAGTTGAGTGATCAGATTATCTATACCCATAAAATCTTTGTTCACACTTTCCCTAATAGTTTGAGTAACTGGTATCATCAACCCTTGTGTCTAGGCCCGTTTCTACAAGAGAAACAATTAAAATCTTATCACATCTTACTTATTAGAATTGGAACCCTGACATCCAGACCACCACATGTCACCCAAACATGGTAATATCCACACCTATTTCAATCCAAAATCACATGCATAGTTACTATATATGACTAAAAAAGTTACATCATCAATGTAAACCAATGAAGTTTTCCTTTGATGAGGGCTAGTGATATATCAGCTACTCCCCATACACTAACTGAGATTGGGAAACCCCTTGTGTAATTCTCACCACATTTGAGTTGTTTGTATTTAAACTACATAACCTATATCCTAGTCTCATGAAATTAAACTTCATAAACAATTCCTAGTCACATGAAATTAAACTACACAACAATGAACTCTATACATGTCATTATATTGTAGCCCTACCCAATGTAGTAAACATATGCCACCTCAAGTAATAATCATGAGATGATCCCCCATATTTCTGGAAGATTCTATGAATAATCCCCACACTATCCTTTTTTGTATATCCTTTCATAAAATAATCATCCTTAGTAGATCATTTTAAAATGCATGGACCGATACTATAAAAAATCCTTAAACTGTTAACTCGAACTAAATGGGTTTTGATCCATATATACTAATGGGGTATGTAGGATAACACCAAGTTATTCATTAATGACAACATCACTAATTTATATGTCTTACCTTATGGAGGTGACATACCCAAAGATTGATCACCCCATATGGGTATAATCAACCCCTTAACCTTACAAATATGAGATCACCATTGTTGTTTTGCATCTCTATGGATGCTAACACATATCTGGAACTGTATGTTATGAGAGTCTGTGGGAAATTTCCCCACAAGAAATTAATCATGTGATGGTGTACCCATAAGACATTAAACCAAAAAATGTGTCCCCACACTCCCATAAACATGTTACCACATCCTCATAGGAAATTAAATGTGTTATATTTTTCCCACATGACCCTAGACCTATGACCGCATTGACACAAGACTTTAAACTAGTAATCATGTCGCCACATGAATCTAAACCTATGAACGTGTCACCAAAAGCACTTAAATATATTATTTTCTCCCCTAAAAGCTTAAAATATTTGATATATCATGATGTAATATAATCTATACCATGTAGGATAAACATTATATGCCCTGGGAAATGACCCAAGGATTCCTTTCACCCTCTGTATAAGATTCCCTGTAGAGAACACAATATGGCATGGATCCAATAACCAAGTTTTATCACATATGATAAACCATCAACTCTAAATTAGGAATACATTTATAGAATCACAACACACCCAATGTCCACATATATATATAAATTACCAAAATCATTATCATCTACGACTAAAGGTCGTTATCCTATCAAAATAAGAATTTTTATTAATCAGAGTGCACTTCAAGATGGCGTCAAGAATGAGACTCACGAATATGTCTAATTTTGTTAGGAAGACCAAGATATTTGATGAAATCTAAGAGGGAATACATTTAATAAGGAAAAAACATTCCATAATTAAATTATAATCAAGGGGTCTACATAAAAAAACTGGGTGGTATATTATGAATACCATTAGAATGTGGGAATGTGGGGAAAAGAAATAGTGTCATCACCTCGATGCATATCATGAATAACTCATCATAAAACTAAATGTGAACCCAGCATGAATAACTTATCATTTAATATGGATAATATGAGAAACATTGGATATAACTAGTTTAAGAAATCAGTAGATCCAAATGTTTTTGGCATCAATATTCACCCATAAAATGGTATACTAGACATGAGAATCTTCTTATATTACTAGAGAGGAAATGATGAATGTGGGGTTTCATCGGTCCATGGAATCATCAATTTGGATCCTCATTACACCCATGGATATAATGTAAAATGTTGTGAATGTTGGGAATTTCCTTCATAAAAATATAAAAATGGTTGAATTCAGGTATCCTATATGACTCAGGCTATATCAGACACCTAAGGACCCACAACCAATAGGTATGGGGGCAGGATGACTGATGGTGCAAAAATACTATAAAACCACACTCTAACCATGATGACCACAACTCCTATAACTACATGGATACCTCACCATATCTCCCCCCTTAAACTTATCCAACGACGGTCATCAATGCCCCGGTTCAATGATATGAACAAGAAGGGGTCATACCAATCGAGGATATGGCTCGACAGGGCCATGAAGAATAAAATCATGCTGCTACTACCACACTTAAGAAATTCAAAAGGAGAACACCCAACCACAATGTAAAAATATTATAGGAATATATACATAGAATATTCTAGTAGCTTATTCCCTTATACTGAGAAGGTATGGGACGTATGAGTCACATATACCATGTCCACTACATACGAGCTTCCTGAGAGGGATCCCAACTGACTATACTGAAAATGCTGATTGGCTTCACAGACTGACAATCTGGTAGATCTAATCCTTTATATACTTCCCCCCATTTGGAATAACTAATAATGACGACTATAGTAGGCATCCAAACTTTAAAAATAAGATACTTCTTAAATAGATCCAATATCCCCTACCACCATCGATACAACTCATCATTCCATCATGACCACTACACAAGGGAATGTCTTCCCCTAAATTGGATCAAGAACAAAACCCCTAACCAAGACAGACATTATGACTTTCCCTATC
This sequence comes from Viscum album, assembly GCA_963277665.1. Taxonomy (NCBI): domain Eukaryota; kingdom Viridiplantae; phylum Streptophyta; class Magnoliopsida; order Santalales; family Viscaceae; genus Viscum; species Viscum album. Next base: position 490,913,461 of record OY728159.1, on the reverse strand, counting down.
ATGTCCACCACCAATTACCATCATGATCTAACACATGAAAAATAATTTCACTTTAGAGGTCATATCTATGAAACCATTAACTTATATAAAGGCCCTAGGAATGTTAAAATTTTACCATATCCTGAAGAACCAGCCTCAGAGAAAGAGGGTAAACAACCATGAAAGGGTCCTTGTTGCAGTACCTACTGCAAATAACGTTGGAGGAATGATTATGAAACCTAAATGCTACAACTTGGGGAACTCCCATGCCAGATGAGGTATAAACATTTACTATTTATCTCTCAAAAACTGATTCAAAAGATGTATTAATATAAATATCTCCACCCTCACCACCAGACCATGGTGAATGTTCCCTTTGGTTATGTCTAACCATCTCTAAGTTCAAGGTCTAATAGGTCCATAGATCCCTCTATAGGTACCTTCATGTGGATAATATATAATAATACTTTTAGGAAAACTCTTAGAAATTGTCCATATCACCGTGTTCTTCGCACCTCTCTTACTCCACCTTGTAATTAGGGGATACATCAGGGTCTATATTAGTACACTCAGAAGATGTTGAACATTATACTGATTTATAGGGGAAAATTACCTCCCAGACCAGTAGGATTCCGCATATACCTCATCATATATGGACATGGTCCTGATGCCAGCATATCCACCTAAATATACTCCAATTTTTCAAGGATGATTTTCCTATGTGATTCCCCCTTTTCAAAAAAAAATCAATAATAGAGTAGATCAGTGTCACTACCACCCATAATTCCCAACCATTTCCAATTTGATATTGCGGTGTTCAAGTAGAGGACCAACCACAAATTATTGTATGGGAGGGGATCTTATGGAAGATATTACCCACTAACTAGATACCAATCATGTTTCGGCCACCTGATAACCTATTTATAATTATCTCATAATCCCTCACCCATGTCAATGTGTCATTCCTCTACCAAATGATCTAGTTAACAATCAAATACCTCCAATATCACTAGATGGACTATCTAGGTTATGCTAGAAATATATGGGCCATCGTTCAGTCATGTTGGATGGTTGATATCGCTACACTCTTTGTGTCCCATTACCCTAACTCAGATGGTTTCCTCCTGGGTTTTATGTGGACATTTTTAGGAGGCTAATAGTGCATTAGCGGGTCATTCAAGATGTTTCTCACAATGTATTGATCAATGAATGTTGGAATATTTCTACCCTCTACGTAAGTCCCATTCCATAGTGACAACATCTTCATGGGGATGACCCACATGCTAATGGTTAATGTTTCCCTCAGAACATCGCCACTGTGAATGTTATCATGAATAATCCCCTAGATGATTAGAGAAACAAAAATCGTGACACGAGACATGATGATAGAAACATTGGTGATCATATACCCAATATCAAATAGATATAATAATAGACACCACTATGTTTTATTAGTGACATATTTTGTGCCTCAGAATTCCCCCCACTAAGGCACTACCACATGACCATTGACATCTCAATAGCGGAAAAGGTATAACGGTGCCCATCATCTCATATAAGACCACTCAAAAAACAGATTCATATGTTAGGAAAACCACTTTTCTACATGGTCTTGAATAATAAAAGTGGATAACCATCGATAACTAATGGAATTTTGGCTATTTGTGATGGGAAACCATCGTAAAAACCTTTTTGTGATGGGGTCCCTTCACAAATAGCCCGTTGCAGAAAACAACATCGCAGCTAGTATTTTTTCCGACGGGCCCATAATAATAAAATACTTCATGCCACTGGAAGTGGTCTCGTCGCAAATATATCTCCGATTAAATACATTATATATAAAAGATATTTTAGCGATGTTCTCGTCAAAAAAAGAATTTCCGATGAGGCGTCGGCCCATCGCAAATATCTTAAATGTTATAAACTTGTTGCGATGGGCATGTCGCAATAATGTTATTGCAGTGATAAAGAAACTCGTCACAATAACATTTAGAAAATATATATATAATCTTTTTATGATGGGCCATCACCACAATAGGCAATGTCCCAAAAACATAATACAATAAAAAATAATAATATAATTATGATTAATGAAAAAATAATATTAATATTATTTAAAAATAAAAACGATACAAAATATTAAAATTCTCAATATTTAAAAATAATTAATAAAATAAAAAAAATAATCTCATTATTAATGAAAAATATTAATAATATTTTTATTAAAATAATAAAAAAAATTATTAAAATTATCAATATTATGAAAAAAAATTATAAAAAAACTAACAGAAACACTCACACATAGACACCACCCATGCACTGTGGATATCACGACACATGCTATTATCGATGGGATAACATAAACCCTACATATAATTTTTTATATCATGTTACTAATGAAATAAATTTCTAAATAAATATTATTTATTTACGTACCATCTAATAATTGAATATTCTAAGCCAAACATCAACATGAATTTATTCCCATGTGATCCATGGCTGAGAATAATAATTTCCCAAGAAAAAGCTCCCATGTCTATCAACTACATGCACAGAACTAGGAAAAATGAACAAATAATAAAAAAATTAGTATATAAATAAATAAATTAAAACTAACTAAAATATAAAGGTTACAATACCTTCACATGCATGGATCAAAACCAAGACGTGGATATCGCCCGAGGATAGGGTCAGGAATCATCAATCATGCAAGAATGTGCCCCTCCATGTACAGCCTAAACCGCCAATAGCCTAGGGGTCAGATGATATCAAATACTCATCATCAGATGTTATCACAACCTCCTCCATCTCAGGAAATCGATCAGGGACCATCTGAATCACAAAAAGATTATTTTTAGCAGATAGTCAAAAATAAATATTACTTATAGATTTATATTAGTAGTGATTATAAATAGTATTTAACTATGTCAATGATGACCTTCATCACCATCTTCATGTCTGACAATGTAAATGTCTTCATATTCGTCATTGGTGTCATCAATATTCTTATGAGTTCTAGTATTATCATCTCTCGTCATTTTAAATTAATTTGTAACATCATTAACATCATCGTCACCATCGACACTTAATTATGGAATTTAATCAACAATATTCATGTCTCTTTATGAAGAGGATGGATTTTGAGTAGTATCTTGAAAAATATAAATTCCTTGTACTTCATTGGAACCACATTTAGTTTGAGTAAAATATTTTTCCTGAGATTTCATTTTTATTATGCTCCAAAAATTACCCTGGTCTCTTGAAGTAGCACAGTACATTGCGTAATATATTTGATGTTCCAGTTGAGCCAGGAAAAAAGGTTTATTTTTTGTAAGAGGACTTTTATATTTAACATAGATGATTACATGAATCATATGAACACACAATACTCTCTCAGTATCTAACCATCAGTATATAAACATTGTTGTGTAATTTTTACCTTGATAACTCAGTTCAATAATTTCATCCAGCATGCCGTAAAGGTAATCTTCAGTTTCTCTGTGATGTGATCCTCTCAAGAAAACTCCATTATTCATTGATTTTTATTCCCAATAGGCACGTGTATGAAATAAATAAACATTCACCATATATGCATTGTAAGATTTAGCCATTTAGGATGTTAGGTTACTCAATATATATAATTGCTTATCAATTTTATCAGCATGTTGAGACTCCTAAAATTTTTTACAAACAATTATCAATATATTAAATAATAAACTAAATTGATATGTTAAACCATCAATAATTTTTCTTACCTATTTCTGAAACAATTGAGATTTTTTTCCAGCATTTTTCAAGAGAAGATTCTATAATTTGTGAAAACTATTTCTTGATATGATTATCATATAACCTAATAATAAAAAATTTTAGATATTGTAAAATAAATTATAGAATAATTTATAGAAACAATCATAGTACAAATGATGTCATTTCATCACATTTGAGCATAACATATGTATGAGCTCTGTGAAGTTCATTATCTGAAATCCATCATTTATAAACTCCACCGAAGCCAAGATCTGGTTCATTCCAAACTAATAATTTATTTTCAATTTCATCATCATCATTTTTCTCATTCTGTCTCATACGGTTGTGTTTTGAGGGATATTTAGATTCAAGATAATGAGCACAGAAAAAAGAAATTTCTTATTGAAAATAAGCATTATCAATTGAGCCTTCAACTGATGCTTTGTTATGTAATTTTTTCTTCAATTTTTTCATTCATCTCTCAAATGGATACATCCATCAAATCTGTACTGGACCTCTACAATTATCTTCTTGTGGAAAGTGTAATATAATATGTTTCATTGAGTCAATGAAATCCATCTCGAAGATTTTTTCTTGTTCTTATATAATTACGACAACATCTTCTTCTAATTTACTTAGTGCATCATAATCTGTTTTCACTAACCAAATGTCTCAAAAAAAATATGATATGTTTATTATCTAATCCCAAGTCATATAATTCAACAAACCTCTAAATACAATTCGTATAAGTATTTCTATTATAACATGAGAATCATGACTTTTTAATCCAGTAATATGACCATTCTTAACATATCTTCCCAAACTAGAATCATATCCATCTAGAAGTGTCAAATATATAATCTAATGAAAAAATAATAAGTGGATCTCTATGGACAGTGTATACGCTACATTTTAATTCATTAAACACTGTTATCTAACATTTTTAAATAGTTGAAGTTATATTTATCTGCAAATTTGGCCAAGATCTAATAACTCCTTTACATTATCTTTGGTATTTCTCGGTTTATCCGAAACATTATGAAGTAAATTATAAAAATATTTCTTCTCAATAATTATTACATCAAACATGTGGTGTAGTAACAAATTAGACCAGTATTGATGATCCCAAAAAGTAATCCGTTTTATCAAAAAAAATCCCAAAGACATGAATTTTCATTTGGTTTACTACTAGCCCAAATGTGATGGGTGGTAATAAAAATACAAATGGTTTTAACTATGTACCTGAGATAATTTTTGGAGGTTCATCCCTTTCAATTTTTCCTTTTCTGAAATTTTATTTGTTTCTCAAAAAAGGATGATTGGTTGGAGGAAATATTCGATGACAGTGAAAATAGAAAGGTTTGTTTCCATTGTCGAGCATAAAGGCTTTGTTGTCTTTATACAATAAGGACATGATTTCAGACCTTTTGTAATCTAGCTAGATAAAATTCCATATGTATAAATGTCACTAATCATCCACATCAATGCATTATTTAATATGAAATTTTGTTTTGCAGGAACATCATATGTTCTAACACCATTACTCCACAATGAATTTAACTCATCAATCAGTGGTTTCAAATAAATATCAATTTTTTCATATTTCCTAGGATTATTAAGGACAAAAATATATAGGGATCCTTCATCAACATCCATGGAGGAAAATTATATGCATTTATAAAGACAAGAAAACATGAATACTGACTACCATATGAACCAAACTGACAGAAACCGTCAGTAGAAAGACCTGATGGCACGTTTAAGGGTTTTAATGAAAAATATAGATACAATCTATCAAAATGTTTCCATGAATCATAATTAGATGGATGATTCTAGATTTTATTGGTTGAAATCTTGGTTTTCTGTCATGACATCATTAACGCTCTATTCTAAGACATAAATAAACGCTGCAACCTAGGTGTAAGGGGGAAATATCTAAACTATTTTACATGAATCGATCCATACTTCTTCACTAGAGATTCTTTATACCCTGATTTTCCACATGTGGGATAATTATCCAATGACTCATTATCACCAGAATATAAAGGTAATCATTTTCACTTGCATGAATATTTTGATAACTAAGACCCATATTATGAACCGACCGATTTCTCTCTAATAGTAACTATAATACAACACATTTTCTTTTGGTAAAAATGTTTTAACTAAAGAAAATATCTGATCAAAATAGTTGTTTGATATTACATTATCTGATTTAATAGGCATAAATTTTGAAAGCACTTCTAACTTTATAATCTACAAACTAGAATATAATTCACCCTCAGCAGAACTCAACATCTCCTAAAATTTGAATTATGCCAACTCAACAGTTAAATCAATATCATCCTGAGTTTCAGTTTGTGGAATAGACGGACCTACAACATCATGTACTAAATTTTGAAACTGTGATGGATCCCGAATCATGTTATTAGTATCTTCTCCATAATTGCATTCATTTTTTTTAAACAAAAAAAATAATCTGGTTGAACAAAAAACTGCAAGAAATGTCCTCCAAACATGTCAAAAGAGTAAAATGTTCTAAGAGCACATTTTTTACAAGGAAACATAATTGTTACTTCTGAAACAAATTCTTGTTTTGAGGATGTAAATGATAATAAAGCTTCAACACCCTCAATATATAAAATATTTACACTACAATCATTTGGTTTTATACGCGGATTTATCCATGTTATATCATCTAATAATTATTATTGTTGACTTCCTTGTTCCATATTTTTCTACAAAATATAAAATAATTACTGTTTTGGAATAATTTGTATTTAGAAGAACACTATTTGAAAAAAATATAAATAATTACAACTACTTCTTAATAATTACAATTAATTACGAGTGACGCAATTTCCAGTGGATTAATGACTACTATTTTTTATGACGTCTCATTTACATGAAACTTTCTCACACTGAACTCACAATGAAGAATCTTCTCGGAGGTACGCATATTCATTCTCATGCATATAAGAATGTATAAGAATACCTCCACACTATATCTTCATTGTGATTTCAGTGTGAGAAAGTTGTAAGTAAATAAGTCGTCAGACAAAAGAGCCTTGTTTTCATCGATGAATCATCTTCTTACAACTGTCAAAATATGAAAAAAACAATTATTAAAAATGTGTCCTGACGAATTCATGTTCAATATTTTTCATAATATATTGGATATGAATACGTAGAATCATTCTTCTCATAAGGTTTTGAGTCAGTGAGAGTTGAATATAGAAGAGTCGTCGAGCAAAAGGAGAGCCGCAAATCCCCTAGAAATTATGCCAGTTTATTACAAGTTATTATAATTTATTACAATTGGTTTTATTCCTAGATATTCTAAAATATTCTTATTTATTCTAAATTATTCCTAATTAATCGTAATTATTCCAAATTAATCATAATTATTGCTAATTAATCCTAATTATTGCTAATTTATCCAAATTGTTTCCTGTAAATCCTATATATTTCTAATTGTTTCTAATTGAGCCTAATTTATCCAAATTAATCCTATTTATTTCCAATTATTGCAAATTATTGCAATTTACTAAAAATTATTGCTAATTAATGATACTTATTTCTAATTCATGCTAATTGATGCGAATTAATGCTATCTATTCCTAATTAATACAATTTAGTCATAATTAAATCTATTTAGTCATTAAAATTCTATTTAGTCCTAATTAATTCTATTTAGTCCTAATTAATGCTATTTAGTCTTAATTGGTCCTAATTATTACTAATTTTTACTAATTTTTACTAGTTATAACTAATTATTACTAAATATTCCAAATCAATACAAATTATTACTAGTTATTACTATTTATTACAAATTATTACTTATGTTTACTAAAGTTTACTAATTTTAACTATTTATTATGATTTATTACTATTTATAACTATTTATTACTATTTATTACTAATTATTACAAATTATTACAAATTATTTCTAATTATTACTAATTATTACTGATTATTACTACTTATTACTATTTAATTCTATTTATTACTATTTATTTCTATTTATTTCTGTTTATTTCTGTTTATTGATATTTATTTCTATTTACTACTATTTATTGCTATTTAGTGTTATTTATTACTATTTATTGCTAGTTATTACTATTTATTGATATTTATTGCTATTTATTCCTATTTATTGCTATTTATTACTATTTATTTTTATTTATTGCTATTTATTTTTAATTAATTTTTTATTATTCTTAATTATTTCTAATTATTCATAATTATTACAAATTATTCCTATTTATTGATAATTGTTACTAATTATTTCTAATTATCAGTAATTATTACTAATTATTACTAATTATTACTAATTATTACTATTTATTACTATTCATTTCTATTTAATGCTATTTATTACTATTTATTAATATTTATTACTATTTATCAATATTTATTAATATTTATTACTATTTATTACTATTAGATACTATTTATTACTGTTTATTACTGTTTATTAATATTTATTACTTTTTATTACAATTTATTACTGTTTATTTCTATTTATTACAATTTATTGATAATTATTACTAATTATTCCTAATTATTGATAATAATTTATATTTATTACTAATTATGTCTAATTATGACTATTAATTAATAATTATTACTATTTATTACTAATTCTTCCTATTATTGTTAATTATTGCTAATAATTCTTATTATTGCTAATTATTAAAAATTATTGGTGCTTTTTGTTATTTATTACTAATTATTTCTAATTACTACTAACTATTGCTATTTATTGCCATTTATTTCTATTTATTGCTATTTATTCGTATTTATTGGTATTTATTGGTACTTATTCGTATTATTTGGTATTTATCGGTATTTTTGGTATTTATTCGTATTTATTTGTATTCAGTTTTAATTATTAATAATTATTCCAAATTATTATTATTTATTACTAATTTTTACTATTTATTACTAATTTTAACTATTTTTTTCTATTTATTAGTAATTTTTACAAGTCATTTTTAATTATTAATCTTTATTTCTAACTATTACTCTTTATTACTAGTTATTACTTATTATTACGAATGAAAACACTATTTAAAGGTAACATAATTACAACTAACCAACAATAATTAAAATTAATATAATAAAATGAAATAAATACTAAATTAAATAAAACATAAATACCTTTAAACTTTATCTCTTATAATTGTAGATGACTTCACATCTTCTTCGTAAGAAAAAAACTAACTCTCAAAAATTTTCACTCTAAAATTAAATTTTAGAGAAGTAGAGAAATAACAAATTTATTAGGAGGGAAAAAATGGATGCGGGGTATATATAGGTTAGATTAGTTGTGACGAGACTATTTGGGAAAGGATTACCATCGCCAATAGTACTTATTGCGATGGGTCTTCTCACAAATACCTTCAGACGCATTAATTATGGTAGGTAGTTAAAAGGTTATTTACGATGGGCCCCATCACAAAAAGTAACCTACCGACACACTATTTGTGACAAGTCAACATCCCACCGCTAAGAGGTTTTTACCACCACTGGTTATTGGGGATGGGGGATCCCCTGGCGCAACTATGTCATTCTGCCTTCCGACATTTGCGACGGGTGGTGCATACCCATCGCAAATACCCATTCACGCGTTTTGGTGCACAAACCTCGCCAATCCGCATGTATGTTTTTGGGACGGGGCACCTATTCACATCACAAATAATATGCTATTTTTGATGGGTTGGTCAACCTATTGTAAAAAAATTGTTTTTCCCATAGTGCATCTCCTCACTGAATAGCACCCAGAGTGAGACAATGTCCATAAGGACCCTGATTCTCCTCCCACCAAACATCCGACCCTTCTTCACTAGACACCCACGTTCAAGGAATTTAATCCCATGTATCCAATTAGAGTGGATGTTGGTGGCACTAGGAAATGACCAAGGTATGATCCACCTTCCAAAAATTATAAGCACAAAATTTCACATTAGGACTTTAATTGATTCACCTCTTAAGATAGCAGGATGATCAATGAATTGCTGACTACTAGCCCTCACTGGTATGACATGATAATATCTCTCACAAATCATCTTGAGGATTTAGGGATATAGCATATTTTTTAAACCGTAGAGAGATCATTTACCTAGTTTGGTTGGATCACATATATTCTCTCTCAATGCTCACTAATATAAGACTCACCTCATTCAATGAAAATGGAAATCCACTACCACATCTTTCACACTTTTCCTCATGATGTGACCATCATTTATGAACTATAGAATATATGGGGGTGTCCAAGCATCAACATTTCTTCTAAAGTGTGGATGGACTAGCTTTTGTCTTCTATAGTCAACTAGCCCTAGGATATATCACCAAATGGGAAGATCTGAAAAGGAACATTATTGATATGTTTAGATCCACCTTGTGAAATTCCATAATTTTCAACCACTCCAAGTGTATAAAGAGGGATGGTAAGAGATGTTTTGAATTCACTGACTTATGGAAGGGCATCACTCACTCCCTATATGTGTATAATTCTCTAGAATAAATATCATGTTTATTCATAGAGAATGTATGGGACTAGTAAGTTCCTATACACTTCCCCATGAAATATCATGCTGGCTTTTCATAGTTTGTTGAATGATTTCATTGTCTAACAAATGCTTAGAGTGGACCAAATAATGGTCATGCTCATTAACTCTTTCATCTCATATGAAGAATATTTTAAACAAGGAAACAACCACCACTATAAAAAGTCAAGAACCACAATCGATCTGCCTTTCAAAATCTCCATAGGACATTCCCCACAAAGCACAACATCCCTATGAGAATACTAGTCAAGATCCCCATTACGTCCAAGTTCCCATATTTAATTTCCATAGTATAAGAATAAGGTACACTCCTTCAAGGATTAATAGGTTCCTAGGTACTTCATATGTTGTTGGGAAAAGAGAATCCTATGAATTATATAATCATATTGGCCCAATGAGGTAGGACCCACAGATTGTCTCAACTTCGTCTTATACTAAATGGTCCTCTAACACTACATCAAATGGGTTTTCATCTTCAATTATTTGAATTAGGACTAGGTATTCCATGACCTAGTCGAGTTGGTCGTTCTCATTAAATAGGTGTAATAAACATCTGCCACCCCTAATTTTGATAATGAAGTCTTTAGTGAATGAAAGTAGGTTCTTGTATGTGGTGCATTGATGTATAATGAGTGGATGGATCATAATATGGTCACTCACAATGATGCCATTATCCATGCCTAGTTGAGTATGATTTAATCCACCATATCCTCTCCAAAAATATCATCGATATCAGATCCTTACAATTCTCAAAAAATAGGAACAAATGACTCTATGGAAACCAGAGTCCCCCACTAGTACCAATGACAGCTTGTAGTCTCATAAAATTCATGCCACTAAAATTGGAAGAAGCCCCCAAAATCATTCTCAAACAGAAATATTCCACCAATTGGTAATATTAATATGTTTCCATAAATTCTATCATGTTGGTGGATCATTTTATAATACCCATAAATCAGCACTTCCATATGGCCCCTTCAAACACCTCTGGTCAATTATATCAAAGGAGGGGCATGTTCCCAACATGTAGGAAATATGTGTGTTGGTCGTAGTATATTACTTAAGAAGTGTGGGGGGGGGATGAATTGAGTAACTATAAAAATATCTGACTACAAATTATTTCAAAAAAATTTCCCCTAAAGGTTAAATACAGCCCAGTTAATCAAGTTTATACTATTTAAAGGTTTAAATGTTTAAATAACTTCATAGAATATTGATTAATTATAAGTAATCTTATTGTTAGTTATTATGATTTCTTTTGAAGATATTCTATTAAGACAAGACAATTATAAATTCTTTACCTGATTAACTATCAATGAAAATTTAGTGATATCTGAATCATACAGTAATGTAGTAAAATAGATGTGAATAAATTAATCTGCACATCAGATATGAAACAAGTGGTTCAGTCTCAAGCTGAGACCTAATACACTCCACCTGTTTATCACCTGCTACCAAGAGGTTTATATAAATAAACATGATCCACATCCTGGATAATGGTTAACAACATTACAAATGATTATTCAGGCCACACAAGGACCTCTTCCACATGTCTTCGTGGGGAAAAAAACAGGACACACAGGGACCTCTTCCACACTTACTGTGGGTATACCCAAGAGTAAAAGAATGCTTCAGTATCGATTTCCTATATCCTTCAGTTTAATGCCATAGAGAGAGTGTGTTGTAATAAATATACACACTCTTCTCGAAAGAAAATAAAATTATACTCAATAGAGCAAACATATTGAGATAGGTTTAAAGTGATTTGAGTGGTAGTCTTTTCTACTCTGGAATTCTGAGATGAGGAAGATGTAGAACTCAAGTCCTCATATGGAAAACAGAGTGTCACAAGTCAGACAGATCTAGCTTGTGTTCTTCGTGGTTTTTTACAGTGAAAGATTTTATCAAGAATCTAGGATTCTATTATGCTTCTTGTGTTCTTCACCAGAGTGAAGTTGCATGAGACAATTCTCTAAGTGTATTATGTTGTCAAACTAAGTCCCACCAGCTTGTTTTTCTTTTTTAGTATCGTGCAACTGCTCTCACACATATCTTATCTTTTTTTTTGGGACGCATTACACTTTTATCTTGGAGTGCATGTGTTTGAGCTGACATGTTGCTTGTATTATGAACCTCGTACCTCGTATTGTCAAGGACATGTCTACAAAAGAATCATTAATTATGGGAGGTCATTAAAATATCCAAATATGACCATTAGAGATCAAATCAAAATACACCAAAACATATTAGGAAATAGTTTCATAGTATGTCATGGAAATGGTGTCTCCTTCACATGGTGTCAGGATAGGTCATAGTGTCTTGTAGTCACAGTGTCTAGATGTCACAGTGTATGGATGTCATGGTGTCTGCATGTCAAGGTATCTAGATATCATGGTGTCTTGTTCATGATGTCTTGCTCACAGTGTCTAATTCTTGGTGTCTCCTTGATGGTGTATGCTTCATGGGGTCTCCTTTACAGTGTCTCATAGTCATGGTGTCTTCTTCATAGATTCTTGTTCACGTTGTCTGCTTCACGGTGTATGCTTAATCATGTCTTGTTCACGGTGTCGGCTTCATGGTGTCTTGTTCACGATGTCTCCTTCATGGTGTCTGCTTCACGGTGTCTCCTAGTCATGATGTCTTTCTCGCATCATCTGATACATCGTGTCTGCTGCAATGTGTCTCATGGTCACGGTGTCTCAGACATTGGAAAATATATGTATTCAGACTTAAGAAGTGATATTCATGAAATTAATTAAACATAATCATTTGATAAAGATATCATTATAATGTGATTCCAAAAAAAATTATATTGTATTCAAAGAGAGTGTATAGCACATAAGAGCTTTGGATAGCTTTTACTAAGATACTATACATTTGATGTGAGATTGATTACATATATTTAACATGGTTTATAGACTAAATAGGATTTTTTATCATTAAAACATGATTAATACATGAGGAGTCCAACAATATCCCCTTTTTGATGATCACAAACCATGTAGATTTAAAGTTTATATTTTTCCTAACAAAATAGATCGAATGCAGATAACATATATAGAGTAACTGTTCTCTTCTCCTATATTTTTTCTTATATTTATCCCATATTTTCCCATATATTTTTCATATATGAATTTCTTATATAACTAGAGTGCATAATTTATTAGATAAAAAAGAGTGTCATTACAAAAAGTAAAACAAATGAAACAAGATTCTGATCAAAATAGAGTATACTTTGTCCTTCTTCACTGACTGGACTTCTCATTGCCTTTAGTAGCAGTAGTAGAAGAAGAAGAAATAGGGGTTGAAGTTGAAGTTGAATAAGGGAGTGACCTGGTTAATAAAGAAGGTAATTGAAGGCCATACAAGATAGAGGGAGCCGTAGTAAGTGTAGTAGAAGACCGAAGTAGTTTTTGATCAAGGATCACATGCCTAATCTGACTCAATGCTTGACTGAAAGACATAGAAGTAGAGTCTAGTGAAGAGGTGAATGTAGGAAGACCAGGTCTTAGAGGTGCAGCCGCGGGAGCAACAATGGATGTACTCTGGACATGAAGATAGGGCCTCAAGAGTTTAATAAATTCAATAATGATCTCTCTACCATACTATATAGCCTTCTCATATTCAACATTGTTTTCTATAAACATATCCAACAGACGAGTGAACTCTATGAGCTTTGGAACATGGGTCTTGAATGCTTGAGTAACAGGAGGAATCCTCATATATTCTACAAGTTATTTAAAGTGGTTGGTTATGTCAGTCGTTGAGAATATTCTGTTGAAGTATAAATTCACATTCATGGAAATTTCTTGCTGAGAATCATTAGAAATTTTTTAATAGATTTGGACCAGATAAAAAATGTTGTCATTGTTCTTGATGACTTCACATAGAGAATCAGTATTGAAACCACTAAGAATAGTATGATGTTCTTCTTTGACCACTGTTCTTAGCAGGTCACTATCTAGGGAAGGTTGAGATGATTTCCTATATGCCTTATAATTATTTACAGCTGAGGTCAGAGATTTATGTTGGTTTAGAACTTTTTTAAGACACCTCGTATATTCATCAGTGAGCTTGTTATAATTAACGACAAACTAACTCATCTCCTTCAAAATTTGTTTTTTCCTTTCAACGACCATTTCAACTAAAGAAGCTAAATGAGGTTGAATCTGGGACACAACATTCTGTGGGTTTTGAGGATCAACAGGTTTGACATGATGAGAAGCATGCTCTGACCTCAAATGCATGTATTTCTGCATTTCTTCAACCATACCTCTTAGATTCTTCAATTCCTCACTAAGCAGTCTGTTTTCAACTTGAACATCGTGAATCTCATGAAGATTTTTGTGTTGAATCTGCCAAATAGATTTTTCCAACATGAGTGAGGCATCCTTATCACATAGATGTGTAACAAGAGCATGTTTGGAATTCATTACTTTTTCAACACAATAAAAAATGGTAGAACAAAGTTCTTTCAGATCAACTTTACTCACCAAATATGGTTGTTCTGATGAAGGTTCAGAAATATGGACTGATAGAGGGTCTGGTTCCTTCTCAAGGGAACGATTAAATATAGATATTAGTTAGAACATAGTATAATGTTCAAGGCCTTTTATTGAAACTTTCTGAGAAGCATCCACTTCATAAAAAATGATGAATTTATACCGAGTGTCTACATGACACGAAACAATCATGTTTGGTACTTCAGTAGATTCCAGATTTCAGGGTTTCTCCCCCTCAACAGTTGCATCTTTCTCAGGACTAAGATACTTAGGGATATGATCTAATTCAACAAATTCATCTCTATGTTCCTTACCCATTTAATACATATCTAGCTGAAAAGCCAGTTCTAGCCTTTCCTTAGCTGAAGCAATGACTTCAAAAACATATTGTTCCACTGAGAGTTCTTCAAGGTCATCCTCTGGCATAACAGGTAATTCTTCATCTATAGGTTCTTCCATAACATTATTTTCGGTTTCTTTGACAACAGATTTTGTTTTATCCTTGGGATGATCTTCCAGATTAACTACATCATTAGAAGCAAGTACTTCTTCTTCACTTACTATATGAGGGAAAAAATTAATGTCTTCTTTATTAGAAACAATTTCCCTAGGAGGCACATCAGTCTCTTGTTCTTCTACTTCAAAAGACTCAACCACCTCATCAGGTTTTAAACCAGGATTAGAAATATATCTTCTCTTGAGGGATGTTCTACTCGATTGAATTTTTCATAAATTTTATCATTGTCTTCCACCCATTCCTTTTTCCAAGGACTCCAATTGATTTTCATCATCTTGATAGTGACTTTTGAATGTCATAACTCACAATCCTTGATAACATCCTCATTAGGTCCAACCATACCTTTGGCATGATTGATGGATGAGATAAACCGAGAGTAAAAGTGGGAGGTTGACTTGGATATGGCTTTGATCAAATGACTCATATGGTGTATGATATACTTAAAAAAGTTGATCTTATACCCATTTTTCATAAAATGAATCATAAACACATCCTAAAAATTTAGAACAAAAAATCACCTTTTCTATGACTAATTGGGTTCTGTATAAACTTAAATTTCCATCTTGATTCTCCATCTAGTTCGGTAGCAATGGATCCTCTCTTAGTGCCATTTCTGGTTAAGCTTTTCAGAGCATCTTACAACACAATGAACTCACTAGAAGGTGGATATCCTCTCTGATAGTCCTCACAATAGCCTTCATGAGGAATCCTAAGGCATGTAGCCCATAACCTCAAAAAAATGATCATTTCTGGCCATTTATCCATCTTTTTACAACATACCCATCTTTAGAATCAAGGGAGAACACAAGATATTGATAAAACTAAGTCACTAACATAGGATAGATAGGTCTATCTTCCTACGAAAACCACACTAACTAGACTTTCCTTTTTAAAACTTTTAAAACCAGAGACATACTTGATAGAATCCATTTGGACCAATCCTCTTTCTCTGTTACTACAACTTGGTTTACCAAATTGTGGTTTAGACGACCTTCATGTGCTAGCTTCAGTGCAATTTTCTTCCTTTTTGAGCTACGTTTCTTAGGAGTCGACAATGAAGGGTGTTTCATCTTGGGTATTCACTGATGGTTCGGGAGAGAAGGGTTGAAGTGTTGAATAAGAGATACAAATTGAGTGAGCAGAAGATATCTTGAGTTAAGGACAAACGATACTTCATTTATTTTATAATTTAGGAATACCAAATGTGGAAAAGGTAAAAATGCATGAAAATAAAGAGGTGAAATGAATAATTACTATGATACAGTTTTTTAATTTGTAAATAAAAATCATAAAGAATAATTATTGTGAGACAATATCATGTCTTTACAGTGAGATAGTGAACTAATGTTATCGTGATATAGAAAACATGAACTTTACAGTCAGACAGTAAACATAAACTTTACTGTGAGATGGTAAAATATAAAACTATGAGATATAAAATAGTAAGACATTTAGTTAACATTTATAATTCCTAATTCAAGAATGATGTACTCTATTCTTTCATAATGTTTTTGTTTAGTGAATATATCAGCAAGCTGATACTTAATACCAATGAATTCTAATGTGATATCACCCTTATGATAAGGATCTCTCAAAAATTGATGTCTTACATCTATATACTTGGTCCTAGAATGAGAAGAAATATTTTTTGAAATGTTAATATCATTTGTGTTGTCACAATTTATAGGTACATGCCTAATTTGATATCCATAATCTAGTAATGTGGGTTTCATCCACAAGATTTGTGCACAAAAGCTACCAGCAGCCATGTATTCATCTTTTTCTACAGATAATGCAACATAATTTTGTTTCTTACTACACCATGATACTAGTGACTTACCTAAAAATTGACATGTTCTAGAGGTGATTTTTCTATCTAACTTACGGCCACCAAAGTCAGCATCAGAATAAATGATTTCCCTCTAGGATAGAACAGTCCTAGATTGGGTGTATACTTGAGGTATTTGAAAATTCTATTTACAGCATTTAAATGAGATTCCATTGGATTTTCTTGAAAACAAGCACACATAAACACACTAAACCTAATGTCAGGTTTACTAACAGTTAAGTAGAGCAAACATACAATCATTCCTATATAAGTGGTTTGATCAACATATTTTCCATCTTCATCAAGATCAATAATAAAATTGGTACTCGTATGAGTGCCACTACTTTTAGTGTAATCCATTCCAAAGCGTTTTAGAATATATCTAGTATATTTAGTTTGAGTTAAATTACTAACATAATTATTTTGAATTATTTGAAATCGGAGAAAGAATTTTAGTTCAACCATTAAACTCATTTCAAATTCATTTTCATCATTTTAGAAGAATCATTACATAAAGAATTTCTTTATTATCCAAAGATAATTTCATCTACATAGATTTGAACAACTATAACATCATTTGAAATACATTTTATAAAAAGAGTAGGATCTTCTATTCCTTTTGTAAAACCATTGGAAATAAGAATAGTACTCAACTAATCATACCATGCTCTTGGAGGTTGTTTCAAACCATATAAAGCTTTTGATAATTTAAAAAATGATTTGGAAAATGGTGGTTTGTAAAACCAGGAGGTTGTTTGAAAAAGACATCCTCTGCTATATACCCATTTAAGAATGCACTCTTAACATCCATTTTATATAGTTTGAAATTTATATATGCATCATAAGAAAGCAAGATTCTTATGGCTTCAAGCCTAGATACTCGTGAAAAGGTCTCCTCATAGTCCATTCCTTTTCTTTGAATATATCATTGTACCACTAATCTATCTTTATTTCTAACTGTGTTACCAGACTCATCTACCTTGTTTCTAAACACCCAATTAGTTCCTATGGTGAATGTGTCCTTAGATATTTCAACAAATTTCCAATATTTTTTCCTTTCTAACTGATTATGTTCTTCTAGCATATCCATGACCCAAAATTCATCATTGATAGCATCGTTAACATTTTCAGGCTCAATTTGTTACAAGAATTATTTATTTTCAACCTGATTTATAAGAGAATCTCTAGTTTGAGTTTCTTTCTCTAGGTCTCCTACAACAGCATCTAAATGATGGTTCTTAATTGTTCTAACAGCTCTAGAAAAGGAGGGACTAGTGATTTTATGTTCATCAACAGGTTCCGGCTCATTATGGGTTGATTCTATGGAATATCCAGAACTGGAAGTTTTCACATATTATTTCACAGAATGGTTTGATGATTTTTGATTAATTTTCATTTTTTATACATCATTATCCAGGTTCTCTAGAATTGTTTTAGGCTCATGTGGATCTGTTTCGTAAAATTTGACATGGATAGATTCATCCACACATTTAGTTCTTTTATTGAACACTCTATAGGGTTTACTGGATATATAATATCTTAAAAAGATATCTTAATCACTCTTAGATTCAAATTTGTCAATATTTTCCTTAGTATTAAGAATATAGACTTTACAGCAAAAACATTGGAGTAGTTAAACTTGGGTTTTCTATTGTTCCATAACTCATAAGGAGTCCTCTTAGGAATAGTTCTAATTAACACTATATTGATTATGTTTCATGCTTTATTGACAACTTCATCCCAAAAATAAATAGGTAGGTCATATTCACTAAGCATTATTCTAGAAATCTCCTATAGGGTTCTATTTCTTCTTTTTACAACTCTATTTTGTTGAGGTGTTCTAGGGGAATAGAAATTGTGACTATAACCATTTTTTGAGCAAATGGATTCAAACACTTGATTTTCAAATGTAGGTCCATGATCTATTCATAAGGATTTAGTTCTAAGTCCACTATGATTTTCCACAGACTTTGAATATTTACTAAAGTAAGAGCATGTTTCACTTTTGTGAGCCAAAAATAATGTCCAAGTATATCTAGAAAATTCATCTTCAAGAAAATAAACATAGTTCTTCTGATTAAAACAATAAACTCTATATGGTCCAAATAAATCGATGTGAACCAATTTGAGAGGTTGAGAAGTTGATATGTCTTTATTTGGTTTGAATGAAATTTTGTGTTGTTTTCCCTTTGGATAGTGATTACACACTTTGTCATTTGGAAACTCTAGTTTGGGTAAGTCTTTAACTAAAATTTTTCTAGTTAGCTTTATAAGGGATTGAATATTATAGTGTCCTAGTCTTCTATACTATATCCAAGACTCTATATAAAATACACTTAAACAAGAAACGTTTTGAGAAGCTAAAGAATCTAAGTTGAAAGAGTAATCATTTTCATTTCATAATGCAGAAAACATAAATTCTTCATTAGAATTAAAAACATTGCAATCATAATCTTCAAATCTAACATGAAATCCATCATCTCATAATTGTGATATACTAAGTATATTATATTTTAATCCATCAACAAACAATACCTTAGAATGTAAAACTGAGTTGGAGTTACTGATTTTACTGAGTCCAATGATCTTTCCTTTGGCATTGTCACCAAATGTGACATGTACTCCATATATTTTTATTAGATTATTAAAGCCTGAGTAATCTCCTATCATGTGTCGTGAACACACACTTTCAAATTACCATACACTTTTATAGGAACTCTTTAAATAGATTCCCTATAAAATTATTAAGCAAAAAAGAGATTTTGGTACCCATACTTGTTTGGGTCCAGTAATATTAGTAATAAGTACTTTAGAAACCCATATTGGCCTCATAATTTTCCTATAAGAATTATGTAAGGTATTTGAAAAATAAACTCTATTTGGACGAGAAAAACATGAAATAGTAGAAGATGTATCATAAATATAATTAGTTGATTTGTGTCCAGAAATGGGAGTAAAACTATATTTCCTATATTTTGAAACAGCATTTGTTCTACAAAGATTTATTTTTCTCGGTTGATAACCATTTCTAGTGTTTTATTTAGGGTAAATTTGTTCTCCTAGAATGTTATTAAGTTTAATCATCCCATTGGTAATCTTCTCTAGGTCATTATTCAATTTCTCATTAGACATTTTTAATTCTTTGTTTTCTTTGAGCAGTTGAGAATTTTTCTCCTTTTCAATTGTGAGTTTAGATTTAACAGTAACAATAATAGAATAATACTTCTTCAATGATTTATATTTTTCTTTTAGTTCATTGTATGTTTCTTCAATTATGTAACAGTATTAAAACATTTCTTCATTAGTCATATTCTTAGAGTCACTCTCATTTTCAGAATAGTATGAATTATGTACAGTAGATTCCAGTGTTACCTCAGCGGTGTTTGACATAAAACAAATATTGGCTTTCTTTCCCTATTCATAATGGGATGTTTTTGAGTCACTTGAACTGTCCTTACAAAATCTCCAAGTTGATTTCATGGCCTTTTTATGCTTCGTGTCCTTGTCCTCATATCTCTTTATGTACATGAGCTTTGTACAGTAAGTCATGATATGTCCTTTGAGATTATATTCATAGTAGACAACCACATCATGTTTGTCAGTTATTTTCTAGTCCTTCATCCAATTTCCTTTTTAGTCATATTTTCCCTTAAAGATAAGCTTTCAAAAATAGTTTTTCTTCTTGTAAAATTTGTGATTCTTATGGCTAATTGAGCTATTTCCTAATCACTATCATGTGATGAATGTTCAATACTATAACTCTATATAGAAGCTTCCTATTTCCCTTTGTCTTTTTGTTTATAGGTGGTGGTCTTGAATGCAATTGATTTCTGTTTTGGTTCATCCTTCTCTTCCTTGTTGACTTTCAGTTCCTCTTCATACATCATCAGTTTCCCAATGAGTTGTTTTACAGGTAGCTTTCTGATGTCTCATGATTCACTAATAGAGACAGAGGTTCCACTCCATCTATCTAGAAAATATTTGATAATTCTCTTGATTTGTTCTTTTGCAGTATCTTCTCATCCAAGAGAAATCATTGTTTTGAAAACACCATTGTACCTAAGATACATGTCAGAGATAGGATCATCATGCTTCATGTTCAAGTTATCATATTTAATAGTATAATTATTTTTATCATTTCATTTACACCTGATTTTCCTTCATTTGAGATAGACAGAGTATCCAAAATTTCATTGTAATTTTTACAAGAAGAAATTATATTGAATTATTCATCTATGAAGGAGTATTATAAACAATTCATAGCTTTGCAATTATTATTGTAGGAAACTTTGATAGGTTCATCCCATGTGATCTTATCAGAAGTAGTAATATTATATTCATCTATAATGGATGACCAAATTTTAGAACTCATACTATCTTAGTGCATTTTCATTTTAATTTTCCATTGAGCGTAGTTTGTTCCATAAAAGAATGGTGGTCTGTTGGCTGCAACTCCTTCCAATCTATTATACATATTACAAAAATACTTTGAAAGAGATATAAATTTAGAATTAATAGAAATTTATAAATCATCAAAGTACAACTATGATAATAGTTGAATAAGGTTAAACATAGTCTTAATAAACAACCTCTGATACCAAACGTTGGTCATAGTATATTACTGAAGAAGGGAGGGGGTGAATTGAGTAACCATAAAAATTTATAATTAATAATTATTTCTAAAAATATTACCCAAAAGGTTAAATATATCCCAGTTAATCAAGATTATATTATTATAAAGGTTTGACTATTTAAATTACTTCTTTAAAGATTTCTTAGTTCTCAGTAATGTTAATTTATATTCTTAAGACTGCTTTTGAAGAAATTCAATTATGACAAGGCAATTATAACTTGTTTCCATGATTAAACATCAAAGAGAATTTAGTGATATATGAATTATACAGTAATATTGTAAAACAGATAAGACTAAATTAATCAGCACAACAGATATGAAACAAGTGGTTCTGTCTCAAGCCGAGACCTAATCCATTCCACATGGAGATCACCATTCACAATGAAGTTTAAATAAATAAACATGATCCGCACCCTGGATCCGGGTTGACAAAAGTACACAGGACTATTCATGCCACCCCTAGACCTCTTATATAGTTCTTCATGGGTAAAAACAACCATGCCACACGTGGACCTCTTCCACACTTGTCGTTGGTATACACAAGAGAAAAATAATGTTTGAGTAAGGATATCTTGTATCCTACAGTTTAATAAAAGAGACAGAGTGTGTTGTAATACAGATACACACTCTGCTTCAAAGTTATTAAAATGATACACAACCGACCATAAATATTGTGATAGGTATAGAAGAGCTCAGAGTGTTAGTCTTTGCAGCTCTAGACTTCTGGGATGAGGGAGATGCAGAACTCAAGTCCTCGTAATTAAAATAGAGTGTCATAAGTCAGACAGATCTAGATATTTTTCATTGTGGCGTTTTACCTTGTGAAGATGTTCTTGAGATTCTAGGATTCTAATATGCTTTGTGTTCATCAACATATTCGAGTTTCATGAGACAATTCTCTATGTGAATAATGTTGTCGCACTGATGCACACCAACTTGTTTTACATTTTCAGTATCGTGAAACAGCTCTCACGCATATCCTCTATTTTTTTTCTAGGCCGCTTTACTCTTTTATCTTGGAGTGCATGTGTTTGAGCCGATAGGTTGCATGTATTATGCACCTTGTACCTCATACAATCAAGGACATGTAAAAAAAATAAACATTAATTATGTAAGTGCATTATAATCAACAAATATGACCATTAGAGATCAAATCAAAATATGACAAAACATATTAGGAAACAGTGTTATATTATGTCATGGAAACGGTTTCTCCTTCACACGGTGTCAAGATTGGTCACGTTGTCTTGTGGTCACGGTGTATGGATTTCACGGTGTCTACATGTCATGGTGTCTGGATGTCATGTTGTCTCGATGTCACAGTGTCCTGATGTCACGGTGACTGGATTTCCCTGTGCATGGATGTCATGGTGTCTGGATGTCATGGTGTATTGTTCACAGTGTCTTGTATGTGGTGCCTGCTTCAAAGTGTCTTGTTCATGGTGTCCACTTCACGTTGTCTCACGGTCACAGTGTCTGCTTCTCCGTGTCTTGTTTACGGTGTCTGCTTCACGATGTCTTATCGAAAGTGTCTGATTCACGATTGTTTTTTTCATGGTGTCTGCTACATGGTGTCTGATTCACGATGTCTACATCACGGTGTCACATGGTCAAGGTGTCGTTCACTGTGTCTGCATGATAGTGTCTTCTTCACGGTGTCTCAGACTTAGGAAAATATCTGTATTCAGACTTAAGTAGTGATATTCATGAAATGAATTAATCTTAATCAATTTTCAGATAAATCATTATAAAGTGAATCAAAGGAAAGTATATAGTATCCAAACTGAGTGTATAACACTTAAGAGGTTTGGATAGATTTTACTAAGGTACCTTACATTTTTTGTGAGATAGATTACATAAAGCAGATATCGTATATAGACTAAATAGGATCTGGGATCATTAAAACATGATTAACACATGAGGATTCAAAAAATGTTTGATATGTTGATTCAAAAATGAATGTTCATACTTTGGAGACCATGTAAAATGATTCATTTAGTACAAAATAAGAAACACGTTCTCAAGACACACCATCAGGTACTCCTCTATAGCTAACCAAATCGGTTGTTCATACGGTGCTACCACAATACACTGATATTCAACCATGACCCTCTAAGGCCTGATATCAGTCATCTAATCCTCTTCATATAACATTTAATTGATAGAGGGACATGATAAGAACCAAACATGCATGAATGTTCACTATTGCAATCCCTGGTAAAGAGATACCCTTAGAAGGCTTAATTATTCCCCTTGCTTGAACATCTGATGTGTAAAAGCTGATTTCCAATATAGCAGTAAGACCCCTCATCCTTGATAGGATTCTCCTATCAATGAAAATTCATTAATACCTTTTTGATGAAATGAAGAGATCTCTCTTGTTTGAGATTGTGGTATTTTTTACAGAGGACAATTGAACTAAAGATGTCGACTATGAAGAATTCCAAGCCATCATTTCATTCTATTGTCACGACCCGTCCTCGGGGCCCATTCTGTGACTACCCCAAGCCCGCCTCCCATAGGCCTGGGGTTGGTGACTAGCACCAAGGCGTAAATCCCAACAAAAAGGGAAGGAATTTCCTTTGAAAAGTAAACAAGCACCACAGAGTAAGCAAGCAGAAAAGTAAACACTAAGTAAAAGTTGTAACAAGCTGTGCTGGAAGTAAAAGGGGCCGGAAATACAAGCCCAACTGTAAAGTACAACTGAAAGGGGAAAACAACAACTGAAAAAAAAGACGCAGCGTCGATCCATCCTCTAGAAGTCCCACCTGAAGGGTGGGTACAGATATCCTCCACTGCTCCTCAGGTCCACCTGACCGCTCCGAGTACGTCCCGCCCAGTGGTCCACCTCCAGGTACCGTCCTGCTCCGCACGCCTCCACCACGATCAGCGCTGTCCGTCGTCTACAACCAACACAACGTAGTGCGGGAAAAGCCCGTGTAGGGGTGAGTATAAGATGCTCAGTAGGGTCCCCCGAGAGCCGAAGGTCTGCCGAAATTCACAAAGGATAAACCACAAGGAAAGATACAATCACGAAGTAACATCTGACACTGCTTTGGTATATGCCCATACATATACCTAAGTCATCAATTCCCGTTCGGCTCCAACATCTGAGCCCAAGAACAACCCAGTACACACAAGAAATCAAAACATATACCCACACAGGATAGCACAACACAATCCACGAAGAAAGGTAAACAGTAAATCCACACATGATAGTTCAACACAATCCACAAAGGAGAGTAAACAGTAAATCCACACATGATAGTTCAACATAATCCACAAAGGAGAGTAACACAAGATTCCGCTCACACAGGTATACTTCTTCAAATGACGATAGATATGATCAGATGTAGCCACTGATTCATCTAATCCGTCGGACCCACAAAGGATCGGAAGGTACTAAACCTCGCAATGACCCACACAGGAACGATCATGGAGTTGAACCCAAAGCTATTGGGAAAATCCTTCTCCATCAAGTACAGTGGTTATACCGCTACAACCAAGCGCTTTCCTCTCACCTTGGACTGCTGTAGTTCTCCACCTATCGGGTACTGTGAGCCTGCTGCTACAACCAAGCGCTCCCCCGTGCCACTACAACCAAGCGCACCTCTGTCGTGGGTCTGCCGCTACAACCAAGCGCTCCCCTGTGCCGCTCCAACCAAGCGCACCTCTGTCGTGGGTCTGCCGCTACAACCAAGCACTCCATTGTGCCGCTACAACCAAGCGCACCTCTGACGTGGGTCTGCCGCTACAACCAAGCGCTCCCCTGTGCCGCTACAACCAAACGCACCTATGTCGTGGGTCTGCCGCTACAACCAAGTGCTCCCCTATGCCGCTACAACCAAGAGCACCTCTGTCGTGGGTCTGCCGCTACAACCAAGCGCTCCCCACTAGGCTATCCGTAACACACCGAGTCATTCGATCAGCAGTCGTCAAATCTCAATCGGCTCTAGGGTTCCGCACACAGCATGTTCATTCCGAGAGTGTCCACTCCACGGGCTAAAAGGTCGATGCATCAACTGACATGCAGTCCGGAGTTGATGTATCCCAAGGTGTACCGTAGTGGTCACTGCCAAAAACACGGAGGATTCCCGTACTGTTCTCATCATCGGCGTAGTTGAATCCACCGAGGATCTCTGCATAGTCGTCGTCGTCGAAGTCGCAGCCAGCACTAGGGTTCCCACACACAGCAAGCTCGTTCGGGAGGGTCCGCTCCACGAGCCGAGAGGATGATACATCAACTGACAAAAAGTCCGAAGTTGATGTATCCAAAAGTACCGTATCGCCAACCGGAACTCAACGTCACAGACGGCGCGTCAATCGGACGCCCGGTCTGAGAGTTATTGGCTTTTTCGTCCCAGGGGCACGGTTGGTTTTTAAGGCAAAACAAACCCGACTATACTCCACTTGCATCCAAACCTTGGGCAGAGTGATAAAAAGATCCTTCTCACTTAGAGGAATCCACCAAAGCTGACGGCACGACAATCGGACGTCCGTAGCTCAAGATATGAGCGTTTCCGCTCCAAGGGCCCGGTTGGTTTCGTGTACGAACCAACCCGGACGAACCCAAAGTATTCCGAAACCTTGAGTGCGATATACCAAAACGACCGTCTTGATCCAAGGATCGCGTTTCCACTGACGACACGTTGTTCGGAGGCACGTAGCTCATGTTACATGCATCTGACCGAAACGGTCTGAAGACGGGGGGTTCGGGCCCGGGCCGACCCGGGCCGACCCCCCTCGGTCGGCCGAACCAGGTCGACCCGACCCGGTCCGGCCCGGCCAGGGCTCGGCCGCGCGACGCGGGGGGGGGGGGGAGCCGCCGCCCCCGCGGGACACCCCCGCGGCACCCGCGGGGTGTCGCCCTGGACGACCTGAGCGACGCGGGGGGGGGGGGGGGGGGAGCCGCTGCCCCCGCGAGACAACCCCGCGGAACCCGAGGGGTGTCGCCCTAGACAGCCAGACGCAGCTTCAGCCGCGTCCCGCGTGTGCCGGATTCACGCGGCCGCGGGTCAGCGGGCGCCGCCGCCTCCGGCCGAAGCCATGGCGGTTCTTCCGGCGGCGCGCCGGGGCGGCGCCGCCGGCTTCTGCGGGCCACCGGAGTCGTTCCGGTGGTCTGACTCTGTTTCCGTCTGCACCGTTGCTCCTCCCGGGACTCGTTCTTCACTTCGGAACCGTCAAATTTCCGTTGCG
Organism: Viscum album; assembly: GCA_963277665.1. Classification (NCBI taxonomy): domain Eukaryota; kingdom Viridiplantae; phylum Streptophyta; class Magnoliopsida; order Santalales; family Viscaceae; genus Viscum; species Viscum album. Next base: position 490,886,487 of record OY728159.1, on the reverse strand, counting down.
GCACGTTCCGTCGTCGCTCGTCAATACTCACAACAACGAAGAACGGTGGAGGGTTGTCGGGTCGTGTTCGTTTGGCCCGCACCCTCCGCGTTAGAGATAAACAATGGGAGAAATAATATTCAACACATGAATCAACAATTTTAATTGATTAAAATTGTTCTTATTGTCCGGTTCTTCTCTTTTAAATGAAACGATCACGGGAAAAAGGAATTATTCACAATAACCCCTACCTCGTAGTCATCGTCGAACACACATTCTTCGCGGATTTGTTCGTCGCGGAAGGAGGGGATCGTCGCGTCGTCATGGAAGGGCGTCGTGTCGTCGCGGAATCCAGCGTTGAGTCGGCAAACTCAACAGACCAAGAAACAACAGATTTAATTTAAATAATTAAATCCGTGTTTTGTTAAAAACCACAAAGGAGATTTAAGGAATCACAAACACTCACCTCAACGGAAGATCGAAGGATCTTGCCATGGAGGAAGGAACGACACCGAAGAACGTCTCGGATGAAGCATCGTCAAACTCCGAGGGTGATGGAGTTCTTCACGTTCTTCGCGTTCTTCGCGTTCTTTGCGAAGGAGGATGAAGGCTCAAGAATTCCGTCAATCCTCTCAACGTGTAATCCTCCAAATGCCGTGTTGGTCTTATTTTATTATTATGCCAACAAACGAAAAAGGTAAGTAACGACCCATCAATTCGTTGAATTAATTCAACGAAAGAAACCACCCATTTAATTCACAAAATAAACCGCCCAATTAAATGGTGCGTTAAGGATTTAAGAAAACGCGTCAGTTGACTTTCATAATGACGGGTTTTCGCGGGTCCGTTACTTAGCGGAAAGAAACGGTGGGGCCCATGCGGGCCCCACCTCACAAATATCCTACCAAGAGGATAGGGTATTTCTGGATAACACCTTATCTGTTTCAACTCAGTTTAAGTGGCTTTCAAGTGGCTTAAGTGAAATAAAATAATGTTTGTTGAACAAATTATTTTATTTCTTAACTTTTAAGCCCAAAAAATTAAAAACCACACCCGAGCAAACGCAACTCCGGAAGAGGCGTTTCTAAGAAAATATCGGCGCTGTGATTTCATCAGTGTCCTCAGAATTTGATTCCGGGCACCGGTTCAAAAGTTAGAAAAACCCGCTCGTCCGTTCACTAAACGTACCCGAGCCAAACTTCGGAAAATGATTCCGGGCACACCGGGCCTCGGAATCAGGTGCCGTCAGAAACTGTGCTCTTGTAAAATTCCAAAGAAAATTAAGAAAAAAATTTCCTTGAAATTTACGGGTCTTTACATTACTCCCACCACAGGGCTTTACGTCCCCGTAAAGATTCACCACAAACTCAGGGATTCAAAGGCGGTACTGAGCATGCATCTGAGCCTCCCGCTCCCAAGTGCTCTCCTGGAGGTTCCCGAGCTGCAATCTGAAGTGCACTAGAAGAATCGATTGTCCACGTAGGACCCGCTCCTGTCGATCCTCGATCTCTACTGGGACCTCCGCAAAAGTCACCCGATCACAGAAGACCAGCTCTTCATGGTCAAAGATTGACGTTGGGTCGTGCACGTATCTCCTCTACTGAGATACGTGGCAGACGTCGTGCACCCGGCGCAATTCTCGTGGTAGAGCCAGGCGATAAGCCACCTTGAAAAACCTGCTGAGGACCTAGAAGGGTCCGATGAAGCGTGGATACAACTTGCCGCCTCGGCCAAATCTCCACAAACCACGTCGAGGTGAGACATGCAAGAAGACGTGGTTTCCATTCTAGAACTCTAGTGGCCTCCGCCTCCGGTCAACATATGACTTCTTCCAGCTCTGAGCTGTCCTCATCTGCTCCTGGATGACCTGGACCATCTTTGTCATGGCCTGGAGCATCTCCGGTCCCACAAGAGCTGCTAAGATTTCTTCTATTCCGATAAGAGAAATATGGTCTCATCCCCTGGATGAACCACTTCCTTTGCTTAATACAGTCAATCCTGACATGGATGGTACTAATCCATACCAAGGATTACGTCGTAAGGCCTCGACGCTACTACCAAGAGATCCAACCGTTACTCTCGCCTCCAAGGGTTGAGTCACACTGTCGGCATCAGTGTGTGGTAACTGGGTCTCCTCCAGTAGATGTCTCAGGGGTGAGGGTCAATTCAACAGTCTAAACCGGAACCTCTTAGTAACAACACAAAAGAGGACAAGAATAAAAACATCACAAGGGTGTTCATCTTTTATTATTGCAGATCATAATACAAAGACACTACATCATAACAACAAGGAACTAGAAGTACAAAAGACGTATCCACTAGTCCCGCTCGTGTCCATCTACTCCCAGAGCTCCTTGATCGAAGGCCTCAGCTGCCTGAAGCTGAGTTCTCGCATGTCCACCAACTCCCTGCGGTCGGGGTGGACCTCCTGATGGTGGTGGTGGCAACACCCCGAAGCATCGTCCACCACCAACTGCACGGCCAGCTCCCCTGCCATGGCCGCCTACTCCTTGCGGTCCCCCATGATCAAACCTCTGCCTCTTCCTAGGGGGTCCTTCGTTCATCTGCTGGTCATCCGTATGGCGGGTCGGACAGTCACGAGCCATGTGACTAACCCCGCCGCAGGAGTAACACTTCCCTCTCATGGCAAGTCGTTTCCCACCCCGAGTGCCTCGCGCAAACGACCTAGAGTCATGTTGTCGACCACCTGTAGGTCTAGTCCTCTTGGACCCCTGCGTTATCTGTCTACTACCCGCTGCAAAAGACTCTGCCGCACGCCGGCAAGTGGTGGGTCCTGCTGCTGGAGACTGCTCAGCATGGAAACTCTCCACTAAGAGGGCTCTCTCCAACACCCCTGCCTGAGTCGGAATGTTGAGGGAGATCATCGAAGCCATGATCTCGTGCCTCAGTCCCTGCTCGAAGGTCCGGGCCTGGAAGAATGGGTCTCGTACCATATCTGTGGATTAGCACGAGAGATCAGTAAATCTGGCCGAGTACTGGGCCACTGTCATGCTGCCCAGACGCATCTATAGTAGCTCCTGAATGCGCACTGCTCGGAGGGTGGCCGGGATGAACTCGGAGCGGAAGATGCTCTCAAAGTCCGCCCAGAGGAGAGATGTCTCGTCATGCACCTGGAGCATCAAGCTCCACCATCTTCATGCTGCCGCGTGCAGGAGGCTCGCTGCGAGGATCACCATGAGGTCTGCTGGTGTCCTCACTAATATGAAAACCCGAACAACTGCCTCCATCCAGTCCTCGGCGGCATGAGGGTCCGTCTCCCCATGGAACCTAGGCGGTCGCTGGCGCTGGAACTCATGCAGTGCACTAAGGTGATGTGCATCGTCAGTGGATGGGGATGGTAGCATCGGTGGCTCGGTGGGTATAGGTACCGCCGGTGCCTCAGCTGTCAAAGGGCCCTGTACCGAGTCCTCGATGATCGGTGGGCTCTCGCCACGCACATCGCTCGGAACCCTAACTGGCTGCCATCGTGGGGCCATCCTGAAAAGGAAACAGGTGCACCACGGTCAGAACAGTATACCTGGTGAGCTTACATAATGTAATCACAAATAAAACCTGAAACACACATGCAATCAATGTTTTTGTGCATTAAGTCGGAAATCAGAAGTCAGGGTCCTGGTGTACGGATACGTCGGCCACCGCACCAACACTGGACTCCCTAGACTGATAACCACACCCAATACGCTAAACACTATTGCTTCACATAGAAGAAAGGTCAGAGTCTGCAGTAGAACCGACCACCTTTGATACCAATTTGTCACGACCCGTCCTCGGGGCCCGTGCCATGACTACCCCAAGCCCGTCTCCCATAGGCCAGGGGCTGGAGACTAGCACCAAGGAATAAATCCCAATAAAAAGGGAAGGCATTGCCTTTGAAAAGTAAACAAGCACCACAGAGTAAGCAAGCGGAAAAGTAAACACTAAGTAAAAGCTATAACAAGTTGTGCTGGAAGTAAAAGGGGCCGGAAATACAAGCCCAACTGTAAAGTACAACTGAAAGGGGAAAATAACAACTAAAAAGAAAAGTCACAGCGTCGAGCCGTCCATTGGATGTCCCACCTGAAGGGTGGGTAAAAATAGCCTCCACTCCTCCTCGGGTCCACCTGACCGCTCCGAGTACGTCCCGCCCAGTGGTCCACCTCCAGGTACCGTCCTGCTCCGCACACGTCCACCACGATCAGCGCTATCCGTCGTCTGCAACCAACACAACGTAGTGCGGGCAATGCCCGTGCATGGGTGAGTATAAGCTACTCAGTAGGGACCCCGAGACCCGAAGGTATCCCGAAATCCACAAAGGATAAACCACAAGGAAAGATACAATCACGAAGTAACATCCGACACTGCTTAGTTATATGCCCATACATATACCTAAGTCATCAATTCCCGTTTGGCTCCAACATCCGAGCCCAAGCACAACCCAGTCCACACAGGAAAGAAAAACGTATACCCACACAGGATAGCACAACACAATCCACAAAGGAGAGTAAACAGTAAATCCACACATGATAGTTCAACACAATCCACAAAGGAGAGTTAACAGTAAATCCACACAGGATAGTTCAACACAATCCACAAAGGAGAGTAACACAAGACTCAGCTCACACAGGTATACATCTTCAAATGACGATAGAGATGATCAGATGTAGCCACTGAATCATCTATGTAGTCGGACCCACAAAGGATCAGAAGGTACTAACCCTCGCAATGACCCACACAGGAATGATCATGGAGTCGAACCCAAAGATATTGGGAAAATCCTTCTCCATCAAGTACAGTGGTTATGCCGCTACAACCAAGCGTTTTCCTCTCACCTTGGACTGTTGTAGTTCTCCACCTATTGGGTACTGTGAGCCTGCTGCAACAACCAAGCGCTCCCCCGTGCCACTACAACCAAGCGCACCTCTGTCGTGGGTCTGCCACTACAACCAAGCACTCCCATGTGCCGCTACAACCAAGCGCACCTCTGTCGTGGGTCTGCCGCTACAAACATGTGCTCCCCTGTGCCGCTACAACCAAGCGCACCTCTGTCGTGGGTTTGCCGCTACAACCAAGCGCTCCCCTGTGCCGCTACAACCAAGCGCACCTCTGTCATGGGTCTGCCACTACAACCAAGCACTTCCATGTGCCGCTACAACCAAGCGCACCTCTGTCATGGGTCTGCCGCTACAACCAAGCGCTCCCCACTGGGCTATCCATAACACACCAAGTCATTCGATCAGCAATCGTCAAATCTCAACCGGCTCTAGGGTTCCGTACACAGCATGCTCGTTCCGAGAGGGTCCACTCAAAGAGCTAAAAGGTCGATGCATCAACTGACATGCAGTCCGGAGTTGATGTATCCCAAGGTGTACCGTAGTGGTCACTACCGAAAACATGGAGGATTCCCGTACTGTTCTCATCATCGTCGTAGTCGAATCCACCGAGGATCTCTGCATAGTCGTCGTCGTCGAAGTCGCAGCCAGCACTAGGGTTCCCGCACACAGCAAGCTCGTTCGGGAGGGTCCGCTCCACGAGCCGAGAGGATGATACATCAACTGACAGAAAGATCGAAGTTGATGTATCCAAAAGTTTCGTATCGCCAACAGGAACTCAACGTCGCAGACGGCGCGTCAATCGGATCCCGGTCTGAGAGTTATTGGCTTTTTCATCCCAGGGGCCCGGTTGGTTTTTAAGGCAAAACCAACCCGACCGTACTCCGCCTGCATCCAAACCTCGGGCAGAGTACGAAAAAAGATCCGTCTCACTTAGAGGAATCCACCAAAGCTGACGGCACGTCAATCGGACGTCCGTATCTCAAGATATGAGCATTTCCGCTCCAAGGGCCTGGTTGGTTTTGTGTACGAACCAACCCGGCCGAACCCAAAGTATTCCGAAACCTTGAGTGCGATATACCGAAACGACCGTCTCGATCCAAGGATGGCGTTTCCACTGACGGTACATCGTTTGGAGGCCCGTAGCTCATGTTACGGGCATTTGACCGAAACGGTCCGAAGACGAGGGGTCCAGTTTAGTCACCTTATTCCTCTGATCCTCTTAATTCAGATGATGAATAAGATTTAGATAACACCCCTCCTCCCATTGAAGATTGTGCTTCCACCATATTATATGAGTTTATCGTGTGTAATCTTATAAATATGTAAAAAACATGACCAAAAATAATTAGTGGAGTTATGTATATAGATAAGCAACAAATATAATTGGATTTCTTAAATAAATAGTGTGATGTGTTCACTGGGAGCTATATGAAAATTCTTGGGTTTCACCCCCCCAGTTGGATTTGTCCATATGGTCATCTAAGTGGGCCACCATGGGTTCAAACATCTTTCTTTGAATATTCAACTTTCCCATGCTTCCATGGATGAGGCCGAAGTTGAAAATATTATTAAATACTACTTCTTCAAAGAAGTCCAGTTCCCCAAGTGGTTGGCCAACATTGTCCCATTTAAGAAAATGAATAAATAGACTAAATTGTACAGTAAATTATGGGACATAACCCACTACTTATGGAATAAAGAATTGCCCTTTATAGTAAAGGAAGTTATAATTTATGAGACTACCAATTTCATGGAACTATCATTCATGGATGGGTACATTGCGTATAATCAAATCTAGGTAGCCCCTCGGGATGAATAAGCTACTACATTTATGGGGAATTAGGTAAATATTTTCTACTGAGTGAAGTTATTTAGTTTGATAAAATTTTCATCTTCCTACCATGATGACATAACCACATCTTCATCAAGCTCCTTCAGAAATTATTTGTGTTCTGTGTGGATGATTTAGTGAAAAAATCATTCCACTTCCATGATTTTCTTAAGGATCTTGAGAAAGTGTTTGACTTACTCTAATCTAATCACCAAAAGATGGACCCCAAGAGGTGTTTGTTATGGGTCACCTCAGGGAATTTATTCATTTCTATCATAAGGTATATAGGTATCGAAATCGATCCAAATAAGATCAAGAATATCAGTCATACGACTCCTCTATGAAAAATAACGGAATTATGGGACCACCAAAACCACTTGGTTTACATTTGATGTTTCATTGTGAATTAAATCGGTGCATTGAATCCATTTTAATTGATATTTAAGAAATTAACTCATCATTAGTGGGATGAATATTCTAGACCAAATACAAGGACATCAAGTAGTATCTACTAAATCTTCCACTCATGATACCAAAAATAATAGGAAATTCTATAGTCCGTTGTGTGACTTCTATAATGAAGTAATTTGGAACTATCCATTCAAAAAAGATTAGTAACAAAAATGAGAAAAACTTTTATAAACTAAGTTGCATGATAATCAACATGTTGAAAATATATTCTCCCATTGAGAAGAGCTACCTCTCATTGGTCTTCATAGTTTATAAGTTATAGTAATAATTAATGAGCCAATATTTATAGTTCATATCTTGTTATATCACACTAAATTACATCCACAAACACCCAATGTGGACTAGAAAATTATATAATTTGGAAGTAATTATATTGTAGATTAATATCAGTTTCCCCATTGAAATCTATTAAGGTACATGCATTAGAATATTTCATAGCTATGTATCAATCCCTTGATGAAATAACCATAGATATTAAACTCCTAGATGAGGCCATTATCTCCCTATATTTGGTGGAGACATGCTAGAATATGAAATTTGATGGTGCCATCATGATCATTATTGAGAGAAGTCTAAAAAATAGCTAAAATGTTACAGTGGGCCTCTGGTATTGTCTTCGGCACTCCCATATTGTCCATCTTGACTTAATCAATTAAACTATTAGAAGGATAATACCACAATGAGTTGGATTCTCAGGATCATATCATTAGACTTTATTTGTCCCTCAAAATTAATTTCCCCTGATTAAATTTGAAGGGAGACCCCGAGATAGTTTTCAAAAGGATTAATGGTGACATTTTCTTTAGGAAGAAAAAATAATCCACATTTTGTTATAAACTCATGACATTATGGCTGTGTTCCTTTTGTAGTTGAAGTCGAATCAAATTCCTTGATGAAAAAATGACTGAGCCAATTCCTTGGAAATCCTAGGAGTACCCCTCATAGATCCTGACAAAAATGAAATGGTCATTCATATGCCACATCAGAGGTTCTTCTATTATATAACTTCTAATGATAAGGAATTTCTAGTAAATTTGTTAGATGTTGGAAATTCTATATGAGTTCCATTAAAACACCCAACATTTGACGAATCTCCTAATTATATGACACCCTTTACTGAGTATCTCTAACATTGAAATCTCCTTCTAGATAGAGCTGAGCCTATGCATATTTTCTAGTGCTCAGTGAAATAAACCCAATAAGATGGTCCTTACATAGATAAGGCCTTATATATGTGTGTCATTGATATAATAATTTTTCATTACATTCAAGGGAATGAGATTAGTATTTATCCACAAAAATTCGACGTTGGGACATGTGGGGACAATCAAACGGTATTGAAGATCATTCATTAGATACAAAATTTGGGGTATTTATGGGCCACCATTGTTTATTACTACATTAAGTTAACCAATAAGTTTCATGAATTCTATATCCATGCAAAATTCATCCATTAACCACTATATCATCTCCATTCCACCAAGTACTGCAGTCCATTTTCTATGTTGGGAGTCAATATTATGGATTCCTACATACTATCAATAGCTGAACATTATAAGTTCATTTTGAATAATATATAAATCTTCTTAAATAATTATGAAACCATAACTATTATATAATAAAAACTTGTTCTTTGATTTAATTTTTGAAATACCACATCACCCCTCAATTTAATATTCCTTGCACTATTCTGTGAGACAACGCCACCGATTTTGGGCACCAAACTGAAGAAGTTATATGATATGTAAAACATAAATTCTGACCACAAATCCTTCTATCATACATCCATAAATGTGAATATAAATTCATTAAAAAAATCTTTTACTTACAATAGAATATTGTGAGCCTCAATTAGAAGATTTGGCCTGATAAGCTATCTACGTACCTTTAGTCCTATCAGAAAATGACCCTAAATTCCACCTAGATGACCACAAAAACACATCTATATTGGATAGAAGAATATATTCCTATATAGGTCGTGATTATATTACTTAAAACGTCCTTTGATGATTATTAGATCCCATAAATGAGAAATGAATCCAATCTAGATAATATGGAATCCAACAAAGAAAACAAGCTCCAAGTGTTTAATAACTTGAAAAAGAAACATGAATTAAGAGGTGAAAGCATACAATTTTTTTTTCATATTCTACATCATTTAGAGATATATAATATTGGCTTTAAATATTCCAATGATACCATGTATGAATCATATAAAGGTTTATCCAAAATGGGAATGACCTTATTCCATATATATGGTTTACTCTTGTTGTTTTTACTCACTATTTACCATGGAATGGGAGTGAATTAAACCACCCACCAGTGATAAGTTCCTCAAGTGGTACATTTCATGAACTTATCAACCTAGTTACATAACATAATAATTTACATCATTATCTCAGTCCCATGAAGTTAACCTATTGGACAATGTCCTTGTCACATTATATGAAACTATAAAACACAATGGTAAAAGATGTATGATCTAAAAATACAATACCATATATATATTTCCAGCATATTTTCAATGTGAATATTAAAGTACAAAGCTCCATATCATGAGTTAGGTACTTATTCTAATGAAATATGAACTTCCTTGATGCTTAATCCACCACTTAATCATTTTGAATCAATATATATTCTAATACCTTCTTTTAATAATAATTTTATAACATGAATATTCCACCACATGATAGAAGTGTGAGGACAAGTGTAGTGATAATAGTTTTTTCACTCCCCTAAATCACTCTTCATATTCATCAGTAAAAAAAACTTTTATCCCTTCTAATTCATATTGGTTGGTGGGTCTAAAAATCATGAGAATTTTTTCATAAATATTTGGTAATACATTGATTGTCCAAAGACGTATTGGATCTTCATTATAAATGTTATTCTAGGGAACTGCTCAATTGAATCTATCCTAGAAGGGTGTAAAAATATCCCTTTTATAATGATCAAATTCCCCAAGTATAAAAATATCTCTATCCAACACTAAAATTTAGTGTATATATTTATATAACTTTTCATTAAATAAATTATTTATTACAATATACAAATTCTCTCAATTATATTTTTTACATTTATATTATATTGCATTATCATCAATAATGACTACGAACAATTTGTGGGGGTAATCCTTAAATACTATATTAATTATGTCTATAATTATTATTAGAGAAATAGGTAGTCTGAAGGGAATCACTATAAACGCATAGTGTATGTACCTTGATTGAAATAAATTATTGGAAATACCTTCATCCTTCACATTTAATTTGAGATATACCGACCATATTTCCACATTAGAAAAATATCAGGCTCCAGGTTGTTGATAAAAAATACATTTATCCATAGAAGGGGATACATGTTCAATACAATAGTAAAATACCTCAGAATTTACTTGTCTTAAATAATGATTCTATCATTTGTCTCAATCATATGTGAAATATATCTTCTATCATGAGGAAATAATATCCACACTTTTTAATAAGATTCAAAATAATTTTTATCCTTCTCCTAACACTTCTATTGAATCAATGGTTGACTTGGGATGTGATTATTGATCTACATCTATTAATAATTTATGATGGATATACATAATTTGATGAAAAATATGAAAAAATAGAATCAAACTCCACTAGAGGAAGTATGACAATATTTAATGGGAGGTACATCCCATAAACATTGATTGATGATCTATATAAGTGGGATTCAATAATTTCTTTGTCTACTATTCTCACAAATAGATCAACCCCTATTTGTTGGGCTGTTTATATAAATCTACTGAACCTGAATTTTATGAAATAATATAGTTAACTATAATCATATTGGCTCATGAATGGATAACAAGAACACTTTTCACTATTTGATTTGGGATCAATTTATTTACTATATAAAAAACTCAGTGATATGAATAATTAAAATTAAAATCACGAAAAAAGGGAACCATTAAACCTATAAATAATAACTTATTAATGAAATATATAACCTAAAAAATGATTAAATATGTTTCAATTTATGATATCCATGGTTTTTTTTTCTATTAGGTTTTCAAACATTACAATTTATTGATGTCCTATTTAATGATTTGTAAAATGTTTGAGAATTTTCCAAATCATATTCCTTAAGACTATCAAATCATATGTGTAATACAACTTATTAATTTTATACTAAGAGAAAAAAGAATTAGTTTTAAATTTCCCCTTTTAGGGTTATTACGAATAGGTATAACTATTTTAGAGCTACATCCTCTTATATTATCAAGTCAGGGATCTACTTTCTCAGAAACTCCTCACTCAATACATCACCATAATAATTTGATATTTTCTTATACATAGACATATACGCAGGGTTTATAAAAATGTATTATATTCCCATTCCCAAAATCTAACTAGAACATTCTTTGATACCAACTATTATAATAAATGAGTATTACAAATATTAATAAATTATTTCTTATAAAAAAATCCAATAAACATATCCCAAAGATCATAAGGCCTAGTGACTTTGGAAGATTAATCACACAATACATAAAAAAGAAACAAAAAATAATATATTCACTTTATTATAATTAACTTTCCCTTAAATAATTTTATGTTCAGAAAAATTTATAGGTTGATCTGCTGAATACATTATTGAAATGGGTGATCATTAAATCCCATTAAGGGAATAAAGATGATAACGAAGCATAACATGTGAGACTAAAAACATAACATTATATTATAAAATATAAATCATGGGAATAATAACATGATATCATAATTTAAAAAACATTGTATCATAATATCAATTAATGATATGAATGTTGAAATAATATATTACATGTAATTTTTACAATTCAGGGCTAACTTATAAGACAATATAACATGGTGGATAGAATCCAATCATAGAATAAGTTTCCACCCTAATACCCTACATAATGTATCATGAGACTGAAAAATTACAGAATTCATTATATTATTTTCTCATATCATTCATCAAAAAATGTAAATTCTTATGTGTTCCCCAAAATGAAATCAATCACAAGGCACAAACATAACAATTACTCATCAAATGTAATGGGTTTAAAAATCTTGGCTCATATAATAATCAAATGATATTTCATAATTATTACCAATAGAAGAAGGAATTAAATACTCTGGATTCTCATATTAGATTACATAATCATAGGTCCCAATATATTGTTACGATTTGAATAAAAACGTATTGAGAAACGGTTGAGAATTGGGTAAAGGAATTAATTTTAAAAATAGTTTTTTGAAGAATTGGTTAATTCCTTTTGGATAAATAATAAGAATGGAATTTTACTTAAAAACTATAGGTAAAATAGTATAAAACAATGAAATTATAATATAATAACATTTTTTTGATAGAGTATGTCATTTATAAAATTGAGCTTAAATAACCCATGGCATATATTTCATTAAATTAAACCTCTTTGATATCATGTGGTACACATAACCCCAATGGTAAAATAAACATTAATATAGTATACTATTGGAACCAAGATGTTAAATTGGAATGTATAAATAGTTACAAATAAATTATAAAAAATTTGGTCATCTATTGACTAATAATAAAATAAGAATCTTTTAAATGAAAGAGAAATGTTTTATGAAAAGCAATAATTTTTTCTAAAAGAATGATTAGTCACGTTTTGTGCACATAATTTAAAATTAATTTTCTCTATATTTAGAAAATTTATTTGAAAATTTTAATTAATTTTTTTAAATAATAAAATGAAAATTAATTTGGGTTTAATTTTTGATATTTTCCTCAACTGTTTCATTTTTTAATAAATAGTGGGAAATAATTTATTTTACTTGAAAAATGCCATTTCATCTAAAATATTTATAATGAAAAATTATATTTCAAATTGTGTTTAAAGTAAATATAATTTAGTTATATATATAAAGTAATAAAAGTTAGGTCATTAGAAACATTTTCATATTTAATTTTGGTATAAAAACATAGTAATAATTTTAACATTTTCTCTTTGAAAACCATCATTCTATTCTCATATGTTTGATTAATTTTAAAGTAAATACTTTCAGGAATGAAAAATTAAATTGAAAAAATAGTTTCTATATTTTTAATAATAATAATTAATACTTGGTAATAATTTCAACTTAATTTTTTGTCATAATACTTAGTAATTATAATAAAAATTAATTACAGTGGATATGGTTAAAAGATGTTTTTTCACATTTAATGACCTTCTATTAAAATTTATTTTTAGAAAGCATAGTATTTTTATTTCATATATTTGATTAAATATTTATAATCCCTTGTTCCAAATTATTTAATAAGTCTCATTTTATTTTGATCTTAAATATTTCATTACCTTGGATAAAAAAATTATCATGATAGAAAGTAAAGTGGTAAAGGGAAATAAACATAAAGGCTAAAGAACATCATATCTAAAAAAATCATTTTTTGGTTAATTGATGTTTTTATAAACCCTATCATCCCTATAATCCTTTATTTATCTATTTTGGAGCTATATGAGATGATATTGACCGCCCATTATTGAATAACATTCATTATTTACAGAAATGGAACTCTTCATTAATTATAAAAGGGTACTCAATCCCCTCACTTATTCACATCTCTAAAGGGTGATAAGATTTTATAAAAGAATCATATATGAAATTATAAATAAAAATATGGGTTTTCTATAAGTTAATAATTTATTTAAAACCACTATAAATCAGGTTAGATCATTTTCAACCCAAAAGTAGCATGAGGTAAGGGACTTCGTCTCAATTTCCATTTTTTATTGAATATTGTAATCCTGTGAACCTAATTGATATTAATGTAATATATAATACCCATGTTTCGTGTAATGACATGAATAATTTATAATTTATGATCTTTTATGAATTAATTTTAATAATTCCATCTACGGTCATTATAATTAAAAAAACTAATTGGTAATAAATTTGATAACTCAATTTTCATTAATTAGGATATATTACTCCATTATCTTAATATTCTAATATTAAGTGTGTAATAAATTTTGAATATATATTTTTATAATAAATTTTTTTTGATAAGGATTTTAATTTGATACAAATAATGAATTCATTATTTAATTATTACATCAACATTATGTTCTTTACGAGGGTTCATTTCACACTCTAATTTTAATCGGGATTATTTACACATAAATTTCAATTGAAAGAAATCATTTTATCTTTATTTAACAAACCCTTTCATTTTATTCTCCTCTAGATATTCATTGTTTATCTAATATTACCATTTTCCACACTTTGATATATAAAATAATTGAGAAAATATTCTTATGGAATTCCAACATCATTTCTCTCTACGATTGAAAAAATGTTTTCAACCAATTTTTTTATTATAAAAATGTTTTAAAATTTGTATTTAACTATTTAAAAAATATATATTAATAATAATTTTTACATTATAACTATTTTTAATTAATATATATATCATTTTAAAAACAATGTCTGTTTAGATTTTACCAATATGTGAAAGGATATTTTTTAATATTTATGACAAGAACTGAATTAATAACCATCATGACTACTAAATTGTTTTAAAACATCATTTATAAGATTGAAAAATTATTTTCTATGAAAAATATTATTTTTTTTTAACTTTTAGTTTTAAAATATTATTTTTAAAATTAAAATGACATTTTCCTCAATATTATTTTAAAGATATTTTTATGGTATTTCTATTCATCAATGAAAACAGCCATTTATTATTACTCTAATGGATATATTTTTTATAAATAAAATTATTAGTATTCATCTATATAGTTTGGGACTATTTAGACCATGCAATGTTTTGAGAGTAACTTGTCTACTTTTTGTGTAGTAATTAACTTCACCTTGAATTTTTCATGTCCTTTTGGAAATTAAATTTACCCTAAATATTCATATTATTTACAATAGATATGTTTAGTTCTTAAACCATAGATCAATTTAACATATGGTTCTATACATTGAAATTTATTATTTACCTTGAGAAATATTGGTAAATTTTTATTCCCCAATCAATATGGATATTTGATAATAAGGTACATTGTTCGATAATTAAATCAATTATTCAACATTTGAAGAATTATTTGGGCATGCAGACATGGGTGGGGACCTGTTATAGATATCCAATTTATGCATTATTAATCTCATGAGGTGAATCATAAACATATCATAAAATTAGTTGGACAAACCAAATGAGATTTTACCCATTAGTTTTAAACATTCTTGTGAAAGGTAATGATATTAGAGGTGTCATGATCCTAGGTTCCTGATGTATAGTAATTAAACTTTTCATTCATTTAAATTTATCTTATTATTATCCATGATATTTTTTCAATGATATTATCAATGGATAAATTTCATTCTCAATTTATAATTAAAAGAATTTTTTTATTTATTGAACATTCCTTAATAATTATTATCCATGATATTTTTACATTTATATTATCAATATATGCACTTCCTTCTAAATTTATTTATTACATGGAATGTGTTTTCTATTATTTACATTTTATTATTGATTATTATTGTATATTTTTTATTTATTATTCTATAAAAAATCCATATTAAGCATTTGAGGTCACCATCATTTTTATATTTACCATATAATTCATGAAGTGTACAATGATTGATATGCCAGGATATGGTAGAGGGGATATTTTTATTCAAGAAAAAAAAATTAATTTTTTTTTCAAATTTCATATAGGAAATATTTATGTATCTAATTTGATAGGAAAAATAAAATCCCCTCACAATAAAGAAAACCCAATGAGGGGAGGGAGATAATTACCCCACTAGTCTAACCTCTAGTTTGCCATAATGTGGAGACTAGCATTGAGGGTATAAAAATATCATGTGTGGGAGCAATTACCCTGTATAATATAAATGTCCCCTAGAGATAACATGAATATTCCACAAGAAAATCCAAGAAATAATATAAAATAAATCAAAAAACCATCACATAATTCATATATAATGAAAAATGATTCAAAACATATATCCAAAGTAAATACCAAAAATAACGCTTAAACTATGATGAACACTCTATCAAAATATCTAAGCTAGTAAGGTTCTACATGGTCTATATCTTCCTCTTGGAAAACTGAAAATTAGTTTATATACATGGGGTGAGACTTGTGCACATGTTGAGAGATCATACTAATGATCCCAAGTGAAAACAATAGAAACAACAACACCTAAACAAGTATACTAACAAAACCCATACTACCCAAGTCTCACTTGTTAAATAATTCATCCGAATATAACGATGTAAAAATGAATCATATTGATAAAAGGTTACCCCACACATTTTTACCCCTGATTTTCCCCTCTCAATCCCTTATGATTAACATCCCTGTGCTACCAACTCTTCTATATAACATAAAAAACATCACATCACATCACGTCACATCCCTCCCAAATAATGGTTCATTTATCACATAAAATATCATAACTAGTGAAATAGGATTTTTTTGAACATGAAGGACTTCAACTTCTTCCCTTATTTTCACACGCATGACCCCCACTATAAGATATCACATCACATATCATCTGAAGAAACATAGGGAATCAAATCTCATCACATCACCGATAGAGAGTGGAACTTTGGAATTTTATCTATCACATCTCATGCATGTCACCAATTCTAAGAAGATATAGTAGGGAAGAGTAGGTTGTCATCCATCGATCCTCCCATTAGGATGACAGGAGAACACACCCAAAAAATTTGGTTATTTTCACTAGGCTCTCGATGTGGGTTAGAAAGATATATAAAATCAACTAAATATAAATAGATTAAAATATCATAAAACACTATCACAACTTATGGGATTAAAAAAATATTATCAAACAACTCATGAATTTCTTTTACTTTGCTCCTTCTTTTAGAGGCACTACACAATACTACAAGCTATGAAGCACAAAAAACCATTCATATTCACATTAGAATCCATCCCAATTTTTATATTTTAATTACCAACCCATTTAATTTTAAATATAATTTTCATTACAAAATTGATATCCCATTAATTCATATTTAACAACCATTCATTTAATCATATAGATTTTATTGTTTATTCTAATTAATTTTATTATTTTCATCCCATTAGCTAAACCTTTTTAATTCTAATACTTGCCAATAAACTAGTGAAACCCAACACAAAATAGGTAGCATAAATCAATATAACCACAATGAAATATACATCCTCTTTCCATAACATTACAACCACATTCACAGCCCCACTGCACATCCACACCATAACCACTATCGCACCATCGATGAAAAACCACATCACAACCACCATCGTATCCCAAAACAAAACACATCACATACACTTCCCGCACACACATCACAAATCATCCACCACAATTGCATCACATCATGACAACTATTCCAAAAAACAAAGAAAAATCCAAAAGCACATTCCATACAAGACACATATAATTTTCCAATTTATTCGTATGTGATTTTCTTCATTTACACTTCCTTATTTAAGTGTATTATCACAAAAACCATAAGATGACTAATCATCCTATTTATTAACTATGTATACATAATTATCCAATAACATTTTTATGTGATATAAATGTCCAAAACAAATTCATACCACCAATCACATTATAAACCCCTAAGTAAGGACCCACAATATAAAAAAAATTCAATATACATTTAACCTATAAAAATTTAAAAACAACACTGTATCAATAGGGAAAAAAATGATTTCATTCCTCTTCTTCTTATTGAATTTATTTTTCTAATTTATTTGAATTTTTATATTTGGATGCCACCATTTTTTCATGGATAAATATAAGAACCCATCCATACATGATACACATAATGGGGAACAAAGTAATTCCCTTATTAGAATAAAGAAGCATTAAAAAACATACAACACTAGAAACTTGGGTGAATGAAATGAGGGTAACAAAATATGAGGAACTTGATCAAAATATAGTGGAAATGTTCCATAAATCTAAGAGAATAATGAATAAAAACCTTCCAGCTCAAGAGAATGCAATCCCAATGGACTGAAGGAAGGATATTTTCTTTAAAATCATTAGATCCAAAACTATAAATATTTTATTTTGTTTAAATGAACATTGAAGGTTAATCTAATAAATTCTACGTGGAATAATCATTTAAAATGTCTCCATAATTATAATATATAGAATGTGTAATTTTCTACCTTTAAAATTAATTTAAATTCAATTTTTAAGCTATAAAAACAATTTTTCACTAAAAAGATATCAAAAGGGAAAAATGGAAGATTTTGGAAAAAATATATTTACTATAGCTATAAGGTTTATATATTCTATTAATTTAGTGATCTACCATTAGTTAAAAGGTATACCATTAGTTCATTTATCTTCCGTTGGTGATCTATTGTTGGTTATCTACCATTAGTTCAGTGATCTAACATTTGTAATCGACCACTAGTTCAGTGATATAACATTGGAGGTCTACCACCAGTTCAGTGATCATTCATTAGTGCTCTAAAATTGGTGATCTAATACTGGATCAGTGATATATCATTGGTGATCTACTACCATTTCATTGATCAACCATTTTTTATCTACCATTGGAGATATACCAGACGTTTAGTGAGGTACTATTTGTTATCTATCACAAGTCGAGTAATATACCATTGGTGATCTACCCATGGGGATCTACTTCTAGTTTCGTGATATACCATTGATGATCGACCATTGGTGATTTCCCACAAGTATATGGATCTACCATGTTTGATCTACCATCTATGACCTACCATTTTTGATCTACCTATGTCCTTTATTAATTTTTTTCCTCCAAAATACAACAAAACTCATCCATTATTCCACTAAACACCTCTTAACATTCCATAGGATCCTAAATCACCACATTTACAAAACATTATTGAGATATATGTTATAGTACCTTACATTATATTCCTCTCAAACAATTCTCTCCCCCATTAATATAAAACCATCCAATAATGAATGATAGAAATGGAATGAAAATTCACCCCTTGTGATATCTCTTTATGATGTTGTTACATCTGATAGACCACTAAAAATGAAATTTCAAACCTAGGATCCCATAGTATCCTAAAAATATATTTTCTTTCTTTGTATTTCAACCCAAATTAACCTTTTCATTCATGATCTGCAACACATCAAGACCAATAATTTTTTACTCCCCAACATCTCCCTAAAACAATGTAGAACAACTTGATCAACATTAAAAATCATAAAATGGGGCATGCCAATGGATGAGGGATAGTTATTTATAAATGAAAACCCAACCATGGGAATGTGTTGTTCCCATGATCAGTTGAGTTTCAAGACACATCTCCGCAATATGTCATCTTGTGTCAGGTTAGTCACCTCTATCTTCCTATATGTAGAAGTTTGAAAGAATTTCTAAGCCATAATTGAGTGTCAAAATGATGTTTCAATCTATTCCAGACTCACAATGTAAAATGTAAATCATGATCCAAGAAAATAGGTCTCATGACAATATACATCCACACCACCTCATCCACAATACCGTATTTTTCAAAAAACCACTGCAACTGACTCCTTGATCGCTAGGAAGTGAGGTTATTTAATCAATGGGTCCATGATTACCCATATAGAATCACAACCATCTCAATATTTGTGAAACCCTATGAAGAAACCCTGGATATTTCATCCCATTTCCACTGTATAATATCCTATAACTGGAAAACCCATTCATGAAAAAGGTTCTCAAAATTTACCTACTGGAAAACAATACAATGATTACCAAACTCCACCACTACTTGTTCAATCCTAGGCCACCAAAATTGTTCCCTCAAGCCAAGACTCATCTTGGAAACACCTAGGTGTACCGCTAAAGTTGAGATATGAAATTCATGGTTGAATATCTCATGAATCAATACAATAAAAAATAAACTCTGGGGAAACATCATTTGGTTCAGACCATACTATGAAAATCCCTCAAGGAAATTATTGTAGCCAACACGATTTCACATAAACTCTTCCTCTACATCTTCCCACTGAGATTACTCCACTTACTTTATCAGAAATAATTGAATAATCATCTGAAGTTGGAATCACATTCCATAAACAACCATTAAATCTATTTGTAGGTATGAAATCTCCTTCAACGCTCTCCAAGAATCGATGTACCCCCAAACAACATCCTTATGAAAAATTATACTCAAAGCATTAGAAATAGAATTATATTTTCATGAGGTATAGGAGATCTTGAAATCATAAAATTGAAGAAACTCCATCCACCTATAATGTTGCATATTTATATCACACTAAGAAATGATATACCCTATGATCTTGTGATCCATGAAGACCACAAAGCATTCCAAATGTAGTAATTTGTCCCAAACATCAGTTAAATCACTACTACTATTAGTTCCAGATCATGGGTGGCAAAGATACTCTTATGGAGGCACAACTTTCTAGGAACATTTTAGATCATCGCCTTCTAATACATCAATAATAATCCATATCCTAGATAGTAAGCATCACAAAACAACTCAAAAATCACACATTCCTAAGGTACCTAAATCACTAGATCATCGACCAATTTCCCCTTCACACAACCAAACACTACCTTGAAATGATCAGTGTATAGAAATGTATGGTCCTACATGGTAAACATGGTAAATAGATCTAAAAAATAAGCAAACTCAAGCCCAAAAATGTGATAATATCTCAAAACACAAGAAATCTAAAATCCCCTACCATGTTCATGGGTGTTTCCCTAACAACAACCACTTAAACCATCAACAAGCCTAATGAAACACCCTATTGATAAGATGAATTCCAATGTAAATGCACCATTTATTTCCAAAACATACACTTCAATAACATTCCATTGGGATGGTGGCATCAAAGAACCTATGACTCATATCTGAGATGAACATCATGCTTCTCCTATGAATTTTATTATATCAATATTTCTTCAATGAACACAACTACAAACTGGTCCATGAATTCCTAAAAGTCATAGTTCATTATCCCCATGAACACATATGTTGTGTTAGTGACACCAAAAGGAATGAACATGAAATCAGAGAACCCATATAATATCTAATGGCAGTATCATCAATATTTCTATTATTCATCGTCAAAATGTGATATCTTGACTAGAGGAAAATAATGGAGAACCAAAAACCTCCCCTCAACTAGGATATAACATCAGGAATACTCTGAATGCTATATTTCTTCTTGATCATAACCTGTTTGAAACTCCGATAGTCTATAAAAATCATCAAAATACCATCCAACTTCTTAGATAAAAACATCGAGGAACCTTACAGTGACACACTAGGAAGGAATAAAACATTTTTTTCATTAGATCATCAATAAAAATCCTTAAGTCATGAAACTCATATGGTGACATCTAATAAGGCTCCATTGAACTAATAGTAGCATAATGCATTATGTCTATCCCAAACCCAATGTTTCATCAAGGAGATAATGTCTTATCCTTCATTATGAAAAAATTCCAGAAATCCCTCATGACCCCAGAAACACCCCAACCCACACGTAAACTAAATTCTTCCTCATCAAAAAAATAAGGGACACTACCCACTAAATTCCCAATTGAAAATTCTTCCCACCAATTAAAACAACATGCTAGACATCAACATCTAATCAGACGACACTCCACTATAAGTATTGGATAAAATAAATCAGACAATAAAACCAATAAATGATTAGGATGACATCATAATATTATATCTAATGTAGTAAAAGTGTTCCATGGGACTAATATGCCTACACAACTAGTTTATACCCTTAGAAAACATCAAACAAGATGGTATGGACTCTAAATAGAATATTCAACATAAGGAGCATGAAAATCCTGTAAACACATTTTCCCAAATAATAGACTTCTATGGGAGAATAAAATATGTTCAAAGATCCTAAATCCAAAAGTCCCAAAAAAGTGTACATGATAAATTAAGAAAGTATCAAATGATATCTAGACCTTCTGGAGTAGTTTCATCTTATTCTTCTAACAGACCATGCCCAAATCATATGCCTCTTTGCTAATGACCACCTTTACAACCATGCATGGGTCAAGGTCCTTAAGGGGAGGTACTTCTTGAGGCCACCCTCTTCCTACAACATCTACCCTCTTTAGAACATTATCCAGCTACCCCTGTTGATGGAATTGTTCAGCTGGTAATTTATTTTAAGGATAACATTGAAACTATCCCCCTACCCAACAGAGATTGACCATCCACTGGTTATAGATCCCAATGATGAAAATAAACCCCATACACGAAGCACATTTTTATGAAGTACCTAGAAATATCCTTAAAATCACTAGCCCTATATGGTTAGAAGGGAATCTTCTGAGGTCGACTCCATGAGAGTCAAAATATCAAAGGCCTTGGTGTCTGATACATACTATTAATAACTCTACTCCTCTAGGAATGCATATGGTTCTCCAATCAAGGTAATAATCATCACGATTTCATCCACTTGATCACCTCCACCCAATTCTGGACCTCCAGATATGTTGGAAATATAAAATGAGTAATTTTATACTAAATTAAAGGACAAAGTTCCTCCTCATGACATTGCACATATGATACCTCATCGTGAAAGAAATACATGTAAAAAACATATGGTCCTTGAACATAATCCCAAGATCTCACAAAAACATACACGATTAATGATGGGACATTATCAACTACCTATTCCCATCAATCATGGTCAATCAAAGGAACTCTATCTAGAACACATTCTATAATTCGACCCATGAAAAGTTACCTCCTTCTAGTCACCAAGGTACAACGTCCACCATTAACACACAACTCTTCATATATGATTTACTACCAAGGGTACCCAACACATAATCTGAAATCCATTTCTAGATAATCTACCTATCTCTCTTTCACTATATTATAAACGTTTCCCTCGTACTTCCCTAAGCCATGTCGTTCAAAAAATTACAATGTTCACTACCAAGGATAATAATCCTCTACTGAATTAACCCTCTAACGATCAAATGATTCAGACTACTAAACCTACACTTTTTAATCCACACATGGATGATGATAAGGACCCAAATCTAAAAAGGGGGAAAATATTCACTAATCCTAGTAGTATATAATTTTTATATAGTTTCATTTTAAATTATTTTATTCATTTTATCCTTCCCCAAAAAACTAAACTCAAATCGGAACTGAAGACATCATGATACATGTACATTTCATAGGCTTATATCCTCTAAGTGGTTTCACCTCACATTTTCATTTAATAAGATCAGAGTCCCTACACTAGATCACAGGGGGTGGGGGCATAAAATCACATGTACTTACCCGTCTCTCTTACATAAGTCATGCACCAAGGTCAATTGAAACTATTACCATACCTAACCTAAAAAACTCACTGTTTCTAACAACAAACTCTATAATATCTCCCAACTATCACCTTTAATATCACTCTATCATGACCCATCCCTCCCAAGATATCACAATGAGGGGAGAGAGATAATGACCCACTATGTCCTGCCTCCTATGGGCCATGGGGTGGTGAATAGCACTGAGGGTATAAAAATCTCATGTCTTAGAGGAATTACCATCTATAATATAAATATGATCAAGAGATAATATGAATCAACCCGAAAAAAATCCATGTCATAATATAAATTAAATACCAAAACTACACCAAAATACATGTATAAATAAAAGTGGTACAGATAAAAGTATCCAAAGTAAATACCCAAAAGTAAATCTAAATCAGTGATACAAGAATGATCCAAATATTTTTTCGAGTAATGTCCATAACGGTCCAAGTATTTTTCCTTAAAACCTAAAATATATTTATAGAAGTAGGATGAGAATACTTGTATACCCAAGAGGAAAACCAAAGTCTCTCGTTCACACGTGAAAAGAGCATAAAAATAAACCCGTGTGAAAATAGAAGAACTAAAAACCTACACTGATATACTATCCAAATCCACCCTTCATATAGATTACTCATTGAATAATGTATCCAGGTATAATAATCCAAAAATGAATCATATAAATAATATGATACCCCAAACATTTTTCCCACTGGTTTCCCATTATCACACCCCAAAAATGAATTTCCTGGTTCTCAAACATCTTCAGAATAACATCACTACACATCACATCACATCCCATCGACTAAAACTGGGAAATTAAATTAAATCAAATCTCATAACTACAGATTGTGGGAATCATGAACATTAATTACATCATCATATTACCATCTTTTTTCTATTAAAAACCCCCATAATAATATATCTCATCGTATCTGACCAATGGACATGAACTTCATCAGATATCATCACATCACAACTAGACATCACTACATTTGAGAATGGGAAATCAGAGCCCATATATGTCACGAATTCCTAGAAGAGGGTGCGGTGAATACTGGGTAGCTAGCCTTAATACATCCACTTAGAAGTTGATAAAAACTTCCCAAAAACATTTGGTTATCAGTACTAGGTGATGGGTATATGTGGGAAGCATGTAGAAAATCAAAAAGAATAAACAGGGAATATAAAATCACAACACAAGATACATACCTATGTATTTATAAAATGATTATCAACTAAATCGTGAATATTTCTCACTTCACTACTTCATCTATATTCCATATACAACACAGCAAGCTACAAATCAGATTAAACTCTTCATATTCTCCATAAAAAACATCCCGATTTTAGGATTTCTTTTACCAAAAAAATTTATTTTAAACAAAAATTTCATTACACAATTTCCAACTAATTAATTAATTTTTTGACATCCCACCATTTAATCACACATCCATTACAATTTATTCCAGTACATTTTATTATTTATAGGTGATAAGAGAAACCATTTTTATTATAATACTACTTGAGTAACTAATATATCATAGAAAACAAGAGGGACCATTGCTCAATAACCCATTATCCACATCCACTTTTCATCACATGGAAAACACTTTTTCATCCACACTATATAACCACAACACAAAAACCATTGTATCCCCAATTTACAACCAAATCACAACCCCAATTGTAGCCCCACTTCATAACTACATCATATCCCCTTCCCCCCACACAATTCATATCAAGGACACCACTTATTGTATAAAATCATCACAACCAAGCCATTACACACAACCTCTTCTGGAAACACTTTACAAAAAATAAAAATAGTGTTTTATATATTAGGAATATGGTATTTCATTCAATTACACTTTTTAATTTAAGTGAGTTATCATCCAAACCATAAGATCATTTGAATCTAAATAGTTAACCAAGTATATGTGATTAACCAATTATATAATAAGTTAGGTCAATGAACACATGACATTTATTACAAAAATCACATCATAACTTCACAATCCAGAACCCCAATGGGAGGAAATTTTCATATTCATTTAACATATTTCATTTCAACAAAAACACCATTTCAAAATTTTAAAAATATGCTAGCATCTCCTTCCCCTTATTAAATTTGTCTAACCAATTAATTTAAATTTGTTAATTTTAATGAAACCATTTACACATGATTAAACATAAATAAAACTCCCCACATGATACACATAATGGAAAAATGAATGAATTCCATAACTATTAGAGAGA
Organism: Viscum album; assembly: GCA_963277665.1. Lineage (NCBI taxonomy): Eukaryota > Viridiplantae > Streptophyta > Magnoliopsida > Santalales > Viscaceae > Viscum > Viscum album. The sequence goes on along the minus strand of OY728159.1, from coordinate 490,860,768 downwards.
ATATTTACACAACATATAGCACTAGGAACATGGGTGTTCACACTGGTGGAATCCACCTACAGGGAATTCAATCAAAATTTAGTGAAAAGGATCTATGAGTCAAAAATAATAAAGACTAGGAATATTATGTCTCATGAGAAATTAATTCCAGTAGATAAAAGGAGGTATATTTTATTTTTAATGATAATATCCATAAATAGCTTGATTAAGTATAGTTTAAATTACCATTAAAGGTATATCTCATCAATCCCATATGGTGTAATCATTTAGAATGTACATAATATTTTAATTAGAATAATATAAATTTATCCACATTTAAAATGTATTAAAATTCGGTTTATTAAGGTATAAAACCCATTTTTCATAAAAAAGTTTTCAAATGGTAAAAATTGGAACAATAAGAAAAATTGGAATTGTTGTAGATGTACCGTTATTCTATTGATATGCTATTAGTTCAGAGATCTACTGTTTGTGAAGTGATCTATCATTTTTGATATACCTTCTATTATGTCATCTACTGTTATCAATCTACTATTTATGAACTATGACTAGTTGAATGATCTACTGTTGGTGATCTACTTTTATTTGAGTGACCAACTTTTTGTGATCTTCTATTTGTGATCCACCCCCAAATCAGTGATCTATTATTGGTGATATACAATTCATGATCTACTTCCATTTTGGTGATATAACTTAGGTGATCTAAAATTGGTTATCTACCACCAGTTTTGTGATCTATCATTAGTGATCTACAATCTTTTATCTACCTCAATTTTAGTGATATATTGTTGGTGATTAAATATTGGTGATCTATTACTAGTTTACGGATCTACCATTGATGATCTACTACTTGTTTAGTGATCTAACATTGGTGATCTACCATTTTTTATTTTCAACCAGTTTAGTGATCTAACATTTTTTATATATCTTTAGTTTAGTGACATACCATTGGTGATCTACCAGTGGTTATATGCCACCATCCTTTAAAAACCCATTTTACGTCCAAAACACATCAAAACTCTTCCCTTACACCACTAAAAACCTATTGAATTTCCCTGAACTCCCCAATCAACAAATTTACCACAAAATAATAGGCTGAATGATAAGATCCATTATATAAACTGTTTTGAATATCATGATTTCATTCCTTATATCATATTCAAATATAATAAAGCAGACATTAGCTCAAGGCTACTGGGGTGAAGATCATTATAATTGATATCAGAAGAATTTTCGTTGAAACATTGTGGACTAGATTAAGGAAAACATGGTTTACGGAATATAAATGCATGATATTATTTGAGTATATGTATATAAGAACATTCTAATGATTTTTTAAGGAATATATTTCTTTGTTTTCTTATAAATAAATCAATTTATAGATACTAAAAGTACAAATGCTTCTATCCAAGATGTACATATGGGTAAAAACATTGAAAAGGGTTCATTGGTATTGACCCAATCCTCACATGGTGCACATCAATGGGCACTGCTACACACCTAGTTCGACACTCCGAGGGGATATTCTTAGGGTAATTCACATTTTATTTAAAAAAAATTATGAAGCATCTGATAAGTTTGGATCCCTACGAATGTCTTCAGCTACCGAATTCTGAGATCCCATCTCATGGGTGCTCGCTGCCAACACCCACTATCAGTTCCTACTTTTCCATGAATATCTCTACCACCAAGCCTCTCTCATGGTCCCCAACATGGGAGGGAATTAAGATGAAAACAACTAAATACCTTATGTACTAATGTTCTATATTATCAAAGGTACATTATATATAAATTATATCAGAAACCATATCCATAGCATTACTCAAGAGATCAGTAAACTAGAATGAATACTCCACCATTGTCAAACTACCCTACTATAAATTTTGAATATCCTGTATACACACAAATAGCATCATGGTAAAAAAACTCCTCCCTTTATAGACACTCATAGTGTAACCAGTAGAAAAATATATCATCATGTCATCGATTCATTAGGACTCATAATCGCCTAGTAGAACTATGTAGAATACTCTCCATGAAGATCGCCATTTGGTTTGGAGGAGTCCTTACAAGGAATAAAACTTGAGTGGCAACCTCAATCCAGTATCCAGTCTCTGGGGGGTATTGATCACCGTAAAACCTTGGAGGTCATTACCTCTGAAACTCATGCAGTGCACGAAGCCTCTATGCATCCTCAGCTGGCACCAACAATCCTAAATAAATTTCAATGGTTCAGGGTATATTTGGTTGTCAAACTAAAGGTGAAATCTATAGTATAGGACATAGTTTTATTCATTGTTAGTCTATGGATTATCATCATGATCACATAGTGAAATATGGGATGGAAAAATTTATAGAGGCATCATAAAATAAATAAGATCTACCATGATCAATGATTATATCTAGAGAGATAACTCAAGAAGGACATGTAATACACAACCCATACCTATATGATTCATATACCAATGTCTTCCCTATACCATTTTCTGCATGTACCAAGTCAAAAGATAGGTGATCAGAGTCTTGGTGTATGTAAATATCATCCACCCAACCAACACTATTGTCCCTTCCTGAAATCTAAAATTAAAACACTTAACACTATTTCCCCAAAACAATCTCACAAAATCAGGTCTTAAGGTTTAACTGACTCCTTTGGTACCACTCTATCATGACACAACCCACTGAGGTCTGACTGGTGACTACACCAAGGACACCTCGAATAGTCCAATGTCTAGCACCTATCAATAAATAGGATTATCCCTTAAATGTGAGTCATTAGATTAACATACATTTACACACAAACACATCATCAATCCAATACAACTATGAAATATAAATCAACTAAATTAATGCAATTATACACCTATAATCCATCTACAAGAGTATATTGGTATAATACTGAAGACAAAAATGGGATAAATACAGGCCCAACCAAAACCTGTAAAGAGTCCAACCTTATCCAAGGGATATAACTATAATAAAATGAAATATTTGGGAATACACCTCAGTTTGTAAATATAAATCAGTTCTCAACCAACTATTGTTCTTCTTAGGAAACCATAAAAATGGCCATCATCAATTTAAGACACGACACATTCCGGCAAGTCCTGTAAAACGTGAGTATAAAAATACTCATTAAGACACCACAGAAAAACTAAAAAATAATAATAAAAAATATTCTTATCAATACATGGCTATAACAATAAATGTAGTATAAGAAACACATATATACTCAATTAGGAAACCGCAGCACCAGGAGATCACAACCAACATCCAACTAAGTGATTCTACTTGAAGAAATGCTCTTTTGGGGATATTCCACTACACAAGACATTCGATCACCCTAAAAACTCTTTTATGAGGTCATAATAATTCATAACCACATAATAATGTTTAATGTTATTAAGAATACCCCGATACATAGATAAGGGTTTACACCCATAACTATTGGTTTAGACTATAAACCCTATCTCGATCAACCTGCGATGTAGGGTATCATACAATAATGAAACTAAGAACCCTTCAGATATGGTCTGTCAGATAGAGGATAAATTCCCTACAAGAGGTGCTCACAATAATTATAAAACTGCCACATTGGGTATAATGATGAAAGAGCATCGCAATCCTATATCATGGTGAGACACCATAATCTTTAGCAGATGATCATCCTCTAGAGGGGATCAAAATCCTCAGATGTGGATGAAATAATGCACTGTACCCTCAAATGAATGGTCCAAGAGACCAAGAATTACTAAGAGGGGTATAGTCTATATAAGAAGAGGGATAAAAACTCCCTCAAAGGGGGTACACCGCATGTACAATGTGTAAAAATTGTGTCCAAAAATCCCCTATTCTACTCATGTGGTAACTCCTCACATGATAGGTAAATCTCATAATATATGGAATGTGACAGAAATAATGTGTACATGTGGCATGACACCCTGCTATTGTCATTATTGTTTAACATATATCATTGGTCATGCCAATGTATGGGTAAACAATTTGTCTAAGTACACAGTGTGTCCAATCTCATGTACTCCTAGTCGTGCCCATGTTCCCTCTAAGGTGCACATAAAGATGCCAGGGAATGGTCACATGGTGAGTGACCTTGTCACGTAACATTTGAAAAGGTCACATAGCATGTATTATTTTACTCATCATAAAACTATATATCCACAACCAGGGGACCAACATGGAATGCAATCAAGAAATACCTTTTTAGTGTCACACGATTTTATAGATCCATTGGGATGTCATTCGTTTCATCCTATGCATAATCTTAGCCACCACCCTTTCCATAATCTATAGTTTAGATATCATTCAATCCTTTCCATCATCTCCATCCAGAATCCGGGTTTAGATCTTCTTAGAAAACAATATGTCGATATCATTCATCAACATGCATCAAAATTGGGAAGAATGGAAACCAAGAATTCATTTTGATATGCCTCTAGTTTCCCACCATCACTATCACTCCGCAATCGTTGCCTTGAACATGAACCACATCCATCATATTGATATGTTGTATCCATGAATGGTCTTATAATGATTGAATACCCGAAATTCATCAAAACATGGTCTAAAATAAATACATGGGATTATTGTGTGAAGATATGGGTGAGAAATAACCATTCCATAAAACATAATTAAGAATGTTATTTTTTTATTCACCTAATATCTATTGATTTATAAATAAAAAAATGAAGAGTATAATCAGCACAATGAACAAATTAATTCCATCATTTTTAATCGATCATTGATGTGTGAATAAATTTTATAGGTGAATTAATCTATATTTTTTTGAGATTAAATATTGTAATGGAAAACTCAAAATCAAACATCGTACCCAATGTTTGGATTAATCTTTGGTGAGGAATAGTTCCACGTTGTCTTTACTAAAGAGACCCATTAACTCTATTGGAACAAAAATACATGATCCGGTCTTGATCCATATTCAATCCCCATGAATACTCTCAAATAGTTCTCTAGGTCTCTAGGCTTTAGTGCCCAACCCTATGAAAAAACACTATATCCATGTTTTTATACAAAAAGCCTATATCTTCATCAAATACAATAAAATTGAATCAATTAATAAATTTGTTTTAATTATTCCGTACACATGATGTCTTTTCACTAACACCCTGCATTGACAAAGGTTATATCATACATAAGGCGAAACTCATAGTTGAAGCTCAATGGTTCCCACATATTCTTGATCTAATCACTATTTCATGTGTTATTCCACTATTTGATGAAAAATGTATGTGCATGTTATTTAATATATTTAACATATTTACAAAATTTATTCTATACACATATAGACTCAAAATAACACACGGTCATAGTTTCTATTCTCAAAAATATTCTATACAATATAAAAAATAATACATTAAAATTTACAGTCATTAAATTTTACATTGTTGAAAAAAATGAAACTTTTAGTGGGTTTCATATGTATGGTACTGCTCCCTTGTGTAGTCACAAAGAAATTATTCTAGACACTTGTCAAACCAATTACTATTTTTGGTTATGAGCAATTGTGGTCCACATCATGAGCTTCCCTCATGATTTTCTCATTTTTAAGAGCCTGGTTTTATATTTTTGAAATATGGATAAACCGAAATAAATATACCTGAGATCAGTTAGTATATATTATACCATCCTCAAAACATATCATTCTTTCCAATGCGTCACCAACAAGAGTCGGTGAAAAGAACTGTAGAATTATGAAATGTGAATAATAGTCCATATTAGACATATAATATTGATGTAAAGTTATAAACTCTCTATCTAAGTCTATTCCCAATAACTATGGAATTAAATATTTATAAATGTTTGTCTGAAACCATACATGGACATTCCCTGATGATGATCGGCTTGGGTAAAAACATCATATAATTTCTTGGTAGAATATAATGTATATACAATGATTGCTTCACTATCCTTCCAGGTGGATTCTCAATGTGTTCTATGATAGTTTTCATTTCCTATACCCATGAATCTATAGCTCCAGGACCACCATCCCCCGAAATCATAGGCGGATGCTACTAATGAAATTATCACATTAACAATGTCATAATAAGGGAAGATCATGGGGAACCTTACATGGTCTGTATATGATGAAATAATCCATCTTTAAATTGGGAGTCAATTCCCAATATAGATATAATAAGAGGAACCACATGTGGCACAACTACAGATAACACTTGTGGATATGATCCCACCACCATCAAAACATGGTCATCCCCACCCTCTTGGAGCATGAAATGGGGACATCAGGGTGGAATAAATCAATAAATTACAAGAAAATGCCTCATATAGGATTTGATAACGCAATAATACATAGTTACAATAATAGAACATATAAAAAACCTTTCAATATAAATTCAAACACCTCTAGCTGCTCTTAAATACAATTCTAGAAATCGTACAAATATATGAACATTAGAGATACTGCCTACATTGCACTAATGAGGTCATCTTGGGGTTAATTTATCTATAATATGTTAAGAGTAACTCTATATAGAGATTCATTTGATTGTAAAAATGGTAACACTGTTAAATATTCAATAGGAATATCCATTCATAAGGGACCATTTTATTTCAAAATTTAAATTTTTTTAAATTCATAATTGTTTATATAGAAATATTTTTAATGGTTGAATTATATGAATCACCATTTAAAAATTTTAAATTCAAATAAATAATATAAATTCAAATATGAAATCCAATTATCCCCAACCATAAGCATGTTTCATCACATTCGACCAATGATCCCTAACTCAACATGCCATAATTGACTAGATACGGTATTAGAATAAATCCATGTAGAAATAAACTATTAAGTTGATTTAGGAACTATATATAACTAGTTATGTTTCTCATTACCCAAAAATAAATGTTTGCTGAATTCAATTTATAGATATCATGGTACTCTTAGAAATCGTTGGCCATATAAGAAAAGAGATGTACCTAAATGGAATGAAATAATGTATGACATGTGAATATCTATGTGATGATGATGATGTATGATCCAACAATTCCTTGTGATTATAGGACCAGTTTAAAATATAAATCTGAATAAAATTTATAATAAATATCACATATCATGTGAATCACCCAATGATGGAATCTAATAAACTATAATAAGTGAAATCTAATACAATAATTCTAATCCCCAATAATATATATTTTCACTATAAATGGGTCAGATACACCTAAGTATAGTATCATTACACAATTATGAAAGATACTAGTATCCTTTCTACTACACCAAAATAACATGGAAAATAAAATGGACCTATGATACAACTTTGTATTGTTCTAACCTAGAAGTCACATAGCAGTTCCCTGAGACCATAGGCCATGTGAAATCAAGAGCACCTCACCGTACAATAGAGGATTTCGAACATTAAAAAGGGTCCAAGGTAGTATAGTGGGAAGACAATACCCTTATTATTAGAGTAGAACAATAGTGTAATAAATGGAAAAATGGAAAAAATAATAATATTTTCTAACTGTAGAAGAAAAATTGTATGATCCTTTTTTCAGTTTCATATCTCATTGAGTTTTTCATTTAATTATCATTGAGGATGTCTCGTTTTGATATTGAGATCCTTTATTGGGAAAATTACCTAATGATTGGGGATGTATTCTTTTATGAATTAATGGTGTCTTGGTATAAATACAGGCCCAACCAAAATCTGTAATGAGTCCAACCTTCTCCAAGAAAGATAAATATAATAAAATGAAATATTTTAGAATTCAACCCTGTTTATAAATATCAATCTATTCTCAACCAACTCTTGGTCATCCTAGGACACCATAAAATGGTCCTTCATCAACATAAGACAAGACACATTTGGGAAGAGACTGTAAAAAATGATTATAAAAACAGTCACTTGGACCCCATAGAAAAACTAAACATATAAAATAATGTATATTCATCTCAATAAATGGTTATAACAATAAATGTAGTAGAAGAAACCCAAATATACTCAATTCTGAAACCGCAACACAAAGAGATCGCAAACAACACCCAACTAAGTGATTCTTCTTGAAGAAATGCTATTTTTGGGATAATCCACTCCACAAGAAATTACATCACCATAAAAACTCATTTATGAGGTCATAATCATTCATACCCACTTAATATTGTTCAATGGTCTTAGAATACCCTGATACATAGATAGCAGTTTACACCCATTACTATTGGGGTAGACCATAAACCATATCTCGATCATCCCACAATGTAGGGGATAATATAATAATGACACTAATAACCCTTCAGATATGGTCTATTAGATATAGGATAAATTCCCTAAACGAGGTGTTCACACTAATTCTAAAACCCCCACATTGGGTTTAAAAATGAAAGAGGAATGCAATCCCATATCATGGTGGGTCACCACAATATTTATCAGATGATCATCATCTAGAGGCACTCAAAATCCCCAGATGTCGATGAAATAATACGTTGTACCATCAAATGAATGGACCAAGAGACCAAAAATTGCCAAGAGGGGTCTAGTCTAAATATGAAGCGTGATAAAAACACCATCAAATGGGTAAAATGCATGTACAAATGGTACAAATTGTGTAAAAGAATCCCCAAGTCTACTCATGTGGTAACACCTCACATGACATGTAAATCTAAAAATATATGGCATGTGACTGAAATAATGTGTAGAGGTCGAATGACACCCTTCTATTTTCATCTTTCATTATCATATATCTTTGGTCATCCCAATGTATGGGTATACAAATTGTCTAAGTACACAGTGTGTCGAAGCTAGTGTACTCCTAGTCGTGACCATGTTCCCTCTGAGGTACACATCAACCTGCCAGGGAAGGGTCACATGGTGTGTGACCTCATCATGTAATGTTTTAACTGGTCACATATCATGTGATATTTAAATCATTATAAAACTCTAGCTCCAAAACCAGTGGTCCCACATTGAATATAATCATGAAATACTTGTTTTTTGTCGCAAGATTTTATAGATCCATTAGAATCTCATTTGTTTCATCCTGTGCATAATTTTAGTAACCGCCCTTTCTATAATCTATAGTTTAGATGTCATTCATTCCATTCCACCATCTCCTACTAGAATCAGGGTTTAGATCATTTTAGAAAATAATATGTCGATATAATCCATCATCATGCATCAAAATTGGAAAGAATGGAAACCAATAATTCATTATGATATGCCCCTGGTTTCCCACCATCACTATCACACCAAAATATTTTCCTTGAACTTGAACCACACCCGTCGTATTGATATGGTGCATCCATGAATGGTCTTACAATGATCAGATACCTAAAATTCATCAAAATAATGTCTAAAATAAATTCTTATGATTAACGTGTGATGATATGGGGTAGAAATAACAATTCCATAAAACATAATTTATAATATTATTTTTTTATTCACTATATATCTATTGTTGTAGAAAGGAAAATATGAAGAGGATAATCAGCGAAATGAAATAATTAATTCCATAATTTTTAATCGATTATCGATGTGTGAATCAATTTTATAGCAGAATTTATTTTTATTTGATTGATATTAAATAACAGATTGGAAAACTCATAATCAAACATCCTACCTGATGTTTTGATTAATCCTTGGTGAAGAATAGTTCTACGTTGTCTTCACTAATGAGACCCATGAACTCTATTGGATCAATAATCCTCAATCCAGTCTTGATCCATATTAACTCCACACGAATACTCTCCAATAGTTCTCTAGGTCTATAGGCTTTAGTGTCCAACCCTAGAAAAATAGTATAACCATGTATTTATAGAAAAATCCTCTCTCTACATCAAATACAATAAAATTGAATTTATTAATAAATTTCATTTATTTATTCTGTAAACATGATTTCATTTCACTAACATCCTGCATTGAAAAATGTTATATCATACCATAGGCAAAAATCACAGTTGAAACTCAATAGTTCCCTCATATTCTTGATCTAATCAACGTTTCAGGCGTTATTCCACTATTTCATGAAAAATGTATGTTTTTGTTTTTTAATATGTTTAATTTATTTTCAAAACTTATTCTATACACATCGGGCCACAAATTCACTCACGATCTTAGTTTCTATTCTCAAAAATATTCAATATAATATAAAAAATAATAAATGAAAAATTACAATCATTAAATTCTACATTGGTGAAAAAATGAAACTATCAATGGGTTTCATTAGGATGGTACTGCTCCCTTGTGCTGTCACAAAGAAATGTTTCTAACCACTAGTTAAAACCCTTCCTATTTTTGGTTATGAGCAACCATGGACCACATCATGAGCTTCCCTCAATATTTTGTCATTTTTAAGCGCCTGGTTTTATATTTCTAAAATGGTGTGCATCCTAAATAAATATACCTGAGATTAGTTAGTATATATTATACCATCCTCAAAACATCTCATTTTTTTTTCAATGTGTCACCGACAAGAGTCGGTGAAAAGAACTGTATCTTCATGAAATGGGAAGAATAATCCATATTCCATATATAAAATTTATTTAAAGTTATAAACTCTCTAGCTATTTCTATTCCCAACATCTATGGAATGAATAGACATAGAAGTCTATTTGAAAACCATAGGTAGACATTCCTTGATGATGATCGGCGTGGGTAATAACATTATATAATTTTATGTAAGAATATTAATGTATATACATAGATAGATTCACTATCATTTCATGTGGTTTCTCAATGTGATCTATGAGAGTTTTCATTTCCTCTATCCACGACTCTATAGTTTGAGGACTGTCATCCCCCAAAAACATTGGCTAATGTTACTAATGAAATTATCACACTACCAATTTCATAATAGGGGAAGGTCATGGGGACCCCGACATGGTATGTATATGATGAAATAATATCTCTTTAAATTTGGAACTAATTCCCAATTTTGGTATAATAAGAGGAACCACATGTCGAACTACTGGAGGAAACACTAGTGGCTCTGATCCCACCACAAACATAACATGGTTGTTACCATCCACTTGGAGCATGAAATAAGGACAACATGATGGAATAAATAAATAAATTTCCAGAACATTCCTCATATATGATTTTATAATGGAATAATACATAGTTATAAGAATAGAACATATACAAAACCATTAAATATAAATTCAAACCCCTCTACCTGCTACTAAATACAAGTCTAGGAATCATACAAATATATGAACATAAGAGATACTTCCTACATCGCACTAATGAGGTAATACCAGGGTTAACTTATCTAAAATATGTTAGGAGTCACTCTATATATAGATTCAATTTATTGTAATAATTCTAACACTGTTAAAGATTCAATTGAAATATCCATTTAGAAGTGACCATTTTATTTCAAAATTTAAATTTATTTAAATTCATATTTATTTATATTGAAATATTTTTAATGGTTGAATTATATAATTCACCCATTCAAATTTATAAATTCACTTAAACAATATAAATTGAAACATGTAATCCATTTTCCCCCAACCATAACCATGTTCCATCACATTCGACCAATAATCCCGGACTAAACATTCCATAATGGACTAGATATGGTGTTAGAATCAAACCATGTAGAAATACAATATTAAGTTGAATTAAGAACTATTTGTAACTAGTTATGTTTCTCATTCCCCAAAAATAAATTTTTTAAAAATTAAACTTATAACTATAATTGTAATCATAGAAATCATTGGGCATATAAGAAAATAGATGTACCTACATGGCATGAAATAATGTATGACATGTGAATATTTATGTGATAATGATGATGTATGATCCACCACTTCCTTGTAATTATAGGACAAGGTTAAAATATATCCCTGAATAAAAATTATAATAAATATCACATATCATGTGAATCACACAATGATGTAATCTAGTAATCTATAATAAGATAAATCTAATACAATAAATCTAATCCCCGATAATTTAGATTTTTTCTTTAAATGGGTCAGATACACCTAAGAATAGTATCATAACACAATTATGACACATACTAGTATCCTTTCTATTACCCCATAATAATAGGGAAAATAAAATAAAACCTATGATACATCTTTGAGTTGATATAACCTTGAAGACTCTAAGTGGTTCCCCGAGATCGTAAGCCTTGTGAAATCAAGTGCACCTCCCCATACAACAGAGGATTTCAAATAGTAGAAATGGTCCAAGGTAGTATAGTGGGAAGACTATACCATTATTATTAGAGAAGAACTATAGTGTAATAATTGGGAAAATGGAAAAATAATAATATTTTCTAACTGTAGAAGAAAAATTGGAAGATCCTTTCTTTTCCAGGTAAATATCTCATTGAGTTTTTCATTTAAGCCTCAGTGATCATGTCTTTTTTTTTGATATTGATATCCTTTTTTGGGAAAAATGACCTAATGTTTGGGGATGTCTTTCGTCTTCCCCTTGGATATCTAACATCTATAGTGAAATCCTTTACCCAATTGTGTTGTTTGTTTAATATTGGTCAGGTTTTGATCTTGGAACCCCTTCCCAATCATCGCCACTCTCTTCCTCATGATTTTTGGTCCTAGGAGGAATTGTTGGATCATTAGTATAAGGTAGGACATCTTAACAATAAACCCTATGGTTTGATAATTCCATGATTATTCAATATCATGATGGTTCCCTAATTATGTGAACCCAAATACATAAAATAACTAAATGTTATTTTCCCATGAAATTAAATGGTTTTAAATGGATTTATAATTGGATAATGTATTAATATATAGATAACATGATATTTAGCCTAGGGAGATTTCTTATTAGATAATATCAACTTTGAGGCATATTTCTTATTGTTATAATTTTTTATCAATTCAAAAATGAATTGATTGTGGAATTTGATATAATAATGGAAATTCACATAATGAACCATTGAGATATATGATGTGATATAGTGATATCCTTGTTATATGAATTGGATTATTTTCAATGTTGAGATGCTTATATAACATTCTATGTCATGTCACTAGCACACCAAAATGAGGTAATTATTATAGTGAGTAGGATTATCCCAGTTCCCATGTAGAAATTCTTATAGGGCATTGACCAATAGATATTGTAATGCCTATAAGTATTTGCATGGATCATTTAGGGTGCTGATGGTTGTAAAACATGCTCATAGTTATTATAGAATACTGTTGAAGTAGGTTTATTACCTTTTTTATTTTGATATGGGTGGTATGGACATAATAAATGCTCAAAGTTATTGAGACATGTAACTGAAGATGGATGTTGTGGTATTTTATTTAATTTTTAATTAAATTAATACACCTATTTATAACATTTTTTCATACACTTTTTATTAGCATTGCTTTATTTTGACAAGGTGGTGTCGACCTATTGAGTTTACTCACACCCTATTTGGGCCTCTTTTTTCACCTGAGAAGATTTCATGGATGAAGGTTTAGGGAAGGAAAAGTGACATTGTAGTTGATTGCTTGTTTATTATTGGGATCGAGTATGGAAATGATACCGACATGGGGCTTGGGATCTCAGACCATGAGTCATTTATTTGAGTCTGAAAGTATTTTCCTTGTATTATTCCTGAATTAAATTTACATACATTCCATCACATCATTACATTATTCCTTTTTTTTATTATTGTATTATTCAGTTGGTTATTATTGTTGTCCTCCTCTATTTTTCATACATTGATTATTATTTCAGTTCTATTATGTTTTTTTCTACTATTATGATACATCATACCTAGGTGTATAGTCTCTCCAATATGTTATCCACACCCCTACAGCTAGTCAAAAGCTTATGGAATATGTTTAGGTACACCTATAGTCCAATAAGAAACCCTTTACAGCCACCTGAGAGAGTTACAAAATGGGGGAAGTTACAATGTGGCATTAAATGAGAAGGTTCTTATTTTATTATACATTAATATTTGGGAAATTTCAAAAAGAGACAAGGATGTATTTGTAATTAGTAATGAGATTTTTATGGGAGTGGCTAACCCATGTATGAGGGAAAATCAATGTACCCAGGGATGTGATTTCTATTTTTTTCATGTTCTTTCTACAATTGTTGTTATTTCTCCTTAGTTGATTCACATGATGTGTGTGGTTATTATTTTATGATGTTATTAATTCTCAGGATTATACTCATGGCCCAATGTGTCGTTAGGTATTAATATGTGCATCATAATAGGAATATGGGGATATATTATGATAGGGACATATATATTTGTGTCGTGTAGTATATACATTCATTCTGGATTGTGATAATGGATATATATTTCATTAGATAAATTAAATTATTTATTGTGTCATGATAAAGTACTTGTAAGAAATTCCTATAGAGGATATGAGTAAGTGGTTCTCTATTATTGTCACCCATTAGGTTGACCATATTGATAGATAGTTTACTAAGGTGTGTGTTTGAATTGTAGAGAAAATGCCTTTTTATTATATTCCCATTGATAATCACAAGAGTGGAAATCAACACGATTATAAAATAGGTGAACCAAAACATCCTGTAGTTCATGAGGAGAATATCTATTTATATTTTTCCAACTGATTCCAAAGGGTCATTTGATGCATGAAAAGTGAGACTGTTTTTATTGTTTTTTCGCTGACTAAGATATCAAGAGAGTTTAATATTATGCATTTCCTATGTTTAATAAGGATAAGGGATGCTATGAATCCATGTTCTATAATTATTTAGTCCATAAAATCCTTAATAATTGAGATACATCATCAAATAGAGGGTGAATTTTGTTGTGTACATGTTTCATGGACTTTCAATGTGTTGGTGGGATATTATAGAAGAAGATGCACAGAAAAATGTGCTATCTTGAAAGGAATTTGAGATGAAGTTCATGATACATTTCTAACCAAAAACCACAATGTATGAAATATCTCATGATTTCATGCTTTTAATGTTGGAGGATTTGTTAGTACTAGACTATTGTAGATTTGTTTTAATTAATTAAAAGGATATTCACCATCTTTGGCAGCTGATGTGATCTCCAAGGTGAGACATTTCTTAAATGGTATTCATTATGAGATTAAGAAATAGTTATGATGTTTATATTTAATTGTATTTTTAGACATGATGAATCATGATCTCATTATAGAAGGGAATCTAATAGAGTCCCCGAGTATCATCCAGGCTATTTCAGTAGGGAGATCGAGATGATCTTGTCTGAGTGGTAATAAATATCATTATGAATGTTTCAGACATGGAAGTAATAGGAAGAGAAGTTTGGGAAATGGAAAACCATAAAAAGATCGTGTTTTTTTCTAGTGATATCAGTATTTCATGTTTAGTCACAAGCACCTGCGGTGTCTTTACCCCACTGTTGATTGTCGCATCTATGAAAAAATGGGATATATTCAGAAGTTCTATTCTAACTTTCTACATTAGGCTAGGGTAAAAGGATTATGAAAAGAACCAAAACTGGGAAGGGGCTCATATATGACTTATCATGATTTTAGTAAGAGTTCACCATGCCGATCAGACCAAGGTAGGGGATTTGGTACCCCAATGAAAGAGAAATACTACCTAGAAAGGGACATATCTTAGGTTAGTGAGATAGGAATCTAGGTTAGAGGGACAAGACAGTTGCATATTAGAAAAACTACACTCACTAATATGGATTCAATATTATCTATCATCAATTTTTTTATTCGTGAATCATCTACCTTATCATATATATATTTTTTGATATATGAGAATCACATTTTATTCTATTTTCTATTTTTTAAAATGTTTTGGGATTGGAATTGGAATGTAGGGATGGTGTTTTAACCATTGACACACCATTGGGAGTGCAGTCATAAAATATCAAATGTTGTAAGGCTTGTACTCTAGAAATTGGTGGTTATCATTTTATTTGAGATTCATTCATACTAGAAATTATTGGATTCAAGTTAATTCTTTGTATGGATTTATTAGTCTAATACCAGGATCATATCAATAGTTATAGGGGGAGAGTTACTTTCCATTCTCCCAAAGGAAGTATCTTTTCTCTCTATGGGGATTGGGTTCTTTGGGCAGGTTGTTCTAGACCAATTCAGTGTAGATTGGATTGTTTGATGGATCAGACACAAGGTATTTCCCTACATAATGGTCAAATTAATTATGATTATTTTTCACTAATGGTATATCATTTATTGTATTTTTCTCTAACTATTATTAGGTATTTCCTCTTGATATAGAGGTTGAGTTCATTATTGAGTTGGTTTCAGAAGCAGAGTCGGTTTCTATACAACCATACCTAATGACACCAGTAGAGCTTTGTGAGATAAAGGTTTAGTTCAAATATCTGGAATATAAAGGCTTCATGTGAATGAGTATATCTCTTTGGGGTTCTCCTTTTCTCTTCCCAAAAATGGATGATGGATCTTTGAGTTTATGTTTGGATTATTAGAGATTTAACAAAATGATGGTTAAGAACCATTATTCTCTTCCATGCATTCATGATATTTTCAATCAGTTGAGTTTTTATAAGAGCTTCTCAAATATTTATTTGAGATCAATATATCATCAATTAAGGGTGAGAATATTGTTCATACCTTATACTAATATTAGGTGTTCATATGTATTGTATGAATTTGTAGTGATTTTCTTGTGTTGACTAATGCACCTATGGTATTTAGGTCCTTTGTTATTAGTATTTTTCATCCTTTTCTAGATCAGTTTGGGGTAGTTTTTTTCAATGATATCTTAGTGCACTCTTTGTTGGAAGACAACCATTCTACACATATTGAAAAATTGTTGAGTATATTAGGAGAGGATTAACTTTACACCAAGATAACTAAATACAGAATCTATATAAAATAAGAAAAATTCTTGGGAAATAAAATATCCTAGATAATAGTGTTAGTGGGCCTAGAGAAATTAATAGATATTATATCTTGAGATAATAAAAATATAGCCTTTTAAATTAAGAGTTTTTTCTGTTTTAATAGGTTATTACTAACATTTTATCTATAATTTTTCACATATAGAAGCACCAATGTCAGGGATTACCATGAAAGGGTTGAATTTTGTTTGTTCTAATGCTTAAAAAAGAGATTTCAAAGAGATGAATGGAACGTTGACCTCATCACCTATAATCACTTTAGTGATGGTGAGTAAATCATTTTTTTGTACTTTGAGGCATCCAAATATAGACTCGGAGTAGTTATAATGCAGGGGGATCATGTGGTTGCTTATGGCTCCAGGCATATAAGACCATATGAGAACAATTCTACAACCCATGATCTGGAGTTAGCAGTAGTGGTACATGCCCTGAGATGTTGGGGACACTATATCAAGGGTGAGATATTCATGTTATACACGGATCACAAAATCAACATGTACATATTTTCTCAACGGGAAATGAATATTTACAAGTGGTGGTTGGTCAAGTATTTACAATCTTTCGACATTGAATTGGATTATACGACATGAAAGGGAAACATAATTACTAACACCTTGTCATGAAAAACTCAAATAGACGCCACATAAGACTGTTCTGACAAGTGGGGGATAATGAACCATTTTTATAGACATGCATCTGGATGTTTAAGAATTTCAGGGGTGAGTGGCTCTAAATTCGATATCTAATGTACATTTTCCTTTGGACTGAATTAGGATCAAATATTTTTGTAATATATAGGTTTTATTTCTAAGAGGAAAATTATAGGCTGGGGACATTCCATAATGATAGTCTCTTAGTGGTTTAAATTCTCTTCATTTCTTTGGCCAAGTATGGGTTCCTATAGGATTTCACCAGGACTTTTTGAGAGAGTTTCATGTTTATATATTGCTGGTATATCCTAGTTTAATAAAGATATATTGTTATATCCATACATTGTATTGGTGGGTTGTAATCAAGAAGGAGGAATCCAACTTCATGGAAGGAATATTCACTTATTAGTAGGTGAAAGCCTTGAATCGGAGGCTATCTAGGCTTATATAGCCTTTATTCATCCTGGAGTGGAATGGGATAGTGTCACAATAGATTTTGTGATGAAATTACCCAAGATAACCCATAAGAGTGATGTATATGTATTTTTGTGGACCGACTAATAGAGGTATCCAACTTCATATCTATTAGGGAAATAGTTATAGTTGAATATTTGGGAAGTCTTTACATGCATGTTATGGTTTGGTTGAACAATTTTATGAGGAGTATCATTTATGGAAGATATCCTTATTTCACATTTAATTTCTGATAGGGTGTTTTTAAATATATTGGATTTTGTGTTTTTTATACATAGTCTATCTTCCTCAGATTGATGGTCAATCTAAGATGACTATTCAAGTTATAGAGGATATGTTATGAGATAATGTTTGGTATTTCAGTGGTTCATGGTAGAAACATATGGAACTCCTAGAGTTTTTATATAATAATATCTTCCAACAATCAATCCAAATGGATATTTTTTAGGATTTTTATTAAAGGTAGTGTCATTCAACTAATTGTTGGATGGAGGTATCTGAGTCACCAATTGTTGGGCTTAATATCATATAAGATAAATTTTAACATGATCAACTGATCAAGAAGATGTTGGTGTCCATGTAGAGAAGGAAAAGATCATTTGATGACTATCATAGATGACCTGTGGATATTTTGGTTGGTGATTTTTTTTCCTTCAGTGTCACCTAGGATGGGAATGTTCCAAATAATATAATAAGGAAATATAGCAACAATGTTTGTCGGGCTTTTGAAATAGTGTCAGGGGTCAGTCTGGTGGAATACCATTTATCCCTTACATAGTTTTATAGTTCCATTAATGATGCATTCCATGAGGCACAACTATGAATATATCATCCAGAACCTTACCATGTGATAGATATAGAAAACGTTGAGTTCTGTGATGTTGCTTCCTTTGAGGAGAATCTGATACGGGTTGCAGATAATAGTGAGAAATAAAATTATAGTCATATTATACTATTTTTTTAGTGTAGCGGTGTCATGGGTTTGTTCAGGAAGATAACTAGAATAGTGAGTGAGATATGTGAACATAATGTTCATAATGTTTCCCTGAGACCTTACAGTGATTCTTGGGGAAGCTCAAGGATGTGCTGTAATAAGGTGGAGAGATTGTAAGATCCCATAATATTCTAGTTATGAATCTCTATGTGTTTTTCATTTATGTCATAGTTTTCCTATATTATACAGAGACGGAGAGCCTTTTATGGAGAAAATGACCTAATGTTAAGGGATGTGTGCTCATTTGAATTAATGGATTCTTGGTTTAAATGAGAACAAGTGTAAAAATATATTCTGGGTAAGTTGAAAAGATTTATAAGAGGACTAAAAATTTAAATGGAAAATCGAATAAAAATAAACATCAAAACATTAACATGCTGTTTAAAGGGTTAACACGTCATGTAATGTTTGTGGTATAAAATAAAATAAATCAGAGGTAATGTGTTTTCCAGTGAATACCATTGAAAACATTTACACGATGTGTACCAATACTACACGATGTGTAGATTCTTGAACTTCTATTTTAAACATATTTTGTGGCCATTTTTATTTGAAATAAGTTTCCAATATACTCATCCCAACTTAGTGTGTTCCTCCATTAAATTTAGGAGTTCCAAACCCATTTTTAGATGTCTCATTCACACGATAAATCCCTATAAAGTAATTTTTTGTCCAATTTTTTGTTTCTTCCCTTTGGTTTTCAAACCATAATACTGAAATCCTTTACCAAATTACACTGTATTATTTATCTTGACCATTATTTGATTTAGTAACCCCTTATAAATCATCCAAATAATCATACTCATGGATGTTTTCCATATGAATCATTTTTGGATCATCGATATAATATAGGGTTTAAAACATTAAACCCTGTGGTTTGATGATTCTATTTTTATGCATTATCATTATTGTACCCTCGTTATGTGTGCTAAAATTTACTAAATTACTGAATGTGATTATCTTATGAATTATTTTCATTGTAAATAGAATTATAATGGGTAACAACATAATGTATGTTTAGCATGACATGATACCTAGGGTGTTTTCGTGACATAGAATCCCTATTTTATTGAATATTTATTATTGTTATAATTATTGATCAATTGTGAATTGAATTGAAAGTGTAATTTTCAAGAATAATGGTAATTCTAATAATTAACCATGGCGATATATGTTGTGATATTTTTGTTGAGTCAATAAGGTTTTCCATATGACTTTTCCATTCCTTCTTGTTTTGAAAATCACAAACACCTTATCTTTAAGGAAAATTGCTTTCTTAAGGAAAATCGCTTTTATAAGGAAAATGTATTTCTTAAGAAAAATCGCTTTTATAAGAAAAATTATCCTTATCATATTTTCATCCATATTTTTCTTAAGTATGAGATTCAGATTCATTTTCTCGGAATCATTGAAACTTTGATTTAAAACATTCTGTTTTAGGATTCGTATTCTAGATAAGAACTATAAGGAAGTTTCATTCCAAATTTCGGATATGAATTCTGACTAAGTTCTATTCCAGATTCAGGATACGAATTCTGAAGAAGAATTCTCATTACGAATTCTAATGAAGAAATCCCATTCCGAATTCTCATTACGAATTCTGAATAAGAATTCTCATTACGAATTCTAATGAAGAAATTCCATTCTGAATTCTCGTTACGAATTCTGAAGAAGAATTCTCATTACGAATTCTAATGAAGAAATCCCATTCCGAATTCTCATTACGAATTCTGAAGAAGAATTCTCATTACGAATTCTAATGAAGAAATCCCATTCTGAATTCTCGTTACGAATTCTGAAGAAGAATTATCATTACGAATTCTAATAAATAAATCCCATTCTGAATTCCCATTACGAATTCCAATGAAGAATTCCCATTACGAATTCTGATAAAGAATTCTCATTACGAATTCTGATGATGAATTCTCATTACGAATTCTGATGACGATTTCTCATTACGAATTCTGATGACGAATTCTCATTACGAATTCTGATGATGAATTCTCATTACGAATTCTGATGACGAATTCTCATTACGAATTCTGATGATGAATTCTCATTACGATTTCTGATGACGAATTCCTATTCCGAATTCTCATTCCGAATTCACCTATTAAACAGAATCTGATTATCTTTGTTTTAAACACTCTGAATTTATTCACTCCGAACCTTCACTCCGAAGTTTCCATTCCGAACTTTTATGTTAGAGTTTAAAACGATGTCGTACATTCTGTTACACTTGTTTTGTTATAAAACGATGTCGACTGTTTTGTTATAAAGTAACCGTTGTCTAAGTGACACGTGTACAGGTCCCTCCGAACTTTAAGGAAAATATGACCGTTGGAGAAGGAGCCGACCTTACCTATAAATAGGAGCTCATTTGAAAGAGCTCGGTGCTGATGCATAAGCTGTTGGAAAAACGACTGAGTTTTGTGCCTATATGCTGTTGAAGTGAATTCTAGAGAGAGAGGCTCTTATTAACTCTCAAAGCTTCGTGCGACTCCGAATGTTGGTGATTACATTCGAGGGCTTCCGGGGATAGGAAGAGAGAGGTGCCGACTACCTTAAAGTTCGAGGGCTTCCTTGCTGAGGAGGACAGAGGTTGCCAACTACCTTGAAGTTGAGGGCTTGCGGGGATAGCAAGACAGAGACTCCGATCTTCGTATCGAGGGCTTACTCTGGTGTGGGTAAGACAGACTTGCTTGAAAGTATAAATCAAGGGACCTTTATCCAAGGTTGTTGGATACCCTTCTCTTTGGGTTAAAAGACTTATATCTTGTTACTAGTAGTTTTACTACTTGTTTTTATTCCGCTGTAATTTGTATCTTAAGGAAAGTATAACTTTCTTATACTTCCTTACTTACTCTGATTCTTTTAGATTCTATACGCTTTAAGGTAGAATCTCATATTGTAACTTTTGTTAAGTTTCAAATTCCGGAATCATATTTCCGGAACCTACTTTTGGAATCTCTTTCCAAGTTTAGTTCGGTATTAGAGGTGTTGTGAATTTTCCTAGTTTAACTTTGTTAAACTTAGCCCTTTCCTTTTCTTAAGGAAACTTTAGTTATTCATAACTATCTTTAAAGGTTCCAAAGGAATTTTTAAAGTATACAATTCACCCCCCTCTTCTATATTTAGCATCTCATATTATATTTCGATCCTACAATTGGTATCAGAGGTTGGAAACCTCTTACTCTATACCAATCTTACATTTGGTATCAGAGCCGGTTACTGAATTACTTGTACTCACATACAAGTTTTTCTTGCTCACTTTTCCTTACCGAACTTTGTCATACCGATTTATCCATTCCGAGCTTTTCTCATTCCGAACTTTGTGATTACGAATCTTTTTCTACTAACAAGTTTGTGTGCAAAGTTATTTTTAGTATGGAAGGAATTAATGTTGGATATATTAACAATCTAAATCCTACAAGACCACCTATATTTGATGGTAATGACTATGAGTACTAGAGAAATCGTATGAAGACATTTGTTATCAATACTGGAGTAGATAACTTTGTTATGCTTACTGGTGATTATAAAATTCCTGACAAGGAAGTCAGAACCTTTACTAACCAGGAAAAGCAAGAATATCAACTCAACTATAAGGTACGCAATACTTTACTATGTTCAATGACCAGAAATATATATAGCCAAATTTCTTCTTGTGAAGCAGCTAACTGTATATGGAAGAAGTTAGAGGTTACACACTTTGGAACTTCTAAAGTGATTGAGACTAGAAGAGCTATTCTTAGAGCTGAATATCATGGCTTCAATTTTCCTTATGAAGAACCTATCTATAAAGTTCAACAAAGGTTTATGACTATTGTCAACAGTCTACAATCTATGGGAGAAAAAGGTTTAGATGATGAATCTCTTGTGGACAAGATAATTGACATTATGCCCAATGAGTGGGAATCCAAGAGAACAGCAATAGATGAGAACAGGAAGGTCACTCAAATTACTCTTGATGAATTATTTGGAACTCTTCTACAACATGAAACAAGAATGAAGAGAGATGATGACAACATCAAGAAAAAGAATGGAAATGGTACTGTTGCTTTTACTACAACTTCAAATCAGATGAAAGCTAAGACTCCTGAGAGAGTAACCAGATCCAAGTCTAAGAAAGTCATTTTCCAATCCGAATCTAGTGAGAGTGAAGTCTCAGAAAATGAATTATCCAATCTTGCTCGAAGGATGAAAAAGATAGCTGGAAAGAGAAACTTTCAATCCAAGTATAAGAAGAAGGACAGGAAAGATAAGAAAGATGGAGAAGTTACTTGTTATGAATGTAAAAGAGCTGGACATATTAGACCAGATTTCCCTATGCTCAGAAAGAAAGAAAGAAAAGAAAGGCATTCAGATAGGAACAGAAAGAAGTATTATAAAGCCAAAGCTAAGAAAGTTCTGAAAGCTAATGACACCTGGAGTGCCAGTGGTGGTGACTCTTCAGATGAATCTTCTGATTATGAATCTTCAGGACAGAAGAATCTTGGTCTTATAGCCAGATTGCCTATTGATAATCATTGTCTTATGGCTAAGGTACGAAATTCTGAATCATTGACTAATGTTTCTTTAAATTCTAATGATAGTAAGTATTATAACTCTTCTGATGAAGAATCACTATCTGATGAGGAAAATACTTTACCTACTTTTGAAGAAGTCTCTAGGTTTGCTGAACTTCTTGAAATTGAGAATTCCAAACTCAGTAAGAAACTTGATAAGGCAAACTCTAGGAATTCTATTCTTACTAAAGAGATATCAGATCTTTTTAAAGATCTTGATAAGAAAAATGCTGATTTTGAAAGTATTTCAAAAAATCTTAAGGAAGTATGTTCTGAGAAGAATAAACTTTCTAAAGAATTAGAAAAAGTAATTTCTAATAAAAATGTTTTCGAGCCTAACTCTAGTTCTAAAACTAATGATTTTGAGGATAAAAACTTTGTTGTAAAACTCAAGTCCGAAATTTTTTCCTTGAAGAAGTGTTTATCAAACTTTACCCATGGTAAAGAAAATTTTGATAAAATGTATTCCCAAATACGACCTTTAAGAAATAAATCCGGATTTGGTTATACCCATGCAAAACCAGTTTTCAGTAACAATTAATTTGATCCTCAAAGTGCCCCATTTTGTACCAAGTGTCAATGTGGTGGTCACTGGGAAAAGAATTGTTCCTGAAACAAAACCCAATCTCTAGGATTTCACAAAGCTTACTTTTCCAAGAAGATGTGGGTACCTAAAATCTTATTGTCTGGAAATCTCGGATCCAAACAAGTTTGGATTCCGAAAATCTAACTTTGTTCTTAATTTCAGGAAAACAATGAAATTTCCAGCAACCATACATGGTACATGGATAGTGGATGTTCCCGGCACATGACTGGTAACAAAATCTTTTTTGAAAATATTATCAAAACGAAAGGAGGAAAGGTAACTTTCGGAGACAATGATAAGGGAGAGATTGTTGGTATTGGTAATATTGTTCTTTTAGGTA
The DNA here is from genome assembly GCA_963277665.1 of Viscum album. Taxonomy (NCBI): domain Eukaryota; kingdom Viridiplantae; phylum Streptophyta; class Magnoliopsida; order Santalales; family Viscaceae; genus Viscum; species Viscum album. Next base: position 490,836,308 of record OY728159.1, on the reverse strand, counting down.
AAACTTTAATTTCAAATGTTCTTTTTGTAAAAGGTCTTAAGCACAACCTCATTAGCATAAGTCAGTTATGTGATGAAGGTTACCTTGTGAATTTTAGGAATGATAAGTGTTTAGTTCACAATTCCAAGGAAGATTTTATTCTCTCAGCCAATAGGCAAGAGAATGTTTACACCTTAAACTTAGAAGACCTAAGAACCCAAGATCTACCTTGCCTAAGTGCAATGGAAGATCATTCTTGGTTATGGCATAGAAGATTAGGACACTGTAACCTTAGAAACCTATGTAAACTCTCTAAGAAGAAACTTGTTAAGGATCTACCGGACCTTAGATTTGATTCTTCTAAAGTTTGTGATCCTTGTCAATATGGCAAGAAACATAAATCTAGTTTTAAGTCAATCGGTGAAATCTCAACAACCGATGCATTACAGTTAGTGCACATGGATCTTTTTGGTCCAACACAAACTGGAAGTATTGGAGGCAAATATTATGTGTTTGTTCTAGTTGATGATTACACTAGATTTACTTGGGTCTATTTTCTAGCAAAGAAATCTGAAGCTTTTTCCTATTTCAAAAGTTTTAGAGCTCAAGTTACAAATGAGAAAAACCTTCCATTGAAAACTATTCATAGTGATCATGGAGGAGAATTTCAAAATTCTGATTTTGAAACTTTTTGTAGTAAGAAAGGTATTACTCACAATTTTTCAGCACCTAGAACTCCTCAACAGAATGGTGTAGTTGAAAGAAGAAATAGAATTCTTCAAGAGATAACTAGAACCATGTTGAGTGAATATTCTATTTCTAGAAATTTCTGGGCTGAAGCTGTAAGTACTGCTTGTTATACTATAAATCGTGTTTTGATTAGACCTTTTCTTAATAAAACTCCTTATGAGTTATGGAATGGTAGAAAACCTAGACTTTCCTACTTCAAGGTTTTTGGTTGCAAAGTATTCATTTTGAATACTAAAGATAACTTACATAAATTCGCACCAAAATCTGATGAAGGAATTTTCTTAGGATATTCCACAACTTCTAAGGCTTATAGAGTTTTTAATAAAAACACTTGCACTGTTGAGGAAACATTTCATGTAAAATTTGATGAGTCAGGTCCTTTTGTTTTTAAACCATTTCAACATACATCTTCAGATGTGTTTTCAAAAACTGATTGTCAACCTTTGATAGAAGAACCTTCTGATAAGGAAATTGTTCTAGAAGATACTTCTAAGACATTTACCCCAGAAGACTTTCTACCCTATGTTGATGAACAGGTTTTACAAAACCCAAATCAGGTGTTTCTTAAGAATCATCCCAGTGATAGTATCATTGGTGATGTAAATCAACCTGTAAGGACTAGAATTTCCTTAAGAAATGAAGTAGAACATCTAGAATTTCTTTCCCAATTAGAACCTAAAAGCACAGATGAAGCTTTAGGTGATGATGATTGGATCAAAGCAATGCAAGATGAACTAAATGAATTCGAAAGGAATAAAGTCTGGCCCTTGGTTGAAAGACCTAAGGAAACTTCTGTTATTGGAGTAAAATGGGTTTTCAGAAATAAATGTGATGAAAATGGAATCATTGTTAGAAATAAAGATAGACTTGTTGCTAAAGGCTATAATCAGCAAGAAGGATAGACTATGAAGAAACCTATGCTCCAGTAGCTAGACTTGAATCTATCCGCATTCTACTTGCCTTTGCAGCATTCTTTAATTTCAAACTTTATCAAATGGATGTGAAATGTGCTTTTCTTAACGGTTATGTTCAAGAGGAAGTTTTTGTTGAACAACCTCCTGGTTTTGAAGATACAAAACATCCAGATCATGTTTTTAGACTTACCAAAGCATTGTATGGCCTTAAACAAGCCCCACGAGCATGGTATGATAGACTTACTGGATTTTTGCTTCAAAATAACTATGTTAAGGGAAAATCAGATCCAACCCTTTTTATAAAGAAAGATAAGAAAAATGTTTTGATTGTTCAAATTTATGTTTATGATATTATATTTGGTTCAACTCAGCAATCTTTGACTGACTCTTTTGCTAGTATAATGAAATCTGAGTTTGAAATGAGTATGATGGGTGAGTTAACATTTTTCCTTGGTTTCCAAATTTCTCAAAAACCAGAAGGAACTTACATATCTCAACATAATTATATTAAAGATCTTCTTAAAAAGTATGGTTATGACAACACTAAGAGTATAAGTACTCCCATTGGTACCTCAAACTCTTTAGATCTTGATGATGCTAGGAAACCAGTAGATCAAACATCTTTTAGAGGTATGATAGGAAGTCTACTTTACTTAACAGCCAGTCGACCAGACTTAATGTTTTCAGTATGCTTATGTGCAAGATATCAATCCAATCCTAAGGAATCTCACTTAAAGGCAGTGAAAAGAATATTTCACTACCTTAAGGGAACCATGGATCTAGGATTATTTTATACTTCTGGAAATGATTTCGTTCTAAAAAGATTTTCTGATGCTGAATTTGGTGGATGTAGAATGGATAGAAAAAGTACATCCGGAACTTGTCATTTCTTAGAAGATTCATTAGTTTCTTGGTCCTTCAAGAAGCAACATTCAGTTGCACTCTCCACTGCTGAAGCTGAATATGTTGCAGCTGGAAGTTGTTGTGCACAAGTGTTGTGGATGCAACACACACTCACAGACTATGGCTTGAGTTTTACTAAAACTCAAATTTTGTGTGATAACACAAGTGCCATTTCCCTAAGTAAAAACCCTGAACATCACTCCCGTGAAAAACACATAGATATTAGGCATCACTTTCTTAGGGATCACACACTCAAAGAAGATATTATTCTTCAGTTTATCGGAACACAATATCAACTTGCTGATATTTTCACAAAATCTCCGCCTTCTGATAGATTTGAATATATCAAACAGAAGTTAGGAATGATAACCGTAATGTAATCTTTCTTAATTAACTTTCTGTTGAAAAAATCTCCTTACAGTAATAAACTACTTTTTATAGGGGGGGTACATTTGATTGTTTAAACAAAGTGTTTCAAAATTTGTTTTCAAACTTTTCGGAACGAATATTTCCGGAATGGAACTTTCGGAACTACCATTTTCCAGAATGGATATTTTCGTACAGAATACTTTTGGAATGAAAGTATTCGTATTGAAAATTTCTGGAATGGACAACTTTCGTACTGGGACTTTCATAACCAGATTTTCGTTCCAAGTTTTTTTTTCTGTATTTACTTTTTCGTATTGACTTTTTCGTATTGACTTTTTCGTATTGACTTTTTCGTATTAACTTTTTCATATTTACTTTTTGGGTTTTTCATATTTAGTTTTTCGTATTGAGTTTTTCGTAGTCATCATTATATTACCCATTACGAATAACTTTCCTAAGCTAATCCGAAAAGTATGATTTCCTTACTGAAGTTTTCGTAATCATATTTTACTTGCTGGCATTTTCTTATATTATGTTTTCGGATTATAGTTTTCTTAATTCTTTGTTTTAATAAAACCTCAAAAAGATCGGATTCGACCTTTCAACCGTCTGATCTGATCGCAGTTCATTCCAACCATTAGATCAACTATGGAATGTGAACCGTCATCTCGTTGCCTATATAAAGGGGACCTAAATTCTAGTCCCACATCGGTTTCAAGCTTTCGCGTGCTGATGCTCTGACTCTCTGATTTAAGGCCATTCCGAACTTCAGACTTCTCCATTCCGAATATCTTAGAAGACTTCAGATCCGAATGTCTGCAGAGTTAGCTTCTCAAGAAATGTCTTCAACCAAGCCTATTTCTCAGTGGTTAGTTTACAGAGAAAGGTCAGTCCATCCGACTTTCTTCAGCAACTACGATTCTATCATCTCAAAGAACATCAAGTTGAATGGCTGGGAGGATGTTGCGGTATCAAAAACCGGGAATCAAGATGAAGTTTATTCTGATTTTCTTGTTGAGTTTTATGAGTCAGTTGCTTTCTTCAAGGAAGATAATAGAGAGAAGTTTTCTTTCAAATCGTATGGCAAGACTTACAAACTTTCTCACACTAAGGCTGCAAGCTTGGTAGGGCTATCCTATGAAGGAGAAGCCGAGTTTATTTCGCACGTATTGCCAGACTCTATGGGTAGTTTCAAAAAGGAAAAGGCTTTAGAAACTCTCGGATTGAATGATGACAATGCTCTGAAGATTGCAAGCCTATCTACAAACTTCCGGATTCTGGAGTTATGGGTGCAAGGGCTTATCGTACCGAGAAAAGGTGATAAGGATAGCCTGAAGAAGAGTGAGATACACATCTTAGATTTCCTGATAAATCTAAGAAAGTTTAACTTGATGAAGAATATTCTTCTTAATATTGAAAATTTGAAGAAGGGGAATCTGAGAGCTCAGATCGTAATGTACCCAGCAATATTATCAAAGCTCATAGTTCGGTGCCTAGAATCTTTCAATGTAGCTTGCAGTTCTAAAACAAGGGTGTGTAAAATCATTCTGGTCAGCGATGGCACTCTTAAAAGAATGAATGTAGCTTTCGACAAGAAGTCTGGAATGTTTATTGATCTACCTCCTCAAGAAGAAGTGGCTCCGAAAGTTGCTGATCTGGAATCATCTAAGCTGGTAAGGAAGAGAAAGCTGAAAGAAGTGGTAGTCGAAGCCGAGGAACCCAAGTCTAAGGAAGTCCACTCCGCACCTCCAAAGCCTAAGAAGAAGAAGACATATCCTGATGAGGTTGTTACAAAGTGGAGAGATGACAAAGAGAAGAGGAAAGAAGGGGATCTGCAGTTCGGATTGGATCCTGCGGAGGCTAAAGCTTTGAAGGAGAAAGCTGCTGATGAGCTCGAGAAACAAGCTAAGGAAAAGAAGCTTAAGAAGAAGATGTCAGAAGCCGAGGCTGTTCAAGATTTGTTGAAGTTCAACGAAATGGTTTCAGCAACTATCCCAGTTCCGAGATCTTTCTCCCTAGAATCTCTACCTGAGACTCTAGGAAGAAATCTTGTTGCTCCAGAAGAGATTCTTGCTAAGAATTTTGAGGAAGTAGAGCAAGTGGAACAAGTTGAAGAGGCTGCTGAAGGAAGTGGTGAGACAGGAGATGTGCTAAAACAAGTAGATGAGTATAAGGGAACTCCTTCGGAACACTTATCGCTCTGAACTTCTGAAGCTGAATCTTCGAAGATTGTCACTCCTGCAATGGAAGAAGAGATAGGGGAAGAAGAAGTTGCCTATCATGCAGAAGAAGAACAACTATTACGTGATATTGCTCAGATGGAAAATGTAGAGGATACTGTTCAGGAAGTTGCTGATGAGGAAGATAATATTGTTCAAGTCTCTGACAGTGAGAAGAGATCTCCGGAACAGGTTTCAATTCTGGAAAAAGAAAAGGGAAAGAAAACTATTACCGAGACTCCGAGCTCAGAAGTAAGAAAGAGGAAGGAAGTTGGTAGTTCTTCTAAAAGAAAGTTGGATCTTATTGAGGAAGAAAACTCTCCGAGCAAGATTTCAGATTCGGAGTCATCTTCGTTGGGGCATGATTTTGTTGTCCAATCTTTGAAGAAGTTGGTAGGAACCATTCTGACCTTCTCTAGTATTGACTCCAGATGCCAGATGCTCCAACATGCGTTAAATCAGAAAACAGTCTCTGTATCCATGGTTATGGATAAGTGTGTTGAGATTGAAGCCCAGTTCAAAAATTTCTTTATTGGTTACGAAGCTCATAAAAGATCTTGCAAGAGGATGACAAGCTGGTCTAAGAAGACTGTGGAAGAGATGAGGCTTTTCGATGAGTTTCAAGATAACGTTAAGGATGATTTTGAAACCGAGGACAAGAAGTTTCATGAGCTGACTGCATCCTTTGAAGAAAAATTGACAGAGGAAAAGAACTTTCGGATTCAGGAAGTGAGAGATCTGAATGGGAAGTTGAATTCTGTTTCTCAGAATTGGAAATTTGAAAGGGATCATCGGATCGATTTTGTAGAAAGAATGAAGACTCAGGAAGAGAAAATGAAAGCTCAGGAAGAAATAATTGAAGCTCAGTCCGCAAGAATAGTCGCCTTAGAAAAGCAAGCAGAAGAAGATCATAAAGACTTGAAGAAGATCAAGACGATTATTAAGGGGCTTATGTCGAAGGAGAAAGATCCGAAATAACCCAATCCGATCTTTTTGTTGTAATTATTTTGTTGCTGACATTTCAAATCTAATGAGAATTGTGCTTGTTATTTCTATTGTTGTCATTACTAATTTTTCAGGTACTTCGTTATTTTTTTTTCCATTCCCTCCAATTATTTTTGAAAATCACAAAGGGGGAGAAGGAAAAGATCCTTAAGAAAAAGAGGAACTCTAATAAAAGTTTATCAAAGGGGGAGAAAGAAAAAAATACCCAAGGAAAAAGAACTCTAATAAGAGTTTGTTTAAGGGGGAGTTTTTCTTAAAGAAGACCTTCTTATGAAACATCACTCCAGAAATATGAACATGATCCTTAGAGTTTCAAAGCCTAAGGGGGAGTTAGTCGTATTCATCTATATCCTTAAACCAAGGGAGATAATCTTTAATATGTTTCTTTCTTCTTAGAATAGCTTTTTCGTAAAGATGTTTGTGCTTTCCAAAAAGGGGGAGATTGTTGAGTCAATAAGGTTTTCCTTATGACTTTTCCATTCCTTCTTGTTTTGAAAATCACAAACACCTTATCTTTAAGGAAAATTGCTTTCTTAAGGAAAATCGCTTTTATAAGGAAAATGTCTTTCTTAAGGAAAATCGCTTTTATAAGAAAAATTATCCTTATCATATTTTCATCCATATTTTTCTTAAGTATGAGATTCGGATTCATTTTCTCGGAATCGTTGAAACTTTGATTTAAAACATTCTGTTTTAGGATTCGGATTCTAGATAAGAACTATAAGGAAGTTTCATTCCGAATTCCGGATATGAATTCTGACTAAGTTCTATTCCAGATTCAGGATACGAATTCTGAAGAAGAATTGTCATTACGAATTCTAATGAAGAAATCCCATTCCGAATTCTCATTACGAATTCTGAAGAAGAATTCTCATTACGAATTCTAATGAAGAAATCCCATTCTGAATTCACGTTACGAATTCTGAAGAACAATTCTCATTACGAATTCTAATGAATAAATCCCATTCCGAATTCTCATTACGAATTCGGAAGAAGAATTCTCATTACGAATTCTAATGAAGAAATCCCATTCTGAATTCTCGTTACGAATTCTGAAGAAGAATTCTCATTACGAATTCTAATAAAGAAATACCATTCCGAATTCCCATTACGAATTCCAATGAAGAATTCCCATTACGAATTCTGATGAAGAATTCTCATTACGAATTCTGATGATGAATTCTCATTACGAATTCTGATGACGATTTCTCATTACGAATTTTGATGACGAATTCTCATTACGAATTCTGATGATGAATTCTCATTACGAATTCTGATGACGAATTATCATTACGAATTCTGATGATGAATTCTCATTACGATTTCTGATGACGAATTCCTATTCCGAATTCTCATTCCGAATTCACCTATTAAACAGAATCTGATTATCTTTGTTTTAAACACTCTGAATTTATTCACTCCGAACCTTCACTCCGAAGTTTCTATTCCGAACTTTTATGTTAGAGTTTAAAACGATGTCTTACATTCTATTACACTTGTTTTGTTATAAAACAATGTCGTCTGTTTTGTTATAAACTAACCGTTGTCTAAGTGACACGGGTACAGGTCCCTCCGAACTTTAAGGAAAATATGACCGTTGGAGAAGGAGCCGACCTTACCTATAAATAGGATCTCATTTGAAAGAGCTCGGTGCTGATGCATAAGCTGTTGGAAAAACGACTGAGTTTTGTGCCTACATGCTGTTGAAGTGAATTCTAGAGAGAGAGGATCTTATTAACTCTCAAAGCTTCGTGCGACTCCGAATGTTGGTGATTACATTCGAGGGATTCTGGGGATAGGAAGACAGAGGTGCCAACTACCTTAAAGTTCGAGGGCTTCCTTGCTGAGGAGGACAGAGTTCGCCAACTACCTTGAAGTTGAGGGCTTGCGGGGATAGCAAGACAGAGACTCTGATCTTCGTATCGAGGGCTTACTCTGGTGTGGGTAAGACAGACTTACTTGAAAGTATAAATCAAGGGACCTTTATCCAAGGTTGTTGGATACCCTTATCTTTGGGTTAAAAGACTTATATCTTGTTACTAGTAGTTTTACTACTTGTTTTTATTCCGCTGTAATTTGTATCTTAAGGAAAGTATAACTTTCTTATACTTCCTTACTTACTCTGATTCTTTTAGATTCTATACGCTTTAAGGTAGAATCTCATATTGTAACTTTTGTTAAGTTTCAAATTCCGGAATCATATTTCCGGAACCTACTTTTGGAATCTCTTTCCATGTTTAGTTCGGTATTAGAGGTGTTGTGAATTTGCCTAGTTTAACTTTGTTAAACTTAGCCCTTTACTTTTCTTAAGGAAACTTTAGTTATTCATAACTAACTTTAAAGGTTCCAAAGGAATTTTTAAAGTATACAATTCACCCCCTCTTGTATATTGACCATCTCATATTATATTTCGATCCTACAATTTTTATATCCATGTCGTATGATAGTGATTGTGTTCTTTGCTGAGATGCTCATATAGCAGTCTAGGTCTAGTAACTTGCATATGAATATGTTGTAATACTTATATTTAGTGGGTTTGTCCTAGTACCCATGTTGTAATACTTATAAGGATTTGACTTGGGGAATCTATAATGCTTATAGGTATTTTTCTTCAATTTTTAATGGGGGGAATGGTCATAAGACATTCTCAGAGTTATTATAGAATGTTGTCGAAGTAGGTTGTTCAACACTGTTATTTGGATAAGGTTGAAATGGTCATAAGACATTAAAATAGTAATTTTGTCTTGGAACTGATGTCGTTTCTCATGGTATTTTTTAATTGTTGAATAAATTTAAAAAACTTGTTTATTTCATAATTGCATACACTGCTTATCAGGATTGTTTTACTTAAACATGGTGGTGCCAACATAATGTGTTATACTCGCAACCATTTCAGGCCACCATTTGGAACCCAAACATATTTCATGGATGAAATATTATTCACGGAAAAAGGACTATGATGTGGATTTTTTGTTTCATATTGGGATGGAGTTTCGAGATGGGACAAATATATGGCCTAGGAACCAAGACCTAGTGACTTTTGTTTGAATATTCTAGTATTTTATTGTATTTTTCCATAATGAAATTTAATAACATTCCAACACATCCTTGAATTATTCATTTATTATTATTATATTATTCAATTTTAAAATATTTTCTTCTTCTACTATTGTATTTACTTTTATTAATATTTTTGTTCTATTATGATTTTTTCAATTTCTTTAACACTATAAATTGGGGTATAGTCTCCCCACTATACTATCCACACCCTGCTACTAGTCGGTATCCTATGGTGTATGGGGAGGTGTGCTTATGGTCCTATAAGAAACCATTTCTATCCACCTGAGAGAGTCCCGTATTGGAGGTTGTTATAAGAAAATGTTGATAAACTAAACAGTCATAAACAATAATATCTAGTACTATATACAGAATTATGTAATGTCATGTATCTAACCAAAAGGAACATGTAGTCATGATAGACGGAACACTTTCATACATGTATATAAAAAGTTCCAAAAGACCAAAATACTATGTCTATGTAGTATTAAAGTCCACATAATTTCCTTGTTATACACTTCTAACGTGCTATAACAAAAAAAAGCACTAAAAAACTGGGTGCTTAACCTAGTCCCAACATACATCCACAAAGTCAGTTCGGGAAACAAATGGTGGCCTAAAAGGGTGTGATATATACTCATCATGACTCTATTAACTATGTATTGGAGTATCAAGACAGTGTATATAATAAGTTCATTTTACATATACAATAATAATAATCAATGATAAAATCTATAAATGGTTAGAACTACTTCATTGAGGACACCAATATGAAACTACCTTCTTCAGCATGTGCTGAGAAAACATCTGAACAAATTCCACCATGAACATATATTTAAATTTGTATATTTATGTATGTATATATATGTGTTATATACATAGTGAAATTTATATCCATATATATATACACATACGCAGTCCTATCCAAAACATGAATTGTAACTCATGCATCAATATCTAGTCACTAGAGTCTCACAAGGTAGTAGGGGTCATTATTCTTGAATATAATAATTCATAAGGGTCACCGTGTACAAGTATCATAGATATATGGGATTTCATGCTGGAGTATAATGAGTATAAGGGACACCAATACAAAGTATCATATCTATAAGGGACTCCATACCTGAGTATCACAATTCATAAAGGATGTCATGGTTAAGTATCAAATATTCTAACGATGCACTTTCAATATGATGAATAGTGCACCAATTGATGGTTAGATGGATGAATGGGATCAAACCTAGGTTAATATATGAAAAACTAACATACGATTGAAGATATACTTATATGGTAATTGTAAATGGAAGAGTGAAGGAAATAAAGGGGTTCTGACCTTTCAAAATGCCCCTCAACATTTACACTGAGTTTAAATTTTTTAGGTTGTGTAATTTTTAGGTTCCCCCAAGGAAAAACCAACACACATCATGAATGGGTGTGGGCAGAATAATTCCCATAATGTAATGAATACTTGTCACGAATGAATATCACAACATGTATTTATTACATTACATGAATTGTTTATGCATACAAGTTCTAGCTCCCCTACCACATTCTTCCCATAATAAACTAATTAGATGAAATACATGATTTATGAGTCAAATAAATAAATAATACCTTAATTAGGATTTAAAAAATTAATGTTTCCACACATTATATAAAAAATTGGGTTCATACATATCATCCCTTTGGTTAATTTCTTGGGCTTTCCTTGGGAAATAATGCCACTAGATTTCTTAAGTCAGCAATAAATCTAAAAAAAATTATTTTATAACTATGAAATTGTATTTTATCATTATATTTTATCATATCAAATATAATATTATTATTTGGATTTCATGAAATTTAATAAATTCATCTTCCATCCATTATTAAATGTGTTCTGTAATCAAATAACAGAGACTGATTGGAATGTTCCCCATGCATGATTGGTATGCTAGAACAATCATATGTCTGATATCGAAAATAACATAAATAGATCATTCATTTTGAGAATAATGAGTTGAAGATGAATCATTCATGATTCAAGGGGAATAGTTTTCATGCTATTTTCTTTTCATTATAGGAAAGAGGATTATCTAGAAGCAACATCCAATAAATAGTTTAATGGTATAACTCTTTATGGGTTTTAAAACATCATGATGTCATTTTTCAAACCCAAATTTAATTTGTTATGAAAATTCTTTCATGAAAAAATTCTTATAAAGTGTCCCATCATATGCCATATTATATAATAGAAATGTAAAATTAATAATTATGTGATATATTACACACTTGTTATGAGGCGAATGATGAGGTTGATAGGATTATATATAAAGGGATAGAAAATGATAAATTTATCTTTTAAACAGTTATTGGTTCTCTGCCACTAACTGTTGTACTTTTATTGTAGAGGATTCTATTTAGCTACACCAATTCAGATCCTCATAATATTTGACTAGAACTTCTTCACTAACTGTTATTATTTAATATAATATATATATATTTTATAGACTATGAATGTTTTTTATAAGTTCTTAATTGCACAATCCTTCCTTGTTTACATTGACCATTTCATTTTAATTCTTTTAAAAATACTGTAAAGCCTTAATCATTTCGTTTTTTTGTAATAAATCATATGTTAAGGAACCTTCTATAGTTTTAAAATCATTCTCATGTTTTCTTCAAAATTCCTCCATGTCATGGAGTTTTATATGGTGAATCATGGTTCATGTTATGAAAATAGTGTTAACCATGCCAATATCTTATTGTTTTATAGTTATTGATATGTTATTCTTATATGTTAAGCTTTAGTAGTACTACCGTATAACCTTAATAACACTTCTATATTCCCTCGCCATATCTCCCAATAAGGGTAACATACATTCTGTATTTCCTAAATGAGATATAAGTAAATGATCTAAAATTAACACTAGTTGATATATGATTTAGTGGAAAGATGATGACGAGGATAGTTTGGTGGAAGGTGATGACCTGACCCTTAATTGTTTTTTTGGTTTCGAAAACTATGCAGTAATCTAAATAGTAAATATTATTCTAAAATAATATATATGTGACAATTTTCATAAATGTATGGAGTTTTATTGAGTTTTTTTCAAGTTACTCATTATGTGTGTTGGATTAGTGAAAATAATTATTTCCATTAAAAAATAAAAAGTCCTTTCAATAAAAATAAACATTTTCAATGAGAAATAATATTATTTATTCTAAATTAATAAATGTTAAGGGTAAGGTTTTCATCATGTAACATGTGTTTCTTAAAATTTTACCATTCTATAACATTGTAAAGTATAATGTTTATAAATCATATTGTATTAATAAATTTTTTAAAATTTGTCATACTTTATAAAATGAAATTTCAAATATGGAAATATTATATTAATGAAAGAACCACAATTTTGAAACAATGTTTTAACTCAAATGTCATATCCTTTTCCCTATATAAATGGGACATTTTGAGAAGTTATAGGTTAAGAACAATAAAAAAAGTAAATATCATTTATTCCATCATTTATTTTGGATCTAGATTTTTGTGGGAACATTATAAAATAATGAAACATTAGAATACTTTTCTCTTTAGGTTCCTTGACACACAACTATGTTTTTTATGAAATATGTGATAAATACTTAAAATATTATTATATAATGTAACATTTATCACCATGTAGTTATATCACAATGTCTGAATAGTAGTATCCACATTATTGATACCCATTATAATGTTTTCATATAATGTATTTATTAATAACAAATATGAATACAATTTTTAGTAAAATAAGTACATACCTCAAAAATATGTTGTTCTCAATTCTTGTCGTTATTCACTTTTATGATTTAAAACTATAAATAGATTATCAATTTTTATAAATTTTATTCTATAATGTGAATATCATTTTTAAAATAATAATTTCATAATTATTTTATGGTTATTTTTTCAGATATTTTATGACAAAGTTAATTTTGCTGTGAATAGTGAAAATATCTATTTGTAAATAAAACTCAATATTATTTTCTATTATCTAAAAATATTCCTTTTAATTTGGATTCGTTTTAAAATGTAGTTATAAATATTATAATTATTTAAAAATAATACCTTTTCAATATAGTTAGTTACCTTCGTAGAAAAATATTTTGACAACTAAAAAGGCAATTTTCAAAAAAAAAAATCATCATTCTTTCTGGGATTAATGTTAGATTAATTTATATAATTTAGTTCAATATAATTTTATAAAATTTTTCTTATGTTTAGACTATTTAGGTTAAAATTTAGTAAATTTTACCCATATATTTTTTGAAATTAAGGACAGTAACAATAGTAAAATTTATCACCTCAGTAAAGGGTAAATTAAGAGATTAAGGTAAAAAAAACTAAAGTGATATGGATTAAAAATAATCATGAAACATAAAACTTTTTCATTGTATAAGCCTACTTCATCCATAATAATCATAACATTGAAAATATTGACATTTTAAATTTAAATAAGATTTTGACCATTGTACTTTTTAAGTAAAATATAAAGTAAAACATTTCACCGTTTAATTTTAATATCTATAATAGTTTCTTGATAGGGATAAAAATTACATATGTTATAATTTAAATAAATATTTTAAATATTAATTTACATTTTTATCATTATAATTTATTATTTTTTTTAGTAACAAGAAATTAACATAAAAAATTATGCAACCCTGACGCCATGGTTGTGTAGGGAGTAGAAAAATCAAGTAAATTAAATAAAACTCTAAAAGAAATATTTTTTGGGTGTATTATAGTGAGAAAATAATTTTAGAGATAAATATAACATATTTTTATTGTATAAAAGGTTTAAAGTTTAATTCTATATTTTTCATGTTATATTTGAATTAAAATTAAATGAGTAGTTCTATAAATTACATTAATGATCTCTTATGGAAATAATATTTTATTACATTACTAAATATGAAATAAAATATTTAACTATGATATAATGGATAATATATAGTTGAAAATTTTATTAATGGGCCATTTATAAGACAATTTTCATCGTAATAGTAAAATTATAACCCTTTAATTTGAAATAGTTATTATCATGGTTAATGTTTAAAAAGGTTGACTAAGTTTTTAATAAATAAGATATGGATTGAAATAACTATAAAACAATTAAAATTTTATTTTATTTTTATATTTGGACCATATAAACCTTATATTATAGTACATGTCATTTTCTATGAAGTTGACCATGAATATGGATTAATTATATATAGATATTCTGAACAATTATAAGAGTTTCCCTCCACTCACTTATAAAAGGACAACATAACCAATTTTTCTTTCACCATTTTGGGCCATATAGATATAAAAAACTGTTCCCTATTCTATTATCCCCTTCTATGAATATTATTTATATCTTATTGTCATCTTAACATACCGTTCCAAGGGTCCTTAAGAATAAATATAAAGGAAGTCTACCAAAAACTAGGTAAATGCCTTTACATCCTCTTTGAGGTTTATTTCTTCTTATACATCCTCTAAATTAATTTTATATATCCTAAAGTAATAATTAATGTATCATAAATATACTTATATTTTATTATGATTTTGGTAAATCTACTTTTCATATCTTTCTTATCATAAAAATAGTAAAAATATCACTCTTCCACACATATGGATTACTATATCCAAATAATGGTGAAATTCAGTTTTCATTACCACATTATCTGGATGTTTATAACTATGGAACTGATGAATATGTAGGATATTTGTGGGAAAATATCCTTATTTAAATATAATTTCATATCTACTTTCTCATCTTTTAATCTATTAGAAAATGAAAACATCACTCATTAATATATGTATATTATCCCTCCTTGAAATATTGTAATATTGTTCGTTTATGCCTTAAATTGATGGTTATAAAGATAAATTTAATGAATATATATGATATATATTCTATAATAACAATTATTTAAAGGTTAATTATTATTAAAATGACTTTTTTCTATCATTCGAAAAGTGAGAACAACATTAATGCGTACGTACAACTTACGGTCCTCATAAATAGGGCAATTCATTTATCTATCTGTACCTTTTATGGATGAACCTAAAAATATATATAATTATTATATAATATTTTAATATAATGACTAATTTTTTTTAGATATTTTGTTTGTTGGAGAATATTACTCAAGAGGGGGGTGGATTGACTATCTATAAAAAATTTGTCAAAAATTGGTTCTGTGAAAGCACCCCCCAATTAAAAATGAATACAACCCAGTTAATCAAGTTAATAAGGATATAATTGTTTGATTGTTCACATAACTTCTCAGAAGATTGATTAATTCTCAGAAATATCAATGTGCGTTATTAATACAACTTTTAAAGTTATTATAATAAGTAAAAACAGTTATAAATTCTATCCAATACAAACTATCAAAGTAAAAAATAGAAATTTATGAAATATAGAGTACAAAATATAAAAACTAAACTCAATGACAGAGTGGACAAAACAAGTGGTTCAGTCTCAAGATAAGACTTAATCCACTCCACTTGGTGATCACCTAACACCAACAGTTTATATTAGAAAAACGTATTCCACACCCTGGATCAGAGTAAACAACAGTGCATAGGACTGTCCATATCACATGACCTATTCCACTATTATTCATGGCTATAAACTAAAAATTCATAGAAGTACCTCTCCCACAATTATCGGTGGGAGTAAAAATATATAAGAAGATATTAGTGGAAGGATATCTTGTATCCTTCAGTTCAATACATGAGGCAATATGTGTTTTTAATATCGACATACACACTTACCGAATGACAAAAACAGAACAAAATAGAGAGAAAATGATGAGAAAGGGTTATAAGTTCTATATGTTTTATTCTACATAGCTCTGTGATTGTAGGATAAAGAAAATGCATGTATTGAGTCCCCTTATCAAAAAATATTGTATCATAAGCACGATGATCTGGTTTTCAGTTTGATGGTGAAACATGTGTAGCTCATGTTATTCATAGAGTTGATACTACGAAGATGATTTTGGATCTGATATATGTTATAACATTATTTTTTGATCGATAGTGAGTTATTCTTGTGTTATTCGGTTATTTTTGTTGCATGTATTAGTTCAATTCTTAAACAATCTCTCTTCTGCTATTATGTTTTGATCCAATACCTTGATTTCAGTTTTGTTACAGAGTGCATGTTTTGTAGCTCACATGATGCATGTATTCTGTACCCCATACATTGTATTTTCCTGTGATATGTCAACAATGAATCATTAACAATGTTAGTGCCTTTAAATTACTCAAATATGACTGTTAGAAATAAAATTGAAAACTAAAAAACAGATTAAATATTGGTGTCACAGTCTCTCTTGAAATGGTATCACTTGGAAACATTGTCACCGTGAAACGATGACTTCTTCTTTTCCTTTGAGTGGTGATACAGTCTTGATTCTACAGTTTCATTGATATCAAATCCTGTAAAACAAATGCGGTGTTAGGATCATGGTGTCTTGGTGATGGTAGAAAGGGTCTGGTGTCACAGACATCATGATATCTAAAATTGGTTATAGTGTCTGGGTCACCGTGTTGAGGTGCCTATGTCTGGGTAACAATGTTTGGGTCCGGGAGTCTATGTCACGGTGTCTGGACCTTTTCTAAAAATTAGAACTCGTGGTAGATTTATGGTTTCTTAGACTCAACCAAATATCTGAATACAGTCTTTGGAAGTAATATTCATAGAATGAATTAGACGTGAACATTCATATAATAATACATTATCGAGAAAAATTAAATATAGATTACAATAACCAAAAAAAGATTTATAGTAGTCAGGATCTTGTAAATGATTATTTAAATCCTAGGGAAACCAACCATCTCTATACATAATTTGAGATAGAGTAAATAGGGTTAATATGATTTTAGATCATTAAAAAACGACTATAACAAGAATATCCCAAAAATGTCCCCCTATTTGATGATCAGAAATCATATGAGTTATATTTCTATTCTTATCATACTTTCCCCCCTTAGTGTTATTTTCTCCCCATATTTTTATTTTCAAAAAGAGTGCAGGAAAAAGAGAAAAGAAGAAATATAAAGAAGAGATTATACCACAATAGAGCTCATGGAATTACATGGAAAGATATGTGGAATTAAAAGATGTAAGAAAAAGTAAAATATCCTTATAAAAATACATGTTTCACTTTACATTAGTTTTAGATTTGTTATATTTTCCCTTATAAGCAGCAATAAAATGAGCCATGGGAGCATAAGTATAGGTTGAAAGAGGTAGTGAGCCACCTGTTAGAGAAGAAAGAGGGTGCCCTTCAAAAATAGATGGAGCCAAAGTGGGTTTGGTCGAAGACTGAGGCATGCTTAGGTCAAGGATAACATCCCTGATCTATCTATGAGCCGGAGATACAGACATCGAGGATGAAAAAAATGATGTTTTTGAAGAAGGAGGTAATCCCAGTTGCAAAGGTATAACTAAAAGAGCCATAGTGGTAGTGCTTTTCACATGAAAATAAGGCTTAATCAACTAAATGAAATTAGTAATGGTCTCACCACCATACTGTATTTACTTCCCAAAATCATCTTTGTTCTCCATCAATATGTATAGTAGAGGAATGAAATCTTTCAGCTTTTAGACTTGAGTGTTGAAGGCTTGAGTAACATGAATAATTTTAAAATTCTTTGTAAGATATTTGAAATTATTGTTCATAACATTTTCAGATAATATTTTATTAATGTAAAAATCAACACTCTTGGTATTTTTTCTAGGGAATCATTTGAAATCCTTGAATGAATCATTACTAATTATTGTACTCGATCACAATTCATGAAAACCATAGAAAAAAGCTTTTTGTCAAATCCACATAACACTAACTGTTGTTCCTCGTTAATTATAGTTCTGAGAAAATCACTGTCAATGTATTGAGATGACTTTCTAGAGGCATTAGAGGCTATAATAGATGAAGTGAGGGACATGAGATGATTAAAAACTTTTTAAAGACATCGCTTTTACTCATCAATCAGTTTTTTGAGACCAAAAACAAGATCATGCATCTCATTGAATATATGTATGTTTCTTTAAGACAAGTTTTCAACTACAGAAGTCATGTTCGGTTGAATCATCGAGGCAAATTTATATGGAATATGATCACTAATATCCTCAACAATATGATTAATAGGATCTTCTACTAGTTGGAAAACGTTTTTTTATCTTCAACCATAGCTTGGAGAGACTTCACCTCATCACTCAATTTATTATTTTCAATTTTAACCATTTGTATTTCATGAATAATTTTTTGTTGAATCTAGCATATGATTTTCTCTAACAGTAATGAAGCATCTATTTCACTATGATTTGGAATAGGAACAAGCTGTGTGTTCATGATATTTTCTAATATAGCTAATAATGTAACTAAAAAGGCTTTAAAATCACTATGACTCATGGAATTAGATGTTTCTTGTGATGTTTTATATATAGGAGAAAAGAAAGGCTCATGAACCTTAGTAAAGATTAATTCTAGAGAATAAACATGTTTCAGTTGAAACAAAATGGATTGTTCAATGCCTTTAAATGATACCTCCTGGAAATTGTCCTCATTATAGTAGCTAGGAAACATATACTAGGTATCCATAGTTCTTTGATTAATAGGATTAGGAATATCAATACTATCTATTCTAGGGTGATGATCCCCCTCAATATGTACATCTCGTTAAAGACTAAGAGATTTAGTTTGTTGATATGCTTCTACATTTTCATCTGAAATGGCCTCACCCATTTCTTTTCTAGATAACTAAAATTATTATTCCATTATTTCCATAGTATATAGGAACTTTCCAGGATGATCTTTTTCATCCAATGTTCCTCAACATCAGTCTCTTCCTCAATAATAATTTCTTATTCTAGACGCTCCCCTTGAAACCTTAATCACATGACCATGATGTCCACATATATTATAAATTTCCTTTATTCCATAATTATTTTTTTCATTTTTTATTTTATAAGGTTTCATAAAAGTAAAATAGCAGGTTAACATGAATACTTCAGTTTGGTATAGTAAAGGAACAAATCATAAGAGAAACAAACATATGTTAAGAGGATTATATAAGATGAAAAATATTTCATAACATGGTTATCCTTACATGGGTAAGTGAAAATAACTTGTCATGATTGTGTGTGAAGTATGTCGAGAGAAAAAATGAATTAATTTTTTTAAAATAATTCCTATATATAATGATTAAAAATTATCAAATTATTAGTAAACAATCAAAAATATCATTGGCCAATATCCATTAATACTATAATTGATCACCAATGATGAAAATTTTCCCTTTCTTAATATTCTTTTGTAAAGGTCTGATAAAATAAAAAAAATAAGTGATCAATAGATTCTATATAATCAATAAAAATGAAAAATTATATATATTTTTTATGTTTTTGTTGTTTTTCCATTTTTTATGATTTCTGAAATCAACAAAAATTTAAAGAAGAAATACACAAAAAGAAAAATCCTAATGAATCTATACAAAATTTCATCACCTCCACTATACATAAAATGTTTTTCCCTTAATGTGACTCTATGAAACGAATGTTTCATATGAAATAAAGAATAAAAATGATAAAAAATTACATAAATGTGAGATTATAATTGAAAACATGAAGTTTTCAGGAAATGACAGGTTCATACAGTGTGATGGGATCAACTTAATGTGTGGAGGAATACCTAAAATTACTATACTATCTATTGAATATTGATGATAAATATATGATTTTTATCCTCTTTATTTAACTCCACTACAATATAAGAAAAAAAATTAAAATCAACATATGGTCCCAACCACCTAGAATGAAACTTACCAGTCATCAAAATCAATTGTGAAGTGCATATAAGAACATTATATCCTACATGAAAGTCTCATTTGTGGATAATTATATCATGAGACAATATTCATCATTCCTTATAGATCCTTGAGTTATCATATAATTAAAATTAGAACTCCTTAAAATATTAAATATTAATATTCCTTTAAATTATTGGTTGGATAAAATCCAAGGTATATTTATTTATTTCCATATACTACTAATGCTAGATATCCATGAGAATATGACATGATTTTCCAAAACAAAATCTAGTATGGAGATATACTAATGAGATTTCTAAATGTTGTCCCACTATTGGGAAGGTGGGTTTTCCCAACACTTTTATAGCAACAGTTCTATTGAACCATTGGTGTATGGGTCCTTTACAAATGATTTATTCATACCGTTGGTAAAGAATGTGTTATTAATGTATTTCCCAACTTTTTGAAGAAACCGTTGGGAAACACACAAATTATCCTTTTTTTACCAACGGTTTGTACAAACCTTTGGTAAAGTCCTTGACATAAGAAATAATTCCCAACAGTTTCTCTAAACATTTGGGAATTATTTCCCCAAATTTTCTAGCGATCATGATCTCCAATCAACTCAATTGAACTGCTATGCTGAGACATCATACCTCTCTCGCTTAGAGAATTTCCACCAGATCCATCTTTAAAAACAATGATATTTTGTTATACACATCAAATGTATAAGTAGTACATTAAGATTAATGTTTTCCTTCTATTTTATTTGTTTTCTATTTTGATTTGGTTTAAACCTGAGGTTTGTGCAGTATGCTTCCAAATAATTTCCATTTTATTTGTTTTTTGTTTTTATAATGCTGTAATGTTGGAATATATTTATTTGAAGTGAGGGAGTGCAGGTGGTTGTAGGTGAAGTGGGGTGGGGTGTGTAGTGGGTGGAGAGATGGTGTGTACTGGTGGGAGTGTTTAGGTGGGATGTGGTGCAAAGAATGAAGGGGGGTGTACTGGTGGGGGTGTGTAGTGGGGAGTATTTTGGGGGTGAGGTGGGTGTTGTATAGGTGGGGGTGGGTTGTGTAGCTGGGGGTGGAGGGGGGGAGGGGGGCTGTTCAAGTGGGGGGTACAGGTGGAGGGTCGGTTCTGTGCAGGTGGGTGGGGGGGAGGGGAGTGTACAGTTGGGGGGGGGGGGGTTGTGCAGGGGTAAAGGGTTTGTTTTTATTTTTTAGTGGGGTAAAGGGTTTGTTTTAGGTTTGTTGTATGTTTGTCTTAGGTTTTCTTTAGTGGGGTTTTATGTATTATGTTTAGAGAATATTTATGTTTTTTGATTAGAGAAATGGCTAATGAATGATGTTTTGGATTTTTTAATGAATAAAATGATTTTCAATGAAAATACCATAAGGGGGGGATATAAAAGGGTTAGAGTTCTATCCAGGTGTGGGGGGTGGACTATCTAGGGGGTTGGGGGGCTACACAGGGGGTAGGGGGATACAGGGGTTTGGGGATGGGGTATGGTGGTTGTCCAGGTGGTGGGGGTGGCTGTCCAGGTGGGGGGGGGTGTCTACGTGGGGGGGGGGGGGGGGTGGGTTGTCCAGGTGGGGGGGGGGGGGGGTCCAGGAGGGCTGTCGGGGGGGGGGGGGGGGGGGGGGCTGCAGTAGAGGGGGGGTGTGGGATATCTAGGGAGGGGGTGGGCTGTCCAAGGGGGGTGGGGTGGGCTGTTCCGGTGGGAGAGGGCGTGTTGGATGTCTAGGGAGGTGGGGTTGGGGTGTGGGATCTCAAGGGGGTATGGGATGTCCATGGGGGTTGGGGGTGGGCTTTCCTAGACACCTCATACCCCCTGGATATCCCTCCACCCCAGAAAGCCCCCCCCCCCACCCCCCCTCGACCACCCCGACCCCCCTGGACATCCCCACCACCCCCCTTGGACAACCCGCCCGCCCCATGGATACCACGTACCCCCTAGACACCCCCCAATTCCGTAGATATCCCACCCACCCCTTGCACACCACATACCCCTTAGACAGCCCCACCCACCCACAGGATACCCCCTCCCCATGTGGACAGCCCCCCCCCCCACCCCCGTGGACATCCCGCCAACCTCCTGTGCACCCCTTACCCCTGGACAACCCCTCTACCCCGGCCACCCCCTGGACAGCCACCACACCCCCTAGACACCTTGTACCCCTTGGACATCCCCCCTAGAAGGCCCCCGCCCCACTAGACACCATCTACCCCCTGGACAGCCCCACCACCCCCGTGGACCGCCCGCCCACCCCCCCTGGATAGCCCGTACCCCCGAGACAGTCCCCCAACTTCGTGAACAATTCTCGTTTACTTAAATGTATTTTCAATGATACATCAATATTATTGAATTTATTTTTACGAAATGACTTATTACAATTATTTGTTTATAGAATGGATAGAAGTTGGATATATTAAATCGATCATTACTCAATATATTTTCAAAACAATTTGGAGATTTTTTTTAGATTTTTCTTTTCGCAATGCTTCAAATTGTGGTCGCATACACTTTCCATGTTCGAATTGTGTTAGAAGACCTTCATTGAGCTGTGAAGAAGTTAGATACCACATAAAAAATATGTTTTTCATGAAAACTACTATGTGTTGTATCATAATAGGGAGAAAATAAAATCTCAAATTGTTGATGATCCAAATGAGAATACTAGACTGGAGAGTTTCATATATGACTGATTTCCATTTATTCATCACCATGAAAAAGAAAGGATTTTGACCCAATAAGACTTTGATATGAGAACAAATGATTCTTCTAATAAAAATGAAGATATTGTCAGGGTGAAAAAATTGAATGATGCTACCATGACATCAGTATATCGGCAATGTGATAAAATGAAAAGCTGTAATTTTTTATCCGATTGTTTCATGGGAAAAATATGTATGGGATTTCCAATACATAAATCTATTAAATTCTTACCTTCTTGAAGGATTTAATTCCAGATGATGTAAATATTCCCTCAAACCACAATTTTTCAATGAAGTTAGTCGATGAACATAGATTTCTATAAATAAAATCCATGCTTTCCAGATAGATTGAAATTTATTCAGGGAGGAAAACGCTGAATGAAATGATTGTATAAAATGTGGAACATCCCGCAAGAAGACAAAATATGGTGGAACACAATCCTGCATGCCACAGAAAGTAATGTGGCACATTCCATTGATCTCAAGACTCGAGAATCATTTTATGTTTTCTGAAATATCAATAATAATGAGATGGCCTGATACAGAGAGAAAGAATACTAATGATTAGTTGGTTCACCCTTCAGATGGATTTTCATGGCATAGATTTGATGCTCGATATCCCTATTTAGCAGCTAATGTGCGTAAGGTGAGGCTGGATTTTTCCTGTGATAGTTTTAATCCATTTTCTAATATGCTTACATAACACAACACACTACTAGTTTTTATACACATTTATAATCTTCCTCCATGGTTGTGTATTAAAAAACCTTTCACTTTCATGAGTATACCCATATCTGGCCCTACTGATCCCAACATTGATATTGACGTATACATGAAACCATTAATAAAGGAGTTGAATCTTTGTTTGAATGTGGGTGTGTTCACATACGATGCATATTAAACAAACATATTTCAGATGCATGTTGCACTTATGTGAACGATCAATGATTTTTCGGCTTATGAAATGATGTTTGGATAGAGAATGAAGGGAAAACATTCATGTCCTGTTTGTATGAAGAATACACAATCCAGAAGACTAAAACATCACTGTAGTTTCAGTTTTATGGGACATCGACAATTCTTTCCAATGGACCATCCATATAAAAATAATCATTAAATAATTGATAATACCACAGATGCCGATGATCCTTCTCAATGTATGTCTAGAAATGATGTTCCTAATGAATTGAAAGGTTTCAGTTTTTCATTCGGGAAGGTTCATTTGAAATCTGGAAAGAGAAAGATTGTTTCCACTGAATGTAGTTACAATTGGAGGAAGAGGAGTATATTTTTTGATTGGCCTTATTAGACAACAAATTTGTTACATCATTTCTCATAATTAATTATCATCGAAAATAATATATTTGAAATGTTGATTTTGATACATTTAAATTTTAAGGGAAAGAAAAAAGATGATTTACATTCTCGGCATGACTTGGTGGATTGGGGAATCAGACCAGAATTGCATCCTATGCGTATCAGTGAAAATAAATGGAAAGTTCTGTGCGCATCTTATGTGATGACCCCTAGAGAAAACAAATAAATTTCTGGAAGTATTAGATACTATTAGAGTTCCTGATGGATATTCCAACACCATATCTAAACGGGTCAACAGAAGAGAGTTGAAGGTTATATATTTGAAGACTCGTGATTATCACGTTCTTCTATATGAGTTGATTCCAATATAAATCACACATCTTTTGACCAATAATGTAAGGGTGAATGTAATTTGGTTGTGCCATTTGTTTAGAGATCTTTGTGAAATGAATTTGTCCAAGTCATTATTGAAAAAAATGTTAACAGTTTCCCCATTAATTTTGTGTGAGTTAGAGAAAAAATTTCCTCCATCATTTTTCACATGTATGGTGCATCTGACTATTCATATTCCCACTGAAATACTTCTCGTAGGACCTGTTTCTTTTTGTTGGATGTATCCAACTGAATGAAATTTGTACAAATGAATGTCTCATGTCCGAAACAAGAATCATCCTAAAGGTTCTATCATGAATGGTTACTTGGTTCAAGAGTGTATGAATTTATTCTCAATGTATTTGTCTGATCTTACTACAAGAATGAACATACCGACAAGAAATGAAGAAGAACAATATGATAAAATTGAACCCAGTTTTCCATCACTTCCTCAAACAGGAAGAATTCATGGATCATATACATTGAAGACATCAAGACATAAAGAGCGGGAGATGGAACATCACACAATTTTGTTAAACTGTGATTTGTTCGATGACTACATTAGGTAACTAAATTTAATATATATATCTTAAATTTATATCTGTTAATCTATTAATATTTTTTATCTATAAGGAATATAAAACAATGATAAATAGAAATCATCGTTCGTTATCTTTGAGATGGAGGGAGTCTTTGCAAAGAAAAGAGTTTTCTTCATGGTTAAAATTAAAGGAAAATATATTACCGTTTAAAATAATAGAATCAATATTTAATTAAGTTTAATATTTATTTATATTTTAGGTATTGATTTTTCCAGTTGACTCTATCTCTGAGTAAATTAGAGCATTGGATTTTTGTCTTAATATTGTGGTTCATGACGGTAAATCAATTATTATCAATCGGTACAAATTTATTTTCACTGAATGAGAAAAGAACATGAGAACAAAACATGATGGTATTATGGTTACAGCCTCAAAAGATTGTTATGCCAGTGCATCAGATAATAGAATCTGATTTGAAAATGTCTTTTATTATGGAGTTGTTGAAAAATAGTAATTTTGAGTTATTACTCTTAGGGACGATTCACGAAGATGAAATTCCATTGCATTGATTCGATGACAAGACATGAAACAGTTTTTGATGGTTTTGGATTTAGAGTAATTATTATGACTCACACTCTTGCTACCGAAGAACGATATGTATTGGAATCAATGGATAAACATGTTTTTTATGTCAAAGTCCAAATTCGACCTGAAGTTTGTGTCATATTTGAAGTAATTCCAAGAAATATATTTTATGATGGTGATGATGGAATTTACATTGTCCCTATTGACATTGGAACCAATCCATTTATTTTTTTGATGACTATAATAGCTCAATTGTCAGAGTTGATTGTGAACCTGATGTTATGGTGGAAAATTTATTGAATCATCAATACATGTTCTTAATTCATTTGGTTTAACTTGATTTGGTTTCCTAAGGTTGGTGTTATTCAAATTTATTTAATATTGAATACAAATATGTTGTATCCGATTTGACCATTATGTGCATTTTTAATGTTTATTGGTTGGAATTTTTATTTGAATTTCATTTTGTAATTTAGAATAGAACTATATTTAAACCTATAAAACCAAAATTTCTAACTTGGTGAACTATTCAATGCTTAAACTGTGATTCGTATAAAATTTTTATCACTCTAAGACCTCTCTTTCACATTTTACCACGTATTGAACATGATGGTTTGTATTCTTCTAGAAAACATTTATTGAAACCTACATCATCTACCTGAGCTAAAGAAATTAAATTTTTCCTGAATTTTTAAAATTGCTTCACCACATATGAATTTGGTAGAATCAATGTCCCATGATTTTAATAGACTGAAGAAACTTAGTAAATAATTATCCTACTAAAAATTAATTTTCTTTATTACATCTTGTATGATTTATTGACGTCATTATATATTTGTTCAAGCTCACATAAAACAATAGTTAGTTAAATTATCCATGAACCTCCATATTCCCTCTCATTTATTTTATTTTTTGGGTTACACGTTAGTTATCCATTTCAATTTACATCCATATTTATTTCCAAATGTAGGAAAATGAAACCAATTGAAGAGAGGCGATCAAAACAGAATATGGACAACATTCGTCATAATACTGAGCTAGGCATTCCACCATTAGTGCCTACAGTGAGTATTTTATATAAAATATATTTATTTAAATAATATATAATGTCATGTGATTAATTTATTTAAACATTTTTTTAGGATCCATCTATTAGGTGATAGATATATAATGAGTAGCCTAGTAGTGGTCCCAGTACATAGGGGTGTTGGTACGAGGGGGGGGGGTGGTGCAGGTGCTAGACTATCCGGTCGGCGTAACCGATTATTTCATGCCCCTCCCACTGACATACCATCCATCCAACACTTTGATCCCTATGTGTCGTTATGGACACATGGGATGTTTATCCCTCCCATGTTTTCACCATCCTTTACATCTAATCCTCCTCACTCATCTGTACCATATCTGATGATGATTCGGACTCCCCATACAACATTTGGACAACCATCCATATCATCTTCTATTACTTCTGCTTCCTACTCTTTGGGCTTTTATATTCCATCTTCATTGACTACTTCTCCACCAATGTCTGTCCCTGCGGAGCATACATTGAGACCCACTCCATCTGTCCAGGGTGTTCCTTCAGTTTCTATAAATCCAGCAATGCCCATTGATCAGACTACCACATGTATTCGTATACAACCCTAACAAATTGTTCCACCGTTATTTATTTTCATCATAACTTATATTGATAAAATATTTTTTTTGTTTTATATTAGATACATATGCTAATATGAGGCAGGGGAGGCGGTGTACATGCATGAGATCGGTGGGGAACTACCATACGCAATTGATGGTGGACTACAATGAAGATAGTCATATGATTGAAAAATCTGGGTAGCAATGTCGGAGTTTTTTGGAGATGCATTCCAAATACACCGACAACATTCCTGTCAGCTTGATCTCATGGAGAAAACTACCAAATGAAGTCAAGGATAAATCCTGGATAGAGGCATGGGTTAAAAATTCTGTTGTATTTAATGCAATATATTAATTTTTGTATTTATAATAATTAATATTTTTGTTTTAGTTTCGGTTTAATTTCCTAGATGGTGAGGGTGCACGACCATCACGTCTAAAGGATTTTGGTGAACTCTATAGAGCATATAAGCACAATTAGTACATTGGATATTGTACAAGAGTTGTCACAGAGTTAGAGGTGGTCTTTATCATGTATGATTGAACATTATAATAGTACCGACAAGAAAATTACTCATTGGGAGACTAGTTAATTTACAGTGTTAATAAAATTAGAAGTATTGAAAAAAATATTTTTTTTCGTTAATACTAATTATTGAATTTTATTCAGGATGCATATGGTAGGAATAAAAAAACTAATTCTAAGATATATGTCTACACATTGGGTTTACAACAATTCCAGATCATGAGAGACAATAGATATGACAGTTTATAATATTTCTTTATGAAATTCACTTTCTATTTCTTCTTCCAAAATTTATTCGATTGCTAAAGTTGTTATATAATTTTAGTTATGAAATTACTATGTTTTATTTGGTATCCTATTTTTAATTATGGTTCTCTACATTCAATGTCATTATAGAGGAATAAATTGAATATTGAAGGGCATGTGCCTCAAGAAAAACTGTTTTGCTTGAGTAAAAGAATGAAGATGGAAGTGTCATTAATGAAGCGACTCAGCAGCTGATTGTAAGATTTATTGTGTAGATTCAAAATTTTAATCTCTATTTTTAACATAATAATATATTTATATTTCTAACAGGATTCTTTAGAGGCCCTTGATTCCCAGGAACCTGAAAATTTTGGGCCACACGATCACTTACATCAGGTGTTGGGAGATTAGCACCCTGGTAGAGTACGCTGCCAACCTGGGAAGAGTATAGTTCCGAAGAGGTATTGGTGCTCTTCAGGTATGATTTTTAGTGCCACTGAGCTTCATCAGGTTAAGGCATAGGCACAAAAGGCTGAAAAAAGGGACATAGAGACGGAAGAACAGTTTGATAAAGCAAACATTGCATTTATGAAACTGATGAAAGTTTTACGGCCAACACTACCACCAGAGGCCTTCACTTCTTATGATGAATATATGTCATAAATGCAGAATATATATGGTGCAACAGGTGGAAGTTATAGTGGTGGTCCATACGATGTCGAAGAGAAGGTCGAGGTGGAGGAGGAGGAGGGTGAAGAAGAGGCCATGGTGGAGGAGGAGGCCGAGGCGGAGGAGGAGGGCGATGAGGAGGACGAGGCTGAGTATGAGGGAGAGGAGGAGGGCGGGGATGATGATGTGGGAAATGATGAGTATGAGGGTGAGGGTGACAATGATGGTGATGATAGTGATGGTGATGAGGGACAGATTGATCTATTAAATTTTTTATTGATATTACTGACCTTTGATATTTATTGATTAGTTGTGCCTGAATATATGTGTGATTAGGTTGGTCACATTATATTTATTTTTTTATCTATTTTAATGAAATTGTAAATATTTAGTGATATTTAAAAAATTGAAGTTCTGATTAGAAGTTGATAAATTCAAAATATATTTTTTAACATTGAAATAATTTGCTTAGAAAATACGTAAATACCATCCCTTGTGTCAAAGACATCCACTCGGACATCCCTCCCACCCTCCTCCCTGAACCCCGAACAGCCCCAGAACAGCCCCCTAGACAGCCCCCCGGATGACCCCCCCAATAGCCTCCCGGATAGCCCCCTGGATATCCCCCCCCCCACCTTGGACAGCCCCCACCCTCCTCCCTGGACCCCGAACCACACCCAAACAACCCCCCAGATATCCCCCCTGGACATCCCCCCTGACAACACCTCAACCCTCCTCCCTAGACCCTGGAAAACCCCCTGGACAGGCCCCACCCTGCTACCTAGACCCCGAACAGCCCCTAGATAGCCCCTCGAACATCCCCCCACACTCACTCCCTGGACCCCAGACATCCCCTTTCCCGATGTACCCTGGACAACCCCCCGCCCTCCTCCCTGGACCCTAGACATCCCCCCCAAGAAGACCCCACCATCCTCCCTAGAGACAGGACAACCCCCACCCTCCTCCCTGGACCCCGGACATCCCCCAAGTAGACCCCACCCTCCACCCTGGACATCGGACAACCCCCCATCCTATTCCCTAGACCCCGGAAAACCTCCCCCCCTCCTCCCTAGACCCCGGACAGTCCCCCAACCCTCCTCCCTCGACCCCAAACATCCCCCGAATAGCCCCCCAGACAGCACCTCAGACAGCCCCCCACCCTCCTCCCTAGACCCCGGACATCCCCCGGAGAACCCCCACCATCCTCCCCAAACCCCGAATAACCCCCACCCTCCTCCCTGGACCCCAGATATCCCCCCATATATCCCCCCCAGACAACCCTTCCACCCCTCTCCCTGGACCCCGAACAACACCCCAGATACCCCCTCCCACCTGGACCTCGGACAACCCCCACCCTCCTCCATGGACCCTGGAAAGCCCCCACCCTGCTCCCTGGACCCCGAACAGCCCCCTCCTCTCTGGACCCTGGACAGCCCTCCCACCCTCCTCCCTGGACCCCGGACAACCCTCAGACATCACCCCAAACAACCCCCTGGATAGCCTCCCCACCATCCTCCCTAGACCCTAGACAACCCCTGGGCAACCCCCCATCGTCCTCCCTGGACCCTAGACATCCCATACCCTCTTCCATGGACCCCGGATAGCCCCCCGACCTGGCATCCCTATATTGGTCTAGGGGTAATTCGACATATATAAAACATAATGACAATTCATGAAAAGTCTAAGTACTTCCTACATTGATTCTCGAGAAAATCGGACTCAGTGTGTCTCTCTTTTGTTTAAAATGGACACAGTTTTAAGTAAAAACAACAGACATTCGGAAAACCAACCCAATGTATTCTGGTTGTGTTGATACATTAGAATAAGGATCCATGGGTCATTTATGACTTGTTAGAGTTATCCCAGACTCAATCTAAGGAACAGTGTGGCTGGTACCACTCAAAGTGTCTCACCTTTATTTGAAATGGACAACATTTTATGTGAAAACAATTGGCATATAGAAAACTGACAAAACTAATTTGTATTGTGTAGATACTTTAGGAAAATAATTCATGGGTCATATGTGTTTTGTATGAGTCAACCCTGCCTCAATCTGATGCACGGTGTGGCCGGTATCACTCGAGGTGTCATTCTTTTGTTAAAAATGGACACCATTTTATGTAAAAACAGCTTCCATATAGAAAATGAAACAATCATATTCGGATTCTGATGATACTTTATCACAAGGATACATGGTTCATTTTTGATGTTTACTCGTCAACCCCGCCTTAATCGGAGGCATAATGTGGCCGTTACAACTCAAAGTGTCTCACTTTTATTTGAATTGGACAACATTTTAATTGAAAACAACAACTTGTATACGAAAAACTGACCAAACACATTCAGATTATATTGATACATTAGGAAAATGATCCATTGGTCATTTGTGACATGTACGAATCAATCTCACCTCAATCCGAGGCATGGTGTGGCCGTTACCACTCAAACTATCTCACTTTTATTTGAATTGGACAGGATTTTAAGTGAAAACAACAACTTGCATACGGAAAATAGTCCAAATGAATTACGATTCTATTAATACTTTAATACATTGACCCATGAGTCATTTTTGATGTGTACAAGTCAACCCTACCTCAGTACAAAGCGTGGTGTGGCTGGTACCACTCAAAATGTCTCACTTTTATTAGAAATGGACGGGATTTTAAGTGAAAACAAAAACTTGAAGACAGAAAACTGACCAAATTCTTTTTGATTGTATTAAAACATATATAAAATAATCCATGGGTCATTTTTTATGTTTACTAGTCAATACTACTTCAATCTGAGGCATGGTGCAGTCGGTATCACTCAATGTGTCTCTCTTTTCATTAAAATGGACACAGTTTTAAGTAAAACCAACAGTCATTTCGAAAACCATCCAAACATATTCAGATTGTGTTGATACATTAGCCTAAGGATCCATGGGTCATTCGTGGTGTGTATGAGTCAAGCCATCTCAATCTGAGGCACAGTGTGGTTGGTACCACACAAAGTGTCTCACTTTTATTTGAAATGGAAAATATTTTAAGTGAAAAACCAACTGGAATACGGAAAACAGACCAAATGCATTTATATTCTGTTGATATTTTATGAAAACGATCCATGGGTCACTTGTGATGTGTATCTATCAACCCTGGATCAATATGAGTCAAGGTGTGGTTGGTACCACTCAAATGGACCACTTTTATTTGAAATGGAAAAGATTTTAAGTGAAAACAACAACTTGCATATGCAAAAACGACAAAACATATTCGGATTGTGTTAGATACTTTAGTACGTGGATCAATGGTCTAGCCTCACACAATACAATTCTCATGTGACTAACTCATACCCCTATTCTAAAACACATGACATTTAATACACCAATCCCATCCTCAGTCAAGGGGTTTTAGGACCAAACCAAAGTCCCTTTGGGAACCCAATACCAAAGACATAATTGAATGCTCATACACACTACCCATAATGGGGATTCATCTCACATCACACCCAGGAGTCCAAATTACAAATATCCACATACCCCCTTATTCCAATTGAAAATTCTATAAAAAACATGTAGGCTATTCTGGTAACCCATCCCATATGTTGAGATTGGCCAATGTTTCCCACTAACACATCAATATCCATTTATAAATGGATACATAGTCATTAGAGGAATATAAAAATCCCATGTGATTCACATAACTCATCTTAGGTCTAAGCATATGACCACTACCAGTTTCAATCGTATGGGTATCATGATCCTTGTCCACTCTACCCATGTTTTTCTATTGGTATTATGATATTCAACCCAATACCATGAGTAAACATCCTATGTTCTTCCTATAACATATATAATTATTCTCTTGTGTGTACTGGT
Organism: Viscum album; assembly: GCA_963277665.1. Lineage (NCBI taxonomy): Eukaryota > Viridiplantae > Streptophyta > Magnoliopsida > Santalales > Viscaceae > Viscum > Viscum album. Next base: position 490,803,806 of record OY728159.1, on the reverse strand, counting down.
GTTGTTTTTTGAGTGAGGAGTGAATTATAAATTTTTAATACTATTATGGGTGTTATTGATTTTCAATTATTAATTTCTGAATTCTGGATGTATTGGATTAGGACTATTTTTGTAATGAATTCTAAATTTTGAATACTGTTATGTGTATTGGATTCTGGATGTACTGGATTTTAATTTTGTATTGGTTTTTAGGGTGTTATTGCATTTCAATTCTGGATGTATTGGATTGTGGATGTTTTAGATTAAGGATTTATCTCTTGTGACGTGGTTTGAGTGAGGAAGGAATTTTAAATTTCAAAATTTTTGAATTCTGGATGAATTTTAAATATCCCATTTAGGCTTTTGGATTATGTATGCATGTGTTCTTTCAGGGAGAGTTGCAGGTTAGAGGTGGAGAGTTTCATGTTGGAGGTGGCTGTTTTCTACTGTGGAGTTGCAGTATATGTATACCAATGGTTTTTAAAACTGTTGGAATAGCCTTCTGATGTATATTATACCAACAGTTTTTTATAACCGTTGGTATACACTTCTATCAATGGTTTAGGGGGTATATTGTACACTATATAAAAATGGTTCTAAACGGTTGGTATAAGGGTAACATATTCCAACAGTTTGTGTAACCGTTGGTATATCTCTTACTTCAACACATATACAAACGGTTTACATAGAACCATTGGTATAACACTATACCCACATCTTACATGGCCACGGTTTGGGAAACCAATGGTATATAATATACCAATGGTTTCCCAGTCTTTAACAACACTTCTAAACCATTGGTAAAGGGTAAAATTCTAGTAGTGTCCCATAATCCCATTGAAAATCATCCTAAAATTTATCTTAATCTTTCTTATTCAGCTGCACTTTTTCCTCCAATATCGTTATTAACTCTTGATTGGAAACATCGACATGAAAATTTGTATAGGGTGGTGTGGTGATGATGTTTTTTGGGTCACCCTATACATTGGATGGAAGGAATCCAAATTTCAATTAAAAAACAAGGGCCTTTGATCACTAATGATATCCTTTGGTACACCAACTTACAAAAAATTGATCCTTGAAAAAATATACAATAGCATGAGAATCAAAATTCTTGGTATACTTGATCTCTACCCATGTATAACTTAATAAAAAAAATAATGAATAAAAACAAAATGATCTTGTAAACATACCCATGAAATCAATTCCACATACATAAAAAATTCTATAGAATAAAATGGGTCTTCGAAACACCTCATGTCTCCATGAAATGTTTTCAATGTGTTGGAAACATGAGACTCACATACAAAACACATGGGAGTCATGTAAAATTTAGGAAAATATATTCTAGAGTCAAGGACTTTACTAGATATCCATTTTGGGATTAATTTTACACAACAATAAAGTGTAAGAGAAAATTTTTATAAACATTGAAACTAATGATCAAGCACACATCTCCTAATGAACGTCTAACAATAAATGTTCTAAAGGTATGTTTCATCCCACAAATAATACCTAGAATGAATTTTCAATTTTTTAACTTTGTGTTTCATTAGATTTGTAAAAACATAAAAATCTAAAAGATAGTTAACTAAATTATCATAACAAGTATCTGTACATGAGAATGAATAAAGTCATTCATTAGGAAATGTGTCCATAATTAGTACCTAATCTATATTTTTATCCTCAAGTGTGTTTGTGATCCTACTCATGTTGTAATCCATCAATTTCTTTGGACTACTATTTTCTATTATTTCAACAAAAAACACTTGTATAAGAATCATCAAATGGATAATTATTGGCATCAAATATGGATTCTTCAAGAGGAACCTCAGTGATACATTATCAGGGAAAAAAACAAATTTAAAATAAATAAATATTAATATAATTATCTTAAAAAATATGATAATGTAAAATTCATTTTTTGTTGTTGTGTACTTTTCCAAGGTTTAATACAATGTAATTTAATTATACTAAGTTACATTTGACCATCCCTCCAATAAAAGAGATAAGACTACTGTAGTTGTGGAGTTGAAAGAGTCACACATATTCTAAAATAAAATATCCAACCATGGGGGATATATGATTGGTGGTGTGGTAATACAATTATTTATCCTATAAAATGATACCCTAGATAAATCATCAAACCATGGGGGATATATGAATGGGGTCAGAATGACTGGGTGATGGGATTGAACCTCATGAAGTCTTCCTACATACCATGCCTTGACATGGATTAATGACTTCGTAGTTTAGGTGGTGGTTTTCGTCATTGAACTGACGTGGAGGTGAACCTGTGGGTCCATTGGTGGTGGGCTTGAACCTCTGGGAGGCTTCCTTGGTACAATGCCTTGACATGGATCAAAGTCCTCGTAGTTCGAGAAAAAATGGTGGGTGTCGGCGAAGCAACATGATGAAAGGACCTTGGTCATATGGGAGATGGTCTTGAACCTCATGGAGGCTTCCAACATACCGTGCCTTGACATGGATCAAAGTCCTCGTAGTTTGGGCTAGTCACAATGGCATGCTGTCAGACCGGAATTCAGTTTAACATCATGTCGGACGAAGGTGGAACCTGACGTGAAGAAATGATGGGCGGTGGGCTTGAACCTCATGGAGGCTTCCTACGTACCATGCTTTGACATGTATCAATGACCTCTATGTTCAAATGGATGTGCAGTTTAACATCATGATGGATGAGGGAATACAGTTTAACATCATTCTGGACGAGGGAATACAGTTTAACGTCATGTTGGATGAGGTATTAACATGGCCAATGCTTACTCTAAGCCCATGTGAGTCGTTCTCGGTGTGAGAAACAAGAGGGAGCAGAGACCTGACGATCACGTCGCGAAGGGTGCATCCGTAAGAAATGAAGAGGGGATTAGGTGTTAGGCAGCCCATGGTGCTGGGACATACTCCAGGATGGAGGCCCGAAGTGCGGCAAAGCACAACCGGAGAGGGATTTGGGACAAAATATGGAAGGTGCCTCGTCCCCTATCACGCCCTCCACTAGCCTTGGCAGTGGGGAAGTTCGGAGGTGCATGTGTGATACCCTCATCAAGAGAGGCTTGGGGATTACACCAAGTTGGTTGACCTTCTCTCGTGGACACACGCCACTCCGATAAGGAGGATATCATCCCCTGTGGAGGGGTTAACCCATTCCCGTGGAGACGAGTGGCATAATGAATGTCCGACCTGGGGGGACCTAGCGTGCGAGGCACGGGGTGAGATCACAGTTTAACGTCAGGTGTTGAGGACAAGTTGATTGGCAGTTTAACATCCTGCAGCTCGTACGAGGTGGGTTTACTCCACACCCCTTGGACATACATGACCGGTACCCTCAACTCCTTGGGGGAGGGAAGGTACCGGTAAGGCCATGGTCAAGGGGGTCGCAGAGAAAACCATCAATGGGTCCACGGTAGCGTGTCTATACGAAGAAGCAATAGCTGTTAGTGTGCCTATGTGAAGAATCATTAGGCGAAGCAATGATACGAGTGGTGTTGTCCATGGGACTTTAAAATCACATCGTGAAAACCTGGAGGGTTGCATGGGAAGAGGAATTTTCAAGAAAATGAGTGTGCTTCGCGAAGTGGAGTCCCTTGGCCATAGAAAGGGGCATGGGTGTGAATGGGGGTGCTTCATGAAGTGGAATAGTATTCGCGGAGCACTTCTTCTCGAAGTAGAGGTGCCTCGCGAAGCAAGGTGCGGTGAAGCAGTGTGCTTCGCGATGTACAATGACCCTGCCTTGGCATGTGGATCACTATTACAGGATGGGTGTTTCACTAAGCATAAACGCTCTGCGGCTGCTCGGGTTCCCTTGGGAATCCCCTTTCTTTCAGGAATGACCTTAGGCTTCGCGAAGTGCATCCCTCTCAGAAGAGGGGCTCAAAACGAGACATGGCGAAGGCATCTTGCGATGCAAACATACCCCGCAGAGCACATGATTCCTGGGTCGAAGGTGCTTCGCGATTTGGGAGTCGAGAATCCGAAAGGTAGGATTGTTCGTCCTCTGGACTCAGGGGGAGCCCAATATTTACAAGAAAAGGGCGTCGCGAAGCAGAACTCATGCGGCATGAAGGGGCGGCAAGTGCACCACGGCGGGCTCGTGAACGTCAGGGCGTTCGCAGAGCGGTACTAGCTCCTTTGCTTCACGGCGGGCTTGCGAACGTCAGGGCGTTCGCAGAGCCATACTTCCTCCTTTGCTTCACGGCGGCCACATTTCTGGGGGGAGCTCTGTGTCGGGGCTTCGCGAAGTAGCGTGCGAGATTCTTTTCCTTCTCCCCTTTGCGTTCAATATTTTTGTACCAAAAAATTACCCCCCTCAGAGTTGGATCTGCGGATGGAAGAAGGGTCGAAGTCTTAGGGAAAACCGCCAAAATTTTCGGCGGTTCACGATGCGGCCTTGCGACAGGGCGCACGGGGCTGACAGCAGAGGAAGGTGACAAACATCAAGAAGCTCCAGGAGGATGAAAGTGAGGTCCAATAGCTGGAGGCGTGGGAGGATGAGCACTCAGCCTCTATTTATACACAATCTGAGCTGATCCCATGGTTGAAGGCCCAGTTGGAAGAGGCAGAAGAGCATATGAGGCAGGCTTCTAGAAAGATGGCTGCCATTCAAGATAGCATATAGAGTCCTAGGTCCAAGGCTGATGAACTGCGCCCCGCCGCTGCTGAGGAGGAGCAGGAGCTGAGTCAGCGGTAGAAATTCTTGGACGCCACAAGCCGAAGGGTGGCGGAGCTGCAACGCTCTTTTGACGAGGTTAACCCATCCATGGGGGGAGTCGACCCCCCGGGTACTGTAACAAATTACAAAACATTTAATGGTACTTTCGTGCTTCAATTTTTTCTTCTTTTGAATGTCGTAGCATGCACGATTTCCACTATTTTCATCAGTTCATTACATCCCTACAATGATTGTGGGACATCCGGAAAAAATTCACCATGCTCACATGGGTCAACCCCGATGTGAGAAACAGGAGATAATTTCCTCATCGTCCTACCCAACATAGGAATGGAAACCAAGCTTCGAGCATCCGGGGTTTGGATAACCAGTTCAGATTTCCGAAATATGGGAGATGCCTGGCAGGAGAAGGAAGTTCCCAAAATAGACGAATTACCGTTTCTTCAGCGTGCTCTTATGCATGAACGGTGCAATGCCAGGGGCACTAAAATTGGTCCAAACATATGGAAATCGGAATTGTGAATCATCATACCCAAGATTCGGAACACTGTGGGGATGGCATGACAATAAGGGACAAAAGTTAACCGTGGCGGAGAAACGGTATCCTTACAGCATTATCCTGAAATGGGGACAACAAATGAGGGTTGACCATTGACCATATTTGAAACACGGGACCAGGTCACAAATTTTTTCGATCAATCCTTTGGTACATTGGGCCAGGACAGTAGGCGGACCCTAGGTCGAGCATCGATACTGTTAGGGGGCCTTCCAAACATGACCAATCTTCCGGAACGTTGGACCAGGATGGTAGATGAGCCGATGCGGCATGAGACCAGGCCGTTAGGGGGTCCCTTCAGACATGAAAGGGAACAAGGGTCCGAAAAAAGGTGCACACAAAGCATGGAATATGGAGTGATGGTTTGTCTGAACAGAATCCAACACTCATGTAATTACACCACCGTGGTGGGAGTACACTAGATCGGCGCATCGGTTTGGTTATGGATCCTTCCTTCTTTGGGACAGGGCCTCTCTGGCGAGGGGGTATGATGATTCACAATGGGATCTTGGGGCATCCTGAACTTGTTCAGGGTAGAATCATAGTTACATAGTCCTCTACAAGGGGTCCGACCAGGGGGTTGGAAAGGGGAAGGATAGGATTAATTATTCATATGGGCTGGACCCTAGGAAAAATACCAGGGTGTCTCTACTTATCCCATGAGGATGGGAATCAATCCATCCATAGATCTAAAAGTGCAGTTTAACGTCATGTGGGATGATGAAAAGCCTAGCTGTGATGGTACACATCCTGCCAAAACTACTAAGACCACGTGAGTCATTCTCGGTGTGGGAAACAAGAAGTAGTGGTGGGAATTTCCCGACAAAGAAAGGGGAAGGTTAGGGTGAAGGGATGCTCGGTAAATACCGGCCCCATAATACTAATGAGACTACGTGGCGCACCTAGACGCGTGAAGAGATAGAGCCGAGTATGTTGGAATTCCACTTGAACATGAGGAAGTGGAACTATGTGAATCATGACGCTCGAGATTTGGATTGCAATGAATGTGGCGTGATGATAGAGGATAACTATTAACCCTGGCGGAAACACAGCATCTATATCGTGTTATCCTAGAATGGGGACATAAAAATGAGGGTCGACCGTTGACCATGTTCGAAACACGGGACCATGTCACAAATGTTGTTGAAGATCTGTAGGGACGTTGGCCCGAAACGATCGGAGGACCCTTAGGTCCAGCGTTTATGGAGAGCCCTTAATCCTAGAATCCATGTCTTTTGAGGGTCCTTTTGGATGTGGAAGAGGATGAGGATCCAAATAGCAAGCACACAAAGCTTGGTCATGGGATGAGGGGAATGTCCCTATGAAAATACAACTCTCCGGGATATTTGTCAAAACGCATCTGAACACGACAACTAGGTGTATTAGATAGAGGGAGTAGAGTCCTTTCCCATAGAAAGATTTTAGTTTAGGGTCATATAATTCGGACCATGGGTGGGAGGAAGAATAGGAGGCACGTGACAGGTACTTATGAAAACCCGACCTGGATGAGGACATAATCCCTACTTACCATGCGTTATCTGGGGAGTGCTCGAGTCGAGGGACCGAACATGAAAGTTAGGATGGTTCTGTGGGGAACTGCCCAGGTGCTCCTACGTATCCCCTGGGAATGGGAATCAAGCCATACATAGTTCTGAAAGGGTGGGATGGTAAGGTACAAGTGCCAGGGAAAAAGGGAAGTGTGGGTGCGACCCTTGCACTAAAAGAAGAGGAATTTGATAAATCTTGTTTGTCCTTTAAGGTTAGTCGTTTTTTCTTTTGTGAAGAGACAAACCTAGGGTATCAAGCCCCGGTGTCGCCACATGAATCTAGTCGTGATAGGTGTTGACAAATGGCATGGCACGTGACCAATACCCAACGTGATTTATTCTACAACGAGGTCATCACAATGCAGTGCCATTTTTCGTCGTGCGGCCAGGACGATAATGTCACAGTTTAGGGTCATGTGATAGGACCAAGCATGAATTTTAACATCATGTAGTGCAGACATATCAGAGATGATTCTAGGAAGGGAATGATTATGGTGTCGTGCGACAAAACCAACGTGAATGAGGACATGATCCCTCATCACACCACGCAATCCCGTAGTCAACGTCCCGAAGGCAGGATGCCGAACTCAAACTGGACCCAAATACAGGAGGTCTGGGTGTTCCTACGTATCCCAGGGGGATGGGAATCAAGCCAAATGTAGTTCTAGAAGATCTTAGTTTATGGTCTTAGAGCTCGGACCAGGGGTGGATGACAAATTTCCAGGTAAGCGTAGACCTCGACCTGATCCCTAATCCCATGTGAGTTAAACTCATTGTGGGAAACAAGGGGGGAAGATCCTTATCGCAATATCAGAAACATCTGTCAAGGGGAATTTGATGAAGCGCCCTGAAGGACACATTTGAAAAGTCTTTTTTCCCCCAACACGCAGATGTACACGGATGAATAGTACCTAGAGTTTCGAAACTCCATGTGGACATGATGAGAATGGAGAAGGATGTGAATCGTGTAACTGACATTTTGGGCTTAATGGGGTTGGCACGGCGATGGAGGATAACTGTTAACCATGGAGGAAAAACAGTCTCCATATCACGTTAGCCTGAGGTGGGAACAAAAAATGAGCATCGACCGCTGACCATATTTGCAACGCCGTATTTTTATCGATTTGTTGTCCGAAACCATCGGGGGTGTTGGACCATAATTGTAGGAGATCCCTTGGGCGTGGTATCCAGGCCATTCTTGGGGGTCCCTCCCGGTGTGAAGGATGATGGAAGCCCTGATGAAGGGATACACAATGCCTGGATTGCAGGTGAGGACGTGTCCGAGTAAAGTCTTACATTCCAAGTAATAAACCGGAGTACCCTTAGGCACATTGGTGAACTGTCGGAAAGGGTCGACAAAACAGCTCGGGAAGGAGAGGTAAATGGCGTGGTCATTACAAGACTAACGTTAATGAGGACATAATCCCACACCACACCATATAATCCCCTCGTGGAGGAAGAGTAGGCCAAGGGGCCAAGGTGGGATGGAGGTTTTCAAGAGATGTGGCTGGACCCAAAGCTTAGAAATTCGGGTGGTCCTACGTATCCCATAAGGATGGGAATCAAGAAACACATAGTTCTGAAGGGATACCCAGGGGTAAGAATATCCCAACAAGGAGGCGTACGACGCGACGGGTAATGAGGACATAATCTCACACCATGTCGCACAGTTCTGTAAGAAAGAATCTGGGCCAGGGGGCCCGAAAAGGCCAAGGGTCCTCAGGGTAGGCCTCAGTGTGGGAGGCATGAGATTGGGCCTCGGTCAGTGTGACTGGATTAACTTTTAGTTTAACGTCTTATATCAAAGACGGGGGACGTGGGCCTGGAGAGGCCGAGGGTCCTGAGGTTAGGCATCAGTCAGGGAGGCCTGAACAATTTGCAGTTTAACATCTTGCAATGAGGACGGGGAAAAAAAGAAAATTGCATCTTGTCCAAGGATGTGTACGGCATGGCGAGTAACCCGACGAGGAAGAGGACATAATCCTACACCACGCCATACATCCCTTATAAGAGAATCGGGGCCGTGGGCCTGACCACTGGCACCACCCAGAGGGATGTTTGTCGCTTCGGGACGGGGTAGAACGATTCACTGCACTCGATGTATGGGACATCTCGGGGAAGACCTGAAGATCCAGGACACTGTTGACCATGTTCGAAACACAGTGTCCCTATGGTGACCCGATATGGGAGCAACAAATGAGCATCGACCATTGACAAAATTCGCAACGCGGGACTTGTATCGGTTAGTTGCTCGAAAACCCCTCAGGGCGTTGGCCCGTATTGGAAGGAGAGCCCTTGGGAATGGTATCCAGGCCGTTCTTGGGGGTCCCTCCGGGTGAGTAAAATGATGGAATCCTAGTTAAGGAGTGGGTGAATCATAGCTTTACCCATCCACAAAAGAGGCGAACATCTCCGGGGGGGATGTATAGCTGGGTCGAGGCTTTCTTGAAGGGAGTTGGGGGAAAAGTGTGCATCATGCCCTATGTCTTGACCTGAGGGGAAGATTTTGGTTTTTGGGATGGGCCAACAGACGAAATGTTCGTACGTTCCTACGTATCCCATTAGGATGGGTATCAATCCATACGTAGTTCTTGAAGGCCAGGACAGTTTAACTTCGTGCCGTAAGGACGTGGGAGAATAGAAGAATGGGAGTGGGCACATGGTGCGACCCTTATAATCCATGAATGAGTGGGGCTAAGAAATCCTACTCCTCATCAAGCAAGGATCCTCTAAGGAATCTATACCCAGGGGGGACAGTGAAAGAGAAGATCTCAGGGCTATGCTTAAGACAAGACGTCTAAGTGTTTCTACGTATCCCATTAGGATGAGAATCAAGCCATACGTAGTTCATGAAGCGCAGTTTAATGTCGTGCTGGATGAGAGATGTGTCTCATTTGGGTATATGTATGGTACGATGGGTATCCCGATGTGAATGAGGACATGTCCCACACCACACTGTACAATCCCATAAGAGAGCCTAAGTTGACGAAGGCCAAGGGGCCAAAGGCTGAACCTCGGTTAGGGAGGCCTGACCGGCTTGCAGTTTAAAGTCCTACGGTAAGGACGGGGGCCAGGGGCCCGAAGAGGCCAAGGGGCCTGAGTCTATGCCTTGGTAAGGGAGGCCTGACCGGCTTGCAGTTTAACGTATTACAGTAAGGATGGGGGAGGTCTTAGTTTAAGGTCATATAGCTTGGACCATTTTGAAGTTTATCGTCTTGCAGGACGATATCACAGTTTCAATGTCATGTAGGACGGTGGTGTAGTTTAAGGTCGTGCGGGATCGTAACGTGTAGTATAGGGTCGTGCAGGACCATACAGTTTAAGGTCGTGCAGGACTAAAGATGCTTAGGCAAAGTACTGCTTGAGGAACATGGCGTTGGTGGGAGTACTTATCCGGTCACCATTCGTGGTTACCAAGAAGTATGCTCTGTTGGGGTAAACCTTATGGATGATGTAAGTTCCTTCCCATTTGGGATCTAGCTTCGACGGTTTCCTACCGGGGATCATTGGCGATTGAATGGGAAACACTAGGTCGCCCTGTAGAAAAGAGAGAAGGCAATCCTTCTTGTTGATGGCTCTGGCTATCTTATTCTAATGCCTTTCAAGATTGTGCAGGGCACAAAGCATGTTCTCGTCCAGTGCATCCAATTCAGCTAGACGGATTTCGACCACCTTATCTGGTGCCTGCTGGTCATAGACTGTAGTGCGTAATGATGGCAGTTGGATCTCAATGGGTAGGACAGCCTCATCCTCTTACACCAAGGAATACGAGGTTACAAGGGTGGAATTGTGAGTCATCATCTGATAAGCCGAGAGGGTGTTGGGGAGCTTTTCCGACCAACTTTTCTTGTTCTGACCAACTATTTTCTACAGAATGTTAGAGAGGGTTTTGTTAAACGCCTTGATCTGTCCATTTTCCTATGCATGGTAACCAGAGTTATGGTTCAAACGGATATTGTACTTGGCGTATAATTTCTTCAGCTCAACTGCTCGGAAGTTAGTGCAGTTATCGGTGAGGACAACGTGAGGGACCCCAAAATGGTGGATGATATTGGAGCTCACAAAGTTGACGACAGAACGGGCTTTGACCTTTTTGAGTGGAACTGCCTCTGCCCACTTTGAGAGGAAACTTTTAGCAGTTCGGATGAACCTACACTGGCGAGCTGTCACCGGTGGATATGGTCCCACTACATCGAGTCCCCACACCACAAATGGCCAACAGTACTTGGTGGAGTGGAGGGGCTCTGGCGGCCGATGCTGGAAGTTGGAATGAACATGGCATGCATGGAATCTCTTGGAAAACTTGATAAAATCATGGATCATAGAGGGACAGAAGTACCCCATCCTCCAGATTTGATGTGATAGCTTTGGCCCATCTTGGTGGGCACCACAGGAACCGGCGTGAACCTCTTGCATAACCTTAAAATATCGTCTCCTCGAATTCAATGGAGGAGAACGTCGTCTAAGCTCCGCTTATTTAGGATCTTCTTAATACTGGGACCGCTCTGGAGGGTAAATTGCAGCGCACGGCGTCGGATTCGCTCGTGCTCGGCCCGGTCGTCCAGGAGGAAACCATTTTGGAGATACTCGACAAAAGGTGCCCTCCAGTTGGGAGTGGCCTCAGCCGCTATGTCTAACGAACCTGGGACCCCTGACGTAGAAGGTCCGGGCATGAGATGACGTATCCTCATGTCTTCGTTGTCCTATGATGTGATGGGGGAAATGACTCTCTAGTGTGCCACATGTATGATAAAATCATCTTTCTCAGGTTCTACGAGCGACGCAGCTAAGCCCGCCAAAGCATCATCTCGACCGTTCTGTGACCTAGGGACATGGGTAACCTCTGGTCGAGAAGGGAACTGGGCCATTAGAGGGAGGGTGAACTCCAGCAGTGGCACAAACTCCGGCTTCCTGACCACATAGTCTCCATTGACCTGCTTGATTACCAGCTCAGAATCTCCTTTCACATGTAGATGGGGCACATTGATCTCGAGGGCCAACTCAAGGCTGATGATGAGAGCCTGGTACTCTGCCTCGTTTTTGGTGTAGCCTTCTGATAACAGGAATGAGTATGGAAATACGGCTTGCATCGGGGTGATGAAGACAATACCTTGACCAACTCTGTGGAGCTTAGGATCGTTGAGCCTCCTACCGGTGGGGCTTCGGGAGGCACCGTCTAAGTGCATTTTCCAACATGAGAGGACATGATCGACTTAGAGGATCACCTCATCAGGAAAATCTAGGTCCAGGGATTGATCCACGGAGGTTGGATGGGTAGGTAAAAAGTTCGCCAATTCCTATCCCAGGATGGACTTATGAGGCATGAACCTGATTTCAAACTGCTGGAGAATCACCGCCCACCGCGCTAGTCGGCCAGTTTTCATGGGGCGGTTCAGGATTTACTTTAGTGGGTATACCTGAGAGACCAACTGTACCTCATGATGTTGCAGGTAATGTCACAACTTCTGTACAAAAAAAATGAGTCCCAGGCAGATCTTTTCGATAGGGGAGTATTTGATCTCCGTATCGAGGAGCATGCAGCTGAGATAGTAGAGACAGTTCTTCATACCCTCATTATTCTTCTGGGAGAGAAGTGCACCAAGGGAACATTCCAGGGCGGTCACGTAAAGGACCATCGGCTTTCTGGGGATGGGTGGCATCAAAAATAGAGGATGGAGCAGAAACTGCTTGATTTCTTCGAAAGAGGTCTGACACTCTTCATCCCATTCGTAGGCGGTGCATTTTTTCATGAGCCAGGAAAAGGGCTTACACTTGCCGGCCATATTCACAATGAATCGGCATATATAGGCTAAGTGGCCTTGGAGACCTCGAAGTTCCCGAATATTTCTCAGGGGAGGCATTTATCTAATGGCCTTGTTGTTCTCTGGTTCGATCTCAATACCCCGGTATCTAAGAGAAAACCCAAGAAACTTCCCATAGGTGACCCCGAAGGGACAGTTTAACGGGTTCATCTTCAGGTGGCGGGAAAGGTGGAAACCGAACACTTTATCAAGGTCTTTGAGATGGTCCTGGCGATAGGGAGATTTGACCACTAGATCATCCACGTAGCATTCCACCAACATCCTTAGAATCGGCTTGAATATGCGATGCATGGCCTGCTGATAAGTGGAAACTACATTTTTCAGGCCGGAGGGCATAATTTGGTAACAAATAGTACCTTGGGGATCCCTAAAGGTAGTGGACTCCTCGTCCTCGGGGGCCATCCAAATCAGGTAGTACCCAGAATACCCATCCATGAAAGAGAGGGCTTGGAATCCGGCTGTGGAACCAATCAATAACTCTGTCACCTGGAGGGGAAAGTCTTCATTTGGGAAGTGGCGATTGAGATCATGGAAGTCGATGTAGACTCTGATCTTCCTGTTCTTCTTCCTGACTGGAAAAATGTTAACAAGCCACTTGTGGTACTAGACATCCTTGATGAAGATGGCTTTGATAAACTTGTAAACATCAGCCTCAACCATGGCACCATGAGAAGGGTGAATCTTTCTGGGAGGCTGCTTAAACCCACACTGGTTTGTTGGGAGGCACAGGCGGTGAACGACTACCAGAGGATCTAGTCCTTGCATCTCGCCGTAACTCCAGGCAAACACATCACGATGTTGTTTGAGTAATTCGATGTACCACTGCAGCTCTGATAAAACAATATTTTATTGAATATTTTATTGATAATAAATGATATAATTTCCTCACATTATGTTAAATATGTTTATTTATAAAATATTTGGGATTAGATCATTCATTTGAATATTTGATGAAAATTCCATTTTTACCCTTTATAGTTCACTGTAGTATTTCGAATATAAATATTTTAATTTTTATTATTTTAATTTGAAATTTTGTAACCGTGTTTCCAACTTAATTATCTACAACTTTTATTCAGGACACTAGAGCTAACAAGTTCATTTGGTTGTTGAACTTGGGCCATGCATTCAAAGTTGGGCTGGGCTCGCCAGAATGGAGAAGCTTCTGTATTTCAGCCATAACTCCTTCATATGGGCCTTTATTGAGCCCAAATTTGGAGAGGAGATAGAACACAAATATCCGCACAGTTTATCGTTCTGGAAGGCTGGCCAATTCACGCGTTTTGGTGGCCAAATGGTTTTTTCAAGTTGGAATTAAATATTTGGCAGAATTTCGACATTCATACTTGAAACCACTTGTAACATCTCCTCCCCTCCCCTCTATAAATTAGAGTTTTTCTCATTTGGAGGGGTTGGTAAGTGCATTGGGAAGTTGATGGAAGAGGATAAGTGGATCCACTCCAATTCTCCAACCATTTCAATAAGGGTAGCTATTGAAGCAAGGATCCCTTCGACGAAGCCTTCTTCTTCTCCTTCATGTTGTAATGATTTTGTTTATGTAATAAACTTATTTGTTCTTCTTTTATTTCTTCTCTTTTCTTCTGTTTTGTTTAAATTTATTATTCTCTTAATCTTCCTAATTGGGTTGGAATTCTTGAGTAGAAGTGTTATTGGGTTATACCCATTTTAAACCTTTGCACATGCAAAACGCTTCTACGATGATTACGCCACCCATGGAAGAGTAGTCTTTTAGTAATCGATCTATATTCTACCCTCTTAATTTAATTATTTTGAATCAATGAGCTACTTTAATTCACTTAATATGATCCATGAATTGTGTTTTTAAATTGTAAGAAACTAAGCAAGTAATTGAACAATTTACACAAAAACACGTGAGGTCGGGATTTTGTGTAAATTGTGAGAGTGCGATCTTAATCGGTAATAAAAGACCACACGAGATAAATTTATAGAGTTCAAATATAATCCCTAAACACAATTCATCCTCATTTCCAGAGTGGATATGTGCCTTAATTTACCACTGACCATAAGCTAATCATAGAACATCAATCAAAGCAGGGTGCTGCGATTGCATGTTCCGAAGTTAGCCTAAGGTTAAATTCACTTCAATCTTCGTGGTAAAGTTAATTCTCGTAGGGTTCGTGATTTTATAAATTAAGGGATCATAATTAAGTGAATGTTAATTTAAATGATAATGATTAATAATAAAGTGAAGAGGTATAGTTAGATCAATTGCGCCTTTTAAAATAGATTTCTAAAAAAAACATCTTCTTGTTGTGTCATTCTAATCGAAACTTCATTTCAAAATTAAAAACAAAAAAATGCAATCTTCTTCCAGAAAACTTCTTCTAGATTTATAAACTATAAACAACCACCCCCATACTTTAAAGTAGTGTTTTTATTCCCTTTTATTTTGTTTCTAGAATACCTCTGAAAAGTTTTTTTAATTCACTTCCTCCTTTGAGAGACGACCTTGGTCAGCCACTCTGCTGCACCTAAGTACCCCAAAATCACATTAATCATTTGAGGGCGCCCACGACAGCGCTCTATCAAATTGGTGCCATTGCCGGGGAGGCAAGTAATTATTTCAACCAATTAGAGTTATTTATTTTATTTTACATTTTATTCTCTTCCTCTCTTCTTTCTTCCTTCTTTACCCAATCTGATTTTTCTTCTTCTTCTTTTATTTTCTTCTACTTCTTTTTGGACCATCAACTCAAACTTCTCATTTTTATTTTACTATGGTCCACATTCTTTATTTTCATTTTTATTTGATCTATGACACGAACTAATCCCGAATATCTCTTAGATCTTGACCCTGAGATTGAACGTAGCCTTAGGGCACGAATCAGACATTCTCAATCTACGGGAAGTTTCAATATTCAACCAGTTGGTGAATTCCTCTCTTCTGGAAACATTGAAATTGGAAGATATTCAAATTCAAACATAAAAGAGGAACCAATGCCTGGAAACAATGGAAATTAACTTAATATAACCATTCGATAATTGGCTGCACCTGATATTAACTATCAACCAAATTGTATTGCATACCCAAATCTCGAATCAGACTTTGAATTGAAATCTGGATTAATTCACCTTCTTCCAAAGATTCATGTCTTATTTGGTGAGGATCCCAACAAACACCTTAAGGAATTTAATGTGGTTTTCTCAACATTAAAACCAAGAAATGTTTCTGAAGATCAAATTAAATTAAGAGCATTCCCATTCTCACTTGATGGTGCTGCAAAAGATTGGATGTATTATTTGCAACATGAAGATGTAACATGTTGGAATGATTTGAAACGTCTTTTCTTGCAAAGATTTTTTCCAGCATCAAGGACAACATCCATTCGAAAGGAAATATCGGGGATCAAGCAAGCCCAAGGGGAGTCAATGTATTAGTACTGGGAGAGATTCAAGAAGTTGTGTGCAAGCTGCCCACATCACCAAATCAGTGAGCAACTCCTCATTCAGTACTTCTATGAAGGACTCACACCTATGGAGAGAAGAATGGTAGATGTTGCTGCTGGAGGAGCATTGGTGGACAAGACACCAGTAGCTGCACGTGCGTTGATTGACAAAATGGCCCAAAACTCCCAACAATTTGGTGATAGAGGTACACCACATGTCAGGGGAGTACATCAGGTAAGTCCTTCTTCTCTTGAAAGTCATTTGATTGATAGTAAGTTGGAAGAATTGACCACTATGGTGAGGAAAATTTCTTTGGCACAAAAGACATCTCTACCCCCTCCTTCAAGGCCTTGTGGTATTTGCGCTGAGACAAGCCACCCAACTGACTGTTGCCCACAACTCCAAGAAACAGAAGATTGTGCAGTAGTGTTCCCTGGGAGACCATTTCAGCAGAAACAACAACAACCATATCCCCAAAAGAAGTTTGATCCAACATACAACCAAGGGTGGAAAGATCAGTCGGACATGAGGTATGGCTCTGGACAACAACAAAGGCTACCCTTTCAATAAAACTTCCAGCAGCCTCCGCCTTACCAGCAGGGTTTCCAACAACCCCGAAAGAGATTTGAAGCTCAAACATCAACAAGTCAGCAACAAGGGAATCATCCACCAAAGGTAGATTCTAATACTGATGATCTTTTGAAGAAAATTGTTCTTAATCAACAGAATGAGCTGAAGAGTCAAAGTTCGGAGCTGAGGGAGTTGAAGACTCAAATGAGCCAGATTGCCACCGCCCTCCATGAACTTGTGAGTAAAAATTCTTGAAATATACCTTCCCAACCCACTCCAAATCCAAAGGGGAATGTTAGTGCCATCACATTGAGATGTGGTAAGCAAATGAACGATACATCTACACCTACCATTCCACCGGGATTCACCTCAACTTCAGAGAAGCCGCATTCCATACCAACTGATGAGCAATCCAAGGATAAAGATAAAGGTAAGAAAAAGATTGATGATTTTCCTCTTAAACCCCTTCCTTTTCCAAACAGGGTTGTTCAAACCAAGAAGATGGCTGAAGAAGCAATGCAAAAGGAGGTTTTGGACACATTCAAGCATGTGGAGATCAACATTCCTCTACTTGAATCCATTAAGAAAATCCCAAGGTATGCAAAATTCTTAAATGAACTCTGCACCAATCGAAGAGGGCTCAAGTGAAATTAGAGAATCAACCTTGGAAGGAATGTCTCAGCACTCATTTCACCAACTCTAGCAATGCCAACAAAGTGCAAGGATCCAGGGACATTCACCATCCCATGCACCATAGGGGAGTTGCACTTTTCTGATGCACATGGTGATTTAGGTGCTTCCATAAATGTGATGCCTCACTCTGTATTCTCTTCCTTGCAGGTTGGTGAGTTGAAGCCAACAAGAGTAGTGGTGCAATTGGCGAATAGAGTTATGGCATATCCAGAGGGAGTCCTTGAGGATGTACTTGTCCGGGTAAGAGACATGATCTTTCCAGCGGATTTCTATGTTCTTAACATTGAGGATGATCAGGTAAGTTCTCATGCCCCCATTATCTTAGGTAGACCCTTCCTCAAAACTGCAAATACTATCATAAATGTCAATGAGGGTACACTTTCCATGGAGTTTGGAGATGAAGTTGTGATATTTAATGTTATGGATTCCATGAAGTACCCATCAGAGGACCATTCTGCTTTTTTTATCTCCCATTTTGAACCACCAAATAAAAACTCCATAGAATTTTATTGTCCTATGCTTAGGGAGATTATGAGTATTGGTTCGAGTTTGATGTTTAGGAGCACTTCCGCACATGTTTCTGATACACAATCCTCTCTTGGATTTGATTTTGATGTGGATTCATATTCTGATTTTGATCATGTTCACTCTAATTATGAAATGGCTGTTGAGTATGCTGATGGATTTGATGCTTTATTCTATGATTTTGATGATGTCTATTTTGATACTGATTCTCTTTGTGCACATATTTCAGTTCCTTCAATGTCTCCATCCATACTACACCCTCCTTCGTTAGAACTCAATCCATTGCCACCAAATCTGAAATACTCATACTTGTTGAGTGGTGAGAGATTACCTGTTATCATTGCTAACAATCTCCCTTTTGAACATGACGAAAAGATTTTGAATATTTTGAGGGAGAACATCAGGGCAATTGGGTGGACCTTGGATGACATATCAGGTATTTGCCCCTCCATTTGCATGCATAGGATTCTCTTGGAGGATGGGGCTAAACCGGTGAGACAACCACAAAGGAGACTCAATACCACCCTCCTGGAAGTTGTTAAAAAGGAAGTTGAGAAATTGCTCGAGGCATGTATAATCTTTCCCATTTCAGATTCACAGTGGGTAAGTCCAATTCAGGTTGTGTCTAAGAAAACTGGTTTTACTGTTGTTAAAAATGAGAAAGATGATTTAGTTCCAATGAGGGTGAAAAACAGTTGGCGTGTGTGTATTGATTATAGGAAACTAAATCAGACCACTCGCAAGGACCATTTCCCCCTCCCATTTATTGATCAAATGCTCGAGAGACTAGCTGGGAAAACACACTATTGTTTCTTGGATGGATTTTATGGATATTTTCAGGTTCCTATAGCTCCAGAGGATCAGGAGAAGACTGTAATCACCTGCCCCTTTGGCACATTTGCCTACCGGAGGATGCCATTTGGACTTTGCAACGCCCCAGGTAACTTCCATAGATGTATGGTGAGTATTTTTTCTGATTTTATTGAGACCTGCATGGAGGTATTTATGGATGATTTTACATTGTATGGGTCTTCATTTGATGAATGTCTAAGTAGTTTGGGAAAGGTGTTGAATCGTTGTATTGAGAAGAATCTGGTCCTGAAATTTGAAAAGTGTCATTTTATGGTAGATCATGGCATTGTCTTAGGGCATGTGGTGTAAAAACATGGGATAGAGGTTGATAGATCTAAGGTAGACATTATTTCATCCTTACCCCATCCTTCATGTGTGCGTGATGTTAGATCTTTCCTAGGGAATGCAGGATTTTATCGGCGCTTCATCAAATATTTTAGTAAGATCTCTCTTCCTATGTCACGATTACTTCAAAAAAATTCTGATTTTGTGTTTGATGATTCTTGTAGGACTTCCTTTGATGAGCTAAAGAAGTGTCTGACCACTCCACCTATCATACAACCCCTACGGTGGGACCTTCCATTTGAGCTTATGTGTGACGCCTCCAACTTCGCGGTTGGAGCTGTCTTATCTCAGAGGGTGGAAGGACGTTCACATTTGATTGCCTATGCATCAAGGACACTGGATTCAGCCCAATCAAATTACACAACTATGGAAAAAGTGTTTCTTGCTGTCATATTTTCATTAGATAAATTCCGTTCATATTTATTGGGCTATAAAGTAGTTGTTTTTTCTGACCATGCAGCTTTGAGGTACCTCCTGAAGAAGCCAGATGCAAAGCCACGACTTATCCGTTGGATTCTTCTTCTTCAAGAGTTTTACATCGAGATAAAGGACAAAAAGGGGTCAGAAAACTTGGTGGCGGACCACATGAGTAGGCTTACTCACACACTAGAGGATGAAACCTTGGACCAGGTACCACTTCATGACACTTTCCCCGATGAGCATCTCTATACCATCTCAGGTACGCATCCTTGGTATGCTGATTTAGTTAACTACCTTGTTGCTTCTGAAATCCCTGCAAATTTAAAGAAACATCAAGTCCAAAACTTAAAGAGTGAGTCAAGATTTTATGTGTGGGATGATCCTTACCTCTTGCACATGTGTAGTGACCAAGTCATTAGGAGGTGTGTTCCCGATCATGAGTTTGAATCTGTTTTGCAATTCTGTCATACACTTGCATGTGGTGGACACTTTGGACCCCAACGGACAGCTAGGAAAGTTTTGGACTCTGGATTATATTGGCCTAGTTTATTCCATGATGCCCATGTTTTTTGTAAGTCATGCTCTCGTTTCCAACACACTGGGAATATTTCTAGGAGACATGAGATTCCCCAACAACCCATACTATTATGTGAGATTTTTGATGTGTGGGGCATTGATTTTATGGGTCCTTTTCCAAGTTCATATGGTTTCTTGTATATTTTGGTTGATGTTGATTATGTGAGTAAATGGGTGGAGGCCAAGGCCACCAGGACTGACGATTCTCATGTTGTTGTGGACTTTGTCAAAGAATAGATTTTTTGCAGGTTTGGAGTACCAAAGGCCATCATCAGTGACCAAGGGACACACTTTTTCAATAGGAATTTTTCTTCCCTCCTTCGAAAGTATGGGGTGACACACAAAACATCAACACCATACCACCCCCAAACAAATGTCCAGGCTGAGGTTTCAAATCGTGAGTTGAAACAAATCTTGGAGAAAACCGTGCAGCCAAATAGGAAGGATTGGAGAAAGTGCTTGGATGATGCATTGTGGGCTTATAAGACAGCATACAAGACCCCCATTGGTATGTCCCCATTTCGGATTGTTTTTGGGAAAGCGTTTCATCTCCCCATGGAAGTCAAGCATCGGGCATATTGGGCTATAAAGAAATGTAACATGGATTTGGCCCAAGCTGGAATTCAAAGGAAGTTGCAAATTCAAGAGCTTGAGGAGATTCGACTGTCATCATGTGAGAACTCAAGGCTCTACAAGGAAAGATCAAAAGCAGCTCATGACAAAATGATCCAACAAAGGGAGTTTCATGTTGGAGAGAAAGTCTTTCTCTATAGTTCACGACTGAAGTTGATGCCTGGTAAGTTGCGTTCCAGATGGTTAGGTCCTTATATTGTGTCTAATGTTTTTCCTTATGGTTCAGTGGAGATCACACAAGAGGACACTGGAAGTACCTTTACAGTCAATGGGCAACATTTGAAGAGATACATTGAGGGAAATCCTACGGATACAGTGGATTTTATCACACTGCATGCCCCCATCATCACTTGATCACATCAGGCTGTTCCTAACCCTTTCACTTTTATATTATTTGTCCTATTTAAAAATTCAGCATTTCATGTGCATATATCATCTCATGGGTTCACATTGAGGACAATGCAATATTTTAATTGTGGGGGAGGGAACCTTTTAGTTTAGTAATTTCAATTGTTTTCCTGTTTAAAAAAACAAAAAAAATTGCGTGTTTTTCAAATTTTGTGTATTTATTTTAGAATTTTCTGTGTTTTTTGAAACATTTTGAGCTAAAAGGATTCTCATA
Source organism: Viscum album (assembly GCA_963277665.1). NCBI lineage: Eukaryota > Viridiplantae > Streptophyta > Magnoliopsida > Santalales > Viscaceae > Viscum > Viscum album. The sequence goes on along the minus strand of OY728159.1, from coordinate 490,782,553 downwards.
ACCATTTTTAAATCCATATCAATAAGTGAAACAATTTACCCCTTGAAACTAAGCTTAAATGAATGCTGAAATGACTTTGTTTCAAGTTCAAATATTTAGTAATTTCATGAAAAGTACGCTGAATTTTGAATCCCATGCCAATCTCACTCTCTTTATATTTGAAATAACTTTCCTGTGAGGCTTCTAAACCATTATTTTCATATTCTTTACATTCACCTCACTTCTTCAGAGAACCAAACCATACTTGATTTAACCAGAATTTGATCTATTCCTCTCAAAACATGAGGGTTTGAGGTACTTATGTTTAAATGATTGAGGCATTTGTTTGGTATTAAAGCCCCTATTTCAAAGAATTCTTTTTTATAATGGCCTACCTTGAAAATTTAATCCTTGTAGCCCTTAGAAGCCATGAACAGCCTGTTAGTTTAAGCCACATTACAAGCCAATTTTCCCCATCCAACCAACTCTTGATGTGAAATTGCATAATCTAGTTGAGCTTAGGTGTGGGGGAAGTTGTCTTGGGTTTTGCCACCACATTCTGTGATACTTTGGGTGGAAAATTAAATTCTGAAGAGATGTGTTTGCTGCTAAAGAAAGTCATTATATTGAATGCTGTGCCTTTTCTGGAGCTTTCATGACAAGTGAAGCTGGGCCATTTTCTGGAGCTTCTAATTGAGGTGGAAAGTTGTGCCCATCAGGAGCTTTCAAGAAAATCATGTTTGAGAAGATTGACATTTTTTATGCTGAAATGATGAATGGTGTAAACCTTTCATGACTTTTCATGATGATGGGGCTGAATTGATACTATGGGGATTGAAGAGAAGACCATATTTAAGTGAAAATTAGATTAATGCAATTTTGCTTCAAAAGAGTCAAGCCCTCCTCATTCAGCCTCAGAGTTTTTCACATCTTAATCCTACCAACCGAAAGCCACAGAACAACCCTGAAAAGTCCTCATGATAAACATATGTCCTTGAATCACATCGGGTAGCGATGTAGGAATCTATCAAGCCTATGGTGACCCTTGTATGAGTTTGGATGAGAAAGACATTCCAAAAAAAAATTGATATTCGAGTGATGAGAGAAAATTCAAGCGAGGTAAGTGTTTTGTGCATGGGTGGATAAATGAAATGGAAATATATTGAATTATATAAATGGAGAACTTGAAATAATGTTTTTTATGAGGCATGATATCTTTTTATTCTCGGTGTGAAATTGATTGATCTTAAGGATGTGTGTTTTAAAATTGGTTTTGATTTGATATTGATGTTTACTTGATATGAGGTTTTGCCCAGGTGTGCAAAAGGGTAAGTGTGGGGGAGTTGATAAAACACTATTTTATTGAATATTTTATTTATAATAAATGATATAATTTCCTCACATTGTGTTAAATATGTTTATTTATAAAATATTTGGGATTAGATCATTCATTTGAATATTTTATGAAAATTCCAGTTTTACCCTTTATAGTTGACTGTAGTATTTCGAATATAAATATTTTTTATTTTTATTATTTTAATTTTATATTTTGTAACAGTGTTCCTAACTTAATTATCTACAAGTTTTATTCAGGACACTAGAGCTAAAGAGTTCATTTGGTTGTTGAAATTGGGCCATGAAGTCAAAGTTGGGCTGGGCTCTCCAGAATGAAGAAGCTTCTGAATTTCGGCCATAACTCCATCATATGGGCCTGTATTGAGTCCAAATTTGGAGAGGAGATAGAAGAAACATATCCTCACATTTGATCATTCTGTAAGTCTGGCCAATTCAATGCGTTTTGGTGGTCAAATGGGCGGTACAATTTGGCATAAAATATTTGGCCGAATTTCCACATTCACACTTGAAACCACTTGTAACCTCTCCTCCCCTCCCCTCTATAAATTATAGTTTTTCTCGTTTTGAGGGGTTGGGACGTGAATTGGGAAGTTGAGGTCAGAGGAGAAGTGGATCCACTCTAATTCTGCAACCATTTCAATAAGGGTAGCTCTTGAAGCAAGGATCCCTTCGACGAAGCCTTCTTCTTCTCCTTCATGTTGTAATGATTTTGTTTATGTAATAAACTTCTTTGTTCTTCTTTTATTTATTCTCTTTTCTTCTGTTTTTTTTAATTTATTCTTCTCTTAATATTCCTAATTGGTCTGGAATTCTTGAGTAGAAGCGTTATTGGGTTATACCCATTTTAAACCATTGCACATGCAAAACGCTTCTACGATGATTACCCCACCCATGGAAGAGTAGTCTTTTAGTAATCGATCTATCTTCTACCATCTTCATTTAATTATTTTGAATCAATGATCTAATGTAATTCACTTAATATGATCCATGAATTGTGTTTTTAAATTGTAAGAAACTAAGCAAGGAATTGAACAATTTACACAAAAACACGTGAGGTCGGGATTTTGTGTAAATTGTGAGAGTGCGATCTTAATCGGTAATACAAGACCACACGAGATAAATTTGTAGAGTTCAAATATAATACCTAAACACAATTCATCCTCATTTCCAGAGTGGATATGTGCCTTAATTTACCACTGACCATAAGCTAATCTTAGAACATCAATCAAAGCAGGGTGCTGCGATTGCATGTTCCGAAGTTAGCCTAAGGTTAAATTCACTTCAATCTTCGTGGTAAAGTTAATTCTCGTAGGGTTCATGATTTAACAAATTAAGGGATCATGATTAAGTGAATGTTAATTTAAATGATAATGATTAATAATAAAGTGAAGAGGTAGAGTTAGATCAATTACGCCTTTTAAAATAGATTTATAAAAAAAACATCTTCTTGTTGTGTCATTCTAATCGAAACATCATTTCAAAATTAAAAACAAAAAAAATGCAATCTTCTTCCAGCAAACTTCTTCGAGATTTATAAACTATAAACAACCACCCCCATACTTTCACGTAGTGTTTTTATTCCCTTTTATTTTGTTTCTAGAATACCTCTGAAAAGATTTTTTAATTCACTTCCTCCTTTGAGAGACGACCTTGGTCAGCCACTCTGCTGCACCTAAGTACCCCAAAATCACACTAATCATTTGAGGGCGCCCACGGCAGCACTCTATCATGCTCCATGGGGGACATGGTTGCACTGATCAATGTGGGTCTCAGATCTGCCTCACTACCAAGATTCACCTGTACCAGTTAATCAACTGTGGTAGAGGCGCCTTCCTCAAAGGAGGGGGGAGCATCTGCCAGATCTTCCTCTCCACGTGTGGAGGGATTTCCCGCAAGGGGAGATGCTTATGAGCTATCAAAACCTAACGGGAAGCTGGTGTCGGCATGGGCAGCAGTGGTCATCATATCAGGAGACCCATTTTCCACTGAGTCCATGGAAAAGAAGGCAGTCGTTCCTATCATATCTTGCCTTTGGCCTAAGGGGACACATTTGATTACATCAAAGTAGTGGTGACGCATCAGCCTGAGTTGGTTGATTCCAGCCAGATGGAAGAGACACGTATGAAATACTGTCATTGTCATAAGCTTGACATTACGATATCTTATAGGGGTTAGAGGTTCTTGGATCACCTGATCCTGGCTGGTGTAGGAGTACGAGGTGATTTTCTGTCGTCGCTTAGAAATGGGAACATGCCTTCCTTTCATACCTGAAACAACAAAACATTTCCCCATTTCAGTGGTTTTATCCTCCAATCAATGGATCATGAAGATGTAGGCATCATCCAGGCCTGCCTAGGGATCACTTGTGACTTGGGCGGGTTCATCCTCCCTTGCTAGGATTTTCTTATCCTTTCTCTTGTAATAGTTGGCGTCTATATAACAGGCTTCACAAGAGGCGAAAGGAGATGCATCCCCTTAGAGCACGACTACTCGACCATTCAGGGGGTATTTGAGGCATTGGTGATACGACAAAGGGACCGCTGCGTGCAGATGGAGCCATGGCCTTCCCATCAATACGTTGTAGGAGGTGTCCTGGGTGACAACCTTGAACTCGGTGCTGGAAATTAGGCCACCGAACTGGGTCTTCTGGCGGATCTTTCCGACTGGGGATTGTTGGGTCCTGTCGTATCCCGGTATTCTGAGGTCAGAGGGAGTTAAATCATCTTTAGAAAAACCCATATTTCGCAGTGTTTGAGTCGAGATCAGGTTGATCCCAAAACCCGTGTCAATGAGGCAGCGGCAGAGTTCCACGCCATTGAACTGGCCAGTGATGTTTAATGGGAGAATATGCCCCTGTATGAGAGGGTCATCATCTTCACCGGAGAACGATATGACTACCTGGCATTCGGCATTCTCAACTGCCTCAGCGTGGAAGACATCCACAACTACTACCTCCATCTCAAACTGAAGGGGGCTTCTTTGGGCCTCGGAAAGTGCTTCACGCATTTCAGACGATAGGCGAAGGGCCTCAAGGATAGAATGCCTTCCTGGAATGCTGGATAGGTTCTTCAAGACATCATACTTTCGTTCCAAGTGCAAGCCTCTGGTTACAGGAGGTCGTTCTGCAGTTGTAGGCATAGCGGGTCCTGCCGGTTGAACCGGGGGTTGGATAGTTCGGGGCACATCCCACTGCATACTATTTGAAGCCTAGAGATTAGCCTCCAGATTAGAATTGGACAACGGGTATTGGATTATAGCCAGGCAAGACTGACCTTGATATGGACGATTCAGATCTGCCTGATCTACCAGCACAAACAATGCCGGAGGTAGATCTGAGGGCCCCAGATGAGGTCGCACATGCTGAGTTCTACGCTAAACCTGCTGTCTGGTTTCATTAGCGTGCACGGCCTGACTGAAAGCACCCACTGATGTTCCTTGATGACCTATGTGGTTGCGGTTCTGCTGACGTTGTCTTTGGCTGGGAACGTTGGGAAGGTTCGCCTGCCGTTCCCCCTCGTTGGGAGCCGTATAGGGCCTTACCAGTTTCACGGTGTTAACTGAAGCATACCCCTGGCTGTCGCATGACGAATTATCCCCCTCCAGGTGGATTCTGGGAGAAATCCCCATTTCAGGGGGCATAGAGTCGCCAAGAGTGGAGGATGACGACGATAGTGGTGGAGCACATTCCTTCTTCTTGCGTTATCGCTACATGCCCATTTGGGAAGTGGTCGACTGTGATGACGATGCAGAGGTACTAGCTACATTCTCAGAAGGATCCAACTAACTCAGGCATGCCCAAATGATACCATGGGCATGGGAAAATGTTTTTCGATCTATCCAGTCATCGTATTTCTGGGACCCATGGCTGGGGACCTGCTGCCACTCGCCATTGCTGTCGCTACTGGTCTCTGAAATTACGAAGACACCCGCTACTTGTGTCGGTGCTGGGCCCAACTTGACTATGTTGTTGTCGACCTGGTCTGGAATCTGGTCTTTAAACACATAGAATTGCTTGAAGGTGTGCCCTATAATTCGATGATAGGGACAGTAGTTGGGGTGATCGGTGAGATTCACCTCTGTCGACCTTCTGTACTCGGGTAAGGGCACAATCCCTTGCTCTAGAGCACTTCGGAAGTAAATAGGGACCTGATTCTCGTTGAAATAGTAAGTTTGGTGCATTCTTTTCGGATAGGGGGCCCTGGGAGCCTGACCCTGATGAGGGGCAAGAGGGGCCTGCCGAGGAGGCGGTGGCTGATTGTCTCGCCTAGGTTGTGGTGGCGCATTGTGCGGGGGAACCTGTCGATTCTGAGGCGGTCGCTACTGGGCAGGAGCCAGCGCTTGAGGTGGAGGACCTCTGCTGGTTTGCGGGGCCGGTGCTGCTGGCAGTAATTCTAGCTGCTTGGGGGCTTCCATATGGGACACCGCGACGGGTTCGGCTATGGCAGCCCTCCTGGCTGGGATCACAGGGGGCAGAAAACGTACCTGACTAGCCTGTTGCAGAGCCACCTCGAGGCGCTGAACCTTATCTGAGAAATCTCGGAACCCTCCATGGTAGTTCTTTATAATCAGGGAAGGAACCAGCTCTGTTTTAACATTCCCTACACACATAGTCAGTAATTTATCTTGAGTTAGTGTCATGTCGAGGGAGTATATAAGTCCCTTCCACCAGGCGATGAAGTCCATGACTCGCTCATCATACCATTGTTTGCACTTGAAGAGGTCTGTGATGCTAGTTTTTCGCGTGGTGGAGCTAAACTGGTATACGAACTGCCAGCGGAGATCCTCCCAGCTGGTCACTGATCCGATAGGGATCTGGTTGTACCAAATGAATGTGGGGCCCTCCAATGTCTGCACGAAACATCAGAGCGTGGCTGCTTCTTGCTGGGTCGGGGTCCCCAGCATGGGGCCACACCTGGAGGAATAGTGGGCCAAGCGCTGTGGCGGGTCCCCTGTCCCTTTGAAGGGTGAGAAATTGGGGTTCCCAAAACCCAGGGGTGCGGGCATATCATCCACCCACGCGGGATATGGCTTCCCATCCAGTGAGACTGCCACCTGCTGTGTTTCCAACGCTTCAAGGCGGGCAATGAGTGCAACTATAAGATCATACGGGTGGGGGTCGCTGTCTTGGCAGGGATCCCTAATCACAAGTGCATTGTCGGGTTCTTCGACACGGTATATGGCTTCAGCAGCTCATGGAGCGACTGGCGGAACGACATGTGGGGTGACTGGGGGAACTCGGGCTGGATTTCTCATATTTCCCCATCGTTTAGTAGGGTTTCGCTAGACGTATCGTGCCCTCTTTCCGTGAGTTCCGGCTTCTGCCCTGTGTGCGGAAGTAGCATGATCAGGGTTTCCTAGAGGCATCTCTCCTGGGGGAAATTGTTCCTGCCCCTGCTACCCCAGCATGGTATTACCATAGTCGGGTCGCCGCTCTTCAGCGTGCTCGACCAAAAGCTCGTCAACCAACCTCTTCTGCTCAGCACGATGATGGCACAACACGGCCTTATAAGGATCTTCATCCATTCTTTGTACAGAGGAGGACCGGTCGGAGAGCTTGATGGTTCCGACATGCTCCTTACCCTTTCTGGAATTTCGACTGAGTACCAGCGACTTGGTGAGTAGAGGGAGGCTTAGAAGGTTCTGCTGCTGATGGGTAACCCTCCCAGATGGGTCCCACAGTGTTGGTACACCCTCAGAGGGAAAGTCTCCATCGATAAATTAAATATCGTCCTTCTTTTCCACTACGTCAGCCATGTGGACTGCGTCCCTCCTTGGGGGCATATCCTCAATGTCACCTAACGGATCAGGCAGCCGCCGGATAGGATTGAAGAGGGGGGAAGCATACTATCCCCATCCATGGACTTGTACATGGGGGGTAGCTTCCTTGATGATTTTATGGAGTACTTTTAGACTCTAAATACATTTCCATTGAAGGGTGCTCCGGCGGCCTGGTGACTCAGGGCGCTGGGCCACAGGGAGTGCGACCAAATCAAGTAGGTGGCATTGCTCACCGATTTTTTCAAAGTGCTCTAGGCTCCTGGGGTACACTACCCTCTCATAATGAAGGCAGCAGTTTGTATCTTATAGGGTTTGGTAGAAGAAACCTACCTCCTCTTGGGTATGGGACTCCGGCACACAAAGTTTCTTCACTGCCGTCGGCCAGAACATCTCCAGGAAGTGATCCGCTGCGAGAATGTTCCAAAAGCTCCTGGGCTCGGGCTCAGGGTCTAGCCCCATATTTCGCTACTCATCAACCAGAGGCGGCTGAGGGACCGATAGCGGTACCGAGGAGGACCACTGGGACTGTAAACTGGGCGGCGGAGAATACGGAGAACGAGCTGAATGGCTGCCGAATTCCTGGCCATCCTATAAATAGTAAGGTGACCTGACCATGATATCACGATATGATGGGCTGATAGCCACAGCTTCTGGAACAATAATTGCGGTCACCGGCGATGGGTCACGTCGTTTCTCTACCATCGTTGGTCCCCAAAATAGCTATCCATGATCTCTGGTAGAGGTAGAGGGCGCTTCTGGTGAAGATGGTGGTGATTGCACAGTCGAAATCTGAGGAATCTCCACAATTTCATCCTCCTGGATGTACCTTCGAAGAGAGGCAGGAATCCGGTGGACTTCACATTCTGGGAGAATGAGGCTAACGCACCTTGTTCCTGCCCCAATCCATTACACGGAGGAGTAGGGAGAAGGTTCCATCGCTGAGTCGCATTCCGCTTCAGAATCCGAGAAACGGGATTTTTTGACCTCCACTTGGGCCTTCCCAGGACTCTTCTTGTGGCGGCGACGACCCACTCTCGTTCCCCTAGATAGCTCTTTGGGACAAGGTTGATTCTCAACATGTCGTCTCGGAGCGGTGTTGGCACAATGGCAGAGAGGACTCCCGCTTGAGATAGACAGGGTGCGAGGGGAACTAGGGAAAATTTTGAAGGGTACATGGGGATGACCTCTATAGAAATCACCCATGTGGGAAGAACCTCTGTTGGAACCTGCAGGAGCACGGGGAGGACCTCCATGCTTAGTGCGGGTGGAGCGAGGTTGACCTTCGCCCCTCGGGTTGCCGGGGCGAGGAGGACCTTGCCAGTTGCAGAGAGGACATAGAGAGGACCCCCATGCTGGAGAGGGACTGGATGGGAAATACCTTCACATCGATGGTCGGGGAAAGGAGGAGGAACTTCGTTCCCCGTATAGTGGGTGTGGGAGAGGCTTCCGCGCTAAGCGTCACTGCCACGAGGCAGCTCTTCATTCAGGATGGGAGTAGTACGAGGCATACCCCCAAGACGAGCTTCGGAGCAGGGAAGGCCCACGCTCTATGGAATGGAAGTACGAAGAGGCCCTCCATATGGGGTGATGTCACCGCGGATTGGTTCGCAGCGATCACTTCTCGGGCCTGTGCCCCCGAGAGCCAACCCAAACTTCCCATGTGGCGGTTGGGGCCTCGGTCCTGGTCAGGTGAAGGAGTGCCCCTGCTCAGTGTATGACAGGACTCCATGATGCACGTCAGAGGTGGCTCTAGCCACCGTAGCTGTTGACGTCGACGCCCCTTGACAAGCATCCTCAGCTCCGGCCTGACGGTGACGCCAGGTCAGACGAGCTGTCACAGGTGGTGCAGGGGCATAACCTACCGGCTTTTCTGGTGAAGCCGGATGGTGGCGCTGACGCGGCCGGATGGGGGCCCTTTCCTGGAGCCCTTGGATTGGGACTCTGACCGGGCTGAGCCAAACATCACCTGCCTCATCAGCATAAGGTGATGAGTCATTGAGGCATTCCGGGGACAGGCTCCCAACAAGATTGAATGTTGGGGTGGGGAGCAGGGGCTCCCTACTCGTCATTTGAGGGTGGCATTGATGGTGGGGCCTGGATGGCTCTAGGTCCAGTCAGGCCATATCCCGATTTCGGATGACCCCTTACTCCTCATACCTACGTACAAGGTTATTGATCACCCTTCGTTGTATGATCTCTGATGGGTAGAGGGGATGTGGGTGTCCCGTAATCACATATGTAGAGGCCTTCGTGACGGCAGTGGAGCCACGCGGAGCGGCTGTGCTGGTATTTCCCCCTCCCATGTGTAGGCGAGAAGGTGGTGTTCGTGTCCCCATAGCAGAGACCTGGTTCCTGGGAAGCAGGGAGTCAACTCATCAGCACTGCGAGGAAAAGGATCAACAACCAGTGCCCCAGCGTCATTCCATCCTCCGTGGTCGGTAAGAGGGATCCACGCCAACATGTTGCAGAACGGAATTCCCCACCTTCTACTACCCCAACTTTTGGTTAGTTTCAAGCTAGGCCCGCTATTTTCTTGGCGGGACCTGGTGTCAAATATCTGGATCCAGTGAAACGTCAATCTACTGGTGTCTCGAACTCTACTAATCTCCATATTGAGGAGAAGAATTTCATGTCGGGGTCACAATTTCTGTTTCCGACATTTTTTCTGGGGCGCACGCATCCATCTATGAGGACATGCTGCAATTATCCCACATTCCCACTTTCCAAAGGCGGGAGACATTCGCTCCTTATTCAAGGGCGTCTTCTCCTTGATTGAAACCGGGATGATGGGATGTCGGTTCTTCCTTCTGTAGATTCCTCCTCAGAGCTCGTCACCTATTCCGGGTCTCCCTCATAGATTTAATACATTGTTCATGAAACTCTTCCAAGTTCCATGTTTTCATGGATGCCAGTTAATTACATTGCTTCTGTTAGGACATTCCAAAGGGTCCGGTCAGGGTGGAAACCTTCAGTCGGGGGAGTAGTCACGTCGAGGCATCAGTAGCTTGTTTGAATGCTCGGGAGTTGGTGTGTCTGTGTTTTGTCCCTTGTCATAGGGCTTCTCGAGGGCATAGAAGCCTGAGGCATCCCACATCAAGCGTAGGGAATCATATCCCATAGTCATGTATCTGAGGTTTTCCTCAGCATTCTATGTTTAAAATAGGGTATGCCGCAGGTTTAACATCCAACGGAGACGGATCGGCCTGATCTGAACACTATCTGGAGTGGATCAGATTGAGGAATTTCCCATGGAGGGATTCTGATATCAGGTTCATCTCATGGGCAGCTTTCCGGACACTGTGGAGGGGAGTAGAGTGGAATGATCTCTCCAAGATGTGGTGGCCCGAGTAAGAATCTAGGTGGATGATGGATGGATGGATGGATGAAGTGGACGTGGAATGAAATGGGACCATCACAAGGGAGATAGTAAAGTTGGGCTTCTACCTCGAAGAGACCTCATGCGTATCCCTGTGGCAGGGAATCAAAGTCTGGATAGTTCAGGATGGTGCCAATGAACTGACGTGAAGGCAGACCTTGGCCCGATGGTGTTGTCAGTTAACCAACGTGAATGTGGACCTTGGTCCGATGGTGTGGGGATTACACACTAGGCTACCCAGGTGTTAGTGGACCGAAGTGAATGAAGTCGGAATGACCAACAGGTGGTGGACATAAACCATAGGAAATCTTCCTATGTACCATGCCTTAACATGGATCAAAGTCCTTGTAGTTTAGGAGAAAATGAAGGGGGGGGGGGCTTGGCACACCGACAAGGATACGGTCTGGGCCAATGATTGTTGGGCTTAAACCTCAGGATGGCTTCCTACATACCATGCCTTGACACGGATCAAAGTCCTCATAGTTCAGATGAGATTTGGAATACAGTTTAACGTCATGCGGGATGGGGGTGAACCGACGTGAATGGGGTCAGAACGACTGGGTGATGGGATTGAACCTCATGAAGGATTCCTATGTACCATTCCTTGACATGGATCAAAGAATTTTTCGTTCTGGTGGTGGTTTCCATCAGCAAACTGACATGGAGGAGAACCCGTGGGTCCATTGGTGGTGGGCTTGAACCTCAGGGAGCCTTACTACATACCATGCCTTGAAATGGATCAAATTCCTCATAGTTTGGGAGGAAATGGAGGGTGTCGGAGAACCGACGTGAATAAAGGACCTTGGTCCAATGGGAGATGGTCTTGAACCTGAGGGAGGCTTCCTACATACCATGTCGTGACATGGATAAAAGTCCTCAAAGTTCGGGCTGGTCACAATGGCTTGTCGTCGGACCAGAATGTAGTTTAACGTCATGTCGGGCGAAGGTGGAACCTGACGTGAAGAAATGATGGGTGGTGGGCTTGAACCTCGTGGTGGCTTCCTACGTACCATGCCTTGACATGGATCAAAGACCACATAGTTCAAATGGATGTGCAGTTTGATGTCATGCTGGATTAGGTAATATAGTTTAACGTCATACTGGACGAGGGCATACAGTTTAACGTCATGATAGACGAGGTATTGTCATGGCCAATTCTTACTGTATGCCCACATGATTCATGCTCGGTGTGAGAAACAATAGGCAGTAGAGACCTGATGATCACGTCGCGAAGGGTGCGTCCATGAGAAACGATGAGGGGATTACGTGTTAGGCGGCCCATGGTGCTGGGACTTACTCCAGGATGGAAGCCTGAAATGTGGCAAAGCAAAACGGGAGAGGGATTTGGGACCAAAGATGGAAGGTGCCTCGTTCCGTAACATGCCCTCCACTGGCCTTGGTAGTGGGGAATTACGGAGGTTCATTGGTGATACCCTCCGCAAGAGAGGCTTGGGGATTAAACCAAGGTGGTTGCCCTTCTCCCGTGGACATACGCTACTTCGATAAAGAGGATATCATCCCCTATCGAAGGGTGATCCCATTCCCTTGGAGACGAGTGTCCTAAAGAATGTCCGAGATGGGGGGACACTATGTGTGAGGCATGAGGAAAGATCACACTATAATGTCATGTATTGAGGACGAGGTGATTGGAAGTTTAACGTCCTGCAGCTCAAACGAGGTGGGTTTACTCCACACCCCTAGGACATACATGACCGGTACCCTCAACTCCTTGGGGGAGGGAAGGTACCGGCAAGGCCATGGTCAAGGGGGGTCGCAGAGCGAACCGTCGAGGGGTCCACGTTAGCGTGGCTATGCGAAGAAGCAATAGCCGTTAGCGTGCCTATGGAATGAAGAATTAGGTGAAGCAATGATACGAGTGGTGTTGTCCATGGGACTTTGAAATGACATCGTGAAAACCTGGAGGATCTCACGAGAAGAGGAATTTCCAAGAAAAAGAGAGTTCTTCGCGAAGTGGAGTGCTTTGGCCTTAGCGTGGGGCATGGGAGTGAATGGGAGGTGCTTCACGTAGTGGAATAGTATTCACGGAGCACTGCCTCGTGAAGAAGAGGTGCCTCGCGAAGCAAAGTGCGGTGAGGCAGGGTGCTTCGCGATGTACAGTGACTCTTCCTTGGCATGTGGATCACTAGTACATGATGGGGGTTTTGCGAAGCATAAACGCTCCGCAGCTGCCCAGGTTCACTTGGGAAACTCCTTCCTTCGTAAATTCCCTTAGGCTTCACGAAGGGTATCCCTCTCAGAAGAGGGGATCAAAATGAGACAAGGCGAAGGCATCTCACGAAGCAAAAATACCTCTCGGAGCTCATGATTCCCGGGGTGAAGGGTGCTTCTCGATTCGGGAGCTGAGAAGCCAAAAGGTCGGATTGTCTATCCACTAGACTCAGGGGAGCCCAGTATTTATAGGAATGGGGTGCCGCGAAGCAGAGCTCATGCTGCGCGAATGGGCGGTGGGTGCTCCATGGAGGGCTCGCGAACGTCAGGGCATTCACGGAGCGGTACCGCCTCCTTTTCTTCGTGGCGGCCGCTTTGCTCGGGGGAGCGCCACATCGGGGCTTTGCGAGGCAGCATACGGGCTTCATTTCCTTCTTCGCTTTGCGTTCAATATTTTGGCACCAACATCAATATTTAACCAATGTTGGATGGATATATAATTCTAGTCCCAATCTCTATTAATTGATTCACAATATTAGAATAACATTTATCCTTTCATTATAACATAATCAAACCGTGGTAAAAATAGAGGATTCATATAAACATCATTAAATTATCATCATCACAAACCACATGATGAAATAAGTCATATGGTATCATTAAATCATATCCTAAATGAATCATAATATTACTCAATTTTTTGGACATATGTTAAAATTAAAATTTGGAAATCATAAGAAATATTCATTGAAAAATAATATGAAACATCACATTATTTTGGTACAATTTAAAAAATAAAAATTTCTAAATTTTTTTTAAACAATATATTATATGAATAACCATATAATCCTATAATAGAAAAATTTATAAATGAATTGATATAACAAAATTAAAATCCATCCATTTGATAAATATAAAAAATATTATTTTCACATATTTATAAATACTAAAACCTAACCCATATAGAAAACATTATAAAGATTCATTTTCAAACATATGAAAATATATTAATATATTTATGAAAATTTATATAGAAAATAATTTTTTTATAATTCATAAAATATTCATAACATTTTAATGAAGATATATTGTTAAAAAAGTTTCTTCCATCAAAAAATGAGAAAGAAATATATTTTCCTAAAACAATTGTTTGATCATTTCTGAGTAACATGGTGTAAAAAATGTAGAGAATAATTGAAACCCAAATAAATAAAAATAACATATAAAATATATTTTCTTTATGATATAAATAACATAAAAATTCCTGTAATGGATATTGAAACAGAAATAATCTTCGTAAAAAAGTGATATTGTGAAACAATCCCTTAACTCAAGTCCAAAATTAACTAGTACACACTCAAAAACCAGGTGTAACAAAATTATATTTATTATAAAAATACACTTGAACCATATTCATTCTTGTACTACTATATATCATTCCATTTTAATTTCCAATTACCCCTTTATTAACAATTCAAAATTACGATCATTTTTTGGATGTCAGTTGTTTAGTTTTACACACATTTTTTAGTCTAGTGATTACCGAACATGCAATTTATTCATGGCTTTAAAATATATATGTTATTAATAATGACATTAATATCATATTTATTAATTATATATGAAAACATCCTAGTAATCTAGTAATGGAAAATGAAATATATCACTCTATTGAGGAGGTAATTCAGAAGTACGCACGAGAGATGTTTTCATTTTCCAATGGATGGAAGGAAATGAAGGTAAATAATAATTTTTATTTAAAGAATATTAATTATCTTAAAAATATCATATATATATATATATTAATTAAATATATATATATATAAATATACATGAAAAGTGGGTATGAAAATTGATATACAATACTTCACGGAGGTGATAGTATGAATATACACATAACCGATGATTTCATTTCCATTAGTTGAAAATGATGTTTACAGTGGTTATTAAATAAAAATAATTAAATTAAAATATATATTTTATTAAAATATCACCGTATTAATAAGTATATAACATATTCATTAGAGGTTTAATAGTAAATAAACATGAAATAATTAGCTAAAGACAAATAACTCTTACTCGGGTATCCACCTTTGGTTTACACCTTACGCCTTATTACACAGTTCATTTGATGAGAAAAGAACCTCTATGAAATGGGTAGGGGAGTTGGTTAGATATTTTTTGAGATAATTTTCTCAATTTGTGGAGAATTTAGGAGAGGTGGTTTATTTTATGTGTAAGAAGAGTGATACCATGTAAATACCCATAATATTAAATTAATAATATATTATTTCCAAATTATAGTGCAAAATGGTCCAAATTTAATATATAATGTTATAGTAGGTCAAAAAATACAAAAAATAAAATAAAATAAAGATAAGATTTATATGATATTTGAAGAATGTTATATTAGTATATCCCCTATTTACTCATTTTATTCTTTACCATGACGACTTATCTTTTACCTAGGTTACTATTTATTATGATTAATTTTTTTGACAATATGACCGTATTTTTATTTGATGATTACAAATATGAAATAAATTTTATCATATTAAATTAATAAATGTTGTGAAATTTTATTTTATTATAAGTATGTAAAATTCAATAAAAAAATTCTTTTTAGAGAAATTCCTTTTATTAAATCAATATAAATATATAGTAAAATCATTTACAAAATTGATTCCAATAGAATTTCTTTGTTTATGGAAAAAAGAAAATTTTTATTTCTTTAAAAGTATTGTAAAATAAAATATATTTTTTAACACTTAATTAATGAAAAATGAGTACAATTGTTTTCTATTAGAATAAAATATACCATAGGTTCCCAAAAACCAAGTATGGGTTTCCAAAATCAACATAATTGTTTTAAATGAGTTATTGTAATTCTAAAATAAATATTTGGTTGATAAAAAAATATAAATATATTTATTTCATGCATACATTATAAGGATTTCATAAATGTTATGGTATTTTTAAAAACTATCTTTTTCACCATTCACCTAACATTATACGATTTAAAATAAAATCTAAAAAAATCACCATATGATAATTTTATATTGTTATATAGAAAATATAAATTAATTAAATCAAATTAAAATTAATTATGTTAGAAACTGAAATATAAATTAAAATATATATAATAGACACAAAAACTATGTTTTTGTTTTAAAAATATTATTACCATAGAGTTATATGAATATTATTCCTTAACCTCAATTAACAATTTCATGGATGTGATTAATTAATTTTATATGTTATTAATTTAATTTTATTAATAATTTTTATTTCTTCAGTTTCTTAAAAATAATAAAATTAACAAAATTATATTATTTATCAAAACAACTTAGAATATTCAGTTAATAATTAATTATATATTAATAATTTAAAGTCATATTATAAATATAATTTAAATATCTAGTAATTTATGTCTATTTATGTATTCAAAAATCATTACACACAAAATTTCTGTAATGTAAGTATCACAAGCTATCAAACACATTCAATTTTTTAAAAATAAAATATATTTTAAATCATGGGACACTACATTCTAAGACCTTTATAAGAATTTCACCCGTGAAATTTTATTTATATAATGAAAAAATGGGGATAACTATAGATCTTTTCATTACAGGGATCCCATGTTTCTTCCTAAATCATAGGGTTTCACTATAAAATTTTGATCTGGTGGGTGGTTATGTTATGTACCACTCTTTCTGTTCGATCCAGAATATCTACTGTTTGGTCATCATAAGAATAATCATGTTTAAAACATTTGATGTTTTAGGTATGTACTTCATCCAAATTAATAAACTTACATGCTATGGAATTGGGGGAGGTTTGGGGGACGTTGCCATAAAATATTTACCTTCCAAATATATTCCAAAATTTTATTAAGACCAATATATTTGGGGATCATCTTCCCTATCAATAAAAATATATTAACATTCTTACAATGAGATATTTATAATAATACCATTCCACCGACTTCAAAATTTATATGTCACTAAAAATTTATAGAATAAATTTTATTTTAACTTTGAGAATATCTAATTATCTATTTAATAGCTCTAAATTTAATTTTCATTTCCTTACCTATCTTAGGTCGTAATAGTGTATTCTCTCTGTCTTCATCCCAACATGTTATTTTTATGCACTTCATTATAGAGATGGATTTATAAAGTGATGTCTAAATGATCATCTGATAGTTTTGATTGTAATAAAATTATATTAATGGTTGTTATTGATCTCAAAAGGCATTGAAATACATAGTGAAAGATCATGATATACCATTAAGGGTTTGAAAAATCTTATCAGACCGACCATCTATATATAGATGATCTACATTGCTAAATTTTAACTTCATATTCCAATATTTTTTAAGTATCCTCTATATTATTGAGGTTAAAATAAATAATCGATCATGTACAATTCAGTGTGGCACTCCATCCCACCTTACCACTTACTTAATTTATATCTTCAAATTTTTTTCATGTTAGAAATATTCTTTAATAACAAGAAAATGTCATATTTTCATAAGGTGACCAAGTAAAACCCAAAAGGATTTTTCTCCCCTAGATTTCTTGAGGTGTATTATGATGAAAACCAAGTTGATATTTTCTGTCCCCATACTAGTATAGGTAATGGTTGAATCTTCCCATTATACTTATAACATTCAGCCTTAAATTCTAAAAATAAAAAGAATTAATGTACATGCTCTAGAATTTACCTATTCATATTTTGAGACAAAAAATGATCCTTTAGATCATTATATTTTTTTAGGATGGATGATGAATGATTAGTTATGTTCATCATATCATAAATCCTTCAATTATTGTGCTGAAAAGACACATTTTTAGTTCTTAAATCTAACTATTTCATCAGGGTTATAGTTGACCTTTATAAAAATACATACCATATTTCATGGTTTTTGATCATCCTTATATATGTTTTGAATCATTAAATTGATGAATTTTTTTAACATTATCTTGATAATGATTTTATTTCTCCCATTTCATTGTGATTTTGAAGCCCATCACATATAAATCCATATGTATTTATCACTACCAAAACACATCATGTACAAGAAATCATGGCCCATATCACTCAAAGAATCAACCACCATGTTCACCATTCCACGGTAGTTATATATTGAGTAGTTGTACTCTATAATCAACTACAACCATATTATTTGGAACATATTATACTATTTATAAATTAATGTATAGTTTAATATATTATGATTTTTATATATATCACACATTTTTTGATATAGATAATGACTCTATATTTTCAATGAAAAAAACTATTGATGTCCTCTCTAAATCATAATATGAGTAAAGTTTCTCATAAATATTAAACTGGTATAATGAATACACTAACACCATTTTAATTTTTATTATAACACATCCCAATACCTTCATAAATCAATCACTATATCTCAAAAGCACTTCTCCTATAAAAGGTATTTTATCATTGGTGTACTAACAAAAATTCTTGTTAACTCCTTGAAATTGTATTCACATTAATAGGCCCAAATAAACTTAGATCCCTTCCTAGTCAACATTTTTAATGGATTTGATATTCAAGGGAATTTATCAAAAAGAAAATATTGTATAAAACTAATCCTAGAATACTATAGATCAGAGTAACTGTGGATGATCCAAGGAATTTCTCAATAACCTCCATCTTTGATAGATCCTATGATATACACTCCATTATAATTACATTTATTTTGAATGATAACTTGTGTATCCAAGATTTCCACTTTCTAAAATTATAATATAGAATATATTTCTTAAAGGACTTCAACACAATCGTTAAATTATATTCATTCTCTTATATTCTATTATCATATTTTATAATATCATATATAATGATTATGAAAAAATGATCATTGTAATCTCAAAATTCATTATCAATTATTTACAAGAAGATTTTATGGGAATAAGTAACTACAAATGGAATCAGGGTAAATTTATATTGTTTATACCTCATAATAATGGATATCATGGGTATATACTATCTTTTGATCCTTAATGGATGATATCCAAATTGGAGGTCATGTATTGCGAAGTATAAATATTTTTGTAATTGATCAAAAAATTATTTAATATGGGATATAAGATACTTGTTCTTGAAAATAATATTTTTATATTATAAATAATAAAATTAAATACATATTGAACAATATTTCATCTTAATTAAATTAATAGGTTCATCCCATGGCGACAAAATATGGTGTGTAAATCCGTTTTTATATTATATGTGATTTACATCATTAGATGCTATTTCTCTATTGGGGACACTATATTAAATGTATTTAAAAATTAAGGTATCACTTGGAATTGGTTGTTTTGAAAACTAAACTTTATTGTACAATGGAAGATTAGAAAAATCTTTATGAAATACATTGAAATATTCCCATGCAATATGCATATACACAATGTTTGATTGTCTCCCTACGAATTTTTTCTAGATACAACTTTTAGAATGCCCACATTCAGGTAATTGAAATTTTTAATATTTTATTTAATATTATATAATGATTGGGTTATTTTTTTTGGATGTTTCGGGTGGATTTAACATGTTTTGGAGGTCTTTCTGGAAGATACTATTTAGTAGAAATCATGAACCACTATAAGGAATCCATGTACAATGTTCTAGGGGTCACCAGTTTGGTGCAAAATTGGTGCATGATTTGGTGAAACCATCCAAGCTCTCATGGGAAACTGGGAAAAGTGAAATAGATTTATATATATGGTCCATGCATAGTTGTTCTAACCATATGAGCCAACCATGTGAGGAGATGGATTAATGAACTATCACCACACATTTTTTCAATGTCTGTTTCCTAACTTTGTGATGGGTATTTATTAATCTAAAATTTATATTTTGACCAAAATTATCACCTAAAATGCTCATTTCCCCCATTCTCCCAGATTCTTGAATACCCATTCATTCTTAGGCTCCAAAGGTTAATCCATTTGATTCGAATATAACATTTAATGAATAAAATTACGTTGGATATCTAGATTCATTATTAATTCATCATTTTTACTCTCCCTCCATAGATCCCTTAGCTTTCCCTCACCTAGATTATTAGCTCTAGTCCACCATGGATTGATCCATCTATATTTTTCAAGATATAAGTCATATTTTATTGGATATATTGATGGAAATTAGATATAATGATTTATATAGAAGTTAGTGGTATTGTTAATCACTTTTTACATTCTTTGAGAAGTAGGTGACTTGTCACTAAACATCACATTTTCTAGAATAAGAAGGCTTGGTTTTTTTATTTGATTATATTACATTTTAAAATAAGCTTTCTGTGTTATTTATGAACGAATCCCTTTTTGTACCTTTGTAAATTTGGTAATATATGGATGTAATTTTGAAAAATATTTATTACATATAATTTGAAATTGATATCCTTGAAATTAGGATATTTTTATGAAAAAAAAATATGTTTGATGAAATATTTCAATGAAAGAGTTGTTTTATATGAATTATGTTGGAATATAATTTTAAATAATTTGGTGTTCATGGGTTATTTGGTTAGATTATAGTTTTAAAGAGCTTCCATAAAAAATAGGATTGGGTATGCTCGTGAAGTGTAACCATTAAAGTAAAATACAATGCTTGTGTGTTTGTGTGTGGAAGTGTTTTTGGACATGAAATTTATTATGAAAAATTGTAAATAAATATTTTTTTTTGAACTTATGGTTTTTATCACAAGGATTTATAATATTCCAGTGTATAATTTGTTTTCCCTATTTTTAAGTGTTTAATATAAAATGAGCTAACTGGTTGTTGTCCTAGTTGCAATTGATTTGAAAAAAAATTAAATACTATAAGTTTATACTCACCCACCTACTTGGGAACATTGGTGTGTTTTAATATTTCATCTATTAGGATACATTATAGTGAAATTCATATTAATTCTCTTGTGATGCACCTAGATTCCATGTGCATGGTAGTGGAGTTGGATCATAGAGCTAGTTTGGGATTTTCTTGTGAGTATACCACATGGGTTTATTTAAGGGTATTGTTTATCATTTATTCGTAGTGATTGTATTTTTTTATTTTCACTTTTATATTATATTTTTGTTGGTTTTGGAATTGTTTTGAATTACATTACTCATTCATCATATGGGAGGAATGGATATTTATTTTTTCGTATTTACATGTTATTTTATCTTTTAAGTAAAAAATTCTCCCCACTTGTTCCTAATCCATTATAATTTACCACAAACATTTGGTTTCTGGGGTATTTCACCTAATTCCATTCACACATCATCACTTATCATGCCAATGAGGAGGGGTGGGATGTTAAAAAAATATCAATCTTGGCCAGTTCAATTATTTTCTTGTGATGGCAGTATTGATATAGGTTCTTCAAAACCTGAAATTTATAGAATAAAAATATCTAAATAACTATTTTATACTGAAATTCATTTTATTAGTGCGGATTTGGTACATATGTAATTTAAGACAAGTTTTGGTGTGCTTTCCTATTACATCAAGGGTTTATCCAATGATGATTTCATGTCATGCATTAGTAATGTGACTTACATTAGGATTAAACTTATCTTATTCAATTTATTGGTTTATGAAAAATGTTTATAATTATTATAATTGATGAATTTTGAAAACAATGGTTGCTGAATATGAAAAAATGGTAATTTAAATTTTTTAAGCCTTTATTTTCTAGAGAATGATTTCTAAGAGATGTATTTTTAAGCTATATAAAGAAAACTCAATAGATATCATTGGAATCAAATAGTCAAGGCAAATAATAATGTGGTTGCACATAATACATAGGTGAACCAATAGGTGGTTCCAAGAATCATTTAGGACATTTGAGGAATATATAGAGGTTACTAGAATGATGATCATTGAAAACTGGACCAGTCTTTTTAGCTCCAAAAGCACAATACAACCATATTTTGGGGGGATTTTGAGAAATAAAAATTCTAAGTATTGATGTGTGTGGAACTATTGGTCAATTGAATAAAAGCAGAACACCCAAACCTAGAATGATCAAACTAGAATATTACTACCAAATATCAAAAATTATAAAACCAATCAAGAATAATAAAATAATTTCTGAAAGTAGAAATGAATATAGTTATTATAAATTTTTTGGTCTCCTAGGTACCAACATGAATGACATGAACACCACACAACACATTCATTTTATTAAACTAAAAGTAATAAAATACTACATGTGAACAAGAAGAATAAGCAAAATTAATAGAAACATAATAGTTCAATATTTAAAAGGACAAATATATATGAAAATAAATAAAAATGATCAAAGTAATGGAGTGAATAAAACCCATGTTGTTCTTTTCTATTAAAACAATAAACTTGATATGTGATATATCTCTATATGGTTGTTCCCATCCTCCCATTTATGATGTTGGAATAATCATCTATAAGGTACCAGACATCTTCCAATATGGATGACATCATCTCCAGCATAAAACTAGAAATGAGATGAAGTACGAGAGTCTGATAGGGGAAGAAAACACTTTGATGAAGGTGTTTGGGAGCCAGAGTATCACCATATGATATCGAGATCCAAACATGGAGGAGGGGAGATTAAAACAATCAAGATGAAGAAGAGAACCTCTATAGGTGTGATCAAACCCCTTGAAACTATAAGTACCTTTAAACTGTAGAGTAAAGCCATAGGTGACGTAAAAACTCTATCGAAATAGAAACCCATCAGATAAATTAAGCACTGGTGCATATGGATAGTGCTAAAGCAATGGGAACCAATGCAGATCAATGTCTAGGAAACAATCCCACATTGAACATTGAGTCGCATGTGGCACGATTAATAGAGCTTTCCAAAGGTCATGTCTCCAAGGGTAATCCCACATTTAATGAACATATAAAAAGTATAAACCCATCACCAATAAATGAAGTATCTAAACACTAAATTTTAGTAAATAATGAAAACTACAAAATAATACATTTTTTCAGTGCATGAGAAATTAAAATATAGCTAGTATAATTATTAACATGGAATTTCATTTTGAAAAAATAAAAACGAATAACATAATTCACAAATCATCACTATTTTGATTTAAAATTTGAGATGTTCTTGAAACTATTTATAAGGCCCCAGCCTTAAACCTTACTTAATATTGAATTAAATGAGTAATTCACATTGAGGATCTTTTCAGGTTTAGAGTTTTAGAGAATTAGGACATAACTATTACATCTCAAAAGATTACAAAGTAGTCGCTTCTACTAAATTTTCATAAAATAAAAACTCTTTAAAAGAAACATGTATAGTTCCATGTTTTAGGTAGCATGACTTTCCCTTGATCCCATCCTTGACCCTATTCCACGCTAAGTCCTGTGAAAAACATTTCAAAAACTTGGGATGAGCATAAGAAGCTCAGTAAGGGATACACAAAGAATGAAAACTGTTAGTTTTTCAAACGTCAAGTAAACCATGTATACTCTATCAATGTAATACCTTCACCTTCATGAAGTAGTAAAAACTCTTCACTGGAAAAAAGTATCATTACTTACCTTTTTGTAACCAAAGGATTACCATAAAACCCATATAAAGAACACATAACATATATAAAGGTAACTTCGGGCATAAACATACTTAAGTGGAATAACCATACGGTCGAATTCCACACATATCACTTAAATGGAATAGCCATACGACCAATTTCCATTCATACTTAATGGAATAGCCATACGGCCGACTTCCATACCCAATGCATTGGAGGTTATAACGTAACCACCCGTCCTGGTATTCACGGCACCACCCGTCATATGGTTTATAACGTAACCACCCGTTAAAATGTCCAAGTACCAGTATAAAATCAAAAAACATAAAACCAATATAAAGGAATGACAACATTTCCACATTTCAATCACAAAATAACATTTTATTATTTTGAAATAATGAATCCATACAAAAAGAAACCACTTCCAAAACCATTTAAAACATTTAACAAAAAGATTTTTGAATCAAAGTGTCCCATACCACCTTGAAGAAAAAAAATTTAAACCATTAATATCCATATAAGTAAATCCTTAAAACCATTTTTAAAACATGGATATTAATAAGAACAAATAATTAAAACATTTAAAACGATATTTTGGTTAAAGGGGTTTTACCAAAATTAGAGACACTTGAATACAATAATTGAGGAATAACATTTAGTCAGAACTTTATAATATCATGAGAATAAATGAATTCATGATATAATACTCCAAAGGGCAGTATATACACCATATAAGAGTGAATTGGTGCACAACAACAATGAACCCTCAATAGAAATGTCAAATGTGATGAAATCCCTTATAAAGAAGGTATCTTTAAATTAAGGACAAATCAATCTCAAAAATATGTGTGACAAATATAAATACACCCAATATAAGTGTATATTAAGTGTAAAACAATAAAAGGTCATTCACACATATTCAAAGGATGACATATTCAATAACTACATGTTGAACCCAAAGAAATCGAAATTGGGTTAAGAAGTTCCCTTGACAGCCTAACGGCGTCACATTAAAATGAGTTGATGAGAGATAAAAAATGTATCTCATCACTTGGACATAAAATTTACATCAATAAGGATATATGAGAACATATCCCAACATAAAAATATGTAAATTAAAAGACCCAACAAAAGAAGTATTTTAAAAAGGAGGAGGGTGAAAGGTTCCCTTACCGACTTGGGTATCTTTCAAAACATACACCCCATGAAAGAAGGAAAATAAATCATTGATGTAAATACTCATAAACGAACGTATATTACACAAAGAGTAGAATAATGGTCATTACATACACCACTCAATGGAATTTGTGGCAAATGTAGCATAAATCTCATGGGAATAAAAGTGAGATTAAAAATCCCTTACGAAAACTCGGCAGCCTAACGACGCCACATAAAACTTCCGAATTTGGATTGATGAGATCAAATAGGGTATCTCATCACATTACAATAAAATGTACAGAAAGAGTAAAATAAAATAACATCCCCCAACATTACAAATAGAAGCCTAAAAGAAGTGACATAAAGGAGAGTACTTAAAAAGAAAGAGAGGGGTTAGATCACTTACGAAAGTTCGGCAGCCTAACGGTGCCACTCAAAACATCAAAAATGGATTGATGAGAGAGAATAGGGTCTCTCATCACATGAACATAAAAATTACAGTAGGGGTAATATAAAATAACATCCCAATCATAATAAATATGAGCTTAAAAGAAATGACATAAAAGAGTGTACTTAAAAAGAAAGAGAGTTGTAGGATCCCTTACCTCGGGTCCGACTTGACTCGATCATTATTTAACATCCTAAATAATAAACTTGAGTTAATCTCTACTTGCTTAAGAACCTTTTTCAAGTTCATTATTCCTTTTAAACCATGTTATAAACATCATGTAATCATTTAAGTTAATAATGTTCATTTTTTCGGTATTTGGTTCTTAAGTCGAAAGTGGACTTCTTACAATTACATGTTGTTCATGTGGTCAAAGGTTCTTTATATCCAGAATGAAATTCCTGATTTTTATATCATATATATCATATATATCCATCATATACATGTATTTATAATATTACATAATCATTTAGAGGTAATAAATGAAATGAACCGTTCATGGAGACGGTAAGCCGTACGTACGCATGAACGCTACTTTCATTTCTTTCTCATATTAATGGAATTAAAATTAAATTAGAAGTATGTATATTTTAATTCCAGAATTATATTAATCATTTATATTTATCATTCATTATATATATCCATTATATACATATACTTTGAATAGTACATTACATTTGGGGATAAGAAATGAAATGCACCGTTCATGGAGTTGGTAAGCCGTACGTACGCATGAACGCTACTTTCATTTCTATCTCATACTTTAATGGAAAGAAATAATAATGATATAGAGGTATATAATAGTTCCAGTATAATAACATTAAATCTATCCTTTATATGCCCCACGTATGGCATTAACGAATCACATCACTTTGAGGGGGCAGTAGTCCGCACTTCCTAAAATGAAGATATCGCGTATACCCATAATGGAATCCATAAAGGTAGGAAGAAAATGAAAAATACAGAAGCATATGTAAAACATAAAGATATTATATATCATATATAAAAATAGTGACATCATAATGGCCACCTTTGAAGGTGTTAAATGAGTATTGAACAATCATCGTTTCGGGAGGCATAATTTCGCTATCCACAGAAACTGTATGTTCTTTAACCATTTTATGTAGTTGTGTGAGAGTGTAGCTCGAATAAATCTTATAAAAACATCCTAGTATATTGAAGATACTGGTGGTTTTACAAAAGGAGTAAATAAAAAGAGTTTAGGGGGTTGGAGAAGCAAAATAAAACAATTGAACATGAGAGAATGAATTACCTTTAAAAGTGTAACTCATTTTGATTTGAGCCTAATGGCTTCCTTTGAAAGGATTCTGCCCAAAGGGAATCCTATAGGATGAGGAGAGGTATGTGGAGAGAGTAAATGGGCAGGGGTTGGCCGAGCCAAAGGATTGAGGGGTGTGTGAAATGAGGTAGAGGTGGGGGCCTTTTATAAGAGGAGAGGATGGACACTTTTGGAAAGTAAAGAAATATTACTTTATTTGAAAATGTGTTTCGGTTTTAAAAGGTCCCACATTGATATAATTCGTGGATAAGGTGATAAGGGTTCGAAATCCACTCATCCAATTGTTTTTGGACATATGTAGTTCATAGATTTTACATTATCTTTCCATTTTATTTAAATCGTCAAATAATGATGTCATCACTGCATCATTATTATGTCATAAATAATTTAATTTATATAATATGTCTAAAAATTATAAAAAAAAATACTATGATGTAGGAAATCTTTTTAGCTTTCCAATTAATATTTATAATCAAAAATATGATCTTTATAACCCCATATAAAAATTGTTTTCGTAAAACATATTATGTTTGTGTCATTTTTACTTTTACATTAAATAAAAAGTTATTTATGTCATTTCCCAACCAAAGTGTCTCCATGGGGTCCCCAAGTTGACCCATGGCTTTTCTTGGTCGTCCATCACACATCCAATAAGGTTGGGACACGTGTCTAGGTCATTTCATATTATTAAAGCATTATTTATACCTTAAACCACCCTAATTACCACTAATCGCGATTAAGAACTTAATAAATTACTATTCACCAAAAAATTATTTTTATCCCATTGAACCACATTTTACTTCTTAATTACAACCATGTATGTCGGATTTTTGAAATTCAAAACACAATGATGTAAAAATTTCATTTAAACGGAAAATCAGTCTTTATAAGTACCACTTAGTGGTTTCACTATTCATCAAAAATTGAAGTTTTTCAGAAAATTACCAAAAATTCACCCTAAGCTATATTTGATATTCCAAATTCAAAAATGAAGTCTATTTTAAAAAATTCAAAACATATTAGTCACATTAATTAATTTAATAATTAATTCCCGCTGTCAGAGCAAATAGCGTGTTTTTATAAAACCATAAGTATCAAAAGATTGACACTAGTTTAAGTCTGATTTCAAAGTAAAATTAATTCCAACGACCACTATTGGATTTAATGGTAAAAATATTTTCTAATTTCACTCTAAATACAATTCAAAATATAATCTAATCATATAAATAAATTAGATTAAAAAGAGGTTTTGAATTAAAATACAACATTATACACTATTCATTAAAAAAATGAACTTTATCGGAAAGATACCAACAATTTACAGAAAGTAAATTTTGATGTCCCGATTCTTAATAAGAGTTTTATTTGGTCCAAAAGAATGTATAAGAGTGAAAAAAACTATATTTAATGACGGTTCTCCATCAAAAGGCGATAAGTGAACCTTTAGTGAAAACTAGGGCATATACGCCTAAAATTGAATTCTTTCTATATTTTAAGCCTTTATCTTTTATTGGATAAATGTAAAAACATTTAAAAACATATATAATAATATTTTAGTTATTTCTATCCATTCCCGCCAATAAAACGTCTACATGTTAACTACAATTTAAAATAATATAATTTTATTATTAGATTGCAACGTAAGATTCCCAAGAAACTTGTTCTTGCGTGTTGGGTACGCCATCGAGCATAGAAACCCTTTAAAGTAATATTAATACTTTATTCACAAATATGGATAAATATGAAAATGTCATATTCTTTATTTACCTGGGATGTTACATCCTTCCCCCTTTTTGGAATTGCGTCCTCACAATTTTTAAAATTGCGCTTGGAAACATCCTTGAAAGTCCCACATCGGAACAAAAGTCGGTAAAACAAACACTTTAAAATAAAAAGAGATAAGTACAAAGGTCACCCGAGTTAACCCTTACTAGGATTCCAAGTATGAAAATATGGACATGGAGGAAAAAACAAAGGGTCATGTTATGATGGAGAGTGATAGAAAACATGTTTAGGAGAAAGTTAACCACGAGAAAATCACAAACTTGTGATGGGTTAAACGGTATTCGATTCCCCAGTAGGAAAAGTTAATAGACAACATTTTTGTTTTAAGTTACTTTTTATTGAGGAATTTATTCATAAGGAAACATAATCACTTATCATATTGACATTCAACTTTTATTAGATTCCTTACACAAACTCATATTTTCTCCAAAAGACGAGTATTTAGGAAGACTTGTTCACATTAAGTGTACTATAATCAACTTCTATAGAATAACTTAATCCACAAAATAGAACTATATACTTCCCATGTCTTTAGACTTTAACCAAAACCAAAACCAAAAAGGCTAGTACAAGATCAGATAATCCAGAAAAGGATAACCCTTTATAAAAAGAAAATCTATTCTTAATCTCCAAAATTTGTCCAACAAAACCCAAAGTTCAACAAGGACCATTCTATAATCAATTTGTCCATAAAATTCTTCAAATTAAAACCAATAAAAGATTGAAACCCAAATATTTGAAGGATTTAGTCGCATAGTCTTCCAAGATAAATCGTAACATTTATCTCCAAACAATATCAGTTGCTCCTAAAGTCTCTTTTTGAAAAGTAATTAACCTAATCACATATCCTCCATGATAGGTTAATCATTTTCATAAATAACCCAAAATCAACTTACTCTTAATTCATAAAATCATATAACTAAAAAGAATCAGTCAAACTAACCAGGGACATCACGTAGTCCAGTTGTAGGCGATAAATACCAGTCGCACTTTGGTTGTGGGTTCGATTCCCACAGCTTTTTCCGACGCGATGGGTTGTCACACGGTCTGCGTGTTGTCCTTTTTCCAAAACTATATAATTCTCAAAACATTTCCCAAAACGAGATAAAATCTTCAAAAATAAACATAACATATTTTAACCTCAAGTTTATCTCATGTTTTTCATTTTCCATCATATCATATAATAACCCATAATTACCTCAAAAGTAAGGATCATATAAACTCTAATGGTTACCTTATAATTATTACCTGAACATCCACATGGATTGGTCATCTCGTACATGATGCATTAAAGATCATACCAAGGTTCAAGTGGTTGATCATGACTCCTTGATATTTGGTTTAGAACAACCACGAGTTTCCTCATTGAATCCTCCATTTTATCTAGTATCTTAATCAGAGAACCACCAAAGTTTCCTTCAAACCTGTTGTCTCTTTGGTGCCTTCTAGATCCATCCATTCACTAAAAATAGAAATGTCAGTGTGAGTATATCAACAAAACCATCATGTACTATTGAGGATGGTAAACACTAAGATACACTTACTCATTCACTTTATCTAAAACTAGGACTCCTTCTGAAATCCTTACCATTATGGTAATGTCACTTATGCTTAAAGAATACCCTAACCTCTAAAGTTATCTAAACCGACCTTTGATACCAACTATAAGGCCCCAGCCTTAAACCTTACTTAATATTGAATTAAATGAGTAATTCACATTGAGGATCTTTTCAGGTTTAGAGTTTTATAGAATTAGGACATAACTATTACATCTCAAAAGATTACAAAGTAGTCGCTTCTACTAAATTTCCATAAAATAGAAACTCTTTAAAAGAAACATGTATAGTTCCATGTTTTAGGTAGCATGACTTTCCCATGATCCCATCCTTGACCCTATTCCACGCTAAGTCCTGTGAAAAACATTTCAAAAACATGGGATGAGCATAAGAAGCTCAGTAACGGATACAAAAAGAATGAAAACTGTTAGTTTTTCAAACATCAAGTAAACCATGTATACTCTATCAAAGTAATACCTTCACCTTCATGAAGTAGTAAAAACTCTTCACTGGAAAAAAGTATCATTACTTACCTTTTTGTAACAAAAGGATTACCATAAAACCCATATAAAGAACACATAACATATATAAAGGTAACTTGGGAAATAAACATACTTAAGTGGAATAACCATACGGTCGACTTCCACACATATCACTTAAATGGAATAGCCATACGGCCAATTTCCATTCATACTTAATGGAATAGCCATACGGTCGACTTCCATACCCAATGCATTGGAGGTTATAACGTAACCACCCGTCCTGGTATTCACGACACCACCCGTCATATGGTTTATAACGTAACCACCCGTTAAAATGTCCAAGTACCAGTATAAAATCATAAAACATAAAACCAATATAAAGGAATGACAACATTTCCACATTTCAATCACAAAATAATATTTTAGTATTTTGAAATAATGAATCCATACAAAAAGAAACCATTTCCAAAACCATTTAAAACATTTAATAAAAAGATTTTTGAATCAAAGTGTCTCATACCACCTTGAAGCAAAAAATTTTAAACCATTAATATCCATATAAGTAAATCCTTAAAACCATTTTTAAAACATGGATATTAATAAGAACAAATAATTAAAACATTTAAAACGATATTTTGGTTAAACGGGGTTTACCAAAATTAGAGACACTTGAATACAATAATTGAGGAATAACATTTATTCAGAACTTTATAATATCATGATAATAAATGAATTCATGATATAATACTCCAAAGGACAGTATATACACCATATAAGAGTGAATTGGTGCGTAACAATAATGAACCCTCAATAGAAATGTCAAATGTGATGAAATCCCTTATAAAGAAGGTATCTTTAAATTAAGGACAAATCAATCTCAAAAATATGTGTGACAAATATAAATACACCCAATATATGTGTATATTAATTGTAAAACAATAAAAGGTCATTCACACATATTCAAAGGATGACATATTCAATAACTACATGTTGAACCCAAAGAAATCGAAATTGGGTTAAGAAGTTCCCTTGACAGCCTAACGGCGTCACATCAAAATGAGTTGATGAGAGATAAAAAATGTATCTCATCACTTGGACATAAAATTTACATCAATAAGGATATATGAGAACATATCCCAACTTAAAAATATGTAAATTAAAAGAGCCAACAAAAGAAGTATTTTAAAAAGGAGGAGGGTGAAAGGTTCCCTTACCGACTTGGGTATCTTTCAAAACATACACCCCATGAAAGAAGGACAATAGATCATTGATTTAAATACTCATAAAGGAAAGTATATTACACAAAGAGTAGAATAATGGGCAGTACATACACCACTCAATGTAATTTGTGGAAAATGTAGCATAAATCTCATGGGAATAAAAGTGAGATTAAAAATCCCTTACGAAAACTCGGCAGCCTAACGACGCCACATAAAACTTCCAAATTTGGATTGATGAGATAAAATCGGGTATCTCATCACATTAAAATAAAATTTACAGAAAGAGGAAAATAAAATAACATCCCCCAACATTACAAAGAGATTCCTAAAAGAAGTGACATAAAGGAGAGTACTTAAAAAGAAAGAGAGAGGTTAGATCTCTTACGAAAGTTCGGCAGCCTAACGGTGCCACTCAAAACTTCCAAAATGGATTGATGAGAGAGAATAGGGTCTCTCATCACATGAAAATAAAAATTACAGTAGGGTTAATATAAAATAACATCCCAATCATAATAAATATGATCTTAAAAGAAATGACATAAAAGAGTGTACTTAAAAAGAAAGAGAGTTGTAGGATCCCTTACCTCGGGTCCGACTTGACTCGATCGTTCTTTAACGTCCAGAATAATAAAATTGAGTTATTATCTACTTGCTTAAGAACATTTTTCAAGTTCATTATTTCTTTTACACCATGTTATAAACATCATGTAATCATTTAAGTTAATAATGTTCATTTTGTCGGTATTTGGTTCTTAAGTCGAAAGTGGACTTCTTACAATTACATGTTGTTCATGTGGTCGAAGGTTCTTTATATCCAGAATGAAATTCCTGATTTTTATATCATATATATCATATATATCCAGCATATACATGTATTTATAATATTACATAATCATTTAGAGGTAAGACATGAAATGAACCGTTCATGGAGACGGTAAGCCGTACGTACGCATGAACGCTACTTTCATTTCTTTCTCATATTAATGGAATTAAAATTAAATGAGAGGTATGCATATTTTAATTGTAGAATTATATTCATCATTTAGATTTATCATTCATTATATATATCCATTATATACATATACTTTTAATAGTACATTACATTTGGGGATAAGAAATTAAATGCACCGTTCATGGAGACGGTAAGCCGTACGTACGCATGAACGCTACTTTCATTTCTATCTCATACTTTAATGGAAAGAAATAATAATGATATAGAGGTATATAATAGTTCCAGTATAATAACATTAAATCTATCCTTTATACGTCCCACGTATGGAATTAACGAATCACATCACTTTGAGGGGGCGGTAGTCCGCACTTCCTAAAATGAAGATATCGCGTATACCCATAATGGAATCCATAAAGGTAGGAAGAAAATGAAAAATACAGAAGCATATGTAAAACATAAACATATTATATATCATATATAAAAATAGTGACATCATAATGGCCACCTTTGAAGGTGTTAAATGAGTATTGAACAATCATCGTTTCGGGAGGCAGAATTTCGCTATCCACAGAAACTGTATGTTCTTTAACCATTTTATGTAGTTGTGTGAGAGTGTAGCTCGAATGAATCTTATAAAAACATCCTAGTATATTGAAGATACTGGTGGTTTTACAAAAGGAGTAAATAAAAAGAGTTTAGGGGGTTGGAGAATCAAAATAAAACAAATGAACATGAGAGAATGAATTACCTTTAAAAGTGTAACTCATTTTGATTTGAGCCTAATGGCTTCCATTGAAAGGATTCTGCCCAAAGGGAATCCTCTAGGATGAGGAGAGGTATGTTGAGAGAGTAAATGGGCAGGTGTTGGCCGAGCCAAAGGCTTGAGGAGTGTGTGAAATGAGGTAGAGGTGGGGGCCTTTTATAAGAGGAGAGGATGGGCACTTTTGGAAAGTAAAGAAATATTACTTTATTTGAAAATGTGTTTCGGTTTTAAAAGGTCCCACATTGATATAATTCGTGGATAAGGTGATAAGGGTTCGAAATCCACTCATCCAATTGTTTTTGGACATATGTAGTTCATAGATTTTACATTATCTTTCCATTTTATTTAAATCGTCAAATAATGATGTCATCGCTGCATCATTATTATGTCATAAATAATTTAATTTATATAATATGTCTAAAAATTATAAAAAAAATACTATGATGTAGGAAATCTTTTTAGATTTCCAATTAATATTTATAATCAAAAATATGATCTTTATAACCCCATATAAATTTTTTTTTCGTAAAACATATTATGTTTGTGTCATTTTTACTTTTACATTAAATAAAAAGTTATTTATGTCATTTCCCAACCAAAGTGTCTCCATGGGGTCCCCAAGTTGACCCATGGCTTGTCTTGGTCGGCCATGACACAACCAATAAGGTTGGGACATGTGTCTAGGTCATTTCATATTATTAAAGCATTATTTATACCTTAAACTACCCTAATTATCACTAATCGCGATTAAGAACTTAATAAGTTACTATTCACCAAAAAATTATTTTTATCCCATTGAACCACATTTTACTTCTTAATGACAACCATTTATGTCGGATTTTTGAAATTCAAAACACAATGATGGAAAAATTTCATTTAAACGGAAAATCAGTCTTTATAAGTACCACTTAGTGGTTTCACTATTCATCAAAAATTGAAGTTTTTCAGAAAATTACCAAAAATTCACCCTAAGCTATATTTGATATTCTTAATTCAAAAATGAAGTCTATTTAAAAAAATTCCAAACATATTAGTCACATTAATTAATTTAATAATTAATTCCCGCTGTCAGAGCAAATAGCGTGTTTTTATAAAACCATAAGTATCAAAAGATTGACACTAGTTTAAGTCTGATTTCAAAGTAAAATTAATTCCAATGACAACTATTGGATTTAATTGTAAACATATTTTATAATTTAACTTTAAAACCAATTCAAAATATAATCTAATCATATAAATAAATTAGATTAAAAAGAGGTTTTGAATTAAAATACAACATTTTACACTATTCATTAAAAAAATGAACTTTATCGGAAAGATACCAACAATTTACACAAAGAAAATTTTGATGTCCCGATTCTTAATAAGAGTTTTATTTGGTCCAAAAGAATGTATAAGAGTGAACAAAACTATATTTAATGACGGTTCTCCATCAAAAGGCGATAAGTGAACCTTTAGTGAAAACTAGGGTATATACGCCTAAAATTGAAATCTTTCCATATTTTAAGCCTTTATCTTTTATTGGATAAATGTAAAAACATTTAAAAACATATATAATCATATTTTAGTTATTTCTATTCATTCCCGCCAATAAAATGGCTACATGTTAACTGCCATTTAAAATAATATTATTTTATTATTAGAGTTCAACGTAAGATTCCCAAGAAACTCGTTCTTGCGTGTTGGGTACGCCATCGAGCATAACAACCCTTTAAAGTAATATTAATACTTTATTCACAAATATGGATGAATATGAAAATGTCATATTATTTATTTACCTGGGATGTTACACTATTGTTATAAAATTAGAACCAAATTCAATATATATATATATATAATAATTTATAATAAAATATACCGTTAATCAAACAATCAATCATGTTATTGTCATTGTGTATCTCGTTGAAACCCATGGTACCTAATTCAACAATGAATCTAATAAAATGTAGTCTAGTTTCAATGTGTTTTTATATACTATGGAACACCAAATTATGGGATATGATAATAATAGATTGAAAATTAGTATAAAATTTTATAAAAAAAATATAAATACTTTGTTCAGAAGGCAATATTTTAATCTATATGGATTCTTTTACTACCTTGGTCAAGGTAGTGTACTCAGATTTCATGATGTAAAGATAAACCACAAACTAAACATTTAACTTCCATTAAATGAGTCAACCATATGCAGTAAAAATGTAACCAATTAAGGATTTTCTGGTGTCATCATTCTGTTCATATTCATTATCTACGCATCAAATAATAATTTCAAAAGTAACCACGTTTTTACCATTACACAAAGAAAGAATAGAACAATACGACTGGAATCATAAAATGGACTTCAGGTTTTTCCAATTTAACTTCCTAGTTCTCTCCATAAATCTAATATGAGTGCATATTTTATCAGAAATATTAGGTCTGTTAAAAATCATAGTGTACATAATGCTACCAACAATATAAGTATAAGGGATTTAGTATATAATTTAAATATCATCTTTAGAAATGGGTGATTATGTTTAATGGAATTTGATGTCATATCCATCAATTACATTTAATGTATTGATAGATTCAAGCATTTATCAATTTAGATTTATTAAAATGTAACTATGTTGGTATAAGTAAAGAAATTTATTTTTTCTATCTCTAATTATTTCAACACCTATGATTTTATTAGATGAAACCAAATTAGTCATATCAAACCTACATTTTAGTTTTTATAGTACCAAAATTATGAGGCCCATATTTTTACAAATGATAATCATGTCGTCAATATATAACAAAAACTAAATCATTTAGTTCTTAGCTGATTTAAAATAGACAGATTAATCATATTCACTGAGGGTCAATTGGTTGTATAATAAAAGAGAATAATATTTGAAATACAACTTTCTATGGCATTATTATAATCCATACAATTATTTATTTAATAATAATATTTGATTCGGTTTCAATTCCTTATAGTAACTGTAAAAAGAACTCATCCACGTAAGAAAGAATTTTTAACTATATGTTGTTCAATTTATAGATCATTATTTGAAGAAAAAGAAAGTAAACATCTAATAGAATAATTCATAATAATAGGGGAAAATAATTTAGAGTGATCAATACAATCTATTTGAAATAAAACCATAGAAACTGACCTTGATTTATACATAATCTTATTTTGCTATGTTTTTTCTCCTTTTTTCTTATAAATCAAATTGGAACCAATTATCTAAGAATTATGTGGTTTTATAACAATAGTCAAATTATGATATTTTCATGAAGATTGCATTTGTACATCCAAATAAAAGAAACATTGTATTGAGTATTTATCATTTAAGGCTTTACTATAGGTTTGGGGATCATCATCTATTAGATTCTAGGATAAATGAAAAGCATAAGATGCCATATCATATAGGTTTAATTATGTAATTAGACTAGGAACCCTATTATTTCCTATATTTTCATAGCTGGTAGTCCTTTTTATTATTAAGAGCCTCTAGTTTTTAATATGAACTAGAGATAGACTATAAATTAGACCAAATAGTGGGCTATGATACATGTGGAGTGGGATAGACAACAACATCAAAATGAGTTAGGGGATTATCTTCATTAGCCTATTATAAAAATGGGTAATTGTTTCTAGATGTGGCACATTTTTTTTGTGTATAATAATATTCATGGAAGTCTACATCTCTACTTGTAATTCATTTTTGATAACTTTTTTTATCTACAAAAATCATGTAAACCTTGAAATCCAATAGATACACTAAAAATATACATTTCATAGCTCTTAGTTCTAGATTATAAGTTTGAATGTGTGCATAATTAGTATAACTGAATATCCTTAAGTATTTATTTGAGGAATTCTTACAATTACATAATTCTTATGGATTTTTAAAATGATTAAAAGAAGGAAACCTATTAATAAGGTGGGAAATAGTGTTAGTACCCTCTTCCCAGTGGGATTTGGGTATACTGGAACATGCTATCATTCTTCAAACTATTTCTTGAATATTACTATTCATTATCACAACAATATCATTTTTTGGGATGATTCCTTAATAGTAATAAGTCTTTTAATTCAATCATATTCACATAATTGGATAAACTCGTTTGATATGTACAATAAGACATTATTTTTCCCCTTGGTCAAAATTTTTCTCCATATTTGGGTTTCAACCAATGTTTTTCCAAGTTTTAATGGTATTGAAAATGTATGATTTATTTTTTAGAATGTATATACACACTTCTCTTGATTCATCTATAAAAGTGAAAAATTTGGAACCTACACCATGGGAGTTAATCCTATCTGATCCTCAAATATCAAAATGAATATATTATAAGGGGATGGTGGATTTAAATGGGGATTTATTAAATGTGAATATCTTATCCTTTACCATCACAAAATATCAAAAAAATAGAATTTTAGAAGTTCAAATATCACTCAATATCCCTTACTTATTGTAGTCTTCTAGGCCCTTAGATATTACATTCCCTAATAACTTATTCCAAATCAATGTGTTATCAATTTTGGTATCATAACGACTACCGAATTTCCATGAATGTGTTTTTCAATTAAATAGATAAAACTTATTGATAGGATAACCCTTAATATTGGTTCTTGAGAAATCATATATTTTTAGACAACATATTTCAGACCTAAAAGTGAAATTATTATGATCTCCTATTGAAATAGGGTTTCTTGGAATGTTAGAAACTCGGCTAACACTATGCAAGGTGATGATGGATAGATCATCTAGTTATAAAAAATCAAAACCCCTTCCCTCTAACATACACCTATTGTTATTGTCTAAGAGGAAGTCACCATATACTAATCAAAAAATTCTAGGAATGAATCATTAAAAGGATGTATGTGGAAGGAACATCCTGATTTAAGGACCAACTCTAGATTGATTGCATGACCAAACAAATTTAATACATCGTTATTGTCATATCCTAAGCCATATAGAATTGCCTGATTAGTGGTCTTTTGGGATTCTAATTCATGTTTTAGTTTCCTACATACTAGCATAATATTCCATGGCTTATCATAATGGAATCATGTGA
This sequence comes from Viscum album, assembly GCA_963277665.1. Lineage (NCBI taxonomy): Eukaryota > Viridiplantae > Streptophyta > Magnoliopsida > Santalales > Viscaceae > Viscum > Viscum album. The sequence continues at coordinate 490,744,632 of OY728159.1, read as the reverse complement.
TTTTACATTTCCTATAATTATACCTAGGTTTGGGTTCTCTAAATTTATAATTTTTAACTATGCCATAAAGTTTCTTCTTACTTTTAGATTGTGGTCCCTCGAGAGAAAAAGCATTATGCCTAACCATTGATTCTAGGTTCAGAGTGTAGATATTGATAGATATGGAATGTTTTGACCTATTCAAGAGATAATGAGTCTCATCCATACATCATAGTTTCATCTAGTTTGCTAAAGGAATTATCTAAAGAGATTAGAAGGATCATAACTTGTTCTTCATCATTGATAGTTAAATCAATTTTGAATAAATAAAACATTACTAGTTAAATTAATCAATATGGGATTTAATAGAACTAGAGAGTTTCATTTTAATATTAAATATGTTAGGTTTTTATAAAGACTACCAACTAAATTGTAAGTAATGTATAATTTATATTTTTTAAGACAAAAGATAACAATAGTAGATTAATAATAAACTTCCTTAAGAAAATTATCACCTAAATAATGAAATAAATAGCTTTGTTACTTAACTAACACATCTTGGTAAATATATTGGTATTCAATTATGGTATGTATGGTTTCATTTATAGTGGTAATAGGTTTATTAAGCCAATAGTTGACGTCGAATAGACCCTGCTCTATAAAATGGTCCCTCATATTAATTTTAAAATGATTCAAAACATTATCTCTATTGAATTTCTGGATTTCATGTCTCATCATAGACATGTTTACCCAGGTGAATAGATGTCTAGTTTTTAGGGAAAATGCTAAGAGTGTAACCCTAAGAACTGACTAATATCATGAGGTATAAAATATCAATTAGATACATAATGTAGAGATATTACTACAGATGCAACAAATTCAATGAATAAAATAAAGGAGAATTAAGAAGATATGAAATTGTGGAAATAAAAATAGAAATCAGAATAAGAAATAATTGGAATCAATTGTAATAAAAAATTGAACTAGTGATGCTCTAATACCACTTTGTGAGGGGGTAATGTTGAACCAAACACCAGGAATACACCAAAACCCCGAAGGACTGAACTAGACTATTTCTATTGAGAAAAAAAGTTGCATAAAATAATAATAAGAATACAATAATTTATTACTGAAGAAAAGAACGCAGTTATTTAACATGTTTTGATCTCATGGATACCTACCTGAAAAGAAACAACAACTCCAAACTCACACATTTTTTAATCTCAAAAGAATAAAGCAGTTCAGGGGATAACTAGTAAGAATTGGAAGAACATAAAATAAATTGTAAAAGATTTAAAAGGATAAAAAAAATGAAAATGAATGGAAATATTTATAGTCCTGGAGTGAATAACACTCAAGTGGTCTTGTTCTCATCATTCTATAAATATGATGCACGATGTACGTGGATTGAAAAGTTCACCTCGTAAATTTTTTTCTTGTAAATATGTCATCAAGAACCTTCCACACTTCTTAAACCAAGTAAATACATAATCTCTACCATAAAACTAGAAATGATATGAAGCCAAGGAGATCAAAAATATTATATAGAAATTATATGATGTAGATGGATAGATAAGGGTTTTCAATAAATAAATAAATATCAAAACATGTAGGAGGAGAGTTGAAAATGATCAAGAGGAAGAAGATACACTATGAAGGGCTGATCAAACCCCCTGACAATGAAAAATCCCCAATAAAGAAGATAGAATCAATAAGCACCACACACACATACACACCCTCAAAACAGAAATCAAGGAGATCAATTAAGAAATGGGATAGTTGGAATAAGAATGCTTCTTAGAACTCTTCTTATTTAAAAATACATTAAGTCTCACAGTTCTTATTTCTTTTTCACATATCACATTGTTCCTGAGAAACTCTATTTTTCTAGAGATATTAATAATACAAACAAAATCCCCTTAAACTACTTGGTGTCTCTTCATTTATTGGTTAGGATCACACCTCCTTTGTACTACCTCAAATCTTTATCATTATGTAATGTAAACAATCTATTTAAATACTATAATAAATCTAATTTTATTATTCAAATTTCGGTATAGTTATTACCCATTTCATGGAATGATTATTTCATAATATATTTCATTTTAGTCAAGATGATAAATTGCGTGCATGTGATTATAAATGCATAAAACCATCATCCCGAATTCCCGAGATGAAATGGCCTTCTGGAATTGTTTTTGTAGTTTGGATGAATATTTTTCATTATTTATTTTTATGAATCATGAAACAAAGTTTCACGATTCCTTTAGTTGAGATTTTATCATAATGTTGACCTCAGATTTATCATGGTGGCCTCAGGCATGACTGATGATTGTTTGACCATCTTCTTAGTTCAAAAACTGGCCTCATTGGGAGTTAGAAGGTGAATTACAACAACTCATTTCATAACATTCATGTCTTATTTAAATGATTTACCATAGGAGGACTATATGGCCCAAATATAATTGAATGGGTAGCTTGTGTTATGTCTATATGTTTTAAAAATTCATAAATAGTACTTATAAAATCCCACCACACATTGAATATTCTCATTGCTATGGAGTTGTATATTAATCAATCACTGCAATGAACCTGCCATAATTATCCACTCCCCATTTTAGTACCACCCCATTTGATTATAAAATCCACCGAACCGCCTCACACAGTAGCATAGCCTCACTACGGGTGTGTTCCTAAATCCACCTAGGTATACCTCGGTCTAGATAGGGATGTCCTCCATTTTGAATAGTTGAACTGATATTTACCACATGTTCACTCGGTTGATTGTGTCCTTCGATATTAGGGGATTGACCTGTTTTTTATATAATGCACAAAGAAAGTCTTATACAAAATGAAATGAGAATATTAAATGAAATTCAAGACATTCTAAACAAGAATTCTGAGACAGATTCATAAGATTGATTTTTTACTTTTCTTGAGGAAAATGTATTTCATATTTCCTCAAATTTACTTTTCTCAAGTCATCATCACATCAGGAAATATGAAATTAATATTTCATGTTCTTCTTTAAACATCAATACATTATTGTAAACAATGTGTCATCTGTGATATATTTCCTTGTCATTTAATATTAGCATAAAAATAATCATATTTACTAGGGTAATTATTCAAAAATGACCTCCAAATTCATTTAATGGATCCATAAAAATTCTCTTGGAATCAACATAAAACTCATTGTCTTCAATAGATTTTTCTTGAAATACCAAGGATTTGGGAATTAATCATAGATACATTACCAATGAAACCACTTCATCATATTGATATCAATGAAATTTTCCTATCTCATTAATCACCACTGTCAACCAATGATAATCATTTAAAAAATAAAGCTCACATGAATATTTGGATGATGAAGATTCTATAGAACATGATTTGAAAATGTGGAACCATTATATTTTTGGTGAGAAATTTAAAGAATTCATGGTTCATGAGAGTTTGAAATTGACATTCTCAAAAACATAATTTAACATAATGCAATAAAAGTGGATGAAATGTATTTAAAATTTTTACATCGACATGGTGTATAATATATTACGGGTAATTCTATAGATGATGTACTGAGTATAAAGTCATATAACAAGTTTGTTAAATAATATATAGATTAATGGAAACTAATGTGAGTAATAAAATACATCCATCTAGATTGTAAAGAGAAAGGTAATTGTAATGCCACGACCTGAGTTACCGAGAGTCGGTGCATTATTGCGTAACATTGTCATGATCACAAAAGATCAAGTCTCGAAAGACCGATTAGTTTAGTAGCCTTGGAAACACTAGAAACATTAATAAGTCTTACATTACATCATAAAGTAAAACAAAACTACAAAAACATCTTGTATTCATATCCCCTCGTACTATCCCTGCAGGTCATTCATAATATACTTCTTCACATCCTGGAAAAATTAAAACATTGAAGGGGGTGAGATCAGATGATTAGTAAGGATAATAATATAGCAAAACCTTTCATAAATAAACATAAACATTTAAGGAAATGAATAACTAAATCCAAATCCTTTTAACCTTGAACTTCAGAATAATTTGTAAAAAATAAAATGAAATAATTCCATTTACTTATTCACATGGATATTCTACTAGTCGAATAATCACATGCAATATCAATAACCACTTTCATAATGATGGAATTCATAATGCCAGATTATCATAACCACATAGCCAAGGCCTCATTCCAAGACTACGAATAAGATTTTGTCAAGGCCTCGTGCCAAGACACTAGTTTCTCTCATGAGTCCTACCAATGCATTGAGAAGCTATAGCGGGCTCCACCCGTCACTTATTATGTCCAATGCATTCCTCATATGAACAGGTTTAAACATATCATAAACCATAACATAATCGTATTACATAAAATATGCATAAATGAAACATAACATTTCCACATTTCAATCACAAGATATCAATACAACACATTGATATAATCAAAACACTTTCAAAACCATTTTCAATACCAAAATAAAAGAAAATTAAAACTTGATATTTATTTTTCATTAAAAAAATGTTATGGCTTGTAGAGGAAGCCGAAACTCAAATAATGGTCACGGCTGCGGGGAAATCGTTGTCACCGCATACGTAAGAAAAAACATTCCTTTTGTATTTTAGTAAAAATGCTTCGTATAAAAATATTCCTTTTGAATAAAAGTAAATGTCAAAGGGGTTTATACACCATATAAAAGAAAGTTGTGTATAAAACAAAATATGACTCAATGAAAGAAGATTGAGACGAAGTCCCTTACAAAGATAATTTTTAAATAAAATAGATCTATTATGTGTATTCATTATAAGTACTCATAAATAATGTAAAAATACAAGATAGAACATAATAATATCATGACATAATTTGAAAGTAGGAGATTAACCCAAAGAACGTATATTGGGTTAAGATGTTCCCTAACCTCGTGTCTGACATGACTCGATCGCTCTTTAATATCCTGAATAATAAACTAGAGTAAATTTATACTTTCTTAATAAAGTTTTCAAGTTCATTATTCCTTTTATATCACTTATTACCATGTTATGAACATTATGTAATTATTTATTTTAATAACGGTCGTTTTATCGATCTTTGGTACTTGAGTCAACAATAAACATCTTATAATTACAAGTTATTTATGTGGTAGAATATCCATTATCATCAATATTATATTCATTATGTAGATATCATATATATCATATATATCAAGTATATACATTCATTTATATTATTATATAACATTTAGAGGTTAGAAATGAAATGAACCATTCATGGAGACGGTAAGTCGTACGTACGCATGAAGGCTACTTTCATTTCTATTTAATATTTAATGGAATGAAATAATAATGATATAAAGGTGTATTATAATTCCAGTATAATATCAAATATAATATCATTTAATACATCCTTTATACGTCCCACATATGGCGTTAACAATTCAAATCACTTTGAGGGGGCGATAGTCCGCACTTCCTAAAATGAAATTATCGTGTTTACCCATAATGGAAATCATAAAAGTATGCCATAAATGAGAAATACAGAAGCATAAGGAGAACATAAAAATAATATATATATCATATATGAAAATAGTGTCATCAAAATGGCCACCATTAGTGGTGTTAAAGGAATATTGAACAATCATCATTTCATGAGGCAGTATTTCGCCACACACATAAACAGTATGTTCTTTAACCATTAGACGAAGGTGTGTGTAAGTGTAAATCAAATACATATCCTAAAAAAATCCTAGTATATTTAAGATACTGATTTCTTTTCAAAATAAAGGAATAAAAATATTTTAGGGGGTTGGAGAAGAAAAATAAAACAAAAGAACACAAGAGAAGACATTACCTTAAAATCAGTTAACTCTTTTTGATTTGAGCCAAAGGATTTCTTGGGAAGACTTCTTCTCAAAGTGAGGCTTCTAAGAGGAATATAGGGAAGTTGAGAGAGTATTTGGTCAGAGTTTTTCCGAGCCAAATGACTTTTATGGTGTGAGTAAGGTGGTAGAGGTGGGGGCCTTTTATAAGAGGAGAGGAGGGGCACTCTTGGAAAGATTAAAATGTTTCTTTATTATGAAATTCTTTTCGGACTATAAATGTCCCAAAATGATATATTTCGAGGATATGATGATAAGGGTTCGAAATATTCTCATCCAATATATTTTTTACTAGTTTATGACTTAGATTTTACATTATCATTTCATTTTATTTAAATCGTTAATTAATGAGGTAATCATTGCATCATCGTGGTGTCATAAAAAATTTAATTTAATTAATGTCTAAAAATTATAAAAAAAATATACTGATGTATGAAATCTTTTTATCTTTCCAGTTAATATTTATAGTCTAAATTTTATCTTATATAACCCCATGTAATAATTGTTTTAGTAAAACAACACATGTTTGTGACAATTTGATTTTTACTTTAAATAAAAAGTTATTAATGTCATTTTCTTACCCAAGTGGCTCCATGGGGTCCCCAAGTTCACCCATGGATATTATTGGTCGTCCATGACTCATACAATAAGGTTAGGATAATTGTAAAGGTATTTTCATATGTTTATAATATCATTTTTACCTTAACTTTTACTAATTACCTTTAATCGCGATTAATTAAACTTAAAAGTTACTATTCATCAAAAATTTATTTTAAACCCATTGAACCAAATTTTACTTCCTAATGAAAACCATGTATGTTGGATTTTTGAAAATCAAATCACAGAAGTGGTAATGTTTCATTTAAACAAAAAATTATTTTTTTAACTACCACTTAGTGGTTTCACTATTCATAAAAAATTGATGTTTTTCAGAACAATTGCAAAATTTCACCCTAAGATATAATTGATATTCTGAATTCAAAAATGAAGTCCATTTTGAAATATAAAATATATATAATTTCAAAAAGTGGGTATTACTATTCATATTGGCTATTTTGGTTGGTCGCGGTGTGTTAAACTTGATCTTGCGTACAATGCAAGCTATTGTATTATTGAAGGAGAAGCGTATCATGGAAGCTTGGGGTGTTACATTCTCCCCTCCTTCAATAAATTTTGTCCTCACAATTTTAAATTGTTCTTCAAAAATAAAATGGTTGAAAGTAACAAATACCTTTGTAGAAAACCCACATCAAAAATAAGGTTAATAGAAATATAACTTTAAAATAAAGAAAGAGAAGTACAAAGGTCACCCGAGATAGCCCATACTAGGATTCTATGAAAATATGGATATGGAGGAAAATCAAACCATGAAGGTATGATGGAGAGTTGTAGAAAACATGATTTGGAGAAAGTTAACCACAAGAAAATCACAAACATGTGATTGGTTAAACGGTCATTGAATCCCCAGTTGGAAAAGTTAACCGACAACATTTTTGTTTTAAGTTACCTTTCATAAAGTTGAGGAATTTATTTAAGAGATATACTAAGAACGTAAGGAAATATATTTACTTGTCATGTAGACTTTCATTCTTAAATAAATTTTTACCACAAACTCATCTTTCACTTCAAATGGTAATATAACTCAAAAATATTCTATTTATCCTAATTGTATAAGGTTCCAAATATTACCACAGACCATTTAGATTAGGAAAACTATTTTGTAATAACCAGGGACTTCATGTAGGCTAGTGGTAGGTAATAAAGGCCCGTCTCACTATGGTTGTGGATTCGATTCCTATAGCTTTATCTGACGCGACGGGTTATCCCCCGACCAGCAGGTTGTCCTTTTACTACTACTATAGTATTAAAATATTCCAAAAATAATCTTCATACATGTTTTAACCTTAAAAAATAATATCCAAAGTTCAACTTAATCTATTATAACCTTTATAGTAATCCAAAATACCTCTGTCTAGACTTTCTCTAAAAGGTCTCTAAATTCCTAAATCAATTCATCAGATTCCCCCAACAAAGTAAAGTTTCACTTATTGTCACATACTAAAAATATGATTACCTTCATCATATTAAAACCTTAATGAAAAAAACATGTACTGTAGTACAATCCTTATATTTATCACCTTATTCTTATAATTAGAATATAATACTTGAGTCCAAAAGCACCAATACATTAATTATTACACTTCAACTATAGTAACAACATAAGATTGTCCTTGATCAATTGGCCTTTTCTAAGGTATGTTTCTCTGACGCTTAGGACATTCATTTTCATAATGCCCTATTTCCCTATAATTATAGCATTAAACATTAATAGCCTCTTTCTTTCCCATGCAATCATGAGCCTGATGACCTTTTTCTCCATATTTATAACAAACTCTCATTCCTTTTAGGCAAGTACCGGGGTGATTCTTCCCACAATTATCGCATAATGGAAAATCCTTCTTTCCCTTTTTCCCTTTAACCGTCTCTTGTTCCACCATTCTCTTCTTCTCTTGATTTACTTTGTTGTCATAAGATTTAGAGAATTCCTTTTCTGTCTTGATAGCACACGAGACTATATCTTTGTATGACGAGAAAGATTGTGAGACTAAGGCTAGATGGAGAAACGGTTTTAACCCATCAAAGAAACTATTGATATTACTTCATGGGTTACGTATATAATCTGTTACATGCCTCTATACCCTTGTAAAGTTAGCCTCATACTTTGCGACATTCTCATCCTCCTTCTACCTCAGACTCAGAAATTGCCTTTCCATATCTGCTCTATGGTCATGAGGGAAGTATTTTTCTACGAAAAACTCTTTGAACTCCCTCCATTCTATATTAGATAGTTCTTCATCTTCTTTCGTGTTTTGAATCAGTGACCTCTATTGATCGGCATCTCTACTGAGCCTATAAACTTTCATGACAACCTTTTCCCTTTCACTACTCCCCAAGGCGTGGAATATTTTCTCTAAGGAGTTTATCCATTGCTCACCTACTAAGGGATTAGTACTCCTATTTAATGTTGGTGGTTGATGGCTCATGAAGCGGTCTGACATTGATCCTCCACATTGTGGACCAGGGTGATCCATACGAGTAAGGTTATTATTCATAACCTCAGTGAGTTGTCCCAGTTTGGTGATAAGCTGATCAGAACCAGTTGTATCACCAACTCCATTATAATTATCTTGAGAAGTAGGTCAATCCATAAATGGATTGCATGCATTTACACAGTTTCCATTCCTCCCACTAGGACCATTTCTAAACAATGGCATAAACTAGATTAGTTTATAAACCAAAATACATAATTCCATACCTATAAAACACTTAACATAAATTGAACTATAATCATAAAAATTATTTCTTTGAGAAGTATATACTCATAAACCCTTCATAATGGTTTTTAATTAAAATTAGAATTATCCTAATCATATCCCCCGGGAGTGTCGTAACCAAGAGTGCAGTAAGGCCCGTTGTCGTGCACCAGTTCCCGTTCGATTCTAGCTCAAAGCGGTGTTTTTGGGTTTTACCCCTAGGTACATCTGTGCCAGAGCTGCCTCTACCTGCTCATATCCAGATAGGGATGTATTGCTCGGAAACTCACAAAATCTCTATAATACCAAAATTCTAGGAAGTTATTCTATACTAATCCTCAAAGTCTATATTAGGTCTATGTGCTCTAATAAGAGTTTATCTAAATCTAGCTTCCAAGGTTAGTACTAAACTGCCTGTGATACCAACTGTAACTACCTGACCCTAGTTACCCAGAGTCAGTGCATTATTGCGTAACATTGGCATGATCACAAAAGATCAAGTCTCGAATGAATGATTAGTTTAGTAGCCTTGGAAACACTAGATACATTAATAAGTCTTACATTACATCATAAAGTACAAAAAACTACAACAACATATTGTCTTCATATCCCCTCATACTATCCCTGCAGGTCATTCATAATATACTTCTTCACATCCTGGAAAAATTAAAACATCGAAGGGGGTGAGCTTAGATGCTCAGTAAGGATAACAATATATCAGAAGCTTTCATAAATAAACATAAACATTTAAGGTAATGTATAACTAAATCAAAAGCCTTTTAAACTTGAACTTTAGCATAATTTTGAAAAAATAAAATGAAATAATTCCATTTACTTATTCACATGGATATTCTACTAGTTGAATAATCACATGCAATATCAATAACCACTTTCATAATGATGGAATGCATAATGACATACTATCATAACCATGTAGCCAAGGCCTCGTGCCAAGAATAAAAATAATATTTTGTCAAGGCCTAGTGCCAAGAAACTAGTTTGTCTCATGAGACCTGCCTATGCATCGAGGAGCTATAGTGGGCTCCACCCGTCACTTATTAAGTCCAATGCATTCCTCATATGAAGAGGTTTAAACATATCATAAACCATAACATAATCGTATTACATAAAACATGCATAAAGGAAACATAAAATTTCCACATTTCAATCACAAGATATCAATACAACAAATTTATATAATAAAAACACTTTCAAAACAATTTTCAATACCAAAATAAAAGAAAATTAAAACGTGATATTTATTTTTCATTAAAAAAAAGTTATGGTGTGTAGAGGAAGCCGAAACTCAAATAATGGTCACGGCAGCGGCGAAGTCGTTGTCGCCGTATACGTAAGAAAAAAACATTACTTTTTCTGTTTAGTAAAAATTCTTCATATAAAAATATTCCTTTTTAATAAAATTAAATTTCAAAGGGGTTTATACACCGTATAAAATAATGTTGTGTATAAAACAAAATATGCCTCAATGAAAGAAGATTGAGACGAAGTCCCTTACAAATATCATTTTTTAAATAAAATAGATCTATTATTTGTATTCACTATAATTAATGATAAATAATTTAAAAATAAAATATAGAACATAATAATATCATGACATAATTTGAATGTAGGAGATTAACCCAAATAACGGAAATTGGGTTAAGATGTTCCCTTACCTCGTGTCCGACTTGACTCGATCGTTCTTTAATCTCATGAATAATAAACTAGAGTAAATTTATACTTGCTTAAGAACCTTTGTCAAGTTCATTATTCCTTTTATATCACTTATTACCATGTTATGAACATTATGTAATTATTTATGTTAATAACGATCGTTTTTTCAATCTTTGGTATTTGAGTCAACAATAAACTTCTTATAATTAAAAGTTATTTATGTGGTAGAATATCCATTATCTTAAATATTATATTCATGATGTAGATATCATATATATCATATATATCTAGTATATACATGCATTTATAATATTATATAACATTTAGAGGTAAGAAATGAAATGCACCATTCATGGAGACGGTAAGTCGTACGTACGCATGAACGCTACTTTAATTTCTATTTCGTATTTAATGGGAAGAAATAATAATGATGTAAAGGTTTATTATAATTACACTATAATATCATATATAATATCATTTACTTCATCCTTTATATGTCCCACATATGGCGTTAACGATTCAAATAACTTTGAGGGGGCGGTAGTCTGCACTTCCTAAAATGAAATTATCACGTTTACCCATAATAGAAATCATAATGTTATGAAATAAATAAGAAATACAGAAGCATACGGAAAACCTAAACATAATATATATTTCATATATAAAAATAGTGTCATCAAAATGGCCTCTATTAGAGGTGTTAAAAGAATATTGAACAATCATCGTTTCGTGAGGCAGTATTTCGCCACCCACAGAAACTGTATGTTCTTTAACCATTAGACGAAGGTGTGTGTAAGTGTAAATCAAATAATTATCATAAAAATATCCTAGTATATTTATGATACTGTTGTTGTTACAAAATAAAGTAATAGAAATATTTTAGGGGGTTGGAGAAGCAACATAAAACAAAAGAACACAAGAGAAGACATTACCTTAAAATCAGGAAACTCTTTTTGATTTGAGACAAAGGCTTCCTTGGGAAGACTTCTTCCCAATGTGAGGCTTCTAGGAGGAAGAGAGGGAAGCTGAGAGAGTATTTGGGCTGAGTTTGGCTGAGCCAAATGTCTTTGATGGTGTGAGTAAGGTGGTAGAGGTGGGGGCCTTTTATAAAAGGAGAGGAGGGTCACACTTGGAAAGATTGAAATGTTACTTTATTAAGAAATTCTATTCGGATTATAAAGGTCTCAAAATGATATGTTTCGAGGATAAGGTGATACGGGTTCAAAATATGCTCATTCAATAGGTTTTTGACTAGTGAAAGAATTATATTTTACAATATCTTTTCATTTTATTTAAATCATTAATTAATGAGGTAATCGATGCATCATCATGGTGTCATAAAAAATTTAATTTATTTAATGTCTAAAAATTATAAAACAAATATCATGATGTAGGAAATCTTTTTATATTTCCAATTAATATTTATATTCAAAAATTTAACTTATATAACCCAATGTAATAATTTTTGTAGTAAAACAACACGTGTTTGTGACAATTTTACTTTTACTTTAAATAAAAAGTAATTACTATCATTTTCTTACCCAAGTGGCTCCATGGGGTCCCCATGTTGACCCATGGATTTTCTTGGTTGGCCATGACTCATCCAATAATTATAGGATAAGGTTAAAGGTATTTTCATATTTTTATAATATCATTTTTACCTTAAATTTCACTAATTACCTTTAATCGCGATTAATTAATCTTAAAGTTACTATTCACCAAAAAATTATTTTAATCCCATTGAACCAAATATTACTTTCTAATGATAACCATGTATGTTGGATTTTTGAAAATCAAATCACAGAAGTGGTAATGTTTCATTTAAACGAAAAATTAGTTTTTTTAACTACCACTTTGTGGTTTCACTATTCATAAAAAATTGAAGTTTTTCAGAATAATGCCAAAATTTCACACTAAGCTATAATTGATATTCCGAATTCAAAAATGAAGTCCAGTTTGAAATATAAAATATATATAATTTCAAAAATTGGGTATTACTATTCATAATGGCTATTTTGATTGGTCGTGGTGTGTTTGAACTCGAAGTTGCGTACAATGCAAGCTATTGTATTATTGAAGGAGAAGCGTATCATGGAAGCTTGGGGTGTTACAGTAATTCATTTAATCTCCATCTAGTCTCTTTTTTTCCTTTTTTGGTTTCACATGTAGGGGAGGTTCAAAAATTTGATCCATAATGTTTGGTCATTAGGATAAAATTCAATGTTTTGTAGATCCGTGAGGGATGGGTGATATAAATAGTATCTATGCTATGATTTTTATATTCTAATTTAGTTACTCCATGCTATCAAGAACAAAATATAAATGTATAAAACCATTAAAAATGGGGTTCCAATTCTGGTATCCAAATAATTTATGATGTGTGGAGTAAATGATTTTGGTAGTTTTCCATTAAGATAAATGTTGAAGTGTTTTTTCTCAAGATGCATCACATATCTGTAGGTCATGTATGAGCACCAACATCTAGACAGTATGTTGTATTCATTTCCAATTACCTTATGGAAATCAGATAAAATTGTTATGGATTATGTGATATGTCTATAAAAAATTTCAATGAATCATAATTTTATATTGGTGATTATGGAGGAACACATGATTTTTTCATAATTCACTAATATTTTTGAAAGCAATATGGTGGAATATTCTTACAAACACTAAATTCAAGAAATTATAAAGATTCATTAGGTTCCAGTTCCGATAGTGTCTAATCGGGATGCCAAATTTACATTTTAGTTTTGGAATAATTTATAGTAATCCCTTGGGAAAAAATTATGTAGGAGTAAATCTTATCATCCAAAAATAGATGGAAATTTGTAATAGATGATGGAAATGTTTAAAGAAATTATTCTGGATTGTGTGATGGATTTTTTAGGCTCATGGTGGAATCACATACCATTTCCATAATTATCATAAAATATCAATCATCTAGAATTTATATATATGGATACATTAAAAGAATTGAATGTCCATCGTTATTTTTCACTACTTTTTTTATTGGAAATATATGAGAATTAAATTACCGGTCCACGTATTATACAATAAACAATAAAGAAGATTTATTTTATCAGAAAGATAATGGCAATAGATTAATATCATACAAATTTATATTTGGATCACCATCATCTATTTCTATCATTTTAGGTGGGTGACCATGTTTTCATGAGAATCTATCAAATAACTGGAAATCAATTTTTTTGTATGTAAAGAAAATTTACACCTTAGAAAATTTATACTTTTGAGACACATAAATTATTTGGGGATGTGGCATATCAGTTGGATCTACTACAAAGGTTTAGTTTAATGCATAATATGTTTCCTGTATCTAAATTAAAGAAGTATGAACTTGATCTATAATGTGTGATTCAATGAGACTATATTGATCATAAACTAAATTCTATGTTGAATCATGTTCCAATACAGATTTTTGATAGGAAATAGTAGATAATGTGTTTGAAAAGCATTGATATAGTATCGGTTTTAGGGTATCATGGTCATATTCTGGTATAGACATAGGAGCATGAAAATGAAATTTTAGGGAAATGGATCAATCTTTTCCAAAGCACCACCAAAATCGTTCTTTTAGGGGAAAGAAAGACCAATTGTTTGGAGAATGTGACACCAATGGTTTTTATTACATTACTCTTTTACGTCACAACATATGGTTGTATAATGATTGTGTAAAGTTTTGTATGGTTTGGTGAGGTTTTATCTTTTTTTTGGATTATTTTCTTAAGGTTCACTCTTAGTAGAAATTATGAACTACCATTAGGAAATATGCAACATGTCTTACAGATAACTATGAAAGCACAATGATTTGAAAATGTTATTCCAAACCATGAGTGTACTGAGGAGAAACCATGTAAACTGAAACAAATGGAAAATCATGCTTTAAACATGATATTTCTAACCATGTGAGGGGATTGATTAATAAAGTATCTCCATGTAGTTATCACAATGTGTTCTAAACCATGTGTCCTACCCATGATAAGGGTATATATTGTTTCTAAAATTATATTTTAACCATATTTAATCCCCCAAAACATTCATTTTCTTCTACTATCCTAGGTTCTCAAATTACTATTCTTATGTGGGTCCCAAGTTGATTCCATTATATAGAAAGAAAAATTATTCAAATAAAAATGCATTGCAGATCTAGATTCCGCATTAGGTCAATATTTTCCTTCCCTCTCCATAGATTATATTGTTTTTGTATCATAGTATTTATTAGATCTAGTCCACCATGGTTTGATCTATATTTTTTGTTGAATATATTTAGGATAAATTTTTGGATCTATTGAAGGAAAGAATATTCAATGGGGGATATAGAATTTAGTTCAACCATTATTGATTAAATCAATTAATTAAGAGGTGGATTCTCCACATACCCCATAATTCTAGAACATGATTTCTTGGGATTTCTAAGTTGTTTTATTTATATTTTCAATGGAAATGTTTTTCTGATTTATTTAAAAAACCATGGTGTTTATACCAATGTAAATTTTCAAATAGTTGGATAGATTTTTGAAAAACATTATTGCATAAAATTTTAAAATAATGTTTTTCATATTAAGAAATGTTTTTTAAACATGAATGATGATATATGAAATGTTTTAATGAGAAATTTATTTAATTGAGTTTTTTTGGAAAGATATTGGGAATAATTAGGATGCAATTTTTAATTTGTAATGAATTATGGTAATAAAACTCCACCATTAAGAATGGGATGGGGAATGGTAATGATTTATCACTATCCTTGTGAAATAAAATGTTTAATTATATCTGGGTGTGGATACAGAACTAATTATTCCAATTGGTAAATAAATAGAGTCTAGGTGTACTTATGGTTTATCTCTCATTGATTTCATTTATTCTAATGTATAATTTGTTTTACTAATTTTAAAAAATATATCAATCTTAATCTTAATGATTATTGATCCACCAGTGTGTGTTGTGATTTATTTAGGGGAATTCTAATGAGTTTATACTCACCCCCTTCTTGGGAACTTTGGTACCTTCTAAATGTGATCTATCGAGACACAAGAAGGGGAACTGTATTTTAATTATCTAGTGATTCTCCTTGATACTATGGTTGGGGAATGTGGAGTTGGATATCATAGTTGTTTTGGGATGTACTTATGAAGATACTAAATGGGTGTAATTGGGATTGTTGCCTTTCATTCCTTGTTTTTTATTGTCTTTGTTTACTCTGTCACTATAATATTTTTTATCTTTTCGTTTTGACATCAGGTCACATTAAACTACTCATGCCTCACATTAGAGGATTGGATATTTATTTTTTAGTTTGAAATATTTTCCAATCATTTAAGGTAAAATAATCCTCCAAAATATTTCTTTATCACATAGAATTCATTTCCATCCTTTTGTGTATTAGGGATTCCACATAAGGGCAGTGTAACCCCATCACTTCTCAAGAAAATAAAGATAGAGGAATGTTACACCACCCATGTGTATTTATTATAACCCATATAATGGATGCAATTTATTGGGTATGTTTTTATTAATCCTCACACTAATAGATGATCATAGGTTAGTTTAGGGTATGAAATGAGACTTCCCTTCCTCATAAATTCATATGGTATCTATATATAGAGATCTAATATATACCCAAAATCTCATAAATATGACTACAAGTATAGTAATAATACTTGAAGGGACCATATTCCCACAAATTTGTATCATAGTGGAGCTACATACATGAGATGTAATCATCATACCAATTTGGGGTTTGAATAATAGTTCAATACATAATCATTTAGTGTGTGATTCTATAACATAATAATATTCTATTGAATAGAAAATGTGGGTAAAACCTAACTAAAAAAATAAATTTGTAGTTTTGTATTGGATGATAAGGGTGCCTTACAAGACTCAATTCTCATGACCTAATTTAGTTGTTGTGATTGTATAAGCATTAAATTTGTCTATTAGATTAAGAGGTTGAACATTCTAATCTTCATCATTAACCTTCAAATTCATGAAATGGTTTTTGTGTTGACCATACTCTTTGAAATTGTTGTATTGGAGTGTGGGTAATGCATTAAGTCGATATTTATTTTCATCAATGAGCGTACCCTTCTTGAATGTTTGACATTAACGTGCTTGATGGAAGTTTTCCTATGATTATCATATCCCTTTATTGTCATTTTCCTCATAACTCCTTCAATATTTTTAGCATAAAGGAATAATAATTTCATTCATCTATGGTTTTTAATATTTGAGTCTCCTAGAAAACGCAATTTTTTATCGTCCCTATACCTATTAGAATTATGAGAGTTTTCATTCTCTATTTATTCCTTTAGAGTAAGTCTAACTATTATTTCATAGATATCAGGGTCTCTTACAGAGATTTACTTTTAGAGTCTTTTTTTATACTACTAATAAACCAGTCAATTTATATTTTAGGTTTCAGGTTAAAAAATAGTGTAGCTTTATATTCGTGTAAAACATTTATCATTGGAATTAATGGATTCATCATCATTCTACTTCGGTTCGAACAATTCTATCTCCATTTTTGTATGAAGTGTTTGATTATGATATTTATTTAAAAATTCCATCCTAAAATCCTCCTACATTTCGGATTTAATTATTTCCTTTTCCCTCATATTCATGATAAGATTCCACCATTGATTAGCCTCACCTTCCACATGATACAAAAAAGAACAAACCATCTCATGGTCTTATCACTAGAGAATGTAAAATATCAGTTTTATATAATTGATCTATTACTTATTAATAAGTGGATCAAAGGACCCACTAATAGAAGGTGTAGGTTTCCACATAAAATAATCAATGGGGAATTGTTCCTTGTTTTCGTTATTTAGATGATTATTTTGATTCATGTTATTGTTTATAACATGAGAGAGTTTGAGGATGGGGGAGGTCCGTCGTGAACCAAGACCGAACCCGTCGCCGCGAGATGCAAACCCTAACGCAGATCTTTGCACTTTTGCTGAAGTTGTTGCCGGTAAATCATCCGTAGACTCTACTGCGTATGATGATGCGGTCCAGAACATTCAGATCAAACCAAAGACCTATCGGCATCGTGGTCAACTCGCCATCGCCTTCTCAACCGATGAGGTTAGTTTACTCTCCTCGGATCTCCGATTTGTCTTGGTTGGGAAGTTTCAATATAGAAGGCCATCGTTGAAATTTCTTCGATCTGCTTTGGAAATCATTGGATTTACGGGATTTCAACTCGGTCTCCTCACTTCCTCGCACATTGTGCTACGATTTGATTCCGTTGAGAGCTATTATAGACTCTGGGCCAAACGTACATGGTCCTTTGGGGGCTGCCAAATGAGAATTCTTAAATGGACCCCCGATTTTGATCCTCTTTCTGAATCTCCAATTGTTCCTATTTGGGTTGGATTTCCTAGATTACCTTTACACTTATTCAAGAAAAGTGCTTTGTTTTCTATTTCATCACTCATTGGCTCCCCGATGAGACTTGATTATGCCACAAAAACACTTTCTAGACCCTCTATTGCAAGAGCATGTGTCGAAGTTGATGTCTCCCAACAATTTCCCTCAGCTATTTGGATTCAAAGTGGAGACTTTGGTTTTTCTCAAGAGGTGATTTATGAATGTGTCCCGGACTACTGTCATTTAGGTTGCAGGTTAGGGCATAATTCAAGTAGCTGTGGAAAAACTAATATTTTCCCCAAAAATTCAACTTCAAAATGGATAGAAAAAGATAGAGGTAAGCAAAAAGTTGTGGCTGAGACCTCTGAAGGTGTTTGCATGGAAAGAGAAGATGAGGATAAAAGGGGTTTGAATTCTCAAGCACCTGGATGTCCGCTTTCAGATTTTGCGCATGAGGCTCTCACTGCCCATCCTCCTATTTGCATGGGTGAACCGCATTCATTGTGGATAGAAAAGGATAAAGGAAAGAAAATAGTTGTGTCTGAGACCTCTAAAGATGTTTGTAAGGATGGAGAGGATGTAGATAAAATGGGTTTGAAGTTGCAAGCACCTGAATGTCAACCTTCAGAATTCGTTCAGGATGGTCTTGATGTCAACAAACAGCAAGAGAACCCTGTCTCTGTCAACACAGATCAAGTGGTTGCTGAAAAGGTTCAAAAAGATGGATCCTTTTGTAGTGGATCATCATCTGAAGAGGCGGATAAGCCTGGACAATTAGAAGAGGAATACATGAAAACCATGGCTAGGAAAGGAAAAAAATCAGTGGTAGATGCTGATGGTTTCATCACCCCGAACCCAAAAAAGACTAGATGACGTATGGATTATTCACAAGTGGAAAGAACCATCAACACTAGGTTGACTGAAGCTAATAAAATGGTTTACCCCGGAAAAGAGCAAAGAGAATTAATTTGCGAGAAATCCAGCGTTGTTTTATATTACTTCTTATTTCAATTCACGGAAGAGGAAAAGCAAGGGTGGCTTGCTCATACGAGTAAGCAACAAGATTTGTTGAAACAGGAGAAACAAAAAGGGATTATCAATGAGGATCAATTCGATAATGCTATGAAATTCATTTACTTTGAGAGATTGAAGTTGAAAGAACCACTTTCTTGATGTTTTTTTGTAGACTTTCTGTGTGGTCTTTGTTTCTGGTTTACTGGTCACAAATTCTTGATGTTCTAGCTGAACTGTGTTCCTCTAAAGCTGTTTATCTATCCTTGATGCGGTTGTTGCTGCTTACTGATGATTG
The DNA here is from genome assembly GCA_963277665.1 of Viscum album. Lineage (NCBI taxonomy): Eukaryota > Viridiplantae > Streptophyta > Magnoliopsida > Santalales > Viscaceae > Viscum > Viscum album. Next base: position 490,725,067 of record OY728159.1, on the reverse strand, counting down.
CTTCAAGGCTGGGCTATTTTCTGGTTTCTGTTGCAGATTGGTGATTTTTATTTTATGGTTGAAAACTTTATAATGCTGCATTTTGGTTTGGAAAGTGCACTCTCTACCTGGTTTATCTTGTTGCTTGCTGATGATTGCTTCATGGATGGGCTCTTGTATGGTTTCTTCTGCAGATTAGTGACTTTTACAATATGGTTTGGCTCGGCTAGTTTGCACTTGCTGCTTGGATTTCAAACTGTTTGCTGGTTTGGTTTTTTCTCAGAATATTAGATGCTTTTCCTGTTTGGTTTGATGATTTTGGGACCTGTCTGCTCTCAAGAAATTTTTAGAAGTGAGGTCCTAAAAACCTCTCCCTATCACACTGTTAACACTCCACAAGTATGCCTCTTGTATTTTTGACGGCTATGGAAAGGATACTATAGAAGCAAGATGACCTCTTTCTACTTTTTTCCCTGCTCCGCACGGTTGCATTTCATGCTGTTTTAAGACCTTTTTTCTACATCAGCTGCTTCGCTCTTGTATTTCTGATTTCTGGACTTGCTGCTGGACTATTCTCTATGATGAGTAGTGCTATTAAACTACTCTATAATCTGTTTACATGGATTGATATTTGTTTTTACAATCTGTTTGCTGATGTCTTTTCTGATTTGCTGAGGAATTTGATGAGGTGCTCAAAGAAGGCCATCCTCTAGATTTGAGGGCTGAGGAAAGATGGAGCTGGATGGCACACCTGCTTGTTTGATGGAAGGTCTTGCTGCCTCTTTTTTGTCAGTCTTTAATTCTTGAATTTGGTATGTTTGATCTACCTTCCTTGTATTCCCGATAACTCCCTGCTGGTGTAAGTTCTTTACACCTCGTGTTTGTAATGCTACTTTTTGATTTTAATAAATTCCCTGTCACCATCTTGAAAAAACATGAGAGAGTTTCATGAGAATAGGTGGATGACTTGTAATTCCAATTCCAATGATATTTAGTTTCTCAGGAGGACGACCATTTCATTAGAAATACAAAATTTTGTTAACCTGATTACTCTTGGATCTATCTATTGACTAAAACAAAAAAAATATGATTTTTACTCTCAATCATCAATAATTAGTGTGACCAATAATACGATAATGAAAATATATCCTATGAAGTCCTAAATTTCAAAAACTTATTTCAACCCATGAAATTATTCATTCAACTTATATCACTTTTACTATAGGATTTCCAAGATACTAATACATTATTATTTATAACATACTATAAAAAGTTATTTTATCATATTATGATACCGACATGGGTGACTTAGGAGGAACATATATAAATATACCATATTTGATTAAAATTTTATATATCATAATAATACAGAAAAAAATAATTTTTAGATCTATAGAAATTGATTTGAATAAAGTTATTTTAGATTCTAATAATTAAGGGTGATTAGACAGAGAAAGGTAGTGTATGTTAGAAAATACCATCAAGTATGGGGAAAAATATGATGAATGCAGAGGAATCGTCATTCTTCATTCAGGTTATGCTCACATGGGAGATCATTGAAGGTTGATCTCATTGGGAGATATTCATATGGGATATATACCTTTACATGGATGATATCTTCTCTCAAACACATGTGAAGTCTTTAGATATTTATTAATGAATGAATGACCACTTCTGAATCCTTTATGAGCATATGAGATAGATCTTTAGGGGGTTTGATTATTTTTTGAGAGATAATTGATTCTGGAATCCTATTTCTTTCTTGGATATCCCTTTCTTGAATCTTCCCACCGTAAAGCCAATGTTGTCTCATGATTCATCAAGGATGTCAAACCCATGATAATATTTTTTTGAATATATTTATTTCTTAATGGAGAATGTCTGGTGTGTCTTTATTCTTTCTATGTCTACTTTCATCAAATTGTGGTACCTCTAAAGAAAAATTTATATAAATCAGGGTGTATTTTCATCAATCATAAGGCTTTGGAGTAAATGGATTTTTGAACGGTCGTTATTTGTAATAGCGGGGATAATAATTCTACTCTGAGATGTCTTCTCTTTATAGTGGAATGTTGGGTTATTTGGGAGGCTCTAAATGACATGAAGAATAATGGATATCACAATTCATTTTTTTACTGAAGGTTTGAACTAGTTACCAAATAATAGAGGTTGGTTTCCTTATTATGTGCCAGTAAAGGTCTGATATTCTATGATCTCTCATGAAGTATCATAAACACCATCACGAATCAATCATCAAGATTGATCACCAGGAGTTTTTGAATCATTATAAATGTTTAATAAAGTTATAAATTGGTGTTTCTTGGGATCTGGGTATCATAAGAGGTAGTGGGATGGTTAAGAACATTTTTTGTTCTACATAGGTGGCTTACAGTGCTTTCTATGGACCTAGAACATCTCTTCTTTCTCAGGAAAATTCCATTTATAGAGAGCTTCTCATTTTTTGGTATTATAAAATCTATTTTCAGGAGGTTGATTGGGATTCCTATTTGGATCATAGATCCATAAAATATCTAGTAGCTTCTATTTGCACTATTATTTATCAAGTTAGATCATTGAAGGCCTTATTGAATAATTGAGTCGAAATTAAAAAACCCTAGACATATGGTAATAGAGTAATAGATTTTATGGTTTCTAAAGGTTATCAAGAGGGAACTTAAATTATTTAATTTAGTATACGATCTCTTATGACTAGTTTTATGATAATTTTAAGAGGAAATTCCTTGGGGGACCATCAAATTATACCACCTTGATTTCCAAGGTGTGTTATTAAGTTTATAAAATTTTCACATTTTGTGTGTTGAACTCATAGAACATACCCAAAATTCATAAAAAATAAATTATTATTCATCGAATAAATAATTTTCATAAAAAAATAAATTATTCATAATAGTGTTGGATCGTTAATAATCAATCATGGTCCATAAGGTCATATTATCAGCATAAGACATCAGTTTCTGGAACACAAATAAGAATATAAAATCATTTAATTAATCAAGTAAATCTATAAAGAACATCATAACCAAGATGATAGATTCCTATAGTTGATTGGGCTTACTCACTATTCTATAAAAGATAGTGGATCGATCCCCATTGTTTACTGGGTTCACTGAGTATTACCTTAAACAATATGGATAAACACTCATAGTTTATTGGGTTCACTCTCAATTCCAATTCATATTTTCTCAGGAGATATCAATATTTATCCAATTAATTAGAAAAATATGTAATTTTTTATCCACCCATCACATAAGGATAACTATTCATCTGTGTTTCATAAGATCATAAAATCATTTAACATTTCATCATATCTTAATTAACTAATGTGAAATAAATAGTGTTATTATAAAAATCTATAAAACATCATGATCAAAAGAAATATATAGAAATAATGTGGATAAATTCATTATATCATATCGTTTGTGAATCATATGATTATTGAAATTATTTTTATATATATGAAAATTACGTTTATAAAATCAAAAGAAAAAATATTTTAATAATAAAAGGAAACATCATTTTCTATTTTAAATTTTTTTAAAAAAATTATTAGAACAATGCTAAAATAATATAATTTAAAAATCAAAGAAACATGTATAGTAATGTTTGTAAAATAAAATTTCCATGACTAAATGATAATCAATCCATTCAGTAAATGTCAAAAAATATTTTTATAACAATTCTATATAAATTCAAATTTAACTTGTATAGAATAAAATTATTATTAGTACATTTTAAAAATTTTAAAAGAATGAGAAATATATTTTAAAATTATTATAAACAGTCATTTTTGAATGTATAGGAAAATTATTGATACATTTTAAATAATTTGGACATGAAAGAAAAATATTCCCAACAAAAATTGGGAAATGAGGTTAAATTTTTATAAAAATGTTATTTTTGTTTTTTTTGTGTACCAATGAAATAGGAAAATAAAATAATTATTTGAAACCCTATAAATAAAAAAATTTATATAAAAATATATGGGTTTTATGATATAAATAATTGAAATTTTTTATAAACTAATTTGAAACATAAATAATCCTAATATAAAGTAAAATTGAAACATTAACCATTACATTGTAACCCAGCCTATTTCTTATACACTATATCATTATTTATAGTAAATTTATATTAATTTTAAGTATATAATATACATATATTCTTACATATATTACTATATATCATTTAATTATAAATTGTAATGACCAACTTATTAATAATTATTTATTTAAATCAATATTTGTGTATCTACTATTTGATTTTCCCTGAATGTTTTTTAATAATATATTCCTTGAACATTGGTCATGGTTTCATAATCCAAAAAAATTAATAAAATCATAAATTTCATATTTATTCATTATAAAGGATTTTTTATCCATAAATTTAAGTCGTTAAGTAAAAATGAGATATCTTGCTCCAAGGATGTGGTATTCTGTACGTATAAAAATGAGATATTTTTATTTTTCAATGGATAAAAATAAGAAATTTTAAATATTAATTTATCATTATAAAATCATAATTATGTTATAAATATCATATATATTCCTTAAATCCTATTATTTAACCATCCATGAATGGAATTTATGAAAAATTAAATACATCGCTTTATGGAGGTGGTAGTTCACATGTATACATGAGTAATGTTTTCGTTTTTGATTAGATGGAAAGAAGATATATAATGACTATTAAATCATCCAAATAATATTTCAATATATTTTTTATACTTATTTCATAATATTAGTATTAATATAAAATATTAAAATTAAGGGTAAGAATAAATAAACAATAAATAACTCAGTTAAGACAATTACATCTCTTTTGGGTATGTTCTTTTATCTTACACCTTATGCCTTCATTTTTTATTATATTAAAAGTACCATAACATATAATATTTGGGGAGGATATTTTCAATGTTATTTTTGTAGATATTCATAATGTTAATTTGAAAAAAGTTTAATTATATGTAAGGTTATGTGGTTCCATTTTAAAATAGAAAGCAGTGACATTCATGTAAATACCCTCAGAATAAAAAAAATAAATTCATTTTCCTAGGGAATTGGATCCAACTATGAAAATTTTAGAAGATAAGGTTATAAAAGGTCAAAATAAACTCATGATATAAGTCCCCAACCTTAAAAATTACTTAATCTTTAGTTATTACAAGATTACACATTGAGGATCTTTTCAGGTTTAGAGTTTTAGAGAATTAGATCATAAATCATGCATTACATTCCACATTTAAACAATGTGGTTACATAAAAGATAGTATTATTTTTTCCCATCAACGGAAACATATTTAAAACAAAACATGTACTCTTTTGTGACACTTCCTTGACCCTATCATCACATCATGTACCTTTCCCTTGACCTGTGAAAAACATTTCAAAAACATGGGATGGGTATAAAAAGCTCAGTAAGGGGTATAAAAGTACGAAATGAAAACATTAGTCCATGTATTAAATAATAATTTACTCATAAAACATAATAATTTTAACATACCTCATCAAATCATGAATAAATCAATGAAATCTACGACATAACGGTAACTTGAGGAATTCATAACATTCTTTCATCGAGAGTATCCCTTATGGTTACATTTGGAATACACATCACATTATATTCGCTAAATCACTTCAGAAAAAACATAACATCTAACCCCTTCATGTTACCCAATGCATTGAAGAGCTATATTGGGCTCACCTGCCCTTAGTTTATCACAGAACCACCCGTCTTCATAACAATTTCCAAGAACCATAACATAATCGTATCACATAAAACATGCATAAAGGAAACATAACATTTCTACTTTTCAATCATAAGATATCAATAAAACACATTGATATAAAAACATTATGAAAACCATTTTCAATATCAATATAAAATAAAAGTAAAACATGTTTTTTTCATTTTTTTTAAAAAAATTATGGCTTGTAGAGGAAGCCGAAGCTCAAATAATAATCACGGTGGGGGAGAAGTCGTTGTCGCCGCATACGTAAGACAAAAAAACATTCCACTTTGTCGTTTAGTAAACACTTAATATAAAAAATATCCCTTTTGAATAAATGTAAAATTAAAAGGGGTTTATACACCGTATAAAATAAAGTTGTGTATAAAACATAATATGCCTCAACGAAAGGAGATTGAGACGAAGTCCCTTACCTCGGGTCCTACTTGACTCGATCATTTTTTAACATCCTGAATAATAAACTTGATTAAATTTCTACTTGCTTAAGAACCTTTTTCATGTTCATTATTCCTTTTATATAACTTATTACCATGTTATGGACACTTTGTAATTATTTAAGTTAATAATGGTCGTTTTTTCGATCATTGGTACTTTAGTCAAAAATAAACTCTTTATAATTACAATTTTTTCATGTGGTAAAATATCCATTATATCCAAAATTATATTCATGATGTAGATATCATATATATCATATATATCCAGTATATATATGCATTTATAATATTACATAACATTTAGAGGTAAGAAATGAAATGCACCGTTCATTGAGATGGTAAGTCGTACGTACGCATGAACGCTACATTCATTTCTATTTCATATTTTATGGAATGGAATCATAATGATATAAAGGTATATTATAATTCCAGTATATTATAATATATAATATCATTAATTCCATCCTTTATACATCCCACATATGGCATTAACGAATCGAATCACTTTGAGGGGGCGGTAGTCCGCACTTCCTAAAATGAAGATATCGCATATACACATAATGGAAGCCATAAAGGTATGCCATAAATTAAAAATACAGAACCTTAAGGAAAACATAAACATATTATATATAATATATAAATATTGTGACATCTTAAGCGCCACCTTTGAAGGTGTTATAAGAATATTGAACAATCATCATTTCGTGATGCAGAAATTCGCCATCCACGGAAACAGTATGTTCTTTAACCATTAGATGTAGGTGTGTGTAAGTGTAGCTAGAATAATTCTTATAAAAAATCCTCCTAAATTAAACATACTGGTGTTGTTACATAATAGATGAATAAAAAGTGTTTAGGGGGTTGGAGAAGAAAAATAAAACAAAAGAACATTAGAGAAGTCTTTTCCTTTAAATCGCGTAACTCCTCTTAGTTAGAACCAAAAGGGTTTCATGAAGAGATTTCTGCCTTAGGTAAGGCTTCAAAGACTGATAGAGGGATGTGGAGAGGTAAAATGAGCAGAGCTTGGCCGATCCAATGGCTTGAGAAGTGTGGGTAAGGAGGTAGAGGTGGGGACCTTTTATAAGAGGATAGGAGGGGCACTCTTGGAAAGGTATAAAATGTTACTTTATTTGCAAATGATTTTCGGATTTTAAAGGTCCCACATTGATTTATTTCGAGGATAAGGTGATAAGGGTTAGAAATATTCTCATCCAATAGGTCTTTGACAATTTTATGTCTTATATTATACATTATCATTTTATTTTATTTAAATCGTTCATTAATGAGGTAATCACTGCATCATCATGATGTCATAAATAATTTAATTTATTTAATGTCTAAAAATTATAAACAAACTTCTATGATGTAGGAAATATTTTTAGATTTCCAATTACTATTTATAGTAAAATATATCATTTATGTAGACAATATTAAGAATGTTTTACTCAGGTGATACATTCTTTGTAATATTTAACTTGAAAAATAAAAAGACAAAAATTCATTATCACACAAAAGTGATTCCATGGGGTCCCCAAGTTTGACACAAGGTATACCATGGTCGTAAATGAAACAACCAGTAGCATTAGGACACATGTTTGGGTCATTTTTTATTATTATGATATTATTTTATTATCCTTAACTACCTGATTACTAATTAATCAAGATAATTAAAGATAATTTACGTCATTACTATTCACAATGTCCAAAAACAAAAGAGTATTGATTAAATAATATGGAAATTCTGATTATAAATATGTAATCCATTTTACCAAATTCCATACACAGAAATTGAACTAATTAATTTAAAAATAATTCTCGTAGTCAAAACAAATAGCGGGTTTTTTAGAAACAATATCTATGAAAAGTTTGGCACTTGTTTGTGCCCAATTCCAAAGTGAAATTAATCCCAATTACCACCATTGGATTACAAGGTAAAAATATATTCTCTTTAAACATTAAAACCAATTAAAAAAATAATCTAACCATATAATTAAATTAGATGAAAAAGAAGTTTTGATGTAAAATGCAATATTTTTCACTATTTATTAAAAAATGAACATTGTCCGAAAAATACCAAAAAATTATTCAATATAAATTTCAATGTCCCAATAATAGAGAATATGTTTATTTTGACAAATAGAGCTTATGAAATTTTCAAAAGCTTGATTTAAATATGGTTTTCTATCAAAAGTCAGTAAAATAATCTTTTAAAAATATTAGTGTATTCCATGCTTAAGATTGGATTTATTCTCATTTTAAGCCTCTAAAACACTATCTAATTCATAAATAGACATAGATAAAAATATATATTATTAATTACTTACTTCTGATGTTACATCCTTCCCCCCTTTAGAAAATTGCATCCCCGCAATTTATTTACTTAACGAATAAGTGGTGTATTTATCCCTCATGGCATTTTTAGATTCCCATGTTGCCTCTTCACTCGTGTAATTTTTCCACAAAACCTTTACATAATGAGTCACCTTATTCCAAAACACATTCTCCTTGTGGTCAAGAATCTGGACCGGTTGTTCCTCATATGATAGATTCTTTTCCAGCTGAACTACCTCTAGACTCAAAACATGAGATGGATCTGGCATCTACTTCTTTAACATTGAATCATGAAAAACATTGTGTACCTGAGACAAACTCGGAGGTAAATCCACTCAGTATGAAACCGATTCAACTCTCTCTGGAATTTAATATAGTCCAATAAACCTTGGACTCAACTTTCCTTTCTTACCAAATCGCATCACCCTTTTTCCTGGTGAAACTTTGAGAAAAACATGATCACCTAACTCAAAAGAGTGATCCTTCCTCCCGTTGTCTGCATAACTCTTTTGCCTACTCTGAGCTGTTCTCATGTGTTTCTGTATCAGCAGAACGTTTTCTGCCAACTCTTCTACCAATTCTGGTCCCATCAACTTCCTTTCACCTACTTCATCCCAAAAGTTGGAGTTCGACACTGCTTCCCATATAATGCCTCAAATGATGCTATGGGTATACTCGAATGAAAACTGTTATTATAAGAAAACTCAACCAAAGAAATATGTTGGTCCCAAAATCCCTAATAATCCATCGAACAAGAACGTAGCATATAATACAATGTTTGAATCGTTCTTTCTGACTGTGCATCTGATTTAAGATGAAAAGCCGTACTAAAATTTAATTTAGTACCCAATGACTTCTGAAGGCCTTTCCAAAAGATAGAAGTGAACCTGGGATCACGGTCAGATACATTGGAGAGAGTAACTCTATGTAAATTGACTATCTATTTAAGATACAAACGGAAAAGTTGATCTAGGTAAAAAGTATCTCATATAGAAAGGAAATGAGAAGATTTAGTCAAGAGATGAACAATATCCCAGATTGCATTATTACCTCGAGCTGTCTTCAGCAATCCCACAATGATGTCCATGGATATATTCTCCCATTTCCACTCTGGCACTGGTAAAGGATAAAGAATCCCTTTCAGTTACTGCCACTCTGCTTTAACATGTTGACAAGTCAAACACCTCACAGTAAAAACATTAATGTCTCTTTTCATACCGTCCCACCAGTAATACTCTTGAAGATCTCTATACATCTTAGTACTGCCTGGATGAATTGAAAACGGAGAACTATGAGCTTCACATAACAACACTCTCTTCAACTGTGAATCACACAGCACACAAAATCTCTTCCCAAATATCAAAACACAATCATTATCAATGTTAAATTTAGGAAACATACCCTTCTGAACCAGTTCTACCTTTTTCTGCAACTTGTTGTCTTTCTTCTGTGCTTGCTTAATTCTGTCTGATAGAGAAGAATTCACTGATACCTGAAACAAAACAGAAGAACATCCTACACCAATAATTTCTATTCCAAATTTCATCAAATCCTTAACCAAAGGGTCATGTTCCAAACCCAACATTGTTAATGATGCATTACTTTTTTGACTCAAAGCATCAACCACTTAATTTGATTTTCCTATATGGTAATGAATTTTACAATCATAATCCATAATTAATTCTAGCTATCTCCTCTGTCTCATTTTCAATTCATTCTGAGTGAATATATACTTTAAACTTTTGTGATAGGTGTATATTTCACACTTTACTCTATACGAATGATGCCTCCAAATTTTAAAAGCGAAAACAACAACAACTAATTACAAATCATGTGTAGGGTAATTTAATTCATGAGTTTTCAACTATCGTGAAGCATAAGAAATTACCTGACCATTCTGTATTAGGACACAACCAAGTCCTTTCAATGAAGCATCATTGTAGATAACAAACTCACCATTCCTAGAATGTAGTGCCAAAATTGGAGCATTCACCAATTTTCTTTTCAGTTCCTGAAAACAATCATCACATTCTTTTGTCCAGATAAACATAACACCCTTCCGAGTTAGCTTAGTCATTAGACTAGTTAACCATGAAAAATTTCTAACAAAACTTTGGTAATAGCCTGCTAAACCAAGGAAGCTACGAATCTCAGTTACATTTGTGGATCTTGGACATTCTTCAACAACCTTTGTTTTTTGCAGGATCAATAGTTATCCAATCTTTAGAAACAATGTGACCAAGGAAAGAAATTTGTTGCAACCAAAACTCACACTTGCTGAATTTCCCATATAATTTATTTTCTTTTAAGGTTTGAAAAATAACCATTAAATGTCTTTCATGCTCCTATTTACTTTTAAAAAACACCAAAATATCATCAATGAAAACAACTAAAAACTTATCCAAGAACAAATGGAAAATTCTATTCATAAGGTCCATGAATACAGTAGGTGCATTAGCTAGCCTAAAAGGCAATACTACAAATTCATAATGGCCATATCTTGTACAAAACACGGTCTTTGAAATATCTGCTTCCTTTACCTCCAACTGATGGTACCCCGATCTTAGGTCAATCTTTGAAAAAACACTTAGCTCCCTGGAGCTAATCAAACAAATCATTGATATGAGGCAAATGATATTTGTTCTTAACAGTGATGTTATTCAAGGATCTATAATCAATGAAAAGTCTCATTGAACCGTCTTTCTTTTTAACAAATAAAACAGGAGCACCATATGGTGATGTGATAGGTCGAATGAAACCTTTCTCTAATAAATCTTGAAATTGATCCTTGAACTCTAAAAGTTCAGTTTGAGCCATTCGATAAGGGGGTTTTTAAATTTGCTTAGCATCAGGAACAAAGTCAACGGTAAATTCAACTTCCCGATCTGGTATTATTCTAGAAAACTCATCAAGAAAAACATCAGGATACTCATTTACCACTAGCACATCATTAATCTGAATAGTTCCCTTGTTTTCGACGATATGAGGATAGTAACATTCATTTCCATCTATTACATGTTTCTCGGCCTCTTGATATGTTATCAATAGTAAGGGTTTATTCTTGTACACAAACTGAAAGTCTTTATGAAAAGAAACTTCTTTATCTCTACATTCAATCTTATCATGGTAAATAGAGAGCCAATCCATACCCAAGATAACATCAAACTCTACTAGAGGTAAAACAATAATGTTTTCTAGTAGGTTCATTTCATGGATAAGGATAGGAAAATTCTTATAAATTATTTTTTCTTCAACATTTCCCCCATGTGTTTTTACCACAAGTTCAGGAGTAATTTCTTGATATAGTATTCTCATTTTACTAGAAAAGTTTTCAGAGATGAAAGAGTGTGTAGACCCCGAATCAAACAACACACTGGCATAATCTGAAAAAACAAAAAAAAGTACCTGATACCACTTCATTTGATGGCCCGACATTTGCTGAAGTAGTTGCAAAGGATTTCACCACCCCTTTCTTCTTGTAGTCTAACTGCTTCCCGTCACTTGAGCTCTTTGTCAGACACTCGTTTGCATAGTGACCCATCTCATTGCACTTAAAACATTTCACTAACTGTAAATAAAATTAGGTCTTACCATCACCCTGATCTTTTTCAATGCAATCACTAGCCTTATGTCCCATCTTACCGCACTGGTAGCACATTCTAGAATTCAGAAGACATTCCCCAGCATTCCTTTTAACAAATTTATCCCAAACTGGAAACTTAGTTTTCTTACAATCAGACCTTTTTGAATAATTATTTCCTTTCTATTGCCACCTCATTCTCTTCTTCTTCTGGTTGTTATAGAACACTTTATCATCGTCAAACTCCATTTCCACCATCTCAGCACATCGAACAAGCTTTTAATAACTCTTGAACTCGCGAGAAGCTAAAGCCCTTCGATATTTTGGCTTTAATCATGAGTAAAAACGATTGATTTTACTATCAATGTCTCAGATAAAATTTGGAGCATACCTTGCCAACCGATAGAACCTCTCTTCATAAGTAGCCATTGAGTCGTTCTCTTTCCTCAATTCCAGGAATTGTTTTTCCATCCTAAGTCAAATAGCCTTAGGAAAATACTTCTCAAGTAACATACCTTTGAATTCATTCTAGTCGAGAGAATCAATCTCATCAACTTCCCTGATATTTTTAACCATTGACCACCACTGATCTGATTTACCCTCCATCCTTTATACGTCCCACATATGGCATTAACGAATCAAATCACTTTGAAGGGGCGGTAGTCCACACTTCCTAAAATGAAGATATCGCGTATACCCATAATGGAAGCCATAAAATAATGCCATAAAAGAAAAATACAGAATCTTAAGGAAAACATAAACATATTATATTTCATATATAAATATAGTAAAATCTTAATGGCCACCTTTTAAGGTGTTATAATAATATTGAACAATCATCGTTTCATGAGGCAGAAATTGGCCATCGGCGGAAACAATAGGTTCTTTAACCATTAGATGTAGTTGTGTGTAAGTGTAGCTCGAATAATTCTTATAAAAACATCATAGTATATTTAAAATACTTATGTTGTTACAAAATAAATGAATAAAAAGAGTTTGGGGGGTTGGAGAAGAAAAATAAAACAAAGGAACATTATAGAAGTCTTTACCTTTAAATCGGGTAACTCCTATTGGTTAGAACCAAAAAGGTTTCTTGAAAAGATTTCAACTTATAGTAAGGATTCTAGGATGAATAGAGGTATTTGGAGAGATAAAATGAGCAGAGCTTGGCTGAGCCAATGGATTGAGAAGTGTGGTTACAGAGGTAGAGGTAGGGGCCTTTTATAAGAGGAGAGGAGGGGCACTCTTGGAAAGGTATAAAATGTTACTTTATTTTCAAATGATTTTCGGATTTTAAAGGACCTACATTGATGTATTTCGAGGATACGGTGATAAGGGTTCTAAATATACTCATCCAATAGGTCTTTGATAAGTGTAAGTCTTATATTTTACATTTTTCATTTTATTTAAATCGTTCATTAATGAGGTAATCACTGCATCATCATGATGTCATAAATAATTAAATTTATTTAATGTCAAAAAATTATAAAATAAATACTATGATGTAGGAAATATTTTTAGATTTTCAATGACTATTTATAGTCTAATAGCTCATTTATGTAGAAAAAATTAAAAATGTTTTACTCAGGTGATACATTCTTTGTCATATTTAACTTTAAAAATAAAAATATAAAAAGTCATTATCACACAAAAGTGATTCCATTTCATCCCCAAGATTGACACAAGTCATCCCATGGTTGGAAATGACACAACATGTAGCATTAGGAAACATGTTCGGGTAATTTTTTATTATTATGATACTATTTTATTATCCTTAACTACCTGATTACTAATTAATCAAGATAATTGAAGATAAAAACCGTCGTTACTATTCACAATGTCAAAAAACCAAAGAGTATTGATTACATAATTTGGACCTTCTGATTCCAAATATGTAATCCATTTTACCAAATTCCAAACACAGAAATTAAAATAGTTAATTTAAAAATAATTCTCGTTGTCAAAAACAAATAGCGGGTTTTTTAGAAACAATATCTATGAAAGGTTTGGCACTTGTTTATGACCAATTAAAAAGTGAAATTAATCCCAATGACCACTATTGGATTACATGGTAAAAAATATTATATTTACAATTTAAAACCAATTAAAAAAAGAATCTAACCATATAATTAAATTAGATGAAAAAGCAGTGTTGATGTATAATGCAGTATTTTTCACTATTCATTAAAAAATTACCATTTCCAGAAAAATAAAACAAAATTATCCAATGTAAATTTAAATGTCCCAGTAATAAAGAATATTTTTATTTTGAAAAATATATATTATAAAATTGTCAAAAGTTTGATTTAAAAATGTTTTTCCATCAAAATGCAGTAAAACAAACTTTTAAAAATATTAGTGTATTCCATGCTTAAGATTGGATTTATTCTCATTTTATGCCGCTAAAACACTATCTAATTCATAAATAGACATAGATAAAAGTATATATTATTCATTAATTACTTGGGATGTTACACATGAATTCCAATAAATATAATTTTTTTAAATATCAATCTCTATGTCATAGTTTCTCCAATTTTAACTAATTTTAATCTTTTCTGCGATTAGTTAACTATTACCTTGGTAACTTTTCATTCTAACTGAAAAAATGAAATTTTAAAATAATTCAAATGAGAATTATAAATATGGAAACTATTTTATCAAAAAATGGTAAAAATTAATTTTTATATACGTAAACACAATTAAAAAATCTTGTTTTAGAAAATTTCCTTTCAAAGAATAAAAATTACTTTACTGAAAATAATTTATAGAATTTATTACCAAGGAATTTATTCATTTATGGATAAATAAATATGTGATTTTTAAAATAAAATAAATCCATTAATTAATGGCTTTTATAAAATACTTAATTAAAAAAAGAGTAAAATAATTGTTTACTATAATAAAATATAACTTAGGTTCAAAAAAAAGCCGAACATTTGTAAAAAAAATCAACAAAATAGTTTTAAATGATTTATTTTACTTATTAAATACATATTTTATCAAATTTAAGTTCAATATATTTTTTTAAGAAAATCATATTTTATTTTGACGTAATAATATTTACAATGTTTGTAAAAAATGAATTCTTCACTATTCACCTTAAAATCAACTATTTCAGTAATGTCCAGAAATTTTAACCAAATATATTTTTTTCATGATGAATAAAAAATTTTCATTCTATAAATATAAACTAAAAAATTTAAATTTAACTTTTTAAATAAAACAAATATAATATAAAGTTAAAGCGATGTTTTTTAATAAAAAAATTTCTTTTGACAATAATTCCATATACTAGTATTTCCCACCACTACATAAATATTTAATAGATTTCAAAAACTTATTTTTGTAATTATTAATTCAATTTTGTGAATAAATTTTATTAATGTCATTCCTCATATGTAATAAATTTTACAAAAAAGATAATCAAATTAAACATCTCCAAATGGTCTCTTTAGAAAAAAAAATTGTTTTATTAAGTGATCATTATTAATTTATCACAATAATATAACTATATGGTAATTCCAATCATTTTTTATTATATTAAATTTTGATTCAATGAATCATTTGATTCCTTTTTTCAGAAACCCACAATACAATTCATATAAATTCGATTTAACTTGGTTTTCCTTAATTATTGTTTGTTTCCGAGATAAATTTCCAGTAACATTATTTCTATAAAATGTAATAAGGGTTTTAAACCATATATGATATAAAAATTCATGAAATATTTCATTCATTATATTAAATGAAAATTTTATGGTGATGATAACTTTATCGATAGTTATGGTTAGAAGATGAGTTCATCATAAGATAGAAAAGGTGATGTTGTTATAGTTTTCAATATTAAAAAAATTAACCATTAATTTTACTATAGTGGTTAATAAAATAGATTAAAAAATAATATAATTTTAATAATAATAATAAAAAATTTTCTAAAATTATTTAGTCATTTTAATGTTTTTCCAATTAATTATTGATGCGAGTGCTTTTTGATCAGTGTAATTGTTTTCATTCTAAATGATGTAACTAATAGATGCATATGAAATATTTTTATTATAAATCTATTTGTATTTAAATATTAGTCATTCTATTAATAATTTTGCATTATCAAGGGATTACTAGGATATTAAGGTAATTTTTTGGGATTTAGCAGTATACCTTCCAATAGGTTTAAGCCAAGGGCTTCTGGAGGTTGGAATAAATAACATATATCAACAGGTTTATGTTGATGTTTTCTTGGGATAGGAAGAATGTGACACATCAGATATATTCTAATGATCCATCTTATAAAATCGTATGAAATTGTGGTTTTATTTTGTCCATTAAAATAGTGTACGTTTTTTTAATTAACATTCTTTATTTTTTTTAACTTCCACTATAATCATTTTTGAATTTATACTAGATTGAATTTAAATATTTATATTGTTTATATTTTTACTATTTTAGCTTCTCAAATATATAAAAATATTATTTATATCCAGATAACTACATTATATATAGATTCTATTTTCACATCAATCAATTTTTTACATGGATCGTTGATTTGATCGGTATTACATAGACCAAGTCTATATGGAACTCAAGGTGGAATAAAAATTGTGTAGTTATTAACTAAAATTAACCCCTATATTTTCTTTTTTCCTAAATCATGGGAAATATTTTTTATCAAGGACATGTTCTATTAGGTTCTATGATTCATTCATCTTTTATTCCAAAATTGTTTATCAAAGAAATTTTTTTTGGTCCTGATATTCAATCATAATTTTTTTAATACAAAAATTTGATATTAGTGCCTAGATAAATTGGTTTTTCAATCCATTTATGTTTTTTTACTATATAAATTTTGTATTATAGAATTTCCTTATTTATTTTTCAATTTTATAGAATTTCTAGTATTAGTTATAATTTTTTCTTAGTTTCCATACACTAACTGTGTTGGTAACGGGGTGATTTTTAGTGTGATTTCAAGAATTATGGTTGGAACTTTTCAAAATTTGATTCCAAATAAAGAACCTATTTCTGAATGATGTATTATAAATTTTGGTGGGGTAATTTAATATCATTTATCATTAATACTAGATTTGATAATCTTCTCATGATGATTTTAAATTATAATTTTCTATAGAAAAATGTTTCTCATTTTTTATGGGAAGAAAATATGGAATTTCTGTTATATCCTAATGTGTGTAATATGTTACTATGTTTTATGAGAAGTAATATTTTTACTATCATATCATATTTTTAAGAAAATAATAGTATTCTAAATAATATAAATATTAATAATTTTGGATCTTCAGTGGTTTTAGTGACTCACAGGGAAATGTTAAGAGTGGTCTATCAATCAAATAGTTATTTTACCTAATGGAATATTATAATAAATTAATCTATGTTTTATGAATATTTTTAATATTTTATAATAATTGGGTTAGAAATAATTATTATAAAATTAGCTTACTGAAATGGTGATTGATATTGTGTTGAAGGAATGGGAATCAAAAAAATAAAATATAAATGACACTAAATTTTTGATTCATTTTTTATAAAAATTACTTCATTGGTACTCTAATTAAATATGAAAGTATACAGAAAATATAAAATGTGAATGGGAATTCGAAAAATGATTTTTAATTTTAATCTACTTCTATTAATCAAACTTCTAATAATTTAATTTATTTTACTAATATTTTTAAATCATTGGTTACTAAGAAGATAAGTATGAATTGTGATCAATGTTTCTCATATGATAATAACAGTGAGCTTAGAAAACATGGTATATGAATGAGTAAGATTATTTGGGATAAACAAATCTATGAAACTCATCTGAAAGGATGAAAATTCATATATTTTAAAAGGGATTTCTCATATGTTATATTTCATGAATATAAGAAGTTATTTCATGTTAGACTATATTATCATGAGTTGAAGATAGAAGATCTAAAGTCAAATATATAATATAAAAATAAAGTGATGAATAGTTTGAATTATTTGGATTCCTATAAATATTGTGAATGTTATACAGCTTCTGATAGTTCATAAAAATAATATGGTAGTGAATGTTAGAAAATTATTGGATCTTCTTCATATAAAAATATTTATGAAATAAGATAAATTGATTTAGTGTTTTAGAATCACAGAAAAATTTAACTCTATAACATAAATTTACTATTAATTATGACGGTGAATATTTAATTTCATTGGATAATTAAAATGAAAATTCAACTATTTTTAAAAAAATTAACAATCTAATTATGAAGATGGTATACCAAAATTTGTATTAAAAAAATGAAATGCATGTCTTATAGAAAATGAGAATAAAAAATTTAAATGTAACTATGTGTGTAAATAAGAAGATCTTAAGAATGCTAATTGGATAATTTCAATCTTATTTACTAATATTTATTATCATTTGATAGAATTAGATTCCTAACCCTATTTATGTTCATGATCAGATAGTCATATCTTTGGGGATCAAATATTGGTTGTGAAACATTAAATTTATGTCAATAGATTGAGGAAACTTTTATTGTAATTAACTTATATTAAAGAAATTTATGATGAAACGTACAAAAAAATAAGACCATATACAACTTCTAATATAATATATATTAATTGTGATAAAACACAATTTCAATCAAATTATTTTATACCTAAAATTAAACCATTTTATAGAAAATTTCAATAGAGAGGTCAATAAAATAAATTTTATTCTTTAAAATGAGTTCAATATTTTTTATTTCAAAAATAATTTATATCTAATGAACAATAAATAGTTAAATATTAGAAGATTAATCTCATGTGGGACCCTATTATAATATTTGATTAAATAACTTGACCTCATCTTGTTTAGGAACCAAGAACATTGTTTTTCCATTTCTATGAAAATATTTTGAATAATATTAGTCAAAAAATAAAATATCTATAGTGGTTTTTCTCTATACATAAGAATAGATGAGTTTAAATCCCATAATTTTAGAATATATAATGGAGGATGATAAAATATTGGATATAAGAAAAAATTTGTAATAATTGGAATTATTGACGTTTATTTTAAATAAAACATAAACTAAACATGTTTTTTCAGTTTTGGGGATATATAAAAACCTTATCAAAATTATTGAATCATGAAAGGATGTATGTCTTGTGAACATTAGGTATGATTATATTATTTTTAAAATATAACAATAAATATTAATTCTATCTACTGATAGGCATGATAAAGTATATACAATTGAAATTGAAGCTAAGAGACATCATAACAAAACTTTTTTATGCGAAAATAAATACATATATTGGATGTGGTATAGAATAATTGTTCGAAAAAATGTTTTTTATTTATAAAAACTTAGGTCAAATTTTATGTTAGATAACTACTAGAAAATAAGTTTATCTCAACATGAGTTTTTGATTCGTATCAATTTAGTATGGAACATTAGGCTGGAATAAAGCTTAAATCTAAAACTTCAATATCTACATATTTATAGTTTGTTCACATGGATTTATTTAGTTATAAAAAAGTAGATGTATTTGTGAAATAAATATGTATATGTCATAGTTGATGATTACAATAGATTAAATTGGTTTATTTTATTTCATTAAAATATGAATAACATAATAATTTATTGATTTTTCATGTATCTATTAAAAATGAGGAAAATATACCTTTTTTTATTATACGGAGATATCATGGTGGTAAATTTTTATGTTTGTTTTTTTAAAAATAGAATGAAATGCATTGAACATAATTAATCAATACATAGAACACCAAAAAAATGGCGTAGTTAACAAAATAAATATAATTATTTAAGAAATTACTCATACTATTAGTTGTGATTATATTTTTTATTACATTTTTTTTGTGTTTTTGAGTACTACATTAGCATTCGATGTGATAATCGTGAATTCATATCGAATTTTGAATCCAAAATAGATGTCAATAAATTAGGTAATTATGTTTTGATAAGATCCATATAAGTGGGGCCCGATATATTTGAATGGAACCAATTTTGGACCATAGTTGAATGACTTAAAGACCATTTATAAATTAGAGTGAAATGTATTTTTATAGTAAAATGGAATTAAAAAGTTACTACTATTAGAAATAAATCAATAATTATTAATAAGGGAAATATTTATGATGAATACAATGATTATGGTGACACTTATTCACTAGTTTCCAAAAATGATTTTATCTGAATCTTACTAGTCATAGAGAACATTGGAATTTTATCTTATTTAAAATATAATTGAAACATTTTTTATTAATAGATATATACTAGACTATGATTATTTTGAAAATACAATAGTTTTTAAGATAATAAACTTATGTAAAATACTTTCAGACATACCAAATAACACTATGAAATTAAAAATGCCCAAACAGATTTGTACAATTGATTAACCAAATATTTACATTAAAATAACTTATTTAAAGTGATTATGAAAACTTTTAAATTTTTTTTAAAGATACCATAATTTCTCAAACATATAATGGGGACATTATTTTTTGTTCAAATCAAAAATATTTGTTTAATATTTTTTAGAACTTATAAAAAATGAGTTTGAAATAAGAATGTTGGGTGAATTCAAATTCATTCATGATTTTCAAATTTACCAATATAAATAAATGAATATACTAACACAACATGAATATATTTAAGAATTATTAAAAAAATTAGAATTTGTTTTATTTTATTCTTTGTAAAATTACTTCTTTGATAAAAGTTACTTAGATGATGACTTTCGAGACTGAAAACTAGATATAAAAATTACTACTATAAATTTTTATTTCTTATGTGAGGATTTATTTTATTGGTGAAACTTAATGAAATAATATTTATAACTATAAAATATGTTGCAATTATATGTTTTTACGCTCAAGTATTGTAGATTCAACACACAACCATTAATTTTTTTTAGTTAAATGTGATCTTAAATCATTTTTAATAATAATAGTTCTATTTAATTTTCTACAATCTCAAAATATGAATCACGAAAAAATAATATATATATTAGACATCACTTCCATGGGTTTCATAAAAAATGTTGATATTTTTATTAACATTATTGGAATGGGAAATCATATTTATTTTATTTTCAAAAAAACATTTAAATTTATATATATTTTAATACATTAAAAATTTTAGGAATATTCAACATTACGTGACCTTAAATTTATTTATTTTTTTTCTAATATCTTATCATTGAAATAATCATCATTAAAGGGTGATTAAATTATTATTTTCATTGTTTTTTCTATTTTTTAACTCATTAATTTTATATTTTTTTAATCATATGATAGAAATACTATTTTTAATGAATAATGTATTGGAACTATACTCAAAAGAGTACTATCATTTATTATTATGGAAGATAACTTTCAGATGTTTTAACTTAGGTTAACATTGTCCTCTATGAATTAATTTTAATTTTTTACTTTTATAAATAGAAAATTATTTTCTAAGGAGATCTTGAAATATTGAAAAAACAAGGTTAATGTTTAATTTTATTTTTTAAGAAATATCTTTCCATATTTAATATTTTCAAAAAATAAAAAATGGGGAGAAAATTATGAAAAGATAAAATTTGTTTTAAATTTTCATTAATCTATTCTGACCAAAGAAGAATGGAATTTGCAACATTTGGATAGATAATTTCACAAATTTATCCGAGTTATTATTGTTTAACAAAGGGGAATATTTTTTATAGCTTCATATATTATTTGTATCTAATTAGGTACTTTGTAATTTATGTATTAATAGGGATGGAAATTCATAACATAAAAACTTATAGCTTTTTTTCTTTTAAAATCCAATGTTTCTTATCAGTTTTTATTATGTGCATTGTGTTTTACTAAAATTGTTAGATTATTGATTCACGGAATAAATTCATTTATTTTTAAAACTAAAATAGAGTTCATATAAATTTGATTTAACTTGAAAATTATTCTAGTGGATGTTTTTTTGCAAGATGAATTTCTGAGAGACATTGTCATCGGAAAACATTCCATGTTTTTTTTAAAATACATGGATCTAAAATTTCATACTAGCTTATATAAAAATTACTAACAAACACAATAGAGGTTTCAATAACACCATATATATATTTTGTAACAGTTTTTTTTTCATATAAATATGATAAAGATGTTTTTGATACTATTATAACTAACACCAATGATTGCAGAAATCCAACCATTTGGATTTTCCACAATGTTTTCTGTAAATTGATATATAAATTCAAGTGTTATAATTACAAATTTAATATAGAATTAAAAATGTATTTAGTCATTTTTATGTCTTTGAAAACGTTTATTGTTGAGATCATTTCTTATTAGTGTAATTGTTTTTCTTTCTGCATTTTTTACTACAAGTTATGTTTGATATATCTTTATTGAAATGATATTAGTATTTCTTTTATAATTATTATATTACTAATGTTGTGTGATTGATAGATTATACGGACAGGATGATCGAGTGTTCAAGAACAGAACAATATACCTTATAATGGGTTTACGTAAAGGGATTTATATGATAAAAATATAGATTACAAGCTAACATATTTAAATCAAGGCTTTTTTTGGATGGGATGAAAAAGATAAATTGGAACCATTACAAAGATCAACATTAAACATTGATTTAAAATTTAGGTTTTATTATATCATTTAATGTAATATTTGTTTTGTTAAATAATATTCTATGTTTTCTTAATCATATATTGTATTCATTTCTGAATTTATACTACTTAAATTTTCTATATTTTCGCATATTAGATTTATTGTTTTGGATTTTCTTAATCATTGTGAAATCTTGTTATGTTTTTATCACTATATTCTAAACCATTTTTATTTCCACAACAATCATAATTTTTACTCCAATCTTGGTTTTGATCAGTATTATTTTGATCTGTTAAACTAATAACTAAGGGTGGAATAAAAATTATATGTTTTTACTAAAATTAAAACAATTTATTGTTTCTTCCATCCATATATTTGGAAATAATAAATAAATATTCACATATTTTTAATGTGGGGTCATAATAAGTAATTGAACCCATAGTATTTTTAATGATAGAATATGTTCAAAAAATAAGGGTGTGTTATAGATGTAGGAGTAAGATATTCTTATTGTTTGGGGTATGGGAGGATTATGATAGATTATTTTGTGTATATTGTAACAATATGCATATTAGTTTTCCAGAGTTGTTCTCACGGGGTCTCTACTCATATAACCTCTACTTTTTGGACATAATGGTCATGTTTGGTTTTCATTTTTATATTGTATATTATTTTGTTTTTTTCACACAAATGTTTGACTTAATGTGAGTTTTTAGACTATATTAAAATATTTTTTTATTTTATAGAACTATTTCATGGAAAAAAACAATTCTGTGTTATTTCATATTTTGTAAATTTTTCTAATGTCCCCACTGGTCATATCAAAATTTTGGGGGACCACTCTTCCTCTATATTTTTTATGTGTTTAAACCACCTCCCCCGTATGATTAGTTAATCCACTAACATTTATTCTGTCCTATAGTGATTGATAGATTCAACTAATGTCTTTTGGGGGCTTAGTATAGATTCATTCATGTATTTGTTCATGGATATCACACACCTCCCTTCCCAAAACTACCAGGTTGTTAAATCATTTGATATGAAATTATAATGATAAATAACATCCCACTGGAGTTGAACCTCTAACCTCAAGGATCGTGTTCCTAATCCCTTCCACTTGATCACACCAAGAAGTATATGGTTTTATTTTTTGGATTCAATATAATTACAATGATCAAAAAATCATTTGTAAATATCCTTTTAATAATGCATATTTTAAGGAAATGATTGTTAAAAACGATATATTTGGGTCAATTAGTTTTTAAAAATTAAATATTTATACATATTTATAATATTAAAAATTTATCTTCCCATAAATCTCAAATTTCTATATCTACATTAGATATAAGGAAACATTAAAAACATATAGTTTTTAATGTTATTTTATTATGATAACATTAATTATTGAGGGTTAAAATTGAACATCAAGAGAACATCAGTATTGGCCCTAGAGAGTGAAAATGATATTCAATGTGTATATAAGATTGAAAACCATCATAACTGCCTATAACAAACACCAGATCCCTTTTCCTAATTGATTTTATCTTCCTATTATTGAAGTTACCCTATAAAAAACTTATTTTGTTTTTAATTTTTAAATCTAACAACATATAATACAAATTCCTAGTTTTGAAATTAAAATTTTATATTTAATAATAATAATATTTTAATTATTTATAATTATTTATTTTTAAACATATAATTTTGCCAAATTTTTTAATTATATATAATATAATATTTTTAATATTTTTAAAATATTTATTTCATATAAAATATTTATTTTTTATTAAATAAATATATTTTTATATTTTTTTAATATATATATTTATTATCATAATAATACCTTTTATATTAAATATATTAATTTAATATATTTTTTAGATAATACAAATAATTATAAGTAATTCTAATTTTTAATATATCCTTTTTTTATTTAATAAAAATTTATAATAATTTAAAAAATAAAAATCAATTTGAAAAAATAAAATTTTTAATTAATAAACTATTAATTTATAATAATTAATTAACATTAACAATTTAAATTATTTCATAAATAAATTTTTATATTTAATTATTTTATAATATTAATATATTAAATTTTGATTCCTAGAAAAATATTATATCTGATATATTATTATTTAAGTATAATCATATTTATAATCAATAATACTCATTAAATAAACAAGTCCTTCAAAAATATTTTAAAACTACGTGAATTATATAATTTAATAAAAAATAAAAGATAAAATCCAAAAAAATAAAATTATAAACCTCAAAAAACTTTTTAAATGCTTCAATTTTATCCAAAAAGAACTAAAGAGAATATTTAAAGGTAGATTAAATTGGAGAGAAGTATGGATTTGTATTGGAGAGGGAATAGTCATACATTTTTGTTAAATACTATGATTTTTTCAATGAATATTTATGGAAGAGTGAATTATATCATGTTTATTCACCCTAAAATCATTACACACATTCTCGATGTATCTTATTATGATTATAAATTATAACAGATACACATTTTATCACTACAATAAATCATCCTTTTTTACTTTTCAAATATTTGAGGTGATGTTTTCAATCATGGAACATTATTTCTTCAAAATAGTTCATCTAGTAGTAATTCCCATGAAATCTTCATTAAAAAAGCTATACCATTTTAAAATTTTCAACTTCCTAATATTGAAGTCTATTAATGTTAGGAAATTTATACACTATAAATTTTTATATATTAATGATGAATATTAGTTCCTAATAGCTCATTCCATCACTACTCTTTTAAATAATTACAAATACATATATGTTCATCATAAAATATAACCACTATTTTGGACATTGCTAAAATATCGTTACAATGCTTAATAGAAACCAACATATAATTTATCATGAATAATGTTTTTTGGTAAACATTCATGTGAAAAATTATGTTTTAATTACTAATAAATATACTTATGATAAAATGGTCATTCTATAATAAATATGATCATTGTAACAAGTATGTTTCACTATTTATTGTGAAATCCCACATAATATTAGATGAATATGGAAAAACTAATTCTGATAACCATTAACAATATTATTAATTTTGAATATAATTTTATTCATTAAAAAAATTTTCTTTATTATGAAAATATTGATATTAAACGGGTAATCAGTTAAAAAAATACTTCTCTAATGCATGATTTTCTTGTTGTATTGATTATATTTCTAGTTCTAGATTATCGAGTGGAAAACAAGAAGATTGGTGAGCTTTTTAACAGATAATATCAATCAAGGTAGTTGTTTCAATGGAGATTAAATGTTTTTTTAATTTTTAATTTTGCTTTTTAATTTTATTTATGTAATTTTATTTATCCTTTATTATTTCGTTTTTTATTCATTTAATTTGATCTAATATCTTGGAAATCTTTTATTGTATTTTGTACTTCTATTGATTTCTATTATTGTTTGGTTTTATTTCTTATAAAATTTATTCTATTTGTTCAACTAAGTAAATTTTAACATTTTTAATTTTTAATATAATTACAATATTTTTTTGTTAATAAACATTCTTTATTAGGACGTTTAATTCATTAATAATTAGTAATCACCCAAAAATAGTTGAGTAAGAACATATAAATGTATCTAATTTAGTATACAATGATTTATGCTTTATTATTATTTGTCAAACTAAATTACAATTGATGTGAATTTACTATCATCATATTTTAATTTCATCGTTAACCAAATTCATCTTCAAAACATTGAATAAATTGGTTTTTTAATGGAAAGAACTTAATAATGTTGAGGGGAGTATTTTATAAATAATAAATTAGAGTCCTCTTTTTCAATTGTTATTCTCAATTAATTCTCATCAATTCATTTAGATTGTTTTAATTAAAAAATTTAATGTAGTGTGGATGATAATATATATGAATAATATCAATTAAAAAAATATAATAATGATGAAATTAAATTTAATAGATTTCATTAATGAGTTAGAATTATTTTTTAAAAAGAAATAATTCTATATTATTTAATTTTTCTTCCATTGTTGTTTATTGTTTTATTTCATTAATTTTTCATATTGATTAATAATTTTAAAAATGTTTTAAATATCAAACATTTTCTCTTTCATAAT
Organism: Viscum album; assembly: GCA_963277665.1. Lineage (NCBI taxonomy): Eukaryota > Viridiplantae > Streptophyta > Magnoliopsida > Santalales > Viscaceae > Viscum > Viscum album. Next base: position 490,698,244 of record OY728159.1, on the reverse strand, counting down.
AATTATAGGATTTATTCCTAATCATTGGATCAAACCAATTAAATATTACACTATATATTAGTAAATTATTATCAGTTTGAGTTTAAAAATTTCTAAGCATCAACTACATTCATGGATGTTGATGATATATTTTGATGTGTTATTAAGGGAAGAAGATTCTATATGGAAAATATTTCATTATTTTTAGTTTTAATTTCTACACATATATAATTTTTTATTTCATATATAACATACTATAAACATATACTATGATATATACCAATTTTTATATGGATTTATATTTAATTTTTCATTGCATATTTTTAAAAAATTGGGTACAACTGTGAAAGAAAAACACACACGAGGAAGAAAATACATGTGAATCTTTGGAATGAGGACTTGAAACCACAACCATGACCTGATCCCCAACCCACCCATACCACCACAGCCAAGCATGCATGGAAACATATTTCATTGGTTATTATTTCACACTTTAAGAAATTATTAAAGATATTTCCTTTTAGTTTATATATATTTTTCATTCTTATTTTATGTAACAACCTTCCGTGAGAAGATTGATATATCATATAATTATAATATCTTATATGTCCATTATTTTTATTAATTTAATTTTTTTTAAATTTATTTTACCATTATCACTTAGTTTAAATGTATCGCACATATTATAGAAATTAAAAACAATATTCTTCTTGAATCATTCTTAATTTCTACACTTCCTATTTAATTTTTTTTATTTCCCTATATCCTTCCATTTATTATAAATTTCAACATCGTGACTTCTATTAATCCATTTAGTATTATTTTAAAGGGGTTTTACATCTATGTATGTCATATTATATTTAACTATTCATTATGAAGTTTTTATTTTACTTACACCTTTTATCTCAAATGATGATAAGATATGATTTGTTCTTGAGGTTTTCTTATCAATACATATATGTAAAGAATTTTTATATTTATATATATTATAATGTGATGGGTTTTCCCGAAATTATACTATATCCCAATGAAATGGATAATGTTTTTATATTATGAGAATTTATGTATGGAGCATTAGAAGAAATCATATGCCAACTAGGTTATGATTCATTCGAAAATATCCTTTTACTATTATTATTATGTCTCATTATCATATTTATATTAAATTTTTATAGAATTTTTCATCATTATCTGATATTAACTTTCTCAAAAATCCCTCTAACATAGTACAATATATTCTACTGATTATTCTCTACATATATTATTTTAATCATTACCTTATTGGGATAGTTGTACACCCTTTGATTTAATTTATCTCCATAGAGTATCAAATGAATTTAAAAGGGTTTGAACATTTTATTAGAATACTATAATAATTATATATGTATTTTATGAATATTTTCAATAGTATAAATAAATTTCTAGAGTGTGTGAACCATTGTATTTTGGTGTGTGTTTATGGAGAAATTTTTATTTAATAAACCTCTAAAACTCATAACATAGAAATTGGGTAAATTAATATTCTAATATTTGTTGTAGACATATAATTGTTGTCTATATTTTTGTGTTCATTATAGTTGGCATAAAAACATTTATATAATTTTGGGGATTATGAGGTATGATAGTGAAACTATATTTCCACATTTTAAATAACCTTAAATGTTAGTATATTGGTAATTAAACGTTTATGGGAACATTGAAAAAATCATCAGGGTGTAAATTCACCATTCCATAAACTTTTTAGTTATTAATATGATAATAAGTTTTTTCATTTCTTAATGTTTATAAATATAACATTATTATTTAGTTTGAAAATTTTTAAATATAAGAAAAAGTGTTTATTTGTATGGATATAAAAAAATTATTCATTACACTTTTACAAATTTGTTATGAATTAACTAAAATTATTAGTGTTAAATTAAATTCCTATAATTCTTATATCTTTTAAAATATTTTAATCACTTTTAAATAATAATATTATTGATCTATTGTTTTTAATAATCTCAAAATTTTCATCAATAAAATAATTTTTTACTAGATTTTAAATGTTTAAATTTTTTATTTCACCTGATTTGGAAAATAATATAAATAACTCTATGAAATTATCATAATGTATAATTTAATTAATATAGTGGGAAATTTTTATATAGATGAAAATGAAGGAGATATTTGATCAACTATTATATATCTAATTTTTTTCAATTCAATATCCATACCAATATTGTGTATTTATTGATTAAAAAATGTTTTAAATCATTAAAAATTAATTATATTATTTTATTTTATGTAAATACGATTTGTAGGGATATGTAGAATACTACATGGTTAAATATAGTAGTTCCATCTGAAATGATTATAGGACACACCTATTTCAATCCAATTCTACACATTTTATTTAGTAAAACTAAGTGATGTTATTTAAAAATATTATCAAATATTTTCTACTTGATAAACCAAAGATGAATCAACATGGTGTAACTATTATTAATGATGAAATGAGAGGTCTTGGATACCATAATTATCCTTGGTTTATTAATGACAAATAATTTTGCAACAATAAATACTTCAAATGGTCTGTATGAAATCAGATTATATATATAAATATTCATTTATTACAGGTATGCATATCTTTATTAAGTTGATTTAAACTTTATTTATTGAAGAAAAAACCAAAATATTATTGTATATATTCAAAAATAATAATTATGTTAAATTTCATTAATGTTTTGGGTGTACTAGTAAATAAGTAAACACGGACTGAGAAATAACTAAATATAATATTACATAAAAAAGAAATATTACTTGAATCCACATAAGAAAAAATAGACGTAATATAAATAAAAATTAAAAATCACTAAATTAAAATGATTAAATAACATAAATGTAATTGTAATTGATGGTATTTGATGATTATAAGGCATATATAATTCGTCATTATGAAGATAAAATCAATTAAAAATGCAGTAATCACTCTAAAAGTTTAAAAAAATGTAAGTGAATTATAAAAAATAATAGTTATTTGGGGGGATACTTTTATAGGTATTTATAGGAGTATAATATAGGTATTTTATGGGGTGAGGATTTGTCACACATCTTGGATCAATAGATTATTTACCTAAGCATGAAATATAGTGCACACCCAGGTTCGGTCTTGAGGAGTCAACTTGCACAGCACCGAAATTATATTATGAAAATTTGTTTTATAACAAATATATCAATAAATAATATGAATATGGGTTTGAAAGATGCATAAAATATTATTATATATATTTATATAATTAGAAATAATTATTTTTTAAATAATTAAGAATGAAATTATCTCTTAGGAGATCACAATGGTTAATAAAAATTTTCATTAAAATATTCTAAATATCAATTCAATGTAGTGATCACGATATGATACACTACATCCTCTCATTCGAATTGTTATTACCCAAATATAGATATATTTTCATGCCAAGAAATGATCATCAAAATGCTATATTGGAGATCTATTAGCAAACCATCACTACCTAAGACATACTCCATCATATTCATGACTTAGATAGTGAAGGGAAGTATGATTGTTGAATGAGAAGAAGAACACAACTATAGAGAAAATAGGGAAATCACACAAAATAATCAATATAAACAATAAAAAATCTCATAATTAAATAAATAGATGTAATTTTTATTTCAATGAAACCCAATCAACCAACATTTACTCCCTTGAGAAAATTTCAAGGTTAGTTCCCCATTCATATGTAGTAAGTAATGATCACGGTGGGAGAAAGACATAAATTTAAAAAATGGAAAAATGAGGATTGAAGATGAAGATTAAAATAAAATAAAAATTCAGATAACAATTACAAAATAAATAAACTAAATAAATATCTAAAATTTTCCACAAAAGTTACCCCCATGTTTTTAATACTTTGACATGAATGAGGGATAAACTTTTATAGGCAAAATAAGTGAAATTTTTGGCTCCAAATTCTTCATATGAATGTCTCCACATGGATGATCTATTAAATGACCAAATTTCCGAAATATACTTTATTGAAAATTGTTCAACCATGTTATCCTAATCAATCACAAATTTTTTATTTTTATTATATGTATAATATAGGAGTTACAGATAATTCAATATTATAAATTAATTAGGGGAAGGTGACACTTCAAATTCCCATTGTACACATTCCCTTGCATTAATGACCATGGTTATAGATGAATCAGATTGAAAAAATGTTAAATAAATTATTCTTCATAATTTAATATTCCACTTGGACTAATTTAAGATCGTTTTTTACATCACTTTTTGATATATTTTTCCAATAATAAAATTATCCACTTCCCTGAATAGTTTTCAAGTCCTGAATTGTGAGAAAAATTTGGGCTTTCATATTGAGGATTGAGATTTTGGTTTAATGAATGGAATAAATCCCATAGAACATAAAAACCTATAAAATAATAATTTCTCAATTTTTATCTATAAATAGAAATTTATGTTTGAAATATTAGAAAAATTTAAAACTGTCAAAATCCAAAATATTTTACTTTTTAATTAAGCTAAAAAATGCTTCAAAAACATTAAATTTGACAATTACCCTCAAAATAAAACATTGGTTGGTTTAAAAACCCTGAAAGTAAAAATAAATTAACTTAAAATATATTTTTTTTTTCATTTCTCCCACAGTTAAACATTTCACTCTTTGGACATCATCTTATACCAAGGTTAAAATAAACTTATCCATGCCTATATGAAAACACAACTCAATTATCAAGTCAAGGGGAAGCCATGCATCATAAATGGAAAAAATTACCTAACTCCTCAAAAATGATTATAATCCTTTTAATTTCATGTTAATCCTCACAAGCATTTCATACCTTCTTCCACAGAAAAATATTTCTCTCTTTATTCAAGGATTTTTATGCGTAGTTTTTCAAATTATCAAGAACATGTGTGATTTTCATAGGGAAAATATCCTCCTAGTATCTCCACATAATAGAGGAAAATGTTTCAATAATGAGTTATTTTTCATGGTTTGTTATTAGAATGAGGTTTGGATGGTTTAAAATATAGAAACACCTGAGGTAGAATGAGGAGGTTTAAGATCTAAAGTGAAGTAAATACATAAAATTTATTTTTCACTGGAATAGTATGATATTCAATCATCTATAAAATATTACATCTAACAAAACTCAATATTTGGTATTTCACAATTGGAATTTTATAAATAATGATGAATTTATTCATTCTTTCACCGAATTTTTATCATTTTTTTTATTTAATTCAGATCTAGACTTATATTAATAATCATTTTATTGAGGAAGATAATGGTTTCATTTGATCGTAAAAAATTAGAGAAAACCTTACCCAAATTTCTAATGTTATTTTGGGCCACCCATACATATTTCCATCATTAAATATGGTACACCAATGTAATAATAAATATGGAAAAACTTTTTTTATAGCTCAAACTAATTCTTAAGGAAAGAAAAACGCATCTCATCTTCTCCCCCCCACACTTCAGTTCAATAATAATCATGAATTTTACTTATAGAGTAGGATGGTAAGGGATAAATGGATTGTAATTTGGCTAAATAAAAAGTTAATTTAGAGTATATAGGGGATCAATAGAGGTTATATGAAAAGTTAGGAAAAAATATTGTTGAATAGAAATGGGATTTCATAGTAGTGCCTTAATAATACTTAACACATTCCATAAACTATAATAGATTTACAAAAAAATTATGGATCACACCACATGTCTCAATACTATAAAGAAAAATGGAAATTTAAGTAAGATGTAAAAACGATTATAAAACCTCTCGGGCTAGGAAAATTATTCATTATAATCTACAATAGTGAACATGAGTTTCAAATTCAATCAACCATCATCAAATGAAAATATTATAAATCATGAAACATAATCAATTCATTAATAATTTAAATCCTAAAATACTCAAATAAATAAATGTTCAAAAAAATAATATAGATTGGATTTTCAAAAGTATTTTAATAAACTCATGAATCCAAAAAATACCATAAAAATAAAAAATAAAAAAATTAAAATGTCATGAAAAAAATTGGAAGCACACAAAAAATCTCAAAAATGTTTAAATCCCCCCCACTCAATTCATGAATTTAGTACCACCTTTTATAATTAAAATTATATTAATATAAATTTTCATTCATAATTTAAATTTCTAAGAAAACAAAATAAATATAATAAATGACATTACATTATTTATTTATTAATACCAGCCTTTACATACGATAATAACTCTTACTAATTTAACTCTTTTTAATATAATGGCAAGAAATAAAAAACATTAAGTAGATATAAAATAGAAAATTCATATTTTATACTCCGAAGAGGGTGTTGGGTTTTTACTTCCCCTAGTCAGATAGTTGTAGTGGATTATACCTAATCCAAGGTGGATGTTGTTTCAATGAGTTGAACCACCACGTGTGACATTTCCTAGTGTCCATGAATAAACATAGAATGTTGAGAACCTGAAATAAGATAAAAGTGTTCCCAGCCCCAAAGAAATAATAATGATTGAATTTAAGGTCCAAGGATGAAGGGAAGAGAAAATATGGTTACTCCCTATTAAATTATATGATTTCCTCCTATATATGGTATACAATTTAATATAGAGGAGATAGTTAAAATACCAAATGTTATTTCAAATATTATTTTTTGATCACCCCCTGTTGGGTAGTTTCTAATTTTTTAATTTCCACAACATGGGTGGCATATTCCATAACATCCAATGCCTGGTCTTTTAGTGTTGTATAAGATATTTCAAAAAAATATAATTCAAAATATATTCCAGATTGAATGAGATTAAAATATGATGAACCAACAAATAAATAATCTCTTTTAGATATGTCGTATCAGAAATTTATCTCATCTAGAAAGACTATTATAAACTAAATATCAACAGATTCATGTTCTTTATCATCATCCAAAACAAGAGAGATGTATAATGTTGCTGATCATTCATTATCATGAATTCGAAAATCATGTTTCATGTTTTCTATAATAATGAAATTTAAGGATTATTCCAAAAAATGTTGATCTCCCATAAGTGCATATGCTTGAATGTGTACTTCAGAGACCTCCTAGAGATATGGTTTTGTGGGAGATTAAGTGATTAATTCTATTAGAAGACTATTATCATCTGCATTACGTTCTTTATCATAAAAAATGATCGATCAAATATATTCAACACCCATTCTATTTCATGTTCTGAAATTGGATTGGGTTCCTGTTTCTATTAACATGAATATACATATTCAAATATCCACTTAATTTGGATCTACATGTTTTGAATTATATCACTAGTCATTTTTAAATGAATATAAAGGTTAATATAAACTTATTCTTACTACATAGGTTCATCATTCCGTGAATGAAAATTTGAATTGAATAACCTAATGAAAAAGTATTTATTTATTTTTTGAAATTTGTTTTTTTATTAAAAAAGATTTTTTGAAGTGTTGCGCCACCCCAGAAATAGCCTAAAATTTGTGCAACATTATTTGTCCATGATCCCTATTCGATATATTATTTACCTAATCCTAAAATATTTGAACACCTTAGGTCACTGATGATGTGTCAACTTAAACAACACTGGAATTTAATTATCACAATTTATTTTCTAACAAGTATATAACTAAATAATATAAATATGGGTTTTAAATATTCATAATATATATATATATATATTAAATTTAAATAAATTATGTTATAAATAAATATGGAAGATATTTGTTCTTATGAGATCATAATGGTTTATATCATTATTCATTAAATTAATCCAAATATCATTTCAATGTAGTGATCTAGATCTGACACACTGCACCATCTCATTAAAATTTTTATTACCCCATCACTAAGATCTCTGTATGTAGGGAAATAATATTCCTAATGCTTACTAGGTTATATCTTCTCCATAAATTTCTACCCAATCCATACTTCATCATATGTATGAATTATATAGTGAAGGATAAAATGAATGTTCAATAAGAAGAAGAACTCAGCGGTATAGAAAATGGGGCAATCACAAATCATAATAAAATAAACCGTCACCAAAATTCTAAGAATTAAATAAGGATTCTTAAATTTATGTGAAATTCAACTCAACCTACCACCATTCTCTCCTTAGAATAAACACCCAGTATAGTTCCCCATTTTTTGGAGTTAGAAGAGAATACAGTGGGAGAAACACATAAAAGTAAAAAATGGAAGAATGTGGATGGATGAAGAAGAATAATATAAAATAATAAATAAAAATAATATTACAAGCAATGAAACATAAAAAATATTAAAAATGGTCAATAGAGGATTCCCTAATGTTTTAAAAACATTTAAATTAAAGAGTTATAAACTTTTATAATCAAAAGAGGTGAAATTTGTTTCTCCAAAATCATCCTCTAAATTTTTTTGTATGTATGACCCAATAAATGATAAAATTTGTGAAATTTCCAATCCTAAATTTTTTCCATACACATTAGTTGTGAAAATCATAAAAATAGATGAATTATTTTATGCGTGATGTAGGATTTATTGATGATTCAATCAGAGAAATTAATTCTTGGAAGATGACTCTTCATATTCCAATGGTCCACTTTCCATGAATTTATGTCCATGAAGATAGATGAATATTTTTGTTATAGAGTTAAATAAATTTTTCATCCATATTTCTTATTCAGGAAGGTAGAAATTAATCTCATTTTATGTATACCTTTTTAATATATGTTATAAAAAATTTCATTTTCTGGATTTTTAATAGTTTTCAAGTAATGATTTTTGAGCTATATTTTGGCCTTCAAATTGGAAATTTATATTTGGGTCCAAAAGAAATAATTGAATACCAATGAACATAGAAAGAAAAAAAATAATATTTTATGAGTCTGGATCAGTGAAAATTGTTATCGCTGAAACATACAAATAAATTCGAACTGTTAAAATAAAAAATATCACATTATTCCAATTAAGCTTAAAATGCATCATAAACACAAAATGTGACAATTTACCCTAAAGGATAACATTTATGGGATTAATAAAACATAAGTTTAGAACAAAATAATTGAAATTATATTTTCTATCATTATTCATTAGATATATTTTTTTGTAAAAGAAATTGTGGCAATGTTTCTAATTAGGAAAAGTAATAACTGGGAAAAGGTATCTACTATTTATTTGATTTGGTAGTTCCTATGGAATTGTTATTGTAGTTATAGGTGATCAATGGATATAATATATAATAACCATTTCATTTTTTATATACCTTAATTATTATGTAAATATAAGAGGGTGTAATTTAGAGGTCATAAAATATTTGACAAAAAAATGCTTCTTCAATATCAATCACACTTATTCAATATTTTTCTGAATTAAACTTTTAAATGGAATTAAACCCATAAAAATAAAAAACTAATAGTTTTTAAAAGGTTATATACCTAATAAGAGTGGTTATCCCTTCATGCATTATGGGTAATATACTTAAAACAATTTTTCTTTTATTTTCGTCATGAAAAATTATTAGTTTGATTGGATATAATTGAAAAAAATGCATAGTATCTCATAATCACTATTATGAATTCCACATTGATATAGTAAAAAAATTAAAATCAATATTCAAAGAATAACATTAAAAACAAGTACAAATTAATAAAATAAATTCACCCTTCTTTAATATTCAATGAACTTTATTGGATCTTCATGTATATATATATAACTTAAAAAATATGGTTTCTTAAAATTACATAATAATGAAACCTCTAGAGTAATGAATATATGTATCCCAATCACTTCTCTCTTAGTCTCTCTCCGGTTTTAGAAATAAATACAAAAGAACTATTTTTCTCCAAGAAATAACATGCCTTTAAATAGGTTCAATACCATTTCAATAATTTTTATCCTCTCTTAAAATAAAATGAAGTATTTAAAATTATACCATGTGTAATACTCAATAATTCAGTAGTTAAAACTATAAATTTTATATAAATTAAATAACCCATATTTTTGGTTTACCTTTCAAATATTTTAAGAGTTTTGAAAATATGATTTTATTATATTATATTATAAATATGGAGTGCTCACTTATTACCATGTAATTGTAATACTCAACAAATGTTGGTCACTTGAAATTATAATTATTTCTATCATTCATTATAAAAAATAAATTTAAAAATATTATTTCATCATCGAAAATAACTAAAATAATAATTTCATGTTTAACATAGGTCAATTTTTTCATTCTAGAAAAATAAAATATCTCCAATAAAATTTTACCATATTAATTGTAATTGAACTAAGAGTTTTTTATACTTTGATTTAATACCATTATCTTGACAATGATAAGGTATTATAATTTTACCTTGATTCACCCAAAAAAAGAACATTGGAATTCATTATTATGGAAAATCGTAATGTTTTTTAATTTTTTATAGCCTATAATAACTTCTTACCACCCAATAAATATTCTAAAAATGGCTTCTATAAATTACTTCATAAAAATAAATTGATTACATTTTTTACTATAAAAATAAAGGTGTGGGGTTCACAATTATAATATGGTTTCCTAATCAAATGTATAATATTATTTGATGATCTTAAATTCCTCATTCCTCATCACACACTTATTAAAAAATTTATTGTCGTGAAAACTGTAGTGTTTTCTATAAAACACCATTAGGTAATTATAATACATGTTAACTAAAATAAATTAGGAGTTAGAAATCGTTTTAAAACTGTTTCCATCTACAACTATAATAAAATAGGTCATTGATACCACACCTCAGGATAAAGGGTTTTTTGAGAGACCAGTATCCCTTTGTAAAATTATATATATTATTATGGAATGCATCAATGATCTTTCTATAATTACAACATAATTCTATATATTTTGATTTATTAGTAATAGGTTAAACATAAATCAATAATAATAAATAGTTCCAACTAATTTCCTATCATATATTTTTATAAAAAATAATCCTCCCCATTTAGTCATTAATTTTTCAACTCCTTAATTATCAACCCCCACCCCCTATTATATGCTGGTATTTCACAAAATTTTAGATAGGGGATTCATGTGATTTTTTTCTTTTATCAAGATACTTATGTAACTTTATAAATATTTATAACAAAATATAAAATAGTTATATGGATAAAATTACTAATAAATACACATGATGCTTTTAAGAGGGTTAATGCTTCCAACATTACCATAAAATATTGAAACACATCATTAGATAATGAATTTTTTAGAATATTAAAGACAAGATATTTGGTACAAACGTATTATAAATTTATCTCTTATCCCACTGTATTATATTTGATGAACTGTTAGTTAATACTATAGTGCTTCAACCTCAAATATTGTAATTATTTTTTAATATGTTGAAAAATCTTTTTTTATAACAACCAATATAAAATTTAAAATATAAATTAACTCTCATATATTTATGATGAGTATTCAGACATATCATTTTTATGGAATTTTATATACTAACATAATAAAATTCAATCATGATCAATGTAATATAATATTATTTCTTATAGTCCTAATTGATCTCATATTTCTCTAATAAAGAGAGAACCACATGAAGTTGAATTTTGAGAATCAACATCAATAACACAATATAAATTTATATAGTTATATTACTAATTTTTTCATCTATATTATACCCAATAATATATTAATATTCTCTCACATATCCATGTATTATCTCAGTATATATCAGATAATATACTTAAGAATTTTTTTTCATTATTTTATAGAGTGTGACAAAAAACAATGTATAGAGAGTTATGATATATAAATGAGTCCACTAAATTATTTTTAAACCATATAATTTATATAAAATTCATCATTGTAATTTATTTTTTTTTCAGATAGAATAAAATTTGATACCTATATTGAATTGACCTTGTCAAATCATCATATAAAATCAAAAGGTTTTTTATTTTTTGGTAAATACTTTTCTTACATGTTGACTAATTTATAAACCTATGAAAAACTTTCAACTTATATATAATTAAAAAATCTTTATTTAAATTTTTTTAAGAAAAAACCCTCATAGTAATGGCCATTAACTTTTATAAAAAAAATTCATCATCATACACAACCACATTGAGAAAATAAATGTCATTTTCTTTAGTTCCATATACATATGTCATCACTATTTGGTAAAATACCTTCTTATAATTAAACATACACCACCAATTTAAGATATATATTTTGATATATTTATTTGTAAATTATTTTTTGGACTTTATATAAAATTTAAATTCGACAGCTAGAAGGATTATAATTTATTTTTAACCATAAAACTAGAAAAAATGATTCTTCCATATTTATTCCTTGAAATATTGGATTACCTTTATACACATAAAATAACTATTTTATTACATTTCCTTTTTCAATGATTTTATACAAAAGAGACACTTTAATCACAATTCATTTTCTAATTTTATTCCCTATAGTGATCTCTTACATATCATTATTCTCAGTTTAATTATGTTAATTGACCAAAGAATCATCTCATTCCTTTTATTCAAGGTATTCCTCGAAAAACAAATTCTTAACTTTTTAAAACAATATAGTATGGATTTAGAACATCATTTTCAATTATTTTTCACTAAATTATTCTCATTACTAATGAAATTCTTAGTTTATTTATTTTTTTAAAGAATATTTTTTTTGAAGGATGATATATTGATTATTGAATTTTTTAACATATTTTTCCTATCTTTTTATAGTTTTCAGTTACTTTATTATATAAATGGACTTTAAAATACAAATTTTATTCATTTTATAATATTTAGAAAACAAAATTTAATTTTCACATAAATCTATTTTGAAATTGATTAATTTATTATCTATAAAAACAATTTTGTGTTCCTGGAGGATAAAAATGAATTTCAACTATTTTTTATAAAAAAAGAAATAAATTATTAAAACTTTAGTACACATTAACTAAACAAAATATTTAAGAGTTGTAAATTTAGAAAAATTAAACTAAATATAAAATGAAACTCACCTAGTCAGGAAAGAAACTAAGCCAACCATTCTTATTACATCAAAAAACCATGAAAAATATTTCATGATCACTTAAGATAATTGTAATGAATTATATCATGGTCAGTTTAAATGATCATGAGTGAAGATATAATTAAACATGGATAACATATTTCAACTTAACATAAACCATATTCATAATATTTTATTCCAACAATGACTATTTTATAATAAAAAGGATAAAGTAATTTACAAATGTAATTTATTGTGGGAAGTTATGAACGTATAAATATTTACATGTGTTAAAATATTATAATATATGAATGAGGTATAAATGGATCTAAATATTGAAAGAACATGGTATGTGTTGAACTTTATTATTACTAGATTTCATGAATAATCTTATAATCTCATCATAGTATATACATCATGATCTCATCAATAGAAAATGAATAATAACTTGAACTCTATGTGGCTTCATCATAAGAGATTTAAATAATTTTAAAACTATAAAAAATATCTAAAACATAATCTTCTATAGTAATAATAATTAAAATTTTAAAATATGATATAAAAATAAGTGAAATAAATAGTTCACACATGGAAATAGAAGGCATTCAAGAAGGAAGTTAATGCTCAAAAATTAATTTATGGATGGTGAATCTAAGGGGTGTGGTGATAGGATGTGGATTCTACGATAATTAGAAGGAAGGATAGCTATATCTCATCATATTCATCGATATTTTTCCCATATTATTTTAATTATTTATTTGATTAAGTGGTAATTCATACTTATTTAGAATTAAAAATATAGACTATTTTTTTAATTTATAAATACATTTTATTAATTAATTATGTTCTTAGGTTGATTATTATTATTTGATCTTAATAATTTCATAATTATATTATAATTATAAAATATTATAGTTTTGGTGAATTAGTAGGGCGTATTTCATTATAATACATTAACTATTTAGAACATATTGACCTAAGGTAAAATAATTAATAGGGTTCTTGTAGTGACTAATAGTGTAAAAACCAAAAAATTTATTAATGGAAATTTCCTTCATATAAATTTGTCATATATTAAAAACCACATAAAATAACTTTAGATCAAAATAAAAACATTATAAATAAATAATTAAGGAAATAAGAGGTATTTCTAGATGTTAATGAACCTTTACCAGTAGAATTGATACTTGTCCTTTGGAATAGTAATGTGACCATTATGAATAGAAAATATGGAAATATAATAATAAAATTATCAATGAAATTATGAAAAAATTTATATCTTTTAAATTAAAATAAGATATATTTATGTAATAGTATAAGTAAGTAAATATTATAAAAAATATTAAATAAGTGTTACTATTTTTATAAAAAATAATCAGTTATTTAAAAGTTTTTTAATATAATTATTTAATATATAATTTATTTTCCTAAATTATATTATTAAACTAATATTTTTTTATATTATAAGATAATTTTATGAGACATTATTTAATTTTTCAAACAATTATTAAATTAGTTACCATTTTTAAAACTAAATTTCCCATGTTGATGATTATTTTATTTAAAAATAAACTTTCTCATATATAGATAATTATTTTCCTAAAATAGAGTTCATTTTTGAATTCTAGACATCCAAAAATGGTTTTGGTAAATTTTACATATTTTTCTATTATATTTTTATTTTGGTGAAAAGTAAAATTCAATAATTTATTATTAAATCTAAATAAATGAATTAATAAGTCATATATTATGTATATATGATTTAAACCAAATAATTTTATACTATCCATAATTATTATAATATAATAATGGATTATTCACAATCTATTCAGAGTCATGTTCCAAAATAATAAAAAAATGAGACAATTATAAAAAACACCCTTCTAATCCACTAAAAATACCACCCCTCCCTTTCTCTTCTCCTCACACCTTCCACGATTTGAGGCTTGTCAAAATTCGACCCAGCATTCTTCCTAAACCCCCCCCCCCCAATTCAGGATCACATGGTCTCCTCAAAATACCAAATCTTTCTCCCTATGCAGTTTCTCAAGGAGGTGTAATTGAAGATATAAAACTCTCTATATTTTTTCTGTTATTTTATTTTTAATTTATTTATTTTATTATACTATAATCACCCACACAAATCTAAGAGTAAGGATAACTAAATTATAATTTATATACTGTAA
Organism: Viscum album; assembly: GCA_963277665.1. Taxonomy (NCBI): domain Eukaryota; kingdom Viridiplantae; phylum Streptophyta; class Magnoliopsida; order Santalales; family Viscaceae; genus Viscum; species Viscum album. Next base: position 490,683,050 of record OY728159.1, on the reverse strand, counting down.
TTTTTTATTTTAATTGAATAATTCATTTTCAAGTCTCTTTTGTTTTCCTTTTTTTTAAAACATGAAAATATCATCTTTGGTGGGTCGATTTACCACCACCATGGATGATGCATTTTTATTTTTCACTACAACCTTAAAGGATTCAAATAAACCGATAATTATTGTTAAATAATATTTTGTTATATATATTACATATTATATAATGTTCAGGAAGCTATATAAAAATAATTATGTAAAATAAAAAGATATAAGCACATAATGGTCATGAAAACACCAAAACTAATTACATCATTGTTATTTACAATCAATATAATAAATAATCCTAATACTATATAACCAAATGATATATAATATTATTTAACGATATGAAATTTAATTAATAACATGTAATTTAAATTAAGGATTGCTATTAAAATTTTACATGAACTTCTATACTCATATACAGTTGACCAAATCATAGAAACTAAGAAAATAAACACACCCAAAAGATGAAATTATACTTCATAACTCATCAAAACAGACCTTAAATGAACTTAATAAAACTATAATGAATATTATTCATATATAAAAGGTTATTTATTTGTTATTTAATGAATTTAATTTGATTATCTTGGATATTAATGTGAATAAATCATTCCGATATAAGGTATGGGTATTTTCTCACCAAACACTCGTCCATTGGGGGTTCCCTCTTTAACTTTTTTATTAGTATGTATTTTCCAGTAATGTTACTTAAGATTCATTTATTCATCCTTCCATTTTATTTTATGGATATAAAAATTTTCAATATGATTTTTTGATTATTGAAATGGTTTTTCCAAGAGAACCCTTCCTCCTAATAACAATATTTTTTACATGTTATTATATTGTTACTTACTCACTAATGATTGATGATTATTATACTAAATATGTTATTCCATATTTTTTTGGGAACCCCAATGTTTATTCATGAATGTATAAGTTTTAAAATAAATCATGTTATGTTCCATGGGTTTTATTATGTCCATGATTGATATACGTTCGATATGGAATACATAATTGCAACAATGTTATGATGTGATGGGTACACCCAAAATAACATAATACAAGTAAATGTTATTTTTTTGGGTTTTTCTATAATTATATGGTAATACAATTCATTGGGTAATGTGATTTCTCTAATAAGATAAAGTGAAATATGCATGAAAATGATGTCATCTATATTCTCAAAAATTTGTGTAATTTGACCATTAAGGCATGATGTTATATTTTTATGAATTTCTAAATTTCATGCCTTTATTTAATGTTTCCTCTCAATATTATTATGACGGTTATTTTCTTATGTTATGATAATGATGATTATGCTCACCCATGTTTCATGTATCATATTCATCCTCTTACCGGGATTTTAGGTCACCTCTTCTTTTGATGTATATCCTCAGGTGAATACTTGTAATAAAGAGAACATTATGGGTAAAAAAAAACTATAGAAGAAAGAATTAAATACAATTTTACATTTTTTATGTAAAAGTTATGTATGGTAACAATTTTCCAAAGACAATAACCCTTTGGATTTTGGTTTTTTTATCCCTATTATGTTGTTTATATTTAAAATTATGTAATTGTCATGTAAAAAATTTAGGTTTACTATATTTGGTATTAGATCATCGTTCAGTTAATTTTGGAATTTGGATTATATAACATTAATGAAATCCCTTAGTTTGAGACAATATATAAGTATGAACCAAAGATGATTTGTTTTATAAGAATAATAAACTCATGGATCCTAAAATAAAGGCATTAATAGTTAATTTATAAATGGAATGAATTATATATTCATTAAAATTTGACATATGTTTTGTTCCAACAATTTATATTTTAGACAATGGTGGGAACCATGAGAAATCATGCCAACAACCCATGTGAGGGAAAATTTAATAACAGTCTAAATGAAATATCCAATTCATTAGTAGGTGGAGTAAAAAATTGCATGGTGATGATTACCCAGATATCTTAGGATATGAAAAATTAACTGAATAATATGGAACATAATCCCTTCAATAATAGGGATCAACTAGATATAAAATCTTTTATGGAATAATGGCCCCTGAAAAATAGTGGATCTTCTGATCCACTAGTTGTGGAACTATGGGTTACCTTGATGGAGAATATATTTTTTGTGCTCCACTATCCTTAGTAGTAGAAGGTTAATGTGTTCATTTACCATTTAGACGTATATATCGATTAATAGTCGGCATTGGTAAAATGCACCCTGCTAAAAGATGAAATTGAAGATAAGGAGTGGGAACATGTTAAGATAATGTTTCTTAAAAAGTGTTTCTCTCAAAATCTTCATACAAATATGGAGATATAATTCATATAGATGAAGAAAAAGTAAGGTTAATCTTTCATGGACAATGATAAAAAAATTTAAATAATTTCAATGAATATTTCGTTGTTTTTATCAAGATTTATTGAAAAATAGATAGATTCTTTAGGGTTTTTCAACCAAACCTTTGAGAGGATCTATAAATTCAAGTTATTAGTAGTTTTGAAGAGGTTATTTGATGTTCCCTAAAAGTGGAGATAGAGTTTGGAGAATGGTCCCATGGAAATAGAGATATGAAAATAATGATGGAGTTTTGTGAAGGAGGATCTATCGAGAATGGTGGAAATAAATATCAACCACTCAAATGTCAAAAATGTGTGAAGAAGCATCATGAAAAATCATTCAATGGAATGATGAAACAGTATATGTGTGCGAGATAAGGCAACTATTCTCATGAATGATGAAAATGTCCAATGAAACTGGGAAATTTGGTGGAAGAAAGGAGAGAACCAACCACGGTATATGGTACCCACTATAGAGAACTTGGGAACTATACAAGATAGTGCACTAATCCTTGACTCCTTGAGGGAAATCATTGTTAGTAACCCCCAAATCCAATAGAGAAAGGGAAATATTATTCCATAACTACTACTAAGGTGGATCCTGAAAATTATGTGGTGATACATGTGTTGGTTATTTATTCATTAATGACAAACAATCTATTAGATTCTCGTTCTACATATCCTTTCATATCTTTCAAGTTTAGTAGAACAATTCAAACACCACCACAAAATATGGAGCATTAGTTATCTATGAAAATTGAAAATGGGTAAATTGTTGAATCCAAAGTATATAAATCATATTAGGATAATTTTTGAGGATGGGCCTCTTAGAAAATATTTTCTTACATCCATTGGTGGATTTTGATGCTATATTGGGCATCAACTGGGTATATTCATGCAAATCCAATACTGACTATTAAGAAGGGGATATCACACTACACATCCAGAGTCATACCCCAATTCTATAATAGTGTTATGAGGAGGATTAATCTTATTCTGAATCATTGTCTCATATATGGATATTATTTCATTATATGAAATAATATATTTCTCAAATGATTGATACAAAGGAGAGATTCATTTTTGAAGGCATTCTCATTGCAAGGTACTACACTGATGTGTTTTCCAACAATTTTTATGGTCGTCCTCTTTACTGAGAGGTTGAGTTATCAATTGGAATTATTCTTGGATCTCTCTATATATCTATGACTTCTTATTGAATAACCACCATTGTGATGGAGTAAATAAATAAGATGTTACAAGAAAATATGGAAAAGGGTTTCATACACCCGAGTGTATAATCCTGGGATCAAGTAGTACTATTCATGAAGAATAAGGGTGGATAAATGAGTTTTTTTATTGATTATTTTGAGCTCAAAAAATTCATAGTAATGAAAAAGTATCAACTTCCATGGATACATGATTTTTTTCTACTATAAGGGGTAAAATATTTATCTACGGTGGAACTTCGGTCAGGATATCACCAATAAATGTTGAGAAAGGATTATATTACAAATACTACCTTTTGATTGATGTAGGGACACAATGAGTTCGTACTGATGACCTTAAGAATCAATAGTGGTAAATCAATATTCACAGACATAATTAATAGAGTTTCTATAGATTACATTGTCAAATTTGTGGTAGTCTTTATCTATGATATTCTAATATACTCTAAGCTAATGGAGGAATATTATAATCATTTCAATACCAATATAAATAAATTTTAAGGGATAAAATTTATGAAAATTATAGTGATTGTGAGTTATATGTAGAGGAAGTATCATTCTTGGGAATTTTATCACCATAAAGAGATTATTTTTGGACCCTTCTAAGAAAATTTCAATGGAAGACTTGCCAAGGGAGAAATATAAAAAGGATATTCATAGTTTTCGTGGTCTAGTAGAGTATTACCGATAATTTATAAAGAAATTATCATGATATGGAATCCCACTAACCAAGAAGACATAGAATGGATTATATTTTTCCTTTACTATTGAATGTGAATATTTATTCAAAGAGTTAAAAGAGAGGATTATCACCGCACCCATACTTACACTCGTGAGAAGTGGGTAACTATTTATGGAATATAATGATGTTTCAAAAAATGGATTAGTTTTTGTAGTAATGAAAAATGAAAATGTGATATCTTATTACACATGGAAGTTGATATTTAATGAGAAAAAAATCCTACACATGATATAGAGTTGGAAACTATGATCTTCACGTTGAAACTCTTGTTCCCTTATCTCTATGGGGAGAATTATAAAATATATAAAAATTTTAAGTGCCTCAAATATATATTAACATAGATTGAGATTATTATGTGACAATGATGATCCTTATAGCTCATCAAGAATTATAAATTCAAAATCGACTACCATCCTAGAAAAGAAAATAAAGAGGCAGATACTCTAAATAGAAAAGAAAATTGCACCAATATAAATGCTGAGAATTTATAGGGATATAATATTCTTATATTTTAAAAGGATGTAAATTGGAATAATTAGGGAAAGAATAACACCAAGCAAATATCAAATTATTGCAAAACCATACGCCACAGAGAAAATAAAGGATTCTCAAAGAAATGATGTTGAAAGTCAAAAGTAGGTGGGAACTATCAGAAAAGGGAAATAATTAGAGTTCAAGATTAATGATGAAGGGATTGAATGATTTGGGTCATGACTATGTGCACTATCTTCTCTTGAGATAAGAAAAGAGCTTCTAAATGACACACATATCTCAAACTTATATATTCATCCAGGGATCACAATGGTCTATCGAGTTCTCTAAGAGAATTATTAGGGTGGATATGAAGAAATAGATTACTAAATATACATCACAGTTCCTAGTGTGTAAAAAAGTTAATTTTGAATGATTAAAGTATAAGGGAATGCCGCAACCATTTCTAATACCAACAAGGAAATGGGAAAAAATCAACATGGACATTTTCACTGGACTTCTGAAGACATCTAGAGGAAACAATTCTATATGGGTTCTTATAGATCATCTTACAAAGACAACTCAAATTATCACAAATTGAGAGGAATTATCACTAGATCAAATTGGATGGTTATATATTAGATAGGTAGTAAGGGTTCATGGAGTACCGCTATCAAATTTATCTGATCGATATATGAGATTCATCTTCATGTTCTAGAGAATTATCCAACATGAAATAAACACTGAGTTGAATTTCATTATCCCCTATCATCCTCAAATAGATGGCCAATATAAATGGACTTTTTAGTCAACGGATTACATGTTGAGAGATTGTTCAATGGACTTCGAATGAGGATGGGACTGACATCTATATCTTTTTGAGTTCTCTTTGAACAACAGTTTCCACTCTAGAACTTGAATGGATCTATATGAATTCTTTTATGGGAAAATATGTAGAACACAAATATGTTGGGATGATGTCAGTGAATGTAAACTACAATGACCTAAATTATTTTAAGAAATATTGGAAAACCTAAAACCATTCAATGACACATCATGTAATGAAAAAGATAATAGAAGTGTTATGTATATAATCATCGATGGGACCTAGAGTTTATGTTTGGTGACATGATATTCCTTCACATATCTCTGTGTAAAAGAATTATGATATTTGAGAAGAAAGGAAAGATTAGCCCATGTTACATCATCCCCATCCATATCCTTGATCATGTGGATGTTGTGGCCTATCGAAAAGAACTTCCACCAACCATGTCTCAAGTATACAATGTATTCCATGTATCCCTCATGACGAAGTACATACCATATCCCCCACAAATACTAAATCAATTGGTTGTATAGTTGGAAAATTACCTCTCTTACTAGGAGAAACTAGTAAAGAACATGGACTATATAGATAATATTCTATGCAACAAATATACTCACCATATCAAAGTACTATAGAAGAAAAAAAAACTACAAATTATCATCATGGGAACTAGAATATGTGATAAAGGAAAAGCACCCTAACTTTTTTTCACCATAATATGTAATACATAATTTTGAGGGAGAAATTTCATAAGGGGGGAGAATATAAGAACTAAAATTTTATAAATTGAAATTACTATCTTATAACTACTTCATATATTATAAACCACAAAAATTCAATTTGAGAACACAATAATGACTTTATAAATAAATAATTAATTAAATAAGAGGTATTTCTAGAAGATAATGTACCTTTACTGATCGAATAATTACTTGACCATTATAATGGTAATGTGACCATTTGTTTTAGTAAATATCCCAATAGAATTGTAACCACATCTATAGAAGTATAAATAAAATTCTAGCATACTATGACTAATAATAAGATATAATTATTTCATAGTATAATTATGTAAATATTTTAAAAACTATTAATTGAGTATTGGTATTTTTATAAAAAATAAATGTTTATTTAAAATTTAAGTAATAATATTATAGTTAAAAAATAGTTTCATAAAATAGATTCATTAACTAATATTTTGTTTTCTTATGACTATATGATAGTTTTATGATACCTTAATTAATTTCTCAATGTGTTATAGGAAAAATTATAATTTTAAAATAATTATTTTCCAATTAAATGATTATTTTAATTAAAAACTAATCCTATAAAATATAGACAATTATTTTCATAAAATTGTGTTCTGTATTGAATTTTATGCACTGAAAATTTGTTGAGGTGATTTTTTGGGATTTTTCAAAATTACTTGAATCATTGGGGAATATTTAAGAATGTTAATTTATGATAAATGATAAATAAATGATTTCTTCAGTAATATATGATGTGTGTCTGATATAATAAAAAAATAACGAACTCTCCTTTATTATTTTAATATATTTGTTTATAATTTAGAAAATATTAATAGGCTTGAGACAAAATAATAAACTAATGAATAAAATAACGAGAAATCACTCCTCTTGTCCACTATCAATACCACCCCTATCCACATCTTCTTCTCACACCTTCCAAGATTTTATAAATATTAAAAATCTATAAATTACTCTTCCTATTCCTCTACCCCATGTATAGTTTCCCTTGTTCTCATTAAATGACCAAAAACTTTTCTCTATGGAGGTTCTAAATGAAGATAAATTCAAGAAGTAAAATCCTCTTTTTTTTCCTTTATTTTCTTTTAAATTTCTTTATTTCATTATCATATCTTAATGTAAACCTATATAAGAGGAATGATAAATCCATTATCCATTATATACTATAATTTTATTATTTAAATGGAATAATTTATCTTTAGGTTTGTTACCTTTTCCTTTTTTTTCTAGACATGAATATATCATACATGTTGTGTTTATTTACATTCTCTATGGATGATGCGTTTTCATTTATTGCTTCCACATTCAAGGATGGTAATAAAACCATAATTATGGTGAAATTGTATTTTATTATACATATTATTTGTTAAACAATTTTAAATAAGTATTTTATAAACATGATGGAAAATAAAATTATATAAGATTATAATGGTTGTAAAACCACCAAAACTAATTAAATCATTTTCATTAATGATATTTCTAATAAATCATCCTCATACCATATTAACAAATGCTATATCAGATAATTTGTTATTATTAAATAAAATTAATATCATATAATTGACATTTTGGATAACTATTCAAAGTTTACATGAACTTCCAAACACATATACAAGCAAACTGATCATGAAAACCAAGGAAACGAACACCCATGAATTATGAAATTAAACTATAAAACAAATTTAAAATATAATAAATGAACTAAATAAAACTATAATGAATAAACATATTTTATAAGTGGTTATTTATTTTTTATTTAGTGAATTTAATTTCATTTTCTGGGATATTAATGTGAATAAATCATTATTACATAATGTTAGGGGATCCTCAAAACCCGGCTTACATCCTTTGGGTTTTCCTTCTTTGACTCTATTTTCGGTATAGATATTCAATTAATGTCATTAAAATACAATTTATATATACTCTAATTTTATTTTCATGAAATACATGTTTGAAATTAGATTTCAAATCAAATGCATGGATTTTTTCTAAAAGAACACTTCTACTAAAAAACATAACCTTTTACTTCTCATGTGATTGTTTCTTCCTCATTCAAGATTGAAAATTATTGTTCCAAATAGGTTATTCCCTCATTATTTTGGGAAAAAAGGTTATTCTTGAATGTATTATATATGAAATGAATCCCATTATTTCCATGGTTTATATTATGTCCTAGATTGATATATATTTAATGTTTTATGCATGAATTTTTATTGTTATGATGTGATAGATGTTTTGAAAGTAATATAGTGCATATAAATGTTATCACCTTACAGGTGATACGGTAATTATATAGTACTACCATTCACTATATAATTCTATTTATCTCTTTAGATAATGTGAAATATGTGTGAACATGATGTTATCGTTGTTCCAAACTATGTGTGTTATTTGGCCACTAAGACATGATGTTTCATTTTAATGCATTTCCACATTCAATTAATTTATCTAATTTTTCATGTCAAGAATTTGATGATGATAAATTTTTTTGTTATTATAATGATGGTTATTATCAACCATGTTTCATGACACTTATTCATACTCTTAATCGTATTTTATCTCACTGTTTATTTTTATGTATAACCACAGGTTGATACTTGTATTAAAAATAACATGAGGTCTAATAAGAATCTAGAGAAGAAGGAATTAAATAAATTTTTATATTTTATTTTTTAAAAGTATTGTATGGTTTAAATATTCCCAATACACTAAAACTTTTGATCCTTGTTTTTAAGTAGTAATTTTTTTATCTTTAAAATGATTTAATATTCAGGTAATAAAAAGTAGGTTTGATATAAATAGATCACATGTTTTTATTATTGAAGTATATCGTAAAATGAACTATTTAAATCCATATATAGTCCTATATTATCATGAGAAAATTATTTGTGTTTTGACATATTTAACATGAATTAATTTTCTATTGGTCATGTTTATTACAAAATTAATTAAAATTTTATTTTATCAAAATGTTATATATATAACATTCCCATGAAATAAACTCCAATATAGTTCATTCTTTTTATTTTTGGTATCTTATATTAGAATTTATTTTGTTTACTATTAAATATTTTTCTATTATAATCTTATGATAACCCACCATTATATTGTTCGCTATTTTTCTAAAAACAACAGAAATCAATAATAACATGACACATATCGTTATGGATTTTTCCTATTTCTAATTTTTTTTATTTTTAATATAGTGAAACATGTACACTTATGGGATATATTGTACACAAATCACATTTTTGACACTATTTATGAAGATAATATATTAATTTTATAATTTTTTTGGGAAATATTAGAATTAAAATTATACATGAAAAGAAATAACCAAATCAATAATATTTTATCAATTTAAAAAAACGAACCAAAATATAAAAAAATTATTAATTGACAAATATTTCTAAATCATAGAATAATAATATATATTTTATTGAAATTATTTGGTTATTCATTATATTATTGAATTGATTTATTATTTTGTTATATATGTTAGTGTATGTATGTATGTTTTTCATATTTTATTAGATTATTACTCCATATAAATTTTATTTGTTTATTTGTTTAATATTTTAAATAATGAAATAGTTATGTAAAATGATCTAGTAATCAGGAGAAAATTGTTCTCCAATGGATTATGGGGTCCTATTGATTGATTATTTCAATAATAATGAATATTTTATGGAAAATAGGTATATTCGATTTGAATATATAATACATAAATTTATTGAATCAAGTATTAATGAATTAGAGGAAAAGATTGAGAATATTGACCAAATGGACAACACTTGATTCTATTAAATATATATTATTCTTTAACTCACACATGAAGAAACTAAATATCTAAGAACATTAGTTTTTAGGGTCATTTATTGACTAAAAAATTAATAGTTTGAGACCAGTCCCTTAAAAATTTAATAATTACCAACACTATACAAGAATAGTAGAGATTATTTTTACTACTTACTAGGAGAATATGTGATGACAGAGGATGATATAAATTTATTTGAAGAAATTTAAAATCATAAAAACTCAATTATATGTTGATAAATTCAATATTGTGGATATTAAATAAAAAAATATTAAAATATAATTGATGATTCTAATATCACATGTTCACTTCAACTGGATATTGAATCGATCAATTATTTGAAGATTAAAGTAGAAATAATATTTTATTACTCAAGTGATCTCTAGAAGACAATTTTAATAAATTAGTGGAATGGTTATTATCATAGAACCTTGAGATTATTTAAATATTATTTCACACCATGGTGCCATGGAGAAACCAAAATATGTTAGTTTCAAGCCAAGAATATATACCCTATATTGGAACACTAAAAAATTCCTATGAAATATATGATTTAAGATTAATAAATAGAGCTAATTGGGGGGGGAACTATACAAATTTATTTATTTTTTCATTATTTAAGATATTGTAATATTTAAATTTAACTACAATCTATTTAGTTGGTTTAAATTTTGTTTTTAATTTATTATCCTATATTAAACTAAAGTCATTTATTATATTTTTATGAATCCATGGATTTTTAAAGATGAAAGAGATCCCCAACCAGCATGACATAAGGGATAGTTTCTTTAATATTTGGGAGTAAATTATTCCATTATTTTATTATATAATACCTTGAATATAATTTAATTTCAAAACTATTATTTTCCTTTTCCCCATATCCAGGTTATTGATACCTTTTTAAGCTATTTGTGGGGGGAGGGGGTTGAGAGGAACTAGTGTTGATTAATAGGATGAAGTAAAATAGTGTTTTTTTATGAACACATGGATCATCTATAAAATTCACAATATATTTAGTCCCATATTTAATATAGGATCTAAGAATTTAGTTTTTTTATTTTCATTTTTAGAATTCATAACTATGGGCCATCTATAACATCCTAATTTTATCTCAATTAATGAGATAATTTTAGTTTATATGAACATATATTAGTTTTTTCATCTCTAATAAGGATGTAAAAGATGAGAACATTTGGTGGATATGGTTACATTAAATGGTGGTTGGATATATGAGGAAGGGATCTACATTAGGGTGGCTGGAAAACAGCCACTAGTTAACTACTGTATCCCATTAAAAAGTATGTGGAGTTTTAGTGGGTCTATCAAACTTCTCATAACCGATTGGACAATATGTTTCCATAGTGGAATACAAGAAATTCATTTAGGCACACCATCCATCTAGTTAGGCCCAATGAGTAGCTGTTGTGTTCACTCTGAGGTCGCAATTGATGCACCCTATGGGTTTTGAATACAACTTATTATGACACAATTTTGTCCCAATTCTAAACCTAAATTCCTTATTTTGAATTTTGGAGACTCTCAATTGATTCTTTACCACTCCCCCTGATCTTAACTTCATCATTTTACTTGGGATTGATCTGGTGGCACTACAATCCTTAGTTATTCTTAAATCAACTACAAATCATGCATCCTTCTGGTGAGATGAGTAATGATCTATGTTGGGTCTATATATTCTTTGATTATATGATGTTGAATTGTATGATTCTATTTAATTTGTTTAGGGATCTTGTAACACCCAATTTTTCCACTATACGCTTCTCTTTGAATAATACAACATCTTGTGTGGTACGCAACATTGAGTTCTAGCACACCACGACCAATCAAACTAGCCGTTATGAATAGTAATATCCACTATATGCAATTTTATAAAACATATTTTTCAAAATTGACATTATTTTTAGATATTAAATATCCAAATTGGCTTAGGGTGAATATTTGGAATTTTTCTGAAAACCTTCAATTTTGGATGAAAAGTGAAAACACTATGTTATTGTTTAAAACAGATTTTTTTTAAATAATAATGATTTTTATTTAATTTTTTTAAGTAAATATAGATACATAATACCTATATTAGTTTAATGTAATTCATTTGAATTGTTTTATTATAATATTAGATATATAAAATTTTATTGAACTTTTTAATGCCTTTTACCCACCTTATAGGCCCATTTGCAAATTTTTATAAGACATAATTTTACCGATTTTTTTAATTGAATTTCCAAACTCTAAGAGACATGGTTGACATCAGTTAATAAAATGTGTTTTAATAGGATGAAAATAATTTTTTTTGATTAGTAACTTTTAAATTATATATACCATGGTTAAAAGTAAATAGGGTAATTAAAGGTAAAAATGATATTATAATTACCCTAATACATGTCCTATTTTTTTGGATATATTTAATTATAACAAAATAAACCTTAATAACAAAATTTGGTCCTTTTTTATCCACTTTGATTACATTAGGACATTTATTATTTTTTTATTTATAGAATAGTTTAATGTGTTAAATTACAATGTTAATAACTAAACCATTTTTAATATAGGGATATGATTAAGATAAATTCAACAATAAATATTAATTGAAAAGGTAAATATATTTCATACATCATGGTATTTTATTTATTATTTTTATACATTAAATAATTAAATTATTTATGACACAACGATGATGAATTAATTACTTTATTAATGAATGATTAAAATAATTGATATTATTAATATCTTAATAAATATAAATTGAGACTTTTGATGCATTCCACTAATTTCCTAGGTTAATATGAAATTTTAGGATATATTTAATATATTTTTTTAGAAGTAATCATGTTTTTTTGACTTTCACAAATACAAAATACTAAATTGTGTAAAAAATTGACTTAAATGATATTTTAAAACAAATACTATATTATTAAATGATATAATATTCCTAAAAATATAAGGCACAGAAAAATGAGTTATATAATTTTATATATTTCAGTAATGAACTACATTGGTATCCCATTCCATTTTATGTTATGTTTATTAACCATGTAATATAAAAATACCTAAATACTTTGTAAAAGTTAAATTATATAACTAAGAGTTAAATATAAAAGATAAGTTTAATATGCTGACCTAAACTTGTCTACATCCTATGGGTTGAGAATATTTCTATCTATACACACCTTATACTTGAAATAAATCCATTTGGAGCCATTATAAATATAATATGTTTTTATAATAAAATAATATTTCAAGCTTTTCCTAAAGTGACACTCACCTCTCTTATAAAAGGGTACTTCCCCTTCTCTTAATTTCACACCACTAGAGCCATTTGGATCAATCAAAACAAGATCAAATATCTTCCCAACTACACTAAATTCAAACTATTTTCCTTAATTTGATCCAAAATATAGCCTATAGAGCCCTTGTGATCAAATAAAAAAGAAATCACCCGAATAAGAGGTAATAAATCCATCACCTCTTTTAAAATTATTTTCTTATTCCACATCCTCTTTCTTTCCATACCAAAATAATAACACTCAATCCTTAAACATACAATGATGTTATTATAAATATGGTAAAACCATATTCATTATTCTATTCATCCTATGAATAACAAAGTCACCAAACGCGTGTATGTACGACCTACCATCTCCACGATGTGGTGTTGTTTGTTATTCAACACTTCATTACCTGGATATGTTTAATAATGAGTGTAATTGTTGTAAATAATAAATATAACATGTAAAATAATATAAAAATGTAATATACCATCAAATTACATTCTATTTCACCATCAATAGAATGATATTGTCACTCATGCATACATAAAGATTACTGTCTCCACGAACATGTTGAGATTCATTCCCTGTCATAACCATTCAAGAATAATTTTCATTTTCTGATTAAAAATAATTTTTAATAACTTAATGTAATTATGTATATAAATCAAATACATAATTTCCATTAAAAACACGACTTACCTACAGAACATATAAATTAAAACAAATCAGTTAACACAAAAAACAATAATACTACTGAAATATTAGTAACAAAGAAATATTAGAAGATCATATATGATATAATAATTATGTATGTGGTTCTTGTATAATTTAATAAAAATTAATTAACTATTATACAAGAGGTTAGATTACCCTCAAATAAAGAAAATTACAATGTAAGGATAAATTTTACAATCTCTTTATTATCTGAGATTGTTTATACGTAAGCATCTACTTTGAATTATTTATCATCCTCATCCATTTTTCATAAAAATGTTTTTCAAAACAGTTTTAATGTTTAATAAAATATGGGTTCAATTCATTTATAACTTTTTTTGACTTTTTATTAATATTTTTCTAATTGAGTCTTTTCGACGTTTTCCAAATAAGGTACATGATGACCTTTTCAACAAAATTAACGTAAGAATGTTTTTTTATCTTTTAAGATGGGTGTGGCTATTTTCCAGCATTATAACAACTTCTAAGCTTCCCTAACAAGATTATAAGAATATTTTAAAAATGAATTTTTATTTTTTATAATTATGTGACATTAAAATTATTTCAAAATATAAAGGGTTATATATCTAAAATAGTTTTGATCTCATCTATGTCAACCTCCTTTGATGGGTTTTACACTTGTTTGAATTTGATTTCATATGATATAAAATTCCATATTTTTTGAAGGTTTTGTGATACTTTTCATTGTGGATGTGTTATTTTTATAACATTCAGGGATTATTGTTAATGTGTAAACATTTCATATGTTGGTTTAAATACAAATGTATATGTTATATTTTAACATTTTCATATGAGGAATGCATTGAACAAAGTAAGTGATGGGAGGAGCCCGCTATATCTCCTCGATGTATCGACAGGTCTCATGATATAAAAAAGTGTCTTGGAAAAATGCCTTTGAAAAATCTTTTTTGTAGTCTTGGCACAAGTACATGACTATGTGGTTATGTTGCCTGATATTATGCATTCCATCATTATGAAATTAACTATTGATATTACATGTGATTATTCGACTATTAGAAAATATGTGTGAATAATTAAATGGAATTATTTTATTTTAATAATCTATATTATAAATAACTTGATGTTTAAAATGCTTGTGTTTTACTCTTATACATTGCATTAAATGTTTATACTTATTTATGATAGTTTCCACTATATTTTTACCCTTATTGAGCATTTGAGCTCACCCCTTTCTTATGTCTTATTTTTCCCAGGACTTGAATAAGTATATTATGATAAACATGAAGGGATATGCCAAATGATATGAGTTTGTTCAATGGGGACACAGTTTTTTTTGAAATCATAATGTAATAAAAAAATATGTATGTATCTAGTACTTCTAAGGCTACGAAACTGATTGGTCTTTTGTGATTTGATACCTTGTGATCATGAAAGTATTATATAATAATGAACCGACTCTAGGAAACTAGGGTTGGGGTATTACAGTTGGTATCAGAGGTATTGTAGTACAAACCATAGAAACCAGATTTAGAAAAATATTGATTAGAGAACATTACCCTAAGATATATTTTGAGGATTAGTATAGAATAAAATCCAAAAATTTTGGTAATGAAAATATTATCTGGTTTTTTGATGAAAATACATACCCATATAAATACAAACTGGTAGAGATGGCTCTAGAATAGATGTACCTCAGAGTTAAAACACTGACAAGGAGTTTTTGTCTTTACCCGGGGTATCTTGATACACGACAATGGGTCTTGATACACTCTTGTTATTAACACCCCCACGGGATATGATATGGATAATTCACATTTTCATTACAACCCATAATGAAGGATTTATAATTAAATACTTTCTCAAAGAATAAATTTTTATGATTATGGATTATACGCATAAGCTATTCAATTTATATTTTGTGTTTTAGAAGTTAGAAATAATGCATTGCGATTCATAAACTGACCAAGTGTATTTCATTATTTAGAAATGGTTCCTAGTGGAAGGAATGGAAATTGTATCAACGCATGTAATTCATGTAGGGGTTTACATCCAACTAATGATAATTTTTGTGGATCTGTTGATGCAACTAGTGCGAATCATCTTATAACCATACTACGAAAACTTACTCTGGTTATGAATAATAACCTTTCTTATATAGAGGACCCATATCCACAACATTGAGGATCAATGTTAGACAACTTCATGAAAAAATCCACAAAAAATTCAATTGGAATACAAATCCATTTGTATTTGAGCAATTGATATGTTCCTCAGAAAAAATATTTAATGCTTCGGGAAGTAGTGAAATGGAAAAATATTTCATGGAAGTTTATCGCCCCACAGGAGATGCAAATCAATGGTTGTCATTAATTCAAAACACAAAAGATGATGAAAAAGTATCAAATATTGAATAGAGAGAGTTTAAAAATCTATTCCCTGAAAAATACATTCCACATGACCATAAAGCAGATATGGAATGACAATTTTTGAGTCTGAGGCAAAATTAGGATGAGAATGTCACAAAGTATGAGGTTAACATCACAAGGATATCAAGGTATGCTTTAGATTATATACGTAACCCAAGGATTAAGATTTATTGATTTTTTATGGATTAGAACCATTTCTCTATCGAGAATTTGTCTCAAAATCCTTATTATTATACAAATATATAGCCTCATGTGCTATCAAAATAAAAAAGAATTCCTTAAGTCTTACGACTTTAAGGAAAAGTAGGAGAAGAAGAAATATGCTGAACACTCTGAAAATGGAAATAAGGGGACGATGGGAAAAGTTGAATTTCCTTCCTTCAAAAAATGTAGGAAGAAACACCCTAGTACTTTCCTAAAGGGAATGGGAGTCTGTTGCAAGTGTGGATAAAAAGGAAACCAAGCTTATAATTGCAAAGGGAAGAAAGAGGCTATCAATGTAGAACGCTATAATTGTAGATAAATGGGACATTATGTGAATGAATGTCTTAAGCTTCAAGAAAACATACCTAAAAAATGGAAAAGGGAGAAAGGCCAAGCTTATTAGATCATAACTATATAGGTTTATGTACTAAATGACTTGGTGGCAGGTACATTAGTCATTTCCTCAAATTTAGACAATGCTTTAATTGATTCTTTAACATTTCATTCTTTCATATCTACCCAGTCTTACCTGAAAATTAGATAATTCCAATTTGATTTAATAATGGATTTTTCAGTCAAAACACCTAATGGAAGTGTCATTATAATAAGGATTTGTGAATCAGTTACCATTATGGCATATAATCATGCTTTATCTTCTGATCTCTTCATCATACACATGATTGAATTTGATATAATCCTCAGCATGGATATGATTTTGTACCATGATGCAAACGATTATTGTAAGAATAAAGAGGTCACAATTTTTTTGGATGATATAGAATCCCTTATCATTGGAGAAGAAACATATCCATCTAATTCTTGCCTATATCCACCCCTGGTAGCTCTACCAAATTCAATTATTTAAGAGTAAGGGAGTGAAAAAAAGATGGGTGAGGAAAATAATGTTCAAATAGAGGATGTACCTATTGTGCAATAATATTTTGATGTGTCTTCAGATGATATACATAGACATCCTCCTGAACAAGAAATTGAGTTTTCAATTGATTTAATTCCTAGTTCAAGGCTCACATCGAAGACCCCTTTTAGAATGGACAATACATAATTTGTGGAACTAATGAAAAACTAGAGTAATTGATTAATAAAGGATTCATTATCCCTAGTGTTTATCCATGGGGATCCCATATTGTTTTTGTTAAAAAGAAAGATTTATTTATGAGGATGTGCATTGTCTATAGGGGGGTCAATTCTATAATAATAAATAACACGTAATTTCTACCTCACATTGATGATTTATTCGATCAAATGCATGGAGATTAAATTTTTTCAAAGATTTCCTTTCGATTTGGATATCTTCAATTGTGTTTGATGAAGGAAGACATTATGAAGATAGCATTTAATACCAGATATGGGTATTATGAGTTTATAGATATTTATTTTGGACTTACTAATACACCCTCTATTTTTAGGTATCTAATATATTTTTGAGGAAATATACTGATTAATTTTTAGTGGTATTTATTAAGGTTATCTTGGTACACTGAAAAAGCTTATATGATAAATAAAATCACATCAACAATATTTATAAGTCTCTTAGAAGAAATTAATTATATGGGAAGTTAGTAATAGTGTATTCTGGCTTCAAGAGATTTCTTTTCTTGGACATATTATATCTAAGGATGGAAGCTCTATTGATACGTCTATGAAAAGAGAGATACAATAACGGATAGCTCCGATGAGTATAACCGAGGTACGTGGTTTTATTGGTTTAGTAGGTTATTATCAGCATTTCATCAGTAATTTTACCTGATTGGTGAACCCATTAACAATTTTCACACATAAAGGTGTGAAATTAGTTTGTACAAAAGTTTTTGAGAAATGATTTGAAGAACTAAATAGAAGATTATTCAATGATAATATATTTAATCTACAATCAGGGAATGATGGGTTTGTTATTTTTAGTGATACTTCAATGAGAGGAATTGGTTGTGTCCTTATGTGGAATGAGAGAGTCACTGCTAATGCATCACGGTAGCTAAAAATTCATGAGAAAAACAATCATACAAATGATATTGATCTAGTAGCTATAATATTTTCTTTGAAGATA
The DNA here is from genome assembly GCA_963277665.1 of Viscum album. Lineage (NCBI taxonomy): Eukaryota > Viridiplantae > Streptophyta > Magnoliopsida > Santalales > Viscaceae > Viscum > Viscum album. The sequence goes on along the minus strand of OY728159.1, from coordinate 490,664,150 downwards.
TAAAGACACTATATCTGTGGTGAAAATGTGAGATACACACCGATCAAAAGATTATGAAGTAGATTTTCTCAAATAAAGAATGCAACATGAGGCAAAGGTGATGGCTTGAACTACTCAAGGATTATGATTTCACAATACACTACCATTCGGGGAAGGCAAATAAGGTGGAAGATTATTTGATTAGAAAGGATCATGGATTTTTTATGAATATTAGAGATGAAAGGGATCCTATATTCATGGATCTAGAAATGATGGATTTGGAACTAATCGTCGAAGGTAAAACATTGATACTTTTTCAAATGTTTTTCATTCCATATTTACTAAAAAGTATAAATAGTTATCATACCAATGATGAAGAGTTTCTAAATAATATTAAAGGAATGAATGATGAGAGATTGATTGACTTTGTATATGAAGATGGAATTTTGAAATTTGGGTAGAGACTTTGTGTTCATAATATACCTGATCTAAAAAGGGAGTTGTTGGATGATTCTCATATCTCTGATTTCTCTATACAACCTTGTAGCACTAAGATGTATATATATTTAAAGGATAACTTTTGGTGGGACAACATGATGAGGGATATTGCGAATAATGTGTCATGATGTATGGTTTGTCAATAGGTGATGGCTAGAATACAACATCCCAAAGAAGTCATGAAACCTCTTCCCATACCTGAGTGGAAATGGGATAATATTACGATGGACTTATTCATGGGGATATCAAAGACTCCTAGAAGGAATGATGCAATATGGGTCATTATTGATTTTCTAACCATGTCAACACATATTCGTGCTATAAAAGAAGAGTTAGAAATTGAATATTTAGTAAGAATGTATATTAAAAACAATTTTAAGACTTCATGGTGTACCCCTGTCAATTGATTTTTACCATGATCCCCATTTTACATCAATATTATAGAAAAATATATAGAAAGACCTTAATATAGTACATAATATAAGAACTTCCTACCACCCTCAAAAAGTTGGACAAACATAATAGACTATTCAATCCTTAGAATACATGTTGAGATCTTTCTCATTTGATAGTCAAGGTATGTGGGATCAATATTTAGCTGTGGTAAAATTTTCATATAACAATATCTTCCATTAAAGTATTCAGATGGAACGATATATAGAGTTTTATTGAAAAAGTTGTTTCAAAATAACTTGTTGGGATGATATTGGTGAATGAAAAATCAAAGGCCTAGAACTTGTTAAGTAAAGAATGGAATGTGTGAAGATTATCCAAACCCACATCATAGTAGCTCAAAGTAGGAAAAAGAGCTATGCTGATAACCCAAGGAAGGATTTGGGATTTCATGTATGAGATCATGTTCTTAGGAATCGTGTAATTCTATTCAGTAAGAAGGGTAAAATGAGTCCCTTGTTCTTAGTTCCTTTTGAAATTTTAGAACGAAATCATGTTGTAGCATACCATTTGGAAATTCCTTTTTGCCTCTCCAAAGTTCATGATATGTTCCACACATCACTTTTGAGAAATACCTTCATGACGCAACGCATGTACTCACAAATGAAGAAGTAGAACTGGAAGCCAATTTGTGTTATTGTGAACAGCCTGTCAGATTCTTGATACCAGAGAACAAGTATTGAGAAACCAGATGACTCGTTTGGTAAAAGTTCTATTGAGAAACTATAAGATAGAAGAAGAAACGGGGGGATCTGAGGAATATATGATGAAGAACCACTTGATTATTTTTATTCATTAAAATTTTAGATCTTTTTTGGATGAAATTATTTTATGTAGTTAATAATGTAACACCCAAAGCTTCCACAATACTCTTCTCTTAGAATAATAAAATAGCTTGTGTTGTATGCAACTTCGAGTTCTAGCACACCACGATCAGTCAATCTAGCCATTATGAATAGTAATACCCAATTTTTAAAATATTATGAATTTTATTTTTTAAAATTGGCTTTATTTTTTGATTTGGAAGATCAAAATTCTTTAAGGTGTTTTTTTTGGATTTTTTCTAAAAACATTCAATTTTTGAGGAATAGTGAAAAAGAATGCGTTATTGTTTAAAATCGACTGTTATTTAAATATTTATTATTTTTATTTAAATTTATTTTAATGTTAAAATATATACATAATACATATATTAGTTTAATGTAATTCATTGGATTCATTTTATAAGAATATTAGATATATATAATGTCATTGAATTATTTAACGCCTTTTACATTCCTTTAAGGCACATTTGAAAATTTGCATAAAACATATTTTTATCGCTTTTGTGAATTTAATTTGAAAACTATGATATCCATTATTTACATCATTAAGTAAAATGTGGTTAAATATGATGAAAATAATTTCTGTGAATAGTAACGTTTGAATTTTATGTACCACGGTTAAAAGTAAAAAGGGCAATTATAGAAAAAATTGATATTATAATTTCCCTAAGACATGTCCTATTTCTATTAGATAGGTTTATTTTGACCAAAATCATCCTTAGGAATTAAATATGATCCTTTTTTAATCACATGGATTAGATTAGGACATTTACTATTATTTAATTTAAATAAGAGTTAAAAGTGTTAAATTAAAATTTTAATAACTAAAACATTTTTAATAACGAGTTATACATAAGATAAATTAGAATAAATGTTCACTAAAAATATGAAAATATTTTTCACATCATAGTAGTTTATTTAAAATTTAGTATGCATAAAATAATTAAATTTATTTATGACAAAATGATGATGCAATAATTAATTTATTAAGGAAAGATTAAACTAATTGATATTAAAAATATACAAATAAATGTAAATTGATAGTTTTGAGGAATTCCACTAATTTTACTGCTTAATATGACATCTTAAGATTGATTTAATGTATTTTTTTCAATGTAATCGGTTTTTTTTTACTTTTCCCAAAACAAAGTACAAAATAGTTCCAAAATTGATGTAAATGAGTTTTTAAAACAAATATAATATTATTAAATTATATAATATTTCTAAAAATCTAAGATTCGGGAAAAGGACATATATAATGATATATATGACATTAACTAACCACTTTAGGTTCAATTGGTATTTTTTTGTAAGTTTGTTGACCATGTAATTTAAAAATACAAGAAGACATTGCAAAAGATAAACTATTTAACTAAGAGGTAAAACTAAAAGATAAGGCTAATATGGTGACCTAAACCTATATAAAACCTATTGGTTGAGAATATCTCGACCCATCACCATCTTATACTCGAAATAAATCCATTTTTATCCATTAGAAATAGAAAATGTTTTCATAATAAAATAATATTTCAAACTTTTCCAAAAGTGACCCTCACCTCTCTTATAAAAGAAAACTTCCCCTTGTCTTAATTTCACACCTCCAAGGCCATTTTTCTAGACCAACCTCTACTCAAATATCTTCATAACTACCCTAAACCGAACATAGATCTAAAAAATTTATCATAAATCCAACCTCTAGAGCCCATTTGATCAAATAAAAAAGTATGCACCCGAAGAAGAGGTAATATTTTCATAACCTCATTCATAGGTGTTTTCTTGTTCCACTTCCTCTTTTGTTGTTGTTTCCAAAAAAAATAATAACATATTTAAATTATACACAATTTGATATTATTATTAATATGGTATGACCAAGTTCATTATTAAATCCATCCTATGAGTGACAATGTCACCATATGTGTTTACATACGGCTTACCGTCTCCATATCATGGTGTAGTTTGTTATTTAACACTTCATTATTTTTATGGGAATAAAAATTAGTATAATTGAAGTAAATAATAAATATAACATGTTAATGATTCTTTATATTTAATATAACATCCAATTACATATCACTTCACCATCAATAGAATGATATTGTCGCTCATGCATATGTACAAATTACTTTTTCCACGAACACGATGTGATTAATTCCCCATCGCAACCACTCAAAAATATTTTTCATTTTAAGATTATAAATAATTCATAAGAAATTAATATAATTATAGATATGAATAAAATACATCCTATCTACAAAAATATTACTTATTTTACAAAACAAATAAAATAAAATTAATTATTTAACACCCAAAACAGTGATACTATAGACATATTATTATCAAAGAAATATAAGAATATAATATATGATATCATATTTATGTTTATGGTCCCTTTATAATTTAATAACACTGATTTAACTATTATACTGGTGGTTAAAGTACCCTCTACTAAGTAAATGTACATGTTAAGGGTTAATTTTAAAATCTCTTTATTATCTGACGTAGTTTACACGTATGCATCTATTGGGAATTCTTTATCATCCTCATTTTTATTTCATAAATCTTTATTTCAAAACATTTATAATATTTAATAGAATACGGATTAAATTCATTTATACCCATGTTTTATTTTAATAAAATGTTTTTAAAGGAATATTTCCATCGTTTTCCAAAAAAGGTAATTTATGACCTTTTCCAAAAATTAAGGTAAGAATGTTTTTTAACTTATACGGCGAGTGCAACTATTTTCTGCGGTTATGAAAAATTCAATGCTTCCATTATATACATATAATAATATTTTCAAAATAAATTTTTTCCTTTATAATTTCATGAAATTTAAATTTTCTGAATATAAAAAAAGATATTTCTCTAAAATAGTTTTAATTTCATGTTTTTCCACATCATTTGATGGATTTTAAACTTATTCGAAGTTGATTTATTATGATACAATTTTCAATATTGTATTGAAGGTTCTATGATATGTTTGATTGTGGATTTATTTTATTTATACTATCCATGGTTTAAGGTTAACATATAATGATTTTTTATGATTTTTTTAATAAAAATGTTTATGTTATGTTTTGATCTTTTAATTTGAGGAATGAATTGGATTTAGTAAGTGACTGGTGGAGCCTGATATAGCTCTTTGATTCATCAGTAGGTCTCATGATACAAACTACTATCAAGGAACAAGGCCTGGAAAAAATATTATTTGTAGTTTTGGAAAAAGTCCTTGACTATGTGGTTATGATGTCCAGCATTATGCATTCCATCATTTTGAAATTATCTATTGATATTAAATGTGAATATTTGACTAGTAATATATCAATGTGAATAAGTAAATTTCATTATTTGATTTATATTTTCCAAAATATACTAATGTTTATGTTTAAAAGGATTTTGATTTAGTCTTATACATGTCCTTAAATGTTTATTCTTATTTATAACACTTTCTTCTAGATTGTTACCATAACTGATCATCTGATCTCACCCCTTTTGTTTGTTTTCTTTTTTTCTCAGATATGAAGAAGTATATTATGACTAACCTATAGGGATAGTCCAAATGATATAAGTGTGTTCAAATGGGACACACTGTTATTTTTTTATTTTATAATGTATTGAAAATCTTATGAATGTATCTAGTAATTCCAAGGCTACTAAAATTACCAGTCTTTCGGGATATGAGTCCTTGTGATCATTCTAATGTTATGTAATAATGCATCGACTCTCTGTAACTAGGGGTGAGGAATTTCAGATCATGTTTTTTAAATATGTTTCTTCATCAAATCAAGATATTACAAATCACAAAGATATTCTTAGGTTTATTGTTTTTGAATTATCATCCAAGGTCTCTTCTTAATGAAGGATTAATGATAGAACCATAATCTATTGATGATTCTTGGGTAGATTGGAGGAGGATTCGATGTTTCAAAAATGAATATTTGACTACATATAGATTATTCATGAAAAGTGGACGATTTGATGTAATTATTTTAAAATTGTTCATTATAAGATCTTATTATTCTTGAATCACATACTTGACCTCTATTCCAAGGATTGATTGATTATGGATTAATAATCACTTTGCAAAATTGAATCTAAATTATATAATCAATGGGGAATTCATCATATATTATTGAATGAAAAAAAATCTGATGAATTAAAAACCTCTTAATAAATAAAACATATAATTTTTCTAATAGATGAATCCTTAAGGTATGGGATTCTAGATTCACATTCTTGACTTGGAATCTTATTGAGTCTCTATTCTAAACATTTTTCTTAACAAATTGGAATAGGTTTTTGGAAGGATAATCACGTGATATTATTATTCATTACATTGTGATATTGATCGATCATCATTACATAATGAACCTTGGAGTTATTCATTAACTAACTTGATGTTGGACGTTCCCTACCATTTGGGGCCCTATATCGACTTGATTTTATGGTATGCTTCTTGTGTTGGATTTTTTACATGGTTTATTGTGATTTCGTGTGGGTGTGTATGTATTTTGTGGGACTTATTTATGATGTTAAATTCCAAATTTTTTTATATATCATGTTTCCATCATTTATGATTGTTACATATACTTATTATGATTTCTATTATATTCTCATGATTTTATGTTATGCCTTTCCAGGTATTATTTACCATTTTATATGTGTTTTAGTTTATTTTGTTGTTTTGTCTTTGAACTTGTGATATGTTACCATCAATGTACAATTAACCCATTAAGGGAGAGTGAACATGATATGTGATGATGATGATGGTGTACCGTTACACTAGGTGAGAACATGTTAACCTTGCTTCTTAGATGTAAGTCGATTCCTTGAGGATACCAAGGAGCATGTTGGAACTTGATGTCTTAGGGATATTGAGTACTGTGTTCACCCGATTCCGTGAGGAAGTTGAGTGAAATGTCACCAAAACTAGTTGAATTTTATAAACCTTTTTCAATATTTCTAGTAATCCGTTCAATATATAGTCGAAATAGTTTTGTAATGGGGTTTCTGTGGCATAGATATCACAATATGACTTGGTATATAAATATATGTATGTTATTTTTGATCTCAAATTTATTATAATCATATAATACACCTATCACACACATGTACATGTTTTAAGGAAGCATTGGTTGAGTACTCATACATTTTATTAATCACACCCTACATGGGAATTTCAGATCATATTCAAATATTCGTTATAAGGATCCAGACAATGGGAAGGGGCTATTGTGGATGGTTGAGTTATGGAGAATGGATTTAGTGGTGGGACCGAGACATACTCAAGAGGACTACCATAGTTTTATTTTTTGTTTAGTTTTACTCTATATACTCTTGTTTTTCATGCCACATAGGGATATAATTGATTTAATTGTATGACATGTGTGCCACGTGACATTAGGATTATTCAGTTTCCACAAGACAATTATATTATTTTATTGTATCATTATAATTTATATGAAAGGATATGATATTAAGGGTATATTAACCTTAATAAAGGGGATCACTTCCTTGATGCTAGCTTGCATCCATTTTTTTAGAAGAGGAATGCATGAGGTTTGGTGAATCAATCGATTAAACCTAGTTGTTCTATATTGGAAATTACAAAATTGTATCAGAGAACATTTTTCTTCTTTTTTTCATTATCCTATGAAATAAAATAAAAGATATATAATGTGTGAGACTCAGGTAGGGTATTTTCCATGTTCCTGGCCGACTCATTTATAACAAAAATCCTTACAGTTGATATGATTTATGTTATAATTTTATGATATTTTTGGTGAATTCGGGAATCATAATTAGGTATGTCGGATCGCATTCCATATATATACATATTTTTGTGCTACAAACTAGTTATTTAATATAATTCTATGATATACTATATATATTTTTTATAGAGTTATTTTCTATTATTTAGATATATATATGTTGTTTCCTTCATATAATGATATATTAATCAGCATTAATTAGTTTACACTAAGCAAGATATTATGTTTTGTATGTATATGTGATTATGAATGATGTGTATAGATAAAGGCCTTAGTAAAATCTATGATAGATATAACCTAGGTTATGGGTTGAATCTTATGGAAACAATTATATGATACTGTATAATCTATAAGATCTTCCAAAAAATTCAAAAATTATTCCATTTATGTTCCAAATGATTATACCTCAATGGATACTGATGGGACCATCGACTAATGTGATTCAAGGTACTCCCACTAAGGAGAATGCCCCCATTCCAATTCCTACTATGTAGAAGGGTGATACAAACTATACTCCCACACCTTATCTAATAGAACAGGTTGTGGGACCATCTCTATAACACCCAAATATTTTATGGTACATCTCTTTTAAAATTTAATTTCTCCAACAACATGTGTTTCTCACAAACATCATGCTTAACCATACAATGATATAAAATTAAATATCATTATTTTAAATTGACCATTATAACATAAAAATTAAATTAACGGGAATGAAAAATACTATCAAAATTATAAAATTCATATATTATATGATTAATAAAATGTTTTTACATTCGTATAAATTATTTTATAGGCATAAGACATGCATGAATCCAGTTTTATTAATTAAAATGATATAATTTTTTAAAGGCAATTTTACCACCTTTTAATGGCTCGAATATTTTAAAAATTAATTTTGGAAGTTCTATAAATTATTATAAATGAAATAAAATTTATTTTTTAAAAAATCAATGTCACAATTATCATAGTTTGAAATTTTAGTATTTTTCTGAAAATAATTATTTTCTAGTGAATAGTTAAAATACCATTTTTTATTAAATTGTTAATTTCATTATATTAAAATTCTATTTATGATTTTTATTATATATATAATATGAAAGTATAATAAAAATTATGGTATACCATAAATGAATATATAATATATTTATATCTTGTAATATGTAAAAAAATGTTTTGAAAATGACAAATTAATTATAGGTATTTTGTGAGATTTAAATGCTTAATTAAAATTTTATAATAAATTTTATAATTTAAATGAAAAATTATTTTCAAAAAATATATTTATAAATTAATAATTTTTTGTATTATGATTATAATAAAATTTTAATAATCTTTAATTAATTTTTTCATGTCTCATAAAATCAGTTATAATTTTAAAATCATTATTTTTTTAATGAATGGAGATTTTAATTAAAAAGTAAATTTCTCATATTTATTTTTTTTGGGAAAATTGGAATCCATTTTTAATTCTAAATAAGTATTAAATTTTTGGGAGAATTTTTATGAATAGTGAAATATGATAATTTTTTATATGTATGGATGTGATATAAACCCATTAGATCAAAATAAAATTCACTAATTTCTTTATTTTTTCATAATAACCAAAAATATTCATACCTTTATGCTAAAATAATAAATAAATTAATTTAATATTAATAAAAAATATCGCCCACTATAAATACCACCCCATCTTCTCACACATCTAAAATATTTAATATTGTCCAATTTATACCCAATACCTCTCCTAAACCAGTCACCTATATTTTGGACCTTCTGGTCACACAAAAAGATAATTTCAACGTAACTTAAGGAGGTTCTCAAGTATAGGAATTCAAGAGGTAAAATCCCATTTCGTTCTTTTAGTTTTATTTCATTTTTTTAATCCTTCCCTCACCTTCCCTATCCAAAGTGACATGATAAAACCAATATATTTTATATAATATAATATTATTATTTTAATGGTATAACAAACACACATTATCTTCTATTCCCCTTTTTAGTCTAAAAATGAAAACATCATCAATGAGGTGCTTATTTTCCACCTTCACGGATGATGAGTTTCTATTTCTAAATTTCACATTCATGGATGGTCATAAAACCATTGTATGTTTTAAAGACTCTTTTACATTCTCCCTTAAACTGCACCGAAATGGACGAATTATAAAGTTTCATAAAAACCCTTTTTTAATGTTTTCACTACAATTTAAAATAATTTATGCCTAAATAATAATATCATTGTCATTATATTTTCATTTATGGGATATACTAGTTTATAATATGAGTTTATGACAAATAAAAATTAATTTTCTAAATGAATTCTTTCCAAAAGTAAAAAAATTCTATTTCTCTCAAGAATTCATCAAAGATTTTATTATAATGTTTTCATCTATTTCGACACCATCTATCAAATCTTATTATTTTTTTGAAATTTATATATTTTGTTTCCATCTACCATATTTTATTTGATGAATTACTATCTTGATACCATTACCTATACTACTCGCGATGGTTTATGAATATGATTATTGTTTATATAAAGTTATTAACATTTCATATGCAAGTTCCAATATTAATTTATATATTGATTATGTTTCACCCCTTTCATATGATAATTAATTGGACATATTAAGTGATATGTGGGGCTCTCTATAGTCCCTCGATACATTGGTAGGTCTCATGAGACAAACTAGACCAGGTTCTTACCCATTTATATGTGGTGTCTTTGTCGAATGCTTCATGGTATATTTATGGTGTCTAACATTATGCATTACTTCATTATAATACTATAAATTTGTTATCATTGTGATTATAAACTAGTTTAATTTCTAGGGTTATGTTTCATTATCATCTGAATATTAATATGGAATTATCTAATCATATTTTATTATTGGGTTATTATTCCCAATATTATGTTTTAATGGCATATGTTTATAGTTATTCACAATGTTTTATTAAATATGATTATTTATGATTGGTTAATTTTTATTTTTCCCCTTCATTGAGTATATAAGAATAACAATTTTCTTGTTTTTTTTATGGATGTGATAATGTATATTATGAATTACTTGTATGGATAAACTACGTGTTTTTTGGTTTTTCCAATGGAGATTCTATATTGTTTTTCCTTTCTAGTTGTAATTTAGCAATAATGATTGTTTATGGTTTTCAAACACTATTAAACTACATGGTACTTCAGGATGTGACTTCATTTTTTATTATACCAATGTAATAAATTAATTGACTAACTTTGTACTTTTTGGATTGGGGAATTTACAATTGGTATCAGAGGATGTTTTTATAGAAATCATGGAAACTAGATTTGGAAAACATATATTAGTTAAAATAACTATAAGAAATATATTTAGGGTATGAAAATAAGAACATCATATAATTCTGGTAATAAAAAGATTATGTAGTTCTTCATAAAAATACATCCATTTCTGGATAATACAGGTGGATGTGATTCTAGCATATATATACCTCTGGGTAACAACTCTGACAAGGTGCATTGGGACAGACATGATGAGACATAGTACATGATAGTGGACCTTACAACTCACTTGGGTTTACACTCCAAGGGGATACATTTAGGATAATGTACATTTTCATTATAACCACTATAAAGAGCATAAAAGTAAATATGTCACTAATGAAACCATGAGATTAGCTATGTATAAATTTTCTTTTTATGTTATGTGTTCTTAAAAATTGAAATTATACATTGTGATTCAAAACCTAATTTAGTGTATGCCATTAATTTGAAATGGAACTATGTAAAAGGAATTTAAACTCTACCAACTCACTAATTACTTGTACATATTTACCTCCTATGAATGATAATTATGTTAGAGTGGGAGATGAAATTGGAGTTGAGCAACTTATAACTGTTCTAGGACAACTGAATCATGTTATGAGTATTAAACTTGCTCTAATGGAACAACATAATCCAAAACACAGAGGAACAATGTTAGACCACTTCATGCAATAATATTCTCAATAATTAAATTACATTGCAAACCCATATGTAGCTAATAAATGGATAAGTCCCTTAGATAATTTATTTATCTCTTCAGAAAGTAAAAAATGGGGGAAAATTATCATGGCAATTTATCATCTCTTAGGAGATGCAGATTGGTGGTGGTCATTAATTCAAAATACAATGGAGGAGTATAAAATAGAAAACGTGGAATTAATGGATTTTAAGGAACTTTTCATGGGATTACATTTTCCTAGATAACAAAAAGCATATATGGATATAACATTGTTGAGTCTAACACAAAAAGTTGATGAAATCATTGAAAACCATGAACCCAAAATTACATGGTTATCAAGGCATGTCGTAGAATACATATATAATCTATAGAGAAATATTAACTATTTCATTGACGTAATTAAGCCAATATTATGTAGAAAACTATTTTTTCAAACATTCGAATCATATGAGGATATAGTCTCATCTGATATTATTATATTGAAATTATACAATAAGTCTTAAATATTTAAGGGAAATAAAAAGAATAATAGAATAATATAGTAATGTATTTATAAATAGAAAAAAGGGAATGAAGGGTCTTCCCATATTTTATAATTCTAGAAAAAACCCTGAGAACATGTCTGAAGGGAATGTGAGTTTGTTACATGTGTGGAGAGAAAGGTCACCAGGATCATGAATGTATGGGAATAAAATAAGATGTAAATGTGAAAATTTCCAATTATAAGGATATGGGGAACTAAGTTAATAAAATTTCCAAAGTGGTAAGGAAATATTTGTTAGAAAAATAAAATGGATCATGTCCAATATTGTGATATTACTAAAATTAAATTTGAATAACTAATGTATTTTTTATATTAATTATGATATATTGGTTATAATAATCATTAGATATATAAGGATTGTACTAAAATATATATTCGTTATAAATTTGGAAGCATGCATGTTTTCATTGTGGTATTAATGTGATCAAGGTATTAATATATTTGGTATTTGGGATTTCAAGTTAAATTATTTGGTGAATCTTATGATGAGAATAATTTGGTTATTTCGTGACATTCCATTTAAATATTTGGTTGTTGAATGTGGATATACATGTTTTAGATGAGTATTATGATTAACTACTAATGGAATGTCTCATGTTAATATTTGGAAATTATTGTTTTTTGATAACATGTGTTAACCTTATTCGATATAATAAACATTTAAAGTTCAAATGAATGAACTAACGACCATATTATTTATTATAAGTGATTCAGTCATGAAAAAATTCATCTTTAAAATTCATTTCATGATATATGTATGATGTGAAAATAAATCAAAGCACAAACCAAGAATGAGATTATGGTTATGAAATGAAAATTAATATGTTTAGCTTACTTTCTCATATTCTTATCTATGTATTAAAAGAATCCCCAAACTCTAATAATATAATTTTATAACAAAAACATTATCCATTTAGATTTCTTTCTGAGAAATAAATTGTCTTTTAACTGATCATAGGATTTATGGTTTTGTGATAGTTAGCTTTCTATTAACTGTGCACTCTATCACAATTCCTTAGAACATGATAGTTATATTTCTATTTCTATTAAATTTTATCACATTCCACTATTGATTTCCAACATTAAATATTAATCCTTTTTGTGACCATTACATTTCCTTTTACCTCTTATTAATAGGATATTGTATTGAACTTATTTCCATGGTGGGTTTCCCACAATGGAATTTAATAGTATCATTATTTAATTTTTATAGTAAAAATTCAAATTTCAGGAACTAAATTTATTGTGGGAGGTTAGAATGTGACACCCAAAGATAATATGGAATGCATCCTTTTGAATATAATTTTTCTAATATCATATGTCTCACACAACACCATTCTTTAACAAACAATGATATATAATTAAATATAACTATTTTAAAATGAATTTCATAACCTAGGTGTTAAATTAGATGAAATGAATAATTCTATAAAAGTTATAAAATTTATATATTATATATTTAATCAAAAAAATTTACACTCACATAATTTATTTTTTATGAATAAGATAATAATGAATCCAACTTTACCCCTGAAAAGGCAATATTGTTTTAAATTCCGTCTTTCACCTTTTAATAGAACACATGTTATCAAACTCAATTTCAACACATTTATAAATTATATATAAAAAATAAGATTCATTTTTTAGAATATTAATTTCATAATTATCTTATGAATAAATTTTATTATTTTTCTAAATATATTTATTTATTTAGTAAATAGTGAAAAATACTAATTTTTATTAAACTGTCAATTTCATTATATTAAAAGTATATTTATTTTTTGAAATATATAGCATAGATGATAGTATAAATAGAATTTATTTATCTTATAAATGAAATTAGAATATATTTATATCATGTATTATGTTAAGAAATGTTTTAAAATGATAAATTGAGTATTGGTATTTTTTGAGATGTAAATGCTTATTTAAAATTTTATAATTAATTAAATAATTTAAATGAAAATTTATGTTCAAAAAATAGCTTAATTAATTAATATTAAATTGTCTTATGATTATAAAATAATTTTAATAAATCCTAAAAAAATTTCAAGGCGCTATAAAATTTGTTATAATTTTAAAATCTGTTTTCTAATAAATGATAATTTTAATTAAAATATTAAATTTTCATATATAAAAAATTATTTTCCTAAAATGTAGTTGAATTTATAATTCAATATATTAAAAAATGGAAACGGTGAAATTTTGTTATTTTTCAAAATAGTTCAATTTTGGGTGAATAGCGAAATAAGGCAATTTACAAAATTTAACATTTTAAGTAAATAAATGATTTATTGAGTCCTAGATATTTTATTGACGAGTTAATCATCCCCTTTTCTAACACTCTTGCACTATTTACTTATTAGTCATAATAACCAGAAATATTCATAGTTTTATTTCAAAATAACAAACAAATGAATTAAATAATAAAAAACCCATATCCTCCACTATAAATAACACACATCACTACCCATTCTCCTCACACCACCAAATCAGTGAATATTGTCTAGTTTCTTCCCAATACCTCTCAAAAAACTCTCACATATATTATGATCTTTATTTTCTCACCAAAATGCATTTTTTACGTTTTTTAAAAAGGTTCTGATGGATTAGAATTCATGATGTAAAATCCCCATTGGTTCTTTTAATTTTCATTGAATTTATTTTCATTTCATATACTTCTCTCAACCCCCCCCCCCCCCCCCCGATCCAAAGTAACAAGATAATTTCAGAATATTTTATATACTAAAAGTAATTTTTTTAATGGTATATCAAACATCAATTCTGTTTTCTTCCCATTTTTTTCTATGAATGAATATATCATCAATGAGGTGTTGATTTACCACATTCGTGGATGATGGATTTTTATTTTAAAAATAATGCTTATCAGATGATTAAAAATACATTTTTGTGGATAAAAAAATTTAATATATGTAATAAAACTATTTTAATTTTATCTAAATTGTATATATGCATTATATGAATTCATAAGACAAAACTAGTTCATGATGATTAACATAACACCAAAATAATATAAATTGTTATCATTAACAGTTTATCAATTGAATTATCCACATATATAGAATCAAGTTAATATATAAGACCATTAAATATACTGTAAGTTAATAAATAACATATAACATTCATTTTGGATAACCATTTCCATTTTATATGATCTTTTATACATGTATACAAGTGAAGAAATCATGAAAACAAAGAAAAAATACACTCTCAAACAATGAAATAGATTCTTATATCTAATAAAGAACACAATAAATTTACATAATAAAACTATAATAAATAAAATAAAAGTTTATTTGTAATTTAATTAAATTATTAATGAATCTAATTTAATTATCCATGACATTAATAAAAATTGAAAAACACATTCGAACTTAAGGTAAGGATTTTATCATCTCAATTTTTTTTCGGTGAGATATGCCTTATTCACAACATTTTTTGTGTGGGGTATTTATACTACCCATTTATGTATCATATCATGAATATATTTATTTTAATTTTATAAAATGATTCAGTTGATAATTATTACTTTTTTGTGTCATAGTGTTTGAGTGATTACAAAGTGGTAGGGGTTTCTTCCTTAATAAGCATTTTTCATTCAGGTTACAATTTATCTCTCTTTAATTAAATAAGATTATTTTTTATTTTTATATAATTCTAAGAAAATATATGTGTATTTTCAAACTCATTTATCCAGATCAGTTCATCTTAATTTTATCGGGATGTACATGTTTTATAATGTACCATTTTCTATTTCTCCGGATTAGAAAGCCCAATAAAATGGTACATCCCTATTTCTATTGCATTTTGATGTACACTCTATAATATGTTTTGGGATTCCATTATTTTTTAAAATCACTCTTTTTTGAATTAAAACTATAATATCTATTTTATACTTTTATGAAATCAATTAATCCTTAGTATTCTTTACTAACTCGTTTACATATTCCCTTCAACCACACTAAAGTTCCCATTTCTAATGTTTCTAAAAAACTTTTGGTATTTTTTTCTATTAAATTAGATATAATTTATTACTCAAACATAATTTCATTGTTAGTATATTTTCATTTTTTGGGTATAGATGTTTATAATCTATTTATATGGTGAATATAAAGTAATTCTCAAAATAACTCTTCTTTCAAAAATTAATAAAGTATATTTCTCTCAAGAATCCCTCAACAATTCTATTAGAGTATTTTCACCTATTTAAACTCTACAATGTTAATTTTATTTTTGTTTTTAATTTATCTATTACGTTACCATCTACTATATTTTGTCCAAGAAACTTATATCTTTATACCATTCACCATATTACTATGGATGGTTTACGATCATGTTTATTGATTGAGGGAAGTTATTAACATCTAATATGATAGTTTCAATATTAATATATATATTGATTATGTTTCACCACATTCATATGAAGAATGAATTAGAGATAGTAAGTGATTGGAGAGGCCCTCTATATCCTCTCGATGTATAAGTAGGTATCAAGAGACAAACTAGACCTGGTTTTTTCCCATTTATATATGGTGTCTTGGCCAAAACTTTAGCAGCATGTTTATGATGTCTGTTATTATGAATTCCCCCATTATTATATAAGTAACTGCTAATACATGTGATAATTTTTCAACTATAATATCCATGTATAATTTTTATACTCATGTAATTATTTTTATGGAATTATTTAATCATATTTTATTTCTTCCATATTATGCTCAATATTATGTTTTAGTGGAATGTTTTTTTTGTTATTCACCATTCATAATTGTTGTTGTTTATTTATGATATCTTTCACTATACTTTTTACCCTTATTTTTAATCTGGTATCACCCATTTCATATGTTTTATTTTTCCCTAGGATGTGAATATGTATATTATTAATGACTTGACAGGATAACCTATAAGTTT
Organism: Viscum album; assembly: GCA_963277665.1. Lineage (NCBI taxonomy): Eukaryota > Viridiplantae > Streptophyta > Magnoliopsida > Santalales > Viscaceae > Viscum > Viscum album. The sequence goes on along the minus strand of OY728159.1, from coordinate 490,647,154 downwards.
ATGGGTGTTTCCAATATATTTTATATGTTGTTTTTTCTATCAAGTTATAATATATCAATTATATTTGTATATGGTTTTACAAATGTTCTAAAATACTTTGTCCTTTATGAGATGAATTACTTGTTTATTACACCAATTTAACAACATAAGTCATCATATCTGGGCTATTGGGGTTGGGTCATTACAATCTCAGACAAGTGTTGTTCCTTATATTCCATCCTAGATCGGAGGGGCACCGATGTCAATAGTCGACAATACTAGAGACGTTCATATACATCATAAAAAATCTCTTTAGGTAATTGGTAAAATGATATATATTTATGTCTATATATATCTTTGATGGTATATTTGATCTTTTTTGAAACCTGAGGATACAAAGGTGTTTCTGGGAGAATTTATCTTAGAAAGACCCAGTAGGATTTGGTGGTGACATTATAGTATACTCTAACAGATTTTAGGGTATCACCTAGGAGGTATTCAAGGACCTATTATTCATGGATTTCATTTTAGATACACTAAATCTGTAATGGTCTTTAATTTTTATGGGGCAACAGTAGGGGTCCCTAATGTTATCCAAAAACACCAATCATTTCACAATGATACTACATTTTGATCCCATATTGGTCAAAAGATGGGAATTTATGGATAAGAAGATTGATATAGCTCTTTATTCTAAAATCAGATTGTAGGATAGATCATTTAACCTTGTTATATATCCTAAGATTCTATGTAAGGACCTGGACCATGAGATGGTCCTGGAGGAGGATCATCCTATTTGTAAAATTTAAACCAATAATATTTTGGTTGGAGGAACTCTTTTCATTATGATTGATGTGTGCTATGGTAGTAAGAGGAGGAAGACAAAATATACATAGCATGGTAGTGGAAGATTGGTTGATCAGAGTATGGATTCTTCAACCCCCTCAAGAGAAGAACCATAGTTATTAAATTTCAGAACGGTTGAGCATTATCAAAAGTTTTGTATAGAACCTCAACAGAAATTTTAGACGTTTGACAAAATTGTGCATCTAAGATAGTTTTTCTCTAGATAATCGAGGATGGTATTATATAGGGCTGTGAAATAGACATGATATATGACATGGGAATCTATTAACTATCCATATTAGTAGGCTCAAATGATAATGATATAAATGTGTTATGAATTATAGGGCAAAGTGATGGAGTTGAGGCATTCCATGTTAATGTAATATACCAAAATCCTATTGATTGTTGTGAGGGAATGCCTAATTTCAAGGTACAATTTTGATAACCTCTACATTATCTTTGTCTATGTTTGATATTTTTGTTTCCAAATATAGTATATCAAAAATATTATTGATGGATGTGACATACACTTCATGTTTCTTATTGAGTTACATTTCCTCGACACACTATTGATCATCAAAGTGGATTGTCTTCATGAATTCCCAGAGTGTCCTATAGTCATTTAAAATTGTTGATATAATTGATACATAATGATTATATACATTGAGATATTATATATGATTCTTAGACTATATTGGCTGACTAGTTTCGAAGATGTATTTGATTTCTATTAAATGTGGGTATCTCTTACTCTGTAAAGGGAGAGAAATTCCTGATAACAAGGCATGAAATTTTAGAGAAGGTAGAGTTGAATAATACATTAGAAAACATGGTAAAATAAGGGAAGTGTTTGTGGATTAGTTCTCTCAGTATGATAAATAGAGAACCACAGATATTTTCCTCTCTTCATGGATCATTATTGATATATAATTATGGATGACTTCATGGGGCTTCCCCTTAATAGTGGTGTTGACTTTGAGATAGAGATCATGCCATCCATGTATCCCATTTTGATTCCCCCTATATCATATGGTACAAACTATGTTGGGCGAGTTCAATTTATTGCTCATTGACATAGATCATATGGGTTATATCAAGAAGAGTACTTCACTATGGGGCTCACATATATTTTTTTCCTAAAATATGGATGATAATTTTTGGATTTGTATATATTTCTAGAAGAACAATTTTGTAAAAATGAATAATATGCATCTCATTTATATTATTTCTGATCTCTTTGATCAATTGTAGGGAGACCTGTGGTTCCCCAAGATTGATCTTTGATCAGGCTATCACCAGTTATGGGTTATAGAGGGGGACATCCTTAACACAACATTTCAAAGAAGGCATGATCTATACGGGTATTGGTGATTGATAGAAATGAAATTTCTTATATTTCAAAAATTTATATCAACAAATACAACAGAATCAAATTTTCCTTTTTGGTTAAATTAAATAAATTTTGGATTTTTGATGATTTTTATGTAAATTGTGAAAATATACCTTATTTGTAAGATTAACAATTCTTTATTACTTTTTTATTTTTGTATTAACATTTTAAATTATGATCCAATTTTAAAAATAATTTTTAGATCCACTTATATTGTGGGACTATTTTCATCTAAATGTACAAATAAATAAATGGATAATTTTTTACCAAAAAATTGTTAAATTTGAGAAATCATTTTTTCAGATAAGATTTATTCTGATTTAGTATATTAAGTATAAATAATTCTAGAGTTTTCCACAAAAAGTAAAACTATCTATAAAATAAATAGGGCTCTATGATACAAATCAAAAAAATAATAGCAAGATTTAATTATATCATTAATATGGTTAATTGGTGCGTGAACGTGTAGGGTGTTGAACCGGCACCTCAAACAAAAAAAATCACGTCAATAATAAGTGTATAAATCATGTTACATGGGTCCAAATATCATAAGATTTTCTATGGAGAAATAAAAATCTCATTCAAAAAATAGAGAATAGGAAACTATTCAAAATTTACAAAGAAAGATTTTAAATTTGTCCATAATTCTGGGGGTAGAAATTGGAAAAATGACTTTCCACACCCTCTTCCAATATATTTCATTATCGACTAATTTTAAATGGATGGATATATTGAGGTATAGGGATATTATGGAGAGAATAAATTCTAGAAGACATGAATTTCATTCATTTATAAATACTGATGGGATTAACACCATGTGGTGGTGGGAAGTGTAGATTCTAAGGAGTTTCCCTTTTGGTGTTGTATTTTTATGTTTAAACTCTTTTATTATGAATTATTCTAGAAAATAGATTATTTATCAAAGAATGATTATTTATTTTATGTTTTCACTCTATTCTATTTTCTATAGAAAATTTATAGGCTTGTGAATATGAAATAGTTTTCATGTTGTTCAAATTACCTTGGGTGAGGTCTCCCCATTAACCATGTAAGAACCCAGACCTTTGTTTTCAGGTATGTTTTCCTTTTCTAGTCATTTTTGAGAAAAGGAGTAATTTTTTGAAATTCCCAAAGTACACGTCATGTACTTTATGAGTACCATGGATTGTCGTGTGCTGGCCGTGTAGTGGCCACACACACGGCCGTGTGGGGGTGACTTGGCAGCTGCTTAAAGTGGTGTATATAATTGGAATGTAAACTCCGTGTACATAAAAATTACACGCTGTGTGTTTTTTTTTCATGAAACATACTAGGGTAGCTTCTCATCACCAAAGACATATTTTTCTTGGTTTCGTTCAACCGAGAGCTTTTGTATGGCCATGATCTTCCTCTAAGCCCCCGACTGAGCAACCATCCTATGATTCAAATGTCGTCGATTGCATTGGGATCTCCTTGGTATGGTCATCCCTCTACTTGAGCTTCATTTTCTGATTCCTCTTCTATCTCAAGTTATCCTCTATTGAACGTTTTAGAGGTATTTGTTAATCTTTAGAGTTCTGAGGTGATTAAAGCCTCAAGGTTCATGTATAGTGATCTCCCAATGCCGAGGTAGGTGGTTTGTGCCTTTCCGTTGAATATTTTTGAGAAATATGTGAAATTTTGACCAATACCCTTGAAAGAGGTATTGCGTGTTTACCTTTTTACCTTTTTTGATTACCTTCCATGATGGTATGCCTGAGTTGAGGTTATTCGGAAATGAATGGGGTTGATTTCTATGATTTGGATGTGTTTCCCATGATTTTCTATCTATGGTCATTTTTTCATGTTAAGACTGTTAGGATTCCTTGATATTTTTTCCAAGCCTGGCACTGTAGGATATATTGATTATTTTTATTTGACAGGCTTGATATGCTGTAGAATGATTAGAAATGTAGTTCTGTAGGTTTACTTTGCCCGTATTGTTTTTCTATGCTCGTTGATTTACACAAGGCCGAGAGAACCTGGTGTGGTAGACAATAAGGGGAATTGACTGAGAGAGGTTCCTCAGAGAGTCTTTGAGAACATTAGGATATAATGGGAATTGAACAAGTGAGCATTATCAAAAAGCCTTTGAGCACTTATTCCATAAGGGGAATTGATAGAGTGAGCTTCCTCGGAGAGTCTTGAACCACTTTGGGTTATAAGGGGAATTTACCGTGTGAGCTTCCTCAGTGATTATATGACCACTTGGGAATATAAGGGGAATTGCCTATGTGAGCTTCCTCAGAGAGTACTTGACTAATTTAAACTATAAGTGTAATTGACAGAGTGATATTCCTCAGAGAGTCTTTAAATTACTTTGACTATAAGGGGAATAGTATGTGATTTCTTCTTCATAGAGACTTTGTATATTCTAATGACTAAACACGTGGGTTACCTTGTTTTATTTGATACTTATTTTATATGTGGAGTTGTTTATTGCTGGGTACCATCTTGTTTACTACTTCCTTATTATTATTGTCTTCCATATTTATTCACTGACTGTTAGGCATATATTTTGATGTGGTTTCTTACAGGGATTTAGTCTCACACCCTATTTGGGTCCTTCTTTTGGGACCAAAAAAATTATATTATTGAAGGTATAGATAAGGGAAAGTTCCCTTCTACATCATGTTCTTGATTGACTATAGAGCTGGAGAGCGTGGGACATGCTATGTCTTGCGATGTTGAGGAGTTTTTTACATTCATTATTTTGTATTTGGTTTAGTACTATTTTATTCCAGCATTGTGATTTTTTGGATACTTTCTTATATATATGTATCAAGAATCATTCATATATATATATATATATATATCTGTGTGTGTGTGATCCAGTTTACTATTTTCTAGTCATCTGCTGTTTACTTTTTCTTGTATTATTACTGATTTTGCTATTTCTATTGTCTTTCTTCTACTGTGTGACTATGCCAATGAGGTCATAGTTTTCCCACTATCACACCCAATGCCCTCGATGCTAGTTTTCAGCCTTTGGAGTTTGGGAAAATACGATTGAGGACATGTGATCAACCAGATATGGGGAACCTCTTGGTGGCTTCCGGAACGGGGACGTTACAAACCACATCATGGTTATTTAGTTTTAGTCACATGATTGTTTTTGGGTAATCAATTCACCAAAATAAGTAGATAAAACCCATATATATATTGTCTTGATATGGTTTCGATGAAATTTAGGTATATGTTTTGAGACATTGATGTATACATTGGATAATTTAATTGGATGAAATTTTTATGGAATGGTGAATGGAGGGTTTGAGGTTCAAACCATGTCAACTACTTTATCCTTTAGCTCATCTTTTTTAATCAGTATTTCTACCAGTTTCTAATCCATAACTATTGTTTCTATTTATAATATTATTTTGTTTCATCTAAATTTTCATAACTCATTTTCAATCCCCACTTTTAACTCTAAATTAAAAAAACAAATTAATAATGTCACAATTTGAAAACATATCCTATAATATCCTTAAGAGACCACCCCATGGTGACCATTGGGTTTCATTTTTAAGGGGAAATGTTTTATTGGGGTTACAAGAATGAACCCTCTACATAAATTTGGATCCATTAACTACGAGGATTCCTATTTTATAATTTTTTTTTATGAATTTTTAGGATATTAACCACTAATTTAGAGCCTAAAAACCAAAAAAATGTTTTTAAAAGTAACAACCCTATTATTATCATGATTATCAACAATGTGATGAACCATGTTAAGACAAATTTTTAAAATTATATCCCCTAAAAAATTCATTCATGATTAAAAAAATGATTTTTTATTCAAAAAAATATTCTAGAACTTGACAAACCAATGAAAATTTATTCCAATGCTTAAACAGAATAGAATGAAATTAAACTTCAAAAAAGAGTCCATAGAAAACGAAAATCATATACCAACCAGTTGATATTTAAATACCATTTTTGATGATTTGAGTGATGAAATGGATAACAATTTTTTATTTTTTATTTTTAATGGAGAACATAAACCTTAACATGCCAATTTATTTTTATGTTGGATATTTAGAATATTATGGGGTAGAAATTGGTGAAAATGAAATTCCATACAAAATCAAATATTTTAAAGAAGAAAAATTATAACCTTTGTATAAATTTTTTTATAGTGATAATTAAACAAGTTATGAATTACTTTTTAAAGAGAATTTGGAGAAACCAATGCCTCTACATATTTAAATTTATTAGTGGGAACCATGTATTTTTGAAAAGTGTAAACCTATTTTCAAAAAAAATATTGATAAAAGTGAAGATGATCGCATGGAAATTATTTACAATATATATAATATTGAAATTTATTGTGAAAAAAATTTGGAGCCTATACTAAAAAAGGGAGATGTCTCAGATTTACATTCACTTTTTCTATATTATTTTGATAATAAAATGTCACCTAATTCTCCGAATACTGATTTAGGGACTACTAATTTTTAGTGGAATAATTTTTAGATAAATAATATGTAGAGGCATAAATTGTATAAGTAATTTTGTTCATGATTGAAGAGTATATTGTTACACATGAAGATTGTGGTACCAAGTTACATTTCAATGATAAAATAATTTTTGATGAAAAACCTAAAGATTAATCACATCTTCGGATTAAATTTGAATAACCAAATGATGTTTTTATGAAGATAAAGTGTTGGAAAGTTACCCATATATTTTTTTCATCCACAATATAATTGGAATCACAATTTCATGATGGGTAACCTAAATATATTTCATTTGGAGAGATTTTATATGTTGTGTAATCTAAATAAAACATGATAAAAATAACGGCGTTGATTAATGAGGAAGAAACTATTATGACCTCCACCCCAGTTGCTCCAAGTCCATGCCTCACTGTAATACATTAGTATAAGTATAATTATATAATCCCAACAGACGAAATAGTTAATTTGTTCTACAAACCAAATTATATACATGAAACATACATTACAAATAAAAATATAAAATACAACATATTCAATCATTTCACAGAAATAATATTATCCTAGAGTAACCCTATATATAAATCTTAATATTAAACTTTTAATCTTGAGAAAACTAAAACACAAGAAATGGGTGAGCTTATATGATTATTTAGGATAATTGTACACTGAAAGATATCAGTAAGGTATAAAAAAATAATTAGGAATGGTGAATAACTAAAACAAATGTCATTTAATCATATATTGACCATAATATTTCCATAATTAATAATACCATATAATCAAATGATCTAGGAAACATAACCAGTTAAATTTTAATAGTTAAAAAATCACATGGAATATCAATTACTATTCTTACAATGATGTATTTGATAATATAAATCATAATAAACAAACCAACAAGTTTTTGTCCAGGATACCATTCATGAATTTCTTTGAAATCATCAAATTCCCAAACTAGTTTGTCTCATGAGATATACTGATGACTCTAGAGGAAATAGCGGGCCTGGTCAGTCAATTACTAAGTCCAATTCATCACTCATATAAAAAAGGTAAAACACAAACCACACAACCATTTGTATTGATCAAATATCATAAAAATATTAATATATTAACCATAAACTATGAATAGTATAAAAATAGCATATCCATTTTCAAGAATATCATAAAACCTTCAATATAATATGGTATATTTTATAATAAGAAATAAACTTACATTAATAATAAAATCCATCAAAGGATGATGACATAGATAAAAACAATCTAATAAAATCAATAAAATTATCTTGAAAGAAATAACTATTTTATATTAATTTTTTTTGAATGGGAGAACAATTTTGAAAGAAATAAATTTCATTTAATAGAATATTTTATGCTGTTAAAGTAAGTTTCTCTCAATCCATATAAGTTGAAAAATAACATTCCATCGGTATTTAGTTAAAAAGGTCATAAAGTACCTCATTTGGAAAACAACATGATTTATTTCAAAACGTTTTATAAAATGTCAAAAAAGGGTTAAAATGACATCAAAAATTGTATATGAATATTAAGAATATTTTTAAATACATTTTCAAGAAACATGTATTTGGATGAAAAATATTTCCTTGTAAATACATAGGTATGAAAAATCCTAGATAATAGTGAGATTGCAATGTTAAATGTTACTTTGTACTTGCCATTAGTAAAGGATGAATTAACCACATATATATTTGTTTAATAATTCTATTAAATTGTCGAAAAACTATATATATTTGTGATAACATATATGATCCTTTTATGTCGTTTTGTTAATAATATTTCATTATTACCATTGTTTCATGTGTTAACTACTTCATTATCTTATGTCTGTTTTGTTGTGTAAGTCTTGTTTCTTATGTATTTGACATATTTTATTAATATATAGAATTATATTATGTTCTTAAATATTATATTCAGTCATTATATATAGTATTTATTATAATTCTTGAATGTTTAACATGGAGAATGGATATAATCGTGTCGTAGTGACGTTTGGGTGTAAGTATGCACGATTGATGGTACCATTTCCTTAATGGTAAATTGGTAATAAATTGGATGCTATATAAATTTTACAAAATAAATATCATGTAATTTTAATTATTTTATCAATTTTATTCATCATTATATCTTTCAAAATAAATTGGCAATGAAAAACAAATTACACCACCGCGTGAAGACGGTAAGCCATAGGTATGCATTCATGGTGATATAATTTTTCATAAAATGGATAAAATGAGAAGTATGGGCATCCCATAATAGTAATAACATATAATTATTTATATATAATGAAATTTATTACTTTATTTTGGAAACAACATAGGAATAGAATTTAAAAGAATAAATGAACTTAAATGAATTGCAAAAAAATTACTTATTAGTCAACGGACATCCTTTGGATATACACTTAAGGACATTAGGGTTTTTACTTCTAGAATACCTAGACCATTAGAACAACACTAATTATATTGGTAGGATAAATGGTATGTTTTTTTCAATCTATAAGGCTTAATGGGGTGTGAGGAAGTGAGGTAGGAGGTTCCTTTTTATAACATAGAAGGGGAACTCTTGGAATCCCTGGAAAAATTTAGTTAATATAAATTGATTTTTGATATAAAATATCTCAAAAGTGATTTATTTCAATAATAATATGAGGATGAGTATAAATCCTGTCAACAAATTATTTTTGGATATGTTTATGTCACAACATTAACCTCATCTTTTGGCTTTATCATTTAGTTAAACCCTTTAACTCTTACCGTGACAACATGGATTTTTTACTCTTTAGAGCTAATAAATTTACTATAAAAAAATGAACCCAAAATATATGATTGAATACATATTTAATGTTATATTAGTTAGTTTCCTGAATTTAATATTTTTATGAATTTTATTATCATTTAAGAAAATATTATTTGTTTTAAATAAGAATTTTTGTTAATTTTGATACTATTCATTATTTAATAAAAAATAATAACAACATTATATATTTGAACCAAAACTTCTAATATTACACTAAAAAGTCTATGTTGTCGATAAAAGTTGTTTATGTACTTAATTATTTTATATTATATTTATTTTGATATTTTGAAAATCATTTATATGATATTTAAATTAGATAAGAAATCACTACACCATTATTATGATATTATTTAATTAAATTATATCTTTTAAAATAATTTAAAATTAATTATCATAATAAAGATAAATTCATTATAATGAAAATTAATGTTTATAGTAAAATTTATCTCTTATATACCCATGTATTAAAAATGTTATACTTATTAAAAAACATGAGTGTGACTTTTTTTGCTTACTTTTTTATAAAATATTATAAATTTTGTATTCTTACCCAAGTAGCTTAAAAATGTTGTTATTTATGAATAAGGTTTATTTTGGTTAAAACCACATATCGACTAAAATTAGTACAAGATTTAGGGTAATTTTATAATATTATAATATTATTTTTACCTTTAATTATTCGATTTACCCTTTTCCATGGTAAGTAAATATTTACTAAATTTACTATTAATAATATCCATAAATTAAATTGGTCATATACTAATATAAATATAATAAAAATTATAATGGTTTTTTCTATTTTTCTCAATTCAATTAACAGGAGTTGATAAATTAAGTTTAACACTACTCCTGCATATGTGGCGTGAAGGTATGTAAGTCGAAAGATTCAACAGTTTAATAACTTTTTATCTCTAATTTGTATATAATAATTATTAAAATAAAATTAATTGGTTTAATATATTTATCATTGATCTATTTTAACATTAAAATACCTTTAATGAATAATAATTATTTCAATGAAAGACATGTTTTTTATAATAATGTAATAATTTTTACTATTTATGAAAAAATGAAACTTCTTAGAAAAATAACAATAAATCATCCTAAGATAAATTGGATATTAAAAATTAAAGAATTATGTCTATTTAAAAAAATTATATTTATGAAATATATAAAATTTAGTTTTAAAATAAGAATTCTATTAAAAGGCGGTAAAAATTATTTTATAAAGCTATATGTTTTTATGTGTAATATTGGGTTTGATCTTATTTTATTCCCAAAATATCTATTAGATGGATATAAAAATATTATATTTAATATATAACCTATAAATTTTATTTATACCATTCACTAATAAAAAATAATTTTAATTTATTAGAATAAAAAAACAATGTGAGCAAAAAAATAGTTCATTACAAAATTATTTCCTATATATTTAGATTATTACTATATTTGTTTGTAATAAATTTATATCCAATGAATAGTATTATAAATTTATATTATTTAGTTAATAATATTCATAACTTTAAATATGTTGACTTAGTTAAAATAATAATATTTAATATTAAATAACAATTTAATTAAGCTAGGTGTTATGTGCAACATAAGCTATCAAATATATTAAATTTTAAAAGATATGTTTTATAAAGTCATGGGGTTATACATAATACCCTACATCAATAAATTAAATCCTCTCAATTTGAAATTTCCCATTGAAATTCAGTGGTACACACTTGAAAATTCCTTTTGGGGATACCCATATCGGATATAGGGTTAATAAAATACTTTCTTAATAAATTGGAAAGGGAAATAAGAAGGTCACAACCAAATTAGGATTTCAAATAGAGGAATATTAATGAGTACATGTACATGTAATAAAAATAAAACTATGAATTTCTGATGGAGAGTGATAGTGAACAAGTTCAACTGAAATTTGATTACTACAAATTCTTAAACAACATTTTTCAAAAAATTCCATTGATATCCTAAAAAATGATGATAATAACAAACCATTTTTTTAATACCCTTTTCCTAGAGTTGAGGAATTATGTCACACTATAAGAATATAAAAAAAATATGTTTCTATTTCATAAACACGATATTATCATTCGATTTATCCATGAACTATCTATACATCATCTCTTAGCACAGGGTGCGTTATATGGTGATGTAATAAATTAACCTCTAAAACCACATCTAATTATTAAATTAAACCATTCCATAAATAGTTAACATTTTCAAAAGATCATGATCCAACACTTTAGAAATATGTCTATAGTAGTTATTATTATCCAAATTACATTATCTATTTTAATAATACCTTCATCTAAAATCATTATCACATCATTAAGAACATATTAAGGCTTACCATTCACTTAACCATGTTTTTTCCAAAATGATTATCTTGCCACCAAATAAATTTCCTTGGTACCATTCAACACATGATTTCAAATCCTTAACAAAAATGTAATGTTGTACAATCCTCATGTTGTGCATAATTCTTATAACCAGTACATCATAGGTAAAATATTCAAAAGACATAATTATTGAATCCAAACATATGTACATTAACCATTCCTTTTAATATTTTGTATTATAAAAAAATTTACCATGATCCATTATCCTCTTTTGTGATGTATTCTATTGTCACATGAGACATTGATTTTTGTGGTGACCCATCTCTATATAGTTTATTTATAACACATTTAAATTTTTTGTCTTTCCCATGCAGTCGCAAACTTGTGGAATTTTATTCCACACTTATAAAAAACTCCGATTTCATTCATTCATGTATCGATGAGTTTCATTCCACAATTACCACACTTGGGGAAACAATTATTTCGGTTATTTATTTAATATATATTTTGCCCTATAATCCTATGATATTCTTTCATTCCTTAAAATCCATATGTGTTGTATGATTTTTTACATATATCGTTCTTATATGATACTAGGTCCTCATATGATGATGATGTATGGGATAATATTTCCCTTTGATATATTGGACTAAGACCATAAAATATATAAGTCTTATTACTCATTAGGTCATGTAAATTGGTGAGGATGATGTTCCTTCCCCTAGGAACCATTTCTATATGGGGACACGCACAAAATTAGTTAATATCATTATAAAACATAATAAATAATTTAATTAATGGAAAAATACATAATAAAAATTGAACAATTTAGTCATAGGAAATATAATAATTATAAACATGGTTTATTTAAGGAGTGTTTCACTTTTAAATTCTTTCTAATTATTTGTATAAAAAATGAGAGTTATCCTAATCATTTCACCCATGAGAGTTAAATCATGTTTTAGTAAGGCCCATTGTCTTGTACCATGTTATGCCAAGTTAGGCCAAATGCAACTTGTCAGAGTTGTTACCCCTAGGTACATCTCTACCTGAACTACATCTACTTGTAGTATCTTGATATGGATGTATTTCTAGGAATACCCACATGATATCTACCATTACAATATAATTGGATGTCCTTCTATGATTATCCTCAATGTATATCTTTGTGTTATGTTCAGTAATAACTGATTTCTAAATTTAGTTTTCATGTTTTCTAATAAACTTACTCTCATACAAACTTTAATGAACCATACCACATTATCCTATATTTGGTGCCTCAATTTAATATATTAAAATAGATACAAGGATAAGATCCCAAAGGATTTATCAGTTTAGTAGTTTTTAAAATCAAATTACATACATGGAACATACATTACAATTGATACTATAAAGTATAACATAGTTAATGCTTTGAAAAATTCTAAAAATCTCATAGTTTAAACCTATATGTCAATTATATTATAAATATTATAATCCTAGTAATAATAAAACATAAGGAAGGTATGATATCATTTAATTAGTATGGGTAAGCATACAACATAATCTATCATAAAAGTATAAGCGTATACAATATGGCAAGATGAATAACTAAAAAACGATGCAATTTAAACATATCCTGGCCATAGTATGGCAAAAATATATAAATGCATTTAATCAAATATGATTTAAAACATAATCATGGATATTATACTAATTGAATAATCACATTTGAATATCATTAAATAATCTCATAATGAGGGAATGCATAATGTTAAATATCATAAACATGTCGTCAAGGGTTTGGCCATAACACCATACAAAATCGGGTTAAACATCAACCAATACCCAAATTAGTATGCCTCGTGAGACATACCGATGCATTTAGGGACTATAGTAGGCCTCACCCTTCACTTACTATGTCCAATGCATTCATAATATGAAAAGGGTGAAACATAATCAACATAAACATTTATATTCGAAAACTAATATTTGAAATGTTAATAAATTTACTATAAACAATGAATGGTATAAAAATAGCACATTCGTAGTCAATAATAGAATAATACATTCAATAAAATTTGGTATATTATATCATAATAAATAAAACTCAATTAATCATAAAATATAAAAAATGATGCTAATATTGATGAAAATAAAATAATATTATTTTTCTAACTTCCTTGAGAGAAATACTCCTTTGTATGATGAAATTTTTTTAAAATTGGAACACCATTTTAAAATAAAAAAATCTTATGTGAAAAGGAACATTTAATCTTGTAAAAAAATTCTCTCATTTCATATATGTTAAAAAAGAACATTCCTTTCATATTTTGATGAAATGATCATAAATTAACTTATTTGGAAAATGAGAAAAATTCCTTTCAGAACATTTTATAAATAGTAAAACATAGGTAAAAATGAATTTAAACAATTTTAGAATAATATTAATATTATTTTAAATATATTTTTATGAAACATGGACACAGATGATATGTATGTCATAGTAAATACTTATGTATAATCAATCCTTGATAATAATGAGATTACAAGGTTAACCCTTACCTTATACTTCTCTTTAGTTGATGGCGTGTTTTCCTCCTACATAATGGTTGAAGAATGATATTAAATTAAAGTAAAAAAATATCCTTAATTATTATATCCTATAATATCCTCTTATATCATTTTTCAATTATTATTTCATTATTTCAATAGTTTTGGGTGTTAACTGATTCATTTTCTTATGTCTCTTTTGTTATGTAAGTCCTATTTATTATTAATTGTATATGTCTCATTCCTATATAAAATGATATTGAATTTATAAATATTATATTATCTCATCAAATATATTTTATATAATCATTATTGAATGTTTAACATGGATAATGAATCTCATCACATAGTGGAGACGATATTTCGTACATACACATATGCTAGAGTATCATTCACATAATAGTAATGTGGTATGGAATTGGATAGTATCTTACTTTTAAATAATCAATATAATGTCATATTTATTATTTTATTCATTATAATCGACTTTATTCTCATTCAAAGAATGTTTTTATACAAAATGTGACACTATAGCATGGAGACAGTAAGTCATACACACGCACCCCTGGTGATATTGTTTTTTATAGAGTAGATAAAAGGAATAATATGGTTGTAAATTCATAATAATAATGTATCAGAATATAAGTGATAGTATATTTATTTCATTGTTAAGGAAAAACATTCTAATATGATGTAGAATAATAAATGAAATTCAATGAATTGGTAAAACAATTACAAATTTTTCGATGGACTTACTTTTGATATCCTTTTAGGGGCACTAGGGTTGGTATTTTTAGAATACCAGGTCCTAAATAACATAACTAAAAGTTTGGGGATGATAAAGTGATATATTCTTGATTAGATATAAATATCAATATTGTGTTAGGATGTGATAGAGGTGGTTCTTTTTTATAGGATAGGGGAGGGTCACTCTTGGAGTCTTTTAATATATTAAATTAATATAAATTAATTTTCAATTTTATAGAGATATAAAGTGATATATTTTAAATTAAAGATTATTATGGGTATAAATAATCATATAAAATAATTTTTAGACATGTTTCTGTCAGAATATTAACCTTATCTTTTGGATTTAACTGTTAGTTAAACACTTTAACTCTCACCATGATAACTTAGATTTTTTAAACATTATGGTTAATATTGTTACTATAAAATTATAAAAAACCCAGAATATATCATTTATGACATCTTTAACCTCATCATTGTTATTTTTTGGAATTTATATTTTTATAAATTTTATATTTTATAGTTAAATATAATTTATTTTAAAGTATCATTTATGTCAATCTTGATAATATTCGTTTTTTTATATCATAGAAATATGATAATTTAGATAATTTTTTTAATATATCCTTAACATATCTTTGTTTTTTTTAAATTATTTCATTTAATTAATTATTTCAATTTATATTTATTTGTATATTTTTAATATCATTTATTTGATATTTCCATTGGTTAAAAAATCATTACATTATTATTATGAATTCCTTTATGTATATTATTTATTCTCTAAAAATTACAAAAAAAAATTATCATGGTGAATATAAATTTATTTTATTTCAAACTAATATTTATAGAAGACTTTATCTTTGTTGTAACCATGTAATAAAAAAATTTATTAAAAACCTCAGTATGACATTTTTAACTAATCATTAAATAAAATATTATAAATGTCATATTATTAACAATGTGTATTAAAATGTTTTTTTTACCTATGGTTTATTTTGGTCGAATCCCAGTTATCCAAATAAATTAGGAGAGGGGTTAGGGTCATTTTATAATATTATAATCTCATTTTTATCTTTAAATACTGGATTTACCCTTAACCGTTGAAAATAAAAAATTTCTAGAGTTACCATTAATAATATCCAAAATTTATTCTGATCCTTTTAGAATCTAAATATAATACCTATTACAACATTCTAGGATCATTTTTTCTAATTCAGTTCACATATGTGGCTAAATTAAGTTTAACATTAATCCCATGGATGTGGCGAGAAGGCGTGTAAAATAAAACATTCCAGAGTTTAATAAGTTTTTATATCTAATTGATATATAAAAATGATTCCAATATCTTAAATTGGATTTATATATGTATTATTGATTTACTGTTACTTTAAAAATAAATTTAAAAAATAATATTTATTTAAAAGAGAAGTTAGTTTTTTAACTACAAATGTAGTATTTTTAACTACTTATCAAAAAATAAAACATCTCAGAAAAATAACAACAATTAACCATAATATAAATTTGATATTAAAAGTTCAAAAATTAATTATTTTTAACCAAAAAATTTATTAATTTTAGTTTTAAAATAGCTTTGGCATTAATGGTCGAAAAAACTTCTTTTATAAAAATATAGGTTTTTTGTGTAATATTGGGTCTATTCATATCTAATGCCTACCAAATCTATAAGATTAATATAAATATTATTATAATGAATATATAACATATATATCTCATTTATATCATTCAATAATTACAATTAATTTAATTTTTTATAATAATTTGTCATTGAGAGTATAACAATAGTTATTTTTAGAAACCTTGATTCTATATTTAATTTGTTCTTATATTCATTTATAATCAAATTTTAACCATTAAATTCAAATATATATTTTTATAAGGTAGTTAATAATATTCATAACTTATAACTAAATGACTTTGTAATTTGAATAATATTTAATAGTATATCACAGTTCATTTAAGCTCTGTGTTGCGTACAATGTAAGTTGAAAATGAAATTAAATTTAAAAATATATATAACATAAAATTTTGCGGTGTTACATTATACCATCATTCATTAAATTGAGACCTAAAAATTTTAATACAAACATTGAAATTCAATGGTTGATACTTAAAACTTTCATTTTGGGAAACCCAATTGGAAATAGAGTAAATAAAATACATTATTTATAAAGGGGATTGGGAAATGAGAAGGTCACCACCAAATTAGGATTTTTAATAGGAGAAAAGTAGTGAATGTATGCCCATAGAATAAAAATAAAACTATATTGTTTTTATGGAGTGTGATAGAGAAAATATTTAGCTGAATGTTTATTACCATAAATCCTTAAACCACAAATATGAAAAAGGTCATTAATATCATGAATAATTATGATAATATGAAATTTTTTGAATAACACCATTTTTCTAGAGGTGAGGGATTATTTAAACTTCTAAAAATATAAATAAATATACATTTTTATTATATAAACACAATATTATCCTTTGATTGTTCCTTGAACTGTATATACATCATCTCTTAATACAAGTTGCATCATATAGTGATGTAAAATATCAACCTCTAAAACATCATCCAAAAATAAAATTAATTCATTTAATAAATGGTTAGTGTTTTCAAAATATCATGATAAAACAATTTAGAATCATGTTCATGGTAGTTATTAGTATCCAAATTAGAATATCCATATTAGTCATCTCTTTTTGAAACATCATTATTTCATAATAAGGAATATATTTAGGATTATATTTCCCTCAAAAATCTGTTTTACAAAATGCAAAACATCCTACAAAATCATTTTTCTTGGTAGCATTCAATATATGATCTTAAATCCCTAACAAAAAATTAATGCAGTATAATCCTCAAATATTCGACAATTCTAATAACAAACACGTCATCAATTAAATACTCAAATTATTTAATTGTTGTATCTCTAAAATATCACATTAATCATTCCTATTCATATTTATTAGTATCATTATATTGACCATGATCCATTAGCCTCTTTTAGGATATATTTATTTTCCACATGAGATATTGATTTTCAAAGTTTCCTATCTCCTTATAGTTGAAGCATTGAACAATGCAATTTTATTTCTTTCCCTTGTAATCATGAAAATGGGGTACTTTTTCTCCAAACATATTAAAAACTCCCATTATCTTCAAGAATATACCAATGTGTTTTTTCTATATTTATCACATGAAGGAAGATACTTCATTCCCTTGTTATCATTATAAATATGGTGACCTGTCATCCTCTTCATTTCATTCTTTCCTTTCAATCGAAAGGACTTGGAGAATTACATTCACATATCCTTACCACATGATACAATGTACTCATATGATGAGGATTATTAGGAGAATATATCCCTTCGTAATATTTACCTATAACCATAAAAGATATGATCTTTATTACTCTTAGGATCATGTACATTAGTTTGGTTCACATTCCTTCTTCTAGGCAACATTTATAAATGATTAAATACACTAAATTAGTTCTTATCATTATAAAACATAACGTATAATCCAATGAATAGTAAAATACATATCATAATATGAAAAATTCATTCATAGATAATTTAATACTCATAAACTTGGTTTCATGGGGGAACTTTTTACTTTTAAATCATTTCTAAAGGTTTTTAA
The DNA here is from genome assembly GCA_963277665.1 of Viscum album. Taxonomy (NCBI): domain Eukaryota; kingdom Viridiplantae; phylum Streptophyta; class Magnoliopsida; order Santalales; family Viscaceae; genus Viscum; species Viscum album. The sequence continues at coordinate 490,628,350 of OY728159.1, read as the reverse complement.
ACAAAATGTGAATTATACTAAGCATATCCCTAGGGAGTGTCAATTCAGGTATGTAGTATTTATCATTTCCATGTCCCATGTTATGCTGAGTCAGAACAGATGCACTGATATGTGAATTTCATGCAAATATTATAGTATGTTGTATTGTATTTAATTTTATTTTAATTGAATAATCCCCTTAATTTGAATAAAATTGAGTTATTTTATGATTTATGGTAAAAATGACAAATAATGGGAAATGGAATGAAAATAAGTTGAGATTTGAGATTAAAGGCACTTTACGCCACATGCGATGCAAAGCGGTGTGACATAATGTTTTTGAGGATGTTCGATGATGGAAAAATAGGATCTGTATTATATAACTTGTAATAAAATTAAACATCAAGAAAAGACTCAGTTAGTTCCCTAACATAACCTACAAATAGAAACCCTTGTACACATATTTTGAATAATTCTATATCGATGATGGAGGAACACTACTGAACAAAGGTGCACCTACTTCTTTTCCATTCTCTATAGGATTTTTTTATTATTTATTTTTTTTCATGAGCCCATGGTTATGATGTGTAATACCCCGAACTTCCACGATACGCTTCTCATTCAATAATGCAATAGCTTGCATTGTACGCAAGTTCGAGTTCTAACACACTACGACTAATCAAAGTAGCTGTTATGAATAGTAATACCCACTTTTTAAAATTATAGATATTTTATATTTCAAAATGGACTTCATTTTTGTATTCGTAATATCGAAATTATCCTAAGTTGAATTTTTTGTAATTTTCTGAGAACTTCCATTTTTTATGAATAGTGAAAAATACGTAAAACAACTTTTTAAATAAAAATAATTTATAGTGATAAATTATACTATTGAGTGGTTTTAAAGTATAATTAGAATATATTTTTACCATTTTATCAAATGGTGTTCATTAAAATTAAATTTACTTTGAAATTGGACATAAACAATTGTCATTCTTTTGATATATATTGTTTCTTAAAAACACGCTATTTGTTGTGACAGCAGGAATTAGTTATAAAATTAATTAATGCAACTTATATGTTTCGAATTTTGTAAAATAGATATCATTTTCTAATTCGGAATATCAATTATATCTTAGGTTTAAATTTTGGCATTGTTCTGAAAAACATCAATTTTGGATGAATAGTGAAACCACTAAGTGGTAGTTAAAAAAATGATTTTTCGTTTAAATGAAACATTACCACTTCTGTTATTTGATTTTAAAAAATCCGACATACATGGTTTTCATTAGGAAGTTAAATGTGGTTCAATGGGATTAAAATAATTTTTTGGTGAATAGTAACTTTTAAGTTTAATTTATCGCGATTAAAGGTAATTAGTGAAATTTAAAGTAAAAATGGTATTATAAAAATCTGAAAATACCCTTACACTTTTCCTACCCATATTACAAGAGTCATGGCCGACCAATACAATCCATCGTTCAACTTGGGGACCCCATGGAGCCACTCTGGTAGGAAATGACATTAAAAACTTTTTATTTAATGATAAAATAAAAATGTCACAAACATGATTTGTTTTACTAAAACAATTATTAAATGGGGTTATACAAGTAATATTTTTTACTATATATATTCATTAGATATATAAAAAAATTTCCTAAATCATGGTAACTTTTTTTATAATTTTTAGACATTAAATAAATTAAATTTTTAATGACACCATGGTGATGCAGTGATTACCCCATTAATTAACGATTTTAATAAAATGGAAGGATAATGTAAAATATAAGAATTACACTTGCCCAAAGTCTATTGGATAAGTATATTTAGAACCCTTATCACCTTATCCTCGAAATATATAAGCGCGGGACCTTTAAAATCCGAAACTCATTATATAATAAAGTAACATTTCATTACTTTCCAAGAGTTCCCCTCCTCTCCTCTTATAAAAGGCCCCCACCACTAGCACCTTACTCACTCCTTAAATGCCTTTTAGCTCGACCAACCTCTGCCAAAATACTCTCTCAAATTCCATATCTTACTCCTAGAAGCCTCACTTTGGGCCGAATTCTTCCCAAGGAAGCCTTTGGCTCAAATCAAAAAAGAGTTACCCGATTTTAAGCTAATGTCTCCTCTTATGTTATTTTGTTTTATTTTGCTTCTCTAACCCCTTAAACTCTTTTTATTACTTTATTTAGTAACAAAACCAGTATCTTCGATATACTATTATGTTTTTATAAGAAGGATTCGAACTAAACTTACACACACCTACATCTAATGGTTAATGAACATACTGTTTCTGTGGATGGCAAATTTCTGCCTCACAAAATGATGATTGTTCAACAATCATATAACACCTTCAAAAGTGGCCATTAAGATGTAAATATATTTATATATGATATATAATATGTTTATGTTTTCCTTAAGCTTCTGTATTTTTCATTTATGGAATATCTTTATGGTTTCCATTATGGGTTAACGCGATATTTTCATTTTAGGAAGTGCGGACTACCCTCCCCTCAAAGTGATTTGAATCGTTAATGGAATATGTGGGTTGTATAAATGATAGATTAAATGGTATTATACATTATATTATACTGTAATTATATTATAACTTTATATAATTATAACATAATTCCATTAAATACGAAATATAAATGAAAGTAGCGTTCATGCGTACGTACGGCTTACCGTCTCCATGAACAGTGTATTTCATTTCTTACCTCTAAATGTTATGTAATATTATAAATGAATGTATATACTGGATATATATGATGTATATGATATCTAAATCATTAATATAATTATGGATATAATGGATATTTTACCACATGAACAAATTGTAATTATAAGAAGTTTATTTTTGACCCAAGTACCTAAGATCGACAAAACGACCGTTATTAACTTAAATAATCAAATAATGTTCATAACATGGTAATAAGTAATATAAAAGGAATAATGAAATTGAAAAAGGTTCTTAAGTAGGTAGAGATTAACTCTAGTTTATTATTCAGGAGGTTAAAGAAGGGTCGAGTGAAGTCGGACATGAGGTAAGGGAACTTCTTAACCCAATTTCCGTTCTTTGGGTTAATCTCCTACTTTCAAATTATGTCATGAAATTATTATATCCTATATTGTATATGTAATTTCATTATTTTTACTTATAGTGAATACACATAATAGATTTATTTTATTTAAAAAATGATCTTTTTAAGGTACTTTTTCTCAATCTCCATTCATTGAGGCATATTTTGTTTTATACACAAATTTCTTTTTTACGGTGTATAAACCCCTTTTACTTTTACGTTTATTCAAAGGGAATATTTTTATATGAAACGTTTTACTAAATGACAAAAAGGAATGTTTTTCTTATTATACGTATGCGGTGACAATGACTTCTCCACCCTTGTGACCATCGTTTGAGTTTCGGCTTCCCCTACAAGCCATAACCTTTTTTAAGGAAAAATAATTACAAAGTTTTAATTTTCTTTTATTTTGGTATTGAAAATGGTCTTGAAATTGTTTTTATTATATAAATGTGTTGTATTGATATCATGTAATTGAAATGTGGAAATTTTATGTTTCCTTTATGCATGTTTTATGTGATATGATTATGTTATGGTTTATGATATGTTTAAACCTGTTCATATGAGGAATGAATTGGACTTAATAAGTGACGGGTGGAGCCCACTATAGCTCCTCGATGCATCGGCGGGTCTCATGAGACAAACTAGTGCCTTGGAACGAGGCCTTGAAAAAATCATATTTGTGGTCTTGGCACGAGGCCTTGGCTACGTGGTTATGATAGTCTGGCATTACGCATTCCATCATTATGAAAGTGGTTATTGATATTGCATGTGATTATTCGACCAATAGAATATCCATGTGAATAAGTAAATGGAATTATTTCATTTTACTTTTCCCTTATTCTATTGAAGTTCAAGTTTAAAAGGCTTTTGTTTTAGTTATACATTTCCTTAAATGATTATGTTTATTTATAAAAGCTTCCATTATATTGTTATCCTTAATGAGCATCTGAGCTCACCCCTTTCAATGTTTTAGTTTTTTTCAGGATGTGAAGAAGTATTTTATGAATGACCTGCAGGGATAGTCTGAAGGGGATATGAGTGTGGAAAATGAAGACTATGTTATTTTAGTTTCTCACTTTATGATGTAATATAACATTTATGAATGTATCTAGTGTTTCCAAGGCTACTAAAATAATCGGTCATTAGAGACATGATCTTTTTTGATTGTGACAATGTTACGAAGTAATGAACCGACTCTGGTTAACTGGGGTCAGCGTGTTACATTTGGTATCAGACGCAGTTTAGTACTAACCTTGGAAGCTAGATTTAGATAAACTCTGATTAGACCACATATCCCAAAGATAGAATTTGAGGATTGGTATAGAAGAACTTCCTGGAATTTTGGTATTTTAGGGATTTTGTGGGTTTTCTAAGTAATACATCCCTTTATGGATACGAGCTGGTAGAGGCGGCTCTGGCATAGATGTACCTAGTGGTAAAACCCGAAAAACCCTATTTGAGCTAGACTCGAACCAGAACTGGTGCACGACAACGGGCCTTGCTACACTCTTGGTTACGACACTCCTTGGGGATATTCTTAGGATAATTCTCATTTTATTTCCAAACCACTATGAATGGTTATGAGTATATACTTTCTCAAAGAAAACATTTTTATGATTATGGATTATATCCATAAATAGTTCAATTTATGTTAAGTATTTTACATGTATGGAATTTTGTATTTTTATTCATAAACTAATCTAGTTTATGCCATTGTTTAGAAATGGCACCTAGTGGAAAGAGTGGAAACTGTATCAATGCACGCACTCCAAGTAGGGATTTCCCTCCTGCTCAAGATAATTATTGTGGATCTGGAGATACAACTGGTGCTGATCAACTTATTACCATACTGGGACAACTCACTCAGGTTATGAATAATAACTGTACTCATATGGAGCACCCTGATCCGCAACGTGGATGATCAATGTTAGACCACTTCATGAGGCAACAACCGCTAACATTTAATTGGGGTACAAATCCATTAGTAGCTGAGAAATGGATAAACTCCTTAGAGAAAATAGTCCACGCCTTGGGGAGTAGGGAAAGGGAGAAGGTTGTCATGGAAGTCTACCGCCTAACCGGAGATGCTGATCAATGGTGGTCGCTGATTCAAAACAAAAAGGAAGATGAAGAAGGATCAAGTATGGAATAGAGAGAGTTTAAGGAAATTTTCTTAGAAATATACTTTCCACATGACCATCGAGCAGATATGGAACGACAATTTCTGAGTCTGAGGAAGAAGGAGGATGAGAATGTCGCAATGTATGAGGCTAACATTACAAGGATAGAGAGGCATGTTGTAGATTATATATGTAACCCAAGAAGTAAGATTGATCATTTCTTTGATGGGTTAAAACCAGTTCTCCGTCAAGCATTAGTCTCAAAAACCTTCTCGTCGTACAAAGATATAGTCTCGTGTGCTATCAATACGGAAAAGGAATTCTCTAACTCTTATGCCTTTAAAGCAAAGCAAGAAAAGAAGGGAACATCTGATCAATCTGGAAATGGAAATAAGTGGGCGAAGGGAAAAGTTGAATATCAGTCCTACAGTAAATGTGGGAAGAAACACCCCGGTACTTTCTTGAAGGGAATGGGAGTCAGTTACAAGTGTGGTGAAAAAGGCCACCAAGCTCATGATTGTAAGGGAAAGCAAGTTGCTATCAATGTGGAATTCTATAATTGTAGAGAGATGGGACATTATGCAAATGAATGTCCTAAGCATCAGGGGAACTTACCTCAGAAGAGGCCAAGGGATCAAGGACATGCTTATGCTATCACTACTGCTGAGGTTGATGCTCTGAAAGACGTGGTGGTAGGTAATTTAATGGTTTCCTCAAGTTTAGAAAATGCATTATTTGTTTATGGATCATCGCATTGTTTCATATCTTCCCAGTTTTCTATGAAAATTGGATATTTCCAATTTTATTTAACAAGATAATTGTCAGTCAAAACTCCTAAGGGAAATATTATTGCAATAATGTTTTCTGAATCAGTCCCCATTAGAGCACATAACTGTTCTTTATCCGCTGATCTCATTGTCATACCTATGATTTAGTTTGATATAATCCTCAGTATGGATTGGCTTTCGGACTATGATGAAATGATTTGTTGTAAGAAGAAGGAGGTTACGATTTTTGATGATGATGATAAGGAACACCTTATATTTAGAGAAGAATCGTCACCACCTAATTCTTATTTAGATCCACCCCCAGTAGCTCAACTAAATTCAATTATTGGGGAGGAATATAATGAAATGACTAAGGGCGAGGAAAGGAATGTTCAAATAGAGGATGTAACTATTGTGAAAGAATATGTAGATGTGTTTCCGGAAGATTTACCTGGACATCCTCCAGAACGAGAAGTTGAGTTTTCCATTGATTTAATTCTTGGATCAAGGCCTATATCGAAGACCCCTTATAGGATGGCCACCATGGAATTAGTTGAACTAAAGAAACAACTAGTGGAATTGAGTAATAAGGGATTTATTCTCCCTAGTGTTTCTCCATGGGGAGCCCCTATCCTTTTTGTTAAGAAGAAATATGGATCTATGAGGTTGTGCGTTGAATATAGGGAGATCAATGCTATAACAATAAAGAACAAGTATCCCCTACCTCGCATTGATGATTTATTTGACCAATTACATGGAGCTCAATAATTTTCAATGATTGACCTTCGATCTGGATACCATCAGTTGTGTGTGAAGAAGGAAGACATTCCGAAGACAGCATTCCGAACAAGATACGGGCATTACGAGTTTACAGTATTGCCTTTTAGATTGACTAATGAACCCTCTGTATTCATGGATCTAATGAATATTGTTTTCAAAGAATATATTGATGATTATGTGGTGGTATTTATTGATGATATCTTGGTATACTCCAAAAGCTACGAAGATCATGAAAATCACTTGCGCATTATCTTGAAGACACATAGAAGGCATGAATTATATGGGAAGTTTAGGAAATGTGAATTCTGGCTTCATGATATTTTATTTCTTGGCCATATTGTCTCTAAGGATGTAATTTCTGTTGATCCTTCTAAGACCAAGGCAATCCAAGAATGGCCAGCACTGACAAATATAACTGAGGTACGCAACTTTATTGGTTTGGCAGGTTATTATCGACGTTTTGTCCAGAATTTTGCCCAATTGGCTAATCGATTAACGAAGCTCACACATAAAGGGGTTAAATTTGTCTGGATAATAGAGTGTGAAGAATGTTTTGAAGAACTTAAGAGAAGATTATTCAACGATTCTATATTGACTCTACCATCAGGGAATGATGGGTTTGTTATTTACAGCGATGCATCAATGAATGGACTTGGTTGTGTCCTTATGCAGAATGATAGGGTTATCACCTATGCATCGCGACAGCGAAAAATTCATGAGCCTAACTATCCTACTCATGATCTTGAGATAACTGCTGTAATCTTTTCCTTGAAGATATGGAGACATTATCTCTATGGTGAAAAATGTGAGATATATACCGATCACAAGAGTTTGAAATATATTTTCTCACAAAAAGAACTCAACATGTGGAAAAGGTGATTGCTTGAACTACTCAAGGATTATGATTGCACGATACACTACCACCTAGGGAAGAAAAATAAGGTTGCAGATGCTTTGAGTATAAAAGATCATGGAGTTTTGAACATGATGACAGTGGGAAGGTATCCTATTTTCATGGATCTAGTAAAGATGGATATGGGAATAACCATGGAGGGTGAAACATCAAAACAATTTCAAATGGTTTCCAAACCATCTTAACTAGAAAAGATAAAGTGTTCTCAGGCCAATGATGAATAGTTGAAAAAGAAGATTAAAGCTTTGAATGATGGGTGATTGAGTGACTTTGTATATGAAGAAGGAATTTGAAATTTGGGAGGAGACTTTGTGTTCCCGATATACATGATTTAAATAGGGAATTGTTGGATGATTCTCATAGTTCCAATTTCTCTATACACCCTAGGAGCACCAAAATGTATAGAGATTTAAAGGGAGATTTTTGGTGGGACAACATGAAGAGTGAGATTGCTGATTTGGTGTCAAGATGTATGGTTTATCAACAAGTGAAAGCTTGAAGGAAACTGCCTGGTGGAGTATTGCAACCTCTTCCCATACATGAGTGGAAATGGGATAATATTACGATGTATTTTCTCATGGGAATACCAAAGACTCCTAGAAGGAATGACGCAATAAGGTTCATTATTGATCGTCTCATGAATTCAGCACATTTTCGAGCTATAAGGGAAGATCTACCACTTGAACGTCTAGCAAGACTATATATTAATGAACTTGTGAGACATCATGGAGTACCCCTGTCGATTGTGTCGGATCGTGATCCCCATTTTACATTAAGATTCTGGAAAAGTATTTAGAAGGCCTTGGATACTGAACTTAAATTGAGCACTGCTTACCACCCTCAAACAGATGGACAATTAGAAAAAACTATTCAAACCTTAGAAGACATGTTGAGATCATGCTCACTTGACTTTCAAGGAATGTGGGATCAATATTTACCTCTGGTAGAATTTTCCTATAACAATAGCTTCCATTCAAGTATTCCAATGGAACCATATGAAGTGTTATACGGAAAGAGATGTCGTACACCACCCTATTGGGATGACGTTGGTGAAAAAAACTTGTAGGCCCAGAACTGGTGGAGGAAACCATGGAAAAGGTGAAAGTAATCCAAAACCACATCAAAGCAGCTCAAAGTAGGCAGAAGAGCTATGATGACAACCAAAGGAAGGATTTGGGATTTCAGGTAGGAGATCATGTTTTCATGAAGGTATCTCCATGGAAGGGAGTTATACGTTTCGATAAAAAGGGTAAATTGAGTCCTAGGTACATTGGACCCTTCAAAATTCAAGAACAAATTGGGGCTGTAGCTTACCGTTTGGAAATGCCGCCAAGTCTCTCCAAAGTTCATGATGTATTCCATGTATCACTGTTGAGAAAATACATGTCTGACCCAACACATGTACTCACCTATGAGAATTAGAATTGGAACCCGATCTGTCTTATTGCAAAGAGCCCGTCAGGATTCTTGATACAAGAGAACAAGTGCTGAGAAACCGGATGACTCGTCTGATAAAAGTTCTATGGAGAAACCATAAGATGGAGGAGGCAACATGGGAAGACGAGGAACTTATGATGAAGAATCACCTGAGTCTTTTTATACAGTGATATTATATGAAATTTCTTGGATGAAAATATTTGAATGAGGGGAGAATGTAATACTTCGATCTTCCACGATACGCTTCTCTTTCAATAATGCAATAGCTTGCATTGTACGCAAGTTCGAGTTCTAACACACCACGACTAATCAAAGTAGCTGTTATGAATAGTAATACCCACTTTTAAAAATTATAGAAAATTAATATTTCAATATGGACTTAATTTTTGTATTCTTCATATCGAAATTATCCTAAGATGAATTTTTTGTAATTTTCTTAGAACTTCCATTTTTTTATGAATAGTGAAAAATACATAAAACAATGTTTTTAATCAAAATAATTTATAGTGATAAATTATACTATTGAATGGTTTTAAATTACAATTAGAATATATTTTTACCATTTTATCCAATGGTGTTCATTAGAATGAATTTCACTTTGAAATTTGATATAAACAATTGTCAATCTTTTGATATATATTGTTTCTTAGAAACATGTTATTTGTTGTGACAGCGGGAATTAGTTCTAAAATTAATTAATTCAACTTATATGTTTGGAATTTTGTAAAATATACATCATTTTTGAATTCGTAATATCAATTATAGCTTAGGGTGGAATTTTGGCATTGTTCTGAAAAACATCAATTTTTTATGAATAGTGAAACCACGAAGTGGTAGTTAAAAAACTGATTTTTTGTTTAAATGAAACATTACCACTTCTGTGATTTGATTTTCAAAAATCCGACATACATGGTTGTCATTAGGAAGTAAAATGTGGTTCAATGGGATTAAAATAATTTTTTTTGAATAGTAACTTTTTAGTTTAATTAATCGCGATTAAAGGTAATTAGTAAAATTTAAGGTGAAAATGGTATTATAAAAATATTAAAATACCCTTACAGTTGTCCTACCCATATTGGATGAGTCATGGCCGACCAATACAGTCCATGGGTCAACTTGGGGACCCCATGTATCCACTTTGATAGGAAAATTACATTAAAAACTTTTTATTTAATGTTAAAATAAAAATGTCACAAACATGAGTTGTTTTACTAAAACAATTTTTAAATGGGGCTATACAAGTAATATTTTTTACTATAAATATTCATTAGAAAGATAAAACGATTTCCTACATCATGGTAATTTTTTTATAATTTTTATACATTATATAAATTAATGTTTTAATGACACCATGATGATGCAGAGATTACCTGATTAATTAACGATTTTAATAAAATGTAAGGATAATGTAAAATATAAGAATCACACTTGTGAAAAGCCTATTTTATGAGTCTATTTCGAACCCATATCACCTTAGCCTAGAAATATATAAATGTGGGACCTTTAAAATCTGAAACTCATTATATAATAATGTAACATTTCATTACTTTCCAAGAGTGCCCCTCCTCTCCTCTTATAAAAGGCCCCCACCACTACCACCTTACTCACATGTTCAAAGCCTTTTGGCTCGGCCAACCTCTGAAAAAATACTCTATAAACTTCCCTATATTACTCCTAAAAGCCTCACTTTGGGGATAATTCTTTCCAAGTAAGCGTTTGGCTCAAATCAAAAAAGAGTTACCTGATTTTAAGGTATTGTCTCTTCTTATGTTATTTTGTTTTATTTTGCTTCTCCAACCCCTTAAACTCTTTTTATTAATTTATTTTGTAAAAAAACCAGTATATTAAATATACTAGGATGTTTTTATAATAATTATTCGAGATACACATACACACACCTACATCTAATGGTTAAAGAACATACTGTTTCTGTGGATGAAAAATTTCTGCCTCAAAAAACGATGATTGTTCAACACTCATATAACACCTTCAAAGGTGGCCATTAAGATGTCACAATATTTATATATGATATATAATATGTTTATGTTTTCCTTAAGCTTATGTATTTTTCATTTATGGCATACCTTTATGGTTTCCATTATGGGTATACATGATATTTTCATTTTAGGAAGTGCGGACTATCTCCCCCTCAAAGTGATTTGAATCATTAATTCCATATGTGGGATGTATAAAGTATAGAGTAAATGGTATTATAAATTATATTATACTTGAATTATATTATACATTATATAATTATAACTTCATTCCATTAAATATGAAATAGAAATGAAAGTAGCGTTCATGCGTACGTACGATTTACCGTCTCCATGAACGGTGCATTTCATTTCATTCCACTCAATGTTATTTAATATTATAAATGAATGTATATAAATGATATATATGATGTATTAGATATCTAAATCATGAATATAATTATGGATATAATGGATATTTTACCACATGAACAAAGTGTAATTATAAGAAGTGTTTTTTTGACTCAAGTACCTAAGATCGACAAAATGACCGTTATTAACTTAAATAATTACATAATGTTCATAACATGGTAATAAGTGATATAAAATGAATAATTAACTTGAAAAAGGTTCTTAAGAAGGTAAAGATTAACTCTAGTTTATTATTCAGGAGGTTAAATAGCGGTCGAGTCAAGTCAGACATGAGGTAAGGGAACTTCTTAACCAAATTTTCGTTCTTTGGGTTAATCTATTACATTCAAATTATGTCATGATATTATTATATCCTATCTTGTATTTGTAATTTCATTATGTGTACTTATAGTGAATACAAATTGTTGAGCCCTCTGGAAGGTTGTTGATTTCATGTCTATGATTGTTGTTTTAATAATCACAAATCATCACATACCATTAATGCTTAATCTGGTTTGACTTATCATAAACTTAATTACAATCTGTGAATGAATCTGTTATCCTGTTTTTGTCTATGCTTATTGACTTACAAAGTATTTTGAAAATCTTATGGATACAGACATCGGAAGCACCGATCCAATTTCAACAGACATCGGAAGCACCGATCCAATATCAACAGACATCGGAAGCACTGATCCAATTTCAACAGACATCGGAAGCACCGATCCAATTTCAACACACATCGGAAGCACCGATCCAATTTCAACAGACATCGGAAGCACCGATCCAATATCAAAGGACAACGGTCGTACCGATCCGATATCAATCGGACTCACCGATCAGATGACAGACCGATGCTGATCAAACTGACTCACCGATCAGATGACAGACCGATGCTGATCAAACTGACTCACCGATTAGATGATAGACTGATGCTGATCAAACTGACTCACCGATCAGATGACAGACCGATGCTGATCAAACTGACTCACCGATCAAATGACTCACTGATGCTGATCAAACTGACTCACCGATCAAATGAATCACCGATGCTGATCAAAATGACTCACCGATCAGATGACAGACCGATGCTGATCAAAATGAATCACCGATGCAAATGACTCACCGATGCTGATCTATCTGAGTCACCGATCATTACTCACTAATTCTGATGACCTACCGATCACTTGATTCTTCAATATTCATAAACAACTGTTTGAATTTCTTTATCATTATCTTTATTTTATCTAACCAACGGTCATATTAGGTATATTTTAATGCTCTGTCAAATAATTAATAAAGGTTGTCGGATGTCAGGAAACCGTACCTTGTACCTGCGGAAAGGAAACGTTTTCTGTCTTCCGAAGCACGTGACATAAATACAAGAAGACTCTACTGAAGAAGCAAGTGAGTTGACGGAAGAACACAAGAAGAAAATAGAGGAAAGAAAGAAGAGGAAGAACCAAGCATAACATAACCTCATACACAATCAAGCCTACTCAAGAAGAGTTCTGTGCATACAAAAGAACATTGAAGAACTTCATCGACTACATCTCACTACCTTTGAACCCGACGCATACGACACTCTTCTTCTCAAACAAAAACGAGAAGAGGACTCAGAATAAATTCTGACCAAATACAAAAGAGTCCAGAGCTACACTGAAATCACTAGAGCCATTTCTAAACTCTACATCTCTGATCTGTGATACATTTGTTTTACATCTTGAGCAGTGTGTGTTATCTGCTGTGTTAAACACACACACTGACTCCTGTACATTCACTGGAGGATCTGTAAATCCTCAGCAAACCTTTTTACACTTCATTTCCCACTTTGGATAGTGGTAGAGGTCGTGTGAGACCTGGACAGCTCTAAGTTGTTGTTTGTTTCCCCACGCAGAACTGTGGTAGAGGTCTTGTGACCTGGACAGTGTGTTTACTCTTGTTAACCCCGATCCAGGGTGTGGATCATTTTTATATAAACTTTTGAGAGGACTAAGTCTCGGGTTGAGACTGAACCTCTTTGTTAATTCTCTGTGTTTGTAGCTACATACTATATCTATACTACATATTTATTTCATATTCCGCTGCTATTACTTTGAAATATAATTTGTCTTCAAAGCTACTTTGATAGTTAAACTCGAAAGTGTTTATATTTATTATAAACCAGTAAGTTAGTTTCAAAATTTAATTTAATCATATGATTCAGTTAACTGAGAACTAATCAATCTTTGAGAAACTAATTGAACCTTTATAATCTGTATAAATTCACTACAGTTTAATCTGTTTTTTGAAATTGGGGGATTTTAATAAACATTGTTTTTAAAAGAAAATTTCAATTGGAACTCAATTCACCCCCCTCTTGAGTATCCACTCCGACCAACATTTGGTATCAGAGGTTTGGAAAATATTTTCTAAAGTACTCTGGTTTTCAACTGTGATTTTAGTTGTATTTTAAAGTTCTTAAATTTTCTGTTATTTCTAAATTTTTATCTCTTTAAAATTCTTTTGTGATATCATGGATAATAGACTTGAGGGTGCTGCTACTAACCGGCCACCTTTCTTTAATGGAAACAACTATGCTCAGTGGAAACTTAAAATGAAAATTCATCTAGAAAGCATGAGTTTTGATATTTGGACTGCTATTGAATCTGAATATAAAGTTCCCACTACTGATAGATCTACTTGGGATGAACCTACAAAGACTGCTTACAATAATAATTGTAAAGCTATGAATGCCTTATACTGTGCTCTAGGAGATGAGGAGTTTAATAGAATTTCTGCATGTAAAACTGCATATGAAATTTGGGATACCTTAGCTGTTTCTCATGAAGGAACAACTAATGTTAAGTAGATGAGATTGAATACCTATACTATTAAGTATGATAATTTTAAGATGAAGCCAGATGAACCCATCTCTGATATGTATCTCAGGTTCAATGAAATTTTCAACACAATGACTTCTTTGGGAAAGGATGTTCCAGCAAAGGAACAAATCATGAGAATTTTGAGATGTCTACCTGAAATATGGAGAGGAACCTCTATCTCCATTAGAGAATCGTTTGACATTGGAGAACTGCCTGTCAAGGAACTAATTGGTAAGTTGATGATGTATGAAGAAGAACTCAAGGTAAACAAAGAAGAAGATGATGAACCTAAAAGGAAGTATATTGTCTTCAAGACTACAACCTCAAAGAATAAGGATAAGGAAAAGACTCAAGCTATCAATGAAAGTTCAAGCTGTGAGGAAAGTGAGAATGATTCTGACAGTGATGCTGAGATGGCTTACATTGCTAGAAGATTTAAGAAATTCTATAGAAAGAAGAAGCTTTTCAGAAAGTCAAACTACAAAGGCAAGTATAATAACAAAGGACACTGGAAAAAGGATTGGAAGAAGTCTGATAAATCAGATGAAGTTGTCTGTTATGAATGCAAAAGAAAAGGACACATAAAAGCAGACTGTCCAAAGCTGAAATACAGAAAGAAGTATGAATACAAGGATAACAAGTACAAGAAAGCCATGAAGGCTACTTGGAGTGCTTCAGAAGACAGCACAAGTGAAGCTGAATCTTCAGAATCTGAAAGGAATCGAGCCAACATGTGTTTCATGACATACACTTCTGAGGTAACATCAGAAACTCCTACTTTAAATTCATATTATTCTGGAGATGATTCTGAATGTGATAACATGACTAAATCTGAACTGTTTGAATATTGTGATATGCTTGAAGAAACCTGTAATGAGCTTAAAGATATATATAAAGGTTTAAAGAAACAGTATGCTTTAAGTGTTAAGCATAAATCTGATCTGGATATAGAAGTAGAAAATAATGCTCAGCTGCTTAAAGAGAATACTGAACTAAAATTGTCTAATGGGAAACTCGGAAAAGACTTAGAGAAGTTCACAAATGGCAAGAATACTCTATCACAAATGCTAGGAAAGCAAGTTGCACCTAGATATACTACTGGTATAGGATACCAACCTGGACAAATAAAAGTTTCCAAAACTAGATTCATTCCTAAATATGGACAGAAGACAGTTAATTCTGGAACTTCATATGCCTCAACCAGCTATATTCATTGTTATGGATCTAATAAGGTTTATCTTTCAAAGAATTTTAATTCTAAAAATTATATGAGACCCATTAGACAAATATACATACCTAAAGTATCATTGGATAACATGTATGGACCCAAGAAGATCTAGGTACCAAAATCATCTTCCATCTAAATCTATTTTGTAGGAGACCTTCTTGAAGAGTTGTCACAAGAAGATATGGTACTTAGACAGTGGATGTTCAAGACATATGTCAGGAGACTTTTCATGTTTCAAGAGCTTAGTAAAAGTTGATGGAGGCTTTGTCACTTTTGGTGATAATTCAAAAGGAAAAATCATCGGCTTAGGCCAGATTGGTAACACTGATTCAATCTTGGTTTCTGAAGTTTTATTTGTCGATGGACTTAAATATAACTTGTTAAGCATTTCTCAGTTGTGTGATGATGGTTTTTATGTGAAATTTAAAAATGATTCTTGCAATGTTTTTAACTCAAAAAATGTTTTAGTTTTTTCTGCCTTAAGAAATGAAAATGTTTATGCTGTTGATTTAGATTCTTTAACTTAGTAGAATATTCCTTGTTTAAATGCTTTTCATAAAGAGTCTTGGCTTTGGCACAGTAGATTAGGACACTGCAATGTACACTCACTTAGAAAACTTTCTAGGAAGAACTTAGTTAGAGACTTACCCAAACTTGAATTTCCAGCAGACAAAGTTTGTAATCCCTGTCAAAAAGGAAAGCAACATAAAGTTTATTTTAAATCAACGAAAGAAGTGTCAACTTCTCAACCTCTCGAGTTGGTTCACATGGATTTATTTGGACCTTATAGAGTTTCTAGTTTGAATGGTAATAACTATGTCTATGTTCTTGTAGATGACTTTTCTAGATATACTTGGGTATATTTTCTAGCTCACAAAAGTGAAGCATGTTCTTACTTTGTTAAATACTCCAAGTCTGTAGAAAATCTTAGTGGACTCAAGATTAAGACCCTGAGAAGTGATCATGGTCGTGAGTTTGAAAATCATGAGTTTGACTCCTACTTCTCACACAATGGCTATAGTCACAATTTCTCTGCCCCTAGGACACCCCAACAAAATGGTGTAGTAGAGAGAAGGAATAGAACCCTGCAAGAAATAGCTAGAACTATGCTCAATGAATATGAACTGCCTATTAACTTTTGGGCTGAAGCTGTAAATATAGCTTGTTATGTCATTAATAGAGTCTTGATCAGACCAGTTCTTAAGAGGACCCCTTATGAGTTGTGGAACCATAGGAAACCTAAGGTTAACTACTTCAAAGTTTTTGGCTGCAAAGTCTTCATTATCAATACTAAAGACCATCTTGACAAATTTTCATCCAAGAGTGACGAAGGAATTTTCCTAGGTTACTCTATCTCTAGTAAATCCTATAGAGTTTTCAATAAAAGAGCCAAATGTGTGGAAGAATCTGTTCACATCAAATTTGATGAAACTGATCCACATGAACCTAAAATCTCTCTTGAAGATGATCTCTCTGGTTTGAATCTCAATGATAAAGACAATAGACCTATAGTTAAAACATCCAACTCTGGAAATTCTCCAGAACCAGCTTCTGTTGAACCTCAATCTGTAGATGAATCTGAAATCTATAGCCCTATCTTTTCAAGACCATCTAGGACTCTAAAGAACCATCCTTAGATGCTGTTGTAGGAAATCTAGATAGAGGAACACATACTAGAGCTTCTCTAAGAAATCAGGTTGAACATCAAGCTTTTCTTTCACAGTTAGAACCTAAAAATATCAATGATGCTATCAATGATGAATTTTGGGTAATGGATATGCAAGAAGAACTAAATCAATTTGAAAGAAACAAAGTCTGGAAATTAGTAGAATGATCTAAGGACATTTTGACCATAGGCACAAAATGGGTGTTTAGAAAATAAGTTGATGAATCTGGAAACATCATTAGAAATAAATCTAGGCTAGTTGCACAAGGTTACAATCAAGAAGAAGGAATTGACTATGAGGAAACCTTTGCACCTGTAGCTAGATTAGAGGCTATTAGGATCTTACTTTCCTATGCATCACATCTGAATTTCATGCTATATCAAATGGATGTCAAAAGTGCATTTCTAAATGGTGTTATTGTTGAAGATGTTTTTGTAGAGAAACCACCTAGTTTTTTAAATCCTCATTTTCCAAATCATGTTTTTAAACTTTCTAAAGCTTTATATGGTTTAAAACAAGCTCCAAGAGCTTGGTATGAAAGGCTTTCAAACTTTCTTATCTCAAAAGGATTTACAAAAGGAGTAGCTGATCCCACTCTTTTTATAAAAAGGATTTCAAAAGATGTATTAATAGTACAAATCTATGTTGATGATATTATTTTTGGATCTTCTAAAAATTCCTTATGTACTGATTTTTCAAAGATTATGAAAAATGAATTTGAAATGAGCTTAATGGGAGAGCTTAAGTATTTTCTTAGTTTTCAAATTTTTCAAACTAAAGATGGAATTATTCTAAATCAATGTAAATATACAAAGGATCTTTTAAAACGTTTTGGATTGGATAGTATTAAGGAAAGTGATACACCTATGAGTACTACCTGTAAATTGGATACAGATGAAGCTGGGAAACCAGTGGATCAAACCAATTACAGAGGTATGATTGGGAGCTTACTTTATCTTACTGCTAGTCGACCAGACATTATGTTCAGTGTATGTATGTGTGCTAGATTTCAAGCTAATCCAAAAGAATCGCACTTACTGGCTGTTAAAAGGATTTTGAAGTATCTGAAGTATACTGTAAATTTAGGTTTGTTTTATCCAAACGGACAATCATTTAACCTAACTAGTTATTCAGATGCTGACTTTGCTGGATGTAAGTTAGATAGGAAGAGCACATCTGGAACGTGTCATTTTCTTGTAAAATCCCTAGTATCATGGTGTAGTAAGAAACAGAACTCAGTTGCATTGTCTACTGCCAAGGCAGAATACATAGCTGCAGGTAGTTGCTGTGCACAAATTCTGTGGATGAAACACACTTTATTGGATTATGGATTTGATCTTAAACATGTTTCAATTAACTGTGATAATACTAGTGCAATCAATATATCTGATAACCCTTTGTCTCACTCTAGAACTAAGCACATTTATGTCAGACATCACTTTCTAAGAGATCATTATCAAAAAGGTGATATTTCTTTAAAATTTATTAGTTCTGAACATCAATTAGCTGATATCTTCACAAATCCTTTATGCTCTGAAAGAATGAAATTTATTAAACAAGAGTTGGGTATGATTGATCTGTGAAACTGATCTGTGAAACTGATCTGTGAAACTGATCTGTGAAACTGATCTGTGAAACTGATCTGTGAAACTGATATGTGAAACTGATCTGTGAAACTGATCTGTGAAACTGATCTGTGCAACCGATCTGTCATACCGATTTTTTTATTATAATTAATTAGTAAATTTCCTTTATACTTTTTATGGTAACCCTAAATGATAAAATAAATGATACGCGGCTATTTATCTTCCCTAAACCTTTGAACTTTCATTTCCCGCCGAACCTTTCAACCTCTCTTCCCTTCTACTTCGAACCTTCGAACTCCTGCCTTCCCAAAATCCTCGAATGGCTAAGCAAAAGAGACCGAGAAAAGGACCAGATAGCCCTGTACCTTCAAAGCGTGCTCGAGGAGAGTCGAGTAGTACCTATCAACGATCAGTAAATCTGAACCTGGAAACTCGGATTGTTGCTGTAGAAAGAGAAGTCAGCCCTGCGTGGCTTTTGTCAAGTAAGTCACTGTTCCTGCAAGTTCTTGAATCGCAAGGATGGATAGACTGGTTTTCTGACAACTCTCGAATAGACTACCCGAAGCTGGTACATGGGTTCTATATGAATCTGGAAATCACTTTAGATGGTGTGGAGGCTGCCAGGATGTCGTCTGTGGTAAAAGGAAAGAAAATATCCTTCTCATCTAAGCAGTGGGCTGAGTGCTTGAATGTACCTCATGAAGGTCGGTATGAGGATTATGCTGGGAATATTCCTCCAACATCTGATTACTTCTCTTACGAATTAGCTCTAGAGATTCTGACTGGAAACAGAGAGTCATGAAGAATCACAACTTCAGAATTAGATGGTGAATGTAGACTTCTTTTCAAGTTTATTCAGCACCAACTTTGCCCTAGGAGAGGATATTTTGCTGCTGTAAAGTACCAGGATGTTTTCCTATTGTTTCATCTGAAAACACATGAGAAGATCAATTTGTGTAGATATGTGATGGTGCACATAGCTGGAATGGTAAAACCATCCAAGAAAGCCACTGCCTTATTTTATTCAAAGATGATATCTACCATGCTCAAGAATTTAGAATGTATTGATGAAGATGATGAAGTTGATGAAACAGATCATACCTTCTGTCTCAACAAAGAGATCTGTAAGAGGATGAAAATCAATTGGAATCCATGGAAGAAGTGTTGGGTTGCAGATGAAAATAAATTGTATGAAGCCTACAATCCCATAGATCATGGCAAGAGGCCAAAGGATTTGAGAGACTCTTGCTTGAAACCAGATGAGGAACCAGTTTATTCTGATGATGATGAGCAAGAAGAAGAAAAGGATGAGGCCACCAAAGCCCAAGAGCAAGAAGAAGCTGCGACTGAAGAAGGAAGTATGTCATCTCCTGATGATAGGAGTGATCCTGACACTGCTAGTCCCAAGAGAAGAATAGAATTTGGACCTGCTAGTCCACCCTTAGCCCTACCAGAATCAGAACCTATTCATGGTGATGAAGAAGATTATGATACTGAAGAATATCACAGTGAAGCTTCTGAGAAGAGTGATGATGGACGTGCTGATGATGCTGAGGCTGTTGTGGATGGTGATAACAGACCAGTGGAAGGTCTTTCTGAAGATCAAATAGAATCACCTCCGTCAGAACAAGAAATACATATCAGTGGCAAGGTTGATTCACCAAAAATCAGTGGAACATCAAGCTATGAGAAACCAAAATACACCCTGTGTGCTGCTGTTTGGGATGACTACCCTGGTTATGCTGTGTTGGGCATAGAATATTCTGAAGAAGAAGAAGCAATGCCAGAATCTGCTGCAGCTATGAAGAGGAACCTCCCAAGAGAAGCAAGGTTTGTTCCTGTTGTTGATCCTACGAATGTTAATTTACCTGGTTCTAGAATCTCTCAAGCAGATCTTAATAAGTTTAAGATTGAATTGCTAACCGCTGTGAGAACCACAGTTAGAGAATAAATTTCTAATGCTCTTACTCAAGTGTCTCTACAAGTTTCTGAAAATTCATTGGAAGCCTTCTCACAAAGAGTATCTAATGTTGTGAAGCCAGACCTGGCCAATACTGGTGAACTTATTGGCAGGCACATAGCCTTTTCGAATCAGACTATGAAGGATCTTCACACCGGCTTGGTATCTCTATCAAGCGAATTCCGATCAACCATCTCTGGTATGATTTAAGTTTTGAGAAATTTGATTGAACATCTCAACAAGTCTGACCTGATGAAGTTGAAAGCTGAGTTAACTCACATAGTTGGCCAAGCCAGTACAGGCAAGGTAACCAAGATCACTACCCGTGAGCTAGAAGCTCTCAGAGAAGTTGTGCATGATGAGTTAGCTGCTGTTAGACAAATTCTTGATTTAGAATCCTTGAGGAAGATGAAAGAGCTATGTGATAACAGTCATAAGATGGAATTGGTGTATTCAGCAGATGCTAAGAAAGCTCTGCAAGAGATCAAAGAGAAATTTGATAATTACTTTTCCAAGATTTATACAAAGCATGAAATGACTGCAAACTTCAAGGTGTTGACAGAGAATCTGAAATTACCTCCAGTCACTCAGGCCTTCAAAACTCAAGTTCATCAGTTGCAAGATTTTACCCCTTCCTTGGCTCAGTTCATGGAGAATAAAGATGATTTTGAAAAAACTATGAAGTATGGAGCAGAAGTCATTCAGGACTTCATTCATCTTTTGAAGCCCTATTTGAATGCAACGGCCACTGCAATAGTAGTTCCTACTTCTGAACCTCTCAGTGACTCTGATGTATCTCCAAATCAGCTATCTGTTGTTCAAGCTCTATCTCAGTTAAGACCAGTCCCTCAGCAAGCTTCTCAACCAGCTCCTGTTTCTCCACAACAACTCTCTGTGGCACCTGCTCCTACACCTGCCCGAGATGTCCTACCACCACTTCAGATTCGCCAAGTCCAGCCTTCCTCCAGGCCTTCAAACGTACCCACTATTGATCCCAAAGACAAAGGAAAAGCCCCTTTGTATCCCAACAAATAGTTGTGTATTGTTTTTTGATAGGGTGAATAATGTGATGCTTGTAATATTCTGTATTTTATCAATTTTTTTTCCTCTCTACTCTATGCTGACTGCTTTTACTGTCACTTTCACTTATATTTTTTCCCTCCTTTTTGATTATCCCAAAGGGGGAGAAGAAAAAGAATGAAGAAAAAGAATGATATATGGGAGAATAATGATATATGGGAGAAGAAAGATGTATGGGAGAGATATATGGGGGAGAAAAGATGTCTCTCTCAGGGGGAGAAATCTGTATAATATATAGGAGAAATCTGTATAATATATAGGAGAAATCTGTATAATAAATGGGAAATTTACATTAAGGGGGAGATTTATATATCTCTTTATATTTGTTCTCTTTATGGTTTAATTCTCATTATGTTTTTATTAATGATATATCATAATTATTTATATTTTATGATACAGATTTGTGATTATCAAAAAGGGGGAGATTGTTGAGCCCTCTGGAAGATTGTTGATTTCATGTCTATGATTGATGTTTTAATAATCACAAATCATCGCATTCCATTAATGCCTAATCTGGTTTGACTTATCATAAACATAATTACAATCTGTGAATGAATCTGTTATCCTGTTTTTGTCTATGCTTACTGACTTACAAAGTATTTTGGAAGTCTTCTGGATACAGACATCGGAAGCACCGATCCAATATCAACAGACATCGGAAGCACCGATCCAATATCAACAGACATCGGAAGCACCGATCCAATTTCAACAGACATCGGAATCACCGATCCAATTTCAACAAACATCGGAAGCACCGATCCAATTTCAACAGACATCGGAAGCACCGATCCAATATCAAAGGACAACGGTCGCACCGATCCGATATCAATCTGACTCACCGATCAGATGACAGACCGATGCTGATCAAACTGACTCACCAATCAGATGACAGACCGATGCTAATCAAGCTGACTCACCGATCAGATGACAGACCGATGCTGATCAAACTGACTCACCGATCAGATGATAGACCGATGCTGATCAAACTGACTCACCGATCAAATGACTCACCGATGCTGATAAAACTGACTCACTGATCAAATGACTCACCAATGCTGATCAAAATGACTCACCGATTAGATGACAGACCGATGCTGATCAAAATGACTCACCGATGTAAATGACTCACCGATGCTGATCTATCTGAGTCACCGATCATTACTCACTAATGCTGATGACCTACCGATCACTTGATTCTTCAATATTCATAAACAACTGTTTGAATTTCTTTATCTTTATCTTTATTTTATCTAACCAATGGTCATATTAGGTATATTTTAATGCTCTTTCAATTCATTAATAAAGGTTGTCGGATGTCAGGAAACCGTACCTCGTACCTGCGGAAAGAAAACGTTTTCTGTCTTCCGAAGCACGTGACATAAATAAAAGAAGACTCTGCTGAAGAAGCAAGTGAGTTGATGGAAGAACACAAGAAGAAAATAGAGGAAAGAAAAAAGAGGAAGAACCAAGCAGAACAGAACCTCATACACAATCATGCCTACTCAAGAAGAGTTCTGTGCATACAAAAGAACATTGAAGAACTTCATCGACTACATCTCACTGCCTTTGAACCTGAAGCATACGACACTCTTCTTCTCAAACAAAAACGAGAAGAGGACTCAGAATAAATTCTGACCAAATACAAAAGAGTCCAGAGCTACACTGAAATCACTAGAGCCATTTCTAAACTCTACATCTCTGCTCTGTGATACATTTGTTTTACATCTTGAGCAGTGTGCGTTATCTTCTGTGTTAATCACACACACTGACTCCTGTACTTTCACTGGAGGATCTGTAAATCCTCAGCAAACCTTTTTACACTTCATTTCCCACTGTGGATAGTGGTAGAGGTCGTGTGAGACCTGGACAGCTCTAAGCTGTTGTTTGTTTCCCCACGCAGAACTGTGGTAGAGGTCTTGTGACCTGGACAGTGTGTTCACTGTTGTTAACCCCAATCCAGGGTGTGGATAATTTTTATATAAACTTTTGAGAGGAATAAGTCTCGGCTTGAGACTAAACCTCTTGGTTAATTCTCTGTGTTTGTAGCTACATACTATATCCATACTACATATTTATTTCATATTCCGCTGCTATTACTTTGAAATATAATTTGTCTTCAAAGCTACTTTGATAGTTAAACTCGCAAGTGTTTATATTTATTATAAACCAGTAAGTTAGTTTCAAAAGTTAATTTAATCACATGATTAAGTTAACTGAGAACTAATAAATCTTTGAGAAACTAATTGAACCTTTATAATCTGTATAAATTCACTATAGTTTAATCTGTTTTTTGAAATAGGGGGATTTTAATAAACATTGTTTTTAACAAAAAAAATTTAATTGGAACTCAATTCACCCCCCTCTTGAGTATCCACTCCGACCAACACACATAATATATCTATTTTATTTAAAAATAATCATTGTAAGGTACTTTGTCTCAATCTCCATTCATTGAGGCATATTTTTTTTTATACAGAAATTTATTTTCTACGGTGTATAAACCCCTTTGAGTTTTATGTTTATTTAAAATGAATATTTTTATACGAAGCGTTTTACTAAATGACAAAAATTAATGTTTTTCTTGTTTTACATATGCGGCGACAAGGAATTCTCTGCCGCCGTGACCATTATTTGAGTTTCGGCTTCCTTTACAAGCCATAAACTTTTTTAATAAAAAATAATTAAAAAGTTTTATTTTTCATTTATTTTGGAATTTAACATGTTATTGAAAATGTTTTTATTATATCAATGTGTTGTTTTGATATCTTGTAATTGAAATGTGGAAATGTTATGTTTCCTCTATGGATGTTTTATGTGATATGATTATGTTATGGTTTATGATATGTTTAAACCTGTTCATATGAGGAATGCATTGGACTTAATAAGTGACGGGTGGAGCCCGCTATAGCTCCTCGATGCATCGGCAGGTCTCATTAGACAAACTAGTGTCTCAGAACAAGGCCTTGACAAAATCTTATTTCTGGTCTTGGAATGAGGCCTTGGCTACGTGGTTATGATAGTCTGGAATTATGCATTCCATCAGTATGAAAGTGGTTATTGATATTGCATGTGATTATTCGTCCAGTAGAATATCCATGTGAATAAGTAAATGGCATTATGTCATTTTACTTTTTCCATATTATGGTTAAGTTCAAGTTTAAAAGGATTTTGTTTTAGTTATAAATTGCCTTAAATGTTTATGTTTATTTATCAAAGCTTAGGCTATATTGTTATCCTTACTGATCATCTGAGCTCACCCCTTTAAATGTTTTAATTTTTTTCAGGATGTAAAGAATTATTTTAGGAATGACCTGAAGGGATAATCTGAAGGGGATATAATTGTGGAAAATGGATACTATGTTATTTTAGTTTTTCACTTTATGATGTAATGTTACATTTATGAATGTATCTAGTGTTTCCAAGGCTACTAAACAAATCGGTCTTTCGAGACTTGATCTTTTGTGATCATGCCAATGTTACGAAGTAATGCAACGACTCTGGGTAACTGGGGTCGGGGCGTTACATGATGAGTGGGAGAGTTATTTGTGTAATAGAATTCATGATGAAGGGGATTGAATTTATAATGTATTATATATTTTAATTAAATATAATTTTGCGATTTAATGTATTTTAATGAAATCTATCCTTTTCATGATTTCTTCTTGAAAGACCATTGTAATCCGGGATAGGGATTGGGTTTAATTTCTTTCATTATTTTTTCATGACTATGACCTAATTTAATTGAATAAATTTTCTTAATATGTAATCTTGGATATAGACATCAACCATACCGTTGGGTTTGTATATTACCTATGTTTAAATTTGGTTTCGGGGTACCCATTCTTTACAGTCCAAAGTACTTAACCATGAGAAAAGGTGAGTTTGGGATGTAGTTCATTTATTGTGACCATTAATCTCACTAGGACCTAATTCTATCAAATGGAAGATTATTTATTGAATGTTTAATATGTTTCAACCCATTAACCTGGATTCTTTACTTTCTTACTCCTGTTTTATATTTCCTTCTCCCAAATTCTTCAATAATCACATACTCAATATTTTAGATTTAATTTCATCAAATCATATTTAGTATAAGTTTATTTTATTTAATTAATAATTTCTTCTATCTAAACATTGTGGGATATACCTTATAAATGAAATTCAATAATAGAATATTGTTTAGTGATTTTTTTGTTCCATGTTTTAACATTTATATATTTGGTAACTCATTAGTAATTAATGATGCACGTAGGGAAATCACACAGCTTGTCAGAGTTGTTAACATTAGGTACATTTGTACTTGAACCACATCAACTTCTATTATCTGGAGAGGGATTTATTTCTTGGAAGTCCCACGTGATATATACCATACCCAAATTCTAGGATATAATTCAATGATTTTCATCAAACTTTATCTGAGGGTTAGGTTTCCTAATCATTGATTTCCAAATCTAGTTTCCGAGGTTTCTACAGAACATTCTCTGATACCTTCTATAACAACCTTGTCCTATTTCACCTAAATTTGGTGTATCAATTTAATACATTGACATAGATACACATATTGAATCCCAAATGATTAATCTGATTAATAGTTTTGGAAACTGGATTTCATACTTGATACATAAATTAAAATTAAAACTATAATATACAAAATAGTCAATCCTTTGAGAGAAACAAAATTCTCCAATATGAACACTTCATATAAATAATAAAATGTAAATTTTCATACATGAAATAATAAAACAAAATAAATGGGTGAACTCATATGCTTAGTAAGGGTAAGATTACAGTGAAATTTATCTTGAACGTATGGTAATATACAATATAGAAAGTTGAATAACTAAAACACATGCTGTTTAAACATATCCTGAGTATAATATGGCTAGAATAAATAATACTATATAATAACATGATCAAGAAAACATAACAATGGTTATTCAATTATTTTTATAATCACATGGAATATCTATAACTAATATCATAATGGGGGAATGCATTATTCTGAACAACAGAAACATTCCATCAAGGCTTCGACCAAGACACAATATATAAATGGGTAAAAAATCATCCAATACTAGAACTAGTTTTTCTCATGAGAACTACTGATTAATCAAGGGGTAATAGCAAGTCACATTTATCACATACTATTTCCCATGCATTCATCATTTCAAAAAGAAGAAACCAAACCAATATAAATATTTTTATTAGAAAAATAGCATATGAAATATCAATACATCAACGATAAACAATGAATGGTATCATAATAGACCATCCAAAGTCAATAAAATCATAAACCCTTAAATAAAATAAGGTATTTATTATCATAATAAATCATCCTTAAAATCCCAAAAAGTATGATCATATAGACGGAATAACGTAATAAAATCATTACAAATTTCATGAAATAAATATCCCTTTTATTATTAAATTAATTTAAAAGTGGTGAAAATATTTAAACAAAAAATATTTCAGTGGAACTATTTCTGTATTCCTGTAAAGTATGTTTCTCTCCTACCATATATGTTAATTAATAATATTATATTTTTATTTTTTCAAAATGGTTATAAAGTACTACGTTTAGAAAACAACAGAAAGATTCCATTCAAAACATTTTACAAAAAGTCAAGCATGGGTAAAAATTACTTTAAATAATGGTAGAAGAGTAGTATCAATATTATCAAATAAATGTTTAAGAATCATTGACATTGTATTAAAATATTTCCTATTAAATACTTATGTATAATCAATCCCAAATAATTAAGAGATTGTGAAGTTAACAATTACCTTGTAATTTATGTTAGTTGATGGTGCGGTAAACAATTATATAATGGTTTATGAATGATATTAAATTATCCCATAACTTTATCCTTATTCATTACATCATAGTGTATCCTCTTATATTGTCTTGTTAATAATATTTATTTATTACCATTTTTTGGTCTTAAACATCTTTATTTTCTTATGATTTTTTAGTCTTGTAATTACTATTTATTATGAATTATAAATATTTTATTTATAACTAGAATGATATTAAGTAAATAAATATTATATTAACTGACAATATACATTTTTTATAATAATTCTTGAATTGTTAAAATTGATAATGATTCCCATCACGTCGTGGAGATGGTTAGGTGTACGTATGCACCAGAGACAACATCATTTCCTTAATGGTAATGTCATAAGGAATTGAATGGTATATTAATTACAAAGAATCAGTAACATGTAATATTTATTATTTTATACACTATATTCATCATTATACAAATCCAAATAAATTTGAGATGACAAAATTACATTATAGTGTGGCGATGGTAAGCCATATGTACGCACACATAGTGATATATTTTTGTGGGATGGATAAAATGAGGAATATAGTTATACTATAATAATAATAATCCATAATATAATTGATATAAGATTAATTACTTTACCATGGAAACAACATATAGAGAGAAATTATAATAATAAATTAACATAAATGAATGGGTAAAACAATTACCTCTTCATCAGAGGAATTTCTTTTGATATCCACTAAGAGATACTAGGGTTTTTTTAGAATACCAGAACCACCATAGATTAACTAATAATTTTTGGAAAATAAATTGGTATGGTTTGGACAATATATAATTCTCAATGTTTTTTGAGGTAGTGGGGGAGTATATGAATTTTTATAATAGATGGGACGGGCACTCATGGAATCCTTCATAATTATAAATTAATACAAATTGATTTTCGATTTCAAATAGTTCAAAAGTGTGTTATTTAGACGATAAAATTATGATGAGTTTAATTATTATCAAAAATTTATATTTAGACTTGTTTAGGTAACAATATTACCCTTATATGTTGTATTTAATCATTAGTTAAACAATTTTAACTCATACAATGGTAATTTGGACTTTTTAATCTCTATGTATAATATTATAACTATAAAATGCCAAAAGAACCCCCAAATGAGTCATTGATTACAGATTGGACCTTATAATAGTTATTTGGATGAATTTATATTTTTATTAACTTAACATCTTTTAATAAAATTTTATTTATTTTAATGTATCATTTATGTCAATTTTGATACTACTCAATATTGGTTTTTTTAATTATTATTACAACATGATAACATTGAAAAAAAATCTAATAGATATCTAACATGAGTAAGATATTTATAATTTTTTTATTTCCTTAATAATGTCAAAATATATTTATTTTAATTTTTTAGTATCATTGATTTGATATTTCCAATAATTAAACTATCACTACATCATTATTACGAAAGCATTTGATTAAATTTTTTATTATCTAAAAACTAATAAGAAATTATCAGGATAATAATAAATTAATCATTTTTAAATTAATATTTGTTGTCTAATTTATCATTTGTATAACCTTATATAAAAAATTTAATACATATTAAAAAAATGTGTATGACATTTTTAACTTATCATTAAATAAAATATTATAAATGCAATATTCAAACACTAGTAGCTTAAGAAGATTGTAATTTATGAATAAGGTTTCTTTTTGTCGAATCTTGATTACTAATTGAGATGATAGAATTTTTTAGGGTATTTTTATGATATAATAATATTATTTTATCTTATAATTACTAAATTTACCCTTAGTCGTGGTAAATTATTTTGTTACTAAAGTTAGTTTTCATAATATAAAAAAAATAAGTTGATCCTATTAGACTCTAAATATCATAATTATTACAATTGAGTATATTCTCTTTTCCAAATTCAATTCATAGAAGTGGCTAAATCAAGTTTAACACTAATACCATAGATGTTGCGAGAATGGGAGTATAAGGAAACACTCAATAATTCAATTTGTCTTTATACCCAATTTTAATATAAAAATGATTCCTATAGCCTAATTTGGATTAATATATTTATTATTGATCTGCTGTGGATTTAAAATTCAATTTAATATATAATAATTTTATAAATGAAAAGTCAATTATTTTATCAATAATAACGTATTTTTCTCTATTTAACAAGGAAAGAAGAAACTTCTCAGAAAAATATTGATAATTCCCCTTAATATAATATTGATATTCCAAATTGAAAAATTATTTCTATTTTGATTTATTTATAAAAGTTCTAAAAATATTTTTGAAATTAGTGCTCCATTAAAAGGCAGTAAAACATATTTTATAAATATTTATATTTATGTGTAAAATTGGGTTTTTTCTTATCTTTTTCTTATCAAATTTATTTTATGAATATAAAAAATTATTTTATTGAATATATAAAAAATTGATTTTGTTGATACCATTTACTAATAATAATTAATTTATTTTATTAGAAGAGATCAATTTTGTGAGAATAAAATGGTTCTTCATAAAAAAATATTTTGTATATATTCTATTAGTTCAAATATTCATTTATAATCAATATATAACTAATTAATTCAACCATATATTTTAGTAAGTCCTTTAATATTATTCCTAACTACCAACATAACAGTTAGATTAAAATAATAATATTTAATAATATATAATGGTTGTTTTATGAATGTGGGTGTGTGCAGCGTAAGCCATTGAAGAGATTAAATTTAAAAAGATATAGGCTATAAAATATCGGGGTGTTTTAGAAACCACACACACCTTCATATTGGGGATGATCAACTAGAACTTCCTTGATAGGGGTAGTAATGTCCTAGAACCTATATTGGGGGTTAAAAAAAGTCCATTTTCCCTTCTATTTTTTTAATTCCATTATTTTAATATACTATTAATTCTTTGTTTTTTTTCATGTATATTTCCAATTTGTATCTTCATAGAGGCAAGATAAAGGATGTTTTTTCTCAACAAAAACTAGGTTGTGTATTTTCTTCCAATTTGTTTTTTATATCATGTCATCTTAATATCAACATCTCATATAAACTATTCATAATGAGTACATTATAAAAAATATATGTGTGGGGTGGGGTACAGCTGGGTAGATTAATATTTTGTGTTTTTCATTTAAAAATTTCTTTGTTTTGTTTGAATGTATTTTGAATCATATTAGCTTCAATGTAATCCCTTTATGAAATAAAAATTATTGTAAATGAAATTATTTAACTTGATTCATGGAACTAAAACTCAATGATTGATGAAATATGTTATGTTTTTGAATAATAATTCTGGAAATTCCTAAAAACACATTCAATTATAAATTTCATGTCATGAATGTTGTCTAATGTTGAAAATCAATTTCACTTGAGGATGTTGGAAATTTTTTTGAATCTTATTCCGATTTACTCCACATCATGAGTAAATGAAATAATGCTTGTTTTAATTTGAAAGTGTCAATTTCTATTCAAAATCTATTAACTTTAAGGAAGTTATGTTCTAAATTTTTTAGGAAATTCATTTATATTTGAAAGTTCCATTTTTAATAGAATCCTTTTTATTTTTCCATAACTTATGAATTTAAAAATTTTGATTTCTTAGTATCCGAAAACTATCTATGAGATATCCTCATTCCAATATAGTTTCCTTATATAACCCTTTCATGATGTCAATTTCATAATTTTTTTAAAACAAAAGTGTAGTGGAATCTTTTTGGTAGTGAGATACATAATTTAGTACTGCTTTTTGTGGAAAATAAAATTCAAAATAGACATATTTCCAGTTGATAATATTACTGAATTTATTTTTTTTCTTTCTTGAACTTATAAAGAATATGGAGTTACCGATTTATGGATATTCCAATGAAATAATTTTTTTCTATCAAGATATTTAAATAAAAAAATAGAATATAAATTTAATATTTTTATCTTTATTGTTGATTATGTGGGATATCCATGAATTGTTTTTGCAGTAGTCTTGGAATTGATTATATATAAAGAATAAATTGGAGAAAACCTTGATTTATTTAAAATTAGAATCACGAAACCCTACAGAAAATAATATTTAATCCAACTGTTTCTATAAAATTATCATTTGAAAACCCACAAAAACATATAATTAACAATTCTTGGTGATCGTGATAGATATAAATATTTTACTCAAATGGGTAGATATTTATAAATTTTTGAAGACTATATTAACCCTTTCAGTTATTTGAGTGAGAAAAATTTTACTTAAATGAAAATTATGTGGTGAGAGAAAAAGTGTGATGTAATAATCCTTTACATACAAGAATGAATTAATTGGGAATAAAATGAATTAACATAATAATGAATTTATAATTGAGGCTATTTGCGAGGCATGATAAGTTTAGTGACTTGATTTTCTACATATAAATATGAATGACATGAGTTTTGAATTTTTATTGGTAATTTATTTTCAATGATCAATTTTCTACGATTCGAAGTATTAAGTGTTGGGGAAATGATAGAGGTGATATTTATAGTAATTTTCTTATGTTATTTAATTAATATATCTCCACCATTTTTTCATTTTATTTAAAATTACATAAAATTTGGGGTTTTTATGTGTTTAAAAGTAAATTCTAAAAATTTCCTAATTCTAAAATTTTTATAGTTTATTATTACATCAATTTCATGGGTATGCAATTTTAAATTATTATCGAATTGTAGAAATTAATTTCCTTGGACACTTTTCTTGAAGGATTAATTTCTTACAATGGGTCCAAGTGATAAATAAGTCTTTCTAAAGACCAAATCATCTGTCAATTTTGAACATAATTTCTTCATATAGAAATATAACACCTTTAGTAGATAAGATATTACTCTTACTATAGGTATCATAATGAATTGATCCTTTTTTAAGATATAGGACTCAATTACTGATCTCCAAAATGGATACCTAGATTTAATTGAATCATTAATATGGTATATTTGTGCTTTCTAGTTTATGAAGTTGAAGCAGCACCTCAAATAGACAAACTACACTTTATTAATAAATGTATAAATATTGCGAGACATTTAAAAATATCATGATATTTTATATGGATAAATAAAATCACATCTTAAAATCATTGATGAAGGGATGTTTCTAATATTCTGTAGGTTTTATGTCCAAAATAAATCCATAATCCGAGGTATAAAAACATGATATAATAATTTCTACATCCTTTTTCATATATATATCGTTATCCTCTCATTATGCCAAAGAGGTTATTCTAGTGAATATTTTTATTTCATGAAGTAAGAAGTGCATAATGGTTTGAACTCTTTGTGTCAATGGGAATTGATTATTCAAAGTTGTTTCCCATTTGAGTTTGTACTCTTAATTGTAAACTCTCTTGTTTTCAATTGTTCAGGAAAATGTTTTCATGATTAAAAAAGGTCACTTTATTTTTTGTTTTCACTTGATTCTATTTTTCTCTAAAAAAATTATCAAATTGTGAATTAAAAAAAATCTTTTTTAAATTTATTTGGTGAATGTATCATTACGGATTATGACAACGTCAATTTTTTCAATTTATTAGAGGTCTTTGAGTAATTGAATCATTTTTGTAAGTAGATAATCACCCATATTTGAGTACTAAATAAGGTTTCTAGGAACATTAAGTGTATAAATTATGTTCTTTAAGTATAAATTGAATTATTTAATTATAATACATTAATAGGAAATGATGAAGGGATTGTATAAGGTTTAATGCTTGTCCATAATTTCTTCCTTTAACTCTTCTTTTCAGTCAATCTTTCATCTCATTTATAATATCTAACAATAATTTATTTCTTTAATATTATATTTGTTCAATAATAATTTCTAACTCATTTTATAACCCCATAGTTAATAGTAACATTAAAAATAAAAATTAAAAAAGAGACAATTTGACAACTTTTCCCACACCTCCTCAAGAGACAACCTTGTGATCACCAATGTGCTGCATTTTTTATGAGAAATTATTAACAAGGGTAACATGATCAAATCCTCTGCCGTGGTGATATAATTTGTAATTTTAAATCCATATATAATGTTAATGGATCTCTTGTAAAAGATCATTCACCCTTATATTGGCCCATTCATCATGGTGTTTTTTGATGACATCCTCATATATTCAGCAACAGTAGAAAATCACATTATACATAGTGATATAGAACATGGTACATCTCACGAAAATATTATTTATGCCATTTTTTAAATCATAACTTTTAGATTAATGAGGTAAAATTTATTATTATTTAGTGTCTAAGATAGGTATATCTATATACCCATATAAAGTTGTTGATGTAATGTCCTTAAAAAATCATTATAATGTGTTAAATATTAAGAGATTAATTTGATTATTATGATGCTCTCAAAATTTTACCCTAGATGTATATTATTTATAAACAACTATTAATGTGTTAATGTAGATGGGAGTGAATTTAAAATGGTTGAACCAATGTAAAGAGGGCTTTATTGAGCTAGAAAAGGGGTTCACTATCACACTAGTGATGACACATTCAGATATAAGAATCATATATGCTTTCAAGAAGTGATGTATTATGAATTTTTTTAGGAGTATTATTAATTAATACGGAGTGGGTTGTTTCATATGGATCACTTTATCTATGACCCAATAAGTGATGCTACACTACATATGATTTGGAGCTTGGATTTCTGTCCCATGATTTGAGTTATTAGTGAAACTATTTATTTGGTTAATGATTTTTTTCTAAACTTTCCAAAAGAGCCTCCACTATAATAGTAAACAGAGGGACATCAATCTAAGCTAGAGGCATTGGGTACAATACCTAGAGATGTTTGAATTTGATAATTACTATTCAAAAATTATAGGAAACATCACTGCAAATTATCGTAACCATGATACACAAGTATCTTATGAGGTTGGTGAATGGCCTTCAATGGAATAGTGGCACCTAATGCTCTTGTTGTCCAATTAGAGGATGAAAACGTTTATGGACTGGGGATAGATTATGTGTACATCAATAAATGTCATATTTATTTAGTAGATAGGGTAAAGGACAGATAAAAAACAAACTCTGATTGTGATGTGATGCAAGAACAACTAGTTGGTGGTGAACTGATACATGGGTGTTCAATAAGAAATGATGATGTGATACACATGCATGAGAGAGTTGTAGTACATGTTTCATTTAGGGTAGAGAATATGAGAGACTCCAATACCTATAATTAGGTTGTACAACCATAGTTATAAAAGGCATTCCATGAATTCTGGTGGATAATTTGGTGGCCTGGGAAAAAGTGGGGAATTAAAATATTTGAATATCGATGCCATACCTATGTGAGGATAAAAGTTAAGAATTAGCATCATGTTGGTTCAACCCAACCACATATAGTGCCCATGTTTAAGTTGGAGGATGTCATGGTGGACTTCTTTAATGGGGTTTCAAAGGATCCTAATGATTTGTGATATTTTATGGATGATTTATGATTGGTTAATTAATGTGGATAATTTTTGACTAATCTATGAGACTCACTCAGAAGATAATCTTGGAAAATTTTATTTTTATGAGACAGTATTCTTGCAAGAATTTCCACATCGAATTGTATCTGTAAGAGTTTCATATTTTGAATCCTTGTTTTGGAAGGATTTTTAGATGTACCTAGAGACTTATATAATATTGAGCATAACATATCATCACTATACAAATGGATAGTTAGAGAAAAAGATTTTTATACTATGGGATGTGCCCTGATCTTGAAACATATATATTGGTGGAATATGGTATTATCTCTTATCCCTTGTTGAGTTCAGATATACAAATAATTACCAGGATTGTATTCATATAGAAACATGTAAGGATCATTACGGGAGGCCATTTCATTTACCACTTTGTTGGCATAAGGTCAATTAGGCTACTATTGTGGGGCCCAATATAGTTCAAAAGACCATTAAGAGAGCGCAACTAATTCAGAATAGGTTCATCCCTACATGAAATAGATATAGGTATTACATTGATCATAGGAGGAGAAATTTGTTATTTTTTAGGTGATCAGGTATTTTTGAGAGAGACTCCTCAGTTAGGCAACCGACATATAAGGAAGCTAGGGAATCTAGATTTTCATTATGTTAGTCCCTTTTGAGATCACTAATAATTTTGAGACGACGATGTACCATCTAAATCATCCTTATTTATTTTTGGATATACATGACGTGTTCAACCTATCATAGATCAGGATATTATTTTCCTATCCTATGAATGTTATTTATTGTAAGAACATTGATATGGTGATTTACACATCATTCCTAGAGAAACTAGTGTATATTCTAGACCATATTGAGGTTGTCCTTCAAGGTAAGATGTCATCACGTGTCCTGATTATGTGGAATCATGAATCAATCTAGGAGGAGTTCTGGGAAGGGTAGAATGAAGACTGATCTGAGTGTCCTGAGTTATTTAAAAAGTACCTAAAATGGTACTTCTTGAGAATGAGAATTAATTAAAATTGTTGTTATTGTAACATACTTCTTTATTTGGTGTTATAAGATATTTCAAGTTTATATAAATTCCAGAAATATATTTTTATTATCTGATATGGGCAATTAAAAGTATAGTTTATGGAGTTCAATGTTATCTAGATTGGTGGTTTTATATATGATGAAGGGATCAGTATTTGGGTGGCTATAAGAAAACCATTGTCTTTCTGATGAAGTTCTAATTGGTTTATGTAATTCTGTAGACCCCACCACCCAGCTAGGGGTTCCATCGGCCAACCCGAAGATATAAACAATCCACTCAATGGTTCCACTAGCTCTCTAGTGCATCCCATCAGGTAGTTTATGTACCAAATATAAGGGTAGAATTAATTACCCCAATGGGTTTTGAATAACAATCAATTTGACCACCCATTATTTCCCAATTATAAACCTAAAGACCCTATTTCAAATTTTAGGTCCTCCCTCTCAATTCTTCGACACATTATTTTATCATTTCATTCCCCTTCAATATCGGATTTATTAACAGATGCACTAATGGTGAGTTCTTCTTATATAGACACTAAATCCTTCTCTATTATTATGATATGGTGATGGATCTACGATGGATACTTAACTTCCTTGTTGATATAATGATAAATTCTCCCATTCTTCATAGATTGATGAAAGGTCCATCATGTTAAAAATTGTTTTTTATCTATTCAATATTATCAATCAAAAATTGGCATTAATTGTGTAACTATTTATGAATAATCTTATAGGTAATTGTTATGATGGAATATTGATTATAAAACCTTAATACATTGGTTATTATTAGGTATATTGGTAGATTATTTTATATGTTAATAATATAACTTTTACTAAAGTTTGATTCTTCAACAATAGTGGATGTTTCTAGGTAACTATTTTAGATCGATATTCATGAGATATTATTCTAATGGAATCTTCTCCTGGACCTCTTTTATGATTATATGTTTATGGTGGATTTGGAATCATTAAAAAAATATGAGGATCTCTTTTGGAATCAATGAAGGAATCACTATTATTCCAAAAAAAAATATTGGATCTGATGAATTTGAGATATTTTCTACAATATAACATAGAATTGACCCATTGGTGAAATCCCTAATGTATGTGATTATGGAATAATCTTTTTTACTCGGAATAATCTTTATTATCCATTCTAATCCTCTCTAGAAATAAAACTAGAACCCGAGTTAGGAATCCTCAACATGTGAACATGTTCTCTATGGTTTTGTGACATTGTTTTTTATTCATCCCTTGAAGAACCATGGATTTATTCATCAGGAAATTTGAGGTATACTCTTCCATACTATTTAGTGATCTTTTATAAACATTTCCACAGTAATGTTCTTATGTTTAACTTTATTTTTTTATGTACTTGATTATGATCATATGTATCAGTGTGCGTATCCCATGCGCCTTTTTCATAATGTTTGGTTCAGCTTGGGTTTTCTTATGTATCATGTATTTTTGTTTGATTATAATAACATATGATTGTAATGATTGATACTATAATATATGAAGATATTATATGTATTTCCTTGTATTATTTACCATATTATTTGTATTACCACGCCTTTGGGGGTTTCATCTTTGTAGATGTGACAGGTGAATTTTAGTGAATTATTTCCCCTAAGAGGGGAAGTATACATGTTTTCTGATGATGGATATGGTTGGCCCTTTCACTAGGTTAGAGAAAATTATCCTTCTATCCTAAATGGAACATAATGACTTGGTGATATTGATAAATGTTTTGAAACATGATTCTTTATAGATATTGATTAGAATATTCAAATAATGGAATGGGGATAACAAGTGAAATTTCACCATGACTCTTGGATAGTTCATTTCCTTTTCTAAAAAATCTATATAGTCATCTTGCGTACAACAAAATCATTTATGGTTGGTGGTTTTATGTGGTTTGTTTGTTTCATGGCTACTCAGAACATTACTCTATGATTTATATTCTTTCTCTAGTATTTATTAATATCATGGAATATAATTGTAATGAATGTGGACAATTTTTAAGGATACATTATTTTTGTATTACTAGCGTTTGTTACTCACACCCTATATTGGTGTCTTGTTCCGCATGATGATCTTTTCTATAGGGATCCAACAATGGTAAAAGTGCCCATGGTGGATGGTTGATCAATTGAGAATGGTGTGAGTGGCTAGACCATGATGTACTCTAGTGGATTTCCACAATATTGTTTATTTATTTACATACACTCTATATACTCTAGTTTGTCTTACCACACTTGGAGCCCATTTATTTAGTTGTACAACATGGGTGCCACCACGCATTATGATTATTTATTTTCTCTATATTACTATGATTATTGTAACTTTTTTATTATAATATATATTCAAGGATATGATATCGAGGGTATAGTCTCCCCATATATGGTGTTACGACCCTCACTGTTAATTGGAACCCTCTTTCATATGGGGAGGCATGCATGTGGTCATGTGACTCTATGGATCAAACCTACTAGTTTTGGTCAGGTCGTTGCACCATCCCATGTTAGTATTTATAATTACAAATATATTCATTCTAAATAATAATTATATATGATTAAAAAAATATAATAGTATAACATTTCATAATTATCTCATTAATGTTAAAATATATATATATATTTCATATATATATATTAGATATATATATATTTTATATGTGTGTGTGTGTGTTTGACACAAATAATGATAAATTAAAATGAAATAACATTAAATAGAAATGAAAAAATATTATTGTCTCATATTTCATCCCACATATGTTGAGATCAGAATGCTTTTCTGCATAGGCTTTTTACCTATCTATATATACATTTTTATAACATTAGAATTTTTTTCCAAGTCCACCCCATCCTATAAATATTTTATGACCCACTTGTCCCATGATCATAATGTCTTTTATGAAATCCCATAATAAATTTATTTAAATGTTAAATTTTGATGAAATAAATTTTGAATAATACAAAAGGATTATTATGTTAATGTGTTGTTAATTTGATTGGGATTTCATTACATGGGTGAGTTGATAAGTGTTTGTAATTGAACTAACCCATAATCCCATTCTAATTTTAAATCTATCTACTAATTTATTTTAGTAAATTAGGAATTTTATGGAATTAGTTTGAACTTTTAAAATACAACATGGGAATCATCGATGTATAAAAATGAATATAAAAAGGTATAATTATATTGAGATATCAAATTATATATTAGATAAACATGTAAAAATATATAATAAATGAAATTTGTGTGTTTGTTAAAAATTGTAAGAGACAATAGAAGATGAATGTGTTTCATTTATCGAAAAAAAATTATGCATTCATATTCGTTAAAAATTTAATAATATAATTTTAGAATGTATTAGTTTTTATTTAATTTATACACTTTATTTTAGAAATGATGGATTAAAATAATTATTCATCATTATCATAAAAATCAGTAAGAAATATACTTATTTAATGTCAAAGAAATTTTTTTTAACATGTTATAGTGTTTCATTGTTTGTGAATATTTATTAAAAATATTATCTGTAGAAAAAGAATAATATAGTGCAGGTTTATATGATTGATGGATTTTTAAACATATGATTCGAAACATTTTAATGTGTTTATTGTGTTTTAGATGTTAAAAAACTCTTAAAAGTAAATGTTTTATCCAGTTGATAATATCTAGGGAAAAATTTGGAATTTGAATTGAATTTTTAATTAAAATGACTAATTTATTATTATATAGTTGTTTTAATGTTTTAGTTGGAGAAAATTGATTTAAATGTGATTTCTTTACAAACTGTGACTACGTCATAGTCAACAACATCTATGATATCAAAAAACAGTGAAATATAAGAGTTGACCAAAAAAATAATTCAACTCACCATAATGATTAATATATTGTATCAAGATATAAGGATGAACAACACATTTTTATTACAAAATATGATATTGAAAACGAATTGATAATAGTCTAAACTAATAATAATTAAATTTCTCAGGGTTAGTTCAATTGATCATGAATGAAGAATAAGATAACTATGAATCATAAAGGCTAACTACCCCTGACCCATATTTTTAGATAGATAAACCTACCATGAAAATTTTATAAAAAAAGGACAAATTATTTTTTCAATATTATATTAAATAAATAAATGATGAAATAATAAATGCAGGCATGTGTTTAAATCCTATAATATGAGAAATATATTTCAATGGATCCACATAGAAAATGAATGTCAGAAACATAGAATGAGCATATTTATTACATTAATATATGGGATTAAAATATTTTTCAATGATAAATACTACATGATTTCAATAATTATAATAAAATAATAACTAGGATGAGATGATTTAATATCATACATAATTCAAATCAATTTTAAAATATCAAAAATTCACATGTAACTAAATGATTCATTTTAATAAGATTAAAATTATTTGGAAAGGGTAAAGAAAGGGGAGTTAATAGGGGTTTATACCTAGAAACAATGTTCATTTAGGAAAAAACTTCATGCCAGGGTAGGGGACTCACCAGATATAACTATATTCAATGAGATCATACTCAACACTATTTTATCCTATTTATTTACCCGTATGGGTTTTTAGACATATTTAGAACAAAAAAGTGATATTATGTTTTAATTCAAAAATATTTATTAATTAAGTTATTGATATATTTTATGTTAATTATTCTTCATT
This sequence comes from Viscum album, assembly GCA_963277665.1. Lineage (NCBI taxonomy): Eukaryota > Viridiplantae > Streptophyta > Magnoliopsida > Santalales > Viscaceae > Viscum > Viscum album. The sequence continues at coordinate 490,587,454 of OY728159.1, read as the reverse complement.
GATCTTAAAAATTTATTGATTTTATACTGAGTAGAGAATTAATTGTTTGGGTGAAGTAGTAATATTGAAATCCCACACTGTGCATTGAAAATATATAACATAGTCACATGATGAGTGATTGTTACTAAGGAGACAATTCTGACTAGTATTCAATTGTTTTTAGAAAAAAAAATTATAGTTATTAAGAGTTTTAGGAAAAACATTTGGGAGTTGTGTTCCCACTTAGATGATCCATGTATCTCGAGGTAGTGTTTAGAAATTTAGTATTTGTTTCTCCCTTATACAACATAATTAAAAAATATATTTAGTTTTTTCAATTAATATTATATATCTCTCATTTGGGATATCCAATCCAGTGGTGCTTGGTCCTTTTATATTAACTATTTATGATTATCATTGATTTATTTTAATATTTCCCATTTATCAATCCCAATATAATTTCACACCCATATATATCATTCACTTTATTTTTTATACAAAAAATATCTAAGATCAATATAAATTTATTAAATATCCCTATAGATTTTACCTAATTCTTACTAGTTTATCCGGGATGAAATTGGATACATGTACATATTTGTTAATTTGTAAACATAGAAACAACATCATTCACATAATTGGAATATGATTAATTCTAATATCATTATTTATTTGAGAAACATTGTTTTCATTTTATTAATTATTTCGGTAATTTTATGATGGAATATATTTAATTGTATCATCATAATTAAATGACATTTTTATGATCCAGTGCGTCATCAATAAAACTGAAATATGAGAAATCAATGATATTTCCCAATTTATTATCATAATATTTGGTATGTACCCACTGAATATGTCATTACCCAATTGCTCATAAATTTTTTTATTATTATTTTCAATCACTCTGATAAAAAAATGGTTTCTAAATACATAATAATGATTTATGTATTGATTTTTTATACCACATTTCACTTGTTATAATTATTTAATTAGACCGTAAAATAAAATAACATTTCACTTGTTCTTTTTCTAATATCATTTGCCTCTAAAATTACTTTGAAATCATAATCCTTGTTAGTATAATTATTTACATGTCTACTATGATATAATTAATTATTTAAAATAACAATAAAACATTATGGAGTACTAGGAGAAATAAACCCATGAAATATTTTATTACTTTCAAAATATTCAAAAAATCATCTCATTATAATCTAAATTTTCCATTCTTAATTTTTTATGATTTTTTAAAAAATAAATAAAATCCATAATTTTGTAGGACCAATTTAGTTCTTTTATCTTCAACATATTTGATTGATATTAGACATCCACATGCATTAAAATATAAAATATTAGGTTTCCCACACATCAAAATTTCATAAAGGGATAATTTATTTTCATTTATGTAATTTTATTATGAATATATCAAGTGAATAATAAAAATTATCCCCATAAATTTAATGAATATTTAAGGATGTTAAGTATAAGTCATTCCATTTCACCATATTTTTTGTTTTCATTTTTTTCGAAATATTTTTATTAAGGTTTAAAATATGTTTTAATTAATTAATTGAACTTATTGTTTCCTTGATTTCGTTAATTTTATTCAAAAAGTGATAACTAAATTAACCAATGAAAAATTTTATTATTATTATTCTATTAATTTCATAAAAATATTATTAGTAATTATAAAATTTAAAATTCATAATCAATTATAAATATTTTGATTATTTTTCAGGAATATATCACTTTTAATTTTGATAAATTCATTAATGAAATTTATGAAAATACTTATCCCTATTTTTATGTTTTTTACTAAATAATACAAAAATATTATAATTAATTACCTTAAGTGTTGTTCTGTCTAGAAATTTAACCCTTCTATTACACTGATTTATCATTTTTTTCATTTTTCTTTGTCTCAAATGAAATGATATTATACATTTTGATATTTATGATACTATAAATAAAATATTATCAAAGAAATATTTTTATTCTATTTTAGCCATGTTGACCAAGACTTGTTTTCCAAAATTCAATCTTAATTTCCAAGACAAGGTATCATGCATTATTTTCATCTCCATATGAAATTATGTTTTCATATTTCATTGATAAATGTGAAATATTTAACATTCTCATATAATATTCATGGTAAATCCTTGATTTTAAAATAAACCCTCATTTATATTTTCTTAATGTTAATAATCACTTAATTTTTTTGAATTTTAGTCATGAAACAATAAGAAAATTCTTAAAACTGTGATTTTCTCACCAATTTTCTTTGAAATAATTCCCTCGATATTCAAGTATCCATAAATTTTTAATATAGAAACTCCTATATAATATTTTTAATTCCATAAAGAAAATTATTATCACCCTTCATATATGATGAGTACCCACTATCAAGAATACATTGTTTTTTCAATTTTAAAAGAATTATAAGAAACATCTATACCCAATTAACATTATGTTAAAATTACTCTAAATTTTAGAATTTTTGAAATCAACTTTTTCCTTAATTAATTATTAAATTTTTTGATAATTTTATCAATAGTATGTATCTCATTCTCACACAAACCAAAAGCCTCTTCATGATAATCAAATGTTTTTTTCAATATTAATTTTCATTAAAATGGTTGTGGTTTTTACATTATAAAATTTTTAGTGTTGTATCCCCCTTTACAATACATCATTTTTTTTATATAAAAAAGGACATATTTTGGAAATACATATAGGATTTATGCACAAATATTTTATAATACCAATAACAAAAATTAAATATCCTCCTAATTTTTTTGTTTTATCCAAATGTATGTAATTATTGACTTTGAAACATATTATAAATTTGATGATATTCATTTGGAAAATAGAAAAGGTCATAAATATTACCTTACATTATATCTTGAATGTGATAATTTTATTTTAATTTATTACCTATAAGTTATAATACATTATAAATTTTCCTCAAAGCTCTCACTCAATCAAACTATTTGTTTTTCTTCAATCTATAATAAAATAAATATTCGTTTTTTTAATAGCTCAATGGATTTTCCATAGTAATATCCGAGATATTTGACCCTATAATATGTGATACTTATTGAAAAATAGTGACTTTTATATTTTTATATCCCATAACTTGTTTCTTATTCGAATTAAAATCTCTCCAACATAAAAAATTGATTTCTCAATATCAAATTTAAATTTATTTAGAAAAATAATAATGAATTTCTTATTAATGTTTATAAAAATGATCATCCTTTTTATAATCCTTATATTAATATTTTTTGATCTTATTTTGTTAAACATTTAGTTTCTTGGGTGTCATGAACCAACTCAGCCTACCACATCCTAGTACCATAGTCCGCCCATAGTAAGGCCCAAATGGAATTATTGATCCCAATGGCCATCCAAATAGATACTTAGAATCAATGATACCATCATTTAGAATATTTTTTCCCATAAATACTATAAAAATAAATGGAACCAAAATAATAGAAACAACAAGGCACCTTATAAATAAACATATAATAAATAACAAGCAACATCAAATGGAGAAACAAAATATAACACAACTCGTACAAGGGAAAAACAATAAATTAATAAAGAGTGAGTCAATTATAGCTCTATGTGACATATGAACACTTTTTTATGAAACCTCCTCCATAACATGAAAATAAAGTAAATACTCTAATACCTATAAAAATAATTTTTGTTATCTACATCTACAAAATAGATAAAGGAGAACATAACGATCTACATATACCGGAAGGATATATAGGGAGACATCATAAGAAACACAGTGGGATCCTACCATATACTCTATATATAAGCCATAACAAACTACCCATGAAATGATAGTTTGAAATATGTTAGACAAAATAATCTTTTCATTGATGTAAAATAATTCATACCACAATATTACTTATATATTATATATGAATACAAAGAAATGAACATGTTTAGTAAATAAGTGGAAGAATGTAAAATAAATATTTGGGTATAAATTACCAAAATATGGTTATAGTGATAATACACTATGAAATAAGGTCAATAAAAATAATGGGATTTATAAAATTCCAATGAAATTGCATGAAATATCGACTAGGTAGAGTACCATTATTACCTTTTACGTGCAAGTGTTGAAAAACACTTAATAATATTTATACATCCATAATCCATGTCTTACCATGCACATGAATCTAGTATGACTTATATAAAAACCACTAGGAAGGGTCACTCATTGATCTCGTAAGTGTATAATTCTCACCCCCATCTCAATAACCAGGGCTTCCAATGAGTCTTATTCAACTTCAATGATATCAAGAATTAATGTTGGAATCATAAAAATAATTTATTAAAGGTATTTATATTCAATTGAATAACAAAATTAACACAATATAAACACCACTTAAAACATTGAATTTACCATAAAACACTTTTTTTGAAGGGAAAGAGATGGACACAAGGTTCATTTGGTTTGGCCTGATGATTTATGGAGATGGGTTGATTTCTTGAACAATAATTAATGTTGGGTAACCAATATCATTATTAAAGGAAAATACCAATGGTTCCTTCATCCATTACTAGGTAGAGACCTTTATTCCAATGATAGGAAGTCAGTTGGGATTTCCAAACCAATGATGCTTACTGTCTCACCTTGGTTGAGAGGATGGTTGGTCGGCCTAATCACACCTTTTTTTTGAAATTGTTTCCAACTCTGTGACTATGTTACATATTTAAGATATGTTTGAGAATCACTTCTAAATATCAATATGGTAAATTCGATATTATCAAAATTATCAAAGATTCACCCAAATTGATCCTAGGTTCAATCCTTTTATGTATAGAAGAATAAGGGGATTTCAATATTGAATCCATTTATGTGTATCCAAGGTTCTCTATCAATTTCCATATAATGAATAGAAACTAATATTTTGATGTTTCATGACTATGAACTTCATAATTTGTTTCATGTAAGGAGGTGGTAATATTATAAAGTTGTTATTGAGCCATTATGAGGAATACTAAATATACTATTTATTGTAGTAATCAAAACACACATATTTCATTAGATCTTCATTATTTTAATGACATGATGAATGGAGATATGAATAAGTTAATCCCAAAATATTTGAGCTCAAGTATCGAGTAGATGTTTTACATATCCATGTTATAGAAGGCATCTGAGATATCATAGTTTATTCACACCATTTGGACTGGCCCTAAATTATATGTCATTATATGTAGGTAATCATATCATTCCCCTCATTGGGGCTTACATAATAAGGTTTCCCTACATGGTAGATATTCATGATGCCAATTATGAGTTATTTGTGACTAATTAAGACCATGTGATGTATAACTTATGTAAAAAACAAGGTATATTAAGTGGTCATCCTCATTGCATATGGATTTGGGACTTATCTATTGGGAAAAAAATTGAGATTCTTAATATGGATATCAGATATAAAGGAGTTATCCTATGTATTTCAGTTATTGTATGAATTAGATTCATCGTAGTTTATTTGGCCTCTCATTCCACTAATTGTTGAGTTATAATGATCATCCCATGGGAATGATCAGGTCTTGATGGTTGAAATGTCAGATACATGACATGACATTCACTGAGGTGGATTCTTATTTGTGTTAGGGCTTAGGCCTTTAGAAGGAATCCTACCCATCATAGTTTTGGAAGGAATCAATGTCCTAATAGTTTAACTAGCTAAGGTGTACACACAATCATTTCCATCGTATAGGGGATATATCTTTTTATGGTGCTGATTTGGGCTTACACTCTAAGGTTTCCAATATCCTAGTAGAGACATTTCATGAGGATCACATGATCATTGCGACTTCCTAATCCCACGTGATCTATAATAAATTTTAGAAAAAAATAATGGGAAACAATAAGTCATATTTCTTTTTGATTTAGGACTTATGTGTTAGGATGAACTTCTGTTTACTTATTATAGATATTGGTCCTTAGGAATGCATCCTAATTATCATGTTTATAATAAGAATCAGCGTCATCAAAGCTCCTTTGATTGTGAATTACACAGTGTTGTTACCCTTTGTAACGACCCAAAGTATGTCAATGGAAAATTCCCTTATTATATTTATTCCATAAAAACACAAAATAATGAAGTACAAGTGATAAATTACCTTTAAACATTATTTTTTCACCCCTATGATTGGAATTTTAAAAATCCGACATACACGGTTGTGTTCAAGATAGTTGTTGGAGTCTAATGAAACAAAAATAATTTTTGGTGAATAGGAACATACCCTTATGAATTGTGACCTAACATTATGAATAGTAATATGACCCTTATAGTAAATAAGAGTAACATTACCTATGAATAATAAAATAAAATTTAGATATCATATAAAGTGATAATTTGACCTTAGTAAACGTTTTTTGTATTTTATAAGTCAAAATAATTAATTATAATTAATTAATTAATTTAAAAGAATATTTATTTACCTGAAATGTATTCATAAATTATTGAATCAATGTATAATAGTTTTTAGATATTTTTATAAGACTTGACGTAATTTTTGAAAGAACTACAAAATCAGTTTTAATTTTAAAAACTGTTTTTTAAGTAAATTATGATTTTAGTTAAACATTAAATTAATAGTATTTAGATAATTAATTGTGAAAAATGGACATCATTTTTGGATTCTAAACTTCGATAAATGGTAGGGGTAAATATTTGGGTTTATTCTGAAATACTTCAATTTTCGGGTGAATAGTATAAAATACAGTTTTTTCGCATCATCGGTGTACAGTAAATTGCATCATTAATGATGTAATGATGACATAAAAATTCTAGAACATTAGTTTCGGCCAAAACATATTAAATTTCATAAATTTTTCCTTTAAATACAATAAATCTAATTCTCAAACCTAAAAAAAACTTCCCAAGCTTAAAGTCAAAAGGTGATTTCTTAAACTGTCTTTTTCTCTTTCTTTCACATTCCTTTTAATAAATTAATGAATTCGAATTATGAAGAAAATTAAAATCCAAAAAATAATTTTATTATATTAATATATGATTTATGATGTCATAAAACTACTATTACAAGTCTAACTTATGATATATTATTTTATTTAATATTTTATACCAAAAACACCTCCCTCCTCATGTATAAATAATCCCTCCCCCTCCTCTTGCCAACCCACACCTCTCAAGCTTCAAGAATTTTCTAAGATCTACCAAATCATCTCCCCTAGCCCCTTCCTCACGTCTAAGAGCTTCTGGTCTCATCAAAATACCATGATTATTCCCTTAATGAGGTTCTCAAGTGAAGGATTCAAGAGGTAATTTCCCTCCCTCTTCTCCTTTAATTTCCATTCAAGTTCAAGTTCCTTTCTTGATCTCTCCCCACCTATCTTCATCCAAATTATTTTGTAACTCCATTATTATACATAAAATTTAATCTTATGATTCTAATGGTATATTATATTACCCCACACCCTTTCCCTCTTCCTTTTATTTTATTAAAGAGAACGTTGTTAATGGGGTGTTAAATTTATCACCTTCAAAAATGACATGTTCTCTTCTTCCATTTCTACATTCAAATCTGGCCATGAAACCATTTTTATGGTTGAACCAGACTATATTTTATCTATTATTCTCTATTTTATGTTCTTAAAATAACCTATGGCCATATTACTAAGTGAAAAGTTAAAACGAGTTCGTTGTGATTCAAAAACTGCTCAAATTAACCCAAATAATTATCATATAATTCTTATCTAATGATTCTTCCACATGGATCTAATATAACTCATTATAAAATCATTCACTCTTCTCTAATATCATTAATAATATTTAATATCAGTTCCGGATGTTTAACCATGATTTACCCAAACATCAATTTAAGAATACAAGTGGACCGCTCAATATAACAATGAAAACGAACATACCCGATCAATGTTTTTAAACACTATAAGTCATCCAAATGAACATAATATGAAATAATGAAACCATAATGAACCCTATTAATGTATAAAAGGTTCTGGAATTTCTAATTAATGAATATAATGTCATTATACATGACATCAAAGAGAAGGAGGCATTCGAGTACAAGGTAAGGTGAAATCTCGAACCCAATTTTATTCCTTCGGGTTCTCCCTCTTTCACTCCATTTTTGATATGGTTACTCCTAAAAGATCATTTGTTCATCATTTAATTTAAATTTTTGGGATATACATGTTTTTCACTGTTTTTTATGTCCATCAAAATTTTTTCCAAAAGAACTCTTCATTCAAGATCTCACCTTTTACCTCTCATTCAAGGTTGATGGTTCATGTATCAAGTATGTTGTTCCCTCTTTATTTTGGGAACCCAAAGCTTATGAATGTGTTATTATGAGATGAAAATCATTCCATTACATGGGTTATTTATTTAAATTTTTGATATGTGTTCTATGTTGTAATCATGATAATGATAATGTCATGATGTGATGGGTGCGCCCGGAATTATACAGCGCAATATGAATGTTTAAATGTGACGGGTGTGCCCGAAATTATATATCGCTCCAATGCATTGGGTAAAGTGATGAATTTCATGAGTAAATATAAAATTATGTGTGAAAAAGGTTCTATCTTGGTTCAAAAATATTTGTGTTAGTTAACCACTAAGACATAATGTTTAATTTTTATGCATTGCCACATTTCAAGTTTATTATTTATGCTCCTCTCATGTTCATGATCTTTTGCCTATGTCATGATTATGTTGACCCCATGATATATTGTTCATATAAATACTCTTACTGGGCTTCTAGCTCACCCCTTTTGATGTATATCCTCAGGTGGCTACATGTACTAATGAGAGGACAAGTGCCAATAAGAATCTAGAGAAGATTAAATTAAATAAATGTTTATGGTTGATGTTGTATTTGTTATGTGTGGTCCTAGTTTTCCCAAGACACTAAACCTTTGGATCCTATATGTGTAATAATATTATGTTGTTTATATTTGAAATGATGTAATAGTAATAAAAAAAAGGTCCGGTCTCTATAGTTGGTATCAGAGGAAAGGTTTAGTTAATTTGGGAATTAGGATTAGTAAACCATAGAGAAAACCTCTAGTATTAGAATAATTACAAATATGTACACAAGAATATTTACCTAGGGATCCCATATGTTATGTTTTTGGTATAATTGTTTAAATTAAAAAGTTATTCATGACTTGTTTACTTATGTTTTGTTCAAACCTTTTCTATTTTAGAAAATGGTGGGAACCAGGAGAAATCAGGCCAACATCTCTTGCGAGGGCCAATGCAACAATTGCCCGAACGACATCCCCAATGACTTTGGAGGTGGAGTTCAAAACTTCATGGCGATGCTTACCCAATTATCTCGGGTTATGAATAATAACCTTAATAATTGGGAATATCCTCCTTCACCAAAGAGGAAGCAACTAGCTATCGAATGATTTATGTGGTAATGACCACCGACGTTTTGTGGATCTTCCGATCCACTAGTTGCGGAACAGTGGGTAAACACCATGGAGAAGATCTTTTCTGTTCTTCACTATTCCGAGACGGGGAAGGTGACTCTACCCGTTTATCATCTAGATGGAGAAGCTGATCAATGGTGGGATTGGATTAAGAACACTAAGCCAAGGGAGGAAATATGAAGAGATGGAATGGGAAGACTTTAAGATAATGTCTCTTAATAAGTACTTCCCACGAACTCTTTGCACGAAGACGGAGAGAGAATTCATAGAGCTCAAGCAAAAAGAAGGAGAATCTGTCACAACCTATGAAGAAAATTTCACAAGGCTCGCAATGTATGCTTTTGGTTTTGTTATCAACAATGATAGCAAAATTGATAGATTTATTAGTGGATAAAAACCACATCTTCAAAAGGCTCTTGAAATTTGAGACTTTGGGTGTTCTGAAGAAGTTTTCCAGTGTGCTCTCAAAGTGGAGACGGAGTTTTTAGAATGGTCTCACAGCTATGGTGATAAGAAAAGAAAGATGGAGTTTCAAGCTTGTGGATCTAGTGACAATGGTGGGAAGAAAAATCAACGACCCACATGACTAAAATCTGGGAAGTTTCACCATGGGAACTACCTAAAAGGTATATGGAGATGCTTTAAGTGTGGGAAAGAAGGACACGAAGCTCAAGAGTGTCGAAAAGTTAGGAAAAGGAAGGATAATGTAGCCGATGAAAGAATAGAACCACTCGTGGTTCAATGCAACAACTATAGGGAGTCAGGGAACTATTCAAACCTGTGCACTAAACCTCAAGCTCTCGAGGGTAATCAGCACCAACAACCACCAAATCCAAAGGAACAAGCGAAGGATTATGCCATCACTACTATGGAGGTGGAACATTATAATGAAGTCATATAAGGTACACTTCATATTCACTCAAGAATGGAAAAAGTCTTATCTGATTCTGGTTCTACGCATTCCTTTATATCATGCAAGTTTCCTAGAACTATAAAATCGAAGCCCTGAAACCTTGAAGTAGATATATCTGTAAAAACACCAAGTGGTGAAATCATTATGACCCATTTGTTTGACTCTACTCTTGTTGACGTATGTGGGAAGATTCTTCTGGAAAATATTGTAATACTTCCCTTAGTGGAATTCGATGCTATAATGGGAATGGATTGGCTCTCGTTAAATAGAGCACATATCAACTGTCGGGAAAAGGAAATATATTTTCATATTCGGAACCATCCCATGCTCCTCTTCAAATGCAAGGAAGATCATGAATATCCTTTGAAAAATCCTTCATTGGTGTTGGTGTTGATTCCCTATGAAGAAGCATACCTCGCCCAAATGGTTGAGTCGAAGGAATGTGCCAACCCTGAGGAAATTCCCATCGTGAGGGAATACAGTGATGTATTTCCCGAAGAGTTACCCGGAATTCCCCCGGATCGTGAGGTAGAGTTCTCAATTGAAATCATACCCAGAGCTACTCCAATCTCGAAGTGCCCCTATAGGATGGCTCCTATCTAACTGGAGGAGTTAAAGTAGCAGCTGCAAGAGCATCTGGACAAAGGGTTCATATGCCCTAGTGCATCACCATGGGGTGCCCCAGTGCACTTTGTAAAGAAGAAGGATGGAAACATGCTACTGTGTATCGATTATCAGGAACTCAACAAGATCACCATAAAGAACAGGTATCCTCTCCAAGGATTGATGACTTCTTCGACCAGTTAAGAGGATCTCAATACTTCTCAAAGGTGGATCTTCATTCTGGATATCATCATGTAAAGGTGAAGAAGGAAGATATTCAGAAGACAGTCTTCCGTATACGGTATGGGCACTATGAGTTTTTGGTGATGCCCTTTGAACTTACTAATTCCCCTGAAAGCTTAATGTATTTGATGAATAGAGTCTTTATACATTTCCTTGACAAATTTTTGGTAGGGTTTATCGTTGATATTCTCATCTACTCCAAGAGCAAGGAGGAACATGAATAACATCTAAGACTTGTGTTGGAGACATTGAGAAAGGAGATGTTGTACTCCAAGTTTAGCAAGTGTGACTTTTGGATGAATCAAATCACATTCTTGGGACATGTGATCACAAGTGAGGGAATTTTTGTGGATCCTTCAAAGACAAAGGCAATTGAGGAATGGCCCAGGCCCTCTAGTGTCACATAAATCAGTAGTTTTCTTGATTATATGGGTACTACCGACGTTTTGTGAGAAACTTCTCATGATTTTCATGCCCGCTAACTAAGTTAACACGAAAATGGGTAAAGTATGTATGGATGGAAGAATGTGAGGGAAGCTTCAAGGAGCTAAAGAGAAGTCTGATCCTTGCACTTGTACTCACAATAACAAAAAGTGGAGAAAGTTTGTGATATAAAGTGATGCATCAAAGAAAGTCTTGGGTTGTGTACTCATGCAAAATGATAATGTGATATCCTACTGCTCACGACAGTTGATGATCCATGAGAAGAACTACCCAATGTATGATCAAGAGCTGGCAGCCATGATTTTTTCCTTGAAAATCTGACGGCACTACCTTTATGGTGAGAAGTGTGACATATACACCGACCACAAGAGCCTAAAGTATATATTCACACAAAGGGAGCTCAACTTGCATCAAAGGATATGGTTAGAGCTAATCAGGGATTACGATTGCTCTATTCACTATCATCCTGGAAAGGCGAACAAGGTAGTTGATGCTCTAAGTAGAAAAGAACCTGCTACGCTATCCATGTTGAGGATTGAGAAAGACCCTATCTTCTTGGATATGCAAAGAATGGTTTTGGAAATCATAAGGGCAGGGGATACATCCAACCTTTCCCAAATGATTTCGCAACCATCCATCCAAGAGAAGATTATGGAAGCACAAATGGATGATGTGGAGATACAAAAGAGGGTGAATGCAGTAAAGGAAGGGAAGCTGCAAGAGTTCCATATCGACGATGATGGTGTGATTCGGTTTGGAACGCGACTTTGTGTGCCTTCATCACCTAGGATAAAGAAGGAGCTATTGGATAATGCACATAGCTCAACTTTCTCTATCCATCCTGGAAGTACCAAGATGTATCGTGATCTCCGAGAACACTTCTAGTGGGATAACATGAAGAAAGAGATTGCAGAATATATATCAACGTGCTTGGTATGTCTGCAAGATAAAGTTGAGTGGCAAAAGTCCAAAGGTATGATGCTACCATTGCCTATGCCCGTGTGGAAATGGGAAAATGTTACTATGGACTTTGTCACGGGTCTCCCGAAGACGTCAAAGGGAAATAATGCGATATGGGTTTTGGTTGATCGACTCACCAAGACTGCCCATTTTATTGCTATTCGGGAATACCTCTCACTTGAACAACTTGCAAGGATAAATGTGAAGGAAGTAGTGAGATTGCACGGTGTTCCACTCTCGATTGTCTCTAACCGTGATCCAAGGTTCACATCTAAATTCTGGAGGAGCCTTCGACATTCTTTGAGTACTGAATTAAATTTCAGCACGACCTATCACCCCCAAAATGATGTCCAGTCTGAAAGGACTATTCAGACGCTTGAGGATATGCTAAGAGCATGCTCTCTTGAATTGAAAGGTGGTTGGGATCAGCATCTCCCATTGGTTGAGTTCTCATACAACAATATCTTCCACTCGAGTATTTAGATGGCTCCGTATGAAGCTCGTTATGGGAAACGATGTAGAACTCCAACCTATTGGGATGAAGTTGGAGAACGAAAGCTATTTGGTCTCGATCTTGTTCAAGTGGTGACAAAGAATGTTCAAGTCATCCAGAAACACATCAAAGCTGCTCAAAGTCGGCAAAAGAGCTATGCTGACAACCGTCGAAGGGACTTGGAGTTTGACGTTGAAGATAAAGTCTTCCTTCGAATATCTCCATGGAAGAGAGTCATGAGATTTGGGAAGAAAGGGAAGTTAATCCCAAGGTACATTGACCCCTTTGAGATCCTTGACCGTATAGGATCCGTGGCCTATCGTCTAGAACTTACACCGAATATGGCTCAAGTTCATGATGTGTTTCATGTATCACTACTGAAGAAGTACATACCAAACACCTCACATGTACTAAAATCAGAGGTCGTGCAGCTGAAAGTTGATCTCTCCTATGAGGATCAGCCTATAAAAATTTTGGACCGAAGTGATTAGGTTCTACGCAAAAAAACAACCCACCTTGTCAAAGTGTTGTGGAGGAACCATAAGTTTGAGGAAGCAACTTGGGAACCAGAAGAGGCAATTAAGGAGAAGTACCCTCACCAGTTTGTGTAAAGTGAAATTTCAGGGGTGAAATTTCTTAAGGGGGGAAGAATGTAACGACCCAAAGTATGTCAATGAAAACTTCCCTTCTTATATTGATGTCATAAAAACACAAAATAATGAACTACTAAGTGATAAGTGACCTTTAAACATAATTTTGTCACCCCTGTGTTTGGAATTTTAAAATTCCGACATACACGATTGTGTTCAAGATAGTTTTTGGAGTCTAATGAAACAAAAATAATTTTTGGTGAATATTAACCTACCCTTATGAATAGTAACCTACCCTTATGAATAGTAAAATGACCCTTATAGTAAATAAGAGTAACAATACCTATGAATAATAAAATAAAATTTAGACATCATAGAAAGTGATAATTGGACCTTAGTAAACGTTTTTGGTATTTTATAAGTCAAAATAAATAATTATAATTAATTACTTAATTTAAATGAATATTTATTTCCCTTAAATGTATTCATAATGTATTGAATCAATTTCTAATAGTTTTTAGATAATTTTATAAGACCCGAAGTAATTTTTTAAAGAACTACAAAATCAGTTTTAATTTTAAAAACTGTTTTTAAGTAAATTATGATTTTAATTAAACATTAAATTAATAATATTTAGAAAATTATTTTTGAAAATGGACATAAGTTTTGGATTCTACATGTCGAAAAATGGTAGGGGTAAATTTTTGGGTTTATTATGAAATACTTCAATTTTTGGGTGAATAATAAAAAATATAGTTTTTCGCAAAATCGGTGTACACCAAATTGCATCATTAATGATGGAATGATGACAAAAACATTCTAGAACAATAGTTCGGAGAAAACATATTAAATTTCATAAATGTTTCCTTGAAATAAAATAAATCCAATTCTCAAACCTAAAAATAACTTTCCAAAGCCTAAAGTCAAAAGGTGATTTCTTAAAGTTTCTTTTTCTCTTTCTTTCACTTTCCTTTTAATAAATTAATGAATTTGAATTATAAATAAGAGATAAATCCTAGAACGAATTTTATAATATTAATATATGATTTAGGATGTCAAATTAATACTACAACAACTCTAAATTATGATATATTATTTTATTGAATATTTTATACCAAAAACACCTCCCTCCTCATGTATAAATAAGCCCTCTCCCTCCTCTTGCCAAACCACACCTCTCGAGCTTCAAGGATTATCTAATATCTGCCCAATCATCTCCCCTATCCCATTCCCCACGTCCAAGAGCTTCTTCTCTCATCAAAATACCAAGATTAGGCCCTTAAGGAGGTTCTCAAGTGAGGGCTTCAAGAGGTAATTTCCCTCCCTCTTCTCCTTTAATTTCCTTTCAAATTCAAGTTCCTTTCTTGATCTCTCCCAACCTATCTTCAGCCAAATTATTTTTTAACTCCATTATTATAAATATAATGTAATATTATGATTCTAATGATATATTATATCACCCCACACCCTTTCCCTCTTCCTTTTATTTTATTTAAGAGAACGTTGTTCATGAGGTGTTAAATTTATCAGCTTCAAAAACGACATGTTCTCTTCTTCCATTTATACCTTAAAATATGGTCATGAAACCATTTTTGTGGTTGAACCAGAATATATTTTATGCATTTTGTTCTATTATACGTTCTGGAAATAACCTATGGCCATATTACTAAGTGAAAAGTTAAAACGAGTTCGTTGTGATCCAAAAACCACTCAAATTAACCCAAATAATCTTTATTTAATTCTTATCTAATGATTCGTCCACATGGATATAATATAACTCATTATAAAATCATTAAAGATTCTGTAATATCATTAATAACATGTAATATCAGTTCTGGATTTTTACCCATGATTTACCCAAACATCAATTTAAGAATACAAGTGGACCGCTCAAGAAAACCATGAAAACGAACATCCCCGATCAATGTTTTTAAACTCTATAAGTCATCCAAAGGAACATAATATGAAATAATGAAACCATAATGAACACTATTAATGTATATAAAGGTTCTTGAATTTCTAATTAATGAATATAATGTCATTATACAGGACATTAAAGAGAATGAGGCATTCGAGTACAAGGTAAGGGGAAATCTCGAACCCAATTTTCTTCCTTCGGGTTCTCCCTCTTTCACTCCATTTATGATATGGTTACTCCTCAAAGATCATTTTTTTCATCATTTCCTTTACTTTTCTGGGATATACATGTTTGTCACTGGTTTTTATGTCCATGAAAATTTTTTCCAAAACAACTCTCCTTTCAAGATCTCACCTTTTACCTCTTATTCAATGTTGATGGTTCTTGTATCAAGTATGTTGTTCCCTCTTTCTTTTGGGAACCCATAGCTTAGGAATGTGTTATTAGGAGATGATACCCATTACATTCAATGGGTTATTTATGTACATTTTTTATATGTGTTCTATGTGGAAAGCATGATAATGATAATGTTATGATGTGACGGGTGCACCCGAAATTATATAGCGCAATATGAATATTTAAAGTTGACGGGTGCGCCCGAAATTATATAGCGCTCCAATGCATTGGGTAAAGTGATGAATCTCATGGGTAAATGTGAAATGATGTGTGAACAAGATGCTATCTTGGTTCACAAATATGTGTGGTAGTTAAACACTAAGACATGATGTTTCATTTTTATGCATTACCACATTTCAAGTTTATTATTTATGCTCCTCTCGTGTTCATGATATTTTGCCTATGTAATGATTATACTCACCCCATGATATATTGTTCTTATCTATGCTCTTACTAGGCTTCTAGATCACCCATTTTGATGTATATCCTTAGGTTTCTACATGTACTAAGGAGAGGACAAGTGCCAATAAGAAGCTAGAGAAGATGAAATTAAATAAATGTTTATGGTTGATGTTGTATTTGTTATGTGTGGTCCTAGTTTTCCCAAGACACTAAACCATTGGATCCTATATGTGTAATACAATTATGTTGTTTATCTTTGAAATGATGTAATAGTAATGAAATAAAGGGCCAGGTCGCTATAACCTTCCTAGCAGGGATTGCACACTAAGGGTGGACAATGTTATTAGGCCCTATAATACCCATTTTACCTAGCCCACATCCCTTCCGGGCATGATTTAGTGCTTAATTGACATTCCTTGATTTTTTTTCTGCCCTATTGGATGATTCCTAGACATGTATAATTATATTACCAGAATGTGATAAGACAGTCTCATTATCTAGTCAGCCTGTCTGAGAGATGTCATATATCATGGATGGAATGTTTGAAGTTCGTCACATTATCAAGGAGGACTTGTGCAAAGGAAATCACTAGACTAGGCTGTCTGATCCTGAAATCCATCGCACGATCCTGGAATACATTCTTAGAGGGCGTCACATGATCTGACTAAAATTCCTTGGTTTCATTGAAAAAGATATCTCAAAATCATTAAGGGTATAACAAGAGTGATGGAAACACGTCTAAAGGGTGAAATATGATCTTGGATTACTTGTCTAGAGGTTATCATGATATTAGGATGGTGTGGCTGTAGGGCATCTAAAGAGTTAGATGACATACTCAAAATCTATTGTAAGACTCATATAACAGATAGTGGTGACACCATATCAGTTTAGAAACATGTCTGAAGTACATTACATGGTTTGGACCAGGATCTCAGAGTGCTTTGTGAGACTTAGGTGGCATTCCTATAGGGAAACATAAAACTTGATTTGATATGTGTATATGATTTTTCATGATCTAAATATTATACCAACAGAACTTCCCAAGATCTGGGAAATAGGTACTGGTGCTTTTCCATGTCCTGGGTGGTTGACATAAAGCACATGAGGAGTGGCGTATATGTTCTTCGTATAAGTCTCTCACATTTTAGACTTTTTCCATCATTTTATTGAAAATTCATTAGATTTATTTAGTACTAACTTCTTTTCAATCTCATTTGATTTAGTAGATATGTGGGTTGTTTTTCATGTGTCCACCAAAAGTACTTTTAATGATCACTACATGATCATGTGAAGTGATTTATGCATGCTGAATGATCTTTTAAATTGTTCCATGAATATTACATGACTTGAGTATTTTTTTAGTTGCGAGATCATCCACTCTGAGAAATCCGATATGGTTATTGAGTGCACCAGTGTGAGGTTCCCATTATCATCTGTGGTCAAACATGGCCCATGTCATTTTTATGAATTTGTTATGATGGGTTGGAAAATTATAGGACCCTCTTCCCTGGTAATTCACCTCTTTTTGTGGAACATACAACACAAATTGATTATGGAGTCAGTGTATGACTTTGGAATCACGTGTCTGATGAGTTCTCACTATTGTTCGTTCTTGGGGTGTTGTATGAATTTCATCAACCACAAGACCATATCGTTAATCTCTCATTTATTGGATTATGTCCAATTAATGCGGTCATTTTTAGATAAATCATACATGATGAGGGACAATCGTATTATCATATAAATATTTCCATGGACCATTGTGAGTTCAGGGTCCCTTTTGAGAGGTCTTTGTGTGATCTCCAGAAACATTTCTAAGACATTTCATGAGAAAAGGATTACATTTCCATAGGCCATCAAAAAATCAAGAAAAAATTATTTCGGGGTATTTAAAGACTATTTTGGGGATATCCTAAGCATGCCACATGAGTTTTAAAATCTTTAGAGACTCTCATCATTCCCATATTTTATATCATTGTCTATATTACATGGTTTGGGGATCTCATGAGTTTTATGTGTTTTTTCAAATATATTTACTCTACCTCTTAGTGATGAATCACATGACTAATAAAGGGTATTATTGAGATGTGAAATCATTTTGTGGATAAATACTTATATTTTTTATTATGGATCCAATGGGGGAGTGTGAGGTCTCATGGAAAGGTCTAAGGACCTTTAAATGGTGAGGATGACATGTCAGCAGGCTTTCACAAAATGAGGTGGAAATATCATTGGGTGCATGTGGTGTCTAATGGATCACCTGTGGGGTTTCATTTTTTTATGATTAATATAGTCTCTTACCTCCTATAAATTTTCTTTCATTTTTTTATTTTACAATGACATGGGGGTTTCTCGAGTTTTCTCAAATGATGTCGAGGAAAATCACTCACCCCATCAATGATTCATGGTGTGAGTTTTACGAACATAAGAGGATCCCACCTTTTTGATATTCTCCTCATATATTCCAATGATATTTTCATAGTTAATTGTTAATTAATTGGTTGAAAAACTTTGTAAATTGTGCCAGCTTATCTTATTTCCTCTGGGTGAACTTTGATTGTCTTGGCCACCATCGCAAGAGCTTTAGTAAATTATCATAATGGATTCGTGGGATATTTCACAGGATATTCAAGATGCACATCTATTCTCATGACCATCCAAATGTAATGTGATCACATGTCTTATGGGGTTTCATATAATCCATGTCTTCTCAACCATATTCTTCTTCCTTCGATTTGAGGAAAAAATAATGCCCATATTCAGGTAATTTTCTTCCATTGTGTAATTTTTTGATCATATTTTGGGCATGAACCCCCCCCCCCCCCCCCCATCAGTTGAAATTTATATAGGGGAAGATTCATAGTTTTGAGGAATTTAAATTCCCACTTGAGTCTTTTCCATTATCTACAATCAGTGTCTTCGGAGATGCTCAGTCTGAGAGGTGATTTTTAGTATTCCACGGGTTTCCATATAAATAGTTGAGTAGAGAGGGATTCATTCACTGGCCAATCATTTGTCTATATATCTAACTTTTTTCTTCTATTATGTAGCCTCGTCAGAATTACTTCACTAATGAACCCATTGTGAGAGCTCTCCATGAGCCCATTTAATGAGAACTGGTATGAAAAACTCATTTTTCCCTATTTCTTTATTGAATGAACCACAAACTAAACTTCTATAATTGTTTAAAATTTTACCATGGGTTTGTGATATTCTTGAGGATTTCATGGAATATTATAGAATTATCATAGGAACCTTTAACTATTATGTGTCTAATGTGACCATTTCAAAGTTATAGGATCATGAGTCTTTTAGGGGTCATGCGACTTGTGTGATCTATTGTTGGTTATGCAATCGGCAGATCATCAAGAGGCAGGTGATCCAGGAGTCCTTTATGTGATTTATTTATTCCTTTATTGATTCATGAAATACACATGATGATAAAATAATTTTTTTAAATACTTTGATACTATTTTATTTTATCTATATGACTTATTCTATTTATTCCCATTCATATGGTTTTAGACTCTCATCAGTGTTATTCTACTACGACTGGTCCAAGGTCCATGATTTCTAGAATCTTTAAATATTTAACATTGATATTATGTGATCTATGATAATAATATTCTAAAAAAATTCCTCAATTTGAGCTTCAAAATTATCCTTTATCACACTATATTACTTTATAGTTTTTTATCAAGTTGGGCGATGTTGTGAATCCTCCTTTGAACATTAATATACCTTCCTACTTGGTTTCATATTCTATTTACCATATTCATAAAAAAAAATCCACGGATGGATCACTAATCATATATCAATACTATGGGTTTTCTTATATGTTTTCAAAATATCCATTGGATCTGAGAAATTGTGATTTGTCTCATTAGTCTATTTTCCCGAGTTACTCAAATGTATTCATCTCTTCATTAAAAAAACGAGTGGTGGATGGAGTTCGAAATGAGATCCATAACATGGTGTAAATTTATATGATGAATGGGTATACCCATTCTAGATAAGAAAATAGGCTTATAGTATGCTGACTAGTTATATACGGTTCTTATTTATAAATAAGTATGGATTCCCTAATTTATTTTCAATATTCAACTTTATCTTCATCAAGAACTAATCATTCATTGGTTCCCTAGAACCAAATTATTCCACAAATCCGATAGTGATGTGGGATCATTCTATGTGATATCTACCAACTAGGAGAGACCCCCCCTCTTAGAGAGATGTATGATGAGTTCCTCCCTACCACAGATGTCTGAGATGACTCATTTAAGACACTATTCATGTAAAGGAACATGCTCACCAGTGTGAAGGAGAAGATAAAATAGGATGTGACTAAACATTCTCTTATCTCCATCAAAGACATGATCAACATTTTCCTCTTCCACAATGGGGTTAGGCTAATTATTATACTCTCTTATTGGTTCCCTTCTTCACATCTTCATGATAGTTTCGTCACGTATTGGTCCATTTAAGAAGATAGGGATCCCTCATCATTTGGATATTTACTGAAGAAGATGATCTCTCTGAGTGTTAGGATTGATGGATTTATAGCAATGTTCCAGAACAGATCTCTTTTCACAATAAGGGATATATAAATATGAATTTTGGTTAGTAAACTAGTAATTAAAGTACAAATAGTAGTTGGATGATGGCCTAATCTAGTGGTTTCGACCCATAAACACTATGACTATATCTTGGTCCACATTCAACAAGGAAACATCCTCTATAGGATCAACAGTCCTTTTCCCTTATTACTCATCTCAATAGGGGATAATATACATTGAAATGAATACTACAATGTCACTAGGATCCTTAATGACTTAACTTATCCCTAGTTTCTAAACATATATATGGTTTATGTTACATCACTATGCTTTGATGAGGTTACAAATGTATTGATTTGATCCAATAGCTTTGAATTCACACCTTATCCCACACCAACTAGGACGATCATCGAAAATGGAATCAGGTAACATAACAATTGGTTGTACATGATCTACCCTCAAGATGGATATCTTATAGCCAGGAAGTATGAGATGATTTTCAGCAACCCATACACACGTTACCAATTTTCTCATCATTTTGGCTACACCAAAGGGGTCTCTCCTCATCCCACTACCATTGTGCAATGAGAAAGAAACCCTGGGATCATCCACTAGATTTGGATGATGTCTTCTAATGAAGACACTGGTGATGGGATCGTTCTTCTATTAATTTATTCTCTCGCCATTCATACTTTGTTTTACAACTAGGCTTGTGCGGTGGCTTATCCGAGTTGTGTGCTAAGATGACAAGTTCATCATGTAGGCATTCTATTTTCCTCACCAACCACTCAATATATGGAAAGAATGGAATTTGTTCAAGACATGGGATATACATAATGAAAGATCCCTCACAATGGTGATGATCATACTGATAGTGGGAATAATTATTTCATGGAAATCATCTCTACAATACAAGTGATTGGTGATGCTTCTATTGAGGGGCATATATATAGAGCCTCCTCTCCTTCCCTTTCATCTCAGCAGGTTGTTCCTTGAGTTTCCTAATCAGGATTCATGTATCACTGAGTGGGGGAGGGGAAATTCAGTGAAATATTTTTCTTTTATGTTTCCCTACATTTAAAACAACATTTACCTTCCGATAAATAGTTATTTACCTAATAAACACGATCCAAACCCACATCCATATGAATATAAGAATTTAAAAGTTTCACTACTCAAAAAGAGTAGCTACATCCTTGGTATTATTTGGAAATAATCCAATACCACAAAATCCTTTAAACAAATACTTTTAAGTGGAATACAATGAGTACGATGTGACCATACACAATTTTAGCACATTGGAGACAATCCAATATTGTGTGTGCTTCTCCAAGAACAAAATGATTCAATTAAATGTTACAGTTTTACTTGATTAGCTTTCAAAATCATGGTATTTCAAATCAATTCTTCTCTTTCTTACCCTAAAGCTAGTAAAAAAATACTTTAGTCTTTTGAAAACTATTCACCTTCCTATTTGAACTACTTTTATCCTCTACAAATTGAGTTGCACTGCATAACGCAAATTCTTTGTGAAAAAACACTTCTTGCATGAATTAAATATTCTATGTAAACTTTCACTACTGCATTCACCACCCCCATGTACCGCCACCACATATCTCCTCAGGGTACCAAACTCTGCATACCACTTCTACATACCATTGTCACGTACTACTTCAACATACTGTATGCGCAAACCCCTTCTTCTTAATTATTATACATCTTTGGAAATCCATTTTTTAGATTACATATTTCTATTCTACAAATGTTTTCTTCTTTAGTGAACAACATCATTCTTTACAGAATCTTTTCTCTGATAACAGCTTCCCTTCATGGAATTCCCCCTCATGAACTCTTCTGAACATAACCAAATTCTTGCTCAGAATGAATATGTTATTTTATGAAAATCACTGTAATTTAGTGAAGGGGTTAAGCTCTTTTATATAGTAAAATACATACAGAAATGTCACTATTCTGATTTACCCAATTTTTCAATTTGGTACAGTCTTCACCGCATACTGTAAGCATCCCCTAAACTATTTTCCCAACATGGTTCAAGAACAAACTTTCTTCCATCACAGTTCCATAAATCACCTCCTTTATTTTTTAAATGAGAGAATTCTCTAAAAAAATCAACCTACAATGAACTAAAAACATCTTATGGACTGTCATCTGGCCACGAAATGTTACTCCTATATGGTCTACATACAGTTCATTGACAAATTTTTCCTTTAACAAATTTCATTCACCACACCATGTACCTCTTATACAGTCCATGAACATTGCTTCACAGTATGAAAATTGTGCTTCGTGACCACAATTTGATAAACTACTTCCTTTTCCATAAACCAAGTTACTTATTTTATGTCCCAAAATATAAAAAAACACTAGAAAACCATTGCACCTAAAATATATTCTTCAGCAAGAATAACCATGATACTTTGTTGTCAATGAGGTTATTAAAAAAACAACTACATTCATTGTGAAACTTATCTATTATGATATATATTCTTTACCCAATCAGTTTTAGCATCATCACATTTTATAAGGAATGTATTGTAATATCCCTATCTTTCTGCACTATCTTTATTTCCAATAAAATCAGAAAATTATTGGCAACACCTTTACTCCCCCATTCTTTTACAAGGGTGATATCTAATGTTCTCCAAACAACTTATGATATTTTTAAATTTTAAATAAAAAATGAAACGTCATGTTTCTAGGGACTTTTACAATGTTAATTTCTTTATCCTTTTGACAACAAAAGATAATACAGTTGAAAACATCCTTTTCATGTTTCTAAATACTTTTCCATCCAACATGGTCCCAACAATCCATCCTTTTAGTGCACCCATCACTTCGTTCATAGAAACTCATACCTGACATAGGATAATGTAGTAGTGGATTCATTCCATTATTACTAATGCTCCTTTGAAATAATTTCCTGAAAAAGGTGATCATCTTCATTTTCTATTTCAAGAGATGGGGTGGGTGGATTTCCTCGATAACCACTACAAGAAATTATGAAACATATTATCGTAATATGAAAACATTTTTCAACCAATTAGGAGAGATTTCATGATCTCACAAATGTGGATCCCCATATTGGGAATATGAATGACCTTTTAGGGGCATTTGAGAATATCATCTAACTTATATCAAGATTGTAAGATCAGATAAATTCATGGACCATGAAAATATGGAGATATAATGAAATCATATCTCACAAGAGTTATGGCCATTAAATTCAATCATAGTCATTGAAAACTTGTCAAAACGGAATTGAGGAGATGAATACATTATTCATGAATCTCGAACCTATGGTAGAAGAAGAAGATTTTCGATGAGTTATTGTTCATCATTCAACTAATAATTCTCTCCAAACTCTTTTGGAATTGGTTATCTCAACTGATAGAATCATATTTTATTTGTACTACTGTTATGTACTCTATTTTTTATGATATTCTTTTATAGAATATAAAATATGGAGAGTCCCCCACTTTCATGCTATCAATGAATGTATTTTATAAACATTATAGGTTAATTTCTATTTTTTATTTCATTCATGATGTGGAATACATTTGATTTATCTGATGTTATATGAATATCCAAAGATACACATCCATTGAATAAAATCATGTAAACATGAATATATGAATCTGAATATTATAATTGTAACAGATTCTTCTCGAGAATTCTCATGAATTCCAACCAACATGAGATTCCATCCACATATATAGATATATATATATATATATATATATATATATCTGCTCCATGTATCTATAGATTACCTGATTCCCAAAAGGTTAATTGGGTAGAATATATTTCATAGAGGGAGATTTCATTATCTTTTTCTAATTATGATATTCTTGGTGAGAGATGTTTATTTTACCCAGGCCTTATGGAGGGCCTTACAATCTTCTCCATTCCTATAGAATAAATGACTATTTTTTTATTTTAGGTTAGTTTAGCTCAGTGATTCTATCATTGTAGATTAGGGTCTTTTATATTGGTCCTTCTATAATTTTAGTTTAGTATCTCTTAGATTGGAACTTCTATCGCTGAAGTATAGGGTTATTTTTGTGCATACGTTCTATTGATGTTGTTTAGTGTCTTTTAGATTTGACCTTCTATCATTGATGTTTAGGGTCTTTTAACTCAAATCATCTATTATTTTATTTTAGGGACTTTTTTAATTTACCTTATATTTTTTTGTTTATGGTCCTTTGGATTTGACCTTTTATTAGTATAGTTTAAGTTATTCTTGATCAGACCATATATTGATGTAGTTTATGGTCCTTTAGCTTAGAAATTTGGTTCTTGAAGTTCTGGGTCTTTTAGCAGGGAAATTCTTTCACTATAGTTTAAGGTCTTTTATCTCACACCATATATCTCCTATGCTTGGGGTATTTTAGGATATAACTTATATCTTTTTATTTTAGGGCCTTTTAGATCAGACCTTCTGATGCCATGTAGTTTAAGGTCTATCTACTAAGACTGGATAGATGATCAGAGAATATGGTTCATACATTCCATGAATAACCCAAAACACTCTAGGGTGTTGTGTTCTATTGTTGATTTGTCAAAGATATTGGATATCTTATCTCCATTCCAATTAGGATGATATTCCTCTAGTTGGTAGGACACAACCCTTATGTGTCAATAGAATTCCCAAATAGAGGTATATCCACACTTTTCCAATGGTCATATAAGGTTTATGGGGGTTATATAGGTTGAGGGATAAATACTAGGGATTCTAGGTGTACCAAGATAATTAGATTATGTGTGATATAATTCATAACCCAAAATATTGAGTCCATGGAAATGGAATGTGGAACACATGTCGGGGATGGCCCATAACACCCTAAGGTTCAAGGTTCAACCATGGTGTTTCTAGGGCATACAAGGATTGTAAATATTTTCCTAAAAGGGTGATACAACTTGAATTTTAGGTTAAGGCCTGTATACATTGGTACCATGGTCAAGTAAGTATGATCTATAATCCATTATGAGGGTGATGTAATATTTTGAAAGAATAGAATGTCTTGATGGTGATGTATGGTATGGACACATGTCATCAAGGAAGGCATATGGCACCCTAGGGTTGATAAACTCTTAGATAGTGAAGCTCAAGACCTATGACCTATAGTTACAAATAAAGCGGTGTGGTGCATCATTGGTTTTAGAATGGGTTTTCATAGTCGATCGTTGAGAAAGGGCACGAAACACAGTTACATAACATCAATGATGTCAATTCAACTCAGATTTCTTGTTAGGGAGATTATAAGTCATAGTTTGATGTACTCAGGTTAAGATAATGATATGGAATAATAATACTATGAATGACCCATAACACACTAAGGGGATGAGTTTTTCCACATTATTGTTAGGGCTCACATGGATCGAAAATCGTTCTGTACAGTTAGTCATTTCATTGATTAACATAGGTGAATATGTAGGAGCCATAGAAATGCATGTATAATAAAGAATAGGGTCCCCTGAAGCCAA
Source organism: Viscum album (assembly GCA_963277665.1). Classification (NCBI taxonomy): domain Eukaryota; kingdom Viridiplantae; phylum Streptophyta; class Magnoliopsida; order Santalales; family Viscaceae; genus Viscum; species Viscum album. The sequence continues at coordinate 490,560,980 of OY728159.1, read as the reverse complement.
TTATCCATTCTCAGGGGCATAGAAGATTTATGTTGATATGAGGTTCTATAATCATAATATTTTTTTTGGGAAAATTTAATATCCAAGAAGGGTTAAAGAACCTTGAAATTAGTTTCATCACATAGTGAATATATTCTTGTGGCGAGAATATGTGACAAATCATTACTCTAACTTTTTTCTTATTCTTGTGGTTCAAATAGAATTTATTGAGTTATATTAGTGCTATAGATTATGAAATATTCACTTTATACCTTATTTAGTTGTGCCAAAAAAAATTTAATCTCTAGAGATGAAGTGTTTAGAAATCAAAGACCTCACTTTTTAATAGGCCCCCCATTTTAGGTTTTCAATCCTATATGGTATGTGTCTCTTTTTCTAAAAATGTATAGACTTTTGGTTTGTACCATTATGTTCTATAGATAATGGTCATACGTCTTTGACCGAAGTGCATATGTGTTATAGTCAAAATGTGCATGAACCTAATGTGGATGATGTTACACAAGAACATAATTACGATACAGAGGGTCATGTGTACCCTATCATCCTTCTTAGTGGTAGATAGAAATATTGTAAATCTAGGATCAGTGTTCTCAATCCATGTATAATGATATTATAAAATCATACCAGGAGTAGTTTATATCTCACTGAGGTGTTGAGATCTATCACGGTGATTTTAGATCTCACAAGGATCGCAATGCCCTTTATTTGAGTGAAAATATAGTTGACGAACATAGGCATGTATTCATGAGTCATAAGAAGTAATTCATAGTCATTAAAAGATTTACAGTATGTCTTGTATCTTTTACAAGGGACATGGAAGGCTTTAAAAACCTGAGGAACATGACACATGAAATCTGATTTATAGATTGAGGTGAAGAAAAGATGATGGAAGCACCCCATTTTAATGAAAACTATGGAAAGTTTCTCATGGTACATTGATAAGGGGTAAAAAATGGGTGATGGTCTATATATTTTAACATCAAATAGTTGGTTAATATTTTTCTCCATGTTGTTTAACTTCATGTGGTAAGGATACATTCTTTGTTGTTTGTCGTCGCGAGGTAAACATATTAAATTGTAGACTAACTTCATTTAGTAAACATATTTTTGTCATTCATTTTTAATGTCATATGACTAGTAATTTTTCCTTGTTGTTTAAATTCATGTTTTACGTACGGGGGAACCAAAGTAAAAAATTTGGCCAGATATATTTCATGCATAAGAAGGACTTATATAGATATGACTCGTACCTAGGATAAATTTAATTGTATGGCTCAACCCTTAAATTTCTAGGGCGTAATTATTTTTATTGGTTGTTGTAGCTAGGCCAAAGATTGGAAAATAAGGAATCAATTTATATCATGTGTTGACATGAATCAAGACACATGTAGTTCTCGAAATTGAAACACTCTTTTCATGTATGGATAATATGTAGAGGTGGGAATTATTTCCCTTGATTATTTTAGTTGGGCCTAGTATTGGAGATCTACGTGTCACTATGTATCTTATGATTACAAGAATCATTAAACATGTTGTTTTTGAGCAACCATGTAGGTTAACATCATATAATAATGACATTGGATTCCTGATGTGAAAAGAGGTATGGTGGGTAGACCCAAGGATAGAATTCCAGAAATCACTAAATATCCGAAGTCCATAGAAGTCCATCCATGCATAGTTATTGTGTATAGAGGTGTGGTATGAGACTAATAACCATAAATAATGTCCCATTCAGGTGAGGTCCCTAGGGATGTGTTGTTATATGTTGTGCAAGAGAAATTAACCATGCAATTTATTGTCACGCGGTGAGGACTCATGGTATTTCTTTTAAGTTATTGAATTTAGGACCATGATGATCATTTCTTGAGCTATTATGCCAATTTAATGTGTGGAATCCCTTATTGATATTCTTTAACTCACACGATTTGTCCTATATGTGGGAAAAAATGCGTTGGAAGGGTTCTTTTATAGTGACGTGGGATTAACATACATGGATATTAAATCATTTTAGATGAATATTTTTCACATTGAAAAATTAAATTCCTTAAGACCATAATGTTTTAATATCATTGGAAACCTGGAACAAAATATTCTAATTTGGTGAATGATATTAAACTTCTCCATTAAATATCTTACCCTTTAGTAATCCTAATTAAAAATATTCATCATGACTGACAGAATTGAAATTAAAGAAAGGGGAGAGCTCAAATTCTCAGTAAAGGTAAATAAACGAAACACATAAGTGTATCATGAACACAATTGTATGAGGACATGATGATAACATTTCAAGATCATACCCTATGTATCAATGATAAAAAACATAAAACATGGCATAAATATTAGATGCTCATGCGACATGATTCATAACATTTTAAAGAACATGAACTATGTGATCATGTTAAGCAATAAGTCACAGACATATTTAAATTCACATATAAATTTAACATAATTTAATATAAGTAAACTCACATTTCCAAAAACTTATAAAGGATCTTCACAGGGACTAAACATATAGGGAGTGACAAACAACCATCCCTAGTCTCAATACATTCTTTGTAAGGGATTGGCCTTCCCCTATCTTCACAACACTACATCATGTTTCCCTACCTTCCTGTAGTGGATCAGGGTTCCACATCTTCCCATAGTGGATTGAGACATACCTCTTTCCCAATTTGGATCAAGCTCGTCATCTTGTTTCCCATCATTATATCCTGAGATAGAAATCATTACCCAATTCATTGGTGGGAGATATAGATCCCATATATCACATAATTAAGTAATACATATATGTTTTACAATATCATAAACAATCGTATTATAACAAATGAATTTAAATGGGTTTCATAATCATGAAATCATATATTAATATATGGAAAAATAAATTTATCATAATCAATTCATCAAATCATAAACTATGTAAAGAAGTGGTTTTCATAAGCATATAACCCTTGAAATAGAAATGGGTTTCATAAAAATAATTATATAAAAACATAAACCATTAAAGTAATGATATGAATTTTGTTCTTGGATTATATGACCAATAAATCATAAAAAATAAAAATTTATTTCATCTTAAATGGAAAATGATTTTTAAAAATCACATGAAACATTTATACGGAAAAGAGACTTTCTTTCAAAATCATTTTTATAAAACATTTTAAATATAAATTTCTCATAAATAATAATTTAAAACTACATTCAAACTATTTCTTGAAGAAATATGTTTTCCACTATGAAAAGTTAGTTTTAAAACACAAATAATTTGGAAAATTTTTTGCTTTTAAAATATCTTTCAATACTATAAAGGAAGCTTGAAATAATTTTGAAAACATTTATCTATTAAAATACATTGAAAACCTAAATTTTTCGGATTGAAATCATTTAAATCCCCTTTTTCTAGGAATTATATTTAGAATATTATAATGAATGTTTGGAATCACTAAAATCAATTTATTTGAAAATATCCTTTTGAAAACATATAAAAGAATCTTTTTAAATCATTTAAAACACTTTTTAAACATAAAACATTTTGTAAATATTTTCCTCTAAAAAAATTTCAATACTACAAAATTCAATAATATTTGGGAAAACATTATTTTGAAAAATAAAATTCAAAACATAAAATGTAATTTCCAAGGAAATAATGGTTATGACGGTAGGTAAGTATATAGATTCCTAATATTCCTTTTACACATTAAAAGTTTAGAAAAGTATGTTGATCTGAAAATGCCAAGAATATTCATTTAAAAAATAAATTTAACAAAATTATTACATTGGTATAATTTTATTCTAAAAATCATAAAATTATATTTAAAAAATATGGATTTTTTTAGAAAACATTTTTTCGATAGAACACTTATTTCTGACTGAAGGGAGAAATAAAGTCGGATTTTCTGAAGAACATGTTTTCAAATATCATAAGTATAAAAAAGTAGATAAATGGTACTAATAAATTAATATATAGTGTGTATATATAGTATAATAAAAATCATGAGTGTTCTCGAGATATGTATCACATTATTTCATCAATGTAAAAATAATAAAAAACAATCATTGTAAATGACAACAAAATAGCAATAACCTACTAACACTTGGGTAACAATAAATCATACTCCCCATGAAATAATAAAATTACATAATGAATAATATATCCATAAAAGAATTATATTAATTACATAACTTGTTAAATGGTTGTATGTACACCCCATAAAAAAAATAGGTGCATAACATGGAATTTATCTCAAATAAGGAAAATTGAGACAAAATTACTTTATTGATTTGTTACCTTATGAACCATACAACCCGTAAAAGAAATATCATTAAATGGATATGAATATAACCATAAATTTAAATAAATTTATCATAGAATACATTAGTGGCCATTATATACACCACAAAAAAGAAATGATTGGTGAATATGGAATGTATCTCACAGATATAAAAATGTTTGATGATATTCTGTTACCTTATGTCTTGTCTTTATTCATAATTGTTAAAACCTTATGTACAATTAATATATGTTTATTATAAATATAAAAAATAACCCAATTATTATCTTTTATACCATGTATTATTTTTTTCTAACTTTATAATACCAATTTATTTATAACTCCAAGTTAATGTTATGTTTCAAGAAATATCTACTTTATTTTTCGTTTGTGTTTTGTCCTGTTACTCATGATACCCATTCATAGAAAATAAATTACATATTTATATATTTTAAATATTGATATAATGTAATATATATTCATTATATATTTATTTATAATAATATATAAAAAATATATATGTAATGGAATACATTTTTCTTGGAGATGGTTGGCCCTACGTATGCAATAATGTTGTTCCCGTTTTATTGTTGTATTGAAACAACCAAAATAAATGACATATATGAATATATATATAAATATATTATAATTAAATTAGAATTATTTTTTAATATATATCATATAATTTTAATAAATATTTCTTTAATATATTCCATGTATGGTGTGACCAAATCACATCGCTTTCAGGTGGCAGTAGTCCAAACTTCCCCAAATGAAATTATCGTACTTACCAAAAATGGAAAGCTTGTATGTATATGTTATATAATAATTATAGAAGCATAAATACATAATTAATATCTTATATATCATGTAAATAAAAATATTTTCCATTATAATTTCCTTCCATGATATGTGGTAATGTAAAAACAAACAAGAACATTTCTTGAGGTGGTAGTTCTCCATACAAAAAATGGGTTAGTTTGTTTTCTATATGATGAAATTTTGTGTAATATTTGTTTTGAAGATTATAATAAAAATATTTATGTAACACCCCGATCTTCCACGATACGCTTCTCATTCAATAATGCAATTGCTTGCGCTGTACGCAACTTCGAGTTCTAAAACACTACGACTAATCAAAGTAGCCGTTATGAATAGTAATAACCACTTTTTAAAATTATAGAAATTTTATATTTCAAAATGGACTTCATTTTTGTATTCGTAATATCGAAATTATCCTATGTTGAATTTTTTGTAACTTTCTGAGAACTTCCGATTTTTTTATGAATAGTGAAAAATACTTAAAACAATTTTTTTAATCAAAATAATTTATTGTGATAAATTATACTATTTAGTGGTTTTAAAGTATAATTAGAATATATTTTTACCATTTTATCCAATTTTGCTCATTAGAATTAATTTAATATTGAAATTGGACATAAACAATTGCCAATCTTTTGATATAAATTGTTTCTTAAAACACGCTATTTGTTGTGATAGCGGGAATTAATTATAAAATTAATTAATGCAACTTATATGTTTGGAATTTTGTAAAATAGAAATCATTTTTGGATTCGGAATATCAATTATAGCTTAGGGTGAAATTTTGGCATTGTTCTGAAAAACTTCAATTTTTTGATGAATAGTGAAACCACTAAGTGGTAGTTAAATAACTGATTTTTCGTTTAAATGAAATATTACCACTTCTGTGATTTGATTTTCAAAAATCCGACATACATGGTTGTAATTAAGAAGTAAAATGTGGTTCAATGAGATTAAAATAATTTTTTGGTGAATAGTAACTTTTAAGTTCTTAATCGCGATTAGAGGTAATTAGTGTAGTTTAGGGTACAAATAATGTTTTAATAATATGAGATGAGAATGAAACTTGTCCTACTCCTATTGGATGAGTCATTTCCGACCACGACAACCCATGGGTAAACTTGGGGACCCCATGGAGCCACTTTAGTTGGAAAATGACATTAATATATATTTATTTAATGTTAAAATTAAATTGACAGAAACATGAGTTATTTTACTAAAACAGTTTTTAAGTGGGGTTACACAAGTCCAAATTTTGACTATAAATATTCATTAGAAAGCTAAAATGATTTTATACATCATAGTGTTTTTTTTATAACTTTTAGACATTAAATAAATTAAATTATTTATGACATCATTATGATGCAGCAATGACCTCATTATTTAATGATTTAAATAAAATGAGAAGATAATGCAAAATCCAAGGCTTAAACATGTCCAAAGCCTATTGTATGAGGCTATTTCGAACCCTTATCACCTTAGCCTCGAATTATAAAAGTGTGGGACCTTTATAATCCGAAAATCATTGTATAATAGAATAACATTTCATTACTTTCCAAAAGTGCCCCTCCTCTCCACTTATAAAAGGCCCCCACCACTCCCACCTTATTCACACCTTCAAGCCATTTGGCTCGGCCAACCTCTGCCCAAATACTCTCCCAACTTCCCCCTCTTACTCCTAGAAGCCTCACTTTGGGCAGAACGCTTCCCAAGGAAGCCTTTGGCTCAAATCAAAAAGAGTTACCCAATTTTGAGGTAATGTCTTCTCTAATGTTGTTTTGTTTTATTTTTCTTCTCCAACCCCCTAAACTTTTTTTATTAATTTCTTTTGTAACAACACCAGTATCCTCAATATACTAGGATGTTGTTATAATAAGGATTCTAGCTACACTTACACACACCTACATCTAATGGTTAAAGAACATACGGTTTCTGTGGATGGTGAATTTTTGCCTCACGAAACGATGATTATTCCACACTCATATAACACCTTCAAAGGTGGACATTAAGATGTAACTATTTTTATATATGATATATAATATGTTTATGTTTTACTTATGCTTCTGTATTTCAAATTTATGGCATAATTTATGATTTCCATTATGGGTAAAACGCGATAATTTCATTTTAGGAAGTGCGGACTACCGCCCCCTCAAAGTGATTTCAATCGTTAATGCCATATGTGGGATGTATAAAGGATGGAGTAAATGATATTATACACTATATTATACTTTAATTATATTATACATTTATATCATTATGATTTCGTTCCATTAAATATGAAATTGAAATGAAAGTAGCGTTCATGCGTACGTACGGCTTACCGTCTCCATGAACGGTGCATTTCATTTCTTACCTCTAAATGTTACGTAATATTATAAATGAATGTATATACTGGATATATATGATATATTTGACATATAAATCATGAATATAATTCTGGAGATAATGGATATTCTACCACATAAACAACTTGTAATTATAAGAAGTTTATTGTTGACTCAAGTACCAAAGATCGACAAAACGACCGTTATTAACTTAAATAATTACATAATATTCATATCATTGTAATAAGTGATATAAAAGGAATAATTAACATAAAAAAGGTTCTTAAGTAAATAGAAATTAACTCTAGTTTATTATTCAGGAGGTTAAAGAACGGTCGAGTCAGGACAAGACGCAAGGTAAGGGAACTTCTTAACCCAATTTCCATTCTTTGGGTTAATCTCCTACTTTCAAATTATGTCATGATGTTATTATGTCCTATTTTGTATTTTTACTTTCTTTATGTGTAACTATAGTGAATACACATAATAGATCTATTTTATTTTAAAAAGGATATTTTTAAGAACTTCGTCTCAATCTTCTTTCATTGAGGCATATTTGGTTTTATACACAACTTTCTTTTATACAGTGTATAAACCCCTTTGACTTTAACGTTTATTCAAAAGGAATCTTTTTATACGAAGCGTTTTACTAAACGAAAAAAAGGGAATGTTTTTATTTCCGTACTTATGCGGCGACAACGACTTCTCCGCCACCGTGACCATTATTTGAGTTTCGGCTTCCTCTACAAGCCATCATTTTTTTAATGAAAAATAAATACAAAGTTTTAACTTTCTTTTACTTTGGTCTTGAAAATGGTTTTGAAAGCGTTTTTATTATATCAATGTGTTGTATTGATATCTTGTGATTGAAATGTGGAAATGTTATGTTTCCTTTATGCATGTTTTATGTGATACGATTATGTTATGGTTTATGATATATTTAAACCTATTCATATGAGGAATGCATTGGACTTAATAAGTGACGGGTGGAGCCCGCTATAGATCCTCGATGCATCGGAAGGTCTCATGAGACAAACTAGTATCTTGGCACGAGGCCTTGACAAAATCTTATTTGTGGTCTTGGCACGAGGCCTTGGCTACGTGGTTATGATAGTCTGGAATTATGCATTCCATCATTATGAAAGTGGTTAATGATATTTCATGTGATTATTCGACCAGTAGAATATCCATGTGAAGAAGTAAATGGAATTATCTCATTTTACTTTTGCCATATTATGTTGATGTTCAAGTTTAAAAGGCTATTGTTTTAGTTATACATTGCCTTAAATGTTTATGTTTATTTATGACGGCTTCCGCAATATTGTTATCCTTACTGAGCATCTGAGCTCACCCCTTTCAATGTTTTAATATTTTCCAGGATGTGAAGAAGTATTTTATGAATGACCTGCAGGGATTGTCAGAAGAGGATATGAGAGTGGACTATGGAGACTTTGTTATTGTATTTTTTCACTTTATGATGTAATGTAACGTTTACGAATGTATCTAGTGTTTCCAAGGCTACTAAACTAATCGGTCTTTCGAGACTTGATCTTTTGTGATCATGCCAATGTTACGAAGTAATGCACCGACTCTGGGTAGCTGGGGTCGGGGCGTTACAGTTGGTATCAAAGGCAGTTTAGTACTAACCTTGGAAGCTAGATTTAGATAAACTCTGATTAGAGCACATAGCCCAAAGATAGACTTTGAGGATTAGTATAGAAGAACATCCTAGAATTTTGTTATTGTAGAGATTTTGTGAGTTTTCTGAGCAATACATCCCTGTCTGGATACGAGCAGGTAGAGGCGGCTTTGGCACAGATGTACCTAGGGGTAAAACCCGAAAACACCGCTTTGAGCTAGACTCGAACGGGAACTGGTGCATGACAACGGTCCTTGCTGCACTCTTGGTTACGACACTCCCAGGGGATATGCTTAGGATAATTCTCGTTTTCTTTACAAACCACTATGAATGGTTATGAGTATATACTTTCTCAAAGAAAACCTTTTTATGATTATGGATTATATCCATAAATAGTTCAATTTATGTTAAGTATTTTATAAGTATGGAATTATGTATTTCGATTCATAAACTAACCTAGTTTATGGCATTGTATAGAAATGGAGCCCAGTAGAAGGAATATGAACTCCATCAATACGTATGATCCAAAGAGTAAGAAGGATCATATCTTTCATGGTATTAAGCCAACATTTAGAAGGGAAATATTCTCCCATGTGTTATCAACATATGAAGAAATAGTAGCATGTGTTAATAAGATAAGTATAGAATTCTCTGAGTCTTATGGATTTGAAGGGATGAAAGAGAAGAAAAGGATGGAAGAGAGAATGATGGATAAAGGGATGAGGGAAAAGAAGAATTTTCTAATATGTGATAACTGTGGGAAGAAACACCTTGGAATTTTCCTGAAGGGAATGGGAGTTTGTTATATGTGTGGAGAAAAAGGACACCATGTGCGTGACTGCAAGGGTAAGAAAAAGGTTTCAAATGTACAATGCTTCATCTGCAAGGAGTGGGGACACTACGCAAACCAATGTTCAAATCTTCAGAGTATGCCCCAAATGATGTTATTGGATAATAATCAAGTTATGATACTACCACAGATGAGGAGGAATGATTAGAGTTCTTATGTTGTTATTAAAGAATTTTGTAATTTGAGTGTTGTATCAATGATGTACTGGTTATAATAATTATGGAGTATATAAGGATTGTACTGCAGTACTATTTCATCTAGGACTTGAGATTGTGTGGAACCAAGAAAAGTGACTCCACAGTAGGTTAAATTTTTGGAAAATATATGGTTGAGAGAAAGATAGACCATAATATGGTTCTGATACTGAGATTGTGATTTTGGAATAAGACATGATTGATTTGGATAAATTATATTGGATATACTTAACTTCCTTGAAACTGATTGATGTTTTGTATACATTTTTGGATAGAAGGAGTATATCTAGTATTCTATAAGGAATAAGGGATCATGGTAATTCAGTATGTTTAAAAAGAATACATGATGAAGGTGTTCACATGTTATTACATGGGAAAAAGGATCTTCATTATGTTTACCTTCCTTGTAAAATTTGGACTTTTAGTTGGACAGAAGTATTTTGGATAACTATAAAGGTTGGAATGGATTAAGTTGATATTTGGATAGTATTGTTTAAGGTTAAAGAATTTTTAATATTATTTATGGAATATTATAATACTATAGTTTTAGGAAAAGGACAACCTGCAGGGTGGGGCATAACCCGTCGCATTGGACAAAGATGCAGGAATCGAACCCACAACCATAGTGCGACAAGCCTTTATTTCCTACCAGTAGCCTACAGGAAGCCCCTAGTTATTACAAAATAATTTTACTAATCTAAATGGTATGTGTTAACATTTGGAACCTTATACAATTAGGATAAATAGAATACTTTTGAGTTTTGTTACCATTTGGAGTAAAAGTTGGGTTTGTGGTAAAAATTTATTAATGAATGAAAGTATACATAACAAGTATGTATATTCCCTTACATTCTTAGTAAATCTCCTAAATAAATTCCTCAACATTATAAAAGGTAACTTAAAACAAAAATGTTGTCTGTTAACATTTCCAACTAGGGATTCAATGACCGTTTAACCAATCACAAGTTTGTGATTTTCTTGAGGTTAAACTTTCTCCTAATCCTGTTTTCTATAACTCTCCATCAGACCTTGATGGTTTGTTTCTCCTCCATATCCATATTTTCATAGAATCCTAGAATGGGCTATATCGGGTGACCTTTGTACTTATCTTGCTTTCTTTTAATGTTATATATTTATTAACCTTATTTCCGATGTGGGTTTTACTAAAAGGTATTTTCTCTTTTCAACCTTTTATTTTCAAAGAAAAATTTCAAATTGCTAGGATGCAATTTATTGAAGGAGGGGAGAATGTAACACCCCGAGCTTCCACGATACGCTTCTCATTCAATAATGCAATTGCTTGCGCTGTACGCAACTTCGAGTTCTAAAACACCGCGACTAATCAAAGTAGCCGTTATGAATAGTAATAACCACTTTTTAAAATTATAGAAATTTTATATTTCAAAATGGACTTCATTTTTGTATTCCTAATATCGAAATTATCCTAAGTTGAATTTTTTGTAACTTTCTGAGAACTTCCGATTTTTTTATGAATAGTGAAAAATACTTAAAAAAACTTTTTTAATAAAAATAATTTATTGTGATAAATTATACTATTTAGTGGTTTTAAAGTATAATTAGAATATATTTTTACCATTTTATCCAATGGTGGTCATTAGAAATAATTTAATATTGAAATTGGACATAAACAATTGCCAATTTTTAATATAAATTGTTTCTTAAAACACGCTATTTGTTGTGATAGCGGGAATTAATTATAAAATTAATTAATTCAACTTATATGTTTGGAGTTTTGTAAAATAGACATCATTTTTGGATTCGGAATATCAATTATAGCTTAGGGTGAAATTTTTGCATTGTTCTGAAAAACTTCAATTTTTGATAAATAGTGAAACCACTAAGTGGTAGTTAAATAACTGATTTTTCGTTTAAATGAAATATTACCACTTATGTGATTTGATTTTCAAAAATCCAACATACATGGTTGTCATTAAGAAGTAAAATGTGGTTCAATGATATTAAAATAATTTTTTGGTGAATAGTAACTTTTAAGTTCTTAATCGCGATTAGAGGTAATTAGTGTAGTTTAAGGTACAAATAATGTTTTAATAATATGAGATGAGCATGAAACTTGTCCTACTCCTATTGGATGAGTCATGGCCGACCATGAAAACCCATGGGTCAACTTGGGGACCCCATGGATCCACTTTAGTTGGAAAATGACATTAATATATATTTATTTAATGTTAAAATTAAATTGACACAAACATGAGTTATTTTACTAAAACAGTTTTTAAGTGGGGTTACACAAGTCCAAATTTTGACTATAAATATTCATTAGAAAGCTAAAACGATTTTCTACATCATAGTATTCTTTTTATAACTTTTAGACATTAAATAAATTAAATTATTTATGACATCATTATGATGCAGTGATGACCTCATTATTTAACGATTTAAATAAAATGAGAAGATAATGGAAAATCCAAGGCTTACACATGTCCAAAGCCTATTGGATGAGGCGATTTCGAACCCTTATCACCTTATCCTCGAATTATACAAGTGTGGGACCTTTATAATCAGAAAATCATTGTATAATAGAATAACATTTCATTACTTTCAAAAAGTGCCCCTCCTCTCCACTTATAAAAGACCCCCACCACTCCCATCTTATTCCCACCTTCAAGCCATTTTGATCGGCCAACCTCTGCCCAAATACTCTCCCAACTTCCCCCTATTACTCCTAGAAGCCTCACTTTGGGCAGAACTCTTCCCAAGGAAGCCTTTGGCTCAAATCAAAAAGAGTTACCCGATTTTGAGGTAATGTCTTCTCTAATGTTGTTTTGTTTTATTTTTCTTCTCCAACCCCCTAAACTCTTTTTATTAATTTCTTTTGTAACAACACAAGTATCCTCAATATACTAGGATGTTGTTATAAGAAGTATTCGAGCTACACTTACACACACCTACATCTAATGGTTAAAGAACATACAGTTTCTGTGGATGGTGAATTTCTGTCTCACGAAACGATGATTGTTCAACACTCATATAACACCTTCAAAGGTGGCCATTAAGATGTAACTATTTTTATATATGATATATAATATGTTTATGTTTTACTTATGCTTCTTTATTTCTCATTTATGGCATACTTTATGATTTCCATTATGGGTAAAACGCGTTAATTTCATTTTAGGAAGTGCGGACTACCGCCCCCTCAAAGTGATTTGAATCGTTAATGCCATATGTGGGATGTATAAAGGATAGAGTAAATGGTATTATACACTATATTATACTGGAATTATATTATACATTTATATCATTATGATTTCGTTCCATTAAATATGAAATTGAAATGAAAGTAGCGTTCATACGTACGTACGGCTTACCGTCTCCATGAACGGTGCATTTCATTTCTTACCTCTAAATGTTACGTAATATTATAAATGAATGTATATACTGGATATATATGATATATATGACATCTAAAGCATGAATATAATTCTAGAGATAATGGATATTCTACCACATAAACAACTTGTAATTATAAGAAGTTTATTGTTGACTCTAGTAGCAAAGATCGACAAAACGACTGTTATTAACTTAAATAATTACATAATGTTAATATCATTATAATAAGTGATATAAAAGGAATAATGAACATAAAAAGGTTCTTAAGTAAATTGAAATTAACTCTAGTTTATTATTCAGGAGGTTAAAGAACGGTCGAGTCCGGACAAGACGCAAGGTAAGGGAACTTCTTAACCCAATTTCCATTCTTTGGGTTAATCTCCTACTTTCAAATTATGACATGATGTTATTATGTCCTATTTTGTATTTTTACTTTATTTATGTGTACCTATAGTGAATACACATAATAGATCAATTTTATTTTAAAAATGAACTTTTTAATGACTTCGTCTCAATCTCCTTTCATTGAGGCATATTTGGTTTTATACACAACTTTCTTTTATACAGTGTATAAACCCCTTTGAATTTTACGTTTATTCAAAAGGAATCTTTTTATACAAAGCATTTTACTAAACGAAAAAAAGGGAATGTTTTTATTTCCGTACTTATGCGGCGACAATGACTTCTCCGCCACCGTGACCATTATTTGAGTTTCGGCTTCCTCTACAAGCCATCATTTTTTTTAATGAAAAATAAATACGAAGTTTAAACTTTCTTTTATTTTGGTTATGAAAATGGTTTTGAAAGCGTTTTTATTATATCAATGTGTTGTATTGATATCTTGTGATTGAAATGTGGAAATGTTATGTTTACTTTATGCATGTTTTATGTGATACGATTAGGTTATGGTTTATGATATGTTTAAACCTATTCATATGAGGAATGCATTGGACTTAATAAGTGACGGGTGGAGCCTGCTATAGCTCCTCGATGCATCGGCAGGTCTCATGAGACAAACTAGTGTCTTGGCAGGAGGCCTTGACAAAATCTTATTTGTGGTCTTGGCACGAGGCCTTGGCTACGTGGTTATGATAGTCTGGCATTATGCATTCCATCATTATGAAAGTGGTTAATGATATTTCATGTGATTATTCGACCAGTAGAATATCCATGTGAAGAAGTAAATGGCATTATCTCATTTTACTTTTGCCATATTATGTTGATGTTCAAGTTTAAAAGGCTATTGTTTTATTTATAAATTTCCTTAAATGTTTATTTTTTATTTATAAAGGCTTCTGCAATATTGTTATCTTTACTGAGCATCTGAGCTCACCCCTTTCAATGTTTTAATATTTTCCAGGATGTGAAGATGTATTTTATGAATGACCTGCAGGGATTGTCAGAAGAGGATATGAGAGTGGACTATGGAGACTTTGTTATTGTAGTTTTTCACTTTATGATGTAATGTAACATTTACGAATGTATCTAGTGTTTCCAAATCTACTAAACTAATCGTTCTTTCGAGACTTGATCTTTTGTGATCATGCCAATGTTACGAAGTAATGCACCGACTCTGGGTAGCTGGGGTCGGGGCGTTACAATATAAGTATATTTTTAATACTTTGGATATTATATAAACATGTAAAAATAATATTTTATTGGTGGATAATGAAAATAATGCAAAGAATCTTGAGGGTGGATGTTACTTCTTCTTTGGGTAACTCATTTTGAGTTTCACCAAAGGGGTTCCTTGGTTGGATTTCTTCCCAAAGGTAGGCTTATATGATTAGTAGAATAATTTTTTTATCTTATTATATGAAATTAATGTTTAGGTAATGTTATTTATAAGTTTAAATAAGCGAGAGGGGTGAGTGCTTTTTTATAGTGGGGGCGGGGAATTCTTGTAAAATTTTTAAAATGGAATTCCAGACACGTTTTTTCTTTGAAATGTGGATACAATAACAGTAAAAAATATATCCAAGGGGGAATAGGTTCTAATTATAGGTAAATATTGTATTTTTCACAAGTTTTTATTTCATTTTGGGACTAAGGGTTTGGGGTTGTGTCCTTTGTTAAACTAATTTTTCTCCTAATCACTCTAATTAATTTTAATCACTTTTACAAATATTTTTTGTAAAAAATAATTTGACCTTATTATTCATTATTAATAATTATAATTCCAAATAAGGAATAAAATTTTTCAAAATACTAATCATATAATTTTTATAAATTAATTTAAATTTAATCCTACAGAAAGGACCTAAAAGTAGGTTTTTAATGTAAAAATATCCCAAAGTTCGAAATGATTTTATATCCAATTTCAATTTGAATTTGAATAAAATAAACCACAGTGGATTAATTGATTTAATAAAAATTTAATTAAAATTTAAAACAAAACTAAAATATATTATTATAATATAAATAAATTAGACAAAAAACAGTTTTGAATCAAAATTCAGCGTTATTCACTATTCATCAAAAAATGAAACTTCTCAAAAAATTATCAAAATTTTAACCAATGTAAATTTGGATAATCCATTTTAAAAATTTATTTATATTTTCTCATGTAAAATTTATAACTGTTCCAAAAATAATATCTTAAATTTGTTCTCCCTTAAAAGGTGATAAAATTACATTTTGGAAATATACATCTTTTTATTTCTAAAATTCGATTTATTCGTATCTTATAAGTATCAAATATATTTATTGAGTATAAAAAAATATAAACAAAATATATAATAAATATATTTTATTGAAAACATTAGTCAAAAGGTTTTTTTAATTTTATTGAGATAAAATTGAGTTTGAACATAGAAATTTTGATTTTTTGAAATGTAATTTCATTATTTTTAAATAGTTCATTCATTAAAATATACTAATTGATAACTAAATCATTCGTTTTATATACAATTTTAAATAATTTTATAATTTTTTTAAATATTCTTTATAACTTCCATTCTAACAGCTTTCTATTATCTATAATAATATTTAAAATAATTTATTAACAGTATAGTGTAGTTCTATAAAATGTCGACATTGCTTGTAATGTAATCTACCGAAGGGACTTGGTATTGTATGTCATATATTAAGAAAAATATTGTCGCGTGTACTGCAAGATATTTTATGTTTTGCATGTAGTGAAAGATTGCCTTGGTGTTGCGTATATTGAATGTCAAACATAGTGCTTTAGTATAAAAAACTATATTCAATGTCATGTGAAGTAAAAAATATCAAGAAGATTAAATTTATTAGAAAGATAAATTCTCAAAATCTTGAGGTGTTATATCCTATCAACATTAACAGGAAATTATGTATATGAATGGGGAATTTCGTGTCATGTGGCAGATGAACTAAGATATAAGATTGAGGTGTCCCTACATATCTTATTGAAAAATAAAATCAATCCATTAGTGGTTATAGAGAACCTATGCCATTTAATGTCATGTAAAAAAGGACAGCAGCCATGTATTTTGATGTATTTTCGTAAGGACAAGGATCACCCATAGTGAAAGAAAAGATGATTGTGGTTGGGCCCTGTACTAGATGTTCGAGCATCACTGTGTATCTTGTGATGGCTGGAATTAAGCCACAAATAACTATTATTTTAAGAAATTCCCTCTTTGGAGAAATATCTCACACAAGGATGGGGGAATCTCATCCTTTGCATAGATTAGGATCGTGTGCGGTGAGTTATTAGTGAGATGGTCCTTCATGTGCATTTTAATATCTTGTGGTGAGAATTGCTTCATATAGATTTTTATCATGTGATCATGACGTCTCCATATAGTTTATCATCATGTTGTCAGGACATCTCTAAAAAGTTTAATGTCATATGGTAAATATGTCTCTACACTATTTAATGTCATGTGGTCAGTATGTAAGATTCAATTCTATTTAAAATCTTGTTTCTAGGATGAGTTCTATGTAGTTTAACATCATGTAATTTGGATGGACTTGTGAAGTTTTACTTCATACAACCTATAATTATTCACTTGATGATACCTATGTTAATTATTTCGTGAGGAAAAATTCACTAGAGGGTGGTTTCATGTAATCACTCGACCATTTGAATAATATTTGTATGCTGAATTTGTCTGTTATTTTATTTCATACTCAATAAAATTATATCCTTGAATTTATGAAGTGAGTATAATTAAAATGAGGCAATTGAGTTGCAACTGTTATATGACCGTTGGTAAATATGACCATTGTAAACTATACTCTTAAGATTGTGTTTATTGATTATAAATACAAATGATCATGGTTAATTAATACAAAATGAAAAGTTTATGCCCTCATCCATTAGGCTTAGGCTATAAAATTCCCATCTGTCAGAGCTTGGGAATGAGGTTGCATCATTAGGCATTCCTCTTGACCAAGCCCAAGTTTGTAATGACCCGAAATTTTGAATAAATCTTGTTTCCTAATTTTATGTGTTGTTTTATTTTATTCTTATACTCAACAAAAATGTTTCATTTGATAACATGAGTATAATTAAAATGATACCATTGGTTTTGACTATTATTTGACCATTGGTCAATATGACCGCTAGAAACTAAATGTTTTGATTACTGTCTCTAAATACAAGCAATCTTGGTTAATTAATATAGAAAGAAGATTCGATGGCCTCACCCAGTAGTCTTGGACCGATCGAAGCCCATCTAACAGAACATGGGAAGGAGGTAGCACCACTGGGCTTTTCTCTGGCCCAAACCAAAGCTGAACTTCATCATGTGAAGCTAGAACCGGATCGCCTTCGCGAGAAGTTCAAACCGATAGAAATTACGACTCGTGCGATGTTGTCTGAGCCTCCCTCGGATTCTCTCACCTTAGCACACCTTAAACTTAGGTCCTATGATGGTGTGATAAGGGGCTATGTAAGGAGACCGTAATTGCCTTGTGTAATCCTTTGTTTTAAATAAAAAATTTGGATTTCTTCTTATGATGAAGTTTATGAATTTTCAAATGTCCAGATAAATATAGTATGCATATTTTTGATAAATTTTAGAGAAAGGATATTTTAAAAATGTTTAAGTAAACCTTAAATAAATAAAAATGTGTAATGATTTTCAAAAAATGGTCTTCTACAATTATGTTCACTACGAAATTTCGAGTCTAATAAGATCAACTTGATTTTTGATGAATAGTAAATTATGAATAGTTATTTTACGCTTAGGATTAGTAATGTGACCAAATGGATTAGTAACCTCACTTAAATAAAGTATTAATATAATCTAGGCACCTTGATTAAGTAATGTGATTCAATAAAATGGTTAAATAACGGTTTTATAAATTATTATTCAAGTATTAGTTTTTTTGGGTGAATAGGGTTTTTTTAATTAAAAATTTAATTAAAAATATTTAGAAAATTATTTTTATAAAACGGATTTCATTTTTTAACTCAGAGCACCGATATTATGCTATGGTAATTTTTGGGGTTTTTTCTGAAAAAAAATGAATTTTCAGTGAATAGTGTTTTTATTTAAAAATTAAATTAAAAATATTTAGAAAATTATTTTTATAAAATGGAGTTCATATTTGTAATCAGAGCGTTGATATTTGGTTAAGGTGAAATTTTGGGATTATTCTGAGAAAGTTGAATTTTCGATGAATAGTGAAAATACAGTTTTTAAGTTACAGGTGTCTAATGACATCATTAAATGATCTATTAAGTATATATTCAATATGGTCGAATTTTGAATATTAAGATATGGTATGAGGTGTCCCAAGTGGCCAATACCATGGGAAAATACCATGGGCAAGCCCATGGTTTTTCCAAAACTACTAATGAGGTGTCCCTTGGCCATTAATGCCTTGTCCCCTCACTTTCCCTATAAATACCCACCCATTCCTCCTTTTGTTTTCACTCCCAACTCTCCCCCAACGAAGTTAAGGTCTCCTTACCTCCCAAGGAGTCCTCCAAAGGTTCCCCCAAGCCCTCAAGGTCCAAAACATTGAGTTTCAAGAGTCACGTTTTAAGGTAAGGGATCCGACCTCTCTCTTTGATTTCAAGTAATCTCTTTTATGTCATTCCTTTTATGCTACATGTTATTATGTTGGAGGATGTTCTTTTATACTCATCTTACTGCCCTTTTTATCTTCATATAATGAGATATCCCCTCTTACTCTCATTATTTCGTTTTATGAAGTTTTAAGTGGCGCCGTTAGGCTGCCGAAATTTTTGTAACGGACTCTTTCTCCCTTCTCATTTTTCAAAATCTATTTTCATGTAGAGTCTTTCAAGTTCCTTTTTATTATGTTGGGGTATGATCTATAAATTTATCATACTGATATTTTATGATCATATGATGAGAGACCCCATTTTATCTCTTCAATTCAGTATTTTTAAGTTTTAAGTGGCGCCGTTAGGCTGCCGAATTTTTAAGTGGTTCTTCACCCTTCTCGTTTTTAAGTTCTACTTTCATGTCAATTATTTCACGTTCCTTTTTGTTATGTTGGGGTATGATATCTATATCTATCATACTGGACTCTTATTTTCATATGATGAGATACCCCATTTTATCTCTTCAATTCAGTATTTTGATGTTTTAAGTGGCGCCGTTAGGTTGCCGAATTTTTAGGGGATTCTTTCACCCTTCTCTTTTTCAAAGTTCTACATTCATGTCAAGACTTTCAAGTTATTTTATATTATGTTGGGGTATGATCTCTATATCTATCATACTGGACTCTTATGTTCATATGATGAGAGACCCTATTTGACCTTGTCAATTCATTTTTGTTGAAGTTTAAGTGACGCCGTTAGGCTGCCGAATTCTCACAAGAGAAATCTTATTTTTGTCTTCCTTTAATATTATTCATTTCATATGGTATATTTTAAAATTTCATTACCATGTTCATAAATCCCTTATATTTTGTCCCTCTACTGTTTATGGGTCATTTATGAATGTTGGACCCATGTCCCCTCTCTTTTCAATGTTTTCTAAAACCCCGAAACAGAGCCGTTATGCTGCAGAATTTTCGTCTCAAAGTTCCTATCTCTCTTTTCTAATAATTATTTTCTGTTATAAAGTGAATACTCAAAGATCTTATTTCTACATGGGTATTCACATATATATCAAAATTTTCTATTTTAAATTCTGGGATTTACATACATGAAACCCTCTTTCCCTTTCCGTGGGTTTAAAGTGACATAAAGATCATGTCTTTAAAGCAGTTTTTAAAACGTTATGATTGTGAAATGAAACCCATTTCTTTTATGCTATATGGGTTGTTTATGAAATGATTAATGATGATATATGTGGCTCACATGATAATAAAGGAAAATTTAAGGGTGCGCCCTGATAGCGCTCCAATGCATTGGGTAAAGACTTAATCTCTAGAGATGACCATTTTAACGATGCCTTGGTGAATAACCTTGGTAATTTTTAACGACACCTTGGGGATGGACCTTGGTGAAACGAAACGATTGTCAATATTAAATGTTGCAGCCACATCTTCAAGTTATGAAAAATGTTATTTCTATTATGATATTCCTCATGATTACATTCTCATGCCTTAAAGTTCTTTTCATGACCTTATTGAAGTATCTCAAGTTCACATGTAAAATGTTCATCTTGTTTCCCTTACTGGGCCTATTGCTCACCCTTTCTTTTGATGTATGTCCCCAGGTTATGAGATGCAGTAATGAACCTAGGATGAACATAAGGAGAAGCCTTTCAAATGTTTAAGAAGAATGTTTTATGTTGTTTTCATGTATTATGTTCCTAGTTTCCAAGACACTAAACCTTAAAGATCCTCAGTTTTGTGTAATGTAATGAAAGTTTATGTTATAAAAATGCGGGATTCTATAGTTGGTATCAAAGGATCGTTTAGTTATTTGTGGAAATTACGATATGAAAACTCTAGGAAGAACCCTATAGAAAAGTTAAAAAAATAGGAAATCTTCCTGGTATTTTGGTGAGTATTGAGTAAGGGGTTGCCAAGAAAATACATCCCTGTCTGGATACGAGCAGGTAGAGGTGGCTCTGGCACAGATGTACATAGGGGTAAAACCGGAAAACAACGCTTTGAGATTGACTCGAACGAGAACTGGTACACGACAACGGGCATTGCTGCACTCTTGGTTACGACACTCCCGGGGGATATGCTTTGGTAAATTCATAAGCTTAGTATGAAACATTGTTAAAGGAACAAAGATAAAATAAAATAAAGATTCACATAAGAATATATGATCATGGATAACCTAGATGGGAACCTAGGGGATCACAAGTTAGGGTATACTTTTCTTCTACAATTTATCCTTATATGCTTTCAGTTACTTTTCATGATTATTGGCGAAGTACTTAAGCCCCTAATTATGATTTCTCTTCATAGTTAATGGTGGGAAATGGAAGAACATGTCCAAAAAACCAATGTGATAGGAAATGCGACGATTGTCGTATTAATATGACAAGGATGATTAGGGGATTAAAATATGATTATTATTTTGGAAGATGTTCACTATTTTGGGGACCCTATATGATCGAGGTAAATAGATTACTACGGTATTTTCATTGAAGAGTATGGTTGACTTATATTTTGAAGAATCGATGAATTTATGGTGGAATTATAGTAATTTAGGTTACTTATGGAAATTATTAACCTATCTTGGGGTAAATATGTTTAGGTTAGTTACTTTTTTTATAAGATGTTAGGAGTGGTTGATGTTGTTTGGAGATGAATGATAAAGTTTACCTTGGAAGACTATGTTATCAAATCCTTCTTGTATTTGGGTTTCAATCTTAGTTTGGTTTATTTTGAGGATTTTTAAGGATAGTTATTTATGGAATGGACTATGATGAACTTTGGGTAGTACCATGGAACTTTGAAGATTTAAAAGTAGTTTCCATTCCTATGGGATTATTTATTTTTGAAGAGTTGTTTTACCTTACCCTTTATGTTTTTGGGATAATGTTTAAAGTTAGAAGAAATAGATAGTTAATCTTTTGTGGATTATGAAGATGATTCTTGTGTTTTGATGAGACCAAGTAGTTTTGAATGCTCATAATTTGGAGAAAAGATTAGTTTTGGGTAGAAACATATTAAAGGATGAAACTCTACATGAAGATAGGTATATTTTCTTATGTTTTTGTTTTATGTTGTAAATGAATTCCTAAAAATTATGAAAAGGAATGTGAAACAAAAACGTTGTTGGTTTATGTTTCCTACTTGGTAATCAAATACCATTTACACACATCCTAAGTTTGGGATTTTCTTATGGTTAATGTTCTCCTAATCATGTTCTATATCACTCCCCCCCAGAAATTGACCCTTTGTTTTTCTTCCATGTCTATGTTTTCCTCCATGGAATCCTAGTATGAGTTAACTCAGGTGACCATTCTACTTCCCTTACTTTCTTTTAAAGTAATAGTTTTACTGACTCCTTTTCCGATGTGGGACTTTCAATTAAATTTTAAAACCTAATTTTAAAAAATTGCGAGGACATAATTTCTTAAGAGGGGAAGATTGTAATGACCCGAAATTTTGAATAAATCTTGTTTCCTAATTTTATGTGTTGTTTTATTTTATTTTTATACTCAACAAAAATGTTTCATTTGATAACATGAGTATAATTAAAATGATACCGTTGGTTTTGACTATTATTTGACCATTGGTCAATATGACCGCTAGAAACTAAATGTTTTGATTACTGTCTCTAAATACAAGAAATCTTGGTTAATTAATATAGAAAGAAGATTCGATGGCCTCACCCAGTAGTCTTGAACAGATCGAAGCCCATCTAACAGAACTTGGGAAGGAGGTAGCACCACTGGTCTTTTCTCTGGCCCAAACCCAAGCTGAACTTCATCGTGTGAAGCTAGAATGGGATCGCCTTCGCGAGAAGTTCAAACTGATAGAAATTACGACTCGTGCGATGTTGTCCGAGCCTCCCTCGGATTATCTCACCTTAGCACACCTTACACTTAGGTCCTATGCTGGTGTGATAAGGGGCTATGTAAGGAGACCGTAATTGCCTTGTGTAATCCTTTGTTTTAAATAAAAAATTTGGATTTCCTCTTATGATGAAGTTTATGAATTTTCAAATGTCCAGATAAATATAGTATGCATATTTTTGATAAATTTTAGAGAAAGGATATTTTAAAAATGTTTATGTAAACCTTAAATAAATAAAAATGTGTAATGATTTTCAAAAAATGGTCTTCTACAATTATGTTCACTAAGAAATTTCGAGTCTAATAAGATCAACATGATTTTTGATGAATAGTAAATTATGAATAGTGATTTTACGCTTAGGATTAGTAATGTGACCAAATAAATTAGTAATCTCACTTAAAGAAAGTATTAATATAATCTAGGCACCTTGATTAAGTAATGTGATTCAATAAAATGGTTAAATAACGGTTTCATAAATTATTATTCAAGTATTAGTTATTTGGGTGAATAGTGTTTTTTTAATTAAAAATTTAATTAAAAATATTTAGAAAATTATTTTTATAAAACGGATTTCATTTTTGAACTCAGAGCACCGATATTATGTTATGGTAATTTTTGGGGTTTTTTCTGAAAAAAATGAATTTTCGGTGAATAGTGTTTTTATTTAAAAATTTAATTAAAAATATTTAGAAAATTATTTTTATAAAATGGAGTTCATATTTGTAATTAGAGCATTGATATTTGGTTATGGTGAAATTTTTGGATTATTCTGAGAAAGTTGAATTTTCGATGAATAGTGAAAATACAGTTTTTAAGTTACGGGTGTCTAATGACATCATTAAATGATCTATTAAGTATATATTCAATATGGTCGAATTGTGAATAGTAAGATAAGGTATGAGGTGTCCTAAGTGGCCAATACCATGGGCAAATACCATGGGTAAGCCCATGGTTTTGCCAAAACCACTAATGAGGTGTCCCTTGGCCATTAATGCCTTGTCCTCTCACTTTCCCTATAAATACCCACCCATTACTCCTTTGGTTTTCACTCCCAACTCTCCCCCAACGAAGTTATGGTCTCCTTACCTCCCAAGGAGTCCTCCCAAGGTTCCCCCAAGCCCTCAAGGTCCAAAACATTGAGTTTCAAGAGTCACGTTTTAAGGTAAGGGATCCGACCTCTCTCTTTCATTTCAAGTAATCTCTTTTATGTCATTCCTTTTATGCTACATGTTATTATGTTGGAGGATGTTCTTTTATACTCCACTTACTACCCTTTTTATCTTCATATAATGAGAGATCCCCTCTTACTCTCATTATTTAGTTTTATGAAGTTTTAAGTGGCGCCGTTAGGCTGCCGAAATTTTTGTAACAGACTCTTTCTCCCTTCTCATTTTTCAAGATCTATTTTCATGTAGAGTCTTTCAAGTTCCTTTTTATTATGTTGGGGTATGATATCTAAATTTATCATACTGATATTTTATGATCATATGATGAGAGACCCCATTTTATCTCTTCAATTCAGTATTTTGAAGTTTTATGTGGCGCCGTTAGGCTGCCGAATTTTTAAGTGGTTCTTCACCCTTCTCGTTTTGAAGTTCTACTTTAATGTCAATTATTTCAAGTTCCTTTTAGTTATCTTGGGGTATGATCTCTATATCTATCATACTGGACTCTTATGTTCATATGATGAGAGACCCCATTTTATCTCTTCAATTCATTATTTTGAAGTTTTAAGTGGGGTCGTTAGGCTGCCGAATTTTTAGGGGATTCTTTCACCCTTCCCTTTTTCAAAGTTCTACATTCATGTCAAGTCTTTCAAGTTATTTTCTATTATGTTGGGGTATGATCTCTATATCTATCATACTGGACTCTTATGTTCATATGATGAGAGACCCTATTTGACCTTTTCAATTCATTTTTGTTGAAGTTTCAGTGACGCCGTTAGGATGCCGAATTCTCACAAGAGAAATCTTATTTTTGTCTTCCTTTAATATTATTCATTTCATATGGTATATTTTCAAATTTCATTACCATGTTCTTAAATCCCTTATATTTTGTCCCTATACTGTTTATGGGTCATTTATGAATGTTGGACCCATGTCCCCTCTCTTTTCAATGTTTTCTAAAACCCCGAAACAGAGCCGTTATGCTGCAGAATTTTCGTCTCAAAGTTCCTATCTCTCTTTTCTAATAATTATTTTATGTTATAAAGTGAATACTCAAAGATATTATTTCTATAGGGGTATTCACATATATATCAAAATGTTCTATTTTAAATTCTGGGATTTACATACATGAAACCCTCTTTCCCTTTCCATGGGTTTAAAGTGACATAAAGATCATGTCTTTAAAGCAGTTTTTAAAAAGTTATGACTGTGAAAAGAAACCCATTTCTTTTATGCTATATGGGTTGTTTATGAAATGATTAATGATGATATATGTGGCTCACATGATAATAAAGGAAAATTTAAGGGTGCGCCCTGATAGCGCTCCAATGCATTGGGTAAAGACTTAATCTCTAGAGATGACCATTTTAACGATGCCTTGGTGAATAACCTTGGTAATTTTTGACGACACCTTAGGGATGGACCTTGGTGAAACGAAACGATTGTCAATATTAAATGTTGTAGCCACATATTCAAGCTATGAAAAATGTTATTTTTATTATGATATGCCTCATGATTATATTCTCATGCCTTAAAGTTCTTTTCATGACCTTATTGAAGTATCTCAAGTTCACATGTAAAATGTTCATCTTGTTTCCCTTACTGGGCCTATTGCTCACCCTTTCTTTTGATGTATGTCCCCAGGTTATGAGATGCAGTAATTAACCTAGGATGAACATAAGTATAAGCCTTTAAAATGTTTAAGAAGATTGTTTTATGTTTTTTTCATGTATTATGTTCCTAGTTTCCAAGACACTAAACCTTAAAGATCCTCAGTTTTGTGTAATGTAATGAAAGTTTATGTTATAAAAAGGTGGGATGCTATAAAGTTGAACCTCAACATGTTACAAAAGAAAGTAATCACATTTGGAAGAAGTTCCAGATTACATAAATCACCACTCGGGAAATGTTGTCTAAGCCACCCCAGTATTCTCTCACAACTGCACACATTACTCTTAGGTCCAATGCATGTGTTATAAGGGGATAAGTAACAAGCCTTAGTTACATTATGTAATCCGTTGGTATAAAATTTTTTTATTTCATCATTACTATTTTAAAAAGGTATTTTCATAATAAAGTATATTTTTAATTAAAAAAATTATGATTAATTCATTTTAGAAGTAAAAAATGGTACTTTTCAGATATTTTCATACATAGAGGTTTAATATTGAAAATTAAATATCATATTTGAATTTCCAATGTCAAAATTAACCTATGATGAATTTTTAGAATTTTCTAATAAATTTCAATTAGATGAATAGTACTTACTTGAATGGTATTTGATGAATACTGTTTTTATGAATAGTAAAATATATATATTATTATTAAATTATTTTTTTTGTGAAATTATTTTATAAAAATATGGCATACAAGGTTGTAATAAGGGTAAAAATTATGGATCAATAAGATAAAAATAAATTTTCATTGAATAGTAATTTTACCCTTTATAATATTAATTTTACACTTATTAATGGTAATATTACCAATGAAATAGTATCATTACCTTAGGGGGGATAAATGTTTTTCCATTGTATGTAGTAATGTGATAAAATTATATCATAGTTTAAGTAAATAAATGTATTATCAATTATTCGTATTTAATTAATTTAATTTAATTAAAAATGAAAATAATTTTTATTAAATGTAGTTCACTTTTGGATTCAACACGTCGAAAAATGGTTTCGGTGAATTTTTGGTCTATTTCTGAAACATTTTAATTTTTGGTGAATAGTAAATTTGCAGTTATGAGTTTTCAATATTTTTAATGACATCATTAATAACCTAATAATGATGTAATAATACTGGTCAACTCATGAGGAATAAAATATTTTATTAGTTGTCCCATGTTTCAAATACCTTGGGCAAGCCCAGGGTTTTCCAAATACCACTTATCAGGTGTCCCTTGATAGTTAATAAAATATTACCTAATGTTTTCTATAAATACCAACCCATTAAATCATTAATTTCATTCCAACATCCTCCTCAATTAATCTTGAGACTTTTTACTTCCCAAGAAGATATCCCAAGGTTCCCTCAAACCCCCCAAGGTCCCACCCTTCATGTTTTTGAAGATACTCTTCAAGGTAAGTGAACCATTCACCCTCCTCTTTTAGTCAACAATTCTTTTATGTTTTATCCTTGAATTTCCATTTTTAATTTTTTTTGTTATGATGATATGTATCTAAATTAATTTCCTTCTGTTTTCAATATTATTATATACCATTTTTCTCTCATCAATTCATTTTCAAAATATTATGTGATGCTGTTAGGTTGCCAAATTTTCGTAAAAGAAATCACATCTTCACTTTTATTTCAAGTTTCATTTTAATGTGGTATATCATTCAAATATCCATAACCTGATCATATTTACATTTTATTATGTCTTTATACTGAATTATGTTTTATTAATAAGTGTTTTTCCATTTTCCCCTCTTTTTTAATGATTTTTAAAACTATATTTTATAGCTGTTAGGTTGCAGAATTTTCGTCTCGAAATCTCTCTCTTTATATCAAGAAATTATCTTATATTAATTATGAGAATAGCCAAACCTATATCATTTATAGGGTTATTCATAAATACATAAACATGTAATATTTTATTGTAGAATTTACATACATGAAACCCCCATTCCCTTTCCATGGGTTATAAATGACATAATGATCCTATTTTTACGAAATTTTCAAAACATCACGATTTTGATTTGATGCCCATTTATTTTATTATATTTAGGTTTATTATTAAATGTATTCTTATTATAGTAACCTGATGCCAGTTACCCAAATCCAGTGCCTTATTGGTTATATTAGCATAATACAAAGAATAATCATCCCAAAGGACCTTGTAGTTTAGTATTATTAGAAACAAGATACATACATAAGTTCATAATTACAACTTCAAATGAAAAACAACATTGACACTCCTTAGACAACATCCATAACTCCTATGTTATTTTATAATGTAATTCGTAATATAATTATTCTTGACCTGATAAAATGAAACAAAATAAAGGGGTGAGCTCAAATGCTCAGTAAGGTAAATCAATACAGTGGAAGAGAACATAATCATTAGACATGGAAAGAAATTGAAAACACATGCCTTTAGAAATAAACTTGAACATATTATGGCGGAAATATGACTTGAGTAAATATTTCCATAACTTAGTATAATCATGGGTATTATACTAGTTGAATAACCACATGAACCATCAATTCTATATTCATAGTGAGGGAATGCATAATGTGGGACCACATATCTATACTGTCAAGGCCTCATGCCAAGACCATAAATAATCATATTTGTCAAGGCCTTGTGCCAAGACCGTAGTTTGTCTCATGAGACCTACCAACGCACCGAGGCGATATAGCAGGCTCCACCTGACACTTAATTTTTCCAATTCATTCCCCATATTAAATGATATAAACATAAAAAACATACACATTAATATAATAAATGTAAATAGCATTCATCGAACATTAAGCCAAAACACTAACCATTTGAAGTAAACAATTGAATCATTTAAAGATATCACATCAATAGAAAAAATAATCATAAAAAATTAAATTGAATATGGTAGATGATAATATGTAATACTAATCCTAAAATTACATAAGAATCAACAAGTGTGTTGAAATAGAGAAAGACACTCTTATAAAATCATCAAGTAATTCTAGAAATAAATAATCTATTACTTTGAAAAGAAGAGTTATTTTGGAAAAACCTTTGTATAAAACCAGAACTGAAGTAAGATATTATTTTCATAACAAAATTAGTGTTTTTATAGATAATATGGTTTCCAAAAATTCATTATAGATTCCCCTTGAAAATAGGTAAACAAATTGAGATATTCCCTTGAATCGGGCTTGAATTTCGGAAACAATTTGAAAAATATTTTTAAAGAATGTGACTAACCATAAAATAAAGAAGGATTATGGTTTATGTACATATATAGAACACACACAATTAATTTTTGATAATACATATTAATTTCATTGAGTGAATTTAGATAATGAAAATAACCTGAATGGAAATGGACGTTAGGGTGGAAAAACCCTTACCTTAAATATGAATGTTTCCCCTCTTGAACTTAAGGTCCTTGAATATGAAATGATACATATCAATAACATATTTCAGAACCTAATAAACATGTATTTATTTTATCATAATTCGGTTTAGTTCATTTATGTAATTATTTATAAGTTATTATATAGAATTCAGTTGTTCCGGAGTGTTTTGTTTCTAGAATTTCATAATTGGTTCACTTGTTTTTATGTAATTAAGTTCATGTGGAATGTTTTTAAATCTACATAATTGAAATTAAATATTATTTATGAACATACATAAATTTTAATGGCCACTTCAATCTTTTGGTTACACTTAATGAGTACGAATCTTTAGATGATAATCACTTCGATTATTTGACTGTATTTGGATTATTATGAACTACTGTGGTAACATAAATTAATAATATTTACATGTATTGGTTCCTGGATATTAATTAGGTTGTAATTAATATATTATAGTGTATTTCAACCATCAATATGGTTTTACAACCACAAATGAAGGAATGATTGATGAATGAAACTTCGTCGTCCACGAAGGATATAAAATGGAACCTCATGGATGTTGATTTCATTTATAAAAATAAAAGGATGGGAGTAAGAATATTGATGATGGTTCTTCCATTAACATGATATAAATCTAGTATATGGACGATACTGGAGTTATCATGGTCAATTGGTCAGAGGAGGTGAGGAGAAGACAACAAAAGAAGATAAATTCAAATGAAACTCAAAGAAATTGAATTGTGCCTTACCTCTTGAAATAACATCCTCGAGAACCTCCTTAAGGGAAAGGATTTGGGTATTTTGGAAAGACCAAGAGATTCCTGGTAATGAGGAGTGACTAGGGAAGGGTATATGGGCAGAAATTTGAGCAGCATAAAGGAATAGAAGAGTTTATAGAAGAGGTAGTGGTGAGGGGTTTTTATAGTGGATGAGAGGGGTAATTTTTTAATATTTAATTCATTATGTTATTATTTCCCTCAAGAAAACTAATAGAATTGTTTCATGTGAACCTTAATATTAATAAGTGAATTTGTGTTCGAACCAAGTGGACTTGCATCACTTGTGATGTCATGAATAGTGTATTTAACTGCTAATTTGTATATACAGTTTTTTTATTGTATTTCACTATTCATAAAAAATTCAAGAATTTTAGAAAAAATACAAAACATTTACCCCTACCATTTTTAATGCGTAGAATTAAAAAATGAACTCCATTTTTAGAAATTAATTTCCAAAATATTATTAATTTCATTTTTAAATAAAGTCATAATTAATTCAAAAAATAACAATTTTAAGGTGCAGTTAGATTTATTTCACATAGAAAATTTAATTAATATCACATTATCTTGTTTCCTTAACAAAATAAAATAATATTTTTATTTACTATTCATAATTATCGAATTACTAGTAATATTACTATTCATAAGGGTATGTTACTATTCACCAACAAACATGTTTGTTCTATCAGACTCTAAATGACTTACTGGTCACAACTCTAGATGACCTTTATTCGAAATTCCAAACACAATAGAGGAAAAGTTTTGTTTAATGGCTAGATTATAATATGAATTCAATATTTATTTTCAAATTCATGGGGTGTTACATTCTCCCCTCCTTAAAAAAAATTTTTCCTCAAAATTTCATTTTAAAATCTATGCCAAAAATAGGTGGGGGTACTTTTCCTTCATTTCATCCCGCAGTTCCCATGTTGCCTCTTCGTACTTAGGGTTCTGCCATAGTTCCTTGACCAGATGATTAGTCTTGTTGCGTAGAACATTGTCTCTATGATCCAAGATTATCACTGGCTACTTCTCATTGGAAGGATCATCCTTCAATTGTACCACCATTGAAGAGAGTACATGTGAAGGGTATAGTACGTACTTCTTTAAGAGGGATACATGAAAGAAATTATTTACTTTCGACATGGTAGGTGGAAGTGCCAATCGATAGGCCACATCTCCGACAAGATCAAGGATCTCAAAGGGGCCGATATACCTGGGACATAGCATTCCTTTTTACCCAAAAATCATGACCTTTTTCCATGGATATATGCGTAGAAATACCAGGTCTCTAACTATGAATCCAAGGTCTTGTCAAGAGTTATCTAAATAGATCTTCTGTCATCTTTGGGCTGCCTTGATGTCTTGCTAAATGGTTTTCTCCTTCTCCAATATTTCATCAACCAATTCATGTCCAAACATCTTTCGCTCACTAACTTTATCCCAACATGCCAGTGTTCTACACCATTTCCCATGAAGGGCTTAATATGGTTCCATTCGGATGCTCGAGTGGAAACTATTGTTGTAGGAGAATTAATCCAGTGGATGATGTGGGTCTCATCCTCCATTTAATTACATAGAACATGCTCTCAAAATGTCTTCCAGTGTCTGAATAGTCCACTCAGATTGGCCATCAGTTTGAGGATGATAGGCCATAATGAAGTTCAGTTCAGTGCATCGAGCCTTTTGGAGACTTTTCCTGATCATTGAGTTGAATCTATGATCACGATTGGATACAATAGATAGAGGTACTCCATGCATCCTTACAACTTATGTGATGTAAATCTGTTCCAGTTTATCCAATGAGAAGTCCCCTTGAATCGCAATGAGAAGTCCTCTCGAATCGCAATGAAGTGAGTTGTCTTTATAAGACGATCCACAACAACCCATATAGCATGGTTTCCTCTAGATATCCTTGGGAGTCTAACAACAAAGTCCATGGTAATGTTCCCCCACTTTGATGTTGTTATGGGTAGTGGTTTCATCATCCCCTTATACTTTTTCTTCTCAGCCTTCACTTGTTGACATACTAGGCACTTTGATGTATAATCAGTAATCTCCTTTTTCATATTGTCCCCCAAATGGTTTTCTCGGAGATCTTGATACATAGTTGAGTTACTAGGGTGTATAGATAAATTATAACTATGTGCACTATCCAATAGTTCTCTCTATATCTCATTAATAGAAGGAACACAAAGCCTCTACCCGAATTTCAAAATTCCACATTCATATGCAAACTCAGTCAACTTCCCATCATTTATAGCTTTAATTTTCTTTGGAAACTCCACGTCATCAGCCTCATAATTTTTTATCCTCTATAGTAATAAATGTTGGGAAACCATTTCAAATATTAGTGATGTGTTACCTTCCTTGATAATTCCCATATCCATATTTACTAGATCCATAATAAAATGATACCTTTCAACTCTCATCTTGTTTAGAAATCCATGATCTTTTCCGCTAATATCATATGCTACCTTATTTTGCCTTCCCCGGGAGGTAGTGTATTTTTCAATCATAGTATTTGAGTATCTTAATCCATATTCTTTGTCTCATGTTGAGTTCTTTCTGTGAGAATATATATTTCAAACTCTTATAATCTGTATATATCACATATTTTTCACCATAGAAGTAATGTCTCCAAATCGTCAAAGAAATGATTACCACTGCTAACTCAAGATCATGAGTTGGATAGTTTTGTTCACTAATTTTTAGTTGTCTAGATTCATAGGCAATCAATTGATCATTCAGCATAAGGACACAACCAAGTCCTTTCTTTGATGCATCACTAGAGATAACAAACCCATAATTCCCTGATGGTAGGGTTAGGATTGGAGCGTTCACTAACCTCTTCTTCAATTCATCAAAACATGCTTCAAAATCCTTTATCGATACGAACTTAACCCCTTTTCATGTGATCTTGGTCATTGGTTCAGCTAAACGAGAGATGATCTGAATGAAACTCCGATAATAACCTGGTAAACCAATAAAACTGCGTACCTCAGTTACATTCATTGGAGTAGGCCATTCTTTCACATCCTTTGTCTCCATCAAATCTACAAATATTCCATCTTTAAGGATAATGTGGCCTAGAAAGGCAACAGATTGGATCCAAAAAATCACACTTGCTAAACTTACCATATAATTTATTTATTCTCAGAGTCTTCAGAATAGTGGAGAAGTGATTTTCATGTTTTTCATATAGTTTAGAGTAAAATAGGATAGCATCAATAAACACCACCACAAAGTCATAAAGATATTCCTTCAAAAATATATTCATCAAATCTATGAAAAAATATGGTGAATTAGTTAGTCCAAAAGGCATTACTGTAAACTCGTAATGCCCGTACCTAGTTCAGAATGTTGTTTTTGGAATGTCTTCTTTCCTTACAAGTAACTGATGATATCCAAATCGAAGTTCAATCATCGAAAAATATTGGTCTCGATGAAGTTGATCAAATAAATCATCAATTTTTTTTGCAGAGGATACTTATTCAATAATGTAACAACATTGATTTCCCGGTAATCAATGAACAATCTCAAAGACCCATCTTTCTTCTTAATAAAAAGAACAGGGGATTCCCATGGAGAAACCTTAGGGTAATTAAATCTATTATTACTCAATTCCTCTAGATTTTTCTTCACCTCCACTAACTCTATAGTTCCCATTATATAATGGGTCTTTGATATGGGCTATGAACCAGTAATTAAGTCAAGGTAAAAATCAATTTCCTGCTCTAGTGGATTTGCAGGTAAATCCTCTCGGAAGACATCAATATATTCTTTCACAATAAGTGCAGCGTATATCTATAAATTATTCTCCTCAACCATGTATATTTCATTCCCTTACTCACTAATAATTGAATTCAGTAGAGCTACTGGGGGAGGATCTAGATGAAAATCACATTGTAAGGTTTCTGCTCTAAAAATATGTGATTCTACCCCATTCTCGAAAATTGAAACTTCCATCTTCTTACAATAGATATACATATCATAATTTGAGAGCCAATCCATACTGAGAAATATATCATATTCAACCATTGGTATGATGATAAGGTTACCAACTAAAGAATGTTTATGTGTTACGAGGGGTACTAATGGACATGCCTTTGTTGCGATGATACATCCACTAGGAGTTTTGACTGATAAATCCTTTATTAAATCAAATTGGAAAAATCTATTTTTTTGGAAAATTGGGAAAATATAAATGAATGCGATGATCCAGAATCAAATAAGGTATTGATGAAGTTTTATGAAAAAATCAATGTACCTACCACCACTTCATTAGGAACATCAACCTCTGTAGTTTTAACCGCATAAGCTCGGTCGTGATCCCTTTTCCTTCTTTGGGGAACATTTCCCTCACGATTAGGACATTCAGATGCATAATTTATCATCTCCCTACGATTGTAGCACATAACATTGTTATCTTTTTTCTTCCCCTTATAATATCAAGATAGGTGGACTTTTTCTCTATACTTGTAAAAGACTCCCATTCCCTTCATCCAAGTGCCAGGGTGTTTCATCCCACAATTACTGAATTATGGAAATTAAAATCTTCCCTTCTTCTCCATTTCCTTATTTCTTTTCCCAGAGTTTTTAGATGCCCTCTTCTGCTCTTTCTTTCATTTAAAGTCATAAGACTTGGAGAATTCATTTTATGTCTTTATTGCACTTGAGACTATATCTTCATATGATCCAAATCATTGGGAGACAAGAGCCCTTTGGAGGAATGGATTTAAACAATCAAAGAATCAATCAATTTTCCTCCTTGGATTACATATTTACTCTGCATCATTCCTTAATAGACCTGTAACGTTAGCATCATACTTGGCAACATTTTCATCCACATTCGGCCTCAAATTCAAGAATTGCCTCTCCATATCTGCTCGATGTTCATGAGGGAAATACATTTCTAAGAATATTTCCTTAAAATCCCTCCATTCCATCTCTTATATTTCTTCATCCTCCTTCTTATTTTGGACTATGGACCACCACTAATCTAAATCACCCGTTAGACAATAAATAGCCATGAAAACCTTCTCTATTTCATTACATCCCAAAGTGAGAAATATCATCTCAAGAAAACATATCCACTACTCTACTACAAATGGGTTTGTAGTCCCATTGAATGATGGAGTTTATTGTCGCATAAAGAAATCTAACATATCACTTCCACGTGGTGGATATGGATGCTCCATACGAGTAAGGTTATTATTCATAACCTGAGCAATTTCTCCTAGTGTAGTTATGAGTTTCTCAGCACTAGATCCAACATCATTATCTTGCATCAGAGGGAAATACATATAGGGAACATGTTCATTCGTGCAGTTTCCATTATTTCCACATTGATTCATCTCTAGATAACGATATATACTAGATTAGGTTATGAATCATAATGTATAATCATAACATCACAAAATATGTTGCAAAAATTTCGATTTTACACATGGCTAATCCCATATTCCAAAATGGTTTCTTTGAGGAAAATATTACATTTCAATCCTTCATATTGGCTTTTAAAGAAAATGTGAATTATCCTAAGCATATCCCATGGGAGTGTCATAACCAAGAGTGCAGCAAGACCAGTTGTCATGAACCAGTTCCAATTCGGGTGTAGCACAATGCAGTGTTTTCAGGATTTACCCTAGATACAAATATGTCAGAGCCGCCTCTACGTGCTCATATCTAGACAGGTATGTATTTCTTGAAAGATTCACATAATCTATTCCTTACCAAAATACTAGGATGTTATTGTATGTATATCTTCAATGAAAAACATAGGGGCTCTTCACTAATTCTACATTTTCTAAATCTTGTTTCAAAATATTCTACTAAACATCCACTGATACCAACTGTAAGGACCTGACCCCAGTTACCCAAAGACGGTGCCATATTGGTTACATTGGCCTACAAACAAGGAATAATAATCTCAAAGGACTGAGCAGTTTACTATTATTGGAAACACGATACATACATAACTTCATCATTAAAACATGAAATGAAAAACATCATAGAAACTCCTTAGAAAACTTCCATAACTCCTAGGTTATTTCAGCATGAAATTCATAATAGAATTATTCATGCCCTGATAAAATGAATCATAATTAAGGGGTGAGATCAAAAGATCAGTAAGGGTATGCAATAAAGCGGAAGATAACATAATCATTAGACATTGTAAATAATTGAAAACACATTCTTTTAGAAATAATCGTGAACTTATTATGGTCAAAATATAAGCTGAGTAAATAATACCATAACATAGCATAATCATGGGTATTCTACTAGTAGAATAACCACATTAACCATCAATACTATATTCATAGTGATGGAATGCATAATGTGGGACATCATATCTATAGAGTCAATGCCTCGTGCCAAGACCATAAAAAATAATTTTTGTCAAGGCCTTGTGCCAAGACCATAGTTTATCTCACGAGACCCACTGATGCAATGAGGTACTATAGAGGGCCCCACCCGACACATACTATGTCCAATGCATTCCTCATAAGAACATGGATAAACATAAACAACATACACATTAATATAATAAATTGAAATAGCTTTCCTCAAACATTAAGCCAAAACACTAACCATTCAAAGTAAAATGATGAATGTTTTAAGGATAGCACATCGACAGAAAAAAGAATCATAAAACATTAAATTTAATATGGTAGATGAGAATATTGAATACTAATCCCAATATTACATAATAATCAACAAGTGTGTTGAAATAGAGGAAGATACTTTTATAAAATCTTCGAGTAATTCTTGAAATAAATACTCTTTTTCTTTGAAAAGAAGAGTTATTTTGGAAAAATCTTTGTATAAAACCATAAGTGAAGTAAGACAATATTTTCATAAAAAAAATTAAGGATTTTTTATATATAATGGTTTCCAGGAACAGATTAGTGATTCTCCTTGTAAATAGGTAAGGAATTAAGATATAACCTTGAATCAGGCTTGTATTTCAGAAACAATTTGAAAGATCCTTTTAAAGAATGTAACTAAACATAAAATAAAGAAGGTTCTTGGTTTGTGTACATATATAGAATACTCAAAAATATTGGAAAATAGTACATAATAATTTCCTTGAGGAAATTTAGACATTGAAAATAACCCGAATGGAAATGGAAGTTTGGGTGGAAAAACCCTTACCTTAAATATGAATGTGTTCCCCTCTTGAACATCACGTCCTGGAATATGAAATTATACATATCAATAACATAACTCGGACCATAATATACATGTATTTAGTTTATAATAATTCTTTTTCATTCATTTCTATTTTTATTTATAATTTATTATATTGAATTCGGTCGTTCACAAGTGTTTGTTTTCTTGATTTTCATAATTGGTTTACTTGTTTTTAAGTAATGAAGTTCATGTGGAATGGTTGTAAATATCCATAATTCAAATTAAAAATTATTTATGAACATACATAATTGTTAATGTCCACTTATATCATTTGGTTACATGGAATGAGGAGAATCGTTAGATTACAATCACTTTGATTATTTGGCTGTATTTTGATTATTATGAACTAGTTTTGTCACATAAATTAATAATATGTAAATATGATGGTTCATGAATATTAATTAGGTTGTAATTCATATATTATAGTCTGTTGAAACCATAAATATGGTTTCATGACCAGTAATTAAGGAAATATTGATGAACGAAACATCTTTGTCCATGAAGGTTATAAATCGGATCCTCATGGACGTTGATTTAGTTTATAAAAATAAAAGGGAGGGAGTAAGAATATTGATGATGTTTCTTCCATTAACATGATATAAATCCAGTATATGGATGATACTAGAGTTATCATGGTCATTTGGTCAGAGGAGGTGAGGAGAGGACAAAAAAAGAAGATAAATTCAAATGAAACTCAAAGAAAAAGAAAGGTGCCTTTCCTATTCAAATAACTTCCTCGAGAACCTCCTTAAGGGAAGGGATTTGGGTATTTTGGAAAGACCAAGAGCTTCTTGGTCGTGGTTAGTGACTAGGGAAGGTTATTTGGGTAGAAAGTTTAGGATCTTGAAGTCTTAGAGGAGTGA
This sequence comes from Viscum album, assembly GCA_963277665.1. Taxonomy (NCBI): domain Eukaryota; kingdom Viridiplantae; phylum Streptophyta; class Magnoliopsida; order Santalales; family Viscaceae; genus Viscum; species Viscum album. The sequence continues at coordinate 490,522,545 of OY728159.1, read as the reverse complement.
AGAGAAGAGGGAGTGATGAGTGGTTTTTATAGTGAAGGAGAGGGGTATTTTTTAAATATTTAATTCATTATTTTAATATTTCCTGCAAAACAACCAATTGTATTGTTCCATGAGACCCCTAATAGGAATAAATTAATGTGAGTTAGAACCATGTGGCCTTGCATCACTTGTGATGTCATGAATAGTGTATTTAACTGATAATTTGTATATGTGGTATTTTATCGTATCACACTATTCATAAAAAATCTAGAATTTTAGAAAAATCCCAAAAATTTACCCCTACAATTTTTCGACGTGTGGAATTCAAAAATGAACTCCATTTTTCAAAATTAATTTTCTATATATTATTGAATGAATTTTTAAATAAAATCATATTTAATTTGAAAGAAAAAAATTTTAAGGTGTATTAGTTTTATTTCACATTGAAAAATTTATTAAGATCGCATTATCTTCTTGCCTTTAAAAAATAAAATAATATTATTATTTACTATTCATAAGGGTCATGTTACTATTCAAATTACTATTCATAATGGTATTTTACTATTCATAGAAAAAACAAGTTTGTTCTATTAGACTCTAAATGACTTACTAGTCACAACTCTTGATGCCCGTTATTCAAAATCCCAAACACAGTAGAGGAAAAGTTGTGTTTAAGGGCTAGATTATAAAATGAATTAAATATTTATTTTCAAAATCATGGGGTGTTACACTTATGATGAATTTGGATCACATGAAAATAAATACATATTAAGGATGTTCTTTGATATCGCTCCAATACCTTAGATAAAGAAATTAATCTCTCGATATGAAAAGACTTATAATACTTCGGTGATTAACCATGATAATTTTTAGGACACCTTGGGGATGGACATTGTTGATATGATTAGGAAGGTCTATATTAAATGTGGTATCGACAATTTCAAGTTATTTTTCAAGTTATTTTTATGATGATAAGACTCTTTAACATTCCTTTATCATATTCCCCATGCTCTCATTTATATTACTCATGTTCACATGTAAAATGTTTCACCTGTTTCTCTTAGTAGGACTTCCTATCATCCTTTCCATTGATATATTTCTCCAGGTTATGAGAGGTAGTAATTTTACTTAGTATGAACTTTTCAAGAAGCCTGTAATGGTGATTAAAATAATCTTTTATGTTTTCATGTATTATTTACATTTTTTCTATAACATTGGAATTTAAAGATCTTCTATTTATAAAATGAATTGAAAAGTTATGTAATAAAAAGGTAGGATTCCATATGACACACTCCCTATCCATTATGGCTAGTGTGTAAGCTCTATTATGATAGAAAATCCCATTTGTGTTCCAAATTCGAAGGCTTCTTCCCTGATATCATTAGGGTCCTGATATCCAACACCAGTTCTCCTTATAGGAATGAATAGAGTGAGACCATCTTATTAATGGATCGTGTGATCTAAATCTCAAGTACTTAACTATTGTCCAGTGTATGAAATTTTTTCTCTTCAAGATTCTATGACTCATTTAGCTTCTTCTATGATTTCTCATCATCTGAGATATTTCCACAAAAGGATATTCAATATAGGGGTATCTGGAATTCAATGGGTAAAACTTTATTGGTTCCATACACTAATGAATATGGCCATTCATGAGTAGTTGTAAATGTAGTGGTATGGTATTCCTATAAAACATGGAGGAGATTTTTCATATAGAATTTTTTTTTATTTGTTCACTATAATTTGGATTATATTTTATAGTCTTTTATAATGACTCTATTTATCCATCTCAACTACATGATAGCAAGATGAGTGATTTTATGTGATGTTTTAAAAATGGTACAATTTATTCAACTATGTATAATAGAACATGGAGTTGTTGTATGTAAATATTGTGTGAGGGTCTCAAATAAAACTAATTATATGAGGCTATATTAAATTTATGATTTTCTTCTTCCCAAATTCTTTTTGAGTTATTTCCTCAGACCATTATGAACGGAAGTTAGTAGTAGTAAAGATTTACATGAACTACTTATGTGTGGTTGGGGGATATGGCCCTACAACATCCATTCCCCAAATGGAGAATGTCCCATGATATTTAAAATATATAGAATTTAAAGGGGTTGATTTATTAAGTATTCGTGGATGTAGAATTAATGACATTTCATGGTGAATTAGAAAAAGTCATATATCATGATTTTACAATAACAACCTAGCTTCCTAATTTGGTGGGATATCCATGTCCCAAAATGATGAGAACTACAAGAGACTACATGGAATTCATTTATGATAATGACAGTCTTTTATGCTTCTATGAATCTGAGGAGAAATCTGTTTAATACATAAACTAAGATGGCCCTATGATTAGTTGGACCACTCAGAATGCTGATGTTCACTTCAAATTGCCAAATTTTTTCCCTTATGACTCGATCTGTTAGGTGAGTCTCATAATGGAGGAAACTGATTGTGGAATCCATCAATCCAAGGCTGGATGATAAGTAATCATAGTCTGGGGTGGCGTTTTTTTGATTGATTTATTCCATATCAAAGATGATGATTGACGAGACCATTTTATAGTGTATGACATGAACGATCGCTTCCTTCAGATCAGGTTTGGCTAGGATTCTTGTTGTATTATCCAATGCATATGTTTGAATATTTTGTGATCGATGAATATGATGAAACTTGGAATGAAAAGGTAACTCTATCATTATCCCCATGATATAGCCTGTGAGAGGGTCAATTTATAACATTTTCATAGAATATTCCCCATTAATCTACATTATCACAAGTTCTGAGTCCACATTGATATTCATGTAGTCTATTTTAAGGTGTATGGTTAGTTATAATTCTTCAATGAGGTCTTGATAATTTGACCCATTATTCATGTAGCCATTGGATAGTGAGAATGATTAAAGAAACACTGATTTTTTGTAGAGGCAAATAAAATCCCCAAGACAAACTAATTGATCTTCGAGTTTTCCATCCTTTCTCTAATTGGACTTTGGGAGGTTCCATAAAAATACATATATCTTATCTATGGTGAATCATGTTCATATAATAAAAACTCAACATGAATCTCATTATCCACTATGGTATTATCTGGTTCTGGATGTACTACATGGAAATCATCCAGGGATTTCCCATTCACTAATTTCGATGATACGAACTAAATTTCATATTGCTATAGAATGACTTCCCATCAGTCCAAGCACCCAATAAATATATTATGATCTAGGATATACTTGAGTGGATAAATAAAGGATACTATATGCAGTTAATGGTTATTCAAATAATGCCTCACCCTTTTCCCAATAAATATGGGTGCAATTAAGATCTTCTTGGCCTATGAGTATTAGGTCTCAATATGTATAATTGTTTAGATAAGGTAGTAGAGACATTTATCACTCCCTAAAATATTTTTTGTGAGAGGATTTAACCCAATTAGCAGTCCATGGATGCCTCATATAATACTATTGGACTCCCTTCCACTAAAGGAATCAGAACTGATAGGTGTAGTAAATAATACTTGACACATTCGATGGCATCTTGTTAAGAATCATCCCATTTATAGGCAATTTCCTTATTCAGTATCCTAGTGATGTTGAGGGCTTTGATAGCAATGATGGATTTGAAATATTGGATGTAGGTTAGGTAAATATAGAGCACACCCAAATCATTGATATATTTGGAGGGGTGACACTGCTAAAATAGCACTAATCATTTATGGGTTAACCTCTATGTCGCAATGGAGCACCAAAAATCCAAGGAACATCCCTGATGTTACCCCAATGTCGCATTTTAGAAGATTCATCTTCATAATGTGTTGTCACAACTTTATGAATATTTTTTTTAAGATCTATGATGTGATAGAATTTATTTCAGGATTTGAACACCAATTCAACGACATAGAATTTGACTATTCATCCCAAGAATTTCTTAAAGATCTGTTACATGGCATGTCGATATGTAGCGCCATCGTTATTTAACACAAATGCATGAACTGAAAGAAAAATAACCCTTGAGATGATTTAATATAGTGGTTTCGCCATATTCAGTGGCTATATTTATTTGATTAACCCCTAAATACACATCCATTAAGGAAAGGGCTTAGAATCCACCCATTATAATGATCAGGAGTTCTACGATCATCAATGAAAAATAATTGTTTTGGATGTTCCGATTACAGTCTCGAAAATAAATACATATCATAATATTCCCATTCTTTTTCTTGACTGGGAGGATGTTGACATGTCATTTTCGCTATTTCACATATCGTAAATAGTTGAATTTTGTTAGTTTTTCAACATCCACCACTACATCAGTTGCACGAGGGGTGTACATTCTCCTAGCATCTTGCTTGAATCTGTGATGCTCATCATGTAATCTAAGACAGTTTATAGCTAGATATTGATTCATTCTGATCATTTCTATATATTACCAATACAACAAATATCAATGATTCTTTAGAAATGAAATATATATCACATTCTCCCATAGGGTAATGGTGGAACAAATCCATATAGTACATGAGTATTCTTCTATTCTCAGATTCACCAACCTGAGATTGTCAATGATGGTGAATATTCCTTCCTCAAAAAAGGGAGGGGAATTCCTATAGTAATTCTCATCTCCATTATCCTAAAATTACATGGAGATATTCTTAGATGGATATAACAATATGGGGGCACCTCTATCACTATTGAGGTGAGAGAGGCCATGAGAACAGACATTATCAACCCCTACTATATGGGATATTGCATATAGATGATGGAGATGATTATATTTTGCACTATGACTGGTTACATAAGGGGTTTGGAAAATTGAGACTAGGTTTATCACCACAAATAGATTTATGTGGAGCCCACGGTAGATTTCAAGTATACTCTAGGGAATTGTAGTGGTTTTCCCCAATTCGTGGGGGGATATAATCTACCATTGGTTTTTTTTCATCCCTTTTATAGAAACCTTCTTCGGCCTATTTGGTTTTTCTAGCCTTAAAGGGAGAACTGTCACCATTTAGTATGTAGACCTTTCCATTGATGGTGTATTTCAAACTCTGATGGAATGTTGAAGGTACTACCACAAGGATTTGGATACAGTGCCTTCCAAAAAATACATTGTGTGTTTTGTATTTATAGATAAAAATAAACTCAGCGTCATCGGTCAAATCCCCAATATTTTTTTTTCTTGATCATCCCAAGAGTTCTATTGACAAACTTATCATATCCTTTAGTGGTCAAATTTTTGGTAGATAGGTTCCCTTCACATTATCCCAAATTTTAGAGGGTTAGAAGCGCGATGAGGTTGATTATAGAACAATTATAAATCAGATCACTTTAGATTTCAACATTAATGATTCTTCTTAAAAAAATACAGGGACATGATGTTCCCTTAGATGAGATTTTCATGATCTTGGTCAGTGAATGATATGATGACATGGAAATATAATTCCATGGTTTCCTCTCGATAAACCTCATATGTAGTAACTTCTACCACAAACATTTGTGGGCTCTAGAGGGCTTCAACGAGTGCCTCCTTGAGTTATTTTGAAAGATGTAGTGTATCCAATATTAATAGCTTTGATGGGAAATTGAAATATTTTTTAGAATCTAAAACTTTTGTTCCAGAGGTCGGTGATTACAGATGCTGGGGTCCTCCAAGAAATGTGGGTTAGGATCTAAGGCATTCAAGGTGGATGAACCTGGTACATGTAGAGAGGATGATGGATCATCTGTTTTTAGCAGTGTAAGTCATTATGGCCATATCTATTGTTTAGGTTGATCATGTAATCAAACCCCCACTAGGAGGTCATGAAATAAAATTAGGTACACATTGCAGTTGGAGGGTTCTGGGATGCATCTGTACTACTTTTGGGCATTCTATAGTGATTGTACAGATGTATCTGTTGGCACCCAATTCCACAAAAAGTCACAACGTGACATATTTAGTTAAACATAAGGTACCATACAACTATACAGAACATATATAGAATACATAGGAATGCACCCACAAGTTTCAAGGACTTAACACAAGATTTAAATCAACATGCAAAGCCTTTATGTCCCAAATGTGATGTCAAATGGGCATCTTCCACCCCGACCAATCAAAATGGCCAAAGAAGGTTTGAAAATTTGGTTTGTTCTATGTGAATGAATGTAAACTATGTACAATGACACTATTATACTAAATAAAATTTAAAATGGCCCTTTACACACACACTCATAGTGGATTTAGTATCGTCTACACAAAATACCTCATCCACACCTCAAATATTGTGCATCATAAGCATAGTCCTTGTCTATATATTGAAGTGCACCTCCATTATTTATGGTGAATATTTGGAATTCGAATCATCTGTTTAGTACATGTAAGATAAGTCATCTATTACATCGCAAAAGAATATAATCCTCAATGTATGAAATATTACGTGATAGGTTCCCTATGTGTCCTTCCTTGAGTGGCCCCATAATTGCCTAATATTCTCCGAAATTCTTTCATTCAAAGGCATCTATGTGAAAATGGACACCCTGGTACACACCCTTGGACTTAGGAGAAACTCAATCTTACTCTCAACCGTTGTTGTTTGGGCACAACTCTCCAATCATACATGTTCCCCCTATTTGAGGCTTCAAGGATTTAGTATGTGTCAAAAAACCATATTTTATCCCATTTGGTGTAAAATCCTCATCTCTTGAACACACCTATTGCCCATATCCCTCCAAGTCTGAACACAACCATTCCTTGGTCCCTTTCAAGATGTCCCATATGACCCTTATGCATATATTTCCTTACATTTTCTTTTTAGAATAGGTATGTTAATACCCATTTCTTTTCAGAATGGGGATGCTAATGTGGACCTAGTTAGGGACTACCCCTGTACACTATTCCACACTAGCATTGATGATTCCATCCCCCACATCAGGGTTGATTATTGATGGTTATTTAATCCCAAGGGGTGTGGAGTGAGTCCTCGATGTTTGATATGCATGAAGTAATACTAAAAATAACCAACATTCTCAATACATTATGTTAAAATATGATCTAAACATTTGTGTAAAACATAGTATTTCTTGTGTATGAGTGACATAGAATGAGATCCTCTTCACATGGAATGACATCCTTCACACAAGGACTTACATACTCCCATGAAAACTTCCTAAAGTAATCCCCTAGACTTTCTTGAAGTAGGTATCACACTTACAATTATTTTACTTTCCAAGATACAAGGTTTATAGAGGAAACGAGAACTCTCAATACCCCATCCCTATCCTATTATGCTTTGTCAAGATGGGACCCTTACTTGTATAATCCCTGTAACACCTTGAGATTTTATGAGAATTTTTTATGACTTATTTTATATGCAACACCAAAGGAATCTTTCACATCACACAATACGGACTTGTCTTGCATTACATGCAATCACGAACTTTCTCGATAGCGTGTGTAGTACGCAATACCAGGTTTCACTAAACAACGATATATTATTATGAACTAGCAGTTATGAATAGTAATTACTACATTTTGTATTTTATTATTCATCTTACACATTTTCTAGAACATGGTAAGAGAACAAAATAAATTTTTCGGGTGAAATAAGTAATTTTAAAAAAATGCAGTTTTGCCGCCTTTTGATGGAACACCCACATTAAATTTAGTTTTTGACACAATTATAAGTTCAATTTGACAAAATAAAATTCTTCTTTTGAATCAGGATATAAAAATTTACTTTGGATAAATTTTTGATATTTTTCTAATAACTTTCATATTTTGATGAATAGTAAAAATACGCTAATATTTAATTAAAAACAACTTTCTCCCTTGAGATAATTTATATGGATTAATTATAATATTAAATGGTTTTAAAGTATAAATAGATTATATTTTTACCATTTAACATAATGTATGTCATTAGCATTAATTTCACATTGAATTCATAGGTAAAAACATTTCAATCTTTGACAATGTTTTAACTTTTAAAACTCGTTTTCTTAAGAATGAGATTTATTTTAAATTAATTACTGAAACTTATATGTTTTGAATTTTGAAAAATTGATTCCATATTTGGAATCAATGGGTCCAAATTATGTTAATAGGCTACTTTTTATATTTGGGCATTATGAATAGTAACTACGGTAGATTTTATTTACCATAGTTAAAGGTAAATCGGGTAATTAAGGGTAAATATAAGATTATAAAATTACCATAACACCTACGAAAATCTTATTGGATGACTAAATGCGACCCATATAACCTAAGGGTCTGATTAGATTCATTTAATGGACTTTTTTTCATGAAAATAATTTAATTATTATTAAAACCAAAGAATGTGACAACATGTCACTTTCTTAAATCTTATAAGTATAGTAATTTTAATTTAGTGATAAACAATATGAAACGTCGAACATGAATAGTCTAAAAAAATGTAATACAATTATATACATAATAGGAATTTATTTATAATATTTAGGGATTAAATAATTATCATTAATTATGACACAATAGTGATGTTGAAATTATTTTATTAATTAATATATCAAATAAATGGTTTTAAAAATATTAAAATTAATATTATATGAACTATTTAATAGGATCCACTAATTTTCTAGATACATATGACATTTTATGAATCTATTAAAGCTTTTATTTCAAACATATCTTCTGTATATATTTTATTTAAATTCAAATAAATGAATATTGTCAAAATTGACACTATTGTTATTTTATAAAAATAACATATTTAAAAATTGTTTAAAAAAACAAAAATATTTAAAAATTATAAATTAAAATTTATATGGTCGAAAATGTAATAAAGTTTCAAATTATCGAATATTCACAACACATATGTAATTATTTATAATAATTGAAAATTTGGAATATTATTACCACAAATAAAATTAAATTGGTAAACAAGGATAAATCAAGTTGATAATGTTTAAAATAAATTCCTAACATGTCTAAATTTTATTGGTTGATGCGATTACAAACATATCTCATCTAATCTTTGGATATGAGTCATCTTGGAAGTTTTTATGTGGGGTTGGAATTTAATATAAACTAATATTTCTTATATTTCCAAAGGTGCCCCTCTCCTCCCTTATAAAAGGGAACCTCCTCCCTCTCCTCGTCAAACCAATTTGAGCCTTCAACCTAGGCCAATCCCTGACCATTTCACTTCCACACTTCCCTAGAAACATCCTAGAGGTCCTTGTCTTCTTCAAAGACCAATTTTAGTGCCATAAGAGGAGGTCTCAAAGAGGCTCTTCAAAGAAGAGGTAATGTCTGTTACCGATTCTTTCAACTTTATTTCTTCTTCCACTTATTCTTCATTAGTTGTTTCATTATGAATTAATAACATCAGTATCAATCATATAATTATATGTTATTATATGTATGAAACAACCCTATGTAACCATCTATCCATCCTACGGAAAATGAAATCACCACGCGTGCGTACATACGGAATACCGTCTCTACGCCGTGGTGTAATCTATTTTCCATCACCACCTTACTTTTATGGGTATAATGGTGAAAATAAATAAATATATATGATTATTTTAAATTGGTATTGATTCTGAAATATTATACATACACTCCAATACAATTCCACGATCATGGAAACGATATCATCGCTCGTGCGTACGTATGGAATACCGTCTCCACGATGTGATGTGATTCGTTCTACATGATCTTCATTGCATAATGATTATATAAATGAATTTAATGAATAAATATGATATATATCACACCAATACCATTATAGAAATGAGGTATCTACAACCTAAATATAAGAATAAGAATTTATTCGACAAAACACACATAAGAACAAAAAGTAATAAACATCCGAATAACAAGTAATAACAAAATATTACTAATAAAAAGATAAGAATATGAACATATATGATATCATAACAATAATTATGATTCTGTAATAAGTCAATAACATTATTTAAATCATTATACAGGAGTTTCAGACACTTACGAAGCAAATTGGACCTAAGGTAAGGGAAAATATCACAATCTCATTTTTATCCGAGATTGTTTGTACTTTGGTATTTACTGGGGTGTATTTTATCATCCAAATCCATGTTCCCTCAATATGTAATATTGTTTCCACCCACCTAAAATTTTTTTAATCCAATTTTACCCTTCGGTGAGTTTTTTAGTAAAATATATGAAAGGAATATTTTGTCATTTTTCGTACGAGGTACTTTTTGACTATTCCGACAAAAGTACGAGAAGAATGTTTTTTTAACTTATACGGCATGAATGTATTTTTAAAACATTATTTCCAAGAAGCATCCTTTACAATTTTTTATGTTTATTTTTAATCAACATATTTTAGTTTAAAATTGTATGACATTTTAAGAAAGGAAAAATGTTTTTGAAGTAGAAAGGATATTTTCCTCAAAAATGGAGTTCAAGTTTTTTTTATCAAAATTATTTTCCATCTAAGATAATATAGGATTCTGTTTCTATCCCAATTATTACATTGATTTGATTATGTTGTGATGGAATTATTTTTATGAATTTCTTTATCTTATATGAATTTTTTTATGATGTCATGATGTTTAAGAATCCCATTTTTATTACATGGGTTATGCAATGATTTATGATTTCTGATTTTTTGGCACACATAAGAATGGTATCATTATGAGATGGGTGGGACCTATATATCCCTCCAATTCATTGGGTAAAGATTTTATATCTCATGAGATAGACATGGCTGGAATGACATGTTAAACCGGTTCAGTGAAACAGGACTGAAACGAGGAGTGAACTCGGTTCAGAAATGGACTTTGTCCACTAAGATAGTCTTGGAAATGAGTCTTGAATAATAAGAAATGATTCTATATGATTATGTGTGTATGCCACAAAGTTTCATGTTTTATGTTATAATTATTGGGACTACATTTCACTACCATGATTTATCCCAAGTTATGAAATGTTGATCTCTTTTGTAGGGTAATATTTCTAATGTGATATGTTCTTATGAATATGATGTGATTGATATTTCTTTTGTTTACCTTTACTGAGCATTTGAGCTCACCCTTTTGTATGTTTTCTTTCCCCAGGCCAGGAAGAAGGTTATTAAGTAAGATATGCCAAAAGGGACTATAGATATGATCAAATAAATGGGAGATAGTGTAGATGCTTTATTAACCAATTGTTTATGTTTCCCAGTTCCTAAAGACAGTATACCTATATGGTCCTTTCATGGTTTTGTTCTATGTTGTAATAAGTGTACTTCAATTTTGAATTAAAAACAATTTATGTAATGTATGGGTCGTTATTGTTGGTATCAGAGGAAAGGTATAGTCAACCTTTGGAAACTAGGATGTGAAAGCCTTAGTAAGAAACCCATCGATATGTCTAAGCATAGAACACAATCTTAGTGTTTTAGAAATGGACATGAAAAACCTATTATAAGACCTTAAGTGTGGAATTATATTCTTGATTATGTGGTTTTCCTATTATAATTAGTGTTGCTCATACTATTCTTCTTGGTTTTAGTCAATGGCTGGAACCCGAAGAAACCGTGTTAATGCGGAATGCGGTGGTCAATGCAATGATTGTCCCCCTGAGCAACCAAACATTATGGGAGCTGGAATGAAAAATCATGTAGCCATGCTCACATAACTTTCTCAATCTATGAATCATGCTGGACTTCTAAATGAGAAAAGGAAGGAGAAAAATTTTGTCGAATCCTTCATGAGGCAGCGTCCACCTTCATTCAGCGGGTCTTCCGATCCATTAGTGGCTGAATAATGGATCAGTACCACTGAAAAGATATTTTCAGTTCATCAATGTTCTGAACATGATAAAGTCGTCTTTGTAGTGTATCGTTTGGAAGGTGATGCTGATCAATGGTGGAATCTTATCAATAATACGAGGAAAAGAGATGAAATTGAGTCCATGGAATGGGACGAGTTCAAGAACTTATTTTTCAATAAGTACTTCCCTCGTATTCTTTGAAGAAAGATGGAGAATGATTTTCTTGAACTAAAGAAAAAGGATGATGAATCTGTTGGTACCTACGAAGAAAATTTTACAAGACTTGCAAGGTATGTTTTTGGTATTATTATTCAACCTGAGAGTAAGATCGATCGATTATTTAGTGGCTTAAAACCAAGTTTTCGAAGGGAGTTATCCATAATGTACTTCAATAGTTATGAGGAGATGTGCTCTCAAAGTTGATATGGATATTGGAGTAACCCATCAGTCATATGGGTTTGATAAGAAGAGGAAAATGGAATTAAAAGGAAAATCTAAAGACCACACTGAAAAGAAGATGATTTTTTCCTTATTCTCAATGTGTGGAAAGAAACATGGAGGAAATTGTCTTAATGGGAAAATAAAATGTTATAAGTGTGGAAATGAAGGTCATCGGACAATTGAATGTCGAAATAATGGGAAGAAGATGTCTAATGATGCAAAAAAGGAAGGGATACACAGAATGAACCTACTACACTTCAATGAATCAAGTGCAAGGAGATGAGGAATTATTCCAATCAATTCCCTAATCCAAGGGTTGTTTATGATGATGGTCGACGTCAACAAACTCTTAAGGCTAAATACAAAGGAACGTCACATGCAATTACTATCGGCGATGTGGAGTACGACAACGAAGTGGTGAGAGGTACACTTACCATCCACTCTAAAGTAGAAAATGTTTTATTTGATTCTGGATCCACCCACTCTTTTATATCTGAAAATGTTTCTAAGGGTATCACCGTATTACCTCAACAATTAGATGTTGAGTTGGCTGTGACAACTCCTAATGGCACAATAGTCGCATCAAAAGTATACAATTCTTCTCCGATTGAAGTTTGTGGGAAAGTGCTTCCTGCAAATCTTGTGGTCCTTCCTATAGTGGAATTTGATGTTATTCTTGGCATGGATTGGATTTCTTTATATGGAGCTCTTATCAATTTCCAAAGGAGGTAAGTCACATTTCATATTCCAGATCAATCTATGATCGTCTATCGATGCAAGGATGAACATAACCTTCCTGTGGAAATTTCTTCCATCTTATGGGTCTTTATTCCACTAAATGAAGGTTATTTATCTCAAATGGTTGGTGAGAAACTCACGATTAAGAATATGCCCATTGTACGGGAGTTTGACAATGACTTTTGAGAGGAATTGCCAGGTCTTCCAGCAAATCGTGAAGCTGAATTTCAATAAAACTCGTACCGGGTGCTTTGCCTATTTCAAAGACACCTTATAGAATGGCCCCAATTGAGTTGCAGGAATTGAAGAAGAAACTCCAACATAATCTTGATAAAGGATTCATTCTCCCTAGTGCGTCACCTTGGGGAGAACATTTTCTGTTTGTAAAGAAGAAAGATGGATCAACGAGACTCTGCATTGATTATCGAGAACTTAACAAGATCACTATCAAGAAAAAATATACTCTCCCACGCATTGATGACCTATTTGACCAACTATGCAGAGCTCAATACTTTTCCAATATTGATCTTCATTTAGGCTATCATCAATTAAGGTTTAAAAGGTAAGATATACCAATGACGGCTTTCCATATATGATATGGACACTATGAATTTATAGTGATTCCATTTGGTCTTACTAATGCTGCTACTATCATCATGGATCTGATGAATAGAGTCTTTAGAGACTATCTTGATCAGTTTGTGGTATTCTTTAAAGATGATATTATTTTCTATACAAAGACCAAGGAAGAACATGAAGATCAGATGAGAATTGTATTAAAGACCCTAAGAAAGGAAAATCTTTATGCCAAATTTACCAAGTGTGAATTTTGGCTTCAAAAAGATGCATTTTTGGGTCACATAATCTCAAAAGTGGGGATATCTGTGCATCCAGCAAAAACAGAGGTTATAGAAAGATGGTCGAGACCAACAACAGTAACTGAGATCCGAAGTTTTCTTGGTTTGGATGGATATTATCAAGGTTTTGTGAAAGATTTATCACGATTATCTAATCCACTCACCACGTTGACCCGGAAAGGAGTTATGTTTGTTTGGACGGAGGAATGTGATGATAATTTCAAGGAGTTGAAAAGAAGGTTATCCAGTGCACCTGTGCTCACACTTCCTTGTAGTGGAGAATGGTTTGTGATCTACAGTGATGCATTCAAGACGGAATTGGGGTGTGTTCTCATGAAAAATGATATGGTGATAGCTTATGCCTCACGACAGTTGAAAATCCATGAGCAAAATTACCGAACTCATGATTTGGAGTTAGTTGTGGTAATCTTTGCATTAAATATTTGGAGGAATTATCTTTATGGAGAATGGTGTGACATTTATACTGATCATAAAAGTTTAAAGTATATTTTCACACAAAAGGATCTGAATATGCGTCAATGAAGATGGTTGGAGATGATTAAGGATTACGACCGCTCAATCCATTACCACCCTGGGAAAGCGAACAAGGTAGCAGACACATTAAGTCGACAAGACCATGCTATCTTATCCATGATGAGGATCACAAAAGATCCAATATTTATCGATTTACAAAGGATGGATCTTGGAATTTTAATAGAAGGGGAGAAATCATATCTTTCTCGAATGAATGTTCAACCATCTATACATTTGAAGATTCAAGAGGCACAAAAAGAATATGCCGAGTTACAAAAGAATGTGAGAAATGTTCCTGAATTCAACCTTGATTGTGATGGGATAATAATGTTCAGGGATCGGGTTTGCGTTCCTCCCATCCCCGAATTAAAGAAGGAGCTACTGGATGAGGCTCATAGTTCTTCATTCTCTATTCATCCTGGAAGCACGAAGATGTATAGGGACCTGAAATAGTACTTCTAGTGGAATGGCCTGAAAAGAGATGTTGTTGAATATGTCTCTCAATGCTTGGTTTGTCAGCAAGTTAATGCTGAGAGACAGAAGTCTAAGGGGATGTTACAACCATTACCCATACCCGAATGGAAATGGGAAAACATCACTATGGACTTTGTCACAGGACTTCCTAAAAACATCCAAAGGCTATAATGCTATCTGGGTCATAGTTGAGCGTCTTACAAAGTTTGCACACTTCATTACTATTAGAGAGGATTTCTCTCTAGATCATCTTTCCAGTATATATGCAAAGGAAGTGATAAGATTGCATGGAGTACCACTTTCTATTATATCTGATCGGGATCCGAGGTTTACCTCAATGTTCTGGCGAAGTCTTCAGTATACTCTGGATACAGAGTTGAGTTTCAGCACTGCTTATCATCCTCAGACAGATGGTCAGTCTGAGAGGAAAAGTCAAACTCTAGAATATATGTTGAGAGCTTTCTTTATAGATTTCAAAGGTGGTTGGGATCAACACCTACCTTTGGTGGAATTTTCTTATAATAATAGCTTTCACTCCAAAATTTAGATGGCTCCTTATGAAGCACTCTATGGAATGAAATGAATGACTCCAACTTGCGGGGATGAAGTTGGGGAAAGAAAGATATTAGGACCTGATCTTATTGATGAGATGGCAGAAAAGGTCCGATCTATTTAACAACACATAATAGCAGCTCAGAGTCGACAAAAATGTTATGCCGACAACCGAAAAAATACTTAGAGTTTGAAGTGGGTGATAAAGTGTTCTTACGAATATCTCCCTGGAAGAGGGTCATGAGATTTGGAAAGAAGGGAAAGTTGAGCCCTAGATATATCGGTCCTTTTGAAATTTTGGATCGTGTTGGGAAGGTAGCTTACCGATTGGCGCTTCCACTGAATCTCTCTCAAGTTCACGATGTGTTCCATGTATCTCTCCTGAGAAAGTACAAACCTGATCCTTCACATGTACTTAGATCAGAATTTATACCGCTGGAGAAAGATCTTTCTTATAAACAACAACCGATAGAGATTCTGGATCATAGCGAAAAAGTCCTATGGAACAAGACCACTCGCTTGGTGAATGTTTTTTGGAGGAACCACCAATTATAAGAAGCTACATGGGAACTTGAGGATATGATGAGGGAGATGTATCCTCATCTATTTGTAATGAAGTGACGAATTTCGAGGGCGAAACTCATTTTAAGGGGGGTAGAATGTAACACCCTGAGATTTTATGAGAAATGTTTTTATGTCTTATGTTATATGCAACACCAAAGGAATCATTCACATCACACAATATAGACTTGGCTTTCATTACATGCAATCACAACCTTCCCCGATAGCCTGTGTAGTACGCAATACCGGGTTTCACTAAACAACGATATATTATTATGAACTAGACATTATGAATAGTATTAACTACATTTTGAATTTTATTATTCATCTTACACATTTTCTAGAACATGGTAAGAGAACAAAATAAGTGTTTCGGGTAAAATAAGTATTTTTCAAATAATGAAGTTTTGTTGCCTTTTGATGGCGCACCCACATTAAATCTAGTGTTTGACATGATTATAAGTTCAATTTGAAAAAATAATGTTCTTATTTTGAATCAAGATATAAAAATTTACTTTGGATAAATTTTTTATATTTTTCTGATAACTTTCATATTTTGATGAATAGTAAAAATACGCTAATTTTTAATTAAAAACAACTTTTTCCATTGAGATAATTTATATGGTTAAATTATAATATTGAATGGTTTTAAAGTATAAATAGAATATATTTTTACCAATTAATTTAATTTATGTCATTATCATTAATTACACTTTGAATTCATTGGTAAAAACATTTCAATCTTTGGCAATGTTTTAACTTTTAAAACCTGTTTTCTTAACAACGAGATTTATTTTAAATTAATTAATGCAACTTATATGTTTTGAATTTTGAAAAATGGATTTTATATTTGGAATCAGTGGGTCCAAATTATGTTAATAGGCTACTTTTTATTTTCTGGTATTATGAATAGTAACTACGGTAAATTTTATTTAGCATAGTTAATGGTAAATCGGGTAATTAAGGGTAAATATAAGATTATAAAATTACCCTAACACCTGCCAAAATCCTATTGGATGACTAAAAATCAACCCATATCACCTAAGGGTCAGATTAGATTCATTTAATGGACTTTTATCTATGAAAATAATTTAATTAGTATTAAAACCAACGAATGTGACAACATGTCACATTCTTAAATCTTATAACTATAATAATTTTAATTTAGTGATACACTTAATGAATCTTAGAACATAAATAGTCTCCAGAAATCTAATACAATTATCTACATCATAAGAATTTATTTATAATTTTTATGGATTAAATAATTATCATTAATTATGACACAATAGTGATGTTGAAATTATTTTATTAATTAAAATATCAAATAAATGGTCTTAAAAATATTAAAATAAATATTATATGAACTATTTAATGTGCTCCACTTATTTTCTAGATACATATGAAATTTTATTAATCTATTAAAGATTTTATTTAAAACATATCTTATGTATATATTTTATTTAAATTCAAATAAATGAATATTGTCAAAATTGACAATATTGTTATTTTATAAAAATAACGTATTATAAAATTGTTTAAAAATAACAAAAATATTTAAAAATTACAAATTAAAATTTATATGGTCGAAAATTTTATAAAGTGCCAAATTATGGAAAATTCACAACACATATGTAATTAATTATAATAATTTAAAATTTAAAATATTATTACCACAAATAAAATTGAATTGGTAAATAAGGATAAATCATGTTTATAATGTTTAAAATAAATTCCTAACATGTCTAAATTTTATTGGTTGATGAGATTACAACCATATCTCATCTAATCTTCGGATATGAGTCATTTTGAAAGTTTTTATGTGGGGTTGGGATTTAATATAAACTAATATTTCTTATATTTCCAAAGGTGCCCCTCTCCTCCCTTATAAAAGGGCACCTCCTCCCTCTCCTCCTCGCATCAATTTAAGCCTTTAAGCTCGGCCAATCCCTACCCATGTCACTTCCTCACTTCCCTAGAAACATCGTAGTGGTCCTGGTCTTCTTCAAAGACCAATTGTAGTGCCCTAAGAGGAGGTCTCAAAGAGGCGCTTCAAAGAAGAGGTAATGTCTGTTACCGATTCTTTCAACATTAATTATTCTTCCACTTAATTTTCTTTGGTTTTTTCATTATGAATTAATAACATCAGTATCACTCATATACTGATATGTTATTATAAGTATGAAACAACCCTATTTCACCATCTATCCATCCTACGGACAATGGAATCACTGCGCGTGCGTACGTATGGAATACCGTCTCCACGCCATGGTGTAATCTATTTTCCATCACCACCTTACATGGATGGGTATAATGGTGCGAATAAATAACTATATATCATTATTGTAAAGTGGTATTGATTCTGAAATAGTATACATAGACTCCAATACAATTCCACGATCATGGGAACGATATCATCGCTCGTGCGTACGTATGGAATACCGTCTCCACGATGTGATGCGATTCCTTCTAAAAGATCTTCATTGCATAAAGATTATATAAATGAATTTAATGAATAAATATGATATATAGTACACTAATACCATTATGGAAATGAGTTATCTATAACCTAAAGAGAATAATAAGAATTTATTCGACAAAACACGCATAAGAACAAAAATTAATAAACACCCGAATAACAAGTAATAATGAAATATTACTAATAAGAAGCTAATAATATGACCATATATGATATCATAACAATAATTATGATTCTGGAATAAGTCAATAACATTATTTAAATCATTATACAGGAGGTTCGGACACTTACGAAGCAAATCAGACCTAAGGTAAGGAAAAATATCACAATCTCATTTTTATCCGAGATTGTTTATACTTTGGTATTTACTGGGGTGTATTTTATCATCCACATCCATGTTCCCTCAATATGTAATATTGTTTCCATCCACCTACAATTTTTTGAATCCAATTTAACCATACGGTGAGTTTTTCGTAAAAGATATGAAAGGAATCTTTTGTCGTTTTTCGTACGAGGTACTTTTTGACTTTTCCGACAAAAGTACGAGAAGAATGTTTTTTTAACTTATACGACATTAATGGATTTTTAAAACATTATTTCCAAGAAGGATTCTTTACATGTTTTCATGTTTATTTTTAATCAAATTTATTTAGTTTAAAATTGTATGACATGTTAATAAAGGAAAAAAAAATTGAAGTAGAAAGGATATTTTCCTCAAGAATGGAGTTCATGTTTTTTTATCAAAATTATGTTCCATCTAAGATAATATAGGGTTTTGTTTCCATCCCTATTATTACATTGATTTTATTATGTTGTGAAGGAATTATTTTTATGAATTCCTTTATCTTATATGAATTGTTTTATGATGTCACGATGATTAAGAATCCCATTTTTATTACACGGGTTATGAAGTGATGTATCATTTATGATTTTGTGGTACACATAGGAATGGTATTATTATGAGATGGGTGGGACCTATATCTCCCTCCAATTCATTGGGAAAAGATTTTATATCTCATGAGATAGACATGGCTGAAACGGCATGTTAAACCCGTTCAGTGAAACAGGACTGAAATGAGGAGTGAACTCGGTTCAGAAATGGACTTTGTCCACTAAGATAGTCTTGGCAATGAGTCTTGACTAATAATAAATGATTCTCTATGATTATGTGTGTATTCCACAAATATTCATGTTTTATGTTATGATTATTGGGACTAAATTTCACTACTATTATTTATCCCATGTTATGAAATTTTGATCTCTTTTGCAGGGTAAAATTTCCAAAATGTTATGTTCTTATGAATATGATGTGATTGATATTTCTTTTGTTTACCCTTACTGAGCATTTGAGCTCACCCTTTTGTATGTTTTCTTTCCTCGAGTCAGGAAGAAGGTTATTAAGTAAGATATGCCAAAAGGGACTATAGATATGATAAAATAAATGGGAGACAGTGTAGACGCTTTATGAACCAGTTGTTTATGTTTCCCAGTTTCAAAAGACACTATACCTATACGGTCCTTTCATGGTTTTGTAATATGTTTTAATAAGTGTACTTCAATTTTGAAGTACTAACATGTATGTAAAGTATGGGTCGTTATAATCCCCACTCGCACGAAATGATATCCTCCTCGCATGAAATGATATCCTCCATGGGATTCTCCCATTCATAATACCCACATCATCTCTCATTGGTGAATCTTTCACGAAACAAATTTTTGGGAAACTACATCCTATTTTTTCACACATAAAGTGTGAATCGGATGGTCTTAGAGGATAGTAGTGACAATGACACTCGTCCACCTCCACCAACATACATCTCTCCTGGAGTAATATCTAGTCTCCATGTACCATCTTTAGATGCTTCCATATATAAGCCCAAACAAAGTGTTTCATTCTTATTCAGGCATCATCTTTAGGACTAAGACCAAAAAAACCTTCTTAAAATACTTGGGATTTTATTCCAAATAACATGGGATACGTAGGATTTTTTTTAGGTCCAAAACAAACAATACATCCACTCCATCCAATTTATCCATTTCATTCGATCAACGCATAATTCGTCGTAATTTTACCTGGGAAGCCACATCCCGGAAAAATAATGTCACCCATCTAGTGTGATCCTATACATGAGCCCCAACCACACCATCACTTCCATTACTAGCACCCGAGAATCTCCCATACATATGAATCATACAATCCAATATAATCCAACCAATATAAGTCATCATTAGAAGGAAAGAACTCATGCGTAATCCCGCACATCATCCTTATAACTACATGGGATTTGTTTCTCAATCACTTGGGATATGTAGGAAGCCTTGTTGAGTTCCAAACCCAATAATCCACTCACTATATCTACTCCTTACACATTATATGATCTTCCCATAATCCATCTTCATTTTACCTATGATGACACATCCCATTAAAATCACGCCACCCATCTGGGTTGTTCCTACACATAAGCCCCATCAATATAATTTCAACTCCTAAAAACACTGGGGATGATCCCTTTAATAACCCCCCTACAATACCATACAATCCAACATAGATAAATCATCTAGAGATGAGAAACTATCATGATTAATCCTCACACTATCCATCAATCTATGTGGGTTTTCATCCATGTCTCCTAAATAGGGTATGTAGGACTCCTTCTTGAGGTTCAATACCAACCAATGGTAAACCTTGGGTTCCCCTCATAGGGGTGAACCTCCTTGATCCACCTCGAGTGGTGTTTAGGTCAACCTTTATGGTGTGATATTTTCGTGTCATGGGACACACCTCTCTGGATTCATCTCCATAGGGTGTTCTCATCAATCCATCAGTAAAACATCATGGGTCTCCCTCCTAGGGTTGTACGTCTCTAATCCACCTCCATGAGGTGTTCTGATAAATCATAAATATTCTATGCAAGAAATTAAACATGGAACATGGATCATAATTATACCTCATGATAAACATGGGTTTCCTGAAGTGAAATCCTTGGATTATATGCCTTTGGTATGAGATATCCTATTATCAACATGGGATTCCTTAGGTTATATAACCGAGATACATCTATGAGATTTCCAATTATGAGGAAGAATACATGTGACCAATATTACATACACCATACATGCCAGCAGTGACCAACGTGACTACTCCCCTGATTGAGGTTGTTTCTCTACCAAGACACCACAGAATTTTCAACTAGAAGCAGCGTAAAAAACCAGAATCCATAAATATATTGAACATTAAATGTGGCTAAAGAACATGTATTAATCTATGAGGTAGATCTAAAATAGTTGCTGAGATCATTGGAGGGATCCATGTAAGGAGGAACTGACATAAGATCATCTCATTTCAGTCAAGGATATGACAATTCTAATGAATGTGATACAGGGATCCTACCATTAGAAACAGGGAATGAAGGGTAACAATGCATGACTGTGTCACACAATAACACACCCCAATAAAATAACCGTAAATTAAAATGTAAATCCTGATGTGATACTGGATTTTTCAATATAGGGACTAGTAGCATTTGAGATATTAGTTCATTAGCATGTCACCAAATCTAGATAGCTTGCACTAGGTCACATTAATAAAATTATGGTTCCAACATGATAATCACTATAAATTAGTGCAGTTAAGAAATGGACATTACTGTCAGAAACATCTTCAGTATGGATCTCTCTCTCTCTCTCTCCAACCATAGTTTATTAGAGGATATTGGGTCATTGAACATTACTTTCCTTCTATTCATATTAACTGGTGAATCTTCTTACTATTTAGGACCAATATTATAGGAAACCAATAATCCTGCACCCATAGAAATATGGGAAGGATAAATTTCAACATGAAAATCCCACTCGACTCCATTTTTACCCTGAATCCATCCACAACCATGGATACCATTTTCCCACGGTCCATCTCACCCTCAGAAATAATTTATGTGAGGCTTTCTAACTCCCATGTACGAAAATATGAGTATGATGGGTTCATTACCAAAATGGATATTACTCTCATTGACCTAGAGTTATCTATTCTATACAGACATAACTACCCCCAAGGTTTTTACCAGGATCCACTACTGCCCACTCTGACAAAAAAATGCTTTGCGATATAATCATCATAGTGATATTACGATGATCTCCCCTACATCATGGAGGTAAGGTATTCTAGGGTCACACTATATAGAACTACCACCTGGGATCTTCCAAGTACGGATCCCACCTATCCCCTTAAACACCACAAATAACTGGTCTTTTATGCTGAGGAACGGGTGAGCTATACCCCTACTCTATCGGCCATAGTATGGAGGACCCAATGAAAACATAGGAGGATGTTTTTCAGGGGGGATCATCTTCCATATCTCCCATTGATCCGTCCACCATCAGAACACTCTTTTGTATCCCTACTACTATAGAGTAGGGACCCATTAATGCTGGTTTGGGATTCAAACCCCATACACCATATATGATGTCTAGGTTGAATCCTTAATCTAATTGCGCAACCAACAGTCATCATAGGAAAACATATGATGATGATATTTAGTATGGAGGCCCTCCACATACCATCAACAGTCAGTGTGCAGGCACTTCTCATACCTCATAATAAATTTTAATTTGCTTCCCCTATTTCAAGTATCAATCAAAGTTGAGGACCTCCTCACTTTTTACGCATCCAGTACGGAGGTCCTCCCCATGCCTACGGTTCTCAATTCATTGGTCATCCTTGTATCATAAAATTAAATGAAAATGTCCCCTTAAAGCCATTCCTATATCATGCATAGCTCCTCCTCACTCATGTTTTGATCCAACTAGAGGTCCTCCCCATTTCATCAACAACCTGTATGGAGGCCCTCCCCATACACCTAATTTCTAATAAAGAGGTCTTCCACATGCTATATCCAAACATCATGGAGGATCTACCCATGTTTCCACCACCTAAAATGGAGGTCCTCTCTAATCCAGCATCAATACATGATGACGTCCCTCTTATTTCCTTGAGAAATAATACAGATTCCTCCCCATTCAACCATCGGCCAATAAGAAGCTCCTCCCCATGAAATGTCCATCTAGTATAGAGGTCCTCCCCAATCATGGAATAATAAAAGTAAAGACCCTCCTTCCTCTATTGATAATCAACCATGAGGCCCTCCCCATATCCATTTTGATCAGAGCTAAGGTCCTCCTCGTGATTCTATCCACAAATATAGAGGTCCTCACCATGATATTTTCACTTATCATGATGGATTTCCTAGCCATGTTCCCACCAACCAAAGAATAGGTTTTCATTGATACATCATCATCTTGATTTGAGGCCATCCTCACTCTCATTGAGGTCTATGCATAGTTCTTACCCACTCCCAATTCAACAAATATGAAGGTCCTCCTCATATCTCAGTCATCCATAGAGGATTTCTTCTCCACTCTAGTGCCAACCAGAACAAAGGTCCTCCCCATGACAAAGAACCTCCCTGCCCTAATGAACCATATTGGGAAATAAGGGAGAACCACACTCACAGAAGGAAATACATTGGGAAGATTCATTTCATTTTTGATCATGTTCTCTTCTCAGATTCCAAATCCAAACGAGATTCAATGATAGAGCCTTCACCCAATAATCTATGTCAGATACTAGGGCTGGAACTCGATAGGTGATGTTTTCCCCCTCCGAATGAGAGATCCAACAAATTTTACAATACCAATGACGTACGTTCGGGGGGGGGGAGAATTGGTCTCCTATCCAATGTCTCGTAGTTCAATCACCCCTTTCATCACCAGTTTCATTATCTACCCCTCATAGAGATTATAGAGATATTTTATAGAGCTTGGTAGATATTCAGAATTTGGTAGACAGCTAGATGACTGTCACTTCCCTCACGCATAAGTTAGTGGAAAATAACCTGTCATATAGGGACACGATGATGTATTTTTTACTACCATAAAGATATGACCCAACATGTAGCAATCAATACACTCATCATGTTTTCTTCTACAAGCTATTCCACCATCGCATCAATCCACATTGGTGACACTACTAGTCTCCCAGACATCATCGATCAAAACATTTTCCAACAAATATTTAGACCCCACTTCCATGTAGGGAAACCTATGGGAAAATATGGCTACCAATTAGTCATCACCAATCATTTAAAAAAAATACAATGCCCAACTTTGAAATTATAGGGTAACTCACCTAAGATGAGGTAACATGAATTTCCTGACCATATTTGCAATGCATTTTCTCTATCATTACCATTTTTTGTCTACCTAATGGCCTAAGAGTATTTTGATGAAACATATTAGTAATACAGAATTTTTCAATTGACAGATCTCCCAGTGGCTCATCACCCTACATCACTCAGCTAATACAAGACCCTATAAAAAAAGACGTCCATAGATTCATAGTTATCCACGGAATCATTGACTGCTCATCTCCTCATGTGAAGATTCAGGGTTGGGGCAGCACACATATCTCCACTTCTATCCCATCATGATGCTACCTAACATTTATGGTGATATAGAATATGTACTAATATGTATATTTGTGGTGAACATGGATGAACATGGTTTACATAAGGAAAAGGGCATTGGAGTAGGTTCTAATGAAGAATTACTACCCCCTAGGACAGTGCAATATTAGGTGGACCTTCATATAGTTGTCTTCACTCACCTGCAAAGGCAGGAACGTTGACATTGAGATCCCTTGACATCATTTCCCATCATTCGGGACACAAACAAGGGTAAATAGAAAATATGGAACATTAATCCCTCTATCCCAACAAATATTGCAAAGAGGGAATAGGCTTATTCCACTATGTCTTCATTTCCCTAAAATAACATTAATCAGAGGAGGATCATTGATGATCTCCATAATGATGGCCTTGCGGAGTGTCTGCCATAATATGGTAATCATTAGTGGTGTCATGTTCCTCCTCCAATACAGTAGAAGGGTTATCCAAAATTACTTATTGTCAAGATTCCCCCAATCTATCTTGGAAATACCAGACATTCCAATTGTATTTAAACTAGGGTTTATGGAAACCAGTCATTGTATTCATCATTGAATAAGCCCTATAAATGTGATAACTTCAATAGAACCTGGATTAGGCCACACATCAAGCCTCTTCAAAGGCCTTGTAGTGAGACATTGTGCCTGCCTACAATTTTGATGATCCTACCAACACATTGGTAGTATTAAATTTTCATCATGACAACAATACTTTCCAATGTTAGATACATACTCACATCGCTCCCATCGATTCCCTTGAAACATGAAATGTATAAATCCCTTCTGATGAAAATTTTCATCCACCATGGATGGATTACATGAAAGCACACCCAAATTTCGGTAATCCCATCTTTATCCCCTTCAATGATATGGGAGACTTGATACATAATATTCCCCAATTCATCAAAAGGTGTGAACCCATGTCAGGAAATCCAGTGTAGGAAGAGGCCTCTAAGCATAGATGTTTCATTGAAACTTAACAAGGGCCTTCATTTTACTATTGTTAGCATGCTACACAGTGGGTCTATTATCGATTGGGAAGGAATATGTAGGAAATTTCTCTACCATTTCAGTTCCACGACATGCCTGACAAGTACGTTCAACCTATTAAAGTACATGAAACAATCATATGACAATGTTTCATATTTTTTCTCCCAATTGAAAGTCCTAAAGCAATAATTCGTTGTGTTGTGTCTCATGAGAAGATTATAATGATGTGTGTTAGAAATGTAAATATTGAGTTGGTACCTTCCCTCATCACTCAAAATTTCCCCAGTGGATTTTTGTATTTCTCGGATGAGGCCCAATACCTGGAGGAAGCCTTGTTGTAGGCCTTGTAGGCATGCCCATTGCCGCTTCTAACTAATGTACGAAGAACCACAAAGGAAGAGACTATTTGTACAGTATTGGTAGAGGATCCAAATCTACTAGAGTTTTTATTATCAGAGCATCACCATGAACAATACTGGAAGTAAAGAATTACTAAATACAACATCTTATAACTCTGTCATTCCCATTGTAGAATATATGGGCACCGCCTCACTAAGATTTGATGCCTATATAAAACAATGTGCCTCTATCCCCAAATCAAGATCCAGCCCCTCATCAGTTCCAATTTCCTAAAAATCATTCCCCATATAGGTGAATTTGGACATAATTCTTCAAGGATTCGTAGCTCCCTTGTTATTTTTTCCATGCCCTAGAATAGGTGAGTTCGGAAACGGCTAGAGTGAAAAAATCCATAGGAGGCCAAGATGAAAAATCACCCTGACCACTTCCATTACCAAAACATAATTGGACATACCATCATGAAATTTTATGTGTGAAAATATTTTCTATTGGACCAATTGTAAAATTTTGTAGTCATATTGAGAATTGTTTTGGTGTAGGTGACATGTGTCTTTGCATATATCAATAAGAATAGTGAAAGATCAGGTCATTGGAAGTAGGTTTCCAACAATGGGAACTAGAAGTATGATTGATAGTTTTCCTACATAGCTGCTTCTTAGGACCATGACCTCATTCTTGCTTGCTTAGGCCATATATTTTATGAACCTTCTCTAGAAGATGCTTCTTTATCCATGTCACTCTTTCCATGTATAAAAATAGAAATATCTGATCGTGTAGGGTAATGAAAAGTCCCCCATTGGCCAAAAAATATATTTTTAAATCTTAGAGTTTTCATGCCTCGGATTCAAGGAATCACCACTAGGGTTAAACCGACATTGGAATAATCCTCTAATAATTATTATGAATAAGAATGTGTGAATACAATTCAGTGGATAGACCACTTTATGGTCTATGATTATGAGGAGTACCCAGTATTTTCTATGAGTGGATTTAGTAGATATCATCAGAAAAGGATCCAAGGGCAAGTGAAATGATTGAATGGTCAGACCAGTTCCACGATCCAATCTATGTTAGATATAAGGACTAGATAGTAGGTTATACATAGAACAATGTTGGAATATTCCAATCAACATATTTTTCTAGATTAACTACCATGGTCGATAGTTCTACTGAATGAAGAATAAAAATTGAAACTACATCATTACCAACTATTTCCATCTATGGTCAGACCATATCCAGTTGATAGTCATCCCATAATGATTCTATTCATGTATTCTAGTGATCTCCAAGTCTTTTCCAGCACCATATTGAATCCAATGGTTCATTCAAAATAATCTCTCATGCTTCATTCAAAATAAAAACCCCATATAGGTAGAAATTTTTGTCTGAAATGGATGTATGGTGTGATAAAGAGCCTAATCTACATTCCTATGATGTTTTTGATCCTCTACAAACCCCACTTATCCCAATAGATGTGAGTGTCCCTCACAAAATCATTGAAAATCCCACTTCAGTTTGAAATAGTGGTTGAAGCTGTAGAGACCTCCTATGCTATGTAATTTGAATGAAAGGTCTTCCAATCTATCATCTAATTCTATGAAAAAGATGAGGGCTCGCCCTTATAGGGTATCATCTTCCCGCTATTCATTAGAGATCAGCTCAATGAAATGGATGTTTGTCGAGGACTAGTCTACACAGGTTCTAGGATCAATCACATCCCAACCCAAATGATCCCCATGTTGGGACTATGTATTTCATATTTGAGTTTCTCTAACCATAAGATTTAGCGTTATGATATGAATGAGAATATACTATAATGATGAATATATCGGAGGCACTAGTTCAATGGTTTAGTAGGAAACACATAATTCATGGTTGTCTAAAAGGATAGCACTAAAAATTCATTAATGGGTAGGCCCTAACTCCATTTTCATGTTACTATTCCTTCCTTGTATCCTCAAAGCCTCATGTACTCAATCAACGGTTGATTAGGAATGATCCATGGTGATGCATCTCACTTCAACATTTGTGAATCCCAATACAAGGATGATGGATATTACTAGAGAAAGGAAAATAAAAATCATAACAATGAGTTTCATAACACAACCACTATGTTTGATCCATGGATAGACATGGATGACACATTCATCCTCCTAAGTCACTGATTAGAGGTCGTAATACCAGACATGGGACACCACTTCATTGTTTCCAAAAGGGGGTTTCCCCATGTGTAAGGAACGTCATAATATTACATCTTACATTAACATATGTCATGCGTGGGTGTTGATAGAAACCCTTAACCCTATGAAGTATTGATATGTTCAACCAATGGAAGCCATTCTAAATAACCTTCATCTATTCTACAGGGCTGTCTTGAGTCAATAGAAATAAAACGTCTACCATTAACATTGATATAATGAATGGACCCCATATACACATGTCTGATTGAATTGGGTCAATAGCTACTATCACCATGGTTTCTAAAGAGGAGGAATTACCAAGTAGGGATTCTATATCCACCAAATCTTTTAACAATGTTCATCTAGAATTAGATATCTTGGATGGACCATCTCTACCCACTGATCTTCCTACATCAGATGTTGAGGAATACATGGAAGATGCTCCTACCACATTAAAAGTGGGAGTCTCCACCAAAATAAATTAGTTGGTTCAATTGAATCATAGTACTAATACATATTTGAGTCCAACATTGATCACTTCATCCATTCGTGTAGAGGATCAAAAATAGTACATGTATTTTTTGAATCAAAATTGTGATGTGGTATCCAGTGCTATGATGAAATTCCAATACTAGACCCTATTGTAGTTGTCTACCATTTTCATATCCTAGTAAGTTTTAAAGAGTTAAAATAGCCTCATAGGAAAATTTACCCATATCATGGAACTATATTTGAGGTTGAATATGATAATATCATCAAATCCAACTTTGTTAATGAGGTTTAGTGTCGTAGATGGATAGAAGAAATTATCCCAGCTTGGAAGAAGAATAGATAGATAAATGTTTGTATCGACTTCTGGGACCTCAAATGCCACTATCCAAAAAGATTATTTTCCATTTTTAGTGAAAAATGTATTGATATATGAAACAACTAGGTTATGGGATATCTCTTTTATGTATGGATACTCTGAATACAATTAGATTCAGATAGATCCCAAATATGAGGATTTTATCTCCTCAGAGCCCTAGAAGAAACCTTATACTATTTGGTTATTCCTTTTGGTTTAAATAATGAAGGGGGGACATTTTATTGATCCATGAGTAGAATCATTAAGGTGATCCTCGAGATGATAGTGGAATACTGGGTGGACAATTTGGGGGTCAAATACCACTAGTGTCAGTACCATATCATATATCTTGAGAAAGTGTTCAGGTTCCTCTACTACAAACATATAAAGATGATCCCCTTGAAGTGTGCCTTTGGGTAATCTCTTTGAAGTATCCTAGATTCATCATTAATTATAGAGGAATCAAAAATCAACCTAGTGAAGATCAAGGACATCAGTTATTTTCCTCCTCCAAGAAACCTCTAGAAATTCAAAGGTATTCAAGGACACTTAGCCTATATAAGAAAATTCATCCAAAATAAGTCTATAAACATCAATTAATTATCTTTTATTATGAATAAAGGTTCCACTTATCAATAGGATGTGTACTACTAGGCCACATTCCTGAATATAAAGATGTATATGTTACAGCTTCATGTTCTGATGTCTCCCATCTCAGAGAAGTCATTGGTCCTTTATGATACTAACCTAGAACAATCCCTCAGTGCCCAGATCTCCTAAAAGAACAATTAAAGGGTTATATAATAGTTTATACTATCAAAATCACATGTTCCTCGATAATTAGTCTATAATATCTTTTATTGAGAATAGATACCTTGTGCTTGTTTTTGTAGTACAGACATTGTGGCACTATTTGAATAATTATGAGATATAGTTGGTATCTCGTATGGATTCATTAAAGTATATACTAAACAAAAAATTATTGATATGAATAATGGAGTGTTGGGCGGTGATCCTTTAGAGGCTCGACATCAGGTTTTTTCTGCTAAAATATCTCATGGGTCATGCATTGAAATACTTCCTAGCCAACGATAATGTCTGAGAAGAGTAGTCCCTAGGCCTTGAATTTCTAGGTGATTCCATCCTCTCAGTGGACCAATCTATTCTATGTCGGAAGATTAATTTTGTTTGTTCTTTCTAGTGTATATCCTATAGATGCCTCAATGATCGCATGTTTAATAGATTAGTCTTGGGGATTTTCTTCATCAACCAAAAATAGGATGTCCTACTTTATTCATTCTTTATCCATAGGGTTTCACCAATAATGAGGAAAAGTATCATACCCTAAATATTATTCTCATTCTAAATCTCAAGACAGATGTTCCCCATATATATGTGAAGGGTTAATCTGAGTTAGTTATAAAAAAAGTCAATTGTTATTTTCTAGGAATCCCCAGCTCGTACCATTGTTGAAGCGAACTTGTCCCCTGAAGGCATAGTTCCCTTCCCAGCTAGAAGTGACTCATGTTCCTCAGTTATAGAATGTTTGAGCTGATGCCTTGGATAGTCTATCTTCTTCCTTTATCTAGACTAAAAAGGATTACCTATTTATTCATGTGGAACATTGACAATTCATTTATTTTGTCACCTTGAATAATAAAGAAAACCAACAGGTAAACAAGCTAACTGATGGTGCTTCCACATCAGGACATCCATATCCACATGTAGAAGAAAGAAACTCAAATTGGATAACCCTGTTCATTGAGTAGATCCATCATGATTTTATCCCACCAAACATAAAAATTGTGAGTGAATCAGTCATCACACCACCCATTTCACCCTCTATAGGGCACCAAACCTCGAGAAAACCCCCTACAAACATGGGTTTGAAGGATTCCTCCATTGTATTTTCCAAGGAGGTGAGTTTCCCTAGGTTATGCTAGAAGATCATCATGGGTCATGTAGTTCTCATTAAGAAGGGTCCAAACTATCTTGCGATATTTTATGGATGGGATATTGTTTCCCTCAGAATTCGGGGATGACCTCCTGGATGGGAGATTCAAACGTTCCGATCGGTTTCTAACGGGTTTCTTCGTAGAACCGGAAACATCCAATGATTCCACATCCACTTGGACCTACTTTCCAAAGGTAGGTGCTTCATTAGTTTGTGAACTGATGAGGCTTATGAATTTGCATTGGTCGAGAGGATGGGAGGTCGGACTCATCACACCTTTTTTAGGGGAATTATTGTCTATTCCTGGACTCTCTTTATAGATTTAAGTTATGTTCGTGAATCCTTATTACATTACCAAGTATAAAATGAGCTTTCCTTTAGTTTTGATAATCAATGATTAAATATGTAAGAAATTTAGATAATCTTTTATATGTATTCGAGGTTCTTCATCAATAGAGAATCATCTATATCTATTTAGATATTCTTGGTCAATAGTATCCTTCAAAACATTTATATAAAAGTCTCTTGGTCATATGATGACCAGGATGGTTTTAAAGCCACTCAGTGGGGAACTTGAAGTTTATTGTCATTCATAAGGACATGAATTATTTCAGAGTTGGGATAAAACCCGTAGATGGCCTACCTACATATCCTTTGTTTTGGAAAAGGAATCAGAACCCACGTAGTTCGAGTAAGGGAGTATGATGTTTATGATTGATGGTTCAAAGAAGGATGTCACAATTACTCTTACACTCTTAGCTCACGTGAGTCATGATCGGTGTGAGAAACAAGAGGTATTGGTAAAAATTAGACAATTGTACCATGAAATATGCAATCATAAGAAATAATGTGGGGCTTATGTATGTATGACTGCCTAGATAAATGAAGTTTAGGATTTACATTAGGGAGAAAATCCAGGAACAGTGTCCATAATGGTATATGTGCTTCATGGAGATTTGAATACTCTAACTTGGGACTTATTCCTGAAAAGGAAACCCAAATTAATAGAGGATTGATAATTGGGTTTTACTCCTGAGAAGGAATCCCAGATTAAACGTAAATTAGGACTGGTTAGAGATAATTTAAGGTACTTGGGGCTTACTCTTGAAAAGGAAACCCAAGATTATGACTGAGACTTACTCTTGAAAAGGAGGTCCAGGTTATGGTATTTATGACTGGGACTTATTCCTGAAAAGGAAGCCCAAGTTAAGGATTAAGGTTTGGGGCTTACTCCTGAGGAGGATTCCCATATTTGAGACTAGGGATTACTCTTGAAAAGGAAGCCCAGGTTAGGGGATTTGAAGAATTAGGGCTTATTCCGGAAAAGGAAGCCCAAAAAATTAAGGGTCTTGGGGCCTACTCCTAAAGAGGATGCCCATATTAGAGGACATATGACTGGGGATTATTCCTGAAAAGGAGACCCAGGTTAAGGATTCTCTCATCTTAAAGGATGATGTTGAATGAATGAAATCTCAATCTTTAGTGATATAAAGATGTGTAAATCACTATGTTTTGAGAGATATTCCACAAAATTCCTTTTAGATAAGGAAGTCAAATCAAGAAATCATGCCATGAAATGGCTTTGAGGAGTGTCTTGAAGACTGAATCTTGAATAGGAAAGGTTTAATGGATTAAGAGGGGTGAAATGGGCAATAAAGGCACCAAAAAAGGAAGGGGTGCGCAAGTCTTGGAAGGCACGCAGGTACTACGTGGGCGCACAAGTATTGGTCGCACAGGTATACCTGTGCGACATGGTGGGGTACTTGCGTGATATTCAACCAGCATTGAAATACTTGAGTGACTCTTTATTAAAGCCTTTAGAATCCTCTTGAGGTTCTTCCAGCAAAGGGACGCGCAAGTTCTATTGAAGAAGTAAGGCGGTGCGCAAGTGTGGCCACTTCCCTTAAGGGCTGGCCACTCAGGCGCGCAAGTGTTGATGAATTTCAACACTTAGGCCTTCCTCCCTCTCTTTATATCTTTCATTCTAGGTAATATATTACCTTAGAAGTGTTCCGGAAGCTTTGAGAAGATACTTGGGCATGAGGAGCTTCAATCCAAGTTTCTGAAAAAAAAATCCTCTCGAATGGGGGGGGGGCACAGGGTCTATTTATAGGCAGGAGAAGACCCCGGGCGGTTACCGGGCGGTTATCACTTAGGTCGCGCAAGTCACTTGCGCGCCAAGGTGAGTCGCGCAAGTGGACATTCGCGACTATGAGGAAACTTGCGCGGCCTATGGGCAAAGTTCTCCTTGTTCATCCCTTTGTCGATTTTTTGATGTTTTCTTCAAAGGTTGAACCATTTTAATCTCAGATCTTACCCTTTCACAATCTTGAGATTCTGTGACAGAAGGAGCATCAACAAAAGTCCCCCCTCAGAGTTAGATCCAGAGAGAAATGAGGATATGACTCTGAGGAAATCGAATACATCCAATGAAATAGTGGCGGGCAAGTGTTCAGGGCGCAGAGGCGGCGCACAAGTGCGCATCGCGCAGGCTTTGAGCGCACTCTGTACGGCGCACAAATAGGATTCCTGGCCTATAAATACACATCTTTTGGCCACGTATATCATCTGATCCCGAATTTCTCAAGCTCTCGCCATGCAAGACATCTTCACCGCGCAAGTCTCTTCTTTCCACTGTTTCCTCGCTGTCGCGCTACTCTCAAGGTAATAGGACTTGCGAGGTGATACATGCGTGAAAAAAAACTTGCGCGGCACATGTAACACTTACACGACATCTCCATACTTGCGTTCCTTAATGCCTTAGCCATTTTTTGGATTTCTTTCACAAAGTTTGTGGAAATCAATCCATTTATGAATTAATTTATTCAACTCTTGTGCAGAATTAATGGCTCTTAGACACGGATTAATTGATGAACTGGCTAGCAAGAGGGTAGATGATATGATGAACATCATTGGCCATGATTATTATACTGTCAAAGATAGCACTCTTCCGAATTTGGCTAAGTATCTGAAGAAATATCATCTCGACTTTCCTCAAAGCACTTATCTACCTTTGTATGGCTATGGTCATCTACAAGAAGTCACTATTCCAGATGTAAAGAATTATCTTCCATTTTCGTGGTTTCAGAATTATAACAACTTTTATTCAGCAAATATCTTAGGTGGGGGAGTATTTATAAATGCTGGAATAGTGGAGAAGGCCTATATGATGCATCATAGCCCTTGTACAGCAGATCTGAAAAAACATACACCTGAGCTTCAACCACATTGTCATCCTTCGATCTTCCGAAATACTCAGATGGATCAATCCAAACGCTGGAAGAAAATATGGGACTTCCATCCTGGGGGAGGTGTGAAGCCAACTTGGATGTGGGCATACTGGTTGTGACAGACCTACACAGAGTTTATCGAGGATCTGAAGAGATCTGCAATATACGAGGCTGTCTGGATTGGGAAAACATATCTTTACAGACATGATAACTTCGTGCCAGAGATACTCAGCCACTGGATCCCAGCAACTAATTCTTTCCATCTGACTCATGGAGAAGTAGGTATCAGTTTGTGGGATGTCCACAAGATCTCAGGGGCTCCAATTTTGGGCGATATGTATGATGAATTCATTACTCCCAAGGTGACTTGGAATGATTCAGAGAAGACTCCTGCTTTAGCTCAAGAATTATTTAAGATCTTCCACAGGCTAAAGAGTTCAGAGACCTCATTAAATCATTTTAGAAAATATATTTATCCGGAATAATGGATGAATGTATTTCTCATTGAGAATAAAGAGATGGAACTAAAATAAAAAGGATCCAAGAAAAATAAATCCAAGGATACCAGGCCCAAACGTCCTACCACCGGTCCAAAACCTGAGAAGAGAGGAGCTCCTGGCACATTCTGGCCAACTCTAGAAGCAGGAGAGTTTGAAAAGTGGGGATATGATGTGAATCAAAGAATTCCAAAGAAAACTCATCTGGAGGGTTTCTTGGCAATGTGGCTCAGTGTTTATCTCTTGCCGGTCAGGGAATCGAAGGGAGGCGTTAGGCCAGGGACCTTCGTCATTGCGGAAAAGTTGGCTGAGGAAAAAATGGTTGGTTTAGCTACCCCAATTTTAGCAAATATTCAATGGATTTTACTTCATGTCTTCATGGGTAAATCTCCTTTAAGAATAGTGGGACCATTCCAAGTTTTGTGGGGTTGGATCACCACTCACTTCAGGACTTACAATGTACAGAATGGATTACAAATTCATGGAAGCTCCTTCAGACCGTCAGTGAAAGCATTTTCTGGAATTGCTCCATTAGATGTTAATGGTTTTGACATGAATGTGAGGCTGAGCATGTTTAAGGAATTCAACTTCTTTCCCTATGGAAGTCCGCCATCCGGGCAGTTTGTTGATGATGGGACAACCCATTTGGATTTGAGGGCATACAAGCTAGCTTGCAGGGATGGTGTGTTAGTAGCCAGGATTGATGGAGAGATCATATGTGAGGCCTATGCTCCATATATATTTGCACGCCAATTAAAATGTCTGCAACAGATTTTTGTATCCCCTCTGGTACATGTCAGGTTAGAGAAACATCTGATGGTTGCTCGACAACTATGGCTGCTGACATCAAGAGAGAAGACTGGGGCAGTATTTGATCTACCAGTTGAAAAAGCGGCACATAATTTGACTACATATTATGCCGAACATTGGATAGCATCATACCCCAAAGGGATATTGAATCACCCAGTATATCAAGTGGGAAAGAGGAAGAGGAATGTATAGAAAGAAACCCTTCCTCAAGAAGGTGATGCTTCCCCATATGAAATTGGCTCAACAGACTCCTCTTGTAGAACTGATTCACCATATTATCATGATGGGGATGATGAGGCACAATCGGCAGCAAAGCGGTTTCGTGCCCGATATAATCCTCCGGCTAGAATTAAAAGTCCCACTCCATCAACTCCTGGTGAATTGTTTCATTTTAGTAATTTTAATCACTGCTACTTTATAAAGAAATAAGTCTTACTTTCTTATTCTCTATCTTTATCTGCAGCAGATGGAAAGAAATTAAAGTCAAAAATTGTAGGACCTTCCTCACAGCCTTCATATCTAAGGCCAGAGGTTGTTCAACTATGGCAGGGCTTCTACTGTGGTACTGAGACCGCCTGGCTGGATTTGTGTGAGGGCCTAAAACATTCTGGAATAGGAAATCTTATGGCTTCTAAAAATCTTCAATACGAAGATAACCCCAATGAAGTGCGAGCATACATCCGAGAGCTGGAAATGCTCATAAATGCCACTGATGAATCTGTTCCTATCACCAGGCAGGTGAAGGAAATGATTGATCATGGCGCCACTGAGGGGGCTGGTGGTTCTGGAAATGAGGAATGGCAAGAGTACGTGGCTCCTGAAGATGTATGTTTTCTTTCGTTATTTGCTTTGCAACATGATTTCAGTTGATGTTTTGTTACTTAAGGAAGTTATTTTCTTCATCTCGCAGCTTGCAAAGAAAGGAAATGGGGTTCCTTTGCCACAGTATAGCCCTGGTGGTACTGTTATCGGGGCTGCTGCTGATTCTCCTCGCGAACCAGGCGAGATATCTCCAGGCCAGCAGGCTATAAATGAGGCGCTGGACATAGCCTTCCATTCGCCAATCCAAGTGCCTATAAGGGAGACTACTGATAATCCAAAAAAACAAAAGAAGCAAAGGCAACGAAGGAGGAAATCCACATCTAAATGCTTCATTAGCAGCGGTATGTCCTTTGAACAATCATGAGTTTATACCCATAATCACATGGTTACTCATATTTCTGAGGATTTCAGGGGATTATTCAATTTTCCCCTTGAGGGAAGGGACTGATCCTCCTTCAAAGGTCGTGGAGGGTGTTGTAGAACAATCACAGACCCAAGCTGACTTGGCTGCTCCTTGAGAAGATCTAGCATCCATTCCCAGTATCCCTCCTGCTGCTGAAGATGATGTCCAGGGTCAGGGGTTGCAGGACACAAGTCAGCAAGAAGATGTAGCAAATGCTCCCACTGGTGAGACTAACCAGGATTCTGAAATATCATTGGATGAAATGATGAATCAAGGAATGAATTTCGAATAATTTTATGATCATGCTATGTTTTCATGTGATTTAGAAGACCTTGGGCGTGAGTGCTACCCTTCGCCCAATTTTTTTTTTAAATTTACACTTCTAACCATGACTGAAAATAATATGCAGTTTTATCCGTAGAAGGTGCTGAACTGCCAATGCCTGAAGAGGGTGTGGACATTGATGTCAACCCTACCATTGCAGAAACATTAGCTCAAGTAGAGATAAACCCAATAAACCCTCCTGAGACCCATCTTGAAAATCCTGTTGAGACTAGGAAAGATGGGGAGAAGTCTTATCAGGTTGATGAACCATCCTTGGGTAAGGGATAACAATATTTGTGATTGTACTTTATTCGTAATACAATCTATTCTTTTGTTATCCTTTGAAGCTAACTAAATCTTTCAATTAATCATGCAGGGCCATCAACTGCAATGACTAGATCCGGAGGTGAGGCCTCAGCCTCTGCCCCAACGGGAATTGAAAGTGAAGAAGCACAAATCATGGGGGGAAAAGCAGGACATGGCACTTCCTTAAGTGCATTAATACCAGATTACATGCCCCCCTCCGATGATGATGATGAATCAGATCCAGAGATGCTTAAAGCATTCAGATTTTCACGACGTAAGACATGGAACAACATATGGAACATCATATCTGGGGTTCCTTTAGAAGAGCTACCATCGAAAATTCCTCGATTGTCATCCCAATTTGTTATACTAGGACTTGGTGGTTTTGGATATGAAAAGATCCATGCCACGGTGAAACAGATCATTTTCAGGAGGGAGCAGGTGCAAAAAAGTCGTGAAGATTTGATCAGAGTAAAACTGTCAGTCAACATAGGAAAATTTGAGGCTATGGTATCCCAAGCTGAAGCTGATTATGCTACCAAGATGAAGGAGATGAAGCGTAAAATCAATGAAAAAGTTGCCCAGTAGGTGCGACTCCAGCAACAGTTAGATGCTATTATTGGGGAACTTGATCAGGTTAATAAATCATTGGATGAAACTCATATGAATGGCATGAAAGCCATTGTAGAGGCTAAAAAGGCACTTCAAAATGATGAAAAGAGTGAAGCTGGTCAAGTGCACGAGCTTCAAGTAACTGCTGATAAATCTCAGGATGTTGTACATCAAATGAAGACTTATGTTGACAGTCTTTTGTAATTCTTGAAAAAGAGAAGAGACTCCAGTCTATGGATGTCCTTCTATCTCCTGTGTGTCAATGAAAAACACTTTCATCTTCAATCATTTGTACCTGCATTATTTCACTATCTGCTTCAAATTTACTTAAACCAATGGGTCTAGTAAGCATAGTTTGATTTTTACTAGGATTATTACAAATAACCCTACAAACTTTGAACCTTTTAATCGCTCAATATTACCTAAATCATACAAAAATGTATATTTAGTGAGCTGGAACTTGACTTTTATTCAAAGTTCCTTTGTCTTTTGTGGGCAGTTTAAAGTCATGCATGCCAGACATAAAGGGGATAATGTTTAAGGTCGAAATAGCTTTGACCAAAATGGATTAAAATTGATTCAATTCCTTGAAATTTTGTCTCAAAACATATTACCATACTCATGTATGAGAGAAAATATGTAAACTATGGCTTAATAATATTTGAATCTGAGGAATGATATGAAAAAGAGATAAAAGGCATTAGAAGAAGTAGTTTCCACGAATGAAGTTACTATTATTTAACAAAACACGTTAGGGGGTTGATTTATGCAGGTCCACCTAAGGGCATTGGCTACATGGTCAAATAAATTGCATCTTTCGGCTGACAAGTCTGTTATGTGGACTGTTTATGTAATGACACCTATGGGCACGTGCTGCATAGTCAGGCAAAAGAACTCTCAGAAATTTACTTTCCTAGTGCTAAAAGCCAGTGAATGTTTATGGAGATTCAAAATTTTCAAAGTATAGAGTTTTCTGTATGGAAATAGGTACTTGAATATGGAAAATATTTTTCCAAACAAGATTATCGAAGAACTGGATGAATATTACTCCTACGAAGGTCTGACCCAAACGTAGGGAAGAAGAATATAAGCCATAGACTTGAATACTTTCAGATCACGAAAAAGGATATGGGACAAGTATGTTAAGGATGACTATTTTTGTGGATCCCTACATACTGTCATTTAAGACAAATAAGGACAAAATAGGCATTCATCCCAAGAATGAAGTTACCATCATTTAACAAACTCGTTACGGGGTTGAATTATGTAAGGCCACCTAAGGGCATTGGTTGCATAGTTAAATAAAATAGTATCTTTTGGCTAACAAGTCTGTTATGTGGACTGTTTATGCAAGGCCACCTATGGGCACGTACTGCATAGTCAGGCAAAAGAATTCTCAGAAGTTTGACATTTTTGTGACTAAAAGTCATGGAAAGGGTTATGAAGATCTGGAAATATTAAAGGTTAGGATTATAACACATAAATATGGGTATTGTCCAATGTATATAGAGATAAATAGGTTAATAATAACCATAATCATGTTGTGGTTGGGTCCTGAATTAAAATTTTGGACTTCATTACGTATCTCATAAGAATGATAATCAAGACATACGTAGTTCTTGAAATGAAGTTTAACATCATGCAGGACGAATGTATGAGAGATCTTAGTTTAGGTTCATAGAGTTTGGACCATAATAATGAATACACAGTGTGTGTTTTCATGAGGACTTTTCAGCCAAGGGACTGAAAGTGAAATTTGGGGTTAGGCCCAAAAGACTTGGGACTGGATTCGAGGGACACTCCAATATTCCTACGTATCCCATAACGATGGGAATCAATCCCACGTAGTTCTAGAACTACCCTTTCTACAAATTTGGTTCGTACATGTGAAGGGTGAAAGGGGAATTTAGTACAATGATGGTTTAACCCGAGATAAAAATTTTAGGCATTACCATTTATGCACGTAGTCTTTTGAAATGAAACATGATTGAAAAATCAATGTAAATAATGGTTCCCTCTCAAATGAGGAAATCAAAGAGTATTGTAGTTTATTGTCGTACCGGACAAAAGTGTTGTGTAGTTTAACGTCGTATAACAAGGACGAAAGTGAATCAAATGTAAAGATATTGATTTTAAAGGCGGTTTCACAAATCAACATCGTATGAGATGAAGGTGAACCGAAGTGAAGAGATTGTTTTTGGGCTTGAACCTTGGGAGGTTGCCTATGTACCCATCCAGGAAGGCAAGGATCAAAGTCCGTGTAGTTCAATTAAAGAATGAATTAATGATCAATTTTTTCTTGGGGACAACGACCTAAAAAAATGTTGTTGGGACTTATACATGGTTAGCGGCCCAAAGAGAGTGTTACGGTTGAGGTTTTCTCTAAGCTCACGTGAGTCATACTCGGTGTGAGAAACAAGAGGTAACAGCAACCTTAACGATGCATAGTTTAATGTCATGTAGGACATATAAAGGGACTATGTATTTTAAAGTCTTGCAGTTAGGACTATTGGTGCTGCACAGTTCAGTGTCATGTAGCAGGGACAAAATACAGTTTAATGTCATGTAGGACATATCAAGGACTTTCTGTACAGTTTAGCATCATGAAATTAGGACGGTTGGGACAATACAATTTAACGTCATGTTGGACAAAAAAGGGGGACTACGCAGTTTAATGTCATGCAGTAAGGACAAAATAACACACCATTTACGTCATGTTGGACGCATTGGGGATTTTTTCTACAGTTTAGTGTCATGTTGAAAAAAAAGGAGAATAGTTTAAAGTCATATAAATGGACCGTGGATGGTGCAGTTTAATGTCATGTTGGACGGTGGTGTAGTTTAAGGTCATACATGACCTTTGATGATTATGTAGTTTAACGTCTTTCTGGACATAAGGGACTTTTATACAGTTTAGAGTCATGTAGTTATGACGTCACAGTTTAACGTCTTACTGGACGTAAGGGACTTGAAAATAGTTTAGGGTCATATACATGGACTAGGGAGGATTTTAAGGTCATATTGGACCATTGCTGTATAGTTTAACGTCATATAGCAAGGACGAACTGATGCCACATAGTTTACTGTCATGTTGCGGGGACATATTTATGAATACTTTGTAGTTTATACAAAATACTTCTTCAAAAATCTGGCATTAGTTGGAGTAGTAATGAGTTCTCCATCCATCGAAATTAATGAATAAGCTCCATTGGAGTAGACCCTATGTATTGAATAAGGTCCTTCCCATTTTGGCTCAAGCTTGGGAGGTTTCTTTCCTAGTATCATTGGAGTTCTGAGAAATAATACCAATTATCCCTGAATTAATGAGCGAAGACAAACTTTTTTGTTAAAATCACATGCTATTTGATTCTGATAGATTTCCATGTGGTGCAAAGAGCATAATCTTTTCTCATCTAACCGTTCCAATTCATTCAATCGCTTTTGGGATTTCTCATCTGTAGATAACTGATCACAAATGGCTACTCTGAGTGAGGGAAATTGAACTTCAATTGGCAAGACTACTTCCGTTCCATATACCAATGACTATGGAGTTGACCGCGTTGCATTGCGGGTGGTATTCCGATAATCCCATAAATCATGAAAGAGTTTATCAGGCCATGACCTCTTATCTTTATCCACCATATTTTGCAATATATTTGAAAGATTTTTGTTAAAGGCTTCTATTTGTCCATTGGTTGCCGCATGATACCGAGATGAATGGTTGGATTTAATTTTGTATTCTTGATACAATTTATTCACCTCAGAAGAATAGAAGTTGGTGCCATTGTCCATCAATACGGTATGAGGGACACCAAATCTAGTAATGATGTTAGACCTGATGAAGCTAACAATGCATTTAGAACTGACTTCTTTAAGAGATACTACCTCTTCCCATTTGGAAAAGAAATCAGTAGCAGTAAGAATGTACTTAAACTGCTTGGCCGTAGCTGACGGGTAAGGTCCCACCACATCCAATCCCCATGTGGAAAATGGCCACGAGTATTTAGTTGTATGAAGAAACACTGGAGGTTGATGAATGAAGTTGGCATGTACTTGGCATTAATGACACTTCTTTGTGAAATTAACACAATCTTGTATCATTGAAGGCCAAAAGTA
Organism: Viscum album; assembly: GCA_963277665.1. Classification (NCBI taxonomy): domain Eukaryota; kingdom Viridiplantae; phylum Streptophyta; class Magnoliopsida; order Santalales; family Viscaceae; genus Viscum; species Viscum album. The sequence goes on along the minus strand of OY728159.1, from coordinate 490,480,205 downwards.
TCCAAGCCGTCGAATTTGATCAGACAATCTATGTCCAGACTGGTGGGAACCACAGACTCCTACATGCACTTCTTTCATGACAGTCATTGTCTCTTCACCATCAATGCATCTGAAGATAACTCCATCAAAACCACGTTTGTAGAGAATTTTCTCTAGGTGGTTTGGGCTATCATAAAGAGTAAAATTGACCACACGTCGCCGGATTTGTTCTTTCATGGATCTATTAGGTGGAAGTGTTCCATTTTGAAGGTATTCCCTGATAGGTGACATCCATCCTGTAGTATGACCATACGGTTCAGGAATGGGACTAATTTCATTAATTTCCTCTGTTCTGGTTTGAACATAAGGTGAATTTGCACGACAGTGGGCAATACTGATGGTTGTCTCGTCCCGATTTGGATCTGCTTGAGTTGTGGTTATATTAGCCAGCGCATCATCTTGAGCATTTTGTGATCTTGGGACATAAGAAAATGTCGGTTCTGAATGGAATTCAGCCATTAACTCTCTGATGTAATCATACAAAGGGATTAATTCTTCTTTTCTGATGGCATAATCCCCATTGACTTGTTTGATTACCAGGTCTGAATCACCTTTTACCTTTAAGTGATTCACTTGTGATTAAAGCGTTAACTCCAAGCCTGTGATAAGAGCTTGGTATTAAGCTTCATTATTGGTACCACCTTCCCACAATAAAAAGGAATAAGGTAACAAATCCTTATCTAGAGAAATGAGTACAATTCCTAAACCAACTTTGTTTAATTTAGGATTTTCCATTTTCTTCCCTGTTGGACTTCTATAAGCACCATCAAAATACATTTCCCATCTTTGAGGACTCTATTTAATAGAGAAAACTTCCTCATCAGGAAGTTCAATATCTGAAGATGTGTCTTCCACTAAAGGATGTTCATCTAAGAAATCAGCCAAAGCTTGGCCCTTTATTTCCTTTTGAGATACATACTGAATGTTGAACTGCTGCAAAATAACTGCCCACCTTTCTAGACGTCCTGTAAGCATTATACGACTAAGGATGAATTTGAGCGGATTATTGCGAGATACCAATTGGACCTCATGATGTTGCAGGTAGTGTCTCAGTTTCTTCACTGCAAAGATTAATGCCAGGAAGCACTTCTCAATACTTGAATACCGGGTTTCTGCTTCAAGCATAGTTCTACTGAGATAGTAGAGGCTATTTTCATTCCCAGCATCATTCTTTTGAGCAATAAAGGCACCCAATGATCACTCTAGAGCTGTCACATAGAGGATAAGTGGTCTTCCTTCAACAGGTGGCATGAGTACTAGTGGACTCAAGAGGTATTTCTTGAGAACATCAAATGCTTCTTGACATTCTTTAGTCCACTGGTAAGTGACTCCTATTTTCAATAATTTGGTAAAGGGTAAACTTTTGCCTGCCAAATTGGCGATGAAACGCCGAATATAGGCTAAGTGTCCTTGAGGTCATCTTAATTCTTTCAAATTATGAGGAGGTGACATACCAAGGATTGACATGGTCTTCTCAGGATCGACTTCAATACCACGATGGTGTACAACAAAGCCGAGGAATTTTCCGGAGGTTACCCCAAAAGCACATTTTAAGGGGTTCATATTCAAATTATGTTGTTGAAGCTTGTGGAATATGACTTCCAAATCAGCTAAGTGATTAGAACGTTGTTTGGATTTAACCACCAAATCGTCTACATAGCATTCAACAAACTTCCCTGAGAAAGGTTTGAAGATACGATGCATGGCGGGTTGATATGTTGCACCTACAATCTTTAAACCAAAGGGCATCACCCGGTAACAAAACACACCTTGAGGGGCTCTGAAGGCTGTAGATTCCTCATCTTCTGGGGGCATTCGGATCTGATTATATCTGGAATATCCATCCATGAAGTAAAGTACATCATAACCAGCCATCACATCAAATAAGAGTTCTATAATCGGAACTGGGAAATCATCATTAGGAAAATACCGATTAAGATCTTTGAAATCGATGAAAACACTTATTTGTCCGTTTTTCTTCTTTACAGGGACAATATTGGCCAACCACTTGGGATACTGAACTTCTCTGATGAAGTTAGATTTGATCAGCTTATCCACTTCAGCTTCAATTTTGGAAGCATAAGTTGGTTGTGTTCTTCTCGCGGCTTGCTTAAATCCTCGATGTTCTTTTGGTAAACCCAAATGATGAGTAGAAACATCATGATCAAGCCCAGGAGTTTCTATATAGTTCAATGCAAAAATATCTTTATTTTTCTTTAGAAATGAAATATACATCTCTTTCTCTTCAAGGGTCATGGCCGCACTAATTAATGTGGGGCGTGGATCTTTCTCTGTACCCAGTTTTTTTTCTCTGAGTTCATCCATAGTGGTAGAGATACCCTCTTCAAATTCTGGAGGAGCATCTCTATGATCTTCCTCTTCCTCTTCAACATGTGCTATTTCTTCCGTTTCTACTTTCATAGTAGATGACAAAACGAAATTTTCATGATCAGAAGAGATGTCAAAATTTTTACATTTTGAAGAAGAAGCTTCCATTTCCGACCCTATTGATGATAAAGGGCCTTCTTTGGGAAATAAAGAGGAGATGATGGATTGAGAATTGAAATCTTTATTCACCTCCGATGTTGCTATAACTTCTTCTGGCCTAATTGGAGAAGTACAGACCTGTTGGATTTCAGCAGATGAAATGAAAAAGTCACCACTTGTGCTTTCATCACTGTTTGGTAGGTTACCAATTTCTCCCATGTTGTCTGGATCAATTTCCGTAATTGACATTATGGATCTTTCCATTAGTGTATTTTGATTTGGGCCTATTTTGTCAATTTGACTGATAGGTAACACATAATCTGTACTCACATGTGTAAATGGATTTATTGGAATCTTCTCCAAACCATATGGAGCATTAACTTTGGTAATTTTCTTTATTGTAGATTTCTCTCTTCCCTTCATGTGATAAAATTCTTCCTCAATGTATTGAGACTCACATGTCTTGAACGGGGTCTTATCACCATAAAATGTTCCAACTTGACCATTGAAAAATTATTTGAGACATTGATGGTATGATGAAGGGATAGCCGCATGCTGATGTAGCCAGGGTCTTCCAAGCAAGACGTTGAAAGCTGAGTCTTGATCAACAATCATGAAATCCGAATTGGATACAAGATCTCCAAACTGAGTTCTGAGTGTAACTTCACCCAGTGGTTCTTGTTCATTTTTATCATATCCTTGTAACATCATGGTAGAAGGAGATAAATCAGATTCTGTGAGGCCCAATCGACAAAGTGTACGAATAGGCATGAGGTTGACTCCTGAACCATTGTCAATGGACGCTCTTCGGATATCTACACCATTTCCTTTTCCAGATAAGTACAGAGGTTTTATGTGCCCATGCACAACATCATCTTCATCTTTATCAGTAAAAGACATCACTGCAAGGCATTCTTGAGGATTAATCTCTATGTGATAGACTTCAGCTGCAGCAAATTCAGCTTCAAACTCCTAAGGACTTGACAAAGCTTCGATGAGTGCTTCCTGAAGATCTTTTCACAGATTCAAAGCATCCAAAATTGATAACATGGCTGGTACTTGGGACAAGTGTTTCAATATATCATAATTATGATCTAAAGGTCTGCGTTTCCCAACAGGAATATGAGGTTTAACAGGTACCTTGGAAGTAGATGCTTTGGAAGCTAATGCATCTTGTATTGGGATAGAAGTTGACAACATCCTTGGTTTTGGAAGATTAGACCGATTAGATCCATTTACTTGCTGAGATAAAGAGGATGGAATCTTCAATCAGTCTTCCAAAATAACTGTTCTAAGACTGAGTTGACTATTAGCAGAAGAACTTGGTTGTTCTTTTTGAGCTCGCTGAAGGGCTCTACCATGAGTTTCTGCTGCATACACAGTGCTAGTAGGGGTAGAATTGGAGTAGTGGCTTCGGAAAGATCCATGTCTTCCCCTATATCCTGAACCTCTGGAACATCCTCGGATTCCCTTATTTGATATAGGGAATTTAGGCTCATCAAAATTGAAATTACGACTGGAATACGGATTTATTAATTGAATCATATTAATAAAACCGAAGATTAAGTCTTTGTCTGATAAAGACTCTGCCTGATTAGACTGTTTAGGCTGTGCCGTTTGATGGGGCGGTGCCCGTGGCTTTGAAGTAGATGGCATAAAGTCTTCCAGAGTCAAAGACAATGTAGGCTTTGACGCATATTCATCTTCTTCGGATTCTTTTTCCTTCTTTGAATCAATCCGTTTCATTGAGGACATTCCCTCCGACGAAGAGGGTTTTACCGTAATATTCATGTCAGAAGACACAATTGGTTTCTTTAATTGTGTTCGCCGAATGGCATGAGTCAGATTGATTGTATTTCTGACCATCCAATCATCATACTTCTGTGCATTTCTGCTTTTGTCTTCATTCCATTCACCTTCCTCCTCTGGAACTGTAGCAGTAACACATGCTACCTGAGTCGAATAACCTTTCAACTTGACTTGTCCCAAGTCGACCATCTTTTGCAGGGGGTCTTTGAAGACAAAACAGTCCTAGATGGGATTCCCTAAAATTTGATGAAAGGGACAATAATTGGGATGGTCTTCATCTCCTTCCTTGTTTGGCCTCTTAGGTACTGGTAATTGAACCAAATTATTTTCCAGAGCTGAAATGAAGTAACCAGGAACTTGCTCATTTCGGAAAGAGTATGTTTTACTTTTCCAATCCTCAAATTGTTTTCTTCGTTGATCTCTTTGATTAATTGGACGAAACGGCCTTTGTTGTTGGCATTAAGGAGGCAGAGACTTTTGAGAAGATGAAGGTTTTGAAGTAGAAATAGGTACAGGCACTTGTTTAAGCATAACTGTAGAAGTTTCTGCTTTACCCATTATCCTTCCTGGAGCTGATGGAATTACACGAGATTTAGCCTTAGCCTGTGTAAGGGAATCTTCAATCTGCTGAGCGATTGAAGTAAGGTCTCTAAACCCTCCTGTGTATTTCACAGGGATCAATGGCATGGATAATTCGTCACACAAATTTTCCACACAGATTGGCAACAGCTCCTCCTGAGGGAGTGCTAAACTCAGGGAATATGTTAATCCCTTCCAGCGAGCAATGAAATTAGAGACTCTTTCATTCTCCCTTTGCTTGCAGTTTGTAAGATCGAAAACTGTCGTTTTTGGCAAAGTTGAGCTGAACTGAAGAAGGAATTTTTGGCGAAGATCCTCCCATCCAATGATTGACCGGGATTATAAGCTTGTATACCAGACAAAAGCTGGTCCTTGCACGGTTCGCAAGAAGCATCTAAGTTTTACCGCTTCTTGCTGCTCTGGAGATCCCATCATAGGATCACAACAAGACATGTAATGTGTCAAATGTTGTTCAGGGTCGCCTGATCCATTGAAAGTAGGGAAAACAGGGTTTCCAAAACTGGATGGAGGAGAAATTGAATCTACCCATTCAGGGTAAACTTTCTTTTCTGGTTGAACTTGCACTCGTTTCCCTTCCATAGTTTCTAACCGAGCTGTTAATGACTCAATAGTAGTTATTAAATTTTGAGAAACATCCGGTTGAATTTGGTCTTGAGTAAGTGCAATGAATGGAGCTTAGACCGATGTGGTGGTTGGTGATGCAACTGATGGTAGCACTGCCAACCATTGCTGCGCTTGACCCATAGGATTAGACCTCTAAGGGTGTACTGATAAAGGAGGATATTCATGATCCATCACAGTAGCTGCAAAAAATTCCTTCGGCTGTCGGACTTCAGCATTCTTAAGAAGAAGACTACTCTGAAGTAGTTCTACATTCAACCTTCTCAATTCTTTTATTTCTTACTCCTGTTGTGCAAACCTTTTCACTAATGAGAGTGATTGACCTTGTCCAGAGGAAGGATATGTAACCTGATTCTTTCCCCTCCCTTTGTTGGATACTTTTTGGAGAGAGGGAAGTGGATTACCTAGGTTCTGAGTAATCCTTTGACTTCGTGTACGCACACCTTCTTCATTTGTATCGGTGCATACATTTTCTTGAGCAAGATGATCTTCATCTGAGTCCCCTGAGTGAGTCTCCTCTAGTGGATTAGCAACAACTTCATTGATTATATTGATTGATGCATAATGCATCGCATCCCTTCTATCAACATTTATGTGATATTGTCTTTTTTCATGTCTTTAATGAGACATTGCCTTTTGTTGATTCAATCCTTTAGGAACTTCTTGACGAGCTATAACTTGGAGGGAATCTCCTGATAATTTGGCTCTTTGTTCCTCTTGGGGATTCTTCCCCAATCGAGAAAAGACCGACATTCTCTAAGAAGTGGATTGGTGATTTGAAAAAGTCCCCAGTCTCGTGAACTGGGGATGTTCCTGCCGCTTCTGCTCAACTCCTCGAATCCCATTTGTTGACTCTGAGGGTTGGGTTAAAGGAGTCCCCAGTCTGACAAGCTGGGGTGGCTCTTGACATGCTATGTCTGAGAACTTCTTAAAATCTCTCTTGATCTTGCGAATCATAGTTTAGAAATTAGCTGGATGCATTAACCTGTATCCACTTTTATCACCTGGTTCAACAGACCGTTGGATGATTTCTGAAACTTCTGTCATTTGATGATGTGTTTGCTCCATACGAGAGGCTTGTGAAATATTCTCGCATGCTTGATGTAGGAGCAATTCAACAACTTGTTCTCTATATGCTTGATTTTGAGAGGAACTAGTTGAATCCTGTTCTTGAGAAAGCTTTTGATTACGAACAAAGCCAATTGACTATGGCCGGCCATGGGAAATAACATTGCATGAGACTATTTTCGGTGGGCTTTGCTGACTAGAAAGCACTGTGAAATGTAGTGCTCCGTGAACACCCCATCCTCTGATATGAACAACAGATGGGGCATTGGAAATTAACTGATGCAATTTTCATAGTGTGCCAAGGTATGAATGTTGAAGGGTTCTCTGCTGCTTTTCAGCCTTCGGATACCGAGAGACTGATAGAGATTCCAAATCAATCTGACATTGTATCCCTTCTATTATCTTAAGATGATTTTCATATTAATCATCAGATAATATATTCTTCTTCAATTGAAAAAGTGTTTTCCATATGTTGAGAAGAATATCATGGATTCCATCTTCCATCAAAATCATTGGAATGTCATACTAGGAGTCAGCCAAAGGCCAAAACATGACTGGTACCTCACTTTTCACCAGTTTCTTCCTCATGTTCAGCATTTCCTCTTCATCATTAAATGATGATTCTTCTACCAGTTTTGACCAGAGTTGGTGTTTCCATGTTGCTTCATCGGATTAAATAATATTGGTAGAGAAATCATTGATCAAACTAGAAGATGCATGACTTAGGGGTGGTTCAGATAATGACCTACACCCTGGGCTATCTTCTGATTGAGAAAATATTTCACTTGCTAGCGATAAAGCATCAAACATGACTGGTTTCGCATTTGCAAGTGCCTCAAGATAATAGAGCTTTCTTGGCACTACATTGTCCACTGGAGTATTTTCCAGGCAATGTGAATCACTACTGCAGAGAGAAATTTCGCAGCGAAATTCATCATCATGGGGAGGACCACCATAATGGGTTACAGAAAAAGATGAGATCTCTTACTCCTTGGTCTTCTAACCACACAGAGGGTTCCGGTGGCTGTCATCTGAAGACGAAACTTCAATATTGACCGAATTTTCACGAAGCAAGCCTTCATGAGGAAGTGTCTGTTGAAGACCTTCGGAATTAATGTTCCCGTTATTGGGAACTGAGGGAGTAGAATCTTCAATTACAACAGATAATTTTCTGAGGGCTTCAAGAACTCCAGCATCGAGCAAGGCTTGGTTACAGATTGGCCTTTGATCTCCTGACTGTGTTGGGCGGATGTTTTTCTTAGATTCCTTCTTACTCGCTTTGGAAACCACTTGTTGACGAATGTGGTTGCTATGAGAAGGTGTATGTGAATGATCAGGAAAGATGGTCAGGTTAGGCTGACGATCTCTAGTCAAATCATGTGTATGTGCCTGACTTGGTTGTCCGTATGATATGGGGGAGTATGCCCCATAACCCTCTTGGACTGGAACAGATGTGTGTGTCTGTTCCGGAGTGAATCGTTGATGTGTCACTCCACTACTAGGGATAGATTTATGTGTCTTTCCCTGAGATGATGCTGAAGCTATTATGATATCCTGGAAAGCATCCAGAATATGAGCAGGAATTTGCTTCTGCTCTTTCACCATTGAAAAAATATGCTTGGTGACTTCAGCTTCCGGAACGGGGATATACGTCCATTTGGGGCATGGAGTAGGTGTATGTGCCTGCTCCTGTCCTCCTTTTCCTGTCAGTGAATCCTGACAGTACTCAAGTGTGGGGGCAAAGAGTTGTGTCTACCTCCTGTTTGTGGTCGGAGCTTTCCGACTGACTTCTCCGTGCGCTACCAAGCGAGACTGTTGGTAGGCTTGATTATAATTAGAAGGTGTATGTGCCTGCTAATTACACTTCACCAAACGCGGTTGACGAGATCCATCATATGTAGTCAGGTGAGCCTGCTGACTAACTAATGATGTATAAGCAGCTGTATGTTCCTGCCTATAGTACTCCGCCGGAATTGCCTGGCGGGATTGGATTGATGCTGCCAGACGAGTCTGCTGAACAACGGAATTAAAACGGGTAGGTGTGTGTGCCTGCTCGTTGTTCGCCACCAAGTTAGGTTGGTGGACTTCTCCGAAGATGGCAGGGATGAAAACCTGCCTATTGTTAACCGGATTCCGCCTCTGGCGGTTCGTCTTGCCTGCTCGGGTTCGAGAAACCTGATCCGAATGCCTGGAGTCGGTACCCTCATCATGTTGAGGGTGCACTGCTGCACGAGTCTTGCGGCGATTGTTGATGGGATCCCTCAGGAAGGAATCTTGTCTTTTTGAAATAATTCCCTGAGGGACCTGGTCATTCACTTCCTCAGAGTAAGGGAGCGAATTGAAATTGCGTTCCAGGGATAACGACACGAAATAGTTGGAGACGGTAGTCAGCACTGCCTGCCTCTTGATCACTAGTCGTCGTTGTCCGAACGACCTGTGTGAGTTGTTCACTTGGAGGGCCTGTCGGGCAGCCTCCAGAGATGGGATGGTACCGTGTTGACGGTACTCCTTAACCAGCGCATTTGATACCCAGCGTTGAAGAAGCTGAGTAGGTGATGTCATCCTCAGAGCGGATGATGATCCAGTAGGAATACCATCAGTGATATTTGCAGCAGCAGTATTCACAGGTGTGAATTTGAGAGCATCCATTATGGAAATATAGAAGATCTTGGAAAAGAGTGCCTGTTTGATATAATAGACGTAATCAAAATAAAATTCAGCCACTTCATCCTTTGGATGAGCACGCATGTCAATGATTGTTTTTGTTATCCCTCTTATTGAGTTTTAAATAGGGGATTAACAAATAGGTAAAACATCATTTTAACTTGGTTAAGGATTCACGTTGGGTTCACCATTTTTTGTTTCCCTCGGAATTCGGGGATGACCTCTTGGATGGGAGATTGAAACGTTCTGATCGGTTTCTAACGGGTTTGTTCGTAGAACCGGAAACATCCAATGATTCCACATCCACATGGACCTACTTTCCAAAGGTAGGCACTTCATTAGTTTGTGAACTGATGAGGTTTAGGAATTTTCATTGGTCGAGAGGATGGGAGGTCAGACTGATCACACCTTTTTAGGGGAATTATTGTCTATTCTGGGACTCTCTTTATAGATTTAAGTTATGTTCGTGAATCCTTATTACATTACCAAGTATAAAATGAGATTTCCTTCAGTTTTGACAATCAATGATTAAATATGTAAGAAATTTAGAGAATATCTTATATGTATTCGAGGTTCTTCATCAATAGAGAATCATCTATATCTATTTATAGATTTTTGGTCAATGGTATCCTTCAAAACATTTCTATAAAAGTCTCTTGGTCATTATGATGACCAGGATGGTTTTAAAGCCACTCAGTGAGGCACTTGAAGTTTATTGTCATTTATAAGGACATGAATTATTTCAAAGTTGGGATCGAACCCATAGATGGGCTACCTGCGTATCGTTTGTTTTGGAAAAGGAATCAGAACCCACGTAGTTCGAGTAAGGGAGTATGATGTTTATGATTGATGGCTCAAAGAAGGATGTCACAATTACTCTTACACTCTAAGCTCACGTGAGTCATGCTCGGTGTGAGAAACAAGAGGTATTGGTAAAAATTAGACAATTGTTCCATGAAAGATGCAATCATAAGAAATAAGGTGGGGCTTATGTATGTATGACTGCCCAGATAAATGAAGGTTTGGATTTACTTTAGAGAGAAAATCCAGGAACAGGGTCGATAATTGTATATGTGCTTCATGGAGATTTTAATACTCTATCTTGGGACTTATTCCTGAAATGGAAACCCAAATTAGGAGAGGATTGATAATTGGTTTTTACTCATGAGAAGGAATCCCAGTTTAAACGTAAATTAGGACCGGTTAAAGAGAATTTAACGGACATGGGGCTTACTCCTGAAAAGGAAGCCCAAGATTATGACTGGGACTCACTCTTGAAAAGGAGGCCCAGGTTAAGGGATTTATGACTAGGACTTATTCCTGAAAAGGAAGCCCATTTTAAGGATTAAGGTTTGGGGCTAACTCCTGAGGAGGATGCCCATATTTGAGACTGGGGCTTACTCCTGAAAAGGAAGCCCAGGTTAGGGGATCTGAAGAATTGGGGCTTATTCCTGAAAAGGAAGCCCAAAAAATTAAGGGACATAGGGCTTACTCCTAAAGAGGATGCCCATATTAGAGGACTTATGACTGGGGATTATTCCTGAAAAGGAGACCCAGGTTAAGGATTCTCTCATCTTAAAGGATGAGTTTGAATGAATGAAATCTCAATCTTTAGTGATATAAACATGTGTAAATCACTATGTTTTGAGAGATATTCCACAAAATTCCTTTCATATAAGGAATTCAAATCAAGAAATCGTGCCATGAAATGGCTTTGAGGAGTGTCTTGAAGACTGAATCTTGAATAGGAATGGTGTAATGTCTTAAGAGGGGTGAAATGGGAAAGAAAGGCACCAAAAAAGGAAGGGGCGCGCAAGTCTTGGAAGGCACGCAGGTACTCCGTGGGTGTGCAAGTATTTGTCGCGCAGGTATACCTGCGCGATATGGTGGGGTACTTGCGCAATATTCAAACAGCATTGAAATACTTGAGCGACTCTTTATTAAAGCCTTTATAATCCTCTTGAGGTTCTTCCGGCAAAGGGACGTGAAAGTTCTATCGAATAAGTAAGGCGGCGCGCAAGTGTGGCCACTTCCCTTAAGGGCTGGCCACTCAGGCACTCAAGTGTTGATGAATTTCAACACTTAGGCCTTCCTCCCTCTCTTTAGATCTTCCGTTCTAGGTAAGAAATTACCTTAGAAGTGTTCTGGAAGCTTTGATAAGAGACTTGGGATTCGGGATCTTCAATCCGAGTTTTTGGAAAAAAATCCTCTCGAATGGGGGGGGGCACAGGGTCTATTTATAGGCAGGAGAAGACCCAGGGTGGTCACCGAGCGGTTATCACATAGGTCGTGCAATTCACATGCGCACCAAGGTGCGTCGCGCAAGTGAACTTGCGCGACTATGAAAAAACATGCACGGCCTTTGGGAAAAGTTCTCCTTGTTCATCCCTTTGTCAATTTCTTGTTGTTTTCTTCAAAGGTTGAACCATTTTAATCTCAGATCTTCCCCTTTTCTAATCTTGAGATTCTTGTGATGGAAGGAGCGTCAACAGATACTTCTAGGCACCGTGGTACACAACTCTATTGAGTTCCCTAAGAGATTGTACACTTGTCAGATCCATGCCAAGAGGTTATACACATGTCAGATCCATATCAGATCCATGCCAACATCATGTCATATCCATGCCAAGAGGTTTTACACATGTCAAAATCATGAATCAGCCATTGAATCCCCTCCATAATTCCATGTATTTCTATCCATTCACATCATGTGGATTCGATATCATGAGACCATATCACCCAGTAATATCTTTCCAATGCAAGTTCATTCTAACTGTTATTGATTTATTCTCTATGTGGGAAGAATTATTTGTTGTCGACAAAGTAAAGTCCTAGTCAATTATTGAATTCATGAGATCTAATATCATCCATTATTTCAGATTCCCTAACACTATACTTATGAAAATGACACCATCTTCTAGGATTCTAAGCTGGAGAATTTTAATTCCAATTAAAACATCTTGTTCAACCATACCTACCACATCCATGTGTAAGAAAATGGGAATATAAGGGCATTCAAGAAATCCCACTCTATAATTAAAGTGAATATGGTCATCCATAATAATAAGTGTTGGTTTGACAAGCTCCACAATACCCTTTAGCCTTATTGGACGATGACTCAGAATTCTACCCAGGTGACTCCATATTCAATGGTTTACGGAACAATGTTTTTCCCTGACATCACAATTCCTTTACCATCCCTATAAATAGATATTTATGATCAGAAGATGTTAGAAAACATATCCAAAGGTATTATAGCTAAGCTGGAATCCATCGATGGAAAGTGGATTTGAGCCTTTCAAAATATAGAGAGGAACTAAAATAAGAAATCTACTGCATTCAAAAAATGATTCACCTCTCTTCTTTCTTCCAAGGTGAAACTACACTAGTCCCTAAACACTAATGATACCGGGAAGAAAGCCAAAAAAGATGGAACCCAAGTGGGTGGGACCATACATCATTCACAAGGTCTATTCAAATGATCATTACTCATTAGTCCTGAAGAATGGGGAGCACACCACTCCTTCGACCAATGCCAAGTTCCTTGAGAAGTACATCACACAAAGAGTATAATGTCCAGAGCCCACAATTTCAAACTGGGAAAATGTTCCAAGATATAAGACCTTAAACAAGAAATATATGTTTAGACATCATGACTTTAAATTATGATCAAGTGTTATTTAGGAGTTAATGACATGGTTCATGCCTCATTCTTCTCAATTCACATTAGGTTATAGATTCCAAATCATACACATTCCTCTAAAAAACCCTCCTCCAATATTCTATTTTCATTATTATAAACAATGAAGTCAACATATTCCTTACCACATAATCCTATAATGTATGGATCAGTCCTATAAAAAGTCCTTAAACATCCAAATTATCATCATAGTCACATGATAATTAACTACATAGAATCAACATACTATTCACATGACATTAAAACGAGTAACAATTATCATCCTAGCTATACTATGATAAATGGCATAGTACCAAGACGTTCTCGCCTGGTGGGACATCACCTTTGACACTATTCATCTATCATGTAGTACATAAAAACAATGTAAATATTGATTCATGACTACACATGATATGTAATGATACCCATATTTTCTATCCTCGTCTAGCCACTCAAAAAATAAAAAGAATATATACCCCATCCTTTTATATGGGTTAGACACATGTAGGGAGGCATCCTTCAATAACTACATGTGGCTTGATTCCCATCCTTGTAGGATAGATAACAATTCCTAGACACTTTTCCATTTGGCCCGACCACAAATTTATCATTTCTTTCACTTTGACCCCATTCATGCCATGTAGGCCTCCATGGTCCCTAGCCATATTGGGTATTACATTAATCTATTCCATATAAATGTCTACAAGAATGATTCATACATGATTTTTTAGAATGAAATGGATTCTATTCATTGAATTACCATTTTCAATTTTCATTAAACACCCAATAGTTCCCTTATCCAGAGTTGGGAATGGATCTAGTTTACAAAGGTCGATGATTATCTAGGTTTTTATGAACATTGTACCTTTGGGACTCACATTGGTCGAGAGGATGGGAGGCTAGGATCATAATACCCATTTAGAAGGAATTTTTGTCTACTTTGGCACTCTCTTATATATAGAAGACGTGTTCATGAATCTCTTCATAATCCCAATATGGGACCATTTACCCTAAAAAAATGGTTGTGGGTTAAATATCTTTTACATGAAACAGACTAGGATCTCTTTTTTGAATCCATTTATAAGTACTCGAGGTTGTTAGTCATTTTCTAGTAGCAAGAAATCTCTTACATGTTGAAACTATATGACAAAGTGTTTCAGGGTATTCACCCTTTTAAGGAGGTAGATGATTTTCCATGGATGGGATTAAGCCTTTATGAGGCATCCTAAATATCTTGGTTGTTTCAGAAATCAAAACCCATGTAGTTCAGACGATCCATTCATTTTAACTTCATTGTGAATGAACTATATAAATAAAAAAGAAATAAACTTGATGCCAAATGAGGTGTATGTTGGATCCCCCAAAGTTCACATAATCTATTCTCATTGTGAGAAAATAGGGGGAGTGCATGATCATCCTAATGGCATATAGATATGGGATCTGCTTATTGGTGTAGTCATTGGAGTTTTTGATATGGAGCTCGATTATTTAAAAAATATTTCTATGCATCCTAGTTATAGTTGGAATCAGATTCCTCATAGTTCATTAAGATATTTTGGGGATTACACACAAATGGTTCCCTAGTGAATGGGTATTTGATGCCTAATGAGGTGTTCGTCACATCCCCCCTAAGCCCATGTGAGCCATGTATGTTTTCAGAAACAAGGGGCATGTATGATCAACCTCATGTTATTTCGATATGGGATTTTAATACTGTATAAGTCCTTGTATTGATTGATATGATGATTGGGCCTTTAAGGTGGTGTCTTATGTATCCCGATTATGGAGGGAATTAGAGTCCTCTTAGTTCTCAATTGAAATTTTGGGGTTTATACACTGAGGTTGGCCTACTGAATGGTCCATTAATATGGAAGGTGTTGCATGAACCTATCATTATACCCTAGTGGTCATCGTATGACCTAGCTCAACACTTTTGGAGGGTGTCACGAGAGCCATGGTGGCATGGTCCACGGGGTTTTGAGTGTCTTGGCTGACACTTTAGGGGAATATCGCGAGACCCAATCGATATTTCTAGGGGGTTTTCATTTCTTGGCTGACACCTCATGGGGATATCATGAGACTATACCATTCTGTCTAGGGTTACACCATGAGAGTTGGATTGTCTTATCCAAAACAGTCGACGAGACTCGACTGATATGAGTGGGAGCCATTATATGAGTCAAGCGTTGCATCCTAAGGACGCCGCATGTCCGGGGGTGATGATCCCAGATGCTTTTCAAGATCCCATTGGTTCTTATGAAGGGTCTTCAAGACTTGTAATTACATGTCTAAAGCATTTTACATATCCCATATTACATGTCAGAGGGATGTTGTGAGGTACAAGTGGCATGACTTGGTACCATCACATGTTACCGATTGACACATGAAAAGAATGAGTTGGTCCACAATCATTACTTCTGCTTGGGTATCAACTCTGAATCTGGGTTTTGTTCCTTGTATTTCGAGTTTCTTGGTACATTTTAGTGCATTTGTTTTGGTATCATGTGATCTAGAGGACATGTGATATGGTCTTTACATTTCTTTCCAGAAATCCCCTGCGTGATCTTTTGGAGAAGGAATTATGCTTGTTGCATGACTGCTCCAGCGGTCCATCGGTGTATTACCTAATAGATATTCTAATGGTCATGTGATCAGATGTGTGTAGAATCTATGAGTCTGAGTGGTAATGTAGATAGAAATGGTTTGGGTCAAAACATCTAGCTTATGAGCATCCAACCAATGAACTAACCAACCATTTTTTAGAGTTAGAGTAGAGAATTTATAGTCGTAGTCATCCGCATAATATCTAGTTTGTACAAGGAATCTCGCATAATTCCAGGCAGGTGACGACATGGGATCTATCATTACACGGTTTGATGAGTCTCAAAGTTGGACAACATCAATGGAAGCGCCTGATTTTCAGCGGCAGCAATTCCATCTTCCCTTTATCGGATTATTTTCAACTATTTAAGACTTGTGCTTGAAAAGGCTTCCATGTTATCATGTCTACTTATACCAGGTCTTCATGATATCAAAATGTCTATCTAAATTAATTATCAAGTCCTTGGATGGATTTTCTTGGGGTCTCATTGCACCACACTAAGGGTGTGTTGGGTGATAGAATTCCCTTCAGTGATGGAAAACCCTGGTCTACTTCTCCTTTTATATCTCCTTTTTTTATGGTATGATGTTCACGAGTCATGCAAGATTGTAGATATGTTCTTGAAGATATTTCATCTATTTTTTTAGTCATGTTGTGTGACTAGCATGGGTTATATGGTGGCGTGTGAGCATCCCATGGGAAAACCTATTTTTTTGTCCTTAGAGCCTAGAAGAGTTTCATGTACATGAGAAAGGTCTTCTATGTGGTGATGATAAAAAGACAACGTAAATTATTGAGATAGGGAATTCATGACACTGAGGTCTTCCAGTGTCTCACAGATCACTTTAAGAACATGCGGCATGTCTTTTAGTGACTGCAGACACCACTCATCACCTCCCTTTTGTCCCCCTTAGCTTTTTTTGAAAAGTTTTGGTAGGTATGTGATTTTTATCGAGTATCATATGTAGAATTTACTCAATTTTACAATGTTGTCTCCGGAGACCCTTGTGGATCATATGAGATTGTGTGTGTATGATGAAAAAAGAAATTTGTTTTTCCTTAGTGCACTGTGGAATTTTCTATAGTTTTCAATGTAGCATGGATGATCAATCGAATGGGTTTCGCAAGGTACATCAAATAGGATGTGGTGTTTTTCATTTCTTCAAGGGTTCTATGAATGTCCTTTAGTGGCCACAAGACCCTCTCAACTCCTCCAAGTTATCTCTTTCATTATTTTTGATGAAGTCTCGATGGTCTCATGAGATGGATTTTACATTATCTTGGGATTTTATTCTTCTCAATGAGGATTTTTCACAAGATATGTGTGACATCTAGGGGTCTCATCCTTGTAATTTCAATTCCCTTGATTTTAAAAAGATTTCATATGTTTTTTCAAGTACATTACAATAATAAATTGTGCGTCTTGAGTGATTTTTCTCTACCTATCATCGTTCACCCACTCATGAAAAATGTTTCTAATTGAGGAGGCCTTTTTGGGACTTTCTGTGGGTTAGGCGCCTTGCATGGAGACTTCGTGTGACCTTTAGATGGTCACACAATCACGAGTCTTTAACTTTCCACTTCTTCCTTTCTCTGGTGGGGAAGATAATATCCACATTTGGATGAAGATAATATCCACATTTGGATGTTTCATTATTTTTGTTTTTGTTGATGCCTATTTTGAGGGAATTAAATACCCCCTTAGAAGTGACATCCAAGGGGAAAGGACCTGATTATAAGGATATGTAATTGCCTACAAGATTCCTTGGTGGTGTCCCCAACTCATGCTCTCGTGGGACGTTTGGTCTACGAGGATACCTTTTTTATTTAGAGATCTTACATTATATAAGGGGTGGAGTATATTTAATTCCACCACCAACTACATTCTCTAGAGTGCTCCCGCTACTACCTAGTTGTAAGACCTCACCATGAACCTTGATCGTGAGCCCTACCTATGAGTCTGCACTGTGCATCCCAATTGAAAGACCTACTCTTTCACATGAATTATTTTGATTCAGACACTCATATGTCTTAACCACATACTAACATTAATAAATTCATTAAATTTAGTAATTTTTAATAGGGACATACCGAGATCTATTGGATCAGCATCTTGATTAAATCCTATGACCATGTCCTGGCCATGAAACCATGAGCGTCCTGGGAGGTCATGTGATGTGCTTCAGTCCTCCCAGGGGTTATTCCCCCACCAATTATTTCGGAGATCATGTGGACTGAGAACTCCTTGATGTGGATCATGAACCCCTAGTTGGGTCATGCGATGTGAATGATATCATTAAGTAATTTTCAGGCCTTCGTTATTGATGAGACATTATATATTCATTTTACATGCAACACATGATTATTATTAAGATGGATCCTAGATCCCATCAACATTCTTCAGCTACGGCTAATCAATGGTCTATGATCTCTAGAATATAAATGCCAAACCCCCTAGGGAGATATCACCATGGATTGGTTGAACATGGTAGTTGTCCTGAGTAGAGTCCCAAAAATCCAAATCAACATTACCATGAAGAGGACTTTCATAGTAATGAATGTCCCTTGCTTACTCTTCAATATAAGAGTTGACAGACCCTTTTGGTAGTGAGAGTGTGTCTCGAACAACCTCATGGACACTAGAATTGATCCTATTAGAAATTTTAGTCATGTTCTACATCATTGTTGGATTATTCAAAACTTCTTATCATGGTTGTCCAGGTATATGGACCTGTTGTATGGTGGTTTCTGATATTTTCATATAACTTCCTGGTATTTTAAGGATATGGTCCCACTTTTGAGGAGCTATTGGAATATATAGATAATCTGTCTCATTGCAGATAGGGATATGATCATGTCCTAAAGGATGTGCCAATCTTACATGGTGAGCCTCATTAAATATAGGGAATGGGATTGATCTTGAGCCACTGGGATATGCATCCAGTCTTTGTTGGAAAGTGCATGAGCCTTTTTTGATGTGTGTTCCATTCTCAACTGATTTGAACCAGTTGGATTAGGAATATATTCCTGCTCTGAATTGGAATTCAATTCTGGAATGTTCTAACATTCCACCAGAATTGTAGAAAGAATATGATACTTCTCTGGTATTTTCTAAGAATGATGTCGGCATAGTTGTTACCTAGAGGAAGCATGAATATTCTCCTCACTTTTCTAATGAGCTGGAGTATTCTGAGAAGATGCTCTGAATGTAATACGAGTTCATCCCAAGGGTTTTCCCAATATCACTTGGTAATCCATGGCCAAAACGGAGATATCGGTACGATCCTAGACCTCCAAATTATTCCATAGGACTTCCTTGATAGAGATGTTCCCATATCCCTAGGTGTGTTACACTTTCACATTGTTTCCCCAGTTAGAATGGGATTATGATCCTTGTCTGATGCCTCACTCTTCTTGGGGATATGTCAATAATCCTCCTAGGTGGGACCAAAAAGTTCACAAACTCTGTTACAACCACATGATCATGATGATCAGACTCTAGATTCATCTGGGTTGTAGGGATTAGAACATGAACCAATCCCCCGATTTACAATAGTTACAGAATATGCCTATAGAGTTCTTCATTTGATGCTAAAATGTACTGTAATTTTTGAAAATTGAATGCAAGGATATCAGCCTATACATTTTCAATATGGTTTTCTTGTTGACAGATATCTTCTGTTGAAGTGAGGATATACGCCCACTTCTTTCTTCCATGTGAAATTGGGATATGCTGATGGGATTCATGATTGGGGGTAATAGTATGAGCCACCCCCATGATTTCTATAGGGATACTCCCACATACATGTTCTGAGCAAACAATGATATGAGCTGGCTAGCTGGTCCCTTCTAGAGTATACTAGTAGGCACTATCAGTATGAGTGCGGAAATTATCACTTTACTAGGTATCCAAAATCTTCCTTCTCCGATAAGTCTTCCATGGAAGAGCATGTTCATGGGTCTCCAAGGTGACTATCTATCAGGAAGTACCATCATCAGGCAGCTAATAGGTACCAGTATTATGATGCTAGAGATGATGTTTAGCAGGCACACTACTTGATGTTGAATGAACCATATATGAGCCAAATATGGTCTCCTAATCCACCTTCATTAAGCACAGAAGGTGGTGGTTAACATGATCCATGGATAGGCTCCCTAAGTGATTGTTCATGGTGATGAGGCCAATGGTTTAGTAAAAACCTTCATTGAGAAATGTCGACTCACTAGCTTCCAAAATTGAGTAATCTTGTAAGAAGATTCAATAGTATGGATTATATCATATCATTTTTACTCCTGAATCATTCTATTTTCTACCTACTGGTAGAGCCATTTAGCAGGTGAGACCGTTTTATGACCTACGGGGTTACAACAGTTGATGAATTACTAGAATGAGTCCTAGAATAAGAATACATTCTCTTGGTTAGGGAGTCTAAAATCATGCAGACAACATGGAACAAGGCCACAAATTAGTGCAATATCATATGAAAAATAATGCTCAATCATATATCCACGATTAAACAAAATTTCTTTGAATTCTCTTTCCAACCATTCTTCTCGTGTGGACATGTCAATGTGAGGATGGACTTATAGTAATCCTATTTTATGATGGTCTTACGACATTTTTTGTATATGGTTTAAAAATAATAGTGTCATAAGAGGTACACATAGATCCTCTAAATGTTGTTTGCGTATAAGGGGAATGAAACATGGATCGATAGATTATAACCCAAATTTAAATTATTGGAGGGATTAATGTTAGATTCATCACATTTGGTTGTGTGTGGGGACAAATGGAATTATACAACCAAATATAACCTCATGATCTTGATACATGTGGAGGGTGTCATGAGATCCATGGTGGTGTTGTCTGAGGGGTGTCATGTGTCTTTGATAACACCTTAGGGGAACATCATGAGATAAGGAAAACATGTCCATGGGTGTCACATGCCTTGGATAACACCTCAGAGAGACATTGTAGGACCATGAAAATATATCCATTGGAATGCAGTGAGAGATAGTTTGTCATGCCCATATGTTTCAATGATACTTGACTAACATGAGTGGGAACCGTTATATGAGATAATACATGAATCCTACTTTTGTTTCAAGTCTGGGGTGACTATCCTAGAGGGATATAATTATCAAAGTGGTTCCCAAGAATATTCTACAAGACTTATCCTAATATGTACGGAGAATTCGTCACATCCTAGATGAAATGTCAGAGGGATGACATGAGGTTTGGGTGGTGAAACATGGGACCACCACATGTTCTTGATTAACACATATGAATCATTCAGAGTTCCACAATCATGTATTCCAATTGTCTATTACACATTTAATACTACTTTTTCCCTTGTATTTTGAGTTCCCTGGTTTAGTTCAGTGTCAGTTTTTTTGGTCTCACATGATCTGGAGGACATGTAATATGGTCTTTGCATGTCTCACCCGAATTCCTTCATTTAATATGTTATTGATCACAATGAAGGATTTATTCCTAAAACATGAATACTTTAGAATTCCAAAAATGTATTCCATGGAAGAATGTCAAGTGTTAACATGATTATATGTGTGTATAATCCATAATTCTAAGTATCGATGTCCATATTAGTGGTTTGGGTTAAATCTTCTTGCTTCCGATCAACCAACCAATGACCCAACCTACCCTTTTTCAAGTTGGAGTACAAAATTTATATGTGTAACAATCTTCGTACTCACCTGTTTGTGTGGGGAATCTGGAGTGAGTCCAATCTGGAGTCAATGTAGGGTATAGAGCAACATGGTCTCACAAGTCTTTTCAGTGGACCGCATCAACGGTTTTTCTTGATCCTCATCGACTATAGGTCCTTCTATCCTTTATCAGATTATTGCTGACTATTGAGTAATTTTACATTTATGAACTTCATTGTCATTATGTCGACATGTCCATGGGGCTTCATGAGATCCAAATCACTATCGGATAGATTTCAATATTCCTTGTATGGCTTGTCTCAGGGTATCAGAGGACCACACCAAGGGTGTGATTGGTGCATCGCATGCCCTCCAGCAACCGCAAACCCTACCCACCTTAACCTTTCCTATCTCTTTCATTTAATTTGATATATGATAGGTTCATGAGATATTGTATGTATCTTGCTGAGGGTTTTTCCTACATTTTTTAGAGATGTGTCTCAAGACTAATATAGGTCAAATGGTGGTGTGTGGGCATCCAATGGGAAGACATATACATTTATCCTTAGATTGGTGTAGACTTTCATAAAAAAGCACAAGTTGTTCTGTGTGGCTAGAATAACATGCTAGTGGGACTCCACGAGACAATGCAATCATGACACGGTGGTATCTTGGTGTCTCATGGATATCTTGTGCGGAAAGTCACATGTATTTCAGTGACCGCGAACCCCACTTGCCTCCTCCCTTTTGATCCCCTCTGTTTTATGTGATAATGATTGGGAGTTATCAAAGTTTTCTTGTGTAATAGCACAGAAATTTACTGGATTATCTAGTGGTTTCCTACATGAACAATGTGTATTATATTAGAGTATACAAATATTATTGACAAAACCATGGATCTTTCCATAGAGAATCAAAAATGTGTTTAGAATTTTCAATGTGATGTGATTGATGAGCCGAAGGGGTTTCATAAGTTGAACTAGACAATTCATGTTCGTCGCATGTCATTAGGGGCCTGTTGAATGTCCTTCAATGACCGTGTGCCCCACTCACCTCCTCCTAGTTATCTACTTCGTTCATTTTGACTAAGTCTTAGACGCCTCAAAAGATGGTTTTGAAATCATCTAGGGATTTTATTCTTCCTGATGATGATTTGACATGTGATATATGTGACCATCAGGGGTCTCTTTCATAGAATGTTTGTTCCCTTGATATTCAAAGTATTATAGACGGTTTTCCAGGTAATTTCTAATGAAAAACCACATGACCTAGGGGATACTTATCCATTGGTCCCCATTCGACCACTGGTGAACAAGGGTTCTCGTTGAGAAGGGCTCCATGATACTTGATGTTGGTTTTATTCCTTGCATGTATACTTCATGTGACCTTGAAATGGTCATGAGGGAGTGAGTATTTAAGTATCCCCTTCTTCCTTGCTCTAGTGCAGAAGATAATATCCACGTTCAAATGTTTCTGCCTTTTTGGGTTTTTAATGCCTATTTTGTGGGTATCAATAATGTCCAATATCAAAATCCTCCTCAAGAAAATGTGGTGCATCGTCGGGATTCTTAGGTCTTCATTCCCATCAGATTTATTACTCTGAAGCACCATATATACCCATCTCGGGGAATCTCCTTGTAATGACCCCAAATTCTATCAATGTAAAATCAATTATTTTAATTATTTCTTAGAGTATAAACTATATAAAACTACACTGAGAACACTATAGAAACTTTATCAATTAATAATTAATGAAATAAGTGGTATTTTTAGATGTAATGGAACCTATCTTGATTGAATAGTAACATGACCCTTGGAATAGTAACATGGCCATTAGGAATATAATTCTACCAATCAAATTTTAAACTCATATATACAATTATAAATAATATCTATGTATCTTATTATTGATAATATTATATAATTATATCATTGTATAAGTAAAAAAATATTTATAAATTTTTTAATTAAGTGTTGGAATTTTATTATCCAAAAAATATTTATTTAGAAGTTTATAATTATTATAATTAGTTGAATTTTTTTTATTTTCATAAAATATATTAATTACTTAATATTTTTTTTCCTATTATTATATGTTAATTTTATAGGACCTTAATTAAATATTAAATGTTTTATAAAATCAATTATATTTTCTTAATCAATATATTCCAAGTATATGATGATTTTAATAAAAAATTAATTTATCATAAATAAAAAATTATTTTCATAAAATGGAGATAATTTTTTTAGTTATACACATCATGAAATGGTTAGTGTGAATTTTTGATATTTTTCTAAAATACATGAATTTTTTGTTGAATTGTAAAATATTATAATTGATGATAAAAGATAAAAACATGAATTTTTTAGTCATTGTTTATATAATGATAAGGTAATGAAAAATATAAAACTCTCATAAATTATTTTAATATATTTTTTGATAATTTTCAAACAATTAATATTATTGATCCAACATAATATATTAATGTATAGAATATTGAGAAACCACCCCTCTCTCCCTATAAATCCACCAATCACCACTCCTTCTCCTTACACCTTACAACCATTGAGGCTTATCCATTTTCTACCCAATACTCTTATAAATCCCCATCACCAAGTACATAAATGTTTTCTAAAAAAAAGACAAAAACCTATCACCCTAAGGAGGTTCTCAAGGAAAATGATTCAAGAGGTAAAATCCTATTTATTTTCATCTTATTTTATTTTCTTATTATCTATTCACCTCCCATCATTCAGGTGGAATAATAACTCTATTTTTTGGTATATAATGTAATTTTATTATTTTTATTGAATAATCCATCATCAAATCCCTTCTCTTATCCCTTTTATTAAAAAATGAAAACGTCATCTGTGATGTGTCAATTTACCATCATCGTGGAT
Organism: Viscum album; assembly: GCA_963277665.1. Classification (NCBI taxonomy): domain Eukaryota; kingdom Viridiplantae; phylum Streptophyta; class Magnoliopsida; order Santalales; family Viscaceae; genus Viscum; species Viscum album. Next base: position 490,456,068 of record OY728159.1, on the reverse strand, counting down.
GATGCACTTTGATTTTACTATAATACATTATTGGATGGTTATAAAAACATTATAATGGTTGAATATAATTTTAAAATTTATTTTATATCATTTTTATTTTATGGAAGTAACTTATATTCATAATATTATGTAATAAATCAAGACGTGTTCGTTGTGATAAAAAAGAATCGAAATTAATATAATTGATTATAATTATCATTTTATCTATTGATGCATCATCCTAACATATAAAAAACTAATATATAACACTAATTATACTTTTTAATTTCATTAATAAATTATTATATAAATTCTGGATTATTATCCCAATATTAAATGAACTTTCATTCATGTAAAAAAGATAAATTATAATGAACACTAAGAAAACATACACTCCCAAACAATAAAATTATCACTATAACTCATAAAAAAGGATATAAATGAACTTAATTAAATTATAATTAAAAAAATACATTTTTTTGAGTTCCTATATTTTTTAATAAATGATTCTAATTTTATTTTCAAAAATATTAATTTGAATAAATCATTCAATCATAAGGTAGGGCATTCACAAACACAACTCTCTTCACTTGGGTTTTCCCAATCTCACTGAATTTTTAGTATGGATGATCCTTTAATGTTCTATAAATATAATTTCTTTTCCTTAAATTTTCAATTCTTGGATATAAATGTTTCCAATTTGCTTTTATGACAAATGCTAAATTTATAAAAAAATATCTCTTCTTTCAAAAAAACATATCTTTTACTTCTATTGTGATTGTTTCTTATTTACCCAATATTGATAATTCTTATTACAAGTATTTTATTCCCATTATATTTTGGGAACTCCCAATTTTAATCATTAATGTATGATTTATGAAATTCACATGAAACCCATCTTATTTCCATGGGTTATTTTATGTCTAATATTGTTATATGGTCTATGTGGAATGCATGATTATGTAAATGTTATGATTTAACAGGTGCACCCAAAATTATATATCATTGAAATGAATTGGTTAATGTGATTTTATATCATTGTATAATGTTAAATATTAATGAAAATAATGAAATATTTGTCCACAATGATTATGTTATGATTATGCACATATGTTATGCGTGAACACGATCAAGATTGGTTAAAAACTTTGTTGGGTACTTGACCAATACGACATTATTATTTATTTTTATTAATATCCACATTTCATGCCTTTAACTAATTATTCCATTCATGATTATGATGATGATCCTTTTATTATGTTATGATGATGATTTCTATGCTCACCCATGTTTCCCGCCTCTAATCCATTCTCTTAATAGGATTTTAGCGCACCCATTTTTTTGATGTATATCCTCAGGTGAATTATTATACTAATAAGAACATGAGGGATAATAAAAATATATTGTATAATTTATTATTTAATGGTTATGATTTAATATGTAAATGTTTTGTTTGGTACAAATTTTCCCTAGAAATTAAACATTTGGATCCTGGTTGTGTAGTGATTCTATGTTGTTTATCATTAAAATTATGTAATAATAATATAAAAATTTTAGGGTCGTTTTAGTTGGTATCAAATCTTTGTTTGGTTAATATTTGAATTAGGATTAGATAAACTCAGTGAAAACCATTAGTATGTGACTATGTATGCACCAAATAATCCTTTTTTAGAAAAGTTATAAACATAGGCATCACGCAAGATTTTCTATTAAAGATAGTTTCACAAATGAGTAATTTATTTTTTCAAGAATTATACGTATGTTTTGTTCAAACATTTTATATGTTATAAAATGGTGTAAACTAGGAAAAACCAGCCCAACAATCCATTTGAGGGATAATGTAGAGAATTCTTGAACGATAGGCCTAATGCCTTGGGGGTGGAACACAAAATTGCAAAGTGATTTTTTCCCATATATCTCAGGATATGAACAATAACATGAATAATGTAGAATTTCCCCCTTCAACAAAGAGGTAGAAAATGGCTACCAAGTATTTTATGGGGAAATGCCCAACGAAATTTAGTGGATCTTCTAATCCAGTAATCATAGGATAGTGTGTCAACTCAATTGAGAAGATCATTTATATTCTTTACTTTTTTGAGATAGAGACAGTGAATGTTTTTTATTATATATATGGATAGTCCAACAAATGATGCTGATTGGTTAATAACACCAATTATAATGATGAAATTAAATAGTTGGACTGGGCTGAATTTATGATAATTTTTTTAACAAGTTTATTCCTTGAACCATTTGTACAAAGGTAAAGAGAAAATTTATAGGGATGAATAAAATGGACTACGAATATGTGAAGGATTGTGAATAAAAATTAACAAGGATTTAAAGGTATGCTTTGGGTTTTGTTATTAACAATGATTGGTAAATTGATATGTTCTGTAGTTTTTTTAACCCACACCTTCTAATGGTTGTACCAATGTATGACTTTGGGAGTAATGATGATGTTTTTCCATGTGATATCAAAATAGATATGGAGTTTGGAGAATTTTTCCTTGAATATGGAGATTAGAAACGAAATAGGGAGTTTCAAGGTATAGGAGCTAATGAAAAAGGAGGATGTAAAACTTAACCACTCACATGTGAAAAATGTGGGAAGAAGTTTCATGGTAATTTCCTCAAAGGGACAGGGAAGTGCTTCAAGTGTGGGAGATAAGTCATCCTAGATCAGGAATTTCGAAGAGACATAACGAATAAAAAATAACTAATAGAAGAAAGGATATCACCACCAATGGTTTAATGCTTCTACTATAGGTAGAAATGGAATTATTAATGCTTGTGCACTAAACCTCGAGTTCTCGAGAGTAATAACCATCAAAATCCACCAAAGAAAACAAAGGAAAATATTGTTCCATTACTATTGTTTATGTGGAAACATAAAATGATGCAGTGATTGGTATTATTTTTATTCATTTAAGAATAGTTAATGTAATATTGGATTTGGATTATATATATTTGTTTATATCTTTCATGTTATTATGCTCTATTCAAACGCCACCTTAAAATATGGAGTTTGAGTTATCTGTGATAATAACAAGTGGGAAAATTATTTTATATAATGTATATAACTCCTCTACAATTAATTTTTCTGGATTTAAACTCCTAGAAAATATTTTATTACTTCCTTTGGTGGAGTTGATTCTATATTGCGCATATATTGGAAATATTTATAAATATACAATATTAAATGTTGGGAAAGGGATATCACTCTTCAAATCCCAAGGAATCCTTAATTATTTTCCATTGTAAGGAGGTGGATGAATCTTCGATATATCCATCGTCTCATGTGTATATATAATTTCCTTATGAATAAGAATGACTAGCTCAAATGATTGAGATAAAGTAGATTCCCATGATTGAGGACATGCCCATTGTGAGGTACTAAAATAATGTGCTCCTAGAAAAATTATCTTATCTTCCTCTTAATAGGGAATTAGAGTTATCAATTGAACATATTCTTGGATATCTAACAATATCAAAGAAACATTATAGAATTTCTACCATTTAATTAGGGGAACAGAAGTATAAGTTACAAAATAATATGCACAAGGGATTTATATGCTCGATTGCATCACCATGTTGTGCACCAGTCCAATTCATAAAGAAAAAAATAGATCCATGTCCATCTTCCTTTATTATCATGACCACAAAAAATAACTATAATGAATAAGTATCCCCTTAAATGGATATATTAATTATTCAATCAAATTTGTGGGTTCATGTATATATCTAAGGTGGACATTCGGTCGGGGTATCATCTATTAAAGGTGAATAAAGAAGATCTTCCATACACTGCATTTCAGAAGTGGTATAAACACTATGAGTTCATATTGATACCATTAGACTAACTAGTTATCCATCAATATTTATATACATAATCAATAGAGTCTTATATATTACCTCAACATGTTTTCGGTAGTCTTTATTGATGATATTATCATATACTCCAAGTGAAATGGGGAACATGGGGAGAATTTGAATATTGTGATAAAGACATTGAAAAGGTAGAAAATTTATGTGATTTATAGTACATGTAATTTATATATGTAATAATTATCATTATAGGGAATTTTATCCCCCACAAAGGAAGATTGATAGACCCTTCTAAGACAAAGGCAATCGAAGAGTGGCTCTAATCAAAATCTGTTAAAGAGATCCATAGTTTCCTTGGTCTAGTTGTGTAATACTGGTGATTTTTGAAGAACATATCATGGTTTTAAAAACCATTAACATTGTTTTATTATAATGGAAAATATTTTGTCTTTACTAGTGAATGTGAATAATACATCCAATAGTTAAAAATAATGCTTATAACCATGCTAGTACTCCCACTTCCAACAACTGGGGAACTCTATGTTGTATACATAGATGATTATAAGAAGGGTTTAGGATGTGCATTGAATAAATATGATATAACGATAGAATATGCGTCATTTTAGTTGAATATTTACAAGACAATTTATCCCACAGAAGATCTGCAGTTAGAATTTGTGGTCTTTGTATTGAAAATATGATGGAATTATCTATATGGAGAGAAGATTGAAATATTTAAAGTTCAAAAGATCCTCAAATATATATTCACATGGACGGAGACTAATATCTATCAGTTAATTTGGATAGATATCATCAAGGATTATGACCGATCAATCCACTAATGTATTGGAAAAGAGAATAAAGTGGTAGATTCTCTATGTAGAAAGGATCCTACAACATTATCAATAAAGAAGATTGTTAAGGATTCAATCTTCATAGATCATCAATGGGAAAAAATGGGAATCATTAAGGAAGTAACATCCCCAATCCTTTCTCAAATTATTACTCAACCATCCCACATTGAGAAAATAAAGAATCCTCAATGAAATGATGTAGAAATTAAAAAGAATGTGGAAGCATATAAAAAGGGGAAACACTTAGAGTATAAAATAGATGTAGAATGAGTTTTTAGATTTGGTTCATGACTATGTGTACCTGAAAATCTAGAGGTAAAGAAAGTGATTCTTAATGATGCACATATCTAAACAATATGTAGTCACCTAGTGGTCATAATATGTATTGAGATATCCGGGAGAACTATTGTCAGGAGAATATGAAGAAAGAGATCACTGAATATACATTATTTTTTATGATATGTTAGAAAGAGAAGTATGAGATGAAAATGTCTAAGGGTATGATGCACCCATTACATATACCAAAAAATAAAATGGGAAACATCATAATGGACTTATTTACTTAACATCTGAAGACATCCAGAGAAAACACTGCATTATGGGTTGTTGTGGATTATCATATAAAGACAACAGACGTTATCACAATTTGAGAGGACGTATCAATGGATCATCATAGATTGATATTTACTAGAGAAGTGGAATGGCTGTATATAGTACCATTATCGATTGTATCCTTCAATGATACAGTATTTATGTGGATTTTCTAGAAAAATCTCCACAAGATCTAAACACTAAACTGATATTTAGTGCATCTTATAATCATCAACCTAACAGCCAATCATAGTGGAAAATTTAGACACTAGAATACATGCTGAGGTCATGTTACAAAGACTTCAATGGAGGATGGGATTAATATCTACATATGTCCGAGTCCTCTTAAAACATTAATTTCCACCCAAGCATCCCATTGGCTCTATATGATGCCCTTAATTCGAAAAATGAAAAACATAAACAAGTTGGGATGAAGTTGGTGAATGTATGGTTCTAGAACCTGAATTGGTCAAATAAATTGTGTAAAAGGTGAAAGCCATTCATCATTACATCATAGAATCCAAATTCGATAGAAGAGATATAAAGACAATTGTCGAGGAGACCTTGAGTTTGAGGTCAAAGACATGGTATTCCTCCACATATCTCCATAGAAGAGGATAATGATATTTGGGAAGAATGGAAAGCTAAGTCCTAGGTACATCATATCCACTGATATTCCTAATCATGTTGTAGTTTTGGCCTATTGAATGGCACTTACACCTACCATGTATCAAGTCGATGATGTATTCCATGTATCCCTCTTGAGAACTTATATACTAGATTCCAAACATGTACTAAATCTATATGTGGTATAGTTGAAAATGATCTCTCTGATGAGGAGAATCTTGTGAAAAACTTGGACCATATAGATAATGTTCTACAAAAAAAGATAACCCACTTGGTCAAAGTACAATAATTAAACATTAAGTAATAAGAGGAAACATAGGAATCATAGTAAGAAATAAAGGATAAGTACCATTACATTATTCACCATAGTATGTAAAAAGAACTTTCAAGGGAGAAATCTCACAAGGGGTGAAGAATGTAGTGACAAAAAAATTTATCAATAGAAAATATGTTATAATAATTATTTTATATCGTATAAACCATATAAAATCACATTAATAACACCATTAAAACTTTATAAATGAATATTTAATGAAATTAGAGGTATATCTAGAAGTAAAAGAACATATCATGATGGAATAAAAACCTAACCCTTGGAATAATTACATGACCATTAAGAATAGTAATTCAGGCAACATAAAGAAACCTCATCTATGAAATTATAAATTAAATTTATGCATCTTATAAATTATAATATGATATAATTATATCATGGTATAAAAATATAAATATTTTAAAAATTATTAATTAAATGTTGGTATTTTTACAAAAAATAAATATTTATTTATTATTTTATAATTATAATAATTATATAAAATAAAAATTTAATTTCCTAAAATATATTCAAAAATATAAAATTATTTTTATTATAGTGATAAGATATTTCTATGATACATTAATTTATTTTTCAAAGTGTTTTAAAATGAGATATAATTTTAAAATCAGAATTTTCCAATTACATGATGATTTAAATTAAAAATAAAATTTACAGGAAATAGAAAAAAAATTCATAAAATTTAGTTCATTTATTTATTTTACATTTCAAAAAATAGTTATGGTGTATTTTTCATATTTCCCTAAAATACATGAATTTTTTAGTCAATTGAAAAATACGATAGTTTACAATAAAGGCTAAATACATGATTTTTTAGTCATTATTGATGTAAAGATGATGTAATGAAAAATCAAGAACTACCAATAATTAAATTAATATATTTAGTGATAAGGTTCGAACTAATAATACTCTTGAGACAAATTAATAATTTAATGAATAGAATAATGAGAAAACACCCTTCTCCACCTCTATAAATTACAGCCGTCACCACCCCTTCTACTTACAATTACAAGATTTGGTCCTTGTCCAAATTCAGAAAAATCATTTTCCCAAACCGCTTCCAAACATATATAAGCCTTTTATCTCATAAAAATACCAAAACCAATTCCCCTAAGTATTTTATAAATGATGCGGATTTACGAAGTAAAATCATCTTTCTTTTTTCTTATATTTTATAATTGAGTTCTTTTCATTTCTTATTCTATTCGGACATACCATCATCTATGTGGAATGATAACTCAATTATCATTTGTATACATTAATATTATTATGTTAATTTAAAAATCCATAATCAAACCCCTTATCCTCTTCCTTTTATTATAAAATGAAAACATAATCTATGATGTGTTGGTTTACTACCATCATGTTTGAGGAACTTTCAAATTCGTATACTACCATCATGGATGGTCATAAAATCACTATAATTGTTGAAATTTTTTTAAAATTTATTTCATATCCATTTTAGGTTATGTAACTAACTTATATACATAATATTAAATAATAAATCGAAAAAATTTGTTGTGATTGAAAACCCACAATATTAATTTAAAGGATTTTCATTAACGTTTTATCTAATGATTAACTTCGAAAACATATAACCAAATGATAAATAACTCCAATTAAACTTCTTTAATTTCATTTATAACAAATAATATAAATTCTGGATAATTATCCCCATTTTAGGCAAACATTCATTCATGTATATAAGTGAACCAATCAAGAAAACCACAAAAATGAACACTCACAGACAATGAAATTGAACACTGTAACTCATCAAAATGGCCAAAAAGAAACATTATAAAATTATAAATAGTAAAATTAATGTAAAATTTGTTGTGGATTTTTATTTAGTGAATATTATTTCATTGTCCAGTATATTACTGTGAAGAAAATATTTAGTAAAATAGTAAGTGGATTCTCAAACCCAAATCTCATCCTTTGGGGTTTCCCTCTCTAACTCCATTTTCAGTGTGTATGTTCCATTAATGTTACATAAATAAAATATCTTTTTCTTCCATTTTATTTTTTGGGACATACATGGTTCTAATCTAGTTTTATAAAAAATGAAATTATTTTTCCAAAATAACTCCTCTTTCTAACAAACAGTTCTTTTAATTCTCTTGAGATTGTTTCATCTTCAATAAATATTGTTGATTGTTATATAAAGTATGTTGTACCATTTTCAAATTGGTAACTCCCATGTTTATTCATAAATTTATTCTTTATGAAATTCTCATGAAACCCATTTCATTTTAAGGGGTGATTTTATTTCTTATAATGTTATACATTATATGATGCATATATGATTATGTAAATGTTATGATGTGACATGTGTACCTAGAATTATATATATGTCCAATACATTAGTTAATGTGATGTGTCTCATCAGATAATTTTGAATATGTATGAACATAATTCTATCATTATTCATAATGATATAATTATGTTCATAAACATATGTTAGGTCTGAATGTGATGCCATATTTGTTTTGAACTATGTGTGGTAGTTGACAACAATGACATGATGTTTACATTTTAGGAAGTTCCATATTACATGCCTTTATCTAATGATTCCTATCATGATTATGATTATGATACTTGGTTTATGTTATGATGATGATGTTTTTGATCACTTGCATTTCATATCACTTATTCAACATCGTAGTTTTATTTTTTCTCACCCCTTCTTCTGATGTATATCCTCAGGTGAATAATTATAGTAATAAGAACACTAGGTCCAATAAGAATACTGTAAAAAATGAATTAAATAGAGTTTATTCATAAACATGTTATTATTTTTTATGGTATTAATTTTCTCAACACACTGAACTTTGGATCTTAGTCATGTAATGATTTTTTGTTGATTATCTTTAAAATGATTTTATAATCTTGTAAGAAATGTAGGGTCGCTTTGCCCCTCCCATATATCTAAACTCCATGACCTTAAAGTGGGAACCTAAAGTCAGAGCATCATAAATTTAAACTATATATAGGTCTTCTCTTAGATTTTTTATGTTGTTTTGGGCCTCCTCAGTCCTTATTCACATTGGTTTTTTCATAACACCACACAAATCATACTGATTACAGATACCATTTCTCATGGTCCAAATTCTATGACATTAAACTATGAGCCAATGTCCTTGAAGAACGATGTTAAACTGAAACCATAACCTGAACAATTTTAGGGTGCCTCAAAATAATCATCGGATGCTTTAATTCCCTTACCAGAGATGAATTCCCCCAACAGTGTCAGTATCCTACAACACTATATTGAAAATTACGTGTGGCTTGACTTCCCTCTTCAAGGGACACATAGAGATCCCAAGTCATTTCACCTTTGGTTCAAGATGCAATCTCCTTTAATCATTCATACTCGTAGCCTAAATTATGGACCAGGTACACAACCATAAGTTGTACACATTAAATCTCAAGGTATTTAAATGTTGTGATATTCTCTTTATACCATTCACTCAGAGTTATTCCTCTACCTCCCCAGAAATATACCCTAAAAATTGGCTATTTCTCAGTCCATAATTGATGAATTTAAATTGATTTCCACTACATTCGAAACATAATGGATTTAAAACTGTGGGAAACTAGTATAAGGTTAATTTCACATAGTGTAGGTCCTTTTAGTACCTATTCACATCTATTTTTTATTCTCTCATTGTGTGAGTGTTTTTGAAAACTTCTTTTATTCATGGACCGTGATTTTAGATCTCAAAATATTTATAGACCCTATAGTCTAAGAAACATGACAAAAACTATTTTCCTTAGTCAAAAATTTGTGACATTAAACCTTTTTCCTTAATCCTAGAAACACATCTTTATCCTTTTTTCATTATCTAGGTTTTAATTCAACATTCTGATATTCACCATTATACACTTCAAGAATTTTTTATTTGGATTTCCATTATGTTTCAATTCTAGATGGGCCCCACTAATAGTGATGGTATCATTCCATTATAGCTCACCTACAGTGTTGGTCCAACTCTCTAATTGATATCTGTAAGTATATAAAAAATCACGGGTTTTGAATTTTGTCAACATTTTATTCTATGTTTGTCCACTCAATTCTTGAATAGTGTGGACGTGGTCTCTATGTTTTGAACATGTTCAACAGTCAATCCTTACACACCAGTAACTTCTATATCATAACCTTGAATGTCTTGATATACCTTATTTCCATTCCCTTGGAATCACCTCTAATGTGAACTTCACCATGTTTGGTAGAACCCATGTAGAATTCCTTGTTTCCTATACTGAGCATAGATCACATGATCTTTGATGTCTAGTATGTTTTTGAACTAACATGTTCAAGATTTCAAGAGTAATTTTTGTCCAAAATATATGACCATAAACTAGAATCCTTAATTCAAATAAATCTTTACCTAAAATAATGTGTGAATCCCTTAGAATACATGGTGTGGTGACGGACCTCATCGGTCTTCATTCTCATTGGAATCCATTAATTTTCTAATACTTGTGTGGTACACAAGCCTCTTTGTTTTTATTTTTATTGGATTTAATTAATTTTTTTCACTTAAAAATACTGAGAACAAGAATTTCTTTAGTCCATAAGACACATCTTTATACTATTTTATATGGTCCAGAAAGTATGACCTTAAAATGTATGATCCGACCAGATCATGTAACGTAAAACTATTGGACATCACCAGATCGCATGTGGTTAAAATTTAACATGAATATTCCTCACTTTATGATATTTAAATGCATCCATCATCCCAGCTGTATGAATTCAAACTAAAAAATATTCTAGTCCCTCACCCAAGATGTCATTTTCCAATGATAGCCTTCTAATGCATTTTTCTCATTCTCTTTTATCAGTTAACATATGAGATGATGCTCTACTATAAGGTAGTGTTGGTATTCTTTTGTACCTATATTCTTACACCAATGTGTTCAAATCTATGATATCGTAATTCTAAGAGTGTTTTAATCCATTCGAACATTAAATAACTCCATTCCTATGCTTTTTGTACCAATAATTTGGATCCTCATCCTCTTCCATAACTAATGGGACCCCCTAACAGTAAGGTATCATGAAACATTAGCTCACCTACTATCACATTAAAACAACATAACTGATTTTTATTACAATATAATGAAGGTTCTATGTTTTGAACAAGGTAATTGGTCGCCCCTCATTTGTTTGTTCCCATTTCAGGATAACGGTACAAATGTTGTGGTTCGAACACAGTTAATAGTTATTGTGTATCCCCATTCCACTCTCTTCTTATTCAAGATATTGGGTATTTTGATCCACATTACCCTTTCCACTTTGTTCGAGTATAATTTAATATCCCTGGTGTTATCCCTTTTGTGACCTAACACACATCTGAGGTGAAAGTTGGTTGTTCTTAGAGCCATGTTCTTAATCCACAGACTCTATCAGTTTAATGACTACCAAAGGTAATTCTAAAATAAAATACCCTAAATGATCAATGATTATATGGAAATATCATAAAAATTGAAATATTATGTGTTCATCCCTTGTTTCTTAAACCGGGAATGACCCATGAGAGAATACAGTTTTTCAGTTAGTTGTTTCATGACTAATATATAAGTGGTGTAATTAAAGAAATAATTAAATAGGTATATAAACTCAAATATTAAAAGCATGAAATAATGTCAAGGCATGTCTGTGATTTCCACTTCTTGGATCCTCTCATGTATTTCAAATAAACATCATCCATGAATCTTCCCCGGTGATCAAGTGCTTCAATTGTGGAAACCTTTGGCACATTTCATCCAAGATTTATAGCCACCAGACAAGCTCTTCATCCTTGTCGATGGCCATTGGATAAATCTCATTAGCACTCTTCTATACACAAGCCCTCTCAATCTAGAGATCAGAAATTTGAGTTGTCACTTTCTTCATTTGGTTCTTTACCTCTTCCATTTGAGTTGTAAAATTTATGATGATATCCATTTGTATCCTATGGAATGAAGAATGATCACCCGCTTTATCCTCTAGATGATAAATCTCTTTGTTAACCTCTCAAATATTTTATATAATTTCATACTTCTTCTGAAAAAATGAAAATTGTAGTTGTTAGCTCCCCTCCCACATCTTTTTATCCAGGTAATCATGGACTATCATGTGAATACCTCAAGCATATAACCCTCTAGTGCATAAATTTCATAGAAAAAAATGATGGGATCCCATCCAGACTACAAGCTATGGCTCTATATTCTGATCAATAAATCATTGGATGTGACTCCATTCCCTATGCTAGATGATATGATTTTCATCAACCACCTCAAAATCAGAGTCATGCAAAACATCTGGATCTATGGGGACATACTCAGGTAAATCAAATTATGAATTCAGCATTAGGGTCTTCATATTGTATCATCTCCATGTATCTAGGATTCCTATCTTGGGAGTGAAAATATTCTCTTCATTATTCATCTATATTAACCATTCCCCTTCCAACCTCAAGTTCTACCCCACCAATTGAGTCACTCGTAGCCATAGTCACATGTTCATCCTGAACTACCCTAGACAGATAGGATTGGATGACCAGATCCTTGTGAATTTGAGTAATTGTAAAAATATTTTCCATGGATTCCCACAATTTTTTCTGATCTTTGATCATTTATTCTTTCCAAAAATGCATAAGAAAAGCTATATTTGGTCAATATCTTCTATAAATATCATTTATTAATTGGGAAAATAATCAAAATATAGGATTTTGGCACCACAGGTTCGAGCTCTTTAGTCATTGTAGGGACTTATATCATTGGAGAACCTTCAACACTAGCTATGTCAATGATCAAAATAGGTTCCCCACATATCATTTGGGTAGAAGATTCATTGGATAGGAAAAAACATTGACGCAAAAGCTATACTAAAATCTTGTTTGGAAGAATTTCTCAAAATATTAACTTACATTGAAGGGGAGGGATTTCAATGATAATTATCCTCAAGTGAGATGAGTTTCTTGTAGAGGGTTATTAAATATTAATACAAGGGTGAAACCCCATATAGATGTTGGGATGAACCTGGGGATCTGAGGATTCCACCCCGACCTCCTTGGCTAGTCCACCACTAGCTGCCTCAATCACAACTGACTCACCACATTCCCCAGTTTTGGGTGCAAGACCTAAATCATGCCCCTCAACACCCTTCGGAACATATTCACCCCCAACACTGGGGGCCCCTTTCTCAACATCAAGATTCTTCTGTACATGATGAGTTCTAATTAGTGGATCTTCCTAATGAAATAAAAGAATCAAAGAAAGATATGAGTAGTTTAATCTTACCATGAGATACTTGAACAAATATTTTTCATAAATTGTGATCATACTGCTCTTTGAGAGACTCACTTGATGATCATCCATCCCCTAGTATTCACCATATTCTTCATCATCATATTCTTCTTCTTCCTTGTGGGTTTATTCCTCGTTCAGTGTTTCCATCAGATTGGATCCTGGATAGGAATAAAAATTTCCCAGATTGGGGTTCATCATACTAACCATGTTTTCATACATAAATATCCATGGATATCAAGTATTCATTCCATGGATGGAGGTTCCCCAAGTCTTCCATGTGAATGTTCCCAACTTCTTGAAACTCAATCCCATCCCACATTAGCTTTCATCACAAGTCCTCTATCATCATTTATTATCATAGTGTTCTCCATGTTTACTAAAGGGAAAGGAATATTTCCTCAACATAATGCTATAGAAGACACCTTATCTTCTTCTCAGGGGCCTCTTTTGCATTCCCATGAGGTATCTTTTGGGGCCACTTTTCTTTAGGAGGCGGAGGTGTGACCACACCCTATGATGTTCCTACCATTTTTGTTCTATCCTGAGATGCCCTAAAGGTATGGATCTCTCCTTGAGAATTATCCCAACCACTATTTTTGATCCATTATCACTGAATTTATAATTCTAATGTGATTCCATAAGATTTCCCCCATATATAATGCCACACAATATTCCGTATATCCCTTCGATAGTCCCATGCCAACATTGGTCATCTATAGCATGATGGTTTCTTCAAATCCTCCAATCATCATCATACAACATAGTTGGTGAATAATACATGGTTCATACTCCTCATTGACCCCCATATAAACATTATTCGTCACCAGTTGAAGGAATTTTAATTTTCTGGTCAAATGGGATGGAACATAAATCCCACATTGGACATTTCCATCAATATAAGCCACCAAAACCCCACCTAGAATGCTTATAAAGTACTCTATTTTCTCCCATGATCCATATAGTTTGACCACCATTGGACCAACCAGATTTACAAATGGGTGGATGTTGAAGATTGTGTGGTTCCCAATTAAAAATTTAACCCCAACAACCCTGAGTGAATTTCGACAGACCCTATATGTGATTAACAACTATGGCCACATACTGACATTTAGTGGACTAATGGAATTTGGGAATTCATATCCCTTAATATGTTTTATATCAAACCATATAGGAAATAAAATGGTCTACGTATCCTTTTTGGCGTGTTTCCCATCAAAACAAGACCCAGTATATTATACATCCTAGGCAGCATAGGTACTCCAATGTTTTCCATGTTCCCAACTGATAGGATCTCTTTAATTTCCATTGTTCCTATGGGGATTCCCATCATTATTCCCCTCACTAGATATATCCACCCACTCATAATGTTTTTATAGAAGGAAGTACAGTGAACTATCGGGTCCCATCATCCCACAATGTTGTACCCCCATGTATGTTATTATCCTTCCTCTTGGACCAACCAATAGGATCATGTTTTTCCGCTATACAATGTGATCATACGCAGCTTTCCATTCCCGACATCCTCAAATTATCAACCTTCTTGAGGAACAATTAAAACAATGCCTACAATGGTATTTCATTTTAGATGAATTTTTTTAGCTTCTCTGGGACCACTTCTAGGGTACGTTGCACCATGATGGGAGTGTTCTAATTATTTAACAAACATTCTGTGGTGGTATTAATTTTTCATATTGAAATCCATCTAGTGTGATTCATCCAATGAAACGAATGGCCCACAAGCTGATGTAGACATACCTATGGGGAAGATGAAACATTTTGAAGTCTAAGGATGAATGACTAAGGAGGTTTGGAACTAACTCTAGTTGAGGGTATAAATGGAATTGTGACACCCACACTACTTTATAACATCTGATTTTGCCCAGTTCTACCTTTTACTCCTATAATTTGAAACATACACAATATGAACATGTTTAATCATTGGTGAAATTACCACATAATCAAAAATCACAGTCTTTACATCCCTTTCTAGTATCTCTCATGCTATATCGGATGGTTGTGTTGTAATGGGTCGGTAACTCCTTCTCTACTAGCTATCCCCCATTGTTTATTTGTTATCCCATTCAAAATTTAGAAATAAAGGTCCCTATGATATCAATAATTAGGTAATTCACATTGATGTTTTAGCGTGGGATATCATCATCACACTTAAACCACAATAGTGGTGCGTCAACTGCGAGAGATAGAATGGTTACTTCAATCAATAACCTGATGCTCCATAGATGGATTGTTTTCACTCTATGTGTAGTTAATCTGTTATTGTAGTAGAATTTCTAGAAGAATCTGTTGGTCTGATACAACCCTGTAATCCTGAAAAACCTGAGTATTTCCACTCATCTCAGCCCTTTGAGTGGTAGCAATAGCCTCGATCTGAGCAACTTCTTATTGTTAGGCCATTTCAAATGGATTGGAAAAATTTAAGGATGAGTCGTGAAATATTTGAATTTTAGTGTACAGGATCTAGTTATGAGTGAAAGATTAGGCTATGTACAAGAAAAATGTTGGTAATTTGGAGGATGATGTTGTGAAGAACAAGCAAACACTTCACGAACGAGGCAGCTGAAGCTTGAGTTTTTCATGCCGGAAGTTTTAACCTTCACACACAAGAGAAAATATCCTATTGTGAGGAAATTAATCTTATCATACATTGGGCTCCATTTAAATATTTATTGTCATGAACCTGGTCTTGTGTGTATATACAAGGAATCTTATTCACCCTAGTGGTTATTTTGTGTGACTCATTAAATCAACCATTCTCTTTAATTCTTCAATCAGAACCAAGCCTTATGATATCCTTTAGATTAGATTCTATGGGGGGAAATATTTGGAATTGAGTTCCACAAAAAGATGTAAAATTATGCCTTTGGGTATAGAGTAAGAACCAAAATACTAAATAAAAGTACACTGAATTCATAAGAAGGTTCATGAATGTTTCAAGGGCTTTATACAAGATTGAAATTTTTGCACATAGCCTTTGTGTTCCCAATGTGACGTCAAATGAGTGTATACCATCTCGACCACTCAAAACATCCAATCAAGCTGTACACATGTTTTTATTTCTATGTGAAAGAATAAAAACCATGCACAATGAAATTGTGCACCCAATATGACATCAAATGGCCCTTTTCATGCTCGCTCACCCTGGCTCAAGGCACGACTAGGAATAATGCCTCTTCTTTACCCTAAATCTTGCATGTCATTACCAAAGGATTCATCGATATATTTATATCCCCACCCCTATTCTGGGTGACTCCCTAGAATTTGAAGAATAACTCTACTACACATCAGGCTAGTCTTCTGTGACATCACACTAGAATGAAAACCTCAAGGTAGGAAATCATGTGAAACAATTCCCTGTGGGTCCTCCTTTGAGTGGGTAAACATTTTTTTAATCCTCACCCTAATTCATTCATCCAATGGTAGGTTAACATAAAAGATCCCCATAGTGTGAACCCTTGGTATTGGGAACTACTCAATATTACGATGAACCCTTCCTTTTGTGCACAACTCTCCAATGTTGTGTACACTCCCTATTTGACCATACATGTGTTCAATTTGTGTTAAAACACCATGTTGTTGACAATTTTTTAGGAAACCATCATCTCTTGCATGCACCTCTTACATGGATCCCTCTAGGATTGCACAAAACAGTTTCCTAGTGCCCCACATGATCTCCCATATACCCCTTGTGCATATATTGACCTGCCATTTTTCTAACATGTGCATGCTAATGAAACTTTTTTTTCCTTGGGAAAATAATGCGTACCTCCTGGGAGAAAACACCTCCACACTATTTTACTCTAGAATTGGTGAAGCCACCCCCTATCCCAAGGGTTGATGATTGATGGTTATTTAAGGCCAAAGGTGTGAGGAGTGAGTCTCCCATGTCCAAAATGCATGACGTAAAATCGCCTAGCACCATCATCATCCACCTGTGATGTAAAATTTTGATATCACCTTGTGTGGAAAACATAGGATTTATCATGTATGAGTGACATAGAATGAGATCATTTTCACATAGAATGACATACTTTGATGCTTACCTCATGGAGTAAGCCCCTAACCATTCTTATAAAACGTAGCCCTCTTGGTCCTCTCCCCCCCCCAAATATGAGGGTCAGAGAGGGAAAGGGTACTCTCAATAAACCATCCCTCTCTCATTGGGATTTTTCACCATGGGATTATTTTATGTGTAATCCCCACTCACACAAAAAGAGATCCTCTTCACATGGGTAGCTCCCATGATTAATCCCAACATCATATCTTGTTATCACATCTTTTCCATCACAACTGTCAATTCAATTTGTTCTGATTGTTTCTAACATTGAGTATAACTCACATGGTCTTATAGGTCAATAATGACCATGACACCCATCCACCTCTACCAAAAGTCATATGTATTGTAGTATCCCTAATCATCACCTACCCACGTGGTCCACTTCCATTCATAAGCCCCAACTTGGTGTTCCATTCGTATTTGGGCATCCTTTTTAGGTGTAAGTCCAAATATGGCATCTACAACTATGATGGGATTGATTACCAATCACATGGGATATGTATGATTCAATTAGGAGGTCCAAACCCAAAAATCCAACAATTCCATCCACTTAATTCGATCTTCCCTTAATCCATCCTGATTTTATATAGTCTACCGTATCATGGTTAAATCATTCCACCCAGCTGGGCCATTCCTAAAGGTAAGCATAATCCATGTCATCAATTCTCTGTGTAGCACCTAGATAAATCCCATTCATAATGCTAATATAATCCAACATAATCCAACCAAGATAAATTCTATTGTGAAATAAATAACTCAAGAATAAACCCCACACCATGCATAAAACTATGTGGGATTTGATCTTGAATCACTCTGGATATGTAGGAAGCCTCTCTAAGGTCTAAAAACAAAAATCCATCCACTCAATCCACATTATCCACTTCATTGGATATAGCCAAAGTATATCAAGAATTTACCTGGGCCTCAACATTCAAATAAAATCATGCCATCAATCTAGTTTGTTCCTACAATAAATCACCATCCACATCATCACTTCTCTTAGAAGCACTCGAGAATCTCCCAGAATTAATCCCCATACAATCCAATATAGTAAACCTAAGGTAAATACTCTTTCAATGGGAAATTATCATAAATAATTCCCACACCATCTATCAAACTACATTATTTTTCATTTTTGTCTCATCAACATGGTGTATAGGATTCCCACATGAGGGTCAATCCAAGACAATGGTAAATATTTGTGTGCCCCTCATTAGTGTGAACCTGCCAAATTAATCTCTAGCAGTGTTTCCAATCAACCTTCATAGTGTTAACTCTTACCTTTATGGGACACACCACCTTGATTTTCCTTCATGGGGTGTTTTGATCCATCCATCGATAAACATTTGAGGATATACCTCTTAGAAATTAACCACTCTAATCCACATCCATGAGTTGTTATGATCAATATAACTTCATCTTCTCAAGATGTTGAACTCACGACCTAGCTCATAATGTTACCTCATACTAAACATGGGATAACTGAGGTGAATGAATTTGATAATATTCATTTAGCATCAGTTACCCTATGATTGACATGGTATTCTTTAGGTTTCAAACCAAATATGTCTCAGAGATATTCCATCTTCTGAGGAAGAATATAGGTCACCAATGTTACGATATCCTGACATGACATCGATTCCCTACATTTTTACTCCCCTGACTAATGGTTGCTTCCCACTCAAGATCCTTTTGAATGTCCAGACATAAGCAACATAATTAAATGGTATCCAGAATTATATGACACTAGAAATGAGTTTCATCAAAATGTATTAATCTATTAATGATACCCAGACTAGGTGATGAATTCTATGTAGGGATCCAAGGACGGTGGACTAAAATCCCATCATCCCATTTTGATCCTGGAGATGACATCACCGATGGAAGTAATGAAATATTCCCACCGTTGTAAATTGAGAATGCAGGGTAAAAATATATACCATATTCACAGCATAACACTTGTGGAAGATTACCCATTGAAATTATTTAATAAGCATATTGGCTACATATATATCCCTTATGGGGATATGACTAAAATATTGGGTTCAACCACAACCGTGTTTCCCCTATATCCTGGGTTCCTATGCTTGTGACCTTCCATTCCGATTTTATTTGTGGGAAACTCATATTCTAGCACATATTGATAATAAATAATGGGTCTTACAATTTTGTCATGTTGATAGACCCAAATATGGGATATTTATCTATTTAGGGTTCCATTGGGTGGGGCGGTGCCTACACTTCATATGATTTAGGGATGAAATCTACAAGAGTCAATGTTCTTGTTCAAATGGAATATGTATCCTCCTATATTGTCTTATCCTACTTTTGGTGGTCACGTCCAATTTCAGGAGACATATATTATGTCACCGAGTTGGTAGTGGAGCTATTGTGGCTCTGTGCATATATTCTCTTAATGTTGCATGAGCTCGGTTAACTATTTTCCAAGTCATAAAATTATTGATCTTATCATCACGTTGGTCCATACATTCTTCCAACAACGTTATGATTTTTATGTTCCAATTCTCATTCATGAAACATTCTATGAGGAGTTATATAATAACACTAGTTTGGATTCTATCAAGCCTTTAAGTTCATCTTTGAAGATGAAATAATCATGGATATTATGATGAATCATTCTATGGAAAGTGAAGTAGTTGAGATGGTTTGGGAGGTTGAACACACATATGTTATTGGATTTTGGAAGCTTGAGTATGTCGTTATCCATTGATTCCTTGAAATAACTGGGGAATTGTTCATTCAGATTGATTAATCATTATTCATCCATTCACCAAATCCTGGTTGACCTTGATTTCTTTGTGATTCTTGTCAAGGATGATTTTTTGGTTTTTGTTTCTCGACAAGAGGAGCATGGTGGTTTGAGTCAAACTATGGTTCTTAAATTAGAACTACTGATTTCATTAGATAGATACCTATTGATTTTGATTTTTTTTATAATTTTCCATAATGTATAGGGAATGAGTTGAGATTTTTATTGGATTCACTAAATGAAATTCTCTAGAAGGTGTTCCCTTTATGTGAAATCACAAAACCCACAAGGATACTTTATTAGGATTAAATGTGTTTGCAACTCATTTGGGAGATTCTCAGCATATACTTCCCTACGTTTCTCTTATGATAGAGGGATACTGAGTGAATAGGTTAAACATTTTCTTTTTTTTATGATGTTATACTCCCTATAATTTTGTCATTTTTTTCAGTTTTTACGGTGGATGATTTTTATTTTCCATAGTGGGGAGCTAAGCTATTAATGGAAATGATAAATAATGTCTTCCTACACTAAAATAGATCCTTCTAGAAAACCACTGTCTAAAAAAAGGATGTCCCTATTAGATTATATACAAAATCTATCATCATTGTTGCATCCTATTGATCTCAAGGGTCCATCAATGGCCACCATCGACATACGAAGTGTGTGAGATTATGCTTAGGCTCTATATCACCTTCAAATGTAGAGAAGGTATGATTTCTAAAATTTGGTGGATGAAGAATATTGCTAAACAGCGTTGGATATGGTTTCCTCTAAGGCTGCGTGGGTGCACGTCACCCATCCATGGAAACCATTTGAGTGGAAAGGGACTCCATGATGTTAAGAATCATTGGGGGAACTGATATTTGAGCCACATCCCATATATAGGGAGTGGATGGGGGTTGATGAGGTGGCCCCACCATCAAATAATTCGGTTTATCAATTATTTAAATGACTGAATGATAACCCTTTTGAGGGAGAGGCCGTAACCATAGCAAAGGGAAGTCACAATCATTTTTTAATTCCTGATTTATATTGATCATCTTCTTGGATCTCATTACAGTTCGATGCTTAGATTATTCTCTTTCTAGTTGATAATATATTAATGGAGAGGTAATATTTACCTCACGAGGAAGATGATACCATACATGAATATTTCCCCAGAGTAACTCCTCGTTGAGTTGTCTAACTGTTTGTATGTCACACTTATACTATGACAACTATTCCTCAATGAAAGGAACATCAACTCTTATTTTTTGTAATTAGTATGTAGCCACTCCCTTCCCATTTTCATTGATACTATACCATTGGAGTGGTGGAAATTCGATATTCTTAGCTCCCAGATTTTGGATCCCCCTTTGGTTTTAGGTTTGTGAAGCCTCATTTGGTGCATCAAAATCACACTCCTCTGGGGGTATGTTTTCCCTATTTCATCCGAATGTATTTTCCTATTGATAAACTATATATTTTTAATAATGGTGAAATCAATATTACAATATCATGAAATGATGGTTGTCCCATTTATTTTGACATATTAAGATGATTTTACAATACCTTCATTAGGTTCATTCTCTGATCCCCTAGTCATATTGGGCTATTTTGCTTTGTGACCCCAGGGGGGTTTTATTGCCTTCACCATAGATTATCCCTCTATTTTCCTATGAGTAATGAACGTGAGTTATTTTTTATTCATGATCACTAAAAGTGTCCTAAAATTTAGAGGTCTATCTTGTAGTGGGAGAAACAGATGGGATATCAACCATCAATTTTTACCTCCCAACCAGAAGAAGAGTGATTATCTCTGTGGTGACAATGATGATGCAAAGTATCCCCAGTCCAATATAGTAGGGGTTATTTGGGTCAACATTAAGCATTTATTGATCATATTTTTGAGTATAAAATTATTCTATTCAAGGATTTGATGAATCCAAAGATGGACATTGGGATATAAATTCCCCCATCCCAATGGACCGAGGTTCATTCGGAATCACTGTTGATTTCTCTAGTACCCTCCCAGAGGATGATAAACATAGTGATAATTTTTAAGATATAAATTCCCCTTAGCTAGTGGGATATGGTGTATTTTTTAATATTGATGATATATTTGTAATCATCTTAAGAATTGACGATCTATGGGGTGTAGGTTTTCTTAGATATTCTCCCAACCTGGAGTGTTGAGATCTATATTGTATGGATTCTATGGATGCTGATACTACAACGCATTTAATGTAGTATAGATATTCTCACAAAAGGTTTTTTTATGGTATACCATGATGGGAATTATAATTCATGGGAAGTTATCAAGTTAATTGCAACTTTTGATTCTATGTCTGAAATAAATTTCTATTGCATTTAGGGGAGCAATTAATAGTTTTGATGGCTATTATCTCATTGTGTTTGTGATTTCTACACATCATTGAAGAAGAATAATTATATTTTAGTTACCAAATCGATTCCATGTTACCCAGTCATCAGATTTATCCAAAGGCCATGACATTACAATACACCATATCTAAATGGTTCTATTATTATGTGGATATAGGGAGTTGCAGTGATCTATTTTCCCATCTTCTGATATGTAGGTGTGGTGATTCTTAGGAAATCAGTCAGTCGAGAGTTTTAATTGTTTGGTGAGAACACTGCATAACATTTTATCTTAATCTTCCACTCCTAGTTTCCAAGGTATGGAAAAGGTTTCCATATTCATATTACAATAGAGTGTATTCATGAGATGAATGTGATACTCATATCTTTGGAAGGGGAGTTGACTAGAGTTTAGTTTATAATGATTTGCTCGCATATTTTTTCATAGCTAAGGAATGTAATACTTTTCATGCTCATATCGGACCTCATATTTAGAATTATCGAGGGGATTGATCTTGATAGTGATTTTTTTTCTCTATATATATATATATATGTGTGTGTGTGTGTGTGTAAATTTATGAATCATCTTTATCAGACATACACACCTCCATCAGATCAAACCACATAAGATGATTCATGGGTTGCCTTCTATGATGAGTAGAGTGGTAATGGATGTTTATGTGAAAATATATGTTGTTTACACCATTGTTTATGGAACCTATATATATTGGAATTTGTGTATTGGATACCTATATATATGAAGGTGTCTGGGAAAGGGCATAATTTCCTTGTCCTTAGGGAGATATCACCCTGAAGAGGTTGATCATAGTGTAATCCAAAAGTAGAGTCCCAAAAATACATCACCACACTATAACAAAGATGAATATCTAGTAAGGATCATCTTCTTATTTGATTAAAGAGTTGATAGAGACTTCTGTTGTTGAGAATTTTTCTTAAATTAGCTCATGTACACTATCATTGATAATATTAAGAATATGAGTCTCATTCGGTATAGTTTCTAAAATATTCTGACACCCCTTTTGTAATTATGTAGGGATTTGAGCTAGCTATATGATAGTTTATAGAAAATTTTGAAAATTTTCTTATGATGTGGGAGTATCAGATCACTATTAAGAATCTACTAGAAAATGGAGACACAATTCCTTATTGTTGATATGAATATGATCTTTTCTCGAGGCATGTTATATTCTCACATAGTGACCCTCAGTTAGAATTTGAGTATGAGCACATTCCTAATCTTTTGGAATATGTCATTGGTCTCTTTTGGAAGGAATGTGATCCTTCCTCAAAGAATGTTCTACCCTCACATAGTTATCCTTGGTTGGAATAAGAATATGGTCCTAGTACAAATATGCATTACCCACTAGAATATGTATACTGGCCTTCAAAATGGGGGTAGGGATTTGAACATCCTCTTATATTTCCATAGAAGTATGTTAGTGCAGTACTTTATTGGGAGAATCATGAATTTGTGCCTATATTTTGTGGTTTGTGGGAATCTTCTAGGTAGATTAACATATAATAATATGATCATTACCTACTACATGTTCCATTATCACATGGTGAGCCTCATACCAAAGTCTAATCTTAGGACATTAGTGTATAATTATAGTATTTTTAGATATGAATATGACCTTATAATGAGGTATATTTCACTCTCACTTAGTGATCCCAGACCAGAATGGGGATATGAGCCCCATCACAGGCTTTTGGAATATTCCACTAGTCTTTATCAAAAGGCATTTTCCCCTTTCCGGAAGCATGTTCAGCTCTCACTTGGTGTACAATGATTGAAATAGGAATATGTGACTGGTTTAGTGCCTCGTACATTACATAAATATGATGATAATTTTACTATATTGGAGAAATAATGTGGTAATTCTCCATAGACACTATGTGATCATAATTATTAGAGTATTGAGCCACCTATGATGTATGGAAATGAATATGTGCATGTCCTTGTATCTATACTAGTGTTGAAATATTTTTACAATGTTCTCCAACAATTTCTATGATGTATTGGCATTCTAGAAAAGGGTGTGCATGAATATAATCTTGAAAATTATCTATCTCAATAATAAATTTACTGATATCATCTAATAAAGTTGGGAAATGATCCCAATTTTTCTTTTCTTTTACAACTATAATATGTCAATTAGATTCATTCATTGGGGTAGGGATATGCATCCCCCCATGTCTGTTGATGTAATATCCCCCAGAGACTTGTTCTGAGTGATCCGTGATATGAACACGTGCACTGGTCACTGCCAGAATATGATGGTATATATCACTGTCAGGAGTGGGGATATGTTCCTACTCTGGGATATACATGGTATTCCTTGCATAATGTGTCATAATTGTTGTTTGTGAATGGGTTTCAAAGGTGTAAGTGTGTTAGATGGTACCCTCAGCAAGCGACTGATGGGTATCAGTGGGATGACACTGATGAATATATTTTTTTGGGTTCCTCAATAGAGTAACCTTGTGGAGATGCAATGATTCATGTACATGGACATTACATTAATTTTGTGTAATTCTTAATACATAACAAAAAATAGACTCCCAAAGACTGTATTAGTTTAGTGTCTTTGGAAACTCTGAACAAAATCTTCTAATCTTGGTGAAAGATCTTCAACATCCCCCGTAATGTTCTTCCCCATCTTTTTATACCTACAACATTTATTTATATCCTGGGGAAAATAAAAAATTAAAAGGGTGAGCTCAAATGCTCAGCAAGGGAAAACATGGAGAACATCAAACAATCCATAAACATTTGAACATAAAAACATGAACATAAAACATGAGTAATGACATAAATCTTGGAAATACATAAGGCATTGATCACAAAAGAACATTAATCATGATAAAATATTATTGGAATAAAAACATGTAATTATGGAAAACCATTAAGTACATGATATGATTTCCATAGTATCCAAGGCATTGCTACCAAGACCATCATAGTGGAGAATGTCCACTACTGAACCATGCTTACTTGCGGTTCCAGCCCTATATTACTGAACCTATTTTACTTTTCGTTCTAGCCACGTCTACCTCATGAGATATAAATATTTAACCAATGCATTGGAGGGATACGTGGGTCCCACCCATCTCATAATGAAATCATTATTACATGTGCCACAAAATAAACATAAATCATTCATTATAACCTAAAGAATAAGATGAGTTTCATAAACATCATTCCATCATAACATTATCCATATAAAACAAAATGATATCATTTCATCATAAGAAAAATTGCACCATGTAAAAAATAGAGTCGTTATACTTCAAACATAAAAATATTAAATAATTTCATTTTAGATGGAAAATAATTTTGATAAAACACTTGAAATGAATTATTGAGGAAACTAACGTTTCTTCTTCAAAATCATTTTCTTTTCACAAAATGCCATGCAATTTTAAAATAAAATAATATTGTTGAAAATAATCATGAAAAATTATAGAGGAAGCATAATGAAAATAAGGTGTTATGAAACCGTAAAAATAATTTCATGCCGTATAAGATAAAAAAACATTCTTCTCGTACTTTTGCCTGAAAAGTAAAAAAAGTACCTTGTATGGTAAAGAAAAGAAAAATTAATTCCATACCACATAGTAAAAGTCAGAAATAGATAAAAACGACATTAAGAATACATGTAAGAATAGTAAAAAAACTTTATGAATCTTTTTTATAATACATGGACTTGGATGATAAATATAAACCCAGAAAATACTTACGAATAAACAATCTCAGATAGAAACAAGATTAGAAAATTTACCCCTTACCTTATGTCCAATTTCTTCTATATGTGTCTGACACTCCTGTATAGTGGGTTTAAACATATTATTAACTTATAACAGAACCATAATAATAGTTATGATACCATATATGATTTACTTATGTCATTATATTACCCGTTCATTTGTCAATTCCATGTTAAAGCAGCGTTTTGGGTAAAATCATTTCATTTATTGTACATTTTTTGACTTTTAATTATTAATATGATTACTTAGATCATGATTACTTAACTCTAGAATGTAAAAAATAATTTCTATATAATATATATTAATAATATATATATATATATATATATAATAGATCGATAAATGGAATGAAATAAACCGTTCATAGAGACGGGAGGCCGTACGTATACATGAACGCTGTTTTCATTTCATTATTAAATGGAATGGATTTATGTAAATAACATTTACATAAATTCAGTATCATTATTATGTCAAATATTTCATGATTATTTATTATATATACATTATAATCATTTTGGAATGGTTAACATGGAGAATGAATCCCAGTGCATCGTGGTGACGATAATCCGTATGTACGCACGAGCGATGATATCGTTCCCATAATTACTGAAAGGAATTGGAGTGGATCATATAATATCATCGAATCAATATGTTTTTAAAATAATAATATATAGTTATTATTTCCACCATTTTACCCATCCAAGTATGGTGGTGGTGGAAAAACATAATACATCACGGCGTAGAGATGGTAAGTCACACACACACACACACACACACACACGAGGTGATACCATGATAGTGGTGTTATTACCTTATAAAGAAAAACTAAAGAATATGTAGTAGAATAAAAAAAACATGAAAGAATCGGTAGAAGAGATTACATGTTCCACGACGTGATTCTTTTAAATATCCTCTTAGGGAACTATAGTTTGCCTTTTGAGATGACCATAACCTCTATAATATAACTAGAGAGGTTGAGAAGAGGAATTGGTAGGGTTTGGCTGAGCTTGATGGCTTAAAATGGAGTGATGAGAAGAGGTAGGAGGTTCAATTTTATAAGATAAGAGAGGGGCACTTTTCAAAACCTCCAAAATATTAATTAATAATAAATTCAAACCCCCCTAAATTCCTCCAATATGACTCAAATTCATAGATGAGATGTGATAGGGTTGTAATCTCATCAGAATATATAATTTATACATGTTGGGAAATTATTTTAAACCTTATCAATTTGATTTATCCTTATTTAATCTATTTTATTTTTTTGTGGTAATAATATTCTAAATTTTAAATTGTTATAAATACTTAACTATGTGTGGTTAATTTTCCATAATTGGATACTTTATGAAATTTCCGACTATATAAAAATAAATTTATAACTTTTTAAATTTTTTTATGATTTTTAAACAATTTATTAATATGTTATTTTTATAAAATATCAATAGTGTCAATTTTGACAATATTCAATTATTTGAATAAAATCCACAAAGAAGTTATATTTAATAAAAAATATCTAATAAATTCCTAACATGTCATATTCATATATAAAATTCATATAACACATTAATCAGTTCATATAATATATATTTTAATATTTTTAAAACCATTTCTTTTATATTTCTCTTAATAAAATAATTACTACAACATTTTTGTATAATTATTTTATATACATATTTTTTGTATAAAAATTAAAAGTAAAATAATAGAATTAAGAAAAATATAATAGATTTCATAAGAATACGTTTAGACAAATTTATCTTCTAAAACAACAAACTTTTAAAATGTTATCTTTATTAAAGTATGAAGGTGACAACTTTGACATCATTTAAAATAAAATAATATAAAAGCTATAATATGTTTTATAAGGCTCCGAATGGTCCACAAGTAAACCCTTGGATGCTTTGGGTATAGATATACTCGACCAATAAGTTTTGGTTATGTGTTTGGGCCTTTTATGGGTATTATTATTTTAATAAAAACTATATTATCGATTTTTCACTAAATAAATAATTTCTGCATCATTAATGTATAAGAAATTGAGGTAATTAAATATTTATTATAAATTAAAAATAAATTACCATAACAAATATACACATTTTATATTTCAAATAATTTTTTATAATCTATTTTATATTCCATATAACTTTATATTAAAATACATTAATTATTAAACATTGAGTGAGACTTGTTTCACTTTCTTTAAATAAAATAAATTAAAGGTCTTAATCACATTCAAGTGGGTTACAGTAGATTATATTTCTACCCAGGTATGATTTAGAAAAAATATAATCATTCAATTATATTAATACAAGTGTTAGAGTAATTTTATAATATTATATTTGCCCATAATTACCTGATTTACCTTTAACTATGGTAAATAAAATTTACCGTATTTACAATTCATAATGCCTAAAAATAAAAAGTATCATTTTAAAATAATTTGGAAATAATGATTCTAAATATGTAATCCATTTTTCCAAATTCAATACACATAATTGGTAGTATATATTTTAAAATGTATCCCGCTGTTGAGGAAAAAGTTTTTAAAAGTTAAAACATTGCAAATAATTGAAATGTTTTTACCTATGAATTCAATGTAAAATTAATGCTAATGACATACATTATACTAAATGTTAAAAAATTATTATATTTATACTTTTAAACAATTATGTAATATATTTTAACTATATAAATTATTTTGATGAAAAAATGTGTTTTCAATTAAAATTTAGCATATTTTTACTATTCATCAAAATAAGAAACTTATTAGAAAAATATCAAAAATTTATCCAATGTAAGTATTTATATCTTGATTCCAAGGAAGAAGTATAATTTGTTAAATTTAACTTATAAACATGTCATAAAATATATTTAATGTGGGTGCACCATTAAAAGGCGGAAAATCTACATTTTTTGAAAAATACTTATTTTACCCGATATATTTATTTTGTTCCCATACCGTGTTCTAGAATATGTGTAAGATGAATGATAATGGTATAAAATTTATAATGTGGCTAATACTATTCATAATGGATACTTCATAATAATATTATAATAATATATCATCGTTTAGTGAAACTCGATATAGCGTACAACACATGCTATTAAGGAAGGTCATTCTTGCATGCAACTCAAGCTAAGAATAGTGTTTCGTATACTACAACTAATACAGTGTTGAGTTTAGCACATGATATTCTTAGTGTAGCCTACAACATAAGATATCAAAGAAATTAAAAAAAATATTTCTCATTTAATCTTGGGGTGTTACATTCTACCCCCCTTAAAATAAATATCTCCCTCAAAATTCATCGGGGTTATAATTATTTACTACATGAAAGTTTCATTCATAGAATCCCACATCATAAAAAGTAAAACTAAATAATAATTTTAAAAAATAAAGATAGAAACATAATGGTATCCCAAAGTAACTCAGCACCGGGGTTCCACATAAGAGAATATAGGTGAATATATGGATATAAGAGTGAAATTTAACCATCATGTTCTGATGAAGAGTGGTAGAGAACATGTCAATGAAAAACCCAACAATCACAAAGCTATAAATTTGTGATGATCTAAGGTGTCGTCTGATTCATTGAATATGAGGACACTAGGACAACCTTTTTGGGTTTCAAGATCATTTCCCTAAAGTTGAAGAATTTTAATTAGAAGTAATACATACATGATTTTGGAAAAATCTCACCATTGGTCGTTCCTTGAAAAATTTCCACTTCATATATTAAAGAAATGAAGTTGAATTTATTCATTCATGAAGTGTTAGTAGATCATTTGATAGAATGATGGTTCATTCTATCTATCTTAAATAAAATGTTATCAAAATTTATTAAATATACTTAAGTCCATATGTAGTGATATTAATCGTATATGGCTTAGGAAATGGACTTATACTTCATATATCATACCACGTAATAAAATAAAACTAATTTCTACAAACTAGGGACTTATTTTATGCAAGTGGTAGGTGATAAAGTCTTGTTTAACTTCAGTTGTGGGTTCGATTCCTACATCCCTATCCGACGTGACGATTTATCTCTAGTCCTAAAGGTTTTATTTTTTTAAAAATATACTATTATAACATTTCAGAAATAAAATCGAAAAGTTATATCCTTAAACAATACTATCTGATGTCTTACTTAATCCATTCCAATCTTTAGGCATGTCCAAAATAATTATGTCCAATCTTATAGTATAGTGAAAAATATTGCTAGAGAGGTCATCTACTAAGAATTTGAATACCATAATTTATCCCCTATATATTATAAGATATATATTGTTTGTCAGATTCCAAACATGTGAATACCTTAATCATGTATTCTCATGAAAACCTGAATTACCATAGAACCTTAGTGAAAACATGAATGCTATCAAAATATAACTCTTTCCACATAAACAAATCCCAAAATCTCTATATACTCAAACCATGATGTCTCTTTGTCCTTATATCAGCCATCAGCTTATTAATACTATCAAACATATTATTTTCACCTTATCCCTTCATTATGCACATATCATCTCCTTTCCAGAAATATTTCAATCACTTTTCACAGTTACTGGTACAATACAATTATTGGAAACCAATACATAGATATTCCAATATTCCATAATACTATAAATGAAATTCCACAACACTATTTTGGAATCCCATTACATATACACTTAATAATTCCAACACTTATTTGTCATATTCAAAATCACTAGTAGTGATCTCATGTGACTTCCCTTTGTCCTTTTCCTTAAGTAGATGTTGATGTCGGTCATCATTAACCTTTGGATTAGGGCATTGGATAGCATAATTCCCCATTTCCTTGCACTTGTAGCATTGAAGTGTTGGTGATTCATTCTCCATAGTCTTTTCTCTAATCAAATAATTAGTTACCTTTTTCCCATTAATTCGATACTCAGCTGCTCGATGACCTTCTTTTCCACACATAAAACATTTTCTAATCTCTTTAAGTCAATCTCTACCATGCTTCTTTCTGGACTTTGAGCATAAATAAACATATGTATACTTCTCACCATTGTTTTGATATTTTTCCATGAACTCGATCATTAATTTCTTGAAAAAACATTGAGATGGATATGTAACTATAACTTCTCGTTAAACCTTGATAGAACAACACACAATTTCTTCATAGCTACTGAAGTCTCTTATAGCTAATGTCGTTCAAAAACTTGGTTTTAAGCCACTGAAGAATCGATCAAATTTACATTCAGGATGGATGATAAAGCTAGATGAATACATTAGAAGCCTTTTAAAATTCACCTCATATAAGGCAACATATTCATCATCCTTTTTCTTAAGATCATGGAACTACCTTTCCATCTTTGTTCGAATAATACATGGAAAGTACTTGTTTAAAAACAAGTTCGTGAACTCGTCTCATTCCATGGATTCAATTTCATCTTGGGGCCTTGTATTCTTAATTAGATTCCACCACTTCTCTGCTTCACCTTCTGAATGACAAACATCCAAAATGACTTTTTCATGTTCTAAACAGAGAAGTATGGAAAATATCATTCCAATGGTACGGATCCATTTTTCAGAAATATGTTGATTAGAAGACCCATGGAAAGAAGGTGGACGTTGCCTCATGAATGACTCAATAGAATATTGTTCACTTCTCTACTCAGAAATATGTTGATCTGAATGACATACGTATGCATGAACATTGTATTCGTTACCTTATTCAATTGAATAAATGTAAGCAAATAACATATATATTAATCTAGTATCATTATTATGTCATATATTTCTTAATTATTTATTATCTATATAATTTATTATCATTATAGAATGGTTATAATTGATAATGAATCGCATCGCGTTCTGGAGACGGTAATCCGTATGTACGCACGAGTGATGAAATCGTTCCCATAATTATTGAATGGAATTGGAGTAACTGATATAATATCTCAGAATCAGTATGATGTTATAATAATCATATATAGTTTTTATTTCCACCATTTATCCTTCCAAGTATGGTGGTGGTGGAAAAATAGATTACCCCACAACGTGGAGATGGTAAGTCGTACGTTCGTA
The DNA here is from genome assembly GCA_963277665.1 of Viscum album. Taxonomy (NCBI): domain Eukaryota; kingdom Viridiplantae; phylum Streptophyta; class Magnoliopsida; order Santalales; family Viscaceae; genus Viscum; species Viscum album. The sequence goes on along the minus strand of OY728159.1, from coordinate 490,423,500 downwards.
CAGACGGTGATTTATTTTTTTGTAGGATGGAAATAAGGTAAAATACTTCCATTTCATATTTATAATGACATGTAAGTATATTAGTGATACTTAGGTCATTACTTTATAATGAAACTACTAAATAAGAAGAAGTATAAGAAGAAAGAAACTTGAAAGAATCGTTGGAAGAGATTACCTCTTCCTCGACATGTCTCTTTTAAACATCCTCTTAGGGCACTAGAGTTTTCCTTTTGAGAAGACGAGAACCTCTATAATATAACCAGAGAGGTTTAGAAGGGGAATTTTTAGGGGTTGTCCAAGCATGAAGGCTTAAAATGGAGTGAAGAGAAGAGGGAGGAGGTGCCCTTTTATAAGTGATGAGAGGGGCACTTTTGGAAACCTCCAAAATATTAATTTATAACAAACTCAAACCCCTCCTAGAAACCTCCAAAATGACTCAAATTATAATATGATATGAGATAGGGTTGTAATATCATCATCCAATAAAATTTATACATGTTGGGAAATTATTTTAAACCTTATCGATTTGATTTATCCTTATTTAATCTATTTAATTTTATTTGTTGTAATAATATTCTAAATTTTAAATTGTTATAAATACTTTCTTATGTGTTGTGAATTTTCCATAATTGGATAAATTATGTAAATTCAGACCATATAAATATAAATTTTTTATTTTGATTTTTTTGTGATTTTTAAACAATTTAATAATATGTTATTTTTATTAAATATCAATAGTGTCAATTTGGACACAATTTATTTATTTGAATAAAATCCACACAGAAGAAATATACAAACCAAAATATATAATAAATTAATAACAAGTCATATGAATCTATAAAATTCCTGTATCACATTAATTAGTCCATATAATATTTATTTTAATATTTTTAAAACCATTTAATTGATATTTATCTTAATAAAATAATTACTACAACATTTTTTATAATTATGTAATATACTTATTTTTTGCATAAAAATTAAAAATAAAATACTAAGATGAATATAAATCTAATAGATTTCATAAATATACTTTTAGTCAAATTTATCTTCTAAAACAACCATCTTTTAAAATGTTTTCTTTATTTAAGTATGAAGGTGAGAACTTTGACATAATTTAAAATAAAATAATATAAATGTAATAATCTGTTTATAAGGCTCCAAATTATAAAAAATTATACCTTTGGATTCTTAGGATATATATATATACTCATCCAATAAGTTTTGGTTAGGTTTTTGGGCCTTTTATGGGTATTATTATTTTAATAAAAACTATATTATTGATTTTTCATTAATTAAATAATTTCTGCATCATTAATGTATAAGCTATTAAGGTAATTATATATTTATTAGAAATTAAAAATAAATTACCATAACAGAGAAAACATTTTAGCTTCAAAATATTATTTATTAACGAATTTATATACTGTATAAACTTATATTAAACATACATTAATTATTAATGTTTGAGTGAGACATATTTGACTGCGTTTAACTAAAATAAATTAAAGATCTTAATCACATCCATCTGGGTTCCAATAGATTCCATTTCTACCCCAAGTATTCTTTAGGGAAAAATATAATCATCCAATTATATAAAGACAATTCGTAGGGTAATTTTTTAATATTATATTTACCCTTAATTACCCGATTTACCTTTATCTATGGTAAATAAAATTTACCCTAGTTACTAATTATAATGCCTAAAAATAAAATGTAGCATATTACCATAATTTGGACCTACTAATTACAAATATGGAATCCATTTTTCAAATTCAATTCAGAAAAGTGGCAGGTTTTAATTTAATATTTATCTCGCTGTTGAGAAAATGGGTTTCAAAAGTTAAATCATTGCATAAGATTGAAATTTTTTTTCCTATAAATTAAATATAAAATTAATGTTAATTTCATGAATTATACTAAATAGTAAAAAATATATTCTATTTATTCATTTAAACCATTCAATAATATATTTTAACCATATAAATTATTTTGATGAAAAAAGTTGTTTTTAATTAAAATTTAGCGTATTTTTACTATTCATCAAAATGATAAACTTATTAGAAAAATATCTAAAATTTATCGAAATTAAATTTTTATATCCTGATTCTATGAAAGTTGATTAATATGTAAAATTGAATTTATAATCCTGTCAAAAACTATATTTAATGTGGATGCTCCATCAAAATGGGGAAAACTACATTTTTTGTAAAATAGTTATTTTACCCGAAAAATTTATTTCGTTCTCATACCATGTTCTAGAATATGTGTAAGATGAATGATAATGTTATAAAATTCAAAATGTGGTCAATACTATTCATAACGTCTAGTTAATAAATATATTATAATAATATATCATTATTTAGTGAAATATGTATTGCGTACAACACACGCTATTGAGGAAGGTTGCTCTTGTGTGCAACACAAGCCAAGAATATTGTTTGTGTATACAAAAAGATAATATGGTGTTTAGTAAAGAACCAGCTAGTGTTGGTGTAATGTACAACACAAGATATTTATGAAATTAAAATGAATATTTCTCATAAAATCAAAGGGTGTTACAAACCCCAAATAAATGAGATTCGTATTTTAATCCATGTTCCACTATGATTATATAATGAAGGTGGTGATTTTAATTCTCTAGGGGTAATCTCGTAAAGAGGTTGGTTGTGAGGACGAGGGTAAATTTCTTATCTCATCTTTCCCTAGACAACACAGACTCATTGGATACAGTAATCAAAGACCATCACATGCTTCTTAGAGGGTTAGGATTTTACCACATCGATGGTACTCACTAAACATTATGTTCACCACTTGACATTGATGTTTTTAGGATGGTGAGATAATTTTGTGACTTCTGGTGGTTTTAGACACAACTGACTTGTCAGAATGCTCACTAGATGATGACAAGAATTTGAGATAACTATCTATATTAATGCATAAAACAAGGAAAAAATTCACCAATTAGTGAAATATTATTGGTAGGATGTGTACTCAATCTTATTTTCATGGTTAAAATTATTGTTATTTTATTTTTGATCCAACCATTCTTCTCATGTAGAATTATCAATGCAAGGATAAATTGATTTCACAGAAACCTCAGTTATAGGGAATTAACTATAACATTTATCTCAAGATTATTATATTTTTTATGTAGTATATGACAAATAATGTGGCCCGATTCATGATTAACTGATAATTCTTTTAAATGAGAGATTCACATTGGGTTCACCAATTTTTTTCATATAGTGTACACACAAAATGATCCAATGGGTAATAACCAAATCATTATTTCATTTGGAAGATTCATGTCAGGTTCACAATTTTTTTAGAGAATAGTGTGAAATAAAAATGGCTTGAAAGATAACAACCCAACAATTTTTTACATTTTTAGAGATTCATGTTGGTATCACCATTTTTTTTGACTATAGTGTGAAAAAATGGCTAACTGATAAAAACCTAATTATTTTTTCATTTGAGAGTTTCCCATTGGGTTCACCATTTTTATTTTTATAGGAAAGTGACAACAACTATGTGTGTTTGGTTTGCGTCGATGATTGATTATAATGAGGTAATTTCGTGAACAATCCTTAAAATTGAGTCAGAACTATCATTCTTAATGTAAACCCTCGATGGTTCCCTCCTCTATAACTGGGTGCAGACATACTTTTGAAATGAAGTTGGTCAAATTGGGTATCAGAACCCATGATTCTTAACTACTCACTATAGTAGAGAGGATAGGAGTTCGGGCTCATCATACCCTTTTGGGATGAAATTTTCCCTACTTCCAGACTCTCTTATAGATTTATGAATTATTTTAGAATATATTCCAAATGTCAATTTTGAATAGGTTACCCAATGACCATGATCAAAGGTTCAATCAAAATGATCATAGGTTCACTCCTTTTATGTGCATAATAAGAATTTGATCTCATTATTTAATCCATTTTTGTGTGTATATAATGTTCTCAATATGTATCCCAGTAATGAATAGATTCATATATGTTGAATCCACATATTCAGACTATTCAGAATATTCTATCTTGCAGGGAGATGGTTAATATTCTGAGCTGGGGATTGATCCATTATAATGCATCCTATGTATCTTATTTATTTTAGGGATCAAACCCACATAGTTCGTTAAAACCCCCAATGTTTAACATCAAGAATAAAATATATATATGAGGGAATATATCCACCTAATATAGGAGTTCAGTTCTCAATGAGGTGTTTTACATATCATTGTTATAGTACGAATCTTATTTATTGTAGTTCATTCATACACCTCGGATTGGATCCAAGGTATATTCCCTTATATGGAGGTAATAATATCATCCACTCATCCTGACATATGTGATGAGGTTTCCCAAATTATTAGAGATTCATGATGCCAATTATGTGTTCATTATGACTCTTTAAGACCATGTGAACTATGATCAGTGTTAGAAACAACGAATAGTATGTGATCATCCACCATACATAAGGATGTGAGACTTATGTATTTGGACAAACAATGGGATGTTAAATATTAAACATAGGTATCAAGGAGGTGGCCTATATATCAGGGTTATAGTTGGAATTAGAGTCATCATAGTTTATTTAAACCGTCATTTAATTGACCGATGAGGTATAATTTGTAGACCATTGGATTGATTATGTCTCAATAGTTGAAATGTTAAACATGTAGCGGGACTTATATTGACATGGATATCCATTTGAGTTCATGATCAAGAATTACAATGGAGTCAAAAATATCTTGGTTATGGAATGATTCACAATCCTCGTAGTTTAACTTAATGGGGCTTACATGTTGACATTTCCCTTATATGTGGAACATATAATATTGTGATATTGATCAGGGATTGAACACTGAGTTTTCTCTTATCCTAATAGATACAATTCATGCAGATGATATGATCATTGCAACTTCTTTAACAAATGTGAGATATTCTTGGAATGAGGGAAAATTTGATTGAATCCAATCAGTATCATTGATTTTGGATTTGGGAATTAGGTTTTGGGATGACTTTCTGAATACTTATTATATATCTCGGGCATTATGAAGGCATCCTACAAATTCTTATTATATTAGGAATCAAGATTCATTTTAGTTTCCTTGATTTGGGAATACACACTGAGGTTTCCATTCTAGTTGGTGATTAGACAATGATATTTGAAAAAGTTATCGATCCTTAAGATGCACATTTGGCATGGCCTTCATTCCTTCCAAACATTCATAATTGCTTATGTGACATTCCCTAATTTTTTTTGAACTATATAAGTTTGTCTGTACATTTCTGGATATATTGCAGACATGTAAAAAGAAAATATCCTGACGTGTTAGGATTTTTTTAGGGATGTCACATATCCTGGATGGAATATTTGAGGGTCTTATCATGGTCAAGTATGACTTGTCTAGAGGACATCACAAGACATGGATTGATGATCCTGGAATCCATCACATTGATCTATAATGACATCCTTATAGGGTGTTGTATGATCTAGCTGACATGCCTCAGTGTCTTTATGAAATTTTGATGACACATATGAAGGGAATCCCTAGAGTCAAGAATACATGTATGGAGGGTAATTTATAATCTATGAGAACATATCTAGAGGACATTGAAATATCTGGATGGGATTCTCAGAGGGTGTTGCAAGAGTCAGTTGACATTCCTGGGTGCTATCATGAAACTCACCTAACATGTGATGGTGACATCATATGAGTTGAGCATCATGTGTGAAGAAAGTTGTAAGGTTTGGATGGAGATCACAAAGAGATTCCTAAGTCTTTTGTAGAATTATCGTAGGGTTCCATTCAACTTTATTTTCACTTCTAATGGACTTCACATCATCCAAATGGTGTACCAAATGAGTGTATTGAGATCTAGGTGACATGACATGGTGTTGTCCCATGTCCTTGGCAGTTCATGTAAATTGAATGCGTATTGGAATATATTTTCTTCAGAAAAGTCTTACATATTTTAGTATTTCTTCTAAAATTATATAAAAATTCCATAGATATATTCAATATTATATTTTTTACATCTCACAAGATTCAGAAGATATGCAAGATGATTTTTTGGTTGTTTCGATAGGTCCTTCATGTGATCTATGAATGATCATGCAATGTTAATTATGCATTATACATGATCACTTATCTTGTTCCATGTATCTTACTTGAAATGAAAATTTTTCAGTCACCATATCATCTGGTCTGAGAAATTCACTCTTGTGATTGTGTGCACTTGTGCAAGGTTATAAGGAAAACTCCATATACCCTTAGTCCCAACCCGATACCTTTTTTTTATGTGAATTTTTCATGTTGGGGTGGGATATTTATCTACCTCACCACCCCAGTTATTCATAAATTTGTGTGAAGTGAAAATAACACAAATATAGGATGGAGTTAGTGGAGGAATATGACATCACGTTTCTCACAATTTCTCATCACAAGTAACTATAGAGGCATTGAATTAATTTTAGTGACCACAAGATGATATCTCCAGTGACATATATATTGGATTATATAAAATTAATGTATTCATTTTTGAGTCGTGAAAACATTCGAAGTGGCATTAGTATTATCATATCATCATTTTCAAGGCCCTTCACAAGATTAGGGATTCTATCAAAAGGAATATTCCTAATCTCAAGAAACTTTTTTGGGAATTTTCAAGAGACAAGGATGACCTATCATGGGGCCTTCATGAAATTATACCAGCTTGGTAGGGGATCTTATGATACATTGGTATAGATATAATAGGTGTGTCACATGTGTTTTAGGACTATGAGAGGCTCCCATCATTATCCTCTTTTATTTCCTTATTTATTTTATAAGGATTGGGGACTCATGATGTGGTATGAGTGTAGAAAAAAATAGTCACTCTGCCTTTTTTTGACACATTTTGTGGCGAATAAAAGGTCATGTGAAGTTGAAAGAACCATTCATGGACCAATCCAACTATTTTTCCTTATGAATCCAAAGGGGGAGACCGAAATTTCCTGGACATGTCTGTGGCCCTCCGCGTGATGGGGAGGACATGTCAACAGGCTTTTGGAAAAATATATAGACATGTCTCTAAGTTCTTGTAGTGTCTTATGGATATCCAAGGCTATGTCACAAGATTTTTACAATATAAAGAGTATACTAACTCTTCCGAATTTTATTTCCTTTGATTATTTTACATTGTATTGGGAGGTTCATGAGTTTTCATTGATGTTTTCTGGGAAAATAATTCCCCCCCTCAGGGATGTGACACATGAGTTATACAACCACAAGAGGCTCTTATCTATTGTTTATTGTCATTCTATTTTCCAGGGTTTTTTTTATTTTTCATCAAGAATCCACCGGTTGACCGACCATGTGACATGGGGGTGTTTATCTGATTACTACAGTGTGATAATCGATTGTATGTGGCACGTTTGCAATACTGTAATGATTTTTTTAGTGTGTATTTTCAGGATCTTTCATAGGATATGAACTGTATGTGGTCCTGTACATGACCTTCCATATTTCGTGAAATCTTGTGTATTATGTGGGTTCACGTGAACCATGTGATCTCATCCATATTCTAATCCTTCACTTTACAGGGAAAATAATACCCTTATTCGTGTATTACTGTCCTTTTATGATTTTCTAAGTCTCATTTTGTGGGTGTTAACAACCATTTTGAATTTTTTTTGTAATTCAAGGCTAAAAATTCTCATAGATCATTTGAATATATTTCATAGAGGACTATATTATAGGTTTCTAATAGAATAATTCATGTACAATGTGACCAAAAAAAGAAAAAATATTTTTACAAGTCAATAGAAATTAGATAAGAATGAAATATAATTAAAATGAGTTCTATCCATGAAATCCTTTTTTACTTTTTCTAGGTAAGTTCATAGAATTCATTTTAATAAAAAAAATTTGTGAATATTATTAGATCTAGATAATACATACTCATTAACTATGGAATGTGAACCAAATACCTATGAACAAAAAATATAAACCGAGATATAACTATATTGGTTATAAAAGGATAAAAACACCATTAATTAGAAGTAAAACACATTATAAATACTCAAAAAAATTAATTTTCATCACATTTGGGAAATAAAATAGAGTCACAACATTTTGGGATACATTAATGAATTCTAATGTGTATTATCCATGAAATACCACTCATGGGTCTTAAGAAGATATCCATAATAAATAAAAAATTGAAAACCACAAGAAATTTCTCATTATCAAATACCCTATAGGTGTAAACCCATATAAATATACCATTGGTTTAATTATGACCCTTCAATCATGTATGGAATACATATAGGTTATTTATCACACTCCTAATAGAAAAAGACACTTTGAAAACATGTGTTTTACATTATATGGAAAAAGAAAAACATAAAACAAAACACTAAATAGAATTAAATTGGTAAGATGAGAAATATAAGATATAGATAAAGATAATAGTAGAAGGAAAAGTTACTTACCATGGATTATCATGGGTAATTGTGTTGAAATCCAATTGGTGGAGGAGGAAAGGCATGGAGAGATCCCCCCTTGGTGTCGCACATATGAAGTGGGGAAAGGGGGAGGTTTCCACAATTTTCATAGAATGTTTAAATAATAATATTATTTTTAAGGTTATAATAATAACTGTAATTCTATATATCTTTGAAAGACCACTCAAACAGAAAATACATCAAATTTTATATATAAAACTGATGAAAGTGTTATTTTTATTTTATGATAATGATATTCAAATATAATTAATTTTAATATTAAATTATCAACAAATATATGTTTATTATTATAAATAGATATATTTAATAAATGAAATTATGGTAGAAATTTAGAAAATTATAATTAATTTACACAATCATATATAACATCTAAAAATAATATGAAAATAATTGTTAATTGTAACACATTTTGAGAGGTTATGATAAACAATTCAGTGTTTTATATCAAATTTCAAGATAATAATAGTCTCCTTTTATAGTCACTAAGACCAGACACACCATCCTTAAAATAGATAATTTTTATTAAAATTTTATTCTTCCACTAAATTTAATAAATAGTATATCACTCAAATAATAATCTATAAAAAACTAAATATTGGTGTGTAGAAATTCTCCCTACCATAACAAATTCGCCACTCTGAAATACACCCATAGATATTAAAACATAAAAAATCAGTTTATTTTTTGTAAATAATAAATAATAATTATAAATTATCAGAAGATAATTACTATATAATTCCCTTTATAAAATCACACCATGTCAAAACACAACTTCCAACACAATGCTTTTAACTATGAACATTACATAATAATCCTCCAAAATACATCTATTCTATTATACATCATGACCTAGGTAGATTATCCAAAAAATAATATGTTACCATATAATAAAAAATTCATTATTGTAGATACATTAACCAGTATTTATTTTACTTGATTAGTTACAATGTTATAAAATTGTGGCTTTTTTTGTTAAAAACCCATGTACATAAATGAAAACATCCTGTTTAGGAAATAGAATCCCATAAAAAACATTACTTATTTTATAAATAAAAAATAAATTATAATAATATATGACATATGTGAAAATATCAAAAAATTTATACATCTAGTATCCTATATAAGTACCTCAAGTTTTCCAATGAACATAGAAAATTCCATGCACCAAATACAAACATAGTTTTAGTGTCCTTACAAGAATATATTGACCAATAAAATATGTCTTATAAAATCCCCCAACAAAAAATAAAAAAAATATATTTACTTGAAATATATGATTTGATAACTTTCATAGCTCAAACAAGCCATTAGATAAGAATTTATGGATTTTTGAATTTAGAATACCATTAGAACCCTTTCATAGGTATTTAAAATTTTCTAAATACTAAAAATAAATTATATAAGAGTTGATTGGGTAAAAGGGGGAATAAAAACATGTTATATTTAGAAATTTCACATTTTACAGGCCCTGTAGACATTCCCTGACACATGCACTCTACCATGTAATAACCCACCACCAACTGGGCCACTCTATTAACCTGTAAGAGTAAATTTAACACATGGGAATGTTTTGAAAACCACCAAATGAGAATCATTAATTCTAATGGGGAAGAAATACCTATGTAATTTGTATTATTATCTAATTTTTTTGGATTACTCACATAGATCGCATAACCCTTATAAGGGCACGTGATCATATGACCCTCAGAAGGACAAGAGAACAAATCATGCACAACACATGATCTACTTCTAATCATGCAGATCCCCTTTGAATAACCTCCCTGTTCTTGATAAATAACCCATATAACTACTTATGGTCATGTGAATGCTATCATATAATCAATTTTAATCATGTTTATTGTCAACATATGGGTTCCTGAAAAGCATTCAAAACATCTTATAAAACAAAGGGGAAAATATGAAAAAAGGTGGAGACCTAATGCAATTTCTGGTTTTCATGAGATGTTCTCATGAGATTAAGTATACACCACAAACCCCAAGGTGACATGTCAATTTTATCATATAAAAAATGTTGACATTTTAGCATCACCATACGAAGGGTCTTAGAAATGTCCATTTGATTATTCATTGTCCCTACATCTTATTAGACATGAATAAGGGGTTGTCCATGAAGATTATCATGCTTCACTACGAGACCCATTATTTATCATGTGATGTATAATTGACCAGAAGAGTGGTTTTCTTCAGAAACAATCACACAACATCATGAGGTCCCTATCCCTGGTAAAATAAATAATAAAATAAAAAGGGGGATATGAAGAAGCTTCTGGAGGAGTAAGAATATTTTGGCATTCACATGAAATGATCCATTAACCCTAATATATCACCATTGATCATGTGATGTACCCCTCGATTATACATCTATATATTGTGAAGGAAATTAATAAATTTTTTCCTGATTTCATGGATCCCCCTTTTCATGGCACTTTATCCTGGTGAAGGACCCCAATCGAGTCATCTTTAATCATGTGAAAGACTACCCATATGTGTACCTATCTTGAAATTAACCCCAACCATGTCACAATATTCTTTTGAATGATCCATGGAATATTAAAATGGTCAAAATAAATCCCTTTGATTAGCCTTTGTCTGATATAAATTTTAAAGGATGATCATTCTCAGGATCATTTTCATCTTCCAGTTCTATGGATGGCCCATGTCAAGACCATGAAAATAACATGCTACCACAAATCCCTTCCCTGGATCTAGATAATTTCATTGAGATATGTACCGTTTAAGGAAGTGTGCAACTAGGTTGGTGAGGCCTATAAATCCCTCCCCCTCAGCACAAAAAATGAAGGGATCCATCACCTACGGACGACAAGCTACTGCTATACAAGAGCCCAGGAGAGGACTTGTTAGAGTGGCCAATAATGTGTTCTCAGAGGTCTTTCACTAGGTAAAATCATTTGAATGAACCAAGGGATCCCACGAAATGGATAGGATCTTTTCTTGATCATTTTATAGATCATTTGATGGAATTATGGCTTGTCATCTGGATCATAAGAAGGAGGTCTCTCAAGTCGATGTATTCATGTGAATCCAAAAATTATTTAACACTGAAAAAATGTGTAGAAAATAATTAATAAAAGGCTAGAATAATGACTAAAAGAAGACATGAATCTTATTTGATGGTAGATACATTGTTCTTCATATTCTTCGTATGACCTATCTAGATCATGTGACAACAAAAGGACATGTCACCCAAGTCATGTGACACACCCTAGATATGACATTTGGATCATGTGATATCCCTCTAAAATGTCAAGAAAGTCATGTAATTATCTCTGGGTAAGCCACCCCAATCTCATGAAATCCTATGTAATTTCAGAAAAAAGCACGCAACATCCTCCAGAAATGTCACCCATGTTATTTAGTGACACATTTTTATGATAGTTAGGTCACTAGATATCACTAGGTCATGTCAAAATGTTCATGAAATGTCCTCTAGACATGTCACCCATGTTATATGGTGACACTGTGACATGTCATCCAGGTTATGGGAACCCCTCCAAACATGTCGGCCATGATCTCATGATGTCCACCATGAAATGTAAATGGGTTCATGAAACACCCTCCAAACATGGCAACCTTGATCTCGAGGTTTCCTTCAGTCATGTTAACCTTTATCATCTCACACCCTACATAAATTTAAAATTTTATCTCATATAATTCTCCAAAAATTCCACCATTGATCATGAGATATCGTCTTGTAATTTTATTTAACTTATGTGATATATTTCATAAAATTCAACTTGATCATGCAATTGTCCTCAATCATGTCCTCTATGTAGAAAGAAAATGTCCATACATACTCATACATGTCATAAAAACATCCATAAAAATTTTAGGTAGAAAATATAACATGTTAAGTAAAAAACAATACATTTTATGTTAAAACCCAGATCATGATAGGATGATAGTCAAAAAATGACAATAAACCATCTTGGGACATGATAACCCTGTCCAGTGGAAATATTTGGGTAACCTCGCTGTGTATGTCCTACTCAAAATAAACTATGATAACTCTAATTCTGACCATATCCAGGATATGTAGGAGGCCTTCCTAAGGCTCGATCTCAAAAGGGAGACCATAGTACATAATCCCCAATCAAAATAAAACACAATAACTATCATTCCTTCTATAACTAGGATATATATGATGTTAACATAAGGCTTATTTTCAAATGGGAATCCATCGTACTGTAATTACATCCATTTATTCAATATTCCATCCATTTGGACATTATATTTCCTATGTTCTTATCATTATTCCTTGTCCACCAATAGATTATGAAGGTAATTAAATTATGATGAATTTGATTCTTTTTATAACTAGGATACATTGGACACCATACTAAGGGATGAGATCTATATTAAACATACCAATGTCCACTATAGTGAAAAAGTACATCATATATATGTTGGATAATAATTAAATTCTATCCCTTATTTCCCGCACTAAGCATAACTCATGTGGGATCAGGGATTTTCAATGATAATATTATTCGCATCATGAATATCCACTATCCATGGAAACCTAAAAGTGTAATACCCATCGAGAAAATGAAATGACTACTACCATATAAGGTAATTGACCTGGGGTATGTCCAAACGATGTGATCAAAAATAAATTTGTAAAGAGCCAACCCTTGTTTCCAAGATCTGGTGCCTTATTACATTACAATTGAATGATTATAAGAAATTTTAATCCTAAAGGAATGAATAGTTTTTTAGATTTGTAAGACAAGATACATATACATGTTCATCATTACATCCTAAAATGAAAAACCACACTAAATTATTCCATTTTAAACCTCCAAGCCTATTATATTATCCCTGAAAGTCACTCATAACTTACTTCATCATATCTTGAGAAATGAAACATAAGAAAGGGTGGGCTCAAATGCAAAGTAAGAGTATGAAATGCATTGGAAGGAAATCTAAACATAAACATTAGTCATGGTGAATAATTGAAAACACATGCCTTTACATATAATAAACTTGAAGTCATTATGGCGGGAGTATGAGATGAGTAAATAATTCCATAAGAAAACATAATCAAGGGTATCATACTAGTTTAATAACCACATGAAAATACAATTACTATATTCATAATAGGGTAAGTGCATATTTTGGAAACTCTGAAACATAAAATTGAGGTGTCAGTGATGATGTATAAAAATGATTAAGTGCTTGGCCAAAACCATAACTCAAAATGGGCAAGGCCTCAACCAAGTCCATGTCTATTTGCCTCATGAGACCTACCCATGTATCAACGGGCTATAGAGGGACCCACCCATAATATAATAATTTCAATTAATTCCTCATATTAGTAGGGACAAAAAAACATATACATTCATATTGAAACTAACATATGAAATGTAAATAACTTTCCCTGAACATTAACCATAAACACTAACAATTCAGATGAAATTGTTGAATGGTTTCAGGATAGCACATACACAATAAAAATATTTATAAACCATCCGATTTAATATGGTAGATGATTTCATAAAATATTAATCCCAATAATACATAAGAATCAACAAGATTGTTGAAATAGATGGAAACACTCTAATAAAACAATCAAGTGATTTATGAGTGGAATACTCCTTTACATTGAAAAGAATAATTCTTTTGGAAAAGTCATTGTATAAACCCATAAATGCATTAAGAAAATATTTTCATATTGAAATGAGTTTTTTTAGAAAAATAATGGTTTCTAAAAACAGATTACAGTGTGTCATTGAAAATAGATAAGAAGTTCAGAATTTCCCATGAATTGGGATTCTATTTTGGAAATAATTTTGAAAGATCCTTCTCAAAAGTGTAACTCCCTATAAAATAAAGTATGATTCTAGTTGGTAATCATAAATATAACACTAAAAAATAATTTATAATGAGTATAAAAAAATAAATAATAATTTCATTTAGGAAATTATAAAATAAAAATTACACCAATGAAAATAGTGGTTCGGGTTGAACCTTCATATCTTACATATGAATGTGTTCCAGTCATAAAAAAAATCTCTTGAAATATGATATTAGACTTATTAAAAACATATTTCAGAAAATTTTACACATTTATTTAGTTTATCATGTTTTTATTAAGTCCGTTATTTCCTTTTTGATTATTTATAATATTGAATTTCATCATTTTAGAATTTTCATTTTTATGATTTTTATAACTGGTTCACTTGTTTTTATGTAATGAAGTTCATGTGAAATTGATGTAAATTTATAGAATTCTATATAAATATTAATTATGAAAATAAATATGTGTTAATGGTAATTTAAATTATTTATTTACATGACATGAGGATGAAACATTAGATTAAATATTAATGACATTCATTTAGATTATTTAAGCGGAATTTTTATTCTTAAGAACTAGTTTGGTCATATGATTTAATAATATGTATGTATACTAGTTCCTCATTATTAAAAAATTTATAATATATATAATTTAGTTTGGTTCAACCCTAAAAATAGTTTCATGTCCAGTAATAAAGGATAAATTGATGAACAAAACAAAGTGGTCAATGAAGGTTGTAAATTGGAACCTCACGGATGATAATTTCATTTATAAAATAAAAGAGAGCGAGAGAAAAAATATTGATCTTAGTTCCTATATTAACATAATATAATTATAGTATATAGATGATAATGTAGTTAAAATTTTCATTTTTAAAGAGGATGTTAGGAGAATATAACAATCGAAAAGAACTTTAAATGAAAATGAATGAAATAAAATGTGAATTTACCTCTAGAATCCACCTGCTTTAGATTGTCATAATGGGAGTGGATTTTGGTCTTTTGGAAAGACCAAGAGCATAATGGATGGTGGGAGTGACTAGGTAGGGGTATTTATTCAGAACCTTTAGGAGATTAAAGGCTGATAGGAGTGATTAGAAGATGGATTGAGGGGGGTTATAGTGGTGGTGAGGAGTGAATTTTGAATATTTTACTCGTTATTTTATTATTTCCCTCAAGAAAACAAATAGTGTTATTTCATGTGACCCATAATAGTAATAAGTGAATTTAATTTCAAACAAAGTAGCCTTAAATCAAACATAATGTCATAAACAGTGTATTTAATTGATAATTTGTATATACAATATTATACCGAATTTCACTATTCATCAATAATTCAAGTATTTCAGAAAAATAAAAACAAATCAACCTAACAATTATAAAATGTGTATAATTATAAAATGAAATAAATTTTTTTAAAATACTTTTATAAATATTATTAATTTTATTTTTAAATAAAAAAAAGTTTATTAAAAAAATAAAAAATTTAAAACTATCATTCATTTTATATCACATTGAAAAATTAATCAAGATATCATTATCTTGTTACCTTAAGAAAATAAAATAATAATAATATTTACTATTCATAAGTTTCAGATTACTATTCATAAGGTTATGTTACTATTCACCGAAAATCAAGTTGGTTCTATCAAACTCAAAATGACCTACTGATCAAAACACTATATGACCAATTATAAAATTCAAAACATAGTAGAGGAAAATTTTCATTCAACAACTAGGTTATGAAATGTGTTGTTTTGTAGTGACTCTATGTTTTGTACATTCAATATTTATTTTCAAACACCTCAAGTGTTACATTCACCCATCCTTACAAAAATTTAATCATCGAAATTCACAGAATGTTACATCACAAAATGATTTGGGTAGGTCTTCAATATAAGCTCTTTAGGTTCCCATATTGTTTTCAATTTTATGATTTATGCAATGTATCTTTACCAGATGATTCATCTGATTACTCAACACTTGTTCTTTAGAGTCCATAATATGGATAAGAACCTCATAGAACGATATATCACATTCCAATTCTATACCTTTAGAGGTGAGTACATGTGTTGGGTATGGAATGTACTTTCCCAACAATGAGACATGGAACACATTGTGTACTTTGGACAAGCAAGGAGGAATATACAAAAAATATGCAATATCTCTAGTTCATTCTAGAATTTCAAAAGACCCAATGTACTAAGGGATCTATTTCCCTTTTTTTACAAATCATATAACGCCTTTCCATGGAGATACTTTCATGAAAATGTGATCTCCCAACATAAATTTCAGATCCTTTCTTCAATTATCATCAAAGATGTTTTTTCTTCTTTGCACTGATTTGATATGACCTTGAATAGACATTACCATCAATGTTTTTTTCTTCATAGGCTCTCGACCCACAAGATTCCATTCACCGACATCATCCCAACATGTTGTTGTATGACATCTATTCCCATAAAATGCATTATATGGTGCCATTTGAATACTTTAATGGAAACTGTTATGATAGAAAAACACCACTAAAGGTAATATTTATTCCATATAGAAATAAATTCAACTGAAAATTATCTCAACATGTCCTATGTGGTTTGTATCTACCTCTTTGATTGCCCGTTAGTTTTTGGGTGGTAATCAGTAATCAATATATGTTTGGTATACAACTCTTTATAATGAATTTTCATGAATTTTGATGTAAAACATGACGCATGATCAGACACAATTGAGAGAGGTTCTTCATAAAGTCTCACAACTTCATTGATATAAATTCATGATAGGTTCTATAGTGGAAAATATTCCCTAATAGAATAAAAATGTGCATATTTTGTGAGTTGATCCACAATTACCCATATTTCATAATTCTTTCTTCCAGTTTTTGGAAATCGAGTAAAAAATTCCAGGGTGACATCATCCCATTTATACATAAGAATAGATAGAGGATGCATGAATCCTTTATTATTTTTCCCTTTGGCCTTAACTTGTTGACAGACTAAACATCTAGATACATGATCCTTAGTTTCCCTCTTCAGGTTATCCCACTAGAAATGTTCCTTCAAATCTATATACATTTTATTTCTACCAAGATGTATAGAGAAATTATCTCTATGGGCCCCATCCAATAACTCCCTTTTTATCTTGGGTATAGCTAGAACTCAAATCCTCTTACTAGATTTCAAAACACTTTCTTCACACACAAAGTCTGCAAACATCCCCTCATTGACAAAATTAATTTTCATTTTCTTATTCTCATCATCAGGCTGAGTGATTTTAATCCTTTATAATAAATATTGTTGGGAAACCAAATGAAAAATTACTAGTGTCTATCTTTCATTGATAATTCCCATTTCTCTCCTCATAATATCCATGTAGAAAGGATCCCTTTCAATCATAATTTTGTTGGGAACCCCATGATTCTTCCTACTCGAGGAATCAACTACTATGTTTACCTTTCTTGGGTGGTAGTGTATAGTGTAATCCTAATAATTGATTAGTTCTAGCCATTTCCATTGCCTCATGTTGAGATCCTTCTGTGAGAAGATATATTTCAGAATCTTGTGATCTGTATATATATCATATTTTTTCCATAGAGATCAAGTCTCCATATCATTTGAGCAAATATTACTGCTGCTAACTAAAGATCGTGTGTGGGATAGTTTTGTTCATGAATTTTTAACTACCTTGATGCATAAGAAATAAATTTCTCATTCTGCATAAGGTCACAACCAATTCCTTTCTTTGATGCATATCTATAGATCACAAACCCATCATTCCTAGATGGTAGGGTTAGGATCAGATCATTCACTAATCTCTTCTTCCACTCTTCGAAATAGTCCTCTCATTCATTTTCCATACTATTTTAACCACATTACATGTATGCATGGTCATTGGGTTGGATAAACAGTCAATGTTTTGAACCAAACACTGATAATAACCTTCTAAACCAATAAAAATATGCACCTCAGTTATGTTCATTAGAGTAGGCCATTCTTTCATATACTTTTTCTTCACTGGATCAATAAATATTCCATATTCAAATATTATGTGGCATAGAAAGGAAACTTATTGAAGCCAAAATTCACACTTTCTAAATATCTGATACAATTAATTTCTTCTAAGAGTCTTATGAATAGGGCACAAGTGATTTTAATGATCTTCATATCTTTTCTAATAGACCAAGATAAAATCAATAAATACCAAAAAAATCCTCAAATTATTCCTTGAAAACTTTATTCATTAAATCCATGAAAATATAGGGTTCTTTAGTCATTCCAAAAGGCATTACTATAAACTCATATTGCCCATACCTGGTTTGAAAGGATGTTTTTCAAATGAATTCCTTCCTCAGAAGAAACTAATGATATCCATATCTAAGTTCAATATACAAAAAATATTGAGCTCCATGAAGATTATCAGATAAATAATAAATGAGAGGTAGATGATATTTTTTCTTCATTATTATAGAATTCATCTCTCTATAGTCAATGCACAACCTCATAGATCTATCTTTCTTCTGAAATAACTAAACTTGGGATCCCAATAGAGTAATTGTAGGGATAATAAATCCTTTATCAATGAATTATTATAATTTTTTCTAATGTTCCACTAATTCCATAGTTTCTATTCAATAAGGATTCCTTGATATAAACATTGAATCAAGAATTACGTCAATAAAAACTCAATTTCCATATCTAGAGGATGTCTAGGTAAATCCTTTGAATGCACATCAATATATTCTTGAACAATTGTTATGTCCTCTATCAAAACATTACTTTTCTAACCTATTGTTACTTTATTCCCTTCCTCCCCAACAACTGAATTCAATAGATATAGTTGGGGTAGATCTTGATGAACATCAGAGGGTGATGTTTCTGCCCTAAAGATAATGGATTCCACATCGTCCTAAAAAATGGTAACCTCCATCCTCTTGAAATAATTTTTTGTATAATGTCTCAATATACCATCCATATCAAGAATTATATCAAATTCATTCATGGGTATGAAAATAAAATTAGTTGATAAAGCACATTTGTATTCCATATTTGTGACGACCTAATACAACATTTTTGAAATGATACTTCCCTTATGAGTTTTTACTGACAACTACCTTAATAAATAAAATTATAAATATCTATGTTTCTTATAAAACTATGAAGATACAAAATAATTCGATGATCTTGAATAAAATAAATCATTGTATAAGTTTGATAAAATGATTAACGTACTGACCACCACCTCATTATGAATTTCAATATCATTAGTTAAGATTACATAAACTTGTACCTACTCCCTTTTCCTTTTTTGTGGAATGTTTTCTTGATTCTAGGATATTCAATAGAATAGTGTCCCATCTATCCACAATTATAGCACTGAACATTAATATATTCTTTCTTCCCATTGAAATCCCCAATATGATGCCCCTTATGTCCACATTTATAGCTTACTCCTTTTCCTTTTAAACATACACTAGGGTTTTTCCTTCCACAATTATCATATGGTGTAAATCCAACTCTTCTATTCTTCTACATTTACTTATTTCTTTTTGCAATGCTTTTAGAAATCATCTTTTTCGCTTTCATTCCTTTAAATTCGTATGACTTAGAGAATTCCTTCTCCGTATTGATTGCACATGAAACTATATCTACACATGAAGATAAATTTTGGGTGACCAGAACCCGCTGGAGGAATGTATTTAGGCCATCCAAAAATCAATCAAATTTTCTCCTTGGATTTAATATATAGTCCAAAACATTCCTTGATAACATTGTGAAGTTAGCTTCATAATTTTCAACGTTCTCATCTTCTTTTTGAATCAAATTCAAAAACCCCCTTTCCATATCTGCTCACTGTTCATGAGGAAAGAATTTCTATAGGATGACTTCCTTAATGTACCTCCATTCAATCTCTTAAATATCTTCCTCAACCATTGTGGTTTGGATTAACATCCCCCACAGATCCGCATCTCCCAATAGATGATAAACATAAATGACAACCTTATCTCATTAGTTACATCCCAATGCAATAAATATCTTCTCTATATAACTTATCCACTGATCATCTAAAAATGGGTTTGTTGTCCCATTGAATGATAGAGTCTGTTGTCACACAAAGCAATATAGCATTGCTCCTCCATGTAGTGGATCCAAATGCTTTATAGTTGTATGATTATACTTCATAACCTGAATATGTATTCCCAATATAGTTATAATATACTTTACACAAGTTTCAACACCAAATCCAACATCATTATCTTGCATCGGAGGGAAATCCCTACATGGGATACACATTATCATGCAGTTTCCATTCCTTCCACTAGGCACTATTTCTAGATAATGGGATACAAAATATTAGGTTATGAATCATAATTTATAATGTTATATTAGAAAAATAAATAGCATAAATTGAAGTCACACCTAATTTATGAGGATTAAAAAATAATACATAAGAATATAATTGAGGTAATTAGAAAATAAATGTAACTCGAATGAAAATGGAGGTTTTGGTGGAAACCCCTTAACTTAAGTCTCATTGTTTTCCACTATTGAACGTAACATGATGGAAAATGAAATTAGACTTAATAAAAAATAAATTAAGAACATATTAGACATGTATTTAGTTTATCATTATTTTATTATGTCCATTATGTCTTTATTGATTATTTTTAATATTGAATTCTATCGTTCAAGAATGTTCATTTTCTTGATTTTCATAATCAGTTCACTTGTTTTTATATAGTGGAGTTCATGTGGAATGGATGTAAATATCCAAAATTTAATTTAATTATTGTTTATAAACATCAATAGGTTTTTATTTTCATTTATATAATTTCGTTACATGGCATATGGATGAATCATTAGATGAAATATTAATGATATTCATATAGATTGTTGTGGCGGTATTTTGATTATTTGGAACTAGTTTGGTCAGATAATTTAATAATATATACCTATACTAGTTCTTGAATATTAAATAGATTATAATAAATTTATTATAGTCTGTTTAAACCATAAAAATGGTTTCATGACCAGTAATTGAAGATAAATTTAATAACGAAACTTTTTCTTCCATGAAGGATCAAAATTGGAACCTCACATTCGATAATTTCCTTTATAAAATAAAAGAGTGAGAGAGAGAAAGAGTATGAATATATATTACGGTTCTTCCATTCACATGATATAATTCCAGTATATATATGATACATGATTTATCATGTTCATTCATATAGAGGAGGTGACAGTAATATAACAATATAAGGGAACTTGAAATGAAAATGGAAGAAATAAAATGTGAATTTACCTCTTGAATCCGCCTCAATGAGAATCTCTTGAAGGGAAGGGGTTTTAGTCTTTTGGTAAGACCAAGAGATTTTTGGAATTGGAGAGTGACTAGGGAAAGCTATTTTGGCAGATATTTGAGGATATTCAGGGCTTAGTGGAGTGAGGATAAGGGGGAGTTAGGGGGTGTTTATAGTGGAAGAGAGTAGTGAATTTTGAATATTTTACTCATTATTTTACTATTTCACTCCATGAAAACCAATAATATTGTTTCACAAGACCCATAATAGTAATAAGTGCATGCTAGTTTGAACCAAGTGTCATTACATCACCCATGATGTCATAAATAGTGCATTTAACTGATAATTTTTATATACGGTATTTTACCGTATCTCACTATTCATAAAAAATTCACGTATTTCAGAAAAATACCCAAAATTATCCCAAAACATTATTCGATGCATATAATATAAAAATGAAATCCATTTTTTGAAATTAATTTTATAAATATTATTAATTTAATTTTAATATAAAATCACCAGTTATTGGAATTTTGTTTTGAAAAAAATTATTCCTTTCATATCACATTGAAAAATTAATCAAGATCACATTATTTTGTATCTTTAAGAAAATAAAATAATATTATTGTTTACTATTCATAAGGGTGATATTACTATTCGTAAGGGTATGTTACTATTCACAAAAATCAGGTTGGTTCTAACAGACTCTAAATGGAATACTGATCAAAAATTTAGATTGTTGTTTTTGGAAATTCAAAACACATGGGAGGAAATGTTCTGTTTAACATATATGATATAAAATGCATTGTTTTGTAGGGACATTGTGTTTCATGCATTCACAATTAATTTTCAAAACCCTGGGGTGTTACAACCTTTACTTCAAATACAACTATAAACTAGATATATAAGACACCTCCCTAAGGATTGATCTCAATACCTCATGCCTATATGCTCTCATTTATTTCATTTCCACATGAAGATAAACTACACAAGTTTAACAAGATATGTGGTTTTGGATTCTTACTATAAATAAGATATGTAGAACACCTCGTAGATGTTCAATCCCATCATGAAGATATTAATCAACACCCTAGATTGTATTAAACTCTATAGTTCATGGATATATGGTTTAAAAATATAACCATCAACCCATTAATGAGAAATGGATGATGAACCTCAAATATATATAGATGGACTCATTAATAGACCTCTATTTACACATGAAAGGGTTCCACACTTGATAATTTTTTAGGGAAACTTGCCCCATATCAGGATTAAGAAGAGATTCATGAACATATATTAAATTCATAAGAGATTCCCAAAGATTGAAAACATTCCCCCCAAAATGTATTGAGGAGACCGACCTCCCATTATCTCTGAAAATGGGATTTCTTATGTTTCATTCCTCTTGTATTTGGAAAGAAGGTCTGTAATCAATTATGGATGTGACAACCATTGTGAGATTCAATGGAATATTAAAACATTGTCAACCTGACATGAGTGATTGCGAATGATATTTAACACCCCAAAATCAACCATTGAGGAAAATATATCTATTTGTTTTAAAATGAAACAATAATGGTGGACCTAATATGAAATCATTTAACTATGGTATCTTCTTTTAAAGATAAAAAGGATAGGCCTACTAGTTCTTGTGAAACCATTTTTCTTTTACCATGTGTTTTATCTTTCGAATGAAAAAATTGGTGACCATGATATAAATATCTCAATTGAAAAAAAATCTATTAGTGGATCCTATATAATCAATGTTAATCTGAAATAATAGCATCTTCATTAAATCAATTCCATGAAAGTAGAATGGATGGATCGGGAATAAGAAAGAAAAATTGTGTTACTAGTGCTTATTTTATTGAGCATATATCATGCATGTAATAATAAAATGATTGGTAAAATTTTAACCTATTGTCTTTGTGACATAAAATACTGCACTAAAAAACAAAACTTGACCTGTGACCATTTCTTTTTCAAAAATCCATTATAGAAGTTGAGCTACGACTACAACCCTTTCAAGTTGAAAGATGAACTCATCCAACCTAAATATTAATTATTTTTTGTATTAATAAATGATATAAAAATTAAATATGGATGGTATAATCCAATACATTGTGTATTATTGAAAGGGTCTCTAGATACTAAAACAAACTAGTTCTCATCGTCCTAAAAAAAGATGTGGTGAAACCAGGGGCGATCGTTGCCACTGCCAACTACATCAAAAGCTTGTACCTAGAGTTCTACAATAACCAATTTCAATATATGATGAAGGTAAGTCAAGGAGAAAACTATTTTTTCCTTCTATTTCTGGATCCATATAATAGGGATCTTGTAACTACCCTCACTAGAACCATCCTATCAGTGCTCCTTAGTTGTCTGTTAAGGGAACCACCGAACACATTTGCTCCTTTGACACCCATGCATGATAAATAAGGAAAACACATAGATATTGGAAATATATGGATAATTGAGAGTGCTATTATATCCCTCCTTCTATCAATGAATCCCACCATCATATTCTGGTGGTATTAAGTGAGAATTACCATATCCCTACTAACTCAGAACAGTTCTAAGAGCATGTTTCTGCTACAAGCATAAAGGAGGAACAAAGCCCTTCCCCTATGCATGAATCCAATTATAATATTCTGATGGAACACAGAGGAAAGATGTGGGTTTGTATCCCCACTTGAATCAAAGAAATCTAATAATATATATTGGATATATAGAATGTGTAGGGTAATATTATTGTGAACACTTTACGAATGTGTTATTACATTCTATTAACATTTGAATAACTCCATCAATATATTCTGAAACTAGTAAATATATTGGGATAGGTTCATACATTTTTCCCTGTAGTCTGGGAAGCACATCAATCAGATATATATAAACAAGTATTGGATCTGGTAGAGGGGAACATCCTTGTTTCCATATAAGGGGATGATTGTAATATTATAATAATGAAAAAGGAATTGTAGTTGGATCATATTCCCATTCCAACCATTTCTCTCTAAGTGAGAGTAGAAAATTCATTAGGATAGGCTCAAATTACTATAAAAACACCGGTTACATACTCTAAATTTATCATACTAGGACTATATTACCACTCCAACTACTGTTCACCAAGTGAGAGTGGTACATGCCTTGGTATACAAGACTCATATTAATGTTACAACTATGGATATCTAAGTGGGAGTGGAAAATATCTCATGGTATGTGATAATTACTATCTAAAAAGAATAGTGACATACTCTAAAGTCCCCATACTAGGATTATATTATCAATCTGACCAGGTCTAACCCATAGAGAGTGGTGGATGCCTCGATATAGGATCACATAATTATCAAAATAGACTGGTGACATACTGAAAAGGCAATATAATGGGATCATATACTCATTCCATCCTAGAATCACAAAGATAGAGAGACACATGCCTCAAGATAATCTCATTTGACTATTTGAAAAGAACGGTGTCATGGTATAAAGGCATAGGTTTGGGATCATATACTCACTCTGATCAACGCCCACTAGGTGAGTGCAACACACGCCTCAACGTAGTCTAATGTTTCTATCATTGAAGCTAAATTAAATATTCAACTAGCTTATAGAATCTAAGATCATATCCCAAATTCTGTGAACAAATTACTTTACCATCATCCATTAGAGGCCATATAGGAGGAGGCTCATATCCCTTCTCCCATTCTATAGGTCTATCGGCATATTCTAGTGGAGAATTCATGTTTGAAATGGGCTCATATTCCTGCCTCATCCATTGTTGATCAAAATATTATGGAAACCACCCAATGTAAGTCTCATGTTCCTAAGGAAAATGAAGAATTCCATTATCATACTACCATAGATTATCATTAGTGGGCTCATATACCCTATCACTAGATGATTATGAATATATTTTAACATTATTCATATAGTTGGTTCATATACCAACAAAATCTCATAAGTATGGTCAACATATTCTATCAGAAAAACCAAATGAGGCATGTATCCCTAATATACTCAATTATAATGTCTGTGAATATGTTCTAGAAACAATATCAACACCCCAAGGGCCTATAGACACTTATACCGAAGTAGGAGGTGATCATTTATTTGATATCCCTCTTCACAGTAGTGTGGATATGGATCACGTGGACTCTAATATTGATATACACTATGGTCAACATCCCCATGGTGATATCTCCCAGGGACAAGGAAATTTTACACTTTCCTATACACCTCCATATATAGAGGTTCTCAAAACATATATTCCTTTTTATAGAGTGGTTCTCAAAACACAATGGTTTATGATATATATTTCCACATAATCTACCAGCAATCTTTCACCACATTCAACACGACACGCAAGAAGATTACCTCTGTGGTTTGAAATATTTTAGGCATGCAATCTTAATGATGAGGAAGATGAAATTAAAATTCAGAGAGACTTATCCATAAAAAAAATCCTCACCATGATTTTGTTCCTTTCCGCTTCTAACTTTGAGACCCTAGATGATTTGAAGAAGGATTTTTTGACTTACCTATGAAAAAATATGTGGAAAATTAATCATTTATTAAAGGATAGACACCACCTTTATCCAAGGTCACCTTCATACGATCTATATACATTGTTTTCAGTAACATCTAGTTATGATATTAATAGCCTTAGACACAAAACTAGTAAATCACAGAGAAAATATAAGAAATTCTTACCCCAATTGCATTATGAATCTATAATAAACTAATCACTGAATCCTTATTGTGTATTCATGTCTATGGAAGAGAAATTTATGGAGCATTACTCTTCCCTAAACCCCTAGAAAATTATAACTCCATAGACACGACGTCCTATAATGTCATAGACTATGAAAATATCATGGGATCGGTTAACTCACATTCCATTTTCTCACTATAATGAAATTCCATCACATTAATGGTTCCATGACCTAAAAAATATGGGGGAGGGTTTCCAGTGAATATTTGAACCAGGTAATTCAAATAAATTATAAATAATTTTAGTCACAAATGTTTAAGATGAGTTTAACCAAACAACTTCCCATAAAAAATGAATCACTTCCTGGGATACAATTTCATCCAACTCATAAATGAGCATTGATGAATAAAATCAAAAATGTCACAATGCTAGATTCTAAAAATATTTCAAAAGAGTAATCCCATCTCATTAGTCTAGGGGAATTTCCATCACTAACTCCACCCATCATATCATCAATCAGAATATAATTCTAGACATATCTGCAGCAACTACAAATAAACCCATGCCTGCTGGGTAGTGGTAATTTTTATCTATTTTTTTATCCCTATTTTCATCACACCCTGAGATGGTCATGGAGAAGTCAACATCATTCCCATATCAATACAAGATAATAATTAAGGGGGAATTTATATGTCAATTATTATACTAAAAGTCAACAAATAATTGACCATAAAATCATATCCCAAAAAATAGGATAAAAATATTCCAATTGTTTACCAAAATAGTACCCATACCATAGGGATGAGGAATTTTAATCATCATAATCACTATAGATAGAATCAATATTCTCCAGTTTGGGAGGTAAATATCAATGGTCTTCATCCCATCTAACCATCCCATTTTAAGGTGAGCCTCTATTATTCAGATCTTGTTGGGAAATTATTATTAGAAAATGAATCATTGTCACAAATGATAGGACAAGATGGGAGGAAGCTATGGAAAATGTAATCAAACCCAACATGGTTCATAAGCCTAAAATATCCAATATATTTAAGGGCTTGAGAAAGAACCCTGATGGAGGCATCTAAGAATCGTCATGTTGCATTGGGAGAAACAAGATAACTGTCATTTACAAATTAACCTATATGAATGTCATCACTATCACAGAGACAGATAATGTGGATAGAGACCCAAACAGAGAGGGAAACAATGCCGAAAATATACCATGAGTTAAGGGTGACCTATATGCACAAACTAAGGTATAACATACAGGGAACTATGGGGATTCCAAGTCTTAGAACCTCTAAATTTTTATTTTCCAACTCTACAATGGAACACTTCCAAATATTAGGGGAAGAATGAGAAATTCCCCACTTATCACTAATAATATCCAACACTCCTTCCATTGAAGAGCATCTTGAAAAATATTAGAACAAGATAAAAAATCATATATAATTCAATGACTATATATTTAGAGGAAACATTCCCATTGTGTATCATCTTCATATAGAGATTAATATCTATCCTCCCACACATTACAAAGGAGTCAATATTCTTGTAAGTGTGGAATATGAATGTCAAAATGACTCTAGATACATGTATCCAATCTAAATAAACGAGGAAGTCGAAGAAAGCCATGAATTCCCCCCAGTGCTCAATTTTGTTTTCCACTACTTGGGTGATCATTCAGTACTATAATGATTTAATAATTAGTAGGAGATAAAAATAGGAATGCTTAATTATGACTCACCTAATCCCTACAGATGAAAGGAAGATCATATATCATTACCTCTAAAAAATATCAATTTCATTGTGTCACTGGTTTCTCAAATGGAATCAATGGGATGGTGACGTGCTGTTGTGCTACCCGATAAGAAGTCATATCCCAATTTGGTATATGACACTATTCACCAACCAAATTTCATCTATCATACCTTATCAACATTTAAAAGAGTGGGATATTTAGAACAAAATCTCACACATTTCATGTCCGAATGTGGTTTGACAACGGGGCCATGAGATTAGTATGAGTTAACCAATCTGAGGTGTTTTGAATAGATTCTGAAAGATTCATCCATTTGTTTGGTGAAATATAATTATAACAGGATCTCTTATAGTATGGGAAGACCTTCATCATAAATTCTGTTATTTGTTTTGTTCCACAAGAATTAAAAAAGTAGTTTACATAAATAACTATAGGAAACATGAAAATTAGAGAGTTTTTTACTTTATATCTCGGTGAAATAATTTTACTTATTCACTCATCATCCCTCTCTCATAGAATAAATTTCTAGAACTCTATGATGAAAATATATGGGATGAGATATAGATACCCCTGGAAAAGATGAAGTATCTAGATGAACTCTTGTTTTTTCAAAAATGTTGCAACATATAGTAAGTTCCACTTAGTAGATCCTAGAAAATTCTCGACACATTTCATCAAGACAAGGTAAAAGGATCGATATGGTATAGTCAATCCTAGTTACCCTCAAACAAGTAGCAATTCCCAAATAAAACCTAATATGGTTCCAAATTACCTAACAACACTTAATGAGTTGAAGAAACAAAAAAACCCTAGGATAGAAGAAACTGGAGTCAATAATTCCAAATATTTTGGGAGTGGATGAATAAACTATATTCATTCTAGAATCAACTTACCTATGGTTATTTCCTTGTAGAAATGGACAATAACTCTCCCATTCTATCAAAGCCCTAGAAGAAAAATGAGTTCATCCTCATCGATATTCTCGACGATTTCTCTTTCCATAGACGGTTGGGTCACAACATCTAGGATTTCTTACTCATCAACTATATCTTCCAAATAATAATTTATTTTTGAAAGGTGATGTTGGAAAAATCACTAACACATTTTACTTGGGTAACTATCACCCAAATAGAAGAAGGAAGTTATTTGAAAAAAATTCCACATAGACTTTAGAATTATTTTGACTACTGGAAGACTCAAAAGATAGTTGACTATGCTCATGACACCACGACACTGCAACTTTTCATTCCTATAATGGTCTCATCACCTAGGAATATGACATCAAATATTCCTTGTAGAGGTGAAAGTGCAACACCACATGATTTTACGAGAAATATTATTTTTAATTTCTTTGAAGTCTTGTGTTGTACGATGCACCATGATTATCTTGCCCTATAATCAGCACCGTATTAGCTTTTAGAATACACAAACACTATCCTGGGATTGTTTTGCATGCAAGAGCGACCATCCTCAATAGCGTGTGTTGTACGCAATGACGAGTTTCACTAAACAACGATATATTGTTATAATATTATTATTAACTAGACATTAATAATATTATTAACCACATTTTGGATTTTATAACATTATAATTCATCTTACACATATTCTAGAACATTTTATGCGACCAAAATAAATTTTTCGGGTAAAATATGTATTTTTCAGAAAATGTAGTTTTGTCGCATTTTGATGGTGCACGAACTCTAAATCCTGTTTTTGACTTGTTTATAAGTTAAATTTGAAAAATTAAACATCTTAATTATAATCAAGATATAAAAACATACTTTGGATAAAGTTTTTATATTTTTCCGATAAGTTTCTAATTTTGATTAATAGTAAAAATACACAAAAGTTTAATTGCAAAATTGTTTTTAATCAAAATAATTTATATGGTTAAAATATAGTATGTATTGGTTTTAAAGTATAAATAGAATATATGTTTACCATTTAGTATAATTTTTGTCATTATAATTAATTTTACATTGAATTCATAGTTAAAAACATTACAATCTTTTGCAATGTTTTAACTTTTAAAACCGGTTTTCTCAACAGCGGGATAAATTTTTGTTTAAATACTACCACATCTGTGTATTTAATTTTAAAAAATGGATTCCATATTTGGAATAAGTAGGTCCAAATTATTTTAATAGTATAATTCTTTTTTAGGCATTATGAATATTAACTACGGTTAATTTTATTTACTATAGTTAAAGGTAAATCAGGTAATTAAGGGTAAATATAATATTATAAAATCACCATAACACTTGTATTAATATAATTATATGATTTTATTTTTTACTAAATCATACATGGGTCGAAATGGATTCTATTGGAACCATCTTGGATGTGATTAAGACCTTTAATTTATTTTATTTAAAGAAAGTGAAATATCTCTCACTCAAACTTTGATTATTTAAGTATTTTTAATATAAGGAAATACAGAATATAAATTACATTATAAATAATTATTTTAAATCTAATATTTTTTTATTTGTTATGGTAATTTATTTGTAATTTTTAAGAGATATTTGATTACCTTAATAGATTATACATTAATGATACAGAAATTATTTATTTAGTGATATATTAATAATATAGTTTTTATTAAAATAATAATACACATCAACAGGCCTAAACAACTGAACAAAAATTATTTATCAAATATATATATACCCTAATCATTCATGTGTGGACTTGTGTACCATTGGGAGCATTATAAATCAGATTATAACATTTTTATTATTTCATTTTAAATGATGTCAAAGTTGTCACCTATATACTTTAATAATGATAACATTTTAAAAGATGGTTGTTTTAGAAGATAAATTTGACTAAATGTTTTGTTATGAAAGATATTAGATTTATCTTCATCTTCATAATTTATTTTTAATTTTTATGCAAAAATAAGTATATTAAATAATTATACAAAAATGTTGTAGTAATTATTTTATTAAGAGATATATCAAAAAAATGGTTTCAAAAATATTAAAATAAATATTATATGAACTAATTAATGTGATATAAGAATTTTATAGAAAAATATGACATGTTATAAATTTAATAAATATTTTTTCGAACATATCCTCTATGTAGATTTTATTCAAATAAATGAATACTGTCAAAATTGACACTATTGATATTTTTTACAAATAAAATATTATTAAATTGTTTAAAAATCAAAAAAAAATATTTTAAAATTATAAAAATAAATTTATATAGTCAGAAATTTCATAAATTATCCAATTATGGACAATTCACAACAAATAATTAATTGTTTATAACAATTTAAAATTTAGAATATTTTTACCAAAAATAAAATTAAATAGATTAAATAAGGATAAATCTAATTGATAAGGTTTAGAATAATTTTCCAAAATAAATAAATATTATTTTCTGATTAGATTACAACCCTATCTCATCTAATCTTTTAATTTGAGTCATTTTGGAGGTTTTTAAGTGGGGTTTGAGTTTATTAGAAATTAATACATTGGATATTTCCAAAAGGGCCCCTCTCCTCTCTTATAAAAGGGAACCTCCTCCCTCTTCTCAACACTCCATTTTAAAACAACAAGTTCATCCAACCCCTGCCAATTCCTCTTCGCAAAAACCCCAGTTATATTTTATAGGTTCTGGTCTTCTCAAAAGGCCAAATCTAGTGCCCTAAGAGGAATTATAAAAGAGGCACGTCGAATAAGAGGTAATATCTTCTACCGATTCTTTCAAGTTTTCTTCTTCTTCTACGTCCTCTTCTATATTTGTTTCATTATAAAGTAATGAAATAAGTATAAATAATATATTTATATCTTATTATAAATACTAATCAACCCAATTTTACCTCATATCTATCCTAAGAAAAACAAAATTTTCGCGCGTGCGTAAGTACTGCTTACCGTCAACAGGCTGTGGTGTAATATGTTTTTCCACCACCACCACACAAGGATGGGTAAAATGGTGGTAATAATAACTATATATGATTATTGTAACATTATACATATTTTTAGATAATATATCATCCCCTTCAATTCAATTCAACAATTATGGGAATGATATAATCGCTCGTGCGTACGTATGGATTACTGTCTCCCTGACATGATGAGATTAATTCACCATGTCATCCATTCCAAAATGAATATAAAGTATATATAATAAATAATCATGAAATATATTACATAATAATGATACTTTATTTATTTAAATTTTATTTACATACACCCATTCAATTTAATAAGGAAGCAAAAATAGCGTCCATGCGTACTTATGGCCTACAATCTAAATGAACGTTGTATTTCATTCCATTTATCGATATGTTATACATATATTATATTATGAATATATATATTATATAAATAATTTTTTAATTTTATTTTGGTAAGTAATAATGATCTAAGAAATCATATGAATAATTAAAAGTAAAAACACGTACGATAAATGAAACGATTTTACCCAAAACGTTGTTTTAACATGGAATTGACAAATGAACGGTTAATGTAAAGTCATAAGTAAATAATATAGGATATCATAACTATTATTATGGTTCTTTTATAAGTTAATAATATTTTTTAACCCACTATACATGATTCTCTGAAACATAAGGAATAAATTGATCATAAGGTAATTTGTAACTATGCCAATCTCATTTCTATCTGAGATTGTTTATTCGTAAGTATTTACTAGGGTTATATTTATCATCCATGTCCTTGTTTTATGAAAAATGTTTTCATAAAGTCTTTAAAATTCTTCGATGAATATATAATGTCGTGTTTACATCTTTTTGAATTTTACTATGTGGTATGGATGGAATCTTTAATTTGTTTACAAATCGAGTTACTTTTTGACTTTTTCAAAAAAAATAGGAGAAGAATGTTTTTTATCTTATACGACATGAACAGTTTTTTATGGTTTCATAATGCCATATTTTCATGAATCTTCCTCTACAATATTTCATTATTATTTTTATCAAAATCCATTTCTTTGAAAATTTCATGGCATTTTGTGAAATGAAAATGATTTTGAGGAAGAAAGTATATATTCCCCAAGAATTATTTTCAAGTGTTTTATCAAAACTATTTTCCTTCTAAAATGATGTTATTTAATATATTTATGTTTCAAGTTATAATTTCTCTATTATTTACATGGTGTAATTTTTCTTATGATAAATTGATGTCTATTTGTTTTATATGGATTATGTTATGATGTGGTCATGTATATGAACCCCATTTTATTAATTGGGTTATGATGAATGATTTATGATTATTTTGTGGAACAGGTAATAATGATTTAATTATGAGGTGGGTGGGATCTATGTCACCCTCCAATGCATTTGTTAGAGATTTATATCTCATCAGATTGACATGGCTAGAACGACAAGTAAATCTGGTTCTGTAATATAGGGCTGGAATGACAAGTAAACACGATTTAGTAATGGATTTAGTCCACTATGATGGTCTTGGAAGTAATTCCTTGACTAATATAGAAATCATATCATGTAATTATTTATTTTCCACAATTACATGTTTTACTCCCATGATATTTTATCATGATTAATGTTCCTTTATGATCTATGCATTATGTACTTGCTAGATTTATGTCATTACTCATGTTTTATGTTCCTGTTTTTACCTTCAAATATTCATGGAATGTTTGATGTTCTCCATTTTTACCCTTACTGAGAGTTTTAGATCACCAAATTTATGTTTTCATTTCCCTAGTATATAAATAAAATTTTTAGGTAATAAAAAATGGAATGAACATTATGGGAGATGTTGAATATCTATCACCATGATTACATGATTTTGTTCCATGTTTTCAAAGACACTAAACTAATACGGTCTTTGGCCATCTATTTTTGTTGTGTATTATGTATTAGACAAAATTAATGAAATATCCATGTAGGTCAAGCTTTAGGTCTCGACAGTTGGTATCATAGCGAAGGTTTATTCAACCTTTGGAAAATAGGATGTGAAATCTTTAGTGAGATCCCTAGAGATATATCTATGGTATGTATCGGGATGTCCCTAAGGTTATGTATAAGTATAGCTTATAGTCCTAGAATTATGGTAAAGATCATATAATTAAACCTAACATGTTAGATACTGAAGGTACTCTCCCTTTATTATGTTGTTTTCCTATCATGGTTTTTTCCTCTCACACTATTCTTTTTGGGCTTTAGACAATGGTTGGAACCTGAAGGAACCATGTTGATCAGTGCAATGGAAAATGAAATGATTTTCCTCTTGAACAAACCAATTTTATTGGATATGGAGTGAAAAATCTTATTTTTATACTTACAAAAACTATGTATCATTCTGGACTTACAAATGAGCAGAGAATGGAACAATATTCTATTGAGCCCTTCATGAGGAAATGTACACCTACATTCAATGGGTATTCTGATCAACATATTTGTTAACAATGGATTTGTTTCATTGAACACTTAGTTTCCATACATCACTATTCAGAACAGGAAAATTTCCTTTTTTTATTTACCATTTTGAAGGTGAAGAAGATCAGTAGTGGAATCTAATTAATAATACAAGGCCCTAAGATAAAATTGAATCCATGGAATGGAATGAGTTCAAGAACCTGTTTTTCAATAAGTAATTCCCTTGTATTCCTCGAACAAAGATGTAAAAGGAGTTCCATGAGCTTAAGCAAAATGATGATGAATATGTTGGAATATATGAAGTGAATTTTACAAGTCATGCATGATATGTATATGGATTTATCATCTAACCTAAAAGTAAAGTTGAACGATTCTTCAGTGCCTTAAAACAAAGTCTTTAAAGGGAATTAGCTAAAAGTAAATTCAGTAGAAATGATGAAATTGGGAGTTGTGCTATCAAGGTATAACTAGAAGTTGGTGTTACATATCCATCTCAGGGTTTTGTCATGAAAAAAAGATGAAGTTCAAGGAAAAATATCAAAAAAATGGTGAAGAGAAGACAGATGTTTCATTAAGCCCAAAGTGTGGAAAAAATCCTAGTGGAGATTGTCGTAAATGGACTAAAAACGTTTTAAGTGTGAAAAAGAAGTTCAGCGACCATCTGAGTGTTGAAGTAATGGAAAAAATGTAGCTAATGATGTGAATAGGGAAAAGACTATATAGAATTCCCTACCAACACTTCAATGGTAGAAATGAAAGGAAATGGGGTATTATGCTAACGAATGACCAAATACAAGGGTTAATGACGATCGACATAAACAAACTCTTAAGGAAATGGACAAAGATATGTCACATGTGATCAATATTAGTGATTTGGAATATGACAACGACGTGGTTAAATGATTAAGTGTATATGTAATGGGATTCCCAAATAGTGTTGTGGAATCTCATTTATAGTATTATGGAATATTGTAATATCATTGTATTGGTTTTCAATTATTATATGTTACCAGAAACCATGAAAAGTGATTGAAATATTTTTGGAACGTAGATGATATGTGCATAATGAAGGTATAGGGAGAAAATAATATGTTTGATAGTATTAATGAGCTCATTAATGATATAAGGACAAAGTGACATCATGGTTTGAGTATATAGAAATTTTGGGATTTTGGTATGAGGAAAGAGTTAACTTTTGACAGCATTCATATTTTCACTATGGTTTAATGATAATTCATGTTTCAAGAGAATTTATGATTAATGTATTCACATGCTTGGAATGTGACCAACAATATATATCTTATAATATATAGGGGATAAATGATGTTATTCACATGCTTGGTAGATGACCACCCTAGTAATATTTTTCTTTATGCTTTGAGATTGGACAGAAGTA
Organism: Viscum album; assembly: GCA_963277665.1. NCBI lineage: Eukaryota > Viridiplantae > Streptophyta > Magnoliopsida > Santalales > Viscaceae > Viscum > Viscum album. The sequence continues at coordinate 490,387,588 of OY728159.1, read as the reverse complement.
TTTCGGATAAGCCGAAAGATTGGAATGGATTAAGTTAGACATAAGAAAGTATTGTTTAAGTCTATAACTTTTTATTATATTTCTGAAATTTTATAATAGTATAGATTTATAAAAATGACAACCCGTAGTATGGGCAACAACCCGTTGTGTCGGACAGGGCTGCTGGAATCGAACCCACAACAGATGTGCGATAGGCCTTTATCACCCACCACTAGACTACATGAAGTCCCTGGTTTTGTAGAAATTAGTTTTATTTTATTACGTGGTATTATATATAAAGATTAAATCCATTTTTGTAGCCGTATACGATTAATATCACCATATATGGACTTATGTATATTTAATAACTTTTTCTAACCTTTTTGTTTAAGACATATGGAATGACCCATCATTCTCTCACATGATCTGGTAACACTTGAAAAATGAAAAATTCAACTTCATTTATTTATGATATTAATAGTAAATTGTTCATGGAACGACCAATGAAGATATTGTACCAAAATCAAGTAAGTATTTCTTCTAATTCAAATTCTTCAACTTTAGGGAAATGATCATGAAAACCAAAAATGTTTTCCTAGTGTCCATATATCTAATGAATCAGATGGTACATTAGATCATAAAAAATTTATGGCTTTGTGATTTATGGCTTTTTCATAGCCATGTTCTCTACAACCCTTTATCATAAAATGATGGTTAGATTGCTCTTCAATGTCCATATTTTCACTTATATTATCCTATGTGGGAACCTAGTGCTAAGTTACTTTGGGTGATCATTATGTTTCTAACTTTCCTTTTCAAAATTATGTTTTAGTATTAATTTTTACGATGTGGGATTCTATGAAAGAAACATTCAAGTAGTAAATGATTTATAACTCTGATGAATTTTGTGGAGAAAATCATTTTAAGGGGGGTAGAATGTGACACCCCAAGCTTTTATGAGAAGTATCCATTTTAATTTCATTGTTGTATTGTGTTGTAAGATACACCATGATTAGCTTCCTCTCTATTCAAAGCCATATTTTATTTTAGTACGTGCAAACAATATTCTTGGCTTGTTTTTCACGCAAGATCAACCTTCCTCATTAGCGCGTGTCGTACGCAACACCGAGTTTCACTAAAGACAGATGTATTTTTATAATATTATTATGAACTAGACATTATGAATATTATAAACAATATTCTTAATTTTATAACATTATAAATCATCTTAAACATATTCTAGAACATGGTATGAGAATAAAATAAATTTTTCAGGTAAAATAAGTATTTTTCAAAAAAATGTAGTTTTTCCAACTTTTGATGGCGCACCCACTTTAAATATATTTTTTGACAGGTTTATAAGTTAAATATTAAAAATTAAACTTTTTCCTTGGAATCAGGATATAAAAATTTACTTTGGATAAATTATTGATATTTTTTTGAAGAGTATCTTATTTTGATGTATAATATCATTATGCTAAATTTTAATTGAAAATAACATTTTTCATTAAATTAATTTATGTAGTTAAAATATATTATATAATTTTTTCAAAGTATAAATAGAATAAATTTTTACCATTTAGTATAATGTGAGTAATTATCATTAATTTTACATTGAATTCATTAGTAAAAACATTTCAATCTTTTGCAATGTTTTTACTTTTAAAACATGTTTTCTCAATAGTGGGATAAATTTTAAATTAAATACTGCCACTTCTATGTATTGAATTTGGAAAAAAGGATTCCATATTTGGGATCAGTAGGTCCAAATTATGTTAATAGGATGATTTTTATTTTTAGAAATTATAAATAGTAACTATGGTAAATTTTATTTACCATAGTTAAAGGTAAATCAGGTAATTAAGGGTAAATATAATATTAAAAAATTACACTAACACTTGAATTAATATAATTTTATGATTATATTTTTTCCAAAAGAATACTTGGGTCGAAATGGAATCTATTGGAACCCACTTGGATGTGATTAATAGCTTTAATTTATTTTATTTAAAGAAAGTGAAATATCTCTCACTCAAACATTAATAAATGAATTATTATTAATTTAATGTTATACAGAATATAAATTCGATTTTAAATACTCATTTGTAAGATAAAATATTTTTCTTTGTTATGGTAATTTATTTTCTATTTTTAATAAATATTTATTTACATTAATAGCTTATATATTAATGATGCAGAAATTATTTATTTACTGAAAAATCAATAATATAGTTTTTATTAAAATAATAATACCCATCAAAAGGCCCAAACACCGGACAAAAACTTATTGGTTGAGTATATATATACCATAATCATCCATTTGTGTACTTGTGGGCCATTTTAATCCTTATAAAATAGATTAGGAATTTTATATTATTTTATTTTAAATGATGTCAAAGTTCTCACATTCATACATTAATAAAGATATCATTTTAAAAGATGGTTGTTTTAGAAGATAAATTTGACTAAAATTATTCTTATCAAATATATTTTATTTATAATCATCATAGTATTTTATTTTTAATTTTTATGCAACAAATATGTATATTAAATAACAATATGAAAATGTTGTAGTAATTATTTTATTAAGAGAAATATCAAATAAATTGTTTTAAAAATATTAAAATAAATATTATATGAACTAATTAACATGCTAAAAAAATTCTATAGATTAATATGACATTTTGAAATTTATTAAATAATTTGGTAAAATATATCTTCTGTGTGGATTTAATTCAAATAAATGAATAGTGTCAAAATTGACACTATTGATATTTTATAAAAATAACATATTGTTAAATTGTTTACGAATCACAAAAAATATTTAAAAATTATAAATTTAAATTTATATAATCAAAAATGTCATAAAGTATCGAATTATTGAAAATTCACAACAAATAAGTACGTATTTATATAAATTTTAAAATTAGAATATTATTACCACAAATAAAATTAAATAGATTAAATATGGATAAATCAAATAGATAAGTTTTAATGTAATTTCCGAACATGTGTAAATTCTATTTTTTGATGAAATTACAACTCTATCTCATCTCATATTTTAATTGGAGTCCTTTTGGGTGTTTTTAGGTGGGGTTTGAGTTTATTATAAATTAATATTTAGAGGTTTCCAAAAGTGCCCCTCTCCTCTCTTATAAAAGGGAACCTCCTACCTCTTCTCTTCACTCCATTTTAAGCATTCAAGCTCAGATAACCCATTCCAATTCTTTTTATCAACCTCTCTAGTTATATTATAGAGGTTCTGGTGTTCTCAAAATTCCAACTCTAGTGCCTGAAGGGAAATTTAAGAAGAGGTGCGTCGAGGAAGAGGTAATCTCTTCAACCGATTCTTTCAAGTTTCATTCTTCTTCTACATCCTATTCTTTAGTTGTTTCCTTATAATGTAATGAAATAAGTATCACTAATATACTGATATGTTATTATAAATTTTAGATAACCCTATTTCATCTTATATCCATCCTACGAAAAACAAAATCATCGCGCGTGCCTACGTACGGCTTACCGTCTCTACGTTGTGGTGTAATATGTTTTTCCAACAAGACCATACATGGATGGGTAAAATGGTGGAAATAATAACTATATATTATTATTATAACATCATGATTATTCTAAGATATTATATCATCCACTCCAATTCCATTGAACAATTATGGGAATGATATCATCGCTCGGGCGTACATACGAATTATCGTCTCCACGAAGCGCTGAGATTCATTCTCCACGATAACCATTCCAAAATGATTATAATGTATAAATAATAAATATTAATGAAATATATTACCTACTAATGATAATATATTTATTTATATGTTATTTACTTACTTCCATTTAATTTAATAATGAAACGAAAAGATTGTTCATCCGTACGTACGACCTACCATCTCCATAAATGGTGTATTTCATTCCATTTATCGATATATTGTCTATATATATATATTATTTTATTAATATATATATTATATATATCATGTTTTACATTCTATAGGTAATTAATCATCATCTAAGTAATCATATGAATAATTACAAGTAAAAACACGTACGATAAAGGAGTTGATTTTACCCAAAACATTGCTTTAACATGGAATTGACAAATGAACAGGTAATATAAAGTCATAAGTAAATCATATATGAATTAATAACTATTATTATGGTTTTGTTATAAGTAAATCATATGTTTAAACCTACTATACCAAAGTCTTAGACACATATGGAATAAATTGGAAATAAGGTTAGGGGTAACATTGCCAATCTCGTTTCTATCCAAGATTGTTTATTTGTAAGTATTTACGGGGGTTATATCTATCATCGGTTTCAATGTTTTATAAAAAAAATTCATAAAGTTTTTAATATTCTTCCATTTATTTTTAATGTATTTTTTACCCATTTTTGACTTTTACTATGTGGTATAGAAGAATCATTTTTTTACCATACGAGGTACTTTTTGGATTTTCTGGAAAAAGTAAGAGAACAATGTTTTTTATCTTATATGGCATGAAAATAATTTTACGGCTTCATAACGTCATATTTTCATAAGTCTTCCACTACAATATTTCATTATTATTTTCAATAGAATACTTGTCTTTTATAATATCATTTCATTTTGGGAAAAGAAAGTTATTTTGAAGAAGAAAGGATATTTTAATCAAGAATTCATTTCCAGAGTTTTATCAAAACTATTTTCCATCTAAAATGAAATATTTAATATTATTTTGTTTCAAATATAATGTCTCTATTTTCTACATGTTGTTATTTTCTTTATGATGAAATGATATCCATTTTTTATATGGATTATGTTGTGATGGGATGATTTTTTTAAAACCCACTTTATTTATTGGGTTATGATTAAATTTTTTTGTTTATTTTCTGGCACACGTACAAATGATTTCATTATGAGATTGGTGGGAATTATATCTCCTTCCAATGCATTGAGTAATGATTTATATCTCATGATATAGACATCGCTAGAATGACAAGTAAATCCAGTTCTTTAAAATAGGGATAGAAAGAAAAGTAAGCTCGGTTCAGTAATGGACTTTGTCCACTGTAATGGTCTTTGAAGCAATGCCTTGGCTAATATGGAAATCATATCATGTTCTTAATGGTTTTCCACAATTAAATGTTTTATTCCCCTGATATTTTATCATGATTAATGTTCCTTCATGATCTATTCCTCATGTACTGACATGATTTATGTCATTACTCTTGTTTTATGTTCATTTTCATATGTTTAAATGTATATGGATTGTTTGATGTTCTCCATTTTTACCCTTACTAAGCATTTGAGCTGAAAATTTTTATGTTTTCTTTTCCCCAGGAAATAAATAAAGGTTATAGGTAAGAAAAAAAGTGGCTGAACATTTTTGGATAAGATGAAGATCATTCACCATGATTAGAAGATTTTGTTCCGAGTTTCCAAAGACACTAAACTAATATGGTCTTTGGGCATCTTTTTTTGTTATGTATTAATTATTCTGCAAAAGTAATAAAATTTCCATGTAAGTCATGATTTGGGTCTCTATAGAAAGAGTCATGTAGACATAGGAATTAACAAAATAGTATGATTCTTGTTATGTCTAACGTAGGCTATAGACATTAGATGATTATATCCCACAACATCAAAATCATGAGAACCATACCACCAAATGGAACCAACATAATATTAAGAGCTCATATTTAGTAGGGGTTACACAAAAATCTTGGAATTCATTTTATTTGATTATGAAAATGCTTCAGAGTATGAGCTTCTTATACTTGACTAGGGAGTCTGAGGCCAATAATGTTAGAGATGAGGATACGTTTGACAACACATTCATGTTCAGAACCAATATTTATGTCACCTCCCCATAGATAAAATATATATAGATAAGAAACATGTGTAGTGACCTAGGTTTTGAAATTTTCTGGATTTGGAATACTCTTATGAATATGTATTGAGCATGGAACGAAGACAGCATGCGATTCTAAGGGTTGGTGTGCATGGAATAAATTTTATAAATATATTAAGTATTTTTATACTATGCACGAGGCATGAAACATGTTATCACTTAAATAGTAGTTTTAATCAGATATCTGAGGGCACGGTTGTGTCCGGAGTGTGTACTTTACCCTATGCAGGGTGTAAAATTTGCAGGCGTGGGCCTGCTGTGGAAAAATCCAACAGGAGTGTTTTTTAAATAAATGGAAAAGTTTATTTATGGACATCGACTTGAATAAATTCTTAATAGAGTCATGATTTGAAATCCAAATATTGTAGATTTGTTTGGAATGATGTGTTTGTTGTTGGAATGACCTAATAGGAGAGGTCATTGGAGGTTCGTATCTCATGACTGTTAGCGGCTGTTTTTGTTGTTTTTCTTCAAATCAGCATAAGGGTTATCTAGTTTGGGTCCCAAGATTTCCGTAACATGTTTCAAATCTAAATTTGGAGCATCGGTGTGTTCCTTGTGGCTCTTGGATATTTTCCGGTAGAAAAAACGGTTTCTGGTAGTGGCCATAGATGATTCTCGTGAGGGTGGTGGTGGCACGACGGTTTCCAGCGGCGGTGTGGTGATTTTCAAGGAGACAAGCAGTGGTCTGACCATGATTTTCCAGAGACTCTTTGAACCACAATTACTCACACACCGTAACTCCGATTTTTGATCTGTTTGCGGTGAAACATTCCTTACGTCGAGACGGACCTTTTTAGCTCACATAGAAAATTTTATGAGTCAGGTTCATGGTCTGTGGCTATGAAAAGATTAAATAATAATAATATTTTATTATTATTCAACTTTGACCGATCGTAAGGTCCCCAAAGAGCATCATATTGACATGTTGTTATTTATATTGTGATCCTGAGAGTATGGTGGACTATTAAAAATAGTTTTTGGGTGTTGGGACTAAGATCTGAGTGTGGGACCCACGATGTTGGTTTTGGGTGTATTCGTAGAAACATGATTTTTTCTTCTAGTGTCCTTTTTGGAAAAACGAGTAGTTGATCTTGTCCTTTTTTTCAAGGGGATTGCGATGGAATGGTGCAATTGATGAGTTTTGGAATGTAAGTGTGGGCCCCACCTACGCTTGATAAGGTGAATAATACATTTTACATCAGTTTTCTATGTCGGTAAAATAAGTATCCCTATCTTATGTATTTTTCCTTGTAGATTTTGATGGTGGCCTCAATATAGGCCTAGGGGTGTGTTGTGTGGTGATGTTGTTGGTCTCCTGGGTTAGCGATGTTTGTACAAAGAGTGGTTGAGTGTACCCCAATGTTTTATTCTTATGAGGTTTTGGGTGGAATTACAACCCGACTATGGGTTTGTGATCCCCTCTATTGGAATATTTTTTGATAGAGTTGTGGAATCCCTTTGGTGGGTCCTGAGTGGGATCCTCTAGCTTCACATCCCTAGATCAGCTTCTTGGTATCTCTGTGACTTATCTTCCATAGGTAGTGATCCCCTTTCTAGCAGGTTAACCCTGTAGGGTTTTAGGCATCATTGGGAAATGATACCCTATGCACTGGGACATTTAGTAGGGTTGTGGTATCGTCAGGTATATGATCTTCTACTCAGCGCGTGGTTTCATTAGGTTTGTGGAATCGTTGGTTATATGATCCCCCACATAGCCCATGGTTTCGATAGGACTGGTACATCATCCGTTCGATCCACTACATCTCCAATTATACTAGATGGGGTTTATGGTATCATCAATACCATCTTCATATGGGTAAAAATCCTCTATTTAAGTGATGTGAACTGTGGAAAGTTAGATCGGGTTGTGGAATACCCTGGAAAATAATTAGAGTGATCCCCTATCTATGAGATCTTTAAGACACTATAGTGGGTTCTTTCATCCCCTAGCATAAAATAGGATTGATCCCCTATCTAAGATGTTCGGTGGATCCACTATTTTATCATGATGTACACAGTGATGAAATCTGAAGAGCGTGATCTCCTGAATGAGCATATGAGATGCTAGTGTGAGACCCGATGGAGTGTACCTCCTGGAGGAGTGTCGTCTGGGATGAAAGAACTCGTGGTGTGTGTTCTTCTAGTTTTGTGTTGAACATGTCGTCGGTGATGGGTCGGAACCTCATGAGGCTTGGTGCATGAAATGAGTATATCTCTTTGTTCATGGTATATGTTTTGGCATATACCTGAGAAAATTTTCATGTTGTATGTATGGGCATACACTAGATCTGATTTGACAAGTTATTTTAAGCATACAATGGTCTCGAGATGGATTTTATCTCTCCTTTGTGTTCCCTCTGGCTGGGATGAGCTGACTATTTCCTTTCAGTTGATCTCTTTTATTTTGGGGTTTTTGGGGTGCCTAATGAGTATTTTTATACTCACACCTACACAGGATTTTCAAACACTTGTTTTTTGTCATGTGCAGACCACATGACTTTTGACGGAGTCCCATGAGGACCCATTGTAGGCAAAGCTTAGTGAGTTTGACCAATTGGGGTGCTTAACGGAGCAGTGTTGAGGAGGATTCTAGTGGGTGCCTTTGACAGCGATCCCATCCTTCTGAGCATGTTGTATGATTTTGTAGTTTACTTTTGGTGGGCCCTGTATATGCATTTTCGTACTTTTGATGTATTCTAGTTTTAGGTTAGATGAATGCATGCTTTTTTATTCAGTTTATATATTTATCTCTGCACTGTTGCATGAAGGTGTAGTGGGTGCATGTGTACAGGTACCTTAGGCTAATGCCACCCATGTGTGTGATAGCCTATATGGAACTAGTCTCTAGCCCCTGTCATATTGGAGGCGGGCTTGGGGAGTCGTGGCTCGAGCCCCTTTGGGTCGGGTCATGACATGAAGGATAAGAAATCCAGAAATCCCAATAGAGATATGGTAGTATCCAAGAACCCTCTTGCAGTCATCCACACCAAGTTATATTACACGACCACCTGGTAGGGGTTTAATTGTCTAGACAACACAGATAACATTGTAGGTCGGTGCAACCTATGCCATTGGTGGTAGATAATCCCTAGAACTATGGGAAAAAACACTTGGCTCATTATTATAAAATTACATTACATCTACACTACATAATAAGGGACAACCCAACTTTGGTATGTTCCAAACTCTATCCCAAAAGTATTTTATTCAAAAATAGTTGGGAGTTATACCTACCAAGATCTCAATACTGGATACAATCGATCTTTTAAAATAAGTCTAAGAGGCACTCTTTGTAACCCTCCACAGACCAGATGAGTTCAAGAAATTAGTCAATGTAGCTGAGGATTATCAGGTGGATATTATTCTATTAGAATTCCTTATAACCATTTAATTCATATAATAGGATCCTGAAGAGGTCATCCAAGGACACATCAAACCCCTATATGTTTCAGGAAAACATTCCAATGTTGACATCTAAAGGAAACTAATTGATAATTATTTCAAGATCAACCTCATCCTGATTCAAACCCTCTGATGTTTGGGTTATACTGATGGGGAGTTTTCATTTAAATATTTGACCATTCAAGGGTATGATAAGAGTGAAAAAATACCTCTTGGGAAGATATATCTTAGATATTATTTTAACGATGTCACATCTAACATTGAGTTCGTGGTTATCTAGAATGCAACCACCTATAATCTCATATTCGGAAGGCCTTAGGTTCACATCCACATGTAGGTTCCCTCAAAATTTCATTAGTTTTTGAAATAACCCATTGAGGGAAGTGTAAACAGTCTACTTGGTGGCAATTTACCCTTCGAGTCTTATAAAACCACATTTCTGAAAGAAGGCTTATATAAAATGGAAAGAAAAAAACCAATGGTGGATGTAAATATACATATTTTATCCACTAATACCTTGGGAACCACCCCTATGAATCCGTGGAGTATGCTCGATTGTGATTATGTGTTGACAATAAATTTAGATGAGGCAATATAATCAATCCCAGATTTTGAAGCTCTTTACGACCCCAATGATAATGTAAAAGAAATTCATATCCATATTATTTCTATAATGGATCTGGTAGTAGGCGATGAAATTTTCTCTTCCCATGGCCAATATCATCTCAACAGAGATATATATTCCCTAACATTTTATACCCCATCTAAAAATTCCATAGAAACTCAGAGACAGAAGAAGAAGATGATGACCTTGGGAATCGCTGGCCAACATTTGAGGAAGGATTCTCCACCACCATCAATGAACTCAGGCATGTAAATCTAGGAACTAAATAAAAAATGTGATCTACATTTATTAGTGCATCCATGAATCTCACGGATAAAGTGATGTATATTTTAATTCTAAAGGAACAGTGATATGTGTCTGTTTGAATTATAAAAAAAATATCGTGCTGAACCTAGTTGTGGATACACACAATCTCATCTTACCGGATGAACATTGAGGTTTCAACTAGGTTTATATAAGGATATATCCTTCTAATTCTACTAATTTAATGTGAGAAATTGAAAAATTGATCAATGCTATTTTTTGAGGAGGTGAAATCCCCATGATGGATCACCAACATCATCCCTAGAAAAAAAATAATGGGATGATTATTGTATTTTTCGATTTCAGATTCCTTAATTGACATTTCCCAAAGGTAATTTTCCCATTACTAGTCGTAGAACTCTAGAATGACACAACACCTTCCTTTCAAGACCTTCCTATAATGGATGGATACTCACGGAAAAATCAAATAAATATGGACCCTAAAGATAAGGAGGAGACTTCCTTTAGACCACCCCATGGGATCTATTTCTATCAGGTCGTTCTAATTGAATTAGTGAACACTAGCACTAATTTTCCATGTGCAATGCATCAAATATTTAGTAATTTTTGGGGATGAATAGATTAATTTATGTTGATGACCTAGTGTTCATGTTTCGATAGTGGGGTGATCACTTCATGGATCTTCAAACAATATTTGAAATGTTGAGGCAATGTAATCTGTAGATGAATCCAATAACATTCTAATTCATGGAAATGTCAAATAAATTCATTGGAATTTTGGTATTCACCCATGGAATGGAGTTCAAATCCTAAATTTATAGTGATATTTTAGCATTGTCACCCTTCCACACTCTAAAATAAATTAGGGGGATCTATGAGAACCCCACCTAAAATCAACATTTCAAAGCTATCCTGACCATAAAATATCCCCCCTTCATCAAACTAATAAAGAATGGATTAACCTACCAATGGGACATGGACACCCATTAATCATAAGGTAATATCAAGTAATACATGTTTCATCTACCATTATTGATGTTTCTAGAGGAGGGAAATCCACTCCTCTTGTATGTGGACTCCATGGAACGATTTTTTTGGTTCTCTAATCGCATAGAAAAATGATGTGGGAAATGAGAAGCGTCTCTATTACCTCATTTGAATGATACTGGGATCTTAGAAATGTTGTTTTTATATCGAGAAGAACATCCTCACACTAATATTTGTAGTGAAAATTATAAGCCATTACTTGTAGCCCAATGAGGCCCACCTAGTCCCTTGTATTGACCTGCTCAAGTACAACCTCAGTCATCCAATGATGAATAGGGGTTTAGACAAATGATAGGTCATCCTAAAACATTATGACAGCCGCTCCATGTCATGTAAATTATTTAAATTGATGGTCCTTGAAAACTTCCTTATGAAATTTACTTCCCTAGAATGTACACTACTAGAAACCAAACATCAAGATGAGGAGGTCTTATATTCCCATGAAACTTCCCAAAAATGGGATATAAATTTTGATGGTGCCTCCAAATGTCTTCTCAACAAGAGAATAGAAAATATAATGTTCAATTGGACTGTATTTGGTATTTTTTTACTTCATTCAATCAAAAATTTTCCCTACCCTTTCTCACTATCTGAAAGATTCACTTATAATGAGAATGAATAGCAAGCCCTCATCACGAGCTTGGATCTATCCCTAAAGTTGTATACAACCCACCAGAATGTAAAGGGGGAATAAAATGTATTAATAAGGAAAATAAATGTTGAATATTCCATTAAAAAGGATGAACTAGAACCCCTCATTGGAAACATTAGAGGAATAATGATAGAGTCACCTTTTTAACCCATGTAACATCATGTCTTCCAATCATATAATTATTTTACCGATTCATTAGCTAATATAGAAATAGTTTGTTATGAACTAATTAGGACAAGGTGATCTTAATCACCACTAATTAAAGCATGGTATTTTCAATAATCATCTACACCATGGAAGAAATCATTCAGGTCAACCCCACCCTAGTGTGAGATTAACTGACAACCCCTCTTAGATGGATGGATCCTATAATTGGTATGCATGAAAAGGGGATACTTCCAGGAGAACAAGCCACATGGGAAAAAATTCATTTCTTAGTAGTAGAATATTACATGGAATATGGTCCATATGTGAAAAAATCCATCTAAATGTCAGTCTTCAATGGAATCATCCTTATATACAAAATAAGAATAGAGATTCCCTCAATCATGGAAGAAGTCCACATAGGCTCTTGTGACATTAGTCTGTCTAGGATTAGTCCCTCACCATAAATCATGAGTCTAGGTTACTAATAGAAGACAATGATGTAAGAATGTGTGGAATTCACCATGAAATTTCATGCATTCAAAATTCATCACAACATCATCCCTCAGCCCCTATAATTTCTACATATGGAAAAATATTCCTAGCCATTTACTGTATGGGGAATGGATTTTATGGGGCCACATAACCAAGTCACTTCTTAATAGTTTAATAATATCCTTATTGCTACCAACTTAATTTCCATATGGGCTAAGGAAATATCCATTAAGGATTTCAGGAAGTAGAATATCATCAAATTCATGATGTCTAATATCAACACTAGATTAGGTGTCCCTAAAATGATATTGAAAGAAAAAAATTCCAATATATGTTCTAGAAAGTTTAAAAAATTGTACTAGGAATACAACATCAGGCCCAATCACTCATCCTACTATCATGCTATGATAATTGAAAAAATAAAGGCCTTCAATATGGCTCTGTAAAATACAATCTATAAAATATTGTATACGGAAAATATGGTTTCTCTAGAAAATATCCTCTTCTATATATGATTATATCCTACCACCACACACAAAATTATATAAGAAACATTATTTTCTTTGGTATAATGAATTGTGGTTGTGTTTCCCATTAAATATCACTTTACCTCAATTTGAATATAAATCTACATAAAAACTCTTAGATGATGGGAAATATCAAAGCAAGATGGATGAATTAAATAAGACCAAAGGGAAAAGATTTAATATATTTCAAACCATAGAGTACATTATAGTATGATAGAATAAGAGTTCTATAAAAAGGTTCACTTCCACTCATTCTTTCAAGGAGAACTTGTATTGGCTCTTAGAACCCAAATGACACAAGGAAAAAATTCTCTTATGATATAAATAAAATGGTAAGGGCCTTATATACAACATACGGTCTATAATAATTGAGCTTACTCACTAGAAAAAAAATTTGGGGAAATTTTCACACCACCACCACGAAATGTGTTTTAAGAAAATATTTTCATAGATGTTACAAATAAATTGTTTTCACTAGTTTCATGATGTTGAATTGAACAAAATTTTATTGTGGAGTGATGTTAAACTTCTCAAATTAATACTGAATATATAACATTAAAAAGAATGGAACACATCCTAACCACATGATATTAAATTGTACAGAACATGCCCGGACTGCATGATGTTAAACTGCATGTGAGACATCCTCACCGCATGACATTAAGTTGAAAGACAAACATAATCTCACTAAAAATCATCACACATGAGAAAGATATTTGAAAAAGAGAAATGTAGTTCTCCCTTCCCTATGTGTGATTTAGATAAACATAGGGAATCTACCATCTAAGTACTATATGAGTCTTTATTCCTATTACCATAAGATACAGAGTGTCACCTGGATCTCTAATCATGTGCCAAACCATACCATATTTGTCCCAGTCACAAGACACTAGACTTCACAACAGTGAGCAAGACTTATTTTCCACATTGGGTGACCTTTGAACTTACTGTAAGATGTTAAATTGCAAAGATGATATCCTTGCGACATGATAGTAAAATGAATAGCCTCCATGAACTACATGTGGCTTGATTCCTACCATCAAAAGATATGTAGTTTCCCCAAGACCTAAATTCGTAGGTCCAACCACAATATCTTATTATTTCATGTCATGTCACCTTCATTCTTACCACATGATTTTAAATTGCATGGATGATGTCCTCTCTATATAACACTAAAATACATAAATTTAAAAAACTACATATAGCTATATTATCATTCCAATGAGATATATAGGGGTGCCTAAATCCTATATATTTACCAAGCCACAACATGATACAAAATTCTTGTGTCATTTCCTCTGATTTCTTTTATGTCTTGAGACAAACCTCTTACATTCCCTATTTATCAAAATGATCATAGCTCATTTCTGCTTAGAAATTCTTGTAAGGGATTCTTTTCATGACCGAGACATATCAGTTTCTAACATTGTTAATATGGTCCAATATGATATACCTTAAGTTAAACACAACTATTCCCCACCTCTAGACGTTCAAATGCATGGTTGATGTAGATTTCATGATATAAAACCCCACATTACCATATAAATCTCATGATAGAACCACTACATGTGGTTTGGGACTACCACAACACATCCATTCAAGAATGATATGTGGCTTGATTCTAATTATCATAGGATACATAGTGACCACCAAATCTCTAAAGATAGGTATTAAAACAATACCTATTAGAAATAATCCCCCTCTCTCTATATGATTCAGATCAGTATAACGATTTTCCCATTCAATAAACACATATGTATTGGTTCTTTTAATCATGGGATACATAGTTAAAACTAGGTTACTCGTCTTGGGTATAGTTATAATATTTCATTGTAATGTTATGGACCCTACATCCATGCCACATGATTATAAAATACGTGGTTTTAAAATAACTATGTGTGATTTAATTATTTTTGAGCACAATAATTTTATTTTATAAAATATCAATTTTGGGGTTATGTGAGAACCCTCACAAAATGAAACCCAGAAAAAAAAAATCCAAAATTACACACCCAATTTATCACAAACCCCCTCACACCAAATCCATAATACATCTAACCCCATTGTAGATAATAAACTGATTAATTTATAATATAATCCTATTATAAGATTTATCCCTATATAAATACCAATTTAGGGAACTTACAATTATTTCTAGATAATCATTGATAAGGTCTTTTATGTGGTAAAACAACTTGTACCATGTTCAAATAAACTCCTAAAAAATAATGTTCCTTTCATTGAAGGCTCTTGTCAAAATATGTTCTTTCTTATTGACCCACCCAATTATATCATTATTGGTTTCTACTAGAAGAACCCTCTAAAATGTCATATATACATCATCATTGGAGGCCTTAACCAGTATGGAATCCTCCAAAATTTCTTCCCTAGAGTACATGTTTGGATCCCCAATCATTCCATTTTGTCTAACTCATCATTAGTTACCTTGTGTTTTCTCTTATTGGAAGACCTTTTCTCAATTGGTTTTTTAAATAGGAATAATCCCTCCTCCCTTTATCTTTTTCCATATTGGTAATGATACAAGTCCTTGTATCATAGTTTCATTTTTGCATTTATTTATTCTCAGGAAATGGATTTTTCTACTATCTCCCTACTCATCATTTTATAAAAAAAATCCCATTTACCATCGTTGTCTATATTATAGGTTCCTCAAACTTCATTAGAGATCTACACTTATGCAAAATCACTTAGTTTCTTTGTATTTCCCACTGTTTATAACCCATAAAAATGATTTCCATGTTTAATAGTTTTTAAAACCCACTATTTGATAGATGCACCATTTATTATTGACCTCTAGATTATTTTAGTTGAGTGGAAAAACCTCAAAAGTATCCGAAATCACAAACTCATAATGAGATTCACAAAAATCCATTACATCATAATCATGAGAGGATGAGTGTCTTATGATATTGTTTTTGACCTCAATTTTCCCCTTAGCCCCCCTAGAACTACATGAACCAATCATAAAAAAATTACTATAACCCTAATCCTAATTCAAACAATAAAATATTTCCATTATATTCATCTCTAGATCAATTATTCTCGCCATTTATTGGTTGAAAGTAAAAAGATCCTTCTGCCCAATACCAAAGTGTTTCTCCTCGAGGATATTATATAATGAATCAAAATTATGGATTTTCTAACCAACCATCCCATAAACATCACGGGATGAATATCAGCCAAGGTTTCTGGTGGGATGATGTCTCGATTATTTCCATGAATTCCTTTTTAGAAACTCCATGTTTCACTACTATGATATCTAGAACAAGAAAAACCAGAAAACCATGATTCCAAGAAATTGTTTTTCTTATAGTATATTTCACCATCGATCTCGATGTTGATAAAATCACATAGATTCATTGATACATTCCGTTATATTAAAATCAATAGAGAAATTGGGGGGAAAATTGAATGAGTATGATGATTATATTAGAAGTACCAACCCACCTTATTTTTTATCAAATGAAGGATCACCAGATTCTGAAATGGTAGGGGGGAAATAGGAAAGGGGATCTATATTGTTATGATTAGTGGATCTCACTTCAAATAAAAACCAAATGACCACCAAATGGGGGAAAAAGTTAAAACCTAATATAATATGTTAGGAATTCCCACAAGCAATGATTATGTAATATTCTGTCAAAAATATGATCAAGAAAAGTCCTAGGTCTAAAATCCCAACAATCACATGTTCTTATAACATCCAAGAGGAAAACATAGTTCTTTTGAAGGAATCTATGGAAGGTACTCTTTTATATAATAAGACCAATAATGAAAGATCAATCCCTGTAGAGGCTCACGTGAACATCAGGGATGAAATCATTACGAAGGGAACTCTCTCAACACATGACCATTGTTTAGGGAAGACGTTGATTGATGAGAATTATGGGATAATATAAGGGTCAATGAAATGATTAAAAGGATGAGAATTGGGAGACCACCGAATAGAATAAGATCCTCCACCCTCCCCGATCAAGAAGGGTTGTGGGGGAGGTGGTGACATGGACATGCCCTAGGTCATTATAGGATATGTAGTGATACTCGAATCTCCAGTCTCTAACTCATCAACAATACTAAATGGGAGTAATTCCTTCATATTCATATGGGTGAGATGTGAATAGACATTTTACCATTCAATAAGTATATGTGTTTTGATAATTATAATCGTTGGATACACAATGATTTATATATCTCTGATTCTTGGGACCAACCATGACCATTTTTCCCCATCCTAGTTTTTGTGTCAAAATAGCACAGGGAAAATCTATACAAGAACCATGAATTTATTTATTACTATCATCTAATGATATGGATTGACACGCTAGTATTTTATCTTGTGGTTAGCGAAAAAAATATAAATTAATAAAAATACACCCTTAAATGATAATGGTATGGACATACGTTGCAAAAGTCATAGCCACATGATGTGAAACAACACAACCATAGTTCATCACATTGAATGAACCGTGAAATATTATAAAACTCTTTATAAAGAGGTCCAATTCATGCTTGCACATTTCACCTATGAATGAGTTATAAATACAAATGACTTGCTTTAATGCATGATAAAAATAAAAAGGGGTCTGACGTATGGATATACACTAATAATACTATGAAAGGATAAATAATTATCCTGATATCTAAATGATATTACTAGTGAAAAGTGTCCCCAATGATATGTTGCACAATTTACCATTAGGTTATTACATCCTTAACATATGAAATTTAACTACAATGAATAGAAAACATCCTCAACACATGATGTTAAACTATAAATAAAACATCATTGTCACATGAAATTAAAACTACATGAAAGATACATCCATATTATATGATGCTAAAATGTATATGTCCTTATCCATCATCATTCCATACCAATGGAATGTGAGAGTTAGACCCTATTCAACTAGATTATGGGGTGCTTCTGTCACCTTTTAATCCCCTCATACCATAAATCACACTTCATGTCTTGAGCGTCTTGGGTTGTTTCAAGCATTTCATGTCCATTGGAAGGGAAAATAGATCCCTCTATTTGATAATGCTATTAATGCATTAGGGATTTGACCTAGTAACTAGACATATATTGGCCCGATTGGAATAAATTTTTTATCATTGTGATCATGACATCAATATGGATGGACTCATCAATGGAGGGTGTTTTGAGATGTCCTTGACATGATTGTACCATATCATTACTCATGAACCGATATCCTTGATCCTTGAGTAATTAGATTTTCAGTACTTTCTTAGAAGGATGTTGGAGTAATATTTACCCTGGATATCCTAATTATCCTCTGGTGTATCACTCTCCTCATAATATTTCCATATCGATCAAGAAATTAGACTATGTTCACTTTGGTAAAAATTTCATGACCCTAAACATCATCATTTGATGGTCCAAATCAGACGACTGTAAACTACTAGTTAAAGAGGAAACAAACATGTCATGTTGCAAACCTGAAAAGGGTTTCTTGATAAAAATTCATGTCTCAACTATCAAAAATCTTCATATATTGATTTTACAAATACTTTAGAGTGCAAATGAATATGGAATAAAGCACATAGGGTGAAATTGGTGTCCCTAGTAAAAGAAGAGTCATTCTTAATGGACCCCATAGTCCAGGAAAAAGAGAGAATAATGGGTTTTGAATTATCCTCATCAAGATAACATGTTCATATGGAGGGGCACAAATTTTAATGTTCTTTGACCCTTCTTGAATGTTATGCTTTATGTAAATCAAAATACATGATTTAAGCACCTCCTATCACTGAAAACTTTCGGTGGCCCTTGTAAAAGGATTCTCAGCTACAAGGGAAGCTTTTTTGACTATGAATTCATGTATATAGATCTTTCATATAAACATAAAATCCTTGACAAAATATTTCATAAAATTTAAAATGGATTTTTTATCATCATGATCTTGATGTCACTATTGAAGAACACTTCACATTAGAGTGTTCTAAGGTCATTCCAAGATTGATTTTAAAATATCATTACTCATGAAATGATATCTTTGGACAATGATTTTAAAAATATTTTTAACATGAATATTAATGAGGATTTTACATCCTCAAAATTACATCAATATGTATTCTACAATTTCTCAAATTAGGAATGTGACACTCCATTACTAAAACTTTTTATGGACCACACCATTTGATTTGAAACTACCTGGCATAGGTCCTGAGCATCCCAACTAAATAATAAACCATTATAGGGTTCCATAATCCTTGAGGAATAGTTCATTTCTCCAAATGAAACATCATAATATATATTTTTTAGTCTTCATAACTCTTTTATAGGCATTGGAAAAGAGTGGAGATCAACTCTACATGAACATTTAAATAATCCATTTTAACACATGAATAATGGATTTGACATTCCAATGAGGGGAAACTCTTACATATAGTAAAGGAACTCCAATCATTTTGAGACCATTTGAAAACACGACGGAACTCAACACCTTAGGGTGTTTAGGATCATCCTCATAATGTATATCTCATTCCATGATTCATCGATTCAAATACCCCAACCATAGGATTTAAACAACCCATTATCTAACTATGTAGGTGGATTCAGCCTCCCTGTCACTTTTTTCAACTAATGATACAACCACTAAAATAATTAACAACCCTTAGAAAGAAGTGGGGACACCTCTTTTTGACCATATTGGCAATCCAAAATTGTTTGAGCTACCAAATAGAGGTACATCCTCTTTATAAGACAGAAAATACAATCCTCAAGATCCCTGGAAACACCATGGTCGAACTTATATCCTTAAAGTTTCTTGGGTTATGTTGGGCATTTCTGCCCCATATTAAATATTCACCAATCAAGACATGGTAGAAAGGAATTTAATCTAAATGAAATATCAATTAAGGATCTAAAAGAAGCTAATGTACAACAATATATGGTTCAAGCCAGATGAACCTAAACTACAATAATAAATATCCTGATCTAAAATAGCCAAACCTATTTTAATTGATGGTCTGAGTCAAAATAGCCTAAAATAATGAAATAAAAGTTCCAAACTAAAAGACCCTAAAATATAGTAATATAAAGTATGATATAGAAGACCCTAAAATATATCCTACAATTGTCAAGTTTTCAATACCCAAGGTAAATGATGGTCACTAAGTGGAAAAGCTGATAAGGGAATACTATTACAATGTTGAGTCACAACTCATTATACATTCTTGTTATATGATATAGGTAATATTGAGTACTCAAAAAATGAAAAAATCTCAAAACCTATAAAAAAACCCCTATAAGAGCACATGATGAGGAAATGATGAGTCCATTCTTGCTAACCCTTCCCGTATATTTAGAGTATGAGAAAATATAGTGATATATGAAAAAGAAGATATAATTATTTGAGAGGCCCACTAAGTATCCTTTTAAAAAATCAAGCTATGATTGAAAATTCTATTGAATGTAGACAAAGAAAGACAATTCTCACATTGGGACATATATTTTACACAAATCAACATTTTTTGAATCAGGTATTCTCATGATAACTTGAGAAGATACATAAATGAGGAATCTCGTATTTATAGGCATTCATGAGAATTTATCAAGAAAAATCTATTATTGTTTAAACATTCAAATATAGGGATTCATGTTTAACAGATATTATGTGAGTGATAGGTATTGTAGGAAATTCATGCAACATCATATCAACAAAATATAATGAACACCATGAATGAAAAGAAACTAGAAGATGACATAGAAAGATTATAGATTTTATTCATTGATAAAATGAAAAAAATGGGGAACCTACACATTTTGGATCTTCTCTATTGATTTCATCGAACCAAAAAATGGTAATTAGACTAGAGCATGTTTTGATCTGTTGAATTCTCCATTTCACCAAGAGTATAATGAGTTGCATTTATTTAGCACTGAAGCATTTTCATCCACAATTATTCCAATACTTCTAGAGGGTGAAGGGTATCAATAGGAGATGATAACTCCTCAACTCTTTTTGGACAAGTCAATAGTGGGAATGATGATGCGGAGAGATCAGATTTTTGTGCAGGCTATGATATACTTACGTATTTCTATATGTTCGATCAAGACATCCATTTGTTCATGTAGATCCGATATTATCTGATGAATTTTTTTCCAATGACTCTCTAGACACCCTTATTAGTTTAGAAAGGGGAGTCCCATCATCGAGATCATGAATACCCCTCTTTCTAGTAGCAAACTATTTCTGAGTCAGGATAACATGATGCATGATGTCGTATAATGGATTATTGTCAACGCTGGCCACCCCTAAATCAAAAAAGTGACGGTGAAGACATTATTCATGGACACATAATGCCCCTAGGGGAGTCTCACATATAAAAGAGTGAATCTTCTTCTATATTATCTTACATTGTGATTGATCATTTGCAACTACATAAGTGGGTACATTATATGGGGGATTAATTGGATCTGTAGACGAAGAAGTAATAGAGGTTGATCCATATTTTATCCCCTCAAAATATGCATCAATCATTACTCATATTAAAGGAATATATTTCCCAAAAAATTATGACATTTTAATGGGATGGTAATTTCAAAGACAAGCACTCTTCCAAAAAGATGTTACTAAATCTTGAATCACCTCTATTGATTATAAAGATAATGGGGTCACTGAAGAACATGGCCTATCCAATTGACATGCTAGTCCATTTTGAATACTATCTGAGTAAGATTCCACTAAAGACTAATCATAATCATAAGATAGAGATACAGGGGAACCAATAAGTGGAAGAATAATGTTAACACTGGTATCCTCAAAATAAAATACTATCCAAATTTGGAAGATAATACCGAGATGTCATTCTCCCTACATGATATCCAAGTGGATATGAAAAATTATTTGGATACAGCTAAATTGGTGAGTGAACATGTAAGGGGAATATTACTCTAAAATAATCAACTCAACCATCCTGAATGTAATAACCCCATCTCCAAGGTAGAACTATTATGATCGTTCATTAGGAGAGATTCTACTATTATCAACAATTGATCCAACCTATGCAAGGTAATGTTTAAAATTTAAACAATCAATCATATTCAGAATGTTTGTGACCTTGTTTGGGAATAACAAAATTTCCTCAACCCTAAATATTCATAGATTATTTGGTTGAATTGAGCCATAAAGGATCTCGATATTGTTGTAGTATTTAGAGTAGCACAAATGTTCCGTTATCCGGCTAAAAAACTTAAAAGGACCACTAATCCTATTGGTTATTTTTTCCTATTAGATATGGACCAGGTGATGGATGAGTCATGTAATAGTTGGTACAACTAGATTCAGAGGATTCCCCTCTATTAATCATGCTTCCACCACCATCTGTAAACTTATATTCCCGAACGTGCATCTCCAGCTAGAAAATTCCACCCATTCAAGTAAATTGAAATGAAACCCACAAGGTAATTGTTTTGGGATATAATTGGTCTCACTTGATATCCCCATGTGGTATATTTTCGGAATTTCAAGATTTCCCAATTTGATTTGATTCTTCCACATACTTTTCATGAAGGATACCAATGAGGTGGTATAGAAAATAGTGAAATTGCGCTACGACATAGAAAAATGTTGATCCTATCCTTAAATGAAATGATTGATCTCATGTTGATCAGATTTATTAACTTTTCTTTCACAATGATGACCTGTCCTTTTCAAAAATTGGATTTTTATGGGTCATCCTAAAGTTCCATGATAAGAATGAACTAATCATACATTTCCCCAAGGGAGACATCTCACCCAGTTTTTAGATATCCCAATGTCCAGTTCCAACTTCTCTAGGGGAGAGATATAATGAGTAAGTCGTTGGAAAAAATGGATGATTAGTTCTCTAACGATATCTAAAATTTTAATGATAAAGAACTGGGAAATCCATATGAGATCATAAAGGAGGATAAAATGTTGCATATCAGAAAATTAAGAGCAGATCTGTCTAACCCAAGATAGATATGGCCATTCATCAGATAAATTCATACTAGTCCATATAGCCCATTTATAGCTCCAGGTGTTTCGATGGTCTTTCAAGGAAGAGATGAATATGATCGAATATCTTTGATAAATGGCTTGGTGGAAGAAATCACAACAATTTGGACCATGAGGGGTGTTCTCCATCACATAGAAAAATACTTGGGACCATACCATGTCTAACAAGAACAATGAATGTAGTTGGGTGAGGGAATAGAAACATCATCAATCTAGGGGAATCCATGTTTGTTAAAGATGATGTGTGGAGGAATACATTAATTTTTAGATGGGAGCAGCCTCTTTAGAACCATGTTTTCAAAGCAATAAGAAATTGATGATCATTAGTACAGTTATTAGAGATCATGTACCTCTATTTAGCTGTGATGTAAGAACATTGATGGGATTAGGAGGATATTTGTCAAAAATCAAGAAGTTTATATGAGAAATTAAAAAAATCATATCAATATAGATGCATAAATCTGGAAGTATCATGCACATCACAAGAAACTAAAGGGAATTAATGATTTCATGAACTGATTCAAGTATCGTGAACTGAATAAACCATATCGATCTCGAAAATTTCATGAAACATGCGGGCATCACAAATTGTATAACCCATATTTCATCTTTTGATCAGGTAATACGATATGAGACTCACAATCAAGTGACCCTGGCATGGTTACACTGTCTGCATGATAGTAATGAAAACATGTGACTCAACCAGCAGATCCTACGAAACCTACAAAGAAAATGATACTACCAATGATCAATGTGAATGCTCAAGAAATTTACCAAGGGTTATTTTTTGGTCTGTTTGGAAATGCTCTGAGGCATCGAAGATCTCGTGAAAAGGTTCTTGCAAAGTAGTCTTTCGGATTGGCCTTACGATCAGTTCTTGTAGAGATTTCATGCGATGATGATCCTGCAGAAAGGTCTTATGAAAGGATCACGTGACAAAACAATAATGTTAAATCTGGATATTTGATCTCACTAATGAATAAGTTGACCCACAATCCCCTATATGTAAGGAATTCCTAAGAAGACCAAAGTTCACCCAGAAATTCAATCTTCACCTATGAAACTGATTGGTGGAAAACACAAAGACTCAATATTGAATATAATTTTCTCGTAACCAAGATCTTTTCCCGAAAAGCACCAGTAATAATGGGTGGAATTTGTTGACTCCCACAAAATGAGCATAGAGAAATATACAAGGGAAGAAATACCCAGAGTAAGAGTATTATTCTCTCCACAAAACAATGGTAGAGAAGGTGGAAAACTAATAAAAATCATGTAAAATATATAAGGACACACTATCTCATGTCCCCTAGATGATTATAAAAATTAATCATGTACAAAAAATTATCGTCTTCTAATCAAATGAATCCCCATTGAAAAGAATCCATAATCATGTTGTGGTGCCCATAAAATCACAGATGATCACGTGAACTCTTCGAAACAATCTCTTATGATCAAGTAACATTTCTACCAGAGGGTTACTGATAAATATTAAAAATTACTTATAAAATAAATGATGAAAATATGGAAAAGGTGGACATGTTATGTGTTCATTTTTTTTCATGTGATGTTATCATCAAATTCACAATAAATCCAAATTCCCCTAGTAACAAGTCCATATTATCCCATCAAAGAACATTAACATGTCACTATAATCATATAAAGGGTCTCATAATTTTCTATTTTAATATTTACAACCCCTCTGGCTTTATATATTTGCGGACTTTTAGTTCGTGAAAATTATCATGCATCACCAGAAGACCCATTATTTTCCATAAAACACGTCACAAACCAGGATAATTACTATATTAGACAACACTAACACAACATTGTGATATCCCCATTCCTTTTATAATAAATAAGGAAATAAAAAGGGGAAAAGTGGAAGAATTTTACAAGGGATGATACACAAACCTTCAGTCAAAAGGGTACATATGTCCCTAGTGATCATTATTGATCATGCAAGGCCCACCACAACTAGCCTGTATAATATTTATAAGACCACTACAAATGTAATCCTAATCTCATGGTGGCCCCTTGAAAAGACACTTTTTTTCTCACAAAATACCCAGTATGAGTCATATTCATTCACATGAATTCCTCCCCACATGAATATTGATCCCACAAAGACCACTAAACATTTCAGTCTGACCCTATGATATCTCTTTTACATGTCTACATTGTCAAAAAAATCACTTTGATCAGCCTGGGTCTAATAAAAACTTAAATGGTAGAGAATATTTATGGTTTTTATCATATGGATCTTCCAGGGATGACGTATTATAATATCATCTGAACCGTGTGATTAAAAAATCCATCCACTGACTCCATCTCATATAAATGAGATACAAGTTGTGAAGTTGGAATATAATTGGGAGGTGAGGCCAATGAATCGATCCTATTATCCAAATAACAATTAAGGGATCCATCACATTTTAAATACATGATGTGGCTATAAAATAGCATAGGAGAGGAATTCTCAGAGATGCCAATCATGCGATCGTAGAGGTCTTCCAGCAAGTAAAATTTGGGGAACAACATAAGAGTTCATATGATATGCATATATAATTTTCTTTATGATTCTATAGATCATGTGAAGGGCTTCTGGTGTGTTATCCAATTCATGTGAAAAAATTATCAAAAATTGAGTAGGTCACGCGAAACCTAAAATATGTTAACAGTAGAGAAAACCTAAGGAACATATGAAATAAAATGTTGGAATACAGAATAAAAAATTATAGGATACTAATTTGAAGATGGATATTCTAAAATTTCTATGATTCACATTACCTATCTAGATATTGTAATGACACCCATAAATATATACAATGTCACACAACAATACATTAATATTCCACTTGGATCAATAGATATACCTTAAACATGTTAATAAAGTCACACAATGCTTTCCAGGCATGCCTCCCAAGTTATGCGATGTACTCCAGGCTTTCCTACCAAATCATTTGAAGTCCTCTAGACATGTCACCGACATTATGTCGAAACACTATGGTATATCAACTAAATCACATGATGTCACTAAGAAATTTCAACCTTTTCATGCGACCTCTTCTAGAAATTTCACCAAAGTTATGTGGAGACAAAAAGACATGTAATGTTGGTCATGAAACGCCCTCTAGAGATGTCATCCTTGATCTCACAATGATGGTTGAACATGTTATCCTTGATCATGTATCTCCCTACATTTAAGTTATCTTTGATCTCATGGTATCATCAAAACATTTCATCCATTATCATGCGATGTAGTCAAGAAATTTCATTCATATTATGCAATTTCTTTAGTAAAAGTAATCTTGATCATGTGATTATCCCCATGCATGTCCACTAGGTGGCCATGACATGTCCATACATCCTCAAACATGTCATACAAACATCCAAATATGAGTTAGGTTAAAGATCAAACATGTTAGGAATAAAATAAAACTTGTCACACAAAAAATCAAAAAAATTCTGGAAGACAATCAGGTCATGTCAAGAAGATTTAATGGGACTTGATAACCTTTTCCATTGGATATATTTGGGTAAACTCACTTTCTATGACCAGATCAAATTGAAATATAAGAAATATCATTCCTTAAATATCTCGGATACATAGGACTTCTTCATTGGACCTTATATATGAAGGGAGACCTCAGTATGTTAGCCCCAATGAAACTAAACTATGGGATCTCTGATTCCGTCCATACAAAGGATACAAAGGAAGCATTCCTATGTACTAAGATCCAATTGGTATCCACCTCATTGTATGTAATCTATGTCTCTAACATTCCAAATATTGGGACCCAATTGTTCCCAAAATCTTATCATTATTCCTCATCCTCTAATGAATTGTGAAGATAAATGAACTGGAATGACTCATATTCCTACTATAACAAGGATACATAAGACCCATTCCTAAGGATAGAGAGCCATATTAGAAATCCCAAGGGTCACCATTGCACATAAGTCCTGAATCCATATATAGTGAGACTAATTACATAATATCCCTTGAATCCTACACCAAGAATGGATCACATGGGCTTAAGGATTTTTAACTATTATATCATTCATAACAAAAAATTTCACCAATTAAAGAATCATTAGAGTGTACTCCCCATTTAGTTGCACGACATGACTACTCCTGTACAAGAGAATCCCCCTGGGGAATTTCTTAAGGGCATGATCGAACTACGCTACTCTAGTAACTTCCATAACTAGGATACGTAGGATGTATCACCAATGATTATGCTCAATACATGATTCTTAATTAATATAATATATTTCTTTTATCACAAGAAATTATACTAAACAAGTCCAAAGAGCTACATGGATTCTAATAACTTCTATAAATGTAATATGTAGGACAACTCAAAGTGGTTTATACCCATCCATGAGATATTAATCCTCACCCTTGATGGAAGTAAAATCAAGGGTGAATCGATATAAAACATCAAAATATAATAATCCTCCCATTAATGGGAAAATATGAAGACACTTAGATACATTCAATTTTGATCACTAATATACCCCTATTTATAAATGGAAGGTTTCAACACTTTATCATTTTGTTAGGGTATCTCATCCCATATCAGGATTAGTAAGAGGTTCATGAAAATATCTTAAATATACAAGAGAATCCTTGAGGATGAAACAATTACCCCAAAATTATTGTGATGATATTGATATCCCATCCTCTCATACAATGTGAGTTCTTAACTGGAATTGTGTTAAAAACCCCAATTGAGCACCTACCATTGGAATGTTAGTCCGTACATAGTTATTGATGTGGGAACCATTGGGAGTTTCTATGCCATCTTAATAAATGATGAACATGAAATGAGTGATTGTGAAATGCATTTAACTCCCTATAACCAATAGTCAGACAAATCCATCCACACATTTTACCATGAAACAAAAATCATAGACCCATTGTGAAACCATTCAACTACAAAATATTTTTTAGAGGATAAAAAGGATACACTGACCAGTTCTCATTGTACCATTTTTCTCTTACCATGTGGGTGATCTATCAAATGAAACACTATATTACCCATGAAACTCGCTTCCTAGATAAATAATTTACCCATTTACCCATAAAAATCAATTAATCCCCACACACCCTCACCATAGATAACCTGCTCATGCGGAAAAAATTAACATTTTGGTATTTCTATCTTATATTTTATCTCTAAAATTCCCCAAAAAATTATATTCATAAAAATAGTTCAATTATAGAAATATTTCTACTATTTGAAACAAGTTTCAATGAATTATGATCTTTCCATAATGATTTTCATTTAAAAAATTAGATAAATTTAATTTCCATTTTGGTGATTCAAAGAACTCAACATTTCAATTTCACTATTTCTAGTCAAAATTCATCAAACTGAATCATTATATATATATATGGACATATTAAAAATGGTACAAAATTAAATTTAAATTTTTGATTATTTGTGCACCTATCGCAAGTAAATAACTCTTAAATATGAGGAAACAATAATAGAATTAGCACTTTCATATAAAAAACAAAACAAACACCTTCTTAGGATGTCATTATAACACACAGACTAAAGAATTATAACCAAAATATTTAAAAATATAATATAACTTTTTAATACAAAAAGTGACTCTCTAGTTTTTTAAGATTTTTTTTAATAAAATAAGATAACTAAAATAAATAGACATTTAATAATTTAATATTTAATATCCATTAAATAAAATCTCAATATCTAAAACCCATTACAAAATAATTAATTTTTTTAAAAGATGAAAAACCATTAAATTAATATGAATGTAAAATAAATCCTTAACATTTCAAATAAATTTTGTACCATTAATGAAAAGTAATTTTAAATAGTAAAACATAAACAATACAACATTTTATATAAAATATTTTTTTATAAAATATTTTTAAACTAAACAGATCATTATCCCTTGTGGTTACTTTCCCTTCAGAAATCATAAATGCACCAAATTTAAAACCAAGCTCCATTTTCAAAATTCTTCTAATGAAACCAAGAACATCAATTTGAATAGACATTTTACCCCATATATAAGAATAAAAAATTGAACAATACGGTGATTAAACCATAAATAATGGTAAAAAATTACTATATGACTCATTTTTTGAAAATAAGAACCAAAACAAACAAAATTATATATAAATAAACCAATTTATAAATCCTTAAAAATTCATTAATTGATAAAAAAAATTAATTTCCTAGAAATACATTTTTAAAATTAACTACCTTTACTAAAGAGACATTCCCCCTTACTTTAACACACAACATTACATGTTGAATTATATATAATAGATTAATAAAATGATCGATTTTTTTTTGAAGAATTAGGTTTCAAAAAAAATACATGGGAGAGATATTAGGATATGTACATTCCAAGAATAAAAAATCAAATACCCCTTAAAAAATATAAACATTAGAGAAGTAAGATTAATAACTGTGAAAATATAAAAAAAATTACCTTTATTATAAGTTTAAAGGTACAAGAATGAAAATCGATTCATTAATATTTACCATGAAAAGTCTAATACAACAAACATTAACCCAGTATATAAATTCCTTCAAATAAAAATTAAAAATCATGATCATAAAAAACCAATAATTCATTATTTAAAAAAAATCCGTTTTTAATGTTATCATTTTATTGAAAAACATGGATTTTCAAAAATATAGTTCAAAAAACAACAATTAAAACTTTTAACCATCCCAAATGATTTAAAACAAAATAAAAAATTACCATGAAACTTGTAATTTATAGAATAAATTATTAGTCTATTATATATTATCCCTTTATTATATAACTATTAAAACATTCCATATCGATTATAATTACACATAGAACACACTAATCCATAAAATTAAATGTTAATATTTGTCAAATTATGTCACTATCAACATCACCCTTTGACCAATGTTATTTGGTTATCCTTTTCACATCCATAATGTCATTCTCAAGTATCGAAATTACTATTTATTGTTTTTCATAAGCATTTCCACATTATTATATTATTTTGGGGTGTGTTGGGGAGTTTTATTGAACTAAAGTCAGAAAATGGTCCGTTTACAAGTAATTGCATCATAGAAAGGGGATACCCACAATGTAAACAACTTTTCTAGTATCAAAATTCCCATTTCGAGGGACACTGTTTCATGGTAGTAGTGTGGGGGAGGTTGAAATTTTTATAGGATGACATTATATCCCATCACACCATTGTCAAAATAGAGTTACTATTTTAGTAGACAATTTGTAGATAAATTGTATGATTGTGGTGTTTAAGGTGTAATATTTTAATATTTAAGAGTGAATTTGTGATGTATGAAGGGAATTGAGAATCATTTGAGATTTTTTAAATAGAACCTAGGATTGGGGATGCCAATATGGTACATTTATAATGTAAATATGTAGTCAATGAGGTAAATTTGTTAGTGGTCACACCACATGAAAATGGTTTGCGACATAAATATATTTGTGTCTTAAACATTATTTTTTACATTCAAAATATGCTACATGATACAAATAAACCTTAAGAGAATTTTTATGTATGTCATTATGTGTATTTAAACCGTAATTCCCCAGATTATGACATAAGCCCTTATTGTCCAGAATGTTTTATGCACAGTAACGTTGAATGCTTATTATTTTAGTTGTATTAATCCCCTACGAAAACCCTAGGATCTTCTATGAGATTATTTCTGTGTCCTCACCTTTTGAATCTATCTGTTTGAAAATTGATATAGACGGTGATTTCATGATTTCTCTCTCGATGGTATACCTTTTGTCTTCTTCATTTCCATTACACAAAAAAATGGTATTGGACTATTTTTATATGTTATATTGACTTATTCCCTTATTCTTACTTGGATGAAATTACATTTATCCTTTGGTTTCACCCCATAGGTCCATGAAATCCTATGGCGTGTCTCTACGGATTTTATGGAATGGGATTGTTTTGGTAGGAATTATCCTTCCTTCTAAAAGATTTTCTCTCTCATCATCAATGAATTCACCAATTTTATCAAATCTTTTATCATATTATATTAAGTGATTCCTTGATCAAATGGTGTTTGTTGAACCATATATGTTGATCTTTATGTTTTAAATTTTTATGTGTTTTTTATTTATAAAATGAATTATATGAGGATTGGATTACTTGTGATATAATGTATTGATTTCTTTCATTATTACAAGAAAAGATAATGGGTTTTAATGAATGTTTTTTATTGATTACTATAAAATATTTTATGAAATTCCTAATTAAAAAATGGTTTTTGATATTAGATAAGTGTCATGGAAAACTAAATTTTATTATGTAGGTTTTGGAGTTAGTTCCCTAGAACAAACAACAATGTTAATTATGATTACTTGTATTCATATATTTATATTTTATAAAATATCTTATCATATTATGATTGTTCTCCTACATAAAGGAGTATTTCATAAGGTCTTAGGTGTATTTTTCACACTAAAATTTCATATAAGTAATATGGTAACATAACAACCTAGAAGTACCATGACATTATTCGTAAATACAAGGTCTATAGCTATATGATATCATTTTATATGACCCAATTGATAAATGATATTTTAGGTGGAGACTCATAGTAATTTGAAACACATTCTCATGGTGTATGTTCTCGGTAATCTCTAGTATAGGGTATTATGAGAATATGACTAAAAAATAAAAAACCCATATTTTTTTCATAATCTAGTATATATTATTATAGGTATATAAAATAAATAATTTCATAAGGGATATTTTTTATTAATGAACACCTTTTCTAATAATAACATTTTTATTATTATTTACATGATATTCATTGAGCTCAGAAATACAATAAATATAATTTTCCCTTAAATAAATAAATTATTATTTAGTAAAATAATATTTAATATAAAATTTCACACTGTACCAAATAATTTGGTCATCTAATCCTCTTAAATATATATCATCCCTGGAATTTTATTATTATTTTTAATTAAATAAACACCACTGCTTTATCATCCAATAATCATATAAATATTATTTTCACTTAAATATGTGAATAAATATTTATTAAATATTCAAAGAACAAAAAAAATTGTCACTTGTTTTAATAAAACAATATAAACAAGTATTTAATATTCACATAGTATAATAAATAATTAATTCATGTATAAGTATTTATTAAATATTTAACTCATGGATATATTCTCTCAAATTACTGGTAATTTAATATTTCTAGAAGAAACACAATATTAATAATTATTAAAGCATGTAAATGAATAATATTTTTCAAATATTTTAAATTCATGTTGAATTTAATTGTGTTTCTGAGTTAACTTAGTGTTTAACCCTCTTGGGACCTTTCATAGCGGCATTAGGCTACACTTCCAAAATTCCAAGTTCATCATCTAGAAACAAGTCATGGATACCATATAGAAAGATGAAAATGTGGTGATGAATTATTACCTATTATGAACACAAACCACGCAATATAATCTCTTTATCTTGATATGTCCAATCAAAGTGGTTACATGCTAGTGTCAGGAGCAAATATGATTGATGTATATTTCTTTAACTTCCCAATAATAAACTTTCTGAAAATATAGACATGGTTATGGACATGATAAGGTTATTATATATCCATCCAAAGGATAAAGATATCATCCTCATTTAAATAATAGAATAAATAAATCCTCTCACACATTACTTATTAGTACAATATGACTTTTGAAGAAACCAACATATCCTACTTCACCGTAAGAATATATCATCATGATTTTCATTAATACATTGAATTAAATGACTCATAACATAAATTAATAACAATATGAAAGTATAAGGATCATTACACACATCCATATATTGTAAAATCATATGACACAAATAAATTTGTATTTCATATTGGTGAGACATGTTCTTATAATCTCATGATGTATAGATTACTAAGGGAATACAACATAATAAATTTTATAAAGTTTATATGATTCTATAACCCTTATAGATTGTATCATTTGTGTCATGTAAAATGATATCATCCATTAATAGAACTTATATTTAAGAATATTGTAGTTGCAATTTTAAATTATCATCATAGAAGAGAACTGTTATGACCTTTCAATGCGATAAGTGGTCTTAGGATATTATCACATACTATTTTAGATTGAAGATAAATCATGATGTGATAAGCTATTTTATAATATTCAAATACATGAATACAATTAATCATTATGTTCATAGAAGTTGGTTCAAGGTCATGAACTACAATAATTCACATACTTTCACTAATACCAACTACTGAAAACCGTTACTCAATTATATCACACATGATTTTATTAATTTTAATTACATAAGGATTTAGTTAGGGGGTATGAAAAATTTTATTCCTTATAAACTCTTCTCATATTTACTTCACCTATTTGGGATAAATCCATCAATATTTGATGTTTTAAACGTATGATCTTCGTGTGTTGGTATAACCTTAGATCCTTTGTGAGAGACACCAATTCAGTATTATCACAACATAATGTGATAGGATCTTTAATGTTAGGATCCAAATAACGGTCTTGGAAAAATATCCAAATTCAAATATA
Source organism: Viscum album (assembly GCA_963277665.1). Taxonomy (NCBI): domain Eukaryota; kingdom Viridiplantae; phylum Streptophyta; class Magnoliopsida; order Santalales; family Viscaceae; genus Viscum; species Viscum album. The sequence continues at coordinate 490,353,926 of OY728159.1, read as the reverse complement.
TTCTTTTTCTATAATAGAAGAATTTATAAAGTCAACATTTTTTTAGAATCATAGATAACTCACTTCTTTTTAGTCTTCCAGCTCATAGATCCTCTCTGGATACTGAATACATACACTTAATTTGACATCAAATGTTTCCCATATGTTTCGAAACTACCATTAGTAAATCCAATGAGGGATAGTTCCTCATCCCCTCTATATACATAGAACACATCCTTAGTACAAATATGATACTTAAGGATAACCTTAATGATAGACCAATGATTTTCCCCTAGATCATCTTGATATCTACCTACCATGATTAAATCATAGGAAACATAAATCATAGTACATTACAAAAATGAATAATAAATCCCATTATAGACTCCTATGAGATCCTAATCATTATTCATCACTCCTATTGATTATGAGTATATATTTTATTAGGTAGATGTATACCATGTGACACAGGAACTAGTATTCTATTTGATTATTATATATGAAGTATATTTAGTATCTGGTGAATTTATGTACTTTTAATTACTATAAGAATAAATTTTTATTTATCATAAATGATAATGATCCCAAGGGGTTATGTTTTTTCACCAAGTTCATTCGTAGAAAAACAATTATTCAACCATTACCTAACTTACTATAAGATAGGTATTACATTTTTAGTAGGTAATATGTAATCAACATATATTATTATGAATATATATGTGCTAAAATTAATCCAATTATAAACAAATGGATCATGTTTTTATCTTTATGAAACCAATATCTCATATAATTTCATCAAACAGAATGTTCCATGACCTCGATTCCTTCATTGACCCATAAATTGATATCTAAAACTGTCATATCATTATGTAATTTTATTGACTAAAAACTCATTCAGGTTGTTTCACATATACATATTCCTAAGGGTTTATATTAAGTAAATCTATTTGGATGAAAATCAACAAATTTTATAGTCATGTAATGCGGTTATGAAAAGTAGAATTCAGTTGGAATTAAAATATAAAATTGGAGAAAATGTTTCATCATAGATAATACCATGGAATTTATTAAACTCGTTATTCACTAGAATTTATTTATTGGTATTTACTATACCTTCCATGTCCAGTTTTGTTTGATAACCCAATTTCACAAAATGTGAATTTCATTACTTTTCAAATCAAAAAGAATCTAGAAATAGTTCTAATACATGGAATAACTATCATAATTCATATATTATTACTATCCTACAACTTTTTATCAATGTATTAAATCCTTGTTGGAAAGGGGATCACTATTTTCAACCAATAATTTCTCATCGTATTCGATGATTAGATGTCCATATATTTCTAGTTATTTATCCTCTCTAATTATCTAATTTAGTACTTATGTTTCAGGAAAATAATCTTCTATGTGGACGTGAAGAACATGTTCCACTATCGAAATTTATATATACTGATCATCAAAATCATAGAAGTCAGAATTTACCCCCCCAATTCTTCTTGTGGATATTTTTTTCAATAAAATTTCTTATCCTACGATATCTAACTTCTTGTCTGTGGGATTGAAAATATAATGTCATCTTATTTCCATAAAACTCACTAAATAGATACATTATACACCTTAGGGTGATGGTTTTGGTTTCAATATATGACTATAAAAATTCCTCATAACCCATTTCATATGTATGTGTAATCACCAATTTTTTCTATACATTAATTCATATAGTATTCAATTTTCTGTATTAGTATTTTATCAATGGAGAATATGTGATTTAGAGTGTAATTTGTATCCCCAAAAGGATAATGTAATAGTTTCCTGACTCATCATAGACCATACGATGTAAAGAAATGTAAATTCCCTCGTTTAAATAACACCCTTCCATTATAGTGTGTATGGATGGGAGAGTTGGGATAGCATTCCAAACTCCCATTGAAATTTGATAAACTCTTGTTTAAGATATTCACCAATTAGATTAGATTATTTATTCCTTATCCATATACTAATTTTATAATATAGTAATTTCATTAATTATTTGAATTCATCAAAGGGATCGTACTTATATCTCATTTAGTATACATAGACAGATCCCTTAAATTTATAATTATAATTCATGATGTATGAATATGCACATATTTATTCTATAGGAAATGGACCATACACAATAGTGTGTCCCAAACCTATAATCTATTTTTCCCATTCACCATTTTCAAAAGGAAGTTTGTTGAATTTTACTTGTAAACAAGCATGACATGTGTTGAGTCGTTTTAGTTCAAAAGATTCTATGTAACCATCTTGTTATAGCTTTGTCCTATGATTTTCTTTTACATGATGAAGATGATGTATCTATAGTTGGTTTTATGAGTCTTTCTAACATAATTCATTATTAAATTCCAATATGTATGTTTTAAAAAAAATTACATACAAACTTTTATTTAAATGAGTCATACAATATTATATACACTCTTTAAAAAATTATGAGATTTTATTTCCAAACATAGAAATTAATTCAACTATAAGAAAATGAAGACTGAAATTAGGTATTTAGTAACATTTTATACATAATAATAATATTTAAAAACAAATATGATCCATGTTGATATTGGAAGGTGGCAGCATCTAATGGATCGGGAATCTATCCTTGCACCCTTGGCACCCCAAATATCCATTATTCGTGTGTCAATATATTAAAATCTAATTGCTACAAGCAATTGAATATAGTTGTAATCGCAAAAATTTAAATCTAATATCACATTTCTATATATAAAAAATTTTCATTGAAATAACACACACCTAAATATTCCCCTTGCACCAGTGACTAGTTGAAGATCTTCTTCCAATGGGAAAACATTACACATGTAAAACATATTGTATCCTTTTCCATTGACTAGCTTTAGATAGCCCTTTTATTATAAGGATGATTCAAAGCCCAATATAAGTGATGACATGTGTAGGTGAGGCTCACTGGATGGTGACACATGGATATTCCAATTGAACCTCCGACTATCTATTTTATTGATTTTCAATTAAGCTGATTTATCGGTAAGAGGTAACCAACAGTTCACGCATGATACAAATTCAATGTAAAATGAAATTCAAAATTCCATAAAGGAATGTCAAAGAAAACCTTGTTCCACAAGAACACTAAACTTATTTCCATACCCACACTGTAGAGCATCATTCCATCATGTCAACAATGTCGTCGCTATCACACACCTATCGCCGAAGTGCATCATAACCTAACACAACATTGTACACCATCCATGATGTCCATATGAAATCCAAAACGCCATAGACAGTCTAATTTTCCCCCATCAAACCATAAAAAACACCCAAACACTAGTAAAGATTCCATATAGCACTCTAAACAGTTCTTTTGACAATGAAAACCAAAATGAAAGAAACCACTCCATAAACAATTAACAGGTTCAACACCGAACAAAAATCATTCCATAGAATAATCACCAATCCTTCAAAAATGGATTGAGGAATAAAACAAAAAGGACTGAAACAAAAAAAATGAAAATGACAAACCTTGAACATCGATGGAGAAGAAAACCTAGAGAAGATCGTGTGAGGGGCATAGTCAGACATCAAAACTCACCTCCCAAGACCTGTGAGAATCCAGCACTCCAGATCCAACCATGATACGAATCGAGGGACTTGAAGTCATGGAAGAGGTTTGAATGGGAGAGGTGTAACAACCCGAAACTAGTTACATATAGTCAGTGCATTATTACATAACATTGGTGTGATCACAAGAGATCAAGTCTCAAAAAACCACTTTTTCTAGTAGCCTTGGATGAGCTAGATACATACAAAAGTTTTACATTACATCATGAAATGGAAGAACAACAACAACATTGTGTCCCCATTGTACACATTCATATCCCTTATCCCATTCCTAAAGGTTAAGCGTAATATAATTCTTCACATCCAAGGGAAAAATAAAACATATAAATGGGTGAGCTAAGTTGAATAGATGTAGTACCCCCGGTTTCAAGTATGTAACCCTTAATTGATGCTTCTCATGGTTTTAAAGTTAACGGTGTTGAATGGGAGAGTCAGGAGAATGTGGAATGATGTTTTTGAGGTAAAGGGGAAGTCTCACAAGAGGCGCACAGTTTTTCTAAACCATGTGGCCAAACTGTGCGTAGTGGGTCATGGAGGCAGTGGCTTCTACCTGGTCGGTGCATGGTTTGTCTAACCATGCAGCCAAACCATGAGAGAACGGTGGCCGATGCAGTAGTTGATGCACGATTAGTGCACGACTTTTCAAACCGTGAGGACTAACCATGCGGGCACGTAAATTAGATCATTAAATTGTTGATCTAACACGTTTTGACCTCTAAATTCCTCGTTTAAGTTTCTATGTGGCCCTAACCCATGATTCTGGTTCTCCCAAGGTCAAGGAAGGTTCCGCCATCATTCCGGAGTTGATCTTAAGGCTTCCCTTGGCGGATCGAATCCGGATTGTTGAGGTATGCAATCGTTCTTGATCGATTTCTTAGATCTACGTAGATATACTTATCATCTTCTCTTGGTTTCTTAGATATACACCCGTTATGGGAAGATCTAATTGTGTGGACGATAAATATGATGAATTTTGGTCTTGGTTGTGTTAGGGTAATATATCTAAGGAGGGTTTTTGGATAATCGGCCTGGTTGTCTTGTGTGTTCTATGTTTGTTACAGTTTTCGTCAAAACCTTTGAGGTAAGTGGCTTCACTCTCAATTCCAATTTCCTAGAACTTGAATTCTTGGTAAAAATTGATTAAATTTTATGGTTTTAATAGTGAAATTGTGATGCAAGTCATGTTATAAATTATCTTTAGTGATAATTATGGGTTTTAGTGGAATTGTGGGAATTGAAAGAATGGTTTGTGGACAGTTTTTTTGTTTCTTGATTTTAAAATGGTGATTTTAAAATATGGCTTTGTTGTATTTGGAAAATGGTTTGCATGAAAAAGGTTTTCAATAAAAGTGTGGTTTTATTGACATAGTTTTGGCATGTTTTTTGGGCATACTTGGCGTGTGTGTTCATATTTCATTTATGGGGCTTGTTTGAAATATGGCCTTGTGATCGGTGCCAAAAGTTTCATGGAACATGGGTGATAATTACCTAGGGATGACTTGGTAGATTGACGAGAAACGAATCATTATTATGAAACTATAATAACGATGCATGCATTGTTGATTTCACGTGTTGTGAAATGGTTGGTTTTGTGGATTTGTGAAATGGGATGGTTATGCCAAAATGGAAGTGTGAATTTTATAGGAAACATTTTTTGGTATCTTTTCTTTAGAATGATTGTTTTTGTTGGAAAATGGTTTTGACATGGATCTTGTTATATTTTAAACTCTTTTGGAATTGTTTAATATAAATTGTTTTATATAAATATGATAACTTGTTTTATCTTAGAGACATGGGTTGGGATATCATTGGGGATAACCTACTTAGTTTTATAGTTACCCCTGCTTTGGCACTTTGGTGCTTTTTCAGATGTCATCTTTCAGGACACAAGCAAAGGAAAAGACCCTTATTGATAGTGGTTAATGGTGATGTTTGGGAGATGTGGCGGTGCTTGGTGTATGGAGCTTGGTTTGGAGGATTGGAGTGTGTCTTGGCCTATTTTGGGACATTGTTTAGTCTTCCTCTTGGTACATTGATATTCTGTTGGTTATGTATTGGTTGTGGAATAATGTATTTCTCTTTTGGAAATGCATGAGTTGGTTGTTTCATTCACATGCATCGTATAGTGGGTTTTAGTGATGTTTTGGTTGGTTTTACTCAAAGGGTAAATCGTCCCCCACTTGCATGGATATCCTTCGGCATTTATTGCTAGCCTTTGGAAACTTGGGGATGTCGCTTAAGGCCTTGTAATGACTCATTTTACTCTCAAGCCAATGAGAATTAGTGGGTTATTACAAATGGTATCAGCTTGTTTGGTCCTTGCCTAACAAGTGATCATCGATGTTCTCGGTCTTGGAGTTGAAATTAATTCTTGTCTATTCCTTGGGTGGTTATCATAGACAGGAGTAGGATTGTCGGAACTTGAAATGTATAGCATAATAGGACGTAGCTAACCTGTTTTTGCAGAACTTCATGTTACCAAGGTGTTGGTTACATAAGTGTTTTGGATACACTTATATATTGTTGTAAATCTCATTGTCATGGGTTTATCCAATGAGATTTGAATGACATTCATTTTCGAGGAATAAATTCCCACTAATTGTGCATATATCTTTTTTCAGAAATGGAATATGGGTTGATGCAAAAGTGTGATTTCTGAAAATTATAAACTTGTTTTCAAATGAATGATTTTGAAAAGAGAATGGTTTATGTATTTTGAAAATAGATTGATTTTCAAAAGAAAGAAAAGATTTTTTTCTTAGAAATTGGTAAATCTAGAAATGATTGATGATTGGAAGTCATCTTTGTGATAGTAATGTGAAAGAATTTGAAATTCTAAGCCTTCAGTTGCTAGGAAGTGAGACTAACGACGTGCGTTGTTTGTATAGAAAATGGAACCTGTTAGGCGTCGTAGAAACCAAATGGAAGAGGCTGTGGAGAATGTGGTCACACCTGATCCATATGTGAACCAGCATCTAGTCCAAGGTATATTTAAAGCATTCCAGGTTGTGGACATGGGGAATCGGAGGGACGATTCAAGGCATGTCGACCATTCCGTCTAGTTCCAGAAGCCGAATCCACCCATCTTTCAGGGTGATTCTGAACCTGAAAAGGCAGAGGTGTGACTAAGTAGGATGAATAGTATCTTCGATTTCATCATCACACCATTAGAGATCAACGTCAAGTTGGAGAAGTATCTGATGGAGCATCTTGCACGACAGTGGTGGGAGCTAGTGGTGCAGGCTATGGTGGATCAAGGCCTGGGCAGGGAGGAATTTGAGGAATTGTTTCATAAACAATTCTATCCTCACATGTTCAAGATCCATAGGACAACAGACTTTTTCTACCTAATGCAGGAAAATCCCTCTATCACAGATTATGCGACTAAATTCATGAATTTAGTGCTCATTTCACTGAAGGTTGTGGCAAGTGCGTCACTGAAGGCACACATCTTTGAATCAGGGTTGCGACAAGAGATTCTTTAGAAGATAGTTGTGCTCTATATTAAACATTATACGGAGATGGTAAACAGAGAAACAATACTTGTAAGAGACATCTCGGGAGTTATGGGAGGAGGAAGTATGATGATACCCACAGGAATAGGTGGGAACTCTAATACAAGGAATAAGCGGAAGGGGGACACCTACATCCAGGGTGGGAGTGAAAATCAGAATCAGATGGGTAGATCGTTGAATCATCCTCCACGACCCATGATGAAATCTGGGTGTTGTCATTGTGGTGTGATTGATCACATTAAATGAGAATGTACATCACCATCGATAGCATGACAAAATTGTAACAATATGGGACATCTTCAATGATATTGTCGCAGTGCTCCACGGTCGGGTGTCCGTGACACTTCTTAGGTGTCGCAAGCATCTTATGATTCGACAGGGAGAGGACAGAAAAATCAGTCTTACCATGAGAACAGAGCTAGCTATGGTGATTCCAAGAATACCATGACTCCTCAAGCATGGAAATCTCAACAAGGCAATGAGGAGCAAATTGAAGCAACAAAGCAATTGTATGGAGCAGAGCAGATGATGGTGGATGATCAGACAAGACCATCTACAGTGAGAGGTACGATTCTCTTGAATTCTACCCTTGTTCATGTTTTGTTTGATACTGGGGAATCACATTTCTTAATTGATTCTCATGTTGTTGACATGCTCAGTTTATAACTGGAAATGATGCCTTCTATTTTGAAACTACAAACTCCTCTTGGTGAAAGAGAATGCCATGCCTTCATGTGTAGAGCATGTGCTATGACAGTTGATGGACTTGGGTTGAAATTGGACTTTTCCATGTTGGATATGGATGTCTATGATGTAATCCTGGGTATGGATTGGTTTACAAGGTCTAAGGCTCACATCGACTGTTATAGAAGACCAGTTACATTCATTACTAAGGATGGAATTGAGCATCTCTTCAGAGATGATAGGATGGAAAAGAAAAGTGAAAATAGATTTTTGTCACCAATTGTGGGAAGATATCTCACCATTTTGCAGTGTTGACATTGGAATCAATGGAAGAGATTGAGGAAAATAGTTTTTAAGCTGTCATGGATCAATTTCCTGATGTTTTTCTTGAAAAGTTCTCAGGGTTTCCACTTGTGAGAGAAGTGGAGTTTACAATTGATCTCCTTCTGGGCACTAGTCCTATCTCTCTACCATCTTATAGGATGGATCCCACAGAGTTAAAGGAATTGAATGTTCAGTTGGAAGAACTAGAAAACGACGGTTTTATTCGGCCAAGCGTATCTCTGTGGGAAGCACTAGTTTTTTTGGAAATAAAGAATATGAAACTTTGTGGCTATGTGTGGATTATCGTAAACTTAACCAAGTTATGATAAAGAATAGATATCCATTTCCATGCATTGATGAACTACATGATCAATTGAGGGGAGCTCGGCGGTTCTCTAAGATTGAATTTCGATCAGGATATCACCAGTTGTGAGTTCAGAAGGAGGATATTCTGAAGACAACCTTCATAAGTAGATATGGACACTATAAATATGTAGTCATTCCTTTTTCTCTCACGAATGCACCAACAGAATTTATGGCATTTATGAATCATATATTCCAACAATATTTTGTTTTTTCTGTTGTGGTGTTCGGGGATGACATGTTGGTGTACTCAAGAACAAGGGCTGATCATGAGAAATACTTGGCGATAGTGTTGGAAATCTAGAGAGACCATCGGTTTTATGCCAAATTATCAATGTGCGATTTTTGGATATAAGAGGTACACTTTTTGGGACATGTTGTTTCTGAGAAATGTGTTTCAGTAGATCCAAAAAAGATAGAAGCTGTTCTTTCTTGGCGACCTCCAAATAATGTCCTTGAATTATGAAGTTTTCTTGGTCTATCTGGTTATTACCAATGCTTTTTCCATGACATCTCAAGACTAGCTTCACCTTTGAATACATTAACAGTGAAAAATAGTTCATTTCAATGGACTGAATAATGTCAAATATCATTTCATGAGTTGAAATTTAACCTTACATCAACACCTATCTTTATCATTCCAGAATCAGGACTGGGGTATTTGGTGTATTGTGACACTTCAGGATCTGGGTTGGGCTGTGTTCTCATGCAAGGAAACCATGTTGTCGCTTATGGTTTAAGGAAGTTGGGGGTTCATGAGAAGAATTACCCAACACATTATTTGGAGTTAGCTGTAGTCGTCCATGAATTGAAAACATGGAGACACTATCTCTTTGGAAAGAAGTTTACTGTGTTTACCAATCAAAAAATCTTGAAACACATTTTCTCATAGCGGGATTTAAATATGAGGCAGAGGAGATGGATGGAGTATCTTCAAATGTTCAAATTTGACTTTATGTATACACCGGGTAAGGGAAATTCAGTGGAAGATGCATTGAGTAGAAAGTCATATGCTCAGTTGGAGAAAGACGCTTTAGATGAATGGCAGTTGATGTCGGTCTTAGCCGACATGCATGTGGAATGTGAAAATCGAGGTGATGTTGCGATTTTCATTTCAGCTTTACTTGTTTATGATTTTGTAAAAATGTTCAAAGAAGCACAAACATCTGATATAGAATGTCGGGAAATGAGTTCAAAACTCAGTGGGGGGGAGACCATTGAGGGATGGAAGCTGGATGGTAGTTCAGTTTTGCGGTTTTGAGATCGGATGATCGTACCCTTAACTTCTCAGGAACAAATACTTCTTGCTTATCACCATTCCAGATTGGCTGTTCATCCAGGAATACAGAAGATGTATAAGGCGTTGAAGGCACAGTTTTTGTGGAGCGGAATGAAAAGGAAGGTGGCCAAGTTCATCTCACGGTGCTTAACTTGATAGTAGGTTAAAGTAGTACATCAGTGGCCAGCGGGTATGTTGCAGTCTTAACCTATCCTAATGTGGAAATGGGATCATATAGCAATGGATTTTGTTACAGGTCTTCCACGAATGGTCCAGAAACACGATTCTATTTGGGTGAGAGTGGATTATCTAACCAAGTAGGCCCATTTCATCACTATCTGTGAAACTCATATGGTGGAATATCTTTGAAAAATCTATATCTGAGATGTGGTAAATAGGTGTGGTGCACCAGTGTCTATCGTTTCAGACAGAGATCTGAAGTTCACATCTCGTTTCTGGTGATCCTTACAGAAAGCCCTGGTAACTGAGTTGAATATGAGTACGACGTATCATCCTCAAACGGTTGAACAATCCGAAAGGATGATAAAGATGTTGGAAGACATGTTGCAGGCTTGTGTATGGATTTTGGGGGCTCATGGGAGGATCACATACCATTCGTGGAGTTCTCATACAATAACAATTATCAGGCCTCGAAACACATGGATCCGTTTGAAGCACTGTCTGGGCGTCCGTGTCGTTCTCCACTATGTTGGGTGGAAACTTGTGAGACTTCACTAGTTGGGAAGATCCTTCTCCAAGAAACAAAAGATATGATTCAGTTTATTAGAAAGATGATGGAAACAACTCAGAGTCGTCATAAATCTTATACAGATCACCGTCGAAGACCATTTTCGTTTGTATTAGGTGATCATGTCGTTTTTAGAATCTCTCCAAGGCATGGACATCGCCCTTTTGGGAAGAATGGATATATAAGAACTTTTAAGATACTGGAATGCATTGGAGAAGTGGTATATCGGTTGGAATTACCACCATGGTTCAGTTCAGTGCACAATGTGTTCCATGTACCCAGTTGAAGAAGTATCAGACCGATCCTGACCATGTGATCATATGGGATCATGTTGACCTAGAACCGAATGCTTCATTGGTACATATTCAGGTGCGGATTGTGGATAGGCAATAGAAAGTCATACGTGGAAAAATCATCGGTCTAGTGCGGGTTTTATGGTAGCATGGTCAGATTCAGGAAGAGACTTGGGAACGTGAGAAATAATTGAAAGTGTAGTGGCCAGAACTCTTTCAGACAAGTGATGGGTTTCTTCTTTCTAGGGATGGAAAAGGCCAATGGTGGGGAGAATGTAGTATCCTTGGTTTCTGGTATATAACCTTTACTTGATTCTTTTCATGGTTTTAAATTTAAGGGTGTTGAATGAGAGAGTTGGGAGAACTTGGAATGATGTTTTTGAGGTAAAGGGGATGTCTCACGGGAGGCACATGGTTTTTCTAAACCTTGCAGCCAAACCGTGCATAGTGGGTCTTGGAGGCAGTGGATTCAACACGGTCAGCACATAGTTTATCTAACCGTGCGGATAAACTGTGTGGGAAGGGGTCCGAGGCAGTAGCTAATGCACAGTTATCACACGATTTGTCAAACTGTGTGGACTAACCATGAGGGCACTTAAATTAGATCCTTAAATTCTTGATCTAACGTGATTTCATCTATAAATGCCTAGTTTAAGCTTCTAAGTAGCTCTAAATCAGTATTTTGGTTCTCCCAAGGTCATGGAAGGTTCTCCCATCGTTTTGGAGGTGATCTGAAGGCTTTCCTTGGAAGATCGAAGCTGTATTATTGAGGTATGTGATCGTTCTTGATCGGTTTCTTAGATCTACTTAGATATACTTCTCATCTTCTCTCAGTTTCTTAAATATACACCTTTTATGGGTAGATCTATGTGTGTGGGTGCCAAATATGATGAAGTTTGGTCTTGGTTTTCTTAGGGTAAGAGATCTAAGGAGGGGTTTGGAGAATCAGCATGGTTGTCTTATGAGTTCTCTGTTTGTTAGGGTTTCTGTCAAAACCATTGAGGTAGGTGGCATCACTCTTGATTCCTATTAATTAGAACTTGGAGTCTTAGTTCAAATTGATTAATTGTTTTGGTTTTAATTGTGAAATTGTGATGCAAAGCATGTTATAAATCTTCTTTAGTGATGATTATGGGTTTTGGTGGAATTGTTGAAAGTGAAAGAATGTTTTGTGAAAAGTGTTTTGGTTTCTTGAATTGAAAATAATGATTTTAAAATATGGATTTTCTTTATTTGGAAAATGGATTTCGGGAGAATGGTTTTCAATAAATGTGTTGTTTTATTGAAATGGTTTTGGCATGGTTGGAATGTGGTGGTTTTTGGGCACACATGGGATGTGTTTTCACAGAGAATTTATAAGGATTGGTTGAAATATGACCTTGTGCTCAGTGCAAAAAGTGTATTGGAACATGGGGGATAATTACCTTGTGACGACTTGGTAGATCAATGAGAAACCACCCATGAGTATAGAACTATCATAACGATTCATTCATGGTTGATTTCATAGGTTATGAAATGGTTGGTTGTGTGGATTTGTGAAATGGGATGGTTATGCCAATGTTGAGGTGTGAAATTGATTGGAAACTTTTCTTGGTTTCTTTTCTTGAGAATTATGGTTTTTGTTGGAAAATGGTTTTGACATGGAACTTGTTATATTGTGAACTATTTTGGAATTGTTTTATATAAATATTTTTATATAAATGTTATAACATGTTTTATCCTAGAGGCATGGGTTGGGATGTCATTGGCAAAAACCTACTGAATTTTATACTCACCCCTGCTTTGGAACATTGGTTCTTTTGCAAATTTCATCTTTCGGGACACATGCAAAGGGAAAGAACCTTAATGATAGTGGTTCGTGGTGATGTTTTGGATATGTGGTGGTGGTTGGTGCATGGAGCTTGGTGTGGAGCCTTGGAGTGTGTATTGGCTTGTTTTAGGTCATTGTTTAGTCTTCTGCTTGGTTCTCTGATATTTTGTTGGTTATGTATTGGTTGTGGAACAATGTAGTTCTCTTTTCATAATGAATGAGTCAGTTGTTTCATTCGCATGCATCATATAATGGTTGTTAGTGATGTTTTGGTTGGTTTTACTCAATGGGTAAATCATCCCCCACTTGCATTGAAACCATTCGGCATTTATTTCCATCCTTTGGCTCCTTGGGGATGCCTCTTAAGGCCTAGTAATGACTCATTGTACTCTCAAGAAAATGAGAATTGGCGTGTCATTACAACAGTAAGGTTAACAATTTAGCAAAAACTGTCATAAATAAGTATAATCATTTAAGGCAACGTATAAGAAAACAACTCAAGCCATTTAAACTTAAACATCAGCATAATATGGAAATGATATATCAAATAATTCCATTTTCTTAATCACATGGATATTATACTAGTAAAATAATTAGATTTAATATCAATAGCCAATTTCATAACGATAGAATTCATAATGCCAGACATCATAACCACATAGTCAAGGACTCATGCCAAGACAAAAAATAAGATTTTATCAATGAATTATGCCAGGAAACTAGTTTGTCTCATGAGACCTACCAATTCATTGAGGAACTATAGCGGGCTCCACGCATCACATACTATGTCCAATACATTCCTCATATGAAAAGGTTGAAACATAACATAAAAATATGTATTAAAACTAGCATATGAAATTTTAATACTTTAACCATGAACCATGAATGATATAAAAATAACACATCCATGGTCAAACATATCACAAAAACATCAATACAATATGGAATATTGTATCATAATAAATCAACTTCAAACAAGTGTAAAATCCATCAAAGGATGTTGTCATAGATGAAATCCAAACTATTTAAGAGAAATATCTCTTTCTATTTTGAAATCATTTAAAAGTCACATATTTATAAAAGAAAAAATTTATTTTTAAAATATACTTATAATCATGAAAGGTAAGATTCGAAGGTTTTATAATAGTAGAATATAGCTTCACATGTTGTATAAGTTAAAAAAAATTCATTCCATAATTTTGTCGAAAATGTCGTAAAGGAGCTTGTTTGGAAAAAGACAGAAAGTTTTATTTATAAAAAATTTATAAAATTAAAACAAGGTATAAATTAATTTAGACCATATTCAATAAAATAGTAAAAATGTTTTGAAATACATTTTTAAGAAACAAGGGAGAGTATGATAAAAAGTCTCTGTAGAAACTCTCGTATAAACAACCTCGAATAATAAATAGATTTTCAAATTAAGCCTTACATTTTATTTTCATTGATAGTGGTTATATAAACCTCATGTATAATATTTAAATAATTTATATTAAATTATTAAAGAACAACATACATAAGTATTATATAATATATGATCTTCTAATATGGCTTTGTTAATAATATTTCAGTACTATCATTGTTTCAGGTGTTAACTGATTCATTTTTCTTTATATGTTTTGTAATGTAAGTCATATTTTCTATGTATCGGATGTATTTGATTCATATCCAAATGATATTAGGTTCTTAAAAAATATTTTCAATTATAAAACTATAATTATTCTCTAATTATTATGATGGGGAATGAATATAATCTTATTCGTGGAGACGGTAATCCGTACGTATGCTCAAGCGATAATACCATTCTATTGATGGTGAAGTCGTATGTAATTGGATAATATAACATATATACATAATAATTAACATATTATACTTATTATTTACATCAATTATACTCATTATTAAACTCTTTCAAATAATGAAGTGTTGACTAACAAACTACTCTATGATGTGGATACGATAAGCCATACCTAAAGACGTACGGTGAATTTGCCTTTCATAGGATAGAGGGAATAATGAATATGGTTGATTCATATTTATAATAACACCATAGTATGTACAAGGTACTATATTTATTATTTTGGTATGGAAACAACAAATAAAGAGGTAGTGGAAGAATAATGGAACTTTGGGATTGGTGATGAAATTATTACATCTTCTTCAGGTGATTCCTTTTGATTTGATCAAAAGGGATCCATAGGATGGCTTATGATCAATGTAAGGCATATAGGTTTAATTGAGGATAGTTGGGAGGATATTTGAGTGGGGTTTGGCAAAGACAAATGGCTTTGGAGGTGTTATTTTGAGAGAAGGGGAAGTACCAATTTATAAGAGAGGTGATGGTCACTTTAGGAAAACCTTGAAATATTATTTTATAGTACAATAATATTCAGTTTGTAAAGGCTAAAAAAAATTTATTACATGTATAAGGTGGGTATGGGTTGAAAAAAATTCAATCAATAGGTTTTAGACAGGTTTAAGTAACCATTACAGCCTTATCTTTTATATTTTACTCGTATTTAAATATTTTAACTTTTACCATGTATTCTTATATTATTATAATAAATGGTCATTAAACTTATATAAAAAGACAATAGAACCCCATGTTGTTCATTATTAATATATATAACATTATCAAAGCCTTTTTTCTGAACCATATATTTTTAGGAAAATTATATCAATTAATAATATAGTATTTGTTTTAAAAACTCATTTATGTCAATCTATGACATTATTTAGTATTTGGTTTTTGTGAAAGTCATAACAACATTATCACTTCAAAAAAATTATTTAATCAAGAATAACATGTCATATTAACCATTAAAATTCCGGGAATACATCAAAAGTCTCAATATACAATTATATTAATATTTATAATATCATTTATTTTAATCTTTCAATAATAAGATAATTACTGCATCATCATTGTGTCATAAATAAATTTTAAATTTTAATGTATGAAAATTATAAATAAAATACAATTATGTATTAAATCATGTTATATTTATATTGAATCTTCATTGTCAAATATATCTTACATATAACCCCATATTGAAAACATATCTGTTATTACACTTTTAATTCTTTTTTAAATAAAATAATAATAAATTCCCTAATCTTATCCAATGGACCAAAAGGATTATATTTTATTCCTAAGGATGATTTTTGTTGAAATAAACTTATCAAATAGAGTTAGTAAATGTGTTATGTTAAATTGTAATAACATTTTTACCATTAATTACCCTATTAATTTTTAACCATGGTAAATAATATTCAAAAGATACTATTCACCAAAAATTACTTTCATCTTATAGAACCAAATTTTAATTACTGATGTCAACCTTTCCTATATGATTTTTGAAATTCAATTCACAGAAGTAGAAAAATTACATTTTATGCAAATTTGCAAATGTTCCTAGGAGGTGGGTAAAAGACGTAAAAAGTTCAATAAAATATCATATATCTAATATTATTATAAAATGACGCCAATGAATTAAATTGAATATATATAGGAATTATGCATCTATTTTGACCTAAAATAAATTAAAATAAAATAAATAATTATTTAAATAAAAAGTTTGTTTTAAACAATAACGTAGTGTTTTTCACTATTCATCAAAAATAAAATGTATTAAAAAAATAAAAAAATCACCCTTAGAAAATTTTGATATTCCAAATACAAAAATAAAGTCCATTTTAAAAAATAAAATTTATAAAATTTCCCAAACTGGATATTAATATTCATAATGGATACTTGGATTGCTCGTGGTGTGTCGAAACTCGATGTTGCTTACAATGAAAACTATTGCTTTATTCAAAGAGAAATGTACCATGGAAGCTTAGGGTGTTACATTATACCCTAAATAATTTCATCATTGAAATTTCTATAATACTAATTCATAAATAGATTCGACTGGTTCTTCATCATAATTTCCTCGGGTTCTTACATTGGGTCTTCGATTTTATGTTTTATCCATATAACTTTTACCAGATGAGTCAACCGGTTTCTCAACACTTGTTCTCTCATATCAGGAATCATGATGAGATCTTCACAATAAGACAGATCGAGTTCCAGTTATATTTCATCATAGGTGAGAATATATGTTTGGTCAGGAAAGTATTTCCTCAATATAGATATGTGGTACACATCATTAACTTTGGAGAGACTTGGAGGCATTTCGAATTGGTAAGTGATAACTCCAATTTGTTCAAGAATATTGAAAGGTCTAATGTACCTAGGACTTAATTTACCCATCTTATAAAATCATAAAACGCCCTTCATTGGAGATACCTTCAAGAAATCATGATATCTTACTTGAAATTCCAAATCCTTCCTTCAATTATCGGCATTGCTCTTTTGACTACATTGAGCTTCTGTGATGTGGGTTTCGATAATATTCACATTTTTCATTGTTTCCTCAACAAGTTCTTGGCCTACAAGTTTTCTCTCACGAACATCTTCCTAACAATTTGGTGTGTGACAGCTCTTTCCATATAACTCTTCATATGGTTCCATCTAAATACATAAAAGAAGTCTTTGGTTATAGGAAAATTCTACCAAAGTTAAATATTGATCCCACATACCTTGAAAGTCATGTAATAAAGATCTCAACATCTCTTCAAAGATTTGAATAGTACATTCTGATTTTCCATTATTTTAAGGGTGGTAGGCAGTGCTCAAACAAATTTCAGTAACTAGGGCCTTCTGAATACATTTCCAAAATCTTGATGTAAAATGGGGATTATGATTAGAAACAATCGATAGTGGTACTCCATAATGTCTTAAAACTTCATTAATATATAGTCTTTCTAAACGTTCAAGATGTAAATAATCTCTTATAGCAAAAAAATGTACTGACTTGGTAAGATGATCAACAATGACCCATATTTCATCTTTCCTTATAGGATTATTTTGTAGCCCCATGACAAAGTGCTTCGTAATATCATCTCATTTCCACTCAGAAATGGGAAGAGGTAGCATGAATCCTCCAGGATGGTGTCTTCCGGCCTTAACCTGTTGACAAACCATACATCTTGACACATAATCAGAAATATCCTTCTTCATGTTGTTCCATAAAAAATGTTCCCTCAAATCTCTATACATCTTACTGATACGAGGGTGTATACAGAAATCGGAGCAATAAGAATCATCTTAAAATCCCTTTTTATATCAGGTATGTTAGGAACACAATGTCTTTTCCCAAATTTCAAAATCCCATTTTCTTATACGAAGTCGATCATTCTCTCATCGTTCAAACATTAATTTCTTTTGAAACTCCTCATCAGAGAGAGAACCTTTTATCCTTTCCAGTAAATATATTTTGGCAACCATTTAAAATTTTATTGATGTTTCACCTTCGATTATTATTCCCATACCAATCTTTAATAGATCCATGAACATAGGATCCCTTTAAAATCTCTTATTTTTCAAAATTCCATGATTTTTTTTTCTCAAATAATCTGCTAACATATTTTCCTTCCTCAGGTGATAATGTATAGTGAAATAATAATCCTTGAGTAGTTGAAGCCATCGACTTTGCTTCATGTTGAGTTATTTATGTGAGAAAATATAATTCAAACTATTGTAATCATTATATATCTCACATTTTTCACCATTGAGAGAGTTTCTCCATATATTCAATGAAATTATTTTAGCTGCTAACTCTTGTTCATGAGTGGGATAGTATTATTCATGAATTTTTAAATTTCGTGATACATAGGCAATAACTCTATCATCCTACATAAGGACTCATCCATGTCATTTCATGGACGCAACACTATAAATAACAAACAAATCATTCCCCGATAGTAGAGTCAAGATAAATGCATTGACTAATATAAGGGGTCTTCGATGTGGTCATTGATATCCATGTAGTCAATTCACAACCTTATAGTTCTATCTTTCTTCTTAACCAAAAGAATAAGGGATCCCCATGAATAAAAACTAAGGAAAATTAATCATTTATTACTCAATTCCTCTAGTTATTTTTTAGTTCCAGTAATTCCATAGTGTCTACTCTATAAGGGGTCTTCGATGTGGGCATTGAATCAATAATTAAATCAATGGAAAACTCAATTTTTCATTCTGGAGGATGTCCAGGTAAATCCTCTAGAAACACATCAACATATTCCTACAAAATATGTAAATACTATATTTGAAAATTATTTTCCTCATCCATAGTTATTTCACTCTCTTCTTCCCCAATAATTTAATTATGTAGTGGTATTGGGTGTGGATCTAGATATGAATCAGATGGTGACCTTTATTATCTAAAGATAAGGTATTCCTTATCATCCTTGAAAATTCTAACCTCTTTCTTCTTACAATAAATTTTCACATCATTGCTCGAAAGACAATCCATACCAAAAATTATATCAAATTCAATCATGGTTAGGATGATGAGATCAGCACACAAATCCCATTTAAATGCCCTAACATTAACTGATTCACAAAAAATTGTTACAATGTTACTTCCATTAGGATTTTTAACTCACAACTCCCTTGTTAAATAAAATTGGAAACATATAATTTTATTAGAAAATTGGGACAATATGAAACAATGCGATGATACAGAATCAAATAAACCATTGGGTAAATTTTAGGAAACCATTAAATTACCTACCACCACATCATTCAAAGCATCAACCATAGCAGTAGTGATCACATAATCTTGGCTTTGTTCCCTTGGTCTTTTCTATGTTATGTTTCCTCAGAGCTTAGAAAATTCATTTTCATAATGCCCCATTTCTGTATATTTGTACCATTAAACTTTGACATCCACTTTCTTTCTCTTGAAATCACGAACTTGGTGGCCTTTTTCACCACAATTTTAACAAACACTTATTCCCTTTAGGAAAGTATCAGGGTGTTTCTTCCCACATTTACAATAGGATACCAATTCAACTTTTCCCTTATTACCCATAGTTCAATTTAAAGAGTGTTCAACAGTTCTCTTCTCATGATTTTATTTACACTTATATGACAAAGAGAATTCTTTTTCTTTCTAGATAACACATGATACAATATCTTCATACGATAATAAGGATTGTGAAACTAATTCTCAATGGAGAAATATTTTTATCCCACCAAAAAATTGATCAATACTACACTTTGGGTTACATATATAATCTATTACATTCCTTTCTAACCCTATAAAGTTAGCCTCATACATTGTGATATTCTCATCCACCATTTTCCTCAGACGCAAAAATTTTATTTCCATATCAGCTCGATGGTCATGAGGAATGTATTCTTATATGAAACATTATTTAAATTCCCTCAATTTCATATTTGATAATTATTCATACTCGTTTTTGTTTTTAATTAATGACCACCATTGATCTGCATCTCCTGTGAGGCGATAAACCACCATGACCAATTTTTCTGTTTCTCTTTTCCATAAAGCATGTAATATTTTCTCTAAGGAACCGATCCATTTCATAGTTACAAATGGATTTTCAATCCCCTGTAATGTTGGAGTTTTTTGCCTCATGAAGTGTTCAAACACTATTCCTCCTCATTGTGGATCATAGTGATCCATATGGATAAGGTTATTATTCATAACATTAGTGATTTGTCCTAGTATGGTTATAAGTTGTTCAACACTGGTTACATTACAATATCCACTATAATTATCTTGACTAAGGTGGAAATCCAAATATATATTACATTCATTGATACGGTTTCCATTATTTATACTAGGGGCCATTTTATACAATGTCATACACTATATTATTTTATGAATCGCAATACATAATTCCATACATGTAAAATACCTAACATAAATTGAACATTTTATGCATATAATTCATAATCACAAAAAAATATTTTCATTGAAGAGGTATTTACTCATAAATCCTTCATAATGATTTGTAAGGAAAATGTGAATTGTCTTATGAATATCCCCTTAGAGTGTCATAACCTAGAGTGCAACAACGCCCGTTGTCGTGTACCATGATACCTTATGTCAATCCTGAAACTCTTTTTCGAAGCTTTCACTCCAAGGTACATCTGTTTCAGAGCCACCTCCACCTACTCGTATCCAAATAGGGATTTATTTCTTGGAAAATTCACAAAATCTCTACATGACCAAAATTCTAGTAATTTTTTCTATACCCATCCTCAAAGTCTATCTTAGGATAATGTTCTCTAACCAGTGTTTTTCTAAATCTAGTTTCCATGGTCTGTACTAAAATTCCAATGATACCAACTGTAATGCCCTGACCCTAGTTACCCCGAGTCAGTGCATTATTATATAACATTGGCATGATAACAAGAGATCAAGTCTCAAAAGACAAATTAGTTTAGTAAATTTGGAAGTTCTAGATACAAACATAAGTTTTACATTACATCATGAAATAGAAAAACAACAAAAAAATTGTGTCCCCTTTGAGCACACTCATATCCCTTAGCTTATTAAAAAAATATTTTCTTCTTCCACTTCTTATAGGTAAAAATAATAATAAATTTCCTAATCTAATCCAAGTAGACCAAAAGGATAATATTTTATTCCTAAGGTTGATTTTTGTCTAAATAAACACATAAAATAAAATTGGGGAATGTGTTAGGGTAATTATAACATCATTTCTATCTTTAATTACCATATTTACTTTTAACCTTGGTAAATAAAATTTAAAAGGTACTATTCACCAAAAATTATTTTCATCCTATTGAAAAACATTTTACTTACTGTTGTCAATTCAGTCACTAGGATTTCTAAAATTCAATTCAAAGATTCAATAAAATTATGTTTTATGTAAATTTGCAAATGACCCTATAAGGTGGGTAAAAGATGTTAAAAGTTTGATAAAATTATATATATATATATATAATATTATTATAAAATTACTCAAATGAATTACATTGAGCACATGTAAGTATTATGAATCTATTTTGACCCGATATAAATTTAAATGAAATAACTAATTATTAAAATAAAAAGGTAGGTTTAAGCAATAACGTAGTGATTGTCACTATTCATCAAAAATTTAATATTTTTAAAAAAATACAAAAAATTTTCCCAAACCTACTTTTTATATTATGAATCCAAAAATGAATTCCGATTTGAAAAATAAAATTTCTAAAATTTCTAAAGGTGGGTATTACTATTCATAACGGCTAGTTTGATTGGTTGTGGTATGCAAGAACTCGATGTTATGTAAAATAAAAGATATTCCATTATTCAAAGTGAAACATACAATGTTATATTGGGGTGTTACATAGGGTTGCCCAATGATGACATCCGTGTGGTGATAAAAGTATAGAAAAAGAAGAGAATGATCCAACTCCAAAGGGCTCCTGAAAACTGTCAACCGTTGAGAGAAAAATCCCAAAACTAGGATGAACCATCAATCCAGATTGTGACCTGTGTAAAACACATCGAGGGTCTTAAAATACTAGATGTATAGAAACTCAATGTACCCAATCATCTTGACTACATGAGGCCCTACTAGCACCGACTCTCAAATCACGCATTAAAAAATTCCATTTGAGATCTCATATATAACATGCCACAATTTCTCTTGATAGAGATCATTAATGTGAGACAAGATTCTATATGAAAGTATATATTAATGTTCCATTAGATGTTAATTACACATATAATATAGCATGAAACATTGATATTATGTGACAAAATACAAATTTTTCATATAGAGAGATAATTCTTTATCACTGGCATCTTTTCCAAGTGCCTTAGGATGATAATTCTCTAATGAACATTTTTTCATAGAATAGTATAAAATATGAAGGAATATTCTATTCCTAATGATTTTTTATATTGATATGTTTATAATTATCTATAATTTATCATAGTGATATTTTCAAAGTCATGGAAAATTCTATATCTATAACAAATTAGTGCATAATTTTAATACATTATCAAGATTGTAATTTAGAATATAATTTTAGTTTAATTTTTTAATCTCATACCATTTTTTAAAAAAATAATAGCCCTCACCATTAGTTTTTGAATATCCTATCAGAAGGATATCCTAGTGGATATGATCTTTATATCACATATCCTAACCCAAATAGAGATCTAACAAGCTACTAAAAGGTATTTAGATTAGAATAACTACCATCTATATCAATTTGAAAATCCTTGATCCGTTGTGAGAACTCTGCAACAGTGAATTCATCAATTAGAATTTCCTTAACACCAATCCTACCAGTTTCACTATGTCACATAGAGGAAATAAACAATTACTTAAATCTAGGTTAATTGAACCAATAAATCAAGATAGGGATTCCTTGGTAATTAAAATCACTCAAATAGTGGTTGTTCAAGAACTTTGAACTGCAGATCTATTTCTAACCATGTAGTTGAAGGATATACTAACTTAGTATTTAATTTGATATATTTTTTATCATTATTTGTAAGCCACCAAGTTTATCATTTCAAATGATTGTTAATAGTATGTGGATTTTAAAAAAGTAAATAACCATATCATACATAAATATTATACATTTTATAATATATCACAACTAGAAAAACAGGTATTTGCGACGGGTCATTTGCGACGGGATCCCCTCGCAAATGGCTTTTTGCGACGGGGTCCTGTCGCAAATGACCCGTTGCTGAAAATGGTGTCGCAATAACATTTTTTTGCGACGAGCCCGTCGCTAAAGCCCTTTTCCGCGACGGGGAGAATCCCCGTCGCAACTAGTACTCCGTATATTTGTAAAAAACTATTTGCGACGGGCCCCGTCACAACAACTATTTTTTAAAAAATAAAAATAAAAATAATACTATTTGCGACGGGAATAGTATCCCGTCGCAAATACTATAAAAAAAATTGTTAATAAATTATTTTAATTAATATAATAATAATCTAATTATAATTCAAAAATAAAAAATAATAAAATATTAATAAACTATTTTAATTAATATAATAATAGAATTATAATTCAAAAATAAAAATAATAAATTATTTTAATTAATATAATAATAATAGTATTATAATTCAAAAATACAAAATAATAGAATATTAATAAATATTTTATAATGAGACAGATAATACGAATAGAAAAAATCATATTTTGATTTCACAAATTTTATAACATAAATACAAACTCTAATTTAAAGGAGGGGGGAGGGGGGATCTTCAGATGGTGGTGGAGGAAACTCCATCCCTAAAGCATGAGTGAGTCGGCGCATGTACTCCATCTGCTCCTGATGCTGCTGCTGCCACCGACTCGTCTGCTCCACGTACAGTTGCTGCTGGCGTCGACGCTCCTCCTCATGTTGCTGACGCATCTGCTCATGCTCCTGTCGGAGACTCTCTATCAGTGCAGTCTGAGATCGCAACTGATCATCATACTGTGTAGCAGAAGAAGATGCACGAGCTCCTCTTGAGCTGGACGCCGACATCGCAGCACTGCCATAATAATCTCCGGGAGTCAGCCGAGAGCTGATACCAACTACCCGGCCCTTTTCGAAGGCATACTGGGTGGCCTGCATCCATGCCGCCTAATCAAACTGACGGCCAGTGGTCTGATCTGATGACTCGCCCTGACTCTCAGGCCGGGCCTGTGACGCTGCGGCCTCATATGACTCCTGTAGTTTCAATTTAAAAATAAAATTGTGAATATATTATATACAGTTAATTTCTAAATATGAAAACAAATAATACTAACCATGATGTGATGCTGACGATCACCTCTGAGCTCCCCAGTAGTAGGATCACTATACATCCTCCGATATACGTCGTACTCCGTAATATCGGGGTGCTCGACAGCCTATAAGAATAAAAAATAAACTGTTAATATTTATAGTTATATAAAATATTTATAAATAATGTACGTACTATATGTTGTCTATGAGTACTGAAAGAATGACTCCCAGCTCGATGAGTCACCTCCTGTCTCCCCCAATTCTGCCTCCCCACCGATGATCTCCTCTGAAAGGCACCACTCAACCAGTGCGCACATAATCCATCCCATACATGGGATGAAATGTACTCTGGTCGGTGTGCTCTACATGACTCATCAAAATCTAACACTCCTGCTTTCTTCATCGCAGCTTTTCTTAAATTGTGCAAAAACTTACGAAGGAGATCACGCATGGCCACCTCCCATGCCTCGTGGATGGCGTCACACATGGTATCCTCGATCGGATACCATAAACCCTACAAATAAATCAAAATATCAAGTTAGAAATGAAATAATTTTTAAAATAAAAATTATTTATTTACGTACGTACCAACCAATGGCCGAACATGGCCTGCTGCACATCAATGGGAATCTGCTCCCATGTGGTCCACGGCTGAGAGAAATAGTTGTGCAAAATAGCGCTGCCCTGTCCGACTGCTATATGCGGAAAACTGTAAAAATAGTAAACATTTATTATGTGAATATATTAATGAAATCTTATTCAAATCAACAGGTTATCCCACCTCCGTGTGCGTGGATCAAACCCACGACGTGGACGTCGCTCGGGGACGGGGTCAGGAATCATCAATTGTGCCAGACCGTGCCCCCTCTGCGTACTCCCTGGAGCGCCTGCAGGCTGAGGGTCATCTGGTAGCAACTCATCCGCATCGAATGTCAGGTCAGCATCCGCCAACTCACGAAATGTGGCGTTGTCCATCTGAAACAGAAAATGTTAATGTTTTTAGCAAATAATTCATAATTACTATTATATATACATATATACATATTATGATTGTATATAAATACCATGGAATTCTATCAGTGTTCATCTTCATCATCATCTTCATATATGTCAATGTCATCTTCATATTCCTCCTCAACATCATCGATATCCATTCGAGTTATAGTTGCTTCATCTCTTACCATTTCAAATTCATATGTGACATCATTAACATCATCGTCATCCCCGACTCTTAAATGTGGGGTGTCGTCATCGATACTCATATCTCTTTGCAAAAGAGATTGATTTTGAGTACTCTCTTGAAAAACATCAATACTTTGCACATCAGTGAAAGAACATTCACTTTGAATAAACTGATTGTCTCGAATTTTGATTTTTATTTCACTCCACCAATCAGTCAAGTCTCTTGATATAGCACAGTACATTGCGTAATAAACTTTTTGTGCCTGTTAAGCCAATAAGAATGGTTCATTTACTGCGAGAACACTTTTACATTTAATATCGATGATTCCATGAGTCGGATGAACACACATGCCTCTCTCTGTATCCAACCACCGACATTTGAACATGGTTATGTAATGTTGTCCAAGATAACAGAGTACAATGATTTCATCAAGTATGCCATAAAAGTCAACTTCAATTTCCCGATGATGAGATCCTCTCAAGATAACTCCACTGTTCGTTGTTTTTTTCAATTCCCCATATGCGTGTGTGTGGAATCGAAATCCATTCACCACATATGCATTATAAGTTTTAACATGTTTGGAAGGTGGGTTACTCAATACACACAGCCGTTTGTCAATTTTATCAGGATGTCGAGACACCTGAAAATTTGTGAAATAATTATCAATATAGAAAACTATACATTGAATGAGTTGCTAAAATATAAAGAATTTATGTTACCAGTTTTTGAAACCACTGAGATAAATTTTTCAGTCGACGTTCTTCGAGAGCAGTTGCTGTAATTTGTGGAATTTGTTTCTTGATATGATTATCATACAACCTATAAAAACCAATGTTATTTACTGTAACATAAAATATAGAATAAGTGATATAAACACTTACAGTACAACTGATGTCATCTCTTCACAGTTGAGCAGAACATACGTATGAGCTCTATGATGTTCATCATCTGAAAGCTAGCATTCATAAACTCCACCAAAACCAAGCTCTGACTGGTTGAAAACAGATTATTGATTGTCGATTTCATCAATATTCCTCTCGTTCCATCCCATTCGGTTGTGTTTTGAAGGATACTCAAATTCAAAATAATGGGAGCAGAAAAAAGATATTTCCTCTTGCAAATAAGCTTCTGCAATAGATCCTTCAACAGATGCATTGTTACGCACTTTTCTTTTCAATTTTGCATGCATCTTTCAAATGGGTACATCCATCGAAACTGTACTGGACCTCCACATTTGGCTTCAAATGGAAAATGTAACATCAAATGTTCCATTGAGTCGAAGAAAGATGGTGGAAATATTTTTTCCAGTTTACATATAATTACAACAACATATTTTTCAAGTTTGCCTAGAGCATCATAATCTGCTGTAGCCGCACAAATTTCCCGAAAAAATTGAGACATGTCTGTTATGGAATCCCAAATCACAGAATTCAACAGACCTCTTAATCCAATGGGTAGTAGTCTTTCCATTATAACATGACAATCATGACTTTTTAATCTAGTAATATGACCATTCTTTACACATCTACCCAAATTGGAAGCACAACCTTCTGGAAGTCTCAAATCTGCAATCCACTGACAAAATAATAAACGGTTTTCTTTAGACAGTGTATAAGTTGCTTTTGGTTTCAGTAACCTTTCTGTTCTGACATTCTCAAACAGTTCCAATTCTGGACGCCTGGAAATTTGGGCAAGATCTACACGTGCATTTACATTGTCTTTGCTCTTTCCTGGCGTATCCAAAACTGTATGAAACAAATTATAAAAATAGTTCTTCTCAATATGCATGACATCTAACATGTGTCGGACCAACAAATCATACCAATATGGCAAATCCCAAAATATTCTACGTTTAATCCAATTGTGTTCTTTCCGAAAACCAGATATATTTTGTTACTTTATTTTGGGACCAAAAGTGATGGGAGGTAATGAAAGTAAAACTGATTTTAACTCCGAACCTGATAGCATTTTTGGAGGTCCTTCCCTTTCAACTGTTCCTTTTCTGAAATGAGATCTGTTTCTGCGAAAAGGATGATCAGCTGGAAGAAACCTGCGATGACAGTCAAAATAACAAGTCTTCTTTCCATGAATGAGCATAAATGCTTTGTTCTCTCCCATACAGTAAGGACATGATTTTTGACCATGTGTACTCCATCCAGATAACATCCCATAAGCCGGGAAGTCACTTATTGTCCACATCAATGCTGCTCTTAGTTTGAAATTTTGTTTCGTTGCAATATCATATGTACTGACAGCAGTACTCCACAATAAATTTAATTTATCAATCAATGGTTTCAAATAAAAAACAATATTTTTCTTCGGATGTCCTGGAATTAGTAAAGTCAAAAAGATATATGGCTCCTTCATCAACATCCATGGAGGTAAATTGTACGGAGTTAAAAAAATAGGCCAACATGAATATTGACTACCATAAGATCCAAATGGACAGAAACCATCAGTGGAAAGCCCCAGTCGAACATTTCTAGCTTCTAAAGCAAAGGATGGATGCACTCTATCAAAATGTTTCCATGAATCACCATCGGCTGGATGATTCAAGCTTTTATCGGTTGAAATATTCTCTTTATTCCATGACATCATTGTCGCTGTATTCTTAGACATGAATAAACGCTGGAGTCTGGATGTAAGAGGAAAATATCTCAACTGTTTTACAGGAATCAAACCAGACTTCCCGTGTTGTCCTTCTTTATATCTCAGTTCCCCACATGTGGGACAACTATCCAACGACTCATTTTCCCTAGAAAATAAAATGCAGTCATTTGAACATGCATGAATCTTCTGACAAGTAAGTCCCAAATTTCGAACCAACCTCTTACTCTCATAGTAATTTGAAGGTAAAACATTTCCTTCGGGTAACAGTGTTTTAAGCAAAGAAAATATCTGGTCAAAACAGGTGTTTGACATTCCGTTATCTGATTTGATAGCCATAAATTTTGCAACTGCTTCTAATTTGCTCATCTTGCAGCCATTATATAATGCATCCTCAGCAGAATTCAACAACTCATAAAATTAAGACGGTGCCAACTCAGGATTTGAAGCTATATCAGCTGGAGTTTCTGTATGATGAACAGATGAACCTGCAACATCATGTACTAAATCTTGAAACCGGGATGGATCCGGAATCAAGTTGGTATCACCTGCTCTGGAACTGCGTTCACCGTGTTGATACCAAAATACATAATCTGGTTGAAAACCAAAACGCAAGAGATGTTCTCCCACTTTGTCAAACGTGTCAAACGTTCTCAATGCACATTTTCTGCAAGGGCATTTTATTTTGCCTTCTGAAACAAATTCTGGATTTGATGCCGCAAATGATAAAAAAGTCTCCACACCCTCTACATATACTGGATTTAAACCAGAACCGTTTGGATTTCTACGTTGATTTATCCATATGCGGTCACCTAATAATGATTAGTGACGACCTCGTTGTTCCATATTTCTCTATAAAATATAAAATAATTACTGGTTTTGAATAATTTGTTAGAAAAAACACTCAAGATAGGAAAATTATAGAGTTTAGATCATACACGACTAACGCAAACTTTTTATTGAGATAGACCTAAAAATTGACCCTTTAAGAATTAAATATATTGAAAATAAAGAAAAACATGTTAGAAATATTGATAATTTTATTATTATATAAATTTTTTATTATTTTCATAATACTAATATTATTGGTAAGTATTGCTAATTATTACTAATTATTACTAATTATTGGTAATTATTACTAATTATTACCAATTATTGGTAATTATTACTAATTATTGGTAATTATTACTAAGTATTGATAATTATTACTAATTATTGGTAATTATTACTAATTATTGGTAATTATTACTAATTATTACTAATTATTGGTAATTATAGGTAATTATTTGTAATTGTTACTAATTATTACTAATTATTGGTAATTATTGGTAATTATTACTAATTATTACTAATTATTACTAATTATTTGTAATTATTGGTAATTATTACTAATTATTGGTAATTAATACTAATTATTGGTAATTATTGGTAATTATTACTAATTAATGGTAATTATTGGTAATTATTACTAATTATCGGTAAATATTACTAATTATTGGTAAATATTACTAATTATTGTTAAGTATTAATTATTGGTAATTATTACTAATTATTGGTAATTATTACTAATTATTACTAATTATTACTAATTATTGGTAATTATTACTAATTATTACTAATTATTGGTAATTATTACTAATTATTACTAATTATTACTAATTATTGGTAATTATTACTAATTATTACTAATTATTGGTAATTAATACTAATTATTACGAATTATTACTAATTATTGATAATTATTGGTAATTATTACGAATTATGGGTAATTATTACTAATTATTGGTAATTATTACTAATTATTGGTAATTATTGGAATTTATTGGTAATTATTACTAATTATTGGCAATTATTACTAATTATTGGTAATTATTTCTAATTATTACTAATTATTGATAATTATTACTAATTATTACTAATTATTACTAATTATTACTAATTTACCGGTAATTATTGGCAGTTATTACTAATTATTGCTAATTATTGCTAATTATTCTTAATTATTCCTAATTATTCCTAATTATTCCTAATTATTACTAATTATTATTAATTATTACTAATTATTCCTAATTATTACTAATTATTCCTAATTATTACTAATTATTACTAATTATTGGTAATTATTGGTAATTATTACTAATTATTGGTAATTATTACTAATTATTGGTAATTATTACTAATTATTGGTAATTATTACTAATTATTGGTAGTTATTACTAATTATTGGTAATTGTTACTAATTATTACTAATTATTACTATTTAGCGGTAATTATTTCTAATTATTACTAATTATTACTATTTAGCGGTAATTATTACTATTTACCGGTAATAATTACTAATTATTGGTAATTATTACTAATTATTGGTAATTATTACTAATTATTTGTAATTATTACTAATTATTGGTAATTATTACTAATTATTGGTAATTATTACTAATTATTGGTAATTATTACTAATTATTACTAATTGTTACTAATTATTGGTAATTATTACTAATTATTACTAATTATTGGTAATTATTACTAATTATTACTAATTATTGGTAATTATTCGTAATTATTACTAATTATTGGTAATTAATACTAATTATTGGTAATTATTGGTAATTATTACTAATTAATGGTAATTAATGGTAATTATTACTAATTATTGGTAATTATTACTAATTATTGGTAATTATTACTAATTATTACTAATTATTACTAATTATTGGTAATTATTACTAATTATTACTAATTATGGGTAATTATTGGAATTTATTGGTAATTATTACTAATTATTATTAATTATTTCTAATTATTAGTAATTATTGATAATTATTACTAATTATTACTAATTATTACTAATTATTACTAATTATTACTAATTTACCGGTAATTATTGGTAGTTATTACTAATTATTGCTAATTATTGCTAATTATTCCTAATTATTCCTAATTATTCCTAATTATTCCTAATTATTCCTAATTATTATTAATTATTACTAATTATTCCTATTTATTACTAATTATTCCTAATTATTACTAATTATTACAAATTATTGGTAATTATTGGTAATTATTACTAATTATTGGTAATTATTACTAATTATGGGTAGTTATTAACAATTATTGGTAATTATTACTAATTATTACTAATTATTACTATTTAGCGGTAATTATTTCTAATTATTACTAATTATTACTATTTACCGGTAATTATTACTATTTACCGGTAATTATTACTAATTATTTCTAATTATTACTAATTATTACTATTTACCGGTAATTATTACTAATTATTGGTAATTATTACTAATTATTGGTAATTATTACTAATTATTGGTAATTATTACTAATTATTACTAATTATTACTAATTATTACTATTTACAGGTAATTATTTCTAATTATTACTAATTATTACTATTTATCGATAATTATTACTAATTATTACTAATTATTGTAATTATTTCTAATTATTGCTAATTATTGCTAATTATTGCTAATTATTGCTAATTATTCCTAATTATTCCTAATTATTCCTAATTATTACTAATTATTATTAATTATTACTAATTATTCCTAATTATTACTAATTATTACTAATTATTGGTAATTATTGGTAATTATTACTAATTATTGGTAATTATTACTAATTATTGGTAATTATTACTAATTATTGGTAGTTATTACTAATTATTGGTAATTATTACTAATTATTACTAATTATTACTATTTAGCGGTAATTATTTCTAATTATTACCAATTATTACCAATTATTACTAATTATTACTAATTATTACTAATTATTATTAATTATTACTAATTATTACTAATTATTACTAATTATTACTAATTATTTCAAATTATTACTTATTATTACTAATTATTACTAATTATTACTAATTATTCCTAATTATTGGTAATTATTGGTAATTATTCCTAATTATTCTTAATTATTACTAATTATTCTTAATTATTACTAATTAGTGGTAATTATTAGTAATTATTAATAATTATTACTAATTATTGATAATTATTAATAATTATAACTAATTATTGATAATTAGTAATAATTATTACTAATTATTACTAATTATTGATAATTATTGGTAATTATTACTAATTATTGGTATGTATTACTAATTATTGGTAAGTATTACTAATTATTGATAATTATTACTAATTATTGGTAATTATTACGAATTATTGGTAATTATTACTAATTATTACTAATTATTACTAATTATTACTAATTATTGGTAATTATTGGTAATTGTTCTTAATTATGAGTAATTAAATGAATAATTACCAATAATTAGGAATAATTACCAATAATTAGGAAAAATAACATTATTAGTATATTTTATTATTAATATTAAAATAATATAATTTTCTAATTTATATACAATTCTTCTTTCATCTGTGTGTTTTCTATCTCCATATACAAATAATACATGTGAAGACAGCAAACAAACAGATGAAAAAAGAATTGTATATATATAATAAATTATATTATTTTAATATTAATAATAAAATATATTAATAATTAAATAATGTTATTATTCCTTATTATTAGTATTTATTACTAATTATTAAGTTATAAAACAATGTAAACATAACTAAATTACAACTAATTAAGAATAATTAAAACTAATAAAACATTAAAAATAAATATTAAAATAAAATAAATATAAATACCTTGAAAATTGATCTGAGGTTGATCTCTGATCGTTCTTGAAAACTTCAATATCAACTCCGGAGAAAAAAATTAAACTTGAGAAAAACTGAACTGTAGAAATAAAATTTTGAGAGAAGAAGAAGATGGAATTTGAGAATGATTTGAAAAAAACAGATGAGGTTATTTATAGGTTAGATTAGTTGCGACGGGCCCATTTGTGACGGGATACCCGTCGCAAATACCTTAGCCAACATTTATTACGGTCACCGGTTAAATAGTCATTTGTGACGGGTCCCGTCGCAAATAACCACCTGCCGACATACTATTTGCAACTGGGGAATATTCCCGTCGCAAATACCTTTTACCGCCGCCGGTTATTTGCGACGGGAATATTCCCCCGTCGCAAATATGTTTCCGGCGATTTGGCGCGCAAAGGGCGCCAGCCCTTTTGTGACGGGGAAAACGATCCCGTCGCAAAAGGCTACTTATTTTCGACGGGCAAATACCACCGTCACAAATAAGTTTTTAAAAGGGGTATTTGCGACGGGATTTATTCCCATCGCAAATAACCCGTCGCAAATACCCATTTTTCCCGTAGTGTATATATTATTTTCATGTTTCCTGATTGTTAATTATGTTATTAAATGATTTAAATATCCAAAAAAAATTAAACTGGTAATGAATAAAATAGAATAAATCAACTGATATGACCATGATTTTATAAAGAGGTTCGATTATCTATTGATTGGTAAAAAAAACCATGACCATTTGGAAGTAAATCATTTGACCATTATTGGTTTTAGTTGTAGCAATTCACATGTACACATGTGTACCACCAAGACGGATTTCACCTCAAATCCAAACGTGAGATACCTCCACTCGCATAGGAGTTCCATCCATTAAATAATACATTTTCTCATGCACATGGAGGGATCCAATTAATTGGTTATGGGGTTTACATAAATGAAACCATGGAAGCACCTGTCCTTAAATAATGATAGGATATGAAGGAAAGGCCTCACATTATTTATTTAAATACATTATTACAAACTCTATATAATAAAAAATTAAATAAACAAAACACATACACTGGAACATATAAGGTCGTGTTCATTCACATATCATGCAACAAATACAATAGATAGTTTTCAATTCAAATCCTTCATTATTATTATGAAAAATGTGGCTAAATTAACTAAATTAAATAATGAAACAAGTAAATAATTTCCTTTATCATAATGACCATCTGATGTCTCTTTGATATAACTAGGAGATATTCAATTGGAAAAATTAATGGATTGACCAATAATTGTAGAAATTTATCTGAAATTATTTGATCATTTATGAATTCTTAAAACAATCATTATGTAGTTAACACATTTAATAAATATAGTTTTATTATGGTTTAATGTTGCAATTAATTAGTTTTAATGTAATTTTATTTTCCCCTTTACTCAGAGACTACATGTCATGCGCTAATGAGTAACAATATAAGTTTCAATATAATGACGTATTTAATATAAAAACCTAGGGACATGGCGTGTATCTCATTTGGATTTCACAGAGTATACTAACAAGCTACATGTTGCGTGTTCCCCTTTCCATGTGTCCACATAATGTACTAAGTGACTTTTTGTGTTATCCAAACATTGGAATTAATAAATTACATAGTGTGTACACTAGATACACACCATGTATCATATTAATGAACACATTTTTACTCTTACGTGGTGTTATGATGATTATTTGATCCCGTGGTTAGAGTGAATTTTTATGAAACCCTATGTATACTAAATGATGTGTACAGT
Source organism: Viscum album (assembly GCA_963277665.1). Lineage (NCBI taxonomy): Eukaryota > Viridiplantae > Streptophyta > Magnoliopsida > Santalales > Viscaceae > Viscum > Viscum album. The sequence continues at coordinate 490,319,423 of OY728159.1, read as the reverse complement.
AGCTACATGTTTTGTAATATAGAAAACCGTGTGCCGGACTATCCTTGTAAACATGAGGCTATAAATAAATAAACTATGTATTATAACTACATAACATGTCACATGTTCCATAACATATCCGAGTTCATTTCATTTGGGTACATTGCTGGTATATCAGTCACATTTTAGGTATCCTAGTCTTCCATCTAGAATCCACCACACCTCTGGGTGGAATCTCCAAATTTTATTCATTAGAGATTTATATGTTTAAGATTATGTGAATCTTTAATTACATGAACTAACAGGTCAAATACATGTTAATTAATATTCACATTAATGAATGAATAAACTAGAAGAAATAACTGACAATAATTTTCCAATAATCTATCAATGAATAATAAATATTCACAAATTAACTTGTAGACTTTCTCTAATACCACTTGAAATTTTAACGGCGTATAAAAAGGTTGTTGATTAGCATGAGATAAAACCTACAATATAATCATATTCATCATTATAAATAGATATGAATGCATATCAAGAATCCAGGAATATTATTTATTGCACATGTAAATTAATATTACTCTAATCAATTTAGAATTATCTTACATTAAATATTTTATTCATTGATGAATCAGTAAAAAAAATTTGTTCCGTAATTTGATTATAGGAATAAAGTAATTATTTTTTATAGATAAAAACCACACATGCATCACAACCCACTTATCGTCAAGATAGAATTTATCGAGTACCAACGCAGAAGAATACAACACTTGCATTGATCGATGTTGAATGAAAATTAATCATTCCAGATAGAAGTTATTCTTTCAGGTTGGAGATGATAGATGTTCCATGATCTTCAGAGAATTATATAAATATTTCTTCTTAGGTTGTGTGTTGTTTTCTCTATATTTAATTGTGCACAATCATGGGAAATAAAAAATGCTTACCAAATTATAATAATCACATTTATTTAGTCCTGGGGTTTGAAAATATATAATTTCATAAGGGATTTAAATATTTTAATAATTCTCAGTGGACCTAATATTTGAATAATATTATTTTCATTTTTATTTACATGACATAACATTACTCATAGTTAAAATAAATATAATTTTTCATTGAATAAATAAATTTATATTCCTTAAAATAATATTTAAAATGAAATTTCTCACAAAACCATAAAGCTTGGTCTGAAAATCCTCCTCAATATTTATCAAGACATGAATGAAACAAATGTAATATATTTATGTTTTTAAGTATAAAAGAAATTATTTGTGGACTGATTTACATGTGATATAATGCAATGATTTCACTCTTATTTATGGTAAATGAGAATGGTTTTTAAATAATGTATTTTATTAATGATTATATATTATTTGATGAAATTACATATTAAAGAAGGAATATTTATATTATCTAAACATGAAGTGAAACCCCATTTTATTGGGAAGGGTCCCAAAAAATTCTTTTTTAGATTTAATTTTACACTAGTTGAGTGTGTCACCATAGCTAGTGATTTAATATTGTTAGACATTATGGGAATCTAGCTAAGAGCAAGAATTAGGGATTTTATTGTGATCATGGAAGTGAATTTTTCGATCATAGGGATCATTGACCATAGCTTCCATAGGGTACATCCCATGTTTTTTATTTTGGAAATATATGATTTTATAGATTACGTTTATATTCTCTTATTGATAAAAGAAATGGGCATTCCAATTCCCTTTTCATTAAAGTTATCACATGTTATTTTAATATATTTTAATTCATATTTGAATGTTTAGATTTTATAACAAATTATTTTTGTGAAACACATACTGATATCCTACACAGATTTTTTTGATCACACTATATACACACCCAATGGTTGAATGATAACATTTATTTAGTTATTCAGGTAACAGAAAATATTTTCATAATGTAATTATATATAAATGATAATTATGTATGGGTTAGTGGAGGTGACTTAATGGGAGTGAGATACAATTTTACTTGGAGATGGATAGTCTTTATTTTTAGTTTTTTTAATTAGGATATTTTATATCCTGGTGTATTTTTTTAATCACTTATTCGACTTCCAATCATTTTCAATGTTATTTTGGAATCATCAATTACTTTTTATATAAATTTTTGTTCTGTGTTGATGTGTTTTTTCTTTCAATTTTATAGTTTTTATTTTTATTGTGATATGATGATGGAATATTTAATAGTTCATGATAGTTTAAGATAATTAAAATCTAGTTTGTGGTATGGTCATACATGTTTTTCATTTTGGATCCTCTTGTTGTAGTTTTCTTATATTAGGATAAAATGCTACCAAAAGGCATATAGTTGATTTCCTAGAACTAGTTGTCAGCCTATGGAAATTGGGAATGCCCTTCAAACCATTCCATAGATCTACATAGAAGATATATTTAGGGAAAACCGTAGGTGGTTCATGAAAATCCCATCGAATTTTATATTGAATTTCACTCAACGTAATTTTATGGCATTCTAACTTCCTGAATCAAGTAAACATTACAATAAATTAATGTCCAAATCAAAGCACATTAAATTAAATACTATTTAAGAAATGAAAATAAAAATAAATATTACTAAATAATATTAAAATAAATAATATCCCTCTTGAATGGATATAATTAAATTCATTTTTGAAATACACATTAAAGTCATTTAGTTTAAGTCACCATGTTTTCAAACCACTCCAATTAATTCCAAAATATACCATTTATTTTGTTTATATTTAATATCATAATAACATAGACCATTTCAATATACAAATGAAATATCAATGGTTTAGAAACATAAAATAAAATTAATATAAAAATAGAATCATATACATTAAAATCATATAAGTTTATAAAACTCTCTTAACATCCTTATATTTTTTTTATGTCTGGAAAACAACTCATTTTTAGTGCATTAAAAAATCCATGTAATGATTTAAAAAATAAAACGTTTGTCACTAATAAAATACAAATATACACATTTCACTGAATAATTAAATAAAACACACCAAAACAGATTTATCCATTCATAACTAATTATATCCCAACCAATAATTATTTCGGAAATAACAAATAATTATTTTATAAATAAAATTAATAAAAAAACTCATAAAATATTGAATGAAATAAAAAATAACCATATTCTTATTGAACATAATATTTCAAAACTCATCACTAAAGAAAAATAACATAAGAAGCTTCCCAATGAGGTGTTGAATATCACCACTCAATAATAGAATTCACTGATAACTTGATAATACAATATAAATAGGGTTATAATGCATTATTGTGATTTATTTCTCTTGTTTATATGATCCAACAACCAATTACCTATGAACTAATAGCCCCCATGTACTCTAATACCATTTTTCATAAACCAACCCATCATACCACCCAATGGATCTCAATGCAAACCATATCAAATCTAGAATGTTGTTTCAAATGTTAACAATATACATCTTTGAACTATTAATAAAATTAATGTGGTTCAGGGTCAGTTTTACACAATACAAGAGACCGTGAAAAGAGAAATTGTTATAAATGTTTAACATTTGTTCCATTATAAAATATTACTTTTTTAAATAATATACACATATTTTTGACTAATTTTATTATATAATAAAATAAATAGGATTACTACTAACATGAAATAAAAAAATAAAGTAATTATATTTATAATTATAGTATTGAATGATGTTTGTGTTGAGTGGTATTCTCGAGACTTATAGAATTATTGTTATTATTATATTTATAGAAATATTGTTATTATTTAACCACGTTAGAAAAAAGAATGGAAACCTCTAACATTACCATATTTATATGAATGAAACCAAGGTAGGGGTAGGTATCCATTTAATTTAATCATCCACAAAATTTATTTCTTCACCATTATCCAAGAAAATAAAAATTTAGTCTATATTCATCTTCTTATTATACTTCTTTATATCTTATCCTTCCCCTCTTTCTTAATTTATTCTATTCCAGGTTTGTGAAAGATTATTTTGTTCCATGTAAAGGTAAATCCTTAATTTCCCATGTGAATTTTTCACTTTATGGTAAGAGAAAATCCCTATATGTCTTTCAAACTTGATTGAAGGACCCACTTTGAAACTATGGATTGCCAGTAAGTGCTTTCACTTCAAAGGCCCCCACATATTTTTTTCATTTATTTTTTTAATTGTAATTTATTTTGTGATGGTTCACTAGGTCCCCATGATGGGAATTACATGGATAATACTTATTTGAATTCATTATAGAAACTCTAAATTTATATGACCCCATATGATTTCACAAATTTGATGAACCATGATTTTCATGGGTTTTTTCTAATGTTAATTAATTATAACTAATGATGTTTTTAAACCATTGAGGAAACTAAATGTTATTTTATCCTCATTTTTTGTTCTTTATGATTTACTGGATATAAAATAGTAAAATTTTATGTATTTCCTTCATCAAAAAATTTCACACCTTGTGTATTTATAAATTCCAACGATGAATTTTAAAATTGATAATTAAAAGGTTTTAATGGATGGAAATATTATTAATTAAATAGGTTTTTGATTTGTTTTTCTATTAATTTTTTAAGGATTAACGAAACATTTCATCACTACGAAATTAACTTGATTATTTTGAAACTAATTACATATCCTTATAATAAATTAACAAAAACCCAACATTGGAATTGTTAGACTCAAATTATAATGAATTATAAAGATGGTTTTATAGAAAATTAATTGTTTTATAAAGAAGATGAAATATGTTAATTATGTTATTCACTTAAAATGAAATCCATATAATAAATGAACTATATGATTAAAAAATGAATTCTTAAAAACATTTAATTAAATTATATCTAATGTCAAACTTCATTTACATAGTGGTAGACCGTGACTCATATAGACACTAGGTCATGGGATTTTACATTTTAGTTTATTTAATGTAAATCTTGTTCAAAAAAGGTATGTGATACCTCAGGTTAAGTGATTGATAATATATTTATCAATCATTGCAATTTCATGTGGATTAATACCATGATGACTATTTGGTACTTTATAAAATACTATTTTTTTATATAAGACAACTTATTTATCAAATTTGTGAATTTTTTTCTACATATATCTTCTTTATAAGTAATCTAGTTTTGGGAATTGTTTTACTTTAATGAAAATATTATTCATATATATCTCTATTTAAACTAGTGAGTTATAGTTTTCTTCTTATGGCTTTCATATTGAGTACTTGGTGAAATTTTACTAGTTTTTTTTATTCTCATGTCCTACATACACCATTTACTGTTATGTACAATATTTCATCCTTATTAATTTCTTTTTAGGTTGGACTAACTACTTTTATTTTTATATGGGTATGACCATTTTATTGAGTATGGAGAAATGGATTAGTTGGAATAAAAAAGTATTTATGTGTCACAAGGTGATATAAGTTTCTCTCTTTTTATTAATTATTTATTTTTTGCACTTATATGAGTTTTTTATTATTTTGTTCCACAACATGACATTGAATTTCATTTAATATATGTTTTATTACTAGGTTCCTTATTGTTTTTAGTATTTTGGTTCTATTTATTTGTCATTGTATTTATAGTGAAAAAATTTCCAATTGGTGTAACCTTAATTCCCAAGAACTAGTTTCCAACCCAAGCGAATCAGGAACACTCTTTATAAATTGACAAATGTTGGCTTGGGAACGAGGATGTGGTTGGCCGAGTTGTTTTGTTACATTGGTACTTTTAATTTCTTTCAGAATATCCTTTTATTATTTTTTAATTATATTATCAAAATCATTTGATATAATAATTTCATTTATATAATAATTATTATTCTCAAACTTATCATTTTTATTAATTCAAATTTTTATCTCTATTAACAAAACACATAATTTTGTCAACATAATTTTATTCAACTATAAATTATATATTATATTTATGAGATTATTCTTTTTCAACATTATAATAATATCTCAATTCAATATATTATGAAAAAATAACTCTTTTATTTCTATCTTCACAATTTTCCTTATCAATATATATTTCTCTATTACCTAATATATCTATTTTAATTTTAAACTAGTATCATTATTTTAATAAATTGGGTCATCTTCTAGTTTAATTTTAATATAGATTTACCCTTTTAATAATCCTCACCTTTTCTCTTGATTAATATTTGTAGAAATTTCGTAACATAATTACCTTCTTTAGTAGTTTTTTATACATAGTAGAAAATTAATCAATATTATTATAGTTGAATAACCTGCTGGGGAGTTTTCCCTTGTACTTTCTTATACTATTATAAATATTTTTGGAGAATAGAGACAGATTTTTATTAAAAATTTCAACAACTTATTTATCTTCTTTTTCAACATGAGATAAAATTTTCCTTTAATTTTTTTAAACAATTACACGTTTGGAATTCAAGATCATTATTACTCTTGAATTTCTAACTCATCTATATTTATATTTGTATTTTATGAGTGAATATTAAACTATGTTGTTGGGGATTATCTAAGTGGTATGGGAAACATGTAATACTACATTAAAAATGGTTTAAAACTATGTGGTGGATAATTTTCATGATATTATAGAAGAATTATATCACTACAATAGTGTCGATTCTATAGAAGGTTCTATAGGGTGGGTAGAATTATAGCTATATTATTTATTAAATAAGTGAATTTGGGACATTAGACTGAGCCTTTGGGCCACACAGACTCTGGGAAATTATTTTTGGGTCATCTAGATTCATATTATAGAATCTTTTGACTAGTGGAATACATGATGGTCATGGGGTGTGAGATTATAATGAATGAAATATGAAGAACATTATCTGATGACCAAGTTGTTGTAAAAATGGATGGATTAAAAAGAACACTACATAAAGACTCATGTGCATTTATATGTGCTGGTGATGATAGGTTATAAAAAATTATTTTCAGTGATATGTAGGTATGAGAAGATGGAATGAATGTAGGTGAGGTTATTTCAGTTCGGGACATTTGTTCTACGTCTCAAGAACATTGCATCACTCAAACTATGATACATGTATTGTAGGTAATTTTCAATCATGTAAGGGTTCCCTCATAACCAATTTAAAAATTGGATTTATCCAAAATTTAAATATAAACTGAACATTATATATTTATTAGAAAACAATAATGTTCATCAAAAATAAAACATTTCATATCTTGTTCTTCAAATGACAAGATTTTAGAATTGAAATTGTAAAACACTGAGATTATGATAAATGAAAATTATGTTCAATATCATATGTGAGAGGTTAAACCTTATTAAATGGCATAAAAATTATATTTCCTCAAATATATTCTCTTCAATAGCTTGAGATACACACATCCTTGAGTCTAATAAATCGTAATATAGTATACCATTATATCTAAGTCGTTAAATTGGTGGCATTGAATATTACATACTAAATTTTGAAATTTTTATGATTTACACTTTTATAAAATTCTTTTTACAGTTTTTTATTTATAATAAATAAAGTAATAATAATTTGAAAGGAAAAAAATGTTCTCTTAATATTTTTTAGAAAGAAAGCTTCATCATGATTTGTGTACATACAATTTTTTTTTTCAATTTTAAAAAAATTATTTCACAAAATAAACATAATTTATGAAATAATTATATGAAAATAATATAATATTTAATTTTTTACATTTTTGGTAAAAGATTAATTTCTTAATGAATAGTGAAAATAATGGGTTTTATTGAGAACCTATATATTTATTAAAATAATTTAAAAGAAATATTTTTATTTATAATTGTTTTAAAACTTAAATTATTTCAATTATACTATAATAAATATTATTTATTTAATTTTAATTTATTTTTTATTTTATTTTGACATTAAATCTTTCGATACTTATGAAAATGTTTTATTGGAAATTTTCATTTTTATCATATATACAAGATTAATTATCAATGAAATTTTGAAATTTTTTTAATATAATTTGAAATAATGGATTCCATATTTGGAATAAAAATAAATAATACTATATAATAATTTAAACATAGCATTATTTTTAATAAATTGAAAAAATAGTAACAAATTATTACTGCTTTTAATGTTACAATATATTCATCATTTGGTTAAACTAAAAAGATAAGGTGTAAATTTACCAATAAAATTTTAAAATACATATTTTATGTCCATATTTTATCCTTATATGTTCCATGTTTTGATAATGACCCATTTTGGAGCCCTATAGCATTTCAAAAATGTGGTTCTCAGTTTTTATTTTCAAAAATTCTAAGTGTTCCCTCATCCCCATTTATATTTATACCAACTCTCCTCTCCTATTAATTCCCACAAAATATTTTGGTTCAGAAAATAACTAATCAAATAATTTAATTAAATATATACCCACATATTAGATTCATTGTTTTTATCAAAAGTTCAATCTAGGAACGATTTAGGTATAATTCAAAAGAGGTTATCTGAAGAATACATAATGTTCATAACCATGTGTTTCCATTTTACTTATTCTTATAACTTCATAAAATATTCACTAACAATGATAAAATATATATATATATCTATATACTATATAATTTAATTTAATTATATTAATCTAATAATCATTACCCATCTTCTTTTTTGTCAAAATTTGAGATAACTCAGATTTTCATTCTAGTATGGATCCCGTTAAATTTTGATATAAATTATTACAGTGGACCTAATCTGGATGAATGATGAGTTTTTGAAGGTCCTAATGGTGTCCATATCTTTTTCAGAGCTCAATAAACCTCTTATTGGGAAAAACATGTCTGGAACATGGTTCAGAGTAAACCGTGTAGGATTTTCGAATAGTTATACTAAACTATGTAGATGTTTGATTCTCGAATATTTCCCTATTACACATTTGTTTCACGGGTATGAGGACTAATTATGCGAGTTTCCATTCATCCTAGGTACCCATTCATGTTTTTCATAGGGTTTTTCAAACTGTGCAGACAAACCATGTACATGCTATTTTAAGGGTAAATTTTCCTTATTCCCTTAATGATCCAATTTACCACCCTCCTTCTTCCTTAATCAGAGTTTATGAGGGATTTACCTCCATGGATTAGATTTTAATGATTTTTAAGGAAAATTCAATGGATTTAAATATCTCCTTTTTCTGTGATCTATTCGAGCATGCATTCATCATGTCGGATGTGCAATGGTAAGTACTTGGGTTTATTTAAGTTGTTCCTCTTATCTCTTGATCTCATATTAGATATAGAGGTATGAGTGTTTTTCTTGTTTTCATTGATCTATTCTGATCTGATCCGAATAAAGGGCCAATACTGGAGGAGGATATTTGTAAAAACCTAAGGTAGGTGGTCTATAAATCATCCATAAAGATCAATGATTTTGTAATTGTAGTGTGGCGCCCAACGATATCATCAGGTGTCATTATCAAATTCATATGGCATAATTATACTCTTTAGAATGATATGGATATGCCTGTTTTGAATATGTTATTAGTTGGTAGTTGTTACACCCACAACTCAATTCATCCCATGTAGGATGTTATGCCATAATTGGCTTTTTAGTGTTTTGACAAGTTTGAGCTGATGTTCGTGTGTACCTTACCTTGACCTTCCTAAGGGTAACCATTTCTACATTAAATGGTTCATTAAAATTATAATTTTATAATGTAAAGTACAATGTATGCCCACCACTTGACCCACCTAAGTTAAGTGCTTCAATTTGATAATTAAATGAGAACGGTGACTTGGAGAGTATATTAACTATAGGAATTGACCTAATTAAGAGTAATTAAATAATGGTTTCATGCCTATAACACCACTTTCCATAATGATGGAAGGTAGTAGAGTGATACATGAATAATGAATATTCCTTAAATTGATTTAATAAACGGATGATTGCTACTTATACTAGTCATACTAAATAAAGTAAAGGCTTGAACCAAATGGATTAAAATACGAATTATGATTTTATTTAATGGTTGCATTATCAATTAGTATTTTAAAACTAGTGATAGTTAATCAATTGAACCTTATCAATTATGAATGAATTCATTATTAAATAGGAATTTCCTAACATAAGATCACCTTGTTTTATGATAGGATAATTCCATGAGCACTCAGAAACCCCATTATGATTCAAGGATACAAATTTCTTATTTTGAGTCCAACCTAGAACATGATGTGTAACGCCCCGATCCCAGTTACCCTGAGTCGGTGCATTATTGCGTAACATTGGCATGATCAAAAAAGATCAAGTCTCGAAAGACCTATTAGTTTAGTAGCTTTGAAAATACTAGATATATTCATAAATGTTACATTACATCATAAAGTGAAAAATCACAATAAGATAGTCTCCATAGTCCACTCTTCAATCCCCTTCAGACTATCCCTGTAGGTCAGTCATAAAATATTTCTTCACATCCTGGGAAAAATAAAACACTGAAAGGGGTGAGCTCAGATGCTCAGTAAGGATAACAATATAGCGGAAGCCTTTATAAATAAACATAAACATTTAAGGCAATGTATAACTAAAACAAAAACCATTTAAACTTGAACTCCAACATAATATGGCAAAAGTAAAATGAGATAATTCCATTTACTTATTCACATGGATATTCTACTGGTCGAATCATCACTTGCAATATCAATAACCACTTTCATAATGATGGAATGCATAATGCCAGACTATCATAACCACATAGCCAAGGCCTCGTGCCAAGACCACAAATATGATTTTATCAAGGCCTCGTGCCAAGACACTAGTTTGTCTCATGAGAACTGTCGATACATTGAGGAGCTATAGCGGGCTCCACCCATCACTTATTATGTCCAATGCATTTCTCACATGAACAGGTTTAAACTTATCATAAACCAAAACATAATCGTATCACATAAAACATGCATAAAGGAAACATAAAATTTCCACATTTCAATCAGAAGATATCAATACAACACATTGGTATAATAAAAACCTTATAGAAAACATTTTCAATACCAAAATAAAAGAAAATTAAAACATGGTATTTATTATTCATTTAAAAAAATTATGGCATGTAGAGGAAGACGAAACTCAAATAATGGTCACAGTGGAGGAGAAGTCGTTGTCGCCGCATACGTACGACAAGAAAAACATACCTTTTTTTCATTTAGTAAAACGCTTCGTATAAAAAGATTCCTTTTGAATAAATGTAAAAGTCAAAGGGCTTTATACACTATATAAACGAATTTTGTGTATAAAACAAAATATGCCTCAATGAATGGTGATTGAGATGAAGTCCCATAAAAAGATAATTTTTTTAAATAAAATATATCTATTATGTGTATTCACTATAAGTACACATAAATAAAGTAAAAAAGACAAGATATGACATAATAATATCCTGACATAATATGAAAGTAGGAGAATAACCCAAAGAATGGAAATTGGGTTAAGAAGTTCATTTACCTTGTGTCCGACTTGACTCGACCGTTCTTTAAACTCTTGAATAATAAACTAGAGTTAATCTATACTTGCTTAAGATCCTTTTACATGTTCATTATTACTTTTATATCACTTATTACCATGTTATTAACACTATGTAATTATTTAAGTTAATAACGGCCGTTTTGTCGATATTTGGTACTTGAGTCAACAATAAAATTCTTATAATTACATGTTGTTTATGTGGTAGAATATCTATTATCTCTAGAATTATATTCATGATGTAGATATCATATATATCATATATATCCAGTATATACATTCATTCATAATATTACGTAACATTTAGAGGTAAGAAATGAAATGCACTGTTCATGGAGACGGTAAGCTGTACGTACGCATGAACGCTACTTTCATTTCTATTTCATATTTAATGGAATGAAATCATAATTATATAAAGTTATATTATAATTCCATTATAATATAATTTATAATACCCTTTACTCCATCCTTTATACATCCCACATATGGCATTAACGATTCAAATCACTTTGAGGGGGCGGTAGTCCGCACTTCCTAAAATGAAAATATCACGTTTACCCATAATGGAAACCAAAAAGGCATGCAATAAATGAAAAATACAGAAGTTTAAGTACAACAAAAACATATTATATATCTTATATAAATATATTGATATCTTAATGTCCACCTTTTAAGGTGTTATATGAGTGTTGAACAATCATCGTTTCGTGAGGCAGAAATTCGCCATCCACAGAAACACTATGTTCTTTAACCATTAGATGTAGGTGTGTGTAATTTTAGCTATAATACTTCTTACAATAACATCCTATTATATTGAGGATACTGGTTTTGTTACAAAAGAAATTAATAAAAAGATTTTAGGGGGTTGGAGAAGAAGAAAAAAACAAAATAACATAAGATTTCCTTAAAATCGGGTAAATCTTTTTGATTTGAGCCAAAAGCTTCCTTGGGAAGAGTTCTGCCCAACGTGAGGCTTCTAGGAGTAATAGAGGGAATTTGGGAGAGTATTTGGGAAGATGTTGGCCGATCCAAATGGCTTGAAGGTGTGAATAAGGTGGTAGAGGTGGGGGCTTTTATAAGAGAAGAGAAGGGGCACTCTTGGAAAGATTGAAATGTTACTTTATTATGAAATGCTTTTTGGATTCTAAAGGTCCCAAAATGATATATTTTGAGGCTAAGCTGATAAGGGTTCGAAATCGTTTCATCCAATAGGTTTTTGACAAGTTTAATCCTTAGATTTTACATTATCCTTTCATTTTATTTAAATCATTAACTAATGAGGTAATCGATGTATCATCATTGTGTCATAAAAATTTTAATTTACTTAACTTATAAAAATTATAAAACAAATATCCTGATGTAGGAAATTGTTTTAAATTTTTAATGAATATTTATAGTAAAAAATATTACTTTTATTACACCATTTAAAAAAAATTAGTAAAAGAACTCATGTTTGTGACATTTTTATTTTAACATTAAATAAAAAGTATTTAATGTCATTTTCCTACCAAAGTGGCTCCATGGGGTCCCCAAGTTGACCCATTGATTGTCTTGGTCGTCCATGACTCATCCAATAGGGTTAGGATAAGTGTAAAGGTATTTTCTTATTTTTATAATATCATTTTTACCATAAATTTCACTAATTATCTTTAATCGCGATTAATTAAACTTAAAAGTTACTATTCACCAAAAAAATTATTTTAATCCCATTGAACCAAATTTTACATCCTAATGACAACCATGTATGTCAGATTTTTGAATATCAAATCACAGATGTGGTAATGTTTAATTTAAATGAAAAATCGTTTTTAACTACCACTTAGTGGTTTCACTATTAATAAAAAATTGAAATTTTTCAGAACAATGCCAAAATTTCACCCTAAGCTAGAATTGATATTATGAATTCAAAAATGATTTCTATTTTACAAAATTCCTAACACATATGTTTCATTAATTAATTTTATAATTAATTCTAGATGTCACAACAAATAGCGTGTTTTTAAGAAACAATATATATCAAAAGATTGACAATTGATTATGTCCAATTTCAAAGTGAAATTAATTCTAATGAATACCATTGGATAAATTGGTAAAAATGTATTCTAATTATACTATAAAACCACTCAATAGTATTATTTATCACTATAAATTATTTTGATTAAAAAAGTTGTTTTTAAGTATTTTTCACTATTCATAAAATTTGGAAGTTCTCACAAAAATAACAAAAATTCAACATAGGCTGATTTTGATATTACGAATCCAAAAATGAAGTCCATTATGAAATATAAAATACATATAATTTCAAAAAGTGGGTATTACTATTCATAAAGGCTATTTTGATTGGTTGTGGTGTGTTAGATTTTCAAACTTGCATACAATGTAAGCTATTGCATTATTGAAAGTGAATCATATCGTGGAAGCTAAGGGTGTTACATTCTCCACTCCTTCAATAAATTGCATCCTCGCAATTTGAAATTTTTCTTTGAAAATAAAAGGTTGAAAATAGAAAATACCATTGTGGAAAAAACCACATCGGAAATAAGGTTAATAAAAATATAACATTAAAAGAAAGAAAGAGAGGTACAAAGGTCACCCGAGATAGCACATACTAGGATTATATGAAAATATGGATTTGGAGGAAAAACAAACCATCAAGGTCTGATGGAGAGTTGTATAAAATAATAATTAGGAGAAAGTTAACCATAAGAAAATCACAAACTTGTGATAGGTTAAACAGTCATTGAATCCCCAATTGGAAAATTTAACCAACAACGTTTTTGTTTTAAGTTACCTTTCATAAATATGAGGAATTTATTTAAGAGATTTACTAAGAATGTAAGGAAATATACTTACTTGTCATGTAGACTTTCATTATTTAATAAATTTTTACAACAAACCCATCTTTCACTTCAAATGGTAACAAAACTCAAAAATATTCTATTTATCCTAATTGTATAAGGTTCTAAATATTACCACATACCATTTAGATTAAGAAAACTATTTTTTAATAACCAGGTACTTCCTGTAGGCTAGTGGTAGGTAATAAAGGCATGTCGCACTATGGTTGTGGGTTCGAATCTTGCATCTTTGTCCGACGCGACGGGTTATCCCCCAACCTACTGGTAGTCCTTTTCCTAAAAGAATAGTATTATAAAATTCCAAAAATAATCTTCACAAATGTTTTAACCTTAAACAATACTATCCAAAGTTCAACTTAATTCATTCCAACCTTTATAGTTATCCAAAATACCTTTATCCAGACTTTCTCTAAAAGGTTTCTAAATTCTAAAATCAATTGTAACATCAGATTCCCCAATCAAAGTAAAGTTTCTCTTATTATCACATACAAAAAATATGATTACCTTCATCATATTAAATCCATAATGAAAACAACAAGTACTTCAGTACAATCCTTATATATATCACATTATCATTATAACCAGAATATAATCCTTGAGTCCAAAAGTGCCAATACATTAATTATTCCGCTTAAACTGTAGTAACATCATAAGATTGTCCTTGATCCCTTGGCCTTTTCTGAGGTATGTTTCCCTGATGCTTAGGACATCCATTTGCATAATGCCCCATTTCCATACAATTGTATCATTCAACATTGATAGACTCTTTCTTTCCCTTGCAATCACGAGCTTGGTGGCCTTTTTCTCCACATTTATAACAAACTCCCATTCCTTTTAGGCAAGTACCGGGGTGATTCTTCCCACAATTATCGCATAATGGAAAATCCTTATTTCCCTTTTCCCTTTATCTGTCTCTTGTTCCACTATTCTCTTCTTCCCTTGCATTACTTTATTGCCATAAGATTTAGAGAATTCCTTTTCTGTCTTGATAGCACATGAGACAATATCTTCGTACGACGAGAAGGTTTGTGAGACTAATGTTTGACGGAGAAATGGTTTTAACCCATCAAAGAAACGATCGATCTTACTTCTTGAGTTACATATATAATCTGCAGCATGCCTCGTTAAACTTGTAAAGTTAGCCTCATACTTTGTGACATTCTCATCCTCCTTTTGTCTTAGACTCCAAAATTTCCTTTCCATATCTACTCGAAGGTCAGGAGGAAAGTATTTTTCTAAGTAAATCACTTTGATGTCCTTCGATTCTATATTAGATACTTCTTCATCTTCTTTCGTGTTTTGAATCAGCAACCACCATTGATCGGCATCTCCAGTGAGGCAGTAAACTGCCATGATAACCTTTTCCCTTTCACTACTCCCAAAGGCATGGAATATTTTCTCTAAGTAGTTTATCTATTTCTCAACTACTAATGGATTTGTACCCCAATTAAATGTTGGCGGTTGTTGCCTCATGAAAATATCTTACATTGATCCTCCACGTTGTGGATCAGGGTGCTCCATACGAGTAAGGTTATTATTCATAACCTGAGTGAGTTGTACCAGTATGGTGATAAGGTGATCAGCACCAGTTGTATCTCCATCTCCACAATAATTATCTTGAGCAGGAGGGAAATCCATACATGGAGTGCGTGCATTTATACGGTTTTCATTCCTCCCACTAGGCACCATTTCTAAACAATGGCATAAACTAGATTAGTTTATGAATCAAAATACTTAATTACAAACTTGCAAAAAACTTAACATAAATTGAACTATTTATGGATATAACCCATAATCATAATAAATTTTTTCTTTGTGGAAGTATATACTCCTAACCCTTCATAGTGGTTTTTAAAGAAAACGAGAATTATCTTAAGCATATCCCACGGGAGTGTCGTAACCAAGAGTGCAACAAGGCCCGTTGTCATGCACCAGTTCCCGTTCGAGTCTAGCTCAAAGTGGTGTTTTAGAGTTTTACCCCTAGGTACATCTATGCCAGAGCCGCCTCTACCTGCTCGTATCCAGAAATGGATGTATTTCTTGGAAAACTCACAAAATCTCTATAATACCAAAATTTAAGGATGTTCTTCTATAATAATCATCAAAGCCTATCTTTGGGCTATGTGCTCTAATCAGAGTTTATCTAAATCTAGCTTCCAAGGTTAGTAATAAACTGCCTCTAATACCAACTGTAACGCCCTGACCTAGTTACCCAGAGTCGGTGAATTTTTGCGTAACATTGGCATGATCACAAAAGATCAAGTCTCGAAAGACCGATTAGTTTAGTAGCCTTGGAAACACTAGATACATTCATAAATGCTACATTACATCATAAAGTGAAAAATCACAATAACATAGTCTCCATAGTCTACACTTTTATCCCCTTCAAACTATCCCTGCAGGTCAGTCATAAAATATTTCTTCACATCCTGGGAAAAATAAAACACTGAAAGGGGTGAGCTCAGATGCTCAGTAAGGATAACAATATAGCGGAAGCATTCATAAATAAACATAAACATTTAAGGCAATGTATAACTAAATGAAAATACTTTTAAACTTGCACTTCAACATAATATGGAAAAAGTAAAATGAGATAATTCTATTTAAATATTCATATGAATATTCTACAGGTCGAATAATCACATGAAATATCAATAACCACTTTTATAATGATGGAATGCATAATGCCAGACTATCATAACCACATAGCCAAGGCCTCGTTCCAAGACCACAAATAAGATTTTTTTCAAGGCCTCATGCTAAGACACTAGTTTGTCTCAGGAGACTTGCTGATGCATCACGGAGCTATAACGGGCTCCACCGATCACTTATTAAGTCCAATGCATTCCCCATATGAACAGGTTTAAACATATCATAAATCATAACATAATTGTATCACATAAAACATGCATAAGAGAAACATAACATTTCCACATTTCAATCACATGATATCAATACAACACATTGTTATAATAAAAACCTTATCAAAACCATTTTCAATACCAAAATAAAAGAAAATCAAAACATGGTATTTATTTTTCTTTTAAAAAAATTATGGCTTGTAGAGGAAACCGAAACTCAAATAATGGCCACGGTGGAAGAGTAGTCGTTGTCTCCACATACGTACAATAAGAAAAACATTCCTTTTTGTCGTTTAGTAAATCACATCATATCAAAAGATTCTTTTTGAATAAACGTAAAAGTCAAAGGGGTTTATACACCGTATAAAAGAAATTTGTGTATAAAACAAAATATGCCTCAATGAATGGTGATTGAGAAGAAGTCCCGTAAAAAGTTCATTTTATTTAAATAAAATAGATCTATTATGTGTATTCACTATAAGTACACACAAATAAAGTAAAAACACAAGATATGACATAATAATATCATGACATAATTTGAAAGTAGGAGATTAACCCAAAGAATGGAAATTAGGTTAAGAAGTTCCCTTACCTTGTGTCCGACTTGACTCGACCGTTCTTTAACCTCCTGAATAATAAACTAGAGTTAACATCTACATGATTAAGCTCCTTTTTCAAGTTCTTTATTCCTTTTATATCACTTATTACCATGTTATGAACACTATGTAATTATTTAAGTTAATAACGGTCGTTTTGTCGATATTTGGTACTTGAGTCAACAATAAACTTATTATAATTACAAGTTGATTATGTGGTAGAATATCCATTATCTCTAGAATTATATTCATGATGTAGATATCATATATATCATATATATCCAGTATATACAATCATTCATAATATTACCTAACATTTAGAGGTAAGAAATGAAATGCATCGTTCATGGAGACGGTAAGCCGTACGTACGCATGAATGCTACTTTCATTTATATTTCATATTTAATGGAATGAAATCTTAATAATATAAAGGTATATTATAATTCCAGTATAATATAATGAATAATATCATTTACTCCATCCTTTATACATCCCACATATGGCATTAACGATTCAAATCACTTTGAGGGGGCGGTAGTCCGTACTTCCTAAAATGAAAATATTGCGTTTACCCATAATGGAAACAATAAAGGTATGAAATAAATGAAAAATACAGAAGAATAAGTAAAAAATAAACATATTATATATCATATATAAATATAGTGACATCTTAATGGCCACCATTGAAGGTGTTATATGAGTGTTGAACAATCATCATTTCGTGAGGCAGAGATTCACCATCCACAGGAATAGTATGTTATTTAACCATTAGATGTAGGTTTGTGTAAGTGTAGCTCTAATAATTCTTATAAAAAACATCCTAGTATATTGAGGATACTGGTTTTGTTACAAAAGAAATTAATAAAAATATTTTTGGGGGTTGGAGAAGCAAAATAAAACAAAATAACATAAGAGAAGACATTACCTTAAAATCTGGTAACTCTTTTTGATTTGAGCCAAAGGCTTACTTGGGAAGAGTTCTGCCAAAAGTGAGGCTTCTAGGAGTAATATAGGGAAGTTGGAAGAGTATTTGGGCAGACGATGGCCGATCCAAATTGCTTGAAGGTGTGAATAAGGTGGTAGAGGTGGGGGGATTTTATAAGAGAAGAGAAGGGGAACACTTGGAAAGATTGAAATGTTACATTATTATGAAATTATTTTCGGATTCTAAAGGTCCCACAATGATATATTTCGAGGATAAGGTGATAAGGGTTCTAAATCTCCTCTTCCAATAGGTTTCTGACAAGTGTAAGCCTTAGATTTTACATTATCCTTTCATTTTATTTAAATAGTTAATTAATGAGGTAATCGATGCATCATCATTGTGTCATACAAATTTTAATTTATTTAACGTCTAAAAATTATAAAACAAATATCATGATGTAGGAAATCTTTTTTTTATTTCTAATGAATATTTATTGTAAAAAATATGACTTGTATAACCCCATTTAAAAATTGTTTTATTAAAAGAACTCAGGTTTGTGACATTTATATTTTAACATTAAATAAAAAGTTTTTAATGTCATTTTCCTACCAAAGTGGCTCCATGGAATCCCCAAGTTGACCCATGGATTGTATTGGTCGGACATGACTCATAAAATAGAGGTAGGATAAGTTTAAAGGTATTTTCATATTTTTATAATATCATTTTACCTTAAATTTCAGTAATTACCTTTAATCGCGATTAATTAAACTTAAAAGTTACTATTCACCAAAAAATTATTTTAATCCTATTGAACCACATTTTACATCCTAATGACAACCATGTATGTTGGATTTTTTTAAATCAAATCACAGAAGTGGTAATGTTTCATTTAAATGAAAAATCAGTTTTTTAACTTCCACTTAGTGGTTTCACTATTCATCAAAAATTGAAGTTTTTCAGAACAATGCCAAAATTTCACCCTAAGCTAGAATTGTTATTCCGAATTAAAAAATGATGACTATTTTAATAAATTACTAACATATAAGTTTCATTAATTAATTTTATAATTAATTCTCGATGTCATAACAAATAGCGTGTTTTTAAGAAACAATATATATCAAAAGATTGACAATTGTTTATGTCCAATTTCAAAGTGAAATTAATTTTAATGAACACCATAAGATAAAATGGTAAAAATATATTATAATTATAGTTTAAAACCACTCAATAGTATTATTTATCACTATAAATTATTTTGATTAAAAAAGTTGTTTTTAAGTATTTTTCACTATTCATAAAAATTGGAAGTTCTCATAAAAATACCAAAAATTCAATATAGGATAATTTTGATATTACGAATCCAAAAATGAAGTCCATTTTGAAATATAAAATATATATAATTTCAAAAAGTGGGTATTAATATTCATAATGGCTATTTTTATTGGTCGCAGTGTGTTAGAATCTCGAACTTGCGTACAATGCAAGATATTGCATTATTGAAAGTGAAGGGTATCGTGGAAGCTCGGGGTGTTACATGATGGGTGTATAATAATTGGATGTACGGTATGATACCATAGTATCCCACATGTATTAGTATAGTATTCCTTCGATACACTCCTTGGATTCAGCACTAACAAGTATGTTCCATGGTTAAAGCCCATTGGGACCTATCATTACTTAGCCCCATTTTAAATTGGATTAACTCCTTAAACTCTGTAGGCATCTCATTATGGAATGACCAGGACTATAATAATTTGATTACACTCTTATACCTTGATATGATATAGTTTTTACTGATTTGTAGACCCTTTATTTCTATGTTACCTTGGTTATTGCCTTGTGACATCACTATTTAATATCAATACAGGTTTCCTTGTTACATCTTGGAACCATTATAATTGTTAACTTGGGACAATGTATAAATTGTTCAAAATAAAATTATGAATTTTTTGCATGTTTAGACACCAGTCAAGTGCCAAAGTAGGTACATGGGTATTTAGTTACATTATATAGCTTTACTTTATATATATGCATGCTTTTACACTGTAATATTTCTATTACACGGGCCATATGTTATAGAAACAATTGGTAGTTACCAACTATGATTTACATCACCCTCTATCTAGGCATTGTTTAGTACATGGGAAAGATTACATGAATGTAGTTGTTGAAAAAGGGAGGCATACAACTTCAAACACTTTATTTCTTGATTTTTAGTATAGAGCTTGATAGGAGATGACCAAGGTGAAGCTTCGAATGCTTCAGATATTCATTTTTATTTCTTTATGACTTTCTAAAACATGTTATGTCAGTTGTATTTTGTCCATGTTTTGTAGTTTTTTAGTGAAATTAAATATCATCATCTGTTGTTCTAGTTGATATATTTATAGTTATCCTGGATTATATATTTAAATTATCTACTTCATCTGTTTACTTTTAATGCTTATATTATTTACCTTTGTTTACATCTATCTTTTGGGATACACATTTCTAATGAGGGAATAGTCTCCCCACATACACACCCAAGTCCCTTGCTTCTAGTCGATAGCATGTGTCATAAGGGGAGATGCGCTTGAGGCCATGTATCCCACCATTCTGGAGGAACCTATTAAATTGCATCTAGGACTAGGACGTCCCAAAGTAGTATCAAAGGATGGGTTTTACTTTCTTGAAAAAAATTTGGGGACAATAGTAATGAGATATATAATTCTTGGGACTTAGTCATAAGTCAGGATTGGGCGTCATGAGCCCATGTTTCGGGAAAACACCAAGTCTGTTGAAATATATTTGTTATTCGTTTTTTCTTATTATAGTTTATATCATTTCACAGTGGTGTGATGCACATGATGTCGGGACTTTTTGATTATTACATTGTCTGAGAATTTCATTCATCCTTCACCCAATTATATGAGGGAAAGTATTATTGTTACATACATCATTATAGGAACCTAGAAATCACATGTCAAACATATTTCCATTCCATATAGGTGCATTTCATTGCCTTGTATTTCATGACATGACAAGGATTTTTTTATGTGATAGATATATTATGCTTGAATTATTATTGGTAACTATTGGGATTGTTCATATCTCAATTCATGAGGTGTTTGTGCCCTTATGGGTTTGGATGAGTAATTTACCAAGTTTAGCCACTATAATATATACAAATGGGAGTCATTTTCCTTGATAAAGTGTATGTTAACTAACTCGATGGGAGTGAATATCCATTATAAGGTAAAAAGGACTTATAAAATGAAATGGTTTCACATCAATAAGCCTTCTTTCCATGTTTATGAAATATAATGGGGTGAACTGGGTAATACAATGTAAAATGGTATGAAACTTGTACTTACGAACATACCAATACATAAAAATCTATGTGGGTAGTTAGGGTAGTATGTGACGTCCCCACATGGGATCCATTGAATGGTGCCACGGTCCAGCTGGACACAAGCCTTCATGCGTACCTCGCCATATTCCATAGGGTTCTGACTAGAAATGAGGACTCGGTAGGTCAGTCTTGTGGAGACTATACCATCTATTATCAAAATAAAACACCAGCATAAGAAAATATAAATAAGTAAGTATGGAAACGTATAAATAAACATAAAAATACCCTGACATATGACAGTCAAAACCAAAAAAAATAGTCAAATGAAATCTTAAACATGCTATTAAAATGCAAGTGCCAAGTTTCCACAATGTTACACAATGTAAAGACACAACGACCCCAAAACGTGTCTCGAATTGCGTCTGGTTCCCTCTCCCATGCTCCAATACCAAACAGAAACCTATCCTAGGGCCTTTCCCTTATCATGTCATGTAACAAAAAATTCTTCTAGGGTTCCAATCAGGCAGGCCGAATATGGTGTTAGTACAACTTTGTAGGCCACCACCAATGGTTTCTAAAATGAGTCCAGTCAAAAGATCATGCATGAGGATTTATGAAGTAGTAAATAAAATGTATAATTTAAATGGTTATCAAATCATCATTTAATCATTAATAATTACATGAGTCTAATTCAATTTATGATTCATATTTGAAACATTGTTAATTGTTATCATTTATTTGTTGTAGGCTATCATGCTAGGAACACCAAATATCAGTTAAAAAATCAATCATTTTAGAGATCACCTTGGGAAATTCCTTGGTTTCTTCTATGGTAGTTGTGGTATTACATTATCCCTATAAGCCGAAATGATACGTATGATTCATGCTATTTCATTCGCCAAGAAACAAGGCTAGAATAATATTGGTATTGAAAGTGATTAAACTAGGATAGTCCATGCCATTTGGAATGGAGTGGTGCATCTTACTTTTCCACTCACAACATGTTGGATGAGTTGTTTTAAATCGCTAATGCAGATGAGTTATATTGTCCCTCATGCCTTCAATGAAGCAAACAAGGTGGCAGAAAACCTTCCAAATATGGGTTTTAACAAGTATATTACCTTTCTGGTTGACCTACCAAATGATCTTTCCCCTTTTAGTAATAATGATTGAAAAAAGTTTCATTCGTTTAGACTTTTGTAATCCTTGAAATTTTTATTATTATATTTTATATCTTGGACTTTGACCAGGGAATCATCCATTAAGAAATTCATTCATTATTATCATTCATTGGGTGTAGGTCTTATTTCCTAACACCCAAATATTGTTGAGCGCAGTTTGTCATGCCTAGAACCTCTTTTCTTAATCAGTGTAGGTCGTCATGTCTAACACCCCATAATTTCAAGCATGGATAACTATTGGGTAGGAACTCCATGTCAATGTCCAAAAATCTAATCGATCTAGGACGCCATTCCTAGAAATAAAAAATATCATCCATTTAATTATTCACTAAGTCATAGTAATTTTCCACAACATTCCCTTACTAATCCTTCGATTAGTTAAACATTTAAAAGGATATTAGTTAACACAAAAATTAATTGAGCGCATTCCAATAAATTAATTCATTAATTAATAAATCAATCAGTACCATTCTCATTCAATCATTAATTATCCTTATCAAATTTCAAATTTTTATAACTAATTATCGTAATTAATTATCTTTGATCACATCATGATACATAATTAATTCCCTCAATTAATTGTCTTTGGTAAACACCATGGAACAAAATTAATTCTCACAATTAATTATCTATCACAGTCAAACATAAATCCATAATTAATTTTCCCAAACTAATTTTCATATCACAACAATTAAATATCTCAATTACAGTATCTCTACCAATATCTAATGTTCCAAAGATCTATTTGGCCAACCCCACATAATTTTTTATGTGGTTGAATTATCAATAAAATCACTATGGAAACTCAATTCAATTTCACATTACAAAATACAAAAATTAAGGAAATCAATCATCAATTGAATCTTTAATATCATAATCTCACATTCACTTATCAATAAACATGATGATGGGAGTTTTATGTAGAACACCTACCTCAGTTTATTGAAAAAAAATCCCATTGGAAATCCCCAAAATTCAAATGGCACGACATCATTGATCAAACTCCAAATCTAAATCCCAAAAAGAAAAAAAATGATCAAAGAAATCAAGATCCATAAAATCAAGATCTAGATCGAAAATCCAAGATTTCTATCTTAACTCATAGGTTTATATCCAATAAAAATGTGGAGTTATTCCACAAAAATACCTAGAAAAGATAAGATAATGTATGGAAGAATCATTGAGATGAAATCCACTTACCAGGAGGAGAACAGATCTTCAATCTAGGTTATCAATATCCAAGAATGGTGTTGGGATCACCATGTAATATCTCTAGTAGGATTTGGAAACATGTATAATTCACCATCCCTGATCCAATGATGAAAATATGGAAGTCTCGAGGGGTCAGATGCTTTTAAAAATGATTTTTTGGAATTAAAAGCTTAGGTTCATAATTTCATTGGCAGAGGTGCACAATTAGGGAAAAGGTTTTCCAATCGAGTGGATACCTTTATCCTGTTTTTCATGGATGGAATGGTTTGGTCACATGGTTTTTAAAACTGTGTGCAAAACTTGTGGACCACTCTATCCAGTTACGAATGGTTGGCACTGTTTGGTCACACAGTTTGTCAAACCGGGGGAAAACCGTGAACATCCCACCATCCTTCAGTTTTTCTTAATTGTTCACCCAAACAGACCCCAAGCCACTAATCCATGTTAAGGGTACCTAAAATCATAAAAAATTACATGAAAATGTGCCTAATCTGACTCTAAAAAAGTTCGTGACCTTACAATCCCCCCACCTTATAGTAGCTCATACTCGAGCTGCACTCCCAAAAATCCCTAAGATTCCAAGAAAAAATTATTGGTCTATTGAGCCATCGTGTCTACTTCCATTTCCGAAGTTTACACTTTAAAATTTCCATGTTATTATTACACAATAACTAACGGCACTATCTTTCCCTTCTACACTATCTCACTGTGACCCTGCACACGTATCAGATCCTCCTCAAAGGATGCATATGTCTCATGTTCATGCTCTTCCACATCAATCACATAAGATAGGTTGGGGTGGTACTATTGTAGTTTTGACACATGGACGACTTCCTGTAATGTGTAGTATCTCTGTGGAAATGCTAATCGGTATGCCATATGTCTGATTCTCTCCTGCACCTTAATCAGTCCAACAATCCTGGGTGCTATCTTGCACTACATTCTTATCCTATAGTGACCCAATATAGGTGACACCCGAAGGAATACCAAATCACCCTCTGTAAAATCTAGGGGTCATCTCCATCTATTAGCATAAGATGTATGCATACTCTGAGTTGTATCCATTCGTTTTTGAATCAGAAGAACCTGATCTAATGTCTCTTAAATGAGACTCTGTCACAACAGATCTGACTCACCCACCTCAAACCAATATAACATTGATCTACAAGGTCTAAAATAAAGTCCCTCATATGGTTTGATCTATATAGTTTCCTTATAACTGCTTTTATAGGAGAACACCACTATGTCCAAGTGATTTTTTCAAGAACCGCCAATGTCAACCACACATGATTTCAGTATATCCTCTAAAACATGTATCAGACGCTCTGTAACTTACCATATATCTATGGGTGGTATTCCATACATAAAAGAAGATGTCTACCATGTCCCTTCTAAAAACACAGCTAGAGGCGTGATGTAAAGAGTGATTTGTGATATGACATGATATTTTGAGGCACCCTATGGAGACAAACAATATCTCTCACATACAATTCTCCCATCTTCTCTACTTTAATAGATTCTTTGATAGACAATAAGTGTGCTATTTTCATTAGTTGGAACACAATGACACAAATAGAATCATTCTTCTAAAGTGACATTGGAAGGATTACCATGAAATCCATATTCAGGTCATCACACTTCTATTCCGGAATAGGCAACAGCTGCAAAAGGCCTCCGAGTCCTTGATGTTCTACTTTCACATACTGATAGGTGATGAATCTTATCACGATCCCTGATATCTCTATTTTTATGACTGGCCACCAAAACTGTCATTGAAGGTCATGGTACAATTTTTTCTCCCCATGATGTACCTCCCACCTTGATGCATGAAACTCTCGCATCAGTTCCTCTCGCATACTCGGAGTCACAACAACCAGATTTTTTTACATAGATGATCTCATCCAAAAATATTTTATAATATGAATGTGTCTTCCCACCTTCAAGGATTTATCTCAAGGTTAAACATTCTGAATCTTCATACTGCTTGTCCCTAATCCATCTCAAGAGCCTAGATTCCCCTTCTACAAAAACCAAAGTAATCCTCTCCTCACTCTTCCGAACTACAACATGAATTTACACTAGCATAGTCATCATCTTCCACTTTGCACTCGACTGATGTAGAAATTGAGTATGATTTTTCTTGCTCATGGAATCAGGCACACTATTCTCCCTTCCAGGTGTATATGCCATTTCAATATCAAAGGACTGCATATACTCTACCCATATTCTCTGCTGATGATTCAAGTCGTACTGTGAAAGGATATAAATTAAACTTTTGTGATCTGTAAAAACTATACACTTTACACCCAAAATATATTGTCACCAACACTTAAGAGTATAAACCACTACATCAAACTTGAAGTCATCCATAGATTATTTCTGTTCACATGTCCTTAGATTCCTACACCCATATGAAATGACTCTACCCCCTTACATCAACATAGCTCTGAGTCCAACCATAGGAGCATCATAATGCATTGTGTACTCCTCACCTAACTCAGGTAAGATCAAAATTGGTGCCAAAGTCAAGTAATTCTTCAAATACTGGAAATAATTATCACATGATTCTGTCCTAAAACATTTTTTACCTTTATTTTTCAAACCACCGATACAATTTTTTTTCCTTTTTTCAATAGCCGGTTTATGGGTTCCCGGTACCCATACAAACAGTCCCCAAAACCAGAATTCAAATTTCAAATTCACACAAAAACCTCCCTCAAAAGCCACGCTCCACACCTTGAGACACGAACCCATCATGACATGTCGCCTTCACTAAATCGCAACCACTACAGGTCGAACCATCACACTTCATCGAATCACGCACATCATCCCTGCCGATCACCGGTGAGACCGTCAGAAGTGTCGTCGCTGGAAAACTGAGAACCATCACCACGCGCCACCGTTCACCGCAGGAAGACTCCGGAACCATCAGCTGACGATGTCGTCGAAGCACTGTCAGACCACCACCTTCATCCCTTCCACCGAAGAACAAACCCTGATGCACAATCCATGACTTTTCTTGAATGAATAGCAAAACGATTCATCCGCTTCAACCGGATCACTACTAAGCTTCACTATCGTCCTCATATGCTCCAAGAAAAACCAGATCCTGACGCCTCCTACTAAAAACACCACAAAAACAACACTCTACCTTTAAACGCCCAAATCTAGACGATGGGATGGTCTCAGACCATCGATCCAGGAACTGAGGCGCAGATTCAATACTGTGTCAAAGAGAAAGACATTGGTGCTCGCATAACGAGTCAAACAAGGCCGTAACAACATAGAACCAATAAGTATACCCTGTCAATCAAAAAAATACATATAGATAGATTTGAATATATCTGATTCTCTTTATGTGTACCCAGGACGATGTCATGATGTTGAGAATTATTGTCATGAGTCTTAGAGTACACTGAGATGTCTTCTACATAAACCACCACAAAATGATAAAATTACGGATGTAAGATCGTGTTTATCATGTCTATAAACACTGCTAGAGAATTAGTGATTAGTCACTGAAAGTGCCTAATATTAATTGATAATATCTTAATATTAATGTGTTTAAAAGTTCATAAACATCAATTTTAGTCCAATTCAGAAATTGAACTTCATTTCCCATCATTATGCAATTCATGTTTAAAATGCAAATTTGGGCCCAATAATTCATCTATTTGTGGACAACACTATAGTCATTTTATGAATTTGATATTTTGTGATAAGATTGAACACTTTGTTTGGAGCATTTTATCTTTTAGGTCTTATGGATGAATCCCAATGTAAGATGGATATTTTTGCGCCCGAATGCATAACTTTGCTGGAGAAAGCATATTGGGCCTAAGGCCCATCAAACAAATATGGGGCTCACAAACCAAGCCCAATTAAGCTCAAATTTATACAGTAGAAAGCTAAAAATATGAGGATCATTTTATTCAACTGTGTCCAGAGCTAATTCTGATGTTTTCATGATGATAAAGGGATCTGAAGTTGAGATTTAAATGGTGGACATGACATTAATGCACCGAACTCCGTCCCACCATTTTGACCATAACTTCCAAACGGCTAAGGGAAATTTCCTGAAATTGTTACAAATAATAAAGAACGGATGGACGAATATATTTATCTTCTACAACCCCTCCGGATTCGGCTTTCTTCAATTAGAAATTCACATGTCAATTTGGTGGACGAATCTGGACAGTTTTCCTGGTCAAATTCGAAACTTCAATTTCTTTTTGATTATTCACCCTCCCTTTGACTCTATTAATTGTTGGGGTGTGAATTAATTGTTGTATTATTTACATAAGGATCCTAATATGCCTATATTAGGATCTAGTGGTGAAGGGAATAGGTGTGGATATTTTTCTTATCCTCTTTTGTTGCTTGTTCCATTGTAAGGTTATACTTCCAAATTTCCTTTGTAATGTTTTCCATTTCCATGTAAGTTTCTTTTTTTTGTATCCTTATGTTCTTAATAAAATTCTTTCTCTTATATATTTTTTATTTTATTTATTAAAACTTTATTATCACAAAGCACAGTGATATATCTGTGTTGTTGTGAATTATTTCACACATAGGTGTGAATTTCATTCACACACACGGAGGAGTGCTCGTTATTTCCGCAGTTTTAATATCTTCAACCCAATTCTTATTATCCATCTTCCGCCCACCATTGAGAGTATAACATAAATGGAGGGCTGACCATTTAATGGGTTTATCTTAGGAGGATGCAATGTCTGGGTTGTTATTTTATGAACGAATTATTGTCAATTGGAAAATTAATTTCAGACATCCATTCTTCAGTTATTTCTACTCTTCATCTTTAATGTGTTTGAGCAAACTAAATTCAATTACTAAATGACCATATACCTCGGAGAGATCATGAATTTGGTTCTCTAAGTGTATAGGGGATTATAAATTGTGTTTAGTAAGCACCAAACCAGAAAATGATGAAGGTAGTGTTGTTTTTGAAGAATGGATTCATCAAGAATTAATAAAACCAAAATTGTCTAAAGAAGTAAAATTCTTCAATCCACCCCGAGCATAATCCTAAGATTAACCCATTTTCTTTGAATTGAATTCACTTAGATTTTTTAGTGTTATTTAAAACCATCCAAAATGAAAACCAAAGTTGGCTACTTCATAGCCATCCTTCACCAAATCATAGCGTCTCAAGGTTACTTCTTCGGTCCCTCTGGACTCGACCCCTACATATACTACATCAATCTCTTTTACCAGTATGGTAAATTTGGGTGCAAAAAAATTTTGGCGCCATTACTGGGGACCCAAGTAAGTACCTTAGACCCAAATATTCTTTTCTCACTCCAAATTCTCTATTGTCACCCTAATTTCTCTTCTCTTTTCCCCTTTCTATTTCTGTGTGTCCAAAAAAACCCCAAAACCAATTTTCAATCAATTCCAATGGATTATCCTCCGAAATAACCCTTCATAAATCAATGTTGTAATCAAGTCGGAAATCAATATTGAGAAACACCTCAAATAGGGAACTTCATTGACCAATCTTTAATTGAATACACCACACCAGATGAGATGTACAATCAATGAGATGTTGAATGTTTACAAGATCAATTTCCATACCTATCAAGAATGATTGAAATGATAAATAATGAGGAATTACATGATGTACAAAAATATATCAACCCTAATCCTAAAAAAATTCTTGAACAATTGTGTGAACAAATTGATAAAATAAATTCAGAAGTTTCATCTTTAAGATTAGAATTACAAAGCTTTAAGACATCTGAGGAACTCGTTCCCATTCAAGATGTTCTTTCCTCATCATTGATAGATGAATCTTTTATCCCAAAACCTCCCATGAATTGAATAAAGAACTAACCATTGGATATGGGATAACTGAACAAGATCAAAGAAATGTTGAAGGGTATTTAAATCAGGATGAAATTAATTTTTTGGATTCACAAGGGGAAAATTTGTCTTCATGGATTGAGTGTTCGGAATATTGCTCCAATAATAATTTTTTAGAATCACCGATAATTGAACCATTGGGAGATATAACGAATATTGTGTCTATACCCACTCATGAAATTCAAATGAAAAATTTTGTGGATGAATCATCTTTTCAAAAGGAACCAATTCTTTCAAATGTTTTTAAAGAAGAAACAATTTTGGATTCAAATTATCATTCTTCTTTTGGAAAATTCAATCAAAATGAACTCGATGTTTTAATACTTCCTTCCCTAATCAATAATCCTTCTATTTATGATAACCAAGACTATTCAATTATCATCAATTTTCATCAAGAATCTCACCATGTAGGAATGAACCTTGAAATCATAGGAAATACTCCAGATAAAACATGATCAACCATTTTAGATATTCCTTGGATTTTACCAATCATTGTAGAGAATAGGATTTCATACAAAACAAATTTCAAAAAAACAATCAATCTAAATCTTGTTGAAGTGGAGAAATATGGGTTAATTAAAATTTTGAATGTTAGAATTGGATAAGTTTGGGGGTTCAAGTCGAGCTAACGACGTTAAACAAAAGCGTTGCATGGGAGGCAACCCATGGTTTTCATGTTTCTAATCATTTTGAATCATTTTTTTCATATAATAAATTAACATAGATGGTTGACCTGTTCTTATTTTATGAGTAAGGATGGGTATGAAAGGGGAGCACCGTATTCATCCGTGTCACGTGGCGTGATCTCTGAGTAATACCTTACCCAGAAATCTAAAAAGAATACAATGTATCATCAGTTTATGTTGTTTTGTTTTATTTTTATGTTTTTATAGGTTAAAAAAAATAAAAGGAAATGTCTTAAGTCATAAGGAGAATCCATTCACCACCCTCCAAGCCACTGAGACTCAAATCTAGGAGTGAAGGGAGACTTTGTCACGCACTATCGTCATCAACCACCAGGTGAATTCATTCCATGATTATCATTTACTCTTTGAAATACTCCCCTACCCCCCTTCTAACTTTTCTTTTCTTTAAGCACTGAGGATAATGTTATTCTATGTTGGGGGGAGATAAAATATTAATTTTTTTGTGAATAAAAACATGCCTGAAAAGAATAATTCCATTAACCGTGAACATGATAACACATTGAAAACTCTAAAATTGGATATCAAATAAAATTTGCATGCCCTGATTCTGATTTTAATGCATTTTTATGTTCATGAGCATAGTTTTTGGAAAATGCAGTTGTCCGATGTGATTTTTCAATGTTTAAATTTTCATCCTCTTAGTAAAAATGCCACAATTCACGTCTACTGGATCATGGGTGTAAATTTGAGTTCTTGGGTTCCTTTCATTATAGCAAGGGGTTATGGGGTCACTTTTAGTTTAATTTGAGTATCCCAAAAAAACAAAAAAAAAACAAAAAAAAAATTGACCACATATAGCAATGTTTTTTCCAAATGCGTGGCATCCGGCACTAGGGGATCATGACACAATAGTTTTCTTGTCCAGAGTTAGGCTTTATATCTCTATTGTAGAGAAGGAAATTGACAATATGTGTGGCGTTCGGCACTTGAGGATCATGACTCCATAGTTGTCTTGCCCAGTCTTAGTCTTTTCATATCTATTGTGGTTAAAAAAAATAAAAAAATGGATACTCATCTTAAGGTTTAATGTGATTCCCACCTAGCGCTTCCATTTTTCCCCTTGAACAGTAAAATGGGCCCCATATCTTTTGTGATGCACAACACTTTATCATGCTTAATTGAAATTGGATGAAATGTGGAGATGAATGTGAACAAAATAATGGGCTTGGGCTTGGGATATGATTATGAAACTATATTTTTTTAAATGATTTTTATGGGTTCCATAATTTTTTTGGTATGAGGTCTTTGGGTGGGCAATGTGTATTTAAATGCTTTTGGAAAAGGGGATTTGAATTTTATATTTGTAATATATTTTGCTCGGGACTAGAAAAACTCAAGTTGGGGGGTGTGATTAGTAACTGAAAGTGGCTAATATTCATTGTTAATATCTTAATATTAATGTGTTTAAAAGTTCATAAACATCAATTTTAGTCCAATTCAGAAATTGAACTTCATTTCCCATCATTATGCAATTCATGTTTAAAATGAAAACTTGGGCCCAATCATTCATCTGTTTGTGGAAAACACTATATTCATTTTCTGAATTGTATATTGTGGGATATGATTGACCACATTGTTTGGAACATTTTATCTTTTAGGTTTGATGGATGAATCCCAAGGGAAGATGGATATTTTTGCGCCTGAATGCAGAACTTTGCTGGAGAAAGCATATTGGGCCTAAGGCCCATCAAACAAATCTGGGGCCCACACACCAAGCCCAATGAAGCTAAAATTTATACAGTAGAAAGATAAAAATATAAGGATCATTTTATTCAACCGTGGCCGGAGCTAATTCTGATGTTTTCATGATGATAAAGGGATCTAAAGTTGAGATTTAAATGGTGGACCCGACATTAATGCACAGAAATCCGTCCCACCATTTCGACCATAACATCCAAACGGATAAGGGAAATTTCTTGAAATGTTTACAGCTCATAGAGAACTGATGGATTATGATAATTCTCTTCTACAACCCCTCCAGATTCGGCTTTCTTCAATTAAAAATTCACACATCAATATGGTGGACGAATCTGGACAGTTTTACGGGTCAAATTCAAAACGTCAATTTCTTTTTGATTATTCACCCTCCTTTTGACTCTATTAATTGTTGGGGTGTTAATTAATTGTTGGGTTATGGAACTAAGGCTCCTAATATTCCTATATAAGGAGCTAGTGATGAATGGAATATGTGTGGATATTTTTCTTATCATCTTATGTTGCTTGTTTCATTGTAAGGTTATGCTTCCAAATTTCCTTTGTAATGTTTTCCATTTCCATGTAAGTTTCTTTTTTTTGTATCCTTATGTTCTTAATAAAATTCTTTCTATTCTATATTTTCAATTTCATTTATTAAAACTTTATTATCACAAATCAGAGTGATATCTCTATGTTGTTGTGAATTAGTTCACACATAGATGTGAATTTCATTTACACACACGGAGGAGTGCTCGTTATTTCCACGGTTTTAATTTCTTCAATACAATTCATGTTAGCCATATTCCGCCCACCATTGATAGTATACCATAAATGGAGGGATAACCCTTTAATTGGTTGATCTTAGGAGGATGAAAATTCTGGGTTGAATGTTATTTTATGAACGAATTATTGGTAATTGGATAATTAATTTAAGCCATCCATTCTTATATTATTTCTACTCTTCATCTTTACTGTGTTTGAGAAAACTAAATTCAATTACTAAATGACCATATACCTCAAAGAGATCATGAATTTTGTTGTCTAAGTGTATAGGGGATTAGTAATTGTGTTTAGTAAGCACCACCCCAGAAAATGATGAAGGTAGTGTTATTTTTGAAGAATGGATTCATCAAGAATTAATAAAACCAAAATTGTCTAAAGAAGTAAAATTCATTCAATCCACCCCGAGCATAATCCTAAGATCAAACCATTTTCTTTGAATTGAATTCACTTAGTTTTCTTAGTGTTCTTTAAAACCATCCAAAACCAAAACCAAAGTTGGCTACTTCATAGCCCATCCTTCACCAAATCATAGCATCTCAAGGATACTTCTTCGGTCCCTGTGGACTCGACCCCTACATGTACTACATTGATCGCTTTTTCCAGTAGGGTAAATTTGGGCACAACCAATTAGTCAAACCAAAATTCATTATGAAAAACTCATAAAGGCCAAAACTTCTCAAGAAATCAGTTCTTGGTATATCAGAGGCCCAAACTCTCACCTGGTAATACCCTGATCTCATACTAATCTTTGATAACATAGTATCCCTCTTCATCTAGTCAAATAGTTCATTGATACGCGGATGAGGATATATGGGTTTCACAGTCATTTTATTAGAATTATGGTAATCGACACACAAGTGTAGACTCCCATCGGCCATCTTTGCAAACAAAAAAGGTGATCCCCCAGAGAATATACTTTTACGAATAAACAATTTATCCTCAAACTATTACAAATATGTTTTGAGCTCTTGAAGCTTCGTCGGTTCCATTATATAAGGTGGAATAAATACTTTCTCATCCCCCAGCTTGTGCTCAACAATTAATTCCACATATCTCTTAGGTGGAAACCTTGAAAAGTCTTCCGAAAAGACATCCTGAAAAGGTTAAAATACTGGTTGAAGTACATATTTCCAGCCACCACATCACCCCAAAAAAGAATTGAAACTTCGGTTGTGAGATCTCCCAATTGCTGAGTAATTGGAGCAAATCTTCCAGCATGTATATCCCATTCTCCATGAATGACATATTGGTCACCCTTAAGAGATATAAATATAACTCTCATATGATAACAATCTATGTGAGATTTTATGCGACTAGCTAGCCTATACCTATAATTAGATCAAACCCCATTATATGAAGGATATAGATATCCCAAAGGAAATGATACTCTATGATATCTAACGAACATCCCTTTAATAAACAGATATCCTATGTCCATGTTCCAAGATTTGTATTGATATTCATCACCCCTCTTATGGACTCTACCTCCAGGATAAATCCATTACAATGGTTTTCAGATATAAAGGAATGAGAGGCACTGATATCAAATTAGAATGTAGCTAATGTAAAAGCAACTAGAATATTACCACTCATTGTTGATAGAAAAGCCTCATTCTCCACAAGTGTAGGCTACACTACATGTAACTGTCCTACCCCTCCTCCCTATGGTGTTGTTTGACTCCTATGAGTAGAACCACTCTGTTGGTACATGATCCCATACCCTAAAGCACCACACCCACTTCCTCTACCGCCACTTCTAGTAGAACTCCAACTACCATACCTATATGGTTTTGAAGAACCCCTTACCACACACTAACATTGATAATATTCTCCCTCAGCACCAGCCTCCTACTGTTTCTTACCGAACCTCTATAGATGTCCATATTTCCAAAAAACAATCACTCTACTGGTGGTTGAGGATAATGTGTATGGTAATATCCCTTCCTACTGCACTGGTGGAAAAGCACATGAGAAATATTCATTGTAAATGTTCTTCTAAAATTTCCACCTAAATTTCCACTGTCCTGAGTAAGATTATTGTGATGGTGCTTCCTTCTCTCAGAATGCACACTCCCTGATTGTCCAGCTACTTGTACAGTACTGGAATCCTCCTTTAGGTTACCCTCTGAAATAAGAGCATAATTAACTGCTTCTGAAAATTTATTCATTCTAAAGTTATTCACCTGGGTGTTAGTTTCACACTTAAATCCATTCTAAAATCATTTTAATGAAGATGTCATCTACTTCCAAAGCTAGGAAAAACACAATTAATCTATGAAACATTCAGCATACTCCATTATTGACATGATTCCTTATGTAAGATTCATAAAAAATGAAGCCTTCTCTTGCCTCAGTGTGTCTGGATATAATTATTCCAAGAATTTATCTAAAACTCAATCCATAACTTCTTGTTAGTCTATCCAGATCGTAACTGAATGTACTTCTAGTGCATCTTGGAACCCCAAAACATATAAGTATCAAACTTGACCCTCCTTTTAGACAAAGTCTCCAAATGGACATGTATCATATCTATGGATTCAATCCAAAATCTGTCTCCCTTAGGTATTCCCTCTCTACAAAGAGTAAGATGGTATTGCAGTTGAAACTCCTCTGTCAACTCAAACATTATTTTTGGAACCCGCCCTGGGTCTCTCTCCATGAATATCTAAAACGACAAAAGTTATCTTGGAATTGTCTCATTATTCCTCATCTTGCACCAATGGTACCTCAAGCTCTCTGTTTAGAAGTACTTTCTAGGCTATACCCCTCAGCCTCTCCCTCAATAAGCGTCATGGAGGCATACTCCTACAAATCCCAACACAGATTTTTAGTCTCATAATGCAACCTTATAAGATTTATATAAGAGGATAAACTAACAAAAATAGTTTCAGCATGTCTTTTTACCCATTTTTATCACCATATGGTCAACACTGATTCCTTATCACTGCCCTTAACCATCATACTCCTAGGCCTTAGTTAACAAGTTTATATTCTTTATCAAAAATAAATTCATCCAATAATTAATCAAATGATCTCAAATTAGTTAAATAAATAATTAATTAATTTATCATACTCAATTAAACAATCTAGGATCTCATTAGACCCCATTTTATTATCATTTTTCATCATTATTCCAAACTCGCAATAAGGAAAATAGTTCATGTCCAAAAAATTACCCATAAATCATTTTCTGGTGAGTTCATAGAATGATGAATGTCACAACCAACTTGAGGTCCTAGAATGATGGATGTAGACTCAAGTATCATGCCTCCTTAGGCCATGAATAAAAATTCAATAATTTTCAAAAACAATACCACATCACACCACAAGTACGTCATCCAAGGTGAATAAATATTCAACTATATCAAAAAAACAATCACAACAATCCCACCACGAGTAGTCATATTCTCCCATGTACATGGGTTTGCGACTCTCATGCATGAGCTCATTAACAAGTATCAACTCTTTTTAATCTCCTATCTACCGTTCCCACAATATTAAGAAAATATAATAAAAAAAGAAAACTCCTTTGATTCCACATTGTGATGTCCCTGCCCATGAGCCACTAAACGGTGCCCCGATCCGGTTGGAAACATTCCCTCAAGCCCCCCCCCCCATTTTCCAAATTATGCCGACTTGAAGCAAGGATTTGGTAAGTCAGTCTTAGAGAGTCTATACCCTATGTTACCAGAATAAAAAAACATCAGAAGAAAATAAAAATAACCAAGTACAGAAGAGTATAAATACTCAGAACAATACCATGAAATATGATAGTCAAAAATAAAAATACAATACTCAACTAAACGGAAAAAAATGATTAGAAAATACAAGTTCCATGTTTCTACAATGCATGTCAAATTTAAGGCACAACGACTCTAAAATGGGTCCTAAACTGCGTCTGGTTCTCTTTACCATACATCAATCTCAAATAGAAACCTATAACAATGCCTTACCCTTCTTCTATCCTACAATAGAAATGATTTCCTGGGTGCTAATCAGGGGTCCTGAATAAAGTTTGATTACAAATTAGTAGGCCATCACCAACAGTGTCTAAAACTGGTCCAACTGAAAGATAGTGTATAAATATTTATGAAGCAATAAATACAATTCAAAATTTAAACAGTTATCACTTATTCAATAAATCATTAATCATTACATGAGGCCAATTCAATTCATTTTTCTTATTTGAATCATCATTTATTATTGTCATTCATTTGGTGTAGGTAGCCATTCCTAGCACCCCAAATCCTTGTTGAAAAATCATTCATTATTATCATTCATTGGGTGTAGGTCATCATTCCTAGCACCCCACCTATTTTTGAGTGTAGTTAATTAGTCCTACCACTTCTTTTCTCAATCGGTGTAGGTCATCATTCCTACCACCCCATAATCTAATGGTTGGAAAACTATTGGTTAGGAATTCCATGTCCAAGTCCAAACTTCTAATCAGTCTAGGATGCCATTCCTGGAACCAAAGAATCACATCCATTTAATCATTCTTTAAGTCATAAGAATTTACCACATTATTCACTAACAAAACCTTAGATTAGTTAAACATTTCAATGTTCATTAGTACTTTAAACCATTATCTAATCAAATTACAATTAATTAATTAATTAATTAAATAACCAATCATTACCATTCTAATCCCATAATTAATTCTTCATAATTAATTATCCATATATAAGTACAACTTGTCAAAATTATTTCTCACAATTAATTATCTTTGATCACATCATGATACATAATTTATTCTCTAAATTAATTGTCTTTGGTCAATATCATGGCACATAATTAATTATCACAATTAATTATCCCTCATAGCAAAACATAAATCCATAATTAAATTCCCCAAATTAATTATCTTATCAAAAAAATATCTCATTTATAATATCTCTACCAATATCAAATCTCCAAATAATATACTTGGGAATTCCCCTAACATTTTTTCCATGGTTCAATTATAAATTAATTCATCAAGGTAACCCAAATAAATTTCACATTCCCAAATACTCCAATTCAGGAAATCAATCATCAATTGAATATTTGATATAATAAAATCACATTCAATAATAATAAAACATGGTTATTGGAGTTTGACTTAGACCACCTACCTCACTTTATTGACAGAATTTAGCCCAAAAGAAATCCCCAAAATATGAGAGGCACAATGTTGTCGATCAAACACCCGATCTAAATCCCTAAAACAAAAATTAAGATCAAATACATCAAGATCATTCAAATATAGATCTTGATCCACAATCCTTGATCTAGTTCATAACATATAGGTTTAGATCTAAGAAAAACGTGTAGAGATTCCATTAAAATACCTCAAAAAGATAAGATAATGAATGGAAGAATCATTATGATGAAATCCACGTACCAGGATAAGAGGGGATCTCTAATATGGTCTTTCAGTCTCGATGAATGGTGTTCATATCACCTTGTAATCCTTCTGTGAGTATTTGGAAACACCTAGAATTATTCAAGATAGATCCAATGTGGAAAATATGAATTTTGGGGGGGGGGGTTTAGATGGTTTTAAAAAGGATTTTTGGACTTAAAATCCCTCATGCATAGTTTCATGGGCAAAGCCGCACAGTTAGAGAAAATAGTGCACCAACAATGCTGACAAATCTATCCAATTTTGCATGGATGGCACAGTTTGGTCACATGCATTTTCAAACAGTACCCAAACCATGCAGACTTCTCTGTCACATTTTGCACACATGGAATAGTTTGATCACACGGTTTTTTAAACCATGCACAACCCACTATCCTTTAGTTTTCTATAAAATCTCACCCAAATGTACCCCAAGACACCACTCCATGATAAAAGTACATATATTATTCAAAAAATACATGAAAATGTTTCCGAGTTAACTCTAAAAATTTCTAGGATCTTAGATAGTACGCTTTGGGTAGTGGGTTTTCATGTGTTCTTCTTCTGCTATTGTCTCTATAGTATTCTTTTGATCTTGTTTTGAGGTATGTGATTAGTATTTTATAGACAAGGCCTCCATAACATCCACGTATCATATTCTAGGAAGGTGGTGATGAATATAAACTAGAAGTGGTGAGCCCTGAGCTTTCAGTATTGCCACCAAGAAGGACACTTGTGAAACTGCCTATTTTACCTGATATGGGAACTGATTTCCATGATTTCAATAGTTTTCTATGTTTGATGTCGTCGATGCACGGTGATCCTAGGATTTCACCAATGATGGATGATCTGAATTGTGAGTTCCAGTAGTAGCCACCTCCCACATTAATAGGCGATGGTGGTCCACAGGCTGTTGAGACTTGGCTAGAGGCCATCCTTTAAATCATTGATCATCTAGAAATGTCTCAAAATCCAACATTAAAACATTCTAAAAACATGCTTTGTGATTTTTCCAAGCATTGCTGGGATGTGGTAACCGAGGCTGATCGCCATCAATGGATGATATGAACGAACATAAAAACTATTTCCTATGATAAGTTCTTTACTTAGAAGCTGAGAGATGGTAGATACATAGAGTTCATGCATCTCAAGTAGGTTTTTATGTATGTTATTGAATATTCAGTATGTTTCATGGATTTGTGGCATTTCACTCCAGATCTAGTCAGTGATGATCTTTTGTGTGCTGGATGATTTGAGGATGGTATCCAGTACTCCATCCATATGCAGATGAATGTATTATGTATTTTTAAATTTTCTAAAATAGACCATCAGGCTCTTATAACATATTGTAACATGAGAGAAAACAATACTACCAGGTTTAAAGGATCATTGTTGTGTCACACTAGTAGTTCTTTCGATGGAAAGAAATATTCACTTGAGTTTTCCAATTAGGAAAATGAAAACCAGAGTTCCCATTTCTCTACCTATTTGTAAGGTCATCAGTGTGTATGAATGGGGAATTTGAAGCCTCATTGTGATAGATACCCAATAGAGTGATGGGAATATAGACATATGGGACGTCTTTATCATTTCTATATGACCTTCCCACCAGTTTCGAGTGGGAAAGGATCTACACATACTCCACATTTAGGAGCGAGTAATGTTGAACTGTATTAGGAAGGGAAGTGAAGTAGCACCGGTAGGTCTAGTTGAGGAGGAGGTCATGGTCATGGTAGTCCAACCCTTGATCACCAATAGTGCTATTATAGCAGTCTTGATTGCGATAGTCCATTTTA
The DNA here is from genome assembly GCA_963277665.1 of Viscum album. Classification (NCBI taxonomy): domain Eukaryota; kingdom Viridiplantae; phylum Streptophyta; class Magnoliopsida; order Santalales; family Viscaceae; genus Viscum; species Viscum album. Next base: position 490,278,751 of record OY728159.1, on the reverse strand, counting down.
GCATAGGGTCGTCGATTTGGCTCATTGCATGCATTACAACTTATACCTGAGGATCATGTTTCAGGAAAATCTACAATATGACGTACTATTCTAGAGGTCTATACTATAGTATGTGCATCAGTTTATAAATGTGATTTGAACTCTGTTATCACTGTATATATCATCGATAGACTGAGACTAAAGATACATTATCTATATATTGTTAGGACTCTAGATACACCTTTGGGAATACGGACAGATGGCATACTCCAGTGAAAGGAATATCCCCTTGAGGTAGGCGGTCACCTTTTCATATAGAACCTCTTGGTTCTTGATATGAATTACTTCTATTTCATACTCAGAATGGTTTGGTAAGTTCACATTCCTGATTTTTGTTTTGCTAAAATCACCACATGGCATCTTTAACAATGCTAAAAGGTAGAAGTTATCTACGTCGAGGTGAGTGGGATATTCTTGCTGGAAGAGTTAGAAAAAAGTATCATGGGCTAGGTGGCATGTCTTCCCAAATCACAAACCTTTACATAGTGTATTATGTTTTATATAAAAGTGATTTTCACCTATAGTGGATCATTTTACGGAGTTCCTTCCTGATTAATTTTCCAGTTTCCCTCTTGAGATAGAGGTATAATTTTTGTTTGATCTTGTTCCAGGAGAAACTCCAATGTCCAATCCTCTGTAGAAGATGAAACATACGTAGCATCAGTTGTTCATGTGGTTGTTATTTAATTTAGTGTCCAATGGATTTATATGGTCCAGTACATCCTCCTAAGGTTTTACTGTGCTTTTCTCCAAGAAGGCGCACGAGACCTTATGTCTATGCATGGATTAGATATGGTTTAACCAGATTACAGTCAAGAACCAACATCCACTACCACATATATATGATCGCTTATTCTAACTCTAATTAGAAAAGGTCTTCTCTTAGATCGACCTGATATTCGGTTGTCATCATGTATTGTAACACTCCGAGATTTAATGAACAATATTGTTTCTAATTTCATTGATGTCTTGGGTTGTACGCTACACCAAAATTAGTTTATGCTATACGCAACATAGTATTAACTTGTATTATATGAATGGACAATTCATGGCTTGTGTTGCACGCAAGAGTGACCATCCTCTATACGTGTGTTGTACGCAGTACCAAGTTTCACTAAACAACGATATATTGTTCTAATATTATTATGAATGAGATATTATGAATCGAATTAACCGCATTTTTAATTTTATAACATTATAATTAATCTTTGTCATATTCTTGAACAAGTTATGAGAACAAAATCAATTTTTCGAATAAAAGAAATATTTTTCCAAAAATACAGTTTTTCCACCTTTTGATGGAGCACTAACATTAAATATAGTTTTTGATTTATTTATAAGTTTAATTTGACAAATTAAACATGTTATTTGGAATCCAGATATAAAAATTTACTTTGGATCAATTTTTATATTATTCTGATAACCTTCATATTTTGAGGAATAGTAAAAATATGCTAAATTTTAATTAATTTTTTTTTCATCGAGATAATTTATATTGATAAATTATAATATTAAATTGTTTTAAATTATAAATATAATATATTATTACTATTTAATATAATTTAATTCATTATCCTTAATTTTACATTGAATTCATAGGTGATAACATTTCAATCTTTTGCAATGTTTTAACTTTTAAAACCCATTTTTTTTCATAAGCGGGATGAATTTTAAATTAAATACTTCCACTTATATGTATTGAATTTAAAAAAATGGATTCCAAATTTTGAATCATTATGTCCAAATTATGTTAACAGGCAACTTTTTATTATTAGACATTATTAATAGTAACTACGGAAAAAAATTTACTACTGTTATAGGTAGATCGAGTAATTAAGGGTAAAAATAAGATTATAAAACTACCCTAACACCTGTAAAAATTCTATTGGATGAATAATAGTCGAACCATATCATCTAAGGGTTAGAATATTTTCATTTAATGGGCTTTTGACCATAATAATAATGTAATTATTATTAAATCCAAAGAATGTGACAACACATCACTCTCTTATATCTTAAAAGTGTAATAATTTTAATTTAGTGATAAGCTTCATAAAAACTCAAAAATAAATAGTCTCTAAAAATTTAATAACATTATATACGCAATTTTAATTTATTTAGAATTTTTAGGGATTAAAAAATTATCATTAATGATGACAAAATAAGGATTTATAAAAACATTTACTGATTGAAATATCAAATAAATGAGTTTAAAAATATTAAAATAAATATTATATAAACTATTTAATGTCCTCCACGAAATTTATAGTTAAATATGACATGTTAGAGATTTATTAAATATTTTGGTTCGAACATAACTTCTGTGTGGATTTTATTTAAATTCAATCAAATGAATAGTGTCAAAATTTACTATATTGATATTTTATATTAATAAATTGAATAAAACTCAAAAACAATTATAAATTATAAATTGAAACTTATATGGTCTAAAATTTCATAATGTATCATATTATGGAGAATTAAAAACATATAATTATGTATTCATAATAATTTCAAATTTATAATATTATTACCACAAATAAAAATAAATACATTAAATGAGGACAAATGATGTTGATAAAGTTCAAAATAAATTCCCAACATGTCTAAATTTTATTGGATGATGAGATTAAAACCCTATATTATATCATATATAAATTTGATTCATTTAGTATTTTTATATGTGGGTTTTGAGTTTATTAAAAATGAATATTTTAGAGGTTTCCAATAGTGACCCTCTCCTCTCTTATAAAAGGGAACATCCTCCCGATCCACTTCACCACATCTTGAGACTTCGTGCTCGGCCAAAACCTGTCCATTTCTATCCTAAACTTCCCTAGAAAGATAATAGAGTTCTTGGTCTTCTTTGAAGACCATAATTAGTGCAATAAGAGGTGGTTTAGAAGAGGCGCGTTGAATAAGAGGTAATATAGTTTACCGATTCTTACAAATTTATTTCTTCTTCTACATCCTCTTCTTTTGTTGTTTAATAATAAATTAAATACATCAGTATCAATAATATATTGATATGTTATTATAAATATTAAACCACCTTATTTCACCTTGTATCCATCCTATATAAACTGAAATCAATGTGCAAGCGTATGTACGAAATACTGTCTCAATGCCGTGATGTAATCTGTTTTCCACCACCACCGTACATGGATGGGTATAATGGTGTAATGAATTACTATATATGATTTTTATAACATGATAATAAATATGATATATTCTATCATCCACTCCAATACCATTCAATAATTATGGGAATGATATCATCGCTCGTGCGTACGTATGGATTACCGTCTGCATGATGTGATGAGATTCATTCTCCATGTTAACCATTCAAGAATGATTATAAATTATATATATATATTAAATAATCATTAAATATATGACATAATATTTCTAGTATATTTATTTATATATATATATAGTTCATCTAATTACTTTAATTCAATTCAGTAAGGAAATGAAAACAACGTTCATGCAGACGTACCATCTACCGTCTCTATGAACGGTGTATTTCATTTCATTTACCTATCTATTATATATATACTAAATATATATTAAACATAAATCAATTTCAACATTATAAAGGTAATTAAATCATGATATATGTAATAATAATATCAAGAACAACAAGTCCAAACACGTATGATAAATGAAACGATTTTACCCAATACGCTGCTTTAACATGGAATTGACAAATGAACGGGTAATATAAAGTTATAAGTGAATCTTATATGATATCATAAATAATATTATGGTTCTATTACAAGTTAATTATATGTTTAAACCCACTATATAGGAGTCTCAGAAACATAACAAAGAAATTGTACACAGGGTAAGGGATAATTATTTTCGTCTCGTTCTTATCCGAGATTCTTTTTTCATAAGAATTTACCGGGGTTATGTTTATCATCCACACCCATTTTTCTCAAAATGTTTTCATAAACTATTTAATATTATTCCATGTATGTTTATATACATTTTCTCATTTTTATGACTTTTACCACAAGTTATGGAAGGAATCATTATTTTGTTTACCATACGAGGTACTTTTTGACATTTCCGGCAAAATTACAAGAAGAATGTTTTTTTAAATTATATAGCATGATTTGATTTTTACGGTTTCATAATGCCTTATTTTCATGAATTTCCTCTAAATTATTCCATGATTATTTTCAACAAAATCCAATTATTTTAATATTACATGGAAATTTTTTAATAGAAAATGATTTTGAAGAAGAAAAGAAATGTTCCTCAAGAATTCATTTCAAGTGTTTTATCAAAACTATTTCCCATATAAGATGATATTATTTAGTTTTATTATGTTCCAAGTATAATTCCTCAATTATTTAAATGGTTTTATTTTTCTTATGAAGAAATTATATCCATTTGTTTTATTTGGATTATATGATGATGTGATGATGTTTATGAAACCCATTTTATTCTTTGGTTTATGATGAATGATATATGATTATATAAGGGCACACGAAAGAATGAATTCATTATAAGATGGTTAGGACCTATATCTAATTCCAATTAATTGGGTAAATATTTATATCACATGAGATAGACATGGCTGGAATGACAAGTAAATCTGGTTCAGTAATATGGGGCTGGAACGGAAAGTAAACCCAGTTCAGTAATGGAATTTGTCCACTATGATGGTCTTGGCTGCAATTCCTTGGATACAATGGAAATTATATCATGTTTTTAATGGTGTTCCAAAATTATATGTTTTATTCTAATGCTATTTTATCATGATTGATGTTCTTTTATGATCTATTCCTTGCATACTGTTAAGATTTATTTCCCAGCTCAAGATTTTGATGTTTAAACTTTATGTTCATGTTTTTAAGTTAAAATGTATATGGTTTGTTTTATATTCTACATGATTACCCTTACTGAGCATTTGAGCTCACACTTTATTTGTTTTCTTTTCCCTAGGATATAATGAATAGTTTTAGGAATGAAAAAAAGTGGAAGATCTTTATGGGATATATTGAAGATCTTTCACCATGATTAGAAGATTATGTTCCAAGTTTCCAAAGACACTAAACTATTACAGTCTTTGGGTGTTTGTTTTTTGTTTTGTATAGAGTATTCTGAAAAAGTAATGTAATGTCCATGTACGGCATGCTTGGGTCTCTACAGTTTGTATCAGATGAAAGGTTTAGTTAACCTTTGGAAACTAGGATGTGAGAACTTTAGTGAGATCCCTAGAGATATTTCTACGGTATGTATAATGATATCCCTAAGGATAAGTATAAGAATAGGTTACCATCCTAGAATTATGATAACGATCATGAATAACCTAGGATTAAACCAAAGATGTTAGATATTGAAAGTACTCCCCTTGATTATTTTGTTTTTCTAGTATGATTTTTGCCTCTAATGCTATTATTTTTGGGTTTTATATAATAGCAGGAACCCGAAGGAACTATGTTAATGATCAATGCACTGGGAAATGCATTGATTGTCCTCCTAATCAACCAAATGTTTTGGGAAATGGAGTGAGAAATCTTATTGCGATACTTACAAAAGATATGAATCATTCTAGACTTCCAAATTAGAAGAGAGGGGAACAATATTCTATTGAGTCTTTCATGAGGAAACATCCACCTTCTTTCAGAGGGTCTTTCAATACATTTGTTGCTGAACAATGGATCAGTACCATTGAAATGATATTTTCCATACATCGTTTCTCAGAACCTGAAAGTCATTTTTTCTATTTACTATTTAGAAGGTGAAGCAGACAAGTGGTGGACTCTAATTCAGAATACAAGGCCCCAAGATGAAATTGAATCCATGGATTGGGATGTGTTGGAGAACTTGTTTTTCAATAAGTAATTCCCTCATATTCTTTGACTAAAAATGGAAAAGGAGTTCCATGATATTAAGGAAAATTATGATAAATCTTTTGGTATATACGAGGTGAATTTTACAAGGCTTTCAAGGTATGCATCTGGATTTATCATCCAACCTGAATGTATAGTTGATCGATTCTTTAGAGGCTTAAGACCAAGTCCTTGAAAGGCACTAGCTATAAGATACATCAGTACCTATGAAGATATTTTGAAATGTTCTATCAAGGTAGAACTGTAATTTGGTGTTCAATATCTATCTCATGGTTTTGAAAAGAAAGAAAATATGTAGTTCAAGAAAAATATAAAAACAATGGCGAAAAGAAAACAAATGTTTTGTTATTCTCAAAGTGTCGAAAGAAGCATGGTGGAGATTGTCTTAAAGGGACTAGGAAATGTTTTAAGTGTTGAAAAGAAGGTCATCAAGTATCTGAGTGTCGATGTAATGGAAACAATGTAGCTAATGATGTGAATAGATAAAAGACTATAGAAAACGCTCCACCAACACATCAATGTTACAAGTGCAATGAAATTGGGCATTATGATAACTAATTCCCCAATACAAAGGTCAATGATGATTAAATTCAACAACCTCTTAATGAAAATGAAAAAGGGAAGGCACATTTGATCACTATTGGTGATTTTGAATATGAAAACGAGGTGGTGGAACGATTAAGTGTATATGTAACAGGATCCCAAAATAGTGTAGTGGAATATCATCTATAGTATTATGGAATATTGGAATATCTAGGTATTGGTTTTCAATAATTGTATAGTACTACTAACCATGTAAAGTGATTGAAATATTTTTGGAAAGAAGATGATATGTGCAAAATGAAGGGATACAGAGAAAATAATAGTATTAATGATCTCATGACTGATACAAGGACAAAGTGATATCATGGTTTGAGTATATAAAATTTTTGGGACTTTGGAATGTGGAAAGAGTAAACTTTTGACAGGATTCAGGTTTTCACTAAGGTTCTATGGTAATTCATGTTTCAAGAGAACACATGATTAATGTATTCACATGTTTGGAATGGGACCTACAACATATATCTTATGATATATGGGGGTTAAATGATGGTATTCACATGATTGTTTTATGAACTTTCTAGAAATTATTTTCTTTAAACTGTAACTTGGACAAAACTATTTTGGATAAGCCTAAATGTGGGAATGGATTATTTTAGAAATTAGACATTATTTTTTAAGGCTTTAACTTTTTGATTTTATTTATGCTATTTTATAATAGTATAGTTTTAGAAAGAGGACAACCCGTAGGACAGGGGACAACCCGTCGCGTCAGACAAAGATGCGGGAATCCATACCACAACTGATTGGTGACATGCCATTTTCACCTACCACTGGCCTACAGAAAGTCCCCAGTTAGTAGAAATTAGTTTTATTTTATTTATCAGTATGATAGATGATGTATAAGTCCATTTTTGGAACCACATACGATTAATATCACCATATATGTACTTATGTATATTTAATAACTTTTGCTATCCTTTTGTTGGAGACAGATGTGATGAACCATAATTCTATCACACGATCTACTAAAACTTCTTGAATGAAAAATTAACCCTCTTTTTTTAAGATATGAAGTGAAATTTTTTCAAGGAATGACCAATGACGAGATTGTACAAAAATCAAATAAGTATATCTTCTAATTCAAAATTTTCAACATTAGGGAAATGATATTGAAAACCAAAATTTTTTCCTAGTACCCTCATATCCGAAGTATTAGATGGTACCTTAGATCATCAGAAATTTATGGATTTGTGATTTATGGGTTTTTCATTTCCATCTTCTATACCACTCTCCATCTGAACATGATGGTTAGATTTCTCTTCAATATCCATATTTTCACCTATGTTCTCCTATGTTGAAACCTAGTGATGAGTTAATTGAGGTAACCATTACATTTCAAAATTTAGTTTTTAAAATTAATTTTTAGTATTCCTATTTATGATTTGGGTTTCTATGAAAGAAAATTTCAATTACTAAACCATTTATAGCCCCGATTAATTTTGATTGCGAAATTCATTTTAAGGGGGGTAGAATGTAACACCCCGAGATTTTATGAAAAATATTCTATTTAATTTCATTGATGTCTTGTGTTGTACGCTACACTAGAATTATCTTGCATTATACACAACACCTTATTACCTTTTAGTATATTAAAATACTATTTATGTCCTATGTTGCACACAAGAGAAACCTTCCCCAATAGTGTGTGTTGTATGCAATAACGAGTTTCACTAAACAATGATATTTTGTTCTAATATTATTATGAACTTTACGTTATGTATAGTATTAACCTCATTTTTAATTTTATAACATTATAATTCATCTTATTCATTTTCTAGAACAACTTATGAGAACAACGTCAAATTTTTATATAAAGGAAATATTTTTCCAAAAATAACGTTTTGCCGCCTTTTGATGGAGCACCCACATTAAATCTAGTTTTTTACATATTTATAAGTTACATTTGAAAAATTAATCTTCTTCCATTGAATCAATATATAAAAATTTACCTTGGGTAAATTTTTTATATTATTCTGATAACAGTCAAATTTTGATGAATAATAAATATACACAAAATTTTAATTAAAAAGAACATTATTCATTGAGAAAATTTATATTGTTAAATTATATTAATGAATGGTTTTAAAGTATAAGTATAATATATTTTTACTATTTAATATAATTTAATTCATTTGAATAAATTTTACATTGAATTAATTGGTAAAAACATTTCAATCTTTGGCAATGTTTTAACTTTTAAAACCCATTTTCTCAACAGAGGGATTAATATTAAATTAAATACATCCACTTCTATGTATTGAATTTGGAAAAAATGATTCCATATTTTGAATCATTAGGTCCAAATTATGTTAATAGTCTACTTTTTATTTTTAGACATTACAAATAGTAACTACGGTAAATTTTATTTGCTACAGTTAAATGTAAAATGGATAATTAAGGGTAAAAATAAGATTATAAAATTATTCTAACAGCTACAAAAAATATATGGGATGAATAAAAGTAGATATTTATCACTAAAGGGTCTGAATAGATTCATTTCATGGAATTTTTATCATGAAAATTATGTATTTATTATTAAAACCGAAGAAAGTCACAACATGTCACTCTATTATATCTTATAAGATAAATAATTTTAATTTAGTGATAAACATAATAAAACATAGAAAATAAATTGTCTCTAGAAATATAATAAATTTATCTACAACATGTGAATTTATTTAAAAATTTTAGGGATTATATAATTATCATTAATGATGAAAAAATAGTAATGTATCAATTATTTTATTGATTGAAATATCTAATAAATGGTTTTAAAAATATTAAAATAAATATTATATAAACTATTTAATGTTCTCCATGAAATTTATAGATAAATATGACATGTAAGGAATATATTTAATATTTTGGTCCGAACATATCTCTTGTGTGTATTTTATTTAAATTCAATCAAATGAATAGTGTCAAAATTGACACTATTGATATTTTATATTATTAAATTGTTTAAAAATCACAAAAATATTTAAAATTTATAAATTGAAATTTATATGGTCGAAAATGACATAAAATATCTAATTATGGACAATTAAAAACACATATGTAAGTATTCTTAACAATTTAAAATTAAGAATATTATTAACACAAATAAAATTAATTAGATTAAATAAGGATAAATCAAGTTGAACAGGTTTAGAATAAATTCTGAACATGTATAGACTTTATTGGATGATTAAATTACAACCTTATCTCATCTCATATTCTAATTTGAGTCACTTTAGTGGTTTTTTAGGTGGGTTTTGAGTTTATTATAAATTAATATTTTAGAGGTTTCCAAAAGTGCCCCTCTCCTCTCTTATAAAAGGGCACCTACTCCCTCGTCTCTTCAGCACATTTTGAGCCTTCAAGCTCTATCAAACCATGTCTATTTATCTTATACACTTCCCTATAAACATACTATATGTCCTGATCTTCTTCAAAGTTAAACGTTAGTACCCTAATAAGAGTTTTTGAGGAGGCGTGTCGAGGAAGATGTAATATCCTTTACCGATTCATTCAAATATATTTCTTCTTCTAATTCCGCTTCTTTTTTTGTTTCATAATAAATTAATAACATAAGTATCAATAATATATTGATATGTTATTATAAATATGAAAAAACCCTATTTCTCCTTCTATCCATCCTACGGGATACGAAATCCCCGCTTGTCCATACGTATGGATTGCAGTATCCACGTGGTGGTGTAATATGTTTTCCACCACCACCTTAATTGGATGGGTATAATGGTGTAAAGAATAACTATATATGGTTATTATAACATGATACTAATTATGATATATTCTATCATCAACTCCAATACCATTCAACAATTATGGGATTGATATCATCGCTCGTGTGTACGTACGGATTGCCGTCTCCACGACGCGATGAAATTTATTCTCAATGTTAACCATTGAAGAATTATTTTAATGTGTATATATATAATAAATAAATTTGAAATACATGCCATAATAATTATACTGGATATATATATATAAATATTTTATCTACTTACTTCCATTCAATTCAATAAGGAAATGAAAATAGTGTTCATGCTTACGTACGGTCTACCTTCTTCATGAACGGTGTATTTCATTTCATTTATCTGGAAAATATATATATACTGAATATATATGAAATATAAATCATTTTTTACTTTCGGGATGTTTGTAAATCATGATACAAGTAATAATAATATCAAGAAAAAATTCCAAATACGTACAATAAATGAAACGATTTTACCCAAAATGCTGCTTTAACATGGAATTGACAAATGAACGGGTAATATAAAGTTATAAGTGAATCATATATGATATCATAAATATTATTATGGTTCTGTTACAAGTTAATAATATGTTTAAACCCACTATATAGAAGTCTTAGACACATACAGAAGAAACTAGACATAAGGAATGAGATAATTAGTCCAGTCTCATTCTTATCCGAGATTGTTTATTCGTTATTATTTAATGTGGTTATGTTTATCATATTTTTCCATGTTTTCTCGAAATGTTTTCATAAAATGTTTACTATTATTCCATGTATGTTTAAATTCATTTTTACCCTTTTATGACTTTTACCACAAGGTATGGAATGAATCTTTATTTTGTTTACCATACGAGGTACTTTTTGACATTTCCAGCAAAGGTACAAGAAGAATTTTTTTATATCTTATACGAAATGAATAGATTTTTATGATCTAATAACGCCTTATTTTGATGAAGAATCCTCTACAAGATTCCATAATTATTTTCAAAAAAAAATATTTTCTTTTAAAATTACATGGAATTTTGTGAAAAGAAAATGATTTTGAACCAGAAAGAATATTTTCCTCAATAATTCATTTCATGTGTTTTATCAAAACTATATCCCATCTATGATGATATTATTTTGTATGATTGTGTTACAAGTATAATTTTTCTATTATTTACATGGTTTGATTTTTCTTATTATTAAATGATATTCATTTGTTTTATATAGATTATGTTTTGATGGGATGATGTTTATGAAACACATTTTATTCATTGGGTTATGATAAATGATTTAAGTTTATTTTGTGGCATAAGAATGAATGATTTCATTATGAGATTGGTGAGACCTATATCTCCCACTAATGAGTTGGGTTAATATTTATAACTCATGATATCGACATGGCTATAATGGAATGTAAATCTGTTTCAGTAATATAGGGCGAGAATGGAAAGTAAACCCGGTCAAGTAATGGACTTTGTCCATTATGACGGTCTTGGATGCAATACCTTGGATACAATGGAAATCATATCATGTGATTAATGGTTTTACACAATTACATGTTTTATTCCCATGCTATTTTATCAGGATTGATTTTCATTTATCATCTATGACTTACGTAGTGCCAAGATTGTTTTCTCAACTCATGAGTTTGATGTTTAAAATATATGTTCATGTTTTTAAGTTAAAATGTATATGGTTTGTTTTATTTTCTCCATGCTTACCCTTATTGAGAATTTGACCTCACCATTTATATGTTTTCTTTTCTCCAGGATATAAAGAATGGTTTTAGGTAAGAAAACAAAAGTGGAAGATATTTGTGGGAGATGTTGAAGATCTTTCACCATGATTACAATATTATGTTTTGAGTTTCCAATGAAACTAAACTATTATATTCCTTGGGTGTTTATTTTTGTTATGTATTAAGTATTCCGCAAAAGTAATGTAATGTCCATGTACGTCAATCTTGAGTCTCTACCGGTATGATTCAAGCCATTAGACATACCATATACAACTTTTCATAGTAGGTATGGTCTGTATGTGTACTGTGTAATGTTTTTCATTATTACAAATATTCCCTCCATTTTTATGCCTCAGATGTATATGGTGTTCCACACTATTTTTATTCTTTTTTGTGGTCTTTTTTATGAAATCTTAGTGTATTCTCACACTCTTAGTGACCATTCCAATAATCACGAGATCATTATGAGTACACTGAGAGAGTATATGATGTACACCAAGTCGAATATGTGCCTCTTTTGGATCAATAATGTTCACCTGTTGGATAATATTATCTCAAAATCAAATGTATTTTTTGACCCTGAAAATGTTAGTGCTGTATTTATTTTGGAGAAACCCAAAAACCTGTTTGATATAATGAGATTCATGGGGATTGATGGATATTATAAGAATTTCATAAAAGAATTTTTCTCATCCTGGATAACATATTACGTGGCATTCAATGAATGGTGTCAAGTTCCTATGGTCAGATGAATGTGAGAAATCCTTTTCAAATATGAATGGGATGCTTGTATCGTTAGTTATTCTGATTCATCTAGAGCTTGGAAAAGGATATACCTTATTTTGCAATAAATTAGGCATCGTTCTAGGAGTAGTGATGATGTAGGAGGAAAGATTCATCGTGTACAAATCACAGTTGTCAATGCCTGATGAGAAAAACTACCTGATGAACAACTCTGTGCTAGCATCAGTTGTCTATGGCGTGTATTGATGAAGACATTATATGTTTTTGTGAGCACTTGTTTGTGTAAAAGGACCACTAGAGCCTCAAATATATTTTTTTACAACATAACACGAACCTAATTCAGGGAATATGGTTTGAATACATTTAGTCCTTAGATTTTGAGCATGCCTATATGCCTGGAAAGGGAAATGTGGTCACTATTGCACTGAGTTGGAAAACTCAAACACATGCCATACAAGAATCCAACGATGAATGGATGTTAATGGATATTTTCTATGAGCATCATATAGAGTTTCATGACAGTCACGAGTAGTATTTTCTCTCATCCTTGATAGTTACCTCTTACATCAATGAGAGGGTGAAGAGTAGACCATTTTTAGATCATGAAGGGTTTGTTCTCCATTATAGTATATCTAGAGACAACCAGCCTTTGGATTGGTCTGTTGATAGATATGACGCCTTGTGTCTACGTGGATGCATCTGGGTTCCTATATATATTATATAACAGTTTATTAAAGAGTCTCATGATTCTCAATGGGTAGTTCATCCAAGAATCTCCAAAATATACCTAGATATTCAAGGATAGTAATGGTGGACTGGGATGATAATTCTTATTTCAGGCTTCATCACTATGTTTCCCACATATTAGAAGGTGAAGGTGGAACATGAGATACATGTGGGTCTATTACAGCTACTTCCATTCCCAAAATCGAAATTGGAATATGTTGCTATGGATTTCGTAGTTTTCTTACCTAGGTCACCAAGGAGTAGTGATCCTATATGGGTACTCATTGATTGACTAATGAAATCATCCCACTTCATACCTGTTTTAGATACTTTCTCTATTTATGAGCTGGGAAGATTGTATGTCTATGATATCATATTACTTCTTAAAATTCCATGTAATATCATTTTAGATAGGGATTTTTGTTTCATGTCACAGTTCTAATGGGGTTGTTGAAAGCTATAGGAACTCAAGGGCTTCTAACCACAACTTTTCACCCTTAGACCAATGGACAATTTGAATGGATGATACGTGTTATATTGGACATGATCTGATAATGTGCCCTTGATGTCATCAGTTTATATGATAATCCTATCCCTCTCTTTGATTTCTCTTACAATAACAGCTTTCATGCCCCAATTCAAATGGATCCTTTTAAGGCCTTGTTGGGTAGGTTGTGTCGTTCACCCATATGCTAACTTGAGGTAGGTGAGGTAGCCCTACTAGGTCCTCGTCTCATTCAAGAGACTTCAGAATAGGTCCATCTGATTCAGAAGCACATGACCACTGCATAGTCTAGATAGAAATTTTATTTCGATCTCCATTGAAGACCTATAGAGTTTGAGGTTAGGGATCATGTTTTTTTTGGGTATCACAATGGCTTGGGCATAGATGGTTATAGAAGTAGGGAAAGTTATCACCTAATTATTTAGGGATGTTTGAGACTCTAGAGTGGTTTAGGACGATAGCATATCGGTTTCTAATACCAAAAATGTGTTGTTCCATGAATTAAGTCTATAATATTTCATAGCTTTTCTAGTATCACGCCGACCCTTCTCATACCTTCGATCTCGTGGAAGTAGAGTAAGATTCTAATGCTACATTTGAGGAGTATCCAGTACACATCGTCTACTAGAGCATAAAGGCTCTCTAAGGATGGTATATTTCTCTAGTATGGGTGTTATGGATGCATGTCCATGTGAAGGATGAGACATGGGAGAGGGAGTTTGATGTACATTCCCAATTCATGGAGTTATTCTCAAATAGTGTTTCACTGCCCTAGGAAGGTGAACTCAAGGATGATTCATTTTATGGGTGGAATACTGTATGAAACCAGTTTTCACATTGGTATGGATCCCTTTAAATTATAGTCTAAATCAACACTTAGTACCTAATATAGATTCATAATGAGTTAATGATGGTACCAAGGGTGTTCATAGATTGTATGGAGCTCGAAAGACATATTTTTTTGGAAAAATAGGAATGGTGTATGGTTTACAGTAATGTTTGGGGGATTTTCTCACAGTTAGACTAAAACTATGCGGATTGTGGATTTTCAGATAGAGCCCTGCCACATAGTTGGCACACGGTCATGTTGTCTAACTTAGCAATATCCCATTTTTTCCAGAAACCCAAGCATGGTTTTCACATGGTTTGTCAAACTATGTGGACAAGCCGTACATAGGCTATTTTAAGTGTAAATTTTACTTTTCCCATAATGATCTAATTAACCTCTATACTTATACCCTAATCTGAGATTATGCCAGATATACCTCCATGGGACTCATTTGGGAACTTTTGAAGGCTAAAGATAGGTATTTTAATTTCTCAATTCATCTGCAATTTGTTTGAGATTTCAATTTCACATTGGATTCTCAACAATATGTACCTGAGCCCATTTAAGCCTTTCCACTTCTCTATTTCTGTTGACCTAGATATCTATGTTTGATCAATTTCATAATGTTCATAGATCTACTTTGATCCATGCCAAATCAAGGTTCGATACCGGAGTAGGAGAGCCATACAAGCCTAGGGTGTGTGGTCTATAACTCTTCCCGAAAGTTCCTTGATTTTGGAATTTTTATGTGGGTCCCACTGATATCATCGGGTGCTATTATTAAATTCTTATTCCATAATTATACTCTTTATAACCGTATGGTCATTCCCAATTTAAATATGAGATTAGTTTTTTTGTGGTTACACACACAACTCTATTAATCCCTTGTAAGATGTTATGAAAAAATTAGGATTTTAGTGTTTTGACAAGTTGGAGACACCATTCAAGTGTTCCTTAGATTGACATTCCTAAGGGTAAGCATTTCTACATTAAGTGGCCTGTTAATAATTTGAATTTCATAATGGAATGTAACATCTATGCTCAGCACTTGACCCACCTAAGGTAAGTTTATCAATTAGATAATTAAATGAGTTTTGTGAAATGGAATGTATATTAAGTATATGACATGGTCAAATTAAGTGTAATTAAATAAAGGATTCATGTCTGTAGAACCACTTTACATGTTGATGGATGGTCGAAGAGTAAACCTTGAATAACTAATATGCCTTAAATGGATCTAATAAAGGGTTTGTTACAACTTGTCCTTTTGAAACTAATTAAAGGAAATCCTTGAATAAATTGATTAAATTATTGATTATGTTTTCATTGATTAGTCTCCTGATCAATTATCCTTGTTACACTATTGAGAGGTAATAGATTTAACATTATGAATTACAGATGACTTCATTATTTAATAAGAATAGCCTGACTCAAGCTCACCTTTGATTCTGATTGGATGAGCATTCAGAAAACCATTTTGATTCAAGGATATGAATTTCTTAGGTTGAGATCCACTACAAAATTGATAATTTTATAATATTTGGATTTCTGGTATGATACTGCAGGATCCCACATGTAGTACTATAGGATTCCTTGGATAGACTCCTTGGATCCAACACTGATATGTAGGTTCCATGGTTAAATTCCATTGTGCACAGTCTTTAGTTTTCCCTTTTTTACCTTTTATGAACTCTTTGTACTCTTTATCCATATCATTGTGGAATGTTTTTGAATATGCTCATGGAATTACAATCTTATCCCTTTCTAGGATCCAATTATTATTTAGTTTGAAACCCGTGAGGTCTATGTTTCCTTGGTAATTACCATGGGACATCATAATTAAATATCATTACAGGATTCCTTGTTATAACTTGGAACATTTTCAATTTCTAACATGTAACTTTTTTATCAATTAGTAATAATCGAATAATGAATTGTTTAGAAGTTAATGCATCAACCTAGGGATGAATAAGGTACTTAGGAATATAGTTAAATTATACTACTTTACGTTATACATATACATTATTTCACACTGTTACATTTCCATTACATGGGTAGGATATTAAATAAACCATTGGTGGTGGCGCACTGAGATTTATCTCACACCCTTTCTGGGTATCTTTTAGTAACAAGGGAAAACTAAATGAATGTAGATAATGAAAAAGTGAGTCATACAACATCAAAAACTTTATTTCATTATGTTTATTATGTATATTCATAGCATATTACTGATATTGAACTCGGGATGGTTGGGAATGTCTTTTGTTTTCCTTTATGCTTTTGTGGAACATGTTATGACTCTTATATTGTATCAATGTTTTCCATTTTATTCGTGACATGACATATCATCATCATTTGTTCCCATTGATGCAAGTATTATTATATTTTATTATCTATTACACATACCTAAATCAATTTTTTACTTATAATTTTTTCTCCATTTACCAATGTGTATATCCATCTATTTTGTTACACTTTGGTAATGTGGGAATAGTCTCCCCAAGGAAACACCCTAGGACCTACCTACAGGTCATAAGCCTCAAGAATTATCAGAGATGAGGATGGGTCCATGTGGCCCACCAGGCTTAGGGCACTTATTAAGTGTCATCCAGGTCCATGATGTCACAAAATGGGAAACAAAATATTTGACTCTGTGTTTACTGGACTACCACCACACGAATCGATGTAATTCATTTTCCATCCCTTATTGTCGTGGCTAGATAAAATGATGTATTAGACATATTTATTTTAAATTTATTAAATTAATATATTTATTATATTATAATTTCATATATACCCTCTTACCTTACAATCATTTGGAAAACAATAATGTCACTCGTACGTATGCATGGACTACTTCCTACACGTAGCGATGTGAAAAGTTTCTCATTTTATTTTGAAATAGATGATTATAAGGATATATTTAATGATTATACAAGAAATATTGTAACATAATAATTTTTGTCTATAATTTAATATTATTTACCTTACTTACATTCCGTCTTTTTGAAAAAAGTGAAACATTGTTCATGTGTGTATACGACCTACCATCTCCATGAACTGTATAACTCATTTTCCCATATCTAAATTATATGGATAATTATTAATAATAATATAATGATTATATATGATATTTATATTATTTATAAAATTATCTAAATGATGGAACCATGATCAATGTAAAAAAAGAAAAAATTACTGAAACAAAACATACATGAAAAATGAAATAATTTTCTCACAAAATCGTGATTTTATATTAGAATTTTTAATAAAAATTTCATACAAGATGATAAGAAAATATTATATGGCATGGTTTATATGAATATTATTATATAATATATTTATATAAAATATATGATTATTATTCAAGAGGTATGTACATGTATGAAATAAATAATACCTAAGGTAAATGTTTCTCATCAAACTTTTACTTCTATAAGATGTATGGGATATTCAAAACATAGTTATTTTGTGTGGTGTATATAATGAACCATTAATCTAATATATTCATAATGGTATTTAAATATTTGTTTTAATTTCATTCATTCATGGGTCATAGTATTTAGTAGTTTGAAATGTGGTAATTTTTTATGTCACAATATCATTGTTTATCAGGATTCTTCATAATTAAGTTTATGGTAATGAAATATTATGATCAATATTTAAAGAAATAATAGATTTTTCTTATATTATCTTAATATCTTGATAATAAATTTTTTCTACTTATTCTACTCTCTTTAAGAATAAAAGATGAAAACAATGTTTATAAAGGAAATCTACTTCATTTATCTCTTCAGTAGAAAAAACATCTAATCACATATCAATATTTTGTAAATATGTTTTCTGTGATTTTTTAAAATTATAAAAATGATTTAATGAAGACATTAATTCCCATATTATAGTTTTTAAAATATGTTTTTAAAATAATCTTCTTTTCATTTTAAGAACAATAAACTTTTTAATAATTTTACAACATAGTAAATGGAATGTTTTTTATACAGAATTTTACAAATTAACTACCATCATTCCATCTCATTAACATAATTATTCCATTAAAATTTTATATTTTTCCTTTAAAAAAAAAATTAATTTCCCAAAACTCATTACATTTGATGTTTTTAAAAGTAATATTCAAAATTGAAAAGTTTATTTTCCTCATGATTTTTATGACATTTTATGGTATTTCTATTCAGCAACAAGAATACTTATTTAACATATTATCAATTCGTAATTTGTTTCAATGATGGAATTATTGTTATTTATTTGTAGGGGTTATTATAAATTATATTAGAGATGTACTATTTTGATATAATTCTATAAATTACTCTAGAAGTGTTATGATATTTTTTAATGATTTTGTAAATATTAACATTTAATATGCTAGTTTTTTTAAAAAAAATTTAGATATTTTTTATGTTTTAACCCTTCATATTATTAATTCAATCATTAAAGTAATTTATAGGTAGGTCCTACTATATCCCCTCGACGCATCGATAGGTCTCATGAGATAAAATAGATTAGGTATTTGGTAGAGGATTTACCCATTTATGTTATATGTACTATATTGTGGAATTGATGGTATTTTTTTATGTCACAAATTAAGAAATGAAATGTTATGAGATTATTTATCAATGTCTATGTGAATATTTTGTTTGTTATAATGTCTGTGTATAAGATTTGGTCTCATATGATTATTTATTTGGAATTATTATATCATTATTTTTTCCAGTTCATTATTCTTTATGTTTATGTTATTTATTAATTTACTTGTTTTTCATTTATTTACATTGAGATATTTATTATTCATTATTTATTTAATGTATTTGTATGAATTTTTTTTCTAATAATTTGAGCTCACACCTTTCTTATCAATATTTCAATAGGATACTAAGATTTTTATTATAATTGATATGTAGGGTTCTTCATGAGTAAATAATGAAAAACATAAATAATATTTTTGGCTTTATTTTATTCTTTAAATTATAATGTGGTATTAAATTATCTATCATGTTTACAAATAATACTAAACTACTTGGTCAATAGAGATGATATCACTTTTAGCTATAACCAATTGAATAAAATATCCATTGATTCTCGGATACTGGGGTTGGGGTAATTAAATTTGGAATTGGAAAAATTTTCATAGAATGCTTGGGAAATATATTTATTAAAAAACACTCCAATGATAGACATTGAGGATATCTGTACAAGAAGTTCCTAGTGTTTTGGTGAGAAATATATTATGGGTTTTTACTATAATTACACCCATGTATGGATACTAAAAGTGGAGGTGGTTTACCTTGGGGTAATTACTCTGAAAAGGGAACATTGGGATTTGACTTGATTTTCACCTGGTTCACAATAATGGGTCATATAGTTTACCTAGTTTTACACTATATGAGGTTATTATAGGTATAAATAACAATTTATTTACAAATAATTATGATGCATTAGAAAATATTTTTATGATTTGATTGATTTCCCAATGAAAACGTGTTTATGATTATGGGATTAGCTATTCAAACATTTTTCAATTTATGATACTTGTTTCCCTAGTTTTTTAATATAAATTGTAATTCATAATGTTATAGTCTAATGTAGTATATTCCATTGTTTAAAATTAATCCTAATGGAAGGAATTGGAAATTTATCAATACACATACTCCAAGTTGGAACTTCCCACTGGGAAACATAATGATGTAGGAGCTGTAGATAAAGCTAGGAATGATTAAATAATAACCATATTGGGGAATCTTACGTAAGTTAGGATAAATATTCCAATCTGTATAATGAATTCTGTTGATCCACCATGAAAGATAACAATGTTAGATCGCTTCAGGAATTATCGAAATAAATCATTCAATGGGACTATAAATCCATTTGAATAATAGAAATGGATAATATCCTTAGATAATATATTTCTTACTAGGGGAAGTAATGAAATGGATAATTTTTTCAGGATAGTATATCATCTCTAAAGATTTACCTATCTATATTGGTCATTGATATAAAAATAAGGATGAAGAATAAATAAAAAACATGGAGTGTAAGTATTTTAATTAACACTTATGGGTAAAATATTTCCCTCCTTGGCAGTGAGTTGGTATAGAAAAAATTCTCGAGTCTAAGACAAGAGGAAGAGAAAAATGTTTCTAAGTATGAAGCTAACATTAAAATGTTATCAATAAATCCTATAGACTATATATGTAATACAAAGAGTTATATTGATAATTTATTTAATGTGATTAAAATGATATAATAATGGGTACTAGTATCCAAATAATTCTCTTCATATTAGGACGTTGTATCATGTGCTATCAAGACAGTAAATGATTTCTCAATGTCTTATAGATTCTAAGAGATGTAAGAGAAGAAGGGAATGGTAGTGAAAAAAGTATATGAGGTGAAGAAGTGAAAGAATGACTTTCCCACATCATATAATTGTAAAATGAATCACCCTAGTACTTTTTTAAAGGGAAGAAGAGTTTTTTTCAAGAGTGGAGAGAAAGTACATCAGTTTTCATTATAGTAATAGTAAGATTGATGTTTTTAATGATATATGATTCAATTTTAAGGATATGAGGTAACAAAAAAATAATTCCCCAATAATAAAGGGAATATACTTCTAAATATTCTAAGGGTTAAAGTTGGAGATTATTCAATTAATACAACTGATGTGGGATAATTAAAGGGCATGTGTCTAGGGATTCAAGAACTTTGTTGTAGAATTATAATTTAATAATTATGGTTCAATTATTTGATTGATGAATCATATAACAATTTTGTTACTTTTTGGAAGCATGGGTTAATGTGTTTCTGTATGATCATAATTTAAATGTCTTAGATAATCCTTTTTAAAGATTTTGTGATTGGAGTTTATCAAGATTAAGGATATTTTGGGGGATATTTAAGGGAATAAAACCCATTTGTTTATTATAAATGTTAGTGAAAATGTTATTTATGTATGTATGGATTTATAATTTTTTTAATTTGATTAATGGGTTTAATAACCTATATGGTTAATATGATCATTGATGCTAATGTAATTATAGTCAATAATGATTTTTTATTTTGGGGAAAATGAATAAGTCGTATAGAAAGACCTTATGGTTAAAATATGATTTGAGGACCAATGTTATTTTTGAGGACACTCATCATATTTTTCGGAACATTATATGAATTATATTAATATGGTTTTAGAAATAGGACGACCCACATGATAGGTGACAACCCATAGAATCTAACCAGGGTATGGGGCCTAAACCTATAATTGAAAGCTAAAAAGGGTGAAACACCTACCACTAGACGATGTGATATACAGATTAGTAAGTAATTTTTCTTAATTAAAATATTTTTATGATAGAAAATTATGTATTAGAATAAGTTGATTTTTTGGTGTTACAACTAAGTTTCAGAGATTAATTTTTAATATTGGAAAACTCTTGTTAACAATTTGTGTTTTAGTAAAAATTTAGAGTCATAAAAAATGACTTTTCACTCTTTTATGGATATTAAGATCTATTAAAAGTTCAATTTAGTGATTTATGTATAAAAATATTCTTGGATATTCATTTCATGAATTAATAAATAAATTTTT
Source organism: Viscum album (assembly GCA_963277665.1). NCBI lineage: Eukaryota > Viridiplantae > Streptophyta > Magnoliopsida > Santalales > Viscaceae > Viscum > Viscum album. Next base: position 490,256,355 of record OY728159.1, on the reverse strand, counting down.
AATTTATTAAAGCCCAACCTAATGATGAAATTGTAAATATATTTTTTGGTGTACACTATCATGATAGTAAACAAATCCCTAATATTTTTGATAAATATCATGAAAAAAAGTTATATTATTACCTTTAAATTTAATGAATCAATGGTATTTTAAATCAGCATGGATTTATAGAATTTTTTTATATTCCCCTGATCATTTACTTTATTATTATCAATGATCTCTATCAGAATACATAATTATTTATGTATTTCTTCCATGTCCATCTTTTCACTATGAAAAAATATTCTCCAACATAGAAACCCAAGTATGTTTTTTGAAATAATACCTTTGTACTAAATTTTCCCCATTATAATAGGATTTTTTGTTATAAATATTTATTATGTAGGTTCTAAAAATGGTATTTTTCGATAGGAAATCCTTAATTTCCCTTATCATGTTCAAATTACGACAACACTATTTTTTAATGATGGGGAGAATATAAAAAAGAAAAATTCTAAAAGACGAAAATTGTGTTTGATAGAATTTATTACATGAAATAATTATCATAAATGGCTTATAGAATATATTTATTTTAAATTTAATAACTTTGATAGCTTGTGATACACGCAACCCAAAGTCTAATAAACAGTAAAATAACATGTCATTATAAATATTCAATTAAATTAAAGGGTTTAAATATGAATAAATATATTATAAAAATATTTTGTTTCAACATGTGTAAAAAATTCAATGATTATAAATAAAATAAGAATAATATAAAATAAAAATGCAATGTTCTCTAAAAAACTGAATTTTTCTAAAAGGTGATTTCACCACAATTTGTGCTCGAACATTAAAATCATTTTTTAGTAATTTTATAAAATTTATATTACCAAATTATATTATTTTTTAAAATCATATCTTCACAATTATATTATTTTAATGGTTCTATAATCCTCTAAAAATTTAAATTTTCAATGAATAGGGAAAACTACAGGTTTTAATTGAAAACTGCAATTTCTTTTAAAAAATTAAATGATATATTTTTATATAAATTTTTTAAAAGTAAAATTAATTAAATTATAATATAATAAACAAAATATATTCCATTAAAATATATTTCATATTGATTTTTTATATTAAAAATTTTCTATTCTTAAGAAAACTATTCTTTGGAAATCCATTTTTCATCGTGTCCGCAAGATTAATTTTAGATTATATTCTACCACATCTTTGAATGGGATTTAGAAAAGTAGATATAATATTTTTAATAAGTATAATTAATTTTATATAATAATTTAATTCTTATTTTTGATCAAAACCAAAATTAAAAACAATAAAAATTAATTATCACTTTTAAGGTTAAAAGGGGTTTACTAAGGGGTTAAACTAAAATGATAAGGGATAAAATGTCCTTTAAAATTTTAAAATTACAATTTTATATCAAAAATTATAAATTATATATTCAATGGTTCTATGATGACTCATTTTGGAGCCTTATGGAATGTGGAAAACATGGGTATCAGTTTTTCATTCCAAAAATTCCAATTATGTTCTCTCTCCTAATACTAATAGTCCACCGCACTACAATCTACTTAACACTCCCAAAACCATTTTTTTTATAAAATAACTAAAATAATATTCCTCCAATATATATTCATATACGTTAATCCTTGGTTCGATCATAAGCCAAATCGAGGAAGGTGTTAGGTATAATCCTACATAGTTTTTCTAAGGAAGAGGTCATGTTCATAACCCTCCGTTTTCATTTTAATTCTTCTTCTATCTAAATAAAATATTATTAAACTACCATAAATAATAAATAAAATATATCCTATATACTAATATTTTATTTCATTAATTTAAGAAACTATATCTATATCATATTCCATAACATGGGAACAAAACCGTCGATCTTGTGTATGGTAGATTGTTGCCTTGTGAATCTATATAATTCATTTTCCATCACCACATATAATGGATATATATAATTATTGATGTAAAATATTAATATAATTATTATGAATTTAAATACATTTGTAATTATAATATCACACATAAATTCATACCATCCAATCCATTCAGAAACAATGATGTCACTCATGCGTACATGTGGGCTACAACTTCCACATAACAATGTGAAATGTTTCACATTTTATTTTAACATGGAAGGTAAGAAGGATATAATTAATGAATATATATTAAATATTTTGAAATAATAATGGTCATGTAAAGTTGAAACATTATATACATTTGTTATGTTCTATATATTATAAAAATATTAATAGAGTTCATTCGTACGTACTTCCTACTACCACTATGAAGGGTGTTACTCATCTTACAATATTTAATTTTTTTAACTATTATAAATGAATATTTAGTGATTATTTGTGGAATTTATATCATATTTAAAGTTATTAACATTGTGAAAAAAATGATCAAAGTAAAAGGACCAAAATTACCCAACAAAAACATCCATGAACAACAAATCAATTATCACCTAAAATAATTATTTTAACAATGTATTATGAAAAAAGGTCATAAAAGACTATAAGTAAATAATATATGATTATATATATATAATTAATTTTCTTTAATATATGTTTAATAAAATTTTATTTTTTATATACGAGCTTCAAAAATGTATGAAGGAAATCATACCTTGGATAAGGGTTTCTTGTCGTGCTTTTACATCATTGAGATTTATGTCATATTCACCACTTAATTATTTTTTTGTAGTGTATACACTACAAAATTTATATGTTATGTTATAATTATATTTATCTTTATGGTATGTAAATTTACTTTTGATGTTAGTTATATCATTTTTCTTCTGATTCATAAGTTTCTAATGCTGTAGATTTTTATTTTACTATATTATTGTTTGTCCAGATTATTTAGGATTATGTATAATAAATATAAAATATTTTGATATATATTAAAATAATCTCATGAAATTTCTCATCCTACGGTCACTTTATGAGAACACATTTTTTTCCTCTCATATTTGACTCTTTCACAACAAAAGTGACCAAAAAATAATTTCTAAAGAAAATCGACTCTAATTATCTCTTCGATCGATGACAATTTTTATTACATATAATTTTTTTCAAAAAAATATTCACAAATTTTAGTTAAATAATCCAAATTACTTGTTAAATAAATTTTAACCCATGTTTTACTTTTTACAAAATAGTTTTAAATGAATCTTCCAATCATGTTTTTGAATAAGGAACTTTTTAACCTATTTACAACTATTAGAAATGAAATTTTTTATAACAAATTTATGGAATTAACCACCATAATAACCACACATTTAATTGAAGATTAATTTACAAATTTACTTGATTTAAATAAAATAAAATTTATTTCCCAATGTTTTATAATTTTTTCATTTTAAATATTAATTTTCAAAAGTGAACAGTTTATTTTCATCATTAATGATTTAATGAATTTTTTTTTGTTTTTATATTAATAAATGAAAATGAACCTTATTTTACATATGATCTATCCGGGATACATTGTAATGATACCAATATAATTATTTCTATAGATGGTTTATGATCAGTTTTACAATGGATGTACAATTTTGATACCATTCACTATATTACTATGGACGGTTTATGATTATGTTTTTTGATTGAGGTAATTATTAACATTTAATATTATAATTTTATTTTTTATTTATTATCACGATTATGATTCAACCCTTTCATATGAGGAAATCATTAGTCTTGTTATGAGATTTTAGGCTCTGTTGTATTCCCTCGATGCATCGATCTATCTCATAAGAATAACTATCATAGGTATTTGGTGAAATTCATACCCATTTAGGTTATAATTACTAGAATAAGGCCTTAGTGTTATGGTTATGATTTCCAAAATTATGAATTACCCTATTTTGAGATTTTTTATTGATGTCCACATAATTATTCAATTAGTTAGAATATTTATTGATATGTTACAATATCATGTGATTATTATATGGAATTATTTTATCATCATTTATTCCATCCATATTAATATTCATATATAATTTATCGATTAATTGGAATTTTTTTTAGTTATGTACATTTCAATATTGATTATATTTTATTTATTTATTATTGATTCCACTATATGCATACCCTTGTGGATAATTTGAGCTAACCCCTTTCTTATGTTCATTTTCCTAGGATGATAAGATGTGTATTATTATTGATATGAAATGTTCTGCTAGAAGAATAATTATGCACTAAAATAACATACTATTTTGTATTTATTTTTTCAATTGAAATGTTAGATTCAAGTTTTTATCTAGTTTACTAATAATAATAAACTACTTGTATCTTTCGAATGTGATCCCTTCTATATAGAACCAATTTAGTAATGTTACCACTGAATTTGGGCTACTAGGGTGAGGTTTTTTAAATAAATTATAAAAAAGAATTTTCCTCAACCTCTTTCCGATAGTAACATCATTATTCTTTTCAACATACCAATTAATATTGTTTTTATCATGATTAATCATGTTCAAAACTCATAAATGGATTCATCTTTGAATATTTGAACATATTTAAATTGAACTTTGTATAGTTATAATATTTATTACTTATCTTATTATATCCTTATTTTGTATTAGAAATGTTTCTATATATTTTTTCATGAACCCTCCCCATAATGCGTACCCCACCTATGTCAGAAATGTGAGAATGGAGATAGTGACACCCCCCCCCAAGTCCTGCATCTAGTAGGCCATGGTTTGGTGACTAGCACCATGGGTATAGTAATCCCACAAAATGGGAGGCATTACCCTCTAAGAGAACACTTTCGAAAGAGAGAGATAAGACAGACACCAACGAACTCTATCTGAGACTTCAATATAAAAGAAATCACATGTACACATATGTAATTCCATTCAATAACTACTACAACTTAAATGAAAAAACTACAAGTACCAATATAAGGTTAAAACAATAGTGACCACATTGCCTGAACAACTTCTCCAACCCCAAGCTAGTAGTAAGCAGCTTGATCTCCAACCTTCTCTAAGTGACCTGAAAAACACGATATATATATATATAGGGTAAGTATAACAATATACTCAGTAGGTTCCTCCCTAGAGCCTCTAATGTAGGAGTAAAGAAAAAATGCTCAATCATAGTGAATAACCAGTGAAACTAACTCATAAACTAAACAAGTATACTATTTTCCCTCCCTCACCATTTCTACCATCCCCATGTATCGCTTACAATAGTATGTAATATAATAATAAAAATCAAGTGTACCTTGTTACAACTTCCCCACTGGTTTTCCACTTTTCCCTAACATCACACATCATAATCATCTCTCTCCAAAATGGTTTACTCACATACACGTAGTCGAAGCACCACAACGTGCACCTCATGCGACACAACCATTACAACCACATAACCAATGAAACCATGTTTTTTTCCGGGAGCCACCACAGCTCGCATAACTTGTACCATACATCAAGAGTTATACCACAATCCATTATATCCAATACACTATGTAAGGATCCTCAAGACATCATAGACTATAAATGTTACACGTATTGTAGTCCATTGAGAACTATATCCAGAATATATATGTTTGAATAACCACAAGACATTATAGATCTCTACACACATATGTGGGGAAAACTAATTGTTGTGCCTACTAGCGCATGTAAAAACCAAGATAAGAGATCAGATTCAATGGAGGTAGTCATCAATCCATCATCCAGCTAGAATATTGGGGAAAACACCCTCTAGGGCACAAAAAACATATGGTGTTAGTTTCCCTAATTGATGATTTTAAGTATCACATAGAAACACAAGAGGTATATAATATACTATAGATCAAAAGAAAACAATGGTGATAACCTATTTTTAAACTCAAATACAACTAATATCACTGGGACTCCCATATTCCACAGCTCTGACTAGGTATCCTATAAGCACACAACCATTAGATTACATTATCCTATTCTTTATAATTTTCACATTACGTAAATTAATTATCTAAACATTAATTAAACATTATCAATTACACATTATATTTCTTTAGATACGCACCCAATATATACTATTCCTTTGAATTTCATCCGCATCATTGTGTCCCAACAAGCTCTAACCCCATGGGTTAACATCATTTATTCAATAATTTATTAAAATCATTATCACTTTCCCATATTCCTAGTAATTATAGAAAAAAATTCTAAGCTACCAAACATAAGGTCCTAAATATAGTGAGTAGATGGACTGACCATCAAGTCTTTTCCACCTATATCATGAGCGTATACCCATCCTCCCTCATGAAACTAAACATGGAATGTATGTGGCATACCCCACGTGTCTTTCCCCCTTTTGGAAAGAGGGTATGCAAGACTAGATGCATTGAGAAATGGGGAATGTAACATATATAAACAACCAAAAAGATTAAGAAAGCATCCAATCCGTCACATCCAACCTGTTTCATCATCTTTAGTTTCCTCCCTAACACCCACATGCATAAACCGATACATATTTCCACTCTATGAATCAAATACTGCCACAACAAATGGACCTTTCTTCCCCAAAATATCCCAACATCCATCCAGGCTCACATCACAACACATATAGCAAGAAACAAACATCATATCAACTAGACTCTTGGCGCATAAAAAGAGAATCTAGCTTTCATACATAATGAGAACTCATGGCTCCGATGCACAAGTCACTCGACCGTACAAGAAATAGGGTAACTCAGAACCCTACCAGGAATTATCTTTTATAAAAAATATGGTCTTTTAATCCATCTTGAATTAAAATAATTATTTTTATAGGTTCCAACATTGGGATACCTAAACAATAATATATCACTAATTAATTATTCAATTAATTGACATGACTTTAATTAATTATCAACAAGCATCAACAGGCCTCTCGCTTATCAACTATTTCAATTGTACCTTGCTACTACAATTACAACCATGTTCATTTACATGCCTCTTTATCTTTGATAAATAAATATAATCAATACCAGTTAAATTTCATTACCAATTTCAATAAAAAACAAATGATAAACATGGAAATCATATATATCACACTATCTAGAAAAACAAGAGGCAATAACACACAATTGATACTAATTTACTTATCTTATTCAAGTAGTTATAATGTACATTTCATTGTGATCAATTGGGATAAAACATGGTAACTCTATAGTTGCACAAAAAAATAGAGATTCCCTGAATCCACTACCTTAAATGGTTCTGGATGTTCTTTAAATGAGTATGATCTATGCAACAGATCATGATCACCTCTCCTACGATAAATTCATCCACCCGAGGACACTACGACATGATTTCACCAACTGAATCCCAAGAAAACTCCACCAGATACCTAGAGATCACATGAAAAACACTTGAATGAGAAATTGGAGAAGAAGGATAAAAGAAAACACAAAACGAAGGTATATGACTACCTTTTATTGAATACAGATCGACACTTGCTGCTTGCACAAAAATATGGGGTGCGCAAAAAGCAGGAAGAAATATCAAGGGGAAACAATCCAAGGATTATGGTTTGATCACACTTCTCTTATGTAAATAAGGAATGGATCAAGTATTTTTCACCAGGGAACAAGAGGGTATAATAATGGAGGAAGATATCTCGTCCCTTTAAAAGATTTAACATAGCATTTGTTTAAGATGTGATGGATTTTCCATTAAAAGAGGATCATATTAAACCATGTTGTTTGACCATGTAACGGCATCCCAGAGGCTTATGAAAATTAATATAGGAGTTAATGTTTTTTAATCAGACATAACTCCCATAAAATAAGGCCTTGAGGGAATTTTAAAAAAAAGAAAATGTCAATAGAGTGAAACATTAGGAATCTCAAAACATTGCACACCTACCGTTGTATGGAAATATTGTACAACTACTGAGGGATGGAATCACTACACAGATAATGATGCCGATAGTTCAAATGACTCATTGACATCGATAGTACAAATGAATCACTGACGCTGACAGTACAAATGACTCACTAGGGACAACAATTAAAGTGAATCACTAATGCCAACAGTACAAATGACTCTCTGACACTGAAAGTACAAATGAATCAACAATGCTAAAAGTACACATGAATCACCAACACCAATAGTACAAAGGACTAACTAATTCCGACAATACAAATAAATCAATGATGAAACTATTCACATCGATCTCACTGATGACACTGTTCACATATGTCTCATTGATGACATAGTTTACATCTATATCACTAAAGACACTTTTCACATCTTTCTCACCAATGAAAATGTTAACATATGTCTCAATAAGGATACTATTAAAATCTGAATCTCTGATAACACTGGTCACATCTCTCCCACTGATGACACAATTTAAAAAACTAGAAACACTATTCATAGAACTAGAAATTTTGAAAAGTGTTGGGGATAAGTCACTTTGAAATCCTAGAACACATTGGACCCTAGATTTCCAAAAAGTGATGGACTAGATAGGTCCTGAAAAATACATCAGATACCTATCAAATATTCTTGTATTTTATAATTCAAAACCATCTTAAAAGAAAACAAGAAAGATGTTCAAAAAACAACCCATCGAGATACCTCTCAAAATAGAAAAAGAAAAAAAAAGAAATATGTCTCATAAGAACAAAACATCTCCATTCACAAAAAAATATAATTAAATGAAAAGAATTAAACAGCAAACAACATGGGGTACTGATCATGTATCATTGAATAATGATCCCATGTACTCTCCTACATGCTAATTTGTTTACACATGAAATGATCCAAGGGAATATAATGCTCATGCAACACCTTCTCCTTGCTGTCCTAGATCTTCGCATTCCTCTCCTCGAAGTTCACATAATCATAAACATTGATCTTTCCCCAATCAATAACATGTGATTCATCATGGACATAATGATTGAGCTGTGATGCATGATATAAATCGTGTATCTACCTCATCTTTGAGGGAAGTACTAATCAATATTCAATGTCTCCAACACGATCCATCACATTGAAAGGCCCAACAAACTAGGGAGAGAGCTTTATCCCATGACCAAACCATCACTGCCCGTGATGGGGAGTCAGCTTTAGAAACATGTGATCCCCAACATCCAATTCCAAAGATCTCCACCTTGGATCAGAATATGATTTTTGATGATCATACTCTTCCTTCTTCCTCTCCCAAAACATTTGAACCATGTATGTCATGTTCTATACCTGTTCCGGTCTATGAATTCCAAACTCTCCAACCCTATTCCAGCACAATAGACAATGGAAATGTCAGCCATATAAGGATTAAAATGGCACCATAATGATGGTTTAGTGAAAACTATTTTTGTAAGCAAACTCCACCAAGGGTAAGTGCCTCAACAGAAAACCTCCAAAAATCCACAACACATGAATGGATAATATCTTCAAGATTTTGCATGGTCCGCTCTATCTGACCATCCATATGTGGACGAAAATAGTGATAGGACATATCTGAGAATAAAAATCATGTTGGAGACTACTTTTCACCCTAGAGGGAAATCGAGGATCTCGATTGGATATTATTTTACTTAGGACTCCATGGAGTCTCACCACATCCTCCAGAAACACCCCCGACAAACCACTACTAAGATCAAATGCTTGATATCTATGAATTGGGATGATTTTGTTAAATGATCCACTACTACCAAAATAGTAGCATAGAATACCAAAGCTCAAGGTAAACCTATAGAAAAGTCTATTGATATGTCCTCTAACTTCCATTAAGGAACATATAATGGATGGAGCAATCCATGGAGGAAACGGTGCTCAGCCTTTGCCTTCTATAAGAACAAACATTGAGAAACAAACTCCAAAACTACATGCTTCAGCCCCAGCCACAAAAACTGACTCCTCAAAGATAAATATATATTTTTCTTCCTAGGATGAACCACTAATGGTGAAATATGGAAGTATATGAGAATCATATCCCACATCACCAAAGGAACAAAATAAAGTCCCTCATACAACCGTCAATATTGTTCATCCTCAGACCAACCATTAGGGGTCTCGCCACAGACAACATGGTAACTCCCAACCTCCACCTGCAGATCCCCCAACTAGGACTCTTCCACATACTACAATAGATATGACTACAATTTCATCTGAAAAATACAACCACTTACTCAAACATCTCCCATATCGAGATGTAATGTTGAATGTTCTTCCATCACTCTCCAAGAATCAACATATTCACACACTACATCATTATGTGACTTATTGTTCAACGCATCAGCTACAAAATTCCCCTTTCTAGGTGTATATGATCTTTTGAAGTTGTGTTTTTATAAGATCTCCATCCAATGACATTGTCGTAATTTCAAGTCATGCTGGGAGAAAATATACCATAGTCGCTTATGATCAGTGGGGACAAAAAATAACTCTCTAATGAGGTAATGTCCACACAACTTTAGAGAAAACACCATAGCCACAATCTTGGGACCATGAGTGGCATAGTTAAGTTCATGGGGACGTAACTGATTAGACCCCTAAGAAATGACCCATCTCTGCAACATCAGAACACAACCTAACCCCATATAAGAATCATCATAGAAACATCAAACTAAACTCCCTATGTCGGAAGACAATGAACCATAGAACATACCAAATTGTCATTTAGATAATCAAAAAATTCCTAACACTGATCATTCCACATGAATTCATAAGCCTTCATAGCAAATTCTATCAATGGAGTTGTAACCTAAGGGAAATCGGCTACAATCCTACTACTGTAGCCTATGAGACCATGAAATATTCACACCTATATAACTATCTTGGAGGATTATTATGAAATAACTACTTTGATATTTTATAGATTCATAGCTACTCCCTACAGGGACACCACAACACTCTTGAAATGAATTTCTGGAGCCCAAAACACACACTATGATTACTTACCAAAAACTATTGTTGATGAATAACTCCCAATACAACGTGCAGATTCTCTGTATTATCCTCCATATATATGTAGTATATAAGGATATAATTGATGAAAACCACCAGAAACATATCTAGGAACTCACAAAAAACATTATACCCCATGTAAATAGCTAGAGAATTCATCACACCAAATGACATTACAATTAACTTGTAATTTCAATGACAACAAGAAAAAGCAGTATTATGGATGTCCTTATCCTTCACACAAATATGATGATATCCAGATCATAAATTGGTCTTCGAGAACCAACTTGAATCCTCCATTTGATCAAAAAAATCATCAAACTGCTTAAAAAGATAGTAAATTTTCAATGTCACATTGTTTATGTTACGATAATAAATAAACATGTTCAAACCACCATCAACATTCTTCAAGAACCAAACAGAAGCACCCCATGGGGAAAAACATTTCCAAAAAAACAACACTATAACTGACTATTGAGATATATACAGAGCTTCCATAAAATATATTGGGATATCCTACATGGATAAATTGAGATATAATACTCTCATGGCTGTAGGTTGATCCCAAACTCTATCTCTCATCGAGGGGGTAATGATACAACCTCTTCTTGAAATACATCAGGGTACTCTTCTAAGACCCTGGAAAATGAAAACTAGTAAACCGATAAATAACATAGCATTAGCTAAACCATCTAGGATGACAGGACAGAACACACCTCTGACCTATCTGAGGGTCTCCCTCACCAAAAAACACCACAAGCTCTCCGTTAGCATCGAAGAACATCACCTACCTCCTAATGAAATCTATGATAGCCTACACCGAATAAAACCAATACACTATGAGGATGAAATCATATGGTTGTATCCATAAGAATATGAATCATCCCTAAGAGTGGTGTTTCCCCAACACTAGATCATATTCTTTACATACCTCATACAAGTCATATCGACCTCCAACTAGCATAGTCAATGCTAAGGGCACTAGAAGCCTCACAACCTCAAGTCCCAATGAATGGAAAAGGGATGTTCATATGAAATAGTGAGTCACATCTAAATAAAATAAGTTATACAACCAAGTATAAAATATGAAAAGGGTACCTTGAATGACATCTGACTCACCTAGTGTAGGCAACGCTAAAGCATGCAGTTGACAGTGGCCTTCTCCATGAACTTTCTGACCCAAATGTTGAGCACCAACATAGCTGTGCATTTCTCTTTGAGGACTGGGAGTGTCATGTTGCTAACCATTGGCCTTCACATCAACTATCTACAGATCCAATGTTGGTGCAACATACTGGTATTACCTAATCTAGAACTATCACACTGTAGGAACCTATAGTTGATCACCTAGTTAACGATGAATTATCTAAATGGTATGCCACTGTCTTTGACAATATCCTCGAACTCCATAAGAAAAACAAGTGCATGATCAATTAAAATAGGCCTATTAGATACCTCCCCCATAAAAATTAGATGATAAGGGTCGAGACCTACCCACAATCGAAGAGAAAGTTATCTACCCTGAAAACTAGGGACCCTGAACCACAACTAAGCTTCCTAAGGAATAATGATGACTCCCCTATCGTGAAGATCTAGTTCTATCTAATTTCCTCCTGATGAACTCTTCCATTTTTAGAAGCTCATGATATGTCTTCAGTATAAATAGGGTAACCTGGTGTTGAATCTCTAGTTGCAAATCCTTTTTGAAATGCCTCTCACTGGCCTCCTCATCTTGCAATAGGTCCAAAGCATATTGTAAAAGGTTCATGAAACGTATTCTAAACTATCACACACTAAAGATCCACTATCTAAAATTATGAATATCCTAGAAAATGGACACCTTCATGGTTGAAAAAAGAACATTGACTCTGAATGTGTCTCAGAAATCCACCCATGAGATAGCTGACTCCTCGCGATCCCCGAGGAACAAGATCCACCACTACCTTACTACCCCACAAAACATCGTCACAACCAAATACACTCAGTTCTCTTTCCAAGAATAGATTGAACTGAAGTTCATCTCAACCTGCTCCAACCAGCCTTCCATGACTGTTTAAGAAACATATCCCTCATACTTCTGTATACTCTAGCGCTGAAAATCATGGAGTGTCCTCTTCCATGTTCTTTCATTTTCAACCTCTACCCTAAGACGATCATCTGGAATAGCCTGCTGCACATCTGCTGCACGAACCTAATGAGGATGTCAATCTGGAGCCATAACTGAAAAATAACAAATAGTTAGAGCTTCTAAACCTAGAATATAAAAGGATCAACATAAATTAATTAATTTTTTTTACTTTTATTCATTTTATGTTAACATATCCCAAGGTTTCCCAATACAAACATAGACACAATGAATAATGATGCATGATACATTCATAGTTCTCTACCTTGAAACCAATATCACATCATTTAGTAGCCACTGTAAACAAAAAGTTCTATGAATCTAATCTCTAGGAGTCCTAACCGCCTATGTCTCATCCAATCTCCAGTTTTTACATGAAATGCTAAATTAACTGACATTGTTTCCCTACCAACCCATTCAACCTGATCTATTTCTGACACCAAACTCTACCCAATCCCTCAACTAGACCTCTAATACCACTTCATCATGAACCACCCTCCCCATAAGTTGTACTCCTCTAGGGCCGAAACTGTGAGAAAGAAGATAGTGACCCCCAAGTCCCACCTCTAGTAGTCCCCAGGTTGGATACAAGCACTAAGGGTATAATAAACACACAAAATGTGAGGTGTTCCCCTCTAAGAGAACACATGCGAAAGATAGAGATAATATAGAAACCAAAAAAATCCAACCCAAATTGCAATATAAAATAAATTCCAAGTACATATATGTAATATCATGCAAGAACTACTACAACTAGAATGAAAATATAAAATTACGACAAAAATTAAAAATGATAGTGACCATGATGTTCAGACAACTACTGCAACCCCAATCTAGTAGTAATCATCCTAATCTCCAATATGCTCCATGTGACCAGAAAATAGTTTATAAATATATATAGATTGAGTATAATACTATAATAATAATTATCCTCCACAGAGCCTCATTTGGAAAAGTAATGAAAGCATGCTAAAGCATAATTAATAACAAGTTAAACTAACTGATCTTCTAAATAGGTATACGATGTTCTCATCCTCACCATGGATACTCTCAACAAGTATCGCATACACAAGTATATAATACAATATAGAATATCAAGGATACCCAGCTACCACTTCCCCAATGGTATTCCACTTTTCTACAACGTCATGCATCCCATTAATCTCTCTCCAAAAAGCCTTGCCCACAAACACCTAGGTGATGCACCACAACATACACCTCATGCAACAGAACCACTAAATCCACGAAAGAAAACTAACCAGGTAGTTTTCAAGAGCCACACCTACTCACATAACATGTATCATACGTCAGGAATTATAACTCAATCCATTAATTATCATACATCGAGTAAGGATCCTCAAGACATTATGACCTATACATGTTACACCAATAGTAGTCCATAGGGAACTATATAAAGAATAAATGTGTGTGAATAACCACAAGCCATTGCAAACCTCTACACAAATATGTGGGGAAACCTAACTGTTGGGCCTACCAACACAAGTATCTACCAAGAGAAGAGAGTGGGACCAAATGGGGTGGTCATCCATCCATCCTCTTATAGTAATGTTGGAAAAAACACCCCCACATGGATTAGAATCCTCAGTGTGTTAGTTTACCTAACTGACCGGGTGGATCAGCGTATAAAAACAAAAAAAATAATTGAATATACTATAGCTCACAACCCCACTATGAGCATAACCTAGTTTTAGAATCAAATGCAGCAAACATCTCTGGGACTCCCACCTTACATTACTAAGACTAGGTATCTTATAAGCACAAAACCATTATGTTACATTATACCTTTTTCACCATGGACACTATATGTTAATTAATTATTTAAACATTAATTAACCATTATTAATTATAAATTATATTCCATTAGAATAACACAAAAATTTCATTGTTCCGATAAATTTCATCCTCAGCATTGCGTCCCTACGTGATCCAACCCCATGGGTTAACATCATTTATTAACAGCATTATCACATTCTCATATTCCCATGCATTCTAGAAAAACATTATGTGCTACCAAACACAAGGGCCTCAACAAAGTCAGTAGATGGACTACCTGTCATTTCTTTTCCACATATAGTTGGAGCATAGAACCATCCTCCCTCAAGAAGATAAACACAGAAAGCATGTGGCATATCTCATTCATTTTCACCCCTATTGAAAAGAGGGTAAGGAAGACCAGTTGCCTTGAGTAGTTGGGAAACTATAACAGATAAACAACGAAAAATATTAGGCAAGCATCCAATCATTCAAATCCAACCCATTTCATCAAATCTGGTGTCCTCCCTAACACCCACGTGTATAAACATATGAAAGTCTTCACTCTAGGCATCAATTGCTACCACAACCAATGGGCCTCCCTGCCCCGACATATCACAACAACCATCCAATATCACATCACAACACTTAAAGAAGGAAACAAAAATCATATCAACTGGGATCTTAACAATAAACAAGGCATCCAACCATCACACATAATGACCACTCATGGATCCAAAGCATAAGGCACTCGTCCATACAAGTATGTGGGTAACTCAGAACCATACTAGGAATTATCTTTTTTCAAAAAACCATTTCTTTAATCCATATAGAAAAAACCAAATTATTATTTTTAGGTTCCAAATATATAAAACATAAATAATATTCTATCACCAATAAAATAAATAGTTAATTGACATTCCTTTAATTCATTATCAACAAGCATCAACATGCCTCCGAAGCATCAACCAACTCAATTAAACATAATTACTCCAATAACAAAAAATTTCATTTACATGCCTCTTTAGATTTGAAAAATAATTACAATTAATCCCAATTTACATTATTTTCCAATTACCATCAAGAACGACATGCTAAATAATGAAATCATAGATATCACACTCTCTAGAAAAACAAGAGGCACTAACATATGATCAATGCCAATTTGTTTAGCTGGTTCAAATATTTATTATGTCAATTCGATTGTGATATTATGAGATAAAACAACATAAATCTATAGTTTCATGTAAAAGAATATAGTATCCATGAATCCCCTACATCAATAGGTTCTTGAGGTTATTTACCCGAGAATAATGTAGGTAACAGATCATGATCACCTCCCCCGTGACAACTGCATCCACCCAAGGACACAGTGGCATGACCACACCAACGAAAAGTGAATAATACTCCATTAGAAACCTTGAGATCACATTCCATAACATCTAATGGAGAAACACGAGAAGAAGGGTCAAATAAAATGGAAGAATAGAGGTAAAATATTTACTTATTTTATTCTAAGTAAAAATGCATATATTTTAATGATATCATAAGATAATTATCAACCTTAGGATACCAAATATTTCATACACATATTAATCCACTAGTGAATATATATCTATTTAATGTATTCCAAATCAAATTGTCTTGGATTTTTTATTAACAATTGAAAATAAATCAATATTTATATAACTATTCATTCCATGAATTCATCTTTATGAAATACATGGGGGCATCAATCCCCACTTATATTTATTGATAATAAAATCATTATAAATAATCATCATTAAAAATATACATGTATTCATAATGAACTAAAGAAGATATTATCCCAATGTTAGTATCACAAAGAAATTAATAACTTATTTATCATCAAAAACCTCTTTTTAATTCCAAAAAATTCACATTATATTTATTTATTTATTTTGCCCATTTTAAAATATAATATTTTTATAAAATAGTGATTATGTTACAAGGATTGTACCTAAGTCTCTCCCACTTGATAGGTTTGATAATCTTGTCTCTTTGAAATGAGGACGACTCATTTAACTTCATGGGGACACAATAAATGTATCCCCTATAGACGTACCCTCTCATTAAAAAATATTGATCATCATTTTTATCCACATTTGATATGAAATAATATATTTTTAAATACAAGTAGAAAAAAATATGTTTCTTCATAATTTGGAGGAGTAATCTATATCATGACCATACATTAAAAAAATTTAGTCATGATAGTCCTCTATAATATTTTATATTATATAAGCAATTGAATACTTAAAAATATATATATATATATATATATATATATATATTAACCAAACTATTCATTTTAATTAAAATATTTATAATAAACAAGATTAATAAATTGATAATCCATATTATCAATAAGTGAATCTCTAGAAGAAATTCCCCTTTGTAAATCACTATTATATTTTTCTAATAAACTTATCATGGACATACTTTAGAAAATTTAAATCTAGATATTACTCAAAAATATAATATATAATATAAAAAGATTTATACGTGATAATAGAAATATCAAGTAACCACTATAATCCTATAAAAGAAAACTCTTTGTAGGAAATAATATTACCTATTCAATAATCTATATAGTCCATAATAGAATATAAAGAATAAATTATATTTTGAAATAACTTTTTATATTTACTAAATGAAAAAAATTTCATGCCAAAAATTTATCAATTAATTTAAATAGAAATCTGAGAAAATGTTTTACCATCACACACAAAAGGTTTTTAAATGAGGAAGCTGTCCAAATTAGAAAAACTTTAGATTAAAACGAGTTACATATTTAAATATAATTACTTTTGAAACTTATTTTACATATGATTAGTTAATCCTATTTTTTTATTTATTGGTCACAATAATAGAATTTCGGTTTCCTCCTTTAATAATTCAATCCAATTTCCTTATCTTCTTCACAACTTTTGAATTATGAGTTCTTCTCATGGTACACATAATTTGTGATGTTCAGTCAATGCTTGCATTGGATTTTGAAGACTTATAACCAATTTACACATCTATAAATTATTTATTAAATGTGATTTGAACATTTTGAACAATAATAATATTTTTAGAGACAATTAGAGTTTCTAATTTATTCTTTTCTTATTGACGCACCATTTTCCTTTCTAAATAATTCTTTCTTTACTAAGATACAATTGAAAAAAATCATCATAGGGTCGCTTCTTGAATGTTTTTTTCATAATTACCAAATTATTCATGTTTGTATGGTAGATATGTAATACACTTTTCATATACTTTTCATTGTTGATCACATCTACCACAAGATTCATTAAGATACTCGTAGGAGTTATGAAACATCGCCTTATTATTTTGGGCACTATAATATTTTTTGGGAGTTATTGCTTTTAACCATTATTTATGTTGGACCAGTTATTATAAATTACTAGGGAAGATACCAATTATAAAAAAAATTACCGTCTCTCTTCCCATAAATTACGTAGCACCAGCACTATCCAGTAGTATATAATCTCCTCTCCCATGAATAATCATCCTAAATGTTTTCTTATTTCATTCATTTTCAATTTTAATTATTTCTGAACTTACTCAACTTACACATAATTGGGATTA
Organism: Viscum album; assembly: GCA_963277665.1. NCBI lineage: Eukaryota > Viridiplantae > Streptophyta > Magnoliopsida > Santalales > Viscaceae > Viscum > Viscum album. The sequence goes on along the minus strand of OY728159.1, from coordinate 490,237,927 downwards.
TCATAATTTATATTTATCCTTGGTTTAAGTCTTGGAATCATCATTATTTTTCTATTAAACATAACTATCTTTAGGAATTTCAGTAGTTACAGTTGAAGTGGTAATGGTTATGTTTCACCTTTTGGATGGATTACTTGAATTCATCCCCTTAATATTGATAAAATCATAATTTTTTTGTTGGAAAGTGTCTATAACATAATATTAATTGGTATAATAATACCATTCAAAGGATTTTTATAGTAGAAAAACAACCTTAGATATTATTGAAGATTCTCTATCTTTATTAAATAAATTTAGGAAATAATATTATAAATATTTCAAGACTATCTCAATACTCATCAACATTAATTTTAAATGTCTTTAAAAATCAATAAAAGTAATTAGAAATTATTATTTACTTTATCATTAATTTCATTGAGATCATTTATTTTATTTGTATACATCAGTTTTTATAAGAAATTATTATGATACTAGATTCATAAACATACTTTTTCAATGATTCATTCTCTTTCAAAAATAGTTATTCATCCCTTTTTGACTAATTATTCTATTTCAAAAATATCATGAGCTCTATATATACATGTAACTATTTTTGTTACTTAGGAAATATAGTCTCATTATCACTACTTTAAACTTTTATAACACTTTTTTTTGTCACTAGAACATTTTAGAGGTTGTTTCAACCCATCCTATAATTAATGATGTATTTTATCCTTTAAACACTTTTCCCATATCTTTATAATAATGGATGACACTAAACCATGACTCATGTACAAATTTCGTAGATAGTGTGATTCCCCCATTTTAATATTTTTTCTAATAATTTTTTAACATTCCCTTATAATGTAAAAATTAAGTGATCATGAACCATGAGTCTCTAAAAAAATAACCTGGTCAAGGATAAGGGTTCACATGACCTCATGTCAACCTCTCTATAGGTAAAAAGTTTTTGGATACCATAGATATCCTATGTGACATAGTTGGGAGACTATGCCCTATGTATAATATTTCCATCATAGTAGCACATACAATGATGATATAATAAAACTAATATAACAATAATGTTAAGTAAACGAACAATATAGAAGAAATAATAACACCATAAAATTTATATTACAAAATGAAATACAATATCTTGGGTAATACATTGGTTGAAATTGATCCCCACATATAGTTTATTAATATAAAAAATGAAAAAATATAAAAACAAAAAAAGGAATAACATAAAAGGATCTTAGTGTATGTGATGGTACCACATATATCCAATTCCACCACCACATTGTCTTTATTTTTAAAAATCCACATTACATTGGATGAATCCCTAATTAGGATTTATTCACACACATCAATAATCTCATGCGAGGTGTGAGATTAAACATAGTATGACCCCACCAACAAACCCTTAGCATACATAAAACATTTATATAAAGGTGGACTCATGGATAAAAAATACATTCATAAATAAGGACACAATACATTAGGTTATCATGTACTAACTAGGCCCCCATGAATACCTTTGTCAACCCCATTCTTTATTAAATAATAACTCATGATTTATTACATAAAAATAAAGATAACACAACCCAAAATATCTATATGTAATGAATCTTTGGGAGTTGGGTACATAGCGTAGCATCTTAAATAATGGATAAAATAACATTACTCAAAACTTCCTTAACATGATTATAAAATTACCTGGATTTTAAAACAGCATGGGATAACATAGGGAAAACATAAGAAAGGGGTAAGATATAAATACCTATAAAGGAATAAATAATAAATTAGGTGATATATTTTAGACAATATTAATATAAATATGGCATAAGAATAATATGAATCACACACATGAACAACAATACATAATTTACCATGATAATCATAACATGGGAAATGCTCCAACAATATAAAACACTGCATCATAAACATAGGTCAAAGATAAACTACCAATAAATAATGGTGGAAAATGTCCCATAATGGAATATATTTCACTCTATGTCCCAAGATGACATCTCATGGGACTAAACATTATCCAATGCATTAGAGTGATATATAATTCATGGCGCACTCAACACATACATTTCATTATCATTATTATGCGTGCCACATAGATCATACAACTTGTATTCATTCATCATCATAATTTATTCAATGATCAAGGAGTGTTATATATATATATATATTATTAATTACCCAATCAAAAAGTATTTGTACAATAAGATATTAAATGTATATGATATTCACTACACAGTTTTTTTGTTATGCAAAATCATAATGAAATTTCTATAGCTTAAAAACTTTTCATAAAGAATCATAAAAATGGGTTATGAGAGATAAGGGGGTATCTCATCATAAAACAATAAAATTTTATGTTATATGGAAATGTAAAAACATATCCCAATATTATAGAATTTAAATAGAAGTCTCAAATTAATGAAGAAACTTGAATAAATAAAATAATCCTTACTATATTTTAACATGGTAACATGTCTACATAAATGATCATGGGATGATTAATGAGAGTAAATGGGGGATATAATCATTTATTATTAAAATTTCAGTAAGGAAAATATGGAATAACATATCCCACCATAACTAAAGGGAATTTAAGACAAATAAAATAAAATATTTTCTTTATTGGAAATGAGAAGAGTGAAATCTCAAACTTGAGTGTGTGACAAAAAATTCTTGGAAGGGGCATCATGAGAGCTTTTTGGAACCTTGGTAAGACTATAGATCGTGGATATTAGATTATGTCTATGGTAAAATAGTTTTAGTGATGATAAATGGGATATTGGGTGTGTTTATAAACAAAATAGTGGGGGATTTATTTATTTTTTCAATTCTGGAGTCTACATAATAAAATAACCAAAACCACAAAACATACCATTATTTTTCCCATGGTAATTAAAAAATGGGATTGGTTATCATTGTTGTATATGTCCAATGTCTGGTATTGATAAATTAATTTTCTATTCTTATATGAATGGGAGTCACACTCTTAAATAAATGAATTAAAATCCTTAAAATATTTTTGTGCTTTCAGAGGGTTGGAAAAGATTTATAAAATAATCAAATAAAAATAAAAGATCAATATTTTAAATATTAAATATATATTTGGTCATGGATATATTTTTTAGTATTTAACACATCACTTTTAAGACATTATGATATCATAATATAGAAAGTATATTTACATGGTATATAATTTTTATTTTAAAATTCGATTGTATTAGTAAATTATTAGAAATTCACCATTTGATAATCTGGAAATTTAGATTAGAAAAATAATAATTTTTATAGAAATAATTTTATAAATATGTTAATTTTCAATTTAAAAATAGAATAAAAAAATTAAGAAATACTGGGTTTTTTTCAATAGAATTTTTCAACCCATTATAATAATTGCATTTTACATTATAAAAACTATCTAATAATTTATATTTTATAAAAAAATTTGTAATAATATTTTATTAAAAATTATATCTATTTCACAAAAAAAATTATTTCATCAAATTAAATTACTTATTTGAATTTCAATGTTACCCAAATAACAAATTTGTGTTTAATTATTTAAAAATAAAAATCAAAATCATTTATAAAATAACAATAATAGGATGAAAATTTATTAATTATTATATAAAAAATAATTTACATACTCATATTTCTACATTCTTGGTACATATCTCTTTAATACACTAACAAACACTTTAATTGTATGGTTCAAGACATTGATACTTTTATATGGTGGTTTGGTGATCATGGATTGGGTCATGATCTTGATGACCATGAAATTATCTTGTAAATGGTTTCTCTAATACTCATGTTTTTGGAAATCAGCTTTGGTTTGGTCAAGAGAAACACCCATTGATGCTGTCGCCATTGGAATCACTAATAAATGGAATTCAAATGGTATAATCCTACTTGTTGAGGATATCAATTCCTTTATTAGTGTCAACTAGATTTCTTAGAATCCTATATTTATATTAACCATGTGATCACTGTTTAATATCTATATTATCAATGGTAATGATTCTTAAAATCATTTAAAAATGATTTCATATAATAAAATGAAATAATTTCATGTGTATTCTATATCCATATTATACAATTTGAAATTGGATTAAAACATAAAGGAAATTTTATTTATAATGATTCCGGTCATTACAATATTCAGGAATTTATAAATTTATCACTAAAATTTCAATTTTCCTCACTAAAACAGATTAGGGTATCTGTGTTTCATCCCATCATCCATTTCCCATGTCACCTAGTCAAACATATGGTTTCTCTACAACACTTTTACTAGGTTTATTATCTTATTATTTTCATCTTTGTCTCAAAGATCTAAGATCTTCCCTTGTTAATACTCATAAGAAATATCATTATCCAATGGTAAAATATTTGTATTGAATAATTTGGAGGATATAGAATGTTCTTTCTTAATTGGTATCCATGAAATACATCATGTAATTTAAATATGGTAGGTGAGAGTGTATGTTTGTAGGCCATAACACCGATGCGATCAGGGATCTTAAAACAACCAATGTATCTTGAACTAAGATTTACCTTCTTACAAAATAATATGACTTTATTCCATGGATATATATGAATTAATACCATGTCATCAACATTAAAATCTATGTATCATTAATTATTATCCATATATACCTTTTGTCTACTCAGAGCATCCTTAATGTGATTCTGAATTGTCTAAACATTTTCCCCATTTCCCTGACCATTTAAGGACCTATTTGTTTTCATTCCCCATACCCATCCCAACATACTGGTGTTTTGAACCTCTTCCCATGAAAGTATTTATAGGGATCCATTTAGATTTTTGGGAGGAATATTTATTATAAGATAAAATGTCTGGAGGTAGATGTCAGTATCTTCATCATTAGAAGTCTATTTAACATGCTGACAATATGCCTTCTAATGTCTAAATATTCTAATCATATTGAACATCAGTTTGAGGATGATAGGTTATAATGGTGTTCATCTCAGTGTTTAGAGCATATTGAAGACATTTCCTTAACTTATATGTCAATCTCAGATCTTAATCAGATATAACTGATAGTTTTAATCCATGCGGCCTTACTACTTCTCCAATGCACATCCATGCATGTTGATCTAGTGAGAGGTCCAATAGAATTATGATAAATTTATTTTTTATTTTAATATTATCCATAAAAACCCATAAAACATTATTTCACCAATATTTTTTCCGATGTTTGGGAATAAATTCATGGTAATGTCTTTCTATTTCCATGTTGGTATGGGTAATGGTTTCATCACCCCCTTATAATTCATCATTTCGTCCTTCACATTCAGTCATACCATACACATTTTTGTATATTCAGCAATATCCTTTTCATATTGTCCCACAAATAGTGTTTATGGAGATCTTGAAACATCTTTTTTGCTTTTTCAGAGAATTGATAAAGTCCAGTGATTAGCTACATTAAATAGTTACTTCTTTAACTCTAGATTTTATTAAACACATAGTCTTAACTGAAATCACAAAATTTATTCTTTGTAAACATTAATCTCCCAGGATTTCCATTTCGTTATTTTTTTCACTTTCTTCTGAACTCTCATATCCTTTCACTGATAATTCATTATCTTCTCATAAATGGGTAGTTGAGAAACCATTTTTGAAAGGATTGATGATGTTATTTCCTTTATGTTCCCCATCTCAATGCTTTCCAAATCTAAGAAGATCAGATCCCTCTCAATTATAATTAATTATTAAATTTATGTATCCTTTATACATAGAGAATTTACATCATTATTATATTTATTAGGGTGGTATTTTATTGAACAGTCATAGCCCTTGATCAGATCTAACCATCTTCATCGGTGCATATTCATCTCTTTCTCTGTTAATATATATATGATGTTTTTTTGATGAGTATATACTTCGCACATCACTATAAAGAGACAACTATAATATATTTTAAAATATTAGATCACTGTATCCAACTCCAAATCGTGTATTGTGTAGTTCTATTCATGAACATTCAACTACGTTGCGGCATAGGATATGACTTTTTCATTCTGCATTAACAAACAACATCATCCCTTATTCAAATAATCATTGAATACTGTGAAAATTTCTCTACTTATGTGTAGTGTGAGAACATCTGGAGTGATAAGACTCTTTTTCAGCTCCATAAATCTCTCATAGTACTCATATTTCAAAGAAAACTTGAATGCCTTCTGGTTTATCATGGTAATAGGGTTTTATAATCATAACAAGGTTATCATAAATATGTGATAGTACCCAGATAATCCATGGAAACTATAGATAACTTTCATAGTTGTTGGCCTCTACCATCCATCAATTTTTTTTTGGATTGATCCAAATATATCACATTGCTTGTAATGATATGTCCCAATAATGAGACTTCCCATTTCTAGATTTCACATTTGATATAATTTCCATAAATCATCTCCTTTTACATGTTCTTTAGCACATTTCTCATAGTCTCCTCATGATCCTCCTTAATTTTTGAGTATATTAGAATATCATATATAATTAATACCTCTAATATTTCATGTTATTTTCTAAAGAATCTTTTAATCACATCCATGAAGGTTCCTGGAATTAGTGAGCAGAAAAGGCATCAATATGAATTCATATTGCATGTACCATATACGGAAAGCAGTCTTGGTGATATCATCCTTCTTCACCCTAACATGGTAATATACGAACCATAGATCCAACTTAGAGAATTAATTTACTTCAAATAACTAATAAAAAAATTCATTAATCTTTGGTAGAGATTATTCATCCTTTATCAAGATCCTATTGATCTCACGATAATCAATTCATAGGCACATTTACCCATCCTCTTCTTGATGAAGATAACTAGTGAACCCCATGGGGAAGAAAGTGGGTATATGAATGCTCTATTCTAATTATTCTATAGTTATTTCATTATCTCTTGTAGTTACAAAATAACTATTATATATAGTGTCTTGTGTTATCAGTATCACCCTAGGTATAAGCTCAATTGAAAATTCAACCTCTCTGTTAGGAAGAAGACCATAAATTTCCTCAAGAAAAACATCAGTATCTTCCTTAACAATATTCGTGTATTCATGGTAGCTTCTTTCTGTAGACTCATTCACTTGAGCTAGATACATTTTCTCGTAGGGAGATAGTAGACATGCTTGATATTATGCTGATAAAGAAACGTCATCCTCATCCTTGTACTTTAACAGAATCATGGGTTGATTCGTAATAGGTAAATTGATTTAATTCTCCCTGAAATTTCTGTTATCTATATATAGGTAAATCCAATCCTTGTCCAGATGTGCATAGAATTCCTCCAAATAGAGTATCCCAATTTTTGATGGGATTTTCAATCTAAAAAATCTGATAGGGTAAGAGTTTTATACTTAGGATACAATATTTTAGCCATTCAAAATTTTTACTAAAAGTTTTTCTTCCATGATTTGTGGTTGGGATTAAATAGTTCTAATAAACATATGTAATATGATGGAATGAGTAGAACCATAATAAAAATTAATGCTCACTATTTTTGAATGAATAACAACTTACCGGTCACCACATCATTTATGGGATCCCTTAGTTGTTTTGATATAAAAATTCCACTCATACTACCCAAATTTTTTTGGTTGTATATGAAAACCGTTTTATTAGTGCTTTGGTTTGAAATATTCCTAGATTAATTTATTTTGATGTAATGAAAAATGCACTGGGGTTTGACTGTATAAATCTTTTTGAATTTTCATTACTGGGTTTCAACATTCATTAATCATTATCTAGGTTCTCATCCATCTCACACATAAAGCCTTTCCTTAAAACCTTAGGTATATACATGTGTTATTTTTCCCACACCTCTAATAAGTGGGATCTAGAAATTTCATGGCACCATTAGATTTCTCCATCAGACCACCAAAAATAATATCCACTTTTGGATTCTTATCCCCATGACACCCTTGGTATTCACCGATCTCCATTTTGAATTTTTGGGAACAAATAAAAATTACTCATTAATATCAAAGTCTTTGATCTCCATGAATTATAATACACAAGGTTTTATCCCACCAAAGAAGAGATAAACCATATATTAATAAGTAACAAAAAAATTAATGGTTTATCATACAAGTATTGTGAATTTTTTCTTATATGTCTGATAAATTTTTTTTCTTGAGGGTGAGTAAATATCCTTCCATTTTATGTCGGTGAGTGTGAAGAAAATATTTATTAAAAAATATTTTATAGAATTACTTATAATCCATCACTTTGAACTCTTCCTCATGGATCATATTCTGGATCAATATCCACCACTGATCAGCTTCTCCTGCCATATGATAATCATCCAGTAGAACCATCAGTTTTCCAAAACATTGAATTATGGAGAAGAACTTCTCAATAGAGGTTATCCATTTTTCCATGATTAATGGATCATATGATATATGGAAAGTTAGAGGTGTTTCTCACATGAAGGTCTCGAATGCGGATTGTTATGCCATAGGGGGTGGGGAACTCTTTCTTATCTAGGAATATATTTAAAATCTGATTTAGCTGAAAGAGTATCATCATAAATTTCATGATTCTTACTCCCAACAGTTGTGCATCTAGTTGGGGTTTCCATCAAATTTCCCATGACGTTGATTTTATACCCAATTCCTTTAATTTATGGCCATTTTTTTAAGAATAAATGGAATCTTTACGATAATTTTTTAAACTATTAAACACATAAATAGGAGTGTACTCAAATTAATGGGATAACTTATAAATTTATTTTATTTCATAAGATATGAATTTGTGTGCTTCAATATATGTTATCCATGATCTATTTCCTAGAATATATTATTACGTAATTTTTTTATTCCCATAATAATTTTTTGTAATGATTTTATAAATTTACCCACCTATATCTCTCAGTAATGTCACCCCAAGTAAAAATTAAGGCCCATTTTTATGTATTATGTTGCACTAATTTTATCTCAGCCTACATTGTCAAAGTTGTTACCCATAGGTACATGTGTTCTAGAAGAAATTCCAGTTGTAGTATCCAAAAAGTGATATATTTTCAAAATAAAGTAATTAAACAATACTTACCAAATTTTTTATTATTTTTATTATAATCAGTGTTATCACTATGGAATTTACTAGTGTTTTCCAGTCATAATACAAAAGTTAACTAAAATTTCTAATGATACCGACTATAAATGTCTGGTTCTTTATTACAGAATAATTATATATTTATTACATAAAAGTACACATAATAAAACATGAAATATTTAAATATATTATGTATTTAATTGTTAGGTACAATTAATAACATCTTGAGAATGGGATAAAATATCGTTTTTGAAAACATTTTAACATTATTATAAAATTTAATGGCTTTTAAAAATTTATGGGATAAGCTGTGGAAAAAAAGAAATGGGTGAAAAATAAATCCTATTAGGGGAATATACATTTCACAAGATGATACATGTTATCCAATAGAAATATAAATAGGGAATAAAAATAATTTGAATCATAAACCTAAAAAATGAGACATGTTATAACATGATTATCATAAAATGGGAAATGTGGGAAGACATATAAAATTGCATTATAGACACCGGTAAAAGATAAAATGCCAAGAAATAATGGTGGAAAATGTCCCGTAAAGTAAATAGATTCCCTTATTGTCCCCACATGTTATCTCATGAGACAAAAAATTACCCAATGCCAAAGAGTGCTATAAAATTCTAGGTACACCTGTCACATTCATTTCATTCTCACGCTTAAGTGTGTCATATAGATCACAAAACATGGATTCATTCATGATTATAATTTATTCTTTGATATAGTAGTCTAGAGTAAATATATAAATTTCACCAAAGAATATGTATATTTTCAAAAATGTGAATACTAATGAAAATAAATTAGTATGTTATCCACTGCAAATTTTTTTGGCATGGAAAATTACTATAAAGCTTCAACACCATAACAATGTTACATGAAAATTTATTAAAATGTGATTATTAGAGAACAGGGTTAAATCACTATAAAGAATGAAAATGGAAACTTACAGGGACATGGGAAAACATTTCCCAACATGAGAAATTTAATATATAAAACATAATTTAATGAAGAAACATGATTAATGAAAAGAATCATGACTATATTTTATCATGTAAATGGGTGTACATAAAGGATCATGAGAGGATTAATAAGAGTGAAAGTTGGATATAATCCCTTATAAATTCAGTGGGAATTAAATGGAATATGGATGAATATATCCCAACATAAACAAAATTAATTTAAGATACATAATTTAAAATAACTCCCTGAATAGAAATGAAAAGACAGAAATCCCATACATGAGTGTATGACTCTAAATGATTGGGAGTGGCATCTTGAAAGATTTGGGGTTACTTGGAAAGACATTAGAGAGTGTAGGGATGATTATGGAAATTATGTAATGTTTTTTAGTGGGGAGAAATGGTATCATAGGTGGGTTTATATAAGAAATAAGCTGGATTTCATTATTATTTATATTTACAACTCTATGTAATACTATAAAAAAACATCAAACCATCTCATGTTTTTTCCATGGTTAATTTAAAGTGGTTTTGGTTATCAATATCTCATATGTAAAAAGGAATAAATTAATAAATTAATTCCCTTTTATATGTGGAGGTGAGTCACACTCTTAATTAAATCATTTTGAAATCTTATAATATATTAATGGTTTTGTAGGATTCATAAAGGATTTATAAAATTAATAAAATAAAAACAAAATATCATTATTTTGAAGAGAAAAAATATATTTTATCATGGGTACTTTTTTTAGTATTCATTACATAACTTTTATGTCATTATCATGTTATAATATACAAGGTATATTTATAAAGTATTTAATTTTTATCCAAAAACTCGATTATATTAGAAAATCATGAAAAATTAATAATTGAAAATTTTCAACATTATAACTCCCAAAATAAAATTCATTTTATATAAATATTTTTATATATATTTTTATTTTCACTTTAAAGATATAATTTACATTTATTAGGTAGTATTTTGTTTTGTTTTACAATAACATTTTTCCAACCTGTTAAAATAATACACTTGACTTCACAAACATATCATATCATTTATATTTGATAAAAATTACTCAATAATAATATTTTGTTAAAATTTTATTAATTTCGAAAATACATAAATTCATCCAAAAAAAATCATTAATTGAATTTAAATATTAAACAAAAATATTGTTTTTCATTTATTGTATAAATATCAAAATCAAAATAAAAATATTTTTTAAATAAAAATAATAGGATAAAAATATATTCATTATCATATAAAAAATAATTTACATTCTCATATTTATAGGGTATTGATACATATAACTTTGTTACACTATATAATTCTCTAAGATTAAGGTGCATGATATTGATATTTTCATGGGGTAGTTTGGCGAACATGGTTTGTGTCGTAACCTCTATGAGCTTGAACTTATATCATAAATAGTTTCACTCATACATTAGATGTTGGATATCAACTAGATATTGGTCATGTGTAAATCCCAGTGATGATATCTCCCTCTGAATCCTCGATAAAAGGGCTTCCTAGGGTACAATAATATTAGTCAAGGCTATAAATTCCTTTATCTATTTTTATTGGATTCATTAAAATCCAATATTTATGCTAACCAAGTGAATATTGTTCAATAGATTTATTATCAACAGATATAATGGTTAAAATTAATTTAAATCTTATAGGATATAACAAAACCAAATAAGTTCATGTATTTTTATATCGATATTACAGAAAAAGACATTTGATTAAAACAAAATGGGAATTTTATTTATATTGCTTCTGGTCAATACAATACCTTCTTAAGCTCTATGCTAGAAGGAAAGTCTTTTTGGAATTGTGAAAGAAGTCTGTTACTCATATCGCATACATTTTCCATAGTTCATGATATCTTTATCACCTTTAACAATCCAAATGAATCTAGATATGTCATCTCATCACACAGACCCATCTAATGAAATATAGGGAGATCATATCTACACTCCAACCCATCATAAGGATTTAGGGGATGTCCAAACATACCTGCTAATGCACCCCAATGATTATAGGGATGTCACTTCAAGATTAAAGAATATATCAACAATACACATCATCAAATGAAATATCAAACATGGGGAAACACCATCCCAAACCATACATCATTTATTTATGACATAGTAGTCCAAAAAATCCTATAAACTCCCAAAAGGTCACATTACTTGGGTGGAAAACCTCTACTTCAATGAATGCTCCTTGTGTAATTATGACATTAACTGAGCCATTAACTGCCACTCCCCCTCAATGGGATATACTATTTCTCTACGGACTAAATCAGTCTCCTTGGTATCATAATAAGAAGTCTCACATGGTTACACATGAACCCACATGAAGTGCGAGTCAAACAACTATATGAAAAATCCATAGAATGTATGGGAATTACTACCTTAGTCATGGTGAATCCAAAACACCCTTAATCCCGATCCTAAAAAATCATGGAATTCCAAATCGCAAAAAATAATTCCCAAAATTGGACAATTTGGTTATAAAATGGTGAAAAGGGATAAATTAATAGAATCATAGAATTAGGTCTTCAACAATGATAGATTTTTATGAAAAAGACCATCTGTAAGAGGGGAAGTTAATGTGGGCTTATGGTGGAAATTATTGAAGCTCCCATTCAAAACACTCTATGGCTCTTTCACATTGTGAACATACTATTCACAATATAAATAAAATATGGAAGAATGTTGGGGGGGGGGGTTATCCTCAACATCACGGGCTGGAGGATTACTTTATACCATTAATAGCTACTTATAGCTACCCCTAGCTGTAGGTCAGATCCATTCATCCCCAACCAAATCCAAAATTATCATGACACCCTAATCTTTCCTAAACCAGTATAATACATTTGTTTAGGTTGAATTTAAATGGAAATTAACCTAACATACCCATTCAATCAAGGAGGTAAATTCTTATTTGTTATTGTCAGTGTCTCTGAGAGATGCCCTATCCCTCCCTGATAGACATTTTGGCTCCCCCCTCTCAATTAGTGGATGAGTTTTTCTAGATCTTCCTTCCCTTAAGGACAATCTCCCTACAACTCTACCTTTCCCAAATCTAGACTTTCTTCCCCCATTTACATCATTACCGATATTCCGGAATGTCCAAGCTCATTACCATGGATATCCTCAACTCTTTTTATTTTTGGTGAAGTTCATTAGTGCCTCAGGTCTCCTCTCCCTGATTTTGGTGGCGCGGTTCTATAATATCCGACCTTTAATTGATGATTGGACTGAATCGTCTTCGAGTCCTGGAATTTACAGGAGAATTCCATTATTGGTCTTCTTGACCAATTTCATGTGATGATTTGTTTTGAATTTATAGACGACCTCATTATTGTGTGGTCAAAGTTTCCTCGTTGATACGATGGCTCATTGTTCTACCTTCTTTCGTGGAACTTTTATTTTCAAATGAAACAAAACAATCCAACTATGACCATATAGATAATCTTTCATTCTATCCTACTACCATATCAGAACCCTTCTATTATGCATCTTCTAGGGAACCTGGCTGGTCATTACCTCTGATATAATAATTGAACTGATGTTTATGTCATCCTATCTATCCTCGTGTCTGTGTGGATGTTGATGTCTCCAAGCCTCCAGTGAATTGGGTATGGATAAAAGATGGTCTGGAATTATAGCAGAGGAAAGATGTGCTTTTTGAGACATGGTCTGACTATTATCTATTGTGAAAGAGTTTGGGACATGTTTCCTCACTCTGTCTCATGGGATTTCCATGCATGAAGTCATAGGGCATGAAGATGGAATACCTTGTTGCTTGTGGTGATTCCGCATTGAACTATGTGAAGGATACAGAATGTGGTGTTGTTAATCAATGCTCTGGTAAGGATATTTTTCATGAGAGTGTGATTGTTGTTGCAATGTAGAAACCAACAATGGAGATGACCACTGATCCAAAGGTTAAGAAAATCTTTGACAGTCTAAAGATGTATTTTTTAGGTGGTGAGGCATTAAGGGGTATATTCTAGTCAGGGTAGTGTTTCTAAAGGTAGGGAAGGTGGTGTTGAGGACCCTCTAGTGATTGGTGACCCCCAGGCAGTAAGTGGGTTCAATCGTGAGATACTGCCTTCAAGGTCAGAATGTCCTCAAATAGAAATTAAAATCATTGTGTTAGATAACCACTTTGAGCAATTTTCAAAAGATGATATGGTATAGGAGTCTGATGATGCGGGGAAAGACGGGGAGGCACAATTGGATCCAATGAAGAAATGCAGTAGTGGAGGAGGTATCCTGTGAGGATACTAATACACTTCCAATTCATGTTTGGTGGTTATGTACAGGAAGACTGCTTGAACATGTATGTGTAGGAAACTGGAGGATGGAATACCATCCTTCCTAAATTGAAGCACAAATAGGTTGGGTCTAGATGGTCTGAAGATGAAGAACCATGTGACAAAGATGGAGATTCTAAGCTCGAAACAGACAATGAGAATAACGTCTTGGTTGGGACAACAACAAGGAAAGGGAATCTAGGGAACATCATGACTAGAAATTTTCCTGTTTTCAAGGGGGGTAAAAAATAAAGGCCTCGAAAATACTACTCAAACACCCCTAAGACAATTGTAACATGATCGTCAGGTAAATCATCAGGTAAGGGTAAAGAAGTTATTCCATGGGAATATCGATTGTCTAAAATTGTGGAATCAGTCTCTGGAAATAAGTGCAAGTAAAATAATTCCAAGGATTGTAAAACCCCTATGGGAGTTGCTGAGGTGAAGGAGTGTTCATCATTTGTTTAATGCTTGGATAGTGAGGTAGGATAATTGGGAGCGGAGAGGGAGGAAATCATGGAAACAGATCAACATTCCATGGAGGTAATACTGGGGATGGCAGGCATCGAGGATGATGCAGGGGAAGCCTCTTTGTCTATCCTTCTTGTTCCACAGTGGGCATCAACATTTGGGGCCTTAGGAAAATCTTGGTACCTCTTTTTGCACTTGGATGATGAGATTTTAGATAACGTCCTAACTATTCACACTTCTATTGACGATGTGGAAAGGATAAATGAGCTCCCAATACATGTGGACCCAAATACACAGTAGGGAGAATAGATTTTCAAGTAGAATTTAATTTTGAAAAGATTCTTAAATGCCGAGAAGATAACATTGGAGGGTTTCTTTCGAACGTGGGACAAACATGCCAAAAAATTTTATGTTATTATCTAAGGCGATCAGAACAAAGAGGTATCATATCTTTCTTGGAAATTATAAAGGGATGCAACGACTAACGTGTTTATGCTGGCCTTTAATAATTTTGATTCCTACTATTATGTTTATTTCCCTGGTGGAACTGGAAGGTTTCACACTTTTTCATTAAAAGTGTTTTTATAAAAAAAAATAAGATTTATGGTAATGGAAATTCACCTAAGATATGAGAGTAGTTACAAAATCCCCCCTAAAGGACATATCATCCATGAGAACTGTGTATAGGGTTCTCCACAAATAATCTTTCGAAACTGTGAACAGATATAAAACTTTTATTCTTAAGTCTCCTCAAAGATATTTTCATTCTACGAAAAATCTAAATAAGATGCATTGTTTTTTAGTATATTAAATTCTATATTTAGTCAAATATATTTACTGGACATTCACTTTACAAATAATTCTCCTCTAACATTACATCTTCACTACTAATCATCATTGTAGGGTTTTGTCATACTTCTGAAATTATGATAGATGAAACACATTGTTCATACATCAATTTCAGGGGGAGAGATACGTCTACTAAAACAACAAATTTTCTTGTTCCAGAATCTTGAATAGACCAAAAATCAATGGAACTAACCTCCCTTGTTTACTCAAATGTCAATACCCGAAGTAAGGTGAAACCAATATTAATACCTGTTCACCCATAGAGAACTCCAAGGTTCATTGCTTCAAGTTAGAATTTGAATATTTTGTTCTTTGACCAGTAACCAATAACACCCATATGAATGAGACCCATTTAGAATTCCACTACACTAGGATTAGTCTGATCACTAACTACTCAGCTGCCTCATTCCAACATAGTGGAGAATGACATGGTCAACTATAAAGATTTTGAATGGATCCATATTAATAAAATCATAAAATATATTATTACACACAAACTATTTAAATTAATTATTCACATCCCATGAATAACCAAAATTGACCACAAAATATCTAATCATATCCTCTATAATTTGGAAAGTGCTTATAGAATTTTTTTCTATCTGTGGGTGAAATTTCATACTCCACATAACCTGTGATCCCATTAAATTCTATAGTCCTTCCCAAAAAATTGATTAAAGACAAAAAAACAATATATGACATGATACTATTAATCACACAGTGTAGGAACACTACTTCAAACACATACAGAATTCCCAACACATCCACACACTGAGTCTTCTGAATCTATAAGACGCGTGCCACATTTATCATCTGATCAACAATTACCCCAAAATATCTCAACTCCTCGAAGTCCATTGTAGTCCAGTGATGAAATCCATATCCACCTCATCCCACTTCTATAATAACACCAGAAGATGTTGGAAAAAGTTATATGGCCACATGTGCTCCACCATTACCCTATGATAAGTAAAAAATATGTAATGAACCTTAAAATATCAATCTTCATGTCTGGAAACCAAAAACACTATTTCATATCACAATACAGATTGGTTGATCCTATATTTACCACCCATTGCATGGATTGAGAGACCTTCATCAACTTTTTCTAAAGGATATATGAACAACCACCCATCTATTAACATAAATCATATCATCCCCATTCATGGACCATATAATAAAATGACCATCTATCATAATCCACTCACATATCACCTTAAAATATAAATAATATTAATGCATAACCTCTACTTGTTCTACTATAGAATATGTAATGACCATAGGTGTATAGTTCCCTATCGATTTGATCATGTATACACACATATGCTAATATTATAGAACGATAAGCTTCCATTCCCTATCCATAAGATTTTCATCCTGAGGGAAGCTATGACAATATTCCCATTTCATCATGAATATACCCTCTAAAATCAAATTTATTCAATTAATAGTCCTAACATCTATGACATAGGAACAGGTCTCATTTAGAAAATATGTATCATAATATTTTTATTGTCATTGTATAGTGAAATCCATTTGGTGAAAATATAATAGTTATAATACTTCAGATCAGAATCCATTAAAAATATTCCAAGTCATTAGTTGGGTAGTTTCACCAATGTGTTTATGGATTAAAAGACCCAAAAGCAACTATGAATTTTACTTTTATTAAAATATCCAGTAAATCAACTTCTTAAGCATTGGAGTATACTGTATAACCAATACCATGGTCTAGAAGAATAAAAATCAAAGAAGATATAAACCTCCAATTTAGAAATTGGAAGGCCTCCTTGAATTGATCCATCTATATAAAAATACTCAATTCCTAGAAATCACTATCATAAGTGATACTAATCAATAAAATTCATGGATTAATTTCATATAATTCATTACCAACCTTAGGAAAATAAATATTTTGAACACATTTTTGGGTCAATCCCAAGACAAAATTACCCACACCTTCTCCTGACAATTTGATATTCCCACCTCATAAACCACTTGCCCAAGGAGTCATACATCCTTGATCTATATATAATACATTGGTAAATTTTAAAAAAATTGATGCACTTAGAGTGTGCTTAAAATGATCTCAATATGATTAGTTTGAAAATCTAGATTCTATAGACACACCATGATGTCATCAATGAAGAGCATTAAAATAGAGTCCAATTAATGGTGAAAGTTCATGATTATGAGACCCTTATACACCATTGGAATGTCTTTTAGATCTAATGGAATCTATTAATACTCATACAACCATTACATTCTTCTAAATTTCATCTTCATTATATCATTTACCAAAACCTAGAGTCTATGGTGTCCAGATTGAAGATCAATCATGGGGTACCATTTAACCCCATCATTTGGTGAAATAAATCACCGACCCTAGGAAATATAAACCCCTTTTGATCATGAACTAATTAATTTTATATTAATATATTCACTATGAAAGGATTCAATCCATATTCTTATTAAATATGACTAGATAACCCCATAGATAAGTTCTTTGGAAATTAAATCCTTCGCCTCTAGGTCATCAATCTACATCCTAAGAACATTAAAAAATTTCAATGAAATTAAATATAGGAAAATATATATTGGTTGTTCAGATAGATAATGTTCAGTATGAAATCTAATCCCCCTTTTAGGAGTAATTCTTGAGAAATATTCATTAAAAATATCCTAGTAACTATCCTCCACTGAAATAAATATATTTGTACCCATCACTTAGTATGTAACGAGAACCATACTTGCATCTCATTTTGTAATGGCCTTAATATAGACAAGGATTAGTCCTAATATACACAAATATGTAAACCATTACGTGGTAAGAACATAATTTTCTATCCTAGGGGTGGTAAAAGGAACCCCCTTTAATATAAATTGATTTGAAATTGAAAAAATGAAATCAAATCCATGCCTAAAATTACATTGAAACTTGTCATATCAAATATTAGAAGATCGCGTAGATTTTTTAGACTACAACCACCATAGTACACTCATGAAACCTCATTAAATGATATATCCTTATCTTTATAGGAATATTAATTATCAATAACCTGAAGAAAAATGTCATCAGAAACTCTAGAATGGAACTAACTTTTGTAGAAATTAACAACTTAGATAATCTCATAAAAACATTAGTAGAGAGGGTTGGAATAATCAATATTATACATTTAACCATTGAATGTACTGATCTAATAACATCTATTACCCTATCCAATATGTACACCATTCACTTCTCAGATCTATCATCCTACCCCACGATCCCTAATGCACAGAAGGAACAAAACCCTGATGAGACTATAACTAAAACTAACAAAATACCTTTCTTCTCAATGGATATACCTCATAGATACAACCCTACAATTTTATTGGGGTTTACATAATAAA
Organism: Viscum album; assembly: GCA_963277665.1. Classification (NCBI taxonomy): domain Eukaryota; kingdom Viridiplantae; phylum Streptophyta; class Magnoliopsida; order Santalales; family Viscaceae; genus Viscum; species Viscum album. The sequence continues at coordinate 490,218,809 of OY728159.1, read as the reverse complement.
TCCCTCAAAAATTATGTCAACTTCTAACATGTTCCTACACTTGACTATGATAACCTTGAAAAAAAGGTTCATAGGATTCCCTTCCAACCATAATAATAACACTCTTTCAATTTGATAGTACATGAATTTTGGTAATTCATAGTTGGGACATACTTGGACAAAAAAAGATTTTAGTCCCTCCTGAAGATGTAAGTTAAAAAATCCTACAATTTTCTAAGTGCATATCACATACCTAGAATATTGATCATCATCATGAATTTAATTTTTATTAAAAAGAGGAAATAACAACCACAACAAATGTCATTGGCAAGGCTAAAGATACAAGATTAGGGAGGTCTAAAGTAGTGAAGTACAATCTGGTGCCCCCTAATCAAATTCACTCCCTCTAGTTCAACAATATTGGTATCTGGGAAGAGTTTAATGTAATTTACTTGTTAGTCTGCCACCAAGGAAGAAAAATAGTCAACCACATTATTGCTTTCATGCCACTTGTGCACCACCTAGATGTTGCTGCTGTTGTGTCTGAAATCACACCTAATGATGATATATGTTATCGACCAAGGATGATAGATTTTTCCCTGTATGCAATCATGTATTACCATAGAGTCTGTTTCAATCTTATTCAAATAAATCTATTTCTGAGCACACAGTCTAAGACCTGAATACATATCCTATTCCTTTTCTTAGATGGTGCTTCTCCTCCCATAATATGCAGGAAAACCCCACATGACACTTCCCCTGTAGTCCCTAACCACTCCACCACAACGCATAATACCTAAAATACCTGAACCAAGCATGTAATGTTTGAAACCCGTAATAGGTGGAAAGTAGTGCACTCATTTACCTCTTATACCAGGATATGACTGCAACATACCCACTACATTCACCTGCATTGATCTCAAATAAAGATCATTTCATGAATTTTTTATACTGCTAATAATATAAATTGAAAGGTATTTTTTTCTCATGATAACATAACCCCTTGTGGAAGAAATCCATTCAAATATGACCTTATTTAGGGCCTTCCAGATGCGCCAACATGCAACATTTAAAATCATCGATATTGCAACTATTTCTAGGTCGTTGCAGAATGAACCATGAATCCATTTTCATGAAAAGAAGCCCCAATAAGTTTAGAAGATAAAAAAACCAGCCAACTCACCAAAGAACCTCCAAATTTCCATAGCCCATTCCATAACTAGAATATCATTTTTGATATCCTCTTCCTACTACTAGAAAAATACCTCACAACGCCACTTAGAAGGACACTCCTAAAAAATGCTATGAACCATACTATAATTTACTTTATCCATCCCTTCTTAATAGTGATATATTTTCAAACCACATATGAATATGATGTTATTTCAAAAGTCCAGTCTTAACACATCACCTACATATAGAGGCATATCTTAAAATTCATATCTTTCAAATCCCCACTTTTAGCCAACAATGGGGAAATTGTAATCAATGCCCCAAAATGTGTCATATATTCCCACAGTAATGTATTCCACAGGTTTATTTCCATAAAATCGTGACCCCTTTCGAACTTTAGTTCCTTAGTGAACAATTACTCAAAAAATAGGCCTTAAAGGATTCACATTTAAAACCCATATATCTCAAATCTTAGACCATAACACCCTGCCACCTCCTTGATGATCCCTATAACATCAATATTATTAACTAAACTCAATGATTAGTAAGTGTTTCTAAAAATAAAATATCCCATTTGTGGCCTCAATCCAATACATGGAATCCTATGTACCACCCATGCCATGGAATGTTGGATGGTGTTGTAGCTGCAAATCTCAAGACAAAATCACTGTTATCATCCCTTCCCAAAAGGAACCACCACCTTCCAATGCCATGAAATATAATATACCCCACCTAACAGGCTATATTTCATGAATAATATGATAGGTTTCTTAGAAATTCTAATCTTGAACCTACTAAACATTTTGAGGTACAACATTAACGTTATATCATTTGGGATCATTCTCACCCAAGTCCCAAAATGACACCACATAATGTAGACAAGGTGTAATTATCAAAAACATAAAAATAGATACTCTGAAACTCCCTCAATATCTAAAATATTTTAAATAATTATGTAATTAATATGATAACACACATACAAAAATATCTTAGCGGATTCACCCAAGAGCTACCAACAACCACAAGGTAAAACCCTTTAGAACCTACCCTAGACCTAAACCCACAACTTCATTCCCCCACATTATTTTTAGTCTTCTATATATATATACAATATTTATTCCAAATTTATAACAATTAAATTTCACAAAGGATGTATTTGGGGAAGCATCAAATTCATTATATATAACATTTAAATAATCTAATCCTCTCAATCATAGGTAATCAATCATATGACATGTTAACCTAAATTCTTACACATGATGCATGAAATATTGGACTCTTTTGAGTTATCCAAGAGAGAAAATTAATCCCATAAATTGTAATCATAAAATAACACCAAAAAATAGTATGAAACCATAATATCTAACAAATAAAATAAATCTCACATCTCAGTAACTTTAAGGTCAAATACACTAGAGATGGCCATGAACATGATTATTGTCCCTACAATAGTCTCATACATCTAATCTCTATTCTATAAATCCCCAATTAGAAATTAAAAATTAAAGGAAATATAATATCATGTTTTGATAGCTTTTCATGAATCCCATAGTTTGGGTTGAGGTTCCACGTGACCTCATGTATGCCTCCCCATAAGGAAGAGGATTCCAACCAGCTGTCAGGTCCTAAGTGACCCTGTGGGGAGATTATTCCATCTAGACTAGATTACCATTAGAGTTTAATATACAATAAATTATTAATAATCAATTAAAAATGTTAATATTAGTACTATATTGTGGAAATGAAAAAAAACCCATTTGAATGTTCTATAATATAATGTAATAAAATATCTATAATCATATTTTTGTAAAAGTATATCACTATATGTGATGGATGAGTGTGGAAAAGGAAAATAAAATAATAATCAACCAAAGAGGCACATCCAAAAAATATCCAAGGGTTTGTCTTGATATCACCTCTATCCAAGTCCACTAATATCTACTCATCAATGCATCATAAAGACCTTTTACATTGTTGGATCATTGACATGAAGTCTAGACATGCCTTAAGATTCTCAAGGAGGGTGTGAGAGTAAAATAATTAGTAAATTTCCAATGATCCCTTAGAATAAATGAAATAATTATATAAATGTGAATGAATCAATAGGAAATAAATTCATATTTAAATATGAATCCTCCAAGTTATTGTGTGTTAATCATTCCACTAAAAACCATAGACATACCTGGTTACACTTTATGTATTAAAGAGATTTTATCAAAACTGAAAAAGAAAATTATCACAAACATATTGTACTTATCTCAAAGGTTACATCCTCCTCAACACCATAACCAATCCTAAGAAATCTTTTCTGGTTAACTCAACACACAAACCTATCCCACAGAATATAGGTAAATCATATCAACACACTGACCCCTACTAAAGATTCTAGGGAGGCCTAAAAATACATTTTATCCTATCTAAATAATTCTAGGGAGGAACCATTAATAAAAAATATTATAAATAAATAAAAATAAAAAAATGAATCATATATAATGGAAAATACCTTCCCAACCCATGAATCAAATTTCATGGATATAATATCCCAAACCAAGATACAACAACTCCAATAATTTCACTTTACCTAGGTGTAAATCCCATACATCAATCCTAAATCTGTGTGTAATCACTACTTTAACCATGCAATAACCAATCACCCCCCTCTATCGGGTCAATTAAATCTCTACTGACCTACCTGGTCACCTTAACACCACTATAAAATGTCTCATTAATCTACATATTCACCTAAATTCTAAATGGGTCATTCTACTTTATTAAGATGTTCTAAATGGTAAGAGAATTCATAACTTATGAATACAAAAGATAAAACACCCTTAATCTCCACCTGAAGAAATATCTTTATGCTGAATACCAAAAATAATTGCCAAAATTGAACATTAGGGTTAAATAAATGTGGAAATAAAAAGAAATCAATATATATATATATATATATCAGGCTAGAAATGTGATAGATTTTCCCAAAAAAGATGAACGATACATTGATTGGAGAATAAATGGAGAGAGGGTATCCAAATGCACCAGAAGGGTTCCCCCAACACAACAAAAGCCCATTATGGGTTTGGGGGAAGGAAATGGAACATATATTGGGGTCTTCGAAGAAATTATTGGGTTTCCTCATAAAAAACTACATATGACTCTATCATGAGGTGAACACACTATTCACAGTGAAGACAACACCAGAACGACCCCATCTGGCGTTTTCACAATAACGTACACCATGGAGGATACCTTCATGGTGTGAACAGATTCCTATAGCCACATATCAATTATAGGTTTGGTATATTCTTCAATAAATTACTCTCATTTCTTTCTAACACCCTTGAATGACCTAAATGAAGTATAAAATATGTTCTTATGTTGAAATTAAATAGTAAGAGACCTACAATATAGAGGAATTACATGAACAAAAAATTGAAAATTAAATTGATCTTTATATTATTATCCTCCCTGGATTAGGTGAGATATATCTATGAAAATTATTTGTGAGTCTTGGAAACTCTACATTATATATTATTTAAGTCATCCCAAATTCTTTAATTGATGAACTTGGGGAGGATCAATTTATTATTATAGGAATTCTCATCATCATGATGTTTAGGACATAATTTCTATAGAAATTCATATTATCTTGAGTTAATTTAAACTTATACTTGTATAATATATCCATTGTTAAAATTGGTACATTATAATCAGATAAAATATATGTTTAATTTTTTATTTTTCTATATAAGGGTTCCTAGTGGTATTTAACTTATTTTCAATTTTTTTGACTATGTTTTCTTAATATTTATGAATTCCATTCTATGTATTGACTCATATTTACTATTAGAAGTATTTAATTGAATTATTATATATGGGTCATATAAATTACACATAAATATTGAATAATTTTAAAAAATCTTGAACATAAATAAATGAGTCCTTAATGGTCAGATACACAGTGAAAAAAAATCAAGTAAATAATTTTAAAGAACATTAAATTTTAATTTCAATAAATGTTTTGAAAAAAATAATATGTGAATGTATAAGATATTTGGAATGAGAATGATCATATGGAAGAATTGAAGATAAATAATGAAATGAAAAATCATTGAAACTCTTGATCCTCTATAACTATACCCATAACCAATGTCATAGATGCTCTAATACCAATTGAGATTCCTATGTGAGTGATTGACAACCACATAATGGGAGGACAATATTTAGTCTATAAAAAATTCTAAACTCTATTTTAAAGTGAAATTGCAATGTCATTTAGTTTATAGGATCAACAAGTGAAAAAGAATGATAATGCTGATGATGAATATTTGAGGATATCTATGAAAAAAAGATATTCATATGGTTCACAACAACCAGATCAGTAGGGGGATATTCCTTGCGGTGTAGAGGTTGTGATATCGCTACCCACATTAAATATTATAATCAATATAACATGGATGGTTCAAGAGGATTTTCATGTAATCATCAATTATAATAATCAATAAAATAATCACCAAGTAGATATAAATTTTTATTCCCAATATCACGTGCATCCAATAATAGAGGGTGTGTTCACCTTCATCCTCCACATCAATCATGGAAAATAATTTTTATGACAGAACTAAAAAAATAGATTTAGATGTTATAAGGTTATTCCCCATTTTCATTGCATAATGACCTCACTAGATAAAACGTTTGGTTGTGTTAACATTTATCAGTAGCATATATGATCCTTTTATAGTGATCTTTCACATATATATTATATTAATAGATGATCTTGGTCAATCCATGAGTCCTAAATCAAGTTATCGTCCTCCATGTGTTATCTCAATTAAATATTGTGTCAAAATAATATAAATAATTTCTTATGTGTGGAAATTTATATCATTGTTTCATTCCTAATATAAAGGGTATATTATTTTTGGATATTCTTTAATAAATTATATTATGAGCTGGTCATCAAAGTTATGGTTTAATGTCGACTATTGTGGTGTGATAATTTCACTCACACTATTTATATCACTAAAAATCATGATCAAAAGTACTTGGATAAAATCTATATTTAAATATCTCATGAGATCCACTAAATTTATAATTTCAATTATGGTTAAACCTAGGAAATTATGTATATAATATGTATCTCTTCAAAATGATATTATATAGAAATGGATATTGTGGTCTGATATAACCAGACAACTCCAAACCTAGTAGACTATAAAATTTATCATTTTAATGGTATTATGTTGTAACTACTAATTTTATATTATGTGGACTTAAATATTGAGTTTTAGAATATATTTTTTAAATTTTATGTGTAATATCCCCACAACTTGATCTAGTATTATATTGTGTGACGTGTTTGAATTTAAATTGAGTAAAACAAGAAATTTATATGGAGTGGATTTACGAAACTATATTTTCCCTGTAATTTATATTTATCATGCTTCAGGATGCATCCCCTTATTCTAAATAATGACCTTCATAGGTAAGAATAACTTATTTCTATAACATAAAAATCATCACAACATAACATGGGCATCTATGGCACAATGATACTATATTATTATTGATTCAAGTGGTGAGTCATGTGAAATGAAAAGTTACATTATAATCACAATGATAACATCTCAAGAGTAGTTATAAGATACCACCATAAAAAATGTTATATAAAATATTTGTGTATGTAATAGACACCTCTTTGTTGATAGATTTCAAATTTGTCTCCATTTGAAGCTTTATACCACCACGCCACCAGTTTATATAGTTCTCGTGACCGACCGCCATTCAATGGTGAATAATTAATAATGATGAGAATTAAAAATTACAAGATAATTAAAAATAGTCCAATGATCTATATTATTTTTTATACTCCTTATTATACCATATTCCTAAAGAGTTTGAAAAAAATAACAGAATATGTATTCATCAAATTATTTCTTCCAAAATTTCTCTATGTATACTTTCAAAAATATCTTCTATTTGTTCACAAAGAAAAAAAAATATACACTATAATATTCATTGATATTAGTATAAAACATGGATTCCTAGTCTATAGTAATCATATAAATTATTCTAGAACACCCAATATCTTTCTTCCAATGAAAACACCCCAGAAGATATCTATAATCTTATCTAGCCTGATGAAATAAAAAATGACAAAAACATGTCCATCTCCCAAATAATTTCATTCTCTTTATCACATTAGTAATCAATTATACTTGAATTGTTTTGTCAACTATTGAAAAAATACCTAACATTTCATAAATCTTCTTGCATGGAATTCATCTTCCTAATGTGCATGGGAACATTTCTATCAATCAAAGTACATATGGATGATCATAAATAGATTGATAAAGATAAAATAGGGATACAATTTTAATTTTAATTCCATTATAATTGAATAAAACTAATTGGTGATAAAAATACCTAAAAAATTTATTGGAAAAAGAAAATTAAATTTCTTTTTTCCTTGGCCAGAATTAATGTGTGTGTTTATCACCAACTCTTATAAAAATAAAAAAATATACTACAATTCTATAGTAATAGTTTTTACCAGATTCACTATTAGATATGAGTCAATAGTACATTGTGTGTTGTGTGTAAAACCTCAATTCAAGCATTTTTATTTTATAATTAAGGTGAACAAAATTTGTCAATGTAATGGCCTTATTTCCATTACAAATTGTATCATGATCGCTATTGTGTATCCTATTCATATATAATATTGGATTTTCATAAAAAAATTTATAGAATATAAAAAACAATGAATAATTAGACATTGAAAAAAGTAATATATTCTTCTTTAATATTTAAATAACCATTCATAGATATTTAAGTGAAGATATTTCAATAAAAATATGTAGTTCATCAAAAAAATGATTCAAGATGTGATTAACATAGGGTATAAAAATATATCATCTCGGTCTCCCTCAGTCTCAATCCTAGTGTAGGAATAAATTTCTCATGAATTTTTTTATATATATTACCACTCATATTCATGTAGATTACTTAACCCAAAATAAATTTTTATATCATTAGAAAGTGGAATATATTATTTTTAATCATACAATGTATAATGCTCATCAATTCCTTCATTAAAACATATTTTATGATACATTTAATATCTTATATAATTATTCTATATATCTAAGATATTGTGACAATAATAAAAGTTTATTTTATTAACATATCATAAAGAATGATTATTTCAACAAGATGTTTGTATTTAGTTGATGATGACAAAATAAAAAACATGATTATCTCATTGTTATCATTAAAAAAATTTGAATTATTTCAAATATTAAAAATTATACTTATTGAATTTAAATGGTCATTTAATTTTAAGAAAAAAATGGTTCTTTTAATTTTACCAAAATGATATGTCATTTAGGGTGTTGTATGTACAACATTCCTAGGGTATATCGAGTGATCTAAATTAATTAATAAATCTATGAACACTTCCAATGCATGATATTTTTCTTTTAAAAATATCATATAAACAATGTAGCACTAACTTACACAACAAGGAAGATTATAATGTTAATTTCAGTATTTCATGGCCTATAATAGATTCTGGTCCCCACCATGACTAATCAATCATATTCACTAGACAATTTAACCAAAAAACATCAATGATGTTTTCTTTATTTCAAAAAACTATGATGTGGGGATCAATTCCATAATGTGAGTTTCTAATTAAATTTAGAAACTTATTTAATAATCATAAAAAAATATGAATTATCATAAACCTCTATAATGTATTTTTAATGATAAAAACCTCAACAATTTCTAACAAGAATAATTAAATTATTAATATTCCTTTTAATAAAAAATAAATTATGAAATAAATATCATGATCAAACTATGTCCCTAGTTCATTATCTTTAGATATTTTATTGGGGACTTCCCACATGATAGATTAATATTTTTTAGAAACCTCCATCCCACGGTATCAAGTATTCAAACACATAATTAATATGTCAATAAACAATATCATATCATATATTAAAATGTGGATATTGTAAAATTTTAATTAAAATATAATATATTCATCATATGTGACAATTGAAATTATTAAATATTGATAGTGTAAGTAAGACTAATTGCATTTTCAAAGTTAAAATTTAGGGAATCAAGTATTAAAATAATACGACATGTTGTTTATTATAGGATGGTATTTGGTTAATATTACCTAGGTTCTCTCTTGATTAAGCACAAATATAACATTATTAATTATCATTTTAATAAAATAACCTACTAGAGAAGTTCAATCACTTAGAGATTACAATGAGATCCATGTTAATAAAATCACCACCTCAAAATTCCACATTATTTATACCACCTTTAATGATGATATAAATGTACTAAGGGGTTATGTAACAAGGATTCATGGTTTTTTAATTATTATTAATTTAATAAAATCATTTTAATAACTTTAAAATACATTTTATTATAATTTTATTCTTTTATAAAATTTAATTTTTTACATTAAAAAATAATTTTATTAAATTTATAGGATTAATTTTATAAAATGGGTTGGTTATATAAAAAATAAAAAAAATATTAATAATAAAATAAAATATTAATTCTTGTGAAATAAAAATAAAATAAAAATAATGTAAAGAAGACTAATTAACACAGAAAAATTAATTTTCAAATTCATTATGTGTTTCTATTTAATTATTAAATATAATATATCTAGAATTTTATTATATTAAAATGAGTTTCATTATAATTTTTATTAAATTTAAATTAGTTAAGGTTGTTAAAATTATACTTTGGTGAAAAAAAATTACATATAAGAATAGTGAAATATGTAAGTGAAATTAAAAAAATATTATATAGTTAATATAGTTTTTATGTAACTAAAAAACATAATTTATTTTTTATTAATGAGAAAATTACAAACCTATTTCTATTTTTTTAATTCAATACCACAATCTATGAAAATTTATTTTCATTATCCAATATGTAATTATTATTTTAAATAATATCACTTGTTTCAACATAAAAATGTGTTCTTTCACCTCTTACCCCAAAACACACTTAAAATTATATTTTTATACGAAATATATTAAAACATTATTATCATAAATATATTATTAATCAGTATAAATCTATGATGACGATAAATCTAAAGAACCTCAAGGCTTAAAAGGACATCAGTGGGAAATTCGTGTTGATAGTGTGGTTATCATTTTATTTTAGATTACCTTATCTTTAAAATACCCAAACTTTATAAATGGGATTCCTGATTAAAAAATCATAAAATAAATGTCAAAACATTAGTATATATATAAACAAAATATTAAGGATTAATTATTATTTAAACTTTTACGTCTCTATCATGTTCATCTCAATGTCATTTTAACTACCCATATGAATGATTTTTTTCTCTAAAAATAAATATCTTCATTTATAATAAATAAAACATAATTAATGGTTAAATAAAACATGAATAATTGATTTCATTTACGATTAAGGTTTTCAATTGCTTTTTAACAAATAAAAACGAAATATATAAAAATAATTCGTCATGATTAGTGAAACTATTCACACGTCTAGAAAATAAATCGTCGACTTGTGAAGAAAAACTCAACCTTTGATAATATAAAATTGAAATTTAAAAACATTTCTTACATTTATGATCATATTAACATTATATATTCTAGATATGAATAAATATTTGACAATTCTTAATGAAATATATTTCAATACTATATCGATGATGGAACTCTTAGGGTGAACACCACTTAGTTAAAAATACGGATAAATAATGTTCATACGTAAGTAATTGTGAATTATAATAACTAATAATAATTAAAATAAACATGCTTATATGTATATATATTAATAATTCATTATTCAATAAAATTTTGTTATATATTTAGTTAATTAGAATCCAGGCATGTTAAGACATTGTGTAATAGAATTAATTATTAATATTACATTTTTTTTAATTATAACTTTGTTTTGGTATATTATTTTTATGTTATAAGTATAAAAATTCAATATATATAAAAAAATATATCATTATAAACTATTTGAGATACATTAATTTTTATGATATATATCACATGAAGCGATATGTTTGGATTATGAAGATATTTCATGTATAATGTTTTAGATGTTTCCATGTAATATATCATTTCCTAAAGCTTATATACCATTTGATAATGTATTTGATTAATTATTATTAATGATTAAATAATAAAATGATAACATTGTTAGTGAAGTATAATTTATAACATATAACATTATGCTTGAGAATTGAACATGCATTTATTAAATTCATGTACTTTGGGTATCCTTTATAAATTAATATATTTTATATAAGTGGTGTTTTAAATTCATTAAAAAAGAGTGACATGAGATATATATGAAAAAAATATCCCATATTTTTTTAGTTACAATAAATATATACCATAATATCACGGGAGTAAAATAAATCCTTCCAAAATAATTTTATATATTTTAGATCAGTTGGAATAAATTTAGAGGAAATAACAACATCTTTTTTAGTGGTTATCTTTAATTGTACAAGTTGAATATCCACTGGAAAATATGTTTTATATTGGGTTATTTTTAATAATTAGCTTTATTTTACATCTAGTTTGGATTCAGTAATGGATTCATTTGTTCTATTATTTTTTATATGGAATGCTTTAATTGTTTAATTGAGTAGAATGATAGTTTTTTAAAATAAATTTTGTTTTTAGTCTTGTTGGCCTACCAATGAACGATATATAAATTATATATTTTTATTTGTTACCTTATATTGTTGATCTATATTAAATAGTCTGATGGGTAAATCTTTATCATCGGTATATCTAGGTGTGTGGTTCAACCTTGGAAGAGACATGTAACCCAACCAAATTTGTGCCTTTGAGTTTCTATGTGTCATTTTATTTGTTTGTAAAACATCGATATATAGTTTCGATTATTAATGCTAATAATATTTTTATATATTCATTGATATAAATATTATTTTACATAAACATTATATTTATTTAATATTCAAAGGGAAGGAAATCGCTAATAGAATATAAGATTTGTAGGGATCAAGTATAACATCATAAACTAATCATTAGATATTATTCATTGATTATAATGATGATCTAATTATTTAATGTTAATTATTTTTAATTCATGTTCAATGTTGAAAAACCTTATTTACCCATTTAATTATCACTATAACCATATATCAAAACAAATATATCAATAATATGAAGTCATTGATAATGGAAATTCAATTATTTTATATATGGTTATAGAGATATTCTAGAAAACAATTTAATATAACTATTTATGAAAAAGGAATGAATATACATATGGATATAATAATATGGTCAATTATATATTAAATTGATGGGATCAATGAGATAAATCGAATTATATGAATATGATTATGATTTATTATATGGGTTTATTTATATTTAGAGATATTTTTTATTATTTAAAAACATGTTGAAAAATTATAGGGCTCTTAACCTGTTAAACATAATGTAAAAAAAAATTATTCTTCCATGGATAAAAATATTCTGTTGAAATTATTATTTGATTTGATATAAAAAGAAAATATTTTTTCCATGGAAGGAATTGGTTACATATTTAAAGGGTGATAATGGAATCTGGGTCATTTTATATTTAATTAGATAGTGTAAGAATGGATACTTATGACTCCCCATTAAAATGAGTTATAGTGTAGTGTGACCCTCTATAGTTGATTGGCATGAAATTCATATGTGATGTGGATAAATATGATCCATGTGATAAAATATCATGTGGATGGTGGATTGGATAAGAATATCAATTAACATGCGGACCATCTAATAATGAAATCATTTATATCATATGGATGTAATAGATCACACATAAGGTGGGTATAGTGTGTGTGTGTGTGTAGAGGTGTATCCTAGAACCCCTTGGTTTGCTATGAGGAAAAGGGTCATTTGGGGGTCTTTTATGGAATTCAAAAGTAATTGGGCTCATTTTAACCTATTAGGCTTAATTTAACCTTTATTATAAAATTTAGGTGACGTGTAGTAGTCCTATTTGACTATTTTACATTTTATAGCTGTATTAAATTCCTAATAGTTAGATTATTTATAGAATATTTAATAACTACATATTATTTTCACATACTGGTGATGTAAGAAAATTTTAATGGTAATGGGGAATACTTATGATTTTGATGAGAATTTTTTATTATAATGATATAAACTTCTTGAGGTGGTGTTATAGAGAAATCAGAATAATGATATTAATATATTATTAAGATTTTATAATTTTATTGGCTTGATAATGTTAATTTTTTTTACATGAAACTTATATTATGTGATTATAAAATGGACTGGCGGTATTTATAATTTTAAATTGACAAAAAAATTTAGATTATGTGGGATTGAATCTCAATTGTTGTGTTTTTTTCAGATAAATTCAACTAGTTCAATTCATATAATTGGGATTTTGTGGGATAATTGGAATTTTAATGACAATCGTTTTATATATAGTTGATTAACCCTATTTAATATTGAGGTTTGATGAAGATATTACAAATCTGGAGATATGTTTGTGTTGAGAGAGTTGATTTTGTGGTTTTCTGTAATGATTTGAGGACATGGTACTCATGGAATTTAGTTTCACATGAGATGACCTATTTGATGATTTTCATATGAGTGTATATTAGTCATTCTCACCCATTAATCTAGGTTCAAGGTTGACCATTCATAAATACACTTCTCCCACTTGAGATCAATGATTTATGTTTTATGGTTATATAGTAAATGTGGAAAATATAAGACATTTATTATTACACTTTTTTTATATTGTTAGATATTTAAAAATGTCACTTCTCTCTATGGATGATTATTAATGTAAATACTTATAGTTACATCATGATATAAAAATATTATCCAAATACACTGTGGGTGAGTTCTAAAATCCATTTTGGGATTTTAGGATAACTGGAGTATTATGGATTATTACCCCTCAATGTGTAACCTTCATCTAGGTGGGAGATGAGTAGTAGTTTTAGTGTTCGGGTGGAATGTATTAATACATAGTTCATGGGGGTATTATTTTATGATTACTATATAATGTAAATTATATTTATATATCCAAAAAAATTTATCTTTTGAGTGTGATTATAGTGATTTATGGGTAGATTAATTATAAAATTTACTATGGATGAGGATTTTAACATTTATGGAATTGCTGTTTTGGGTTTGGATTACACACTAAATCATTATCATGGATATTGTTATGGGATAATATAGGGATTTTCACATTTCCATGTAAGAATGTACGTAGTATTATGGATCGACCTTGTCAGCACATTTTTATATTATTTCTTATGTGATCATGGAAATTAGTAGGTGTAGCCAGACGATGCATTGGGATAAGTAAGACATGTTTTTAGACAATTATGGGTCTATATTTGGTTAATCCCAAGGAATTATTCATGTTGAGTTTTATTTTACATTAATTATTTATGTTAGGATGTTTTAATTTTGGGATTTTATATGGATTTAATTTTTTTGAACGTTTTTTATTTATATATATGGTATTATTGAATAGTTGAATTTATTATAATTGATTCTTTATTTGATATGTTATGGATGAGTTTCCAATTCTTGAAGGTGATATTTTCATTACTAGTAATTCCTCCCATTGTTTGTGTGGATACCTCAGCACTACTAACTAGATCATTTCTTATTAAAACGAATAGTGGGGTGATCACATAATGATTTGTCAAGACATGACATATTAGTATTAGGGCGCGGGGTTATGTTTTTGATGTTTAGAACATGTGAGTTGTTTTTTTATAAAACTAGCTATATAGTGTTAGAAGTATTAGAGATCAATCTTCTAGGGAATCGAACTCAAAATATGGTTTTGCGAAAAATGAATTCCAATACAAGGGATCTGATCATCTGGTAAATGAATAAAGTAAACAGGACATTAATTTTAGGGAATAGTTAGTTTGGAACATGCATCATATATTGGTATGGGAATGATCATTATGCCTGATTGTTTGTGATAGGAAAATATTATATGATGGATATATGTGAAATGTTTGTAATATCTTTTCTTGATTGGAGAGAGAATTTAATAAGACGGGTGAATTGAGTTCCAAATAATGATTTTCTTCAAAAAAATGTTTAATTAAAATACCCCAAATTAAAATTAATACACACAATTAATAAATATAGTGGTTTAATATAATTTCAATATATTAAAATATTTCTCAAATATTGATTAGTTATCTATTAAAAACATATTAATATTATATTAACATTAAAAACCAATTTACATAATTAAATAATTATATAAAAATTGTTTAGTATTAAATATCAAAGTATAGTTTTTTATAGTTTAAATCAATATAGTTTAAATCCTTGTACTGAATGAAAAAAAATCACATAAAAGACTAAAAGAGGGTTAATTTTCAATACAAGACTTAATCTCACCCACATGTAAATCCCCCACTATTAAGAATATTATATAAATATTTTCTAACTGAAAAACCAGATTGGGTATATACACAACAACGTACAAGCTGTCCATGTAATGTAGGGACCTCTTCCCTAATACCCAAGGGTATAAAATGAAGATAGGACACACAAGTAAAACTTACACAAACACCATGAAAATAAAGGTAATAAGTTATTAAAGGGAATATCATGTATTCTCTATTTATAGAAGATGAGACAATGCATGTCGATAAACAAGAAAAACAACACAATTCTAAAAATATAAATAAAAAAATAGAAAGGGGAAGCTACAATATAATGAAATTAAAGTGTTTCTCAATATCATTTTCTCTGGATACTTGAGACTCATTAGATTCATCTTAAAGAAGATCTTGTTACATATATCTGAATGTTTCAAAAGAGAATAGTATCACAAGTATCTCTTTTATCTGACTGTATGAAAGGATTTGAGTGTTTTGTATGCTCCAATCCTTAATAGTTGAAATTAAGAAAGGATTTAATGTGTAGGATCTCGTAAAGGTATTCAGAAGATGGGACACATGATCATATGGTTTCCTATATTCATCCCTCATTGGTATTAATACATGAGGAAAACTTTTTGAATATAAATCACAAAAGTTTGGAGAGTCCAATTTGAGAACAATCATTATAGTCCTCTACAGCCGCATAATATTCATTGAAATATAATTTATTGTTTCTATGAAATATTTGAGAATAATCATTAAAATATTACTTCAAATTTAATTCAATAATATAGTCATTAGGGGAATTTAATTTAAATGTACAAGAATATAAACTGTTCCCTGAGATAACGATGAAAAAGGTCTGGTTATGAGACTATCCAATGGTGAGTTAAACAGATGGTGAGTAATTTGGAGGTAGGTCATGCTCAATGATGACTCAATACTAGTGGTGAATTATGTTCAATAATTATTCATGTTTAGTTGTGACTCCTCTAATGATAGGTTATCCATGGGTAGGTTATACTCATTGGTGGCTCAGTTCTGATGGAAGTTTTTTCAACACGTAGACAAAATTTATTCAAACTAACTAATTTTAATAGATGCCACCATAAAATATTAGAATCATTAGATTCAAAATTAACATGATTTTTATCATTAAAAAATTGGTTCCAACACTCTCCCTTTTTTAATGATCACAAATCCTATAATTTTAGAAACCATATATTGAAATAACTTTTCCATAAAGTAGATTTATTTCAAAATGTGTATATATATATTTAATATATATAATTAAATTATAATATATTTGATCATAAAGGGTATAAATATAAAAAAAAATATTTTATCAAGGATATTAAATAAAAGTGACACCAAAGGGATGGTATGAATGTATAAGATAATTGTAAATTAAAAAGGTTCGTAATTATTCTTATAAAATTAATTCAATATTTATTCTCCCCCTATTGGGATTATCAAAAAGTGATAATAGAAAACAATAAATGGAAGGAGAAAAAATGATTAAAATTAATATCAATTACATTTAGAATATAAGATATTGTATTTTATTAAAAAATGACCATAAAAAAATTAAAAAAAATGTCCCCATCAAAATAAAAAGGCTACTATCAATTACTACTCAACCCTGGTACTATGAATAGAATGTTCATTTCCATTTTCAGAGGCACATGAAAAAAAGGATAAGTTCAGGATGAGGTTGTGACTATAAGGATAGAGGTTAAAGAGGGAATATCTCTGATGATTATTGGTAGAAGGTTTCGTACTAATTTTATGGGAGGAAAAATTAGAGGCTGAAACTAAGGAGTCAAAGAAGCATTTAGAACCCTAGAAATAGCTTTAAAAGAAAACTCTATATTAGTGGAAGGAGTTTTTATATGATAAATCAATGTAATATCCTCATGAGATACAATAATAGTAGTGGAAACATGGAGAAATGGATTCCTCAATTTTATTAAGTCTATAATGATACTGCCTATCAAATCCATGACATTGAGAAGGTAATTTTTCCCCTCCATAAAGAAACATTAGTAAAAGGGTCATCACTTTCAACTGATTAACCTCTTCCTTGAAAGCATTTTTAAACAAGTGAAATTTAAATATTTTCTTTGAAAAAATTTGAAACTACAGTTTAGCTCATGATTAGTATAGATATAGGATATATAAAACTTAATCACCTTGGTTATGGTTTCTCTATAATTTCAAATATCAATCATACATTACCTTACCATATTATAAACAAGATCACTCAGATTCTTAATCTACATCAAATTATCTGATGGAGTAGTAAGAACATATCCAGAAAAATCATGAATTTCCTCCATGACCACTAACCAAATCAACTCTATATCAATGTAAGCAAGTGTTACACTATAATTTGAGTAATGTGATGAAAAATTCTTCAACCTATAAAAAATTATAAAAAATATCAGAAAAATATTTCTTTATATCCTCAATAATAGTACACATGTACTCAAACTAATTAGCTATCCTTTTATTCTCTATATCCACATATGGGATGTAATGATTCATTTTTAGTTAAATATGTCATAGCACAAGCTCAAACAAATATCCATCATCTCTCACAATGATATTTTTGAAAAGTGGTAGTTAATTATTTATAACCACATAAATTTCAGAAATAATACATTACCTAAAAGTCTTTGATCTAGCTCTAGACATAACAGCTAATTGTACCGAATCATAAGCATGTGTCATAGTTGCCTTTTCTGGATCTGGTCTCATTGGTACATCTGATGTAAATAAAGGAATCCCCCTTGGAACATCTATCTTCTCAACCATTAATCCCTTAATATCCATTTCTAATAAAACTGAGATAGTAGGTTCAACTTTCTTTAGTGGAATGATATCATAATCAGTGCAAGGATATTCCATGCCATGTATGAGATATCCTATATATCTCTCCCTCTCTTCAAAATATGAAACATCTCTTCTATTATAGGATTCAATAACTATATCAACATTATCTTGTACAATTATATGGAAAAAAATATAGGATCTCCCACCTCCTTAACTGATAGTATCATTTCATCTATAACATCTTTATTCACCTCTTAAAAAATGAAAGTTCTTTCCATAGACCTAGATGAAATAAATAATCCTGGAGAAGAAATATTCCACTGAGTATTCTCATGATCATCTGGGCCACCATGTTCAAATCCACCATCATTTCCATATTCATTATAAGCCTCTTAATTTATATCATTTCCTTATTCTATTTCATCTCCCCCATCTCCATCACTATTTTTATTATCTTTATCACTTCCATTTTTACCACCATTTTCATCATCACATACATCTACTATCTCCTTAGAATATTTGGGAGATGACTTCTTAAATTGTACTTATTTTGAAACATCTATTTCTTATTCTTCACTTCTGTTTGAATCCTTATGTATTAATCATGTTTTAATGATCACAAATCATACTACTACCAATTAATCTCAATAATAAATTGCACATCATGTTTTAATCATGTTTTAAGGATATAAATTCTTATTGATTTTAAATAATCTCACTATTATTTACAAATCTTAGGCATGATCACAAATCTCACTTATTTTATCAAACCAGTGTATTAATGTTTCATGTTCTCTTACTTTCTAATGGTTAAGCTTAATTCATATTCTATATATTACTATATAAGTCTTAATACATATATTTTCCTACGTATCAAGACACCGTGACGTTTGACATAGTAAAATAGACTGTGTGCAAGACACAGTCACAGTCAAAAAGACACCATGATCAGAAACACTGACGAAAACACTGCGAAGTATAAGTCCCAGACACCGTGAAGGACAGACCATGACCCAGACACCATAAAGGACACACCGTGACCCAGACACCATGAAGGAAACACCGTGACCCAGACATAGTGAAGGACACACCGTGACCCAGACACCGTGAAGGACACACCGTGACCCAGACACTGTGAAGGACACACTGTGACCCAGATACCCTGAAGGACATTCCGTGAAGAAGACACCATTTTCATAATCACTATTACATCGTTTCTTTACATTTTTATTGATATTATTTAAATAATGATAATGGTCATATTTGATGTTTTTAATGCAATTAATGATATTTAATGCTAGTTGTTGACATGTTAGGAAACTGTATCTCATACCTATGAAGAAGAAATCATTCCTACTGCTAGAGCTCGTGAAATATAAGGAAGATTGAGATGTACTACACATGTGTATGAGTAAAAAAGAATAAATTACATACACGCGACAACTCAAGAAGCATGAGTGCACTATACTAAACTATAAGAAAAATCATGAGCACGAAGAAGATATTAAAAAGAAATTTCATGAGTGCAATCCAACTCCACTGAAGAGCAAACGAAGAATCAAGAGAACATTCTCACTCGTGAAGAACACAAGATGAACCCCGACACTCTGTTTTTCCACAAAAAACCAGAGAAAGGACTGAGAAGCATTTCTGCAGAATCCAACGAGTCCATAGCTGCACTGCCAATCCCTAGAGCTTTATAAACTTTCATATACTATCTGTAAGTTATTTATTATTTACTTTTGAACAGTGTGTGTATCTGGTTTATTTTACACACACACAATCTCATGTGTTGAACTGGAGTACATCACAATCCTCATACCAAAACATCTTACTATTATTTACCCATGACAATTGTGGAAGAGGCCACTGTGTGGCCTAGTCTTAATTTTCATTTCCCACAAAGAACAGTGGTAGAGTTCCCTGCGTGGCCTGGACAGTAATGTACTATTGTTAACCCTGATCCAGGGTGTGGATCACTTTTTTATAAGATTTTTATAGGATTAAGTCTCAGCTTGAGACTGAACCTCTTGGTTATATATACTAAGTATTTTTTGTTTAAGTTCAAACCATACAGTATCTAATTTATATTTTGTTTCTTATTACTTTGAAATACACAACTATTTTAATGTAACATTGATAGTTAAATTAGAATGTGTTTATGCTTGTTGTGAACCAATAGGTTAGCTTCAAAAGCCAATTTAATCTTGTGATTAAATTGACTGAGATCTAATCAATCTTTAGAAACTCAATTGAACATTTTCAATTTATATAAATTCACTATAGTTTAACTTTGGTATAAATTGGGGGACATTAAGAGAAATATTTTTAACAGAAATTTTTAATTGGAACTCCATTCACCCCCTCTTGATTATCCTCTCCGAACAACATTTTGTATCAGAGGTTTGTTTTCATTGATACATGTTTTCAAAACACTCTATTTTCAATTGTGATTTTAGTTTCATCTTTAAAGATATTAAATTTCTGTTAGTTCTAAATTTTATCTCTTTAAATTTACTTTCTAAAATCTATCTATTGATAGTAGACCAAAGGGTGATGCTACTAACCGGCCACCTTTCATTAATGGTACAAACTATGCCTAGTGGATACTTAAAATGAAAATTCATTTAGAATGTATGGGTTTTGATATCTGTACTGCTATAGAGTCTCAATATAAAAATCAAGAAACTGAAAGAACAACTTCAGATGAACCTACAAAAACTACTTACACTAATAACTGTAATGCTATGAATGCTTTGTATTGTGCTTTAGGAGATGAGGAATTTAATAGAATATCTTCTTGCAAAACTGCTTATGAAATTTGGGAGACTTTGGGTGTTTCTCATGAAAGAACAACCAGTGTTAAAGAAATGAGCTTAAATACTTATACTATTAAATATGATAATTCTTAAATGAATAATGATGAACCTATTTATGATCTGTATCTCAGGTTTAATGAGATATTCAATACAATAAGTTCACTTGGTAAAGCTATTCCAGCAAAGGAACAAATTATGAGGATACTGAGATGTCTGCCAGACCGATGAAGAGGCACATCTGTTTCAATAAGAGAATCATGCGACATTGGAGCTCTTCCTGTCAAAGAGATTATTGGTAAGCTTATGATGTATGAGGAAGAACTCAAAGTGAATAAGGAGGAAGATGATGAACCAAAAAAGAAATCATGTAGCATTTAAATATACTACTTCTAAAAACAAATACAAAGACAATGTTCAAATACAAACTGAAAGCTCAACCAGTGACGATTCAGATTCATACAGTGATGCTCAAATGGCTCAAATATCAATAAGATTCAAGAGGTTTTATAGGAAGAATAAATTCTTCAAAAAATCAAATAACAAAGAAATGTATGACAATAATTTTAATTGGAAAAAGGACTAGAAGAAAGATGATAAAAATGATGATGTTGTCTGCTATGAATGCAAAAGAAAAGGTTACATAAAAAAAGATTGTCCAAAACTGATGTTCAAAAAGAAACATGACTATAAGGACAGTAAGTATAAGAAAGAAATAAAAGAAACCTGGAGTGATTCAGAAGACATCACCAGTAAATCTAATGTTTTTAATTCTGAAAATAATCATTTCAACATGTGTTTCAGGACTAATACATCAGAGGTAACCTTAGATACTCCTGTTTTAAATTTGTATTATTCTCGAGAAGATGCAGAATCTAATTCTGACTCTGAAGATATGACTAAAGATGAAATATATGAATATTGTAACATGCTCGAAAAAACACGCAATGAACTTATGGAAAAATATAAGTCATTAAAGAAATAGAATGCTCTTACTGCAAATGTTAAATCCTCCCTTGATATAGAAAAAGAAAAGAATTATCAACTGTTAAAGGAAAACACATAACTGAAAATTTATAACGAACAACTTAGGGAGGACTTAGAAAAGTTCACAAATGGAAAGGATACACTTACTCAAATGCTAGGAAAGAAAGTGGCACAGAAATAACCTACTGAAATAGGCTACCAACCTGGATAGAGACAGATTACTAAGAATAGATTTATTCTTAAATCTGGACAGAATACTATTAGTTCCAGTTATGAAAATTCACATGATTCAACTGATTATTCACATAGTTATAGATCAAATATAGTTTATCATTCAAAATATTTTTACTCTATAAAATGTATGAGACCCATAAGAAAAATTTGGGTTCCAAAATCATTGATTGTTAACATGTCTGGACCCAAGAAGATCTGGGTACCAAAGTCATTTCCCATCTAAATCTGTTTTGTAGGAAACCTGTTTGAAGAGTTCCCACAAGAAGACATTGTATTTGGATAGTGCATGTTCAAGACATATGTCTGGGGATTACTCATGCTTCAAGAGTTTAATAAAGGTTGATGCAATTCATGTCACCATTGGTGATAATTTTAAGGGAAAAATCATCGGCCTAGGCCAAATTGGTAACACTAACATAGTTTTAATTTATAATGTTTTATTTGTTTATGGATTGAAATATAATCTTTTAAGTATATCTCAATTATCTAATGATGGATTTAATGATAAATTTTAAAATTATTCTTGAAATGATTTTAATTCTAAAAATTTCTTAGTATTTTCTGCTTTGAGAAATGAAAATGTTTATGCAGTTGATTTAAATACTTTAGCCAAGAAAAATGTTACTTGCCTAAATTCTTTTCACAAAGAATCTTGGTTATGGTATAGAAGATTAGGACACTGCAATATACACTCACCTAGAAAACTAACTTGGAGGAACATGGTTAGAGACTTACCCAAACATGAGTTTCCAAATTACAAAGTTTGTAATCCCTATCAAAAGGGAAAGCAACACAAAATCTCTTTCAAACCAAAGAATGAAGTGTCAACTTCTCAACCTCTCGAGTTGGTTCACATGGACTTATTTGGAACTTCTATATTTTCTTGTGAAAATGGGAAGCACTATATCATTGTCTTAGTATATGACTTTTCTACATATACTTGGTTATTTGTCTTAGCTAAAAAAAGTTAAGCTTCTTCTTATTTTTTAAATACTCCATGTATGTAGAAAAACATAGTGGAATTAAAATTAAAACCCTGAGAAGTGACCATGGTCGTGAGTTAAAAAATCAAGAGTTTAAATCTTACTGCTATCAAAATGGATATAGTCACAACTTTTCTGCCCCTAGGACACCTCAACAGAATGGTGTAGTAGAAAGAAGAAATAGAATCCTTCAAGAAATTGCTAGAACCATGCTTAATGAGTAAGACCTACCTATTTATTTTTGGGATGAACCTATGAATAAAACTTGTTACATTATTAATAGAGTCTTGATAAGATAAGTTATTAAGAAGTCCCCTTATGAACTATGTAATAATAGAAAGCCTAAAGTTGATTACTTTAGAGTCACTGGTTGTAATGTATTTATTCTTAATACAAAGGATAATATGGACAAGTTTGATTCTATGATTGAGGAAGGAATCTTTTTAGGATATTCTATAACTAGCAAAGCCTATAGAGTTTTCAATAAGAGAACCAAGTGTGTGGAAGAATCTGTTCACATCAAATTTAATGAAACTGAATCACATGAACCTATGTCATCTCTTAAAAATCATGAGGAAAATTTATCTATTCTGAACCTTAATGATAAAATAAATGAACATGCTGTAAAGACAACCAGTTCTGGAAATATTTCAGAATCTTCTCCTAATGAACACGAACCTAGAGAAGAACATGAAATTTCTAGTCATGCCTTTACTATATCAACTAGAATTCTAATGAATCATCCTTTAGAAGCTGTTGTTGGTAATCATGATAGAGGGCCACATGCTAAAGCTTCTCTTAGAAATCAGGTTTAACATCAAGCCTTCTTGTCACAGCTTGAACCTAAAAACATTGATGATTCTATTACTGATGTTTTTTGGTAATTTCTATACAAGAAGAACTCAATCAGTTGGAAAGAAATAATATTTAGAAACTAGTAGAAATACCTAAGGACACTTTCACCATAAGCACTAAATGGGTGTTTAGAAATAAAGTAGATGAATCTAGAAATATAATTAGAAACAAGGATTGATTGGTTGCATAAGGCTATAGTCAAGAAGAAGTAATTGACTATGAGGAGACTTTTTCTCCAGTAGCTAGATTAGAAGCCCTTAATATCTTACTGGCTAATGCTGCACATCTAAATTTCAAACTATATCAAATTGATGTCAAAAATTCATTCTTAAATGGGTATATAGCTAAGGATGTTTTTGTGGAACAACCACCTGGATTTACAAATCCTCATTTTCCAAATCATATTTTCAAATTATCCACTACTTTATATGGTTTAATGCAAGCTCCAAGAGCTTGGTATGATAGATTAAGTACTTTTATGATTTCTAAAGATTTTAAAAAAGTAATAGATGATCCTACTGTTTTTATAAAATTAATTTCTAAAGATGTTTTAGTTGTACAAATTTATGTAGATGACATTATTTTTTGATCCTCAAGAAATTCCCTATGTACTGATTTTTCTAAAATGATGCAAAATGATTTTGAAATGAGGATAATGGGTGAACTTAAATTCTTTCATGGATTGAAAATCTTTCTAAATGATGATGGAATTATTTTAACTCAGAGTAAATATACTAGAGATCATATAAAATGTTTTATATTGGATTGCACAAAAAGTAGTGACACTACCATGAGTACTACCTGTAAGTTGGATCTTGTTGAAGATAGAAAATCTGTTGATCAAACCAATTTTAGAGGAATGACTGGAAGTCAACTATACTTGACTTCTAGTCATCCTGATATTATGTTTTGTGTGTGTATGTGTGCTCGCTTTCAATAAAACCCTAATGAGTCACATTTAAATGCTATATAGAGAATTTTCAAATACCTCAAGCATACTCCCAATTTAGGACTGTTCTATCCAAGAGGACAATCGTTTGAAATAGTTAGATATTCTGATGCGGATTTTACTGGATGTAAGTTAGATAGAAAAATCTCCCATGGAACTTGTAAATTTTTAGGCAAGTCACTAGTATCATGGTGTAGTAAGAAACAAAATTTTGTTGCATTATCTACTGTAGAAGTTGAATACATAGCTGTTGGAAGTTTTTGTGCACAAATTTTGTAGATGAAACACACTTTACTAGACTATGGATATCAATTTAGACATGTACCAATAAATAGTGACAACACAAGTGCTATTAACATTTTAAAGAATGATGTTTCTCATTCTAGGACAAAGCAAATTGATGTAAGACATCACTTTTTGAGAGATCATTACCAAAAAGGTGATATCACATTGGAATTCATTGGTACTGAATATCAACATGCTGATATATTCACCAAACCATTAAATTCCGAGAGATTAGACTACATAATCCATGATCTTGGTATGATTAATCATAAATAGACATTTTAAAGATCTTACTGTTTATTATTTTGCTAATATTTTACTTTACGGTTTCATATTCACTGTTTCTCAGTTACTGTTTGATGCTTATGGTCTCACAGTAAAAACCTTGTGTTCACGGTCTGTCACTTTATTGTCTCACCCTGACAGAACAGTTCACTCACTGTCTCACCGAGACCGCACAGAATGGTTATTGTCTCACCGTGATGACCACCAACTGTCTCACCATGATGACTGTTTTTCATCACACCATAACAGCTACTCACGGTCACACGGTGAAGATTATTTATACTTTTACTTTAGCCTGTATCATGGTAATTTTTATTTCACCACTATTTGATTTCCACCACTTTTGTTTTTTTGACTTTTGACATTCCCAAATGATAAAACATAAGGGTTTTAACACGATTCCTTTCCCGAGCTCTCTTCTGCTCACTCTCTCGAACCGTCTTCACCTTGAAAGCCTTCTCTTCTCCCTCACCTGAACTGTCAGTGGATGCCAAGGATGAAGCGTCCATCTTCACCCTCATCTGAGAAGCTTTGCTCTATGAAATAGAAGAGGATACCGAGGATAGCACCTAAAGGACCCCTAAATCTGAACATTGTAAGTCGTACTGTAGTTCCTAAGAAAGAGATTTTCCTTGAGTGGGTGTTGTCTAGCAAGTCGTTAGTCTTTAAAATATTAAGAGAACAAGGATGGATCGATTGGTTATCTAGACAAGATAAACCAATTTACATGATGTTGGTATTCATTTTTACCAGTATGTAAAGTTTTCCTTTAATGCTGGAGAAAGATATATGGTAACAAGCTGGATCAATGGACAAAAGAGTTCATTCTCTTCAAGGTTATGGGATGCATGCCTGAGGATTCCTCATGAAGTAATTTGTGATGATTACCAAAGAGACCCTCCTCCAACAACTGACATCCTTTACCTAGAGAATTCTCTTGAAATCATGACTAGAAATAGCACTAAGCGAAGGGTCATAGCTGCAGAATTGGATGGGGAGACAAGACTGCTATTCAAATTTGTACAGAATGTGATTAGTCCGAGAAAAGGATATTTTTCTGTGTTGATGTATCAGGATGTGTTCATAATTCATCTATTGAAGAATGGCCATAAGATAAATTTGAGTAAATATGTCATTAACCATATATGCGAGCTGATTAAAGTCACATCCAAATACACCTTCTCGTTTTACTCAAGGATGATTTCAACCATCTTAGTTTCCAAGGGAGTGGTTGGACTGAATGAAGAAAGGATAGAGGATTTGGATTTCTGTTTATCCAAGCCTATCATTAGAAGGATAAAGATTTAATGGAACCCCTAGAAGAAGCAGTGGGTTGAGTATAATGATCAACTTTATAAGAAGTACAATCCTCTTGATTATCCAAAATGGCCGAAGAATATAACTGATATTGGTTTGGAACCAGATGATGTGGATGAGTACCCAGAAGAAGAAGAAGAAGAAGAGGCTCAAATACCTCAAGATAAAGAAGCTCATGTTGAGAAAGAAATGACTGATGTCCCTGCTGATGTTCTTGCTGAAATACCTCTTAGAGAGGAAGTTGTTGATGTTTTTAGAGAAGAAGAATCGCCTACTTCTAGAGATGTCGTTGATCAAGATGTTCAGTATGAGGCTACACAAGATTTTATTATCCCTAATTTAGAGCAGTAAGTCATGGAAGAATATGATCTAAGAGAAATCCCTGCTAGGGGAAATGTTAATTGAGAGGATCTCCCTGTGGAAAAAGAAGCATGTCGAGAAGCACAACCGATAGAACAATTGGTTCTGAAGTACATACCCTCTGCTGTAGAGAGGATGGAAATTGCCTTTCTATTGGAAAGGTAAGAATTTTTTGTAGTGATTTGAGCTGATCATGTTGATCTTGATCATGCAGCTGTGCCTCAAGATCCTGAAATGGAAGCACATTTTGAGGGGGAGGAACCTCAAAACCTTGATATTGAAGAAGCTGAATCTGCTGAAACATCTCAACCAATTTTTACACATTCTATGTACACTCGGGTTAAATTTCCAAGTTTTTATGATGTGAGTGAATCATAGAATGTGACTTCAACTGGTATTGATCTCTCTTCTTTGTCTCAACTGATGTAAGTAGCTCACCCAGAACCAGAACCAGAGCCTCAACCTCAACCTCCATCTGAATCTGAAACTGAAACTAATTCTGAATAACAACTAGAATCTGTATCAGAACCTATAAAAATACCTTCACCTACTCTTTTAACCGATAAAAAAATCGTTTGTGACTAATAATGATTTGAAAGTCTTTGGAGAGACTATCTTGGCGGGTGTTGAGAAAATTTTATCTACTCAACCTCGTCCTGTGACTCAATTAAACCAAGAACATGCCTCAATTCTTTTGGAAAATATTATTTTTCATATTCAACCAAGGATGATCTATGAAATTCAAGAATTCAAAGTTTTAAATAAGTTGCTTAGTGCTGATGTTTCTAATTTGAATGCTTTGGATGAAAACCTCCAGCATGAATTGTCTTCAAGATCAGAGCCTGTTCCTGCTCCTGTTTCTGTTCCTGCTCCTGTTTATGCTCCTGCACATGTTGTTGCTTCTCCTAATCCAGATGTTTCCAACATTTCATGAGAGATTTTGTCTCAAGTGCATCCTTATCTGTTATCTTTTGATGAGAATATTGGAACCATACACACAAATATTGTAACACCTCAAGCTTCTACGGCACGCTTCGCTTTGAAAAATGCGATAGCGTGTGTTGTACGCAACATCGAGTTCTAACACACCACAACAAATCAAACTATCCATTATGAATATTAATACCTACTTTTTGAAATTATATATATTTTATATTTCAAAATGGACTTCATTTTTGGATTCGAAATATCAAAATTATCCTATGTTGATTTTTCTGAGAACTTCCAATTTTATGAATAGTGAAAAATACTTAAAAACAACTTTTTTAATCAAAATAATTATAGTGATAAATTATATTATTGAGTGGTTTTAAATTATAATTAGAATATATTTTTACCATTTTATCCAATGGTGTTCATTATAATTAATTTCAATTTGAAATTAGACATAAACAATTACCAATCTTTTGATATATATTGTTTCTTAAAAACACGCTATATTTTGTGACAATGGGAATTAATTATAACATTAATTAATAAACCTTATATGTTTGTAATTTTGTAAAATAAAAATCATTTTTGAATTTGGAATATCAATTATTTCTTAGGGTGAAATTTTGACATTGTTCAGAAAAACTTCAATTTTTGATAAATAGTGAAACCACTAAGTGGTAGTTAAAAAACTGAATTTTTCATAAAACGTAATTTTACCGCTTCTGTGAATGGAATTTCGAAAATCCAAGAGACACAGTTAATATCAAGTAGTAAAATGTGGTTCAATGAGATGAAAATAATTTTTGGTGAATAGTAACTTTTCACTTTTATTTACCACGGTTAAAAGTAAATAGGGTAATTAAGGGTAAAAATGATATTAGTATTACCCTCATACATGTCCTAATTCTATTGTAAAAGTGTTTCTCGACCAAAAACAACCTTATGAATAAAATATTATCATTTAGGTCCACTTGGATTAGATTAGGACATTTGTTATTATTTAATTCAAAGAAGAGTAAAAAGAGTTAAAATTAAAAATTATTTACTAAAACATTTTTAATATAGGGTTATACATATTATATATTAGATTTTAAATATTCATTAAATATATAAATAGATTTACTACATAATTATATTTTTTTATAATTTTTAAACATTAAATAATTTAATTTATTTATGACACAATGATGATGCAGTAATTACCATAATAGTGAAAAATTAATCAAATTGATATTATAAATACCAAAATAAATATAATTTGAGGCTTTTTATGAATTACAATATTTTTCTAGGTTAATATGACATTTTAGGATTGACTTAAATATCTTTGACCGAAGTAATCATTCTGTTATAATTTTTACAAAAATAAATTATTGAATAGTGTCAAAATTGACATAAAAGAGTTTTTAAAACAAATATTATATTATTAATTGATATTAAATTCCTAAAAATCTAAGGCTCGTCCAAGAGACTTATATCATGATAGTTGTATCATTAATGGACCACTTGGGGTCGCATGGATGTATATAGTAAGTTTATTAACCTTATAATATAAAAATACAAAGAGATAGTGTAAAAGTGAAACTAATTAACTTAGAGTTAATACTTATAGATAAGGTTAATATAGTAACCCAAACCTGTCTAAATTCTATTGGTTGAGTAGTTTTCGACCCATAATCACCTTAACCTTTAAATAATCCAATTTTGATCCATTATAAACCGAATATGAATTTATTATAAAATAATATTTCTAGCTTTTCCAAAGGTGCCCCTCACCCCTCTTATAAAAGGGCACTCCTCCTTCTCATTAATTCACACCTTCAAAGCCTTTTGGTTCGGCCAAACTCTGCCCAAATACACTCTCAACTTCCCTCAATTCATCCTAGAGGCCTTAATCTAGTCATAAAGCCAACTTATGGAGACCTTTTGATCAAATCAAAAGGAAGAACCCAAAGAAGAGGTAATGATTTCACCACCCTTTCTCAAGTTCCTTTCTTCTTCCACTTATTCTTTCTTTGTTATTACCATTGTAAAATAATAACTCCAGTATATTATATATTATTTGATATTATTATAAAAAATTTACAACTATATTTCTGTATTATATCCATCCTTTGAATAACATGTCACCATACGTGCGTACGTACGGCTTACCATCTCCATGCCGTGGTGTAATTGTTATTCAATAAATTATTATTTGTATGGGTATAATAATGATGTTTAATTCATGTAAATAATAAATATAACATGATAATGATTATGTATATATGATATAACATCCAATTATATATTATTTTAATATCAAAAGAATGATATTGTCGCTTGTGCGTACGTACGGACTACCGTCTCCACGAACGCGATGAGACTCATTCTCCATCGTATCCATTCAAGTATAATTATCATTTAATAATTTAAAAATAATGTTTAAGGAATTGATATCATCCTGGATATGATTAAGATACAACCTATCCATGTCAAACACGACTTAAGTAACAAAACATATAAAAGAAAATGAGTAAGTTAACACCCAAAACAACGATAACTCTAAGATATTATTAACAAAGTAATGTTAAAAGATAATATCTGATATCATATGAATGTATATGATTATTGTATAATTTAATAAAAATTATTTCACCATTATAAATGAGGTTAACCTATCCCCAACCAAGGAAAAGTACAAGGTAAGGGTTTATTTCGCAATCTCTTCATTATCCGAGGTTATTTATACGTAATAATCTACTGGGATCTCTTTATCATCCACATCCATGTTTCTTAAAAACGTTTTTCAAAAAATTATTACTATATTACAGAATATGGGTTAAAGTCATTTATACCCTTTTTTTTACTTTTTATAAGAGTTTTATAAATGAATCCTTCCGTCGTTTTCCAAACAAGGTGTTCTTTAACCTTTTCGACAGAATTAAGGAAAGAATGTTTTTTTAAATTATACGGCGGGTGCGGCTATTTTCGGCCGTTATAAAATCGTCGACACATCCCTTACAAGATTATAAGAATATTTTCAATAAAAATGTTTTATTTTATATGACTCTTAAATGATTTCATAATTAAAATAGATATTTCTCTAAAAAGAGTTATGATTTCATCTATGTCGACATCCTTTGATGGATTTTAAGCTTATTTGAAGCTGATTTATTATAAAACAAAACTTCCATATTGTATTGTAGGTTTTGTGATATGTTTGACTATGGATATGTTATTTTTATACCTTTCATGGTTTATGGTGAAAGTATTGACATTTCGTATGCTAGTTTTAATACGAATGTTTATGTTATGTTTAAACCTTTTCATATGGGAATGCATTGGACTTAATATGTGAAGGGTGGAGCCCGCTATAGCTCCTCGATGAATCGGTAGGTCTCAGGAGACAAACTAGTGTCTTGGCACAAGGCCTTGACAAAATCTTATTTGTAGTCTTGTCACGAGGCCTTGGCTATGTGGTTATGATAATATGGCATTATGCATTCCAACATTATGAAAGTGGTTATTGATATTGCATGTTATTATTAGATTAGTAGAATATCTATGTGAATAATTAAATGGCATTATTTCACTTTATTTTTTCCAAGCTATGTTTAAGTTCAAGTTTAAAAGGCTTTTTTTAGTTATAAATTGCCTGAAATGTTTATTCTTATTTATGAAAGTTTCCGCTATATTATTATCCTTACTGGGCATTTGAGCTCACCCCTTTCTATGTTTTTTTTTCCAGGATGTGAAGAAGTAAATTATGAATGACCTGCAGGGATAGTATGAGGGGATAAGAGTGTAGACTATGGAGACTATTTTGTTGTAGTTTTCATTTTTATGATGTCATGTAAAACTTTATGAATATATCTACTGTTTCCAAGGATACTAAACCAATCGGTCTTTCGAGATTTGAACTTTCTTGTGATCATGCCAATGTAATGTAACAATGATCCAACTCTGGGTTACTAGGGCCGGGGCATTACAGTTGGTATCATGGGAAGTTTAGTACAAACCTTGGAAGCTAGATTTAGATAAACTCTGATTAGAGCACATATACCTAAGATGACATTGTGGATTAGTATAGAATAACTTCCTAGAATTATGGTATTGTAGATATTTTGTGAGTTTTACGAGAAATACATCCATGTCTAGACACAAGCAGGTAGAGGCGGCTCTGGCACAGATGTACCTAGGGGTAGAACCCGAAAACACAGCTTTGAGCTAGACTCGAACGGGAACTGGTGCACGACAACGGGCCTTGTTGCACTCTTGGTTACGACACTCCCGGGGGATATGCTTAGGATAAGTCTCATTTTCTTTACAAATCATTGTGAAGGGTTTATGAGTATATACTTTCTCAAAGAAAACATTTTTATGATTCTAGATTATATCCATAAATAGTTCAATTTATGTTAAGTGTTTTATAAGTATGGGATTATGTATTTTGATTCATAAACCGATCTAGTTTATTCCATTGTTGTGAAATGGCGCCTAGTGGAAGAAATGGAAACTGTATCAATGCACGCACTCCATGTAGGGATTTCCCTCCTTCTCAAGATAATTATAATGGAGCAGGTCATGCAACTGGTGCCGATCAACTAATCACCATACTAGGAAAACTCACTCAGGTTATGAATAATAACCATACCTATATGGAGAAACCATATCCGCATCGTGGAGGATCAATGTTAGATCGATTAATGAGGCAACAACCACCAACATTGAGTGGGAGTGAAAATCCCTTAGTAGGTGAGAAATGGATAAATTCCCTAGAGAAAATATTTCAGGCTTTGGGGAGTAGTGAAAGGGATAAATTTATCATGGCTGTTTACCACCTCACTGAAGATGCTGATCAATGGTGGTCATTGATTCAAAACATGAAAGAAGATGATGAAGTATCAAATATGGAATTGAGGGAGTTTAAATATCTGTTTTTAGAAAAATACTTTCCTCATGACCATCGAGCTCATATGGAAAGGCAATTTCTGAGTCTGAGACAAAAGGAGGATGAGAATGTTGCAAAGTATGAGGCTAACTTTTCAAGGTTAGAAAGGTATGTTGGAGATTATATACATAACCCATGAAGTAATATTGATCATTTCTTTGATGGGTTAAAACCATTTCTCCGTCGAGCATTAGTCTCACAATCCTTCTCATCGTATGAACACATTGTCTCATGTGCTATCAAGACAGAAAAGGAATTCTCTAAGTCATATGACTTTAAAGCAAATCAAGAGAAGAATAGATCTACGGATCAATCTGGGAATGGAAATAAAGGGAAGAATGGAAAATTTTAATATCCATCCTGCAGTAAATGTGGGAAGAAACACCTCGGTACTTGCTTAAAAGGAATGGGTGTCTGTTACAAGTGTGGTGAAAAAGGCCACCAAGCTCGTGATTGAAAGGGGAAGAAGGAAGCTACCGATGTTCATTGCTAAAATTACAAGGAGATGGGACATTATGAAAATAAATTTCCTAATCATCAGGGTAACTTACCTCTGAAAATGCCAAGGGATCAAGGCCAAGCTTATTCTATCACAACTGCTGAGGTAGAAGCTCCAAAAGACATGGTGGCAGGAAATTTAATGGTTTCCTCAAGTTTAGAAAATGCATTATTTGATTCTGGATCATTGTATAGTTTCATATCTTCCCATTTTACTAAGAAAATTAGATATTTCCAATTTTATTTAACAAGGGAATTGTCAGTTAAAACTCCTAAGGGAAGTATCATTGCAACAAAGTTTTGTGAATCAGTCCCCATTAGAGCACATAAATGTTCTTTATCTTTTGATCTCATTGTTATAAATATTATTGAGTTTGATATAATCCTCGGTATGGACTAGATTTTGGACCATGATGCGATGATTTATTGTAAGAATAAGAAGGTTACAATTTTTTATGAAGATGATAAGGAACACCTTATCTATAGAGCAGAATCGTCACCACCTAATTCTTATCTAGATCCACCCCTAGTAACTCAAGTAAATTCAATTATTGGGGAGGAATAGAATGAAATGACTTTGGGTGAGGAAAGGAATGTTCAAATAGAGGATGTAACTGTTGTTAACAAATATGTAGATGTATTTCCGGAAGATTTACCTGGACATCCTCTAGAACGAGAAGTTGAGTTTTCCATTGATTTAATTTCTGGATCAAGGGCTATATCAAAGACCCATTATAGAATGGCCACTGTGGAATTAGTCGAACTAAAGAAACAACTAGAGGAATTGAGTAATAAGGGATTTATTCTCCCTAGTGTTTGTCCATGGGGATCCCCTGTTCTTTTTGTAAAAAAGAAAGATGGATCTATGAGGTTATGTATCGACTACAGGGAGATCAATGCTATAACAATAAAGAAATAGTATCCCCTACCTCACATTGATGATTTATTTGACCAACTGCATGGAGCTCAATACTTTTCAAATATTGACCTTCGATCTGGATACCATCAGTTGTGTGTAAAGAAGGATGACATTCTGAAGACAACATTTCGAACCAGGTACGGGCATTACGAGTTTATAGTAATGCCTTTTGGATTGACTAATGCACCCTCTGTATTCATGGATATGATGAATAGAGTTTTAAATAAATATATTGATGAATTTGTGGTGGTATTAATTGATGATATCTTGGTATACTCCAAAATCTATGAAGATCATGAAAATCACTTGCGCATTATCCTGAAGACACTAAGAAGACATGAATTATATGGGAAGTTTAGCAAGTGTGAATTCTGGCTTCAGGAGATTTATTTTTTTGGCCATATTGTCTCTAAAGATGGAATCTCTGTTGATCCTTATAAGACCAAGGCAATTCATGAATGGCCAGAACCTACGAGTATAACCGAGGAATGCAGTTTTATTGGTTTGGTAGGTTATTATCGACGTTTCGTCCAGAATTTTGCCCGATTGGCTAACCCATTAATGAAGATCACACGTAAAGGGGTTAAATTTGTTTGGACAAAAGAGTATGAATAATGTTTTGAATAATTGAAGTTAATATTAGTCAATGCTTCTATATTTACTCTACCATCAGGGATTGATGGGTTCATTATTTATAAGGATGCATCGAAGAAATGACTTGGTTGTGTCCTTATGTAGAATGATAGGGTTATTGCCTATGCATCACGACAGTTGAAAATTCATGAACAAACTTATCCTACTCATGATCTCGAGTTAGT
This sequence comes from Viscum album, assembly GCA_963277665.1. Classification (NCBI taxonomy): domain Eukaryota; kingdom Viridiplantae; phylum Streptophyta; class Magnoliopsida; order Santalales; family Viscaceae; genus Viscum; species Viscum album. The sequence goes on along the minus strand of OY728159.1, from coordinate 490,183,195 downwards.
AGCAGTGATATTTTGTTTGAAGATATGGAGGCACTACCTCTATGGTGAAAAATGTGAGATTTATACTGATCACAAGAGTTTGAAGTATATTTTCTCATAAAAAGAACTCAACATGAGGCAAAAGGGATGGCTTGAATTACTCAAGGATTATGATTGTACGATACAATACCACCCGGGGAAAAAAATGTGGTAGATGCTTTGAGCTGAAAAGATCATGGAGTTTTGAACAATATGATAATTAAAAGGGATCAAATTTTCATGGATCCAGTGAAGATGGACACGGGAATAACCATGGAAGGTGAAACATCAATTATTCTTCAAATGGTTTCCAAACCATCTTTACTAGAAAGGATTAAGAGTTCTCAAACTGATGATGAAGAATTTCAAAAGAAGATTAAAGCTGTGAATGATGAGAGATTGAGAGACTTTGTGTATGAAAATGGAAGTTTGAAATTTGGGAGGAGGCTTTGTGTTCCTGATATACCTAATCTAAAAGGGGAATTGCTGGATGATGCTCATAGTTCCAATTTCTCTATACATCCTGGGAGCACCAAAATGTATAGAGATTTGAAGGAACATTTTTGGTGGGACAACATGAAGAGGGATATTTCTGGTTTTGTATCAAGATGTATTGTTTTTCAACAAGTGAAAGCTGGAAGGCAACAACCTAGAGGAGTCATGCAACCTCTTCCCATACCTGAGTGGAAATGGGACAATATTAGGATGGACTTTGTCATGGGGATACCAAAGAATTCTAGAATTAACGATGAAATATGGGTTATTGTTGATTGTCTTACCATGTTAGCACATTTTCCTGCTATAAGAGAAGATCTACCACTAGAACGTCTAGCAAGACTATATATTAATGAAGTACTGAGACTTCATGGAGTACCCATATCGATTGTTTCTGATCATTATCCCTGTTTTACTTCAAGATTCTGGATGAGTCTTCAGAAATACCTGGATACTGAACTTCATTTGAGCACTGCCTACCACCCTCAGACAGACAGACAATCAGAACGAACTATTCAAACCTTAGAAGACATGTTGAGATCTTTCTCACTTGACTTTCAGGGTATGTGGGATCAATATTTACCTCTGGTAGAATTTTCCTATAACAATAGCTTCCATTCAAGTATTCAGATGGCACCATATGAAGCGTTATACGGGAAGAGATGTCGCACACCAACCTGTTGGAAGACGTTGGTGAAATAAAACATGTAGGTCCGAAACTGGTGGAGGAAACAACGGAAAAGGTGAAGGTAATCCAAAATCACATCAAAGCAGCTCAAAGTAGGCAGAAGAGCTATACCGATAATCGAAGGAAGGATTTGGAATTTCAAGTCGATGATCATGTTTTCCTGAAGGTATCTCCATGGAAGGGAGTCATACATTTTGGTAATAAAGGTAAATTAAGTCCCAGGTACATCAGACCTTTCGAAATTCTAGAACGAATTGGGGTTGTGGCTTACCGATTGGCAATGCCGCCAAGTCTCTCCAAAGTTCACGATGTCTTCATAGTATCTCTATTGAGGAAATACATGCCTGGCCCAACGCATGTACTCACCTATGATGACTTAGAACTGGAACCCGATCTGTCTTATTGCGAAGAGCCCGTCAAGATACTTGATATGAGAGAACAAGTACTGAGAAACCGGACGACACGTCTGGTAAAAGTTTTGTGGAGAAACCCTAAGATAGAAGAGGTAACGTGGGAACCCGAGGAACTTATGATGAAGAACCACACAAGTATTTTCATGCGGTAGTATTCTAGAAATTTTTCGAACGAAATTATTTGAAGGAGGGGAGAATGTAACACCCCAAGATTCTACGGTACGCTTCTCTTTGAATAATGTGATAGCGGGTGTTGTACGCAACATCGAGTTCTAACACACCACAACCAATCAAACTAGTTGTTATGAATAGTAATACCTACTTTTTGAAATTATATATATTTTATATTTCAAAATGGACTTCATTTTTGGATTCGGAATATCGAAGTTATCCTAAGCTGAATTTTTGGTATTTTTCTGAGAACTTCCAATTTTTATGAATAGTGAAAATACTTAAAAACAACTTTTTAAATCAAAATCATTTATAGTGATAAATTATATTATTGAGTGGTTTTAAATTATAATTAGAATATATTTTTACCATTTGATCCAATGGTGTTCATTAAAATTAATTTCACTTTGAAATTGGATATAAACAATTGTCAACCTTTTGATATATATTGTTTCTTAAAAACACGCTATTTGTTGTGACAGTGGGAATTAATTATAAAATTAATTAATGAAACATATATGTTTGTAATTTTGTAAAATAGGAATCATTTTTGAATTTGGAATATCAATTATATCTTAGGGTGAAATTTTGGAATTGTTCAGAAAAACTTCAATTTTTGATGAATAGTTAAACCACTAAGTAGTAGTTAAAAAACTGAATTTTTCATAAAACTTAATTTCACCTCTTTTGTGTATGGAATTTTAAAAATACAAGAGGCATGGTTAATATCAATTAGTAAAATGTTGTTCAATGAGATGAAAATAATTTTTGGTGAACAGTAACTTTTCATTTTTATTTAACACGGTTAAAAGTAAATTGGGTAATTAAGGGTAAACATGATATTAATATTACCCTAAAACATGTCCTAATTTTATTGGAAAAGTGTATCTCGACCTAAAACAACCTTAGGAATAAAATATTATCATTTAGGTCCACTTGGATTAGATTAGGACATTTGTTATTATTTAATTCAAAGAAGAGTTAACAGAGTTAAAATCAAAGTTTTTTTACTAAAACATTTTTAATATATGGTTATACATAAGATAAATTAGATTGTAAATATTCATTAGAATTAAAAAAATATTTCATACATAATGAAATTTTATAGATAATTTTTATATATTAAATAATTTAATTTATGTGTGACACAATGATGATGCGGTACTTACCATAATAGTGAAAAATTAAAATAATTGATATTATAAATACCCAAATAAATATAATTTGAGACTTTTTATGAATTAAACTAATTTTCTTATGTTAATATGACATGTTATTATTGACGTAAGTAACTTATTTCGAAGTAATCATTCTGTTTTAATTTTTACAAAAATAAATTATTGAATAGTGTCAAAATTGACATAAAAGAGTTTTTAAAACAAATATTATATTATTAATTGATATTAAATTCCTATAAATCTAAATATCAGAGAAGAGACTTATATCATGATATTTGTATCATTAATGGACCACTTGGTGGTCTCTTGGATGTATATATTAAGTTTATTAACCATATAATATAAAAATACAAATAGATATTGTAAAAGTGAAACTAATTAACTAAGAGTTAATACTTAAAGATAAGGTTAATATAGTAACCAAAACCTATCTAAATTCTATTGGTTGAGTGGTTTGAGACCCATCCCAACCTAAACCATTAAATAATCCACTTTGGAGCCATTAGAAACCGAATATGAATTCATTATAAAATAATATTTCTAGCTCTTCCAAAGGTGCCCTTCACCCCTCTTATAAAAGGGCACTCCTTCTCATTAATTCACACCTTCAAAGCCTTTTGGTTCGGCCAAACTCTACCCAAATACTCTCTCAACTTCCCCCACATCATCCTAGTGGCCTTCCTTTAGTCATAAAGACAACTTATGGATCCTTTTTGATCAAATCAAAAGGAAGAACCCAAAGAAGTGGTAATGATTTCACCACCCTTTTTCAAGTTCCTTTCTTCTTCCACTTCTTCTTTTTTGTTATTAACATTCTAAAATAATAACCCCAGTATATTATATATAATTTTATGTTATGATAAAAATTTTACAACCATATTTTAGTATTCTCTCCATCCTTTGAATAACACGTCACCATACGTGCGTACGCACGGCTTACCGTCTCCACGTCGTGGTGTAATTGTTATTCAATATATTTTTATTTGGAAGGGTATAATAATGATGTGTAATTCATGTAAATTATAAATATAACATGATAATGATTCTGTATATATGATATACCATCAAATTATATATTATTTTAATATCAAAATAATGATATTGTCGCTTGTGCGTACGTACGGACTACCGTCTCCCCGAACGCGATGAGATTCATTCTCCATCGTCTCCATTCAAGTATAATTATCATTTTATAATTTAAAAATAATGTTTAAGGACTTGATATCATCATGGATATGATTAAGATACAACCCATCCATGGAAAATACAACTTATGTAACGAAACATATAGAAGAAAACGAGTAAGTTAACACCCGAAACAACGATAATTCTAATATTTTATTAACAAAGCAATGTTAAAAGATCATATATGATATAATATGAATGTATATTATTCTTGTATAATTTAATAACAATTCTTTCACCATTATATAGGAGTTTAACCTACCCCCAACCAAGGAAAAGTACAAGGTAAGGGTTTATTTCACAATCTCTTCATTATCTGACGTTGTTTATATATAATAATCTACTGAGATCTCTTTATCATCCATATCCATGTTTCTTAAAAACATTTTTCAAAACAATATTAATATTTTACAGAATATGGCTTAAAGTCATTTATACCCTTGTTTGACTCTTTATAAGAGTTTTATAGGGGAATCTTTCCATCGTTTTGCAAACAAGGTTCTTTTTATCCTTTTTGACAGAATTAAGGAAAGAATGTTTTTTTAACATATACGGCGTGTGAGGCTATTTTCCACTGTTATAAAATTGTCGAAGCTTCCCATACATGATTATAAGAATATTTTCAATGAAGATTTTTTATTTTATATGACTCTTAAATGATTTCTAAATAAAAAGATATATTTCTCTAAAAAGAGTTTTGATTTCATCTATGTCAACATCCTTTGATAGATTTTAAGATTATTTGAAGCTGATTTATTATAAAACAAAACTTCCATATTGTATTGAAGGTTTTGTGATATGTTTGACTATGGATATGATATTTTTATACCCTTCATGGTTTATGGTGAAAGTATTGACATTTCGTATGCTTGTTTTAATACGAATGTTTATGTTATGTTTAAACCTTTTCATATGGGAATGCATTGGACTTAATATGTGATGGGTGGAGCCCGCTATAGCTCCTCGATGCATCGGTAGGTCTCATGAGACAAACTAGTGTCTTTCCATAAGGCCTTGACAAAATATTATTTCTAGTCTTGGCACGAGGCCTTGGATTGTGGTTATGATAGTCTGGCATTATGCATTCGATCATTACGAAAGTGGTTATTGATATTGCATGTGATTATTCGATTAGTAGAATATCCATGTGAATAAGTAAATTGCATTATTTAATTTTATTTTTTCCATGCTGTGTTTATGTTCTAGTTTAAAAGGCTTTTGTTTTAGTTATACATTGCCTTAAATGTTTATTCTTATTTATGAATGTTTCCGCTATATTGTTATCCTTACTGGGCATTTGAGCTCACCCCTTTCTATGTTTTATTTTTTACCAGGATGTGAAAAGTAAATTATTAATGACCTGCAGGGATAGTATGATGGGATAAGAGTGTAGAATATGGAGACTATGTTGTTGTAGTTTTCATTTTTATGATGTAATGTAAAACATTATGAATATATCTAGAGTTTCCAAGGCTACTAAACCAATCGGTCTTTCGAGATTTGATATTTATTGTGATCATGCAAATGTTATGTAATAATGAACCGACTCTGGGTAACTGAGGCCGGGGCGTTACCAAGATGCTGCAACGCATGAGAGATCTTGTATAAAATCTGAATAAGCTCACAGATGATTACACTGGATGTCTACAAAAAGTTTTGAAACAACTCACAGTTCTAACCGAAGTTGTCAAGGCTTCTCCTCCCTTTGGTCAGACATCCACACCTTCTTTGGATGATTCCTTGATTAGGTCCATCATCAAGGATGAACATCAGAATGCCCTTAGTGGTTTCGATCTATCTCCTCTGTCTGAAGTCATGAAGAAAAATGATAGAGCACTTGATCTTGTTCTGATCCATTCTAAGATTGCAAATGATTCTCAACAGGAGATCACAAAGAAGAAAGAATTTTATCTCACCTGGATTTTCTCTAAAAGTGACATGACAAATCACATTAAGTATCTTGTGGAGAACCTGAAAATACCTCTAGCGACTCAATATTTTAAAGCTCAAGTTCAGAAGCTTACAGAGTTCACCAGATTTTTGGACATGTTCATGGGGAATACAGATGATTTTGAAAAGGCTATGCAATATGGTGGAGAAATAATTACTGATTTCATCAATCTTTTTAAGTCTTATCTTCATGTGCAGAGCACTGCTATCGTTGATCCAGCTGTTGCACCCCTCAGACCTGGTCTAGCTACCTTAGCATCATCTTCCATGTCAGTCATCCAAGCCCTTTCTCAGTTCCGGCCAATCATTCTTGACCAACCACAGACTAGTTCTTCTACTACTCCTACTTTGGCTCCATCTATTTTTAAAGGTATACCCTTACCATCATTGCCTACCACATCTATGCCTTCTTCTACATCCGCATCAGCTCCTACTACTGATAAAGGAAAGGCAAAGGCCGATCCCTGAAGAGTCAAGTGACTGCTTTATTTTTTATGGGGATGTCATTATTTTTTTATTTCTACCATATCATGTATTCCAGATGTTTATAATGGAGAATGCATTGTTTCACTCCCTTCTTTCTATGTCACTTTTTGATAGTCCCAATATGGGGATATAAAGTACAAGTATTAGTATTCTAAAGAGATATGTTACTGTAGAATCAATTATTCTCTCAATCTGTTATTCTATGTGTTATTTTGTCTAACGTTTCATTTCATTTATATTTTCCCTATACATGATTTGTGATCATCAAAAAGGGAACGATGTTGGACTACTCATGTAATAATCATGTTTTAATGATCACAAATCTTACTACTATCAATTAATCTCAATAATAAAATACAAATCATGTTTTAATCATGTTTTAATGATAGAAAATCTTATTGATGTTAAATAATCTCACTATTATTTACAAATATTTTGCAAGATCACAAATCTCACTTATTTTATCAAAAATTTGTATCTATGTTTCATGTTCTCTTAATTTCTAATAGTTAATCTTAATTTATATTCTGCATATTACTGTTTAAGTCTAAATATAGATATTTGCCTAAGTATAAAGACATCATGATGTTTGAAATAGTAAGACAGACTGTGTGTAAGAAACATTGACAGTCAATCAGACACTGTGAACAGAAACATTGAAGCAGACACCATGAAGTCTAAGTCCCAGAAACTATGAAGGACACACAGTGACCCAGACACCGTGAAGGACACACCGTGACCCAGACACTGTGAAGGACACACCGTGACCCAGATACTGTGAAGGACATACCATGAAGAAGACACAATTTACATAATCATTATTACATCGTTTCTTAACCTTTTTGTTGATATTATTTAAATAATGCTAACGATCATATTTGATGTTTTTAATGAAATTAATGATATTTAATGATAGTTGTTGACATGTTAGGATACCGTTTCTCGTACTTATGAAGAGGAAATCCTTCCTACTGCTAGAGCTCATGAAATATAAGGAATATAGAGCTGTAGTACACATGTGCATGAGAAAAGAAAAGAAAAGCATACATACATGTGACAACTCAAGAAGCACGAGTGCATTATACTGAACTAGAAGAAGAATCCTGAGCACAAAAAAGTGATTCAAAATAACATTCATGAGTGAAATCCAACTCCAATGAAGAGCACACGAAGAATCAAGAGAACATTCTCACCCGTGAAGAACACAAGCTGAACCCTGAAACTCTATTTTTCCACACAAAACCAGAGAAAGGACTCAGAATCATTTCTGCTGAATCCAACGAGTCCTGAGTTGCACTGCCAATCACTAGAGCTTTCTAAAATTTCATATAATATCTCTAAGTAATTTATTATTTACGTTCGAGCAGTGTGTGTATCATGTTTATTTTACACACACACTGTCTCCTGTGCTGAACTAGAGGACATCACAATACTCATACCAAAACTCCTTACTCTTATTAACCCACGACAACTGTGGAAGAGGCCCTTGTGTGGCCTGGTCTTAATTTTCATTTCCCACAAAGAACAGTGGTAGAGGTTCCTATGTGTCCTGGACAGTCATGTACTGTTGTGAACCCCAATCCAGGGTTTGGATCAATTTTTTATATATATTTGACATGATTAAGTCTCTACTTGAGACTGAACCTCTTGGTTATATCTTCTGAGTATTTTTAGTTTATGTTCAAACCATACCGTATCTAATTTATATTCCTCTTCTTATTACATTTAAATACAAAACATTTTTAAAGTTACTTTGATAGTTAAATTAGCAAGTGTTTATGCTTGTTGTGAACTAGTAGGTTAGCTTCACAATCCAATTTAATCCAGTGATTAAATTGAAAGATATCTAATTAACCTTTAAGAAGTCAGTTGAACATTTTCAATCTGTATAAATTCACTATAGTTTAACTTTTGTTTAATTGGGGGATTTTAAGAGAAATCTTTTTAACAGAAATTTTTAATTGGAACTCAATTCACCCCTCTCCTGAGTATCCACTCCGACCAATAACTTCCATAATTTAAAAGAGTTTCAGTAATATATAAATATCTATGAGAACTATATGGTTCAAAAGAGTCCACTTTTCTCTTAGGGTAGTCGGTTTTATTGACCTCTATATAATATTTATTATCCTCATCACTAGTCTCCTTGGCCTGCACTTCCTCCCACTCATCATATGAGTATTCCACCACTTCATCTTGCTCTAATCCAACATCAAAAAAAATCTGGTCCTATAGGGTGATCAAAAGGATTAAACTCCACATATAGACTATCAAAATCATCAACCCATTTACTCAACCATGAGTTCCAATTAATTTTCATTCTCTTACTGTTTAAATTTGTCAAAGAATCCTCCAAACTTCACCTTGTTTTTTTTATCTCCATCAACCAAACCCCTTTCCTCAAGAATGGCTTAAATAAATTTTGGATAAAAAAAGGAGTTAGACCTGGGTGATGGTTTTCACATATTCATCATATAAACCATTATATATATACACTAGTTTATTATAAAACCTATTTTGTTAGTGTATAGTAGATATACATCTTGATATATCATCATACTGAAATATAATTTTTTCAGGAATAACATATACAATATAAATTTGAACATCAAATGACACTCACTATCTAGTTTGGTTGTAGAAGAAATTCTAAAATTACCATATCTTGAAAACTCTTCGAAGGCATTCTCATACCCAAATGAATAATTGTTTCTCTAAGTAGTTCTATGATAATCATTTGAAACACATTCTTGTAGTACATTAACACATCTATCCAATTGATTAGTTGATAAAACAAATATTTATCCATCTATTCTTCTATGAATCCAGTATTTATCTTCTCTAAAGCAAAAATTTACATTCTAATAAAAATGAGGAACTAAATTATGATATAATGACCTGTTATATTTTTATGACCACTATATCCATCTCTAGTCATGGAATTCATAAACACTAATTATTTTCATGAAAATAATCGCTCAACATTTACCTCATTCTGAGGAACCACTATATGATTCATAAATGAGGGTTTCACAGCTAAAGTAAAGATCTCATTGAATCTCTACTATGTTTATTAAAAGATCTATAATCCTTAAGAGTCAACTCAATGGCTCACATCACTCTATCCATTAAAATATATTTGAATGAATTATGTAAGGTTGATAGAAGGAAAACTGTTAGGAGACAAAGGTTAGTTTATAATATCAAAGTTAGAGAGTAATGATAGAGATTTCATCAACATTATACTAATTCTCCAATTTATATCAATTAGGTATTAAAAAATTTAAATCTAAAAATTAAATTTTTAGAAAAATAAGAAAATAAAATAGAATTAGCAACAATTGATTAATTCAAACGGTGGGTAATTTTCAACGGTGGGTTGTTTCAATGGTGGGTAATTTCCAATGTTGGTAAATTTGCATTCATGGGTAATTTTTAGTGGTGGGTAATTAATAATTGTGATTAATTTTATATGGGAGTAATTTGCGATGGTGGGTAATTCCAGTGGTGGGTTCCCAAAATTTAAGTGTTTCTAAAATTTATCATCCCTAATTAATTGTTGATGTTGTTTAATCTCTCATAATTAAATGGATTAGTAATGATATCAGCAAGTTGATGTTTAATAACTACAATTTCATGATTAATATCACCCTTTTGGAAATTTTCTTATAAAAAGTTAAGTCTTAAATAAATTTTCTTTGTTCAAGATTGAGAAAAGTGGTTCTTATAAATAGCTATAGAACTTGTGTTATCAAAATTTATAATGACATGTCATAAATGATATCAATAGTATAGCAGAGTGTGTTTCATCCACGAAATTTGAGCATAAAAACAGCCATCATCTATGTATTCAACGTCAGCATTAGATAGTGTAATTCATTTTTTCGTGGTACTACACCATGAAAATAGATAAATTAACAAAATATGACATGTTATAGAGGTGTTTTTTCTATTGAACTGGAAAAAAATCATCTTCTAAATAACACACTAATTAAAATGATTGTACAATATGGTATAAAAAACTAATTTAGTACTATATTTGAGATATATATAAATTATTAGAATATAATGTAATGATGACTATTTTTGGATTTTCCAGAAAATGATAAAACATAAAGACAATAAAAAAAATCTTAGCCTAGATAGTTATGAAGTAGAGAATACTTCCAATCACGCTTTAATAAATAGTTTGATCCACTAGTTTCCTAGATTCATCAAGGACCAACGTATAGGTGGTAATCATTAGAATTTCACTACTCTTAGTTCTATATGAACCAAAACATTTTAAAATATCTTTCTTGTATTTAGATTTATTTAAAATAATACATTATTTATATTTCAAAATATTAAAACCAAGAAATATTTTTAGTTCTCCCATTAAACTCAATTTAAATTATTTTTTCATCACTTCTGAAAATTCAGTATAAAAATAATTTTTTAAATTTCCAAATATAATATCATCTATATAGATTTGAACAACTAAAAAATATATTAAAATTACATTTATAAAATGGTAGGATCAGTTACACCTTTAAAATAACTATTAGAAGTTATAAAATATAATCCTATCATAGTAAGAATTGGGAGCATATTTTAAACCATATAATATTTTTTTTAGTTTTAATGCATGATTTTGAAAATGATGATTTTGAAAATCGATGATTTTTTCAACAAAAAAATCCTCATCTCTATAACGATTTATGAAGTGAATTTTGACATCCATTTGATATAGATTGAAAACTAAATGTGTTTAATGGGAAAGAATCATTCTTATAGATTCATTTTTGGGTATCGGAGAAAATGTTTCATTATAGTCTATACCCTCATCCAAATTATACCCTTGTAAAAATAATATTTCTTTATCTCATATTATTGTTCCAAATTCATCAACTTTTTTCAAAATACCCATTTAGTGCCAAAATTCAAGGTTTATTTATTTCTATTAATAAATTCAAAAAATGTATTTCCTTCAAGTTAGTTAAGATTTAATTACATATCCATCACATTGAATTCATCATTAATTACAAAATTGATATTCATACGTTCATGTTGAAAAAATAATTCTTGAGTTTCACCTTGATTCCTATGAGAATATCGAGTCTGTGTACCTTTTTATAGATATCCAACTATAATATCTAAAGGATGGTACCTATGAGTTATAATTGTTCATTGAAATTAATATTTATTTTTATAGTAGTCACCCATAGGGTAAGGTTCATGTTTAGAATATTCAATAGAACAGGATAAGATTCATGCATTTTTTATAATTATTCTAGAATGGTTTCATTTTGTTGTCTAAAGTAGAAAAATCACCCTTAAAGTTTTTTAAGGGAGTTCTAGGATCATGTGGATCTGTTTCATCAAACATGATAGGAAAAGACTCTTCCACTATCATGGTTTATTTATTACAGACCCTGTAAGATTTACCAGTTGTTGAATAACTATAAAAATTTCGATCAGCACTATTGGAAGAAACATTTTCATGATTATACTTAGTGTTAAGAATAAAGACATTTCACCCAAAAACTATAAGCTTATTAATCTTATGCATCCTACATTTCAAAATTTCGTTGAGGGTTTTCATTAAATGTGTTCAACTAATGACTCTATTAATTATAAAAAATTTGATATTCATATCCTTTATCTAAAAGTAAACATATAGTTCATTTTCAATTAGAATATTCCTAAGAATTTATTTTTGTGTTATATTCCTCAATTCTATAAATCAATTCTGTGAAGGGGACCTATGAGAGGAAAATTGGTGAGTATTATTATTTTCAGGAGAAAAAGGATTCAAAAATTAGATTTTCAAACTCAACTCCATGATCAATTCATAATTTCCAAATATTAAATCCACTAACATTTTCAATAAATTTATTTTACTTGGTGAAGTAAGAGAATGATTCACTATTTCAAGCTAAAAGGAGTTCTCAAGTAGAACTATAAAATTCATCTACAAGTACATAAACATAATGATTCCCATTTATAATAGAAATTATATATGGTCATAAAAATCCATGTTATCCAATTCTAGGAGTTGATATGTTGAAACATCTTTATTTTATTTGAAATATTTTTTCCCTTTTTGACATGGTATATAATATTTATCATTTTAGAATTCATGTTTAGTTAGACCATTGACTAGAACTTCTGTATTAATCTTTGTAAGTGAGTAATATTAAAATTTACTAGTTTCATGTTATAAATAAAAGATTCTTTATGATAAATCTTAGAAAATACTCTTTTTAAGATAATAATGATTTAAAAGTAATATTATAAATAATTTCGTTTTTCAAAGTAGTAAATGAGACAACATTGTTATTATCAAGAACATTATATGAATTCATTTTAAATTTTACCTGAAAACCATCATCTCATTATTTTAAGATGCTAAGAAAATTGTATTTTAAACCTTTAACAAATAAAATTATTGAAATTGAAACTGTGTTTGAGATATCGATTTGTCCAAGGTCAATGATTTTAACTTTAGCAATGTCACCGATGGTGACATGATCTCTAAAAACCTTTATCAAAAATTTTGAAGCATGGTTAATCTCTAGTAATATTTATAGAAATTATACTATCTCGACGCTATAGACTCTTACTGGATAGTTCAAAAAAATTCCAAAAAAAAACATGTTTATACAAAAAATGATTTTGGTACCCATAACTAATTCGGTCTCAAAATATTAGTAATTATAATTTTATGAACCCATATTTTCTTAATGGTTTTCATATAGGTATATTCTGCAATTTTTTAATTCAAAAAATTTTTAGGAACACTTGAATAATAAATAGAATCCATATTTCCAGAACATGATTTTAGAATAAAAGAGATATTTACAATTCTTCATTAATCAGGTAGAAAACATTGGTTAGGGTTGTTGTTACGTTCAATTTTTTCCATCATTTCAGTTGGATTATCTAAAATGTTAATTAATATATGTATATATTTATTTAATTTCCCATTAGATAACTTAAATTAAATATTTTATTTGAGTGGTTGAGAATTTTTATTTTTTTTATAAATTCAAATACTATTTTTTATTCTAGCATTTAAATAATGTTGTTCCTTCAGAAATTTATACTTATCTTTAATACAATAGAAATTTTCTTCTAATATATTAAAATATTAAAAAAAACTCATTCCACATACTTTTATCATTATTATCTTCCTCATAATTGTTATAATTATATTAAGGGGTTGTGGTAAGTTCATGAGACACCTCAGATGTGTTTTCCATTAAGCACATGTTTCTTTCTCATTTTTTCTTCAAGGTTTGAGTTTGATTCACTACAAATGTATTTTGATGAATTCCAGCTGGATTTCATAGATTTCATGTACATTATATAAATTTCATCAAACATATTTTTATACATAAATTTAGGATAACTATCTTTGATATGTAATTTTCTCTTACATTAGTAACAGATGATCTCATTTTAAGTATCATCCCTCTTTTAGAACATTATTATATTCCCAAAGTTATCATATTTTCTTTTGTAACATGGTTTCCTAAAAAATTTGGTTCTCTTATAATACAATATATACATTTTTTTGTAAATGGGTTATACATTTATCACTATGAGCTATTAATTCTTCATCACTGGAATTCTCATATTGATATTTTTATTTCTGTTTTTAAGAAGGGGGATTTAATGATATATACTTCCTTTTTGGTTCATCTTCCACTTCCCTATTTATATTATGTTCTTCCTTGTATATCATCATCATTAAAAATATCTATTTCACATGATGCTTACTAATATCAGGATATTATGTTATTGAGATTTAGGTTACTCAATATCTCTCCAGTAGTCATCATGACATTCACCTTAATTGATATTTGTTTGAAAATAGACTCCCCAAAGAGTGCATCATATTCAATATATCATTTAAACTATGATACATTTTACAAATAAGATCATCAGGTTTCATATTAAATGTATCATATATATTTTTTTATGTATTTAGTCTCATTTAATTCATATTATTTGTTCCGTTAGGAGAAATAGGTAAATTGTCCCAAATTTCATATGCTGTTTCACAAGAAGATATACTATTTAATTATTCATCTCATAAATAACCATAAAGATCATTAATGGCTTCACAATTATTTCTATAGGTAGTTTTAGTAGCATCATCCATTTTAAATATAGAATTTGTAGGAAATTCATATTTATCTCCTATATTATTCAATATTTCAAATCCCATTATTTCAAGAATATTTTTCATCTTGATTTTACATTATGTAAATTTATTTATATTAAATAAGTTTGGTCTATTAGTATCATATCCATATTATATATAATCTATATATGGAATTAAATTTAGAGCTAAAATAAATTTAAGATATTTAAAACACAACTAAAATCATTGTTGATAAATTTTTAAAAATAAATTATACCAAATTTTGGTTGGAATGTGAAGCTAAGGAATGTGAGATTTTTTTTCAGAATAAAACATTATATTAAAACAAATCCAATTAAAATATCCAAAATTAGAATAAATATTCCTAGTTAATTAAACGAGTATCTTAATATAATTTTGATCTTTAAATTTTTTTTATCAGTTCTTGATTAGTGATAAAATAAAATAATAAGAATAATATTTTTACATTTGAATCCAATTTAATAAATAAAATAATTATATAAACACTAGTTAATATTATCACGAAAATCATATTTCTTTTACAATTTATATCAAAATAGTTGAATGATTTATAGAGAATTAAAAAAACAAATCACAAAGTAGAAAAAAAAGGTGTTCTATTTCAATGATATACATAATTCATTGAACATGGAAATCACCCTATTATAAGAAGATTATTTAATTATAATATAATCTACAACTGGGATCCATTATATACACTATAGAGGACATGATTTCCATGTCATGTAGGGTCCTATTCAATAATAACCATGATAATAAAATTAAAACATTCCATAAAAGGCCCTCTTCCACAAACATCATGGGAATACATGTCGAAGGTGTAAGATGAGAATATCTTTTATTCTACAATTAGTGCTAGAGACAGTGCATGTTTAAAAACAATACTAAAAATATAATGCCCAAAATATAAATGAAAAAAATAAAAAGAGAAAGATATCGGATGAGAAAAATATAGTTTTTTATGTTTTTATGTGCTACAGATTATTGAGTCTCATCAGATACATCTTTGAGAGGAGACTGATTCACTATTTTGAGAGTAGAATAAAAAAATCCCCATGAGGATCTCTTTTCTTTGAATGTATTAATAGATTTGAATGTTCATTATTCTCCACTATTTAACCATTGCAAGAAATTAACGATGCATCATGTATTCTCTCTATATGGTATTCATTATATAGAACTCCTAATTATATTTTTTCGCATATCCATCCATTGACTATGTTAGCGCATTATGGTAATATCGTAAAATAAAACCCACAAAAGGATGGAGAGTCTGTTTGAAGAATAATCATCATGATCATTTGTATCCACATATTGAGATCTGACATAGAATTTTAGGTTTCCAATCAATATTTATGAATAATCATTAATATAATCCTTTTCATTAAATTCAATAATATATCCTTTGGGAGTATTTAATTCAATTATACTAGAATAAAAATGGTACAAAAGGATATGATTACTAAAGTTTAGAAGTAAGATAGTCCAAAGATGAGTCAGTTTGATGGTCAGTAATCAGGAGGTAGTTCATACTCAGTGGTAACTCATGTATAGTAGTGATTTAATTACAATGGTGAATCAAGTTCAACATCAAAAACACTGATGGTAGGTCATCCAGGGAAGTGAATTAGTTCAGATAGTTGGTCTTTCCAATAATTATCCACAATTTATTCAAATATCCTTATAATATAAAATTCTATCATAAAATTAAATAATTAGTAGAAACATAATTAAAATTGTTTTTTAATTATTAAAATAGGGTTTCCAACATCTTCTAAAACCCATTAAATTTGTTATGATTCGAAAGAACCATGAATTTTAAATTGATCATAAATTTAATAGATTTTCATACGAAAAAATTTATGGTAATTTGTTGGTTGAAATTAATATATTTATATGAATCAGATAACTATAATTGATTATTTATATTGAATGATAACATCATTTAGTTGTGTAAGTATAACGAAATAAATTAGAAGACATATTGAGGATTTTAATCACTATATATATTGAGACAATTTTTTATGAAATTTTGTTTGAGTTTGAAGGCTTATTTATACTTGTGTACAAAGGTAGAGAGAGATTTTTTTAGGATTGTTCTGAAATATATTTTTTTGGTGAGATATTATGAACTAAGTATAGATTTGGATGTGAAAGAGATGAGTGATCATATTTATTCACATTGGTATTTGATCTATGTTGGAATACCTATTATTTTCCTTTAATGGGAATAAAATATTATTTTAAATTAATATTTATTCCCTTATATATTTTACATTTTGAAATTGTGGTTATAATCCTGATTCTCAATGATATTATATTTTTTTATTTTTTTAATATTCGTTATGGATGGGATATATGAGATTCTAATACATGGTTGGTGGTGCTAATTTTTACATGATGAGATGGTTTTATAGTTGGTATATAGGTGGTGAAGGATGATAATTTTTGGATTTTGAAATGGGTAATTTAATCTAGTGGTTATGGTTCATATTATTTTGATAAAAAATATATGAAAGAAATATTATATGAGAATTGTGAATTTTAATTTGTTAGTAAGATATTATATAACATGATTATAGATGAAGGGTTTGTTCAGTTTTTGTAAGATTATAATTAATGACTTTTAAACAACTCATTGGTATGAGCATGAAATTATTATATGAGATTAATTCCTAGATTTCACTGTTATCCTTCAACTAGGTTTGAGGTATATGGATGAATTATTTTAATTGATATAATCTTAGTGGAACATTGATAAATAATATATCATTGTTTATTAAACATTCAATTATCATTATTATAGTGAAAATTTAATCCAGAGTGTGAGTTTTCTAAAAAGAGACCCTATAATAGTATCTTTATATAGTGAAATGTTGAATAAAATATATTTGGAGGATAGTCAGTATAATTTTAGTGATGCCTTTATTAGAATATTGATTAGTTTAATAGATATTGTTTAAATAATCATAAACGAAGTTTTTATAGTGAATCATTATAAAATTTATTGTTAATTTTAGAAAATAATATGTATAGGATATTTTATTGAAAATAATTATATATGGAATATTTATTTTATATTATATTAATGTAAATTTATTTGATAAGATTTCAATTATGATTTGAGGTAGGCAATGGTGGACGCCTAGTAATGACTAGGGCCATCAACCTATGACAAGGTGATATGGGTCCCCAAAAGTGTTTTGATTTTAGGGTAAAATTTTTTGTGAATGTATGATTAAGATATAATAATGAATAAATTTTATTATCAGTTATAATACATCCCCAATAGTAGAATCCATTGTGATGGAAGTAAACAAATACATATATTCACTTTAAATTATTGATAAAAAATTATTTTGATTAAGTGGATTAGTTTATTAAAGTAATATTATGGATGTTTTTGGTAAATTAAGATGAAGTTATAATATTTTTTATTATAGTTTGTGTGAAAATTATTAATAATTTTGTGTTTTCTATTATTTTTATGTTAGTTATTGTGATACAGTAACCTATACTGAGGAAGAAAAATGATTGTTAGGAGTTGAAGTATGTTATCATAAATTATGTAAATTGAAGGTTTTATTGTCTAAGAATCATTAGTATATCATGGTTAAATAAATAATATTTCAATTAATTAATAGGGATGATTTTGATACCCATTAATATATTTAAATAATTTAATGAGTTTAAGTATTATTGTAATTTATTACACCTAAGTAAATAAAGGAAAATAAAATATATTACTTGATCTGGTGTCTTTAAAATCAATGAAAATGATGAATATTTTCCAATTGTATAATAGGATATGGAATACAAAAAGGTTATGCTTAGTGTCTGATATTGATATAAGTGGTATTTTCATCATTACACAGGCCTTGGCTAATTAAACTAAAATACATTAATAGAGATGTTTTATAACATCAAACATTCTCATGTAATATTACATAAGGTTCATATTAAACATGGTAAGTTTGATGTAATCCATTGAAGATAAATGATAATGTTATCCAAGCTACAAGAGAAAATTGTTGATAAATATTTTCATTCTTTAGTTTCCTGTTATCCTATAAATTATAATATTATAATATGAAATTGGAGACAAAATATTATAATGGATATATATTTTTTTATAGAAATAGTACTTTAAAATATCTTACTTATTATCATGAAACTTTTCATTTATGTTATTTTATAGAGTCATTGAGTCATCCTTCATTGTTCGATAGTGTATGTGAGATGTTATAGCAATATTTCCATAATATAATATTTTTTACATTGTGAATAGTCATGATTTCATGTATTTTTTGTTAATTAATTAATTCATACTTCTTGTTGAAAAATAAGAGTTGAGAACTATACATTGTATTATATAGTTATATATACTAAATATCATGTTTTGGAATGAAGGTTTATCAATTCTGAATTGCCCGGTTGGATCATTTTCATCCACTAATAAGGGGTGTTGAATTAGTATAGGGTAGTTTTAAAAAAACAATTTAATAGATATAACCTATACAACTTTTAAGAGAATGATCAACTCAAAATAGAAAAAATCAACCTACATGATCATATATAAAATTATATAATAAGGAACATGAATATTTTTTCCATGGTTATGATCCAATGGGGAAATAGAATCCCATCCTTGTCTAGTTATTACCCCCACCCATGATTATTTTCACACTATCCCATAGTGATATCCTCTTATAAGAATTTATGTAGAATCCCCCCACATATGTCAAAAGTCACACACCACATCATAGATTCACACTATATTGAATAAGGTGATTACAAAAAATAATATCTCCAAATAAACCAGGTTTCATTGAAAATAGAAGATGAAGATACACATCCAATATCCTCTAAAAATTAAATAATGAATTCTCGATAGTGTAGTCTTGAGATATGATTCATGAATAATATATGACTAAAATCCGCATATCCTAAAGGGAAATAATCCATTAGATGTTGATCACTAAAGAACCAACATCAACATCAAACTCTCCTCATCTCACATTCTTTTACCATAAACTATTTTGTTCAATAGATTCCCTTGTAATCATTGCAACAACCTTGAAAATAATATGAAATAATAAAACCCCCACAATATCATTAATTGTATAAAACAATTGTATCTGCATTTTGGATTCTAGAAACAATATCTTGTAATTATAGATGCATTCAAAACTATCTACAAATTATATAGTTATAATTCTGAATCAACTATATAAAAATCAGATATGTAATTATAAATAGGAATTGGCTAATTACAATATTTTCCTACATTAGTTGGCATTTAGATACATATATAATCAACTATATTATTCTAATAAATTATCTACTTGATAGAAAATTACTATTTGAATTCCAAAATTAGCTATATTATAAATCAGCTACCTGAATTATTCTTAAAAAATGATGAAATCATCTAAGTGAAAATAAAATGAGTTATGTCGATTATTTGGATACAAGACATATTCAATTGCATGGTAGAAATGACTATGAGATTTTTTTTCATAATGGAAACAACAATGAGAATCTACTACATGAATTACCCTTTACCAAGTTACATTTTTTAGCTTAAATGGATATGTAAATCTTCCCGTTAAAATATTAGCTACAGGGAAACCAATATTCAGACAAACATAAATAAAACAACTTTATTTGACCATCAAAATATCTCAAATATTTTTTCATTCAAAATGATACTTTACACACATTATATATAATTCCATAAAAACCTGATCAAGAACCATCAGATTTAAGACCTCCACATATAATTTTTTCAATAAATACGAAAACAAAAACATTCCAAGAACTATGCTATCATCACAATTTCAAAACCAAAACCAAAAAACCCTGAGTTTATTCAATATCCACTTTGTATTTGTTGAAGATAAATTTTAAACCCCTTGAATTATTATACCTTAATTAAACACTCTATTCTTGATGAAATATAATGATTTTATTAAATCCAAGGAGAAATATTTATGACCACTACTTCTACTCTAATAGATTAATTTGTTCACCACCATCGAGTAATATTATTTAAAGACAACCGCTTTATCTCCAGTGAGTTACTACCTTCACCATATATAATGAGAATTTTTTTAAGGAAAACACTTTAAAACGAGTGTTTTACTACCTTCAATATCTATGGGGATTGATAATTATTATAAGAACATAATATCAACCAACTAAATCAACCACATTGGATAAAATTTATCTTTACTACATTAATCATGAGCTCCTTCTGTGATTTTTCATCTTTGAACGGGCTTTTTTTATCATCATCCGATTTAAAAACTCCCCTAAAACAAACAACCCCCCATCATTCAGAACTTTTATCCCCCATTGGGAGTAGAATAAAATGGATTGTGGGGTATCCAAAAGGAAAAAATTATCATGTTTATGAGGAATACTAATATTTCAATTTCATTATTAACTATAAGATCTTTTTATGTGGAATAGATTATGTAAATATATCTACAAGCATTATTTTTTTGAAAATATATATTAGTTTGATTTCAACTAGATCGACCTTTTATTTGATAAAATGAAATAAAATTTAAATATATATAGACCAAGAGTGTTGAATTTTTTTATGGAGATCAATTGCTCCATTATTATCAAACATAATATTTAATGGTCATTGAATATATAACCTCAAATATTCTATATCAACTTGCATCCACAAATCCATTGTAATTTCTTTAGTAGCCCCCATATATTTTGACTAATGTAAAATCAGGTTCACTAATCTTTTATTCTTATTGCACCATCTGGCATAATCATATCCAACAAAGAACAAACCAAATTATATGGATTTATGATTTATTAAGTCACTTGGACAATCTACATTTGTGTATGAATGAATGTATAGTTCCATACTGCACTTTTATACCATTCATTAATTCACTCTCCATTTTATGTATATTTAATTATTTTAACTTCTGATATGAATTAATCCCTTAATTCACTTTGATACCTTGTACACAGAGTCACCACATAAGAAATATCAGGTCTAGATGTTGGGAGAAACTATATGGTGTCAATCATACTTCTAAAAATATTCTGATCAACCATGATTCCTTATTCATATTTCCTCAACATATTGATAATAGATATAGGTGTAGATACCTCTATGTAAACATGAATTCCTAACCATGTCAATAATTATCTATTTCATTTTTAATGTGATATTATGATAGGGTTTTTGTTTTTCTCAATCTACAATCCCATAAAATTGTATTGTTCCCACTACATAGACATATGAAAATACATTTTAATCTCATTTGGAAATTCATCACATAAAAAACTAGAATTAAATATTTAATCAATATATACTATCACTACTAGTGTGTCTGATAAATACTTCTCCGAGTATAAGTTAATATCATTAGAGCCCTTCGAAACCCACATTTGTATCATGAAGTCATGAAGGTTAAAAAAATATATCATTGGATTATATTTTAAGCCATATAATGCCTTCTTTAATTTGAAAACCATTCATCCATAATTATAAAGACTAAAACCTTATGTTTGTCCAATAATTAATTCCTCATCGAGGTCATCATTTTGGAACATAAAAATTACATCCATTTGATAAACATTGTAATGATTATGAGATTACACTTCCACGAACATTCATTCTATGTCATGTATATAAATCAGTGAAAAGTAATTTTTAACGTATATTCCATCCATTTTTATAACCTTTTCAACAAGTATAGAAATGTCTACTATGAATTCATCATTCTCATTAATGTTTTATTGAATATACATTTTGTAAAAATGGTATTTTTAGATTTTGGTCAAGGAAAAAGTTCTCATGTAGAGTTATTCTAAATTTGACTATGTTATTCATTAATAGATTATTCCCATTCATTGTGAACAATAACATCATCCACCATTCTATGTTCATCCTATGAAATAAGGGTTTTTTGGTTTTCAAATCCCATTTCCCTATTTGTATGAATAAGTGCATTGTTATTTCCAATGTTATTCTTGGTGCCAACATGTTTTTTAATCTATGAAATAAATTTTTTTTATCACCATCACCATCTTCATCATCACTAGAACATTATAAATTTTCATCTATTTTTATTGTCTGATTTCAAAAAAACATTTCCATCCCCTCAATTGGAAATATACTCTTTTTATGTGAGATACAGAATATATTCTTGAATATATTGATATGTTTTTTACACAAATTATAATCAATTTTCACATCAAAACAATTAAAAATTTTATACAATATTATTTCCAAACATCTTTATACATTCCCACTAAAATAATATCCCATGATGACTTCATCATCCACCGTTTCGTTAAACATTCCTAGAATGTGTCTTATTATTTTAATATGATAATGACTACAAAAGTCCTATAAAGTATTCATGGTAGTATTTTTTTGGTACCCTATATTATAGGATGTATCATTTGTTTGGGGTATCAAGAGACATATATTTTGAATTCAAAGTAGCATAAAAAATTCTTATCTCTAAAAGTATATCAAAACACTATTCCTAACCAGCATTTTCTGATTTCTACACTGATCCTATTATGAATCTCTACAACGCCATTTAGTTGTGGGGTATAATGGTGTGATATATGGATTCTTGATTTAAGGTTTTATATGATTAGTTTAGAATTTATAACTTTTTAATTCTATCCCATTATTAGATTTTGGTTTTCCAATACACAAACTAAGATCCTTATAAACCTAGCATCAGTTCATTTTAAACAACCTAACTTCCACAAAATGTTTCATGATAAAATGAACAATTGTAATCTGAGTGATGTTATATGTGAATGTAATGAAATAAAGAACAATATAGGTATAATATTATCTCATAGTTCGAAAAATATATGTGCGGACCAATTATAATTGAATTTTGGAAGTATTGTAATCCTTCTTTTCAATATTTTGAATTATTATACACTTCTTACATCTGTTAAGTTAGAATAATAGAATGATAAACAAGTGGGGAGGGGGATTGTTTCTTTTTTATAATATTACACAAGAATCTATCTTTTATAATTCTTATGATTTAGGAATATATGAAACATTTTCTTCTTTAGATAAGTTAAGTGGTGAATAAATAAATAATAATAACACATCAATTTTTGTAGTGGCTTAAGGTACAAAAACCTCCTTGTAAACTCCACCAATTTTATCTCTATGATCTTGATGATTTTCACTATAAGGGTCTTATTATTATTATACCTTAAAAAATGAGTATATACAGTTGAAACCATTATAGTAATGATTTTACAAATTCATATCATTT
This sequence comes from Viscum album, assembly GCA_963277665.1. Taxonomy (NCBI): domain Eukaryota; kingdom Viridiplantae; phylum Streptophyta; class Magnoliopsida; order Santalales; family Viscaceae; genus Viscum; species Viscum album. The sequence goes on along the minus strand of OY728159.1, from coordinate 490,159,142 downwards.
TGATATAGTGAAATAAAAATCAATATCTTTATCCGATAGTCTGATATTCCTTTACCACAATGACTGAGTCCAATAAACTGACACTCCAATAGATTAATGGGAATTTTTTTGATTGTGAACATAGATTTAACACATAGTTTCATCTTTCAACTGAACAATAATGGATATTATTCTATAAAGGTTGATATATTTATGAAATATTACTTTTGAAGAGATCCTGAATGTAAAAAGACACTAAATAAGAGAAAGAATAGAAAAATAATAGCAGTAAGAACTTGAAAAACTGGTTTGTTTAAAAATATATTGAAACATGATTCTATCCAAAGTGTATCTTATTCACAATAAAAGATAAATTAGGTATTTTTTTAATCTAAACAGTGTATTTAGAATGATATCTCACAATAATTTGAAAACAACAATACTCTTGATATTAATTGATAGAAACATTGATTGCTTTTGGTTGAATAGATCAATGAATATCCCCTAAAAATAGGGTTCATTTAAATTTAAATCATTAAAGAGAGTCATAAAATTCCTTAAAAACATGAAATATTTAATCTAATGAATGCGAGCCTTTGAATCAGTAATAGAAAAAAATAAAAAAAATTAATTTTGTTGAGACCATTATAGAAAATGTGGATAAAATCTTTAATTTAAAACTCCATTATGAAACATGAAAATTTTAGGGTTCCTTCATGTAATAGAAAAGCCTAAAAGTATGGTTGACAATGTATTATTGTTTACAAATGTATGGTTGACGATGAACAGTATTATGAAAAATTAGGGTTGAATAACCATACTTTTATTCCTTTAAATTTATGGTTTCCTAAAACTGTAGTTTTATTGATCAATAATCTTCCAAAAATAATATTTTACATTTTCTACAAATTTTATTCCAAATATAGGGTATCTAGACCATATATTATGCCTAAAAATATAGTGAATGAATTTTTTTCCCAAATACATTAAAATATGTTCTGAATACTTAATCAATTATTTTAACCAATAAATAAGATAAAATAGTCAAGAATATATTCTTAAAAACACATAAAAGAATTTAATTAGTAAAAAACTGTATTTGTGAGCATGAAAATTAATAAGATTAATTTATAATTTTTGAGAAAATACATTCTTAATAAGCTCCACCTTTTTTATGATCACAATCAAAAAAATCATATATTATAAAAAATTTAAGATCTTAACCAAAATAAAATAATATTATTAATTATATATAATAGAAATTATATTTTATTATTTAAAATTAATATATATAGTGAAAAAATAATAACTTATATTATAATTCTCTCAAAATAATAAAATATATTTGATATCAATTTAATAATGTTGTGTTTAATCAATTTTCTCCTCGTTTTTGTGATATAAAAAATAATGTAATAGAAAATATTTATAAAACCCATTCAATGTATCACATAACTTTAAATGATTTTTTTTAGTTAATTTAATAATACATTATTTTTTATCGCATCAAATAAATAGAAATAAGAATAAAAAAACACAAATAGTATGTAAAAAGTTATTTATATTAAGGAATGTTTTTAGAAAAATAATTATTTGTCTGAGATATTTTGAATGGTTAGACGGGTTGAGGAGAAAAGGTCTTGTTTTTAAGATGTTTTAGAATCATGAATGGGTCAGATATCCTAATAAAAATCTTGTAGATCTTTTAAAAATAGTTTGAAAAATATTCATAAATGTTATCAACTAACTATCTCATAAAAATTCTTCAATATTGAACAAATTTATTTTTTCCTCTAGATTTACTTTAAAAAATAAATGAATACTCTCTTTTGACTAAAAATTGTGAGATAAATTCACCTAACATATTTGTAATATTTATTATAGTAGGCTCTCCTGATGTTAATTTCTCTATTAAATCTATTTGATATTCCAAAAACAGATTCAAAGGTCCTATCTCATAGAAGATAATGTGGTCGATTAATAAAATTATATAGAACTAATATAATCATTTAAAAACATATGCTTAAATTTTGATAAGTTTGAGGGGGTATAAGTAGATGCTCCAAAATGATTTTTATTACCACTTATTCATTAAAAATAACTCCATAAAACATCTTTAATTCATCCAAATCCATCTTTGAAACTGATTCAGATATCAAATTTCCAAACGGATCGTCTATATATCTCTAAAATACATCATAATATCTTATAGAAACTAAACATTTTTTGAGGGATTGCATTTGAATTTCTACAGACTCTAATTCATCTCTTGTAAATGTTGAGATTCTCTAATATCCAAAATATTTTAATGTAGAATCTATTTGTGTTTTTAATTTATAACGATCCTCCTTCAACATATTGAATTTAAATATTAACTCTTAAACAAAATTATTAAATGAATCAAAAGATTTTTCTTCATGGTTTCTTGACGGTTTCCCTATGTCAACTAAAACAAAGGATTTTCTTTTATCTTTATCAATAGAAGAGGAAGATTCAATTTCAAGATCATATATCCAATTAGTAGATACATAAATAGATTTATTTGAAGAATCTTTAAAACATAGACTGTTGTATTCTAAATTAACCTAGTAGGTTCATCTACTAATAGTTTTTTGTGATAAAATCCATGATGAGTTTCCTCTATTATATCTTATATAGAATTATATTTTTGTATCTGATATTATTCAGAATAATCTTACTGTTGATTTTCATTTTGACTTTTATAAAGATTATGTAGATATTTTCTATTTTCTGGTTGATTTTTATGTTTTTGTTCCTCGTGAGTAGTTTCTACTCAGAAAATCAGTGGATCGTTTACTGCACTAGTAGAATAAAATCCAACTTAATGAGCCTAAACATTAGGATCCTAATATTCAAGGTCATATCATTTTCTAGGCTGGTTAATATGCGACTCATTGGATTCTTCTTCTAAATTTTCTTCATAAGATTGTGGAAAATCTCATTCATTTTCTAGATGAGGGACTTTATATCATATTATGAGTTTCATTATGTCAAAAATATATATTATATTAGGAATTATGATACTTCTTCTTCATGAATACGAATTGATCTAGTTGATATAAGATTTCCTTGCTCCCCCTGAGTAATATTACTAAATTCTATTTGGTCTTTTATACTAACAGGTAATGAATTTCCTCTTTTTTTTAATCTGAACGAAACTTATCTTTATCAAAGTTCCATAATTTATAATGTTAGTATGATGAAACCTAGTGTGAATTTATACATGTAAAAAACATTTCAATTTAATCAAAATAAAAGAAATAGTATTTCAATATATATAAAAGGAAAACCTTTCCTCATACTATGAAAAATGATGAAATTATCAGAGCATATACCTAGGGAAAATAAACTCGAGATCACTCATCATTGGAAAAAAACATACATATTATGAGAAAAATAATTGATAACTCATTAATTCTTGTAAATATTGCTGAATAAATGAATATGACTTGTACAATATATTCAACATCACGATCCTTTATAATAATATTTCAAATCAGGGTTGATTTGAAATGAAAAGTCATTATATATTCTCATCTGTGGTCTTGGTTTCTGATGGATCAAATATCAAAATGAAAAAATATTTTCATTGGGAATCTGAAAAATATTTTTAATTTATATATAAGAAACACAAAAAAGTCGATTATTTACCTTTGAAATGGAAACATCTTCTAATGCATCAATGTTGAACTGAAAATTTATAAAAAAAAATTCAGTAATTTTATGTCGAATAATGAGGGGTAATTTTCTTCATAAAATGGAATTATATACCTTGAAATGTGAGATATTATTGTTATATAATATTTATCTGATTCTTCAAAAATAAATTTACAATAGTTTCCTCAAGAATTTTATTTGTAGGTGATGCATTGATGTTTCAATTCGCTCGGTTTTACTTCATTTGAAATCATGATCTTTAACATTACTAATAACATGATAGTTAAAGGTTTGGAACTAGGGTTATAAAGGGAAAAAAGTATCTCCAGAATTATAAAGCATTTTAATATATATGATAAGTGTAACAGAGTGTTTTCATAGTTTTCGGTGACGTAGGTTTTGGTTAGTAGAGAAAAATATTCAGTGTAATCATTATTTAATTTTTTTAAAATACATAATTTTAAAATAAAATATCATCTCAATAAAATGGTAAATAATTGAATAAAAAATGAAAATAATTAAATTTTTTAATACAAAATTAAAGAAATTAAATAAATAATAATAATTTAAAATCAATTATTCATATCACACCTTAATTAATTCTAAACTATTAGTGTGAACTAGTTTATTAAAAATATTCTCACGTTGATATCTATTATTTAAACATTGTAAATATATATCATTTAATAACATAATCTCTTTGAAATTGATGTATTATATCAATATGATTGGTTGTTGTGTGACTTAAAAGTTTTTTTAAATGATAATTATACTAGTATTGTCACTTAAAATGGGAATACTTTTAAAATTAAGTTCAAAGCTTAACTTTTATTTCATCCACAACACATGTTCACATCAACTTTTAGCAGATAGATATTATCATTTAACTATTGATAAAGAAACTGAATGTTGTTTCTTACTTTACCACAATACTAATTATTTTCCCAAAACGTGATAGGCTCTTGATGTAGTTTTTCTATATAATATACATCGTCAAAAATCAGCATGTGGATATGAAATTAAATTAAAATCACATGTTCTTAGAAGAAATAAATATTAAAAAGGTTTCATTTGAAATATCTAAAAATAATTTTAATAATAGTAAGATGGGATTACTTTGGGTTTCATTGAAATTTGGAACATAGATAGAAAAAACTGCTTGGTCTTCTAGCAGTTACATATACTAAAATTATAATTATAATTTTTTTATAACTTGTTATCAACTGGTTTTCCAGCTTCATCCCAATCAATGTTAACATTTTTTCATATGGGAGTTATATAGGTATTACTATTCTCCTACCCAAAATTTTTCATTAAATCAATAATATATTTACTTTGGTTTAAAACAACTCCATAATCTTTTTGATATGTTGTAAATCCACCAAAGAAATGTAATTCTACCATCATAGTCATTTCAAATTAATTTTTCATTGGATTAGAAAATTCTATAAAATGTTTTTTATTTGTTGAACAATACATAATATCATCTACATAAATATATAGTAATAAAATATTATAACCAACTATTTTCTTAAAGAATGTATGATATTATAATGCAAAATAAAATCTATTTTCTAATAAAATAGAATAATCTTTCATACTATGCTTTATAAGTTTTTTTAAGGCTATAAAGAGCATAGTATGTTTGAAAACTGAATTTGGTAGATTGGGATTTAAAAACATGGTAAATTTTCAATGTAAAATTCCACCATTAAATATCCATTTAGAAAATCCAATTTTATATTCATTGGATATATTTTACAATTAGTATGAGATGCATAAGAAATAATGATTCTAATATATTCTAATCTATAAATTGGTGTAATGGGTTCATCCTAATTTATTTATTCTTTTTCATTATACCACATATCAAATAATCTAGCTTTACTTCTAGTGATTATTCCTTAAATATCTTGATTAATTCAAGAGATCCATTTACTTCCGATTACAGGAAAACTAGATAGTCTATCAACTACATCCCAAATTTTTTTTTCTGTTATATTTTTTAAGTTCTTCTTTCAGAGATATTATCCAAATTTCATCTTCTAATGATTAATTAATACTACTAGGCTCTAATTTGGATATAAATGAAGATAGTTCATATATGTTTCCTATTATCCATCTATTTTATACTCAAGTATATATATCTCATATTATAGTCTCTAAAGGGTGATCCTTTTAGGATATATAAAATCCTAGTAAGGTACATTCAGGTTCATTAGTTTAATGTTATTTTTATTGGAGTTAATTTCATTTATTTTATGTTTAAAACTATTTTCAGTTGACTCTAGTCTGATATGGTCTAAAGTTAAATAAAATTCATGTGTTTGATCATTAAATTTTTCGAAAGGATTAATTTAATATAACTTCACCAGAATAGATTCTTTAAACATCCTTATCTATTTTTTATGCACTAAAGGTTTTATTTGTTCAAGAATTTCCTATAATGATTCCTTCATCATCATTTTGATCAAATTTACCAAGTTTTTCCTTATTATTAAATATATACACCTAGTTGAAAAAATATTTAAAGTATTTGACTTTAGGTTTTTTTTATTCCATAGTTTATAGGGTTTACTTTTAATTATGGGACTTATTGAAACAATATTAATTATATAGAAAGTGGTTCTTAATACTTCTTCCCCAAAACATGTAGGAAGACTATATTCATTTAATATAGTTCTTTAAAATTCTTGAATAGATATATTTCAACTTTTTATAACTCATTTTTTGAGGTTTTATTGGTGATGAGAATGTGGGTTTAATAATTATGAATTTGAAATATAAACAAAATTATTTATTATCAATTTCTCCACCATGATCACTTCATAATAAAATTATTTTAAAACATATTTCACATTGATAAATTTTATAAATTCATTGAAAAATAGATAAAACATTACTTTTATGTTTTATAAAATCTAACAATCTAAATCATTAAAATTGATCAACTAAAACATAAACATATGATTGGATTGCCAAACTTACTACTCTTACTGGTCATAAAATTCCATGTCGATATGTTCAAGTGGATTGGTTGCAGATGATTTGTTAATTGATTTGAAAGATTACTTGTTATGATTTTCAATTTGACATGCATCACATAATCAATCCTTATCAATATTAAGACTATGAAAATTTGAAACCAAATGATTATTATAAAATTTACATAAAGTTAATACATTACAATGTATGTTTATTTTATTCTAGATCCATGATTAATTTGTCTCAACAGTTAAACAATTCAATTTTTGTGTACACAAGTAATTAAGATCCATGATATAAACATTTTCAGTTATACGTAGTCCAAATTTTATTTATTTATCATTAAAAAAATTACAATAATTATTAGAGAAGTCAATCAAAAATCCATCATCGCAATGTTGGGAGATTCTTGTCAGATTCTTTTTCAACCCCCAAACATATCTAACTTTTTTGAATTATATTAATTTTGGATCTCCTACTAATCCAACTCCAACTATATTTCCTTTAGAATTATCACCAATGGTAACTATTCTTCCATCCATTTCTTCTAATGTTTAAAAATTTGAATAGTATCCACTCATGTGTCTTGAGAAACCACTGTCAAAATACCATAAATCATTTTTGTTTCTATGAATGATTTCATAAAAAACATATGAATAATATTCTGAGTTGGTACCCATGTTTTCTTGGTTATTTCTATGTTAGTAAGAAATGTTCTGGCTTATGATATTTTCTTAATATTTGTTAAATTTATAGTACATTCATTCTACATACTTATAGGAATAAACTTTTTTTAATACCACTTATCTAAATATTTCCCAAATAATATTCAATAATTTAATGAACCGTAATTGCACCAAAAAAACTATTAACTATTCAAAAATTGTTATTTCAAGATTTAAGTAAAAATTAATTCTTATACAAGTTATATTTTTCACCATTTATTCATATTCTATATTTTTCCTTTTTGTTAACATTCAATCCAAGAATATCATTTAGAGTTTTTTCTTTAATAGTAAATATGCCTGAAACACTATTGAATGATTTTAATTCATCTTGTATTTATATTTTTATATTTTCATGGGTAGTACAGTTTCATGTGGATTTAATATTTTTTTTTTAAATTTTTAGTGTTGTTTTGGAATTGTATATTTTTACATAAAATACCAGTAAGAATATTTTTTAAAATATTTGTACTTTTTTTATAAACATTGATATCTTTTTTAAAACATGGAGTAAAATGTATTTATATTATATTAGATAATATTTCAAAATCAGAAGTATAATAATAGTCAAATTGTACCTCATATTATTCCATTAGACATGAAGTACATGTTTTCTTTCAGATTATTTGCCTCGTTTTCCGAGTCATATTTGGATGAACTATTGGAGCCTTTAGATAAACTCTATGTACCCTTTAGTTCTTTATTTCTTTTTTTCTCATAATCAGTCCTCTTATAATTTTTCATCCCTTTATTCTCGTTAGTTATTTTATATTCCATTAATTTTTGGAAATAAGGTATGGTATGACTAATCTATTTACATTCATATATTTGGGCATCCTTATATGTCTTTCATTGTTTTAAATGTATTCTTGAAGCCTCTTTTGTTTTTATAGAATTTGATGATTCTTCTTGGTAATTGAGATAGAATTGTTCATAATATGAACACCATGAATCATTTCACATTCTTTTGATTTATTTTCATTATTCTATGTAGTAACTTTAGGGGAAATAATTTACCTTTTTAACATCTTATAAAATTTAACATCTGCTTATATCTCTACTTCATACATCACCAAGGTTTTCATTAATAATTTCATTGAAATAAATTTTATGGGTGATGAGTTCCCTATATAATAAAATATTCGAGTCCATTTAGACGGTAGAACTATAAGTAATTTCAGGGAATAATCATCTTGGGAAATTGATTTTATAAATGAAGAAACGTCATTGGTTATCCATGTAAATATCCCATTCATCTGGGTGATTCTTTCTCCATTGTACAATATGAAAGTGTCAAATTTTCTAATTGTAATAGCATACCTTAATTATCTAAAAATTTTAGTTTCTTCGTAGGTAACCAAAATATTTTTCCACATTTCATAAGAAATGTGACATTTACACACTCGATTGAATTCTTTTGGACCTAGTATATAAATGATAATATTTGTTTCCGTTGAATTGATATCACATTCATCTTCTTTAGTAACATCCCATGTTTCTATTTTTTTAGGGATTTCATATGGAGTGACAGTTTTTTTGTATACATTGGATCCAATATTTTTCAAATATAACATCATTAGACATTTAAAATTCCAATAATTATCATCATTTAAGTAAGGATCATAGACCATCCATTACCATATTTTTCTTATATAATTGACATCAATATTTGTATAGACCTTGTACATTGATCTTTCTCAATCATATTGTGTTCATAAAAAAAACTCAGCTGATACAAATTATTAGGTGAAAATATAAAACAATGATATACAAGAGGGGGTAAATTTTGTTTAAAAAATATAGTAGACAGAATCACACTTTTATACTTCTTGATTTGATAAGATATTCAGTGTTCTATTCATTAGATAAGTTAAGTAGTGGATCATTAATGAATAAGAATGCAATAATTTTTATAGTGGTTTGGACCAAAAAGATCATCTAGTAAACTCCACCAACACTATATGGTAGGGATTTCTGCTTTTCACCAAAAAGGTCCTCTTGTCACAAGACCTTAACACCTAAGTGAAGGTACATGGCACCTATTCAATAAGGATTTTACAAATATATATGGTTATTTTATAGGGAATCAAAAATCCACATCTTATTCCAAGAAGCTGATACACCTTCTCCACCATGACTAAGTCCAAGAATCTAATACTCTAATAAATAAATAACTATTGATTTGATTGAGAACATATATTTAGCTCATTGTTTCATCACATAACTTATATAAAGAATATTCTTTAAAAAGTTAGATTACGTCATGTAATAACAGCTTCAAAGGGATACTGATCGAAAAAATATATTCAATAGAAACATTAGTAGACAAGTAGAAAAAGTAACTAAAAAATAGTTTTATTCATCACTAGATTGAAACATATATGTTTCCAAAGTGTAGCTTCTTTAGAATAATAGATACATTCACTGTTTTTATTTTCTAAAAAACCTTATATATAGAATAATATTAAATATAATTATGAAATATAAAATACTATTTATTTTTTTCAACAGAAAGATATATTTATTTTGGTTGAATTGATCCATTAATATTTCTTGAGAAATAATTATAATTTGATTTTAAATGAATCGAGATAGTCATAACATCCCTTGTAAATAAGAAATATTTCATCTGATGAATATGAGTCTTTATATATGTTTTAAAAAACATTAAAATTATATTTTCTTCTATCGAGACCATTGTAGAAAATTCATATAATATCTTAAATTTAAAAATCACACTTTAACCAGTTAATTATATTGTTCCTTTATGCGATGAAAATAAACAAAATTTTATTCAAAAAAATATATTTATTTAAAAATATAAGGTTGATGACCCATGGTTTTTTATAAAATTAGGGTTGATAAACCATAAGTTTATTCCTTTAATGGTATTATTTCTTCAAAAAATATGTTTATTGATCGATACTTTTCCATTAATGTAGCGTACATGTTCTATAGGTTTTCTTTGAATCATTGGGTATCAAAACTATATGCTACATTATAAACATATGGTATGATGAATGATTTCAGAATAATTTTGAAAATGTTCAAAATACTTAATCAAATATTTTATCCCATATGTAAGAGAAATATCATTAGAATATGATTCAAAAAATTACATAATTTAATTTCATTAGTAAACCAGAAAAGGGTGTTTTGAACATCAAAATCAATAATACTCATAGAGTATTATTGAGAAAATACTTGCCCGATGACATATTTCCTCGATTACATCATAATCTCTCTTAATATTTGTTAAATAAATTATCAATTCATGTTTCAAAATCTAACATAGGTTTCATTAGATAAGATGTCCATGTTTTTTATTCCAAAACATATTCACATCCTCCATACTCAAGTAACATGTATAGTAAGGATCACAAATCCAGAATAAATTTCCAATAGTTATGCTAATTTAAGAAATACTTCTTTCATCACATGTTCTTTTAGAGATGCATAATTTATTTTTAATGTGACTTGTTTCCCATTATAACAATGTTTTCAAACACTCTAAAATTAGTGTTTTATTCATTCAACATAAATAAAATCAATTGATTTAAAATTATTATTCTAATTATTATCTATTTCAATACATTTTATTTTCAATAATGAGTCATTGTGGAATAAAACTATAAATATTTCATATTTAAAAATCTAATTAATAATTTCAACATCACCAGATATGTTGGAGGAACATTCACTATCAAGTATATTTTCCTTTTTCTTCATTCTAGCATTAAAAGTAAAATACAAATAACATGAATTTTATTCCTTGAAAAATTTAACTAGTTTCCATTTATCATTAAGAGGGGAATGATCTGGTATTCTTCACATAAATTTATCTAAACTATGTCCCTTTTTATCACACCATACACAAATATATTCAAGTAAATTAAACCAGTATTATATTGTCTACTTGTATTATGCTTTCATTTATTATTCTTTCTTCTGAAGTCGTATTTCTCTTGATTAGAATCACTCTACTGAGGTTCATTCAATCTTATAGTTAGATAAATTTTATACCAATATTTATAAGTTTTATTTTTGAACATACCAAAACAGTAATAATAACATTAAAATATGATTTTTCTTGAAAATAAAGAGTTGTGTCCATAAAATTTCTATAAATAATTTCAAACCCCACAAATAATAGTGTCTAACTTTTTTATATGATTTTGAATTTATGATTAATTCAATATTTTTATTTCATCTAGTACTCTAGTAAGAAATATACCTTTATTTCTCCTAGTCTATATTTTACAATAATTGTGATTTAAACCTGAATAGTGTATAAAAAAATTATAAGCAGATTTCTTAAAGAAGGAATTTACCATATTATTTTTATCATTTCTGGAGGATTACCCTTTGAAATAAATAGAGATTTTGAATCCCATTTTTTTCTTTCTTATATTTTTCTTATCTTCAAGACATATTTATTGAATCAAGGATAATTTATCTTCATTTATAGAGAGTTTTTCCTCAAGATCATTGATCGTATCATATATTCCTAGAATTTCAACCTAGGTATTTTATTTTATTTTGTAATATCTTTTTTCTTTTTGTATTAGTCAATATTTTCTTTTACATCCATTCTATTCTCTCTTACTATAATATTATTCTCTTTCTTGAGCATTGTTTTTTCATAAAGTGTTCCTCAAGTAAATATTTGTGAATCTATTCATAATATATTATTCTTGACTCATATTTATCACTTCTAGATGAATCAATAGTATTCTAAAAATGAGCCATTATATTTGAAAATTTTTGTATAGTTTCTTGTTTTGGAGTGGGTCTTCTGGAGACGGCCTTATGGTTGGTTTTGATTTTTTTGGGCTTGAGATTCACCCATTGAAGACTAGAATGAATGATGTCTGAATATTAAGAGGGGGAGGAGTCTTTACTTCCTACCCACTCTTTATTTCTCCATTTTCCTCCTTTATCCTCATATATTTCTTCTTTTCCTCGGCCTTCCCTTAGGCTGAGATTCCTTCTCTTTTTTTCCTTATTTATGGTGCTTCGCTTCCATGTTGTGACGGGAATATAGTTGGCGATGATCCGCTCATCCTTTTTGGCGTTTTCAAGGTGATTTTCATGTTTGAATGTTCTATGGGGATGTTTTGGTGGTTTTTACTTTATGTGTTTCCCTTTGCCGCTCATACCCCGCTCTGACCTCTCGTTCCTCTACTCCTATCCATGTCGGATCTAGAGTAGTGAAGACTATGAGGTTTTGGGTTTGTGGGTTGGAGATCGAAGGTTATTTCTCTGGTGATGTTGTTTTCTGCTTGAAGTCTTCTTTCAGTTTGCTTTTTGGCTGCTATTATCCCTTCACTGGCATCGTGTTCCTATAACGACCCATACTTTACATACATTGTTAATACTTTAAAATTGAATCAAACTTATTACAACATATGACAAAACCACAAAGGACCGTATAGGTATAGTGTCTTTAGAAACTGGGAAACATAAACAACTGGTTCATAAATCTTCTACAGTGTCTCCCATTTATTTCATCATATCTATGGTCCCTTTTAGCATATTCTACTTAATATCCATCTTCCTGACCTGGGGAAAAGAAAACATAAAAGGGTGAGATCAAATGCTCAGCAAGGGCAAATAAAGGAACTAAAAATCATATCATATCTTTTTGAAAATCATAACCTGCAAAAGAGATCATAATATCTTAACATGGAATAAATCATAGAAGTGAAAATGATATCACCATAATCATAACATGAAACTTGAAACATTGTGGCATGCACACATAATCATGGAAAATCATTTCTTGTTAGTCATGACTCATTTCCAAGACTATCTTAGTGGACAAAGTCCCTTTCTGAATCGAGTAACCCTCGTTTTAGTCCTGTTTCACTGAACCGGTATAACCTACCATTCCAGCCCTGTCTATCTCATGAGATATAAAATCTTTACCCAATGCATTGGAGGGAGATATAGGTCCCATCCATCTTATAATGAATCCTTTCTTATGTGTTTCACATAATCATACATCATCTCATAACACATGTAACAAAAATGGGATTCTTGAAACATCATGACATCATAAATCAATTCATATAAGATAAAGGAATTCATAAAAATAATTCCATCACAACATGAACAAATCAATGTAATAATAGAGATAAAAACAGAACCCTTTTATTATCTTAGATGGAAATTAATTTTGATAAAATACTTGAACTCCATTCTTGAGGAAAATATCCTTTCTACTTCAAAAACATATTTCCTTTCACAACATTTCATACGACATTAAAATAAAAGAATATGATTAAAAAATAAACTTGAAAACTTTTAAAGGAAGCTTCTTGGAAATAATTTTTTAAAAATCCATTCATTCCGTATAAGTTAAAAAAACATTCTTCGTACTTTTGTCGGAAAAGTCAAAAAGTACCTCGTACGAAAAAAGATTCCTTTCATACATATTACTAAAAACTCACCGAAGGGTAAAAATGGATTTAAACAATTGTAGGTGGATGGAAATAATATTACATTTTGATGAAACATGGATGTGGATGATAAAATACACCCCAGTAAATACTTACGAATAAACAATCTAGGATAAAAATGAGATTGTGATATTTCCCTTACCTTAGGTCCGATTTGCTTTGTACGTGTCCGAAGCTCCTGTATAATGGTTTAAATAATGTTATTGACTTATTCCAGAATCATACATATTGATATGATATCATATATGGTCATATTCTTAGCTTCTTGTTAGTAATATTTCATTGTTACTTGTTACTCGGGTCTTTATTGCCTTTTGTTCTTATGAGTGTTTTGCCGAATAAATTCTTATTCTTATTTTAAGGTTATAGATACCTTATATACAGAATGGTATTAGTGTAACATATATCATATTTATTCATCCAATTCATTTATATAATTATTATGTAATGATGATCATGTAGAACGAGTCGCTTCACATCGTGGAGACGGTATTCCGTACCTACGCACGAGTGATGACATCGTTCCTATGATCGTGGAATTGTACTGGAGTATATATATATATATATATATATATATATTATTTCAGTATCAATATTACTTAATAATAATTATAAAAGGTTACTCATTACACCATTATACCCATCCTTGTAAGGTGGTGGTGGAAAATAGATTACACCACGGCGTGGAGACGGTATTCCGTACGTACGCACGCGCGGTGATTTCATTTTTCCGTAGGATGGATAGAAGGTGAATTAGGGTTGTTTCATAATTATAATAAAATATCAGTATGTAAGTAATACTGATGTTATTACTTTATCATGAAACAAATAAAGAAGAAGAAGTTGAAGAAGAAAGAAATTGAAAAGATCGGCAATGGATATTACCTCTTCTTTGGAACGCTTCTTTGAATCCTCCACTTAGGGAACTAATATTGGTCTTTGAAGAAGACCAGGACCTCTAGGATTATTCTAGGGAAGTGGAGAGGAGAAAATGGCAGGGGTTGGCCGAGCTTGACTGCTCAATTTGGTGTGAGGAGGAGGGGGAGGAGGTGCCCTTTTATAAGGAAGGAGAGGGGCACCTTAGGAATATCTCAAAATATTATTTTATATTAAAGTCAAAATCGGTTTATAATGGTTCCAAAGGGTCTTATTTCTAAGCTAAAGTGGGGAAGGGTCGAAATCCTATCAACCAATAGGATTTAGACAAGTTTGGGATATTATTTTAACCTTATCAATTAGATTTAACTCTAAGTTAAATAATTTAACTTTTACCATGTCTTTTTGTTTTCTTTCACTATATGGTTAATACACTTACTATAACATGAAAAACGAACCCCAAATTGTTTATTATTAAAATATATATCCTTATCTAAGTCATTTGGCCGATCCTTAGATATTTAGGAATAAAATAACAATTAATAATAGAATATTTGATTTAAAAACTATTTTGTGTCAATTTTGACACTATTTGATATATGATTTTTGTGAAAGTCATAACAGAATTATATGTTCGAACCAAGTTGATTAAATCAACACTAATATATCATAGTAACCTAGAAAATTAGTGGAATTCATAAAAAGTCTTAAATTACATTTATTTTGGTATTTATATTATCAATTATGTCAATATTTCATTAATAAGATAATTACTGCATCATCTTTGTGTCATAAATAAATTAAATTATTTGATGTCTAAAAATTACAAATAAAATACCATCATGTAGTAAATATTTGAAGCTTTCTAATGAATATTTATAGTCGAATTTATCTTATGTATAACCCCATATTAAAAATGATTTACTTATTAAACTTTGATTTTAACTATTTTAACCCTTCTTTAAATAAATTAATAATAAATGTCCTAATCTAACCCATGTGGGCATAAATGGTCATATTTTATTCATAAGGTTGTTTATGGTCGAATTACACTTATCTAATAGAATTAGGACATGTGTTAGGGTAATATTAATATCATATTTACCCTTAGTTACCCTATTTACTATTAACCACGGTAAAAAAGGTAAAAAGTTACTATTCACCAAAAAAATATTTTTATCTCATTGAACCACATTTTACTTCCTGATATCAACCGTGTCTCTCAGATTTTCGAAATTCCTTTCACAGAAGCGGTAAAATTATGTTTTATGCAAAATTCAGTTTTTAACCTACCACTTAGTGGTTTCAATATTCATCAAAAATTGAAAGTTTTCAGAAAAATACCAAAATTTTACCCTAGGCTAATTTCGATATTCTGAGTCCAAAAATGAAGTCCATTTTGAAAAATAAAATTTATAAAATTTCAAAAAGTGTTTATTACTATTCATAACGGCTAGTATTAGTAGCATATTGTTGTTTAGTGAAACTCGGTATTGCGTACGACGCAAGCTATCGAGGAAGGTCGCGATTGCGTGTAAAGAAAGCCAAGCAAGTGTTGTGTAGAAAAAGATTCCTTTAATGATTTATATAACATAAAAGTCTCAGGTGTTACATTCTACCCCCCTTAAAAAGAATTTCGCCCTCGAAATTCATCACTTTGTAACAAACAGATGAGGATACTTCTCCCTCATCATATCCTCAAGCTCCCATGTAGCTTCTTCAAGTTGGTGGTTCCTCCATAAAACATTCACCAAGCAAGTGGTCTTGTTTCGTAGAACTTTTTCGCTACGATCCAGAATCTCTATTAGCTGTTCTTCATAAGAAAGATCTTGCTCTAGCGGTACAACTTCTGAGCTGAGTACATGTGAAAGATCAGGTATGTACTTTCTCAGGAGAGATACATGGAACACATCATGAACTTGAGAGAGATTCGGTGGAAGCGCCAATCGGTAAGCTACCTTCCCAACACGATCTAGTATTTCGAAAGGACCGATATATCTAGGGCTCAACTTCCCCTTCTTTCCAAATCTCATAACCCTCTTCCAGGGAGATATTCGTAAGAACACTTTATCACCCACTTCAAACTCTAGGTCTTTTCTTCGGTTGTCGGCATAACTTTTCTGTCGACTCTGAGCTACTCTTATGTGTTGTTGAATAGATCTGACCTTTTCTGCCAATTCATCAACGAGATCAGGTCCTAATAGCTTTCTTTCCCCAACTTCATCCTAGCAAGTTGGAGTCATGCATTTCTTTCCATAGAGAGCTTCATAAGGAGCAATCTGAATACTGGAGTGAAAGCTATTATTATAAGAAAATTCCACCAAAGGTAGGTGTTGATCCCAACCTCCTTTGAAATCCATAGAGCAAGCTCTCAACATATCTTCTAGGGTTTGAATTGTTCTTTCATACTGACCGTCTGTCTGGGGATGATAAGCAGTACTGAAACTCAACTCTGTATCCAGAGTATGCTGAAGACTTCTCCAGAACTTCGAGGTAAATCTCGGATGCCGATCAGATATAATAGAGAGTGGTACTCCATGAAATCTTACCACTTACTTTACATATATCCTGGCAAGCTGATCTAGAGAGAAATCCTCTCTAATAGGAATGAAGTGTGCAGACTTTGTAAGACGATCAACTATGACCCAGATAGCATTATTGCCTTTGGATGTTTTAGGAAGTCCTGTGACAAAGTCCATAGTGATGTTTTCCCATTTCCATTCGGGTATGTGTAATGGTTGTAACATCCCCTTAGACTTCTGTCTCTCAGTTTTAACTTGTTAAGAAACCAAGCATCAAGAGACATATTCAGCAACATCTCTTTTCATGCCATCCCACCAGAAGTACTCTTTCAGGTCCGTATACATCTTTGTGCTTCCAGGATGAATAGAGAACGATGAACTATGAGCCTCATACAGCAGCTCCTTCTTTAATTCGGGGATTGGAGGAACACAAACCCGATTCCTGAACTTTATTATCCCATCACAATCAAGGTTGAATTCAGGAACATTTCTCACCTTCTTTTGTAACTCTACATCTTCTTTATGTGCCTCTTTAATCTTCACATGTATAGATGGTTGAACATTCATTTGAGAAAGATAAGATTTTTCCCCTTCCATTATAATTCCAAGATCCATCCTTTGAAAATCCATAAATATTGGATCTTTTGTGATCCTCATCATGGATAAACTAGCATGGTCTTGTCGACATAATGCATCTGCCACCTTGTTTGCTTTCCCAGGGTGGTAATGGATTGAGCAGTCATAATCCTTAATCAGCTCCAACCATCTTCTTTGACGCATATTCAGCTCCTTTTGTGTGAAAATATACTTTAAACTTTTATGATCAGTATAAATATCACACCTTTCACCATAAAGGTAATGCCTCCAAATCTTTAATGTAAAGATTACCGCAGCCAACTCCAAATCATGTGTTGGGTAATTTTTCTCATGGATTTTCAACTGTCGTGAGGCATAAGCTATCACCATATCATTTTGCATAAGAATACACCCCAATCCCTTCTTGGATGCATCACTGTAGATCACAAACCTTTCTCCACTACAAGGCAGTGTGAGCACATGTGCACTAGATAACCTTCTTTTCAACTCCTTGAAATTCTCCTCACATTCCTCTGTCCAGACAAACTTAACTCCTTTCCGAGTCAACTTGGTGAGTGGATTAGATAATCGTGAAAAATCCTTTACAAAACGTTGATAATATCCAACCAAACCAAGAAAACTTCGGATCTCAGTTACTGTTGTTGGTATCGACCATCTTTCGATAACCTCTGTTTTTGCTGGGTCCACAGATATCCCCTCTTTTGAGATTATGTAACCCAAAAATGCAACTTTTTTAAGCCAAAATTCACACTTGGTAAATTTGGCATAAAGCTTCTCCTTTCTCAGGGTCTTCAATATAATTCTCAAGTGATCTTCATGCTCTTCCTTGCTCTTTGAATAGACAAGAATATCGTCTATAAAGACTACCACAAATTGATCAAGATAGTCTCTAAAGACTCTATTCATTAGATCCATGAAGATAGCAGGGGCATTAGTAAGACCAAATGGCATCAATATAAATTCATAGTGTCCATACCTTGTACGGAAAGCCGTCTTTGGTATATCCTCCCTTTTGACCCTTAATTGATGATACCCTGAACGAAGATCAATCATGGAAAAGTATTGAGCTCCGCATAGTTGGTCAAATAAGTCATCAATGCGTGGGAGAGGATATTTGTTCTTGATAGTGATCTTGTTAAGTTCTCGATAATCAATGCAGAGTCTCATTGATCCATCTTTCTTCTTAACAAATAGAACAGGTGCTCCCCAAGGTGACGCACTAGGGCGTATGAATCCCTTATCAAGATTCTTTTGGAGTTGCTTCTTCAATTCCTGCAACTCAATTGGGGCCATTCTATAAGGTGTCTTTGAAATTGGCAAAGCGCCCGGTACGAGTTCTATTGAAAACTCAACTTCACGATTTGGTGGAAGACCCGGTAATTCCTCCGGAAACACATCATCAAAATCCCGTACAATGGGAATATTCTTAATCGTGAGTTTCTCACCAACCATTTGAGATAAATAACCTTTATTTAGTGGAATCAATACCCATAAGATGGAATAAATTTCCACTGGAAGGTTATGTTCATCCTTGCATTGATAGACGATCGTAGATTGATCTGGAATATGAAATGTGACTTCCCTTCTTTGGAAATTGATATGAGCTCCATGTAGTGAAAGCCAATCCATGCCAAGAATCACATCAAATTCCACTAAAGGAAGGATCACAAGATTTGCAGGAATCACTTTCCGACAAACTTCGATCGGAGAAGAATTATAAACTTTTAATGCGACTGTTGTGCCATTAGGTGTTGTCACAGCTAACTCAACATCTAATTGTTGAGGTAGTACGGTGATACCCTTAGAAAATTTTTCAGAAATAAAAGAGTGGGTGGATCCAGAATCAAATAAAACATTTGCTACTTTAGAATGGATGGTAAGTGTACCTTTCACCACTTCGTTATCGTACTCCACATCGCTGATAGAAATTGAATGTGACTTTCCTTTGTCTTTAGCCTTATGATTTTGTTGACGTCGACCATCATCATCAACCCTTGGATTTGGGCATTGATTGGAATAATGCCCCATCTCCTTGCACTTGAAACATTGAAGTGTAGTAGGTTCATTTTGTGTATCCCTTCCTTTGTTTGCATCATTAGACATCATCTTCCCATTACCACGGAATTCAAATGCCCGATGACCTTCCTTTCCACATTTAAAACATTTACTTGTACCTTTAAGTCAACTCCCTCCATGTTTCCTTCCACACTTTGAGCATAAGGGAAAGCTCATCTTCTTTTCAGTGTGCTCTTTAGATTTTCCTTTGAATTCCATCTTCCTCTTCTTATCAAACCCATGTTACTAATGGGTTACTCCAATCTCCATCTCGACTTTGAGAGCACATCGAACGGTTTCCTCGTAGCTATTGAAGTCCCTTATGGCTAATGCCCTTCGAAGACTTGGTTTTAAGCCACTAAAGAATCGATCGATCTTACTCTCAGGTTGGATAATAATACCAGAAGCGTACATTGAAAGTCTTGTAAAATTTGCTTCATAGGTACCAACAGATTCATCATCCCTTTGCTTCAGTTCAAGAAACTATTTCTCCATCTTTGTTCGGAGAATACGAGGGAAGTACTTATTGAAAAATAAGTTCTTGAACTCATCCTATTTCATAGACTCAATTTCGTCCCTTTGCCTCGTATTCTTAATAAGATTCCACCATTGATCAGCATCTCCTTCCAAACGATACACTGCTAGGATGACTTTATCATGTTCAGAACATTGAAGAACTGAAAATATCTTTTCAGTAGTACTAATCCATTGTTCAGCAACTAATCGATCAGTAGACCCACTGAAAGAAGGTGGACGCTGCCTCATGAAGGATTTAACAGAAAGTTGCTCCTTCCTTTGCTCGTTTGGAAGTCCTGCATGATTCATAGCTTGAGAAAGTTGTGTTAGCTTGGCTACAAGATTTTTCATTCCAGCTCCCATATTTTTTGGTTGCTCAGGGGGACAATCATTGCATTGCCCATCGCATTCCGCATAAACACGGTTCCTTCGGGTTCCAGCCATTGACTAAAACCAAGAAGAATAGTGTGAGAAGCACTAATTATAATAGGAAAACCACATAATTCAAGAATAAAATTTTCATGCTTAAGGTCTTATCCTAGGTTATTCAAGGCCATTTCTAAAACACTAAGATTGTGTTCTATGCTTGGACTTATCCTTAGGGTTCTTACTAAGGCTTTCACATCCTAGTTTCCAAAGGTTGACTATAACCTCCCTCTGATACCAACTATAACGACCCATACTTTACATACATTGTCAATACTTCAAAATTGAAGCAAACTTATTACAACATATGACAAAACCACAAAGGACCGTATAGGTATAGTGTCTTTAGAAACTGGGAAACATAAACAACTGGTTCATAAATCTTCTACAGTGTCTCCCATTTATTTCATCATATCTAGGGTCCCTTTTAGCATATTCTACTTAATATCAATCTTCCTGACCTGGGGAAAAGAAAACATAAAAGGGTGAGCTCAAATGCTCAGCAAGGGCAAATAAAGGAACTAAAAATCATATCATATCTTTTTGAAAATCATAACCTGCAAAAGAGATCATAATATCTTAACATGGAATAAATCATAGAAGTGAAAATGATATCACCATAATCATAACATTAAAACTTGAAACTTTGTGGCATGCACACATAATCATGGAAAATCATTTCTTGTTAGTCATGACTCATTGCCAAGACTATCTTAGTGGAAAAAGTCCCTTTCTGAATCGAGTAACCCTCGTTTCAGTCCTGTTTCACTGAACCGGTATAACCTACCATTCCAGCCCTGTCTATCTCATGAGATATAAAATCTTTACCCAATGCATTGGAGGGAGATATAGGTCCCACCCATCTTATAATGAATCCTTTCTTATGTGTGCCACATAATCATACATCATCGCATAACACATGTAACAAAAATAAGATTCTTGAAACATCATGACATCATAAATAAATTCATATAAGATAAAGGAATTCATAAAAATAATTCCCTCACAACATGAACAAATCAATTTAATAATAGATATAAAAACAGAACCCTTTTATTATCTTAGATGGAAAATAATTTTGATAAAATACTTGAACTCCATTCTTGAGGAAAATATCCTTTCTACTTCAAAAACATTTTTCCTTTCACAACATGTCATACGACTTTAAAATAAAAGAAGATGATTAAAAAATAAACTTGAAAACTTGTAAAGGAATCTTCTTGGAAATAATGTTTTAAAAATCCATTCATGCCGTATAAGTTAAAAAAAACATTCTTCGTACTTTTGTCGGAAAAGTCAAAAAGTACCTCGTACGACAAAAGATTCCTTTCATAAATATTACTAAAAACTCACCGAAGGGTAAAAATGGATTTAAACAATTGTAGGTGGATGGAAATAATATTACATTTTGATGAAACATGGATGTGGATAATAAAATACACCCCAGTAAATACTTACGAATAAACAATCTTGGATAAAAATGAGATTGTGATATTTCCCTTACCTTAGGTCCGATTTGCTTTGTACGTGTCCGAAGCTCCTGTATAATGGTTTAAATAATGTTATTGACTTATTCCAGAATCATACATATTGATATGATATCATATATGGTCATATTCTTAGCTTCTTGTTAGTAATATTTCATTGTTACTTGTTACTCGGGTCTTTATTGCCTTTTGTTATTATGCGTGTTTTGCCGAATAAATTCTTATTCTTCTTTTAAGGTTATAGATAACTTATATCCAGAATGGTATTAGTGTAACATATATCATATTTATTCATTCAATTCATTTATATAATTATTATGTAATGATGATCATGTAGAACGAGTCGCTTCACATCGTGGAGACGGTATTCCGTACGTACGCACGAGTGATGATATCGTTCCTATGATCGTGGAATTGTATTGGAGTATATATATATATTATTTAAGTATAAATATTACTTAATAATAATCATAAATGGTTACTCATTACACCATTATACCCATCCTTGTAAGGTGGTGGTGGAAAATAGATTACACCACGGCGTGGAGACGGTATTCCGTACGTACGCACGCGCGGTGATTTCATTTTTCCGTAGGATGGATAGAAGGTGAATTAGGGTTGTTTCATAATTATAATAACATATCAGTATGTAAGTAATACTGATGTTATTACTTTATCATGAAAAAAATAAAGAAGAAGAAGTTGAAGAAGAAAGAAATTGAAAAGATCGGTAATGGATATTACCTCTTCTTTAGAACGCTTCTTTGATTCCTCCACTTAGGGAACTAATATTGGTCTTTGAAGAAGACCAGGACCTCTAGTATTATTCTAGGGAAGTGGAGAGGAGAAAATGGCAGGGGTTGGCCGAGCTTGAGTGCTCAATTTGGTGTGAGGAGGAGGGGGAGGAGGTGACTTTTTATAAGGGAGGAGAGGGGCACCTTAAGAATATCTCAAAATATTATTTTATATTAAAGTCAAAATCGGTTTATAATGGTTCCAAAGGGTCTTATTTAGAAGCTAAAGTGGGGAAGGGTCGAAATACTATCAACCAATAGGATTTAGACAAGTTTGGGATATTATTTTAACCTTATCAATTAGATTTAACTCTAAGTTAAATAATTTAACTTTTACCATGTCTTTTTGTTTTCTTTCACTATATGGTTAATACACTTACTATAACATGCCAAACGAACCCCAAATTGTTTATTATTAATATATATATCCTTATCTAAGTCATTTGGACGAACCTTAGATTTTTAGGAATAAAATAACAATTAATAATATAATATTTGATTTAAAAACTATTTTGTGTCAATTTTGACACTATTTGATATATGATTTTTGTGAAAGTCATAACAGAATTATATGTTCGAACCAAGTTGATTAAATCAACACTAATATATCATAGTAACCTATAAAATTAGTTTAATTCATAAAAAGTCTTAAATTACATTTATTTTGGTATTTATATTATCAATTATGTCAATATTTCATTAATAAGATAATTACTGCATCATCTTTGTGACATAAATAAATTAAATTATTTGATGTATAAAAATTACAAATAAAATACCATCATGTAGGAAATCTTTTTAGATTTCTAATGAATATTTATAGTCGAATTTATCTTATGTATAACCCCACATTAAAAATGATTTACTTATTAAACTTTGATTTTAACTATTTTAACCCTTCTTTAAATAAATTAATAATAAATGTCCTAATCTAACCCAAGTGGGCCTAAATGGACATATTTTATTCATAAGGTTGTTTTTGGTCGAATTAAACTTATCCAATAGAATTAGGACATGTGTTAGGGTAATATTAATATCATATTTACCCTTAGTTACCCTATTTACTATTAACCGCGGTAAAAAAGGTAAAAAGTTACTATTCACCAAAAAATTATTTTTATCTCATTGAACCACATTTTACGTACTGATATCAACCGTGTCTGTCAGATTTTCAAAATTCCATTCACAGAAGCGGTAAAATTATGTTTTATGCAAAATTCAGTTTTTAACCTACCACTTAGTGGTTTCACTATTCATCAAAAATTGAAAGTTTTCAGAAAAATACCAAAATTTCACCCTAGGCTAATTTTGATATTCTGAGTCCAAAAATGAAGTCCATTTTGAAAAATAAAATTTATAAAATTTCAAAAAGTGGTTATTACTATTCATAACGGCTAGTTTTAGTAGCATATTGTTGTTTAGTAAAACTCGGTATTGCGTACGACGCAAGCTATCGAGGAAGGTCGCGATTGCGTGTAAAGAAAGCCAAGCATGTGTTGTGTAGAAAAAGATTCCTTTGATGATTTATATAACATAGAAGTCTCGGTTGTTACAGTTCCTCTACACCTCTCCCACTTGGAGCTAGTGCGGTGGACCAAAGAAGTTTTGGGAGTTGGGATGGCGGTCATTTCTGGGCATGACCAGAGTCTTTATGGGTTCTGATTTTTGGCCTCTTTTTCAATGGAGATGCTTGATTTTATCATCATCAATGTTGCTTTTTTTGTTTCTGGTTCACTTGATTGTTCGATATTTCTTCCTTAAAACGGTGATATGGGTGACGATGGCGATGACTGTATTCGGACGGGGATAAAGGCATCATGGTTTTTTGATGACGACAAGGGTGAAGGTTCCTTCTGCATCGATGTTGAAGATGCGGCAGTGATTGCTGGTGGGTTCTCGCTCGCGATACAGACGATGGAGATGATGTGGTGGTTCGATGTCAGGGGCGCTGCTCAAGTAGGCTCGCCGCTTGAGGATCAGTGTCCTGAGGCATCTCAGTCATCGTGGATCTGATGATGGCTTTTTCATATTTAGAATTTTGAATCCATTTGATTTCTTTTAAGCGGTTTTATGATTTTGGTAATTTTCAGGTATGGTCCGATGTGGTGATAACAGTCTTTGCCTTTATTTTGAAATGGTTTGAAGCTTGTAATTTGAAATTTGAAATCAGGCGGTTAATGTTTTTGTAAGGTTTCCACTTTTCCTTAATGTGGATTTTTAATAAAATAAAAATATGGATTGGAGGAATTTCACGCTCCAGCCTTTGCAGATTATTTATAATTTTTAATTCACATAATTCCATGATTTTTTTCATCATTTTTATATTCACAATATTACCTTTTACTCTTTGTGAAATTAATTAGACAGTGTTCAATACCATTGAATTTATAACATCTATATGAGAATGTACCATTGTTCATTACTTTTCCTTTCTAAAATATTTTTGAAATTAATGAAATAACTCATTGATGGTCTTTTGAAATCTCATAATCACATGTGTTATAAATTATTTAATAAATTAATATTTTTATATTTCTCATGAATTCATAGGACATGTCTTCGTTCACATTATTCTATAATACTAGATGTTTTTTCATATCATTAGAAATGAGAATATTATGTAACTCATCTAGAGTAACAATATCTCTATATTCAAGATTTGGTATTTTGGGATCCAATACATTCGAAATATTTCTCATCAATTTGTTCAAATTTGTGGCAACATCTAATATCTAACAAAATAATTGAACATTACTCACAATTTCATTTTTTGAATAAAAAACTAATCAAAATTTAACCTCAACAATTTTATATCATCAAATTTTCTCCTCCATAACTATAATGTTTCCTCTTTTAATTTCGCATTTCCTTCATAACTACTATCCATCATATCTCATATCTCTATTATAGTTTTTAGTCCCATAAATTTATGGTATAATTTCTCTGATAATGATATAACTATATAATTTTTCTCTTTTCCATACCCTTATATATTCCTATTATGGGAAACCATTATCTGACCATTATTTATAAGTGTGGAAAACATACTTTCACTACATCAAGAACTTATAGACCCAGTGATTAAAGACATAGAAATATTCAATTCTTTAAATAATGATGATTTCATTTTCATCAAATATTGGTGCACTACTTCATTGAACTGAATTGATATTATCCATGGATCAATATATAATTTTTTTAATCCTATATATGTAACTCCATGTGATTCTAATTTATATATAAGGTGGGATTGGTTTCATTAACTGATTTTTTATTTCAATTTTCTATATCTATTCCAGTTTTTAGAGGTGGATGATTTTCTCTATGAGTTGTAAAATTTTTCTATTATTGACTGAAATATTCAATCATAAGTAGGAGAGAAATAATAAATAAAAAAATTCTCTCTAATTTGTTGTGTGATTACCTATTGAATTTATTTTTAAGTTTTGAAGACTTGATGGCCTTTGTGTTTTGGGCTGATAACCCTAGGAAAATGGGGTTAAAATATTAAAAGTTTATTATGAATTTATATATACTGAATGATTAGAATGGGTATATATCATATATATTATTACCATGGGATTTTTTGATATTTTTTTAGAACCTTATTATGGGGTGTCTACATATTGAAGATGCTTTGTAATGGTTTATAATGATATTTTGTATTCATGCTCAATATGATTATATTATGAATTTTTTATAAATATCAAAAGAATAATTGTTTAATGATGAGACTGTATGTTATGAATTATATGTATATAAATAATTTTTTTTACAGGGCATTAGAATATGTAAGATTTTTTTTATGAATTTTCTAGTTTAAACTTAGAATGTATCAATTTTTGGAAGTTCTGAAATTTTTTAAGAATCATTTAAAAAAATATGATGATTATATTTTTTCAATTCAAGGTCTTAATATCATGAAAATATAACATTTAAGGATGAATAATTCCAAATTGAAAGTTTTTTTAAATAAAAAACTCTTCTCATAAGCATTTATTTTTTTAGAAAAAAATCAGATAGACATTTTAAGATGATTAGGAATCTAAAATTGGAGAATTTTTAGAAGAGAAGTGAAACATATATCTAGTTAGACATTATGGATGAATAATTTATAAGAAAAATGATATTAAAAATTATTGTGTTTGGTTAATAAAAATCATTAGGAGATAAGTTTACAAATGTTTCATTGGATGATCAGTTCCAGGATTTTCAAAAGTTCGGGTTTTTTATGTTGTATTTATAGGAAATATTTGTGTTTGTTAAATCATAAATGTTTAAATGTTCTTATTTTTGATCTTGTGGTTCTGTAAAATTAATGAAATTAAAAAGTGGAAAAATTATAAATTTTAGATTTTTAACCTAGAGATTTGATTTGAGGAATGTTTTATTGTGACTAAATTCTTTAGAATTTTAAACAATTTAGTAAACCATATTCAGTTTTCTTATATTTAAAAAATTGGGGAAATTTTATGTTTCATGATAGATTGGTTTAAAAATATTTGAATTTGAAAGGTATGATGTTTATAATATTTGAAGAATTATTGGCTGTGAGAATTTTACATCAGACAAAATTTTGATTAAGAAATTGATCAGATGAAAATTTTATGAGGAAGTCGTTTGAATGATAATTTCTGAGGATTTTGTCTATGAATTCTAAGTAGTGGTAAAATTGATCATACCAAGAAAAAACATACATACATCAAAAAAATAATCTTATCAATAAAATAATTCAAATAAATGTTGTTTAAGGGTCATTGGAAAAACATTTCCTCATATGGATAATGTGTTAAAAATTAATTGGATGAACTTTTCTAAAAATAAGATACAGAGAGCTTGAAAAAATGTAGGATGATCAGATGGATATTTTCTTGAAAAAAACTTTGAAAATATTTTATCCTCCCATAAATCTCATACATAGATATTATATCTTTTTAGATGAATATTCATTAAATTACATACAAATATTACTAGGGACTATAATAGTTTAGCTACTTTGGTAACATGGAACAAAATAATATAATATGGTGAATGATCTCTAATGTATCCCTTAAATATATTTTCCTTTATTAATCCTAATTAAAATATTTTTTCATAACCTGGGAAAAGTAAACATAATAAATGGGGAGCTCAGACGCTCAGTAAGGGTAAACAAAGGAGATACATAACCATTACCTGATGATCATGGTATTGGAAAATGATCATCACATTTTAAAACCATAACCTACCTATCAAAGATCATAATATTTAGTCATTTCATGAATATTGGATGTTCATAAGACATTGATTATAAATAATTAAAGAACATGATCCATGAGAGAATAGAATTGGAATAAGATAAAGAATTATAGAGTACACATAAGAAAAGAAAAATTAAAATTAGGGATACCCACTAGAACATTCATAACATGTTAGGATTAGTTTATATTACTATGTACCTTATTTATGAATGAAAAAACCACCTTTGTACCCTACATTTCAGCAGCTACACCTACTAGTAATGACACACCACAATCCCTAATGGCATCTCTTTCCTTGTAGTAGAATTATATTACGTCCCAAAAAATCATTTTTGTTAAGTTTCACACCAAAAAACATCATATATGACAAATACTTTTACGAGACACTGTTCACTCACTATTCAATCCCTATTTTATAAACCAGGTTCACTTCCTAATCTAACCCTTTCTTACTGAACTAGTTTCACTACCAATTCCAATCCAATCTATATCATGAAACATGAATATTTACCCAATGAATTATACTGAGATTTAGGTACCACTCATATTTGGTCATAACATATACATTTTCCATAGTTATAAAGTAACCACCATCCTTAGTTATTACATACCCACTATCACATAATGAAAATCATTCATATGTGTTACACATGAACATAAAAATATCATAACCCTTGAGAATAAATGGATTTCATATACATTTCATCATATCATTACCTTTGGAATCAAAATAGGATTCATAATCATCATATCCTAACTTAAAGAAAACATGTAGTTTTCATAATAATATTATCACAGTACATGTGGAAGAGAAATGTGTTTCACAACAACATTCCACAAAAACATACACCATTTAAGGAATGAATAAGAAATTTATCCTTGGATAATATCAATGTTAAGGAATAGGTAACAAAAAAAGTTGTTATATTAGATATATAATTATTTTTATTTATCATTTAAAAAATATCGTGAGGGGAATAACTTTTCATAGATTTTTTAAAACATAACAGCTTTTTAAAAATCCATTTCCTTGAAAACAATCTTGAAAGTTTATAAAAGAAATATTTTAAAATACCTTTTAAAATATTTCTTGGGGAAATTATTATTTATTCATTGATAAAAACATTTTAAAATACTTTTGAATCATTTTTAGAAAATATACTTATGGAAGAAATTTAGTTTTCGACTAAAAATGTGACTTTTCATAAAAATATTATTTTGATCTTTTGAGTACATAAAGAGAGTAAAATGATGGTAAAAATGATTTATTTTGAAATTACCATAATATATTTAAAATCTTGTTTTTACTAATGATATATAGCATAATTTTTCAGAAATGGAAGCATAATCTTAAACAATCCTAGTAAATGATGATATTGTAACATAAAATCATTACCACTTTGGTAAAATTGATTCATAAGTTCCATGAAATAATAACATTAAATGGAACATAAAATATAATGAAAATTATAATAATTATGGTATAATATTTCAAATGGGTAGTATACACATCTCATAGAATATGATAGGTGCATATCATAACTTTGGTTCGAAAGAAGGGAAATTGAGACAAAATTCCCTTATCAGTTGGTTAACTTTTGAACAAAAAACCCCAAAAAGAGAAAGAATAAAAATGAAATTTAAACACCAAAACTTCTCTATAGATGAATCATAAAATATTTTCAATGTTATTATACAGACTACATATAATAAATAGTTGGTGAACATGGAATGTGTCTCACAGAAGTAAAAAGAGAGACAAAATTCCCTTACATTATGTCTTGACATCCATCGTACTCATTCAACCCTCCTATATAATAAATAAAAGTATGTTATACATCTATTAAATAATAATAATTATATGAATCACATTATATATTATATTATTTTTTACTTTAATTACACACATATGAATAATTCAATGTTAATGTTACGTTTTAGGTAATAATCAAGTTTTTTCATAAATGATTTGAATTTATATTTTTTATCCTCATACATGGATCAAAGTTTCATCATCTACAAAATATAAATCATGATATAAACATAACATATAATCTTAATATTATTATCTATAAAAATAAATAGTATTTAGTGACTGGAAATGAAATACATTGTTCATGTAGACGGTTGGTCATACGTACACATGAATGTTGTTTCCATTTTCTTATAGTATTGAAAAAAAGAAAATTAAATGATATATATGTGTATATATATATACATATAAAATATCATTCTAGTATAATTTTTAAGTCATATGTATCACATATTTTTACTAAACACGTCCTTATCATTCTGTGTAATGTGTGAATGAATCACATTGCTTCATGAGCTGATAGTCTATTGTACACATGAACGATATTATAGTATTCCATAAAATATGAAATAATTAAGTTTAGTTTGACATTATAATTTACGAAGAACAATAAAATCATAAATATAATATATATATATAATATATAAACTTCAAATCCATCATTATGGCCAAACATTAATGTTGGTAGTGGAAAAAGAATCATATCGATTTATGTGGTAGTAGTCTATTGTATCCATGAACTATGGATTCATACCATATTTGATGGAGGTGTGTGTGGTTAATGGTTGAATAAATTTTCATAAAAATATGTAATACTATGGAATTTAATTGGGTTACTATATAATAATGTTATACTAATAATTGAAGGGGTATTGGAGAAAGAAATAAAGAAAAACATTTCTGTTAATGAACACTACCTCTTCTTTAGGTAAATCCTTTTAGTTTGAACCGAAGGACTTCCTTTGATGGATTTATAAATACATTATGGCTTATAGAATATGTATAGTTATTTTTTAATGTTAATTTGGATTTTTTGTTATGAAAAAAATGGGTTGATAGGTGGAAATAAGTGAGTAGAGAGAGTTCCATTTTGTAGTTGAGGAGGAGGGGAATTCTTGTAAACATAGTATTAACTATCTAGAGGTCAATCATACCTCAAGTGGTTAAAAATATGATAATTAAATATTTTTAGGGATTATATGGTCGATAAAAATATCAAACACACAATGAAACACAATTTTTAGACATTTCACTCCATAACATATCAGTATCCCTATTCGTACCATTTTGGTTTTCACTACGGTAACATGTTTACTAACCTTTGTAATTTATCCATTAAGACTAAACTAGTGTGAGAATAATTAGATTGTAAAAACTCAATGATTATGAATACTATATATAATTTCTAAAATATTGATCTAATGTGTCTTGGAATTTAAATTTAACATAAGCACATGTAACGTGAAAAACACCTCTTTAACATTAATCGACATAACTATGTTTTTTAGTATTTAATAGTAAATATAGTAATTATAACATAAAAATTGGTCATTTAATTTATCATAGTTTATATTTATTAATATTTTAACAATAACTTGGTATAGGATTGCTTATTTGGTAATTTAAAATCATTTAATAAAATATCATTTAATTTTAGATAACTTTCATGTCCATTTTAATATTATTAATTTAATTTTAATTTTAAAAAAATATAAACAATTATGGAACTTTATTTTATTATTTTTACACATTTTTTTTATAATATATTTTACAAAAATATAATGTGACATAATAATTTTTCCTATTTACTTCACTTTTAATATTTTTAATATCATCTATTTTATTTAATTATATACTAAATAATTATTGTGTTGGCATTTCTTAAGAATTTAAAGTAATTATTTCAGATCAAAAAATTAATATAAATTATCATTATAAAAAATTAAATATATATTTCAAAATTATATATATAACTTCAAAAAAAAATTTATTTCCCTGATCCCAAGGATTTAAATATTTTAAAATTATGAAAAATTTCTTTTTTGTCTTTTTCATTACTTAACATGTTATATGGGTCTTATTTAAAGTCAAATGGAAAATAATTCCCATGCTATAGATATTCCATTGCCCAGTATAAAAATACAATCCTTCATTAACATTAAGATAATATTTTAGGTCATTTTCACTCTTATAATTCCATTTTAACCCTAGAGGAAATCAATTTATACCTTGATTGAGGTAATTTAAATTTTACAGCATTTATTAGATATTCTAGTCAAAAAATAATATAACATAATTAGAAATTATATGTTATTATAATTAAAAATATATATTCCATTTTTCCAAATTAGGTTCTAATAATTGGAAAATATTGATTTAAAACTAATCTCGTATACGTGATGAGAATACATGCTTTTATAGTTAAAATGATCAAAAGATTACCATGTTTTTATAACCATTTACAATATAAAATATATTAAAATGACCTATATTTGATTAATTTATGTATAGTTGGAATCTTAATACTTTTAAACCAATTTAATTATATAATTTAACTTTATAAATTAAATTAAAAAATGGCAATTTTCAATTAAAATTTAGTATTTTTGACTATTCATCAAAAAAATGAATCTCATTAGAAAAGACCAAATAATTCACCCAAAGAGAATTTTGGTATTAAAATTTAAAATATTATGATTATTTTTTCATTTAATTCTTAATATATTGTCAAAAATTATTTTTAAAATAAGTGCGCAATAAAAAGATGAAAAAACTATTTTTTAGAAAAATAAAATTTTTTAGCCTAAAATTTTATTTTCTCTTGATTGTTCTCAAGAGAATAAATTATATGAATGTTGAAATTTTATTGAATATATAATAAATTAATTTAGATAAAATTATTCACCAAAAGTGGTTTGTTTAATTTATTGAGGTAAAATGAGTTTTTTCAATGAAAAATAGTTTGTCAAAAAATGATTTCTTTTGTTTAAATGTAATTTATTTTAATTTATAACTAATTGTTCACAAAATAATTAATATTATATAAATGTTTAAAACAAATTTACATAATATATTTGATCTTATAAATAACATCTATTCAAATTTCTAAGTGAAACTATGATTTTAAACATAATATTTCATAACTTGTCACGTTTCATTTAAACTCATTATTGCATGTAATGAATACTAGGCTTGGTGATGCATGTAACGCAACAAAAAATTATTGTTTCAAGTAAATAATTCTACAATTAGTGTTTCATGTTAATAAAAATATCAAAATTTTTAAATTAATTTGAAATAAATATTTCATCATGTCTTGGTGTGTTATATTCAACACCCCTTAAAAAACAATTCCATTGAAATTCATCTCAGTCATTAGAGGATTACCTTTTAAAAAGTAATTTATAGAAACCCCCATTGTAATGATTAATAACAAAAATTACATTAAGAATGGAAAGTTGGAAGCATAATGATATCCAAATTTATCTCATACCAAGGGTTTTATATATAAGTACATTGAGGGGAATGAAGATTTGGACATAGAAGGAAATCAAAAAAAATAATAGGGTGTGAACAAAATCCTTGATCACATGAAAGTAGGTGATCCATATAAATTTTACAACCATAAAACCATAAAACTACGATGATTTAAGGGACAATTTTATTCATTAGAAATTAAGGTAAGAGGATAATATTTTTTTCATGATCCATTTCTTAATGAATAAGAATGTTAAAGAAAAGATATACTGAGTTGATTTCATTCGATTTTATAAGCACTATCTCATCCATTGGTTGTTCAAAGGTAAATTTCCACTTCATCTCTTCAAAGAAGAAATAAATGTGTTTTTTGAGCCTAAGCACTAATGGATCATAATAACCATAAATAGTGTGCTATGTCATTTTGTTTAACTTTTTTCATCACAACAAAATTGATAGCACATGTTTTCCGATATGGATAAACCTTCACATGGTGAAATAATATGTCAATATCTATAACCTTATCTAAAATTCATATTAATACATTCAATAAATGGTTAAATTTATGACTATTCAAAAATATTAAAATCCAAAACATTATAAACAAGGTCACTAAATTTATAATAGTTAACTTATCAATAATCCTCTATACACCATGAACTTTCTCTTGATAGGCACATGAAAAAAAATTTAATACATTCATCTTGTATTTTATAGAAATTTTTTAATATGCTTAATTACTATAAAATCTTATGTAAGGAATAAATGGTTCATCATTGAATGAATGAAAAAAATTATTGTTGAATTTATTTATTAGATTAATTTTTTTTAAACTCAATTTAAGACAACACAAACAACTTTTTCAACAAATCTTTTTATCATTTCAGAGTTCATGAATACTATCTAATTTAGTTATCCATATCAATCACCTCTTTTTCCAAGCTATTCCAATTTTTCTAAACATAAGGAACATATTAGGGGTTACCATCTCGAAATCATATGTTTTCTAAAAAAACAACCTTTACATTTAATAAATTTTATAGGTTATCAGTAACATTTAGAAAATTCTTGTAATCCCATAATGAATAAAATATACCGAACAATCCGAATATACATCATAATTTAAAATTTATATATATAAATACATAAACTCCAAAATTATTCCACCTTATAATTAATACACTAACTTGTCTTCATCATATTATTTTGTATTACCCATTTCCTCTCAAACTTCATTTATAGTATTTTCATCGTTAATAGTGTAAAAATTACTC
Source organism: Viscum album (assembly GCA_963277665.1). Taxonomy (NCBI): domain Eukaryota; kingdom Viridiplantae; phylum Streptophyta; class Magnoliopsida; order Santalales; family Viscaceae; genus Viscum; species Viscum album. Next base: position 490,124,237 of record OY728159.1, on the reverse strand, counting down.
ATACCACCCTATTGATCCTATTCATAAGCCTTATCTATCCTGAACCGACCTCATTCAACCCTAAATCAGACACCTGATCTAGTCTACAGCATGACCTGAATGAATTTCCCAACCCCCTTGGGCTGGAAAATAGTTTCGATAATCAAAACTAAACAAGTGGAATAATTTTTCGTCTTAATGAAAATAAATAAATAAATAAAGGATGAAAATAAAAATGAAAACAAGTAGTGAAAAGAAAATAAAACTGTACGCACCTTTATGTGACTCTATGGGTCACCACCAACTTCAAACCAATGTCACACTCCAGCGATAAAAACCGAGCAAGAAGTAGTACCTGAAGCTAAAAACAAAGATAAAATGTAGGCATGAGTATTAAAACTCAGTAAGCTATCCTAATAAACTATTCTCAATGCACATCCTTTGAATAAAGAATCATTAATATTAGTATTTAACTACAATACATAGAATATTTTTTTCAGACATTTTATCTCTAACGAAAATCATGCGACATTTCCCTTATTATTTGATGCTAACTTCTTTTCCAAGATTTAAGAATTAAAATTTGTAAATAAAGAGGGTTATAGGAGTGTAAAAAAATATAAAAACCTTTTTTTAAAAAAATTTGAGCATCATTTTATCCTCTTTATCACTGATATTCACTAAATACGAACAAAAAAGTAGTGATCACACAAGTTAAATGGAAAATAATAATAAAGAGAGGCCAACTAAATAATACTCCTCAATCATTCACCATAGAGAAATAAATTTTGAAAAACTTAGTAAACCAATGAGGTCATGAATAATCTTGAACATACTCTACATATGACTCATCCTAAAGGCATTCCCTACCTAATGAAGTCATAAGGCCCCAACAACATATCGTCGCCCTGTATAGCCTAACCGTGGGGCCTAATACCATAGAAACGGTAACTAAATAACCCATGATAGGGGACACTAGACATTGTGTAATATAAACTTATAAATCAATTGTTCAATAAATATTCAATTGATTTTCTACTTTCCCATGTTCAGACTAAAAAGGGGGTGAGACAACAATCTAAAATACGTATCTAGAGATAAGTGCATTCATCACACATAGTCAACACACACCACGATGTCACCCCATAGTCACTCTAAGGATCATGTCATACTCCTATAAACAATCCTAACACCAGGGAAGACCGAAACTAAGGAAAATCCATATTTTTTCAACCAACTAGGAAAGGACCCATTATAATGAGGGTTTTTCCATAGAAATTGTTTTATTTAAAGTGCTAATTGGGCCTCACACAACCATCACATACAACACAATTTCTTAAAAAACCACACACACTACATTGAAAACAATAAACACACTTCAAATACCATTTAATAAAACAAAATCTTTCATTTTAAATCCAAAACACATTTACAAAGGCCAATAGGGCATCTCTTGAAGAATTTGATGTGATAAACACAATCATCCAATTTTTTTCAATACATTACAAGAAATAAACCACTCTAATTCACGACATAAAATTTTACTAATAATTCTATAAAAATAATTAGTATAAAAACTAGGTGAGAAATGCAGGAAATAAATTATTGTTAAATTTAAGGTCGGTTATTAGAGATCCTACCTCAAAGGATGGAGGTACCAAACCTTTATAACTCAAGCAGCATCCCACTCGCACGCACGCACATCCATATATATATATATATATATATATATATATATATATATATATATATATATATATCCTTAAATTTATGCATGTGTTCCCTATGCCCTGAGAGAACACGCACATAAAATATATATATATATATATATATATATATACCTGGGACTCAAAAACACCATAAATACTAATATAAAATTAATCCAAAGAAATCAGTCTAGAAACAATTCAAAAACCAATGAAACATTTAAGAAAAAAATGTTAAAGGAAAACACTAGTTTGAAAGTAATCTATTCATTTGAATGCACATCCAAGTATGCACCTGGTGTACCCATTAATCTTTTAACATCGAACAAAAAATTCTAATATCTATGAAGACACTCAAAAAATAATTTAAAAAAAACACCACTTTTAATCAACCAACCCAACAACTCCATTTTATTCAAAAAATAAACAATCCCCTTGAAACCAAAGAGTATCGTTTTAAAACAAAAAAATATCAAGGCCAAATACTATAAAAAGGTTTGATTTCAATTTTTAAGAACACAATCATTTTATCAAATATAAAAGTCCCATAAACACATAGGCATAAAAAATCCATTTGAAATGCTATTTTTAGAAAATTAAGTTATCAAGAAAAAACCCACCAAAATTTCAATAAATTATTTGTCAAGGTGAAAATCAAAATTTCAGAATTATCAAAGTAATATTTGACACTTGATCAAAAACATTCTTCAAATACAAAACTATGATTAAACTAATAATTGCTTCAAAACATATTTTTAACAAGTTATAAAATTTTTAAAACACTATAGAAATCTAATTAAGTTTAACATGAAGTCGTGCATCAAGATTAAAAACCCATTAAATAATTCAATAGTTATGAATTTAATTTCCAAAGGAGAATAACATAGAATGTCTTACCTCAACGGTGAGAAAACATGAGGATGCTTTATAAGATGGAAGAACTGAGCCTCACGGTCCCTTTAAGAACCCAAGAAATTAATGAAAACACAATGACATACCACATAATTAAGGGTTTTAAAAAATTAAGGAATCTGATAAAATTAAAAGTGAAATTTACCAAAGGTGGAGAGATTGTGTTGAAAAAGGGGTGGTGTAGAAGGAGCTGAAAGGGAGGAGGAGGCTTACATTGTTGAAAATAAGTTGGAGGGTGGTGGAAGGTTGGGTCAAGCGGGAGAGGGTGATATGGATGGAGGAGGGCACACTACTAGGAGGTAGGGATGCTAGGTGGGGAGCTTCCTAGGGCTCTGGTGGGGGAGGAGGGGTCTAGGCTCTAGGGCTACAAGTGCATAAGGAAGTAGGGAGGAGGGGAGTTCAGTGTCATGGGAGAATAAGAGAGGGGTCTTGACCCCCTTGTGTTTCATCACTTTTTTTAAAAAAATATATACTAATAATAATAACAATGACATAATAATGATAATAATAATAATCACATTAAAAACAATTTAAAATTAATACTATTAATATAAATTTAAAAAATAGTATTAAAAAAATTTAATAATAATAATATTATTATCTTCTTAAAAATATTACCATTATTAAGGTATACACATTTATAAAATTTTCTCATTTTAAGAATTGGCCAGGTACACGATCTCCTGGGCCGACCGCAGGGTTACTACTAAACATACAGTGCTCGTGCACCAGCCCAAACCCCACCAAGGTCAAAAAACATAAAAAAATTTAAACTCGGACCCAAAACTAAACTTTAACAAAAGATTCGACATTGATAGAAAATTATAATTATGGTAAACTCATAGTCAGGGCTGTGAAAATTATCCCCACCAAAAAATTGTTTCCCCCAGAATGTCACCAAACTGAAAGTTAGTCTAGGATTGGGTCTATGACCAGACACAACCAGATCAAAAAAAAATTCTAGGGTGAGTACATTTTCTCCATGTCAAACCCAACCAATCTTGATTAAACAAAAACCCAAAACAAGGGGAGAAAATGAGGGGTGGGATCTCCCCACCATAAGAACACAGGTAAAACAAAGAGGTCAAAACCTAGCTAAAAAAACATGAACATAAATGGGAAACCCCCTGTGGAAGAAACACGACAAACTGAGATAATGGAAACTAACTCAATCTCTACACACTATCCAAAAAATTGCACCTAACAAAAATATTTCCAAATGAAAACATCTTAGTTTCTGATAGAAAATGAACAATAAAAAAATCCCTTTTATATAGGTACATCTGGTTGGATTATAATGGAATATATCTATCACACTCTTACATTGAAACGATGAACATACAATGATGGTAAAATATTAACAGAATAAAAAAAAGACCAAAAGAATTTAAATCTTACAATTGAAATATCTAACACAAAACGGGAGAGAGGATTCACATCCCAAGAAACTCTTTATTGTGTGCAAGCTTTACCCCAATACCTGTGGCTGGGGATCTGATGGCTAAATCATATCTTATCTCAGAGTTAGGCATGAGCATCCTACAATTATGAAATATTCTTTAAGAGATTCTTACCACAAAACATATCCATAATACGCAGACAACTGCAACCAGGACTCTCCTTCAAAAGAATATGATGTATTGTCTTTAGGTTCCCGAATAGATCACACAAATGGAATACACGTGGACGATCATACGAACTGGAATCTGGAAAAAATGGAGAATATTTTTTAGAAATTGGACCCTCTATTACAAGACACTCGTCATATGGGGATCCATCACAAAGCAACACGAGATTCTGAATTTCCAACCTCTTTCACTTCAGAGGACAACTTTTCTAGAAACGCTTCATCTACAAGCTTCTCAAAAAAATTTCCTTAGAAGTGAGAGTTTACTCCTCAATCTTGGGGTGAAGACCCTTATTAAAGAGATAAGTCATCATCAAATCTTTTAATGCTACCTCTATATAATGGGAAACTACTTATTTGATATGGTAAACATATTCTTTCATCATCCACTAGAATTTTTGAATACACATGATCTATTCTATTTTCTTTATCTTCTGCTCTTCATGAATGAACCATTGGATGATGATGGATTTAAAGATTTCACAGTGCATCCCAGCATGAATTGATGGTGGGGAGATCAAATCCCATTCATCCAATGTCATAACATCAAAAAAACCCAATATAGCACACAGTCTAACAGCTTCGAGAGTTTTTAATACCCTAAATACATGTTTGACCTCTTCAAGACACTACACTACCTCTAACATTCCTTGATCACAACGAAGAATAATAAACATTTGAGATGGGCCAATAACTGGGCATGAATCATAGGAAACATTGGAGACCTTTCTGGGAGTAATTTTTCAAACAACATATAAAACAAATATCTATAACCAATATCATGATGAAAAACATCAATAAAATCACCTTCATCCAAAAGTAATATTCTCAAAAACCAAAAAATACAGACACAACCAAAAACATTTTTTTCAATATCCACCCATTTCATTTAAAATTTAAAATTGTATTCTTCTAAGGCCACTTTCTAATTACCAAACCACTCTTTTTAATAAAAATTTAATTTTAAAAATCATTTCCCCATTCAAAATCAATTAATAAAAACAATTACAATACTTTAAATTTAAATTCACACCCAAGTAATCCCATTAACCATTACACATGTGCTCATCAGTATTCCTCTATATGTGTTAACCCAAACTTACTATACACACTATCACATTTGAAGGCATCCATGAGATATTTTGAGGTCTCACTAAGACATTTCATAAAATTTAAAACAAGTATTGAAGACTCTTCAACATTAAGATCAACATTCATTCCAAAAACCCAATTTACCTATCTAAACCCATTTAAATAAACCAATTTAATTAAAAAACCTTTTCATTTTAAAAATCACTAACACAAACCCGAATAGAATGAATAACAACTTACCCTAAACAATGGGAGGGAGGGTGTAACATCCATGGAAAACCCAAACATGTAGTAAAGATTCATGCCCAAAGTTAGAAATAACACTAATAGTAACATGAACCATTAACGTGGGCTCATCATGGGTCCCTACTCCATGTGAGGCCACAACATGACACATATTCTCTTCCATTTTCATCCCTCAATACAATAAATGAGATAAAGACTCAAATCCCTTACTACAGCTAGTAACTCGAGGATGGTGCAAGAAAAAGCTTGGGAAGCTCCCCCAACACCTACATCTCGAGTCATGATAATCCTAATCTCCATCTACTAGACACCCCAAATTACAAGGGAATCCTCTAATACCATTTTTTCATAATCCAACATAGGTTGACCCTAAACAAGTAACATCAAACTATCTATGTCTTGGCTTGAAGGGAATTCTTGATCCCCACAAGCATGTAACTAGTGTCTATCATTAAAACTAAACAAGTGGGAATTTTTTTCCATTAAATGAAACACAAGAAAATAAATAATGAATGAAAATAAAAATGAAAAAATTAATGAAAGGAAAGTAAAATTGTACATAACTTCAGGTGGCTCTACGAGTCACCACCAACCACAGACAAACGTCACACTCCAATGACCAAAACCAAGATGGAAGCAGCTCTTGGTGATAAAAAAGGATAAATTGTAACTTTGGGTATTAAAACATAGTATTCTATACTGATAAACTATTCTCGATGCACATACATTAAATAAAGAATCACTCATTTGTGGTTTTAAATTAAATAAATAAAATATTTCTTTCACACATTTTACCAATAAATAAAATCATGGTCCATTTCCCTTTTCATTTTAAACTAATTTTTTTCCATGAATAACAATTTAACCTTTATAAATAATGAGATAGAGAAGTGTAAATGATTTTAAAATCCTTTTTCCACAAATTTTTCTTAATAATTTTATCGCCTTTTGAAAACCGATTCACCAAACATGAAGGAAAAAAAAGGAAATGATCACACAAGGGCAATGGAAAATTACCAAAAAGAGAGACCGACAAAAAATGTTCCTTAATCATCTACCACAGATAACTAAGTGATGAATTCATGGGAAAACCTATGAGCTCATGAATAATCTAGGACATACTATACATGTGACTCATCCTAAAGGCATTCCTTACCCTATGATTTCATAATTACCAAAATCTCAATCATCATCCTACTTGGCATGACCAAGGGGGCCAATCTAATAGAAATGATAAAAAATAACCCCCTACTATGGACCAATAGCTAGTTTTTAATCTAAACTAGGTTAGTATCTATTCACCAAAAATTCACTCGTTATGATAGGTTCCCATGTTCAGACTCAAAATGGGGTGAGCTAAGAATCTCAAACGAGTATCGATACACATGTACATTCATCACACATTGTCAATGTTCATGATAAGGTCACCCCCTGAGTCACCCCAAGGAACAAGTCACTAGCAAGAAATCCCACATAGCACAAGGGAATCCCCAACCATGGAAACTCCTTTTTTTGTCATCCAATAAGGCATAGACAAATCCCACGTAGGGTTTTCGAATTAAACCCTATTATTTTAAGTGCCAACTGGGCCATGCACAACCATCACAAGCTAATCCAATTCTTAAATAACAACACACACACACCACATTGATAACCAAAAACACACTTTGAAAGCCATTTAAGAAAACCCAAAACAACATTTTAAATGAAACTCCCCAACCCCAGTGACCCAGAGTCGGTGTATTATTACATAATATTGGCATGATCACAAAACATCAAGTCTTGAAAGATAGATTAGTTTAGTAGCCTTGGAATCACTAGATACATTCATAATGTTTATATTACATCATAAAATGAAAACTACAACAACATTGTATCCATAGTCCACACTCATATCCCCTCATACTATCACTGATGGTCATTCATAAAATACTTCGTCACATCCTGGGAAAAATAAAACATAGAAAGGGGTGAGCTCAGATGCCCAATATGGATAACAATATACCATAAACTTTCATAAATAAGCATAAAAATTTAAGGCATTGTATAACTAAAATGAAAGCCTTTTAGACATGAACTTCAGTATAATGTGGCACAAATAAAATTATATAATTCTATTTACTTATTCACATGGATATTCTACTAGTCAAATAATACTATGCAATATCAATAACCACATTCATAATGATGGAATGCATATTGCTATACTATCATAACCACATAGTTAATTCCTTGTGCCATGACTACAAATAAGATTTTGTCAAGGCCTTGTGCCAAGACACTAGTTTGTCTCATGAGACCTACCGATGCATCAAGGAGCTATTGCGGGCTCCACCCGTCACTTATTTAGTCCAATTCATTCCTCATATGAACATGTTTAAACATAACATAAACTTTAATATTAAATCTAGCATATAAAATTTCAACACTTTATCCATAAACCATGAATTGTATAAAAATAACACATCCACAATTAAACATATCAAAAAATAATCAATACAATATGGAAGTTTTGTATCGTAATAAATAAACTTCAAATAAGCATAAAATCGATCAAAGGATGTTGACATAGAAGAAATCATAACTGTTTGAGAGAAATATATCTTTTTTTAAATCATTTAAAATTAACATAATTAGAAAAAAAACATTTTCATTGAAAATATCCTTATAATCTTTTAAGGTAAGCTTCGATGATTTTATAATGGCAGAAAATATCCTCACCCACTGTATAAGTTAAATAATACATTCTTACCTTAATTCTGTCGAAAAGGTTAAAAATGACCTTGTTTGGAAAACGACAGAATGATTGCTATATAAAATTTTTATAAAAATTCAAAAAGAATAAAAATTTCTTTAAACCATAGTCTTTAAATTAGTAAGAAAGATTTGAAATAAATTTTTAAGAAACATGGTTGTGGATGATAAATTTTTCCCTTTAGATAATTACGTACAAACAACCTCATATAATGACGAGATTGTGAAATAAACCCTTACCTTGTACTTTTCCTTGGTTGAGGGTAGTTTAACCTCTTGTATAATAGTGAAATAAGTGTTATTAAATTATACAATAATCATATACATTAATATGATATCATATATGATCTTTTAACATTGCTTTGTTAATAAAATTTTAGTATTATTGTCGTTTCAAGTGTTAACTTACTCGTTTTATTTTATATGTTTTGTTACATAAGATGTGTTTTTTATAGATAGGTTGTATCTTATTAATATCCATAATTATATCATGTCCATAAATATTATTTTTAGTCATAAAATGAGAATTAGACTTGAATGGATATGATGGTGAATGAATCTCATCGCGTTCGTGGAGACGGTAGTCTGTACGTACAAACGAACGCTACTTCCATTTCATTTTTATTTTAAAAGGAATAAAAACCAAATGATACATAGGTATATTATTATTACAGTATAATATAATATCTTATATGTGTTACTTATGTTCATTAACACCATCCTTTATACATTCCATGTACGGTATGAATGAGTCATATCACTTTGAGGGGGCGGTAGTCTGCACTTCATCAAATTAAATTATCATATATATATACAACTTGAAATGAATAATGGTATGCTATAAAATGGAATTACATAAGATTATATATAAAATAAATATCATTATTATAATATTTAATTATATTTCCAACAAAATGGCCACAATGAGAGATGGTCGGAGATAATTGAACAATCATCGTTTCGTGAGGTGTTTGGTTTCCATCCACAAAAACATGATGTTATTCACCCATTAGATGGAGGTATGTGTATGTGTAGTTTGAATACATATCATAAAAATTTCCTAGTATATTTAGTATACTGGTTTTGTTACAAAAGTACAGAATAAGAAGAGTTTAGGGGTTGGAGAAGTAAAATAAATGAAAAGAAGCTAAGAGAAATAGTTACCTTTAATTTGGGTAACAACATTTTGTTTGAACCAAAAAGACACTTGAAGTGCCTTATACCTAAGTTAAGGATTCTAGGAGGAGTAGAGGGATGTAGGTAGCTTAATTGGGAAGAGGTTTGATGAGCCAAAAGGCTTGAGAGGTGTGGGAAATTTGTTATAAGTGGTGTCCTTTTATAAGGGGGACGAGGGGCTCTTTAGAAAAAACATAAAGTATTATTTTATAATAAAATCATTTTAAGTTTATAATGGCTCAAAACTGGATTATTTAAAGCCTATGGTGGGGATGGGTAGAGAACCACTCAACCAATAGGTTTTAGACAATTTTGGGTCACTATTTTAACATTGTCTTTTAGATTTAACTCTTAGTTAAATAGTTTGACATTTACCATGTCTCTTTGTGTTTTTATATTATATGGTTAATAAACTTACAATAAACTACCAAGAGAACCCCAAGTGGTTAATTAATGACATAATTGTCATCATATAAGTTCTTTTGCAGAACCATATATTTTTAGGAATATTATATCAATTAATAATATAATATTTGTTTTAAAAACTCATTTTTTTAAATTTCGACACTATTTAATAATTGATTTTTGTTAAAGTCTTAATAACATTATTAATTCAAAACAAATTCAAATAATAAATCCTAACATTTCATAGTAACCAATGAAATTCTTTTAATTAATTAAAAGTCTCAAATTATATTTATTAGGGTATTTATAATATCAATTATTTTAAAATATCACTAATAAGGTAATTACTGTATCATCATTGTGTCATAAATAAATTAAATTATATAATGTATAAAAATTATAAATAAAATAAACTTATGTTGGAAGTATTTTTATATTTCTAATTAATATTTATAATCTAATTTACCTTATGAATAACCCAATATTAAAAATGTTTTATTTATTAAACATTGATTTTAACTCTTTTAACTCTTCTTTGAATTAAATTACAATAAATGTCCTAATCTAATCCAAGTGGACCAAATAGGTTCATATTTTATTACTAAGGTTGTTTTTGGTCTAATTATAAATATCCAATAGAATTAGGACATGTGTTAGGGTAATAATAATATCATTTGAAACCTTAATTACCATATTTACTTTTTACCGTGGTAAATAAAAGTAAAAAGGTACAATTCACCAAAAATTATTTTTATATTATTGAACCACATTCTTTTAATTTATATTAAACATGTCTCTTAGATGTTTTGAATTACACTCACAGAAGCTGATGAATTTATGTTTTATGTGAATTTGCAAATTCTCCTAGGAGGTGGGTAAAAGACTGTGAAAAGTTCAATAGAATTTTTATATATCTAAAATTATTATAAACGGACTACAATTAATTACATAGAAAATATATAGGTATTATGAATATATATTGAAATAAAATAAATTTAAGTGAAATAAATACTTATTTAAATAAAATTTTGGTTTTAAACTATAACTCAGTGTTTTTCACTATTCATTAAAAATTAAACTTTTTCAAAAAAATACCAAAAATTTACCCTAAGATAATTATGATATTAATAATTCAATAATGAACCTTATTTTAAAAAATTCTAAGAATAGAAGTTTCTTTTATTAATTTTAAATTGATTCCCACAGTCAAAACACAAAGGCGTATTTTTAAAAAATAATAACTTCCAAAAGATTGACACTTATTTATGTCCAATTTCAAAGTGAAATTACTTAAAATGACCATAATTGGATTAAATGGTAAAAATATAATCTATTTGTACTTCAAAACCATTAAAATTTATAATTTAACAATATAAATTATTTTGATTTAAAATATTTTTTTCAATTAAAATTTAGTATTTTTCACAATTCACCCAAAGACGAAAGTTTTCAGAAAAACAACAAATCTTTATTGAAACTAAACTCTTATGTCCCAATTCTAAATAAGAAGTTTATTTTGTGAAATTGAATATATAAAGTTTCGAATATTGGACTTAAAAATGATATTCCATTAAAAGGCGGTAAAATTTCATTTTTTGAAAAATACTTCTTTTATGTGAAGAAATGTATTTGTTCTTACATTATCTCTAAGAAACACATATTATGGATTCTAAAATTATAAGGATTATATAATGTTCAAAATTCAGTTAATAATATTCATAACTACTTTTGAACGGCTTGTTTGGTAAGTTATGGTGCGCAAGAACTAGGTGTTGCATGTATTGTAAGATATTGACTTACTTTGAAGAAATAATATACTATGAAATCTTGGGGTGTTACATTATTTACTCCTTCAACGAATTGCATCCTCACAATTTGAAATTATTTTTCAGAAATAAAAGGTTGAAAATAGAAAATACCTTTGGGAAAACCCACATTGGAAATTAAGTTAATAACATTTAGTCTTAATAAGTGGGAAAGGGAAATGAATGGGTCACCACCAAATTATAATCTCGATTAGGAGAACATTAGTAGAAATTAAAGACATATAATCGGAGGGAAAAAAATAAATATTTATATGTAGTGATTGAGGTCAGCAATCACAAACAAGTGTAGAAATGAGGGCCTTAAATTCATCAATCTATGATGATTTAAAATACCATCGGTTCAACAAAGCATATGGTATTAGGATAACACATTTTTTGTTTTAAAATCCCTTTACTAAAGTATAAGAATTAATTTATTCATAGAATAAGAGAAGAAGATGCATATATACTTTACAAGTAGAGTCCCATCCTTTAACTAATTTCTACCACAAACTCATCTTTCACTCTAAAAGATAATAGAACTTAAATTAAATATTCTATTTATCCTTTTCGAATAGGGTTCAAAAAAATGAATTAATAATTCATCTACATGATTTTTTTTAAATACTACATTATTCAATCCTGGACATCACATGAGCCAGTGGTAGGTGATACATGTAACGCCCCGACCCCAGTTGCCCAGAGTCGGTGCATTAATTACATAACATTGGCATGATCACAAGAAAGATCAAATCCCGAAAGACCGATTGGTTTAGTAGCCTTGGAAACACTAGATATAATCATAAAGGTTTACATTACATTTCAAAGTGAAAAACTACTACAACAACAAAGTCTTCATATCCACACTATTAACCCCTCATAATATCCCTGCAAGTCATTCATAATTTACTTCTTCACTACCTGGGAAAAATAAAACATAGAAAAGGGGTGAGCTCAAATGCCCAGTAAGGATAACAATATAGCGGAACATTCATAATAAGCATAAACATTTAAGGCAATGAATTACTAAAACAAAAGCCTTTTAAAATTGAACTTCAACATAGTATGGCAAAAATAAAAATGAAATAATGCCATTTACTTATTCACATGCATATTCTACTAATCGAATAATCACATGCAATATCAATAACCACTTTCATAATGTTGGAATGCATAATGCCATACTATCATAACCACATAGCCAAGGCCTCGTGCCAAGACTACAAATAAGATTTTGTCAAGGCCTTGTGCCAAGACACTAGTTTGTCTCATGAGACCTACCGATGCATCGAGGAGCTATAGCGGGCTCCACCCGTCACTTATTAAGTCCAATGCATTCCCATATGAAAAGGTTTAAACATAACATAAACATTCGTATTAAAACTAGCATACGAAATGTCAATAATTTCACCATAAACTATGAATGGTATAAAAATAGCACATCCACAGTCAAACATATCACAAAAACATCAATACAATATAGAAGTTTTGTATCATAATAAATCAACTTCAAATAATCTTAAAACCCATCAAAGGATGTTGACATAGATGAAATAAAAATTCTTTTTAAAGAAGTATCTCCTTTTATTTTGATATCATTTAAGATCCATATAAAACAAAACATTTTCTTTGAAAATATTCTTATAAGCTTGTATGGAAAGCTTCGACGATTTTATAACAGCGGAAAATAACCGCACCCGCCGTATAAGTTAAAAAGAACATTCTTACCTCAGTTCAGTCGAAAAGGTTAAAAATGACCTTGTTTTGAAAAAGACGGAAAGATTCCTTTATAAACCTCTTATAAAAAGTCAAACAAGGGTATAAATGACTTTAACCCATAAAAAATGTTTTGAAATACATTTTTAAGAAACATAGATGTGGATGATAAAGATATCCCAGTAGATTATTACGTATAAACAACCTAGGATAATGAAGAGATTGTGAAATAACCCTTACCTTGTACTTTTCCTTGGTTGGGGTAGGTTAACCTCCTGTATAATGGTGAAATAGTTGTTATTAAATTATACAAGAATCATATATATTAATATGATATCATATATGATCTTTTAACATTGATTTGTTAATAATATCTTAGAATTATCGTCGTTTCGGGTGTTAACTTACTTGTTTTCTTTTGTATGTTTTGTTACGTAAGACATGTATGTAAAGGATAGGTTGTGTATTATTCATATCCAGAATGATATCAAGTCCTTAAACATCATTTTTTAAATCATCAAATTATACTTGAATGGATACGATGGAGAATGAATCTCATCGCGTTCGTGGAGACGGTAGTCCGTACGTACGCACGAGCGACAATATCATTCTTTTGATATTAAAATAATATATAAAAGGATGGTATATCATATATAAAGAATCATTAACATGTTAGATTTATTATTTACATGAGTTACACATCATTATTATACCCATCCAAATAATATTATATTGAATAACAATTACACCACGACGTGGAGACGGTAAGCCGTACGTACGCACGTATGGTGACATGTTATTCAAAGGGTGGATAGGATAATGAATATGGTTGTACCATATTTATAATAACATCACAGTATATGTGAGATACTGGAGTTATTATTTCAGAATGGTAAGAGCAAAGGAAGAAGAAGTGGAAGAAGAAATGAACTTAGAAAAGGGTGGTGAAACCATTACCTCTTCTTCGGGTTCTTCCTTTTGATTTGATCAAAAGGGCTCCTTAGGATGGCTTTCTGATCAAACTAAGGCCTCTAGGTTGTAGTGAGGGATGTTGGGAGAGTATTTGGGCAGAGTTTGGCCGAACCAAAAGGCTTTGAAGGTGTGAAGAAATGAGAAGGAGGAGTGCCCTTTTATAAGAGGGGTGAGGGGCACCTTTGGAAAAGCTAGAAATATTAATTTATAATAAATTCATATTCGGTTTCTAATGGCTCCAAAATTGACTATTCAAAGGTTAAGGTGGGGATAGGTCGCAAACAACTCAACCAATAGAATTTAGACAGGTTTGGGTACTTATATTAACCTTATCTTTAAGTATTAACTCTAAGTTAATTAGTTTCACTTTTACAATGTCTCTTTGTATTTTTATATTATATGGTTAATAGACTTACCATATACATACAAGCGACCCCCAAGTGGTCCATTAATGATTAACCTATAATAATATAAGTCTCTTGGCCGAACCTTAGATTTTTAGGAATTTAATATCAATTAATAATATAATATTTGTTTTAAGAACTCTTTTATGTCAATTTTGACACTATTCAATAGTTGATTTTTGTGAAACTCATAACAGATTGATTACTTCTAACAAAGTCAATTAAATCAATTCTAATATATCCTATTATCCTATAAAATTAGTTTAATTCATTAAAAGTTTCATATTATATTTATTTGGGTATTTATAATATCAATTATTTTAATTTTTTACTATTTTAGTAATTACTGCATCATCATTGTGTCATAAATAAAATAAATTATTTAATGTCTAAAAATTTATAAATAACACATCATTATGTAGGAAATCTTTTTAGCTTTCTAATGAATATTTATAATCGAAAATCCAACATGTATAACCCTATGTAAAAATTGTTATTCTAAAATATGTAAGCTTATGCCATTTTTATTTTTATTTTAACTTTATTAATATAATGTGTCCCTACCACATAAAAGTGGCTCCAAGGGGTCCCCAAATTGACCCAAGGATGCCCATGGTCGGGTATGTGTCCACCAATAAGGTTAGGACACGTTCTAGGGTAATTTTGTATTATTATAATATTATTTTTTAACCCTTATTTACCGGATTTACCCTTTAACCATGGTAAAGAAAATATTTACCGCAGTAATTATTCAAAATGTGTAAAAATAAAAGTTACCTATTTACATAATTTGGAAATCCTGATTCCAAATATGGAATCCATTTTCCTAAATTCAAAACACAGAAGTGGCAGAAATTAATTTAAAATTAAATCCCGCTGTCAAAACAAAAAGCGTGTTTTTAAGAGATAATAACTATCAAAAGATTGACACTTGTTTATGTTCGGTTTAATTGTAAAATTATGTCCAATGACCAAAATTATATTAAATGGTAAAAATATATTCTAAATATACTTTAAAACCACTCAAATTCACAATTTATCACTATTAATTATTTTTATTAAAAAAGTTGTTTTTAATTAAAATTTAGTAATTTTCACTATTCATCAAAATATGAAAGTTATCCAAAAAGTACCAAAATTTCACCTTAGGCTAAATTCGATATTCCGAATCCAAAAATGAAGTCTATTTTCAAATATAAAATATATATAATTTCAAAAAGTAGGTATTACTATTCATAACGGCTAGTTTGATTAGTTATGGTGTGTTAGAACTCGGTGTTGCGTACAACACACGCTATCACATTATTCAAAGAGAAGCGTACCGTAGAAGCTTGGGTGTTACATTGTCCCCTCCTTCAAATAATTGCGTCCTCGCAATTTCTAGGGTATTACTGCATAAAAAGACTCGGGTGGTTCTTCATCATAAGTTCCTCGGGTTCCCACGTTGCCTCTTCCATCTTATGATTTCTCCAGAAAACTTTTACCAGACGCGTCGTCCGGTTTCTCAGTACTTGTTCTCTTGTATCAAGAATCCTGACGGGCTCTTCGCAATAAGACAGATCGGGTTCCAGTTCTAATTCCTCATAGGTGAGTACATGCGTCGGATCAGGCATGTATTTCCTCAATAGAGATACGTGGAACACATCGTGAAATTTGGAGAGACTTGGCGGCATTGCCAATCGGTAAGCTACAACCCCAATTCGTTCTAGAATTTCGAAAGGTCCGATGTACCTGGGACTCAATTTACCTTTCTTACCAAAACGTATGACTCCCTTCCACGGAGATACCTTCAAAAAAACATGATCACCGACTTGAAATTCCAAATCCTTCCTTCGATTATCGGCATAGCTCTTCTGCCTACTTTGAGGTGCTTTGATGTGATTTTGGATTACTTTCACCTTTTCCACCGTTTCCTCCACCAGCTCTGGGCCTACAAGTTTTCTTTCACCAACGTCATCCCAACAGGTTGGTGTACGACATCTCTTTCCGTATAACGCTTCATATGGTGCCATCTGTATACTCGAATGGAAGCTATTGTTATAGGAAAATTCTACCAGTGGTAAATATTGATCCCACATACCCTGAAAGTCAAGTGAGCAAGATCTCAACATGTCTTCTAAGGTCTGAATAGTCCGTTCTGATTGTCCATCTGTCTGAGGGTGGTAAGCAGTGCTCAAATGAAGTTCAGTATCCAGGGATTTCTGAAGACTTTTCCAAAATCTTGAAGTAAAACGGGGATCACGATCAGAAACAATCGATAGGGGAACTCCATGAAGTCTTACAACTTCATTAATGTATAGTCTTGCTAGACGTTCCAGGGGTAGATCTTCTCTTATAGCAAGAAAATGTGCTGACTTGGTAAGACGATCAAAAATAACCCATATTGCATCATTCCTTCTAGGAGTCTTTGGTAGCCCCATGACAAAGTCCATCGTAATATTGTCCCATTTCCACTCTGGTATGGGAAGAGGTTGCATGACTCCTCCAGGCTGTTGCCTTCCAGCTTTCACTTGTTGACAAACCATACATCTTGACACAAAATCAGCAATCTCCCTCTTCATGTTGTCCCACCAAAAATGTTCTTTCAAATCTCTATACATTTTGGTGCTCCCAGGGTGTATAGAGAAATTGGAACTATGAGAATCATCCAGCAATTCCCTTTTTAGATCAGGTATATTGGGAACACAAAGTCTCTTCCCGAATTTCAAAATTCCATCTTCATACACAAAGTCTCTCAATCTCCCATCATTCACAGCTTTAATCTTCTTCTGAAATTCTTCATCATCGGTCTGAGAACTCTTAATCCTTTCTAGTAAAGATGGTTTGGCAACCATTTGAAAAAGCATTGATGTTTCACCTTCCCTGGTTATTCCCATGTCCATCTTCACTAGATCCATGAAAATTGGATCCCTTTCAATTCTCATCATGTTCAGAACTCCATGGTCTTTTCTGCTCAAAGCATCTGCCACCTTGTTTGCCTTCCCCGGGTGGTAGTGTATCGTACAATCATAATCCTTGAGTAATTCAAGCCATCTCCTTTGCCTCATGTTGAGTTCTTTTTGTGAGAAAATATACTTCAAACTCTTGTGATCAGTATAAATCTCACATTTTTCTCCATAGAGGTAGTGCCTCCATATCTTCAAAGCAAAGATCACAACTGCTAACTCAAGATCATGAGTAGGATAGTTTTGTTCATTAATTTTCAACTGTCGTGATGCATAGGGAATAACTCTATCATTCTGCATAAGGACACAACCAAGTCCTTTCTTCGATGCATCACTATAAATAACGAACCCATCATTCCCCGATGGTAGAGTCAATATAGGAGCATTGACTAATCTTCTCTTCAGTTCTTCGAAACATTCTTCACACTCTTTTGTCCAAACAAATTTAACCCCTTTACGTGTGAGCTTTGTTAATGGGTTAGCCAATCGGGCAAAATTCTGGACGAAACGTCGATAATAACCTGCCAAACCAATAAAACTACGTACCTCAGTTATACTCGTAGGTGCTGGCCATTCTTGGATTGCCTTGGTCTTAGAAGGATCAACAGAGATTCCATCTTTAGAGACAATATGGCCAAGAAAAGAAATCTCCTGAAGCCAGAATTCACACTTGCTAAACTTCCCATATAATTCATGCCTCCTCAGAGTCTTCAAGATAATGCACAAGTGATTTTCATGATCTTCGTAGGTTTTGGAGTATACCAAGATATCATCAATAAATACCACCACAAATTCATCGAGATACTCCTTGAAGACTCTATTCATCAGATCCATGAATACAGAGGGTGCATTAGTCAATCCAAACGGCATTACAGTAAACTCGTAATGCCCGTACCTGGTTCGAAATGCTGTTTTCGGAATGTCTTCCTTCTTCACACACAACTGATGGTATCCAGATCGAAGGTCAATCTTTGAAAAGTATTGAGCTCCATGCAGTTGGTCAAATAAATCATCAATAAGAGGTAGGGGATACTTGTTCTTTATCGTTATAGCATTGATCTCCCTGTAGTCGATACATAACCTCATAGATCCATCTTTCTTTTTAACAAAAAGAACAGGGGATCCCCATGGAGAAACACTAGGGAGAATAAATCCCTTATTACTCAATTCCTCTAGTTGTTTCTTTAGTTCGACTAACTCTACAGTGGCCATTCTATAAGGGGTCTTCGATATAGGCCTTGATCCAGGAATCAAATCAATAGAAAACTCAACTTCTCGTTCTGGAGGATGTCCATGTAAATCTTCTGGAAATACATCTACAAATTCTTTCACAACAGGTATATCCTCTATTTGAACATTCCTTTCCTCACCCGCAGTTATTTCATTCTATTCCTCCCCAATAATTGAATTTAGTTGAGCTATTGAGGGTGGATCTAAATAAGAATTAGGTGGTGACGATTCTGCTCTAAAAATAAGGTGTTCCTTATCATTATCATCAAGAATCGTAACCTCTTTCTTCTTACAATAAATCTTCGCATCATAGTCCGAAAGCCAGTCCATACCGAGGATTATATCAAACTCGATCATAGGTATGACGATGAGATCAGCAGATAAAGAAAATTTATGTGCTCTAATGGGGACTGATTCACAAAACTTTGTTGCAACGATACTTCTCTTAGGAGTTTTAACTGACAACTCCCTTATTAAATCAAATTGGAAATATCTAATTTTCTTAGCAAACTGGGAAGATATGAAACAATGCGATGATCCAGAATCAAATAATGCATTTGCTAAACTTGAGGAAACCATTAAATTACCTGCCACCACGTCTTTCAGAGCTTCTACCTCAGCAGTAGTGATAGCATAAGCCTGGCCTTGATCCCTTGGCCTTTTCTGAGGTAAGTTCTCCTGACGCTTAGGACATGCATTTGCATAATGCCCCATCTCCCTGCAATTGTAGCACTGAACGTTGGTAGCTTCCTTCTTCCCCTTGCAATCATGAGCTTGGTGGCCTTTTTCACCACACTTGTAACAGACTCCCATTCCCTTCAAGCAAGTACCAGGATGTTTCTTCCCGCATTTACCACAAGATAGATATTCAACCTTTCCCTTCTTCCCCTTATTTCCATTCCCAGATTGATCAGCAGGTCTCTTCTTCTCTTTCTTTGCTTTAAAGTCATAAGACTTAGAGAATTCCTTTTCGGTCTTTATAGCACATGAGACAATGTCTTCGTACGATGAAAAGGATTGTGAGACTAATGCTCGACGGAGAAATGGTTTTAACCCATCAAAGAAACGATCAATCTTACTTCTTGGGTTGCGAATATAATCTCCAGCATACCTCGCTAACCTTGTAAAGTTAGCCTCATACTTTGTGACATTCTCATCCTCCTTTTGTCTCAGACTCAGAAATTGTCTTTCCATATCCGCTCGATGGTCGCGAGGGAAGTATTTTTCTAAAAACAGATCTTTGAATTCCCTCCATTCCATATTTTATACTTCATCATTTTCCTTCGTATTTTGAATCAATGACCACCATTGATCAGCATCTCCAGTGAGGCGGTAAACTGCCATGATAACTTTTTCCCTTTCACTGCTCCCCAAAGCCTGAAATATTTTCTCTAGGGAAAATATCCATTGCTCAGCTACTAAGGGATTTGTATTCCCATTGAATGTTGGTGGTTGTTGCCTCATGAATCGATCTAACATTGATCCTCCACGCTGCGGATCAGGGTGCTCCATACGGGTAAGGTTATTATTCATAACCTGAGTAAGTTGTCCCAGTATGGTGATTAGCTGATCAGCACCAGTTGCATCACCAGCCCCACTATAATTATCTTGAGCAGGAGGGCAATCCCTACATGGAGTGCGTGCATTGATACGGTTTCCATTTCTTCCACTAGGCGCCATTTCTAAGCAATGGCATAAACTAGATCAGTTTATGAATAAAAATACATAATCCCATACTTATAAAACACTTAACATAAATTGAACTATTTATGGATATAATCCATAATCATAAAAATGTTTTCTTTGAGGAAGTATATACTCATAAACCCTTCATAATGATTTGTAAAGATAATGAGAGTTATCCTAAGCATATCCCCCGGGAGTGTCGTAACCAAGAGTGCAGCAAGGCCCGTTGTCGTGCACCAGTTCCCGTTCGAGTCTAGCTCAAAGCGGTGTTTTCGGGTTTTACCCCTAGGTACATCTGTGCCAGAGCCGCCTCTACCTGCTCGTATCCAGACAGGGATGTATTGCTCGGAAAACTCACAAAATCTCTACAATACCAAAATTCTAGGAAGTTCATCTATACTAATCCTCAAAGTTCATCTTAGGTCTACGTGCTCTAATCAGAGTTTATCTAAATCTAGTTTCCAAGGTTTGTACTAAACTTCCTCTGATACCAACTGTAACGCCCCGACCCCAGTTGCCCAGAGTCGGTGCATTAATTACATAACATTGGCATGATCACAAAAAAGATCAAATCCCGAAAGACCGATTGGTTTAGTAGCCTTGGAAACACTAGATATAATCATAAAGTTTTACATTACATTTCAAAGTGAAAAACTACTACAACAACAAAGTCTTCATATCCACACTATTAACCCCTCATAATATCCCTGCAAGTCATTCATAATTTACTTCTTCACTACCTGGGAAAAATAAAACATAGAAAAGGGGTGAGCTCAAATGCCCAGTAAGGATAACAATATAGCGGAACATTCATAATAAGCACAAACATTTAAGGCAATGAATTACTAAAACAAAAGCCTTTTAAAATTGAACTTCAACATAGTATGGAAAAAATAAAAATGAAATAATGCCATTTACTTATTCACATGGATATTCTACTAATCGAATAATCACATGCAATATCAATAACCACTTTCATAATGTTGGAATGCATAATGCCAGACTATCATAACCACATAGCCAAGGCCTCGTGCCAAGACTACAAATAAGATTTTGTCAAGGCCTTGTGCAAAGACACTAGTTTGTCTCATGAGACCTACCGATGCATCGAGGAGCTATAGCGGGCTCCACCCGTCACTTATTAAGTCCAATGCATTCCCATATGAAAAGGTTTAAACATAACATAAACATTCGTATTAAAACTAGCATACGAAATGTCAATAATTTCACCATAAACTATGAATGGTATAAAAATAGCACATCCACAGTCAAACATATCACAAAAACTTCAATACAATATAGATGTTTTGTATCATAATAAATCAACTTCAAATAATCCTAAAATCCATCAAAGGATGTTGACATAGATGAAATCAAAATTCTTTTTAAAGAAGTATCTCCTTTTATTTTGAAATCATTTAAGATCCATATAAAATAAAACATTTTCTTTGAAAATATTCTTATAAGCTTGTATGGAAAGCTTCGACGATTTTATAACAGCGGAAAATAACCGCACCCGCCGTATAAGTTAAAAAGAACATTCTTACCTCAATTCAGTCGAAAAGGTTAAAAATGACCTTGTTTTGAAAACGACGGAAAGATTCCTTTATAAACCTCTTATAAAAAGTCAAACAAGGGTATAAATGACTTTAACCCATAAAAAATGTTTTGAAATACATTTTTAAGAAACATGGATGTGGATGATAAAGATATCCCAGTAGATTATTACGTATAAACAACCTCGGATAATAAAGAGATTGTGAAATAACCCTTACCTTGTACTTTTCCTTGGTTGGGGTAGGTTAACCTCCTGTATAATGGTGAAATAGTTGTTATTAAATTATACAAGAATCATATATATTAATATGATATCATATATGATCTTTTAACATTGATTTGTTAATAATATCTTAGAATTATCGTCGTTTCGGGTGTTAACTTACTTGTTTTCTTTTGTATGTTTTGTTACGTAAGACATGTATGTAAAGGATAGGTTGTATATTATTCATATCCAGAATGATATCAAGTCCTTAAACATCATTTTTTAAATCATCAAATTATACTTGAATGGATACGATGGAGAATGAATCTCATCGCGTTCGTGGAGACGGTAGTCCATACGTACGCACGAGCGACAATATCATTCTTTTGATATTAAAATAATATATAAAAGGATGGTATATCATATATAAAGAATCATTAACATGTTAGATTTATTATTTACATGAGTTACACATCATTATTATACCCATCCAAATAATATTATATTGAATAACAATTACACCACGACGTGGAGACGGTAAGCCGTACGTACGCACGTATGGTGACATGTTATTCAAAGGGTGGATAGGATAATGAATATGGTTGTACCATATTTATAATAACATCATAGTATATTTGAGATACTGGAGTTATTATTTCAGAATGGTAAGAACAAAGGAAGAAGAAGTGGAAGAAGAAATGAACTTAGAAAAGGGTGGTGAAATCATTACCTCTTCTTCGGGTTCTTCCTTTTGATTTGATCAAAAGGGCTCCTTAGGTTGGCTTTCTGATCAAACTAAGGCCTCTAGGTTGTAGTGAGGGATGTTGGGAGAGTATTTGGGCAGAGTTTGGCCGAACC
Source organism: Viscum album (assembly GCA_963277665.1). Lineage (NCBI taxonomy): Eukaryota > Viridiplantae > Streptophyta > Magnoliopsida > Santalales > Viscaceae > Viscum > Viscum album. The sequence continues at coordinate 490,100,962 of OY728159.1, read as the reverse complement.
AAAAGGCTTTGAAGGTGTGAAGAAATGAGAAGGAGGAGTGCCCTTTTATAAGAGGGGTGAGGGGCACCTTTGGAAAAGCTAGAAATATTAATTTATAATAAATTCATATTCGGTTTCTAATGGCTCCAAAATTGACTATTCAAAGGTTAAGGTGGGGATAGGTCGAAAACAACTCAACCAATAGAATTTAGACAGGTTTGGGTACTTATATTAACCTTATCTTTAAGTATTAACTCTAAGTTAATTAGTTTCACTTTTACAATGTCTCTTTGTATTTTTATATTATATGGTTAATAGACTTACCATATACATACAAGAGACCCCCAAGTGGTCCATTAATGATTAACCTATCATAATATAAGTCTCTTGGCCGAACCTTAGATTTTTAAAAATTTAATATCAATTAATAATATAATATTTGTTTTAAGAACTCTTTTATGTCAATTTTGACACTATTCAATAGTTGATTTTTGTGAAACTCCTAACAGATTGATTACTTCGAACAAAGTCAATTAAATCAAGCCTAATATATCCTATTATCCTAGAAAATTAGTGTAATTCATTAAAAGTTTCATATTATATTTATTTGGGTATTTATAATATCAATTATGTTAATTTTTTACTATTTTAGTAATTACTGCATCATCATTGTGTCATAAATAAAATAAATTATTTAATGTCTAAAAAATTATAAATAAAACATCATTATGTAGGAAATCGTTTTAGCTTTCTAATGAATATTTATAATCGAAAATCCAACATGTATAACCCTATGTAAAAATTGTTCTTCTAAAAGATGTAAGCTTATGCCATTTTTATTTTTATTTTAACTTTATTAATATAATGTGTCCCTACCACATACAAGTGGCTCCAAGGGGTCCCCAAATTGACCCAAGGATGCCCATGGTCGGTTAGGTGTCCACCAATAAGGTTAGGACACGTTCTAGGGTAATTTTGTATTATTATAATATTATTTTTTAACCCTTATTTACCGGATTTACCCTTTAACCATGGTAAATAAAATATTTACCGCAGTAATTATTCAAAATGTGTAAAAATAAAAGTTACCTATTTACATAATTTGGACATCCTGATTCCAAATATGGAATCCATTTTCCTAAATTCAAAACACAGAAGTGGCAGAAATTAATTTAAAATTAAATCCCTCTGTCAAAACAAAAAGCGTGTTTTTAAGAGATAATAACTATCAAAAGATTGACACTTGTTTATGTTCGGTTTAATTGTAAAATTATGTCCAATGACCAACATTATATTAAATGGTAAAACTATATTCTAAATATACTTTAAAACCACTCAAATTCACAATTTATCACTATTAATTATTTTGATTAAAAAAGTTGTTTTTAATTAAAATTTAGTAATTTTCACTATTCATCAAAATATGAAAGTTATCCAAAAAGTACCAAAATTTCACCTTAGGCTAAATTCGATATTCCGAATCCAAAAATGAAGTCTATTTTCAAATATAAAATATATATAATTTCAAAAAGTAGGTATTACTATTCATAACGGCTAGTTTGATTAGTTATGGTGTGTTAGAACTCGGTGTTGCGTGCAACACACGCTATCACATTATTCAAAGAGAAGTGTACCGTAGAAGCTTGGGGTGTTACAATACACCCTTGTCTCCCTTCGGTTGCGGCTTCATGTCTCGCAGCCTTTCCGGCCACGACGGGTTGCTACCTGACCTCCAGGTTGTCCTTTTATGGAAATCCAAAAATAATCTCAATCTAGAATTATCCAAAATACTTCTTTCCAAACTCACAGTCCAAAATTTATAAGGTATGTAAACACAATGAATATCCTTTTTTCCGAGTAATAACATGTGAACACATTCATCGTGTATTATTTTAAAACACTTCAACATCCTGAATTACCATAAAACCATATTTGATTGAATTCATGATCCATTATTCATTATAGAATACTGGATATACTCATTATATCCAAAAAAATTGTAAACTCCAAAAATGATGGAATATACAAATCACTAATTATTTTTAAGGTAATCAAGAATATCCAATATAATTTATCCAAATCAATCATGTATTATTCCAAAATCAATACCTCGGTATCAGAACCATATTATGGTTTATCATTCTCTCACACATATATTTTCCAAAAATTTAACCTGCTATTGAGTCACTTATCTTGGTTCCACACAATCTCAAGTCCTTAATAAAATAGTACTATAGTACAATCCTTATATACTCCATAATTATTATAACCGGTACATTGTTGATACAACACTCAAATGACATAATTCCTTAATAACAACATAAGAACCCAAATCATTCCTCCCCATATGTGGTAGTTCCATAACTTGATTATTATTCAATAGCATCCTTTGGGGAATACTCTGATTATTTGGACATCAGTTCGTGTAGTGTCCCAACTCCTTGCAGATGAAGCATTGTTCATTTGGAACATTTTTATTACCCTTGCAGTCACGTACTTGGTGTCCTTTTTCTCCACACTTATAACAAACTCACATTCCATTCAGGCAAGTTCTAGGGTGTTTCTTCCAAAATTTATCACATATGAGAAAATTCTTCTTTTCCCTCTTCCCATTATCCATATTTCTCTCTTACATCCTTTTCTTGTCTTGCTTCCTTTCAAATCCATAGGACTCATAGAATTCATTACTTATCTTATTAACACATGATACGATTTCTTCATATATTGAGAATACATGGGTGACTATTTCCCTTATAAATGTTGGATTAATACTGTGAATGATATGATCCTTCTTACTCTTTGGATCATACGTATTTCCAGAGTTCACATTCATTCTACTGGGCGCCATTTCTATATAATAAAATAAAATAGGTCAGTTTATGAATTGCAATGAATAATTCCAAACTTTTAAAATACCTAACAAAAATTGAATGGTTTATTGATATAATCCATAATCATAAATGATGTTTTCATTGTTGAATTATATATTCATAAACCCTTCATAATTATTTGTAAAGAAAATGAGAATTATCCTGAGCATATCCCCTAGGAGTGTCGTAACCAAGAATGCAGCAAGGCGCGTTGTCGTGCACTCGTTCCCATTTGAGTCTAGCTCAAAGTTGTTTTTTCAGGTTTTACCCCTAGGTACATTTGTGCCAGAGCCGCATCTACCTGCTCGTATCGGGACATGGATTTATTTCTCAGAAAACTCACAAAATGTCTACAATACCAAAATTTTAGGAAGTTCTTCTATACTAATTCTCGATTTCCATCTTAGGTTTTTGTGCTCTAATCAGAGTTTATCTAAATATACCTTCCAAGGTTTGTACTAAAAATCCTATGATATCAACTGTAATGCCCTGAACCCAGTTACCTTGAGTCGGTGCATTATTACATAATATTGGCATGATCACAAAAGATCAAGTCTCGAAAGACCAATTAGTTTAGTATCCTTGGAATCACTAGACACATTCATAAACCTTACATTACATCATAAAATGAAAACTACAACAACATAGTCTCCATAGTCCACACTCATATCCCCTCATTATATCCATGCAGGTCATTCATAAAATTATTCTTCACATCCTGGGAAAAATAAAACATAGAAAGGGGTGAGCTCAGATGCCCAGTAAGGATAACAATATAGTAGAAACTTTTATAAATAATCATAAACAATTAAGGCATTGTAAAACTAACACAAAATACTTTTAAACATGAACTTCAACATAATATGGTAGAAATAAAATGAAATAATTCCATTTACATATTCAAATGGATATTATACTAGTCGAATAATCACATGCAATATCAATAACCACTTTCATAATGATGGAATTCATAATTCCATACTATCAACACCACATAGTCAAGGCCTTGAGCCAAGACTACAAATAAGATTTTGTCAAGGCCTTGTGCCAAGACACTAGTCTGTTTCATGAGACCTAACGATGCATCGAGGAGCTATAGCAGGATCCACCCATCACTTATTAAGTCCAATTCATTCTTTATATGAATAGGTTTAAACATAACATAAACTTTCTTATTCAAAATATCATATGAAATGTAAATACTATCTCCATAAACCATGAATGGTATAAAAATACACACATCCAAAGTCAAAAATATCACGAAACCATAAATACAAAATGGATGTTTTTTATTATAATAAATCAACTTCAGATAAACTTAAAATCAATCAAAGGATGTTGACATAGATGAAATAAAAATTGTTTCAGAGAAATATCTCTTTTTTTGAAATAATATAATGTTACATAATTAGAAAAAAACACATTTACATTTAAAATATACTTATAATCTTGTAAGGTAATCTTCAACAATTTTATAATGGAAGAAAATATCCTCACCCACCATATAAGTTAAAAAAGACATTCTTACCTTAATTCTGTCAAAAAGGTTAAAAAGGATGTTGTTTGGAAAATGACAGATACATTTCTTTATAAACTTCTTATAAAAAGTCAACAGCGGTATAAATTACTTTAACCCATAGTCTATAAATTAGTAAGGATTATTTGAAATACATTTTTAAGAAACATGGATGTGGATGATAAAGAGGTCCCAGTAGATAGTTATGTATAAACAACCTCGGATAATGAAGAGATTGTGAAATAAACGCTTACCGTGTACTGTTCGTTGGTTGAGGGTAGTTTACCCACCTCTATAATGGAGAAATAATTGTTACTAAATTTTACAATATTCATATACGTTAATATGATATCATATATGATCTTTTAGCATTTTTTTGTTAATAATATTTTAGTATTACAGTTGTTTCGGGTGTTAACTTACTCATTTTATTTTATATGTTTTGTTACATAAGTCGTGGTTGTTATGGTTAGGTTGTATATTTTTCATATCCAGAATGATATAAAGTCCTTAAACATTATTTATTATCATAAAATTGGAATTAGACTTGAATTGATACGATGGTTAATGAATCTCATCGCGTTCGTGGAGATGATAGTCCATATGTACGCACGCACGCTACTTCCTTTTCATTTTTCATTTTAAAAGGAATCGAAACCTAATGATACATATGTATATTATTATTCCAGTATAATATAATATATTATATGTGTTACTAAATACCATTAACATCATCCTTTATACGTTCCATGTATGATATGAACGAGTCATATCACTTTGAGGGGTCAGTAGTTCGCACTTCCTCAAATGGAATTATCGTATATACAAACAACCTGAAAAGAATAATGGTATGCTATAAAATGGAATTAAATAAGCTTATATATTAAATAAATATCATTAATATCATATTTAATTATATTTCCATCATAATTGCCCCCATGAGAGGCTCTAGGAGATAATTGAACAATCATTGTTTTGTGAGGCGTTTGGTTGTCATCCATAGAAACATTATGTTCTTTACCCATTATATAGAGGTGTGTGTAAGTGTAGTTCGAATAAATCTTATAACAATATCCAAGTATATTTAGGATTTTGGTTTTTTACAAAATAAATTAATAATAAGATTTTAGGGGTTGGAGAAGTAAAATAAAAGAAAAGAAACAATGAGAAATCGTTACCTTTAATTTGGGTACTCCCTTTGGTTTGAACCAAAAAGGACTCTTGAAGTGACTTATGCCTAAGTTAAGGCTTCCAGTAGGAGTAGAGGGATGTAGTATGCTTAATTTGGTAGAGGTTGGATGAGACAAAAGGCTTTAGAGGTGTGAGGAATTTGTTAGAACTGATGTCATTTTATAACAGGGAGGAGGGGCTCTTTAAGAAAAACATAAAGTATTATTTTATAATAAATTCATCTTCGGTTTATAATGTCTCCAAACTAGATTATTTAAATTAAAAGGTGGGGATGGGTCGAAAACAACTCAACCAATAGGTTTTAGACATGTTTCGGTCACTATTTTACCCTTATATTTTACATTCAACTCTTAGTTTAATAGTTTGACATTTACATGTCTCTTTGTATTTTTATATTATATGGTTATTAAACATACTATAAAATGTCAATATAACACCAAGTGGTTCATTAGTGATATAACAATCATCATATATGTCCTTTTTCCGAACCTTATATTTTTCAGAATATTATATTAATTAATAATATAATATTTGTTTTAAAAACTCCTTTATGTCAATTTCGACACTATTTTATAATTCGTGTTTGTTAAATTCTTAATAAATTTATTAATTCTATAACAATTCATTAAATCAATACTAAAAAGTCATATTTACCAATAAAATTCTTGGAATTCATTAAAAGTATTAAATTTTATTTATTTGGGTATTTATAATATCAATTATTTTAATATTTCACTAATAAAGTAATTATTGTATCATCATTGTGTCATAAATAAAGTAAATTTTTTAATGTATAAATATTATAAATAAAATACCATTATGTAATAATTTTTTTTATCTTTCCAATTAATATTTATAATCTAATTTATCATATGTATAACACTATATTAAAAATGTTTTAGTTATTAAACATTGATTTTAACTCTTTTAACTCTTCTTTGAATTAAATAATAATAAATGTCCAAATCTAATCCTTGTGAACTAAAGTGGTTGATATTTTATTTATATTGTTTTTTTGGTCTAATTATACTTATGCAATACAATTAAGACTTGTGTTAGGGTAATAATAATATCATTTTTACCCTTAATTACCATATTTACTTTTTACTATGGTAAATAAAAGTAAAAAGTTACTGTTGACCAAAAATTATTTTTTCTTATTGAACCACATTTTAATCCTTGGTATTAACAGTGTCTCTCAGATTTTTGAAATTCCTTTCACAAAAGCGGTAAAATTATGTTTTATGTGAATTTTCAAATTCTCCTAGGAGGTAGGTAAAAGACAGTGAAAAGTTCAATAAAAATTTTATATATCTAAAATTATTATAAACTGACTCCAATGAAATTCATTGAACTTATATATGTATTATATATCTATTTTGACATATAATACATTTAAATAAAATAAAAAATTATTTAAATAAAAATTAGGGTTTAAACTATAACTCGGTGTTTTTCAGTATTCATCAAAAATTAACAGTTTTCAAAAAAATACCAAAAATTTATCATAAGATAATTTTGATATTCCGAATTCAATAATGAAGTATATTTTACCAAATTCAAAACATATATGTTTCATTTATTAATTTAAAATTAATTTCCGCTGTCAAAACCAAAAGGCGTATTTTTATGAAATAATAACTACCAAAAGATTAACACATATTTATGTCAAAATTCAAAGAGAAATTACTTACAATGACCATAATTGGAATAAATGGTAAATGTATAATATATTTATACCTCCAAACCATTAAAATGTATAATTTAAAAATATAAATTATTTTGATTTAAAAAGTTGTTTTTAGATAAAACATAGTATTTTTCACTACTCACCCAAATACGAAAGATATCATAAAAACACCAAAACTTTATTGAAACTAAATTATTATGTCCCTATTCTAAAGAAGAAGTTTATATTGTAAAATTGAATATATAAAAGTTTCAAATATTGTATTTAAAAAGGCTTCGCCACTAAAAGCTGTAGAAATGCATTTTAAAAAAAATAATTATTTTATCTGAAAAAATGTATTTATTCTTACATTATGTCTATGAAACTCATAATATGGATTCTAAAATTATAAGTATTATATAAAGTTAAAAATTCAATTAATACTATTCATTACCGCTTTTGAATGTCTTGTTTGGAAAGTCATGGTGCGCTGGAACTTGGTGTTGCGTCTAGTGAAAGTTATTCAATTACTTTGAAGAAATAATGTACTAAGAAATCTTGGGGTGTTACATTAAATCCAAAACACATTTACAAAGGCCAAAGGGGCATATCTTCAAGCATTTGACGTGAAAAACTAGATCGAACCATTTATTGAAATACATTACAAAAATGAAACCATTCCAATTCATGATAGATAATATCACTAACAATTATATATCAATAATTAATATAAAAAACTATGTGAAAAATGCATTAAATAAATAATTCATACATTTAATGGTTGGTGCATAGAGATCCTACCATAGAGGATGGCCAAGCCAAAGCATTTTATCTCAATCAACATCTCTCTTGCATGCACTCACATCCATATATATATATATATCCTTATATTGATGCGCATGATCCTCATTCCCTGAGGGAACAAACACAATGAATATATATATATATATACACGCATATCCACACATAGGAAAATGTGTACATGCCTTAGAAACCAACCTCCACTCCCTATGATAAATCCCCAGGTCTCAATAACACCATAAATCATTAAAATAAAATTAACCCAAACAAAGAAATCAATATATGATTAAAAAATAACCAAAACATTTTAGAATTATAATGTTAAAGGAAACCACTATGTTTATGGTTCCCTTTTTATTTAAATGCACATCCATGTGTGCTCCTAGTGTACCCATGGATGTGTCATCATCTAACGACACATTATAATATCCATGAAAACACTAAAAAAATCATTTTCACAAATACATGATTTACAATCATTCAACATAACAAAAACATTTAATTCATAAAATAAAAATCCCTTTCTAAACAAAAGGTATCCTTTCAAGAACACAAAACATATCAAGGTCAAATACTATAATAACGATTGATTTTAATTTTAATGAACACAAAATATTTTATCAAATAAAAAGGGAATATACACACATAGGAATAATCGAAATCCATTACAGTGGCTTTTTTTAGAAAATTAAGATATTCAAAAAAACACCACTAGAATTTCAGAAATTACATTATCAAGGTGAAAATGATATTTTAAGAATTATCATTAAATTATTTGACACTTTATAAAATATATTTATCAAAGATGCAACTAGGAAAAAACCATGAATTGACTCAAAACATATTTTTAACATGTTCTAAAAATTTAAAAACATTATAACAAACTGATTAAGTGTAATTTGAATTTGTGCATCCTGATTAAGAATATAGTAATGAAATTATGAACTATGAATTTTCTATGAAAATGAGAATGAAATATAATTTCATTCCTCAAAGGTGTGTGATCGAGGCCCCAATTTTGTGGAGAGATGAACCATGCCTCTTTTTCCCTTTGCACACCCTAAAAATTAAGAAAACACACATAAAAACCCCATGATTAGGGTTTGTAAAAAATTATTGAAACCCCCCAAATTGGAAGAGAATGATACTAGAGTTGGATGAATTATGCCAAAATATGGGTGATACAGCCATAGAAGCAAAGTATGATATGGTTTTCACTATTGTAAGTAGGTCAGAGGGTGGAAGGAGGCCTGGTCGAGCAGGAGTGGGTGTTTCACTGGTCGGGTCGAGCGGGAGGGGGCACTACAGAAGGAGGAGGATTCATTATGAGGTGGTAAGGAATTCATATTAATAGCTGGCTAGAGTGATAATTAGGGAATGATGGGTCCATGCTCAGGGGTTGAATGCACACTAAGAAGTAGTTAGGGTTCAACACCGTGGGTGAAGTGGTGGGGGGTCGTGACCCCCTAGGTTTTCTTAAAATTATTTTTTTCTTTTCGTTTTTTTATAAAAAAAAATTGTAACGATAATAATAATAATAATAATAACATAATAATAATTATTATTTTTATAAAAATAATATTCATCACATTAATAATAATTGAAAATGTAATAATATTAATACCAATTTAAAAATAATACTATTACAAAAATCTAATAATATTAATATTATTATTATTATAAATATTTTCAAGAAAATAATATTATCATTATTAATGTATATATGTTTATAAAATTTATTCATTTTAAGAATTGGAGAACTACCCAGTTTTCTGGTCCGACGGCACAGTTTATGCTAACTGTGCGGTGCCCATGTACCAGCCTGAAACCCACTAGGGTCAACAAACATCAATAATTATAAACCCAAACCTGAACATCACCCAATGATTCAATATTAAAAGACACTTATAAATAAGGGAACCAGGTGGTCAGGTTGTGACATTTCCCCTAGGACATCAATTTTCATAATGCACAATCATTCCACATTTAACAAATTCAACAGATGATGATAACATAGGGAGACCAATATTCACATCAATTACATTAACAGAAATTTTCAATTTCCTTCTGTAGTTACCTTTTTGTCACTATTTTACAATGTCAAAACTTTATCCCATTAATATTATTCATTCACTTGGCTACTTCATTCCACATTCTCAACATATAAGAAATTGAGTATTCTATCCTCTATGGTTACCATAACATGAACTCTCATAAAACACATTCCCTCTTTTCTTTGGTGAGTCTTAGATTTGTCTAAGCTACACTCTTTTCATCATCTTCCATGAAAACTTATTAGGCATAATAATAATTCAATCTACTCCAGTCATCATCCCATGTGGCTGCTTATGGTAAAATCCTCTATCACATTCATTATTAATGAAGTTCCTTCTAGTTTACACCATTAACTATGACTAAAAAGCATAGTGTGAGAGACACTAATCATAATGAATAATTACATAGTGTTAAAAATAATTTAGGCGTTCTAAATAAATGCATATTTAATTCAATATATGACACATTAGGTTTTTCCTAGGTCATTCTTTTTTAGGAACTATTTAAATCAATCGTGATGATTTTTAAAATGTTTTGGAGTTTTCAAATCGTATACATTGGGACTATCAAACAAGGTGTGCTAAAAAGACATTTCCCATGCAACATTTCATGATCGGGTATATCAAAATACATTTTTGGGGGTTTTATCACTATGTATATCTATACCAGATCCAAATCCACATTTGGTATCTAGAAAGGATGTAATTTCTTGGAAACCAATCCCTTTATCCTTTACCAAAATTGCAAGATACTTTCCTATACTTTGACTCATACATTGTTTTCTCCATAGAGACATTCCAAGTCATATCATTTGAAATTTCCATAGGGATCTCACTAAAGATTTATAGTTTTAGTTTCCAAAGGGTAATTGAACCGTTATTCTGACACCAACTATAGTGACCCAAGATTCTTATGCATTGATATAACATCTTTTAGATAAATATACATTATATTACACAGACTCACACTTTAGGACCATAATAGTTTAGTGCATTTGGAAAATTAGATCACATCCCTATAATATGGTGAATGATCTTCCATGAATCCTATAATGATATTAACCTTTAGTAATCCTACTAAAAATCATTCTTCATAACTAGAGGAACGGAATCCTGAGAAAGGCAGTTATGAGATTCTCATTAAGGGTAAAAAAGGGTGATACCTAAACATAACATGAGTACGAGGGTATGAGAACATAGGCATAAAATTTGAAACCCAAACCCTACATAACAATGATCTTAATCTTGAGTCATGGAATGATTATTGGAAGTTCATAAGACCCGAATAATAAAGGAATCACAGAACATGATCCATGAGAGATTTAACAAACTTGACCCTTGTAGCCCTAATTTGATGACTTTCTTTATTACATTATCATGATTAAACGGAATCAAATCCTGAAGTATGGAAATTCATTTAGTCTTAGTAAACTATATTAAATACATGATACCCATGTTACATCAGGAAAAAAATATATCATAACAAAATTATAAGCACATAATCCTTGAAACACATTTCCCGAATTCAACTTCATATCATGGGGAAAAGAAAAAAATAAGGTTCAATTCAAATACCCAATAGGGGTTTAGTACAACGGAAGATATAATGAATAGAGATTCATGATATATATGTAATGGTAAATAACATAATATAAATGCCATAAAAATAACTGGATAAAGAATAATGAATATGAAAAGATAAATAATTGAATCATGTTTCATTTAATAAAAAAAATGAGAATAACATGAATCCATATTGGTGATGCTCTTTTTCGTCACATTGTCTAAAAGAATCTAAAGGTAAATGACTGAGCACAATGTGATTCCTCCTTTGAAGAAAACATCAAAAATCGACAAAGGAATGAAAATTGAGTCGAAGGACCTAGGGTCACGCAAGTTCCCTTACTATCGCACAAGTATACTTGTGCACTTCCTAATGGTCTCACAAGTGACTTGCGCACCTTAAGTGATAATCGCCCAGGGTCTTCTCTAGTCTATAAATACCCCCTGGTGGGCCCCCCATTTCGGGAGGATTTTTTTCCAGAATTCAGATACAGAGCTCTGAACGCCCAAGTCTCTTCTTCAAGTCTTCCAAACACTTCTAAGGTAATTCTTTACCTAGCATGGAAAGTATATACAAGAGGAATAAGGTCTAAGTGATATAAATCACTAACACTTGCACGCTTAAAGTGCTTTACCCTTAAGGGAAGTGAACATACTTGCATGACTCCTTATCTATTTTTTAAAACATGTGCGACCCTCTTCTGGAAGTACCTCAGGATAATTATAAAGGCATTGGTCAAGGATTGCCCATGTATTCCCCTACTGGTTAAAAATCGCACAAGTACCCATGTGTCGCGCAGGTATACCTGAGCGCCCAGGGACTTGCGTGCCCACGCAGTACCTGTGCGCCTGCTAGGACTTGTGTGCCCCTATCTTTTGGGGTGTCATTCCTACCAATCTCACCCCTCTTATTCCATTCCACCTCTCTTATTCAAGATCTAGTCTTCAAGACACTCTTCAAAGACATTTATGGCATGTTTTCTTGATTGAATTTCTTATCTAAAAGGAATTCCATGGATCATCTCTAAAAACCTAGTGATTTATAGATCTTAACATCGCTAAGGTTAGAGAGTTCATTCATTCAACCACATCATTTAAAGATGAAAGAATCTTTAACTTGGGCATCCTCTTCAGAAATAAGCCACAGTCATAATTTCTCTTAACATGGGCCTCCTTTTCAGGAGTAAGCCCCAGTCCAAGTCCTCATTAATTTGGGCATCCTTTTCAAGAGTAAGCCCCATGTCCCCTAATATGGGAATCCTTTTTAGGATTAAGCACCAACCATAATTTTCTTAACCTAGGATTCCTTTTCAAGAGAAAGACCCAGTCTCAAATATGGGCCTCCTCCTTAGGAGTAAGCCCAAAGTCCCTTTAATTTTCAAATCCCTTTAACCGGGGCCTCCTTTTCAAGAGTAAGCCCCAGTCTTAATTTCTCTTAACCAGTCCTAATTTACTTTTGATCTGGTCTTCCTTATTAGGAGTAAAACCCAATCATAAGTCCCCTCCTAACATGGGAATATTCCTTAGGAGTAATCCCCAAGATTAGAGTATCCAAATCTCCATAAAGCTCATATACCATTATGGACCCTGTTTGTGGATTTCTTCCCTGAAGTAACTCTTAATCTTTATTTATTCTGGGCAGTCATACATACATAAGACCCACATCATTTCTCTTGATTGCATCTTTCGTGGCACAATTGTCTGATTTTACCAATACCTCTTGTTTCTCACACCGAGCATGACTCACGTGATCTTAGAGTGTAAAAGTAATTATTAAATCTTTCTTTGAGGCATCAATTGTGCATAAACATCATACTCCCTTTCTCGAACTACGTGGTTTCTAATTCCTTTTCTAAAACAATGGATAAGTAGGTATCCCATCTGCGGGTACGATCCCAACTCTGAAATAATTCATGTCCTTCTGAATGACAATAAACATCAAGTGCCCTACTGAGTGTCTTTAAAAACAGTATTGTCATCATAACGACCAAGAGACTTTTATGTATTAAAGGACACCATTTACTAAGAATCTCTAACAAATACAGATGATTCTCCATGAATGAAGAACCTCGAATACATATAAAATATTCTCTGAATTTCCTCCATATCAATCATTGATTTTCAGACTAAAGGAAAGCACATTTTATACTTGGTAATGTAATAAGGACTCACGAACATTACATAAATCTATAAAGAGAGTCCTGGAGTAGACAATAATTCCCCTAAAAATGGTGTGATGAGTCCGACCTCCCATCCTCTTGACCAATGAAATTTTCTAAGCCTCATCAGTCCACAAATAATGAGTTCCTACCTTTGGAAAGTATGTCTAAATAGATATGGAATCATTGTATGTTTCCGGTTCTACGAAAAAACCTGTTAGAAACTGATTAGAAAGTTTGAACCTTCAATGAACGAGTTCATCCCCAATTCCAGAGGGAAACAAAAAATGGTGAACCCAACGTGAATCCTTAACCAAGATAAAATTATGCTTTGCTTATTTGTTAGTCCACTATTTAAAACACAATGAGAGGGCCAAAAAAACAATCATTGACATATGTGCTTGTCCAAAAGATGTAGTGGCTGAATTTATCTTGATTACCTCTGTTATATCAAATAGGAACTCTTTTTCATGATCTTCTACATTTCCAAAATGGCTTCTCTTAAGTTCACACCTATGAATACGTCTGCTGTGAAAACCACTACTACGAATGCCGCTGCTGCTAATCCTGCTAAATCATCATCCGCTCTGAGGATGATATCAACTACTCAGCATCTTCAATTCTAGGTATCAAACGCACTGGTTAAGGAGTACCATCAACACGGTACCATCCCAACTCTGGAGGCTGCCCGACAAGCCCTCCAAGTGAACAATTCACCCTAGTCGTCTGTACAGCGACAACCAGTGATCAAGAAGCAGGAAGTGCTAACCAACGTCTTCGACCGTTTCGGGTCGTTATCCCCGAAACACAATCACCATTTGCTCCCTTATTCTAGGGAGGTGAATGAGTAGGTCCCTCAGGGTCTTAATTCAAGAAGACATGAGTTCTTCCCAAGGTATCCTATGAACAATCACCGCCAGACTAGTGTAGTAGTGCACCCTCAACATGATGATGTTGTCGACTCCAGGCATTTGGATTAGGTTCCTTGAACCCGAGTAGGCAAGATAAATCGCCAGAGGCGAAATCCGGTCAGCCATGAGCAGGTTCTCATCTCTGCCATCTATGAAGATGTCCACCAACCTAACATGGTGGAAATAAATGAGCGGGAACATTCACCCATCCGTTTTAATTACGATGTCTAGTAGACTCGTCTGACAACATCACGCCAATCCTTCCAGGAAATTTCGGCGAAGTACTATAGGCAAGAACATACACATGTTTATAATTCATCAGCTAGTCAGTATGATCGTCTTACTACATATGATGGATCTCATCAACCACGTTTGGCAAAGTACTATCAACATGCACATACACCTAATAGTATTGATCAAGCCTACCAACGGTCTCGTTTGGTAGCACCAGGAGAGGTCAGTTGGAAAGTTCCAGCGACAAATGGGAGGCAGACTCAACTCTCTGCCCCCACACTTGAGTACTATCAGGATTCACTAACAAGAAAAGGAGGACAGAAGAAGAAACACACACCTACTCCAAGCAACAAATTTACATATATCCCTGTTTTGGTAGCTGAAGTCACCAAGAACATTCTATTAATAGTGAAAGAGTAGAAGAAAATCCCTTTTTATATTGTGGATGCTTGCCAGAATATTATAACAACTTAGGCAATATCTCAGGTAAAGACACATAATTCTATCCCTACCAGTGGGGTGACTCATCAACAGATCACTCCGGAGTAGATACACACCTCTTTTCCAGTCCAAGAGGGTTGTGGGGCGTACTTCCCCATATTATACGGTCAACCAAGTCAGGCACATACACCTGATTTGTGTAGAGATTGCCAGCCTAACCTGTCCATCTCTCTTGATCAGGCACATAAACTTCCTCAGAGCAGCCACTTTCATCAACAAGTTGTTTCCAAGGCGACTAAGAAGGCATCTAAGAAGAAGACCCACCCAACACAGTTAAAAGATCAAGAGTCAATCTGTAACAAGGCCTTACTCGATGCTGGAGTTCTTGATGCACACAGACAACTATCTGTTGCAACTCAAGATTCTTCTCTCTCAGTTTCCAATAGTTGTAACATTAATTTTGAAGGTCTCCAACAGACACTTCCTCATGAAGGCTTGCTTCATGACAATTCAGTTGATCACGAAGTTTCATCTTCAGATGAGAGCCACAAGAACCCTCTATGTGGTCAGAAGACCAAGTAGCAAGAGATCTCATCTTTTTTTGTAACCCCATGGTGGTCCTCGCTATGATGATGAATTTCGCTGTGAAAGTCCTCTCCATAGTAGTGATGCACATTGCCAGGAAAATTCTCTAGTGGACAATGTAGTGCCGAGAAAGCCCTCTTATCATGAGGCACTTGCAAATGCGAAACCAGTCATGTCTGATGCTTCATCGCTAGCATGTGAAATACTTTCTCAATCAGAATATATCCTAGGGTGTAGGTCATTCTCCGAACCACCTCTAATTCATGCATCTTCTAGTTTTATCAGTGATTTCTCTACCAATCTTGTTGAATCTGATGAAGCAACAAGGAAACCCCAGCTCTGGTCAAATAAGGTAGAAGAATCATCATTGAATGATAAAGAAGAAATGCTGAACATGAGAAAACAACTAGAAAAAGGTGATGTGCCATTCATGTTTTGGACTCTAGTTGACTCTCAGTATGAAATTCCAGAGATGTTGATGAATGATGGAATTCATGATATTTGTCTCAACATATGGAAAACTCTTTGTAAGTTGAAAAAGAAAGTATTATCTTATGAGGAATATGAAAATCATGTTAAGATAATAGAAGGGTTACAACGTCAGATTGATTTGGCATCTCTATTAGTCTCTCGATATCCAAAGAATGAAAAGTAGCAGAGAGCCCTTCAACGTTCATGACATGGTGCACTATGAAGGTTGTACCAGTTAATTTCCAATGCCCCATCTGGTATTCATGTCAGAGGATGGGGTGTTCATGGAGCACTACATTTCACTATGCTCTCCAGTCAGAAAAGCATACCGAAAATGGTCTCATCTAATGTTATTGCCCATGGTCGGCCATAATCAGCTGGCTTTGTTTGTAATCAAAGGCTTTCTGAAGAAGAGGCTTCAACTAGTCCTCTCAAAATCAAGAATACAGAGAACATGTTGTTGAATTACTCCTACATCAAGAATATGAGAATATTGAACATGCCTCTCGTATGGAGAATGCACATCATCAAGTGACAGAAGTGTCGGAAATCATCCAACATTCTTTTGAGCCTGGTGATAAAAGTGGAAGTCTATTGATACATCCAGCTAATTTTTGGACCCAGATCTGCAAGATTATGATAGTTTTTAAGAAAGTCTCAGAAATAGCATGTCAAGAGCCACCCCATCTTGCCAGACTGGGGACTCTTTTAAACCAACCCTCGGAATCAACAAATAGGATTCGAGGAGTTGACAAAAGACAGCAGGAACAACCCCAGTTCACCGGAGTGGGGACATTTTCAAATCAACAATCCCCTCCTTAGAGAAAATTGGTCTTCTCTCGATTGGAGAAGAAGCCACAAGTTGAATGAAGATCAAAATTCTAAGGAGATTCTCTCCAAATTATAGTTCTCCAAGAAGTTCCTGAGGGATCGAATCAACAAAAGGAAATGTCTCATCATAGACATAAAATAAGACAATATCGTAGGAATGCCGATAGGAGTAATGCAAGGCATTATGCATCAATCAATGTCATAAGTGTCGTTGTTGCTGATCAATCAGATGAGGCTCATTCAGAGGACTAAGATGAAGAGGTTCATGCTCAAGAAGTTGTATGCATAGACATAAATGAAGAAGTTGTGCATACAAGAAATCAAAGGATTGCTCAGAATTTAGGTAATCCTTCAAATAATCCACTTCCCCCTCTCCGAAATGGATCAAACAAGGGGAAGGGAAAGAATCAGGTTACATATCTTTCCTCTGGAGAAGGCTAATCGCTCTCATTGGAGCAAAGGTCTGCACAACATGGAGAATAAATGAAGGAATTGAGGAGGATGAATTTAGAACTACTTCAGGGTAGTATTCCTCCTAAACATGCTGGAGTCGGCCAGTCAATGGAATTTATTGTGGCTACGGAGGTGGATCAAGAAAATCCTCCTTTATCAGTACACCATTACAGGTCTAATCCTACAGGTCAAGTGCAACAAAAATTGGTAGTACTACCATTAGTTGCAATACCAGCTGCCATACCTGTCCAAGCTCCAGTCAGTGCACCTATTCAGGTCCATGGTCAACTGGTTGTTTCTCAAAAGTTAATAACTACTATTGAGTCATTAATAACTTGGTTGGAAGCTATGGATGGAAAGCGTGCTCAGGTTCCACCCGAAAAGATAGTTTACCTTGACTGGGTAGATGGAATCCCCCCCAATCAAATTTTTGGAACCCAGTATTCCCTATTTTCAATGGATCATGCGATCTTGAACAGCATTTGATGCATTATGTGTCTTGTTGTGATCCTATGATGGGAACTATGGAGCAGCAAGAAGTAGTGAAACTCAGATGCTTCGTGCGAACCTTTCAAGGGCCATCCTTTTTCTAGTACAGAATCTTGGAATATCGATCAATTACCGGATGGGAAGATCTCTGTCAATGATTTATTCTTCAATTCAGCTCAACTTTTTTAAAGACAACAGTTTTCGATCTTACCAGATGTATGAAAAGGGAGAATGAAAGAGTGTGTGATTTCATTGCTCGCTGGAAGGGATTAACATATTCCCTGAGATTGGCACTCTCTCAAGAGGAACTGTTACCAATATGTGTGGAAAATCTGCATGAAGAATTACACACACCATTGAACCCTGTGAAATACATAAGAGGGTTTCGAGACCTTACTTCAATCACCCAATAGATTGAATATTCTCTTGTACAGAGTAAGGCTAAATATCATGTAATTCCATCAGCTCCAGGAAAGATAATGGGTAAAGCAAAGAGTGCTGCAGTTATGATTAAGTTAGCACCAGTACCTGCTTCTACATCAAAACCTTCATCTTTTCAAAGGGCTCCACCTCCTGAGCATCAACAACAGAGACCATTTCATAAATATGATCAAAGAGATCAAAGACGAAAACAATTTGAGGATTTGAACAGCAAATTTTACTCTTTTCGAAATGAAAAAATTCCTGGTTATTTCATTTCGGCTCTAGAAAATAATTTGGTTCAATTTCCAAGGCCCAAGAGTCCAAACAAGGAAGGAGATGAGGACCGACCCAATTATTGCATGTTTCAATAGATTTTGGGTCATCCCATTCAAGAGTGTTTTGTTTTCATGGACCTCCTTCAAAATATGGTCAACTTGGGACAAGTCTAACTAAAAGGCTTTTTAGCCCAGGTAGCATGTGTTACTGCTACAGTTCCATAGGAGGAAGGCGAGTGGCAAGAAGTCAAAAGAAAAAATGCACAAAAATATGATGATTGGATGGTCAGAAATACGATCAACTGAACTCATGCTATTTTGCGAACACAATTGAAGAAACCAATTGTGCCTTCTTCCATGAATGTCGCAGCAAAACCCTCAACATCATAGGGAAAATCCTCAAATAAATGGCACAATTCCAAGGAGGAACAATCAGAAGAATATGAGTATGTGTCAAAGCCTAAGCTATCTTTGAATCTAGCAGATTTCATGCCATCAACTTCAATGCAATGGGCACCGTCCCACCAAACGGCACAACCTAAAAAGTCTAAACAGGCAGAGTTTTCATCGAATGAAGAGTTGATTTTTGGTTCTATAAATATGATTCAATTGACAGATCCATATTTCGGTTGCAGTTTCGATTTTGATGATCCCAAATTCCATATATCAAATAGAGGAATCAGAGGAAGTTATAGAGGCTCAGGATATAGGGGAAGACATGGATCTTTCAGAAGCCACTATTCTAATTCTACCCCTGCTAGAACTGTGTATGCAGCATAAACTCGTGGCAGAGCCCTTCAGCGAGCATAACAAGAACAAGCAAGTTCTTCCACCAATAGAAAATTCAGTCCTGGCACAGTTATTATGGAAGACCGGTTGAAGGTTCCATCTTCTTCCTCTCAGAAAGTAAATGGATCTAATCAGACTAATCTTTCAAAGCCAGGAATATTGCCAACTCCTATCCCGATACAAGATGCATCAATTTTCAAAGCATCAACTTCCAAGACACCTGCTAAACCACATGTTATTGTTGGGAAACACAGAACTTTGGATCAAATATATGATATATTAAAACACCTGGCCCATGTACCATCCAAGTTATCAATTCTGGATGCCTTGAATTTTTCGAAGGATCTTCGGGAACTACTCGTTGAGGCTTTGTCAAGTCCTTAGGAGTTTGAAACTAAAATTGATGTAGCTGAAGTCTATCACATAGAGAATAATCCAGCATAATTCCATGTAGTAATATCTTTTACTGATGAAGATGAAAATGATGGCGTGCATGGACATATTAGACCTCTGTACTTATCTGGCAAGGTTAATGGTTTCGACATCTTAAGAGCTTCCGTTAATAATGGGTCAGGAGTCAACCTCATTCCCATTCGTACACTTCGTCGATTGGGCCTCACAGAATCTGATTTATCTCCTTATACCATGATGTTACAAGGATATGATAAAAATGAACAAGAACCACTGGGTGGAGTTACACTCAGAACTCAGTTTGGAGATCTTGTATCCAATTCAGATTTAATGGTTGTTGATCAAGACTCAGCCTTCAACATCTTGTTTGGAAGACCCTGGCTACATCAACATGTGGCTATCCCTTTATCATACCATCAATGTCTCATATATTGTTTCGATGGTCAAGTTGGGACATTGTATGGTGGTGAGGCCCCGTTCAAGACATGTGAATCTCAATACATTGAGGGATAATTCTATCACATGAAGGGAAGGGAGAAATCCAAAACAAAAGAGATTACCAAAGGTAATGCTCCATATGGTTTGGATAAGATTATGGTAAATCCATTTACACATGTGAGTACATATTATGGGTTTCATATCATTCAAATTGACAAGATAGAACCAAATCAAAATACTCTTATGGAAAGATCCATAATGTCAATTACGGAAATTGATCCAGACAACATGGGATAAATTGGTAACCCACCAAGCAGTGATGAAATCCCAAATGGTGACGTCTTCATTTCATCTGCAGAAATCCAACAAGTCTATACTTTTCCAATCAGACCAGAAGAAGTTATAGAAACATTGGAGGTGAACAATGATGTCAATTCTCAGTCCACCATCTTCTGTTTATTTCCCAAGGAAGACCCTTCATCATCAATCGGGTCGGAAATGGAAGCTTCTTCTTCATGATGTTCAAATTTTAACATCTCTTCTAATCATGGAAATTCTGCTTCATCATCTACTATGCAAGTAGAAATGGAAGAAATAACACATGTTGAAGAAGAAGAGGAAGATCTCAGAGATGCTCCTCCAGCATTTGAAGAGGGTATCTCTACCACCGTTGATGAACTCAGAGAAACAAATATGGGTACAAAAGAGGATCCACACCCCACTTTAATCAGTGCAGCCATGACTCTTGAAGAACAAGAGATTTATATTTTTTTAAATAAAAATCGAGACATATTTGCTTAGAACTATACAGAGATGCCCAGACATGATCCTGATGTTGCTACTCATCATTTGGGTTTACCAGAAGAACATCGAGGATTTATGAAAGACGCGAGAAGAACACACCCAACTTATGCTTCCAAAATTAAAGCTAAAGTGGATAATCTTATCAAATCTAACTTCATTAGAGAAGTTCAATACCCCAAGTGGTTGGATAATATTGTCTATTCAAAGAATAATAACAGACAAATTAGAGTTTGCATCGATTTCAGAGATCTTAATAGGCATTGTCCTAAGGATGATTTCCCAGTTCCAATTACAGAACTTTTAATTGATGCAACAGCTGGCTATAAAGCACTTTCCTTCATGGATGGATATTCCAGATATAATTATATCTAAATGGCCCCAGAAGATGAGGAATCCACAGCCTTCATAGCCCCTCATGGTGTGTTTTGCTACTGGGTAATGCCCTTTGGCTTAAAGAATATATGTGCAACATGTCAGCGTGTCATGCATTGTATCTTCAAACCCTTTTTAGGGAAGTTTGTTGAATGCTATGTGGAAGATTTGGTAGTCAAATCCAAACAACGTTCTAATCACTCGGCTGATTTGGAAGTCATATTCTGTAAGCTTCGACAATATAATGTGAAAATAAACCCCTTAAAATGTTCTTTTGGGGTAACCTCAGGAACATTTCTCATCTTTGTTGTATGCCATCATGGTATTGAAGTCGATCCTGAGAAGACAATGTCAATCCTTGGTACGTCACTTCCTCGAAATTTTAAAGAATTAATAGGACTTCAATGAAACTTAGCCTATATTCGGCATTTCATCTTCAATTTGGAAGGCAAAAGTTTACCCTTCACCAAATTGATAATGAAGTTAGTCACTTACCAGTGGACTGAAGAATGTCAAGAAGCATTTTATATTGTCAAAAAATACCTCTTGAGTCCACCGGTACTCATGAAACCTGTTGAAGGAAGACCACTTATCCTCTACGTGACAGATTTAGAGCGATCATTGGGTGCCTTTATTTCTCAGAAGAATGATGCTGGGAATGAAAACAGACTCTACTACCTTAGTCAGACTATGCATGAAGCAAAAAGCTGATATTCAAGTATTGAGACGTTCTTCCTAGCATTAATCTTTGCAGTTCATAAGTTGAGACACTACCTGCAACATCACGAGGTCCAATTGGTATCTCACAATAACCCTCTCAAATTCATCCTTAGTCGTCCAATGCTTACAGGACGTCTGGCATAGTGGGAAGTTATTTTGTAGCAATTCGACATTCAGTATGTGTCTCTAAAGGAAAGAAAGGGCCATGCTCTAGCTAATTTCCTGGATGAACACCCTTCAGTGCAAGACACATCTTCAGATATTGAACTCCTTGATGAGGAAGTATTCTATATTGAAGAAAGTCCTCAGGCATGGGAAATGTATTTTGATGGTGCTTCCAGAAGTCCAATAGGGAGGAAAATGGAAAATCCTAAATTCAACAAAGTTGGCTTAGGAATTGTTCTCATTTCTCCAGAAAAGGCATTATTACCTTATTCTTTCTTATTGTGGGAAGGTGGTACGAATAATGAAGCTGAATACCAAGCTCTCATCACAAGATTAGAATCTTTGCTTCAAGCACAAGAGAATCACTTAAAGGTGAAAGGTGATTCAGACCTGGTAATCAATCAAGTCAATGAGGATTATGCCATCAGAAAAGAAGAACTAATCCCTTTGTATGATTATGTCAGAGAGTTAATGGAGGAATTCCATTCAGAACTAAAATTTTCTTATTCCCGCGATCACAAAATGCTCAAGCTAATGCACTGGCCAATATAGCCACAGCTCTGGAAGATCCAAATCGGGACGAGACAACCATCATTATTTCCCACCATCATGCAATTTCACATTATGATCGAATCAGAACAGAGAAAATTAATAAAATTAGTCCCATTCCTGAACCGTATGGTCATACTATAGGATGGATATCACCTATTAGATAATACCTTCAAATGGGATCACTTCCACCTGATAGAGCTGAGAAAGAACAAATCTGGCGACGTGTGGTCAATTTTACTCTTTATGATAGCCCAGATCACCTAGAGAAAATTCTCTACAAATTTGGTTTTGATGGAGTTCTCTTCAGATGCATTGATGGTGAAGAGACAATGATTGTGATGAAAGAAGTGCATGTAGGAGCCTGTGGTGCCCACCAGTCTGGACATAGACTGTTTGATCAAATTTGAAGGCTTGGATACTTTTGGCCTTCAATGATACATAATTGTGTTAATTTTACAAAGAAGTGTCATTCCAGCCATGTACATGCCAACATCATTCATCAACCTCCAGATTTTCTTCATACAGCTAAATACTCGTGGCCATTTTCCACATGGGGAATGGATGTGGTGGGAACTTACACATCAGCTACATCCAAGAAGTTTAACTATATTCATACTACTACTGATTTCTTTTCCAAATGGGAAGAGGCAATACCTCTTAATGAAGACAGTTCTAAATGCATTTTTAGCTTCATCAATTCTAACATCATTACCAGATTTGGTGTCCCTCATACCATATTGATGGACAATGGCACCAAATTCTGTTCATCTGAGGTGAAGAAGTTGTATCAAGAATACAACATCAAATACAACCATTCATCTCGGTATCATACGGTGGCCAATGTCTAGATAGAATCCTTCAATAAAAATATTTCAAATATACTGCAAAAGATGGTGGATAAAGATAATAAATCATGGCCTGATAAACTCCCATGCTTTATGGGTTTATCGGACTACCACCTGCACTGCAACGCGGTCAACTCCATATTCACTAGTATATGGAACAGAAGTTGTCTTTCCCATTGATGTTCAACTACCCTCGCTCAGAGTTGCCATTTGTGATTATTCATCTACAGATGAACACTCTCAAAATTGATTCAATGAATTGGAACTGTTATATGAGAAAATATTGTGGACGTTGCACCACTTGGAAGTCTATCAGAATCAAACAGAACGAGCTTTCATCATAAAAGTTCATCTTCATTCATTCACTCAGGGAGAATTGGTATTAGTTCTCATAACTCCAATGATACCAGGAAAGAAACCTCCCTAGCTTGAGAGAAAATGGGAAGGACCTTATTTGATATATAAGGTCTACTACAATGGAGCTTATTCTTTAATCTCAAAGGATGGGGAACTAATCACTACTCCAACCAATGCTAGATTTCTGAATTAATATTATTTATGAACACAAAATACAGAAATGGTCCATACATACGACCTTAAACTATTTTCACGTCCCTTACGTCCAACATGACGTTAAACTGCACCATCCAGGGTCAATGCATATAACCTTAAACGATTCACACTTTCATCCAACATGATATTAAACTATGTCCTCCTTCATCATCCTTGCTATATGACGTTAAACTATATAGAAGTCCCTTACGTTCAAAAAGACATTGAACTGCATAACCAATGTTCCATGCATACAACCTTAAACTACTGGCACTTACTTCCAACTTGATGCTAAACTTTATCAACCTTTTTTCGTCCAACATGATGTTAAACTGTGAAAAATTCCCTAATATGTCCATCATGACGTTAAATGGTGTACTCTTTTGTCCTCACAACATGACATTAAACTTCACAGTCCCCCTTTTGTCCAGCATGACATTAAAAATGTATTGCCCACATCGTCCTAATTACGTGATGCTAAACTGTGCAGCACTAATAGTCCTAACTGCAAGACCTTAAAACTACATAGTCCCTTTATATGTCCTACATGACATTAAACTGTGCATCGTTAGGGTTGTTGGCAACTCTTGTTTCTCACACTGAGTATGACTGATGTGAGCTTAGAGTAAACTTCAACCATAACACTCTCTCTAGGCTACTAACCATCTGTAAGTCCCAACACTATTTTTCAGTTCGTTGTCCCCAAAGGAAAACTTGATCTCTATTCATTCTTTAATTGAACTACGTAGACTTTGATCCTTGCCTTCCAGGCTGGGTACGTAGTAAACTTTCCAAGGTTCAAGCCCATAACCAATCTCTTCACATTGGTTTACCTCCATCTCATACGATGTTGATTCGTGAAACCGCCCCTAGAATCAATATCATTACATTGGTTCACTTTCGTTCTTGCTATACGACGTTAAACTATACAACACTTTTGTACATTATAAAAATAAACTAAAATCTTCATTGATACCCTCGCCAGAGAGGGAATCATTATTTACATTGATTTTCAATCATGTTTCATTTCAAAGACTATATGCATACATGGCACAACCTGAACCTTTTATCTTGGGTTAAACCATCATTACACTAAAATCCCCTTTCACCCTTCACATTTACGAACCTAATTTGTATAGAGGGTAGTTCTAGAACTATGTGGGCTTTATTCCCATCCTTATGGGATACATAGGAACGTTCGAGTGTCCCTCGAATCCAGCCCCAAGTCTTTTGGGCCTAACCCCAAATTCCTCTTTCAGTCCCCTGGCTGAAAAATCCCCATAAAACCCACACTATGTATTTCTTATAATAGTCCAAGCTCTATGACCCTAAACTGAGATATCCAATCCTTTTGTCCCACACGACATTAAACATTAGTTCAATAACTACGTATGGCTTGATTCCCATCCTTATGAGATACGTAGTGAAGTCCAACATTTCCAATCAGGCCTAGCCACAACATGATTATGGTTAGCATTGATCTGTGTATCTCTGCATACATTGGACAATACCCATCTTTATGTGTCATAATCCTAACCCTAAATATTTTTAGATCTTCATAACCCTTTTCTTAACTTCAAATCGCAAAAGGCCTGAAATTCTGAGAGTTATTTTTCCTGACCATGCAGCACGTGCCCTTTGGAGGCCTTGAATAAACAGTCTAAATAACGGACCTGTCAGCCAAAAGATGCTATTATTTGACTATGAATCCAATGCCCTTAGGTGGCCCTGCATAATTAAACCCTCTAACGGGTTTGTTAAATAGTGGTAACTTCATTCATGGGAGGAAAACCACTTTTTTCTTTATTTGTCTTGATAATATGTAGGGATCAGCAAAAATAGTCATCCTTAACATATTTGTACCATATCCTTTTTCATGATATGAAAGTATTCATGTCTATGGTTTATATTCTCCTTCCCTACGTTTGGGTCAGACCTTCGTAGGAGTGATATCCATCCAGTTCTTCGATAATCTTGTTTGGAAATATCTTCTCCATATTCAAGTAACTATTTCCATACAGAAATTCTATACATTGGAAGATTTGAATCTCCATAAACTTTCACTGGCATTTTAGCACTAGGAATGTAAATTTCTGAGAGTTCTTTTTCCTAACTATGCAGCACGTTCCCTTAGGTGGCCTTGCATTAGTATTCTACATAATGGATCTGTCATCCAAAAGATGCTATTTATTTGAATATGAATCCAATGCCCTTAGATGTCCCTGCATAATTAAACACCCAAATGAGTTTGTTAAATAATGGTAACTTCATTCTTGGGAACTACTTCTTCTAATGCCTTTTAGCTCTTTTTCATATCATTTCTCAGATTCAAAGACTCATAAGTCATAGTTTACATATTTTCCCTCATACTTGAGTATGGTAAGATGTTTTCAGATAAATTGTCAAGGAATTGAGTCAATTTTAATCCATTTCGGTCAATGATATTTCGACCTTAAACATTAGCCTCTTTGTGTCCGACGTGCATGAATTTAAACTACCCACAAAAGACAAAGGAAATCTGAATAAAAGTCAAGTTCCAACTCACTAAACATACATTTTGTATGATTTAGGTAATATTGAGCAATTAAAATATTCACAGCCTGTAGGGGTATTTATATAAATCGTAGTAAAAAATCAAACTATGCTTACTAGGCCCATTGGATTAGGGAAAATTTAAAGTAGGTAGCGAAAGAATACAGGAATAAATGATCAAAGATGAAAGTACTCTCTATTGAGGCACAAGAATTATATGGACATCCACATATTGGAGCCTCTTCTCTTTTTTAGGAAATTACAAAAGACTATCAACATAAGTCTCCACATGATGTTCAACATCCCGAGCTTCATCAGCAACTACTTGAAGCTCATGCACTCGACCAGCTTCACTCTTCTCATCTTGATGGAGTGCCTTCTTGGAATTTGGAATGGCTTTCATACCATTCGTTTGATCTCCCTCCAATGAATTATTGAGCTGGTCAAGTTCCCCAGTAACAACATCTAACTGGTGCTGAAGATGCACCTACTAGATGACTTTCTCTTTGATCTTATGCTCCAGCTCCTTCATCTTGGTAGCATAGTCATCCTCAGCTCGGGATACTGCAGCCTCAAATTCATCGATGTTGACTAACAGTTTCACCCTGGTCAGATCTTCGCGACACATTTTCTCCTCCTCCCTCATGAAGATGACCTGTTTCACCTCAGTATGGATCTCTTGGTATCTGAAACCGCCAAGTCCTAGCATGACAAACTCGGATGAAAATCGATGGATCGTTGATGGAAACTCTTCAAGAGGCACTTCAGATATGATTTTCCATATGTTATTTCATTCCTTGCATCGTGAAAAGATGAGTTCCTCAAGCACCTTCGGGTCTGATTCGACATCAACATCACATGGGGGGAATGTAATCTGGGATTAATGCACTTAGAGAAGTGCCATGTTCTTCTCCTTCCCCCCTAACCCTGGAATCTTCACCTTCTACTAATGCTTGGGCGGAGGTTGAGACTTCACCTCCAGTTCTATCCATTGAAGTTGATAGCCCTATTTGATCAATTAATAGTATGGATAGTTTCATAGAATAATAGAATTTGGTTTTATATCTTGAAAACAAAGTACAATCATTACCTAACAGTAGATCAGCACCTTGAGAAGACTCCTCCCCATCTATCCCAGTTTCAACAGGATCATCAAGATGGGTCTCAGGAGGGTTTACTAGGTTTAGCTCCACTTGGGATAATGTTTCTGCAATGGTAGGGTGGACATCAAGGTCCACACCCTCTTCAGGGATTGACAGTTCAACAATTTTTATGGATGGAACTGCATATTATTTTCAGTCATGATTAGAAGTGTAAATTATAAGAAAATTTACTGGATGAAGGATAACACTCATGGCCAAGGTCTTCTAAATCACATGATAATTTTTCATGATCATAAAATTCTTCTAAAGACATGCCACAATTCATCATTTCATCCAATGATATTTTAGAATCCTGGTTAGTCTCACGAGTGGGAGAATTTGATGTGTCCTCTTGGTGACCCTCATTCTGCGGCCCCTAACCCTGGACAGCTTTTTCAGGATGGATGGCATGTTCAATTGCTGCAGACGCCAATGATTCTAGTGCAGGTTCTTCCCTACTTGTAACATCAGCAGGAGCATTACTGGGAATAGATGTTGGATCTTTTTCAAAAGCAGACAAGTCATCCTGAATTTGTGTTTGTTCCCCAACACCCTCCATGGTCCTTAAAGGAGGATCAGTCCTTTCCCTCAAAGGGTAAATTGACGAAGCCCCTGCGATCCCAAGGAAAGTGTGTAATATTTTTCATGGTTTAAAATTCATGATTATCTAAAGGACTTAACACTACTAATAAAGCATTTAGATGTGGACTTCCTCCTTTATCGCCTTTGTCCTTTTGGATTTTTGGGAGTGTCGGCAGTCTCCCTTATTGGCACATGAATTGTCGAATGGAAGGCCATGTCCAACTCCTCATTCATGGCCTGCTGGCCTGGAGATAACTTGCCTAGTTCGTGAGGAGATTCAATAGGAGCCCTGATGGCAGTACTACTAGGGCTATACTATGGAGAAGGAACCTCAGTAGTTCCTTTCATTGCAAGCTGCAAGATGAAGAAAATAACTTCCTTAAGTAAAAAAGATTTGACGAGAATCAAGTTGCAATGAAAATAAGGAAATAAAACATACATCTTCAGGAGCAACATAATCATGCCACTCCTCATCTCCAGAACCACCAGCCCCCTTAGTGGCACCACGATCAATCATTTCCTTCACCCACCTGGTGACAAGAACAGACTCATCAGTGGCATATATGAACATTTCCAGCTCTCTGATGTAAGACCACACTTTATTGGGGTTATCCTCGAATTGGATATCTGTTGAAGCCACAAGATTCCCTATTCCAGGAAGCTGTAGGCCCCCACACAAATCCATCCATGGGGTCTTAGTACCACAGTATAAACTATGCCATGACTGGACAACCTCTGGTCTTATATATGAAGGCTGTGAGGAAGGTCCTACAATCTTTGAATTCAATTTCTTCCCAGCTCCAGCAACTGCAGATAGAGAATAAAAAAAATAAGATTATTTCTTTATAAAGTAGTAGTGATTAAAGTACTACAATTATGTAACTCACTAGGATTTGATGGAGTATTTCTCTTGATTCTAACTGGAGGATTATATCAGGCACGAGGCTGATTTTCCACTTGTTGTGCCTCATCATCCCCATCATGGGAATCCGGTGAATCAGTCCTAGAGGAGGAATCTGGCGAATCAGCTTCAAGTGGGGAAGCATCACCTTCATGAGGAAGGGTTTCTTTCTCTACAGTCCTGTTCCTTTTCCCTACCTGATAAACTGGGTGATTCAGCACCCCTTTAGGGTATGATGCTATCCAGTGCTCGGCATACCATGTAGTCATGTTATGTGCTGCTTTTTCAACTGGTAGATCAAATATCGCCCCAGTCTTCTCCCTTGATGTCAGCAGCCACAATTTCCGAGCAACCATCAGATGTTTCTCTAACCTGACATGTACTGGGGGAGATACACCATTCTATTGCAGACACCAGAATTGATGTGAAAATCTATATAGAGAATAGGCCTCGCATATAATTTCTCTTTCAGTCTTGGAAACTAGCACACCATCTCTGCAAGCTAGCATGTATGCCCTCAAATCCAATTGGGTTGTTCCATCATTAACAAACCGCCCAGTTGGCGGATTTCCATAGGGAAATAAGTTGAATTCCTTAAACATTATCATCCTCACTTTCATGTCATAGGCATTAAGATCTAATGGAGAAACTCCAAATAATTCTTACACTGATGGCCTGAAAGATATTCCAGGAATCTGTAATCCATTCTATACATTGTATGTCCTGAAGTGAGTGGTGATCCATCCCCATAAAACATGGAATGGTCCCACTATTCTTAATGGAGATTTACCCATGAAGACATGAAGTAAACTTGTGTGAATCTTTGCTAAAATGGGGGTAGCCAACCCAACCATTTTTCCCTCAGCCAACTTTGCCGCAATGACGAAGGTCCCTGTCCTGATGCCTCACTTCGAATCCCTAATTGGCAAGAGATAAATGCTGAGCCACAAAGCCAAGAAGCCCGCCAGATGAGCCTTCTTTTGGATCCTTTGATTCACCTCATATTCCCATTTCTCAAACTCTCCTGCTTCTAGATTTGGCCAGAATGTGCCATGATCACCCCTCTTCTCAGGTTTTTGGATGGTGGTAGGACGGGTGGGCCTCTTATCCTTGGATTTCCTTTTCCTGGATCCTTTATCCTTCGGCTCCTTCTCTGTTGTCTCCTTATCTTTCTTCTCAATAAGAAATATATTAATCCACTCCTCCGGATAAATATCCTTTATTGAATGTGTTAATTAGGTATTTGAACACTCGAGCCTGTGGAATATTTTAAATAATTCCCGAGCTAAAGTAGGAGTCTTCTCTGAATCATTCTAAGTCACCTTGGGAGGAATGAATTCATCATATATGTCACCCAAAATTGGAGCCCCTGAGATCTTGTGGACATCCCACATACAGATTCCTACTTATCCATGAGTTAGATGGAAAGAATTAGTTTCTGGGCTCCAGTGGCTGAGTATCTCCGGCATGATGTTATCATGTCTGTAAACATATGTTTTCCCAACCCAAATATCTTCGTATATCGCCACTCATTTCAGATTCTCGACAAACTCTGCACAGGTTTGTCCCACCCAGTATGCCCACATCCAAGTTGGCTTCACACCTCCCCCGGGACGGAAGTCCCAACTTTTCTTACAGACTTTTGATTGATCCATCTGAGCATTTTGGAATATTGAAAGATGACAATGTGGTTGCAGCTTAGGCTTATGAGGTTTCAGATCTGGAGTACAAGGGCTATGATGCATCATGTGGGCCTTCTCCACAGTTCCAGCATTTATAAATCCTCCTCTATGTGAGATATTTTCTGAAGGAAAGTTGGTATAATTCTAAAACCAAGAAATTGGGAGATAGTTATTTGCTTCTGCAATAGTGAATTCTTGCATATGACCATAACCGTACAAAGGAAGATAAGTTCTTTATGGGAAATAAAAGTGATATTTCTTTAGATACTTATCCAAATATTGAAGAGTGCTCTTTTTTACGGTATAATAATCGTGTCTAATGATATCGATCATATCATCAAGACATTTTCTTTCCAGTTCATCAGCTATTCCGATTCTCCTGAGAGCCATTGATTCTGCCCAACAGTTGAATAATTAACACTTAAGTTTATTTTTTCATAAAATTTGTGAAGGAATTCAGAAAAAATGGCAAAGGAATTAAGGCGCACAAGTCTAAAACATGGCACACAAGTGTGGATGTGTCACACAAGTATAATTTGTCGCGCAAGTATTTGGCATGAAAGTATCACCATGAAGGTCCAGATACCTTTACAACAGCACGAAAACAAATGAAAAGCGGAAAAGAGGGAAACTTGCACGGCGAAGATGACCTACGCGGTGAGAGCTCAAAAATCGGATGTTCTATGAAAATATGTGACAAATGAGGGAATATATATAGGCCAGTCCAGCCACCTACGTGCCTACAGCCAGTGTGCTCCATCCCTGCACGACTCACACCTATGTGATAATGGTTGCGCGGTGAACACTTGTGTGCCTCTTTCCCTGTGGTTTTTTTCATTCTTCTCTTTTCCTCAGAGTCACATCCTTATTCTATCGGATCCAACTATGAGGGGGGTATTTTGTTGACGCTCCTTTTCATAACATTGTCTAAAATAATGGAAAGGGAAATGACTTAGCACAAAGTGAATAATCCTTTGAAGAAAACATCAAAAATTGACAAAGGAATTAAAAAGGAGTCAAAGGACCTAGGGTCGCGCAAGTTCCCTTACTGTCGTGCAAGTATACTTGCACACCGCCTAATGGTCACAGAAGTGACTTGCGCGCCCTAAATCATAACCGCCCTGGGTCTTTTCCAGCCTATAAATACCTCCGGTGGGCCCCCCATTTCGGGAGGAATTTTTTCCAGAATTCAGATACAGAGCTCTGAACACCCAAGTCTCTTCTTCAAGTCTTCCAAACACTTCTAAGATAATTCTCTACCTATAATGGTGCGTTTATACAAGAGGAATAAGGTCTATGTGTTATAAATCACTAAAACTTGTGCGCCTAAAGTGTTTTCCATTAAGGGAAACGAACATACTTTCTCACCTCCTTATCTATTTTTTAAAACTTGTGCGCCCCTCATCTGGAAGTACCTCGGGATAATTATAAAGGCTTCGGTCAAGGATCGACCAAGTATTAACCTACTGGTTAACAATCGCGCAAGCACCCATGTGTCGCGCCGGTATACCTGCGCGTCCAGGGACTTGCGCGCCCACGCAGTACCGGCATACCTGCCAGGACTTGCTGGCCCCTATATTTTTGGGTGCCTTTCCTACCTATTTCACCCCTCTTATGACATTCCACCTCTCCTATTCAAGATTTATTCTTTAAGACACTCTTCAAATCCTTTTATGGTATTTTTTCTTGATTGACTTTCTTATCTAAAAGGAATTCCGTGGAACATCTCTCAAAACCTAGTGATTTACACATCTTTACATCACTAAGGTTAGAGAGTTCATTCATTCAACCTCATCCATTAAAGACGAGATAATATTTAACATGGGACTCCTTTTCAAGAATAATCCCCAGTCATAATTTCCCTTATCCTAGTACTCCTTTTCAGGAGTAAGCCCCAGTCCAAGACCTCATTAATTTGGGCATCCTTTTCAAGAGTAATCCCAATGTCCCCTAATATGGGCATCCTATTTAGAAGTAAGTCCCAACCATAATTCTCTTAACCTGGGATTCCTTTTCAAGAGCAAGACCAAGTCTCAAATATGGGCCTCCTTCTTAAGAGTAAGCCCCAAGTCCCTTTAATTTTCTAATCCCTTTAACCTGGGCCTCTTTTTCAGGAGTAATCCCCAGTCTTAATTTTTCTTTACCAGTCCTAATTGAATTTTGATCTGGGCTTCTTTCTCAGGAGTAAAACCCAATCATAAGTCCCCTCATAACATGGGAATCTTACTTAGGAGTAAGCCCCAATATTAGAGTATCCAAATCTCCATAAAGCACATATACCTTTATGGACCCTATTATCGGATTTCTCCCCTGAATTAACCCTTAATCTTCATTTATTCTGGGCAGTCATACATACATAATACCCGCATCATTTCTCATGATTGCATCTTTCGTGGCAAAATTTTACGATTTTACCAATACATCTTGTTTCTCACACCGAGACTGACTCACATGAGATTAGAGTGTAAAAGTAATTATGACATCTTTTTTTGAGCCATCAATTGTTCATAAACATCATACTCCCTTTCTTGAACTACGTGGGTTCGGATTCCTTTTATAAAACAAAGGATATTTAGGTATCCCATTTACAGGTACGATCACAAATCTTGAATAATCCATATCCTTTATAAATGACAATAAACATCATGTGCCCCACTGAGTGGATTTAAAACCAGTATGGTCATCATAATGACCAAGAGACTTTTATTTATTCAAGGATACCATTGATTAAGAATCTCTAACAAATACAGATGATTCTCAATCGATGAAGAACCTCGAATACAAATAAAAGATTCTCTGAATTTCTTCTATATCAATCATCGATTTTCAGACTAAAGGAAAGGTCATTTTATACTTGGTAATGTAATAAGGATTCACAAACATAACATAAATCTATAAAGAGAGTCCCAGAGTAGACAATTATTCCCCTCAAAAAGGTGTGATGAGTATGACCTCCCATCCTATCTACCAATGAAAATTCCTAAGCCTCATCAGTCCATAACTAATGAGAACCTACCTTTGGAAGTAGTAGGTCCAAATGGATATGTAATCATTCGATGTTTTTAGTTCTATGAAAAAACATGTTAGAAACCGATTGGAATGTTTGAACCTTCAATCAACGAGGTCATAGCCAGTTCTAGAGGAAAACACATATATAATTTTAATGTGAACATATCATGGATAAATAATAATAATTAGTAAATTATAATTTAATTTAATTCATTATTATTGGATTCCATGTTTTCTAAATACATGATACCTTTACTATTTAGAATATTTAAAGATGGTTTATAACATACTGTGTAAAAACACATCTTATTTGAAAAATGATTCATCTCACGAGACTACCAATGAATCGAGGAGACTAATTTAAATGATCCCCAGAATGATTCCATATTTTCTAAATCATTCTTAATATATCAAATAATCTATTTAATTAGTAAAAAATACCTTATCATCAAGTATCTGTATTTTGTGATGGATAAATATTTATCAAAATTTCCCCATCTAATAAAATGTCTTCGAAAGTGTAAACTATTTGTAAAAATGATATAGGATTTAGGAAATAATTATAACCATTACATAATAGTATGTATAATTACAATAAATGTATTTTTCTATGAAAAATTTTCCTATGAAATATTTTATTTCATGACAAAGTTAACAATCACAAAAGAATGTGAGGTTGCAAATATAACTGTCACCAGTTGGTAATTTTCAAGTCAAGCCTCTTTAATGATATAAATTAAAGTGATACTTAAAATATAATGAATTTTGAGTGTATAATGATATTAAAGGAAAAATGTCTATTATATACACCACATTATAGATAATTGGTGCATGATAACAAATAATTCACAAATGAATGGTGATATAAAATCCCTTACAACATCAGTAACTTTTTAATCGAGAGATATATGAGAGAATAAGATTAATTGAGAAATTTAATATCATGATATAAAATAAATTCATAATATAACATTTTGTATGTCAGTATATACACAACGCAATATAAACATGTGCGGAATATGGCATGAGTCTAATAGAAATAAAAGTTACACTAAAAATCCCCTTTACTAGGAATTTTGTTTTTTTTCATACGCGGTTTAACATCATGTAAATTAGTTTTGTACATGATATAAACTTATAAAACAACCAAATTAATATTTATTATATCATATATTACTCTGTTGTAAGATATTATTTTATTTTTTTAATAATCTATCATTATTTTCATAGTATCTTTTGTTAATTGTTTTATTTTTCGATTATATTTTCACTTGTTATTTTATCCCTATTAATTCATTTAAGATATAACCTTCTCAAACATTTTAAAAATGTTATAAATATCATATTTATTCAATACAAAATTGTTTATACTAATCCATAATATTTATTTATATGAAATGAAATTATCCATTCATAGAGATGGTTAGTTGTATGTACGCATGAACAGTGCACCCATTTTATTATCATATTGAAAGAAATAAAAGTAATTTTTATATAATTATATTGTCATTAAAATTTATATTTGTGTCATATTTATAATATGTGTTTATTAAATTCATCCTTAATACATTCCATGTAAATCAAGAATAAATCACATCACTTCATGAGGAAATAGTCTGACACACACACGAATAGTGTTATCATATTCCCAAAAAATAGAAATCGATAAGTTATGTGTTATATAATAATTAAAGAACCATAAATAAATTATAAATATCATATATATATATATTATAAAATATAAATCCATCATTATTCCTAACCTTGAATTGTGATAATGTAAGTAAGAAGGACATCAGTTCGTGAGGCGGTAGTCTATCGTACACACAAATGATTATTATGTATATCATTTGATGGAAGTGTGTGATGTTTTAAGTAGTATAATTAACATAAAAAATAAATATATTAAATATATTAATATTAGTATATAATATTGATAAATAATTAATTAATGGAGGTGGGCAAGGAAAAAATAAATTTTCTTCTAGAGGATCATTACCTCTTCTTCAGGTAACTCATTTTGGTTTATACCAAAATACTTCATTTTTATTTATATCCAAAATAAGATTCTATGATAATGAGAGTTAATTTTGGAGTTTATATGAGAATGTTTTAGGCCCTAAAAATGGATTTAGATGTGTGAATAAGTGAGGGGAGTGAGTGATTTTGGATATTGGAGGTGGAGTGTCATTCTTGTAACATACAAAAAGTAAACACCATTCAGAGGTATCTGTTTTATCATATTCCTAAAATAATTAAAAAATTAATATATAATATGGTATATGGTTTAAATATAGTTATAAAATGGGTTTTATAACAGTTTATAGGTCATTGTACTCCTTCATTTCAATGTTTACTCCCATGGTAAGCTCATTTTTACTTTAATCACCGTGATTAATTTTAACCATTTTCACTAATAATTATGGTCAAAATTTATTTTTTACATATTAAAATTTATAAATTATTATGATACCAAATATTTAATTAATTATTATAAAATAAGATCATATAATTTTTATAATTTGATTTAGAATTCATCCCACAGACACAACAGGATAAGGAGTATTTAATGTGAAAATGGTCCAATGGTTACTATGTTTTTATATCAAAATTCAATGTGAAAAATATTAAAATATACTAAACATAATTAATATGTTTTTAATTTTTCAAATTTAACTTATAAAAATAAATAATTTAATCTATCTTTATAAGTTATTTAGATTAAAAGTCAGTTTTCAATTAAAATTCAAAAAAATTCACTATTCGTCATTAAAAAAAACTTTTTAGAAAAATATCAAAAAATAATAATAATATAATTTATTTAAATAATTTATTATATTGTTTCGAATATTTTTTTTAAAAATATCCAAAATTTATTTTCAAAATAGGCATATCATTAAAAGGCAGCAAAACTACTATTAAAAAATATAGATTTTTATCTGTAAAATTGGATATATACATTTTATATTCCTATAAAATATATTGTTATAATACTGAAACCATTGATTTAATATATATGATATAAATTTTATAAATATCAACTGTTAATAGTAACTAATTTAATTTATTATTCTAAAACAGCTTTAGATGTATAAAATTTGTTTTTTTGTAACAAATTCCCTATTATATTAAATTGGTTTTTATATCCATTTTAAATTAATTGGTAAGCAATGAATTTGACCATATATTTCCATATCTTATTTAATTAAATTAATAACCTCAAATTTACAACATAGGAAATATATTTCATTTCAAAAATTAATAATGATAGTATTTAGTAAAACGAGTACATGAATGTAACACATGCTATCAATGAAATAAATTGTTGCTTATAATGCCAGCTAAACTCGGGGTTCCGCGTAGAGAATACTATGCTCAGTGTTTCAAAATATAAAATTAATTTTCCATGTGATATAAAATATTCAGAAGATTTAATTTGTTTAAAAATAGAAACATTTTAATTTTTCAGGGTGTTATCTTATCTTTAAAGTATGGAGTTTCTTGTTGCATATTCTATCAAATGAAATGTTCCTCATTTATAATTTCGGGTTGTCACATTCTCCCCACTATAATTAAATTGTTTCCTCATAATTTAAAGTT
The DNA here is from genome assembly GCA_963277665.1 of Viscum album. Taxonomy (NCBI): domain Eukaryota; kingdom Viridiplantae; phylum Streptophyta; class Magnoliopsida; order Santalales; family Viscaceae; genus Viscum; species Viscum album. The sequence goes on along the minus strand of OY728159.1, from coordinate 490,062,951 downwards.
GATCCTAGTAATCCAGGGGTTGTAATTTAGAAATAAAATTGTATAAAAACCCACATTTGAAAAGGGTTAGAAAAATATCCTCTTAATAAGAGAGATAGGGAAGTATTAATTTCATATAGAATAACACATAATGAGGTTTCTATATAGGATAAAATGTCAGAAATATAATATATGGATATTTAGGTAAAGTGAAAATATTTATAGGGAGATATTGAGGTAATTTATTATAAAAAAGTGAATGATAAATGGAAGGTTGAGGTCCTTAAAGATATAAATATAGTAGGCTTGATGAGGTCACTGATATCATCAGAAATGATGGCAATAAGATATGGTTTTATTTCAAGATCCTTTTTCAAAATTAGATGATTTATTTCACTATATCGGAATATAAAGAAATATACATAGTTGATATGTTATTATTTCATAATCATATTATGATCCTTAGGCTGTTCTTTGATCAATTTCAAATTTATACCATTATTATAAAAATGAATATCCAAAAAATGATTTTTTATACTTGAAATACTAATGTTTAATTTTAATCATATATATAATCTATAAATAGTGTAATGTCTTCTTATCTATCTATAACTATTTTTTTAGAACCAATATTGTTAGAACAAGTTATCCAATATAGTAAATGAATCTCTAAACCTTAAAAGTAACACCAATGGTTTATCAGTATTATTTATTTTTAAATTGTTTAACTATTGACATATTATCTTCGAAATAGGGTAGGTTAGTTGAAGGTTTCAAATCCTTATTGTCCTTCAATAATTGGTTCAGTGACCACTACATTTGTGGGGTATGATGGGTTGTCACAAAAAATATAGGTTTTACTATTTATAAAACTATATAAATATTGTTCCTAAAAAAATATGATAGGAATCCTAGAAATTTAATAATAAAATATCATGATCTGTTCGGATTTCAATAATTTTTTTTTTCAAAAAGCCTATTTATATCATTTACTATTTTCACAATTTCTCAAATGATCATATTAACCCTAATGTTTATAATTACCTTTCAAATTATATATATATAATTTAAATACATTATTCCTCAAATATTTTTCAATAATCATATACTAAACCAATGGGTTCTTTTTCTATAAATTTCTCCCCAAACATACCTAATCATTTTAGAATCACATTAAGTAAAACATAAAAAATGATTTTTAAGACATTTAAGATATGATATAACTTAAAATAATAGCCTTAGATAGTATACATAGATTCTATTTTAATTAGGAAACATGTGCTTCGAAAATTTAAAAAAATCCTTATATTTTTCTGAGTTCTTATCACCATAATACTAATTTTAATAATAATTCTACAATTTAATTCTTGAATCCTAAAACATAAATACTTTATCCATTTTATTATCACATAAGTTCTTAATTTTTCTATGCTTTGTCTGAGGCCATTCACTGTTATTATCTATTCATATCCTTCATAACGGTTTGTAAAGAAACCAAGAATTATCCATAGCATATCCCATAGGAGTGTAAAAATAGGTTTGGATTAAGTCCCATTTTCATTACCAAGTTACACCTAATTCAATCCCAACATGGAATTTTTTGGAGTTATTACCCCAAGGTACATCTGTTCAAGAACCACGTCAACATATAGTATCCATACATGGATGTATTTTTAGGAAAAACTACTAAATCTATATCTAATTAAATTTTTAGGATATTTTTCTATAATTATCCAAAAAATATATCATATGTTAATGTTACCTAATCATTTTTTTACAAAATCTATTTTATAATGTTTTGACTAAACTTCATTTGATACCAACTATAGGGACCCCGAAACTAGTAGCTTAAGTGGGTGCCTTACTTTATTATATTGACATGATTACAAAGAATCAAATATAAAAGGAATAATATTTTTAATAGTCTTGTACAATCAAAATACATACATGATACCAATATTACATTGTGAAAGTTAAATAAATCATAAGAGATGTAAAAGCTCTACATTATGAAAACTCATTACGTAATTTTATCTTTATATCCTAGGGATAGCAAAAAAATAAGAGGAGATCAAATCCTCGGTAAGGGTTAAGTACAATAGAAGCTATAATGAATCAATAAGAATAGTAAATATGGAATTATAGATAACTTAGCACACATTCCATTTAAAAAAATGGATAGAATAAAATCAATATAGAAAGTTAAATAACTGAAACTTTTTTCAATTTATTTAATAAGATGAGAATTAAATGCATCTATAGGTAATAAATTAGAGAAAATATAATTTTTACATAATAATAATAATAATTGATTTATAAATTAATTAAATTCATAATTATTGGATTTCATTTTTTCTTGGTACATGATACCATTATCATCACAACCATTCAAAAGATGTTTTATAACATACTAGGTTAACATCTATTTAATTTACAAAATGATTCATCTCATGATACTACCGCTGCATCGAGGCAATTTATTTAAATAGTAACCAAATCATTTCATACATGTAGAAATATTTCTTTATATATAAAAAAATTTATTTACTTTTTAAATAATTTTCATTTCCATCAATTATCATTATTGAGTAAATGGTACAGATTTGTTAATATTTTCCTAAATAATCACATATCTTTCAATGTGAACACCAGATGTAAAAATGGTATATGATTTAATAAATAAATATACCCATAACAGAAGAGTATTTATTTTAAAAAATATATATTTTTCAATGTAAATTGTTCATAACTAATCGATTAATTCACGGTAATGTTAACAAGCCACAAAGAATGTGAGATTACAAGAACAATTTTATTCCACTTGGTATTTCTCAAGTCAAATCCCATAGATAAGATAATTCAAAGTGAAACCTAAAATATCCTGAACTATCAGTGAATCATGACGTTAAATGATAAATTGGATGTATATATATAACATTAAACTGAATTGGTGCATAATAAGAAATAAATCTCAATGGAATGTATATTGAGACAAAACCCCTTACTACATGTGTAACTTTTTAATCAAGATATCCATGAGATAATAAAACCAGTATAAAAATTTAATATCATTATATAAATTAAATTCATGATATAAAATTCCATTATGTAGTATTTACAGCACATGAAATAAATGAGTTGTGAATATGGCATTTGTTTTATAGAAATAAATGTGAGACCAGAAATTCCATTAACATAACCATTACATTTAGTAATACATGATTTAACCTCATATTTAGTCGTTTTAAATTTGCTATTAACTTATAAAATAACCATATTAAGATTTATGATATCATATATGATTCATTTTTGTCATATTAATAAATATTCATTACTAATAGTTCATTATTTTCATCATTTCTGATATTAATTGTCTTGTTTTTCGAGTATGTTTCGACTAGTTAATTTTTGTACCTATTACTTCAATAAATATTTAAATATATAAATAATTTAAAAAATGATTTAAATAACATATAAATTAATCACACATTTATTTATAGTAATCCAAAATTTTTAGTTATTGGAAATTAAATATATTATTCATGGAGAGGTATCTTGTATGTACTCATAAACGTAGTTTCCATTTTCTTATGGTATTGAAATAAATAAAGGTGAATGGTATATATTTTAATTATCATTAAAATATCATATTTACGTCATAAATATCAAAGTATTTATTAAACTAATCTTTACTACATTTGATGCAATTCATGAATGAATCACATCGCTACGTGACGCGGTAGTTAGTAATACATACGAATGACATTATCATAATCCCAAAAAATTGAAAGAAAGAAGTTATGTGTTATATATTAATTCCAGAATAATAATAAAAATTATAAATATAATATATATCATATATAAAATATAAATCCATAATTATTCCCAACATTGAAAGGTTGTAATAAAATAACAAATAAAATTAGTTTGTGTGTTGGTAGTCATGCATTCACAAGAATGATGATTGCATATCCAATTTGATGGAAGTGTGTCATGTTTTTGTATTTAACCATAATTTAAAAACATATTATTATATCTAAGATACTATGGTCATTATAAAATATTTATATTAAAGGAATTTAAGGTGGTGAGAAGTAAATAAAATGAAAATTCTTTTAGAAGAACATTACAGCTTTTATTTCTAACTCCTTCTGTTTTATATGAAAATGATTCCTTGGTTTGATTTATGTAAGCAAAAAAAATTAATATATTATGTGATTAGGGATATTTATATTTTATATTTTCAGGGAATTTAGTTTCCAACTATCTTGATAGGTTTGAATAAGTGAGGGAAATGAGTTCCTTTGTATACTAGAGGAGGAGTGACATTCTTGTTATTACCAAAAAGTAAACACTATTGAAAAGGCCTCCCTTACCTCATGTGTAACACCCCAATGACTTAAAAATAAATTGAAATCCATGAAACAATAAATATTTTAACAATTAATCTTTTTTTAGAATATATTTTTATACTCAATTTTAAACATAATTTTTCTGCTTCTATGATTTTAATTTCAAAAAAATTTCATCTACGGTTTAGATCAGCATGTTATTTGGAGTCTGATATAACCAACATGTTTTTTACTGAATAGTAACATACCCTTATGAATTTTAATATTACCCTTATTAACATTAAATTAAATAATTATTTTATTTTTTTAAGGATATAAGATAATGATATCTTGATTAATTTTTCATGGTGTTATAAAATTAGTTAAATTTTTCAAAATGTTAATTTTCAAATAAATGAAAATATTATTTAAAAATATATTTCACATATTTAGAAAATTTATATCAAAAAATGGGGTTCATTTTTTAATTATAAATATATTATAATGGTTATGATGAATTTTTGGGATTTTTATAAAACACATTAATTTTTTGTGAATAGTTAAATTTAGTAATTAACAAAATAACCCAAATAAATGAATTTATGCATAATTAATGAGTAATGGATGATGTAAATATACAATGTTTCAATATCACATGAAATTATTACTATTTTGGGTCACAAGAATCATGAATATTCGTAATCTTTAGCAAAAATATAAAACAAATGATTATAATAATGTGAAACTCTTCCTCTCCTCCATTATAAATACCACCCTTACCTCCTATTCCTCTTAGACCACTCATGAATTGAGCGTTATCTATGTTAAAACAAATAATATTTTGAATCCCCTACCCAAATTCCAAGACATTATAGTCTCAACAAATTTACAAAACCAAGGGCCAAAAAAGACGACCTCAAGGAGAAGAGATCAAGAGGTAATGATCATTTTCTTGTTTTTTCTTTTCAATTAATTTCTTTTCCTATACTCTCTTATCCTCCCTCATCCAAGATTCATGAAAGATCTATTATTATGTATTTTCTATATTTTTACCTTGTTTTTTTTTAAAATAGTCAACTTTCTTCATATTCTCTTTCTATTATTCTAAAAATAAAAATGCCACCTCTGATGTGTCGATTTACCGACATCACGGACGATGTGTCATAAATTTCCATTAAATACTAAAAAAATGTTATAAAAAACTTTACTAGTATAAAAAGATTTTTAATTTAACGATATATCCTATTTCATGTTCTATAGTTAACATATATACATAATGTTATGTTATATAATGAATCAAATTCATGATTATCAAAGAACAGTCAAATTGATCTAAATTGATATCACTAAAGATTTGTCTAATAAATCATCCAAATACCATATAAAAAATGATTTATGGAATCATTAAATATTCTATAACCATATTAATACCATTTCATTCCAATTCTAGAATTTTTTTTATACAACATGAAAATAAAATACAAATCGAATATGCAACCCATATAGAGTACACACTAGAAACAATGGTAATTACAATATATCATAAATAAATAAGTATAATGATGTTATAAAATGACATTTTACGATTTTATACACATGAATATGTTTTTGGTAAGATATTAATAAAACTATTTTAACTATTATAATTATTTTTTAAATAAGTTTAATGTAAGACAACCCAGAGGTAGGGGATTTATTTTCCCAATTTCCAATCTTAGGGATAACCTTATACTTAATTAATTAAATGCTACTAATAATATCTTTGTAATTAATTATTGTTTATATTATGTTTTATTATTTTTATTTACATTTTATAAACATAATCCTTTCATTATATTAAATTTCACATTAATTATCTTATTTTTAAGGGACATTCTTTTAAACATCCTCGTTTAAAATTTTAAACAAAAGAAATGTTTTTATATAATTATTCATGTTCTATAATTATGTTTTGGTCCTTGAGAATAACGTATTATTAAGAATATGACCTATATCTCCCACAAATTCATTTGGTATATTTATGTTGGAGGTTCTCTGTATGGTTACTCAAACTGAAACTGCGATGGTTAGACCATAAGGTAGTTGTGAGGGTTACATTATAATTTATGTTTGAGGGTTACAAATCATAAGGTATCTGAGAGGGTTATGAGATTATTTATGTAATTACTCAAGATATATTTATGGTTTTATTTATTTTCTTTATGATTTTTGTAAATCTCATGGAAGTATCAGGCTTCAAAAAGTAAGTATATATTAGTGACAAGTATGTATTTTTTAAATTGATTTTATAAGTTTCAAAGTATTCATGGAATAATGATTTCTTTTTATTTTTATATTCCTTAATATGATTTTTGGGCACATTTTATGTTTTTAAATTATTTTCACAGGTTATAACGATGTTTAAGACAAACTGAGAAGCCATGATGAATTTTATGAAGGCTTTTCAATGAAAACATGTTTTATTGAAAATGTTTTATATTTTGGAAGAAATGGATACTGTTTTTGTGTTTTCTTCTATGTAAATGTTTATTTATATGTAATTATCATATTCCAATTCTCTAAAACTCTTAACTTTAAAAGATACTCAATGTCAAAGGAAGTGATTTCTTAACTTAAATTATAGATTATGTAATGTAATAAGGCTGGATCCTTTAGTTGGTATCATAGGATGGTTTAAATAACTTTAGGGGATAAAATGATGTTAAAAGAATACCAAAAAAAATTCCTCACTGTTTAATTTGATATGTTATATCATTGAAATATTACCATGTTTCTTTGTCTAAGATATGTTTTTTTCAGAATGGTTTTCTACAGAAGAAACAGGGATCCTGAAGTGGAAAGGAAACGACAGAATGATATCCATCCGAATCTATAGCCATGAATGGTTGGGATTGGAATTTTAAAGTTTTTTTATGGTAATGGATCTTCTTATATAGGTAATAAATTGTTGTGGCATCCATGAAATAGAACAACCATCGCTACCACAATGGAACATGATGACAGTGGAACATTTTAAGACGAAACACCATTCCGCATTTAGAGGATATTCTGACCGAGTAGTGGATGAAATATGGATTAAATAACTTGAGAAGATATTTGATTTTATGGTATGTTTAGATAATCATATTTTTAGTCTTTCCATTTATTGTTTTGATAGTGAATTTTATCAGTTTTTCTCAATGGTCAAGAATATCATGGATAGAGAGGTGATTGAAGCCTTAGAGTGGGATGAATTTAAAAGCCTTTTCCTTGGAAAATATTTTCCTATTGTCGTTTTACTTGGGATAGAGAAGAAATTACTAGAATTGAAGTATAAGGGAGAATATTCATTAGCCATGCATGAATAGAGCATCACCTGACTGGTGAGGTTTGCTCCAAATCTTATTTTGTATCATCATAGAAAAACCAATCATTTTACTCATGAATAAAGCTTATATATTGAAGGTAATTGGCATCCTGTGAGTTCAAATGTTATGATAAACTTTTTTTTTGTTCTGAGTGGGTGGGAAAGGAGTTTTCTTATGATCGCGTGCACATTGAAAATAAGTTGAAGAATTCATCCAAATGGAAAGTGATGGGTATGAATCAATCAAAGAAATATAATGGTATGCATTTCTGGTTCCCAGTTTGTAAAAAAGTGTTGAAAAAACACCATAGAGAATGACTTACCAAAACTAGGAAGTGTTTTGATGTGTTATATTTCGATATATTGCCTGATATTGTAATGAAAATGATCCTAATACTAATCCAGCTAAGGCAACGTTAATGTTTTTTAATGTGGTGAGATAGGTCATTATGAAAATACCATCCCAAAGAGAGATATGAATGATGTAATGAAACTAGACTATATGTATAAAAGATTAGTGAGATCCTTTGTGACTACATCAGTATATGTCGGTCCCTCTAATGCTGTTAAATCTGGTAACTTATTTCATTAATCATATTTTTCTAGAAATTTGTTTGATACGGGGTTTACACATTCCATTATTTTTGAGAATGTTTCTGGTAAATTGGAAATATCATCTCAACATATGAGACTGGAACTTATTGATAAAACACTAGGGGGAATAATATATCAATGTGGAATTATAATAATCATTCTATTATAGTATGTGGAAAGTATTTACTTGAAAACATTTATGTTTTTTCCTTATTAGAGTATGATGTCATTCTAGGAATGGATTGTCTTTTTATTTATCATGGTAACAGTGATTGTAGAACTAAAGAAGTTTATTTTTATAAAGTGTTTCAGATTGTATACAAGAATGAACCCATACAATTGAAAACATATCTTAAAGCTGAGAAAATGTTGAAGGATGGAAATTAAATTTATCATGATGATATTGTTGAAAATAAGGGAAGTATTAAAATTAATGATGTTTTGGTGGTAACTGAATTTCTTGATGTGTTTCAAGATTAGTTGCATAGTGTTGTACTTGATTTGGAAGTTGAATTAAATATTGAATTATTTTCTAATTCTAATCAAATTTCAAAACCCCATTATCAAATGTCTCAAATGAAAATTCTTGATTTTAAAATTAGTTGTACATGTTTATTGACAATGTACTCATTCTTCCTTTCACTTCACCATGGAGTGATCTTATTTTTTTCATTAAAAAGATAGATGGTTCCATGATAATTTGAATTATTTATAAATCCTTGAATAACAACACTATTAAAACCAAGTATCATTTTCCTCATATCAATGAATTTTTTGATCAGATCCCGGAGCATAGTTTTTTTCAAAGGATGACATGAGGACAGGGTACCATCATTTTAAAGTAATGAAATCAAATATCCTGAAGATAAGGATTCGTACTAGATATGGGCATTATGAATTTTTTTTATGTTATTTGGGTTAGCTAATTAACCTAATATATTCATGGATCTTATGAATAGAATATTTCATGGGTTCTTGGATAAGTTTTTAGTTCAATTTATTAATGACATTATGGTATTTTCTAAAGGTGAATTGGAGCATGAAAAACATTTAAGGGTTACTTCACAAACCTTAAATGAAATGAAACTGTATAGAAAATTTAGAATGTGTTATTTATTGTTGAAAAATATTTATTTCCTTGGGCACGTTAAAATAAGGATGGAAAATTAGTTTATCCTACCAAATCAAAAAAAATTATGAATGGACAAGACCTAAACATGTTGCACAAATTCATAGTATTCTTGGATTAGTGGGTTATTGCTGATATTTTTATAAAACTATTTCATGGTTATCTAGCCCACTAACTATGTTAACACAAAAATGGGTTAATTTTTTTATACAAAAAGTATGTGATGTTTTTTATGGAACTGATGAAGATATTGGTGAATGCAAGTTTTTTGGCCTTTCCATCCAAAAATGGTGCATTTTGCATCAACATAAATGATTAATTGAATGGAATGGGTTGTGTTTCGATGTAGAATGGTTAGCTAATTTCTTATTCTTTGAGAAAACTAAATCCTCATTAGTTAAATTAACCCAAACATGATTTTGAATTAGCAGTTGTGGTTTTTTCTTTGAAAATTTGGATGAATCATCTAATCAGATCCAAATATCAAAAATATATTAACCATAAAATTTTGAAGTATATATTCACGTAGAAGGAATTAAACATTAGGCAGAGAAGATGGCTGTAATTGATAAATCATTACGATTTCACGATCAATTACCATCTTGGAAAAGAATACAATGTGACGGATGCCTTGAGTCAAAAAAATCATGCATCATTAACCATGTTATATTTGGAACATGATCCCTTGATTAATATTTTGATGAATTTTGGCCTGGATATTATTGGTGTAAAAAATACCTCTGTTTTATTCCATTTTTCAGTGAATTCATCATTATTAGTTTTAATTAATCTAGAGAAAATGATAGACCATGAGCTATAAAAAGTTATAATTGTTAATAATGGGTATGTTTCTAGAATTTAACCTAGATAAAAGACTGTGTTAAAATATTTGTAAATAGATTGTGTCTACATTGTGATTCCTAGTAGAAGAAGGATTTATTATGTGAAGCTAATAATTCTCTATTATCAATTCATCCTGGAAGTATTAAGATATACAGAGACAAGCAGTAGTATTACTGGTGGGTATAATGAAAAAATATATTGTAGATTTTATAGTGAAATGTTCTACATGTCAATATTTTAAATCAGAATGGATGTTACCAAAGAGGATGCTTCAACCCTTGCAAGTTCTAGATTGGTAATTGTAATATGTATCCATGGACTTCATGGTGGGACTACCAATGAATTTTAGTGGTAAAAATGCAATTTGGTTGATTATTGGCAGACCTAATAAATCAACACATTTCCTTCTTATTCAAGAAATAATGTCTTTGGATCAACATTCTCGATTGCACCTCGAAGAGAATGTCATGTTACATGGAGTGCCTCTTTCCATTTTATCTGAACGAGATCCTAGTTAAAATTTTTATATTGTAAGGGCCTTCAAGAAGTCATTTGGAACATAATTAAATTTTAGTACAGAATTTCATCCTCAATTTGATGGGAAATCCGAACAAATGATTTATACTTTGGAGGATTCAATTCAAGCGTGTTCAATGGACTACGAGAGAATTTGGGATCATAATATATCTTTAGTTGATTTTTAATATAATAATAGTTTTCATTCTAGTATATAGATGGATTCTTTTGAGGAATTGTATGGGAATAAGTGCTAAACTCTAGATTTTTGGGATGAAGATGAGGAAATGAAGTCGATGGGTCCAGACTTATTAGATGATGTGGATGATAAAGTAAATATGATGCATAAATAAATGAGGAACGCTTAGAGCTGATGGAAGGTTATGGATATAATAGGAGGAAAGAATTATATTTTGGAGTAGGTGATCTTGGTTTTCTTATAATCTCATCTTGGAAAAGTGTTATGCAATTTGGTAAGAAAGGAATGTCAAGTCCAAGGTTTATTAGACCTTATGTAATCATTGATAAATTTTGACCAGTTGGCTATCAAGTAGCTTTTCCTATGATTTTATCTCAGGTACACAATTTGTATCATGTTGCGATGGTGAGAAAGTATGTTCCACATTCATCTAATTTTTTGAGCCCAATAGAAGTTCAGTAGGATGATAACCTTTATTATGAAGAGAAACATACTCACATTCTTGATCATTGAGAAAAAGTATTGTTGAATAAGGTAATCCACCAGGTAATGGTTTTGTGGAGAAATCACTTGGTTCAAGAAGCAACATGGGAACCTGAAAATGCAGTTAGGGAAATGTACCAAGACTTATTTAATAAGTAAATAAAATTGTGAGGATGCAATTTCTATAATGTGGGGAGAATGTGACACCCCAAAGTTTTAAAAATAAATTTAAATGAATGAAACCCTAAATATCTACATAATGAATGTTTTTTATAAATATTTTTATAAACTATCCATTAAACATATGTTTTCCACTTCTATGATTTATATTTCAAAAAACAGTCATGTGTGGATGTGATAAGTATGTTATTTGTAGTCTGATAGAACAAACTTGTTTTTTTGGTGAATAGTAACATACCCTTATGAATATTAATGTGAATTGGAATGTGACCCTTATAAATATTAAATCACATTATAAGTAAATTTTATTAAGTTTATAAGATAATGAGATCTTGATTAAATTTTAAAGGTGTCATAAAATGAGTTATAGTTTTTAAATTTTATTTCTAAATAAATAAATATTTTATTTAAATTTAAATTTCACATATTTAGAAACCTATTTTCAGAAAATTGAAGTTCATTTTTGAATTCTAAATGTTGAAAAATGGTCAAAGAGCATTTTTGGGATTTTACAGAAATACGTGATTTTTTTGTGAATAGTTAATTTCAGTAATTAACTAAATAAGCTATGTAAATGATTTTTTTAACATCCTGACCCCATATACACTAAACTGGTGCTCTGGGATAGTTTTCCACAAGTCTTTAAGTGTGTCTCCATGTACACTATAGGATGTTGACTAGCAGTGAGGGCCTTGGAGGTGATCATTGGGAGACTATGACCTCATATCAAATTAAGAGAACAATGTTAATAGCCAAGTAACATTCATAGAAGAACTTAATTAGAAGGAGGAAGGAGTAAAAATAAATATAAAGTTATAATAGTGAAACAACATTAAAACTCCTGAATATCTATGGAATATAGTATAACATTTGTCACCCACTCGACCGACCAGATAGATACACGTACAAAGAAACTAAAAGTAAAAGTACTGGGCTCAATTACTAACTCCAAGGCAACCCACATAGTCGATCTACAGGCACTGTAGAATTGCAGAAGCCTGATCAGTAGAACCACTTGAGGAGCTCTGCTCGATCATCCAACACTGGGCCTCAACCATATCAACCATGCAACATGTGATGAAACTGAAATATAGATATAAGGTCTATATGTACATCGAGGTTCATATGATGGGGTGATAAATAATTTCAATAAGCCACCCCAATAAGAAACCTAAAAATGTGCTGCTATAGATTATGCAACATCAACGCGCTCAGCCTATCTGAAGCACAACTAAACAGAAGGTATGACCAATGTGAAACCATGGTCTCACTCCAGGTCTATAATCTCAATCAACAGGGAAAGTGCCCCAATGGATTTCCATAACTATATACGTACACATGTATAGTCTCGTACCAATAAAAACATATATAGATATTAATATTCATTTGTATGTGTTATAAACTACATGAAACAACATTAGTAGTCGACCCTTGGGTAGGTAATCCAGATCGTTTGGATATCATGTGCAGTGGAATTGAGATGAACATCATGACACTCAAGTTTTGTATCATTAAGTCGATCTATAGGCCTGTAATCTCATGAACATGTACCTACTACAGGAAACTTCAAAATTATATCTCTAAGAAAGCTATGTCACCATAGGGGTCTACTCATCCTACACCTGGGATCATCTGTACTTGCCTCCAATCACTAAATAGGATATTGTATACCGATGGTTAATTATGAATACTTTGAAATAGTGTAATAATTCTATTCATTCGATGAGGAGAGTTTAATCATCCACAGTTGTAAAAAAATAATTCGAGAAACATTCCCAAACATACTGTAAAAGGAAACTGATTCAGTTGCCATGCTACTAAGGACTGTGAATCTTATCTATTACCTGAGCCCTAGGTCTCGGTCCATAGGTGGTTATGACATTCAAAACTCAGATGGTCAATAAGGGGCTTACCCTTTGGCAATCTGTAAAGGCATAACTCTCTAGTGATCAACAATGCTACAACATTGGGGTCTCAAAACTTATCAGAAGAGTGTAATCATTATGATCAAAGGATAAGAGGAGCACAATCATCCCTCCACTATGGAGTGCATATTCTACCCAAGTCTTGTGTCATCATGACCAAAATCAGGGAGAGTGTAATCATCCTCATCAGACATTTAATACCTTCCAATTAATACATACAACTGGAATCCTTGTATTACCCAAGTCATCAAATTCAACACATAAAGATCACCAGCAGGATACAAGGAAGCATGTCTAAACATCAAAAAAAATGTATATCATTATATATACACATTCAAGATCATCATCTATGCCCCAGGTAATACATATGGATATAATAAATATCATAAACAACATTTCTTAGAAGTCAGATACAAGGAAATCACGTCTAGCATCGCAATAAGAAAAGTGGATCCCAGGATGAACAACTGGGCATCCCAATAGAAAAGAAGATGCCTCAAGTCAGGTTAAATCGCCACCAACCAAGAAGCACCTCTTGTGAACATCACTACTTCATCAATAAAAAATTTAACATAACAAGGAGTGAGGGTGGATCAAATGACAAACCCAACACTATAGCCACAACCACATTGGCATATCAGTTTGGCACATGTTCTAGGTGACACCTGAACACCTTCTCTCCCCAAACCTGACATACAAATCATTTTCAGTTAAAAAAGGGCACCAGTTGGGTCCCTAAATAAAAAGTGAATTCATCCTACATGGGATCCATTGTTGAAATGTTAAAGGGTGAATCCTACTAGGGATTCTCAAATGACAACAGGTATGACGATCCTACAAGGGACTCCTTACGATACCAAAAAAGAAAAATAATTCCTTAGGGGATCCATGGAAGCATCTGGTATCATAAAATCATTTCTTAGAAGGGAATATATCATAATGTTAATTTCCTCAATGACATATGTCATGGGAGATATCTCACATCTCAATTTAGATCAATGTTCTCAACTAGGATGGTCTTAACACCAAAGAATCATCCATGCAAAGTCTCCCTCTCAGGTGAAAAACGAACTTCATAACATGAGTAAGAACCCCTCCATTTATATATAAACCCACCAAATAGCATTTATATGACCTCTAAATATCAACAGGATTACACCATTGTGATCTACATGAGTAAAACACTCATAATGTACTACTCACAAGCCCAATTGTGACTTCTAGGGCACAAAATGCCCCAAACCTCAAAGCTGGAAAAGTACATGGAATTGATATTCGGGTACATTTAATGTAATATTATCCCTCCTCATAGTGGTTTACATATACATGTATAGAACAACATAGGGTCTGCCTGTGTAAAATGACACAATGTGTACTTCAAAGTACATGGAGGGTACTATCTAAAAACCAAAATCTCGTGTTCTTTTTCACACAGCCGGACACAGGAACATGTAACATCACATGGTGTGTACTCAGAGTATGTGGCATGTACTTATGAAAACATATTCTTCCCTAAATAAGAAGATCACATGGCCTGATCCCCTAGAATAAACATTGTGTAACATGGATTTCCCGATGAAAAAACCCTTGGATTTCCCGAAACCTCTGTCTTCGCACCCAAAACAAAAGATCGGGCCTTAAGAAGCCACAAGAAAGAAATATATGGATAAAAAACATGAAAAAATATATTTAAAGTGAATAAATGTTGAAAAAAATAAATGGGACTACCTTTGGGTGGAAATCTCCAATGCTTCATTTGATTTCACCGTCCACAATCACCATACATTGTATCAGCGTGTTAAGGGTTTCACAACAGTACCAGTCATCCCTTTGTTCTCTCCCACTTTCACAATATCCATTTTTCCCTTAGGTATTGATGAAGGAGGATCATGATAATAGGTGTGTGTAATGAGGATGAAGGATCAGAAAAGAAAGAATATAAGAAGGAAATAAATAAAATATGGGTCCGACCCCGCTCTATCGCCCGACTTGAGTTTATGCCTCATCTAGGAGAAACATCACATTACAAACTCAACGATGGAGACAGAATATTAATCCAATGCTTCGTTCAAAATTTATCTTTGAATGAACCTGCAAGAATTAATTAATATTTAATTTAATAATATTAATTATATATTATTCTGCTAAGATTCAAATAGCTCATATTTCTACCGAACTCATCTCCTAGGGTAAACACCCAATTCCAGGACCAACAGAGTGGTCATAAAAATTATTTGAGATTATATGGTGTGAGAAAAACTAATTTTACCCCTTTACAAGAATTTGATGGTTAAAATTTAAGTTTCTTCTCAAAAATGGTGGTCCCAAAAAATACGAGTCCTTTAAAATTCGCCACCATAATCCTTCTCATCCTCGAGAATCCTAGTGAAATGACAAGTAGCCATGATCCCAACCCGAGCATCTGCACAACCAAGCTATCTGGACTTTCCATCAACTAGCATCATAGAATTAACAACTACTATTAATACAAAAAACATTTAAATGTGACTAATTTTGTACTCCCCAATATAGTAATACAATTATCATCATCTCAAAAGTAATATCTGAGCTCAAAATCACACTAAAAGAACTGAAATTCAACATTAAATGCGGGTCACCACCCTCAAACAACCCAAGGTGCAATCCCCACCATATGTATTACCTTACACTTATCCTTTAATGCACCCTTAATAGAGTTCCCTCTTCCTCACCAGGGAAAACATTAAGAAGAAAAATAAAAAAATATCAACATAGGAATAATGCTATCTCAATATTCTAAAGACTAATAAAGACTATGCATGATTATCTCTAAACAAGAGTACAATTCAATTGAGAAAAAACTTGTGTAAAGTTCCCTCTGAGCCATGCTCACATCCTAACAACCTGGCCCGAATTTATCCACACTTCAATCATCTCACGGTACCCGATTCATTCCATGATGTCTCCCCAACCACGGAGGAAAATTCCATCAGAACATTCAGGATCCCAGACCCCAGCCTGTCTTGAAAAACATCATTCCTTGTCTCACACCCAACTACTCACTTTTAGATTGAAATGATACCACATGCAAAGAATGTGTCTCAAAGAGAAAGCACCCGCTATTCCTCGATAAAAAGTCAAAGGAATCCACATGCCTATAATGAAAAACTAAAGAACCTACCATGCATCAATCAAAAAATGATTTTAAACCAAGATCACCACCAAAAGGGCATCAAGAAACACTGGACAATCTCTAAAGTATGTTTCCCTAGGATGAAACAGATGTCTAACTATTAGGGACTGGGTCTAAACGAAGGATCTCAAGGTCTCCCACCTATACCAAAATATCCAACCTCTAAAAAAGGTAATTATAAAAATGACATACAATGGTCAAAACTGAAAACACAAAATTTGACGACACGGATCCTCTCTGTGCAATCATAGCAGGAACTGCTCCCTGAAGGTCACATCCAAATCAGTATATAAACTGAACTAATACTCATCGGATATCCATATATGGAAATACCCCTTGAAGGTCTATTCGAAAGAAAAGTCTATGTACATATCGTCATCGTACTCAGCAATCTGTAATGAAAACCATAGGCTAGAGAAACAACACACAAAAAGTGTCACCTCCAAAGGGCATCACATACCATATCGACTTACTAGGGTCACTATAAACGATGTTCATGAGGATTGATTGTTCTGCCTCACAATAAAATGCCTCAACATAGATCCATATAACCTGAAATAGAAATGAAACATATTTGTAAGCATGACCAACTGAATATGCCTCTATCGTCAGTAAAGTCACACTCTAGCAGGTCTATATGTTGTAAATAAAATGTACCAAATATGATGAATGAGACTCCTCTTTACTCTTATAGCCAATAGTCAAAATCCATCTCTGTCATCTTACCAACAAGAGCCAGAGATCCACAGTAAAATCCGAACACCCACACAAAACATGTGTGTTACTCAAGATGAAAATCATAAACAACTATAACATTGAAAAATTATAACATAAATCCCAACCCCTGAAAATGTGTACTTCCTACCGAAAAAGTGTTCTCAATGCACCAATCTGAAAACCGTTACAAGTTCCAAGACATTCCTAATACTCTTGTCTACCATATCCAAAATATAAATGACTTGGAATATAAACTCCTCTGATCAACTTTGTAACATCTCGGCCCTAAAGCCACTAAATTGGTTCTCCGAGCTGGTTCTCTACAAGGCCTCAAGCATACCTCCCCATACACCATAGGCTACCAACTAGATGTGAGTGACTAGGAGGTGATCATGGGGAGACTATGCCCTTATATCAGAGTAATAGAATAGTGTAAATATCCAACTAACATACACATTATAAATTAAACAAAGTGAAGAAGCAGTAAACTAAAATAGAATGATGTAATAGTAAAAATATGTAAAAAGCCTAAACATATATTAATACAATATAACACTGGTCACCCACTAGGCTGACCATATAGATACAAGTATAAAACAATTAAAGTAAATTTATTGGTCTCAACTACTATCTCTGAGCCAGCACACATACCCAATCTTTAAATAATGTCAAACTACAGCTGGCCGATCAATATAACCACTCGAGCAGCTCTGCATGATCATGCACAACTTAGCCTCAGCCCTATTTACCATGAAACTCATTCTCAAACTTAAAAATAGACAAAAGGACTACTTCTACACTGAGGTGCACATGAAAGGGAGACAAAGAATCATAGTAGTAAAACCCAACAAGCAACTTATAAATGTAATGTTATAGTATATGCAACAATAATGTGCTCATCCTAGCTAAATAATAACTAATCAGAAGGTAAAAACAACATGAAACCATGGTTGAACTTAGGGTCTGTAATCTCTATCATTTGGGAAAGTTCCACCATGGACGTCTATAACTATATACATAAACATGTATAGTCCCGTACCAATAAATTTATACATATATATGAATATTCATTGGTATTTGTATCAAATAACATGAAACCACATTAGATGTCGACCCTTGGGTTTGTAATCATGATTGTCTAGAAATCCAATGCTAGGGAATTGATTTGAACATCATTCCACTCAAGTTCTGTATCATTAAGTCGATCGTTGTGTCTGTAATCCCATCGAAACATACTTTCTTCTTCAAACTCCATAATTATATCTCTGAGAAAGCTATGTCACCATAGGTAGATTCTCATCCTACATCGTGGATCATTCATACTCATCTCCAATCACTATCTAGGATACCAAATATCGATGTTCAATCCGGACTAATCATTATAAGAATAATAATCCATTCATAGGCTGATGAGAGTGTAAAAATCCCCGCATAAGAAGAATAATTCTTGGAATCATGACTAGACGTCCTGTAAATGGTTACATAGTGACTCACCATGCTACTCAGACCTGCGAATCCAGTCCAATGGCTAAGCCCTAGGTCTTAGTTAGTATGTGGTCCCATAATTAGGAACTTTTATGGTTTATATGGGGCTTACCATTAGTTGATCTATAATGAGATAACTCTACAGTGACCGCCAATGCTATACCGCTAGAGTCTCATTACTGGTTGGAAGAGAGTAATCATTCCAATAAGATGTTGAGGAGTGTGTAATCATCGCCACCACACAAGAGTGCATAATCTATCTAAGTCTTGTGTTTTCATGCCTGGAATTGAGGAGATCATATTCATATTCATCAGACTACTGAGCTCACCCAAGGAATTCCTATAATTGCAATCCATGTATATCTCAGGGAAAAAAATTCAACATGTAAGGCTCAATAGCTGGATACCAAGAAGAACATATAGAAAACAGAACAACATATATATCATAAGATATACACACCATTAGGCTCGATAGCCAAGTCCCAGGTAGTACCTATGGGTATAGTAAATATCAAAAATAACATGTATCAAAATACGTATACCAGAAAATCATGTCTGGAATCCCAATTAAGAAATCATATCCCAAGAAGAACAAACAGGCATCCCAACATAAAAGGAGATGCCTCTCGTTAGTCTCAACAACCAACAACCAGGAAGAATATCTGGTGAACATCACTGCATCAGCAATAAACAAGTGAACATAACCAGGACTGAGGGTGGACCCAATGCCCAACCCAACACTACAACCACAATATAGCATCCCGCCTTTTTATCACATAAACATTCATTACATTTTACAAAACCGAGGATCTTTTAGGTTTAGTGTCTTTGAAACCAGGAACTTAATACATGAAACAAAAAAAAATTCTTCTTAAACCCTTGAAAGGAATCTCCTTATGTTCATCCTAGGTTCATTACTGCATCTCATAACCTGGGGACATACATCAAAAGAAAGGGTGAGAAGAAGGCCTAGTAAGGGAAATAAGGGGAAACATTTAACATGTGAACTTGAGATACATCAATAATGTCATGAAAAGAACTTTAAGGCATGAGAAAGAAATCATGCGGCATATAATAATAAAAATAACATTTTTAATAACTTGAAGATGTGGCTACATCATTTAACATAGATAATCATGAACATATCACCAAGGTCCATCCCCAAGGTGTCATTTGAAAATTACCATGGTTATTCACCAAGGTATCGTGAAAATTGTAATCTCTAGTGGTTACATCATTACCCAATGCATTGGAGCACTATCAGGGAGAACCCTTAAATTTTCCTTTATTATCATTTGAGCCACATATATCATCATCATACATTTCAGAAATAACCCATATAGCATAAAATAAATGAGTTTCATTTCATAATCATAACGTTTTAAAAACTGCTTTAAAGACATGATCTTTACGTCACTTTAAAACCCACAGAAAGGGAAGGTGGGTCTCATGTATGTAAATCCCAGAATTTAAAATAGAACATTTTGGTATATATGTGAATACCCCTTTAGAAGGAAGAGCTTTGAGTATTCACTTAATAATATAAAAGAAATTTAAAAAAAGAGAGAGACATTTTGAGACGGAAATTCTGCAGCATAACAGCTATGTTACGAGGTTTAGAAGACATTAAAAAGAGAGGAGAAATGGGTAACCTACTCATAAATGATCCATAATATAGTAGAGGGACGGAATATGAAGGATATATGAACATGGTAACGAAATTTGAAATATTTACCATATGAAATGAAGATCATGAAAGGAAGACAAAAATAAGATTTCTCTTATGAAAACTCAGCAGCCTAACGACGTCACATAAACATCAACCAAAAATGAATTGACAAGATCAAAATAGGATCTCTAATCATATGAAAATAAGGGTTCAGTATAATAGATATAGAGATCATAACCCAACATAATAAAAAGGAGCTTGAAAGACTTGACATGAAAATAGATCTTGAAAATGAGAAGGGTGAAAGAATCCTTAAAAAATTTGGCAGCCTAATGGGGCCACTTAAAACATCAAATACAGAATTGAAGAGATCAAATGGGGTCTATCATCATATGATCACAAAATATCAGTATGATATATATAGATATCATACCCCAGCAAAATAAAAAATAACTTGAAAGACTTGACAAGAAAATAATACTTGAAAATGAGAAGGGTGAAAGAATCCGTTACAAAAATTTCGGCAGCCTAACAGCGCCACTTAAAATTTCATAAAATGAAATGATGAGAGTAAGAGGGGGTCTCTCATAATATGAATATAAAAAGGACAGTATAATGAATATAAAAGAAGACCCTCCAACATAAGAACATGGAGCATAAAAGGAATGACATAAAAGAGATTACTTGAAAAGAAAGAGAGAGGTCGGATCCCTTAGCTTAAAACGTAACTCTTAAAAATCAAAGGTTGGGACCTTGAGGGCTTGGGGGAACCTTGGGAGGACTCCTTGGGAGGTAATGAGACCATAAATTCTTTGGGGGAGGGTGGGGACTCGAAATGGATGAGAGTATGGCTTGGTATTTATAGGGAATGTGAGGGGACAAGGCATTATTGGCCAAGGGACACCTCAAAAGTGCTTTTCTCAAAACCATGTGCTCTCCCTTGGAATTTACCATGGAGTTAGTCCACATGGGTCCCCCAAAACAATAATTCATCACCCTTGTCCGGACAACCCTTAAAATATCTCATGAAAGCATCATGACACAGCTATGATGTCATTAAACATACCGAAACCCTAAAACTGTATTTTTACTATTCACTGAAAATTCAACTTTCTCTGGAAGATCCCAAAATTTCACCTTAATCAAATATAAATTCTTTGATTTAAAAAATGAACTCCATTTTATAAAAATAATTTTCTAAATATTTTCAATGTATTTTTTAAATAAATACACTATTCACTGAAAATTCATTTTTTTCAGAAAAAACCCCAAAATTTACCTTAACATAATATCGATGCTATGAGTTCAAAAATGAAATACATTTTATAAAAATAATTTTCTAAATAATTTTTATTTAATTTTTAAATAAAAAACACTCTTCACCTGAAAAAAACTAATACTTGAATAATAATTTATGAAACCGTTATTTAACCATTTTATTAAATCACACTACTTAATCAAGGTGCCGAGATTATATTAATACTTTCTTTAAGTGAGATTACTAATCCTTTTGGTCACATTAATAATTCTAAGCATAAAATCACTATTCATAATTTACTATTCATCAAAAATTAAGTTGATCTTATTAGACTCTAAATTTCGTACTGAACATAATTGTAGAAGACCATTTTTTGAAAATAATTACACATTTTTAATTATTTAAGGTTTACATAAAAATTTTTAAAATACCCTTTTTCTAAAATTCATTAAAAATATGCATACTGTATTTATCCGGACATTAGAAAATTCTTAAACTTCATCATAAGAAGAAATCCCATTTTTTATTTAAAACAAAGGATTACACAAGGCAGTTACGGTCTCCTTACATAGCCCCTTATCACACCAGCACAGGACCTAAGTGTAAGGTATGCTAAGGTGAGAGAATCTGAGGGAGGCTCGACCAACATCGCACGAGTAGTAATTTCTATCAGTTCGAACTTCTCGCAAAGGCGATTCCGTTCTAGCTTCACCCGATGAAGTTCAGCTTGGGTTTGGTCCAGAGCAAAGCCCATTGGTGCTACCTCCTTCCCAAGTTCTGTTAGATGGGCTTCGATCGGTCCAAGACTACTGGGTGAGGCCATCGAATCTTCTTTCTATATTAATTAACCAAGATTACTTGTATTTAGAGACAATAATCAAAACGTTTAGTTTCCAGGGGTCATATTGACCAATGGTCATATAACAGTCAAAAACCCAACGGTCTCATTTTAATTATACTCATATTATCAAATGAAAAAAAAATTGTTCAGAATAAAAAAATAAAATAAAATAACACACAAAATTAGGAAACAAGATTTATTCAAAA
The DNA here is from genome assembly GCA_963277665.1 of Viscum album. NCBI lineage: Eukaryota > Viridiplantae > Streptophyta > Magnoliopsida > Santalales > Viscaceae > Viscum > Viscum album. The sequence continues at coordinate 490,040,078 of OY728159.1, read as the reverse complement.
TTTTGGGTCGTTACAATCTTACCCCTTAAGAAATTGCGTCCTCGCAATTTTTAAAATTGGGTTTTGAAATTTCATTGAAAGTCCCACATCGGAAAAGGAGTCAGTAAAACTATTACTTTAAATGATAGAAAGGGAAGTACAAAGGTCAACCGAGTTATCCCACACTAGGATTCCATGTAGGAAAACAAGGACATGGAGGAGAAAACAAAGGGTCATGTTCTGAGGGAGAGTGATATAAAACATGATTAGGAGAATGTTAACCATAAGAAAATCCCAAACTTATGATGTGTGTAAACGGTCTTTGATTACCTAATAGGAAACATAAACCAACAACGTTTTTGTTTTACGTTCCTTTTCATAATTTTGAGGAATTCATTTACTAAATAGAACAAAAGCATAAGAAAATATACCTACCTTCATGTAGAGTTTCATCCTTTAATAAGTTTCTACAAAAACTAAACTTTTCTCCAAATGATGAGCATTCAAAACTACTTGGTCTCATCAAAACACAAGAATCATCTTCTAGAGAATCACATAATCCACAAAAGATTAACTATCTATTTCATCTATCATTAAACATTATCCCAAAAATAGAAAGGGTAAGGTAAAACAACTCTTCAAAAAGAAAGAATCCAATAGGAATGGAAACTACTTTTAAATATTCAAAGTTCCATGGTACTACCCAATGTTCATCATAGACCATTCCATAAATAACGGTCCTTAAAATTCCTCAAAATAAACAAAACTAAGATTGAAACCCAAAAACAAGAGGGATTTGATAACATAGTCTTCCAAAATAAACTTCATTGTTCATCTCCAAACAACATCAACCACTCCTAACATCTTATAACAAAAGTAGCTAACCTAAACATATTTTACCCAAGATATGTTAATCATTCCCATAAGTAACCTAAATTACTATAAGTCCACCTTAAATTCATCAATTCTTCCCAATATAAGTCAACCTTACTTCTCAATGAAAATAACGTAGTAATCTATTTACCTCGATCATATAGGGTCCCCAAAATAGTAAACATATTCCAAAATAATAATAATCTTTTAATCCCATAATCACTTCTTTCATATTAATATGGAAATCATCACATTTCTTATCACATTGGTTGTTGGGACATGTTCTTCCTTTTCCCTCCATTAACTACGAAAACAAAGTACAATTAGGGGCTTTAATACTTAGCCAATAATCATGAAAAGGAACTTAACGCATATAAGGATAACTTGTAGAATAAAAGTATACCCTAACTTTTGATCCCCTAGATTTTAAACTAGGTTATCCATGATCATATATCCTTATGTGAATATTTATTTTATTTTATCTTTGTTCCTTTAATAATGGTTCATATTAAGATTTTGAATTTACCAAAGAATATCCCCCGGGAGTGTCGTAACCAAGAGTGCAGAAAGGCCCGTTGTCGTGTACCAGTTCCCATTCGAGTCTAGCTCAAAGCGGTGTTTTCGGGTTTTACCCCTATGTACATCTGTGCCTGAGCCACCTCTACCTGCTCGTATCCAGACAGGGATGTATTTTCTTGGCAACCCATTACTCAATACTCACCAAAATACCAGGAATATTTCCTATATATAAAATTTTCTATAGGCTTCTTCCTAAAGTTTTCATATCCTAATTTCCACAAATAACAAAACCATCATTTGATACCAACTATAGCATCCCGCCTTTTTATCACATAAACTTTCATTACATTTTACAAAACCGATGATCTTTAAGGTTTAGTGCCTTGGAATCCAGGAACTTAATACATGAAACAAAAAAAAACATTCTTCTTAAATACTTTAAAGGCTTCTCCTTATGTTTATCCTAGGTTAATTACTGCATCTCATAACTTGGGGACATACATCAAAATAAAGGGTGAGCAGAAGGCCTAGTAAGGGAAACAATGGGAAACATTTAACATGTGAACTTGAGATACATCATCAATGTCATGAAAATAACTTTAAGGCATGAGAAAGAAATCATGTGGCATATCATAATAAATATAAAATTTTTCATAACAAGAAGATGTGGCTACATCATTTAACATAGACAATCATGAACATATCACCAAGGTCCATCCCCAAGGTTTCATTTGAAAATTACCAAGGTTATTCACCAAGGTATCGTGAAAATTGTAATCTCTAGTGGTTACATCATTACCCAATGCATTGGAGTGATATCAGGGCGCAACCTTAAATTTTCCTTTATTATTATGTGAGCCACATATATCATCATCAAACATTTCATAAATAAGCCATATAGCATAAAATAAATGGGTATCATTTCATAGTCATAAAGTTTTAAAAACTGCTTTAAAGACTTGATCTTTACGTCACTTTAAAACCCACAGAAAAGGAAGGTGGGTCTCATATATGTAAATCCCAGAATTTAAAATAGAACGTGTTAGTATATATGTGAATATCCTTTTATAAGGAAGAGCTTTGAGTATTCACTTAATAATATAAAATAACTTTAGAAAAAGAGAGAGACATTTTGAGACGGAAATTCTGCCGCATAACAGCTATGTTACGAGTTTTAGAAGACATTAAAAAGAGAGGGGAAATGGGTCACCTACTCATAAATGATCCATAAAATAGTAGAGGGACAGAATATGAAGGATATATGAACATGGTAATGAAATTTTAAAGATGTACCATATGAAATGAAGATCATGAAAGGAAGACAAAAATAAGATTTCTCTTATGAAAACTCGGCAGCCTAACGACGTCACATAAACTTCAACCAAAAATGAATTGACAAGATCAAAATAGGGTCTCTCATCATATGAACATAAGGGTTCAGTATGATAGATATATAGATCATACCCCAACATAATAAAAAGGATCTTGAAAGACTTGATATGAAAATAGATCTTGAAAACGAGAAGGGTGAAAGAATCCCTTAAAAATTTGGCAGCCTATCGGAGCCACTTAAAACATCAAATACTGAATTGAAGAGATAAAATGGGGTCTCTCATCATATGATCATAAAAGATCAGTATGATGGATATAGATATCATACCCCAACATAATAAAAAAGAACTTGAAAGGCTTGACAAGAAAATAGAACTTAAAAATGAGAAGGGTGAAAGAATCTGTTACAAAAATTTCGGCAACCTAACGGCGCCACTTAAACATTAATAAAATGAAATGATGAGAGTAAGAGGGGGTCTCTCATCATATGAACATAAAAAGGACAGTATAATGAATATAAAAGAACACCCTCCAACATAAGAACATGGAGCATAAAAGGAATGACATAAAAGAGATTACTTGAAAAGAAAGAGAGAGGTTGGATCCCTTACCTTAAAACGTAACTCTTAAAACTCAAAGGTTGGGACCTTGAAGGCTTGGGGGCACCTTGGGAGGACTCCTTGGAAGGTAATGAGACCATAAATTCGTTGGGGGAGAGTGGGGAGCCAAAATGGATAAAAGGATGGCTTGGTATTTATAGGGAAAGTGAGGGGACAAGGCATTAATGGCCAAGGGACACCTCAAAAGTGCTTTTCTCAAAACCATGTGCTCTCCCTTGGAATTTACCATGGAGTTAGGCCACATGGGTCCCCCAAAACAATAATTCATCACCCTTGTCCGGGCAGCCCTTAACATATCTCATGACATCATCATGACACAGCTATGATGTCATTAAACATACAGAAACCCTAAAACTGTATTTTTACTATTCACTGAAAATTCAACTTTCTCAGAAAGATCCCAAAATTTCACCTTAATCAAATATTAATGCTCTGATTTAAAAAATGAACTCCATTTTATAAAAATAATTTTCTAAATATTTTTAATCTATTTTTTAAAAAATTACACTATTCACAGAAAATTCATTTTTTTCAGAAAAAACCCCAAAATTTACCTTAACATAATATCGATGCTCTGAGTTCAAAATGAAATCCATTTTATAAAAATAATTTTCTAAATATTTTTAATTAAATTTTTAATTAAAAAACACTATTCACCCGAAATAAACTAATACTTGAATAATAATTTATGAAACTGTTATTTAACCATTTTATTGAATCACACTACTTAATCAAGGTGCCTAGATTATATTAATACTTTCTTTAAGTGAGATTACTAATCCATTTGGTCACATTACTAATCCTAAGCATAAAATCACTATTCATAATTTACTATTCATCAAAAATTAAGTTGATCTTTTTAGACTCTAAATTTCGTACTGAACATAATTATAGAAGACCATTTTTGAAAATCATTACACATTTTTAATTATTTAAGGTTTACATAAACATTTTTAAAATATCCTTTTTCTAAAATTCATTAAAAATATGCATACTGTATTTATCCGGACATTAGAAAATACATAAACATCATCATAAGATGAAATCCCAATTTTTATTTAAAATAAAGGATTACACAAGGCAGTTACGGTCTCCTTACATAGCCCCTTATCACACCAGCATAGGACCTAAGTGTAAGGTGTGCTAAGGTGAGGGAATCTGAGGGAGGCTCAGCCAACATCGCACGAGTAGTAATTTCTATCAGTTTGAACTTCTCGCAAAGGCGATTCCGTTCTAGCTTCACCCGATGAAGTTCAGCTTGGGTTTGGTCGAGAGCAAAGCCCAGTGGTGCTACCTCTTTCCCATGTTCTGTTAGATGGTCTTCGATCGGTCCAAGACTACTGGGTGAGGCCATCGAATCTTCTTTCTATATTAATTAACCAAGATTACTTGTATTTAGAGACAATAATCAAAACGTTTAGTTTCCAGGGGTCATATTGACCAATGGTCATATAACAGTCAAAAACCCAACAGTCTCATTTTAATTATACTCATATTATCAAATGAAAAAAAATTTGTTGAGTATAAAAAAATAAAATAAAATAACACACAGAATTAGGAAACAAGATTTATTCAAAATTTCGGGTCATTACACACAACACCACAAGTGTATCTATTTGGCACCAGTTCAATGTGACACACGAACACCATCTCTACCTAAACCATATGTACAAGTCAGGTATAATTGGACAAAAGGGCAGTAAATGGGTCCATCGAGTCCAACACAATGGAAGGCCTTTTACTTGGGATCCATTTATGAAACTGTGTAGGTGGAATCCTACTAGGGATCCTTGAATGAAAATAGGTACAAGAATCCTACCAGGGACTCCCTAGGTCTGTACATAAACAAAGGCAACCCTCACTAGATCCTAGGAAGCATCAGGTCTCATAGCATCATAGGCCATAAGGTAACATCTCACTAGGGGAATTTCCCCAAAATAATAGGTCATGGGAGATGGCTCACAAATTATCATAGGGTAATGGTCTCAAATAGGTTGGTCTGAACACCAGACCAATCATCCATTCCAAGTCTCACTCTCAGGTGACAAATGAACAATATAAATATAGGAAGATCCTCTACATTTAGATAGAAACCCCCCAAAAATTTATATGACCTATAAATGTAAATATGATTTCACCATTGAGATCTACGTGGAAACCGCTCAGAATAGACTACTCACATTCCCAATTTTGACATCCAATACACAAAATACCCCAAACCTCTAAGATATAAAAGTGCATGCCATGTTCCTTAGAGTACATGGGATGTACTCTCATCCCTCCCCTAGCTGTGTACTTATACATGGACAAAACAACATTAGGTCTTCCAGGGTAAAAGTACCTAGTGTGTACTATCTAAAAACAAAAAAAAACCTGGGTTATTTTTCACATAGACATGTAAAACAACACAGAATTTACTCAGAGTAAATGACAGGTACTTATGAACACTTCTTCTTACCCAAATGAGAATAACACATAGCGTGCTCCATTTGAACACATGCCGTGTATCCTAGGTTTCTTGATGGGAAAACCCTCAGATCACCTGAAACCCCCATCTCCACCCCTGAAATAATAGATCAGGACTTAAGAGGCCACAATAAAGTAATATATGAATATAAAAATTTGATATAACCACTTTTTATGGGATAAATAGAAAAAATAAATATGGTCCTACCTTCATGCATAAACCGTCGAAGCATCGTTTGATTTCACCACCCACAATCTCTCTACGCCATATCATCACATTGAGGGATTCACAATGGTACCACTATTCCCTTACATATCTCCCTCTTTCTCAATATCCATTTTCACTCTTAGGTCATGAGGAAGGAGGGATATCACAAGATGCATGTGCAAGAAGGAGGAGGAAGGAATAGAAAATAAAGAAAATAAGAAAAGGAAAGATAAGAGAAAAGGGGCACGACTCTTTCCCGATAGCCGACTCGAGTTTATGGACAGACTAGGCTAAATTCAAAATTCCATACTAAATGATGAAGATTGAATATAAATACGATGCTCCATTCAAAATTTATCACCAAAAAACCTGTGTGAATAAATTAATATTTAATTTAATAATATTAATTATTAATTATTCCCCAAAAAATTTGAACATCTCAGTTTTCCCAAATACTAGTTTCCTATGGTAAACACACTATTTCAGGACTATTGAAGTGGTCCTAAAAATTATCTGTGAACATATACTAGGTTAAAATGACATTTTTATCCCTTTATAATCATGTGACAGAAAAATATTCAAATTTATGCTCAAAACTATGACCTAGAAAAATACGATTCCTTACAAATTTCATCATCATGCTTGAGTAATAGAAGATATAAAAGGCCATTGGTTCAAAATCACTTTCAAATATTACTATTTTGGGTCACATGAATCAAAAATATTTCTAGTATTTAACCAAGATATTAAACTAATGATTAAAATAATCTAAAACCCCTTCACTCCTCTATTATAAATACCACCCTCACCCCAACATCCTCTCACCCAGCTCAAGCCTTGGGCCTTGTATATGTTCTTCCAAATACTCTTCCCAACCCCCTTACCAATAACCAAGACCTTTTGGTCTCACTAAATGGCCAAAAACAAGTTCCTTAAGTAGGATCACATGGATAAGAGATCGAGAGATAAAGATCCTCTTCCATTTTCTTGTGTTTTCTTTTTAATTATTTTCTTTTCATATAATATCTTCATCCCCCCTTATCTTAGTGGCATTAAAGATCTAGTATTATATATATTATATATTTTTATAATGTTTAGTAAAAAATTAATATTCATTATTCCTCTTCTCTTACTCTTATATTAAAAATAAAAATATCATCTATGATGTGTCGATTTACTGATATCATGGACGATGTGTCTTCAATATCCTTTACTTCCTTAAAAACAGGTAATAAAAACATTTTCATGGTTGAAACATATTTTAATGTGTATGATAAATCGTATTTAATATTATTTATTTAACATATAAACATAATATTATGGTATATAATGAAAATAGGTTGTGATTATCAATGAACCGCCAAAATTATCTAAACAGATATCACTAAAGATTTATCTAATGATTCATACTCATAGCATATAAACAAAATGAATTATGCAATAAATTAATATAATTAAAACATATAAATACAATTTCATTCAAATTCTATAATTTTATTTCCATGCGACAAGAACATAAAATAATAATCAACCCATGGAAACCATGTAAAGTATGCACACAAAAAAATGTAAATAAAAAAATATTATTAATAAATAAGTGGAATGATGTTATAAAATGATCATATAATGTGTTATAAACATGAATATTATTATTTACGATATTAATAACACTACCTAAAACATTTTTCATGAGGTTTAAACATTTTTTACATAAGATAAACCTGTAGTAATGGATTTCTTAAACCAAATTCCATTATTTGGCTTAACGGTCTACTTCATTAATTAAGTGATATTAACAATATTTTTGTAATGAAAATTTGATTATATTATGTTTTAATTTTTATATTTACATTGTATAAATATAACCATTTCATTATATTAATTATCAATTTAATTTTATGTTTTTTGGACGGGATATTCCGTTAAATATAATCTTTTAAAATTCTATTCAAAAGAAATGTTTTTATGTAATTAGACATGTTATATAATTATGTTCCGGTTATTTGGAATATTTTATGATTAAGGGTGGGGCCTATATCACTCTCAAATTAATTGGTTATTTATTGGTTAATGGTCACATGTATGGTTACTCAAACTATAATTGTGGTGGTTAAACCATAAAGTAGTTGGGAGGGTTACATTGTAAGGTAGTCATGAGGGTTAAAATCATAAGGTAGACGAGATGGTTATGATATTATGTATGTAATTTTCAAAGATTAATTTATGGTTATATTTATGTTCTTTATTTTTTGGGTAAATATCATGGTAATCTCATGTTTCACAAAGTAAGTATATATGGGTGACAAGTATTCTTTTTGAAATTGATTTCATATGTTTACAAGTATTCATGGACTAATTTTTTTCCTTTTTATTATATTCATTCCTTAGATTTTTTGTGATCATACCATGTTTTGAATGATTTTACTAGTTTATAAGGATTCACAAGTCAGTAAGCAAGCCACGTTAAATGATGTGAATATTTGTCAAAAAAACATGTTTTATTTGAAAAGTTTTTTATTTTGGTAGAAATAGATATGGTTTTTGTGGTATATTTTATATAAATGTGGAATTTTATGTATGTACCATATCCCAATTATCTAGAACCCTAAACTTCAAATGATCCTCAATGTGAAACATTGTGAGTTCTTTAATAAAATTCAAGATTATATAATGTAATAGGGCCATGTCCTTGTATCATATCCCTCAAATAATGAACCATTTAGTATAATATAGGTTATATGGTTTAAATATTTCAATAAAATGGGTTTTGGACATGTTTATAGGTCATTTTTTATATTATGTTTAAATTTTAGTTCCTTAGTATACTCAATTTATCCTTAATAGCGGTGATTAATTTTAACTTCCTTAACTAATAATTATTATCAATAAATAAGTTGAAATTATTAGATATTATAAATTATTTTTATTCAAAAAATGAAATCCATTTTTTAAATTTTAACTAAAAAATGTGGCATAATTTAATTTAAAATTAATCAGACAGACGCAATGGGAATTCAGGTTTTAAAATCGAAAATGGTCAAAATATTTCTAAGTTTTTATATCTAAATTCATTATGAAAATTCTTAAATGAATTAAATTGGAATATTATATGTATTATTTATCTAATTTAACTCTGAGACCAATAAAAATTTAATTTATCCTTACAAATTATTTATATGAAAAGATTATTTTCAATAAAAATTTGATATTTTTTAATCTTCATAAAAAAATAACATTTCTTAGAAAAACACCCATAATTGACCATAAGATTTTTTAATTGACACTTAATAATTTGAGTTTTTTATTTAACCTAAAATTTATATAAGCCCTAAAAATTAGTTTTAGAATAGGTGATTAATTAAAAGGTAGCAAAACTTCCTTTAGGAAAATATGACATTATATACTTAAAATAAGATTTTTTCTTATATTACTACTACAAAATATATTAAATGAATTTGAAAAAAAATTATTGAATATATAGTATATAAATTTCATTAAAAAATCTAATAAGAGTTATTAATCACATTTATTAGGATAAAAAACCTTTGGGGATATAAATTTGTTTTATAAAACATTTACTTTATTTTCAATTGGTTTTTATATCCATTTCTAATTAATTCTCTTCCAATGAGCACAGACATATTTTTGCCTAAATTATTTAACATTATTAATAACCAAAAATTTGGTGTATAGTATATATTTTCATTTAAAATAATAATATTAATAGTACTTGGTAGAACTAGGTCTTCTGTGTAACACACACTATCGAAGAAAGTAATTATTGAGTGTAATGAAAGTTAAACTCAGGGTTCCATTTAAAGAAAGCTAAGCTTAATGTTTCCCAATATATACACAATATTATCATTATTGTACACTATTTAATATATTAAATTTATTTATGAATAAGTATATTTTAATATTTTGGGCAGTTATCTTCTCTTCTAAGATTAATGTTTCTTATTTCATATGTTATCAAATAAAATAATCTCATTTTATAATTTAGGGGTGTTATTAGAGAATAAAATTGGAATTATACATAGATGTTTGTAATACATCTCATCTTAGAAAATATAATTCCAAATATATCCCCCAATACATTCACAACATGTTAGTATTGTGCAAATCACTCATGTACCTCCTTCGAGCTTGGGCTAACCATGCATGTTCTCTCTTTTTGGATGACTACACCTCCTGGGCATGGCACACCACCATACCTTATGGAATCCCATTCATTTTAATGGAATGGTGTCACTTAAAAAACTATAAATTTATTTATGGTTCACACCCAAGACCATCATAGTGGATTAATTCCCTTAATGATCTTGGTTCACTCCCCATTCCATCCATGTCTTGCGGAATTAAGCTCACTCCACCTTCTAGCCATGTCTTAATAAATTCGGTTTACTACTCAATATAGTCTTGTGTATATCATGGGATATAAATATTTATCCAATTACATAGAGGGATATATATGTCCCATGATTTTTTCATAACATAAAAACTATACTTGGATATAATCTAGTAACTATCATTAGTCAAAACTTAATTGACACCACATTTTGAAAGGAAAACATATGCATGGATAAATATTATAACATATTTATCAAATAATATCATATAAAGAGAATATTGTTTCCAAAAAAAAATGTCATAATATCATAACCTATGTAAAAAAATAGGTTTCATAATAATTATTGAAAAACCAATGGAATAGAAGAAGGTTTTATAAGAATATGATCATTGTATAAACTATGGAAGAGAGACAGGTTTCACAACATCGTCCCATAATAACCAAAAACCATTTATAGAAATAATAAAAATGTTATCCTTTTATCATATACCCATTAATGAATAGTTAGTATCGATTGATGTAATCTTAGATGGAAAATTATTTTTATCAATCATTTAAAACGTATCTAGAGGAAAATGAAACTTGTTTGAAAACTATTTTTAATGCATAAAAACATTTTGAAAAAACATTTCTTTGAAAATAAAATTGAAATATAATACAGAAATAATTTAAGACATTTTTTTATGTAATTATTATTTATTCATTTAATAATACTTTTTAAAAAATTTTATAAATCATACTTAGAAAGAATATTTTTGGAATTCAAAATTATTTTCGATTGAAAAGATGATAATTCATAAAAAAACATATTTTGAAACATTCAGTACATAAAGAGAGTAAAATAATGGAAAAAAATATATTATCATTAAATATATAGAGTTTAATAAAAATCATGAGTTTTTTTAATTATAGTTTATAATATTTCATCAATGTAACATAATCATAAAGAATCTCAATAAATTGTTAGATAGTAACATAAAATCATTATACCTTTGGAAACATTGAATAATAAGTCTCAAGGAAGAATAAAATTTAATGAAACATAAAATATCATTTAAAAAATTATATTTCTGATATAACAAGTAATAGGGGAAGTATATGAACCTCCTAGAATATTATAGGTGCATAACATAAATTATGTCCCAAAGAATGAAAATTGATACAAAACTCCCTTATTGCTTCGTACACTTTTGAACTGTAAACCCCGTAGAGGATAGATCATAATATTGACATTTTAATACCAATAATTAATTTTATAATAATAATAAAATAAATTCACAGAATTTATATAGACCACATACATGAAATAGGTGGTGTACATGACCTATGTCTCATGGAAGTAAAAGTGAGACAGAAATCCCTTACCTTAAGTATCTAATTTTGTCAAACTCATTAAATAATCCTATATAATAAATTTAATTTTATTATAATTATATTATATGGTCATTATTTTATATATCGTACCAAATATTATTTTATTATGACCTTTTATTATGCGTGGATAAATAATTTGAAGATAATGTTACATATTACCTAATAATCACGTTATTTTTCATATATATTTTGAATTTTAATTTTATATACTCTTATATTGATCATGTCTTCATAATAACCATTATTTAATCCACCATACAGGTATCACATATAATCTATATATATGTATTTATAGTAATCAATAATATTTAGTGATTGGAAATGAAATACACCTTTCATGGCGACAGTAGGTCATATGTACGCATGAAAGGTGTATCCATTTTATTATCGTATTGAATGAAATGAAATGAAAGAATATATATATATATATATATATATATATATATATATATATTAATTCTAGTATATTTTTTATTTCACATACATAAATCATTTTTATTTAAATCATACTTAAAAAATTCAATGTCAATATTGAATGAATCACATCACTTCACGAGGCGGTAGTCCACTCTACACATGAACAATGTTATCTTATTCCCAAAAAATATAAATCATAAAGGTATCTATGATATAAATAATGTAGTATCGTAATAAAATAATAATTATTATAAATATCTTATATATTCTACAAATCCATCAACATTTCTATCCTCAAAATTTGGAAATGGAGAAAATGATTAATATTGTTTCACGAGGAGGTAGTTCACCATATACCCGAACGATGATTTTGTAACCCATTTTATGGAAGTGTGTGCAATTTTAGGTCATATCCAAAACATAATAACATATAATTGTAGGTAATATATTTAGAATATTATATATTATTTTTAAAATAATAATTGATAATGGTCGAGAAAGTAATAAAACAAGAAATGATCTTTGATGAATGTTACCTCTTTATCAGGTAACTTTTTTTGGTTTACACCAAATTTCTTCCATGGTAAGATTTCTTACAAAAAGTAATACCTATATGATGAGGTGATAGATTTTGTTGAGTTATTTTTTTTGGGTTTGGATGATATTAATTCCTTTAGAGGTGTGGATAATTGAGGTGAGTGGGTGCCCTTTTATAGTTGAGGAGTGGAATTCTTGAAAATACTCAAAATTATTCACTATTGATTGTTCAATATTACCTAAATTGGATCAAAATATGATCATATAAGGTGAGGATATTTAATATTGTCTATACACACCTCATACAAAAACATTTATAAATTTAATAAGAATTTCATTCCTTAACTTACAATTATCCCTACTTTTACCATTTTGGGTTTTCACTACGGTAACTAGTTTTCTAACCATGGTAATATTAAATTTAATAATAAATTTGAATAAGAATTATATGATAATTTATAAAAAGTGATTCTAATTATTATATAATTTATAATATTTAAATTCTATGTGTGTTGGAAATTAGTCTTAACATAAGAGCATGTAATGTGAAAAATGTCACTTTATCATTAATCGAGAAAACTGAGTTTCTAAAATTTAATGATCGATATTATCATTATAATAGAATAATTTATTCATTAATGGACCATATTCTATATTAAATAATATTTAAAAATTATTTTCAAATAATGTTTTATTTTTAGTAATTTTAAATCCTTTAATAAAATATCAATTATTATAAAATAACATTAATGTCAATTTTGACATTATTCATTTAATTATAATTATAAAAATTTAAATAAATTATGTAATTAGAATATATTTTTTCATACCTATTTATAATGATATATTAATCTGAAAAATAATGGAACATAAAAAATCATTCATTTTACATAACTTTTAATATTTTTAGTGTAATTTTTATTATTAAGTAAATAATTAATATATTGACATTTCTGAAGTATTTTGTAACACCCCAGGTAAATAAAGAATATGAAATTTTTATATTTATCCATACTTGTGAATAAAATATTAATATGACTTTAAAGGGGACGCTATGCTCGATGGTGTACCCAACACGCAACAACGAGTTTCTTGGGAATCTTACGTTGCACTCTAATAATAAAATAATATTATTTTAAATGTTAGTTAACATGTAGTCATTGTATAGGTGGGAATGCATAGAAATAACTAAAATATTAATATATATTTTTAAAATGTTTTTACATTTATCCAATAAATGATAAAGGCTTAAAATATGTCAAGAATTCAATTTTAGGCGTATATGCCCTAGTTTTCACTAAAGGTTCACTTATCACCTTTTGATGGCGAACCGTCATTAAATATAGTTTTGTTCACTTCTATACATTCTATTGGACCAAATAAAACTCTTCTTATGAATTGAGACATCAAAATTTACTTTGTGTAAATTTTTGGTATCTTTCCGATAAAGTTCATTTTTTAATGAATAGTGTAAAATGTTGTATTTTAATTCAAAACCTCTTTTTAATCTAATTTATTTATATTATTAGATTATCTTTTGAATTGTTTTTAATGTTAAATTAAAATATATTTTTACCATTAAATCCAATAATGGTCGTTGGAATTAATTTCACTTTGAAATCAGACTTAAACTAGTGTCAATCTTTTGATACTTATTGTTTCATAAAAACACGCTATTTTCTCTGACATCGGGAATAAATTATTAAATTAATTAATGTGAATTATATGTTTTTATATTTGTAAAATAGTCTTCATCTTTGAATTTGGAATATCAAATATAGCTTAGGGTGAATTTTTGGTATTTTTCCGAAAAACTTCAATTTTTGATGAATAGTGAAACCACAAAATGGTACTTATAAAAACTGATTTTTCCATTTAAATGAAATTTTTCCATCTTTGTGTTTTGAATTTCAAAAATACGACATACATGGTTATATTTAAGAAGTAAAATGTTGTTCAATGGGATAAAAATAATTTTTTGGTGAATAGTAACTTATTAAGTTTTTAATCGCGATTAGAGGTAATTAGTGTAGTTTATCATAAGAATAATGTTTTAATAAAATGAAATGACCTAGAAACATGTACTACTCTCATTTTATTTGTCATGGCCGACCATGAAAATCCATGGGTCAACTTGGGGACCCCATGGAGCCACTTTGGTTGGGAAATGACATAAATATCTTCTTATTTAATGTTAAAGTAAAAATGACACAAACATGAGATATTTTACTAAATCAATTTTTACATGGGGTTATAAAAGTCATATTTTTTACTATAAATAATCATTGGAAATCTAAAAATATTTCCTACATCATAGTATTTTTTTTATAATTTTTATACATTAAATAAAATAAATTATTTATGACATCATGATGATGCAGCGATGACCTCATTATTTAATTATTTAAATAAAATGGAAAGATAATGTAATATCTAAGATCTACACATTTCAAAAACCTAATGGATGAGTGGATTTAGAACCCTTATCACCTTATCCTCGAAATACATCAATGTGGGACCTTTAAAATCCGAAACTCTTTTGAAAATAAAGTAACATTTTGTAACTTTACAAGAGTGCCCCTCCTCTCCTCTTATAAAAGGCCCCCACCTCTACCTCCTTACCCACACTCCAAAAGCCTTTGGCTTGGCCAAACCCTGCCCATTTTGTCTCTCCACTTCCCTCTATTAATCCTTGAAGCCTCACTTTGGACAGAAGTCTTCCCAAGGAAGCCTTTGAGCTCAAACCAAAGGGAGTTACCCGATTTTAAGGTAATGTCTTCACTTGTGTCCTTTTGTTTTATTTTTCTTCTCCAACCCCCCCTAAACTCTTTTTATTCATTTATTTTGTAACAAATCTAGTATCTTCAATATAATAGGATGTTTTTATAAGAAGGATTCGAGCTACACTTACACACACCTACATCTACTGGTTAAAGAACATACCGTTTCCGTGTTTGGCGAATTTCTGCCTCCCGAAACGATGATTGTTCAACATTCTTCTAACACCTTCAAAGCTAGACATTAAAATTACACTATATTTATATATGATTTCTAATATGTTTATGTTTTACTTAATCTTCTGTATTTTTCATTTATGGCGTACCTTTATGGTTTCCATTATGGGTAAATGCGATATCTTCATTTAAGGAAGTGCGGACTACCGCCCCCTCAAAGTGATTTGATTCGTTAATACCATATGTGGTATGTATAAAGGATATATTTAATGATATTATATATTATACCATACTGTAATTAAAATACTATTATTTATCATTATGTTTTAATTCCATTAAATATGAAATAGAAATGGAAGTAGCGTTCATGCGTACGTACGGCTTACCATCTCCATGAACGGTACATTTCATTTCTTATCTCAAAATGTTATGTAATATTATATGTACATATATATAATGGATATATATGTAATATATTACATCTAAATTATGGATATCATTCTGGAATTATAACATATATATATATCTCTCTCATTTTGTTTTAATTCCATTAATATGACAAAAAAAATGAAAGTAGCGTTCATGCGTACATACGGACTACCGTATCCATGAACGGTGATTTTCATTTTTTTTATCTCCAAATGACATGGAAAAGTATAAAATGAATATTTACTGGATATATATGATATTTTAGTCATTAATACTATTCTGGAAATTATTTACTTATAACTACATGGGAAATCTTTTTTCAAACATATCCATTTTTGACTCATGTACCAAACATCGGCAAAAACGTCTGATATGAACTAACATTATTAAACAATTATTATAACATTATAATATGTGATATTAACTGAATAATAATCTCTAAAAGAGGTACTTAGGCAATTATTAATTGACAAAAGTTTATTATTCAGGAATATAAAGAAATGAACAAGACAAGTTGGACTTGAGGTAAGGGATCCTACACCTCTCTTTCTTTATAAGTACACTCTTTTTTGTCATTACTTTTAAGCTCATATTTCTTATGATTGGGATGTTATTTTATATTACTCCTACTGTACTTATTATGTTCATATGATTAGAGACCCTATTTACTCTCATCAATCCATTTTGGAAGTTTTGAGTGGCGCCGTTAGGCTGCCGAATTTTCGTAAGAGATCTAACCTCTCTGTTTCTTTTTAAGTCATCTCCTTTATGTCACTTCTTTTAATATCCTCTTTGTTATGTTGGGGGATGTTATTTTATATTCCCCTTTCTGTAAACTTTATGTTTATACGATGAGAGACCCTATTTGATCTCATCAATCCGTTTTTGGAAGTTTTAAGTGGCGTCGTTAGGCTGCCGAGTTTTCATAAGGGATTTTTCATCTCACTTTTATTCCCGTCAGATTTATGCTACATTTGCCACAATTTCCTTTGAGTGGTGTATGTACTTCCCATTATTTTACTCATTTTGTAATATAATTTCTTTTATGAGTATTTACATCAATGTTGTATTGTCCTTTTTTCACGAGGTGTATGTTTCGAAAGATACCCATGTCGGTAAGGGAACCTTTCACCATCCTCTTTTTAAAATAATTATTTTGTTGGGTCTTTTAATTTACATATTTTTATGTTGGGATATGTTCTCATATATCCTTATTGATTTAAATTTTATGTCCAAGTGATGAGATACCATTTTTATCTCTCATCAACTCATTTTGATGTGACGTCGTTAGGCTGTCAAGGGAACTTCTTAACCCAATTTCGATTTCTTTGGGTTCAACATGTAGTTATTGAATATTTCATCCTTTGAATATGTTTGAATGACCTTTGATTATTTTAAACTTAATATCCACATATATTTGGTGTATTCGTTTGTCACACATAATTATGTAATTGATTTATCCTTAAACCAAGGATACCGTCTTTGTAAGGGACTTCGTCTCAATATCCTTTCATTGAGGCATATTTTGTTTTATACACAACCTTCTTTTATATGGTGTATAAACCCCTTTGACTTTTACATATATCCAAAATGAATCTTTTTTATACGAATCGTTTTACTAAATGACAAAAAGGGAATGTTTTTGTCGTACGTATGCGGCGACAACGAATTCTCTTCTGCCGTGACCATTATTTGAGCTTCAGCTTCCTCTACAAGCCATACCTTCATTTTTAAAAGAAAAATAAATACCATGTTTTAATTTTCATTTTTTTGGTATTGAAAATGGTTTTCATAATGTTTTTATTATATCAATGGGTTGTATTGATATCTTCTGATTGAAATGTGGAAATGTTATGTTTCCTTTATGCATGTTTTATGTGATATGATTATGTTAGGGTTCTTGGGAATTATTATGAAGAAGGGTGGTTCTGTGATAAACTAAGGGCGGGTGAGCCCGATATAGATCTCTAATGCATTGGGTAACGCGAAGAAGTGAAACATTAAGGCTTTTCCGAAGAGATTTAGGGAATATACTGTGGTTGGTATTCCAAACATAACCAAGAGGGATAATCCCTACGTAAGAATGTTATTAATGCCTCAAGTTACCTTTTATGTCTTATGATTTCTATGATTTATTCATGATTTTATGAGGTATGTTAAAGTGCTTATGTTTTATGGGTAAAGTATGATTTCATTCTTATGTATACATGTACTCATGTTTCCTTTCCATATTTGTATATCCCTTACTGATCTTTTTATGCTCATCCCAAGTTTTTGAAATGTTTTTCACAGGTCAAGGGAAGGGTATATGATGTGATGATAGTGTCAAGGATGTGTCAAGAAAGAATCCATGTTTTATTTTAAATATGTTTCCGTTGATGGGAAGAATGAATACTGTATTTTATGTAACCACTTTGTTTAAATGTGGAATGTAATGCAAGTTTCATGATCTAATTCTCTAAAACTCTAAACCTGAAAAGATCCTCAATGTGTAATCTTGTAATAACTCATGATTAAGTACGGTTTAAGGTTGGGGCCTTATAGTTGGTATCAGAGGTCAGTTTAGATAACTTTAGAGGTTAGGGTATTCTTTAAGCATAAATTACATTACCATAATGGTTAAGATTTCAGAAAGAGTCCTAGTTCTAGATAACATGAATGAGTAACTATATCTTAGTGTTTATCTTCCTCATTAGTACATGACGGTTTTGTTGATATACTCACACTGACCTTTTTGGTTTTAGTAAATGGCTGGATCTAGCAGGCACCAAAGTAATAGTGGATGTGAAGGAAACTGTGACAGTTTTTTGAGCAAGCAACTGAATGATATGGGAGCTGCATTGAGAACACTTGTGATTATCCTCAACCAACTATCTGGAGTCATGATTAACCACCTAAACCTTAGTGATTTCTCTAAGGCATCATATATGCGAGAAACAAATCCCTACTGAAGTAAATGTAATAATCATAAAGGTAAGTGTGTTAAAAAACCTATGTGTCAAAGATGTGGAAAGAAACACCTAGGAAAATGTTTCAAAGGGACAGAAATATGATATAGATGTGGAAATGAAGGTCATAAAGCAAGAACCTGCCATGGAAAAAGGAAGCATCCAATTGACTCAAGGAAAGGGAAAGAAGTTCTTTCTGAGAGATCAATTGAATGTTTTAAATGTGGTGTGCATGGTCATTATGAAAACACATGTCCTATGAAGAAGTTTCATGAATGGGATCACCAAGAGCGTACAAATGTTCGTTTACCAATACATAATTCCATTCCGATTAAGGATGAAGAAACTGACAATGACCAATCAAAGGTATGTATTATTTCATGACTATTGTTTTCCTATTTTGGAATCTTAGGATATGATTCATGATATTGTTTTTTGGAAAGAGGTATTTCGAAATAAGTTGTAAAGGAATGGTTAATGGGTCATGAAGATTGTTGAATGAGTAAGATGTCAACATATAGGGGCTTCAAGAGTTATGGTGAAATTCTTAAGAGTATTAAGTCTCTTTTGATGATGGGGTTACATTAGAAGACTTTTTATATTATGTGTAACCCTCATGTTTAATATATGCAAATTTTATTCAAGGAATAGTTATCTTATCTTTTGTGGACATAGTTATAAATAACCATTTGGGTTTATATGATCCTTACATTTGAGGTAATTATGGGTTACTATATGTTATGATTGAAGTGAAAGTCATGAGATAAAATTGAGGTTAAATTATGTTATGGTTATTTTTGATGATTTTATCCCTCATTGGGGAATTATTTGAGAATTATATAGTTTTGGAAAAAGGACAACACACAGACCGTGTGACTACCCGTCACGTCGGACAAAGCTGCGGGAATCGAACCCACAACCAAAGTGCGACTGGTATTTATCGCCTACCACTGGACTACGTGAAGTCCCTGGTTAGTTTGACTGATTCTTTTTAGTTATATGATTTTATGAATTAAGAGTAAGTTGATTTTGGGTTATTTATGAAAATTATTAACCTATCATGGAGGATATGTGATTAGGTTAATTACTTTTCAATACGAGACTTTAGAAGCAACTGATGTTGTTTGGAGATAAATGTTACGATTTAACATGGAAGACTATGTGACTAAATCCTTCAAATATTTGGGTTTAAATCTTATTTTGGTTTACATTGAAGAATTTTATGTACGAATTGATTATAGAATGGTCCTCGTTGAACTTTGGGTTTTGATGGACAAATTTTGGAGATTAAGAATAGATTTTCTTTTTATAAAGGGTTATCCCTTTCTGGATTATCTGATCTTGTACTAACCTTTTTGGTTTTGGTTTTGGTTAAAGTCTAAATACATGGGAAGTATATAGTTCTCTTTTGTGGATTAGGTGTCTCTCTAGAAGTTGATTACAATACTCTTAATGCGAACAAGTCTCCCTAAATACTCGTCTTTTGGAAAAAAATATGAGTTTGATTAAGGAATCTAGTAAAAGTTGAAAGTCAACATGATAAGTGATTATGTTTCCTTATGAATAAATTCCTCAATAAAAAGTAACTTAAAACAAAAATGTTGTCTATTAACTTTTCCTACTGGGGAATCGAATAACGTTTAACCCATCACAAGTTTGGGATTTTCTTATGGTTAACCTTCTCCTAGACATGTTTACTCTCACTCTCCCTCAAGAACATGACCGTTTGCTTTTTCTTCCATGCCCATGTTTTTATACATGGAATCCTAGTATGGGTTAACTCGGGTGACCTCTTTACTTATCTTCCTTTACTTTAAAGTGATTGTTTTACCGACTCTTGTTCCGATGTGGGACATTCAAGGATGTTTCCAAGTTCAATTTTAAAAATTGTGAGGACGCAATTCCCAAAAAGGGGGGAAGGATGTAACACCCCAGGTAAATAAAGAATATGACATTTTCATATTTATCCATATTTGTGAATAAAATATTAATATAAATTTAAAGGGGATGCTATTCTCGATGGCGTACCCAACACACAACAACGAGTTTCATGGAAATCATACGATGCACTCTAATAATAAAATAATATTATTTTAAATGGTAGTTAACATGTAGCCATTGTATTGGTGAGAATGGATAGAAATAACTAAAATATGATTATATTTTTTTTTAAATGTTTTTACATTTATCAAATAAATGATAAAGGATTAAAATACGGAAAGATTTCAATTTTAGGCGTATATGCCCTAGTTTTCACTAAAGGTTCACTTATCGCCTTTTGATGGTGAACTGTCATTAAATATAGTTTTTTTTCACTCTTATACATTCTATTGGACCAAATAAAACTCTTCTTAAGAATTGGGACATCAAAATTTACTTTGTGTTAATTTTTGGTATCTTTCCGATAAAGTTCATTTCTAATGAATAGTGTAAAATGTTGTATTTTAATTCAAAACCCCTTTTTAATATAATTTATGTATATTATTAGATTATCTTCTGAATTTGTTTTAAAGTAAAATTAGAATATATTTTTACCATTAAATCCAATAGTGGTCATTGGAATTAATTTCACTTTGAAATCAGACTTAAACTAGTGTCAATCTTTTGATACTTATTGTTTCATAAAAACACGATATTTGCTCTGACAGCGGGAATTAGTTATTAAATTAATTAATGTGACTTATCTGTTTTGAATTTTTTAAAATAGACTTCATTTTTGAATTCGGAATATCAAATATAGCTTAGGGTGAATTTTTGGTATTTTTCTAAAAAACTTCAATTCTCAATGAATAGTGAAACCACTAAGTGGTACTTATAAAAACTGATTTTTCCGTTTAAATGAAATTTTTCCATCATTGTGTTTTGAATTTCACAAACCCGACATACATGGTTGTCATTAAGAAGTAAAATGTGGTTCAACGGGATAAAAATAATTTTTTGGTGAATAGTAACTTGTTAAGTTTTTAATCGCGATTAAAGGTAATTAGTGTAGTTTATGGTAAGAATAATGTTTTAATAAAATAAAATGACCTAGACACATGTCCTACCCTAATTGGATGTGTCATGGCCGACCAAGACAATCCATGGGTCAACTTGGGGACCCCATGGAGCCACTTTGGTTGGGAAATGACATAAATATCTTTTTATTTAATGTTAAAGTAAAAATGACACAAACATGAGATGTTTTACTAAAACAATTTTTACTTGAGGTTATACAAGTCATATTTTTGACTATAAATAGTAATTGGAAATATAAAATGATTTCCTACATCATAGTATTTCTTTATAATTTTTAGACATTAAATAAATTAAATTTTTTATGACATCATGATGATGCAGCGATGACCTCATTATTTAACGATTCAAATAAAATGGAAAGATAATGTAATATCTAAGACCTACACATGTAAAAAACCTATTGGATGAGTTTATTTAGAACCCTTATCACCTTATCCTAGAAATACATCAATGTGGGACCTTTAAAATCTGAAACGATTTTGAAAATAAAGTAACATTTTGTAACTTTACAAGAGTGCCCCTCCTCTCTTCTTATAAAAGGCCCCCACCCTTACCTCCTTACCCACACTCCCAAAGCCTTTTCCTCGTCCAACCCCTGCCCATTTTTCCTCTCCACATCCCTCTCTTACTCCTTGAAGCCTCACTTTGGGCAGAAGGCTTCCCAAGGAAGCCTTTGAGCTCAAAACAAAGGGAGTTACCCGATTTTAAGGTAATGTCTTCACTTGTGTCTTTTTGTTTTATTTTGCTTCTCCAACCCCCCCTAAACTATTTTTATTCATTTATTTTGTAAAAAATACAGTATCTTCAATATACTAGGATTTTGTTATATGAATTATTCTATCTACACTTACACACACCTACATCTAATGGTTAAAGAACATACTATTTCCGTGGATGGCGAATTTATGCCTCCCGAAACGATGATTGTTCAACATTTTTCTAACACCTTCAAAGGTGGCCATTAAGATGACACTATATTTATATATGACATCTAATATGTTTATTTTTTACTTAAGCTTCTTTATTTTTCATTTATGCCATATTTTTATGGTTTCCATTATGGGTAAACGCGATATCTTCATTTAAGGAAGTGTGGACTACCGCCCCCTCAAAGTGATTTGATTCATTAATACCATTTGTGGTACGTATAAAGGATATATTTAATGATATTATATATGATAACATACTGGAATTAAAATTCTATTATGTATCATTATGTTTTAATTCCATTAAATATGAAATAGAAATGGAAGTAGCGTTCATGCATACGTACGGCTTACCGTCTCCATGAACGGTATATTTCATTTCTTATCTCAAAATGTTATGTAATATTATAAGTACATATATATAATGGATATATATGTAATATATTACATCTAAATTATGGATATCATTCTGGAATTATAACATATATATATATCTCTCTCATTTTGTTTTAATTCCATTAATATGACAAAAAAATGAAAGTAGCGTTAATGCTTACGTACGACCTACCGTCTCCATGAACGATGATTTTCATTTTTTAATCTCCAAATGATATGGAATATTATATAATGAATATTTACTTGATATATATGATATGTTAATAATTAATACTATTCTGGAAATTATTTACTTATAACTACATGGGCAATCTTTTTTCAAACAAGTTCATTTTTGACTCATGTACCAAACATCGACAAAACGTCTGATATGAACTAACATTATTAAACAATTATTATAACATTATAATATGTGATATGAACTGAATAATAATCTCTAATGGGGGTACTTAGTAAATTATTAATTGACCAAAGTTTATTATTCAGGGATATAAAGAAAAAAAAACAAGACAAGTTGGACTTGAGTTAAGGGATCCTACACCTCTCTTTCTTTTTAAGTACACTCCTTTATGTCATTACTTTTAAGCTCATATTTCTTATGATTGGGATGTTCTTTTATATTAATCCTACTGTACTTATTATGTTCATATGATGAGAGACTCGATTTCCTCTCATCAATCCATTTTGGACGTTTTGAGTGGCGCCGTTAGGTTGCCGAATTTTCGTAAGAGATCTAACCTCTCTCTTTCTTTTTAAGTCCTCTCCTTTATGTCACTTCTTTTAAGATCCTATTTGTTCTGTTGGGGGATGTTATTTTATATTCCACTTTCATTAAACTTTATGTTAATATGATGAGAGACCCTATTTGATCTCATCAATCCATTTTTTTATGTTTTAAGTGGCGTCGTTAGGCTGCCGAGTTTTCGTAAGGGATTTTTCATCTCACTTTTATTCCCATGAGATTTACGCTACATTTGCCACAATTTCCTTTGAGTGGTGTATGTACTGCCCATTATTTTACTAATTTTGTAATATACTTTCTTTTATGAGTATTTACATCAATGTTGTATTGTCCTTCTTTCACGAGGTGTATGTTTTGAAAGATACCCATGTCGGTAAGAAAACCTTTCACCCTCCTCTTTTTAAAAGACTTCTTTTGTTGAGTCTTTTAATTTACATATTTTTATGTTGGGATATGTCCTCATATATCCTTATTGATGTAAATTTTATGTCCAAGTGATGAGATACCCTTTTTTTATCTCTCATCAACTCATTTTGATGTGACGCCGTTAGGCTGTCAAGGGATCTTCTTAACCCAATTTCGATTTCTTTGGGTTCAACATGTAGTTATTGAATATGACATCCTTTGAATATGTGTGAATGACCTTTGATTATTTTACACTTAATATCCACTTATATTTGGTGTATTCGTTTTTCACACATAATTATTTAATTGATTTATCCTTAAACCAAGGATACCGTCTTTGTAAGGGACTTCGTCTCAATCTCCTTTCATGGAGGCATATTTTGTTTTATACACAACCTTATTTTATACGTTGTATAAACCCCTTTGACTTTGAATTTTATCCAAAAGGAATATTTTTCATACGAAGCATTTTACTAAATGAAAAAAGCGAATGTTTTTGTCGTACGAATGCGGAGACAACGACTTATCCTCCGCCGTGACCATTATTTGAGCTTCAGCTTCTTCTGCAAGCCATACCTTCTTTTTAAAAGAAAAATAAATACCATGTTTTACTTATCTTTTATTTTGGTATTAAAAATGGTTTTCATAATTTTTTTATTATATTAATGTGTTGTATTGATATCTTGTGATTGAAATGTGGAAATGTTATGTTTCCTTTATGCATGTTTTATGTGATACGATTATGTTATAGATCTTGGGCATTATTATGAAGACGGGTGGTTCTGTGATAAACTAAGGGCTAGTGAGCCCGATATAGCTCTCCAATGCATTGGGTAACGCGAAGGAGTGAAACATTAAGGTTTCTCCAAAGAGATTTAGGGAATATACTGTGGTGGGTATTCCAAACGTAACCAAGAGGGTTACTCACTACGTAAGAATGTTATGAATGCCTCAAGTTACCTTTTATGTCATATGATTTCTATGATTTATTCATGATTTTATGAGGTATGTTAAAGTGCTAATATTTAATGGGTAAAGTATGATTTCATTCTTATGTATACATGTACTCATGTTTCCTTTCCATATTTTTATATCCCTTACTGAGCTTTTTATGCTCATCCCAAGTTTTTGAAATGTTTTTTACAGGAAAAGGGAAGGGTACATGATGTGATGATAGTGTCAAGGATGTGTCAAAAAAGAATCCATGTTTTATTTTAAATATGTTTACGTTGATGGGAAGAATGAATACTGCCTTTTATGTGACCACTTTGTTTAAATGTGGAATGTAATGCAAGTTTATTGATCTAATTATCTAAAACTCTAAACCTGAAAACATCCTCAATGTGTAATCTTGTAATAACTCAATATTAAGTAAGGTTTAAGGCTAGGGCCTTATACATTTAAAGTAAATATTTAAACTCTAAAACATTAAATTAAATTATCAATATAAATATTAATTTTTATTTAAAAATGAAATATATAACCAAACATATTTTTTTGTCCCCTATCCCAAGGCATTATAGATATTACAAATTAGAAAATTATTTTTTATCCTTTTATTTATATAAATTATTATGTGGTTCAGGTTTAATGTAAAATGAAATAATTTCAATATTATATATAATTTTATGTTAATTTTATATATATACTCATTAAATAAAATTAACATAATATTTTATTTCATTTTTTCTCTTATCATTCTAGTTTAAGAATTGGTATATCAATTTTTACCCTAAACATTGTAATTGGATTTATACTATATTGATCATTCATTCTGGTATAAAATTAAGTTACCCTTATTTGAAATTAAAAATTAAAGTGATTAAAAATACGGAATAAAAAATTCAGAATTCCATTCACCAAATGGTCAATATTATTGGAAAATTAATCCTGTAGACATGACAAAAAAGTGGGTCTTAATAACAAAAATGAACAAAAGTACAAAAAGTTGTCATATCCAATTTCATTATAAAATCGATTAAAATAACATAAATTGGATTAATAGATTTATAATTGAACTAATTATTCTTTAAAAATAATTTAAAATATAATTTATATTTATAAATAAATTCTATAAAAAATATATTTTTCAATTAAAAATTAGGTACTTTTCACAATTCCTCAAAAAATTAAAATTTACAGAATAAAATTCACACGAAGATAATTTTGATATTAATATTTATGAAACGAATTTTATTATATCAACTATTTTTTTATATTTTTTTAACAATTATTTTTCAAAATATTCTATCATTAAACGACGTTAAAACTGCTTTTTAAAAAAATAATGTTTTTAGTGTAAAATAGGATTTAATATTGTTTATTTTATATAAAAAACAAAATTTGAGTTTTAAAACTATTATTTAATATATAAATATTTAATTTAAATAAAATCATTCACCAAAAATGTTTTTTAAATTTTCTAAGGTAAGAAGTGTCTGTCCACATAAGAACAACTTTTTAGAAAAAAGAATTTATTTATTTTCAGATGGTTTTTATATTCATTTGTAATTAATTTGTCCCCAAATAATTCATATTATACATGTTTTTAAACCATTCCTTTAAAATTTTGTTTACCTTTATTCATAACCTCCATTCAAACATCAATGTGAAACTACCATAATAAATAATAATATTTAATCACATGTCACATTTTCATTTTAACTCAATGTTGTATGTAATACATGTTAAGATCTGTGTTGATTGTAATGATAGAAAAGATAATTGTTTCATGTAACTAAAACTAAATTTGGTTATGTGAGTAATTAAAGTTAACAACGAGTTTAAATTAATTTTAAAAAAATATTTCACAACATTGTGGGGGATTACAATCATTTTCATGAAAAATGTAAAATCTCGAGAGTTTAATAAATGATGGATGTGTTGAAAATATCATGAAGAATAAAGAAGATTTTATATGTGTTAATATTATTTATTTAAATATTTAATGGGAATTAAATTTTTTATCATAATTTTATTTAGTAGAAAATTGAAAAGTGTTTCCCACCTTTTCTATTCTAAGATAACCTATAAATAAAAGTGTAAAAGTGAACCATACATAACATTGCACACACATACGAAATGTTGATGTGCTATTGAAATTTTTTAAATGTGTGTTTTTGACAAAAAAATTTCATTTTTTATATTTTTATGTAGAGTTATCTGATTAGTGAAGCAATTATAGTTTTCTTATTTTGATTCAGAATAGAGGATTTCCAAGAAGAATCATTGGATGGAGTTTATTAGAGTGTAATATGTGGAATAAAGGTTTTATTAAATCAGACTAAACTCGGGATATAAAAATAAAAATTGGTTCAGTTAGGTGTACCATATATTGAATAATAGATGAATAAATGACCAATCTAAAACACATATTGGGTGCATAATATTAGACCATGTTTATAGAAGAACTTATAAGGAGTTGTTTTGAAATGATTCATTTAATTTTTTTATAGCTCAAGTTCTTGTTACAATTTTTTTTGAAACTAATGGGAGTTATTACAATCATAACTATTATTATCAATAAATATTCTAAATATATTAGGTTCAAACTTTTTGTTCAATTATTTTTTAGTATGGAATTACATAGACCCATGGGAGTGGTTATAGTAAGGATGTAGGTTCTCACACTGCTGGTGAACCATGTAAATATTTTGACGCTTATTTAATTTGTTAATATATCATACTTGTTAGATTTCAGTTGAAAATTATTAGAAAGATAAATCTAATATGTTTATAGGGATAAAATATATAATGTTGGTAGTTTTTAAAAATGTCACAACTGATTCAATTACCCTTCACAGTGGTTCAATGATCCCTAAGAACTTCAACTGGTATTAAAGCCAAGTATCCCTTATTTAATACTTATCATAGAAAATGTCAACTCAGTTAATAGTTGAGGTATTCATACTATTTATGGGAAATATTTCGTGGATATAAAAATAGGACGATTCCTTATATTTTATCACTTGTCATGGAAGTTGATGTTATGGAACCAATTTGGTTTCAACCCATAGGGAAAAATTCTATGATGAGTTTTTGTAACAATAGGAATATTGAATTTTGTGGAAAGGCTAGAAAATTTATTTTTATGATTTTTCATGAAAATGTTTTTAGGAAGATGATGGGTATTAAAATAGCAAAAGAAATAAGTGAAAATATATAAATTATTATTGACTAAAACATGATATTAATGGAAAAAATGTTAAAAATATAAAAAATCATGTTTGATGATATCATAATAGGTGATGAATAAATTATTGAGGAGTAAATAACCAAACTTACTAATGTTTTGTAAAACATCATGAGTTTTGGTAGATGTCTTAGAAGATTATAATATTGAAAAGAAACTCAAGACAAACATCCCTAAATGGTTTGATTCTAAAATTACTATTTTAAAATTTATAGATGATATATCACTTTATGAATTTAACAACTTCCATTTCTCTTATTAGATGAGATATTTTACAAAAATAAAAAATAATATCAAGGTTAAAATGGATATTTAATCTATATGAATGTAAAAAATTCATTATTCTATGAATTATAATATTATAAATTTATATCATGTACATGATTATAAAAATATTTAGATGATCATGTCACATAAACCCATAAACTATTAAAGAGGTAGAGTAATAAATGGATGAAAAATTCTGTTCAAATGATTTGAGAATAGATTATTTGGGAATTTTTATATTTAATGATACATAATAAAAGTTATAGAATATTAAGATCTTTCAAAATAATAACCTCAATAGATGAAGACTAATAGATATTCTTCAAAACATAATAAGTGTGTTGGTTCTAAGAAAAATGTTGTTGGAAATATAGTAATTATGATGACTAAGAAAGTAAAAAAAATTATAATGACATCAATTCTTCTGAAGATGAATGTTCCTATATAATTTGAACCTTTACAAAAAAAGATGAAAAAAATATGAATCCTCAAATAGTGAAGAAGGTGGAGGTGAAGAAAAGATTATATAATATTAGCTCAGATCTAAAATTTTATATTATCTTGATAAAAACAAAAAACATAAGAAATAAATTTTAATATAGAATAAGAAAAGTGGAAAGGATAGTGAATAAAGGATATATATCCTTAAATAGGAATATAATTACATTTAGTAGTTTGTAAACCTCAAACTAAAATTTTATGAGTAAGGAAACATAGGGAATGATCTCATGGGGAAACTTATATTTAAGTAATATAATTATTGTAAAATCATTTGAAATATATTTAGGATTATGTATATAAAAGAAGATGAAAAAAATTTATAAAGGCTTTAAAACTAAAATATGAATCATCTTGATCTAATGAGATATCTCATTCAAAAAATAAGGTTCAAAACTTTCCCACCAAAAGTTGAAATTAATCTAGTTCTACTAACATTGTAGGTGTTATGAAAATTAATGTGAAACTTTTGGTTGATAAATGTCTTGAAAAATATACCACATCAATAATAGTTGAAAAAAACATTTATAAGAAAATTTCTATACATTTGGGTAAAATAGAAAAAAAAGTTATAAACCTTAGAAATTTTATTATAGAGAATGATTATATTTCTACAGAAGATCAAGGTTCAGTGGATATTGTTGGGTCTACATTATCTTTGGCCACAAATATCATTATTGTTGGAACAATTTGTATCTTCCAAGAACCATGTATGAAAATAGGGGGTTCATCAAAAAATGTTAATAACATTCCTAAGATACAGGAAGTGGGAAATTAAATGTCTCAAGATAAAAAAACCCACAAAATTATCATTTTGAGTGTCTACATGAAATTTGGGAATGATGATACCAACTAGGTCACATTTTTTAATAATTTTTAACAACTCTAATGTGATAAATGTAATACAATATAAAGGATAAAGTGTAAGGAAAGATAAAATTTGTTAAAAGGAGTTTTGTTTTCAAAATATCATTAAAAGAAATAAAAATAAACAAATCATTGATTCTTGTTAGTGTTTTTTCATATAATATGATAGGTTATTTAAATATCATGAAATATATAGAAAATATTGATGGAGGTGTATTGTCTTTTGGAAAATATTTTTCTATAAAATATGATGAATAAGAACAGTTCGGATTGATTTTAAGAATCTATAATATAAGTAATTTTAATATGTTGATGGATTCAAGAGTAATTTACTTAGTATAATCCATATTTTTTGTGATTATTAATAAACTATTTCCAAAAAAAATATTCATGTACCATAAGAATTGTGGATGATGGAAATTTTTTATCAAGAGAAGAAATAACCAATGGAAATATCATAAAGATATATGAACATTGCAACTCATATTATTTTAGTATGGATGATATGAAGATTTTGTATCATCGCATGCCCAGACATCTTGGCCAGAATAGAATGAAAACAATTTCTAACGTAGATGTTACAAGATACATTCCATCATTTAATATAAAATAATATGATTTTTGTTAACTTGTTAAGACATGGAAGATATTGGATAAATCTATAAGAATGTTGAAATTCATTTTACAAGACTTCTTAAGCATTATAACATACATATATTTGTAATGATGATACATAAATCAATGAAATGGATTTTTAATTTATCACATTTAATAATGATTTTACATAAATGACCAATATTATATTTTTGAATAACATGTCAGATATAGAAAAAATGATCAGATCTACCAGAAGGGATGATAAGAGAGAAATTAGTGTTTATATAATGAAGGTGAAAATAGATACTGGAAATGAGTACCCATGTAATTAAATACAATCATATTTAAATAATCATGGATTTTAGAATAATTATTTTTCTGTATGCACACACAACTAAATGGATTTATAGAAGGTAAAAACATAAGTTTAGAGGAAATTGGATGATGTGTGCAGATATAGTAAAAAAATTATATTTTTCATATAGAGTATCTATGATTACTATTTTACATAAAGAAATATATGTTTGTTCAGGTTAGAATCCAACATGACATACTAGGATATGTTGTATAAGAAACAACGTTTTATAAAATATTTCATGGTTTTTTGAAGTCCCTGAATACTACAAATCAATAATTTGGAACATGGAAAATTTGGTAAAAATATAGGGTTGGAATTTTCAGGTGATATTCACCCAAGGGAAAATGTAATAAATATCATAACTCATGTTTATAAAATTTAGTGTATTCCTAGGATGTTAAAGGTGTATAAAATCTAATATCCTTAACCAAGGTTTGTGAAAATTTTGTGGAATATAATTTGATGATTTATAATGAAACTAACAAAATTAAATATGAGTTAAAACTAAATGTGATGGATAATGTTGTAGAAGAATCATATGGTGAGGTAAATTAATTAGGAAGAAAAACTATAAAATTTCATACGCTGAAAAATTATAATGAATCTAATAATATTATTTGAAATTATAAATAATCTATTTAGAATAGAAAAATGTTGAGATTAGAAAAATCAGACTTGAAATATCTCATAGATTGATCCAAAATCAGTTTGAGAGACAGTTCAACCCAAATAAATGATTAATTATTTTAATGAGGAGTTGGATTAGATAGAAAATAATGAAACCTAGTAACTTGTTCCTTGTCAGACAAGATAAAATATTATTGGTATAATTTTGGTTTACATAAACAAAGAGATTGAACATAGGAAAATTTTCGGAAACAAAGTGATATATGTTTGTAAAGTATATTTCCCAATTAAAATTTTTCCCCAATGACAAGATTGAAAATAATAGGAATATATATTACAATTCAATAACATCATTGTTCTATGGTTTATTAAAAATATAAAAAGATAGGTTTCTTAAACAAGTAAATTTAGAAGAAGTGTACATTGAGAAACCTTACGATTTTTTACTTGATAAATACAAAACCATGGTTTTTATATTGAATAAATACTTTTATGGGTTGAAACAAGGTCCGAATACTTGGTACTCAAAACCTGAAACTTTTTCCAAAAATATAATTTTTCTGATGTAAATGATGGTAAAACATATATCTAAAAGATTTGAAATCAAGAACACTAATTTTGAATTGGTATTTTGATGAAATATTTTCTATAGGAGATAAATATTTTTGTTAATAAGAGTTTTTTTGATGAAAATAAGAAGAATATTGAAATTTAAATTCTTGCAGAATTTACATTCTTCATAGGATTAAAAGACCAAAAAAATTAAAGATACATTTTTCTATAACAAGAAATTTATGCCATGGAACTGTTACTGATGTGTGGATTGAATTTTTTAATGAAGTTTGTACACCTATATCTATTGTTGTGAATTTTAGTAATGGTAAGGATAAGAAATGTGGGGATCAAAAAGTCTTATTAATGTTTATAAGATGTTTTCTAAAACATACACATTTAATAGAAGTCATTTTTTATGGTGTATCACTATGTGATTAGTATCAATGTGATCTAAAATAATCTCACATATTGGAAGAAAAATGAAATTTGAGAAATGTGAATAAAAAAAATTCTTATGTGTTGTTGTTTAAAATAATAAGTGATATAAAATTTCATGGGTATACAGATTTTGATTGGGTATGATATTAAAATGATTAAAAATAAACATTAGGAGGAACGGTTTTCTTAAGAGAATGTTGTGATATCTCGAATAGTAATAAATATAGTTCATTATCCTTGAGCATACTAGATGAAGGATATGCTCCCACCGCCAAATCATGTAAAAATATGACTTGGTTGAATATTCAATTAGTGGATTTAGAAGTGAATCATTATAAACCATTAATGATAATTTATTATTATTAGAGTGCCATAAATATTTCCAAAAATCTCATAAAACATTCATGATCGCAGCACATTGACATTAAGTATCACTTCCTAAAATATAATTTGTCTGGTGTAGAATTAATGCTCAAGTTAATTTTTACAAAATATCAAATTGAAGATAATTTCAAAAAATAAATGGGAAAGGGGAGATCTGTGGAATTGAGGATACAACATCTATACAATCTTCCACTAAAGGCTTCCAAAAAGTCTTTAAGGAATACCCCAACCATTCTTTGGATTATGTTAATAGAGGGAGATAGATTTTAATGTTTTATTATCATAGAGGGAGAATTAATTTTTCCTATAAAGGGGGATAGTAACCATTGTGTTGAAAGAGAAATTGTATTTTCTTTGAATTGGTATGAATCTTTTTTTGATCATCATAAAGTTGGGGAAAAATTAAAAGTGAGAGAAAAATTTAAGGGAATTAAACATCGAAAGAAAATTTCATCTTTTCATTGTTGTTAATTTCTTTATAATGGATAAACTGAATTCATTAAAAACATTACATTATCTAATATTGTGGAATTATCTTTTATAATGTTTTTGAATTCATGAATAGTTTTCATTTTTTTTTGAAAAAAGTTAGTTTTCTAGAAAAAATTTCATGTTTAAAAATGTTGACTTTCAAAAGATCTTAACGAATATTCTAATAACCAAAGGGAGAGATTTGAATAACCATTAAGATGGTTAAAAAAAATTCAAATTGATTTTATTATGAATTTTTTTAAAATAGATGAATAAGAATTTCTATAATATGAGAAAGTGTGGTTCTATGTTTTTGGATGGGTATAATGTTTTTTACAAAGTTTTATAATAATTATTGTTGTATAATAATAAATTTTATGGGTTAAATAAAGAAATTAAGGAGGTTAAAAATTTATTAACATGGTTAAGATACATTATAATTTTTTTATTTATTATTTTTTTGACTTCCTAAAATCATGAAAATATCATGATCCAAGATAATTAAATCTAAAGGGGTGGTTTGTTCTCTACTCAAATTTTTTATCGGAAAAGTTAATTTTCTATATTTAGAAAATTAGATATTCATATTTGAAGAATTCAATAGATAAAAAAATTCAATGGTTGTAAAAGGTAATAGAAAACAATTTCTTGTTAGTCTATTCAGGTGTTGAAATTATAATAAATTTGAAATTGATAAAGTACTAAGTTTCTATAATGAATGTCATACAGATACATATGAAAAATAGTTTCATTGGACTAAAAAATCCATTGGTTCACAAATTTATGTTTTATGGATAAACTCTTTCTAATAAATATTTTACTTTATTATAACATAAATTGTTAAATATTTTTTTCTAAGCATTTAGTTTTATAAAATTAAATGATGAATAAGGATAATTAAATGATATTAAAGATATAGTTTTTAGTTGATTTAATTTTTCATGTTATTGTAGTCTTTAGAAGATAAAAAATTTCCACAATATTTAGCTGGAATAAGTTTACAAAAATAGTGGTAGGTGTAGATTTACAAAAACGAAAGTTATATGAATATTAAAAGTTTTAATTTATGGTGTTGAAAATATATGAAAAGTGTTGGATGAGAGTAAGTTATATCAAACTATATTTTCATCCTAAAATTAATCAAATGAATAATTTATGAAGAAGTAATCTAATAGACATTTTCTAAGGCGATTGTGTTTGATGTCTTATTACAAGGAAAATTGATGACACATAGAAAACTATTGATCCATCATATCAAATTTTTTTATGAAGAAAATCATTTGAAGAAATATTGGGGTAGGGTTATCAAAATAATGTTTCATCAAAAAGATACCGTGTTAAAAATTAATTGAATTCGCTTTTATGAATTTTAGAAACACAGAGCTTGATAAATTGATGAATTATTATATGGAGAGTTTCTTGAATAATTTTCAAACATAAATTTTATATAAATATCTAAATTCAAGGGCTATTGATAATGGTCAAGAGTGCTAAAAATTTATGAAGCTATAAGATGATTCTAGATGAGTTGAGAATCATTCTTGAGAAATTAAAATGGGAGTTAAAATCAGAATTTTAAATTTTTGGGAGTGGTAAATGAGTAGTTTTTCCTATCATTTATATTCTAAGATAACCTATAAATAAGATTACATAGATACATCGTACATAATAATTCATATGAATAATAAATGTTGAATTGCTTTAGAGTTTTTTTCTAAATGATTTTCCTACCGAAGTTTGTTTTCATGTTGAATATTTCTGGATATAGGTTTATAATCAGATAATTGGACAGAATTTCCTTATATATATTTTGGATAGACAATTACAAAGAAGAATAATTAGTCAATGTATTTTCATATATAATTTTAGGTGTAAGGTTTTTTTTAAAATTAGACAAGAGAGATGTTATAAAAATAAGTGATGGTTTATTAAGGTTCACTGGATAGAGAATATCTTATTAATATAGGCACCCAGGATAGACACTTACCAGATGGAGAAAATTAGACAAAGATTCTATATGAACTTTTCGGGAGCTATTCTGCAAAGATATATATACATTTTTTTGTGGATCAGGTGTTTTTATGAAAAATTTGTAAACTAACATGAGTCAGTATAATCGGACCTATCGGGAGATAGAAGGAGTATAATGGGAGTTGGATTAAATGTTGTATTCACATTTTACTAATAGTGAATTAACATAGAACCAAGGTAGTGTACTTGGAAAGGATATAGTTTCTCACACTAACGATGAACCTTATAAATCTTACATTCCTTGTTTATATTATTATAACTACATTCTTGTGACATTTTTATAAAAATTGATATAGAAGATTACTTATACGAGTTATATGGGTAAAATTTAATAAAAATTAGAATTTTTCAGTTTTTCACCACTGATTTACCCCTATCATTGGTTCAATGATCCTTATGAAAATCAAATCTAAATGGTCACACATTATGGAATGTTATAATCTAGAAATATAAATGATTTTTTTTCTTATGGATAGTAAAAATCAAGGAGAATTCGTATTACAATGTAATATAGTGAGACTTTTTATTAAATAATTTATTATTATTAAATGTTTTATGGTTCGTTTTAAATACCATGATAAGATTAAACTTTTTAGGGTTGCGAGATTGTATTATATTGAAAACAATATTAATTATGATGCCCATTTCATATCAAAATAATTATAGAGGGGTAGAATATTTTTCTTGCAATCTGATATTCTTAAATACCATTCAAATAATAGTATAAGAATTCATATCACGGGATATTGGTGGAATGAAGCTATGAATTTCCTATAGTGAAACATGTATGTGAATTTTAATTTTATGATCATGGAAAAAGAGATTTCTCACATTGAGAGCATAAACTGATATTTCAAATATGGTGGGATTCATGTAAAATCTAAATGGATAGAGTTTATAATGGATTTCAAAAAATTAGTTTTAATGGGATGTATCAAACTCTCAATAAAACCATAGTGGTTGCACATCGAGAGTCCAATGTGTCAGGAAATGGTGTCATACCACTACCCCTTGAACTAAAACCCCATTTTCCTACAGATGTCCCAATAGGGTTTCACCAAGAGTTTAGTGGTAATACAAAATCCTTTTATAATACAGGATTCATGTTTTAGTTTATTTGGGGGGGTTTTGTGTACCCTATTTTGGGATTTATTACCTATGATATCCAATTGAGTGTATAACTTCATCTAATTCCCTAATTATTATACTTCTGTACCCCCTTTTATTTTTTGGTGATTGAAGGTAGGTATTTTTTGGAAAATTACATTAAATTATGTTAAAATATATCCAAAATGGGTATTTTTTATCTTGTGGCTATGTGAGCCTATAAGACTATATGTCCATGTTATTTTTTTTCTAGTAAAAGATAATCCACCACTAAATTAATTCCAAATAAAAATTAACTTTTTATTAAAAATAAGAACCCTTCCAACAAAAAAGAATAATAAAACAAAAACTATAGGTAGGAAGAAATAGTGATGTCCAAGGGAATCACCCATGAAAAACAACTTATACATATTTGGAATTTACCCTAGACTGGTGTAAACAATTAATGAATCATCTTTTCTACCATGGATAACATGATAATAAGCTCTAATGTTCACTTCCCTCTATATAGGACTGACAGTGACTCCCTGGTTGACAAATAGTTTGCATCTCCTAATCAAATAGTCCATCTCCCATTTAGAATTACTACTCCTTTGAAAAAACTCAACCAACACAGCTGAGTCCGATTCAATTTCAAAAATCTAAATATTATGGAATAAGAACTACATATTTACTATTTCTATAGATCTAGCCTAAGTTCCAATGGAATTTCATCTTCCATACAAAGAACCGAGTCCTATGGGCACTGACACCAAGTTGTCTCTAACAAGGCCCCTGCCTCTCATTTCTCCACCTGTATAGGCCTTCCCACATTATGTTTCAAACCCACAGGAGTAGATTTCCATCTGACCCATCTTCCATTATTTTTCCTATTAGCCTCCATATTCTAGAAAGGTCATAGAATGTGTATGGGTTATAATGTAATGTCATATTAAGTAGGTGATCTCTGATATGTTTCATGTTTTATATGTGTTTTTATGTTCCATTTGTTATGTGATTGGGGGTAAGTATGTTAATGGGAATTGATTGAGAGACAATGGGGCTCAAATTGAAATGGGGTAATTATTGAGACCTATTATAAACATCATATGGGATCCACATGTGTTCCCTTATATTGATAGAAACTCCCTGAATCTATTGAAATTGAGATATATTTTTTCAATTCAGCAATGAATTGGTGAAGGGTGTATAGCTCTAAGTGATAACTCAAGAAACCAAGATAGTTTTTGGGATGATGTAAGGAACATCCTAATGAGTGGGTAATTTAATTTGAGATAATTAATATGATTACGATTGAATACTTTTAATAAATTTTCTCATCAAGAAGGGTTACTAGTCATGTTTTCGAGTACGTCAACTTAGTTGTTTAGTTTGTACTATAATTTATCCAGTATAGAAGGAACCCTTTGTCAACTCTCGAAAGATCTGTATATCATTAATTTTAAAATATTGTTTTTATTATGAAAATTAATTGGAAATGATATTTAATAAAACATTATGTTATTTTATTTAGATGAAACATATAAAATAAGGTGATACATGTAAGGAGAAATTGAAATACTTGACTAAGTGTGATCAACATGGGGAATTCTCATAATGGTCTTCCTCCATTGCTCCAAGATAAAGGGTGCAGATCATTTAATACATTGTTTGGGACAAAATGAACCATAATTTTACTGATTTTATTCTTAGATAACACCTAGGGTTATGTGATAAACACAAAATTATTCACCAATTGCCACCGATGATTGGGTGATTTGTGTTTGACTTCATAACTGAAACTCACAAAAGAAGCACACGAAGATCAAAATATTTTATCCAGGTTTGTATATTATTTATTTTTTATACAATTGAATAAAATTAAATGTGTATGGTAGTTTTCATGAGAGTTCACTTGACCAATATTAACCACATAAACCCAACAATTGAAGGGTAAAAGAAGATGTGGTGCATAGTGAGTGAAACATCACAGGAATAGGTACCCCTAAACATGATAATATTTGTTGATTATGACATAAAAGTACATAATATCATTAAATAAGAAGAAGGTATGAAGAAAAATAGTATACAAACATAGAATTAAAAATATCATTCAAATATTACTAACCTAAAGCTCTTGATTTACATCATATTACTCCCCGGGTGATCACAATGAGTTTAGAACTCCCTGGAAAAGGATGAATCAATAGATGCTGATATTTCCCATCACATAGCCTTCATAACTTCTAGGAATGAGTTAATAAACCCTATATATTTCATAATGGTAGATCATTTCATCCTAGTCAAAATACCAAATGAGGATGTTGATGTTCTCTTTTATAGGAAAATTGGGACGTAGTTTGGGGAACATGGATTTAGAGGTACCACATGGTTCATGGTTCTCGGCTAGTAAACAACCCAATAAATACTTGAAAAAAATTAAACATTTTTTCTAACCTACTCTTTATCTCCGTGTGAAATATTACGACCATATATTCTATAAAATTGGATATATTTTAAAAATAGAGAAAAAATATTTTGACTTCTTATAGATTATTTTTCCTGGATAAATTGATTTTTTTGGGGACCTTAATGAATGAATCAAGATTTGGAGTCCTTAAAAAAGTTGTAGAACATTCTATTTTAGACTAAAAAGAAATTTAAGTCCAATTGGATACACAATTTATATGCAGTGTGTGGTCAATTCTACTAGTTTGTATGGATTCGTACACTTTTGGCCCATTTTTCATCAACTTTGTCATAGGCCCTCCAAATCACAAACACCTATAATGAAGACATAAAAACAAGTGAAATTGTCCTTTTTAATAGTGATGAAAATATTATTATTAAACCAAACATTATGTGAATTGTTTTGTTATATTTTTATTTTTTAATAAAAAAAATATTAATACAGTGGTGTAAGGGTGAAATAAAATAAAGAATTGTGGTGTGATCAAACCCGCACACCTAAACATTTTTACTATTTGGAAAATTTACATATCCTAATATAGTCCCATTCCAAAATTAATGGTAAGAAAACATCCCAAAAAAGGATAATTAATATCCATCAAGTATCATTTCTGAAATCAAATTTCTTATAATTTTTTCTTCACTCATATTTAAATTTGATCAATTTTATTTTTTCACCAACACAACATGTCACAAACAACGTTACCTAGAAATGTTCCCTCTTCACTTCAGGAACATATTAATGTGGAGTTATTATCATTTCAAAGATTTCATGTGATCAAACCATTTTTCTTTTATGGTTCTAAGTTATCTACCATTTGAAACAAGTTTTATACTCAAGAGAACATCCAACAAGTTCTTATGAGGTTCAATGATTTTTAGGATTTTATGATTAAAAAACTAAGGTGGAAGAGGAATATTTAATCTCTTAATTAATATGAATATAAAAATTCAGCATGTTTTCACAATTAATGTATGCACTAAAACCCTCACTATGTGTATCACTTCTAACTCACTATCCCCATTGTCATTTTTAATGGATCATGGATGAACCTTGAATAATATTGATTAAATATCCTCTTTTCTTTATTTATTTTTCATTCATTATGATTTTTTAATGCATAGAAATATATATATTTTATACAATTTTCATTTAATATGAATAAGGAAACATGTGTAAAATAATGATACAATATGGTTTGTCAACCCACTTCCCCAAGAAAATTAAGGCTCACATTCTCTCAACTAATTACGAGGAATATTTCTTTAAGAATCCCATGGAAACACCCAGTCCACCACACTTTTTAAAAATAAA
This sequence comes from Viscum album, assembly GCA_963277665.1. Classification (NCBI taxonomy): domain Eukaryota; kingdom Viridiplantae; phylum Streptophyta; class Magnoliopsida; order Santalales; family Viscaceae; genus Viscum; species Viscum album. The sequence goes on along the minus strand of OY728159.1, from coordinate 489,999,429 downwards.
ACTAAAATGTACACTATATATGGGTTGTTAAGGATAAATTGTCATGTAATGTCTCTACCTAACATGCATTTCATTGTATCTATATATTAAAATGGTTAAAATGTCATGGTGTCCAAAAATAGAGATTAATTGTATGAATATATTTTCAATGAATGATGGCCTCTATCTTGAATGAAACATACCATATTCATATGGATTCAAATATAATAAATGAGAGTTCTTATTTATTAATAAAACCATATATTCTTAAGAAAGTTATTAAAAGGAAGAATATGAAATACATGGATTAAAATATATCTTGGGTAAGAGATTAAAATATTGGCCAGTTCAAATAAGGAAAGAGTTTTATAAAATATTTTAAAAATATAAGAATTATTTGAAAATAAAACCCAGTGGTGGTAATTGGTATTTTGATTCTTATAGTTGGATTTACTCAAATATATTATTTAGAAAATCATCATAAAAGAGTTTAATTATTTTTTGAGTTATGGGAATACTTCATCCACTCTCATCATACAAAAAATGGCATTGCACCAAATTGGTAGATATTTGTAAAAGTGTATGTAACAAGATATTGTAAACAATGATTACTAGGGTCATGTTTTAGCTTAGAATTGTACATGAGGACCATTTCAAAAATTTGGAACTTCCACTGGTTAATCATTCTATCATGGATATCCTTTGTCTTCCCTATATATATTCAGATGTTCTCATATGCATCATGCTGAATTTATTCCAACTCTTGAATTTTAAAATTCGTGTGTTCATCTAGATCGTAGATATTCATATTACAATGTTTAATATAACAATATTAATAGTTCTCTACCTCCATTGGAAGGTGAAAATCCATTATAAACATAATCCTATATGGTGAAATTCCAACCATTGTTCTTAAATTAGTACGACATGCCCAAAGACCATTATCCAATGATATAATCCAATCTTTCCTACTAGGTTGTACTATTTTCTCAAAGAATCACTTAACATACCGATTTGAGATTACTTCTAATCCATTAGATTGGGGGTGATAAGCAGTTGGGACTTTATAAACAACCTCATACTTACAGAGTTTTTTTTCATGTTATGATTGGAAAAATGTGAACCCTAATCACTAATGATGAATCTTGGAAAACTAAACCAGTTGAAAATTTGGGTCATCACAAAATCGACAACCACCAGACAGTCATTAGTACTAGTATCTGTTTCTTCCAACCATTTAGAGAAGTAGTTATCATCTAATAAGTACACAAATCCAAATTAATTTGGAAAAGGCCCCATGAATTCAATTCCCTATGAATAAAATATTTCACTAAATAACATTGGTTGTTAGTACATTTAATTCCTATTGAAGATATTCCCTAGGAATTGACATTTTGTGCAGTAATTAAAAAACTTATGGGCAACCCTATACAATTTTTTCCAATAAATTATTATGTTAAAAACATTTAGAGTTGTATATTGAGAGCTAAAGTGACCCCACAAGCCAACATGTTTAAAAGGATCAAAACATATGTGAACTCATGGACATGGCACACCGAAAAAAAAATTTATCACTATATATTCTCCAAAAATTTGGGTCATCCAAAATATAATATCTTGAATCATGATTATGTATCCAGGATTGTGAAGATATGGAATTAGTCAGGACCAAAGATGATGCGAGAAAATTTACAATCTCTTCCTACCATAAGTTAATGTCCGAAATATCACAAAGGTTCTCATGAGGGAGTAATTATATAATTGGGTGGGGTGAGTCAACAGGATTTAATAATTATAGGGAAGTCATACTAATGCAGTTAATTACCACATTTTCCATACCTCTCTTATCTGAAATCTCAACATCAATCTATTGGAAGAAGAGTATCCTCCATATGAGTCGAGTATTAGCTAGGGATTTCATAACTAATAATCAAAGGGAAACATGTTCTAAAAACCCAATAACTATTGACCTATGAAGATATCGATCGAATGTTTCCAGTTATAAATGATTATAAAGAGGTTCTTTTTAGTGTTGGTGTATTTTTCATGGGAATGGTTAGAGTTACGTGATCCATATTTAATGATATTCCGAGGCTTCTCAACCAACATAACTGAGTCCGATTCAATTTCAAAAATCTAAATATTATGGAATAAGAACTACATATTTACTGTTTCTATAGATCTAGCCTAAGTTCCAATGGAATTTCGTCTTCCATAAAAAGAACTGAGTCCTATGGGCACTGACACCAATTTGTCTCTAACAAGACCTCTGCCTCTAATTTCTCCACCTATATAGGACCTTCCCACATTATGTTTCAAACCCACAGGAGTAGATTTCCATCTGACCCGTCTTCCATTATTTTTCCTATTAGCCTCTATATTCTAGAAATGTCCTAGAATTAGTATGGGTTATAATTTAATGTCATATTAAGTAGTTTATCTCTGATATGTTTCATGTTATATATGTGTTTTTATGTTCCAAATGTTATGTGATTGGGGGTAAGTAGGTTAATGGGAATTGATTGAGAGACAATGGGGCTCAAATAGAAATGGGGTAATTATTGAGACCTATTATAATCATCATATAGGATCCACATGTGTTCCCTCATATTGATAGAAACTCCATGAATCTGTTGAAATTGAGATATATTTTTTCAATTCAGTAATGAATTGGTGAAGGGTGTATATCTCTAAGTGATAACTCAATTAACCAAGATATTTTTTGGGATGATGTAAGGAACATCCTAATGAGTGGGTAATTTAATTTGAGATAATTAATAGGATTACGAGTGAATAATTTTAATAATTTTTCTCATCAAGAAGGGTGACTAGTCAAGTTGTCGAGTACGCCAACTTAGTTGTTTTGTTTTTACTATAATTTATCCAGTATAGAAGGAACCCTTTGTCATCTCTCGAAAGATCCATATATCATTAATTTTAAAATAGTGTTTTTATTATGAAAATTAATTGGAAATGATATTTAATAAAACATGATGTTATTTTATTTAGAAGAAACATATAAAATAAGGTGATACATGTATGGAGAAATTGAAATATTTGACTAAGTGTGATCAACATGGGGAATTCTCATAATGGTCTTCCTCCATTGCTCCAAGATAAAGGGTGTAGATCGTTTAATACATATTTTGGGACAAAATGAACCATAATTTTACTGATTTTATTCTTAAATAACACCTACGGTTTACTGATAAACACAAAATTATTCACCAATTACCACCGATGATTGGGTGATTTGTGTTTGACTTCATAACTGAAACTCACAAAAGATGCACACGAAGATCAAGATCTTTTATCCAGGTTTGTATATTATTTATTTTTTATACAATTAAATAAAATTAAATGTGTATGGTAGTGTTCATGAGAGTTCACTTGGCCAATATTAACCACATAAACCCAACAATTGAAGGGTGAAAGAAGATGTGGTGCATAGTGAGTGAAACATCACAGGAATTGGTACCCCTAAACATGATAATATTTGTTGAGTATGACATAAAAGTACATAATATCATTAAATAAGAAGAGGGTATGAAGAAAAATAGTATACAAACATATAATTAAAAATATCATTCAAATATTACTAATCTAAAGCTCTTGATTTACATCATATTCCTCCCCAGCTGATCACAATGAGTTTAGAACTCCATGGAAAAGGATGAATAAATAGATGTTGATATATCCCTTCACAAAGCCTTCATAACTTATAGGAATGAGTTAATAAACCCTATATATTTCATAATGGTATATCTTTTCTTCCTAATCAAAATACCAAATGACGATGCTGATGTTCTCTTTTATAGGAAAAATGGGACGTAGTTTGGGGAACATGGATTTAGAGGTACCACATGGTTCATGGTTCTCGGCTAGTAAACAACCCAATAAATACTTGAAAAAATGAAATTTTTTTTCTAACCTACTCTCTATCTCCATGTGAAATATTACGACCATATATTCTATAAAATGGGCTATATTTTAAAAATAGAGAACAAAATTTTTGACTTCTTATAGATTTTTTGTACTGGATAAATTGATTTTTTTGGGGACCTTAATGGATGAAACAAGATTTGGAATCCTTAAAAAAGATGTAAAACATTGTATTTTAGACCAAAAAGAAATTAAATTCCAATTAGATACACAATTTATATGCTGTGAGTGGTCAATTCTACTAGTATGTATGTATTCCTACACTTTTTGGCCCATTTTTCATCAACTTTTTCATAGGCCCTCCAAATCACCGACACCTATAATGAATACATAAAAACAAGTGAAATAATCCTTTATAATAGTGATAAAAATTTTATTATTAAACCAAACATTATGTTAACTTTTTTGATATATTTTTAATTTTTAATAAAAAAAAGTTTAATACAGTAGTGTAAGAGTGAAATGAAATATAGAATTGTGGTGTGATCAAACCCGCACTCCTAAACATTTTCACTATTTGGAAAATTTACATATCCTAATATAGTCCCATTCCTAAATTAATGGTAAGAAAACATCCAAAAAAAAGTTAATTAATATCGATCAAGCCTCATTTCTGAAATCAAATTTCTTATAATTTTTTCTTCACTAATATTTAAATTTGATCAATTTTATTGTTTCACCAACACAACATGTCGCAAAAAATGTTACCTAGAAATGTTCCCTTTTCACTTTAAGAACATATTAATGTGGAGTTATTAACATTTCAAAGATTTCATGTGATCAAACCTTTTTTATTTTATAGTTCTAAGTTATCTACCATTTGAAACAAGTTTTATACTCAAGAGAACATACAACAAGTTCTTATGAGGTTCAATGATTTTTAGGATTTTATGATTAAAAAACTAAGGTGAAAGAGGAATATTTAATCTCTTAATTAAAATGAATATAAAAATTCAGCATGTTTTCACAATTAATGTATGCACTAAAACCCTCACAATGTGTATCACTTATAACTCACTGTCCCCGTTTTCATTTTTTTGGATCATGGATGATCATTGAATAATATTGATTAAATATCCTCTTTTCGTTATTTATTTTTCATTCATTCTGTTATTTTATTGTATAGAAATATATATATTTTTTACAAATTTCATTTAATATAAATAAGGAAGAATTTGTAAAATAATGATACAATATGGTTTTTCAACCCACTTCCCCAAGAAAATTAAGGCTCCCTTTCTCTCAACTAATTACAAGGAATATTTTTTTAAGAATCCCATGGAAACACCCAGTCCACCACACGTTTTGAAAATAAAACTAAAACATACACAATATATGGGTTGTTAAGGATAAATTGTCTTATAATGTCTCTACCTAACATGCATTTCATTGTATCTATATATTAAAATGGTTAAAATGTCATGGTGTCCAAAAATAGAGATTAATTGTATGAAGATATTTTCATTGAATGATGGCCTCTATCTTGAATGAAACATACCATAATCATATGGATTCAAATATAATAAATGAGAGTTAATATTTATTAATAAACCCATATATTCTTAAGAAAGTTATTAAAAGGGAGAATATGAAATACATGGATTAAAATATCTCTTGGGTAAGAGATTAAAATATTGGCCAGTTCAAATAAGGCAAGAGTTTTATAAAATATTTTAAAAATCTAAGTATTATTCGAAAATAAAACCTAGTGGTGGTAATTGGTATTTTGATTCTTATAGTTGGATTTAATCAAATATATTATTTAGAAAATCATCATAAAAGAGTTTAATTATTTTTTGAGTTATGGGAATACTTCATCCACTCTCATCATACAAAAATGGTGTTGCACCAAATGGGTAGATATTTGTAAAAGTGTAAGTAAAATGATATTGTAAACAATGATTACTAGGGTCATGTTTTAGCTTAGAATTGTACATGAGGACCATTTCAAAAATTTGGAACTTCCATTGATTAATCATCCTATCATGGATATCCTTTTTCTTACCTATATATATTAAGATGTTCTCATATGCATCATGCTTAATTTATTCCAACTCTTGAATTTTAAAATTCACGTGCTCATCTAGATCTAAGATATTCATATTACATTGTTTAATATAACAATATTAATAGATCTCTACCTCCATTAAAAGGTGAAACTCCATTATAAACACAATCCTATATGGTGAAATTCCAACCATGGTTCTTAAATTAGTACGATATGCCCAAAGACCATCATCCAATGATATAATCCAATCTTTCCTACTAGGTTGTACCATTTTATCAAAGAATCACTTAACATACCGATTTTAGATTTTTGCTAATCCATTAGATTGGGGGTGATATATAGTTGGGACTTTATAAACAACCTCATACTTATAGAGTTTGTTTTTCATGTTATGATTAGAAAAATGTGAACCCTGATCACTAATGATGAATCTTGGAAAACTAAACCAATTGAAAATTTGGGTCATCACAAAATCAACAACCACCCGACAGTCATTAGTACTAGTATCTGTTTATTCCACCCATTTAGAGAAGTAGTTATCACCTAATAAGTACACAAATCCAAATAAATTTGGAAAAGGCCCCATGAAGTCAATTCCCTATGAATAAAATATTTCACTAAATAACATTGGTTATTAGTACATTTCATTCTTATTGAAGATATTCACTAGGAATTGACATATTCTGCATGAATTAAAAAACTAATGGGCATCCCTGTACAATGTTTTCCAATAAATTATTATGTTAAAAACCTTTATAGTTGTATATTGAGATCTAATGTGACCCCACAAGCCAACGTGTTTAAAAGGATCAAAACATAAGTGAACTCATGGACATGGCACACCGATAATAAAATTTATCACTATATATTCTCCACAAATTCGGGTTATCCAAAATATACTATCTTGAATCATGATTATGTGTCCAGGATTGTAAAGAGCTAGAATTAGTCAGGACCAAAGATGATGCGAGAAAATTTAAAATCTCTTCATACCATAAGGTAATGTCCACAATATCACAAAGTTTTTCATGAGGGGATAATTATATAATTGGGTGGGGTGAGTCAACATGATTTAATAATTATAGGGAAGTCATACTAATGCAGTTAGTTACCACATTTTCCATACCTATCTTATCTGAAATCTCAACATCAATCTCTTGGAGGAAGAGTATCCTCCATATGAGTCATGTCATAGATTTGGATTTCATAACTAATAATAGAAGGGAAAGAAGTTCTAAAAACCCAATAACTATTGACCTATGAAGATATCGATCGAATGTTTCCAGTTAAAAATGATTATAAAGAGGTTGTTTTTTAGTGTTAGTGTATTTTTATTGGGAATGGTTAGAGTTACGTGAGGCATATGTACTGATATTATGAGGATTCTCAACCATTTGTGATAATACTGACCTAAACACAAGGTTTGAGTAATCACACATAAGTTTTAAGGGATGATCCCACCATAGTGGTTTTATGATGGGAGGTTAAAAGAGAACCCATTTTTGTGAATTGAAGGAATCTTCATAAAAAAATTATAAAAAATAGAATCATTTTTAATAACTAGAATGAGGGTAGTGCGATCTTACTAAATTTTTAAATGAATCAGAGATAAAAAAACATCATGAAATATGAAATATCACACCTCACGAACACATTTTTAATATGTATGGGATGAAATTAATTTAATTTTTTATTTATAAACTTGAATTTACTCATTTAGAATAACCTCTCCAAGAACTATCCCCCTCTCAGCCATGAATTGAAATTCCTCATAATTTAGTATGATATGTTTTTCAATTAAATGGTGGAGGATACAGACTATGTGTGCAAAATACATATCAAATAAGGATTCATAAACAGTGAACTCATCCATAACAACATTCATACAATTCTCAGGGTACTCAAATAAATACTCAACATACATTGCCAAAAAGTACAAAGATCATTTAATATACCAAAATGCATCCAATTGTATGATGATATGCTGAAGTATTGGTAAATGTTGTCTTTTCAAGATCCTTATGGGCTATATGAATTTTAAAATATCCCAAATATCCATCAAGGAAACAATAATGATACTTACCAGCCTATCTCTCTTGTATTTGTTCAATGAAAGGTATAACAATGTGGTCCTTCTGTGAGGATTGATTTTTTATAAAATAGTCAATATAGACTCTTCAATTAATTTTTAAATGAGTTAGATCCAATTCCTCATTTTTTTACAGTATACTTAATTTTTGTTTTCAGTCATAATTTTTACTAGTCCTTCCAATTTCTATCAGATATGGTATAGATGATTCCAACAGAAAATTTTTGGCTAACATCCAATTTAAAAACATCAATTAGGATGGGATTCAACTTACATTAATCTTTCCTTATATTCTTAGCCTAATCATCTAAAATTATATGATGTATATAAATAAATGGGATAATCCTTATAATATCATCAAATTTACATCATATCATATTTTACACTCTCTAAAAAGGTCTAGCAGTATTGATTCCTACAGTGTGGAGAGGTTATTGGTTAAAATAATGGAAAATTGGTCAATACTCTCATGAAAAGATTATTTAAAATTATAAAGAAGTTGTTTTAATTTCAATACAAGTGAATTTTAGATTTTTTAAGGGGATCTTGGGAGAGTGAGATCTATGAAATTATTTTCCTTCTCTTTTTGACTTTCTAAGGAATTAAAATCAATGTAAATGTGCTTTTTAGAATTATCGACGGTCATAGATACCTCAAAATGAACAAACTCATCTATTTAAGTCACAAAATTTTCACTTATCAAAACCCCCACAAAACCCCAAAAATGAATCAAAACTAAAATCATACAAGGTTGAAGAAGAGTATAATTAATCATAATATGGTTCGATGAAATAATTCTATGTGTGTTGTTAGGGAGAACCACCATACATAGACATGAAGAGTTGATTGCTATTCAATGGAGTGTTTAATGCAATCAAGGATATTAAAACATACATTTTCTCTACTAAACTCTTTGCAAATCATACAATCACTAATATTGAAGATCATATTTTCCATTTTAAGTATTATAATTCCTTGTATGAGAAGACCATGTCATTGGGTTTGAGTATCTTCAAAATCAATAATGTAGAAGTCTTTATGGAAGATGAGATTAGTCACTCTTACGAGGACATCCTCGATCACTCATGATGGGTGTGTTGTGAACTAGTTGGAAGGTTTCATATTGATTTCCATTGGTTGAATCTCTCTAACCTATAGAGAAGTGTACCAAGAGTAGGAAATCAAATTATTCAAAACACAAAAATCGATCATTAAATTAGAAAAAATCAGTCTCCCATATGGTGAAATGTATCATGAAAGTTCATAAATCCATGAATGTAGTTTCCATTGTTGGTCAGATCAAATATAAGTCATTTATTCCAAGGGTGACTCTTATATTCCCCTTTATTCATCGTTATTCTCTGTAAAGTTCATTAAGAAATTTGTCACAATGAGGGATCTGTATGACTACATTTAGTAAAGGAATGCTAACAGGTATGTTTTTAAATGTATCCATGATTTAATTATCAATATCATTATTAAATTTTTTCTTAGTATTATAGATAATTTCTTATAAATTAAGTGGAATAGATTTATTAGGGTAATCCTCAATAATAAATTGTTTACCCTTTTTGGGTTTTTTTTCATTTGAAAATTTTATAGGTAGTAAAAGAGAGTTTTCAGGTGGGGGACATACCTGATTCATAAAATCATTGGAGGAAGAAACTTATTAGACACTATAATGTGTTATTTCATATACATTACATTTATTCTTTAAACTATAGATATTTTGGGATGGTAGTTATCAATAACCTTGAATATTTATCTCACCGATGGTGTTTTCCTATTGTCTAACTTGAGTTTGTGGGTCTTCAATAGATGAGTATGTGGTTTATTGGAAATAGTGGTTCTTTTATAAATTTTCTTCACCATTTCCAAAAGTATTATTTTATATTTAGGAGGAGGATGATTGTTTCAAGATATTGAATGATACTAAGGTTTTATACCTTGGCCCTATTAATAAAAATTTTTCTTAGTGTAGCTAGTGTTCTCTCCTTTTTGTTACTGTGGTTGTGCTTTCATCCCAGGGTTTAGATTTGGACTAAATGGGTTTTTCATGAATGTTGGTGATTTTTTGAATGGATTCCCTAGTAATACAACTGAACAAGACTCATATGAATCCCATATTTGTGGACATTCTTCATAAAAAACATTATTATCGAAAAAAGTACCAAAATTAAATGAAATAGGATTAGAGTGTGAATTACCATGTGATTAAGATATTTTCCTTATAATTTTATGCATCCCATCGATTTTATTATATATCATTTGTTCTTGGGATTAATGACTTACCTAATGAACTCTTTGAGTGGGTACAATTTTTCATGTACATAATTGTTTCGAATTTTGAGCCATGTTGGATATAAAGTAACAAGAAACGACATGAGTTTTATCAACTAGGGAACCACTAGTAGAAAAATATATCATTACACAATATATGGGGATAAGTACCCTATATTAGTATTCAATTAACAACTGGTCAATTATTTGGTTATGGGAGAAAATGATAAAATTATATGGAATCTCTCCTAATATACCTGAAGGTTCTCTCATTGAGATTGTATAATTACATAGATTTTTATTATTTATTTAGTTGATGAGGAGGGGAAAAATTTCTCTAGAAAGATTTATTTAAGGTTATTCCAACCCCTAATTGTGGTTGGTTTATAGTATATCTAATTTTGTTCTACACCCTCAATGGAGAATGGGAAGGCCCTAAATTTAATTAGATCCACAGACACATTTTGGGGTCTCATGTTAGATAACACAATGTGAAACTCCTTGAGATGATTGTGAGGGTCATCATGAGTAATACCATGTTTTTAGGAGGAATTTGCATGAGGATTGATAAGAACACAAATTGGGATACTTCCTCACGGTATTTGATGTACAATGGTTGGTACTCCACATCAGGGGTGGTAAAATCTTTTAATGTTCAGTTATTTTCATCAATTGTTTATGGGTTTTGATTTAGTTATATTGTTTATTAGTTTGGGAGTACTTCAGTTTTCACAAGTGGTTTCTAAATGTTATATTATTTCCCTACTCTATATGACATAATTTTTTAAGTGATGTGTCCTTTCAATTTCTAGGTCAAATTCAAGAACAATTTCCTTATCAGATATTTTCCAACAACAAAGTTACAATGATTGTTTCTTTGACTTTTTTATTTTTCTATTTTTTAATATAATATGAAAGAAAATAACATAAAAGATGTAAATGATATAATATAAGATAAATTCATACTATATATTTAAATATATATAGAGAGAGATGAAAAACATACAAAAGAAAAAAAATACAAAAACCATAAATACGGAATGGGTATATTAAAATGTGTAATAAATAAAAATAAATATAAAGAAATAAAATGAATTAATAAAAATGATATTGGATCCACTAAAATGGTGAAAATTTTGATCACATTTTCGAGCACCTCAAATATGTTGTTTATTTTCTACTAGAATTTCTACACTGTAACTAGAACCCTAGGTCGTCCTGTGATGAAGCCATAGATAAATAATTATTAAATAAAGTTTTTATTATGAAAATAAAAGGGGAATTTTATTTTAAAACACATTGGGGTTGTTTATTTAAGATTAAAGATATAAAATAAAGAGATACAAAAAGAATAATTTGATAGAGTTGATTAAGCATGATCAACCTGGGGAATTCCCATGACACTCATCCTTTATTTATTTATTTGGTGACACAAAATGATTCATTGGTTACCACTGATGATATGGTAATTTGTGTTAGACTTAATAACTAAAACTCACAGATTAAACACATGAATAACTTGATGAGTTATCCAAGATTGTATATTACTTATTTGTGATAACATGACATAAAAGTACATGGAAATTTCAGTGTATATGATAGTTCAATTTTCCAATACGAACCACAAAAACACCACCATTGAAAGGGTAAATAAGAACTAATGAAACATGTGTGAAACATCACATAACTAGTTACCCCCAAACATGATCAAATGAGTTGAGTATGACATAACAGTACATAAACTAATTAAATAATAACATTGGATGAATAAAAACAAAATAAAAACCTATAATTAAAAATATAATTCATGTATTACAATCATAAAGCATAGTATTTATATCATAACCCTCCCTGGGTGATCAAAAAGAGTTTATAACCCCATGGAAAGGGAGGAAGCCATATAGTTTGAAGTATTACTTACTATATGATCAATAAATTCTTATAATGTGGGGAGGAATTCTTTGGGTCTCCAAAATGGAAGATATTTTTCTTCTTTATCGAACTCCCAATTGAGGTATCTAAGGTTCATTTTATAGCCAAAATGGGAGGTGTTTTGGGAACACAAGTTTATAGATACCACTTGGACCATGGTTTTGGGCTAGTAAACTGCCTAATATTTCAAATTAGGTTCCCATCCTATATATCCATGTAAAATTTGGAGGATGTTTTTTTGTATAGAATTGGTTATATATCAAAAATCTATATCGAAACATTCACCTTCGTTCAAATTCTCCTTCCATGAAAGATTGGTTTTTTTGAGCTCCTTAATGAAAGAATTTGGCTTGGGTGTCTTCATAAGGATTATATCCAATTTAATTTTCTACTGGAAACCAAAATATAATACTAATTGGTTGCACAATTTAGATGAATTTTATGGTTAAGTACACTAGTATGTATGGACTCCTGTGCAGTTTTTCCCATTTTTCATCAAATTAATCTTATGCCCGCCAAATCCCCTCCTATATTGAAAACATCAAAACAAGTAAAATTAACAACAGAAATAGTGGTAAAAATTAAAATTTTAAACCAAAAATGAAGTGATATTTGTTATTTTATTTTTAATTTTCAATACAAAACATGTTTAATAAAGTAGATTGTGGGTAAAATAAAATAATGAATAGTGTGGTTGGTGACCTTTATTTTTTAGGATGGGATTATCATGAGAACCCTTTTAAAGACTAATTTAATTTTTAGTGGAATTATAATAACGGTTTAATATTTGTTTATACGCTAGGTTATTTGTTTACATTTTGTGGTTCATGTATGAGATGAGTTAATGATGATTAAATAGGATATGCCAAATTTTGAGAGGTGATGTGTAATATATATATATATATATTTGTGTGTGTGTGTGTGTATAAAATTTATAGTACTAAGGTGATATAATGTGATAATTATATATATCCTACTATAGATATAAGTTAATTTTAAGGACTTATGATTTCCATGAGATGAAACATTAGAGTTTCAAGATACTTCTAGGATGACCGATCTATAACTAGAGTGTAAAAAGATAATCAATGCATGTGATTTTATAGTTGATACTAGTCGGAGGATAGGAGATAGATAAATAAGGATACATTACATGTGAGGATTGATGGGTAATTGGTCAATGTATAAGACCTTCCGTAGTGTAATTCCTTAATTGTTGGATTATTAACAAAAAATATTTTTTATTGATGTGACATAGAGATCATCCTAAGGGATAGATGAAAAATTCATAACATATATTTAATAAATAAATAGGGGACTCAATATTCACATGACACTTAAAAGTATGAGTTTTGTTCTTTGGTTTTGGTTTTTTACCAACACACTATTAAAAATATTTCTACTAGGGTTAGGTAGTTTTTCAAATCAATTATCAAGTTGATTATCATGGATATTTTGAATATCATTGTATAGATTAGCTATTTGAATTAGATATGAATTTACTAAGACTATTATATTGATATCATCTCTAATGGATTAATATTTATAGGCCACATATGATAATAAGGACCACTCTATTGGTTTGATGCGCATGGATTTTGTGTTAAGATAATTTGGAAGGATTGTCCCAAGTATTAGATATCAGTATGTTGTGCCTAATATCATGGTGTATCACTCTTAGTGGAATACTCTTATAACCTTCTATGAAAATTATATTTCATGATTACAATAAAGTAGGAACCCTCTTCGGAAAATCCATTAGGATATATTCCTTTTAGATAATACAAGGATGATCCCCATGGACTATACCTGTGGTCAAATATGAGTATGCCAGTATACTATCATGGGATTCTTCATTGTTGTGGATTTCACTGGACTATTATCAATACATTTAAATAAATCATATTCATATATCAATGTATTATTAAAAAGATATTATTAGTACATGATGTCTCAAATTCCAAATTACACAATGTGGATACCGTAGACCAAACTATATGGGGTGGTTCCACTATTATTTGGGGTATAATGTACCAACTTTTTTATATGGAAACAACCATTCTAATTTACCATATTATGTCAATAAATTTATTATCAATCATCATAATGATATAAAAATCGCTAAATGAAATTATTTGTGTATTTTATTCTATTTTTATAATTCCATGTCATAACATACGTGTATGCATTTATATAATAGATTTTGTTAGGAGTTATTTGGTGGTGTCCTACCAAATTTTATACTCACAAACTACATGTGCTCCTCAATGGATGTGAGAACCTGATATTTGATATATAGGTCGGGGTAGTGGCCCCTAGATGATGGTTGATCTAAATAAGATCTATGGGAATATGATGTTAATACCTAAGTGATGTTTGGGTCCTAGTACCATAGTTTCTCTTTATTTTTATTTTATTTCCTTTTTATATTCCATGTATATGATCATGCAACTAGATTATCGTTATTTTAAAGTATGAACATTATGATAGGTCATGTGTTCATATTTTATTCCATGGTTTATGTTTTTTATTATATTTTCCATCCATTATGATTAAATATTACATTTATTTTAATATATTTTTTTTGGAATTTATTACATATAATTACTGAATGTTTCTAATAATATGTGTATTCGCTTATTTTTGTAAAATATCTAAACATGACAACCATTTTATATTCTTTATATTTCATGGAGTAACAACTAAGGTCATATGAAGTTTTAGCAAAGGTCGGTTGATGGATAAGCATACATGGCCATTAAAAAACGGTTTCAATTCCCTTTTTTATTTTAGTTATGATTATGTTCTTGTATATAGATATAGTTTGGATAAAATTTGGGATGAAATAAATTCTTATGACTAGAAAATTATATCATTGGGGCCAATACTTGTTACTATTGAGTTAAAATTTTCATTATTACATTTTCACATTTACAGTTGATATTTTTTTGATAAATTACAATTTTATGGGTATTTACTATTATTTTACTCATAGATAAATTTGTTAAGTGGAATATGTGTGTACATCATGATTTTCATATAAGCTAACAAGACATGTTTCAGATTTAATGTGGTTATAAAATGATTAAAAATGGGGGTTTTAATTAAAAAATGAACAATAAAGAATTCAATGTTTTTTAGATAACATATTTTTGGCATGTTGATTATGTGACCCCTAATATAAAGAAATTTGAAATGTTTATAACTTGATATTAAATCTTTTATAATATTCACTGGGGTGTGAATATACCCTTGTTATGGAATTACCACATGTGGATACTCGAATTGATAAAACCCAAAATTGGTGTGGATGCGGTATAATATGTCACTATTTATGTTTCTATTAGAGATAGATCATAATATTGAGTATTTTGGAAATAAAAATGTTGGGGATGAGTTAGTATATATTAATAGTGGGGTTATCTCATGCTTGTGTATTAATTAATATTATTGGATCATAGGTGGATTTATAATGTAACGGGAATAATGGGTGATGTGTTGTTGAGTGAATTTCCATGTATATGAAATAAATTTTGTAAGTATGGGAGGGAAATTATATATAGTACTTTATGAGATAAGTGATATACTTATATAGGATGATTTATCAAATAATTATGAATATGATCCTTCAATCAATTATATATCAACAATGGGGAGATAAATTGATTTTTATAGTAGGATAGTAAGAGGATGTATTCCAAATAGTTTATAGACTTTTATATATATCAATGATGGTTAAGAATCATTGTAAGAGGGGTTATTTGGATTATATATTTCCATTGGGGTAATGGTGTGAGTATTTACCTGACATATGTGGTATATGAGATATTATAACATAATCAGGATTTTTTTAATGTGAGATAAGTGATTGGTTTTTAAGATTTTTCAAATTTTGGTAGCATATAAGTTGTGAAAATTAAAGGGTAATGAAAGAATCCCTTAGTTAAATTGTGATAGATTTTTGGAATCTTTAGTCTGCCACATTCATAGATTTAATTTATGGTATTCCTGTAAGAATTTATTAGGTAACCACTTGTGGACTGTTATTAGAGTATGGGATGACTATAGACTGGTATGAGACACCTAAATTTTGAAATAAAATGGGGGTAAGAGCTCCCCAGTAGCATTGTTATGTATTTTAGTATGTTCTTATTAAAATATAAACCTGTTAATAAGCTTATATTTGTCTTATTAGCCTCATGTAGGAGGGTGGTTATTATGGACCTTAGAGAGTGATGTTGGATATGGTCTATGTGTTTTTTCAATAGCTTGGTTTCATGTCGGGAAATAATCCCAATTATATGAGGACCATTCGAATGAGAAATGATTGTTGTGAAGGATAAAACACATTGGGATTTACTATGAGATTATCAATAGTCCATATGGTACATGTCATAGCTAATATAGAGTCATATAATTAGTTATGAGGAGTGACATCATTATAAATACAATGTACAGTCATATTGATAATAGGTGTTATGAAATACTGATGGGTTGAGTTAGTTAGTACAAAATGTGGTGAGGAAAAACCTCTTGATGATTATAATAATAAAATAGTGTATCTTTATAGTTTCAAAATATAAAATAATGGGATAAAAGGTACTGTAGAGAGTGGATCACATGTGATGGTGGAAGTTATGTAGGTTAGTTCTTTTTGAATGATTATGTGGGAAATACTATGGTGGAAAACATATTATTGATTACATATGTCTAAAATCTATAGTCTTGGTTGATTATGGTGAATTTCAATGGTAAAATGATTAGTCAAAAAAGAATATTTGTGGGTAAATTTTCCATTGATTCTTGAATCCAATTGTGTAAGATATCTATCAGTGGTGGAAATTATCTAGATATGGGTATCGATCAATGATGTTCAAGAAGATTAAGTGTACTTGGTAACTTATCGATATGGAATTTAGGGAAAAAATTATTTAATCGTAAATATTTTAAAAAGAAAATTAATACTTTTGAGGGGTATGATGAAATTCCTAATTGATCAAGGAATCGTGAGATAAAAAAATCTCATGCTGGAACCCAGGAATTATAGGTGTATGTCATTAGAATATTCTCAACAATAGATATGAGTGGGTAGTCTAATATCATTGAATAAAAATATCAACTATCAGGTTTTGATGCAATTTACTAGTTATTATTATAGATTTTGACTCTATGGTTACACCATCATTGTGGAGGTAGAATTAATTTCCACAATAGTGAAATATAAATTGATTTTTAAGAGTAAATTTGTATGGGGGAGTATCAACTAGTATTTTTAGTAAATTAATTTTTATGATGAAAAAAATGAATAAGTGATAGGTTTTATGAATGATTAGTTTATTTGATGCACTATAGTGAGGAATATTTCGAGTAATGAAAATTAATATATTTTTGGTGTAGTGGTTGAATAATCGTAACTATTGGACTTCTCATGTGTTAATAACGTATTAAGGATCAAAAATCTTATACATTATATAAATCTTGTTAATCCTATTTAATCTTTCTCAAATCATGTGTACAAATTATTGGTTTCATTATGCCTTAAATAAACCTATCCAAGAACTTCTGTGCCATGTTTGATTATTGTAAACAATTTTTAAATTATGTTATAATGGATTTACATGATAAATTATTATGTCTAATCCATTATATGAATATCAATTTTTATGTTTGTATACCGATATTTGGCTAAGTCTAAGAAACCATGAGTATGAAACCTATTATGTTTTTCTGGAAAGTGATCCAGACACTATGACCGAATCACCATGACCAGACACCGTGACCCAGACACAATGACCAGAAACTGGGACCCAGACACAATGACTAGACACCATGAACCTAACAATGTGACCCTAACATCGCAAATGTGATACCGGTTCATAATATATATAAAACTATTCCATCAAAACCATCTCACTTCTCAATGGAAAAGAATGATACATTGTTGCATGTAGAATCCATTTCATGGAGACACTGATTCATGGAGATACTTTTTCTATACAGACTATGACACCATTCTTTAATCTGTTTGGTCATTTTTCAATTTAATTTCTAGTGGTCATATTTTATTCTATTAAATGCACTAAAATAATTAATATTTCTCTACAGACATATCACCAGACAGTACAAGGTATGAGGTTCATAATACATGGATCATTTTATCTCTAACACATGCACTCCAAGGATAATAAGAGAAGTGTGGACTAGAAACCAAGTATTGCGATAACGAAGAAGCACGAGCATTCTTGGGAAAATAACTGACACAAGAAACTCAATACATCTAAATAACACACAAAACATTCAAGAATCATGAATATGATATACCATAGATCAAAGTCAAGAACATATCCACATTAACAAAACTATGAAGAGCACGAGCTAGATCTAACAGGGAACCAGAGCATCAGACTTGTGATACCCTGTTTCTCACTAGAAGACCTGATTCTTACATCTTATTCCTCCTAGAAGTCTAGATCTACATAGACTAACACTCAGAGAAAATATAACCATATAACATTATTTTTTCTCTATTGTGTATTGTTTTTAGATTTCGAGCAATTTTTGTGTGTGCAGGTATAAATACACACACCATATCCTGCATTAAACTGGAGGATACAAGATATCCTTCCCCTCAAATCCTTTTACACATGTTTATTCCCACAGATAACTATGGAAGCGGTCCATGTGTGACCTATTAGTTTATACCCATGATGAACTGTGGAAGAGGTCATGTGACTTGGATGGTCTTATGCACTATTGTTTACCCGAATCTAGGGTTTGGATCAAGTTTATTAATATAAACTAATTGGTGGATGGTGATCACCAAGTGGAGTGGATTAAGTCTCAGCTTTTGACTAGAAAAATTGTTTTATACACATTGTTTTGTTTAAATTAGCTTTCTATATTTTACTATGTAATTCATAAATAACTATATTTATTTTGATAGTTAATCTTAGAAAGAAGTGTTAATTTTTTTCCTTATTAGAATAAATTCAAAAGTAATATTAACATTACTAAGAATTAATGAATCTTTTAATAATATATTTAAACATTAAAACATTCATAACTGTATTACATTGATTATCTAGGCTGTATTTATTTTTATAATTTATCCTTTCATGAATTATTCTCAAATATAAATTTTTATAGATACTCAATTCACCCCCCCCCCCTCTTGAGTACTCTACTCTGACCAATAGTAACCAGTAGAATTATTTAAGATAATAAGTGGGTATGAAATCTCAGTGGCCAATGTGGGTTACTAGAGATTTTTTATAACCCTTATTTGGATTTATAATCATAAAAGTGTGGTTTTTTATATTGAGTTATGTTATTGGGTGTTTAGAGGATCATGGATCAATAGAATCTACTGGAGTAGAATCTAGGAGAGAATATCAATTATTGAATATGATAAAAAAAATAGTTTGTTTTAATGACTATTAAGTGTTTAAATGTATTTTTTATACATGGGGCTTTAGGAAAAAAAATATTCTACATAAAATTAGTCATTAATGTCGAGAAACAAGGTTTGGTGAGAAAAAGTAGAATCCCATCAAAACATGGATGGCATCCCCCAAGGGTTCCATTTCATATGTAAATAATACTATACCACTTACCTTACCACTAATAACCTAGTGGGGGTATAGTAGGAATATACTTATAAGTTAGAGCATTCAATTAAATTGTGATCCTTTTTTATTTTCTAGGTACATGTTTATAATCCCCCTTTGGGTATTGCTTCTCGTAGATGCCTAATAGAAGGGAGATCCAACCCTCCTCCCTCATATATCAATATTGTTTATTTATTTGATCTTAGGCATCCAAGGTGGATATGTTTATTTAGATCAAGTAAATTTCCTTCCTTTCTTCTCTATATATTCGTCTCCTTTATCCTCCTCTTATTTTTGGAAACATGAGATAAAAAATTATGTCAAATTTCAAATGAGTATTATGAAATCTTTACATAATTATTCATTTTATATATAAGGTCTAAAAAAGGATTAAAGATGGTGAATAATTCTCATTGATAACCATTTTTTAAGGTAAGTTAATTTGTCAATTTATCAAGGATTTTAAACAAATTGGGATTAAATTATCTTATTAATCTAAATAGTAAGTCAAGAATTTTTTTATAGGGTGATTGCGAGTTCTCAAGGATTTTTTTACACTCCATTTATTGGGATTTTAGTGATGTTTTATTTCTCAGTGATCTTTTATTAGTTTTTTATAATTATCGATTTTATTATATAATTTATTATGAATTTTATTAATTGATTATTTACTCTTTAAATGATATGGGGATTCATGGTAATCACAAATGGATAGAATAATAATGGGTTTTTAAGAAATATAATATAATGTCAGTGGTCACTATTTGATTCCATATATTATATGTGCTTTTATACTCTTTATTCTATAAAGTTAAAGATAAAAAATCCATCAGAATCGATTGAGACCTAATAGGGCTTAAGAAAAATAGGATAGATTGGTGAGACCATTTAGTTCCATGATATAGGTTCCACATGTGGCCCCTAATATTTATATTTTCTTCATAAATCCATGAAAATTAAGATCATTGGTTATAATTTGTAAAAGAACCCCTATATGTTTCCAACTCTATTTAATTATTCAATTGACCTATGCAATTTTTATGTGATAATCTAAAATTTGGACAATGATTATAAAATGATATATACATTGATATATAATATTGAAGATGGTTTTAATTTAAATGAAAAGTAAAAACACTATTTTATAATTTTTTATTCCTAAAAAGTATTAGTGAAAATTAATAAATTATATAGATGAAAATGAAAAGTACATAATCAAAAAATGCTATCATTTTAGACTTGATAACTGGAATGAAATAAAATGTATAATAAATGAATTGACTTATAATTTAATATATGCATTCAAATTAAAAATGAGTTTTAAAAATATTAAAATATTGAATATTTCTAATATTAATGGAATTTTAGAATATGGTGAGTGATTTTTTTTAAATTCAATCACTTGATATGGTTATGCTCTAAATGTTTACATAAATAATTTAATGAAACATTTTAATGTAAAATTGATCAAAAAAATTAATTAAAAATATTTTAAAGATAGAATTCATAATATTTTAATGATGTGTTAGATTAAAAAACTATATCCCCAATTTTATATTATATATGAGTTATTAACCTATGAAATTTATTTATTGTTAACCAAAAGTGTTAGATTTATCTTATGATCAGATCTAGAAAAGACTGAGTATATGTAGTCCCAACTTTTCAAATAGATAGGAAATTTCTTGCACATGAGACATCTATGATAATGGATTATCAGCAAACATGTTCATATTTAATGGAAGCTATTCAATCATGTATTAGTAGATAATTAGGTTCTCATCCCTTTGGCTTAATTTCTCAATGATTCTTGTTAATATAGATGGAATATAATAGAAGGGTTCCTGATGACTATTCAAAGTAATTAAAAAATAAATCTATAAGGAATGAATGATGTGAAGAGAATGTAAAAAAATCCCATAATTGAATTTTTATTAGTTTTGAATGATATATAATATTATCAAAGGGTTATGTCATAATTCCTGCTCTTTTTGAAATAAATTATATCTTTTCTCAGGAAAAACTCATTGAATTATCAAGGACATTTTTTAGATAACAGAATATTACTTTTGAGAAATATATCCATTAGAGATTTTTATGTGTATTCTTATCTGATAAAAATTTATTTAACGATAGAAGTACCTTGACATTCATTTCTAAATTGATTAATTGATTTTATTTTCTCTCAATATACTTTTTTATTTTTTTTAATGTGTTTTTCATGGAAAAAGATAGTTTGGAGAAGGTCCAAAGTTGATAAAAAAATAAAAATCTGGAAAACGTGAGAAAATTGAAAAAGTCTCGAGGATACTTCTTTGAAGGATTAAGATAGATCTATTTCCAATAGAAATATACTTTAGAATTGAACATAATACATTGAGAATTGTGTGTACGTAATTGATATCAAAACATAAGACTTTATTTTTTATCATAAAAATTTGTTATATCGTATGACATGATCCCAAGTCATTGAGAGAAAAAATATTTTATCATAAGTAGAAGACTTAATGTACTAAATGTAATGATTATATGAGTATATGGATTCAATCAACCCGAAATAATGAATCCATAATTTGATAAATAATTTTTTTGTACGGTCAAGATCATATTTTCTTAAAATTTATTATTTTTAGTAAATTAGACCTAACAAAGATATTACTGTTTTCAATGGAAATAACATCATATATGAAATTTAATTCAAGAATATTCAACTAATATTTTGAAAAAGTATATTATTTTTAATATATTTATATATAAAATCTAAAATATATAATAAGTGACTTGTTTACTTATTGAAAAAGTTTTTTGAGAACATGATCTATATATTATATTTGGAATGTTATTATTAATGATGTTTTATTGTTCATAAAATCCAATATCACTTGATAATAATAAAGGGATTCAAGAATATATTTTAATATGAGTTTTATGAGAAAGATATGTAATCTTATTCATTTTATTATATATTTAAAATAAAAAAATAGTGAGTTTGATCTAGTTGAGTTAATGAACTAACAAGGGAAGAATGTGAGTTTTTAATCTTGTTTTGTTGCCTCTCAATCAAAAAAGAATAATTTTATATAGTAGATATTTACATTCAAGTTAATTTTGGTCATTTGAGTAAAATAAACAAGAAAATAGAAATCACAAGGTTTAAATTATTACAAAGTAAAAATAAATTAACCTAAAACCATGTTGGGAATTCTATAATGGTGCATTTTTTTAGAAACATTATAGTCTTTACGGTTTCCCATTAATGGATACTGAGTTCAATGGTAGTTATTTAATTATAAAAATTGAGTAAATTTTTGGATGGTCTATGTTGAGAGGATTGAAATATATTTAAATTAGAAAACTAATAAATATATACAGTGAATTTTAATTAATTGATAAAAAAGAGAGTTGGTAAAAGATGAAGAGTGTATGATTCCTGATGGTCCATTCCTATCATATATATATGTTTTATAATGAAAATTTCCATGATTATATTTTCTAGTATATGTTTAAGAAGCAATTATATATTAGATAAACAAGATGTTAGAAATCATTAATTAATATTCATAAAATAATGTTGAGGGAGATCTACCTTCTATGTTAATGTAAAACCCAAAATCTCAAGAAGCACTCTCTCATATTAGTTAAATTTTTTGTATGAAGGTAGTTTAAAAAATATTTGTCTAATATGACCCTAAAATTTCATGATGTGACATTGTGCTAAAAAAATAATTCTTATTTCTTATAGTAAAGAATATGTAGTTGGGTGGAATAAACAAGCACAATAATGAGTAGGTTACTTTTAATGGGGAGATAACCTTATAAAAATCCTTGTATACATTTTCCCAGTATTTTTTTACCCATGTTAGATTGAGACTATCTATGTGACTGAATCAATCTTTAACAAGTTTTAGGGGTCAATTTAATTAATATAAAAAATTAAAAAAAAATCTCTACTAATCCATACCTCCCCATTCATAGTATAGTGATTTATTCCTTGGTACTTTAATTTTTATTAGAGATAAGTCCCTCTGTTTGACTCAATCAATTCTTATAATATATAATTTTATTTCTATGAATAGTATTTGTGTTCTTATAATTAATGGAAAATATATTATTATTGGATGAAAATATTTTTTCATATATTTTATCCAATCGATTGTAATTTAATGATATTTTTGCCTTTGATTTTTCACTAATTTAAGGGATTTCTCCAATGATCATTCATGAAAAAATAAATATATAAAATTTTGGAATGTATGAAAATTTAACTCTCATGTCCTTGACTAAAAAAGAATAAACAAAATTATCTGGGCTTAAATTGGAAAAATAAATCATGGAAAATCATGAAAGTGTCTAATAAGGGCATGTGAAAGTTAAGGATCCGAAAATAAAAATCTTGAGATACAGGTTTTTGGGAATCTAGATGTCTATAGAAGACATTGTAGATGAATATTTCACTCAGGAAAATGGATATTTTAGTCATTTATGTGGGTTTTATAAAAATATATAAGACTCTAAAATTATTAATAAGATCATGAGGAATTTTTGAAATAGATTTGACCCTATGATCCAAGATCTATAAGATATTTATTAAGAAAATAATTAATCAATGGAAAAATTAAAAATTAAAGATCCTATTGACAATGTAGGTTTATGTTCATCAGAAAATAAAGATGATGATGGAGACTTTTTAATAAAAATTTCACTAATTTCAAAGAGATTAATGAAGGGAAATAACAATGCCAATGGAAATTAATCTCATGGATTCTTTAAAATAAATTGAATTGGAAGTTGTTTTATTAACAATCCCAAGAAGAACAAACCAATTCAGAATATAAATATGATGAGAACCCTTATAAAAATATATGGAACCATGGTTTTAATGAATCATCCAATATTTGAAGAAGAAAGAATACATTATCTAGATGAAAGTGATGAAATAATTAGAGAAAATAATATTGAATTGACCACTCATATATTAGCGAATCTAAATGTGATCTAGGTGATAAATTTACCAACTTTGTGTATCATGTTTAAAAAATGATTTGATAGTTGTAATTGTAATTAAGTTGATTTAAAACATACCAAACTGGTAAAATTGATAAAAGGTAAACATGAATCATGTCATGAACAAAATATTACATTCAATAAAGAGAATAAATGGTTGGTGAAATATAACATGAATATCAATAAGTAAAATAATTTGTATTAAAATAAATAAGATATCCTTGTTGATGAGATTGGAAAATTCTAATTTAAATATTCTAAGAATTTGATGATGATAAAGGATATTGAATGAGGATTTTGTTTAAAATACATAGAACTATATGAGATACAACCCAATTGAATTATATTTGAAAATTATCCACGTAAATGAAATGATGATTTCAAAAAAATTGTTCATATAAAAGATGAATCATTCAAATCATCCCAGAGAACTTTCATAATTGATAATATAATATCTATAACTGAAAATCTATTTATAATTTTTGTTACACATAAAATGTAAAATCTAAAAATAATCTATTCAATATTGTGTAGAAAATGGTTGAGGGAAAAATGATACAACATTATTTGAATAAAATATGTTCCTCGCAATCTCTTCATCTCCCAAACAAAATAAAATACCTACTAAAAATCTATAGTAAACAATTCTAGAAAACACCACTAGTTGATTTTTTAGAAACCAAGAAGATTAATCTTTGGAGGTTACATATGGTGTATTTTACTTTTTGGGAACAAAATATACACATGTTAGTATACTATATTATTTCATGGGATGTAACATGTAGTTAAGGGAAGTCATCTTGATGAAGGGAAACCAAATTCAATACGATGAAATATTGGAAGGTTAAATGTTTCTTGTGAAAAAACATAGAACAAATTTAAATGAAATGAGGATACATGTGGCATGAATGAGAAATAAATATAATATATAGAAAAATATTGGAAAAGATTACCTGGATAGATAACTTCTTATATAAATGAACAGGTGATTTATAAACCCAAGAAAGAGATATAATTCCTTCTGTATGATACATTTTATTCTTAAAGAAAATTGTAATTATGGATTATTAATAATGGGTAATTATCCCACATGACTGATGATAAAATTATTTTGAATAATATTGAAAATAATTTTGGAGGATTAGTTACTTTTTGTAATGATTTCTCTTTATAAACTAAGGTATTATCTTGGCTATGATTTAATTTAAAATCATTAAATAATGTTATGTTTTTTATTTTGAATAGATAAAGCATAATATATTAAGTAATAGTAATCTATTTTATGATGGTCAAGTTTTTTACTTTAATAAGTATAAATTTACCATTAAAATGATATATAATGGCAGGGTTTTATCACAAGGAATAATATTAAATTCAAATATATTTTTTGATAGAATGTCATACAAATTCATGTTACATGAATGAAAATATGAAATGTTTTTACGGAATATAAGGATTCATGATCAAGAACAATGTATTTTAATTAAAATTATAAAAAAATATTTATAATATATCTTACCAATATGAATAGATAATAAGATTATGTGTTTCAAATAATAAAAAATGAAAAGATGACTCATTGAACTTATAGGATGTTAGAAACTCTATTTAATAGAAAAATTCAACTTATTCAAAATGGTTTTTTGGACCCATGAGGTAAAAATATGAAAGTTGTGATTTATATTTAATTAAATTTATTGAAGAATACCCTTTAATGACTAGTTTGATGGTCCATATTAAAAAATAAATGACATTTGATATTTTCAAGGATTTTAGAAGATAAGTAGAAACTGAATTAAGGATTAACTATATAAAATTTATTTCTTGTCAGGGGAATAACTTTACATGGGATGCATTTTAATGTTACTATTCTATACAATGAGTCAAGTATCAATTTATGAAACCATATACACCCCCAAAAAATTTCTAGAGTAACATGATTATTATTGAGATTAGTAGGGAAATTCCATCTAAAAATAAAATTTAAAAATAGTTTTGAATAGTACTTTATTGCGATGCTATGAAAATATACAATAGTTGACTTTTGAGACCAAATAAACATTTAATAATATATAAAATTTCATATAAAAATCAACATTAAATTAAATTAAATCATTTATATGCTTTTTTTAAGGATATTTAAATTATTAATGAATAAAATATTGAAAAAATAGTTAATAAATGAATATGTATGGGACAATTGTCTAATAGAATGAGGTATATATATTGAAGAGATGATTTTGAAAATCATTTGGACCGATCATATTTCATTATTATTGAAAATGAGAAGAAATCAACCCATTTTGATCAATTATATGAGAAAATCATGTAGGTTTTAGATAATTAGGGTAAAAAGAATCTAACATCAAAATAATTATAGATGATATTGATTCCGAATATACTAATGAAGAAGAGCATGATGATTCTGAAAAAAATAAATTTTAGAGTCTAAAAGGATATATATTTTATAAAAATATAATTATAGAATAAGGATCTCATGTTCAAAAAAGGAGGATGGTGATTTTTTAAAATCACACAACACTCAACTCATAGGTTTAGACATGAACAATAGATAGAGCCTCTTAGCATAATAAATTTGTGAAATTTATTATCGATTAATTTTATTAGGTTGAGAAAAATTAAACTTGGGAACTTATCCCAAAATCAAATTATAATATTGTTAGTGGTTATAAATTATACATTAAGAACCAATTGAATGAAAATGGAGTTGTGAAAAGGAATAATGATTTATTAACAAGAAAAAAATATTAATAAATGGAGGTCTTTGGCTTTGAAGAAACCATTTCTATAGTATAAAGGCATGAAAAAATTAGGATATTCTTAGATGTGGATGCACACAAGAATTATAATGTATATCAAATTGATGTGAGATGAACATTTATAAATAGTGAACTTGATAAAAAATTATTTATTGGGGATCAAGATGGTTTTACTCTATATATTTATTGGAGAATGGTGTGAAGACTAGGAAAGTCACTTTACATCCTGAAACATGTTCTTAGATATTTTTATTTGAATCTTTTCATCTTCATAAGGAATATGGAATCCCAAAACGAGGAACTTTTTAGTAAAATATATGTTAAGGAGATTCCCATAAGTTCATTTATTATCATGGTATATATTGATGATATAATTTTTTCCTATAAAATTGTTAATATTTATGAGGAATTTTCTATGAAAATAAAACAATAGTATAATATGTATTTTATAGGTTAAATGAGACACTCTTTAGGGTTAATATTGAGTATAATTTTGATTATATATTTTTTCCCTACTAAGTTATGCAATAGATTTTTAAAAAAATATTAGTATGGAATAATCTAAAGAGGTTAAAACACCAATTTTAGATGGAACCAAAGTTTTTAAATATAAGAACTATAAAAAAGTTGAAAAAAATAAATTTATAGGAATCACTGGATGTATATGGTATATGGGAGCTAAAAGATAGACATAGCCATTGTTGTATGACATTTTTCTCGATTTCAGAGTGACCCAAGGGAGTTTCACATACTATGAGCAATGAGAGTGATGGGATATGTAAGGGAAAAATGAACCATATAGTTTTCTAAAAGTAAAATGTATATTTGAATATACATAGTTATATTGTGGTATTTTTTATAGGTGATTATATAGATAGAAAATCGGCCTCTTGTGGAACATTATTCATCAATGAGGATTGTTTGAGCCGGTATAGTAAAAATCAGAACTCAATGAAATTTATCACAACCAAGGTAAAATATGTGAAAGACACACATTTTTGTAGGATTTTTTATGTGTGGTTATCCATTTACTGATTTTATAGTTGAAACTAGAAATACATTGAGGATGTTTTTTTTTAAAAAATAGAGTGTAATAAATATTTCAAATATTCCTATGAAACATTATATATCCACATATATAGATATCCAATATCATGTCATTAAATAAAATGTGAGGAATGTATATATCAAAAAATTAATTAATTTCTACTTAGTATTATCTTATAGATATAATCTAAAAATTTATGTAATGACATAGGTTCTATGAGTTGTGATTAAAATACCATTTTCATCCACATCCACTGACTTAAAGAAACATGAACATGGTCCCCCACATGAGTGTTGGATTTTTTAAAAAAAGTGGGAGAAGTAGTGTCAAAACTATATAACTAGTTTTAGGTCAAAGGTGGATTTAATTAATCATAGTTTCAGGCGTGATCACTTCCCTAACATCTGAATCAAAGGATAATGTTAAATGGAGGGTTTCTTTGAGTGAGATTTGATGTATGTATTGAAAGGGACTTCATCTTTGTCCCATGGTTGAATTTTCTTGATACTGAGTGATTTAATTATATCAAAAACATAATATTTTATAGTTTTATGGTGTAGTATAATTCTCAAATGAGATAGGATGCGATATGATGATTCTCATGATAAATCTAGATAATGTGTGATAAGATCTAAGATTCTGTTTACAAGTTGGTATATATTTTTAATAAATCCAAAAGTATTAGATTAAAGTACCTTTTTATTGGTTGGTAATGTGATAAATGGTTTGATTTTGTTTTCAATATACTTAATAATTTTTTAATTATTTGTATGTTTGGTAAGGGTAATGATAGTTTAGATATGTTCCGGTGTCATAATAAAAATATAATAAATAGGAGAAAATGAGAAAATAGTCAAAGTATTTAGAATAAGGCTTTAAATGATAGATATATTTTTTTCCTATTAGAATAAGAGTTTTGTTCTTATAATAATACATTGAGTATTGTGTTTAAGTATTTTTTTCATGGAATGTAACACTTCATGTCTAAGTGTAAGGCTTTTTTCCATCATATGAAATCAGTGTATGCCTCTGACAGAGTAATCATTTCACAAAAAAATAATTCATATTGTATTGAACATAATAATCTTGTCAGTTTATGGATTGTATTTACCTAGTGTAATAAATCTATACATTTTAAAATTGTTAGTTTCTATTTAATGAATAGCTGAGATTATATAATTTGAAAATTACAAAATAATTATACCCATCATTTCTAGAACTAATCCTCGATGGAGAAAAAAACACATCTAGAATATGATTCAAGATGATAAATATAATATTTTGAAAATAGTTATTATTTTTAGTATTTCTTTAAATCTCTGAGTTAGAATACCTATAATGATTTTGTGTTAATTAATTATGATGTTTTTTGAGAGGAAACTCTATATATTACATCTATAATGTTATTATCTAGTTTTTTTGTTCTTAAAACCCTAAATCACATGATAATCTCTAAGTGATGTAATATGAGTAAACCTGATGAGTTTTAAGGGAAATATAATTAATCTGATTAATTTTTTGTTCTATTTAATATTAAATATAATTTTGAGACTTCCCATTGATTCAAATAAGATACATCCAATGAAGATGGGTTTTTTCTACTAGTTTTATGATTTCTCTATATTAAGGTAGAGGCTGCAACATTGGTTATCTACATAAAATGTAATTTTGTTCATATGATTTAAAAAATATAAAATGTTACATCACATGGTTTACATTATATGGTAGAATGAATAATTTCTAGGAAACAAAATTTGGTATTCTATAATGGTATTTTTTACATGAAACCATATGCCCTTTCTGGTTTTCTTTTTATGAATTTTTAGTTAGATGTTATCCATTTATTTCTCATAAATGGAATAAATATTTAGCTGATTGAAACTATGAAGATTGAAATATGGAGAAATTTGAAAACTAGAAAACAATTTAATTGAGGTTTTAACTAAGAGTGGAGAAAAAAATAAGGTTGTATAATGACTAAGGTTATGTTCCTATCATCAATATTATTTTGAGATCGAGAATTCAATGAGTTAATTTCGTAGGCTAATATTTATAATCCGTTATATATTATATCCAAAAGAATTGAGAAGTGTTTCATGAATATTATTGAAGGCTCATTGAGGTAGATCTATATTTTTTATTCTTGAATCAACCAAACTCTCATGAATTGGGACACTAAACTATCAATAATTGTGAAGAAAATATTGGTGTGACATTATAGTGGAATTTTCTTTCTCTATGGTGACATTATAAGATTTTCATTTGTTATTTATTATAAATAAGATTTCACGATTCGGGATACTAACCAAATATGAAAAAGATTATGTTACATTTAAAAGGATTAAACCTTGTAAAAATCCTCATGTTTGTTTTATTTTAATTTTATATTTATATAATTGAGATTGAGAATATATATTTTATTGAATGTAACTATAACAGGTTATAGGGATAGATTTAATTTTTTTTGAAAACATATCACCACTGATTCATCCCCCTCATTATTGGAGTGATTCATTTATAGTCACTTCAACCATCATAGTCTTCAATTCTTTATCTATAATCAAATATTATTCTAACTATTGAAGATAAAATGTAAACTCATTGTTCACTTCATGGATTCTGAAATATTACTACTTGAAGGTGATGTTGAGCTAGGCGAAATATAGCTATTATACATATATAGTTTTTTATGTTCAATTTTAAATATCATGAACATTATAGTTGTTTTAATATTTAATTTTACAAAACACTATAGGAGAATTTTATTTTAAGGAAGTATTGGTTTTGAAATCATTTATCCATGCTTCTTCGGTTTAGAATTGGATTTGATATAATATTATTTTAAGTTTCATGGAATAATAATTTTTTCTATAGAGATTCCAGCACCCAAAACATTTGTTATCCCTTTGAGTGTGACATCCATTATTCTTGACATTCAATTGGTAGTTGGAGTTTGAATATTTCTTTTTTAAATAGTAGGAGTTATTTATAAGATTATGATATATCAAATTAATATATCATTATATTTTTTTTAAATACGTCCCAAATTTTTTCCATTTAATTCCATAAAATCCTAGTCAAATTTCTTCTAAGATATCTATTTATTACTTCATATATTCCTTCTATTATCCACTATTATATTGGTATGATTGAATATGTAATTTTTTCCTTTATATTTTTTAGATTACCCATTACCCAATATGTAATATTATTTTAATTCAATGGCATTCGACATTTGTTTTACTAATCTATTGAATTTATAATATATAAACTTTGTATTATTTTTTATTTTTTTACACCTATTCCATACAAAATTAGCTTAATGATAATTATTAATAATAATTATTAAATTATAATATATGTGTCCAGTGATAATTAAAACCAATCAATTTAATAGATGGTGGGTGGTGGTATCAGGAGGATGATCCAATAATATCCCCCTTTGGATGATCATTGGAAATGGTACATTAATTCATAATCAAATTAAAAGTTTTATTGAAATTTAAAAGATATATGTGGTCTATTTTATATGAATTATCTACCATTGTTATTGTAAAAAATACAGGATTTAGATATATAATTTTCAACCTCACTATATGATCAAACACTAACTTTATGAAATTATAGATTTAATTTAAAAATTCCCTTATGTAAAGTATATATATAATCCTCCCCGTGAAGAATATATGATACCATTAAATCAGAAGGTGTTAAAACTCCCCCTTAGTAAGTATAATTTAAGCACCGTGAGGGAATATGGTAGCCACTAATTCATATTAAATAGATTGAAATTAACAAAATTAAAAAAAATATTATAAAAATATTCCTACATTTAAATATTGAATGGATATAAAAAGTTATGAAATGAATTAACAAAATATGACCCTATAGATTGTATATAAATGAATATTGTTTTACCATCAATCTTAGTATCATAATTATTATGACCCAACCCAGCGGGGAGTTCCCATCTAGTGGAGAGTCAAGTCACAACAACTCCAAGACCATCTTCATAGGACAGAGGATGGTGAAAATCACCAAAAAGAATAACTAGTCCTTTTCCTAATGTACTTGTATGAACAAACAAGAACATATTGATACATAAGTGTAGATATATAGTAATAAATGAATGATTAATCTTTTGAAACAAACATGGATGTAATAACCACAATGGGAAATAATAGTATGATAACATAATATGAAAATTGAAGGGAAAATTAACATTCCCAACTAAAATGATGTTCCAGCCTAACAATAACTAGAATAGATAAATGCTGATAGAGACTGACTCTATATCTCCAAGCCCCAACCAACATAAAAGGAAAAAAGAAACAAGGAATACATATTTTCCTATGAAATCACTACTAACATGTCTATCATATGTACAATACACAACACATATAGGTAATGAAAATTTAGGTGTGAGTATATTCATACCCAATAAGACAACAAGAAAGATGAAGGGGGAGAAGTAAGAGACATACTAAAAGTAGTATTCTCAACCCATAGAATGAGAAACAAAAACCATATATATATATATACTCATATCATAAACCCAAATGTTATAGATATTGGATCTCCATCTCACATCCCATCCTGGGACAATGAGCCTCCCAACACATCCATATAAGTATATCATTTATGCCCAACATCTTGTGTGCCTTTCCGAAGAAGAATCCATGTCATGTCATACCTCTCCATTACACCACAAATTCAAGGGGACATATTATCTTGGAAGGGGACTCATGCCCTGGTACAATGGGAGGGTTGTAATCAATAGATATATCGAGGAGCCATGCTTTCAACCAGTAGTACGGTGTCACTCTGACGGTAGGGGACCCATGCCCTTACACCACATGAGGGATCCACTCTGATGGTCAATGACCAATTCCTTGTCTCTTCAAGAGGGATCCACATTAAAGTTCAAGGACCCATGCCCTATTTCTATAGGTGGGTGCTACTCTAATGATCAAGGACCCATGTCATTTCTCTATAGGATGGTTCCACTCTGATGGGTAAGGACCCATACCATGTCTCTATATTAGGGTGTCACTTATGAGATATATGAACCATGTCCGAACTTTACAAAAAGATGAAACACAATAGATATAGGACCCATTACCCAACTCCATAGGTGTGTTCCACTCTGGTGAATAGCTATAATAACCATTCCATGTCCCAGTAGGAGGGTTCCACTCTAGTGGATATATAGAGGAAACATTCCATATCCCAACAAGAGGGTGTCAGTTTGATATCTCTGATGATCATGCCTAATCACCACTATTGTCAAACGTCTCTGAGAGATGATTCATGCTACTAGAAAGACCCCCATTGATATATATTATAGAAAACACTCCGGATAGGCTATTGGCAGGACAAAATCCAAGTCCAAATGAATGATACAAGAAATATAAGATTCTTAAAAACATGATATACAACATTTATGGGACCAAAATGGTGTTTAGACACACTCTTCTACCAGGTTTTGTCCTCTCTATTACACGGATCACTGTCCATGTAGACCTACATGACATGTAATTGGATTACATGGTGTGTCTTAGCCACCCGGGGTTAATCCGGGTTCTTTGGGTCTTGACCATGTCCTTCGGATCGTGTCAATGTACACTAGTCATGTTCTTGGTCATTCCCTAAACTATGTATTCCCATAGTACAGGTCGGGCCACCAACACCAATTCACAAGACTAGTTGGGGAATCTCACAGAGTGTTATATTTATCACACCTGAAAACACTATCCATCATAGTTGGGTAACAACAATGTGTGCGTTCATCCCAATACATGTAGTGTGGTGTCTATTTTCATAGAAACTCATATCTACTCCACGAATATTATATTGTTATTCTATTCTATATAGCTAACCATTTGAACACCCTTAATCAAATATTATCACCTTTTTCCATCATTTCCCACCCCCTGATGGTTGAATATTGGATTTTTTTATTTTCATTTTGATACCGACACACAACATTGAATATATGATAATCTCTTGTTACCTAATATTATTCATGTTCCATTGTGAAAACATATGTATCCCACAATATATGTAAATCCATCCTTATTTCTTCCTTAAATAATTATACAAATTTTCCCACACATATCTTCCTTGAATTCAGGGGGTCCGATCATGCTGTGTATTGCATAGAAATGTTGAATCGTGGTTTCCATAGGCCAAAGAAGAAGAATTTGAAGAATGATTAGGGGAAAATAACAAGAAAAAATATAAAAAATGTATCCATGCGTTTGTGGAAAATGAATCAGATTGGTGACAACAAGAGTGTGAATAAAATCACAACAGGGATAAATTGGATAAAAAAATTCAAAGCTGATACACGGGCACATGAAAAGGATTATATTAAATTTAGATAAAATAAAAGTAATTGGTCATGCTCAATATTTTAATGATAATGTGAAGAATCCAAAAAATTTGAGTCCTACATCAATATTTGATCGATCATTGTTGAATAACTCACTCTCTAATGAAGGAGTACAGTCATTCCATTTGTTGCGCCTTAATTGTCCTGGATCTAGAAACTCATCATATTCTTATCTCAATACACCGATGATATATTGTTGAACAAATTCTCAATTCTCCCAAGGTAATGAAACAAACCCTTCTTATTTTCCATGACATTGTTTTTATTAAGTTAATTAGTTTTAAATATATTAATTAAAATAATTATTTAACTCACTTAATGCATCCGAAAATGGTCTTCTTGTCTAAAAATTCTGCACTGACCAATTTTGTGTCATGCCTATGGTAAAATATACACTCTGGATTCAACCGTTGTCTCGTATTTATAATTCAATAAATAATTTAAGAGATATACCATTACATATAAAAACTATATGAACATGATATAAAAAATATTTAATATTTTTTAAATATTAATTTCGTTCACACCAATCCTCTAAATCCGCATCATTCTTAGTTCCTGGCATTCGAAAATGTTCCTTGATATATTTCAATGTCTTATGAGACAAAAATATGGTCTCTATAAAATAAATTCCTTTAATATTTTTATCCGCAAAAGAAAAAAACAAAAATACCAGAGCTTCATAGGGGAAACACTAGGTCTAATAAAACCCATCTCTTGAAGGTCATGAAACTAAAACCATAGGTAATAATGATTAGTAAGGTCCATCTTATATGCCACATAAGATATCATAGCACACTTGGGATACAATTCAATGAAAAAATATATCTCCCTCCATAGATGTAGTCCCAAAATATCCTCTAAAAAACATCCATAAAATCCTTCCCATCTGAAAGAGTCTAGATTTTTGAATAGCCATATACACCAAGGTATACACTCTCCAAATTATGGGTAATTTTTTTTCTGTTTCATTCTTTCAAGACTAATTATCTCTACCATGTTATATATCTATCCCACATAGTATAATCTCACCCCATTAGCCCGATGATATCTAACTCATAAGCGATGAGAGAAAAACTAGGTTCAGACCATAGAAAACCAAGCCATTCACTGGGTGAAATCATCTGGTATCATTATGATGAATAAAAGGATCCATTAAAAAACTCTATCACTACGAAACATCTTTCACTATTGGAAGATAAAATATATCCAAAAAGCATTTCCTATAGGAATAAAAATGAATGGTTGTTAGGCTAACATATCCACTGGGAATCTATATCTCACCCCAAGAGTAAATATATGATCTAATAACCTATAACTACATCTACTAGTATTGAATCAAGTGTAGAATAATCTAATGGTGTACCTCTAATTATAACATGAGTTTTCAAGTCATAAGACTTCATTACCTGCAACTACCTATAACCTTGAATCCTATCTCCTTGATCCTGACAGGATCCACTTGGTTGTGGTGATGGAAGTAACTCATAACATCATCCAATTACCACATATCCTCCTCCTAGAGAACCACCTATTCCCCTTCTAACTTCACCTCCCTAGGGTATTCCTACCCTCACCTGGGAGATCCATGATCATGGTGATGCCTCAACTATGGAGGTCTTTCCACTATTTTTCTTCCCTACTCAGCGTGTTGGGTCAAGAAATAATGTGCAATGTGAACTATTCCATCACTTTCATAGCACCATCACTCTCCAAGAATCACAGGTAAACTACTTGGTCCATATTTTGAATAACCACATTCCTGAGTATGATTTGGGTAATATATCATGTGATGAGATTCTACGACTGGAACCTTCTAGATTTTGTATATGACTTAACCCTATAACTCTAATTTTCTAAATATAGCACCATGAATTACCTTATACCGGAATCTCTCCATCACTATTTCCGTCTCCAATACTTTGACATATGTGGGAATGTATTGGGGTACTACAATGGAATATATGTCTCTATAAAGACCCTCCTAAATATCCTCTTCCTGAAAGTAGAAATATTGAATCATGTTGAGGGAGTTCCACTTAATGTTAGAGAGATTATACTTACAAACTATCATCCATCCTTTCTATAGCTCTAATATCTTCTAAATCTGAAATGAGTGCAAGAACGTAGTGTAATACTTCTCACAAAATAACAATAGAATTTTTTTCCATGAGAGTGTCGAGTCATCATGCATATACATGACCAGACTCTACCAGTGTCCATAAGTTTGATGGAAAAGATTGGCTTCCAACACAACCCCATGATTCCTCGAAGTCTGGTTATGCCAGAAAACATTGATAACCAGATACTGCCAATCCTTCACCTCCTAGGGATTTGGTTCACTAAGAAACCATAATGGCCTCTAGTGCTAGAGCTCTTGCAATGTTCTATGCTAGTGTTCATACACCTCTTTCTCTGCTATTATTATCAACTTCTCAGAATGATGGGGTGGTTCTACCTATCCCCTTAAGGAAAGGATCCCACCATATGGTCCCTAAACTAAGGTATAATAAAAAATTGGATCATCGTCACTATATTGAATCAGTAGAATGGTACTTATCGACGTATATGAATCCAAAAAAAATTAATCAATATGTTTCACAGTCAGATGAGTATATATATATATGGAGAGATGACTCAAGTATAGCCAATGAATCAATCATATATGACACATGTACCAATGTTACATATAACCAATGCCTTAGAATACCAAGTCAATATGATGGTGGTAAAAGTCCTCATTTATTCATATGTTAGATTATGCACCAAAACAGGGTTCTCTAGCCCGAAATATGGACTAGAGACACTTTCCCACTATTTCCATAAGTCCCAACCAAATCCCCAAAAGGGGAAAACTCCAAAAAAAATCCCATGTAATGAAATACTGTGATATCAAACCATCATGACTCGAACCACTAGGGGTCACTTATCTGGAATTGAGTTGAGTCACAACTACCCCATTCCCACCTCCATTACCCAGGGGCTAGTGACAAGTGTCAAAAGGAAAAACTAATTTATGAGGTCCTTTCCTATTTTACCTTTATTCACACGCATGACTATCTCGATGAAGAAGTGCGCATGAAATTTCATAAATGTTACTAATATCTATATAAACCACCATTAAAGTAAAAAAACTCTAGGGAATACAAGACTGTGATATTGTAAACTGAAAATTAAAGGGTAAAAAAACACACCCTACTGGAAATATGTCAAAACCCGAAAATAATTTTAAAGGATAAAAACTCATAGATACTATTTCTCGATATACAAACTCCAACCACCATACATGGTCAAATGCATGAAGAAATCCTTATGATACACTTAAATCACTAATGGCCTATCACTCATCTATATAATACCCAAAACATGTTGGAAAATCCCATATAGGGATGAAGTACATACATGCCATGTAGCATTACCCAAAAGCTGCATGAGAGATAAAATAAGTAACAAGATAGAATTATACAGCATAAAAACATAAAGAGAAAAATGAATTCCAATATCATATATATATATATATATATTCATATTAGAATCCCAAATGGTAGTGAAATGGGATGCCCATCTCATAGCGCCACACAAGAAGATGATTCTTCCAATAGTTCTAAAGAGGTCCATCATCAATGAACAGAATCTCACTTATATTTTTGAAGAATAATCCATGTTAAGAGACACATCACTACTATGATGCACTATCTAGGTAGAAAATTATCCATATAGATTACCCATGACCCAATACAATAATAGGTTTCCAATCAATAGATGGATAGATGACCCATTCCCTGAAAAAGCACGAGGCCACCACTCTAATGGTAGATGAACCATGCCCAAACATAGAAGGATGGTGCCACTCCATTGTTCGAGGACCCATTCCATATCTAAATAGGAGGGTTCCACTCTGATTGTCAAGGGCCCATGCCTATATCCATTGGATGGTTCCACTATAATGGTCTATGACCCATTACATATCTTCAAAGGTGGGTTCCACTTAGTAGATAGAGGATATATGCCCTAACTCCATAAGAGGGTCACACTATATATATATATAGGACTAATTCCCAGAATCTATAAAATCATAAAACTCTGATGAATT
Organism: Viscum album; assembly: GCA_963277665.1. Taxonomy (NCBI): domain Eukaryota; kingdom Viridiplantae; phylum Streptophyta; class Magnoliopsida; order Santalales; family Viscaceae; genus Viscum; species Viscum album. The sequence goes on along the minus strand of OY728159.1, from coordinate 489,960,273 downwards.
GATAGAGGACCCAATCCATATCTGAACAGGAGGGTTCAAATATATTTGATAGATGGAGGACCCAATCCCTATCCTAATAGGACGGTGCAACTCTAATCTCTATGATGATCATTCTTGATCACTTCCATAATTTAATGTTACCTAATGAAGTTCAATTACTAAAACATATCCCATTATATCTCAAAATATATTATGAAGGAAACCTTTTCAATATAAATGGAAATACACTCAGGATATGTTGCTTCTCTGTTGAAATCTAAGTACAAATGATGGAGATATGTGTGGTGGAAGTTTCTTCAAAAAGAGGTACATGGAGTATCGGGAAAAAACATGGAATGTGGTCACATTTTTTCCTTATAGTGTCATATCCATTACATGGATCACTATCCATGTATCCCTACATGGAATGTATGGGGGATGAGATGGAATGTCTCATCCACCAGGGATCGATTTTTTTTCTCTTGGTCATGCTCATGTCCTTTGGGTTGTTCTATGTACACTATCCAAGTGCTTTGTTGTGGCTATGTCTGCATACTCCTATAGTATTTACCTTATCACCAGTATCGATTCCCTTGGTGTGTCGGTGTCCCACACGGAGGGTGATATTTAACTCACCCAAAGTCTATATCCACCACATATGGGTCACTACACATGTTGTTTTTATCCCAGAACACATTGTGTACTCGATATTTTAATAAAAATTTAGATCTTATCACCACATATCAAATCCATATTCTCTACAAAAAACCCGATCTTTGAAATACCCATAATATTGCATAATATCTTTTTTCCATCAGTTTTTTCCCTCTAGTAAATGGAAATCAGTATATTGATTCTCCATTTGATAACATCACTTGTAGTAACATCACCAACCATCTATAAATTCCTCACTATATTTCTAATCCATATCAGAATCACCCTTATCCCACAATCTATATAAATCCATCCCTGATTTGTCCTCAAATCATCATCCCGATCATCTTATATGAATATTGCATGAATCCTAGGGTATGATCCAGATTGATCCCACCTATAAATCTCAAAATATTGTATCTTTAGTCCAACACTGAAGAATGTGAAGAACAATTGGTGGAAAAAGCACAAGAACAAGCGGTCCCAAATCAATGGCACTGAAGATAATCTTTGATATATTTCAAAGTTCTATAAATCCAAAATAGGTCCTCTATAATAATTTCAACTTCTTATTTATTATATCCTTACTTAATTTTTGTATTTACTGTCTAAATTTATATTCATTAAAAATATGAAGTTGGATTATGCTTATATATATTCATTATTTTAATTGTAACGGATATATTTTTCTAAAAAAAAATATTTAGAATTAAAAATAAGTAATTAACATTTTTATTTAATTTTTTATTTGATATATTATTATTCCTTAATGTTTGGAATTCTTGGTCCCCAAATGTTTGGGACATTTTACTGATAGTGAAAATTTTATAAGAACTATAAATATTCACATATATAAAATCATATTTCTATTAAATCTCAATAGAACATTGAACATTTTCTAAAAAATGTTTAAAGTATAAGATGAAAAAAATAAATTTTGTATCTATAAATTTTCTTATCTATCCACCAAATAACTTTTCCACTTGTCTCGCTATTTTTTACTTCATTAAGGTAGATTCTAACAAATTTCCTACCTCCCTCATTATCTAAATACTTAAATCCCACATTCTTAAAAGTTTTAAGAAATATGTGGTGAAGATTAATCGGTTTTTTTGACCACTTATTCCTCTTAATTATCATCTTCCATGTCCTAATCATCAATTGGATTTATTATGAAAAAAACTTTTATCAATTTAATTTCTCATCATGTAACTATTTAAAATTTAGTGATGTAGTATAATGCACATTAACCAAATTATAAAGAAACTAAAATTTATTACAGTAATTTGAACATTAAAATCATATAGTATAAATGGATATAATAATTCAAAGTATTGAAAAGTGTAAAAATAGAACAAATATAACTGCATCATAAAAATTATGATCTGCATGATCCACTAGAAAAAAAGCACTCTCAAAAAACACTATAGAAATTAAGTAGAATGTTTGAAATAAAATATGTATTTTTGAAAATTAAAATATATAAAACCATAATATAAATTAAAATTGAATAAAGAATGAATGAAATGAATGGTATTTATAGAATTTAGTTAATTCATATGACTATTACAAATCGGATCATTCAAATATTAATCTAACCATTAGAATTTTAAACTATTCATTGGAATTCTTATTTGACCATTTGGAATAATAAAATGAACATTGGAATATTAAACTCACCTATTAAATCATAAAATAATATTTATGTATCATATAAAATAAAAATATGATATATTTATATAATAATACTATTAAATAAATGTTTTAATAGTTATAAAATACATGTATGTATTTTTGTAAAACATATATGTTTTATTTACATTAATTTAATAAATATAATGTTTTAAAAGAATTTTTATTTTCAAAAAGTGTAATTTAAATTAATTTTATGTTTTATTATAATTATATTATATTTTTATGTGTCCATAATTATATTTGAAAAGGGTTAAAAAGTCAATCATAATATTAAAATTGTATTTTCTCTAATAAATGGTGATTTTTTATAAAAATTAAATTTCTCATATTTAGAAAAATATTTTAATAATAGGGTTTTAATTTGTTAATAAAAATGTCAAATAAAATTGGTGATTTTTTTTCTAAAATATTTTATTTTTTTGTTAATAGTGAAATTTGTTAAATTGTGGTATTAAGCATTATAATCAAAATACAGAACATTTTGAGTCATTGATGATGTAAGTTCCCATTATTTCAAGATCACATTCATCTATTAATATATATACTCATAATAATTAATACTATTGATATTCTTGATCCAAAATAATATACTACTGAATAAAATATTCAAAAATACCACTCTACCCCTATAAATAAAACATGTTCATGTCATGCCTTCTAATAATTTTATATTTTCAGAATTCTATAAAAAATATTTCCCAAACCCCTCTCTTTTGTAGTAGTTCTTTTCTTGTCCACAAAATATCACTTCAATGTCCCTTAAATTGTATTTTAACGAGGTTACACTGAATACTTAATATTCTCAATTTACCTCTTCAAAATATTTTTTTTATAACTTTTCCACAACATCACCATAAATCATGGAATAATAACTCCAGTACCATATATATAAATGATTTTAATTTTTATAATGAAATATCTACCATCTAACTCATTCTTATCAATTAATATTCTAGAAAAATAAAACAATTATCAATATTTTTTCTATTCACCACCTTCTTCAATGATGAGTTTTCATTTTCCTTTATCGCATTAATGGAATGATCAAATTAACTTATAATGGTTTAAAATGAAATAATAATGTATATTATATATATTTTCACATAGTTTATTTGATATATGTCTATGATATTTATTATAAAAAAACATGTATATGATGGCAGAGAAAACCTCCGAAATGAAATAACTGTAAAAAACTTATGTTTTTACTAAGAGAATCATCCCTATGTCAGAAAAAATATGGGTGTTTGGGAAAATTATGATTTCTATAATATCATGAATATTATTTCATTTCATTTAGGTATTTTTACTCAAATTTTAAATTAATGACAATAATAATCAAAAAATGATCTGACCTTAGAACCACAAATCGAATGCTCTTAGAAAAAAAAATAGCCTTTTTTATGATTGAAATGGTAAAAATTGAATATACTAAAAACATAATAAATATAATATATATTTAAAATGTTCCTAATTGATTAATTATTTAATCTAATTTATTTATTCTAGATGTTAAGTGGAAGCACAAAACTATTCTTGAACATTATGTAAGGGATATCTCCAAAACCACCCCTTTCCTTTAGGTTATGACCTTTCTCCCTATAACTCACCTTCTCTCTCAATTCAATGATATTGAATGATTATAATATTTATTTATTTATTTATTTATCTCATATATAAAAATACATTAATATTCTATAATTTGATAGAGAAATACACGTTATACATTCTTTTATCAATTGGAACCCACTTCATTCCTTTGGTAAGTTTTTTAATGTTATTTTATTTGAGTTGTTTTAATGGAATACATATGCTTGTACATGTTATGATAGGTTCTTATATACAGTGCTCCAATTAATTTTTTTTATTCTCATGATACATCATATATGCTGTTATGGAGTAAAAATAATCTATCATGTGACTCTTTCCACCATGTAGTTCTCTTTGCAGATTGCCTTGACTTATTCTTTAGTCATTTTTATGTTGTTTCCACAATCCCATGTTTCAATAATGATATGATGCCTTATTTATTATATTATTATCCCATGTTATTATTCAAGATACTTATTTTTATGATATCATGTTATTCCATTTTACATATATGTTATGCTTTAATATCATGTTTGTTATCATAAAATGCTTTATAGCTCACCCCTTTATTTTATGTATTCCTTAGGTTATATTATGCAGCTTTAGGACATTGAAGGGATTTAAGATCTCATTGAGGATAATAAATATAAATTTTCTTTATTTTATATTTATCTTGATTTATTATTAATATATTCCTTAAAATACTCTAGGACTCATGATCTTTGGGATGTATTTACTGGATATTTATGTTAATAATCATGTAATAATATGTGTATGAGGTTTGAGTCTCTTTAGTATGTATCATAAAATGGTATAGTTATATTTTGGTATTTGGACTAGAATAAACTTGTTATAACCCTATGGATAATTCTAAGAATAAGTATTAATATATGAAAACATCTTGGAATTTTAGTGAATTATATAGTAGGTGGTTTCCATGAAATTATATCCCTATCTTGATACTCCAAGTGAGTGTAGCTCTACTACGGTATTACCAAGGGGTAATAATAGCGAATATTATTCAATGGGATTTGACGTGAAAATCACCTGGTTCATGAAAAATATTACTTATTTCACACATTTTTATACACTCCCATGGGATATGACTTGTAATGTTAAAAAACTCATTAAAAACAATTATGAATGGTTTAAATAGATTTATAGGATAGAAAAAATAGGAAAACACCAAAGTTAACTTATATTGAAACTTGTAATATGAAAAGTTAGGTTATTTACATCATTTTCAATTTATTACTTTTATGTTCATATTTTTTCTTTTATATGTTTAATATTTAATATATTCTCATTACATTTTACCATTATTCTAGTTAATAGTGAGAAATAAGAGAAACTATTCTAACAACCAATGTGGTAGTCAATGTGATGATTACCCACGTGATATTCCTAGCCTTACGGTAGTGGGATAATGGATCTTCATGTTGGGTTTATCTAAACTAACTCCACCTATAAATAGTAACATGAATCATGTGTAACACCCTCCTTCTCCTCTGAAAGAGAAAGTCAGAGTCGAATCCTTTATAATAAAATGTCCCCTACCCTTAGTGGATCTTCTTATCCGATAATCATAGAACTATATATTAGCTCTATTGAGAAGATATTATAAGCCCTGTAATCCTCAGAATAAGTGAAATTTGTACTAAGTATTTATCATCTAAAAGGGTAAACCGATCCATAGTGGAAACAACTCAAGAAAATGAAGTCCAAATGGGATATTGATTGGGAAGGATTCAAGAAAATATGTTTCAACAAATATTTTCTGTAAAATCTCTATCTTAAAATAGGGAGGGACTACCCTGCATTAAAAAATTATAATGATGATTTTATCATGTTGTATGAGGAAAACATCATAAGGAATGCACAATACACATCTAGCTTTGTGATGAAAAATGGAATCAAGGTGGACCACCACTTTAGTGTATAAATGTTAAGTCTCTAAAAATTTGTTGTTATTTTAAACATTGAAACATATGAATTGGTCTTTTATTTTATCCTTATGTTTGAGATAGAGATTGGTGAATCTCTATGGAATCATGGAAACAAATATAAAAAACATAAAATGGTGATTAATATAGGATGATCAATAGATAAGTCTCGTGAAGGAAATAAATTCCAACATCCCACATGTCAAAAGTGTAGGAAAAAGCATCTCAAAAACTGTTTGTTAAGAATTGATATATTTTTAATATGTGTAAAAGAGGGGAATCAAGTTAATCAATGATGGGAAGAGATGAATAAATCTAATAGTGTGATGGATGAATAAAAATCAAATGTACACCTTGTCTATTGTACAATGTTTCAACTCTAGGGAACATGAGAATTATGTAATATAATGTCCTAGGTTAGTGGTTTTCCATGAAAATTAATGGAAAAAACCCTCAATGGTCTATAGAGTAAGGAACAGAATATGTTATCTCCACTATTGAGGTGGATCCATAAAACTACGTGGTAACTAGTATGCTCTTTATTTACTAAATAATAGAAAACAAATGTTTTGATTGTATTCCTAAAAATTATTTCATATATTGGAAGTTTATTAGAACTATTCAAACACCATATCAAAATATTGTGGTTAATCTATAAAAGAGAATATAAGATATCTTAATTATTGAATCTAAAGATTAAAATTAATCCCCATTTAATTTTTTTGTATTGAACCATCGATAAAATCATTTCATACTTCCATTTGTGTATTTTGATACTATATTGGTCTTGGATTGGTTATCCGTATATAAATAAAACATGAACTTTTGGGGAAAGGATATCACTAATCACAGAACTAGTCAATATCCAATTATATAAAAGTGTAAAAAGGTGGATAAATCCCCTTTCGAAACTTTAACTTAGATGTTGATATTATTTTCTTATAAGCAAGAATATCAAGCTAAAATTATTGTGAAAAAAAAAGATAATCATTCTTGAAGTCATTCTCTTTGTGAGGGAATATACTAATATATTCCCTGAAGAGTTCCTTTTTCTTCCTCCTCACTGAGAGGTTCATTTCACAATAAAACTTATACATATATCTCTTTCCATATCCAATACTCATAATTGAATATACACCATTGAGTTAGAGTAGATTAATAAGTAGTTATAATATAAATAGGAAAAGGGTTTTATTATCTCGATTGCTTCACTATGGGTTGAACCGATCCACATTATCATAAATAATTATATCACAAAATTTATATTCATTGATCATTATGAAATCCCAAAAATAACTTTAAAAAACAAGTATCCCCTACCATGGATTGATGACATGTTCAATAAAAAACACGAGAAAAATTATTTCACTAAGATGGACCTTCTGTCGGGATATAGAAAATTAAATGTGAATAAAGAAGATATCCCCGATACTTTTTTTATAATAACTTATGGAAACTATGACTTTAGAGTGATTCCCTTTAGAACCAGTGATTATCTATCAATCTATATGGATATGATGAATAGAGTCTTTAGAGATTACCATGATAGGTTTTCAGAATTATTTACATATTATATTCTAATATAATCCAAAATAAAGGAGGGAAATGAGGATCAATTTAATACTTTTCTATAACATTATGAAAGGATATTCATTATCCAAATTACAAAAAAATTGTGATTTTTGTATGGAATAAATATCCTTCTTGCGGAGTTTTATAACCATGAAAGGTATATCTATATATCCTTAGAAAAAAAAAAGGAAACATTGGAGTGTTCTAGACCATCATCTATAATGGATATCCATAGATTCCGTAGTCTATTTAGGTACTAATAATGAATTATGAGGAACTTCTCATTATTTTCAAACACGATAAACATGATGACATAGAAAAGAGTAATGTTTTTATGGACAATTTAATGTGGAGATAGATTCAAAGAGTTAAAAAAGAGGCTTATCACTACACATATACTTACACTATCCACAGGTGTGGAACTCTTCATGGTATAAAATAATTCTTACAAGAATATATTAGTCAATGTACTAATTTATTATGGTAATGTGATATCTTACACATCATGGAAGAAAAATGTTCATGAGCAGAACAACCAAATGAATTAAATGAAGTTGATTTAAGTGATATTCTTGTTGAAAATACGGAGACATTATCTCTATAGGTAGAAGATTGAAATATATTTAGATTAAAAGTTCCTTAAATATATATTCACACATGAGGAGCATAACATGTACTAGTGAATATTTTTCATTCTAATTAATGACTATGTCTGGTCAATCCACTATCATCCTGGGAAATAAAATAATGTGGAAGATTTTGTAACTATAATAGATATGAAAACCTTATCAATGATAATAATTAAGAATTATCAAATATTTATATACTTTCAATGGAAGGACATGAGGATTATAAAGGAAGGAAAACATCATTAATTTCTCAAGTTATATCTCAACCATCCCTTCTTGAGAAGATAAAGGATATTCAAATTGAGGGTGTGGAAATATAGAAGAAGGTGGAAATAATAAAAAAAGGAAAATCCTAAAAGATAAAAATAGATGAAGAAATAGTTGTATGTTTTGGGTAAAGACTATGTGTACAATAAAATCGTGGGATAAAGAAGGAATTATTTAATTATGTACATAACTCAACCTTCTCCAAACATTCATTGAATATAAAGATGTACCATGATCTCTAAGAGAAGTATTGGTTGTTAATATGAATAGGGAGATCACAAAATATACATAGAAATTTCTTGTATTTCATTAAGTTATGGATTAAAGGAAAAAAGATTTAAGGGGATGATGGAACCATTATATAGATCTATATGGAAATTGGGAAATGTCACCATCAACATTATCACTAGTATTCCAAAGGTGTCAATGGAAAATAATGTTATATGGGTTGTGGTGTATCATCTTACAAATATAGCTCCATTCATTGAAATTTCATGAAACTTATAAATTGATCTAATTTAATGGATATATTTCAAGTGGTGATAGTTCATGGAACATCATTACTGATTGTATCTAACTTTCATCTTAGATTAACCTCTATTTTTGGAAAATTCTCTAACATGCTTTATACAGTGCGTTAAACTCTAGTATAGATTATCATCCTAAATTGATGACCAATTTGATAAGACTATCCATACACAGGAAGAAAAGTTGAGAGAATTTTTAATGGACTTAAAAGGAAGATGGGATCAACATATTCATCTAGTAGAGTTCTCATGCTATAATAGTTTCCAAAAAATCATCCAATTGTATCCATATAAATCCCTTTATGGTAAGAGATGTTGAACACCAATGTGGTAGGATGAAGTTATAAAACTTCCATAGGTGCGACCCGAAGTGGTTTAAGAAATGGTAAAAAATGTTAAGACTACTTAGTATCACATCAAGGCAACTCATAGCCAGCAGAAGTGCTTCGCTAACAATCATTGATGAGACCATGATTTTCGGATTTCTGATTAGGTATTACTCTACATATCTCCAAAGAAGAGAGACATGACTTTTGGGATGATGTGTAAACAATGTCATAGGTATATCAACTACTTTGATATTCTTGATCACATCATAGTTGTGTCCTATCAACTAGATCTTTTACCAACCATGTCTGAAGTACACCATGTATTCCATGTATCCATCCAAGGGAAGAAAATAATAGATCACTCGGATGTACTGAATTTATAGTTGGTACAACTAGAAAATAATTCCACTTTTGACAAGCATATAGTGAAGATATTAGACTCTATAGAAAAATCTCTACATGATAATAAAACTCACTAAGTCATTGTACTATTGAGAAATAATATGTATTGGGAGGTGATATGGGAACCAGAGTAAGATATGGAGTAGAATACCCCTCGCCTTTTTCAACTTATTCTGTAAATTGAAATTTTGAGGGTGAAATTTCTTAAGGGGGATGAATGTAACAATACAAAAAATTTATCATATTAATTTTATTTCTTATAATTATGACATATATAGTAATGTAGTATAATTAAAACACACCACATGATAAAACAATCTAAATTTTATTAAATTAATCTGTACATTATATTTAGAGAATAAAAATTTCCATAAAAATTGAACGTATTAAAATTCGAAAAAATAGTAGACAAGACAACTAAAATATATATATTCTTAATGTCTCAATCTACTAGGAAAACTGTACACATGAAAAAAAATATCGATATAATGTTGAATGTTAGTAATCAAATATGAATTCAAAAATGAAAATATATATAAACTTGAAAGAAAATATATTTTAATGAATAATTAATGAAATGACATATATTTATAAAATTTATGGAAACCATTTTACTCTTACAAATATGACCATTGAAATAGTAATCTGACCATTGGAATAGCAACATCACAATAGGAATAAAAATATGACCATTAGAAAGTGTAACCTGACCATTATAATATTATTTTTACCTATTTGGGTTTAAAATTACAATTAGGTAACTTATTAATATAATATATTACATATTTATATCAAAATGTAGGAAAATAATTTTTAAAAAAATTATAAAATAAGTGTCTGTATTTTTGTAAAATATATATATTTTGTTTGAAATTTCTTTATAAACATATTAATTTACATGAAATTTTACATAAATTAAGTGGATTTACAAATTAATATGATTTCATTATTGTAATGATAAAATATTTATATTATAGAATAATTTATTTTTCAAAGGACCATAAAATATATCATAATATTAAGAAATAAATTTTTAAAATAAATATGTATTTTATTAAAAAATTAAAATTTTCATGCTTTGAAAATTATTTTCCTAAAATGGATTTCATTTTTTTAATCTAAATTTCAAAAAAAAATCACAGTCACATTTTTTCTTTTTTTCTAAATAGTTTATTACTATGAATGGTGGAATATGATAAATTAAGGTATTTAGAATTATAAGATAAATCCATGAATTATTTAGTCATTTATGATGTCAGAAACCATTAGATCAAACTCACATGCATTATATTCTATATATTAAAAAAACTAATAATATTGATATACGTAAGGAATATAATAAACAATTTAATATAATATTCAAAAACACTGATCTCATCCTTTTATAAATACAACCCCACACAACCCCTTATTCTCACACATTCTCCTCACACCTAGTCATCCTTCAAAAATTAAAAATTTCATTCCAAAAATCATTCCAAACCTCTCAACAATGTCGTAATTCTATTAGTATCACCAAAAGTCCACTTCCAAGTTCAATAAAAATTATTTCAAGGAGGTGTCATTTAAGAGGTAATATTCTCATTTTCCTCATTTAAATTCATTTCTTATTTTACCATATCAATTCCTCCGTCATCAATCATGGAATAATAACTCCAATATCATATATATATTGTTGTGTTATATTTAAAATTTAATATCACCATACATCACATTATATCTCTTCTTATTATTAAAAAATGATTTTTCCCGTTATTATGTCAGTTCACTGCCTTGGTGGATGATGAGTTTTTTATTTTCCACTACTGCCTTCATGGTAGATTAAAATTAACTTATTATGGTTTCCAATGAACTAATTATTTATTTTATATATTTTATAACATTATTAAATTAATATATGTCCATATTATTAAATAAAACAAAACTATTTTGTGATGATCATTAAAACTACCTAAATGTACTAATTGTAAAATGTTAATGGTTTTACTAAAAGACACCCCAATATTAAAACATGTGTGGGTATTTTCAATAATTATAAATTATGGAATTAAATGAATTTTATATAATTTCAATTCTAGAGTTTTATTTATATTTTAAACAAATAAATAATTATCCATAACTCATCTGACCTTGGAACCATGAAACAAACACTCCCAAAACACAAAAATTAAACATCATTTCACCCTAAAATGGTTATAAATGAACATGTTTAAATTATAATAAATCAAATGTAGTTGTAAAAGGTTATGAATTTTTGTAATTAATGAATCAAATTTATTTTTCCATACAATTAAGTGCAATTTTAGTGCTATTTGAAACATAAGGCAATAGATATCTCAAAACATCCTTTCTCTTAAGGTTATTAAATTTATCTCTCTAATTCACCTTCTCTGTATCATTATTATTATTTAATTCTTATAATATTTTTATATATGTATATTGGGTCTAGAAAATTTTACATGGAAGATTATAAAAATGATGTGCATTATTCAATTGGTGGATTAAAATCAATCGAGCTATTTATTGAAGATTAAAATGGTAAAGTACCATGAGATGAAATATAGACACAAGGAAACTCCACATTCCACATCGTGTGCCCACAAAGTGAGTATTTCTCCACAAAGAGTCTCCATATAAATCCTCTATAGACCCCCCACCCCCACCGATATTCAACAATCTATTTGTTGGGTGAGGCATGAATTTTTGAACCTCCCACAAATGAAAATTGCATTGAGGATAAATGTGCGACTTTTGATCCCCCCAAAAATGAAATTTTAATTACAGGGAAAGGAATATTTTATACCCCCCCCCCAAATATTATATATAGGAAATTCATTTTTCGAAGCCCCCAGCAAATGAATTTTTGTATGTGGGTGATATGTCACTCTTTTTAACCATGAAAATTAATTTTACCTTTTCATAGTGAGGTGGAAACATAAAAACCAAAATCCTTCTTGGGAATTGAGTGATCAAATACATTTATACCACATTAAAACCCCCATTGAAGGACATATGGGGGTAGTGGAATTATTGTGTAAGAGGTGAAAAAAGACACAGAGAGACAATATGAGCAATATATTTTAGTACATAATAATTTACCACATATCACAATGTAAACTATGTTGTAATGATCGGTCTTCATATAATTAGTAGTTGTTAGACTAAAAAATAGTTCATTTTAGACAATCCATCCACCTAATGAATCTCTTTTAAACCACCATTCCACATATAACATGTGGATGAAATATTTGTAGGCCACTATCCCACATCGAAAATAGTATGCGGGCTTGGCTTCTTCTTCCTCGTTGCCCTTCTGTGTATCAATCATCCTTATCTATTCCCCTCCGTGAACTGTCCAAAAACCCTCTCCATAAAACTCTCCCATGAAGTGATGATACTCAAATGGGCCACTTCACAAACCACAAATCAAAGACCTCTTTCAAAACCTCCAGATATTTATTATCAAAACAAAAAATGTTACATCAATGTTCCTTCTTGATCATACATTCTCATGGAAAATGGGTTTCTACTAGTAAAATACCCTATATGGGGTATCATGAAAATTTTATCAATCATAATTTGCCATGGTAATGATGACTTGGTCCTTGGAGGTAATTCTAGGGACCTCCAAGTTTCAAAGGGGGAATGGAATTTATTTATTTTATATTTGAGGATGTCTATTATATGATCCTTCTCTGATCCCCTCTATTATCAGGAGTAAGTGAATCCCTCTTAGAGTAATCAACTATATTTTCATGAGGGACATATTCACTTAGGTGTGTATATCCCTATCTTTTTTATGAAAAAAAGAGAGGAGATGAGATCCAAATACTTTTCTCTCTCCTATAACATCATCCTGGTTTCCAAAAACAAAAGTGGATATGGGCACATCAATTCCATTTATCTATCATGTATCCCAGCCTCATCCACTATAAGATAAAGTATATTTTGTGCTTTGTAAAATATTAAATTTTCTTTTGATTATCAAAACATGTATGATTCATGTGGGATTATATCTTATTGATAATCAAGTCATTCACAATATCAAATACATATATTCAAATTAGATTCCCTTTATAAATATTCAACTCACCATCCAGGGGACCCGTCTTTTAAATAAGTCCCAATCATGCTATCACCACCTCAGTAATCCATATAACCCATGTGGAAAACACAAATGGACCTCTTCCAATGGTGTCAAAACCAATATTTCCAACTACATGGGATTTTATTCATGATCAAGTGAGATATATAGGATGCCTCCATATGGTCCAAACCAAACTCCAAAAACTCATCTTAATGTTTTTTGGGATACTTCCCTAGTAGTTTCATATCCATCCTGGAGATCCATATTCTATTCTAGTCTCTTTCCTCATCATCCTTATTATTCTATATTCCCAGTACGATTATTCCCCCACCTAGGAGTCTACATCCCTTTCTAGTTATTTCAAGAATCTTCAACATAATTCCCACACCATCCATTGACTAGGACTCAATCACATAGACATCCTTGTTGTATGATTTTAAACTTCATAGTTGGGTCCAAATCATGTTACCTTAAAATTTATTACATATCCCATTTTGTGGAATTGAAATATGTGAGGCTTGATTCCTTTCCAAAGGATATGTAGGAAGCCCATATCATGGGAAAAATTCTTTTATAAAAAATCTTTCATCTTTTTGGATTATTAAATTCATGAGCACCAAAATATGGGTCTTAAAAAAATTATCTTGATAATAAAATATTTAATGATATATTAGCTATTTACAAAAGGGTACCATCAATAGATAACCAAAGAAAAATAAAGATGTATCCATCAAGGAAGAATTAAAAATACAGACCTATGATTCTGAAATCAACATATACCTAATAATTGATTGTTTATATATGGCTGAACCATATGATATTTGGGATTTAAAGAAGGATTTTTTAATACATATTAAATCTATAAGAAACTCACAGAGTATGAAATAGTTCCCCCTAAATGGTGTGATGTGTTGGAACTTACATCCTCTTAGCTAATGAATTTTCTAAAGATCACATTAAATAAATCCTTGTGGCCCCCTACCTTTTGAAATCAAGTACACATCAAATATGAATGATCATAGGCGTGGAGAGCACATTAGAAACAAAAAATAGTGAACCTAATTTGAATCATTTTTTTCTCACCATAATACAATATACCATTTGTTGGTTTACATGTCTCACATAGATAACAAAAATTGTACCTTATTTGAATCCGTAAGCAAAAGTTGGTTGTGTCGCCCACATGCTCGGATCCTTCTCATAAAAATAAATAGAGCCAATAAATGGATCCAAAACAATTAATTATAAATTTCTTCATTTATAGAGATAATAATTTTATGGGGTGCTATTTGTTTTTTTCAAATGTATTCAGGAATCTTTTTCATGAGCTCCCTTCAATCCAGTCCAATAGAGTTCATTCAACCAATACAAATTTTTTGCATCTTCTTCCAGGTCCACATCTAATAAAAGGACACGTTTAGTGACCACTAAAATATAATTCCAAGTATCAAACATTATCATTTAGGGTTACTATAATAAATTAATCATCATTACCCTATAACAAGATTTACAAGCCCTCCATCTCAATAAGCCTTGTCATCCATTTGTTCAACGATGGTTGGTAGTCTAGAATAGAAAGAACCAGTTCCCATGTTATCTAGTTTTAAGATCTTATCCAAAGAATGATGTAAAATATGATCCCTTATCTTATATAGGATATTACATAGGTCACTGATGGCCTAATCGAAACAACATATGGGCCCTTCCAAAGGGATCCTCAAACATCCACCACGATCTATGTCGTGTTGAAATAGACCCTCAACATGAAGGAGGTTCTACCCTTAGGAGTCTTCCCTAGGAAACTTATGCCCAAACACCAAGAAAGTCCCACTTATATTTTTGAACTATTATTTAGGATTAGGTTTATACCTTTCTCCCCAATAATAAGGCATGCCATAAAATTTTGGTTGCAAATCAAAAGTTAACAAAAACCCATTCCATCAATAGCCAAGCAGGTTGAAACTATTCGATACAATAAAAATAATCCTTCCATTAAAATATAACAGAAAACTATGAGAATGCACACACACCTTCTTGTACCAATAAAATATTCATTCACAGTTTTCAAAACCTAAAGAATTATGCTTTTAATCCTAGCTACCAACTTGGGTAAGACCCATATATTTTCCTCCAGACCAGACTATTGTTGATATATCCTAAAAATTAATTGGGGAAAAGAAAAGAATATATCCCTAAACCAACTATAGAATGGAAATATATTCCTTTTATAGGTGAAAAAGTCACTCCGTATATATTGTAAATTAGGTAGAGATTAGAATCTATTACAATCCACATTCAACATGTCTACCATGACATATTGATAACATCGATGGGGACTATAAGAAAGGGAGACAATCCCACCTCCACATTTGATGTGAATCAGCTAAAAAATTTGAGAGATTCCGTAGAATGGATTGATATCCCTTATCGTATATAAGAGGGTCATGAACATCCCATGATTAATGTACAACTGGATCGAGACAATATTCTCATTCCAACTAGTGGTCATCGATCCATCCTAATGGTCACTCATGGGAAAGTACATATCCCTAGGAAAATTACAGATACATTTCAGAAATTTTGGGCAATAAAAAAGGAACTATTAAAATAGGTTTTTACATATGAAATCCATCACCCACAATAAGAGACTCCAATTTCCATGTGGAAGACATCTAAAAAAACCCCACCAATTAAGATTTTTAAATGAAGAGCTAGTCCATGCTCCAACTTGGCTAAATGTTGGTATTATTGAATACATAATTCATATATCTATATAGAATCAAAATCCTACTACCTTGTCACCAAATTCAAAATATTGTAGAGGTATTTGGGAACGTATTTCATGTAATGTTTCTATAAGATGTTCAGGAGGTCCTCCCTGGACATATGACTATGAATACATACTTCTTGTTCGGAATCTAATCAATCTTGAGAGCCCATCTCCTATTGAGTTCCAACTATCTCCCTATGTTTCTAGAATATCACAAGGCACAAATTCATCCCCTTGATATTTTCCCCCTTGATGGTCCTTCCTAAGGTATGTGTTCCAAACTCTCTCCTTGATGTTGGATTTAAACCATGATGATAGTCCTCCCAATGATGGAATTTGTTGTGAAGGGAATACCTACAACGATATTTCATTTCATCAACAAGTTACTCTGCTTTACAGATCAACTCTAATTAATCCCTCCTACTATGAGGTTCTTCTGAAAATGAGTTTAGTCATTCTTGATGACTCATCATCAAAAGGTGATATTTTCCTTAAACCAAAAGATATCCAAAGGAAATATTTATTCTAAACCCACCATGAATTGACATAAATATAATGAAACAGAGAAAATCCCTGATGACACCATTATTTACAATGAATCAAAAAGAGAATTTTCAACTAAGTAAGATATGGCTGAGGAACCTCTCCTAAATGATAAAACAGACAAGTTTCTTTTGAGGATATAATTTCCAAAGGATAATATAATAGTAATATTATTACCTTTATCCACTCTTGAATTTAATATTCATATAGCATTGTCAGATGATTGTGTGCATGACATCCACCTAAATATATGGGCCACTCTTCATCAATTGAAAAACAAATTCCTTAAGATGAATACCCAAAACAAGTAAAGTTAATTTTACAAATGAACCATAAAATTGTCTTAGAATCCCACCAAGATGCATGAAACCCAGAAATGGGAAAATATCAAAGATCCATTTAATGTGAATGTCTCAATGCATTAAAAGGACTATGGTAGCTGATCGTTGATGCCCTATTTTTTGTTCATATTATAGGATGGGTTGAAAATAAAAATAAAAATTATTTCACCTCACTCCCTAATTAGAAAATTCCAAAAAAGGTGATGTTATGTAATTTCATATCCAAATGTTAAATTTAAGAAAAATACCCATTTTACCATGGATGGTTTACTCAGTGAGAACTGGACCACCAGAGATCTCATTCATGGAAGTCCATAAAAGAGAAATCAATTGAAACACTCTTCCATAATGAATTTGAGAATATAAATAAATCCTCACACAAAAGGGAAGTTATTTTTTAGGGAGAAAATGTCACAAATATCTTCAAAAGATTATAGCTCAAGTATAGGACCTTTAATTCACATAGAACACGTTCATAAAAATCTCTCTGAAATAAAAGATCATCCATAATGATTGTTGTCATGGAAGTATAGGAGCGTCCTCATCCCCCAATGAATGTTTGATTTTTAACTGATCCCTCAAGGCTAAAAAAATAATACTTAATTTTTTCAAAAGTGGAATAGAAATTCCACATTCCCATTGTGTTGGTGGAATTTTTAACTCAAACACTATGAAATTTATTCTTTTCTCAGTTGGGAGAATTTCCATAAAATTAATATACTCTAATAATCATGTCTCATGATGTTTATTCTTCAGTGACATGGAAAAAACATTTGTCATTTTTATTCCTTTAAGGAGGCGGGAGATTGAAGTAGCGATGGTGAAAAACTAACAGTGATGATGGCATTCCCCCTTCCATATCTAGTCGGTGGGAGGGGGAGGACCTATGGATTACTCGTAATGGCCAGAGATGCGACTTCTACACCTTCACTGATCATGATTAGATTATCAGGTTTCATGAGATTAACCTAGTTATTAAGGTCACTGGTATTCAAGAAGGCGATCATGTGATCCATCTATCAATTCTGATGTTTGTGGAGGCGAATAGATATCTAAACCTAACATTGGTTTCATGATTCAGGAAAAAATGCCTTTCGGTGGATAACTTTGAGTGGTTTGTCTTAAAAACATGGGGTCTCTATGAAGGATATCTTTCGGTCTTTTAGATAAAATGACATTGATGGAGTGATGTTCTTCATTAGTAGATTTTGTTTGTGCTCTATCGTGTGCTCCCAAGAAGTGTGGTGGATACAGCTTCTATCTTATTTGGTGTTGCTACAACCTATACATGAGTCATAATTCTCCTTCAATTCTCTTTTGGGTAAGCATACCTTAACTACCTATCCTATTGAAAAATCCTACGATTATACGTATTTTAGTAAATTTTGTGGGTCGGTTTCCCTGTATTGATTCATGTGATGCTTCTGTATGGAATCTGATCAACCCACGCATGTGTATAAAGGATGGTCTGTCAAGGCCAGTAGTCGAGTCCATGTTGATTGAAGCTAGTGAGGATGTACGGTGTAAGTAGTCAGTGTTATTTGACCATTGGGTGGAGTTATTCTCATCCTGTCGTCGACTTGGTAACATGGATGCTAACTACAGACAGGGTGTTCACCATGAAAAGGTTTCAATTCTAGTGAGTAAGGTAGATGATGTTAAACAGGTGATTCAATTTGCGAGAAAGGTGTTGAATATTAAAATAGCAGCAATGAAGGTTGATAAACCCTCTATGTAGGTGGTATTTGATCAACTTAAGGAGGGTTTGAGAGGCCGGGACCCCGATAAATCAGTGGGAGAGAAGAATGACGATCCATCTTCACAATCTCATCTAGTTGAAGATATGAATTTATCTAGGAATGTGGTTGTGGCTTAGACAGAAGGTCTAGTGATGAAAACACAAATTAATATAATTCAGAGTGCTTCTACTTCATGGTTTATCAAACAATCAGTAGTAAAGGGATTGGTCCATGATGGTGTTCAGACTAATAACACATTTTATTTTTTGGACACCGATGAGCTTATATAAGATCCACCCTATGATACAGATGGAGGAATAATAGAAGTAGTGGAGTCTTAGGAGGATTCTGGAGCATCTAAGGCTCATGTGGAGGGGATGATCCCTAATAAAAATAAGGGGATGGTCTTCAAGGACTACTTTCATTTACCAGAACTGATGGAAACATGATCGAGTAAAGAATATAAACTAGGTGAGAAAAAAATTTCATCCGCTTCCATGATTTTTTTCTAGAAGAATCCCCTAGTTACATTACAGGGAATCAGTAATGATGTGCTAATTTTGATTTCTAAAGATAATGAAAACTACACTAAAATAGAAAAGGACCATAATGAACATATCCTCCACTCTGAAGAGTAAATGGTGGAAGAATTTATTTATGTCAACATCCCACAGGAAGTGGCTGAGATGATGGGAATACATATTCAAGTGTAGGTCAATAATGAGAATGTTAATTGGATTGAAAACATGACATGATCTTGATGAGAGGATTCAATGATGGGAAAATCAGCAAAGAAGAGTATATTCGAACCCGGTACAAAATGGAATCTCACTTCTATGATGTTATCATCAAAGACCCTAATGCTATGTTATGACTTATGAATATAAAATTTTATAGAGAGGAAAATACCAATAAGATGACGCTATGATTTGATGTATTTTCCCTCTCTTTTGAGGCTTCACCTCTAGATTGATTGGGAATGGTTCCCCACATTGTCTAAAAAGTGTTTTTATTAATAAAAAGTTACTTTTCAATCAGGCATGGACAAAAATGTTATAAAAACTTTCTCTTTTGGTTACTATCCACACAATGGATTTGAAGGTATCTTTACAATAATTTATGATCTCCCATGATGGGCCAAAAAACAACCAATTAAGTGAACAAATAATCTTATGAATCGCTAATATTCTATTAAACACTCTAGAAACTACCACATTTACCACTAATCAGTGGCTGATGAAATGTTCGCAATAAATTTTAAATTAGTAAACATCATCAGCTTTACTAATAATACTAAAAAACATATAATTTCCAAAATTTTAGGAATTCCATTGAATGATCCATTACATCCTCCATGATAGGATTGAATAAAATAAAATAATAAGAATATGGTTAAATCCCACTTGTCAAGTAAGAGTGTAGAACCCATCACACTCAAAGTGTGATTGGATATATATACAATAGAAATGAGACAACAAAAAAATATTAATGTCAAACTACATAGGGGTTATATTTACAATCAGTATGTTCTTACAATAAAACCTAATTTCACACCTCTAGATGATGTACCTCAAGAAGAATAGATCATCATGTCAGTGATAATTTATTTTAAATAACCACTAAATAAAAGAAAAATGAAACTTATATAATAGAAACCATTGACAGAAAGATATCAATGTTTCCTCATTTGGGCAAACAACTAGACTTATGTTAGTCAAGTTACAACTGGCCTCTTAAAGCACAAGTTCAAATTGTACCAGCACATTTGGTTTAGCCGATTTTTTCTCATACATTCGATCCCTCTAAATTAGAAAATCCTAAAACACTTTCTAACACTATTAAGTCATTGACCTCCTAGAATAAAGCTATGGAACGGAAATATCACAACTTCATCCGAAAAGAAAACTATACCCAGAATGGGTAGATATGGCAAACCCCCTCCGAATTTTGAATATCTTATTTCTCTAAAATTTTATGATTTTGGTGATCTATAACATTTTTTAACTCATTGTGTATCTCAGTGTTGACCTATGATGGGAACCTTGTTTCAAAAAGAATCCTCAAAAGTACAGTGTTTTGTAAAAAAAGACAGTGACAAGATTTTATTTTTTACCCATGTTTACCTACAGGTTCAGTCAATAGATCGGAATACATCCACCAATAATTTATTTACTAGTTATGCTCAACCCTATTAATGACAACAGTCCTAGACCTTTCAAACATTATAAGAAATAAATTGATAGTGTTAACCTTAATTTTCATGTGGAAGGGTCTAACTTACTCCCTGAAAATGTAGTTTCCGCATGAAATTTTTTTAAGACTATTAACTAAAAACATTCATGATGAATTTCAAAAACCACTCCTTCTAATCTAGTATATGGGTGGGTTCCAAGACCTTGGGAATGTTTCAAAAACATTCGAAGACATCATCTTACAAAACAGATCCAAACCCATACTAGTACCAACATCTTAGGGAATGAAAATAGAAATAGTAGAAACTACAACCATCACTCTGAAACTATACCTGTTATAAGCTACTACTCTGAAGCCTACACCTTATATTGTAACACCCCCTCTAGGGTGAAAATATCAGCGAAAAATCTCATCATGTTGAAATACGATATATGAAAAGATCTCAGTTTGAAGATTGGAATAATATGAATCACTCTTTATAAGACAAACATGTTCCTATTTATTTTATATTAGCCATGGAACAAAACCTTCTGAATATATCAGAACCCAGAAATCGCATTCAAGTTGGCCTTGAATATCACTTAAGTTATTTCCCCTTTTACATAGTTTTATGGCTCACCAACTAAGAAATATTTGTCTCAAAATATATCCTATAAAAAATTCTAAATAGCTGAAACCATAAAAACAACTTGCACAAGTACAATGAGTTTCTGCCATTGTTCTAGAAGATAAGGGTAATTAGAATGAAGTGACTTGAAAAGGTGTGTAGATGTTTAGTGATTTGATTACTTAAATGACTATTAACTAAACTCATTTTATTCAAAAAGTAGTGTTGAAACAAGAAAATATTCTCCAAGATTCACATGTCATATTTCAAGCCTTTAATCCTAATAGAATGGGTGCTACCTTATCAAATAGACCTATTATATTTGACCCATAAAATTGATTCCAAACTAGATGAAAAATTTTTCTCTAGATCCATTAATTTTATTTATTTAATATATCCTTTATATGATTATGAGTTTTATTATGAACCTGGGATTCCTGCTCAAAATTAAGGTGGCGTGAATTTAACTAGTAGGTTCCAAGAAAACGTAGGGAGGAACAATTGTGGTCAAATAAAAATTACCAGAAAATCATTTGTAGATATATTTATGCTTCTTAATACCATGATAAATCCATTCAATAAGTCTAGAAGGAGCAGCAAAATGCGGCCACACATGGGAAAAATCATTCAGAACTAATCATTTTGCAAGACCAATTAATGAATATGTGAAAAACTAATGAGTCCAGGTTAGTGGATATGCAATGGAATCCTGATTCGATAGTATGAAAAATGAACTCCACATATACTCAACTTGCTGAAAAATGTTCCCAAACATGTCTACTCTAAAAATTCCTCCTACGGAACTATTTCTAACTGGGAAATGTATACCATTGACATAAAGTGAAAAATCAAGAAACAATTGGTCATAGTTTCTAAAAATCATTCTATGTTTGATGATATCAATATATCAATGGATTTATGGGAATAAATTTTTAGATTCTTTACTATTAACTCACGATTTAAAAGAAGATATCTTTTCAACTATGGTATATAGTACAGTGAGTGATCATTCATAATGTCCGGAATTTTCCACATTCACTAGTAAAGATAGATATTATGTTATACATGGTCACATTTTACCCCTATATATATCTGGAATATTAGATAACATTGAAATATAAAGAGCATTCATGGATAATAGATTTCAAGTATACCATATTTCTATCTGAACAATTTAATGACTGGGATACGCTAAATTGAATCAATCCCATAGTTCTTTAATGCTTCAAGGGTATGATAAAAGTGAACAAAAACCACTTGGATAAATTATGATCAGAACTCAGTTGGGATATTTGGTGTTTTTTTCTAATTTCTTGGTCATTTAAAGGATATAGTTCCTTTCTAGGAATATCTGGGTTCTACCATCATTCAGTGAAAAATTCATTATACGATCAATTACTTAAATACTATAGTAATGGATTGATCATGACATTACATAGTGAAAAATATCCATTTTCATCATGTGAATCTCAATATATCAATATTGGATTCCACCAAAGAAAAGGGAACCAACCCATAATTGATGATGTCACTTAGTTTACCGCTTTTAATGGTTTTAAAATGACCTCAACCAATCCATTTAGAGATCTCAATGATGAATATGTACTCTCCATCGGTCAGGTCAAAGATGTCAACTCAAATTCAAAGACATGATAACTGGTATTCATGATATTCTCCATTTCATTTATACACAATGGAATTTAATAAATCATTGATTTATCCATACATAGTGTTATCTCAAATGGAAATTTTCCAACCTTATCCAAAAAACATCAGTAGGCCCGCACTTTATCTATTTAACCAATTAAAGTCGTGATATCATAATTGGAAGGTAGCTCATAGGACACTAACCATTCCCCTAACCGTAATTATTCCCCCTTTTCTCTCATCAATCACTTCATGGACACTAAGGAAGAATAAAATGGAAGGAAATCAATAAGTGTATGAAAATTACCTCAGATACACTCCTAGAGAATTTAAGGAATGATTTTTCACTGCTATATATGAGTTGTGGTTGATAATTCAAGGTATAAGGGTAGATCCATGAAAAACATTGATCAGAACAACTATGAACCTCAATCAAAAGGAAATTTACACCTCCATCTTGAAGCAGATTCATGATATGTTTTTTGGAATTACATAGAGATCCGAAGAGTAGATCCTAATGTGGCTACCCATAAAATAGGTCTAACAGAAGACCGTCATGGCTACAAATAGGTATCCAGAATGACACATAAACTCATTCTACCAAGGTCAAATCCAAAGTTGATAATATTTTCAAATCCAATTTTATTTTGGAATTCCAATACCGAAATGGATCACTAACATAGTCCCTATTAAGAAATATAATGGTAAGTTTATGTTTTCTATCGATTTCAAGGAACTCAACCATTATAATATAGAATATGAATTCTTGATTCTAATCCGAGAACTTTTAATCAATGTAATATCTAGATATTAATCCCTTCCCCTCATGGATGGTAATTTAGGGGACTATAAAATATGAATGTCTTCATAAGATGAATATTCCACCACCTATATGGACGAAAAGGTGTATTCTTCTACCAATTGAAGCCATGTATTCTTAAGATCGCTAAAACTACAAATCAACATTCCAGCTATCATATCTCAAAACCCTTCTCAGGGGAAATCTATAAAATGTTAAATAAATAATTTAGTGGTTAAATCTGATAATTGTTTTTATCACCATATTGAATTGAATATCATCATCGATAAACATAAACAATATATTTTAAAGTTGAATCCATTGAAATTTAATTTTAATGTTACTTTAGTAAAATTTCATAGCTTCATTATATGCCATTGTATAATTTATGTCAGCCCTGATAATACAAAAGAAATTATTGGTATGTTACCTCCTCAAAATCTCACAGAGTTGAGAGGATTTTATGGAAACATTTCCGAAATTCAATGCTTTATAAAAAAACTCACATGGATTTTTTCCCTTCCCTAGGATGGGGAATAAAGGGGATTTGTTTTGGTATACTGGTGAATTCTGAAGATAATTTGACATCCACAAGAAATAACTCTTGATCCCAATAGTCCGGATACCACCAGTCGAAGGAACGCCACACATCATATATGTAACATCTCTAGAACAATCTTTTGGTTCCTTCCTTGCCTATAAAAATGATGATGGTATTGAGAATATCCTTTACTATCTCAGTCACACCTTAATCAACACTGAGACTCAATATTAATATATAAAGAATTACTCTTGGGAATTGATTTTCAAAATTCACAAATTGAGGAATTATTAGAAACACCATATGATCTATTTGATTTATAAAATTAACCCAATGAAATATATCATCAATCATACAATTTTGACAGGATATTTGATACAGTGGGTGGTGATTCTGTAATAGTTTGACCTCTAGTTCATACTACCGAAAGAGATAAAAGGAAAAGCCTTATCAAATTTCCAAGAAGAACATACCTATGTGGAAGATGTTCCAATGAGTACTAAGCTTCTATATGAGTAAATATTTTTCATTCATGACTCTACCCAATTTGGGGAAATTTACATTGATGGTGCATCGAGAGGCCCAACTAAAAAGATATTTGAAGACACCAATATCAAAAAATATGAGTTGGGATTCATTCTAATTTCACTAAAAAAATATTTTTACCTTATTTCTTTCTTCTCTCATAAGTAAACGCCAACATTGAGTCTGAATACTAATCCCCCCTCGTTGGTTTTGAAATGGAATTTCAAATACCAGTGACTCATTTGAGAATAAAAGGTAACTTGTAGTTTGTAATTATGTAGATAAATTTTTGTTATACCATAAGAAAAGTATATTTGATCACCCTACATAAATATTATTACGGGTTAATGGCATAATTCCCTTATTATCTAACACTAATCCTTGTCCGGTATTTAGAAAACACTCAGGTATATGCATTAGAAAATGCTTCTACAGCCTTGGTAGATCGAGGTTAGGATGAAACAGCCAACAACACCTCCCATCCTAGAACATCATTACCATTTTATCATAGTGGCATGGAAGATATCAATGAGATCAATTCAATCCTGGAATGAGATGATGTTTTAAATAGGTTGATGATTCCCATCGAAGAATATATTAAAAATGGGGTCCTTTCACTATATAGAGATGGAAAATAATAGATTCGATGATAGCAAGTCAATTTAACTATTTATGAATGATCCAGACATTATAAAGTTAAATAAAGTTGAATATTAAATGTATTTATCCTCAGTTTCATTGATGGAAAGAATAAATTTTCTAATTGGGATGATGTTCATGATGGCTCTTGTGGTGCCCATAAATCAAGAACTAAACATTCTCCCAAAATTAAAAGGCTTGGATTTTTTTAGCCAGCAATGACACAAGATTTTATAGAAATTTTCAAGATATTTTATTCATACCAAATACATTCCATCTTCATACATAATTCCCATTGTTTTTTCATACATCTAAATACTCCTACTTATTAATTATATAGGGGATGGATGTCATTGGGTCACACCCAATAGCTATGACTAAGAAGATCAATTATATCCTTACTACACACATCTTATTCTCTAAATTCTCAATGGTAATAGTTATTAAGGAATTAAAAAACAATATTATCATCAATCATGTGAATTCAAACAACATCACTAGATTTAGAGTCCCTCTCCCAATGCTGACAGATAACATCAACAACTTTTTATCTTCTTAATTGATAATGTTATACCAGCAATAAAACAAAAAATCCAACCATTCATCTCACTACTATGTGGTATCAAATGGATAGATATAAGATTTCATCAAAAATCAATCTAATATTCTATATAAAATAGTTCATAGAATAAATAAGTCTTGGTCTGAAATCATTCTACATACCTTGTGACCTTACTAAACCATAACCCACACTACTACTCAGGAAACCCCATATTCACATGCTTTAGAACAGATATAGTGCTTACCATAATGGTTCAATTCCCATAGCTATAAATAGTTATCTATGAACTACATCCAAATGGTAAAAAACATAGAAGTCGTTTTAGGTGTTAGAGAAACATGATGATTTTTTTTTCAAACCCTGAATCCTTTAGTAATAGACCATAATATAATAGTAAGATCCTTCACCAAGAAAGTTCATATCTCACCATTCCTTCAAGGGGAGTCGTTACTGGTCTTAAAAACCATACTGTTACTAGAAAATAATCCTCCAAAACTTGAACCAATGTAATAGATACCTTATTCCATGCACAAGTTCTCCTCCAATAGAGCTAACTAATTAATCTCAATGGATGGGAAAAGACTATGACCCTTACCAATGTAATATTTATCAGGAAATACTTCATGTGTTTCCAGAAAAATGGGCATTCTCATAGGTGTAAGAACCTACCAAATCCCTTAAATTAACAAGATTTTATGTTCTCTTTATGGTTCAAAAAAATAGGAATCCACCAAGGTGTAATCCAAAAAAACATTATCCTCTCCTCATGAATTAAAACTGTCTGGTAATATTTTTGGACATATGATGTTAAACTATATTATTTCTTATAATCATGACTATAAGATGTTAAAATAAATGGTTTTAAATCATCACTATTGCATGAAATAAAACTGCAGAGCATCATTGGTTTTGTATACATAACCTTAAATTGAACATATGATGTATTTGTTGCACTATGTAATCATGTACAACCTACTGATCCATTCTTGAATGGATCAGAACCTTAGGTCCTGGTGTCCTACTACACCTCTATTCATGTTATATGGGTGGTTTTATTTCTATCCTCGTGGGATATATATTGAAACCTATAATTTCATTCTCTAGGAATAGTCATAAATTATTCACAAATCCCTTTGTTACTTGTAGCATTATCACCCCAAAATGGCCTTTACTGGCCTCCTCTATAGGTTTAATTCCCCAATAAATGACCTTAGAACATGATGTTAAATTGTATCCTTACGCTTTATAAAATCAAAAGGCCACATATGATACATATGGGATTTCTAAAATCATCTTACTTACCATACAACATTAAACTACATGTCCGCTATATTTTTTGGATGAAGTAAAACTGAATGGTATCCTTCATCAATACAACATGAAATTAAACTATTTATTATCATTGGCCTTTATTAGATGACTTAAAAGGGAATGACATATCATCCTATTCACATGGAAATACATTGCATGACATCTTTTCTAATATGTAACACCTTAAAAGAAACACCAAATGACCTTTCTTTATGACATGGAACTATATGGTTTGCATCCCCATTGTATGATGTAAAATTGCACAACTTTTTGGTCCTAACCTATGAAGTCCACAATCTCAGTGCTATTGTCTTACCACACTACCAACCTATATATCCTCGAATCTATGTATTTATTGATTCGTATTTGTACAGGATATATAGGTAAATCTACACCTCCTATCTTAGGCCTAGACTTAGTTACACCCATTTACGTGACTATTTTTTCCTCCTTGGTCCCTAGAGGTCTCTCTATTCACGTTGGGTTTTTTAATTATTGTATGGTGAGAATATATTTTCATCCAAATATTGGAAAATTATTTACAAATTTTAAGAAATTAAAAACAATTTTTCCTAGTCATATAACCTAAAAATACAAGACATCATAGCCTTAGTTGTAATACTCTAAACTACACAACCTATCATCATAGTCACACATCATTAAATTGTACAATAATAGATTTTATAAATGGCATAAAAAATCATGTTTGACAGTCTAGTTACATGACATAAAACCCAATCAAGACATCAATCTATGTTTGAGTGGATCAGAACCCATTGTAATGGTCTCAAACCATAAAATTTTTCAAGAACAGTTTTTGTCTTGATTCACACATAAATAAGATAATTAGTGATGCTCAGACCCTTTGTCCATGGACTAGCAATGAAATAAAGTAAATCTCACCTATCCTATATAAAAACAAAGATCTATTTTGGATATTATAATTTGGTTCCCCCTATTTAGGATCCCAACATGGAAAAAAATGTCCCTTTCCCTACATATGAGTCAAATAAATTTAAGGAACTCCAAACATCATGGCCCGTAATGATTCAAATAAATCAATTATTATTGGAATCATTCCCCCAATACATAATAGTCATTTTATTAGGGAAATCATAACTATATAAGCTTTCCCTGTCTATTGGTAAAAGAATGTCATAATCTCAAGGACAGTTTTGTTTTCACTATACATAACATTCCTTTGTTTGTATCTACATAAGTAACCCTTAAAAGAAATGTCAACTAGATGAATATTCATCTTTATGAGAGACCACTTCTATCTCCCGATTCACCAACAATATCATGTCGGAAAGTGCATTTCAAAAATAGACCATGGTTGCACCTTGTATACTAGTCCCATATGTAACGCCCCGACCCTAGTTGCCTAGAGTCGGTGCATTACTTCGTAACATTGGCATGATCACAAGAAAGATCAAATCTCGAAAGACCGATTGGTTTAGTAGCCTTGGAAACACTAGATATATTCATAAGTTTTACATTACATCATAAAATGAAAAACTACTACAACAACATAATGTTTCCACAGTCCACACTATAATCCCCTCATAATATCCCTGCAGGTCATTCATAACTTACATCTTCACATCCTGGGAAAAATAAAACATAGAAAAGGGGTGAGCTCAAATGCCCAGTAAGGATAACAATATAGCGGAACATTCAAAAATAAGCATAAACATTTAAGGCAATGAATTACTAAATCAAAAGCCCTTTAAACTTGAACTTCAACATAGTATGGCAAAAGTAAAATGAAATAATGCCATTTACTTGTTCACATGGATATTCTACTAATCGAATAATCACATGCAAAATCAATAACCACTTTCATAATGTTGGAATGCATAATGCCAGACTATCATAACCACATAGCCAAGGCCTCGTGCCAAGACTACAAATAAGATTTTGTCAAGGCCTTGTGCCAAGACACTAGTTTGTCTCATGAGACCTACCGATGCATCGAGGAGCTATAGCGGGCTCCACCCGTCACATATTAAGTCCAATGCATTCCCATATGAAAAGGTTTAAACATAACATAAACAGTCGTATTAAAACTAGCATACGAAATGTCAATACTTTCACCATAAACCATGAATGGTATAAAAATATCACATCCACAGTCAAACATATCACAAAACCTTCAATACAATATAGAAGTTTTTTTTATCATAATAAATCAACTTCAAATAATCATAAAATCCATCAAAGGATGTTGACATAGATGAAATCAAAATTCTTTTTAAAGAAATATCTCTTTTTATTTTGAAATCATTTAAGATCCATATAAAATAAAACATTTTATTTGAAAATATTATTATAAACTTGTAAGGTAAGCTTTGAAGATTTTATAACGGCGGAAAATAGCCGCACCCGCCGTATAAGTTAAAAAAACATTCTTACCTTAATTCTGTCGAAAAGGTTAAAAAGGAACTTGTTTTGAAAACGACGGAAAGATTCCTTTATAAACCTCTTATAAAAAGTCAAACAAGGGTATAAATGACTTTAACCCATATTCTAGTAAATAGTAAAAATGTTTTGAAATGCATTTTTAAGAAACATGGATGTGGATGATAAAGAGATCCCAGTAGATTATTACGTATAAACAACCTTGGATAATGAAGAGGTTGTAAAGTAAACCCTTACCTTGTACTTTTCCTTGGTTGGGGTAGGTTAACCTCCTGTATAATGGTAAAATAATTGTTATTAAATTATACAAGAATCTTATATATTAATATGATATCATATATGATCTTTTAACATTGATTTGTTAATAATATCTTAGAATTATCGTCGTTTCGGGTGTTAACTTACTTGTTTTCTTTTATATGTTTTGTTACGTAAGACATGTTTGTAAAGGATAGGTTGTATATTATTAATATCCAGAATGATATCAAGTCCTTAAACATCATTTTTAAATCATCAAATGATAATTATACTTGAATGGATACGATGGAGAATGGATCTCATCGCGTTCGTGGAGACGGTAGTCCGTACGTACGCACGAGCGACAATATCATTCTTTTGATATTAAAATAATATATAAATGGATGGTATATCATATATACAGAATAATTAACATGTTATATTTATTATTTACATGAGTTACACATCATTATTATACCCATCCAAATAATATTATATTGAATAACAATTACACCACGACGTGGAGACGGTAAGCCGTACGTACGCACGTATGGTGACATGTTATTCAAAGGGTGGATAGAATACTGAATATGATTGTACCATATTTATAATAAAATCACAGTATATGTGAGATAATGGAGTTATTATTTTAGAATGGTAAGAACAAAGGAAGAAGAAGTGGAAGAAGAAATGAACTTGGAGAAGGGTGGTGAAATCATTACCTCTTCTTCGGGTTCTTCCTTTTGATTTGATCAAAAGGGCTCCTTAGGTTGGATTTCTGATCAAACTAAGGCCTCTAGGTTGTAGTGAGAGATGTTGGGAGAGTATTTGGGCAGAGTTTGGCCGAGCCAAAAGGCTTTGAAGGTGTGATGAAATGGGAAGGAGGAGTTCCCTTTTATAAGAGGGGTGAAGGGCACCTTTGGAAAAGCTAGAAATATTAATTTATAATAAATTCATATTCGGTTTCTAAAGGCTCCAAAGTTGATTATTCAAAGTTTAAGGTGGGGATAGGTGGAAAACCACTCAACCAATAGAATTTAGACAGGTTTGGGTACTTATATTATCCTTATCTTTAAGTATTAACTCTAAGTTAATTAGTTTCACTTTTACAATGTCTCTTTGTATTTTTATATAATATGGTTAATAAACTTAATATATACATCCAAGAGACCCCCAAGTGGTCCATTAATGATGAACCTATCCTTATATAAGTCTCTTGGCCGAACCTTATATTTTTAGGAATTTAATATCAATTAATAATATAATATTTGTTTTAAGAACTCTTTTATGTCAATTTTGACACTATTCAATAGTTGATTTTTGTGAAACTCATAACAGATTTATTACTTCGAACAAAGTCAATTAAATCAATCCTAATTTATCATATTAACCTATAAAATTAGTTTAATTCATTAAAAGTTTCATATTATATTTTTTTTGGGTATTTATAATATCAATTATTTTAATTTTTCACTATTATAGTAATTACTGCATCATCATTGTGTCATAAATAAAATAAATTATTTAATGTCTAAAAATTATAAATAAAATATCATTATGTAGTAAATATTTTTAGCTTTCTAATGAATATTTATAATCTAAAATCCAACATATATAACCCTATGTAACAATTGTTTTTCTAAAAGATATATGCTTGTGTCATTTTTGTATTCATTTTAACTTAATTAAAATAAAGTGTCATTATCACTTACAAGTGGATCCATGGGGTCCCAAAATAGACCCAAAGATTCCCATGGTCGACCATGAATCAACCAATAGTGTTAATACATGTTTTAGGGTAATTTAGTATTATTATAATATTATTTTGTAACCCTTATTTACCGGATTTACCCTTAACCATGGTAAATAAAATATTTACCGCAGTAATTATTCAAAATGTCTAAAAATAAAAGTTACCTATTTACACAATTTGAACATCCTGATTCCAAATATGGAATCCATTTTCCTAAATTAAAAACACATAAGTGGCAGAAATTAATTTAAAATTAATTCCCGCTGTCAAAACAAAAAGCTTGTTTTTAAGAGATAATAACTATCAAAAGATTGACACTCGTTTATGTTCGGTTTTATTGTAAAATTATGTCCAATGACCAACATTATATTAAATGGTAAAAATATATTCTAAATATACTTTAAAACCACTCAAATTCATAATTTATCACTATTAATTATTTTGATTAAAAAAGTTGTTTTTAATTAAAATTTAGTAATTTTCACTATTCATCAAAATATGAAAGTTATCCGAAAAGTACCAAAATTTCACCTTAGGCTAAATTTGATATTCCGAATCCAAAAATGAAGTCCATTTTAAAATATAAAATATATATAACTTCAAAAAGTAGGTATTACTATTCATAACAGCTAGTTTGATTGGTTACGGTGTGTTAGAACTCGAAGTTGCGTACAACACACGCTACTGTTTTATTCAAAGGAAAGCGTACCGTGGAAGCTTGGGATGTTTCATTTTAAATTTTTTGATGTCTCCATTTAGTCAAAAAGTTTAAAATATTGTATTTAAAAAGGTTTCACTATCAAAAGTTGATAAAAGTGCAATACTGAAAATGAATCTGTTCTTGAATTATGACTAAGAAACTCATAATATGGATTCTAAAATTATAAGGATTATATAAAGTTTAAAATTTAGTTAATACTATTCATGACCTCTTTTAATGGCTTTTTTTTGGTAAGTCATGGTGCAATTGAACTCAGTGTTGCGTGTAGTGCATGTTATTGAATTATTTTGAAGAAATAAAACACTATGAAATCTTGGGGTGTTACATTCTCCCCTCCTTCAATGAATTGCGTCCTCGCAATTTGAAATTGTTCTTAAAAAATAAAAGGTTGAAAGTAGAAAATATATTTGTGGGAAAACCCACATCGGAAATTGGGTTACTAAAATTTAGTCTTAATATGAGGAAAAGAGAAATCAAAGGGTCACCACCAAATTATGATCTCGATTAGGAGAACATTGGTGGAAATTAGAGACATATAATCGGAGGAAAAACGTAAATATTTATAGGTAGTGATTGAGGTCATCAATCACAAACAAGTGTATAATTGAGGTCCTTAAATTCATCAATCTATGATGATTTGAAATACCATCGGTTCAACAAAACATAGGGTATTAGGATAACACATTTTTGACGTTTCAAAATATCTTAGTTGAAATCCCACATCGAAAAATGAATTAATGAGGCCTCTATTTAAAATAAAGAGTCGAATGTATGAAGATTACCGAAAATAACACATACTAGGGTTCCATGTAGGAAAATATGGATATGGAAGAAAAATATAACCATCAATTATCTGATGGAGAGTGGTAGAGAACATGGCTATAAAAAGGCCAACAATCCCAAAGCCATAAATTAGTGATGATTTAAGGTACCATCTAGGAAAACATTTTTGTTCAAAGTTGCTTTTCTTAATATTAAGGAATTTATTTATGAGATTGGCTAAGATCATAAGGAGATATACTTACTTTATAATTAGAGTTTTATCCATTAATAAATTTCTACCACAAACTCATCTTTCACTCTAAAAGATAATAGATTGTAAAAAAAATTCTATTTACACTATTCGTATAGGGTTCCAAAATAAACTAATTCATGATCTTTTAATAAAAACTACATTATTTAATCCAGGACATCTCATGGGCCAGTGGTAGGTGATACACCCTTGTCGCCCTTCAATTGCGGGTTCAAGTCTCGCAGCCTTGCCGGACGCGACGGGTTGCCGCCCGACCTTCGGGTTGTCCTTTTATGGAAATCCAAAATAATCCAAACTAGAACTATCCAAAATACTTCTATCCAAACTCACAGTCTAACATTTATAAGGAAGGTAAACATAATATAGATCCTTTTTACCCCGTAATAGCATATGAATACCTTTATCATGTATTACCATATTCCTTATTGATTACATTCATGCTCCTTTATTCCATATAGAATGCTGGATATACTTCATCAATCCAAAAATGTTTTAAACCCCAACAATGATGGAATATACAAATCATTAATCAGTTCCAAGGTAGTCAAGAATATCCAATATAATTTTTCCAAAATAATCATGTATTATTCGAAAATCACTACCTCGGTATCAGAACTATATTATGGTTTATCATTCTCTCAACCATATATTTTCCAAAAATTTATCCTGCTATTGAGTCACTTTTCTTTGTTCCACACATTCTCAAGTCCTTAATGAAATAGTACTGCAGTACAATCCTTATATACTCCATAATTATTATAACAAGTACATTGTTGATACAACACTCAATTGACATAATCAACATAAGAACTCTAATCATTCCTCTTCATCTGTGGTAGTATCATAACTTGATTATTATCCAATAGCATCATTTGAGGCATAGTCTGATGACTGGGACATAGGTTCGCGTAGTGTCCAAACTCCTTGCAAATGAAGCATTGTACATTTGAAACCATTTTCTTACCCTTGCAGTCACATACTTTGTGCCCTTTTCCTCCACACTTATAACAAACTCCCATTCCTTTCAGGCAAGTTCCTGGGTGTTTCTTTCCACAGTTACCACATATGAGAAAATTCTTCTTTTCCCTCTTCCCTTTATCCATCTTTCTCTCTTCCATCCTTTTCTTCTCTTGCTTCCCTTCAAAGGCATAGGACTCAGTAAACTATTTACTTATCTTATCAACACATGATATTATTTCTTCATATGATGATAATACATGGGTGACTATTTCTCTTATAAATTCTAGCTTAAGACCATGAAAGATATGATCCTTCCTTCTCTTTGAATCATGTGTATTTCTGGAGTTCTCATTCCTTCTACTGGGCGCCATTTCTAAACAATGGCATAAACTAGATCAGTTTATGAATCAAAATATATAATCCCATACTTATAAAACACTTGACATAAATTGAACTATTTATGGATATAATCCATAATCATAAAAATGTTTTCTTTGAGGAAGTATATACTCATAAACCCTCTATAATGATTTGTAAAGAAAATGAGAGTTATCCTAAGCATATCCCCCGGGAGTGTCGTAACCAAGAGTGCAGCAAGGCCCGTTGTCGTGCACCAGTTCTCGTTCGAGTCTAGCTCAAAGCGGTGTTTTCGGGTTTTACCCCTAGGTACATCTGTGCCAGAGCCGCCTCTACCTGCTCGTATCCAGACAGGGATTTATTGCTCGGAAAACTCACAAGATCTCTACAATACCAAAATTCTAGGAAGTTCTTCTATACTAATCCTCAAAGTTCATCTTAGGTCTACGTGCTCTAATCAGAGTTTATCTAAATCTAGCTTCCAAGGTTTGTACTAAACTTCCTCTGATACCAACTGTAACGCCCCGACCCTAGTTGCCTAGAGTCGGTACATTACTTCGTAACATTGGCATGATCACAAGAAAGATCAAATCTCGATAGACTGATTGGTTTAGTAGCCTTGGAAACACTAGATATATTCATAAGTTTTACATTACATCATAAAAAGAAAAACTACTACAACAACATAATGTTTCCACAGTCTACACTATAATCCCCTCATAATATCCCTGCAGGTCATTCATAACTTACATCTTCACATCCTGGGAAAAATAAAACATAGAAAAGGGGTGAGCTCAAATTCCCAGTAAGGATAACAATATAGCGGAACATTCAAAAATAAGCATAAACATTTAAGGCAATGAATTACTAAAACAAAAGCCTTTTAAACTTGAACTTCAACATAGTATGGCAAAGGTAAAATGAAATAATGCCATTTACTTGTTCACATGGATATTCTATTAATCGAATAATCACATGCAAAATCAATAACCACTTTCATAATGTTGGAATGCATAATGCCAGACTATCATAACCACATAGCCAAGGCCTCGTGCCAAGACTACAAATAAGATTTTGTCAAGGCCTTGTTCCAAGACACTAGTTTGTCTCATGAGACCTACCGATGCATCGAGGAGCTATAGCGGGCTCCACCCGTCACATATTAAGTCCAATGCATTCCCATATGAAAAGGTTTAAACATAACATAAACAGTCGTATTAAAACTAGCATACGAAATGTCAATACTTTCACCATAAACCATGAATGGTATAAAAATATCACATCCACAGTAAAACATATCACAAAACATTCAATACAATATAGAAGTTTTTTTTATCATAATAAATCAACTTCAAATAATCATAAAATCCATCAAAGGATGTTGACATAGATGAAATCAAAATTCTTTTTAAAGAAATATCTCTTTTTATTTTGAAATCATTTAAGATCCATATAAAATAAAACATTTTATTTGAAAATATTCTTATAAACTTGTAAGGTAAGCTTTGAAGATTTTATAACGGCGGAAAATAGCCGCACCCGCCGTATAAGTTAAAAAAAACATTCTTACCTTAATTCTGTCGAAAAGGTTAAAAAGGAACTTGTTTTGAAAACGACGGAAAGATTCCTTTATAAACCTCTTATAAAAAGTCAAACAAGGGTATAAATGACTTTAACCCATATTCTAGTAAATAGTAAAAATGTTTTGAAATGCATTTTTAAGAAACATGGATGTGGATGATAAAGAGATCCCAGTAGATTATTACGTATAAACAACCTTGGATAATGAAGAGGTTGTAAAGTAAACCCTTACCTTGTACTTTTCCTTGGTTGGGGTAGGTTAACCTCCTGTATAATGGTGAAATAATTGTTATTAAATTATACAAGAATCATATATATTAATATGATATCATATATGATCTTTTAACATTGATTTGTTAATAATATCTTAGAATTATCGTCGTTTCGGGTGTTAACTTACTTGTTTTCTTTTATATGTTTTGTTACGTAAGACATGTTTGTAAAGGATAGGTTGTATATTATTCATATCCAGAATAATATCAAGTCCTTAAACATCATTTTTAAATCATCAAATGATAATTATACTTGAATGGATACGATGGAGAATGAATCTCATCGCGTTCGTGGAGACGGTAGTCCGAACGTACGCATGAGCGACAATATCATTCTTTTGATATTAAAATAATATATAAATGGATGGTATATCATATATAAAGAATCATTAACATGTTATATTTATTATTTACATGAGTTACACATCATTATTATACCCATCCAAATAATATTATATTGAATAACAATTACACCACGACGTGGAGACGGTAAGCCGTACGTACGCACGTATGGTGACATGTTATTCAAAGGGTGGATAGAATACTGAATATGATTGTACCATATTTATAATAACATCACAGTATATGTGAGATACTGGAGTTATTATTTTAGAATGGTAAGAACAAAGGAAGAAGAAGTGGAAGAAGAAATGAACTTGGAGAAGGGTGGTGAAATCGTTACCTCTTCTTCGGGTTCTTCCTTTTGATTTGATCAAAAGGGCTCCTTAGGTTGGATTTCTGATCAAACTAAGGCCTCTAGGTTGTAGTGAGGGATGTTGGGAGAGTATTTGGGCAGAGTTTGGCCGAGCCAAAAGGCTTTGATGGTGTGATGAAATGGGAAGGAGGAGTTCCCTTTTATAACAGGGGTGAGGGGCACCTTTGGAAAAGCTAGAAATATTAATTTATAATAAATTCATATTCGGTTTCTAAAGGCTCCAAAGTTGATTATTCAAAGTTTAAGGTGGGGATAGGTCGAAAACCACTCAACCAATAGAATTTAGACAGGTTTGGGTACTTATATTAACCTTATCTTTAAGTATTAACTCTAAGTTAATTAGTTTCACTTTTACAATGTCTCTTTGAATTTTTATATAATATGGTTAATAAACTTACTATATACATCCAAGCGACCCCCAAGTGGTCCATTAATGATGAACCTATCCTTATATAAGTCTCTTGGCCGAACCTTAGATTTTTAGGAATTTAATATCAATTAATAATATAATATTTGTTCTAAGAACTCTTTTATGTCAATTTTGACACTATTCAATAGTTGATTTTTGTGAAACTCATAACAGATTTATTACTTCGAACAAAGTCAATTAAATCAATACTAATTTATCATATTATCCTAGAAAATTAGTTTAATTCATTAAAAGATTCATATTATATTTTTTTTGGGTATTTATAATATCAATTATTTTAATTTTTCACTATTATAGTAATTACTGCATCATCATTGTGTCATAAATAAAATAAATTATTTAATGTCTAAAAATTATAAATAAACTATCATTATGTAGGAAATCGTTTTAGCTTTCTAATGAATATTTATAATCTAAAATCCAACATATATAACCCTATGTAACAATTGTTTTTCTAAAAGATATATGCTTGTGTCATTTTTGTATTCATTTTAACTTAATTAAAATAAAGTGTCATTATCACTTACAAGTGGATCCATGGGGCCCAAAATAGACCCAACGATTCCCATGGTCGACCATGAATAAACCAATAGGGTTAATACATGTTTTAGGGTAATTTAGTATTATTATAATATTATTTTGTAACCCTTATTTACCGGATTTACCCTTAACCATGGTAAATAAAATATTTACCGCAGTAATTATTCAAAATGTCTAAAAATAAAAGTTACCTATTTACACAATTTGAACATCCTGATTCCAAATATGGAATCCATTTTCCTAAATTCAAAACACAGAAGTGGCAGAAATTAATTTAAAATTAATTCCCGCTGTCAAAACAAAAAGCGTGTTTTTAAGAGATAATAACTATCAAAAGATTGACACTCGTTTATGTTCGGTTTAATTGTAAAATTATGTCCAATGACCAACATTATATTAAATGGTAAAAATATATTCTAAATGTACTTTAAAACCACTCAAATTCATAATTTATCACTATTAATTATTTTGATTAAAAAAGTTGTTTTTAATTAAAATTTAGTAATTTTCACTATTCATCAAAATATGAAAGTTATCCGAAAAGTACCAAAATTTCACCTTAGGCTAAATTTGATATTCCGAATCCAAAAATGAAGTCCATTTTAAAATATAAAATATATATAACTTCAAAACGTATGTATTACTATTCATAACAGCTAGTTTGATTGGTTACGGTGTGTTAGAACTCGAAGTTGCGTACAACACACGCTACTGTTTCATTCAAAGGAAAGCGTACCGTGGAAGCTTGGGATGTTTCATTTTAAATTTTTTGATGTCTCCATTTAGTCAAAAAGTTTAAAATATTGTATTTAAAAAGGTTTCACTATCAAAAGTTGATAAAAGTGCAATACTGAAAATGAATCTGTTCTTGAATTATGACTAAGAAACTCATAATATGGATTCTAAAATTATAAGGATTATATAAAGTTTAAAATTTAGTTAATACTATTCATGACCTCTTTTAATGGCTTTTTTTTGGTAAGTCATGGTGCAATTGAACTCAGTGTTGCGTGTAGTGCATGTTATTGAATTATTTTGAAGAAATAACACACTATGAAATCTTGGGGTGTTACACCATATCATCCCTCCCAATCCAATTAATCCCAATATGTTGGACTATTATTTCCTTATTAACGAATGAATCAAGTCAAAACATCTTCATCCCTCTATACCCTATATTACTCATTATTTCTATGAAATCGGTTAACCATGATCCTTACCTTAAGAAGTTAGAATTCATGATTTTAAAGAACAATGTACGGCTTGATTCTCACCACTATGATATATGTAGTGACTCTTGAGATCTTACACCATATCTCAGCCAACACATCATACAAAAAATATAATATCATTTCTTTTAATCACCTCCATGTCATGATGGAAACATTTTTTATTCCTTGTTTCTCACACTAATAATTTCTCAAATGGGGTTAGGATTTTCAGTAATGTGTTTTCCACATAATCAAGTCATATTAGTTCATGTCACGGTAACTAGGGTTCTAAATTCATGACATTAAAATAAATATATTTTGAATTTTCCATATGACATTAAACTACATGGTTTTCAATAACTATTTATGTTTTAATTCTTGTCATCACAGAATATGTAGTGACACTCAAGTATCCAATTCTTTTTCCATCTGGAGAAAAAAAATCCCTCCATCTCCATGTATGGGATAGAGCTTCATATGGAACTTTCATATAAGAACTATTTATGGCTTGAATCTCACTTTAATGTGATACATAGTGGTTCCAGAATCATATATCTTAGTGAAATCGTAATATAAAATACCCCCACTGTTTTATATATGAGCTTGGTCTATATAGGAGGGTCCAGTGTGGATTCTCTCCTAATTTGTGAATACTTATCCAAAAAAATGTCCCACACCTCAGAGGAAAATTTGTTTAAGTGTGAGTATTTATTGTTTCTTAAACCCATTTCGAACATGGTATGAATTTATTACATTTTATCTTACAGAACTACATGTGTCATGATTACCATACCAATGGGATACATAGTGATTTCTATACTTTTTTCACTAGGCCCCGGTATGATAAAAACTATAATCCATCCCCTACATATGGGTCAGACCTGTGTAGGAAACATTTATCCCCAATGTTGAGTGGTTTTGATATTAAATGGTCTTTCCAAACTCAAGAAGCATCTTTACATATATCAAAACACATGTCTAGGAAAATCGAAATCTCATTAAGGTTTCATTGATCATAGATAATATAATATCATTTTCATTAAGACACATTTTTTTGGAAATGTAAAACATTCCCCAATTTGGTTACACCTATGTATCCCTTAAATGGCCTATCAACCAGAGGAATGTTTGTCCTCAGGAGAGTCCTATTCTATCTCTCTAAGACCCTAAAAGTTTATGCTGGAAGACATTTTTTGAATATGGTATGCAGTCCTTCCATTAATAATTATCACATATTAATTTTTGGATTTAGAATCACCCGTATTACAACTTACAAATTTTCATCTACGTGCCTGAAGTATGACGATCTATTCTTAGTCAAACCACCATGGAATGGAAAATCATTAATTTTTTTGTCAAATGCATATGACCTTATGTCAAACAATAATATGTCCCTGAAACATGGCATTAAACATTATGGACCATGACTTTTTCATTATGATTCAAAATTATATGACACTCGCCTAATCCTTATCACATTAAACTATATATAATATTCCATTTCACATGACACTAATCTATAGAATGTACGATTATTTAAATCATGACATTAAAATGAATGATATATGAATAATTCTATATGACCCTTTGATTGAAAGAGATCTATATCCTTGCAAAGGTATATAGTAATATCTTTGGAAATTAAAATTATTCTAATCTCATTCCAAAATGTAATATAAAAACTGCATTTCCTTATATAATAATTACACACACACACACACATATATATATAGGGGTACCGTCCTTTCACATGGATTCATTAGTTTTGGTTTTCATTAACATCTATGATATTTTATTGAAATCAATTATATCCTCCCATGAAAAATGATTGAGGTAAAAATGCCACCACGTGTTCACAATCATGTACCATTGTGTAGATTGAAATTATTTCCTATGTTTCCTCTTGTTTCTCATATTGAGCATGTCTCATGTGAGCTTAGAGGATCCAATGATTCATTTTTATTAGCTATAAACATTACACTATGGCCCATTTAATGTGGTGTCATTTTTTTCTACATGAAAGATTGATTCATGTAGAATTATTTTTCACACAAACTGTTTTTTCCTCAGATTATAAATATCCCATTTTTGTGAATGAGATCAGTATAAAAAGAATAAAATCCCATTCTCCCTACACGAAAGTAAGATCTACGTATGGAGTTTCTTATTTTGGTCTTACATAACTTGTTTGGTATAATTACTCTCACAGCTATCGGCCAAAGTTGTTCAACCTAAAACATTAGCATTGATTGGTCTTGGAAGGCCCTAAAATACCAAATTCATATTTTTTTCCTATTCATGTTATTACAACATAAATACATTAATAAATGGAAATTCCAATAATAGGGCCAACTCCTACCTTATAATTATAATTGAAAGATAATGTTTGAATAAAGTAAAAAAAATATTGAGGATTAATCCCTTTCATTTTGTATATTAAAAAATAGAGGATCATCCACAACTCATAATCTCTCTATGTAAATGATTATTTTCTATTAAAAATATTTTTAATGGATTAAAATAGATGAATCGGTACCAGATTAGAATATTTTATCACTTGACGTAGCTTTTAAAATATTGCATCATCTAATGTTTTATTATCTTTTCATTCCACTACTCTATCAATTTCCTCATGTATGGATTTATATAAATCTTGAACTATATTATTCAACTTATTATCAATTGATTTAGTGTGATAAAATTTTTATATATGGAAATAGATCTCTTGAAAGAACTGTTTTTCTATGTTTAAATGTTCTATAATGAATATTTGGTGATGGGATACTATTATAGGATGATCGAAAACCTCACTAAATAGAATATTTTTTTGGTAGAAAAATGGGCCACAGACTTAATGATCGTAAGTTGTGACTGTTGTATTCTCGCCCTCTCTCAAATGGAAACCACCTCTTCCACCTTGGAATGTGTGGAGTGGTATTAAATTCACTATATCCAAGAACATAAAACATGAGGTATAGTTTAGGAAATGTTGATGGAAGATCTGACTAAGGGGTTTAAAAATCATTTTTAATATATCTCTCCGCACTATTTTCCTAGAAATGTGGAAGTTATTATAACTATAATGGTCTATTTAAAAATCTCTCTCATAAGTATGAAAACATTTTGGGACTAGGTCTATTAGGGAAGGAACTTCGTCAACATTATCCACATGAGATGCCTCTTCAATAGTTGAATCCTAGGTCACCTTAGCTGATTGAGGATTCGAAGTAACTAGGAAATCAAATACTTATCCCAATTCTCCTAGAATGGGTATCTAATATTAAATACCT
This sequence comes from Viscum album, assembly GCA_963277665.1. Lineage (NCBI taxonomy): Eukaryota > Viridiplantae > Streptophyta > Magnoliopsida > Santalales > Viscaceae > Viscum > Viscum album. Next base: position 489,916,861 of record OY728159.1, on the reverse strand, counting down.
TATTAGGAAAAATATTAGGATGTAAAGAAATTGATGTTCTTACCTTTTTTTATTGAATCACTACTCTTCTTATTCATTGCCACCCAACTGGAAGACATTTCAAGATCCACCACTTTATCTTGCACGTGGTCCTTAAAAGATAATTCTCATAGCGATGGAAGTTAAATGGGCACATGTTCATCCAAATCAGTAACCTCCAGAGGTTCACTAATAGATACCGAGCTTTTAGGGATGACCATGAGGGAAATAGAATAAATAATTGAACTAAAATATTCTTTAGACCACATCTATGGTTACCACACAATTTCTCTATTCTAAGGAATATTAGTCAATCATGATAATATTACTCAACTTACATTCCATAAAAACAACTATTGTTTCAAAATATTCTTTTACCATAAATTTACCTAGGCCCATTATTCCCACGACATATGACTCCACAGACTCTCTAATGTTGAGCACCTCCAATCTTGTAGAACCAATGGAAACCCCTACATGAGTACATTCATTACTACAATAAAAACATATGGCATGAAAATTCAGCATGAAAGATAAAATGCTTACTTTAGGTCCAGTATCATATATGAAATGTAATCTTCCTAACATGCCTAGGCCTCATGAATTCTCATTGAATTAATTCCATAGGTAACTTAGTTTGAAGAGGGGGAAATACCACATCACAATTTTAAATTAAGTCATGTATATATTCAGATTCCTCAAGAGAACCCTCTTTATTATCACTCTCACCCTCAAGAATAGCTAGTATGATAGCATTTCCTCCCTATGTGTGTGCCGGAGAGGGAATGGGTGATGGATCACTCCTGAACTACTAACAATATAGGGGTAAGGGGAAAGAGAAGAAAGGATATAAGATAATAGTGATAGAAAAAATAAGGAAAGCGTAAGAGATCACATTACCTATTCCCAAAATTAATCCCTTCCATTTTTGCTACCACCATCTCCCAAATCTATTCAGACAAATGAAACCACCCTTTGAATGAATGGATGGAAGCAACCATCTCCTCATGAAAAAAAATTATTTGTTCCAGATTTTTTTAAAAGAAATTTTGTTGGGTATGGTGATCCTCCCATATCCCGGAAGATAAATCACCTCTACCTAAAGATCCTTCCAGATATCTTATGTTTATGTTCTCCTTCTCAAAGCATCACATTCTTTATAAGCTTAAGAAAACAATGAAATGGTAGGGATTAATAATGCACTGGAGGGGGAACTTGTGGGTGTTGTGGGATAAAGTTTCCATAGTTATTTAATTGGAATTTTTGGTTCTATTACCCTTGAATAGGGGAGATTATGATACCCCAATCACAAGGAATAATGCATCTCACCCAATTCACTTAGTGTGAGAAAATCTTCCACATCGAACAATTGTGAACCACTACCATTGTCTTCATTATCACTTCTATATGTCCCTATCATTTTAGTTACCTATTAATGAAATATATATTGAACATGGTGTGAATGAATTTATGCTTGGAGGTCTTGGATATAACCCTCCACTATATCAAGGTGCTCTGTTTAATAAATTCATATTTGTGTAGTAATGCCTCCATACTGAGTTTCGAAAATATCCTTCTCTTAAAAGAAGTGCTAGATCGTATCGATGGGAATATAATTCCTCTATGTGTATCATTCCCTCTAAGATATGGGATCTGTAGATTAAATAAGTATGAAAAATTGAGAAGAAAGATTAGCAGTTTGAGTTGTAGGGATGTAACCATTATTTTGAGGAGATAGAACCCAGATCCTCTCCCATTTCCTATGAATCTCGAGAATAATATATTTCATTATGGAAATTCTATTTTATGGACTAACTTCCTCAGAGGATTTGTATTTATCTTCCACAGAATAATATATGGGTGACATGCAATTCCAGGGACCAATTTTTCCAACTAACCATTTGGTTATGATCGAATCCATGTTCAAATATAATACTTGGCAAGTGCAGTATGGATATTTGTATGTTGAAGTTCAATCATAGAGCATGTGACATCTCTTGTGAAAATAAACCAAATTTGACAAGTATCCATCATATTATTTTCTCATCATGCACTGTTAATTGATTTGAGGGAGCCACTTCTTGATTTAGGTGAAATTAAGTGAGAATATTTAAGGTGAATACCCTTCACAAAACATTTTTTCATTGATTCTAGAAACCAGAACACCCTCCCTCGGGGAAATAAGTTTTCCTCATCACGTGTTATCACTAGAGGAATCATTTATTAATATATTTTTGGGATATGAATATGGGGTATATAAAATGGTTTTGATGATTACGATTCTACATTATATCATATTCCCCAAAAATAATTAGGTTCACCATACTAATATATTATAAGAGAGACCAAATTCAAGAATATAGTATATGTTGGTCATTAATGAACTAGAAGCCTCCTATGTGGGATTCTATCAATCCCTAAAGAATATTAAATGATCCCATAAACATATATGGTGACTTTAACTTACTTATATTCCATATAAAGTGATAAATCTTATATAGTACTGAGACTATAAGGTGAATGTTCCTCCTCAAGGGCAGTTGGTCCGCCATCAAAAAGGTTATAACTCTATATTTGGTGTGATATTCATGCATCAGTAGTAGATATCCATTTTGAGACATCATCAAGAAGGATGGAAGTGAATCCAATTAAGGAAAATTGGGGGGAACTAAACAACCCCACTGATTGAAGAAACCATCTTCAAGCGTCAGCTAGTATGTGTTGATTCATCTTTGGATATTCAAATTTCAACACATAATTGGCCCCCTAATATGTGTCTCATGACCATTTGGGGTTGAACAAGACTAATTATAGTTGAAAAAAAGGATATCTAGCCTGGGGTGGGGCCCAAAATCATCGTTATGATTGTGTGATATTTTGATCAATTCTATCACAAATAGATTAGTTATCTCAGGGTCATTCAAAACTGAAGAGTGAGGTAGAAACTTGTCATACATGTATCCCATAATTGGGGACCCTAAGATCATATAAACATGCCATACCCTTATACATACTTCCCCATACACCAAGAGGAATTTTATGCTATCTGGGCATCACCAGAAAAGTAGTTACGGGGCAATTAATCTATTTCAGTGAAAAAAATTCTAAAAAACCTATGAAAAGTCATATAGTCCCACTACCTTCAATTCATCCTTAAACTCATCAGAACTTTTGAGAAACCAAAAGGTCCACCCCACTCCATTTTAACTGAACCTATGGGGAGAATATCCCATCTGTACTACCACCCTAATGAATCAGTAGACATGGATTTTTTCACAATGTAATGATAATAATGGAAATTCATTTATACTAGCCATATAGTTTCCTATAATGATAAATGGGATTAATTCAAAATTAACCCCTCATAGTAATTACCCAAGTAAAATTTCCCATTAATGAGATATTTTCTCGAGGTGTGTTGCAGGAAATGAGTATCCAAGCCATTGGTTGATTTTTACAGCATGGTGTTACAAAAGAGACATTAGTTGGGAACACAAAACCTATAAAGGGGAAGCCTATCTAAAATAGAATGCCCTCAAAGTACATAAATCTAATGACCCAAACCTGACACACCAGAACATTACAATACTTTCCTGAAATACATAATACATGACACAAACAGATTCCCAAAGACTATATTAGATTAGTTTCTTTGGAAACATGGAACATAATATTCTGACTTGAAAAAAGATCCTAAACATCACCCATAAATGTCTTCCCCTTTTTTCCTAACTAAATCCTTTCTTTATGTCATTGGTAAATGAAAACATAAAAAGGGTGAGCTCAAATTCTCAATAAGGGTAAACATTGAGAACATAAAACAAACCATAAACATGAGAATATAAAAACATAAACATAATCTTTAAATATCAAAATAATGAGTCATGAAAAAAACCATGGAATTACGTAATGAATAGATCACAAACGAACATTAACCCTGATAAAATAGCATTGGTTTAAAATATGGAATTGTGGAAACAAATAAGAATATAATATTATTTCCACAATATCCAAGACATTTCTTCCAAGACCATAAGAGTGGAAAAATTACTTTACTGAACCGGGTTTTCATGCCATTCCAACCATGTATTACTGAACGAGATATAATTATTGTTCCATCCATATATTAATGAACTGGATTTACATTTTGTTCCATTCATGTTTGTATCATGACATATAAATTTTTTCCCAATTCAATGGAGAGACATATTGGTCACACCCATCACATAATGAAATCATTTTTACATGTTCCACAAAACAATAAATCATTCATTATAGCATAATCCAACACTACCACAAAATAGGATTTTATCAGTTCCAAAAAGGCCTTTATCGGTGCTAAAACAACATTGTTAATCTCAGCGAAGATAATGGGGGGTTCCTTTTATCAGTTCTTAGAAAAACATTGATAAAGGCCCCGTTTATCACTACTAAAAAAAGTGCTGATAAAAGTTAATAAACATAAAATAAATCTGAAAATCGGGTAGGGGATTCAACAGTACTTGAACCCCCCCCCCCCCTCAACAGTGCCCCCACCCCAGCCCGCACTCCCCATCCCCCAAGACCCAACTTTTAATAACACCTCCACCCTTTAACAGTGCTAGCCCTTATTCCACCTAATGTGTGCGACCTTCCTCCCCCAGGATTCAAACCCAAGACCTGTTGCATGTTCACTTAAGCCTTTACCTCCCCACCATATTGCTTTTCACTTAATTTATTAGTATATATGTTTATTTATATATATAGTTATATTTACTCATATATTAATATATATGTTTATTAACATATATATTTATATTAATATATATAGTTTTATTAATATATATTTAGTTATATGAATATATATATATATATTTATATATTTATATATTTATTCTTATATTAATATATGTATATATAAGATTATTTTTAAATACATTTATAAAAATATGTTTTTTGTTTTTTTATAAATAAATAAATACATATATACAACACACACACAAATAAACACACACACACACACACATATATTATGGGTATCTGTAAGTATAATAATTCATATTTATATATATTTACAAAAATTATATATTAATATTTATATACATATTTTTAGAGTATATAGATAAAATATATCATTTCGTTAATATAGATGCACATGCATATATATATACATGTACACATTATATAATTATATAAATATTCATATTTTTTTATTTTAAATAAAATTAATTATAGTTTTTTTTAGATAAGGATTATATATTGAGTAATATATTTTATATGTAAATATGTTTAAATATTTATTTGTAAAATTAAATTTTTATGTATGAATATATATAAATTATATGTATATTTTTATATATTTGATTATAAATAATAGTACTTTAGGAAAAATGATAACAATCTATTAAAACCCGAAAAATGGTAAAAATTGGAGAAACCCTCAAAATAGGTAAAAACTATTAGGAAGTCAAATAAATCCTAAACTCAGGGTAATGATGAAAAATTATGATTTGAGAGTTTGTACCAGCTTCGTGAAATGTCAAATCAAAGATCCTTAAATGATATTTTATATGAGAGGTGGTGTATTCTAAATGGATAGGTAGATCATAAGTAACAGCTTTTTTAAAAAATAGAAAACATAATAAAAGTGATAGAAATGTGGGCTTGAAAAGCCTAACAAACCGAAGAGCCACTGAAATGAGAATAACTTCTCATCCGGGTGAATGTTTCAGGTATGTGAGAATTCAAACCAGATATCATGGAACTAACTACGATATAACATGTGGTGGAGGCCAAGAAGACATACATATATGGAGTTATTACCTTTCTAAAAAGAAATTGACAGGGAACCGTACATGGAAATAATGTTTTGGAGGACTTCTGATGATTATTTGGGTTTTTAGGGTTTGGTGATTAAATATAACTATGTTCTAGTCATATATTTGAGAATACCTCTTCTATTTCTTCAATTTTATATGTGGTAGAGCCCAAATTGACACCTGGAGAAAAATATAGGGTCGTTTGAAGCTGGAGTTTTTTTAGATTGGTATAAATGATATATCTCCTGTTTATTTAGAATTATCTTGTTTTTGATTAGATTTTGTCCTAACTCATCTTACCAACTTTGATTTGACTTATTGAGATGCTCAAACGGACACCTGGAGTAGAAGTTATGTGTGTTTTTGTGAGTTATAGGGTTTTAAGGTTTTTAGGCATTATGAGGGTTGCTTAATTTCAAACAATCATAACTTCTTCTCTGGGTGTCCATTTTTTATCTACCACTTATCAAATCATATCTTCTGAAAATATCTACACTCTAGTATCCTATGGAACCCCTTTTCATGTTCTTCAAGGCCAAAAAACCCATAATTCCTCCCAACGGTCATAAGTTCTGCTTTGGGTATCCACATTACTATAAAATCATCTACGGGTGTCTAGTTTTCCACTACAAGATATCAGATTGATGATTTCAAATAAACCTAAACTCTTGTGACCATTGGAACATATTCTCAAATTCCATAAGTCTTGAAAAGTTCCTTAATCCCTCTGAATGGTCATAACATCAGCTCAGATTGTCGGTTTTGCATCTACCACATATCAAATCGATCTAAAACATATATATTATATTTATATTAATATATATATATATATATTGTTATATATCAATATATTATTTTTTATGAAATATAATAATTTTCAAATATACACTTTATCAGCACTAGGAAAAAAAGCGCTAATAAAGCCCCCCCTCCCTTTATCAATGGTTTTAAAATAGGGCTAATAAAGGGGGACCCTTAAACTGTGCTAAAAAAAGAGCTGATAAAGGAACCCCCTTTATCAGCACTTTTTTTTGGTTTTTTAATGGGTGGTGCTGTGAAAACCAAGTTTTGAGGTACTGTAAGAAATGAAATGGGTTACTTAAACATAATTCAATCATAACAGAATCCATAAAAAATCATTCCATCATTAACACAATCAAATCATAGTAATAATATGGATATAAACATAACCCTATTTAAAGAGAATCATCTTAGAAAGAGAATTTTTTTTGATAATACACTTGAAGTTAATTCCTGAGGAAAATATCCTTTGTGATTCAAAAAAATCCTCTTCTCAAAATGTCATGAAATTTTAAAATTAAAGAATTTAATTGAAAATAAACATGAAATATTATAAAGTATGATTCATAGAAATAATTAGTTTTCAAATCATAAAAATCCATTAATTTCGTATAAGTTAAAAAAAGTTTTTTCATAATTTTGTCGGAGAAGTCATAAAGTACCTCGAATGGAAAATGAATGAAATATTCCTTCCATACCATTTAATACAAATTTATCAATGGGTAAAATTCAATATAAAAAGTAGTATAAGAATATAAATAATATAATACATTTAAGAAATATGGATATGAATGATAAATATACCCTAGTAGATAATTACAAATAAACAATCTCAGATAATAATAATATTTCCAAATTATCTCTAACCTTAGGTCTGATTTCTTCTATATGTGTCTTAAACTCTTGAAGAGTGGGTTTAAACCAATTATTAATTTGTTATAGAACCATAATAATATTTATGATATCATATATGACTCACTTATGACTTTATATTATACATTTATCTATTCATTATATTTTAAAGAAACCTTATGCGTAATAATCGTTTTATTTTTCATATGTGTTTTGACTTGTTATTCATGATATTATTTCATAGATCATGATTTAATTAATTTTAGAATGTAGATAATTATTTATATATCATATATATTCACTATATAAATATATATAATAGATAGATACATGAAATAAAATACACCGCTCATGGAGATAGTAGACCGTAAGTACGCATGAACATTGTTTTCATTTACTTATTGAATTGAATGGAATCAAATAAATGACATATATATACAATCATGAATCTTGTATAATTATTATGTCATATATTTCATTATTATTATTTATATATACCTTATAATCATTCAATAATGGTTAATGTGGAGAATGAATCTCATCGCGTTGTGGATATGGTAAGTCATACGTACGCACGAGCGACGATATCATTCAGTTGAGGATTAAATAGTATAGAATTGTATGGTATGTGAATTATAATGATATAATACATATTATATTAATTATTTAAATCCATTATACTCATTAAATACTCATAAACATTATATATTGTTGAATAACAAATTACACCACAACGTAAAGATGGTGAGCAATGCGTATGCACACATGGTGATATTATTATTCATAGAATGAATATAATAAGGTGTAAGGTTTCCCCATAATTATAATAACATCTTAGAATGTTCAGAATAGAAACAATATAATAAGAGGAATTATATGAAGACATGAATTTTTAAAGAGGTGATAAAGCAATTACCTCTTTTTCGGACATAATTTTTTGGTATGAAAAAAGGACTCTTTAAGATGGATTTCTGCCCAAAGGGTGACTGCTATGATGAATTTAAGGAAGTTGGGAGGAGACTTTGGGTAGGTTTTGGCCATTATAAAGGGGTTTGGAGGTGGTATTTGAATGTAAGGATAGGTTCCCTTTTACAAGAGATGGGAGGGGCACCTTTGGAATGCCTTGAAATATTAATTTATTATAAATTTATTTTCGGTTTTTATTTCTCCCAACAAATTTATTTAGAAAATAAGATGAGAATTCTTTGAAAAAATTACAAAAAATAAAATTTCTACATGTTTCTATTTTATTTGAAACCTTATCATTTTGATTTAACATTATTTAATCTATTTAATTTTATCTAGGGTAATAATAATCTAAATATTTAAGATTTATAAATATTTACATATGTGTTGTAAATTATCTATAATTGGGTAATTCATGAAATTTTACACCATATAAGTTTTACTTTGAAATTTGTAAAAAAAAATTGATTTTTAAACAATTTAATAATATTATATTTTTATAAATTATCAATAGTGTCAGTTTTGATATTATTCTTTATTTTACTTTAAATAAAATCCACACATTAGATAAATTCGATTCACAATATTTAATAAAATTATAACATGTCATAGTTACCTAGAAAATTCATGGATAACATTTATTATTTTATATGATATCTATTTAAGTATTTTCAAAACCATTTATTTTATATTTCAATCAATAATATAATTTGTACATCACTATTGTGTCACCATTAATTATGATTATTTAATATCTACAAATTTTAAATGAATTCACATGTTGTAGATAAAATCATTATATTTTTAGATACAATTTATTTTTAAATATTTATAATTTTTATCACTATATTAACATTATTATACCTATAAGATATATTAGAGTGACATGTTATCACCTTTTTTTGTTTTAATTATAATTAAATTACTTTCATGGAGCCAAGTCCATAAAATGAATCAATTCTGACCCTTATGTTATGTTGGTCGAATTTAATTCATCCAATAGGATTTGGTAGATATTAGGGTAATTTTTTAATCTTCATCATATTGTTAGTTATCATAATTTACCTAATTTACCTTTAACTGTGGTAAATAAAAATTACCATAGTTACTATTCATAATTTAAAAAAAATACACGTAACTTATTAACATAATTTTGACCCACTGATTCCAAATATGGAATCCATTATTTATAATTTAAAACACATAATTGGTCGAAATTAATTTAAAATGAATTCCAATTATCAATAACCAAAAAGTGGGTTTTGAAGAAGTAAAAACATATCAAAAGATTGTCATATTTTTATGTCCAATTTAAATGTGAAATTTCATAAAATGTAAAATATTGGATTAAATGATAAAAAAATAATCCAATTACACTTTAAAACCAATTAAAATGACAATATATGTATATACATAAATTATATGAATAGAATATTTTGAATTAAAATGCATTATTTTCATTATTTATTGAAATATGAATTTTATCATAAAGATACAAAAAATAAAAATAATATTAATTTTTGATGTCCCACTTCAAAATAAGATGTTTATTTTTTTCAAATATAATATATAAAAGTGTTAAAAACTATATTTAAAATGGGAGCTCCATCAAAAGGCGGTAAAACTACATTAGTTGAAAACTACTTCTCTAATCCAAGAATTTGAATTTGTTCTTATATCATATCTAGAAAGTACATAAGAAAAATATTAATTTTATTTGAAATTAAAAATTTGGTTAATACTATTCGTAACAACAAGTTTATATTGAAGGACCCTAGAACACCCTGAGAGGGGAGGGGTAAATCAGGGTGTCAACATTTTCTTCAAAAAGTTTAGTATCTTGTTCCCACGTTGGTAGGAACTTGTTATATCTATCAAACAAATGAAAGTAAGAAGTTGACATGAATCGTTTACTTGTTTGACAAAAATGGGAAACTTCCACGGAGCACACACCGATAGTGTGTCAGTCGTAGAAAAATACACTAATCTTCACTAGTTTATGGATTACATGTTTTGGTCACAATCACACTGTTCCAGGCTCACAGCCTTTACAAAGGGTTAGGGATAGTTCACTGCATCCCTTAGGTCACTCCTGTTGACTCCCCCTATATCACTATCTTTCCTGAAGTCCCACTTAGTTTATAGACGCGAAGGTCTCTTCAATAGATATGGATTGAAGTCATTACCTCTATTCAGCACGAGAATTTTCTTGCATCAAAGTCCAAAAAGGATGAACTAGAAATCACTGAACCGCTAAACCAGATATTTGGAATGCGCATTCAGGTTACACTAAAGGTTTTTCGCAACACCTACCCTTTGTGAGAAATATCTCACATTTCTCACAATACTTGATTTTCATGCGAATAATATTTGGCTCAACAACCTCCTTTACATGAAGCCTGAAATTTTACTTGTGGCTTCAACTTTTTCGTGCAGCATCACCTTTTACGTGCAACTTTACGCGCACCTTCCACTTTTTTTCACACCTTCCACTTTTACACGCAACTTCAAATTTTATGCACAACTTTTGTGTTTTCGCGCAGCTTAAACGTTTACGCGCCACACCATTTACGCGCAACTCAGAATTTTTCGCACAAATCGGCCTTTTACCCTACCCCTTTAACGCGAACATTTTACGTGCATCATCACACAAATATTCTATAATTATTCAACCATAAAAAATGAGGGGGTCACCTCTTATTTATAGGCTTTGATGACCGTTGTGTGGAAAACCCATTGTGGCGCGAAAAACCTGTCATTCGGTGCACAATACATTTCTCTCAAGAACCGTTTTCTGCACACATCTTCATGTTTTCTGCACAGCCCATGCCTTTACCATTTTTTGACATTTTGATTCCAAAACGCTTCTTGCGCAAATAAATCTCTCTCCACTATTTCGTGCACCACACTATTTTTCGCGGACCACACTGTTTGTCGCACACCATGCTATTTTCCGCACAACATTCTCTTTTTCATGCACACCTCCCTTATTTAGCTCACCACTTTTTATTTACACACACCTCATTTTCCCAATAAACTATGTCTTCATTTTCCGATTTTCAAGTCCAAAAATTTGGCAAATATTGGAGAACATTTCCACCTTCAATATTTTTGTATGCTTGAACTGTATGATCACTTTACATTCACAAATTCTGAACATCCAATAAAGATTGACAACAAACACAAACCATACTCAAATTCATGCATAGAATGATCATGGTTCCAACAATCTCCCCCTTTGGGTTTGTTGTCAATCACTAAATAAATTTAATAGAGCACCAGCCACATGGAAACCCAAGACCCAAGAATCAACTCAGCCAACACTCTAAGTCTAAGTGAGCAATTCTTGGTGTAGAAAACAAGAGGGGAAGCATGAATTGGGATCCTGTGTTTTGGAATTCTCAATGACGCCCAAGAAATTGTCTTAAATTTTCACAGAAGCATTACATGTCCAATGTATTCCTTCTCATCCTATCACTGAATTATGATTATTTCACTATATCCTCATCGTGTCACAGAATCATCACACTTCCTTAATTTATTCCTTCACCTCCATTGAAAATAAACCGAAAGACTTGTAATTGTTCATTGTTCAGCTCAAAACACAGTCCCCTTGGATAGTATCTCCCCCAAAAACCTGAATCACATTCACAAACAGATTAAAAACAGTAAATATAGCTGGGGATAGGGGAATTTCGTAACCTCTTTATGCACTGGGAGGTGGTCGAACATCGAGTTCAACCGATGTTTCTCAAACACAGCTGCTGATAGTGGCTTGGTCAGGATATCAGCCACTTTCACATTAGATCCCACATGATCCATTCTAATCACGTCTTGCTCAACTTTTTCTCTAATAAAGTGATACATGATTTCAACATTTTTTGTATGAGAATGCTAATCAGTATTATTTGTATGATCAATAGTAATTTTCTTATCAATTTAAATCAACATTGGTTACTTTACCTCATCACCAATATCTATTTGTTTTTTCTTCATTCATGGTAGTTGAATGCATGCCTCTGTGGTGGAGATATACTCAGCTTGAGTAGTACTAAGAGAAGTAATTTCTTGTTTCTTGCTCAACCGCCATCACATTTATTCCCAATGTAGAATTCTCCACCACTGGTGGAATTTCTGTCCACTACATCACCATCCCAGTTAGTATAAGAAAATGCTGATAATTCTCTATCCCTTCCTACATAAAGGTATAACCCAAAGTTATGAGTACCTTTAATATACCTCATGACTCTTTTAAATACTGACATATGTTCCTCCGTTGAATTACTCTGAAAGCGGGCCACTAGACATGTTGCAAAGACAATATCTGGCCCTGTTGCAGTTAGGTACAGTAGTTTCCCAATGATCCTCTTTTACATTGTGGGATCTAAATAGGTCTCATCCTCATGCTTTCCATGTTTGGTTCAAACTACAATTGGAGTTGAAATTGGTTTGGAGTCATGCATATTAAATTTCTTCATAAAATCTTTCCATACATTTCCTGAGAGATGAAAGAGTAATCTTTCTTTTCAGTCACCTACATCCCTAAAAAATATGTGAGCCCCCCAATCATTGACATTTCAAATTCTGATTTCATGTGATTGGAAAATTCATCCACTGATTTTTTCTTGCTTCCACCAAATATAATGTCATCAATGTAAAATAGAACCATGAACTGATCTTTCATGGAATTATTTAAAGAGATATTATTATCTACTCCTCCTCGTGTGAATTCCAGTTTCATGACATAAGAGTCAAGCCAGGAATACCACTGTCATGGTGCCTGTTTCAAGCCATATAGTGAAATCTTTAGTTTACAACCCTTTATTTCATCAGTAGAAAGATGAATACCCACTAGTTGTTTTATGTATACTTATTTGTTGATTACACCATTCCAGAATTCTATTATGACATCCATTTGTTATTTATTATACTCTTTGGAGTTCCAGGGGAAGGAAAATCCTGATTGACTTTAGTCTAGCACTGGTGCAAATGTTTCTTCAACATCAACTCCTTCAATATGGGAATATAATTTACATACCAGTCGTGTCATGTATCTAATAACATTTCCATGCTCATCAAACTTGTTCTTGAAGATACATTTTTTACCAATCACATTGTGAAATTTGGGTCACATGACTAGATTACATGTCTAGTTCCTGTCAATCTGATCGAACTCTTCATTCATGGATTTCACCTAAGATTCAACCATTGCAGATTCTTCAACTGAGGATGGATCCACAACTGATAGAAATAAATATTGTGTTTTATTCCTCATTCTTCTTGTTTTTTTGATGCACTCCTGACACAAATTTTGTTAGATGGATCAATATCATCTCTTCAATTTCTCATGTGAGGTTAAGTCACATTCTCTCCAGCTATGGTTTCCTATTCAGATTCTTCTTCTAAGTCAACATCATTATGTGACTACTGATAGTTTGGTACACCTTCCTCTATTTCTGTATTTTTATTTACTCCATGCTCACTATCTTCATAACTTCTTATCATATCATCATATGAAATTTTAGAAGCATTTGTACTTTTCTCTTCAATGATCTTAACATCACTGCTTTCCACAATCCTTCCCAATCGCTTGTTGAAACACTTGTGGGATTTGATATTCATTTAGTATCCATGGAAAATTTCTTCATCTACATTGTCTCCATATTTGAATTGATTTCCTTCTTTTTTCTAATGAATCAATTTCTTCCAAAAACTCAAAAGTATTTCAAAGATTTCTTCCTTCCATTCCAAAATTCATAAGGTTTCTTCATCTCACACATATAATGTTTTGTTTGATTTTGAATATGCACTGCATCTTGAATGGACTCTTTTTATTAATGTCGTGGAATATGACTATCAATCAACATAGTTCATTCTATGTTGTTCACCTATATATTTCGACGCACAACCACTCCATTTTGCTGTGGAGTTCTCACGACAGCTACCTTATGTTGTATCCCATGCTTCTCCAGGTAGTATTCAAATTCAATAGATGTTCATTCCCCTCCATTGTTTGATCGAAACACATTGATTGATTGTCTAATATCATTCTTGGTGATTTGACGATATGTTTTTATGCAGTCATGTACTTGTCATTTTCGATGTATTTCCCCTACTCAAGTCATTCTTCTATAATCATCTATTAAAATGATGAAGTAACTTTCTCCATGAGTTCCAGCAACATTTATCGGTCCACATACATCTGTATGAATGAGATCAAGAAGATGTGATTCCCTTTTATTCTTTGGCCGATATGAACTATAGACCATCTTCCCACGAATGCAAGCATCACAAGAAATTTTACATTCATGCGTTAGGTTGGGAATATCCATGAAAATTCTCAGTATTGATATTTTCTCCAAGTCTTGTTGATTGATGTTCCCTAGTCTCCGATGAAAAAAATTGTTTTCTTCTTCAATAGTTATGTAACAAATGTTTTCTTTACTATCAACATGATACATGTTTCCTTCTGTTCTACATCCCTTCATAATCGAATTTCATATCTTTTCCTTGATAGTTCAGCCTTTCTGATTAAAAGTTATTACAATTCTTGAGTCATAGAGTTGACTCACGCTGAGAAGATTATGACGTAGTACACCTACATAAAGGACTTTAGTTTTCTTTAGATTTGCATTAGCTAATATAGTACTTCCACTACCGTTTATTTTCAGAGCTCTATCATTACCAAAATGTACTGATCCATCAACCCTTCTTTTGATATCTATTAACAAAGCATCATTACTTGTAATATGATACAAACATCCGCTATCCATAATCCAGGTACTAATTTTTTTTATAACATTGAGGGCCACCACTACAAGTTTAGATTTATTAATATTCATCTTTTCATTCCATAAGACATTGGATTGAGTGTAGAACACCAGTGGTCTTTCATTTCTCTCTTCTGTGTACATTGGATCATCATAGTTTAAACTTCTTTGAGAGGATAAAAACTACTTGTAAGAGAAACATTTTATTCTTGATGATATTTGTCTTGTCTTGAACTCTAGTATGAGGTGTCCATGTCCCTCTTCTACCTGCAATTAATAGCCTTATGACCAAAGTTAGAACAACAAGAAAAATATCTATAGAAACTGTTTCTTCTAAAAGAATTAGGATATGAATTTGTTATCGTCTGTTAAACTCTCATATCTTATCCATTCAAATTGCTTCATTCCTCTTTGTAGTGAGACATGGTTTGACCCAAATATCCACAAAACTGGAACTTCATGAGAGTAAATGTCTTCTCACATCTGTTTATCATCCTTCTTTATTCTGTGGGGAAAAAGTTTGAGGGATCCTTTTTACTGCAGGCTTGAGGATAACCATATTTTTTTATTTCAAATTTAATTGGGGGTTCTTATTTCAGCACATCAGATGAATTTTCTACATCACCCACATTTAGCTATCCTTTATTTTGTTCACCTATATTTGTATCATTTTACGACTCTTACACACAACTGATTCCACTATTTCCCATGCAATTAGGTCATTGATCATTTAAAATCTTTTAAACTCCCTTAGAACTGTGTTTCTCTCTCTCCAATAGTATAGCATCTGAGAACATTCCAAACAATATTTTCTTCCTTTATTATATTGAAATTGATTCACTCTCACGTTTTCTTCTAAATATAACTACTTCCTTTTCAAGACTCTCAGTGGTCTTGGTCTTTTCTTCTAGTCTAGTGGTGAGATCATTGATGACCATTAATTGATCTTCAATTATCAGCCTTATATCCACTACATCATCATTGCTTTCAAGAATTTTATACTGTACTTTCACAAATTCTTCCAGTCATTCAATTTAAGCTTCGAGTAGATCGACATCATCATATGATTCTTCTAAAATTGATTTCCACTTATTGAAACTCTTAAATTTTAACTTAAGCTTACAGACTGATTCCTTAAGTTTCTGCTCCGGATTGGAATCAGTTTTCAACTGATTTTATCGACCATTATTTTTTGATGGTTCTAATTTTTCAATTTTGTCCATCATAGAAGCATGGTTTTCAATTTTAAATTCTCTTTATTCTTCTTCACAAAATTCATTATCATCATCTTCCTCTTCACAAAAAAAAATCTTCCTCGGAACTTTCTATATATATTTGAAGTATCCATATTTTAAAATAATTTTTTGAGTCTTTTAAATGTTTTTATATTCACTATCTTCATCATAGATCTTTCAAAATCACCGAGAGGCAATGTTCCCAACTTTGACACAATGAAAGAAAGAAAGAGGTAACTTCCGTTTGAATTTACCTTTTCCCTTTTAGAAAATCTTTTCAATGAGAGAAATAATTTATTTTTAATCATCATCTTCACCACTAATCTATTTTGAAATTACCAGTTTCTCCTAGGCCTTGAAATCCATTTCCTTGCTCTCTCGAGTCGTATCAACTTCTGGTTTTACTCTCATTTCATACGGCAGTAAACTATTCAGTAGATCATCCAGAGAAAGTTCGGAAAGATCTCTTTCCTCAAGGTGTGACACCTTTTCATTGTATAAGGGTGGAAGTCTTCTTAATATTTTCTTTAAAATATAAATTTCGTTGATTTCTTTTCCTAGACCCTGAATTGCCCCAAACAGTTCAATAATTTGATTAAAGATTGAGTCTGCATTCTCATCTGGATGCATCTTCATATCATCAAACATATTGTGTAAGACTAGTAGTTTCACCTTCATCACTTTTCTATCTCCTTCATAAAAATTTTCAGGTTTATCCCACATGTATTTTACTGAGATGTAACTCATCAACATTATATAGATCTTATTAGAAAGGGTTGTGGTGAGTGCATTTTGTGCTTTAGCATCTGCATCAAGAATTTTCCTGTTTGGGTCAATCATAGCTAGGAATGTTGGATCAGTGACTTGTATTCCTTGAAAAGTAAAGAAAAGGAATTCTATTCAATGAGATCTTAGTTGAGATCCCATTCTGTTCTTCCAGATTTTTAAATTACTTCCATCAAAGATAGGGACTCCACTGACATTGGATGAATTTTTTATAATGGTATATGATAGATCAAACACCAGTCAACATCCTTCTAATACAACTTGAAGGACCTCCGAAAACCCTGACAGGGGAGGGGTGAATCAAGATCTCAAATTTTTCTTTTTGTAGTTGAGGATATTATTAACATGATTGTAGAAACTTGTTATATCAGTCAAACAAATGAATGTAGGAAGTTGACATGTCACATTTACTTGGTTCACCACAAAGAGCTACGTCCAAGGAGAATACGTCGACAGTTTTCCAGTCGTACCAAAATACACTAATCTTCACTTGTTTATGGATTACAAGTTTTGTTCACAATAACATTGTGCCAGGAACACAACCATTACCAATGTTCATGGATAGCTCACTACGTCCCTCGGGTCACTCTTGTTGACTCACCATGGATCACTGTCTTTGGTAAAGTCCCACTCAATTAATACCTGTGAAGGTCTCTTCAATAGATATGTATTTGAGTCTTTGCCTCTGTTCAGCAAGAGTCTCTTCTTACATTGAATTTCAAAAAGGATGCACTTGAAATCACTGAACCGCTAAACCAGATATGTGGAATGGGAAAATAGGATACACTGAATATTTCGCACAACACCTACCCTTTGTACGAAATATCTCACTTTTGCGTCCAATACTTGATTTTTGGGTGGATAATATTTCATGAAACAACCTCCTTTACGTGAAACCTTAACTTTTACAGGTGGATTTTACTTTTTCACGCAACATCACCTTTTACCCATAGATTTACGCACACTGTCCACTTGTTTTCACATCTTCCACTTTTACATGCAACATCTGATTTTACGTGCAAAGTCTGTATTTTCACGTAGCTTAAACTTTCATCTACCACACATTTTTCCTGTCACTCGGACATTTTCATGCAACTCATAATTTTCGTGCAACCCCCTTTATGCGAACATTTTACGCGCATCTGTACTCCGAGTTTATCTAAGTCTTCAGCCATACAGAATGAGGGGGTCACCACTTATTTATAGGTGCACCGACCCTTGTTCCAAAAACCCATCATCGCGCAAAAAACATCTCATTTGGCGTGCAATACATTTCACACTGGAACCGTTTTCCATGCACATCTTCATGCTTTTTGTGCAGCCCATGCCTTTACCATTTTTCGATGTTCTGATTTCGAAACACCTCTTGCGAGAAAAAATATCACTCCACTATTTCGCGCCCCATGCTGTATTTTGTGAACCACATTGTTTTTCGTGCACCACACTATTTTTCACGCACCACGATATTTTTCGGGCACCATGCTATTTTTCACGCACACCCCCCCCCCTATTTCACGCACCACTTCCCCTTTGTGCACACCTCCTTTTCCAAAAACATATGTCTTCATTTTCCAATTTTCATGTCTAAAAATTATGCAAAGCCTGGAGAACAGTGCCACCTTCAATACTGTTGTCTTCTTAAATTGTATGATCAATTTACTAGCACACATTCTGAACATCCACTGAGGAGTGACAACAAAAACAAACCATACTCCAATTCATGCACAGAATGACCATGGTTAAAATAGATATCACATTAAATAATAATATTTTACTAATATATCATTTTTTAGTGAAACACAGTATTGTGTAAAATGCAAGCTATCATGGAAGCTCACTCTTACCTGTAACACATTCCAAGAATAGTGTTGTGTATACTGCATGCTAATATATTGTTTCATATTACTCAAGCTAATACTGGTGTACCATATAATAGAATACATCAAAAAAATAAAAAATAATCTATCTCATGAAATTTTAGGTTGTTACATTATACCCCCTTAAAATGATTTTTTCCCACAAAATTTATTGGGGTTATAAAATGTTTACTACATGAAAATTTCACTCATTGAAACCCACATCATAAAAAAATACTAAAACATCATTTAAAAAATGAAAATTAGAAACAAAATGGTTACCCAATGTAACTCATCATTGGGTTTCCACAATGGAGAACATACGTGAGAATTGAAAACATGGATATGGAAGAAAAATATAACCATCATGTGCTGATGGATAATGATATATAATATAGTTTAGAGAAATTTAACTACCAAAAATCCATAAATCTGTGATGATTTAAGGGATATCTGATTCATTCAATAAGATGTTACTCAGATAAATTTTTTGGATTTTTGAGATCATTTTCTTAAAGATGATTTCTTTTTCATGAGAATAAATACTTACAAGATTTTGGTACAATCTCACTATTGTTCATGCCTCGAACAATTTCCCATTTGTCTCTTATATAAAGAAACGAAGTTAAATTTTTCATTCTTTTAGTGTTGGTAGATCATGCAATAGAATGGCAGCACATTACATATGTCTCAACAAAAAGGTTATCTCAGTTAGTGAAATACACATAAGGCTACATATAGTGAGATAATTAATTAATCTAAGAAACATACACCAGAATATTACTTATACTGTCCATAAATCAATTACATTACAATCCTTTCATTAATAGAAAATATAAAACTTTAGAAAGAGGTGAACTAAATAAACTTAACATTTATCTCCCATACCACATAAGGTAGATCATAGTTGTCCCATTGAAAACATTTGAATACCTTAATCATGTATTCTCTTGAAACATGATAATAACATGAATTACTGTATAACCTTAGTAAAAACATTCATTCTGTCAAAATTTACTTTTTTAACACACCAAATATATGAAAAATCATATATACTCAAACCATGATATCACCTTTTCCTTATATCATTAATGAGGTCATTAATATTACCAAACATCTCATTATCTCCTAATCCCTTCATTATGCACATATCATGTGCTTTCCAAAAAAAAAATCAATCACTTTTCATGGTTACCGGTACCATTCAACATATACTTTCAAATACATATGGAAAAACAATTATATAACAATCCTTATATGTTTCATTCTTCCATAATAACATAAAATTACATATACAACATTCTTCATGAAAACCATGTAATCAATCCACTGTCTTCTTAAAAATTTGACTGAGCTTTATCATTTTATTCCTTAACAATTATTTCAAATCATATATAATTTGTAGTCTCTTCATCATCATCTATATAAATACTACCCATGCGACCATGCTGATTATATTCATGAGATTTTCCCTTATGGAATCGATTTTCATAATGCCCATACATTCCACATTTAAAACATTTAACCATTTTTTATGTCTTAGTAATACCATTATCCTTCTCTATTATGTTAACTAATCCTTTTCTATTGAAATTAATGGCCTTGTGTTCTTCTTTTCCTCACCCAAAGCATCTTCCAGTTCCAATGAAACATTTTCCATGATGCCTCTTCCTACATGATTTACCTGCGGAAAATTGAACATTATTTCCACTATGATCAAAATGAAACTCCTTGTTTCTCTTATTAGTAGAGTCATGAAACTCACAAATGTTGATATTTTTGTATCATATTATAAGAGTGATGATTAGGAATAATAATGATGTTTCACCTTCTAACTCCAATTTCATTTGGTTTTTAATTAATAATATCATTCCATTTTCCATAGTTTTCATCATTAACATGAATCCCCCTTATTTCTAGCCATTTTATAAAACCCAAAACGAATAGTGTGAGAGGTGAAAATCATACTCAGAAAACAATATAATCAAGGGGGGTACTTTCAATCTCTAACATCACAGGTTTATTCCAAGGTTATTCAGTATTTTTACTGTAATTCTAGGACTATAACCAATAGTTAGACTTATCCATGTGTACATCTTTAGACATGCCTTAAAAATATCTCTAGGGATCTCACTAAAGTTTTTGAATAGTAATTTCCAAAGGTCGACTAAACTATCACTCTGTTACCAAATCTAATAACCCATTCTTGACATACGTGGACATTAAATTAATTTTATGGGATACATAATACATTACACAAAAGACTCCAAAAGACGGTATTATTTTAGTGTCTTTGGAAACATGGAACATAATATTTTTACATAGTGAAAGATCTTCTACGTATCCCATAAAGAATTTCCCCTTTTGTTTTCATGCCAAAAACCTTTCTTTATATCACGGGGAAAAGAAAAAATTAAAAGGGTGAGATCAAATTCTTATTAAGTGTAAACATTAAAAACATAAAATAATCCATTAACATAAGAATGTAAAAACATTTATATAAAGATTAAATATCAAAATCATGATTCATGAAATAATCCTTATAATTATGTAAGTCATATATCAAAATGGAGAATTAACCATGATAAAATAGATTTTGTATAAAACCTGGAATAGTGGAAAAGAAATAATCACATAATATGATTTCCATATTGTCAAAGGCATTGTTTCCAAAGACATCATAGTGGAAATAGTCCTTTACTGAAATGGGTTTACTTGCAGTTGTAGCTATGTATTACTGAACAAGATTTACTTATCATTCAAGTCCTATATTACTAATCTGTATTTACTTTTCCTTCCAATCATATTTATATCATTAGATATAAATCTTTACCCAATTCATTAGAGAGAGATATAGTTCCCTCTATCTAATAATGAATTTATTCTTTCATGTTCCATAAAACCTAAATCATTCATCAAAGCATAACCCATGAAATAAAATGGATTTCTTAAACATCATTCTAGCATAACATAATCCATATAAAATATCATTCCATAAATTCAACAATAAAAACTTTGTAATAATATGGATATAAACATAACACTATTTATCGAGCATTATCTTATATGGAAAATACTTTTGATAAAAAAACTCAAACATAATTGCTAAGGAAAATATCCATTCTTCTTCAAAAATGTTTTTGTTTCTCAAAAAGTCTTGAAATTTTAAAATTAAATAATTTTATTTAATATAAACAAAAAATATTGAAAAGTAATATTAAGGGAAATAATTCGTTATGAAATCATAAAAATCCATTCATGTTGTATATGTTAAAAAATTCTCTTGGTACTTTTGTCAGAGAAGTCAGAAAGTACATTGTATGGAAAATAAAAAAGATTCATTCCAAAACATTTAATAAAAACATAAAAATGGGTAAAATTATCTTTAAAATAGTAGAATAATATAAATTATATTATATAATTTGGAAACATGGACTTTAATATTAAATATACCTCAGTAAATAATTACGAAGAAATAATATCAAATAATAATGAGATTACAAAATTATCACATACCTTAAGTCCGATTTCTTCTGTTTGTGTCTGAAAATCATGTATAGTGGGTTTAGACATATTTTAGCTTGTAATAGAACCATAATAAAATTTATTATATCATATATGATTCACTTATGACTTTATATTACCCATTTATTTATCAATTACATGTTAAAGGATCTTTTTGGGTAATAATCATTTTATTTATCATACATTTTTTGACATGATATTATTGATCTTATTAATTAAGTAATGATTTATTTATATTAGTAATGTGAAAAATGATTTATATATCAAATATATTCAGTATATAAATATATATAATAGATAGATAAATGAAATTTAATACACCGTTCAAGGAGACAATAGGTTGTACGTACGCATGAACAATGTTTTTGTTTCCTTATTGAATTGAATGGAAGCAAGTAAATGAAATATATATACATACATATTTATAAACAAAAATCTATTAGAATTATTAATTTATATATTTCATGATTATTTATTATACATACCATATAAAATTCTTGAATGGTTAACAAGGAGAATGAATCTCCCCGCATTGTGGATACAGTAAGTCGTACGTACTCACGAGAGACGATATCATTCCATTGATGGTTAAATGGTATGGAATTGTATGGTATACGAATTTTAAAGAAATAAAATCATGTTATATTTATTATTTACATCCATTAAAATCATTAATATAATCATCAAAATTAAGTATTGTTGAATAACAAATTACACCACGGTGTGGAGATGGTATGTTGTTTGTAGGCACACATGGTGATATTATTATTCATAGGATAGATATAAGGAGGTATAATGTTGTCCCATAATTATGAAAACGTATCATAATTTATAATATTATGGATTTATTAATTTATTATGGAAACAACATAAGAATAGGAAGTACAAGATGAAAATAATTTTCAAAGGGGTGATGAAACAATTACATCTTTTTCAGGTATCTCCTTTTAGTATACAAAAGTGGACATCTAAATGTGGATTTCTTCCCAAAGTGTGGTCTCTAGGAAAAAGTGAGGGAAGTTGGGTGGAGATTTGGGTAGGGTTTGGCCGATCCAAAGGGACTTGGATGTGTCATTAAAAGAGAATGAGAGGTTCTCTTTTATAATAGAGGGGAGGGGAACCTTTGGAATGTCATGAAATATTATTCTATTATAAGTTTATTTTTAGTATATAATGCCCCAAGAATATTTATTTCAAAGATAATACTATTATGGGTATAAATACTCTCAAAAAATACAATTTTAATATATTATGATTTTATTTAAAACTTTATCATTTTGATTTATCCTTATTTATTCTATTTATTTTTATTTGTGGTAATAATATTCTAAATAATAAATGTTTATATATATTTTCTTATGTGTTTTCAAATGACCATAATTGGATAATTTATGAAACATTAAACCGTAAATTTGTCACATTGTTATTTTTAAATATTTTTTTGATTTTTAAATAATTTAATAATATGTTATTTTTGTAAAATATCAATAGTGTCAATTTTGACACTATTCTTTTATTTGACTTTAAATAAAATCCAAACATAATATAAATTCAAACACAGATATTTAATATACTCCTAACATGTCATATTCAATTAGAATATTCTATTACAACATTAATTAGTTTATATGATATTTATTTTAATATTTTTAATACCATTTATTTGATATTTCTATCAATAAAATATTTTGTACATCAATATTATGTCACCATTATTGGTAATTATATAATCCATGAAAATTCAAAATATATTCACATGATGTATATAATTGCATTAAATTTTTTTGGATTCTATTTATGTCTGGATTTTTATGATGTTTATTACTATATTAAAATTATTATAAATATAAGAGATGTGAGAATGAGATGTTTTCACCTTCTTCTGTATTAATTATAATTACATCACTATCCGAAAAAAATGCTTCAAATGAATAAATTATGAACCATATGTAATATTTGTAAATTTTTATTCATAAAATAAGATTTTGGAAGGTGTTATGTTAATTTTATTATCTTTATCATATTGTAAGTTACCCTGATTTACCTGATTTACCATTAACTGTGCTAAATAAAAATTACCATGGTTACTATTCATAATATTCAAAAAAATACAAGTATCCTGTTAACATAATTTGGAATCATTAATCCCAAATATGGAATACATTTTTTCTAATTCAAAACACATAATTGGGAGAAATTAATTTAAAATTAATTCATGTTCTGAAAAACATAAAAGTGGGTTTTTAAGAAGTAAAAACTTATCAAACTATTGTCATAGTTTATGAAAAATGTAAATTTAAAATTACAACCAATTAACAATATTGGATTAAATTATAATAAATTAATTAAATGACAAATCAAAACCAATTAAAAAGATAATCTAACTATATATATAAATTAGATGGAAAGGCAATTTTTAATTAAAATGTATTATTTTTTATGATTTATTAAAATATAAAATTTTTCAAAAAAAATCAAAAAAAATCACATTTTGATGTCCCAATTCCAATTTAGAAGATAATTTTATCAAATAGAATATATTAACGTGTTAAAAGTTGATTTAAAATTGGTACACCCTCAAAAGGAGGTAAAACTGCATTTTTTCAAAAATACTTATTTTTTCTGAAAAAATTGAATTTGTTCGTATATAATGTCACGAAAATAAATAAGATGAATTGTAATGTTATATAAAATTCAAAATTTGGTTAATAATATTCATAAAGGATAATTTATATCCTAGTAAAAATAATATTTTAATAATATATCTTTGTTTAGTGAAACTCATTATTGTGTACAACAAAAGCTATAGATGAATGTCGTTCTTGCATGTAACGTAAGCCTGGAATATTGTTTTATATACTGCAAGCTAATATGGTGTCATGTATAGGAAAAGGTAATATTTTTGTAGCATAAAAAACAGTACATAAAAGAAATTAAAAAATATACCTCATAAAATCATTGTGTGTTACAAGAAACCGTAAGTCATACTACATATTGATGATGTGGGACAATGTATTGTTTTTTGTTATTGTTATTAGTTTCAATAATGGTGCTCATATTTTCATTATCAACAAAAGAATCATCTTATGAAGGGTCTATATTCTATAAAATCAATAAAGGATCTTTGGATATAAACACATTTCCCAAATAAAAAAATCCCACATGTCAATTATTAGGGAATCACATAGCACTATGAAAATTGTGAAGAACATATGCCACTCTAGCAATTAATAAAATTAAAAAACAATGAATCTCTTCTACCTCAAAGCATAAAACATTATTTCTAAAAGGAAGTAATTTGGCCAAAAAGTATAATAAATGATTTTTGGAAAATAATAGTTTATGGATGATATTTTTCAATATATGGAAGAGCTCATTCAAAAAGTAAATAATATGTTAAGAGAGACACTACATGGGAAAACTCAGACTGATTTCAAAGTACGTGATTCAAAAAGTAAAAAAAATGAGTCTATCGTGACACCTTTTATATCCATGTTCTCTTCTATAGGACCACATATTACCAGCAAATAATTATACAAAGAACTGAAATGGGGAGATTTTTTTTAAATTGAATCTTATTCATACTGATCGGACCCCATTCCATCGAGGGCATTTTGTAATGGATGGATGCATTCAAATGGAATATTTTAAGTATATTATGCATTTTTAATGGCTGGATTAAAATAAATCAAGTTGTTCCATGAATATTAAAATAATAAATTATCATGAGCCTCAAAGTATGTGCAATGGAGCCAAAACAGAACCCCTCCATCTACCTAGCGCACTCGTTATGCGAGTTTCTACTCTGCATACCACCTCTACATACCTCCTTCACATAGTGCCTATTCAAGAACCCCTCTCCACAAATGAAAATAACTTTTTAGGTAAGGTAATGACTTTTATCCCCCACCCCATACAAAAATCACTTTGTAGGATGATGTGTCTTTTTTAGGACACCCACTAATGAAAGTCATTAGTGATAAATCATTAATAGGACCCTAGAAATAAAAATTCATTTTCAGGGTGAGGCATCACATGTTATCTTCTCACAAACTAATTTTTCATTTATAATGTGTGGAGGCCACCAAAAAACAAAAATCCTTTATGGGTGATAGTTGAGTAGGTACATCCACCCCATATAAAAATTCCCACACATAGAGTGATGGGGGTAGTGGAATTCTTGTTTGAAAGAGAAACAAACACATAGAGAGATAGTCTGTTCAAGTGATTTCACCAGGTAATAAATTACCACATATCACAAAGTAAAATGGGTAATAAGAATTGGTATGTATAACATAAGAAATGGTGTATATAGAAAGGGGTCCATTTCAGACAAACCATCTGCATATTGAACCTCTTTCTGGACCAATAATCTATGAATTTCATGTAGATGAAGTCTTTAAGAACCCCATCCCACAGAAAAAATAGTATTTGTGGTAGGATCTTTCTGCCTTGGTGCTCTTCCATGAATGTTTTCCTTATCTCATCCCCTCCACAAAATATTCAAAAAAACCTCTCAGACAACCAATCCCATGATGTTCAAAGACCCAAAAGGGCCCCATAGTTAATCGCTAAAACATGAAATCTTCCTAATCTTCTAGATAAATATGATGCAAACAAAAAATGTCACATTGGTGTCCTTCTCAATCATACAATACAATGGTACATGAGGTTATATAGGTAACCTAAAAAACAAGGGGCTCCTTGGAATGTTATTTATCATAACTTCTGATGGTAATGAGGGTCCAAACCTTGGAGGTAATTCTAGGGACATCCCAATTTCATATACTGATGTGAACATATTTTTTTCCCCTTTGATGAGGCCTAGTGATGGATCCTTCTCACTTGTTCTATAAAATCAAGAGAAAGGGAATCCCTCCTTGAGTAATCCTGGAGCCTTTGTTGAGGTCTGTATCAGCCTGGGTTCTTATGTACCTATCTTGTTTAACAAGGCATGAGATGATATGGGCACTATTTCCCTTTTATTTCTCCCATACCCTCGACCTAGTTACCAAAACAGAAGAGGAGATGGGCATATCAACACCATTTATCTCTCCCATAACATAGCATCATCCACCAGAGGATGAATGAGATTGTGTGGTTTACCATATCTTAAATTTATATTTATTTATCACACCGAGCATGCCTCATGAGGGATTAGAGGCTAGTATTCATCACACCATATAAAAGATCAAATACCTTTCTTCCTCTCTCCCTTCATTGTCCACTTATTCGGTATAATCCCCATCCATGTTATCACAGCCTCAAAGAGACATATTCTCTTTGTGGGACACGCAAATGGGCCTCCTATAATGGTCTAAGCCCTAACATTATGAACTTTCCGTGCATAGATTCCCAAAAAATGGGATACATAGGAATCCTCATTGGGGTCTAAACCCAACTTCAAAAATTCACCCTAATGTTCTCTTGGATACACAAATTAGGGTTATATCCAACCCCAAGGGACATATTCACATTAGGAATCCTTAATAACTATCCTAATTGTACTATATTACCAGTAATATCATTCCCCCACTAGGGGGAATACATTCTATCCATGTTCATTAAGGCTGTGTCAGCTTAAGTCCCTCGCAATCTATTAACAACATATCTTTCACTTAGATGTCTGTGTATCATGATGTTATTGAATATTGGGGTCCTCATAATGTTACCTTAAAAAGAAGGACATGTACTATTAAGTGGCTCCAAACTGTACCGGTTTTGATTTGTTTCATGAAGATATAGAGGAATCCTCTCTCGCATTCCTGATCCCACCATCAAAACAACATCAATCTTTTCAAATAACATTAAATTTCCATGTGGTCGACTGTGTGCATTAAAACTAGAATCTTTATTATAAAAGATATAAGAATATCTAATCCATTTATAAAAGGGTAACATCAATGGAGAACCATATATATATATAGATATATATTCATCGATAAAATCCGCAATAACATACATATGATTGTGAAAGAAACATATGCCAAATAATTGATTTTTGATATATGGGTGACCTGTCTCTTATTTGAGATTTAAAAAATTATTCACAAATATATATTAAATATATAAGAGGGACCTGGAGTATAAAATAGGTCCACAAAATGGTTCTTGACCGTGCATCTTATCGGCAAACATGTTTTCTAAATTTCTCATTAGAGAAATCCAAGTTTCCATCTACCCTTGGAAATATAGTTTGTATCAACTTGAAATGATTATGGGAATATAGAACACATCAGAACAATTTCTCTCACATTTGAACCTTTTTATTATTCATTCCATTAATGAGGAAATACATTTTTATAAGTTCTTTTATCAAATGAAATCCATTTCTCTGCATGGGTAATATTTATTTTTATTCCATAAGATTAATTTCCTTTTAATATGACACATATACAGGTACATGTTATGTTGTATGATCCCAGATAGTTCTTTAATGCATAGTGTAATGTTTTTTCTCATGAGGTTTCCTTTATGGGATTATGGAATAAACATAATCTATTATGGGACTTTATTTACAATGTGAGGTTATTTTATGAATTAACCTTGACATACGATTATGTGATGATTTTTATTGCATCCATATTCATATGTTTCTATCATCTTATGATAAAAATTTCTTTATATTATGCTCACATTTCATAATTCATGATACATATCCATTATGATATCATGTTATTCCTTTTTTACTCCTATGTTATCCTTTAATGTCACGTCATTCCTTAATTAGGATTTATAGCTCACCCTAGTATATTATTTATTCCCCATGTTATCATATATAGTTTTAGGATCTCAAATGTGTTTAGGTGATCAATACAGGAAAAAAATAACACAAGATTATTTTAGTACCATATTGAGGTACTATAAACATAGTCATAAAAATATGATATACCTCATGATATTTGGGATGTATTTATTGTATACTTATGAATTTATATAAGAACAAGAAACACATACTTGGTTAACAATTATAATTCAAGTTGAAGAAGATATGGATTCATCTACATAGGCAGTGGTCCTATTTTAATTTTTAGGCAAGGTGGAATATCATGTGAATAAATTAAATTTAATGATTTCACCAATTAAATTAGTGTTCAATGTCAAATTATGGAAGAATGAAAAGGGTCATGAAATAAAATTGGAAAGGTACTGAGAATAAATATTATCTATATAGGGGTTTTGAATGATATATTTTTTAAGATAAAGAGAATTTAAATAAATTTTTTTATCAGTGATGAGATGATAACATCTTAAGGAATTTGGTTAAATGATGAAGAGTTTTAGTATTTACAGTCTTTCTAAAAAAATATTGGAAAAAATAACATGATTAATGAGTTCTTTAGAAAAAACATTGTATGATATTTGATCTTTATATTCAGTCATCAGTTATATAATATTGAATGTGAATAGTTTACATAATGATATAGTCTTTTATAAATTAATCCAATTATAGTCTTGTAAATATAATAAAACATTAGATATAGGTGGCCCAATGTTTTTTCATTTATCTTGAGTGTCAAGGAAAAATTAAATAGAATTCACCTATTCATGATCCCAAAATGATTTTCTGGGAAGGAGATAAGTTTACCTCTATCTAATAAATATTCATAATGATTTTTAAAATATATATATTTTGGAATACATATTTTAATTGATATGGATGTTTTCATACATAAATCCTTTAGAATGTAGATTTTATTTTTCTATATCTCTTTTTTGTACTTCCCAAGTTACATTGTTATTTTGTACTCCCTATTGATTTATCTTCCAATTTCCTTTCCATCTCCTACTCTGAAATAAAATTTTGAAGGATTCTATAGAATAAAGAATATATCTAGATTATTCTTTCGATACTCATTTATTAAAATTAGTTTGTTATAATTTTTATCTTTGGATAACATTCTATGGGATAAATATTTAACATTATATTTTTTTTTAAATTAAGACTTTATTAATGGAAAATGATCTCAATTGAGAAAAAAGTGGGTTGATTTGATCATTTCCAAATTATATTTTTTTGAGGCATAATGTTTATTTTATTCAATTTTTAATCCTCGGAATCTAATTTATATATATCAATTTTCAGTTTAGATATTTTAAAGAGCATATTTTCTTCTTTTTTAGTGGATGGTTCAATAATGGATTACTCTATGGAGGAATGTTGTCTCATTTTATAAATTTTTTCATTCTCGATATCTATCATAGGATAATTTATTCACTAATATTTTTGAATCATATCCTTCTTCCATAATCATCGTAGTCATTTTATAAATATTTTCTAATAAATTTGTTTTTGATATTTATTGTTCATATATTTCATTGATTGATGAGTTAACCTAATTATTTACATATATATCATTTAGTTATTGTATTATATTTTTTAATATTATAGATTTTCTTAAAAAATGTTGATTCGTAGTGGATTTCATCAAAGGATCTTTAGTATTATAAATAGTTGTGTAATTTGATGAATCCATGTCAAATGTAATAATTAGTAATGTCCAGGTGTCATGAACAATTTAAAGTAATGAAATAGGTTTATAAAATGAATAATCATGTTGGTGGTTAAAAAATTATACACAAAATTTATAAATTAAAAATGCTAATTTCATAATGATTAAAGGAATATATTCTATTTATGAGAATATAACAAGATATTAGAATAATTAACCAACCAAAAAGATTGGGGAGTATAAGAAGTTATTCAATCATCTATTTTGAATAAATATAATTAGTACCATTAAAAATAAGAAGAGAATTGAAATCCATTTAGATGTATATTAAGAGCAGGATCTAGACAGTTTAAAAAACCCTAGAAATTATTTAGAGGCTTTATCTGAATCAAATGGTGAAATTAAAAAGATATCCAATGAACATTGTTATCATTTTGAAGTTTTCTATTGAATTACTAGAGTCACAAATATCATTGAAAATATCTTAAAAAACTGCATGTTCTGATTCTTTAGGGACATGTTCTAAAAACAATTTTCATTATCTTTGAATAGGTAAATATATATACTCGATTATGTAATCTTAAATTAGAGGTGAATTAATATAAAATGGAAAACACACTTTAATAATTATTCATGATAAAAATAAATATATAAGGAAAATAATATATTATGTATCATAAAATTAGAAGAGTGAAATCATAATCAAATAATATTTAAAACTTGGTAATTGTTGGGATGTGAATATGAAGGGAATAAATTTTCGTATAATTAAATTTATGCCTTTCAATTCACATTCAGTATTTGATATATAAATGAAGTGAATCTTGTGGATATTAATTTTACTTTCGAATATTGTGAGTGGTAATTTTTTATCAATATTTAAATTTTTTTATAATGTAATATTTTATTTAACTAAATTTAATAATTCTAGATTCTAGAGTAAAATTTTTCAAGATATTAATGGAAATAATTTTAAAAGTACATGACAAAGAAAATTTTAAATAGGTTTAATAAAAAAATCCCTATATCTCGTAATTTATATTAATAACAAGTTCATATCCCAAGAAACTTTTTATATTTTAACCTAATGTAGTAGGTGGATCTTGTACATATATCTAAATAAAACTATGTACAAGTATTTCCCAATTTTTGATGACATAGATATGTTCTTAACCTTGATAATTTTTTGATCAATGACTGCAAATAGAAAATTTTATACTGACTATAACTTCTCTAATCAAAGATCTGATTTTTTCAAGCCCCAATGTTTTTGAATTATATGATATGAGATCTAAATATGGATGAAGTGAATAAAATATTAGGATTCCATATTCATTTTTGAAGAAAGTCTAAATAATGAGATAAATAATGATGAAAGTGAAGATTAATATAGGAAAGTCTTAAAACAAATGAGATACTTCTTCAAGGGGAATATAAGATGATAAAAGGGGTATTATGATAAATGATATATAACTATCTCATAGATACCCCATTTTATCTCTAATTTGTATTTATTTATTAGTAATTCAAGACTATATAAAATGAGATCCAATTTTTAATTTTATAGTGTATTGAATTTGAGCAATGAGAAATATAGTAGTGGGAGATTTTGATGAGGATTTTTATCAAATCCTGGATTATTTGACCATTTCTTCCATCAGAGATTTATCTAAATGTATACATTAATTATAACATTATAATTAACATGTAAATTACTTTTTTACTTCTTATCATTTGAAATATTGTTATTGTAGCGTGATTCCAATCTAGACCAAATATTTGTATTATGACTATCCTATAATGAATGCCTAGTTTTCAATCTCATGAAAATTATAGTACTGCAAATATGGCATTTATCATCACTAAAAAAGTTTATTTATAGTGATAAAGAAGATATATTAATCTCAGCAAATATAAATGGGGTCCCTATTATCAGTGCTAAAAAAGCACTGGTAATGATCCCTTTTATCAGCGCTAAAAAGTGATGATAAATGGGTTCTTTATCATTACTTTTTAAAAATCACTGATAAAATTAAAAAAACATTATAAAAAATTAATTTTTTTTGCAATTAGGGAAGAGGCTTTAACAGAGCTTGAAGCCCCCCTTCAAAACTGCCCCCCATACCCCAGCCTGCATGCCCCAACACCCCCCCACCCACCACCAACAATGCTAGCCCACAATTTGATAGAGCTAGACCTTATTCCACCCACCCACGCGACCTGCCTCCCCCTAGATTCGAACTTGGGACTGGTTGCATTCATACATATTCCTTTACCACTACACCATATTTTTTTCTCATCATTTATTAATATATCTATTTATTTATATATGTATTTAGTTATATTTTCTTGTACATTAATATGTATTTATATTGAAATATATATATATATATTAATATAAATATATAGATGTATTAATATATATATATATATAGTTACATTAAAAAATATACATATATATATCCATATATTAATATATATTAATATGATCTGTTTTAAATACATTTATAAAATATTATTGTTGTGTGCGTATATAATAAATAAATACATATATACAACATACACACACACAGAAAAACAAATATATATTACATGTGTATTTGTAAATATAATTATACATATTTATATATATTTACAAATATTATATATTAATATATATATACATGTGTTTACAATATATAGATAATATATATTAGTTTTTCAGTATAGATGCACACACCCATATATATATATATGGACAAATTATATAAGTATATAAATATTAATATATTTTTATTTTAGCTAATATTAATATTAGTTTTCTATTTAGATACGACTTATATATTGAGAAATATATTTTATATGTAAAAATGTTTATTTATTTATTGAAACAATTAAATTTTTATGTGTGACTATATAAAAAAATGTGTATATGTTGTCATATATTTGATTATAAAAAAATGAAAATTATGAAAAATGTTAAAAAAATCCTTGAAAACCTGAAAAACAGGTAAAAATGGAGAAACCCTCAAAACCCATAAATCCAGTTAGAAAGTCAAGAAAAACCCTAAACTCAGGGTAATGATGAAAACATCTGATCTAAGAGTCCATTATGGCTTAGTGACTAGTCAAATTTATGTTCATTGAATGATCATTGATATGATAGTTGGTGGAGGCTGAACGGATAGACATCTCATATGTTACAGTTTTTTGAAAAAATAGCAAAGATGACAAATGTGTTAGAAATCAGGGTCTGAAAAACCTAAAAACTCGTAGTCAATAAAACAAGAATAACTATTTATTTGGGTGTACGTTTTTTCTTTGTGTCTATTCAAATCTAATATCTTGGAATGAACGACAATATAATAGGTGTATGAGGAAAAAAAGACACATGTATCGGTAGTAATTAACATTTTAAGAAACTTTTGACAAGGCACTAGATAAAATAGATTATAGTTGAAATATCTACACATTGATGAACATTAGAACCCCTTCTCACATTATTCAAGGCCAAAAAGGCCCATAATTCCTCCCCACGGTCATAAGTTGGCTTTGGGTGTGCGTTTTTCCATAACATCTACTCATGGTGTCTATTTTGCCTCTACTGCTTATCAAATTGAATCATGAAAATAAACATACACTCTGGTTACCACTAGAACACCTACTCATATTCTTCAAGTCTAAAAGTTCTTCCATCCCTCTAACTAGCCATAACTTCTGCTCCAGGTGTCTGTTTTGGGTATACCACATATAAAATCAATCTAAAAAATATTAAAAAAATATAAATTATATTTATATCTATATATATATACTTATATATAAATATAATTGTTTTTATGAAATATTATTTTTCTTGAAATATACACTTCATCAGCACTAGAAAAAAAACTGTTAATAAATCCAGTAATTTATCAGTGCTACTAAAAAAGTGTTGATAAAGGGAGCCCCTATAAAAGCGCTAAAAAAATCATCGATAAAGGGGGTTCCTTTATCAGTTCTAAAAAAATCAATGGTAAAGTGTACCTTTTAATAGTTCTAATTTTAGTTCTATTAAAAGTACCCCTTATTAGTGGTTGTTTTTGTGTTGATAAAGGCACCCCCTTTATCATTGCCTTTTTTTATCGCTGTTAAAGGGTGGCGCTGTTGAAACATATTTTTTTGGTAGTGTTATGATCTTCAGTAAAACTTTTAATTATAAAAACTAATATGAGTGATGTATTAGAATGATGTATTAGAGATCCCCTATCCCAATACTGTCTTATTAAATTCTAAAAACATAATCTCCATAAATATGTTTTGAACCCAACTAACATAACCCAATTTTATCCATTCATAGCTAAAACATTAGAAGAAATTTATGAGTCACTTACATGCTCACTACCTTTTAGAATTATAATTTTTGTGACTTATAAATAAATAATTAGAAACCCCATATGACTTTCTACTAAATGATATTTTTTTCACTACCAATAATTTCTTATTCCCTATATAGACTTTAACATTTTCCAAAACATTATGCCCAAATAATACACTTTTATATATACCATTAATATTAGTATTCTTCATAACCTGGGGAAAAAATATAATAAATTTTAAATCAAATTCTCAATAAGTGGTAGCATACAATTGGCGTTATCATATTATAAACCTGACATGGATAATATCGAAGGAACAATTAATAATAAAATAATTTAATATAACTCGAAGCATGAGAATGTAATATATCCATTGATAAAAAAAATTTATTGATGATCACATGGAAAATAATAATATATTTCCTAATGATTTAATGAATAATATTGGACATCTTAATCTTACTATCATGGCCGCATGAAAATTATTTATAAAAAATTAGGTAGGAAGACATCTAATACCCATGTCTATTTTTCTCATTAGACCATATGATGCTTCTAGGGGATATATAATTTCAAGATCCACCAATAACTGAAACATTTCTAATTCATTTATCTTATATAATACATCATCAATACTCCTTATCAATCTATATGTAGACATATTAAATTAATTATAATGAATTTCAACATTTCCCTAGTCAATAAATGAGTAATAATTCTTGGTAAACAACCCCAAACTGATTCATATAAAATAAGTTTTTTACCACATATAGATGAATAGGTATATATCAAACAATATATTGAAATGAATAATATATCCATGAAACTAAAAAACATGGAATTAAGGAGAAATATAATGTCAAAAATATTTATTGATATTGAGAGATAATATGACTACAACGAAGTGAATGAACTAAGAATATTCCATATTCATAATTTAAGGTACAAACCATAATTTAATAAGGGATAAATCTGTCAATAAATTCATTATAAACATAATATCTTTTTAAAACCATGTATTTTGTAAATTATAGTGAAAATGGAATTGAGACATTGAAAATAACTTTATCAATTATTTTGGAACTTTTTTTGTAAAAAAGATTCTATAAATCACGTACCAAACTCTTTTAAAAAGGTATAAATGTGATTTTTAAAACATTATATTAAAATAATTTAAAATAGAGGAATCGTTAAAAGTAACTATGATTATGTAATAAATTTTTTTTCGAATGATAATAATATACATAAGTGAAATGAAATCACCTTTCGAAACCCTTATGAAAATATTTTCCCTTTTCCTTTTTATATAAAAAAGATAAATTCAAAAAATAGTAGGAATATAATTATTCTTTGAAAGTTCATGGAACATTTAAATGTAATGATAATAATTAAAATAAATTATATTTTCTATGGAATTCAATCAAGTGGTAATGGTTGAAAAACATTCTTTTACAACTTTTGTAAAGAATGTCAAAATGGTAATTATGAAAAAATATAAAAATTTGCCTTTTAAAATTTGGAAATTAATGAAAATTTTTATATATATTGATATTTAATAATCCTTAATCTGTATACATGAATATTATTGAAACAACAACAAAACTTTTTTTTGGAAGATAATGATTCTCAACCAAAAAGAATAAATACGGTTGGATTTTTTTTAAACATTCATTAAATGAATCTATGTACCAAAGAGATAGGGAATGGAATGAATACATGTAAACCCTAAAAATAAACATATAAGATGAATATAAATTGGTTTTATAATATTAGTAACATAAAATCCACATAGTGTAAATTTAAATATAAGCAATCCATATAAAGACTGAGATTTTAAAAATAAATCGTTATGCCTTTTGTAACTTTAAAATAAAAATCATATAAAATCTAGAAAATGATATAGTTTATTAAAAACAAATAATTAAATTAAATAATGCCTCAGAATATATTCAATGTGTATTATATACACCATATAAATGATGTTATGGTACACAACATTAAACATATCTCAAGAAATTTAAATTATGAAAAAAAATCTATACAACTTTTATGACATTTGAATCAAAATATATTAGAAAACATAGTTTCATATAGAACATTAGTTACCATTATTAAGTATTTGATCATGATATAACATTTAAAAGATGAATTACATAAACCATATAAATAAAATAGGATAATAATTTAAAACATGTCATGATGAATGAAGTTTGAGCCAGGAAACCCATACCTTGAATTCACAAAATTTCAAACGCATGCTCACTTCCCATTATAATTAATTTCTCTTTATTAAAAAATATATTTGAGCCATATTTATATTTTTTATACTATTTAAATGTAAATTATATTTTTATATTATTCTTTTGTTAATAATTCTTGGTTAAAATATATTATTTTGCTACCTTTCATGTTACCCATACATGTTTTGGTTTCGAGGTTTTAGTATTTCACTATGGTCAGGGTTTAATTATCTCTATAATTTTTATTAATATTTAGATCATTATTCTCCATTTCCGCAATTTTTTTGTTGTGTCTTCATCTATGGATGACCTTTTTCCAATCATCTCCATTATAGCCTCATCATTTGGGAGAGTGGTGGATAATTTTCAATGGACTCTAGTTTCCCGATTTGGGATTGATAAATCTCCCCTATCGTAATTCTAAGATTGTGTAAATGATTGGGACCATGATCTTTCTACAAGGGTTTCAGCTTTGAATCGAATGGATTTTTGTATTGTGATTGCTTCCCATAGGGATTTTGTAACTACATGGTGAAAATAGCTCATTCGATGCGTCGATGAAGGTTCTCACTATCTCAATGGTCGATGGATGTTCATATTAGTAATGAGAGATCTAAAGAGTCTATTTGGATATCACTTGTTGGATTGCCTCTCCCTTTTAAGAATGTCGTGATTTTTCAAGGGATTGGTAACTATTTTTAAGGGCTACAATAGAGGTGCGTGTCAATAGAAACACACAAAATGAGAACCAAAATGGATCAATGAAAAATTCAACATGGTTCGACAGGTTTTCCTACATCAATAATAGAAACATGGGAACTCTTTTTTCTCTCCAGATCTCTTCAGAAGATCACCCAATCATACCCCAATTTCATTTCATGGCACTGAATCTGATTTTAAATAAGAATAAAAAAACCAGCACTTTCATGTGTTGGTTTGGGTATCTCATCAACCAAAGAGAAATATCTTATCACCTCCTGCTCGTCTACAATGTCAGCTGCCATCCAAAGAAACCTTCACTAGGTTTGTTTTCATCCAAGGAAATATGTTGTCAACCGAACACATGCATGAAATTAATCTTCTATCAATCACTCCCAAATTTGGAGTGGCACCGATAAATCTCCCCCTCATTACCAATTTTGGGTAGAAGCTTCACCTGAAATCTCCTTTCAAGTGTTGAAAACTGATTCAGCAAATCGAACATGTTCTTCACTCTAGATAACGTGGTACTTCTATTATCTTAAATAAATCATAGGACAATTGTGGTCCCCACCAAATGATACAACTGTTGGGAATCTTTCCCTATATGTATCACTGCATCCCCACACGATACATCCAACACTCCATATGATATGGAAATCATGAACCCTTTATCATCGAGCCTGCTTAATGATACCATGTTCTATATCATCCTCAGAACAAATTTATCATTATCCAATTTACGTAATCTTCTATTTTCTGTCTTCAATTTCATTGTCCCAACCCCTCAAACCTCGCACATTACCCATCACCAAGTATCATCGATTATCACACCATCTAAAAAGAATGAAACACACCTTTCATGAGTTCCCCAAATCAAAAACCCATCCATCTTCCTTTGTATTTTGAGCCTACTCGCTCTTCCTTCTTAGAAATAGACATTCACACTTCATGTGACTGTATCTTTTGTAGTAATGACACTACACTTATCCCTATTCAACTCTCCATCTAAGTGCGAGCTTCTCATTGTCACATATATTTCATCATCTACTAATAATGTTGTGATGTTTTCACCCTTCTCTCCATCATTCTCCTTCCCAAAAACGTATCATTTTCACTCTCCATATTCACTTTTATAGTGACCATTTTTCTCGCACTAAAAATATGTGATTTTGTTAGGATCACATCCCCTTAATTTTGGTCACCATTCCATACCTCCTGACTTCTAATATTGGCTCCTCCCACGTTGATCAACTCGCATCACCATGATTTTCACACCTTAATGCATTGTGGGTATTCGAAATGACACTGAATCATGAAGTGATTCCATCACCACATCCAGATTCAATGTTTACAACCCAACGAGAAATGCATTCACAAGTTCATCAAATAAAATTTGTAGTGATGACAAAATCAAAAGTGCTTTGTATTTATCTCCAACCTTCACACTGAACCCCAATAATTATGTTAAGATCATGTTGAATTCATTTGTGTGATCAAAAAAATTTTCACTTATCCATATGTAACTAGTAAAATTTCTTCTTTATGAAAAATTTATTGGAAATAGATTTCTCCAAATATCGTTGCTCCAGTTTCTTCCAGATCACCATCGGTGAGGTCTCATCCAATATTGAGTATTTTACCTCATTCACTAGAAATAGTTAAATTTTGTTGTCGACTCACATCTTGAGATCTCCCGATCAACCTTACTAGATTTCATGGACTTTTCTATGATCAACGGTCTGATCATGCCCTACTACCCAAGAATTTCTTTCATTGTTCTATTCCACAAGTTGAATTTGTTCTGATAAAAAAATGTATCAATCTCAAATTTTGGTAGCGCTTCCCCTCCATCCATCATCGTTGTCACAAAATGTGATCACAACTATCGATGAACCACTCATATTAAAAAACCTTATGGAATTTTATTTATAAAAAATAACCACATACATGTGTCCAAAATGGTCAAAATAGTCAAAATTGACTCCTGGATCATCAAAATCAGACACTGATTGTCCAATATATTGCAAAAAAAAATCAATGATCCAGATCACCTGTGAACGTGGTGATGACGTGGCACACTAGATCAGCTGCCGTAATCTAGCTAGAATTTTCACCGGTTGCATGAAAAGTACCTTCTTCTCTAGCACGGGGTTACTATTCACCCCTGATTTTGACCAAGCTCTTACTGAACTTATCTCCATCATTTTAGCACTGTTTTCAATGCCACATACACCGTTGGAATCATATTTTCATCCTATTCACGAATCTAGCCAAGGAAAACATTTATGTCCACTTTCAATATTCGAGTCAGTAGAAAAATAAATTCTAGTTCTCTATTTCGACTTTGATTACTCTATCTCCCTCTGATACGACATTTAAGGGCCACTACGAAGGTGCGTGGAAACAAAAATATGCAAAATGAGAACAAAAATGAAGAAATAAAAAATTTAATGTGGTTATACATGTTTTCCTATAACCACGGGAGAAACGTGGAAACTCTATATTCTATCCAGATCTCATTGTAGGATCACCCAATCACACCCTAATTTCAGTTCTTGGGATTGGATCTTGTTTTAATGAAGAATAATAAACCATCACTTCAATGGGTTGGTTTGGTTAGATCATCCACCAAGGAAAAATCTATTGCTGCTTGTTCCTCATATACGAAGTCATCTGCCAACCAAATAAACAAGAAACAGGTTTTTTCCATCTAATAAAATTTGTTTCCAACATAAGAATCTTATTAAATGAAACATCCTCCAATAACTCCCAAATTGGGAGTGTCCCCACATTCTTTGGGGTCTTATCTCTCTATTGATTATCAGAGTCTTTGATTGGAGGAAATAAAACTAGATAGGGTTTTTGGTGATATGGATTTATCTTGTCCACTTCCAGATAATATTTTTCTTCACATCGAAGGCATCACAGAATGGAATCAGGATCTAGTTTACCTAACAGTCCTTCGATATTGTTTTAATTTTAAACATTTAGTTTAGTTTCTACCAGTCTATCGTAAGGCACTCCAAATGCAAGAGGAAATAGATATTGCATGATCGAAAGGTCATGATGGAACCACAATATCACCGGAGGTAACTCCCTCCATTCTGACCAAATATAAATTAGATGTTCTTGGTCAAGTTAAATGGGTGATTCCATTTCCTCCATCTCGAAAAGTCCTGGTGTCTTCAACTTATCCAGATAGTCAAACTCTTGAGGAGGGGTCTATTGGTTTGCATTTTGTACTATTCATCCAATGTATGTGATCAACACCCTTATTTAAGATTCATAATCTATCCCCTTTTGTCTTCGTTTACAATCCCCCTCCCCTTTTCAGATCAGTGCAATAATACACATTCTTTCAGATACACCCTTCAAATTCATAAGTGAATTCTCTTACGAGAAATGTTTTATCAATTAGAAAGACACACAACCATTATCATCTATTTTAATTAGTTCTCATCCCCCAACAATGTATATTCCTTAATATATATGTAAAGTGGGCTGTATAAAGAAGAGTAAAAGATCTACTATAGTAAGTTTGCAAGACGAAAGATTTAAGTAGGTGGTGCACCATATCTCTAACAAAATAGAAGGAAACCTCCAAATCTAAAACTCTTTTGAATTATAAAGGCCACATGTATGGGGATAATTCAAGAAGTATTAGTTTAAATGAATCGTTTTCTCTTATAGAACATTAATGCCATGGGAACATAGATGAAGTATGATTTCATCTCTAATGAATTTTACAATAACTCAGTCTTGATGGTGGTTGTTTTACAGCTGAAGTAGGATTAAAATAGAATAAAAGTGTTTTATTAAAATTCAGGGTTTGTGGATTCATCTATGGAAAGAATCCTAACCACAAATATTGTTATTCTAGAAAACAAATAAGATGGTGGGTCTTCTCAGTTCTAGGAATCAGTGTATGACAATTAAAATTTTAATTGGTATTCTAAATTTCTTTTTCACATTCATTTTTTCCATATGTGATTCCCAAGAGAGGTAATCCCTATGGAAGTATTTATACTTCTTTCACCCAGATAATACTCTTTGGCTAGAAGGTGGGTATTTTAAAATCATGGCTTATCCAAAAGAGAATGAAGGAGGGGGATCTTTTCCTAGGAGAGCTAGCTATGATTTTGTTTCCTTCATGGCTATATATGGTTTTCTGGATACATGATTTGTATGGGACTACTTCACATGGGGTAATAATAAATGAGGAGAACTAAGAACTTGGTGTCATCTTGATCGGTGTCTGGATAATGGGGTAGAAATATGCTCATTTTCTGACATCAAAGTCTCCCATTTGGCTTGCATTTTATGAGATCACTCATCACTATAAATTTTTTTGACATCTAGAATCGCAAGAGAATACATACTTTTGCATTATTAGATGTGTATAGATGACCCTAGTGTCATAGAAGTCGTGAGGGAATCATGGAATCATCAGCAATAAAGTAACATATGGAT
This sequence comes from Viscum album, assembly GCA_963277665.1. Taxonomy (NCBI): domain Eukaryota; kingdom Viridiplantae; phylum Streptophyta; class Magnoliopsida; order Santalales; family Viscaceae; genus Viscum; species Viscum album. The sequence goes on along the minus strand of OY728159.1, from coordinate 489,874,055 downwards.
ATATTTATATGTAATCTTAGGTGTCTCAAAGGTATCCTTCAAAACTGGAGAACACGCCCCCCCCCCCCCCCCCCCGAGGTAGGTACATAGAATCAATTACCATCGAATTTGAATATATAGAGACTAATTATAGAGAATGAATGGAATGATATTATTTTTGATGAGATATGGAAAAAAAAATTATCACATGGAAGACATGATTATGAGGTAGGAGTGTATTTATTTAGAATTATCAAGGGTTAAATGGATTCCAGAAGGAGACCGAAACATTTGTTTATTCCGAGCATTTATCAAATAAAAGTATTGATACAAGAGACCCAATATCATCAGAATGGATGGGTACTATTTAAATTATCGGGATGAATTTGGGGAATTGACATATGAATTTTTCAACTCCTCATTAACAGGTCCTATCCCAACCAGGATCATAGGTTACACAAGAGGCACAATAGTTCTCTTTTAATCATTAGCATGTAGTGTGTCAGAAGAATCAAAATATTTCGTAAGGAGGTGCATGAGGATGTATATAATCTCAATCCATATTGTATTCTGGGAATAGATGGCTCTCCAGGGTCATTTTACAAGGCCTCATGGGAGAGTATAAAGGGAGAATTAATTCAGGTAGTGAAGGACTATTTTTAATGGGGTTTCATGTCACAGATTTCATGTTCTACAAAGGTTTTCATAATCCTAAAAGAAAAAAATCATAATCATTATATTTGTAATGGCCAATATGTTATTGTAACATTTAATATAATGTGATTTTATGGATTCTCAATAAAAGGGTTTCACCATTCCATCCATGATGGATTGCTACTTAATATCAAGGTTTCATTATAATTCATACCATTAAAGGAGAAATTGGAGTGGTGCAAGAGTTACTTGATGACATCAATCTCAAAAAATTTCGGAGAAACCTAGATATCAAGCTTGACATGATTATGGCATATGATATAGTGGAATGGAATTTTAATTTAAAAATTCTCCCATTAATGGGATTATCTAACCTATTTATTAACCTATTATTATGATTCTTCAACGCAGCATGGATATCCATATCATTTATGGGAAGAAATTTGGCTTCTTCAAAACAGTTTGGTTTCTTTAAAAAGGACACCCCATCTCCCCTACTCAATTTATTGTTTCTCAGGATGCATTGATATGATATATTAATAAAAAAATGTTCTAGGGTAGGATATTACTATATCGTACTAGGAAAACAAATAGGGGTACTTCTTATATGATGTTTGCTGATAACACCATAATTTTCATAAATGGAAGAATGAGGTCAATATAGGGAATCAATAGAATTATGAGGGATTATTGTTTCTATAGTGGTAAAATGATTTATTAGGGAAAAATTCAATTTTATAGGGCCTATAATGTCACCGAGAGAAGGATAAGAAATTTAGAATGCAGATTGAAAATTAAAATAGGGTACTTCCTGATGAAGTATTTGGGTGCTCTTATCCAAAACTTTTATAGTGTAATTTATAAAATCATTCGGCACATTTAGAACTATAAAATATGTTATTAGCATTTTGAGGATGAATTACACTAATAAATCATGTATTATCTTCTTTTATGATTCATATATTATCCACTTTGAATGTACCCAAGAAACTGACACTCAAAATAGAGAAAATTATGGTTTCATTTATATGGTATAAGAAATTGAGGGGAAACACCATTGGGAATCATTGAAAATACTAGATATACCCACATTAAGCAGAGGTATTAATCACTGGGGAATTAACGATACTATATAGGGGTTGCATGCTGAATTAGCATGAGAGGAAATGGAGGGGTGTTTTTTATAGAGGAAAACATATAAGAAAAATATGGGATGAATGTAAATGTGTAAAAATTAAATCACTCTATTATTTGGAAAATTAGTCATCACTACTGGGATAAATTATTTTAACATTCTCGCTAGATATTGGGAAATGCAGACAGTAATTTCTAGTCAATTTATTAGGGGGGAAGGAAATTATGGTTATTAGGAATTCTATCCCTTAATATCACCTACATGGATGCATTAGTCCATCCGTGTTTACTACATGAAATCCTAAATGAGGACCAACATGAGATGGTGGACTAAATTGTTCTAAACAATAACCCTGATATTTTTGTTTTCAATGTCCAAGCATCAGGAACCTCCTCGATTAAATAATTTCTTAGATTGAGAATGGATTTGAAAAACCAGGAATGTTAGGGGGGTTATGGTGTAAAGATATTACTTTAAAAATTTTGTTTCCAACTCTGGAATGTTAGGAATAAATCACCACATATAATAGAAAACATTCATTGGATGGGCATCGATATGGAGTCAAGGTATCATAATGTTAGAAACCCAAGAACTGAATCAGTAATCCATATATTATTTGAATGTTAATGGGAAAATGATTGTGTAAATAATTTGGGGGTACTTTGGATTGTATACATAGGATTTTTCGAATGAAATATTTCTTACACAATGGTTCGTGGGAGAAGGTGATCATGACCAACAATGAATATCCATAGAGTTAATACTCATAGCAAGATACTAGATTCACTCGAAGGAACAGAATGATACTAGAAATTATAATTCACGAAACGCCAAAATATTTATTCTATTAAAACCAAAAAACATAGTTCTTGATCTAATTATATTGTGTAAGATAGGTGATACAACCCCCAATTAGACCACTGATAAATTTTTTCCCCTCTTCTGATAGGTCAACCACGTTGGGGTGGAAATATGGGTATGATAGAGGCCTCATTACGAAGGTCTGATGGTTAGAATAGGTGTACCCTTCCACATGGTCCATATGTGTTCTCGAGTGGTATGTAGGGATCAGTTTAGCTCAGTCATAGTTGCATTCTCAACATACTATGGAAGAGGAAATTGAATACAAGTAAGAGATTTATCAATTACCATGGGCCTACAGATGTGACAAAAATGAATATAATAATTAAAGCTACTGAGACTGACTCTAGGAAAAATTACAATGCATTTTGAGGAAATGGAAATATTCCTTGTGGGATTATGTAGACAATTAGAAGGTGTAAGAAGTTCACGGATCATCATATGGAGATCTCTCCTATGTGGATGGAAGGAAAAATATTGGATGATTTTATAGTATTTAAAGATACACTAAATGAAAGAATAATATATTTCTATATCTTTGTATATTTTCTAGATGATGGGGGTGAAATTCATATGATCAAATACTTTGGGACTACACTGCTTCAGACATCAATGAGGTAGGGATTTTCGAGTTGTATTTTATCTTATTTTTGTACAAACTGTAGTTTTTAAATAAAAAGGACTTTTGTTGTGGTTTTATATCATTATTTTTATATAGTTCTATAATTATATATACACTTTATAGAACAAATGTAAACATTTCTCTTTTAACTCTTAAAAATTCCCTTTTTCAAAAATTGTTGAATTAAAAAATGAATTGAATTTATAGGTAAATAAAATATTAAATATTAACACTATTTAATTATGAAAAAAAGTTAAATTCATCAATATTTGAAGATATTATAATAATTTAACATTACATAATCATTCATCAAATAAATATTATAATAATGTTTATCTAGGATGTAATATTGACCAAAACAAGAACATATTACAGTATATAAAGCAGTAAAAAAAATTTATTATATAATGATAATATCAATTTTACATAATCAAAATAATTTTAAAAAATAATATTTATTAATTAAATTTATTTTCAAAACCATTTATGTTAGGCAGTGATGGAATATGAAATATGTTGTTCATATAGGTGATAGTAAGCATTTACAGACATGGCACATTTTTATTTTCTAACGTATCAAAGGGAAGGAATATTGATAGTATTTTATCATTAAAAATTATAATAATGTCATAAATATAATATTAATTCATTAAATTCATTTTTATAATAATTTTTGTTAGGTGATGATGAAAAATGAAATTTTTCATTGATTGAGATAGTAGTCTGCACATACACACAAGTGTTGTTTTCATTTTCAATTAGATGAAGATTAGTCAGATGATGGTCGTTATATAAATATAATAAAGTTTTAGTAAAATTATAATACAAATTTTTTATGATAATGGGGTTATAGAATATTTAGAGTATGTGGAATTATAAATAAACTTGAATGAACTCAGTTTTGATGATCACCTTTTCATTAGGTATCTTCTACTATATCTATCCTTAATCCTTCATAGGTTGGTTTGATGGTGAGAACATAACCTCAATGTCACAGATATGTTTTTGGTACGTCATTTGGGTAGATATTGGATAAGAAAGGTTCTTAAGATGGCTAGAGAAGTTAGGGTTTGCGGGGTTTCTTTTATATGTGAGAGGAGTGGAACCCTTGTAAGTAATCGAAATTTTAAAAAATATAAACTAATTTTCATTTGAAAGTGGTACCAAGGAAAAATGTTCTAATATAATATTATTTAGGGTCTAAATACACTTATAATATAAAATTATATATATAATTTTGTTATATTTTTTACCTTCTCACATAAATTTTACACTTTTAACCCATTTAACCATTACTATAGTGACTAATTTTTTACTATGGTAAATTCATTTTATGAATAAATATGAAGTATAAAATATTATATGATTATAATATTATTATTTAAAATAAGGAATTCAATATATATTTTTAAATGTCAATATTTGATAAAAAATATTTTTAATTAAAATATTCAAAACAGAATGAAAAATTGTTTTTACATAAAAATTATTAAGGAATAAAATGACTTTCCACAAAAAAATATTTATAGAATTGATTCTCATATCATTTATTGTTTTATGAATAAAAAGTTGTGTTATGTGACTTCCAAACCAATTCAAGATTTTATTCAACCTTACAAAATTAAAATTTAAAAAAAAATATAAAAATGGTTATTTTATTTATTTAAAATATCAATTCTGTTTCAAAATATAGAACATATGTTTATAAATTGAACATATTTGTTTAAAATATTCATTTTAATATTTCAACACATGTATTTTCAAAAAAAGAAATCATAAACATCTTTGTCACTATTATATCATGATGATGTTATAAAAGTGAAAGAATTTTTATATATTATATTTTTCACTATTCACCCAAACAGAAACCATTACTGAAAAATGATGAAACTTCTCACAATGATAATTTTTACATGTTCGATCCATAAATTAAGATCAATTTAACAAACTATAATTTTTATATTTGAAAATTTATTTTTTGAATAAAAAATATTTAATATAAATAAAAAATAATTTCTTAAACAAAATAGTTTTGTTTAGACATGAATAATTATGTTAACATTCCTCAGAGTTTCATTATAATTATTGTTTTCTACTAATACAATAATTAATAATTTCTATCTTAAATAAAAAATAAAATTAAATAAAAAATAAAAATGCATAAAAATTCACATAAAAATTAAAATATAAAAAATTAATTATATTAATAATTAAAAATTTATATCACTATAATTCCTATTTACAAAAAACATAATGACATTTTCATAAAATCAAAGGGGCATATATTCATTGGTGGAAGTCGTGGGTGGTGGTTCAGCTACGATGGATCTCACAATGACTTCTTTGGGCTTGAACATCTCTTAGCATCTGATTTCACTCAAGTTGTACCTATTGAAGATCATCTAGGTCTTGATATTGGGTAAACCCTAGTGACACCACTTCATTTTAAATTTTTATTAAATGAGCCTTGTAATGAATACTTTTACCTTAGGGTGACATATATTTCATAATCCACTTACATATATTTATAACTTCTACATAAATGGCTATATGATAATGATCATGATTAATATGTATAAAATTTATCATGATTTTTTTAGATTTGTATTGTCTGTGGAATAATGTACTCAAAAATCTATTTATATAAAGGAAAAAACATTGTAATATCAGCTTATGTAACATTCTCCCCCTAAAATAAATTGCATGCTCAAAATCGTAATTTTTTCTTTTCTAAAATCAATGTATCATGTGTTGGTATAAGCCTAGATATTGATTTTATTATGATAAGTAATTTCTATGTTATTACATGGAAAAGTAATATTTTTTAATTAAATATATCTAAACCCATATTTGTACCATAATAAGACGCATACTCATGAATTAGTTTCCAAAATAATGGCATTATATCTGAGTGATATTTTCCACTTAAGGCTCGATATAATATTATTCCACCTGATTGAGTTTCAAGAGTTATTTTACCATAGATATAAATAATATGATAAAATATACCTACTTGATTACTTTTCATCCGTTAATTTTTTTCCTTCTGTTTTTTATCGATGAGTTTCGCACATGTAATTTAACTTTTGTTCTAAATTATAATTAATCATGATTTTTTTTCTTGAAGAATGAAAAAAAAACATTTAATGGATCATAAGATCAAAAAATGAAGAAAATTGATTACTCGCATCTCTAATTATTTACCAAAATGAAAATGGTTTGCACAAGTTAAGATAATACTAAATATGAATAAATTTTCATGTGAGGATGTAAAATATTAATCTCCAAAACATAAAAAATATCACCTAATGTTCAACATAAATCATTTAATAAATAATTAACCATAAAATATTTCATAATATAACTACTCGAATTTGAATCCACAAAATTTGAATGTTTTCATATCATATCCATTAAAAATGAACATATTATTTACCTCTAAACAATATTAATCATTTAGAATGTACTATAATAAACATATATATACCTTAATAATATATTCTACAAAAATATTAAATTATTCTCCAAAATAACCTAAATCGCAGTGGAATAAAAATTCCATAATATAATATATATTTCCAAACGCTAACTCAATATTTATTATTCAAATAGTATCAAACATATTAATATAAAATCCAATACCAACCAATATTTTTTATTTCTTCATAATCATATAATTTTCCCAAATATATGATTACCATGTATCCATATAAACCATATTTACCTCAAAATAAAAGATCACACTGACCCTAATAATGATCTATAAATTTTAGCTTACATTCAAAAAAATAATAACAATATTTTCAAATAACTATCACACTAAATTGTATGTTAATCCCATCTATTTCATATACCATAATCATTTATTACTACCCAATAAACATATCCTAATGTATCATTAATTACCCTAAAATTTCAACATATAAGATCTTAAAATGTGATCTATACCCTTAACTTGTTATCATCTCTACACTTCTAAACTCATGTTGGTATAAAAAACTAATAAGATGACCTTGTATGATAAAATATGAGCCTATAAATGTATCTAAACACAACTCTGATACTAACTGAGGCACATTAGAGATATACTCCTATAACTGATGCTAAAAACATTATCTTTACATACTATATCTGATACTAACTCAACTGACTAAATTTTAACCATACCTAAGGACAACATCGAAAGAAATTATTGAGTCACTTACATACCCAAGACCATTTAGGTTCAAATTTTAATAAAATTAAGCGAAAACTCTAAAAACCCAATATATTTTTCATCTAATAAACACTTTTCAACTATACCAAGAATTTCTATTTCCATAATAAGTCATTAACATCTCCCACAGACTTCCTTGCATAAATTAATCTTATATAATTATCATTTTTAATAATATTCTTCATAACCTTGGTAAATGGAAACACAAGAAGGGTGATCTTGAACACTCATTAAGGGGTAGAGTAAAAAAGACTCTATCATGGAATAAAGGCATGGATAATATTATAGGATTCAATAATTATAATAATAAAAATCATATAACTTATAACATGAGCATTTAAGATATCTATGAATAATATAAAAATGTAAAATATTACATTGAAATTAATTATTGATTTCATAATGTTGGATTGATTAATTCCATATATATTAATTTTATCATCAAGTCCTTATTCCAATCTTTTTAAAAAAATGGGAATACATACACCAAATATCCATACTGGTTTGTCTCATGAGACCTACTCAAGCATTGAGTGACTATATAATTTTGGGGATGACTCATCATTTAAACATGTTCAATGAATTTATCTTATAAAATACATTATCAATATGCCTTATAAATAAATATGTATTTATATGAAATTAATTACTTTAAATTTCAATATTTTCTTATTTAATATGTGATCCATTTTCTTCGTAAACACCCCAAATAGATTTATAAAAAATGGGATGTTTACACCATATAGAGTAAAAGTTATATGACTATGAAAATATTGAAATATTAAATATATCCAGGATTCTAAATAAAAATGTACCTAAAGGAGAAAAATAAAATGAAAATAATGATGGAGAGTGACATAGAATATGGCCATGGGGATGTGAATGAAATCAGAATAATCCTTGTATGAGATGTAAGGTAAAAACCATAAAACTATAAGGGATGAAATGAGACCAATAATTCATTAAAAATAATAATTTTTTTATAAAGTATTGTCTTATAGAAATTATATAGTAAATATAAGTGAAACTAAGAAAAATATTTCTTAAAAGATTTATAACTTTTTTGTAAACAAATATCATAAATTACAACGAGAACAATTTTTAAAGGAATTTACTGATTATTTTATAACATTATTTATAAAATAATTTTTAATAACAGAATCTTGAAAATAAATTCTGCTTATGAATGAAAATTTAGAGTGTACGATAAGATTTTACATAAGTGGAATGAAATCCAATTTCAAAACATTTAAGAAAAATTTATCCATTTCCTTTTGATATAAAAATACAAATTTCAAAAATGAATTGTTAAAGTATTTTCATTGAAAATATATGAAATATTTAAAATTAATATTAATTATATATAAAGTATATTGTTGGTAGAAATTTCCATTATGTAATAATCATTATGAAAATAAATTTCCAACTTTTTTATAGAATGTAAAAAATAACCCATGTATAAAATCATTAAAAATATTCCTTAACACTTTTTAAAAGAAAGAAATTGTTTATATAAATTGGAATTTATAAATAATATAATTATATAAAATTACATTTTGGAAAAAAATAAAAAATATAATTATTGAAAATAATGACTCCCGATAAAAAAGGATAAAATAGATTCAAAATTATTATAAACAATCTTTTTGTGGTTTTGATTACCAAATAGATGGAAAATGGAAATTATACTTGAGAAAATAGTAACATACAGGGATGAATAAAATATATTAGTTTTAAGAGAGTAATAAAATATAATTCCTTTAATGAAAATTTAAATTTAAATATTCTTGTTAAAGTATATAATTGTAAAACAAAACCTTACGTCTTTTGTAACATTCAAATAAAATATCCATTAAAATATTGAAAATGATATGGTTTCATAAATCACATGAATTATGTAAAATAATGTGTTAAAATATATTCATTAGGTAGTAATTAAGCCATAATAAATAATTCATAGTTCACATCATTAAACACACCATAAGAAATTGAGATTGTGACAAAGAACACTAAAAAGATTTACTATATTCTAATAAAAAAAATTGGAAAAGAGAACATGAAATAGAACATTAAATACCATTATTAAATAATGGATCATTATTAATATTTCAAAGTGGTTGGATATACACCATATAATAAAAATAAGTTTATAATCCAAAACATGTTTTAAGGACGGAATTTTGAGATAAAAAACCCTAACATTGGATTCCCTTACACAAATTTCTTCTAAATTACTCATATAATAAGTTTAGATTTACTTTAAACACACACACAAACACACACACACACACATATATATATATAATTTTTAAATTTTTATTACAAAACACTATTTTATATGTTAATAGTCCATGATTTTATGTTGGTAGTCTCGTTTCCAATGCATGTTTCAATTCATAAATTTAATTCATTTTCATTGTTCATAGATTCATTACCACCTTAATGTTAATTAATATTTTAAACATGATTTATATATAGTTTGGTATTTCCAAATCCAATTTATGGAAATAATGTTATCATTTGCATGGAATGCTAAAAAATTCCCTTTTGGTTATTATTTAGTTAACAAAATAATTAAATTTATAGGTAAATATAATTTTCAATTTTAGTTTCAAATAGTTAGAAAATAATATTTTATTAATCATTATTACATTTTGTTATAAATACATAACATTCCTCAATCATTCTAGACATAATAATTATAACAATTTTAATATATGTTGTGAAATTGACAAAAACATGAAAAATTTATAAGAGGGGAACGAGTTAGAACATGTTATTGTATAATGATAATATCTAACGTCCCAAATATATATATATATATATATATATATCCTTCTAAATAAATTATTTATTTCATATTTAATATTTTAATATAGAATAAAAATTTGAAAAACAAAAATAATTATTTCACTAATTGGGATCCATAAATTTTTAGAATAAATAAACCCATGAAAATGAAAACTAGTAAAATTGTAAAAGAAACAAAAACAAAATAAAATAAGTAGAAATATGGAATATAGATCATGTTGATCATTTAAAATTAACACACTCATGAACACCACAATATAATAAAGATAAAACATTTGGGATGACATTTTAGAAATAAAAATTATATAGAACCTTGAGAGGAATTGTGCTAAAGGATTAATGATTTAATTAATAGGAATCAATAGGAGGTAATATGACCAATATAATAATAATATAAATATTTTAATACTGATTAGGCAGTTAAAATAGTAACTTGATTTCTAGAATATTAAATTGGCCATTAAGTATAGTAACTTGGACGGTGGAATTGTAAATTGACCTCAAAATAATAAAATTTAATACGAATAAAATTTACATGAAGTAATTTAGAAAAATATAAAAATTATACACTATAAAATAAATACCAAGATAAAAAAATCAAAGAAATAGTAAACATGTTTTTTATAAATTTTATTAAAATTTAGTTCCTTAAAATAATAATTTTCATGTTATGAATTAAAATTAATAGTATTAAAATATTATTTTGTTAAAATGAGTGTTATTTTTATAATAATCAATTAAAAATTACCTATGTGTGATTTATTGTTAATTTTTTTAAAAAAACATTAATTTTTAGGATAATTGGAAAAATGCAGTTTTTTTATAATCTGTGTGTTTTAAATTACATTATTCATGAAGTAATAATGAAATAACTAATTTTAAAAGGAACATTGAAAAACCTGTTTAATATTTTAAATAATTAATTAAATTCATATTTTAAATCTAAAAAATATTTTCCAAATTCTAAAGTCTAGAGTATTCTATTAAAAAAATACTATTTCATTTTCCAACATTCCTTTTAAAAAAACTAATGAATTCATTTTATATTGTTTAAATGTCTTAAAAACACATATTTTTAATAAAATTTAATTAATAATATCCAAAATATAACTATCAAAACTTTTTCCTTTGAAAGCTTATTTTATTCGACATTTTATACTAAAAATACCAGTCTCCCCAAATATTAATATACCCTCAACCTTCACTTGAAAAACCACATCAATTGAACATACCAAATCCAACTATCAGGTAATTTCCTACTAAAAAATATCCTTATATTCCTTATATTTCTTATAGAGTAATCAAAATTTAGTATTTAATGAATATATTGGTCTTGTAGAACTAACAACTTCAGAAAAGAGGTAATATACATTCATAATTTTATTTCAGTTTCCTATTATTTTCCAATATAAACCTTCTTAAAAAAAATTACAAGTGTGTAAAAAATATATTTACAATTATAATATCTTATAAAAATTCTATTTATAATATAATCATATATTTTTAATCTCACACTTTAAATTTTTACAACGTACTCTTAATTGTCGGTGAATCTCTAACAATGACATTTCAAACTCTCTACTTATCACAACTATTATGGATGATTATAAAAAATTATTTATAAAATTTACATTTATAAATCCTTTTATTTACATAATCCTTTAGTTATTTTTATCAATTTATATGTTAAAATATTCAAAATAAAAAAATCAAAATAAGATTGAACATTTTAAAGAAATCATAACTTTAAAATTATACATCTTTAGCAAAGAAACATAAAAAATAAAATCCATTTGTAATAACTAATCAATAATAAAAAATGAACATAATGTAACATTAGTATGATGTTTTAATAAATTTATTTTTATTATACCAAAGTTGGAAAACTAATGAAATAACATTACATCTTAGGTAAGGGGAATATTAAACGTGGCTTCTTTTTTGATTTATCAGTTTTTTTCATTATTTCCCATATAGACTATTTAATATTACTTTTATGATGAAATTTCACCATTCTGTACCTTTATATTCTAGGTATATTCATCATTATACCCCATTCCCATGATATCTATGTTACCGATAAGTATTTTAAAAAAATATCCAAAACATCCCATTAAGTCCCCAAGAGTTGTTTCATCTTTTACCAAAGAAAAATGATATTTTATCTAAAAATGTGATTTCCCTTGTTAATTTGGGAATAAAATTTCTATTTTTTAAATTATTTTTTATTAAATATATATGAATCTAATTTAATTGTATAGGTTTATTCCATGACTATGATTTTTATATGATTTCATTCTATGTGGAAAGCATTATTATGAGCATTATATGATGTTATGGGTGGAAATATAATTATATATCCCTAAAAAGAATTTAGTAGTGTGATATATATAATGAGATTATTAGTATTATCTGTTGACATGATTCTATATGTTTAACAATTATGATGTTATGATTTATGCACATATGATATGTGTGAACATGATGTTAGATTTATTAAAAAATATTTATGATATTTGACAAATATGTTATGATGTTTTATTGTTATTCATATTCTACATTCCAGAAATTTTTTAAAGGATTATCTCATTATTATTGTGATTATATTATTCTTATTATAGGATTATGATGATTATACTCAACCATGTACTTTAGATTCATTTCTCTTATTCATTTTATGTCATTCATCCAATTATTAGGATTTTATCTCACCCCATTCTTTGATGTGTATATTCAGGTGAATACATGTACTAAATAGAATATGACATGTTTTTTTATGACAATGAAAAGGGATTAAAATAACTTATACATTATATTATGTAATAAAGATGTATGAAGCTAATTTTCCAAATACAATAATCCTTTTGATTTTGGAATGTATTAATATTATGTTGTTTATCTTAAATATGGTATAATATTCATAAAACAAATTTATATCACTATATGATCTCGATTATATATATTCTTAATCATGTTATACATTTCATATTTATTCATTAAATTTATTTTTGAAACAATCCATGTCAATCGATGATGGAAAATGAAATATATCATTCATGGAAGCGGTTGTTCGCACATATGCAAACAAAATGTTTTTATTTTCTAATTAATGGGAAAAAAGATGGATAATGTTTTAGCATTAAAAATATATTTTTTTCCTTAATATCATATTTATTCACAGAATACATCTTTATAGATAGTAATTTTAGGTGCTGATGAAAAAACATTCAATGTTCGTAAAGGTGGTAGTTCACACGTACGCATGAGAGACATTATAATTTTTTATCAAATAGAATGGATTAAGATAGAAGTTTTTACATAAACATGAAAAATGTTAAATAAACTAATTCAAATCAAATTATTATTTTATTATGGTTATAGAATATTTTGAGGATGTGTAATAAGAAATTAACTTTAATGAACATGGTTTATATGGTTACCTCTTCTTAGAAAAATTCCTTTGGATATATTCTTAATCCTTTTGGATTAGTATCATGGTTACAAAAAAATATTTTGTAGATAAGAGTTTATGAAATGGATTTTTTCAAATCCTGGTGACGCTAATGTGCTTATAGTGGGTAGAAAAGTGAGGTTGTGTGGGGAACCATTTATTAGTGAGAGGAGTGGAATCGTTATAAAGAATCTTAACTAAAAGATAATATAATGTCATTTTCTTGGGAAAGTGGAACAAAAGAAACCCTTTTTAGAATAAAATATAATAGAGTATTCAAATAAACTCATAATATAAAATTACAGATGATATTTTGAGATATTTCTTCGATATAACAAAGATTTAACCCTTTAAACTCATTTAGCATATACCACGGTGACAGATTTTTAATATGTTGGCTTCATTGTTTTGAATAAAAATAATTTGTAATATATTAAATAATTTTAATATAATTATTAAATTTATGTAATAAATTTTAAAATATTCAATTTCAATTGGGGATAAAAACGTATTTTAATATAAATATATAAAACACAATGAAAAAATATTTTTTAAAACATTTATTCTACGCATAAAATGATTTTATGGAAAAATATTTACAACAAGTGATTCTACAAAAATTAATTGGTCTAAGAATAAAAAATATTTTTTTAACTTTAAAACTATTCCAAATATTATTTTAACAATGTAAATACTTCATTAAATAGATTGATCAAAAATATTTTCATTATTAAAATAAAACATCACTTAGGATTTAATATGACAAACACAGGTTTATAAATTCAACATAATTATTTTAAATGTTTTATTTAAATCATTAAAATCATTTTAGGTATATATAAAGGGTTTCATAATATTTTATCTTTTTATTATATCATGTTGATTTCATAAAAATGAGTTTATTTGAATTTTTTTTTCACTATTTACATAAATTAAACCATTTTAGAAAATTAACAAAATTTACCCTAAGATAATTTTTACATTTCTTATCCATAAGTTAAGAAAATTTAATCGCAATAAAATTAAAAAATTAAAAAATTATATTTAAAATACAAAATACATAAAATAAAATAAAAAATTATTAAAATGAAAATTTATTCAACCTTCAATAATTATTTTAACATTATTTATATTTTCTTAATTATTTATTATAAGTTATTTTTATACGAATTTTAAATCTTATATCATTAATAAAAATTCATATTTTATAAAAACTAAAAACGTATAAAACAACACATAAAAATTAAAACATATATAATTAATTATTTTAATAATTACTAGTTTATATTATCATTATCTCTACGTACAAAACCACTCATGACCTCTGAATAGTATATAAGGGTAACATATGATTTTGTGTAAGTCGTCGATGTTGGTTCTTCTAGCATGGATCCTATAGTTATTTCCACAAGATTAAACTTCTCCCAATAGAAAATTTAACTCAATTAATACATATTGAAGTTTTGTTTGTTCTTGGTCTTGAGAGAAGGCTAATAATTCCTCCTCATTTCTAGGTTTTAATAAACTTTCTTACTACGAATGACTATTACTTATAAATTCCGTAGAATTCATAATATACATTCCTCTACTTATACCCACAAAATCAGTTACTATATTATAAAAATAACATTTAAAACTTATAAAATATACAATGGTTTGGTTTTAATTTGGTGTTTCATGTGGAACAAGATAATAAAAAAAGTATCTATTTAATGAACAGTGAAAACTAAAATCTTTCGTTGTTGTATATTGGTTTGAGTTTTAATGCACTGATATTTTTATATTTATCTTTCTTTTTTAAATTTTTTTCAATAATTCTAAATAGAAGGTGGGGTTTTCTACATAGCGATCATCACCATGCTCTTCTGTCATATGTTCTAGTGTATCGTATGTTTCCCTTGATGTTCCATCTTTTCATTAAATCAAGATATTGATATTTATTCAATTAATGTTATTTTCAAACATCTACTATATTTCTTTATTATGTTTTTATCTTTTTAATATCTCATCATATGTTTTGAAGTTAATTTTTTAGAAATCTAATACCTTTCCTTCTAAGTTAATAGTTTATTTATTCATCTATTCTTTATATGTTCAATTGGTAGTTTAGTAGGTTTTGGTATGTCTTGGAATCTATTTTAAATTATTTATACTATACATTATCCTTCTTATAGTTTCCTTTTTTATTTTATGGGCACCATCCATTGTTTTGTAAATATTTGGACTCTTTAATATATGAACTTCTTAAATTATTGTTTTTTTCACAAACCTATCATTCAATATTATTTCACAAATATTTCCTGTCGACCCTTGATTCCAAGTGTCACCATAAGAACAATTATTACAGGGTTATTCATGTTTTATATTTATCTAATAAAGGTTCACCTTTTGAGTTTTTATATGGGATGTGTAGATATGAGCCATATAGGCTAAGTCACCACTTGATATGTGACTTGTTAAATAATTTTGTATAATTCATACAGACCATGGGTGGTACCATATGATTGTGAGTGTTATCCTACAAAGGGAAGAGTATAGGTTTGACTATCGATTGAGAGTTAAATCTTGGGACATTTTTGTATAGTAATGATGAGTTATGGTCTAATGGAATGTACCATCATTGAGATTGTTATAGAGAGTTTAATGTTTTTCATGGGATATACATGTTTCTAAAAGAGTGTATTGGGATACTCATTTCATTTGATTTAATAGCTGATATTATTGAAGGACTAAGAGTTAAATACATCATGTTGTTTTTCACTTGAGGTAAAATTTGTTACTAGATAATGGAATGCACCTTGGGTAGTGAAATAACCTATATTTTTTTGTATTAATATCTATGAATTTCTTATTGTTCATGTGATATAATAATAAACCGGGATGGATGAAAACATTTTTCCTTATTCTCATGAAAACACTAGATAATTAGAAAAGAACTTTATTCTTATGATTTCAGGCTATATACACGGGGTTGGATGATTTCAATAACTTTCTATTAAGAAGATGTATCCTGATATTAGGAAATTCTTCCATCCAGTTATCTGGATAAATATTATGAATATTCTAACTATTATTCAAGAGATTGTATCATGGTATTTTGTATAGGTATCTGGAGCCTGCTATCAGTTGATCATTTAGGAGGTATAAACACTTACACACCACTAATAATGTTAATAACCACAACTAGATATTAATTCTCATTTCCTACTATTAGGATTCGTTTTAAGGATTTTTCATGAGGTAAAATATCAGTTTATTGATCCTATTATCATTTGGATTACTCATAGGATTGATATTGTTAAGACACCATTAACATTTTATAGTAAGCCTACTATTAAGGGATCTCTCAAATTGTTAAATATTTTTTATTACCTATTATGTTTATTACTAAGGATCTTCTTTAAATTAAGATATGATTGAATAATGTTTTCTATTATGGTGTTCCCCCTCATGAATAAATGTTAATGACCTTAAATCAATAATATTTCTATAATTTGGACACATACAAGCTAGTATTTTATTTAGAGGAAATTAGAAGTACACTACAAATAAACCAAAGAAGGACTGGTAGTTGATACTATAGAACATCCTATGTGAGGTGGTGAAACCATAGTTTGGGGTGTGATATCCCAACTCATGTATATAGAAATGAACATTCTAATTTCCTACTATATGATAAATACTACAATTTAAATCAATAAATATAGATCATAAACACTAAATAATGTGACATGTTTCGTATACATTATTATTTAATACTTATATATAATATTACACATGAATCCAAAAATATATTAGATTATCGCATATACTTAATTGTGGTGTTCGGAATATTTTTATATATACAACCAACATACATACATCTATGGTTGTGAAAAATTGAATTTGAGATATAGGTATGGGTAGAATCTATTTGAATATAGTTAAGTTAGAGGAGCTTACTGAGGATATGAATATAGCTTTTAGTTGATACAAATATCTTAGTATCAAAGACTCCATTTTTCATTTGTATATCATATATGTGATTAGACTACAAAATAATCACCCTTTTTATGTATGAGTATTATGAAATTCTAAGGGATAATTTTTTATATCATGTTTTATGTAATACGCATATTTCACTGCAATTTTAAATATTATTTAATTATGGTAAATTTTTGTATTTTGGAATTTTAAATATGGAAATTTGAATTTTTTTAGGAATTAAACTATTTCATGGTTTCTTTATGGTTAATAAAAACCAAGTTGATTCAAAAGGAAACCATTCATGATATTTAATAGGTGTTTTAATGGTTGTCACATGGTTCCCCAAATAATGAGACATAGTTGTATTTTATGTGTGGTCTACACAGTTATAGGAAACTATATTACAAAACCATGTAATACATGATGGTACCTTCTAATCTCTCATATATGGATAACATATGGTTTGTAGAATTATGTCGCTAAAATATGTGGTCTTCCTAATTTAAATTTATAAGAAATGTTACCCATGTGTTCCACTTCATTTTAACGTTTTATGCTCCCTCTCCCATCCATTTTCTTATGGTAAAAATCCTAGGATTCATGGGAGAGCTCCTTCTTCTCCTCTTTTAATTGTTTTAATTTTACTTCATGATTTCAATGTGTGTTATCAAGGTAAACTCAACTTCCTCCCCCATTTTCCTTTAACCTGTCTTCCCTTTCCCATTTCTTTTATATTTTCCATATACTCTACAACCATAGCCCTTATGAAAGTATGATTTATATTTTGGGCTGTTTCTAACCTTTGTTTTTGGTCTCTTATGTCTTAAAAAGTGTAATTTATTTCTTTATTGATTGTTTTATATAAAATATGACACATTTATATTGGTTTTATCTTCGTTTGAGGCATTTGTTTTAATAAAATCTCATTATTATAATATTCATGTAATTATTGTGATTTAAAAATTCAATTATAATGAATGTATCTCCCATTATATTTTTTATTAGGTGTTTCTAGTGGATTTACATAAATCATGGTCTTTTTATAAAGGTGTTTCTTCCTTAAAATAATGTTTTATTCTATACTAATCTTCTCACATGTAATTTTTTTTAAAATTTCTATAATGTTATTTAAAAACGTTTTATTTTAAAATTTAGTGATTTAAATATGGTTATATTTTCAATTTGTAAAACCATTATTAGATTATATTTTTGATTAAAATATTTTTTTTTCAAGTAATAAATTTCCAAAGGGTGATTTAATTTTTTTGATCTAGCATAAATTGAAATAGATCATCATTCCATGTAAAATTTTATTTTTAAGGCTTGTTTGGAGCCTTCTAAAAAAAGGGTTTTGATGTTGTAAGATCCTTATTATTTCCCATTGGGATTATTTATCCTCTTTAGATGTTAAATGTTTTTTTGAGTTTGTTATGTAATTTCAAAATTTGGTTTTTGTGAAAGGGTGTAAGAGGTGGGGGAGATCTATTATTTATTCCTTGTTTATTGATCCTGGAATGTTTATTTTCTAACCTCTATATTGGTTTGGACATGGGAAACTAGTTAACTAAGTGGGAAATCATGATTAATGCAACACTAATTATGACACACACTAGATAGCTTTTCCTAGTTATATGGTTTTCTCATACAAGGGGAGTACACTCGGTGAGGCATGTGTGGGTATGTTGGGCAGCTTGTGTATTTGTTTTGAAGGTAAAAAAAGTAGGAAGTCAGTCATATTCTATAATAGTGTTGTTAGGATCATCTCACATTCATATCCATGGTGTTTCCCAAGACACTAATTCATTTATTAGGGGTCTCATATAGGGTTTTACAAGATCATACATAATTTCTTCCCCATATGCTTAATAATATTATGAATCCATTATACCTTTTTCTTTTTCAATTTTCCTCAGATATATGGTTTCTTGATTGTATTTTGACTTGGATAATTTATGCTTTTATTTTCTTCCAAAATGGTTTCTTAAATGTTATTTTACAATGATATTTTCAAATAAAATAGAGGAGTTTATTTTATTGATAAGATTCTATAAAAGGGTTTTGAAAAGTGGAAAATGGTTTTATTTGTCTTTAATGGTTTTAATGGTGCTTATATTTGGATTATTAAAAGTGTTTCCATTATTTAAATAAGTATTTCATGTATTTTGATTAAATATTTATTGATTCCTTCAAGGGTATGTGGTCTTATTTTCCCTTTGAATTATAAAAATCGAAGGCCTTATTTTCTATTATATTTCAAAATTGAATATATAAATTTTTTATTAAAGGAATTGACCAGACTTCTTAGTGATATCTTAAGGGACCATTTAGCATACAACTTTCATACAAAATCATTTATGTTTGTACAAATATTATATTTTATAAAATTTTCAGCATTCATCTTTAATATGGATTTCATCCACTTGTGTTGTTATTGGGTAAGTGTAGATTTTGTGAGAAACCATTTGTTACATACCGATGCTATTATGGTTTGGTTATGGTTTTTGATTATTTTAGGATGTTTATGTATTAGTAAATTTTACAATCTCTTTGAATTTATTTTTCTTTATGTTGGATCTTCTGGTGTTCATATTTCTTTTATCTCTATTGTTTATTTATATCTGCTTACATGTTTTGTATATATGTAACATTATGTATTTTCAATAATGATATATTGATTGGATAATTCTAATTTGATTGTGAAATTATTCCCATTATATAGATATTTGATACCATTGTGATTTTCACTATCAAATGTAGATAGGGAACACCCTTACGACTAATGGTAGGAACAACTGGGTGATGATGTAGGTTTTCTCAAGAAAATTCATTAAAAATGGTTTCAATTCCAATTTTTCAAAATTTCCTTGGTACATGAAGAACCATATTGTTTTTATGGGATTTTGGTAGTATGAATATAAGAGTGTTGAACATTATATGTATGTGTGGGGAGAGTCTATATAACACTTTCTCATTTTTATCCTATAGTTTCCATGGGTGGATGAGATTTCACTTTTATATTTTGATTTTATTCTTGATTAGATAGCTGTATTTTTTTTGTTGGAAAGTGGTATTCGAATACTAAATAATCTATTCATATTATTTTGGGGATTTTTATGTGTTTTAGTGGTTTAAATAGAAGAAGAAATGGGGTTTCACATTTATCTCACAATGTATGGCTAGTCGTATGGACCTGTAGAGATGCTTATGAGGACACAAAAAATAATATTATGAAATTAGTGTATTACATGATAAAATATGTGTCCAAAATATAAAAATAATTGTATCTATCTTTTTTGACACGTTTTTATTTTAAATTTCTATTAAATTAGTTCCCACATATTTGAGGTAAATTAATGAGGGGTTTTCATGATGTTTTGATGTTATTGTAAATGATTTTTAGATATATTGGGTTATTTTTTTGTTATGATTATTGTTTTTAATTGTTTGTTTGTGTAGAAAAGGGTATTTTTATAAATAAACTTAAATTATGTTTTGTTGGGTTATTGGAAATGAATTCATTTATTCCTATGTGTTATTCTATAAGGTTATTTATTTCATTATGGTATTTGGAAAAATCTTTGAAAAAAGTGCAGTTTTAAAGAAAATCAAACTCCTTAGATGAAAATTGGAATTTTAAATTGATAGTAAATTTGTAATATGATTTCATTTAGAATATAAATGATATAAGGTATTTTACCAAGGTTTGGTTTCTCTAAATAGAATTATTTTTTTAAAATGTATTTCTTAGTTAATGGGTTTTTTATATTATTTTTTTAAAGGTAAAGGGGAAAGCCCCTGTTTATTGAAAAAGAAAGAAACTCCTTTTAAAAGGAAGAAGGAGGAACCCATAACAGAGACAGATGAAAGATATCTTAGAATAACAGGCCATACAGCCACCAAGGATCCAAAATACAATAGGAAATTAAAATCAAAGAAGGAACAAGCTAGAAAGTCTCATCACCCCCCACTGAAAATGCCATAGCGAAATCCACCAAGATGATGCGTCACCCCCTCTGCGATGAAATGTGTCATGCTGGAAACATAAAAAAAGCAGAGCACTCCTCCAACTCATACAGAAATATGAGAGGAGGACTATATGATAGGTTCTAGCACACCTATCTCCCTTTCAAGCCACCACCACCCCCCCCCCCCCCCCCCGACGGTGCCAATGAGAGACCCACTAAACCATCAACCTGATGTGCCGCAACATCCGATAGAGAACACCGTGAAAGCTCAGTCCGGGTACCCATCCATCCAAAAGAACAGAGAGCTGAATGATGGGTGTCAAGACACCCATCCCTCTTTCGAGGTTTCCCACCCGACGCAATCTACAGGACAGAACACGCCATCCAAATACAACAAAACCAACAGCAAGTTCCTACCAAAACATTTGCTTCCCAGTGACAGTCCGATCAAGAGAAGGCTGTAATGGGAAAACCAAAGATAAATGAATAGAGCAGCAACATCCTAAATCTGTTAAGACCACACCTGCATCCACCTTAAGAAACACCACCACCATCAGACCATAACATACCTCCTCACAATCCAAACAGAGGATCACCGCACATGCTTGATCGACGAACCTCCAAATTAGCCACCGTCGAAGCTCCCAACTCCCTGAATGGAGTGCTGAGAAGATTTGCTGGATGAATAAGAATAGGCGATGGATGAGTGGAAGAGAAGCGGCGAGCAAGAAACCCAACCCTGTATCGAGGTCATGAGGTGGGAAGAGAAGGAATCCACATCAACCTAATTTAGACGACACTCTGGAATCAAGCCATCAAAATCCCTGCAACATCATAGACTGACGAATGGCCCAAGCTGGCATCCACCAATGCTGAAAACGTCCACCGCAACACCACTTTAGGGAGAAGTCTATGTCACATGAAAACCGAAAGGTATATCCACACGCAAACAGATCTCCTCCTACTGAAGAGCGGCCTTCATCAAATGAGAACCGAGGAAGCCTGGATCGAAATAGATCTAGGGAAGTGGTGGCTGAAAGAGATGCATAGGAAGCTGATGGAGAAGCTGAAGAAGATAAAGGGAAATAGAAATGGGAGAAGTCTTCGATGAAGAATAAAAAACCACCACAGCGACTAGGCAGCAGATTGGTGAAGATGATCTCAAACCCTAGATGAGGGAAGGACCTCCCAGAGACTAAGGTGCCATATTTCACTCAAGTGTAAACATTGAAATGGAATTATTTATTGTATGTTCATGATTTTAATGAATGTGGATTTATATTGTGATAATGATGTATCCTATTTTGGTACATTTATGTTTTTTTTTTCTATAGATTATCATGGGACTGTTTGGTTTTATTTATGAGTAATTAATTTATGGAATTCATATTTTGTTTTATTTATAGTAATCCTCCTGAAGTGGTCAGGAAATAAAGTAAAAGGAATTTATTTAAGGATGGTATGAAAGGTGAATCCTCTTATCATTTGAATAGGTTATTTTTTTGTTCCAAACATCTCCCAGACTCTAAACAAAGTAGATAAATTGTAACAATATCCACTTTTAGAACATGTCTTATAATTCTTGAATTATAATCTTCCTTCCATAATTGGGGAAAAAAGTTCATAAAAATTATCAAAGTAGTTAGAAGGGACAGATTAAATCCTAAATTACCTTGAAACGCTTCATACATCATTGAATATAGCTATTGCAGGATTACTTGACAAGCCAAGATAAGAGTTTTTGGGGAAAATGTGTCCTCCTTAGTTATGTGAGGGAATGTTAGGTGAGTAACTAAATATTTTTTTGTTTAGTGGTTTTATCCAATGGATTTGAAGGTGTAGTGAAATCTTGAATTCATGCTCCTCTACAAGAAA
This sequence comes from Viscum album, assembly GCA_963277665.1. Lineage (NCBI taxonomy): Eukaryota > Viridiplantae > Streptophyta > Magnoliopsida > Santalales > Viscaceae > Viscum > Viscum album. The sequence goes on along the minus strand of OY728159.1, from coordinate 489,850,520 downwards.
AATCAACCAGGGATGTAGTATGTAAATATTTTCTTAGAGCTGGTGATATTTTCTTATAATCTAGTAATTGTTGAATCTATAAAAGATCATTTATTTATTAGAGGTATTTGATTAGATCTTGGAACATCTATTATTAAATTGAGACAAAAATATTTTAAATTAATAGTAGGGGATTCCATGTGGGTGGAAGATGATAATTCTAGTTACCCAATGATGGTTTATTCCACAAATCCAACAACTTATAGTATAAGTGATATGTTATGAGTGTAGAATAAGTGGGAAGTGATGATTTAAGAGGGTTAATATTCTTCAGACTTTAGTTCCTATCATAAAAAGAATATACCTTTCATGTGGTTTTAGTGTGGGGATTTGGGTTTCTCCAAACAATCTTGTCCAGTTATTTTAGGATCTTTCTTCAAGTAGTAATATAGGAAATTTCTAGAGTTGTCATTTGTTTTTTTATTTGAATAATCCTCAGGTGTTGTCTTTCATGACTGTTTATTTGTTTTTAATTTCCAATTTAGTTGTTTCCTTTTACGGATTCATATTAGAATTAAATTCTATGGTGTTTCTTATTATATGATTTAATGGGATTAATATTCTGTTATCATTTTCACAATGTTATTTTCTTTTCTGTTTTGTTTATTATTTCTTGGGGGAATATCATTTCATGAAGTTTAAGTTGTTTCAGATATAGGATGGTTGAGGTGGGATTCTTGTTGGGTTGAATGTGGGGAAACCCTTGGTATATTCCTAGATAACAAAGGTGAGTGTTTCTTTATGTTGCTGAGCATGTGTGGGTGATGGTTTTGTTTTCAGAGTGTGCCATGAGATAGTGTTCCATGGTTGAGGTCCGATTATTCCTTCATGGGGAGTCACGAACATGGTTTGGATCCCATGTTGGTTCTAATGAGTGTCATCGTATAGTATTTCATAGTTTTCATAGGTTACATATTGTTAGTAATCATGGTGGATGGTTAGGTTTTGAGTATAATATGTTTTATTTTAGGTTTTTATTTCTCTTAGAGAGTTATGGATCTATTTCCTGGATGATAAATTGTGGTTATTAATGATGTCATTTCTTTTGATTTTTTTCCAGATGATGTTATTTAGTGGTAGGGGTCTCTTTATAGGAGTATCTTCCCTTGGTTTTTCTATTATATATAATCTCTATATGGTGGGGAGAGTCTTGGTCTATACCTATTATCCTTGTCTCTACATCTTATATTTGGGGTAGTTTGTACATGAATACTTTTTATGGTGTTTAATGATTTATGATTCCATTTATTTTAGTATTTTTGTTGGTTATTTGATTATAAATTTCTAAAGGACCCTCTATCAATATTCACGGACCTGACCACCACATTCATAGTGATATCTAGGTTTTAATGTTCGGTTTCCTTTTATTTATAATTGACATATTTACAAGGGAATAAATTTGTATTTTGGGCAGAATTACAACACACATGTATCCCTATTGTTTTATATATTATTAAATTGTGGTTTAATTTTGAATTTTTTGAATTTTATGGAAAAAAAATTATGTTTCTAAGGGTTTTATTATGTTTTGTGATTAACAAAAAGGTTGTGAAATCCATGAGGCTTCCATAGGAAACTATGAAATTTGTTCTAGAGGGTATTTTCATGGACATAACACTATTCTCTAAACTTTGTGGATTAATTTTATGTGTAAGTGTGGCCAACAAATTTTTTTTCAAAATTATAGAAAACCATGTTTACAAACCTTGTAATTCATGTCATTTCTATCAAGTGGCTCCCTCGTTTTTGGTGCATGGTTTGGAAAATTGAGCTTCCAAAGCATGGGGCCTGGCTAGTTTCACTTAAATTTTGAAATAACCCTTATACCCATATTTATTTTTCATGTTTTCACCTCTATATCCCCTCCCATTTGATGTGTATAATATCTTGAGATGCAAAAAAGATCCCATCCTCATCCTCCTATAATTTCTGAGCCTTTCCATTATGATTTACAAGTGAATTATCAAGTTAAACCATCCTCCACCTTCTCTATCCTCTCTTACATTTTATATTTCACCTATGTTTTCCTTCTCCAATGAAACCATAATCACTATGTAAGAATTATTTAGAGATTCAATTGGTTCAATCTCAGGGTTTTGTTAACTTATGGCTTGAATAGGGTTATTCATTGCTTGATTGGGAGTTCTTCATGGAAGGAAACATTTTGTGATTTATTTCTTCTTGGTTTTAGGTATGTGTATCTATGACATCCGATTGTTTTATAATTCATTGATTGAATATAATTTAACAATTTTTTAAAAAATAATATCCAATTATAATATATATGGGGTTTTACATGTTGTCTCCATGAATTTTAGGCATATAATAACCGGTATTCTTTATGATTTTCAAGTTTAACTTTATAATCGAATTATTTTATCATTCCAAGAATTTATAAAAAAGAACATAAGGATCCTTACATTTTTTGATAAAAAATATAGAGATTCAACTGTATTTTTATTTTTTAAGTGTAAAAATAATATTTTAATGTGTTTTTTGTATTAAAAGAGAATTTTTTCTTAATATGATTTTCAAAGGGTTATTTAAATATAAAAATTTGGTAGAAATTGAAAGGGATCAATATTCTAGATTGGATTTATTTTGTTGGCCCATTTAAAATATTATAAAAAAGGTTTTTTCTATTGTGAGACACTCATGATTTTCTCTTCTTCTTATTTCTTCCCTCTAGGGGTTATGCATGAATATATGATGGTCTTATGATATGGAAAGAGGATTTTTTGTCCAAGGGAGAAGGTGGTGTGTGAGATATATTATTTTATCCTTTTTATTAAACTTTTACTATTATTTTCTCACCACCGCATTGTTTTGGTCATGGGAACCAAGATACTAAGTGGGGTATCTTGATTTATCCTACACTATCTATGTTACACATAAGCATTTATCCCCTAGTTTTCTGGTTTACTGGGGCTACGAGAGTTCCATTTGTGAGGAATATGTAGGAATGTAGGGTGTCAAGTGCACTAGTTTTTTAAATAAAATAGGATAGAATATTGTGACTTTTTGTTATATTACATTTAGGATCACATAAAATTGGGGCCTAGGGTGTATTCCATGACCCTCATTCTTTTAATGGTTCTCTTTTATTTTTGATTTTCATTTCATACTAGAATATATACCATAATCGTAACCTAGCTTATAGTACCATTGTATAAATTTCTTTTAATGTATTTCATTAATATTTTAATGCCAAATTAGGTTGTGTTTTTTATTATTTAGGTTTTGGTGTGATTTTGAAATGGATTGCCAAAGGTATTTTTGAAAAGTTATTTTATAAAAAAATAAAGAAGATAGTTTTCAGATTTGATTTTATAAAAGAGTTCTCAAAGGATGGAAATAATTTTTTTTATTCATAATTTTAATGGTCCAAAATTTATGTGTTTTAAAAGTTTTTACATTATTTAAATAAATATTTTTACATGGTATTATAAAAGTGTAAGTGGGTCCTTTAAAGAAAAGTGATTTTATATTATCTATGCATTAGGAAATCAGAACACCATTTTTCTTTTGTATTTGAAATTATATTTTATAAAATATTTTATAAGATGAATTGGATAAAATTCTTGCTAATTTACAATAATTAATGTTATCTAAAACTCTAGAAACATAGTCATATGTGTGGAAATGAGACTCTTATTTTTTAAAAGGTCATGTGTTTCATCTTAAGATTTCATTTCCTCCTCTTCTATAATCGTTGGGTTAGTGGGGATGTAGGGAGTGACCATGGGTCTCATGAAGTTTCTCTTTTATTTTGGTTCAGGTTTTAGTTTATTTTTGGTATTTTGATGTATCAATGGAGTTTGACATCTCTTGGATTGAATTTATTTTTCCTCGGGTTGGATCATATGGTGTACTTATTTTTGGATGATGTTTTATATTTAAATAATGAGTTGAATAATTAATATTATAGGTTATTACTCATTTGCCTCATTTTATTATTTGAATCTTCTTTTGTTATATGAATTCTCCATATCAATTTTTAAATAAAGATCTATTGTTCAATTTATTTGGATTTGAGGGAGAAATCCTTTCAATTTGTGGGAAATTTTATACCCTAATGCTTTTCACCACCCCATCGGGATCATTGAATCACTTCAAATCTAGTGGAAGACCATCATTGGGTTATTTGAAAGTTCATTTCTAGGTTATTATTTATAGTTTATGTAATTTATTATGATTGGCATTCTACTACAATTCTATTTTATATTGATATTTCAATCTTCTTATTATATGTTATATTATTATCATTATTGTGTATTCAAGACATTGAGGGAATAAAATCAATTTGGTATAGAATATAACCCTCATTTGTAGTTGATATCCTCCAGTAAACAAGGTGGCACACCTAAGGCCACATGGAATCTTGGATTCGGCCATCAGTTAAGTTATCAGGTAAAGAAAATACATGAACACTTATGGGAAGATAAAAATATGGGATATATGCTTATTTTCTTTCAATCCCTTTATTAAATATAAATTTAAATCTATTTTATTTTTATGTTTGGGTTGTTTCATTTTCAATGATAATAAAATTATATGGTGTAATGAATGTTTTATTCACATTCATTAGATTATGTCATCATTCAGTTCATTTAAAAGATAATTTTTTTTAACGGTGGTGAAGTTGTATTACTCTATCTTTTGAGTTATTTTTTTTCAACAACAAAATGTTTTAAGGATTAATAAGATATAAAAACATATCTTCATATTTATAATGGCTTGTATTGAATAACTATTTTGGATTTTTTATTATTTTAATTAGATTAATTTCGTCCATTATTTGTTTAATGATTATCTTTGAAGTTTTCATTGTGTACCCAAGGTTTTGTAGAAAGAAACATTTTTTTGTGATTATGATCCCCCAAGGACAAAACAATAAAATATATCTTAAATATAGTATAAAACCTAAAATGGGGCTTCTATATTAAAACAGGGACATTATATTTTTGTTATGGATTCATTTTTGTTTTGATATAACACAATTATAATTTTTTTATTATTGAAAATTGGAAATTAAAAATAATTTTTATTATCATTAATTTTATAAATAATTATGCATATTACATTATAAAAGTTTTTAGATATAAACCTATATTTATTATTCTCTATAATGGGAGATAATAATTGATGGAAGAAATATTTTATGTTCTCCGTAAATGGTGTTAATTTACCATGGGGCATGGATCTATCAATTCAACTACATTCTTCTTATTCTACATTCATTTATTTTCATTCATGTTAAATTTTATATAAAATTATTCGGATTTTGATAAATAAACTCTAATGAATATCAAAATGAAAGTATCAATGTAAAAAATATATGGATGAATAAATTTTATGATTCAATATATGGTTTTTGATACATTCTACATAAAAACATTTACATCGATTTTCATTAAATTTATATAAACATCTTTCAAAAATTTACTATGAGGTCTATGACATATATTAAAATTTATCTTAGAGAGAAAGATATTATAATTGAAAATTTGGTAATTTTTAGGATTTAATGGTTGGTTCTATATGTAAAATATATATGTTTTTTATTCATACATCAGGATGAACCTACTGTTAAAATTTTGATGCAATCGAAGATATTTTTTTGTTTTTAAAACACATATGGGGGAAGACGGAGATGAAGAAATAATAGTGGGGTAGTTGTGAGATTTGGATCATATAATATTTTATAAGATATTATATGTATGATTTTTTATCCCTTCTCTTCAGAATGGGGTATAGTGTTTACTTAGTTTCATAGGATATATTAACACTTAAATTAATGTAATAAAACAATTAGACATCCCAAATCTTGGTTCAACAAAGCATGAAACCCGAAAACATACTTAAAATGTAAAATGAATAAATTTTCATGTACATTTCACTATAGATTTTTTTTGTTCCATTTTCCTCATATACTGTATAATGATAAAAAAAAATAGGTATCTAAAATATGCTTCTCAAATTTGTATCCATGGTCCGAAATGAATTTCTGAAAGATCGAGTTAGATTTATCTACTAATAATGAAATTCTAGTGACTAAGTATGTAAAATATCCTTTGATATCACCCATTAAGTTTGTATAATTTATTCATTCATTAAAATGAATTAATAAATGGTTTTATCTATTCATTTATTCATATTATGGATAAGTCAATCACCCCAATGTTTTATCTTACAAGACACTAACTATTAATGATAACTGTTGTAATAGTTATTTGAATGTCAACCTCTAACATCCTACATCACATTAAAATGTCTTCCATGAAATGAATCAGGTTGAGACATATTGTATCCAATTATTTTCCTCAATCATACCATATATATGGATAAAGGTAGGTTAATTTTGTCTTATAATATTACTTATAATACACCCATATCGATATTTCCTAAAAGAATCACATGAAAATAGGTTATAGGGTATATCTTCATCAATCAACCAAATTAACTATATCTTCAAAGATTTAGTTTCATTTCAACTTATATTATATAATATAAAATATCTTCTAAAACCTTATCCAATACCTATTATAAAATGTTTTAAAAAAACTTTTGGAATGTTATCATCAAATTCAATTCGTATCACATAACATGTAAAACCATACAAATACCTACCCAAAACACTTCTTGATAAACTCTAAAACATTTTTAGGGTATCTCTTTGAGTCAATATCAATTGCAATTAATTTATTCAAAATGTGTAACCCCATGTACTTTTATAAAATTTAAAACAAATATGAGTTAATTTATCTATAAAAGTATGTAAAGAGTATCCAATAGAAAATCACAAATAAAAAAAATTCTACAAAATTATCTGAATTGATCTCAATCAGACACTTGTATCTCTATACTTGTATCCACATGATATATCATTTTTAATCATTAATATCCATGTGATAAATTTTTCCCTAACATCAAGTGTTTAAAGGTCATAAGGTACGTCGATCCCATACTATCAAGTAATACATTCTCAATTCTCTGAGTGTAGAATAACCTGGTTGATGAATACATAACATTATAATCACCTTTATAAAAAATTAAATAACATGTTCCTAACCCTATAACTATGAACATTGTATGTATAATATTTCATTGGTGATATACTTACTCATATTATCTCAATAAAGGGACTAGATGTCATACTTATCATTTAAAATGATGAATCACATCTTGATTGAGCTCCAACCAATGTAAATATCAACAACATAACCAACTACCTCCTAATTATCTAAGATAAAAGGATTCTGTAAGAAATGTATCAAAATGTAAACGTTCTTATATGAGGTTTCTCCCAAAACCTAGATCATGGATCTCGAAATATGATTCATTGTCCACAAATATACTAAATAGATAGTGTATTCCACTATATTTTATTTACATCATGAGTTATCTAATGCATAAAACTCATTTTGTGTCACATAATAATTATTCAATATCCTAATACAGGAATATTACTCTAACTAACTTTAACATTTCATTATAAACTATAATAATCTACGGTATAAATTTATAAGGGATAACATAAATTCATACATTAAGAGGTAAATTATCATTTCACTTTACAATATATATATATCAATATATCAATATATGAAGACAATATAAAATATTTATAAAGATGATATTTCCATTTTTGGAATTACGATAAATTTTATATTATTAAAATAATTTAGAATTATTAACAAAACCATACATAAGAGACTATCTAAAATATAATATTCAATAATCTAATAGATCATCTTTATGATTTCTATACATTCAAGTGCTTTATCAAACACGATATATCTATATAAAATTCCGACCACATAACTATATGAATATATTATAAAACCTTGTAATTGAACTCATTAGTCAGTAACATCTATTAATAAATTAATATTAATTGATGAGGAGACTTATGAACTACATTACTAATATTTAACTCTTTAAAAATATTCAAACAACTGAAATCCAACACATCAAATTTTTTGTTGATTAAAAAATTATTTTCTTATAAAACATTCTAATTACATCATAATTACCCACGAAACATGTATAGTGATACTTTTTAACTAAAATATAATGTAATAATTAATATAATTACATAACCAACAAATGATATACTCTTTTAGGACAATTAATTTACAATCAATTTAAGTTTTTACTAGTATAATTCTTTTGTTATTAAATTTGAAGTTATCAATGTCCTAATATACTCCCACTAGCCTATTAGAGACCATATTATCTTAAAAATAACTTTATAAGATACACACACTCTTTTTTTAGGAAATAAATCTTATTCCTTTTTACTATGAATATTTAAAAATAGACCACTATTTCCATATCATATATAGTGTTCTATTTTTTGGAGTATTTACATGAAAATAATATTTTTCATTAAAATATACCATTGATTGGGATTAAATATATATTAATTATATTTTAACAATCATATGGATAAAAAAAATATCCTAAATAAAAAATTATTCGTGTCTTTTTTTCAAACATTTTAAAGAATCTGATGAATCGTAAACCATGTGTTTCATTTCATATTTTTAATAACAAATCCTTATTAAAAAAACAACATCTCTTATCCCATAATAGTAATGATATAACAATACATTTCATTTTTGTAGATCCATATAAGAATGTTATATTCTTTATAATGAAATATTTGATGTATAAAATTTTTTCTTCATCACTTTAATGTAAAATATAATCTCGGTTAATTATTTCTTTAATTTTGAACTCTAATATACTCAGATAATTTTTAATGTTGTAATTTTGTATTTCATTCCCTTTAAAACAAAATAAATAATTTAATAACATTGATATCTAACAAAGATATTCCATAGTGTTTCACAAACCCCCTTGGGTGAAACCTAAGTAATTTCATCTTAGGGAATCATTATTCATTCATTTTAATAAAACATTTATATTTCAATTACCTAAAATTGATACTTTAATAAACAATATTAGAAATTACAATTAACTTTTCTTCATCCATTTTGATCTTTATTTCCACTTGTATAGTTAATAAAACTCTAGAATAAGGACATCACATTCCCTTGTTCATCAATTATCAATAGTTTGAGAAAACTAGTAAACATTTATTCAATATATTCAAATTATTAAATCATTTGAAACAATGAAATTATAATGAATTCAATAACCAAAATAATCTTTATAGGACACATTCAGTCTCCCCAATTCATTAACATAACCTATCATTTTAAATATAGTAGAAGAGATTGAAATTTAATTACTCATCTTGCATTTAATTCCTCTGAAACCTTAAGTGAATTATTATATTAATTTCCTAAGAATCTAGATTCACATTTTGAACCAATTCATAAGTTCATTTATTTTGGGTGATATTGATTTAACATATATAATATTCCTTAACCTTAGAACTTTTCTTAAGTTAATTGTCTTAATATTTTATAATATTTAACTTCTTATATTTAAGTTTTAATCTCAAATTTAATATTTGATGACGATGATGTTATTATCTATGATAAAATATTTTATTATATGAGTATCATGTTTTTTTTAAAATATGGATTTTTATAAAATGTTCTCCCTCCAAAATGATGCCGCCTTTTAAAGTCCATTATATTCATTATTTTACCATGAGCCATATTTCACTATGTAATGATTCAAATATATAATTCCTCTCAAAAACATTTAATTATATATGGAATCATCCCAATAATATCATATATGACTCTTGGATTGTTGATCAGAGAAAACTTTGTAGAATTCATTATATGGATAAACTCAACATCATTTCTTTGGTATCCTTAGAATTAGGGTTTCATAGATAAATATAGAAAAAATATGGTTTTCCCTATCAACCATACCTACCACAAGATATATGAAAACACATATATTTAATACACTTTATATCATGATTTATTATATAATAATACACTTAGAACCCCCTAGAAGATCATGAGGCCTATTGTATTTGAGAAATTAGATACATTAAATAAAAACATAAAACATGGGTAAAATCATTAATTAAAAAATTTCAAACTTTTCTGTATAGTCTTTAATTGTTCAAAAGTTTCATGGGATACCCTGGGGATGTATTTAAGAAATTAGTGAGATGAAAATACAATTAAGGGGATAATAAAAGAATAACACGATAAATGTAATACATTTGAGTCAGTTGGAATATCAATAAGACATAAAATGGGTGAGAAACCAAAACCATAACATCAATGATTGATATATGATGATAAAATAACCGAAATATAAGAATTTGGAAATAATATAAAACATGACATCATAAGAATATGATAAGGATAACTACCAAGACATAATAACATAGTAGGATTATTAAAACCTATCATGCACCATACATGGAATTTCCTGAGATAAAAATATTACCCAATTCATTGGAGGGATATATAAATCCTCGATCAACCATCACATTCATATCATGTACATGCATAAGTGTGCCACATTAAAAATACCACAAAAATATTTATTTATTCACTTTTAATCCCATGATTAAGGATTGTCGGTTACCTGAATAGAAGTCCCTAATAACTGATGGATAGGTACATCAGGTGAATATCCTTGAATGGAAATGGGTGTGGGTACTCACTACACAAATTTTTAGCATGGAAAACCATAGGGTAATTGTTGTAGTATAATAGGGGTATGAAAAGTTTCATTGAGTGTTTTAATGAAATTAAAAGGTGTATCTAATCACTTATACATCATAAATACATTAATAGGTATATTTAATAACATATCCCAACATGAAAAAATTTCAATAAAAATCCGTAATATAAATATGGTTCCTAAATAATGTAGAGATTGATAGGATCCCTTACTTTGAGATGACACATCTATAAGATTAGGTATTTTCTGAAGAGCCTGGTGGAGACATGGGAGGACTCTATATAGGTAATATTAGATTAAATTCCTGATTCAAGGTTTTTAAGTGAAGAGAAATGCGAGTCTTTTGATTTTGTATATAAAAATATAGGGAAATTAATTATTAATTTCTAAACATAGGTTTTAGACTCTATTTATTAAATTAATTCAAACCACAAATTATCCAATTCTTTTTCCCATGGTTTTTAAAATACTAGGGTTGATCTCATTATTTAAAAATTCCCAAATCCTAAATATTTAAAATAATAACCTTAGTAATGTCGAAGTGAGTCACGTTTATAAAAACATTATGTTAAAACTGTAAAAAATAATATAGGTTTTGAAAGATTCATTAAGGGTTTTTAAAATTAATCTAATAACATTAAAAAACATTATTTTAAAGTGGAAACTTAATTTTGGTTGTGTATACTTTTTATTGTATTTCTTATATCACTTTTGGTATTTTATGATGTCAAAATACATACCATAAATTTATATTGTATTTAAAGTTTTCCCAAAAATTAGACTGTCTCAAAAAATTATAAAAGATACAACAATAGATAGTATCAACATTATTATTTCAAAAAAATTAAAAATAGTTCTTCTTATATGATAATTTTTACTTTTAAATCAAAAATCGTCATTTATAAGAAATACCAGTTTTCTGATAATAGCTGTTTTCTGGACTTTATGAAAATTAAATTTTACTTCAAAAAATTATATAATCATTTATAATACATAAATATTATTAAAGAATAATTTTTCATTTAAATATCATTTTTCTAAAAATTCTTTAATATAAAAAAAATAAATTTATTTAAAATATACCTTTCCCAAAAATAAAATTCACATTTTATAATTTAAAAATATTAATTTTTATTAAACTCATTACCTAATAATTTAAATTGTAAAAATAAGAATTAATACATATAATAATTATTTTATTGGGGTAAAATATGAGAATTAATAATATTACTGTCTTGATACAAATTAATTTATGAAACCAGAGATGCCTTATGGGTAAGGTGTGGGGTTATGATATTTTATTGTAATGGTTTGGTGGATATGGTTTGGGTTGTGATCTTGGTGATCTTGAACATCTACCATAAATGGATCAACACATTCCTTAGATATTGTATCACAAATAGGGATTGTTCAATCGAGAAGCCCAGTGATTTCAACTCCCTCATAAGGTCTCATAAATGGTAATCATATGGTGAAATCATATTGTTCAAGGCCATCGCTACATCCTTATGTGTTAATTATACTTTATCTAACCCTTAATATATTGATCCTAATGGTCATTGTACAATGGCTATATTATAAATGATTATGATTTTTAAGGGTATTTTAATTTCTAAAAATCATTTAACGATATAAATTAGTGCATGTGTTTTCTCTAACTTTACATAATAATCCACTTACTCAATAAAAAAGTAAATTTCATTTATAAAAGATCAGGTCATTTAAAGACAATCCATGAGCACCCTACTCTGAAAAAATACCCAATTGAGTAATCTATGTGTTAAAATATGAATTAGTTTGATGTAATCTAACACTTAGAATAATTTAAATTGGTTTTGATATCTCTATAACTTATCTCATTGTATCCCATATATGTATGTATGAAATTACTTATTAAAGGATGGAATCTTACTTTTTACACAAAAACAATATGATCAAACCATATTTATGTGTGACTCTTTATAGAACTCAAATCATGTGTTACTAATAGAAATTGATACCCAACTATATCTATACATATCCAAACACATATTATAATGAAGGTATATGAAACATTTCCATTTTATATATTAATCATAATTAACTTCTTAATTTAGATTCATAACATTCTATAGAACAAATTCAAAATTTTAGTGACTCTGTTTTTTTTGTGTAAGATGTTAGAATATTACTAGAAATGTTTTTTGAGCCAGGAACTAAGAAGACACTTGATTCCGATGCCTTGTGAGCCCAAAATTTATTTTATAAAAATATTTAATATATTTAATATTCAATAAGAATTATTTTCCTAATAAAACAGAATATATTCTTGAACTAAATTTCTTATTCGAAATATAAGATGAAAATTGAATCCATATCAGTGGTTTTACCCTAGGTGCGACCTATGGTAAGTCGGTGCTGATCATCTAGTAAAGGCATCTATTGGCGGCTTCTTTAATGAAAACAAAAAATTTACTTATTTATATTGAATTAGATATCATAAAATAATTTTACTCTTTATATAAGATGATATTGAGAATCACTAGGGTTAGTCGCATAACCCTCGGATCATTGATAGGATCATCCACCCATTCTTTGTTGGTGGAATGGGAATAGAAAATAACTAGTCATCAAATCAAGGTGAATCATTTGGCAATGGACGCAGCAAATCTTCTTCATCCCTAGTAGATGTGTTCTCCACCAATAATATATTCATAATAGAGGTAGGAATCATCCTTTGTTGGTTTTACCCTTATGATTAAATGATTGAGCATGATAAAATCTATTTTCTATTTTCTAAATTTTAATGAACCTTCACATGATGTCGTGTATTAAAATAGATTATTCTTTCAATTTATTTCTTATCTATGTCATGTTTCTCAATCTAGTTTCCCTGATATGAAATTTTTAGCCAAAATATCTTGGTGAATGATGTTTATCACCTTTGTTGTTGGTTATGTTTCCCCATAATTAATCCCATTATTACTCATTGCAGCACTGGGTCACAATTAGACATTGCCTGGGAATTATTTAGTGGGATTAAACTTATAGATTTGTTATGGTATAACAAACGACACACAGATCGATGATTTGTGGATGGATTGATCAACAAGTTGTTTGGTGTCCTATGAATGGATCAGCTCAGTATTATGGATTTAGTATTTTGATCATAGGTATTTTGGGATCAGATCGACTATCCCCATTTTCCCAGTTTTCATGTAGTGAAGACGTGTGATGTGATGAGATCGATTCTGAATAGAGGCTATGTGCAGAGCCTCATGGAAGAGGATACTCTGCATTGACGTGGTGGTGTCTAGACTTAAATATCTAATGAGGTAGTCAAGCATGGTCAACACAATAGTCTTTTATATTATTGTTATTAGTAATAATAATGGCGGTATGTTAATATAATGAAATGTTGATATTATATTTTTATTATATTAAATAATAATAATTGTTTAAAATTCATCTGGTGACTGATGTGTAGCACTGCAATTTGATTGAGGATATTTTTATCAAATTAAATTTGAAATTTAATTAAATTATTTTAAAAAAATATTTATCTGAAGAGAAGATAAGGGGGAGGGAATGGTGAACCTAATAAGGGGTGTACATGAGTCCTTAAATGGATCTCCTCTATTTTTTATTATGATTATTATATAAAATAATAATGATAATATAAAAACGAAACAAATAATATAGGAATTTATGCGGGGTTTCATGTTATAACATGAGAGGGGTAGGAATGATCCCAAAATTATATAACAATAAGAATAATAATATAAAAAAGTTATTATTATTATTAGTTTGAAATATTATTTCAATCATAATTTCTTCATGTGATGTCGGATTGAACCACCATTAGTTGAAACATGATTCTGACTTTGAGACGGTCATTTTAAGACCAATTTTCGATATTTAATTCTTGATCATGGAACAAGTCCCTGTAATAACCAATAATAATAAAAATAATAATATGGAATCTGTTATATGAAAAATATTCTTTATACGATGGTGAATTGAAGAATCTTCTAAAGAGTCACATTCCTAAAATTAAGGAAGTTGTTTCAATATTAATATTGGTTTTTTAATTCGGAATCCAAGCTCGATCCCATGAAATTTCATTCAAGTATGATTTGTTGAAATGATTGTTTCTCACCTGGGGTCCAATATTGGAATGTAAACATGTCTATCCTGAGTGTTTTTTCATAAGGATTTCAATAGTGTGATCTGTTTAGAGATTCAATGAATTTTATACAGGTTTATCAAGGGAATTACATTTTTCTCCTTCATAATGATGACGAACCACCAGATTTTCCATGATTTTGGTTGTTACATGTCATCTAGTACTCTTATAGGACTTGTAGTAAAACATGGAATGCAATACATGTGCTGTAAAGGAAAAATCCAATCAATATAGTGGGAAACACACCGTGTGGGTCCCTTACATATCCTGTACTCCTTTATGATTTGTCATCCATTCATATCTCCTTCATCGAGATTCAAATTTTCACCCATGAGTTGTTTATCCTAGTGTTTTTTCATTATGAAAGTTATATAGGTCTTTTTAGTGGACTTTGAGATATGATGTGTAACGCTTTGGGCATGATACATCTTTACATGGTGTTTGTTGGTGACATTGACTATGAAAGATCATCAGAGAGTTCACATAGTGTTAGAACTTCGTTATCGTATCTGTGTGCTGGTTCCATATCCATGGAGATGACACTCCCTTGTTGCATTAGGTTGTATTTCCTCTATTCCCATTGGTAATATAGTTATGGTACTCCTCTATCATACAAGTAGTGAGGTCTTATTTCCATGGAGACAGTACTCCCCTAGTGCCTCAGGATGTGGTTCAACCATACTCATTATGAATATAGAGACGATACTCTCCTATGAAACCATGGTGTGGGTCATCTACTTATGGAGTGAGGATTTCATTGTCACATTAGAGCTCAGGTTCTCCATACTAATTATGAAAATTGAGATTGTACTCCCTCGTGGAACTTGGGTGCATGTCCTCTACCATGGAGATAGTACTCCCATGTCACATTAGGGCATTGTTCCCTAATAGTCATGGTAAATTTAGATATGGTACTCATAGGTCATACAAGGGCCTGGGTCCTCTATCCATAGAGACATTTCCCCCTATTGTATCAGGGAATGGATCCTCTACCTAGAGATTATGTCCCCTCGACTATCTGGATCAATGAGTAGGTGTGGTTTTACATGGATATTTCTACTGTATAGATGTGCGAGATATTGGGCATCGTTGATAGGCCATTTGGGATTGATGGAACTCTTTTCCTGGGAAGGGTTGTGAGATGAAAATCCCCATACTCTCTTGTTTGGGATTATATTTTTTGGGATTATATATATATATATACACACACACAACGGTATCCATACTTTTTTATTTTGTTTCTCTCCTGCTATTGGTGTAAAATACTCGACGTGTAGTACATCTACACACCATGTATTTGCGGCTTTTTTACATTAAGTATTATGCTACCATACTAATGTACTATATAAATGTTTTACATTCATGGGATATTCCCCTATTTTTTCTTTTATTTGTTATTATTTCACTGCACTTCTCCATTGATATGGATATATGTGTATCTACATGTACTTAGGAAAATTCCTCCTCATATTATTTATTCCTTCGACCCTGGTCGCTAGCCCCTAGCCTATGGATGCGGGCTTTGGGTAATTGTGGCTCAAGAACCACTAGGTTAGCTCATTTTATATTGGTATTAGAGGTAGTTCTATCCTTGGGATGTTTCTTGGAGTAGTCCCCATAAGAGTATTTGGTTGGTATTTAGAAAATGGTGTTAAAGTGTCTCGAGTTCAGCCCACATTCTAGGTAATCCAGTTATGGAATGAGTGACTGATCAATCCATTCACTAGGACCTTGACTACCTACTTGTCAAATTGACATACCAAGACATTGTTTGTAGGGATCAATGGTACCCGTGTCATATAGGATTGAGACTTTGAATGTCCCTCTTGATTCAACTTCATAATTTGTGTATATATATATACATTTGACCATGGTATGTCTACATCACTATCGAGATGTTTCGACAAATATGGCAATCAAGCTTATCGATACAGTGTCCAAACATAAATTTTATGAGTGATGGAGACATAGTCTATCGTTCATCATGTGAGGTATTTCATCTAGGTGAGAAGGAAACAACACCACCACATGTTGAGTAGATGATAGAACATTCAGAGTAATATTAGGACATGTTCATTCTTAGAGAACTCTGTGAGTTCCAACAATAGAGGTTGTTGGGGTTTTTTGATGATCCAGACCCTCAGTAGTGAAGGATTTCCTAGATTTGGTGACCTAAGTTTTCATGTTATTATGGATCTCGACAAATCAAATGGTTGTGCTCATAACCAGTAATATTCATAGAAATACAGATGGTTATGGTGGTACCAAAAAATGATGAGATTGTATTGAAAACACATTGTGGGTTGTTGATAAAGTGATCCTTTAGGTTTCATGTTGATCCAAACATTCTTCTCTGGGTATTGAGGTCAATTTTGATCATGTGGTTTGGATATGCCACTTGAATGAGACCCATTTCAATGTTGATCCATGAAATGAAACTTCTACAAGGTGGTGAGGGGTAATAAAATATCCTTTTTCTAGTTATTTTTATTGTGTCTTCGATCAATAAAAAAAGAGGGACATTTCCCCCACTAAGACATGATATATGATGAGATCTAAAACCATGCAAGTAATTCAGTTTTGTCCCAAAAAGGATAATATCGAATTGTGGTGGATTATTTCCTTTGACTTGTATGAATGAGGTCATTTTAAGGGGGAAGGTGTTGGTATGAGCCCCAGTTTTTGTGATTAGTTAGTCAAGGGAATTGATAGCTTTATACGGTATGATCTTGTGACTCAGGGGATTTGAGTTTGGTTCAGGGTACGACATGTGTCTCCACTAATTCAGCTTGATTTATAGAAAAAAATCATAATCTTAATTTCCTTAGACTTATCCCCTTTTCAATTAATTGTGATACTAGTGTGCACCTTTTTACTTAACCCATATGACAGAAACACCTATAGAGAGGATTGTGGATCAAAAATTCATCTGATAGAGAGACCTAACTAATAGATTCTCACACAAAATCTTTCCATAGAGGTAGTGGGACCCTTTTATGTTTTCCGTAGCATGGAATATTCACTTACCCTCAGTGATTAGATGATTTCTACCAGTGAGTGTAGTAGTGCATCTAGTTTTTTTCAATTGAGGATTCATCCTTTGATAAAAAGTCATCACTGATCATGGTAGGATGTGGTCATTCATAGTAGGATACAACCAATTCTTTATCGGTTGGCTAGTATTACCCTTGGTGTAGCGAACACTATGAGCATTCAGTTTCCTAATATGGTGGAGGAGTATGAAGGTGTCAATCCTAAGGAAGTTCCAAGATTACCTCACCATATAGACTTTTTTCATCATGGATTTGAACTAGGGAGGACCTGATATACACTCTAGAATATCAGATGCCCCCACGTAGCTATGAGAGCTGGAGCTATGGTTGTAGTATTCTACAGAGCAGTGGGGTCTATAAGACCAATTTGTTTTCCCCAAGAAATCCATGTGAATTTCACCTAAGGGTGGAGGAGATCTTCAGGTTAGATGTGGATTGGTTTCACCCGAACTGAGTGACTATATGGGAGGAGTTTCCACTCCTACAAATCGATGTACTCTTCTCCCAGTGGATGTAGGATAATGGGAACACAAAGTTTGATTTCATAATGGGTTTTCACTATCTCTAGATTCTAGAAGAGGATGTATGGAGTGTGGATTCCTATATCTCTTATAGTATCTTGATCTCTTATTTATATATTTAAGCATGTTTAATTCCCCATCTGAGTTTATAAGACTTATGAGATATATCCTTAACCCGTGTTTTATTGGTTCATGGTATTCATCTAATTTTGATCCCTAATTTCCTCAATGTCAATGTTGGAGAATGCAAGACATAAGAGGATGGTAGTAGACATGCTCTGAGAGTTCTAGTTGTATGAAATATATCATGGAGTCAATACTATATTTGATTATACAATTCTATGTATATGTCTTCTCAAACATGAGAGTGATAGCGAATCTTATAGGGGTTGAGGCTACATGAGCTCGAGGGTAACCTAGGGCATGGTCGTGATAGAATGTTCTCACATAAAGGTTTTTTATCCACTTTTTCAATTATGGTGACAAATTAGTCAACCTTTTAGTAGTTTGACCAGGTGCTTGGTATTCTCTACATGTCGTAGATGAGGAGGTTTGTGCATGACTCATTATAGTATAATCACCATGGTATGTTGGTCTATGAGTTTGGAGTTTACTTTTTGAAGGTGTCAATTATGTTGATAAATGACAGAGAAAGACCCTTCTTGGGAAAGTGTTTTCCTAGGGAGCATGTTTGTTAGAAGCATAAGAAACCATTAGGGGAGTCCGTGGGAGATGAAGAGATTGATATAGGCACTGTTTCCCCAAAAGTATCCTAATTTTTTGTTTTTAGGGGACAAAAATCATTAAAGAACAGAATAATGTAGTGGAACTAGATTTTCAGTGTACAACATTGGAATATTTCAAATAAAAGTTTCATAGCCTCTCACTAAGACGACAAGGGATTTCAAGGCTCTATGAGCCCAGAATTAATTTTATGAAAATATTAAATATAATATATATTATGCATGTGTGATTTTATTGAAAAATTGTAATATATCCTAAATAGAGTCAATGATCAAAAATATGCTACCACGATTGAATCTATAGTGTGGGGTTTACCCTAGGAGGGACCTAATGTTGGCCATCATAGAGCATCTAATAATGGTAGTTGCTGGCCAGTGCATTTAATTAAAATAAGTTATTTATATATTTATTTTAAATTAATTAACCTAAACCATATTTCATATTTCAATTAGATGATATAGAGGATATCTAGGGTTAGCTACATAAACCTAGGATCATTAATAGGAGCTTACACTAGTTCTGAATTTGTAGATTATGACTGGATGATAACCAATGATCTGATTGAGGAGACTCGACGGGTGGAAAATGTAGTGTATCATCTTCATTTATAGCGGATGTGTTCTTCACCAATGATTGATCCATAATCGAGGTAGGACTCATCATTTTTTGTTTTCTCCCTTATGATGAATAGATTGAGCATGACCTAATATTTATTATTTTATTTACATTTAAATAAAACATCGTATGGGCCCGTATATCAAAATAAATTAGTCATTCAATTAGTTTCTTGTCCATGCCATGTTTCTCACCATAGTTTCCCCACTATGAAATTTTTTTCCAAGATATATTAGATAATGATATTTATCACTTTTTTTATCAGTTCTTTTCCCTCCACATTCATCATGTTATTCAGCTTTGTACCACATGGTCAAGATTTTACATTTCCTGGGCAGTTTTGAGTGTGGTAAAATCCCAATATTCATTATGGTAGCATAAACGACATACAGATCAATGGTTTGGGGATGGATTGATAAATGAGTGGAATTTTTTCTTGTGAATGGATTGGTTTAGTAATGATAGTGATTTCTGGTGATCAGAGGTGGTTTCGGATTAGATCGAAGATCTCTGTTTTCCCAAATAGCACATGGTGGTGATGTGCAATGTGACATAATCATTTCTTAGCGAAGGCCACATATGGAGTCTCAAGGAAGAGGTAGATTAGTGTTAAAGTGGTGGTGGTTGGACTCATATATCTAACAAGATAGTCAGGCATGACAAGCATGGTGGTCGTTAATATTATTGTTATTAATAATGACAACGGTGGAGTGTTAATAAAATGGAATTCGGATTTGTTATTATTATTATATTAAATAATTATAATAATATTTTCATAGTTTTATGGACATCATTGTGTAGTGCTTCAATTAGAATATGTATATTTTAATTAAATGAATTTTTAAATTTAATGAAATGACTTAATTGATTTCTTTTTTGAATTGGATATAAGGGGGGTGGTGTGGTGTGCCTAAGAAGGGGTGCACATGAACCCATAAATGGATTTCCACTATTTTATACTATGATTTTTATATAAAAAAATAAAGATAATATGAAAAGGAAACAAATATTGAAGAGGAATCTTGGGGGTGATGCCCTATATATAGAGGGGGGGAGGTTTGATTCTAAAATTTTCTTACAATAATATTAATAATATAAAGAAATATTATTATGATTTTTGGTCATGAAATATTGTTTCAAAAATAATTTCTTCATGTAATATTCTATTGATGCGCCATTAGTGGCAATGTGACCCTGAAATTATGATGGCCTTTTTTAGACCATGTTTGGATTTTTAATTCGAGCTCATGGTGTAGGTCAATGGAATGTACACCAATAATAATATTATTATTATTATAAAATCTAGTATCTGATATATTTTCTTCATACAGGGTTGGATTAACAAACTACATATGGCATCACAATCATGAAATTATGGTTTATGTTTCAAGAACAATATCTGGTATTTAATTCGGACTCATGGCTTGGGCCCACAAAACCTCATTCAAGCATGAGGCAGTGAAATGAATTATTTTCATAGGTTGTCTGATTTAGGCATGTAAATAGAATATCCCTGGAATTTTTCCTTGATGTTTGCAGTTTTTTGATCTAGTTATACATTCAGGGATGTTTATAGAGTCATATTAGTGAAATTGTGATTTTTCCTTTCCAACGCATGATGATCCTCATGCCTTCGTCAAGATTTTGGTTGAGACATGTCAGGTAGTACCCTTACACACCATGCGGTACAACATGGCCATCAATCTATATGCCCAAAAACAAATGACATTAATGAAGAGAGGGACCACACACCATGTTGGTCCCTAAAAATACATAAACTCATTTATGAATATTCAAAATACACAATCTCCTTTATTTGAACTTATGTCTTGTCCTAGAAGTAGCATGTCTTGATTTATTTTCCATTTATAATATGATGGTTTCCTTTTTTAGTGGATTTTGAGACACAATGAGAGATGTTACTAGCATGAACCTTCATTATGTGGTCCTTGATGATGGCATTGATTTGGTAGGATGATCAGATAGCTTAGATTGAGATGGTACTCCACTATCGTATTATCATGTGAGTCCTCTATCAATGGAAATGATACTACCCTATCAAATCAGGGTGTGGGTCCTCTATAATAATTTTGAAAATAGATATGATTCTCCCCTATTATACCATAGCATGGGTCCTCTATTTGTCGAGATATTAGTCCCATGAAACATTGTAGAGAGGGTCCCCCAAACTCATTATGTAGATAGAGATGGTACTCCCCTGTGGCACCAGGGTGTCGGTCCTCTATCTATAGAGAGAGTAATTCCTTTTTTAATAAATTATCATTTCCTCCATACTAATTATACAGATAGATATATAATCCCCCATGGAGCCAGTTCATGGTTCCTCTATCGATAGAGACAGTACTCCCTTGTCACATCAGGGAACATGTCCTCCATACTCATTTTGCAGATAGAGATGATACTCCCATATTGTTCTAGTGTGCAAGTCCTTTATCCATGGAGATGGTAATACCTTTTTTTACCAGGTTATGGGTCTTATACTTAGTGATTAAGGCCCCTAGACTATGTGGCATATTGATGAGGTGTGGTTGGACCTAGATTTTTGTCGTAGACAGTCGCGTGAGATACAAGGCATCATTAATTGTCCTTTTTGGACAAATGGTACTCTTACCCTTGGTTGGGACATGATATAGAGATCCCCTTAATATATCATTTTATATTCCTTATTTTTAATATATATATATATATGTATACATATACATCTATATACATACCTTTGAATTCGGTTACTCTCCTATCAGGGGTTGCAAAGATGTGTAGGGTATTCCATGTGCTTTCAATGTTTATCTTCTCATGTTTGGATGAAGTTACTCCCCTAATATGGGTGGAAAATACATAATATATAATATATATACAGACACTGTATTTTTTTTACTTTTTTACTTTCAATATTACATTAACATATTGTTTCATTATCTAGAGGTTTTACATGCATAGCTTGTTCACTGGTTGTTTCTTTTATTAATTATTATTCTTATGGACTTATCTATTGACATGGTTTTTTGTAAGTACAAGTACAGAGGAAAATGACTCACTGTGTTATTTATACCTCCATCACTAGTCACCAGCCCCTTGCTAATGGAGGTGGACTTGGGGTAGTTACAGGTCAATCCCAAGTGGGTCAGATCATGACAAAAATAGTAAAAAATCTAAATTTATTATGATGCCTAGAATTTACCTATGATTGTATCTAAAATTTGATTATCAAATTAAACTAAATATTTCTTAAAAATTCATAATATAACAATTATTTATATTAATAATAAATAAAAATTGAATAAGTGATTAATTCATTATTTAATCATGAGATAGACAATTACAAACAATTCATATATTAAAAATTATGAAACAAAATTAATTTAACAAGATTTATGGATATTAAATAATTAAATAAATATAAACACTTTATTTTATATAAAATATAAACCCATTAATATTACCCATTGTATGAAATTTACTTTAAATATATGATATTACATTAAATATAAAAATTTAATATTCCAATTCTATTATTGTAAAAATTTACAGTCTAAATATCACATATTGAGTAGTATTTAATCCTTAATCAAATCAATCATAAAAAACATTTGACATGATTTGAATAATATCATGAATAAGACCCTCAATTAGAAAAATTCAACCTAATTAGTTATGAATGATTTCTAGAAATTAAATTTAAACATTATATTTATAGCCTTAATTTGAAATTTATTGGCCATTTATAAATTATACTTATAATTTCTAAACAATCATTTAATCATCAAATTATAAGGACTTCCTTATGATATGAAAAATGTATTTAAATAATATAATTTAATATTCTGGGATATTTAATAAATAATTAAGAAACATTCAAACAACAATTTATAAACAATATATAATAAATTAATATATAAAAAATTATAAGTAAAAAAATATTCTATTTTCCCATTTTATATAATTTATAAAAATTATTTAAATTATCTAATTTCATTTTGAAAAAATTAGGGGAAAAACAAATATATTTTAGAACCCTATGTATGATTAAAAATAGCAACACTACTTAGGATTAAACTCGAATAGGGAGAGATATATTAAATTTATGACCATAGATCTTGGTATCTATATATGAATAAATTAAATGATGCATGGTCACATGTAGAATTAACTCAGTGGAATTAAGCTATCTCAGTATATGATATGATGTTTTATGAGATTAAACCCAACACAGAACAAATCATGTATGATTAAATTCTTTCTCAAAAATCTATACAGAAATAAATTGTGTTGGCCAGCATAGGATTAAACTATGCTTAAAAGGATATTCATTGGATTAAAACTACCATTGTGTGATACTAAATCAATGTCCAAGTTGTATTAATCATGACAAACACTTTCTGGTGTACTATTAATTCATGTGTGATAGCTTACATGATATTAATCTAACACTCTATGAGATTTATGTAAAATTGAATCCCTAATGTAAGATGAATATTTTCTCCAACACTAGTGGGAAGAAATATTTTATCCTCGGTTTTTTACCCAATAATGTCATTTTATAACTGACGTTTATACATGAGACATTAAAAGTGGATGTTTTTACGACGGTTTTAAAAACCAATGTTGAAAATCCTTATAGTTGTCAATAAATAGAGGACTTTAAATATCAAATTTTCTTACACTAACATCAAACATATGATAATGTATACTAGGATGTTCACTATCTGTTATTTAAAAAACTAATGTTAAAAGGCCTCCTGGAAATATTTTGGTGTCTATTTCTAGTTTAACTGAAATAGAAAGCATGAAAAGATGGATTTCAATAAAAAAAACTTACATTAGAACTTTAATTTTTTAGAAATATTATAAAATTACATAATACCACACCTACAAAACCAAACTACAAAACCAAATCTAGAAAAAAACCCAGCAGATACATAATGATAGAAATATAACTTATTGTGAAATTTTACAATAATTTTTAAAAATACACACCTAAATGATGGTAAATATCCAAATTAGTCAAACATAGTAAATATTGTGAAAATAAATATAATTTTATTTCAATTAATTTAATTAATATTAATAAAAAACATCAAAAACCCAAAAAAATAAAGTGTTACAAATTTAAAACTTAACATTTTTTTAAACTATAAGGGATAAAATGAAAGTAACATTTTCAAACTGTTTTTTTCCTAATTATCTAATAAATGATTTGTAAAACATAATATCAACATTCAAAAATACCTTATTGATAATTAAACATGGTGTATGAAAAAATATATTCAAAATTAAAATAAAATATTTATAAGAAAACACATATATTCATTAATATATAAGTTATCTACTTGAGATTTAACATAATCAATTTTTTATGGTTGCACTATGGATATATATCCTTACTGAAAAAATACACTACCTTCTAAAATTTCAAATATTAATTATAAAAACAATAAAAAATGAGAAAAGTAAATAATAAAGATATAAAACTGGAGAATAATATTTACTTATTTAACAACTTGCTAAATATTATTCTAACACCATCAAATAAAGAGAAATCCCAATGTTATATAAATTATTTTGGAAAAAATAAAAATAATATTCAATGTACACTAAAATATAAAATATTAAGATTTAATATATATTTTATTAATAGTGGTTTATAATTATATATTTTTTATTATCAATCAAAGAATATAAAAACCCAACCTAAGATCTATGTGTTTTTTAATCCATTATATACAAATTAAATTTTGGATTCTTGGTTAAAATATTTCACGCATATTGAAATATATTTCTGGTTGATAAAACCATAAAAATAAGTGAAATCATATAGGATTCAAATACTATAAGGATACTTGATTACAAAAATAATTATTTAATTCAATATTATTAATGATTACTTAATGAAAATAAATTGAAATTTGAAATTTACTTCTGTGAAAAAATATTGGAAGATAGTTACACTGGGCTGATCACCCATTACAACATCCCTGATGTCTGTTTTAAAAATATTTAACATATAGTCACTTCCATATAAATAAAAACTCATTGGAAAACTATAATAATGTTCTAATATAGGAAAATCATGTGATAAATTTGTTACCCAATCAATATCCTATAGAATATTTGAAGGTGATGAAATCCAAATTTATCATTTCCTTTGTAGTGATTTCATAGATTTCAAGTACTCAAATATACGGTAAGGGTAAGAAAATTTTATAAATTAATCTTAATTTATTGATAAATAAAAAATAAAAATTAAAATATACCATGTATTCCAGCTGATGATAATGATTATCTTGTCAATGAAAAAAATGTCCAATAATCTATCTAATAATGGGCACCTCCTCAGTAGGTATCATCACTAGAGTAGTTGGATAAATAATTTCATGTACCACTAATCTTACTTAACCTTAATTCAAATGTTGTTGATTTAAATAACCCCTAGATGGTGTATGATTCATTATGTTATAATATGTGTATGGGGATCCCCAACATTCAAATCACAGTATATGGTCGGTTCTAAATGTGGATGTGGTGGATCTGTATAGAATGGATACATAAACTGAATACATCTTATCACTTATGCAATCATATCCAATATATATTATTTAATCCTATCATGTGTCGACTCATATATGTATCACAGATCATCCTTTAATGAATCTATTTAATCATTATATTATTCCTCCATCGATGTTCCACTAAGGGTGCAGCCAATTTTTTAAAATATGAGACTCTCCATATAACCTCTGACATAGATATGGGTGTTCTGGATTTCCTAATGCAATGGTAAGGAAATATTTCCTTCCCTTGGGGATACAACTCCCCAAGTTCACATTCTCTTTAATGAGGACCTAAATTAATATTTTCTAATATAATATTACTCTGATGAATTTAGTAAATATAAATATTTTTGAAATGTAACATGTAATTAATTATAATGTTATCATCCAATTATATTGTTGGATCAGTAATATAGTTTCCATTCATTGAAATTCTTCCCATTTTTTATTTTTCATGATGATTGGAAGGAGATAGAGGGTTTATTGTAACCTCTTCAGAGCCGCTACATGAATTTTCTCTTAATTCACTATGTTTTTCATAAATCATTTGTTCCTCTAATAAAGGATACCCTTAGTGTGACAATTTATAAGGTTATATATTATGAGAAGGTATATCTACTTGGGTTTTCCTAGAATCATGTAACCTAAGAAAAAATAAATATGTTATAAAATCATCCTTTGGCTAATGAGAGAAAAAACATTATCATGTCACTTTATTTATAAACACAAACTTAAGGCATTAATATTTTTATTTTTTTCTCTAGAAAAATATGTTGAAGACAACTTATTCTTAAAATATCCCTATCTTGTCACCATAAAGGATAGACAATTTTCTAATTACTTATTTCTCTTTGATGTAAAATTGTATCTATAATAGAATAAATAATATATTAATAAAAATAAACTATTTAATCTATTGTAAAACAAAATAAATAAATTCAAAAAATTTCCCATTAGAAACTCTCAAAAAAGAAAGTTCACTGAATAGTCGATGATCCTCCAAGTAGGTTATAAAATACATTACATAGAATAACTTTTTTATAGCCATGTAACCCCTAAACTATGTGGTATTTGGGTCATTTGGGATATCATCATCATCAAAGTTAATTATCACCCATTTCTCTCCACATGTGATGGAATGTATTGGTAAATTTGTAATCCCACCCCAACATTCATTATGATGCATCCTCTCTAGAGAAGAAGAAGAGCTCTATATAATTTTATGAATTATAAATTTAATTTTAGTAAATAATTTAATTAATATTCAAATTTATTTAAATAAAATGACTTACATACCTCTATTCCCCAACTTCAGTGCATATCATTTTAAAATATGTATGATACCTCAAAAACATTATGTATACATTTATTTTATTAAAATTAAATCACTATAATAAATAAAAATTTAATTATTCATAATAGATAAAAAATATAAATGAAAATACATGAAGAAAAAACTATTTTAACAAGAAAAAATATTAAAAAAAATTATAAATACAAACAATTATAAATAAACATATTTTAAAAAAAATATAAAATATAGATCTAAAAAAATTATATTCAAAAAATTTATAATATTAATCAAATTTTAAATATAAAATTTGTATTTGTTAACAAAATATATACCAAAATATAATTGGGTGAATGTATTTTATAACTAAAAGATATATAATTTTTCTTCAAAAACAAAAACTAACATAGAAAAATTCAATAAAATATACATTAAATTTAATGTAACTCACTCCAAGATAGGGAAATAGGGAGAAAACATTAATATTTAAGAGAAACATATAAGGACATATAAAATTAGATAATTAAAACATGTATAAATTTTTAAAAATGTTATATTTTAAAATAATTTAAAAATAAATGAGAAGTTATAATAAAAGAATTAATCCAAATGCATTATAAAGGGAAAAAATTATTAATGAAAAAATGTGAAGAAAAAAAATAACTTAAAAAATTTAGAGACCGATATTGAAATATAGATTATAAACATTTACCTAAACAAACATGATAAAAATTAATTATTTTCCTATATCCCTTAAACATGATGATTTCATTTTTCATAGACTATATCTGTACTATAGTAATTATTTTCATTCAAAAATCATGTAATATATAAAGAATCCCCACAAATATACATAGCATCTTCATCATCCTCATCATTGAAATAAATTCTTCCCACATATAATATGACATACCATTGATAATTTTATGGATTAACTACCTAATATATTTTATTTCTATGTTTATCAATGATAAATAGTTCATTTTTTAACTAATTTTTCCAAACTAATAAGTGTAAATTCGTAATCATCATCTTTCACAATGCTTTTACAGTCAACCTGGTTAAACATAAACACTTTTGCTCAAATATTTTTAGAATAGTATTACCATATATCCTCAAGAACTCCAAAATATGTCGTTGATGCAAAAATTGGGTTTTTATCTATTATATTAAAAAAATGTTGTGCTTCAGCAATGACTATTTCCACACTATTTTGAATAGTTCTCTTTTCATAATGTTTTTTTTCATAAAATTTGTAACCCTTAATAAAAAAAAATCATGTTATCACATTAAGATATGGTCCCCCTACAAACTATTTCAATGTTTAGGATACAAGAAATTGTATGTTGAATATTCATTAAACCATAAATAAGTTTTCTTATGCAAAATCATCAACCACATTTCATTTATTTTCATATATTATACCCCTAATCCAGCAATATGTGATGATATATATGGTTGAACCTCTTATTTATTGTTAAAAATATATAAATGTGTTTACATCACTTTATATGGAATGAACATTACCTCTAATCCAATAATCCATCTACCATCACACTCCGGTATCTAATTTTTAAAAATAGGGAGACCAATATTCACCACATAATACAAATAATTAGTAAAAAACTCAGTCACCACATCAAAAAGATATTTTTGGAAAATAGAGGCCTCTATTCGATAAGAATTTTTAATTTATTACATCAAAATTTTCATATATCATTCAAAAGGATGCATCCAATGTAAATAAATAAGCCCATATATTCTTATTTCACACTCTAAATGAATCACCAGATAAACCATTATATCAAATACATTTAGTGTTAAATACATTTAAAATTGATAGACTATGAGAAAACCATCATTATCCAATGTATATAAGAAATTTGTATCAATTATTTCTCTAAAAAATTCATAAAATAACATAACCAAATGATATTATTTCTCACAAATGTCTGATATATACCTTGTAGAGTAACTAGTCATAGTTGTTTCATCAATACATTATAGTCAAGAGATTCCATTTCTAATAATTTAAAATCCTTCAATGAAACAAAATTCATCACATTTGAAAAATATCCCCTAGGTACATTAATACCATGCAGACATTGAAAAAAATGTGATCATTCCCCTCTTTCTTAATGTGTGATAGGTCAAATGAGATTTTTTCATCCGTTCATAGTGGGACATAACTCTAAACATATTCCCATGGATAATAATTTCAATTAAACATGTAATCCATTTATTTTCATTCCGTTTATTTCTAAAAAATTAACAATAAAATAGTCACATATGTTTTTCTCAACATGCATAATTACAATGTTATGTTTTTCCACGAAAAATATCCAATACTGTATTTTGAATACAATAAAATGTGACATTCATATATTTTTATGATTACTATAACATAATTTCTTTATGAATGTGAAATCATTATTTTTCACATAACTGTAATTTTATTCTAGAATGGTTGTGGGGGGAGATTATTTATCTATAAATCATTAAATGGTTTTTTAAATCTATGAAAAGGAAGATAAATTCACAAAAATATTTACTAACCCATTTATATTATCATTCATCAATTATGAAATTGATAAAATGAACTCTCTTTATCACAATTTGGACATGATTTATGTACATTCTCACTATATCTAGAGATGTTTACATATGTAGGAATGTCAATTATAGTAAACATTAGCATAGAACACAAAATAAAATACTATTTCTTGTATTTATAATAAAATTATAGCACATATCTCACATAAATGATTCAATCATCATCCAAGGGTGAAAGATACACATTATTATCATTTACTACTATTTTTGACCAGAAATCATCAGGATCGTTATAATATATTTTTTCTTTATACATATATTTGGTGAAAAACTATAATATACCAACAAAACAAGCCATGAATTTTGTTGGCTACCGAGGCATTGATATAGATTCAATCTATATGTGCATAGAATCATTGTGATATTTATAGGTCTACTTCTAAAATCAGATTGTTTTATCAAATCTCTTCCACTCTATTGTATTAGTTGGGTAATGTATGATTCCATCATATATGTACTCATCTGTATGTCATATTAATTTCTTTCATAAATTATTTTGGAAAATATATTCTTAAAATGGGAAATTATTGGATGTTACCAAATTTATTTAGAAGGAGTTTTTGATTTCGATACCTAGGAATGGAACAAATTTAAATTATTTATCGAGATTATATAGTGATGTCCCACATTTATTAAAATTTGATAATTATTCATATTTCTTTTATTTTTAACACACTATCATTGGGGTAATAATTTATATTTCAATACCCCAATCCCACTGGGAATAATATTCCTTTACATCATAATTGGAATTTAGGAACCTGTTTTAATATAAAAGAATATCTTTTAAAACATCATGCAATTTAGAGAAACATTTATAAATCCACCAATTTCTTGAATTTAGGTTAACTAATCTCATAACTAATGAAAAAAATATAAATTTAGTACAACCTAAGAAATATGGTTTCTCAGTGTCTCTATAAAATCATTCAGAAATTCATATTTTGTGTGGATTTAATGCCTACACCATGTGTTAATTATTAAATTTGATCCTATATCTCATGATGTATTTTTTTATCTACATTAGATATTAAATTTTCAATTATTTTACCATTCCAGATCCAACATGTATAATTATTGAAAAAACCATAGAAAATTAGATGATCCCTAATTTCTATGGAATTTATGTTTCTAATATTAAAATACTTCACCCGAGGATAGAAATTTATTTTTATAGATATATTTTAGAATACTCCATGAAATCATCAAATCCATTTCCATATTAATCATCCGGTATTCAAAATTTTATAAAATTAAGATCCATTATATATGTGAGATCACAATATTAAAGGTAAATATATAAGAAAATATAAACATTAGAAATATATACAAACAAATAAATTTTAAACATAAAAAAATATTTTCAAAACAATAAATTATTGATAATTATTTGGTCATAAATTTTATCACATAATGATCAAATCATATCATTAAAAAATTTGAATAAAATTGATTAATATATATATATATATATATACGTATAAATGTATATACAGATAATATTTCTTAAAAAAATTAAAATTGAAAAAAAATTACAACCAAAAAACTTTAACCAATATTCATTATAATAAAAAATTATTTATAAACGAAAAAAATAAATAAAAAATGATTTCAAACTTAAAACAAATTATAATGATAAAATTTTGAAAATACAAATAGTTATAGATAATTTCAAATCATAGTGAACAATTATTTATAATAATAATAAATATATAATTTTAATAAAAATTTTAACAAAATAATTATGATTATAATAAATTGAATACAAACACATGAATGGGTTAATAAAATTTATAACAAATAGATAATATATTTATATTCCAAAAAAAATTAACATATAAAATTCTGAGGTCGATAAAGAAAAATAGATCTTGAATTATGATTAATTAATTCATATATAGAGGAAATAGTATGAACTACACAAGATTGAAAAAATAGATTGAAAATTAAGTACAAAAAGAACCAACAAAAACCTTGAATCATGGTTGTGGGTCAACTAAGATAGATCAAGGACAATGAATGAAGGATAATGGTGGAAGATTAAAGAGAAAGAATATATAAATATGATAAAACTCAACTATAATATAAGATCTAGAACCATTGGAGGTTGTCATGTGTGTCGAGTACTATAATTTGTTGAGATAATGGATTTTGGTCGAAAAAAATGATGTTCTTAGTGATATAAGGGTTTCAAAACAATTTTAACATTTATTTTATACAAAACCGATGTTAAATTTTATTTTACAACACCTTAAATGTTGGTTTTTTATGTTATGGTAACTGTATTATGAATTAATTTTAATACGGATTTTATAAAAAAGTAACAATAAATGTTTCCCATAAAAGTTTTTACTAGGGCTTCAAAAAAATGATGTTAAATCCCCGATGTGGAATCTATTATTTCTACTAGTTCTATATCAAAATATTGTTGTGATTGGTAAACCTATGCAAGTTTCACATCTTCTGATATAGAGGTTGTGTTATAATAAAAATACTATTATGTGGGATTAATTCATACATTATTATGACTAGTCTTGTGTGAGAATAATCAAATCATCATTTATGATATCAGTATAATTATAAATCTGTTAAGATACTCTATTTTCTAGAAACAATCATATCTCCATTTTAATTAATGGTTTTGAAATTAAAATGACGTGTATTGGGTTTAACACCACATTTGGATTTATTTGGGTAGATTAATAGTTAATATAAGTACTATAAACAAATTTTAAAACAAATATCAATGAGAAACTATGCATGAAACCTAAATACATGCATAAAATTTAAAACAAAGAGCTACACATTTATGTTTTTACATTGAAGTTATTTTTTCATCTCTAACATATTCTTGACAAAGATCCTCAATGAGGTACGAAAAATATTATCCTTCTCCAGGGTTTATCCATGGTCTGAATTGAATCACTCAATGCTCAAGAGGGATTTATCTTATCACCATGGCTCGATGGTTCAACACTATGGAAAAGTGGTGTATTCCTATTATGTAAGCTTCAAGGGTTGAATTTAAGGGAAAACATAACTTATAGTTTTTACACATAGGAATGTAAATTATTTATAAGATGAAAACATTGGATATATTAGAGTAAATAATTATAAAAATTTTATAAAGTAGAATCTATAATGTTACAAACTAAACAGAGATAAAAAATAATCCAATTAGAATATAAGAAGATGAAAATTAAAAATATTTAAATATATTTTTGGATAATAATACTTACATTTCTTTAAAATATATTCAAAAGATAATACTAGTTATTATCAAGTGATATTACTAATATTAGTTTTAGTAATTAGAACCAGGGTATAAAATTTTAGAACCATGAACTTTATCGATTACACCAATCAGAAGTTACACGTTCTAAACCACAACATATTTGATAAATATTGGTAGTACACAGATCTATCCATGCTATCCTCTTCCATTAATCATATCTATAGTAATTCCAATACTCTTAGTTCATCTGACACATGAAATAAAAAATTAGATATTCCAATCCCGAGAATCTCATTGAACATAGAATTCAAAAGAAACACGTATTTTAATAACTAGATTATATTTAATCATGGAGATCATAAGTAATGACTAAAAATTAAAATAAGAAAAAACTTATAAAATAAATAATTACCCATTAGAACCACTAAATATTATGCTAAAAATGATTGTAAATTAATTCTCTATAAATTACATAGGTATTGCATCATGAAATAATCCTCTTTCAACTACTTATAATGTAATTAATCATCCATTCCTTGAATATGTTGTTTTCATTTATAGTAATCATTGTAAAAAATTCCAAAAAGTAATATCCAATATATTTGGGGCTACTTATAACAAAACACTAATCAAATCTACTTATTTTTTTTCAATTCAGTGTTACATTACTTATCTCTAAAAATTAGGCAGATCAAATCTCTTCACTAATATATATAAATGGATATAATTAATATTCCTAAAAAATAACTAAAACAACTCAAGTAATAATAATAATGGATTAAAGTGTATTGTTATTTGAATAAAAATAACTTAAATTTCATCATTTAACTCCAATGTCACCATTTATGATTATCACAAATCATAAAAAGAAATTTATTTATAGGAAATTAAAAGAGGATAATCCTTTAAAATTTATATAATAATCCACCAAATGTTAATATTTGGAAAACTAGATTATTCCCCTTTAAAAAGAGCACAACCAAATAATTTTTAGTATTAATAATTGTCTCCTTAATAAAATGAAAAAATTACCATTTGTTAAAACTCTCAAATGTATCCCCTGTTATAATTTTGTAAAATAGAACCATGGAAGATGTATACTAAATATTTAATAAATAAAAGGAATCATGGTAGTTAAATAAATTATTTTAAATGAAATGAAAAAAGAAATATTCCTATAATTTCCATAAAACTATACCTTAAGATATGAAATGTATGTATTGAAAAATATTACTCATCAAAATATTTATTTTAAATTATCCAATAATACTCCCCTTAATAAATCACCAAGAGAGACTATTCACTATATTGACCTTATATAAAAACTTTTAGGATGAAAATCTCTCTCTTAGCTCATAAATTTTTAATTCTCCCCCTAAAATGAACACGATACTAAAATTTTTATATATCTTCGCATTTTTTATCTTCTACCACTAAAAATTATTTTAATGGTAATACATTAACCGTTACAATTTTTTGATTACTAAAAAAACGTAGAAAGTAAAACTAATAAGGAAAAACAATAAGTGTTAAGTAAAACACAATACATAATATTAGACATCATAAACACATCAGAGTAACTTAAAAATACATAATATTAAATTCAACATGTAGAAAGTATATATAAGAGTATATCTTCTGAAACAACTATTAATGCATAAGATTGTATCAATATATTATATAAAATTTTAAATCATGTAGAAAAGTTCAAATCTTATATATATATATATATATAAAGGTAAAAAACTATACTGGGGGTCTTCTTGTGTGAGTAAACATTATTTTAAAAAAATACCATCTAGAAGATAACTATTATTAAATTTATTGAATATAAAAACATCAATAATGTGTCGTTGTGAATTATTTTTAAGATACAACTTATAACTTCAATCAAAGTAACTTGTGGAAAATAGTAATTAAATATTTAAAAAAACAAAATATTATGTAGACATGGAATCCCCTTCCCCTTTATCATGGATTTTTTCAATGTACAGAGAATATAAAAACTGGAGATAAATGTGATCACTTAACACCAATAATGCCCATACTACTATTTAATATATTTAAATCTATAATAATATATAAATTTATTAAAAATACTTAAAATTGATCTTTATTTCAAATAAATTCAAGAATAATGTCTATTTTTAATGTGTTGCCTTAAAGGAAATGTTTTTTTTATGAATATGTGTTTGTCCTTTGAAGGAAGTGATTGTTTCTTAGAAAAATAAATAACACTTTTTTTAATAAATCAAAAAAAATTTCATGTAAAATCCATTATAAAATCAATGAGTTTGTGTTATATTTATAACAACTGAGCGAAACAACATCCATATGTCAAATATTTAGCTTCAATTATGGAATGTGCTGCTGAATAGTTCTTCTTACAAGGCCAAGATACTAAATATCCACCAAAAATTGAAATTTCTATAATTACTAATTATATCCATTATACAAACATTAAAACCATAAAATAATTAACAATTAAGAGTAAACATATATTTAGAAGAAAAAATTTGACCAGTTACTAAAGTTCCTTGAATGTAATGGAAGATTATTTTAACAACATTGATATGGGATTCTTTCATATTATCTTGGAATTTATCATAAAATCACATAGTGTGTCTAATTTAGATTCAACTAGTCATCATGTAAAGTAAACATTTGATCATACCTAAACACAATTTCAAATATACTAGTTCCATATATTCATAAAATGTCAAATTTACATTAGGTTCCAATAGAGTAATAATACTCATAAAAATTATAAAAACTAAAATGATTAATTAAATATATAATTTACCTATAATGATTAAATATAGTTCCTTTTAGTCTCTATGTTATTTATAATCCAAAAATATAGTTATGTCCATACTTTATACTAATCTCAAATTTACTTTCCATATGATTCAAAAAACTATATGTAATTATTTTAGGTGGAATATAAAATAATTTCATTAATACATATTTTTATAATAATGGTGTCATTAAAAAGTATCTTAATAAATGGAGTGGTATTTGAGACTCGTTTCAAAAACTAATTTTGAAGTAAAATATACAAAAAATATATATATATCATATGAGGCTCTTGGGGCTTGTGTATGTTCATAAAGGGACATAGTTATTTTATATACTTGTTCCAAATAACAAGTAAAATAAAAAACATGGGTTTTTAAATAATAAACATCATTTTAAACATAACCATTTTGGAAGGAACTCTTCAAATCCATTTCAAATAAATTTTATATGATCTATGATGACTAACTGAATTTATATGGATTCAACTCTAGCTATAATAACAAATATTCCTCCATATTATATTAAATATTTTTTATTATAACCATTATTAATGAGTATCATTATATTTTCAACAATTTTACCATTCTCATTAAACTTATTTTTATTCCTATTTGAAGTATAATACCAAAAGGTCATAGGGATTTTTAACAAAATTCAATACCTTATACAGTCTAAATTTATTAAACTCTTTATGTATAGTAGTTATCCAACTCTCATAACCCAATTAATTATCTATTATTTTTTGTTTATGTTGATAAAATAACTAAATATGATTAAATGTATTTCAAAAATAACTATCAGTTCTAATAAATTGATCTACATCACCAATGATATTATCAGATGGATGGTTTCATACAATCATCTATGTTTTAAGTAAAAATTAATGTTATTCCTAATATACCTAATTAGTAATTTCTATTACACCCCATCCATGTATGATTAATTCCAATGGATGTGTTTTAACTTCCATATGTAAAATATAAGGGTTTTTAAGAAATCAATATTTTGTAGTATGATATTCTAGGAATTTGAACTATGCATATTTATTGGCCTCATCAAAATCAATAACAACATTTACTAAATTGTATGAGTTAATCTAATGAAAAAATGATGAACCATAATTGTGGTTTCGTAACCATGAAAAATACGATGATTGAAATTTATATAAAATTTATAGATATCATCTTTAGTATTCAAAATAAACACATTACATCTGAAAACACTAAAATAACTATATCAGGCATCCATAAAGTCCACAATTAATATGGTGTTTTATTGAAAAAAAACAAATTAAAAATATAATGATTATACATTAGTAATTACTAATGACTGTAGTCCAAAAATATTTATTAACACAACATTAAATAAATAAACTTCAATCAATTTCTTGAA
This sequence comes from Viscum album, assembly GCA_963277665.1. Classification (NCBI taxonomy): domain Eukaryota; kingdom Viridiplantae; phylum Streptophyta; class Magnoliopsida; order Santalales; family Viscaceae; genus Viscum; species Viscum album. The sequence goes on along the minus strand of OY728159.1, from coordinate 489,812,855 downwards.
ATTTTATATTCCTCCTTTAAACTATATCATTCTACTTCATAGTTATTAGTGTCATGAAACATTTATAAATAAATGTTTTATTATAAAATTTTTTATAATAATAATTTTCAAAATCCCCGCTATGAACAACCTAGATAGTGAAAATAGGTAGGTTTTTCATATTTTGATGGAGGAAAAAAATTAAAATCTTAAAGTGTGTTGGATTTAATTGTAATAAAATGATCCTATGTAAACCTGGTATAATCACCAACTATGAAATAAACCTAGTTTTTACTCTCATAATATTATTTTTTGTATGTTTAAAAGTATATGTGTTCCCTAACTATAATTCTTAAAAATTTGAGACCTCGTCAGTAGGTTTAAATTTCAACTTATGTATAATTCCATAATAACAATATTCACATCCTCTGGAATAATGAAACTTAATTTCTAATAGATAATTAACAATATCTTCCATAAAAATTTATTTATTTTTGAAAAATTGTAGTATCCTAAACTTTATTCCAAATCCATGACTTAAAGTCAACAAAACTAATATAAGGAATGTTATGAAATGTAAGGTCTTTTATGTCAATAGTGTAAATATTATCATTCCTACTGATAATAAAAATATATCCTTCCAAACCTTTTATGGTTCATTTTTCTTTCCAACATTTTACAACAAAACCATAATAACAAGATTGTATTATTCTAGTAATAATAATAATCTTAATTCCTAAAACCTAACCTGTATTTTAATTTAATTTCTCACTAAGAAATGAAACATCACCAACAATAATAATTTTCCCCAATGAATTGTCTCCAAAAGTAACGTGTCCACTCTTCATATCTTGTATGTTACAGAATTTGGAATTGATTCATGTCATGATCCATGAACAACCATTATTAATGTACCATGTATTCCAGATATTGGTATGTAGTGTTTTCTCCCAAAATTATATGGTTAAATGTTTTTAATCTAAATTTTATTGGGTTCCTATTTCATAATTTGATTGAGTAATATCATCATCATCTGATGAATAATAAAAATTATCATTTTATGTTATGTTTGTCTGTGAATCCAGGGTTACCTTTCCCATGAAATATAATTCATTTAGTTTATCTATTTTATATAAATTGGTTATCATTTAGTCATCATTTCTATTTGAACCACTACTGATATCTAATGAAGGATCATTACTTGTTTTCCATGTGTAATTCATATCTCTAATGGGTTTTCTTCTTTTTCTCTTTTAAGTAAATATATATACCTTCTACCTTTTATTTATTTTATGGAAAACAGTTTTTATGACCACTTATTTCTTTTATTTATAACATATAATTAATGATGTATCGTCCCTTTGATCATACCTTCTTATAATTCTAGAATAAATTCATTATGATGGTTTTATTTAAACTCATTGCAAGCTATGCACTTTAGAAATTTCTATCATCTTAACCAATTATATATGAATTTCATTTAGATTTTATCTTATTGTAGTAGACATTAATGTATTATATTTATAATTAAAAACACCAAAAATTACAGATAATGAAACACTATTTTCCCTCTTCTCATTTTATGTATCTCACATAAAATGATTCTGTTATTATATTAATGTCACAATTAGATTATCTTGACTAAGCTTTATAAGATGTTATGATTCATTTATATTTATTCACTTTGACTCTCATTCCATAAAAATAATTTCAATAATATATTATTCATGATTTTCATCAATAAATTTCTTTTCATCAATAGATTATATCCCATTAACTACTTTATAAATGTTTTATGAATTTATGACACTAACTCATGAAGAAGAAATTCAAACAAATAATATTCTTATCTAAGAAAATATGTTCTAGTCTCTAGAAAATTATTTTTTCTATAATTTGTGATTTACTATTTTATCCAAAGAGAGTTAACTGCTTAACATCAAGAAACATGATTATAAATGCTTCATGTCATATAGCGTAACAAAGTGTTCCAGGAATAAGAATTCACTTGATATTATAAATCTTTCTCTCTAATAAACTAGGATTTTTTTCTCCCAAATCATATAATCTTTTATCATCAATTGGCAATGGTATATGCCATTATTAATCTAAAATTTAAATATTTTATTTCTCTAGTATTCACAATCTATAACACCATGTGATTTTAGTATGCATTTTCATTTTTATCAAATTCAATGGGTTTGATAGCTTGTAATGATTTTAATATCTAACTAAAGTGAATAATTTTTATATTGAAAAAAATGAAACACATTAAAAGATATTTATAAAAAACAATATTTTTTAACTAAATGAATATTTTAACAATAAAATATTCAAATTGACATGTGAAATACAATCAATTTTATAGAAACCATATTATTAATTTTCAATTTTATTTCAATTTACTATTTCAAAGAAGTTATATAAATAAAATATTTTGATTAAATATAATTATTATTAATAAAATAAATTAGTAACATACATGAAATAATTATATAACCCCAAGGATTAAAAATTTAAGTATTCATGACTAAATATTAATAAATTATCCAGAAACTGTATTTTTAAGATAAATATCTCATATTTGAAGAACTAAATTGAATGAAATGAATTTTATTAAAAATATATGGATTTTAATAATATTTCATAAATTTATTATGAATTGGTTATAAAGTATGGTAAAATTATTTTACTATAAAAAGAGATATTTTGAAAAAACTATTTTTGTAACACCCCAGGTAAATAAAGAATATGACATCATTATATTTATCCATATTTGTGAAATAAATATTAATATTACTTTAAAGGGGATGCTATGCTCAATGGAGTACCCAATACACAACAAAAAGTTTCTTGGGAATCTTACGTTGCACTCTAATAATAAAATAATATTATTTTAAATGGTAGTTAACGCCTAGCCATTGTAATGGCAGGAACGAACAGAACTAACTAAAATATGTTTATATATTTTTTTCAAATATTTTTACTCTTTACAATAAATTTTAGTGGATTAAAAATTCAAATGAATCCAGTTTTTAAGCGTAAACATTTTAATATTCTTTAAAAGGTCGATTAACCGCCTTCTGATGGTAAACCCCTTTTAAATCCGCTTTTTGAAAATTTTATAAGCTCTATTTTTCAAAATAAAAATATTATTTATGATTGGGACATTGAAATATACCTTGGGTTATTTTTTGGAATTTTTCTATCAATGTTTATTTTTCAATGAATAGTTAATGATACTGCATTTTACATCAAAACTGCTTTTTCATATAATTTAATTATATGGTTATATTATCTTTTTAATTTGTTTTAAAGTTTAATTAGAATATATTTTTACCATTTAATTCAATGATGGTCATTGGGATTAATTTCACTTTGGAATTAGGCATAACCAAGTGCCAAACTTTTCAGAAATATTGTTTCTAAAAAACCAGCTATTAGTTTTGACAACGGGAAGTTTTTTTAAATTAATTATTGCAATTTATGTGTTTGGAATTTGGTAAAATGGATTACATATTTGGAATCATAAGGTCCACATTATGTAATTAAGACTCTTTTGTTTTTGGACATTATGAATAGTAATGACGGTAATTGTCGTTAATTATCTTGATTAATGAGTAATCGGGTAGTTAAAGATAATAAGATAATATCATAATAATAAAAAATGACCACAAAATGTGTCATAAGGCTAGTATTTGTCTAATGACCGACCATGGTATGCCTTTTTCCAAACTTGGGGGCCCCATGGAATCACTTTTGTGAGAAAGTGACTTTTTATCTTTTTATTTTTAAAGAATGTTAAATGTAACAAAGAATGTATCACCTAAGTAAAATATTTTTAATTTTGTCTAAATAAATGATCATTTGGACTATAAATAGTCATTGGAAAGATAAAAAGATTTCCTATATCATATTATTTGTTTATAATTTTTATACATTAAATAAATTAAATTATTTATGACATCAAGATGATGCACCGATGACCTCATTATTTAACGATTTAATTAAAATGTAAAGATAATGTAAAATATAAGACCTAAACATGTCCAAAACCTATTGGATGGTGGATTTCAAACCCTTATCAAATTATCTTCAAAACACATCAATGTGGGACCATTAAAATCCGAAAATCATTTGAAAATAAAGTTATATTTTATACCTTTCCAAGAGTGCCCCTCCTCTCCTCTTATAAAACGCCCCCACCTCTACCTCCTTAACCACACTTCCAAAGCCTTTGGCTCAGCCAAAACCAGCCCATTTTGTCTCTCCAGATCCCTCTATTACTCCTTGAAGCCTCTATTTGGGAATAAGTCTTCCCAAGGAAGCCTTTAATCTCAAACTAAATGGAGTTACCCGATTTTAAGGTTATGTCTTCACTTGTGTACTTTTGTTTTATTTTTCTTCTCCAACCCCATAAACTCTTTTTTTCATTTATTTTGTAAAAAATACAGTATCTTCAATATAATATGATGTTTTTATAAGAATTATTCGAGCTAAACTTACACACACCTACATATAATGGTTAAAGAACATGTTGTTTCTGTGGATGGCGAATTTCTACCTCACGAAATGATGATTGTTCAACATTCTTCTAACACCTTCAAAGGTGGCCATTAGGATGACAATATATTTATATATGATATATAATATGTTTATGTTTTACTTAATCTTCTGTATTTTTCATTTATTTCATACCTTTATGGTTTCCATTATGGGTAAACGTGATATTTTCATTTAAGGAAGTGCGGACTACCGCCCCCTCAAAGTGATTTGATTCGTTATTACCATATGTGGTACGTATAAAGGGTACATTTCATTTCTTATCTCAAAATGTTATGTAATATTATAAGTACATTTGTAATGGATATATATGTATTATATTACATATAAAATATGGATATCATTCTGGAATTATAAAATATATATATATATATCTCATTTTGTTTTAATTCCATTAATATGACAAAAAAATGAAAGTAGTGTCCATGCGTACGTACGACCTACCGTCTCCATGAATGGTGCTTTTAATTTTTATCTCCAAATTCTAAGGAATAGTATAAAATGAATATATACTGGATGTATATGATATTTAGAAAATCAATACTATTCTGGATATGATTTACCTATAACTACATGGAAAATTATTTTCCAACAAGTTCAATTTTTGACTCATGTATCAAACATCGAAAAAACGTCTGATATGAACTCATATTATTATCCAATTATTATAACATTAAAATATGTGATATGAACTGAATAATAATCTTTATAGGATTTCTTTAATCAATTATAAATTTACCAACGTTTATTATTCAGGAATATAATGAAACGAACAAGATAGGTTGGACTTGAGGCAAGGGATCCTACTCCACTCTTTCTTTTTAAGTACACTCTTTTAAGTAATTCCTTTTAAAGCTCATATTTCATGTCATTGGGATGTTCTTTTACTGTAATTTTAATGTTCATGTGATGAGAGACCCTATTATCTCTCATCAATCCATTTTGGAAGTTTTGAGTGGCGCCGTTAGGCTGCCGATTTTTCGTAAGAGATCTAACCTCTCTCTTTCTTTTTAAGTACTCTGCTTTATGTCACATCTTTTAAGCTCCTCTTTCTTATGTTGGGGGATGTTCTTTTATATTAATATTTCTGTAAACTTTATGTTAATACGATGAGAGACCCTATTTGATCTCATCAATCCATTTTTGGAAGTTTTAAGTGGCGTCGTTAGGCTGCCGAGTTTTTCTTATGGGATTTTTCATCTCACTTTTATTCCCGTGAGATTTATGCTACATTTGCCACAATTTCCTTTGAGTGGTGTATGTACTGCCCATTATTTTACTCATTGTGTAATATACTTTCTTTTATGAGTATCTACATCAATGTTGTATTTTCCTTCTTTTGCGAGGTGTATGTTTCGAATGATACCCATATCGGTAAGGGAACCATTCACCCTCCTCTTTTTAAAAGACTTATTTTGTTGGGTCTTTTAATTTACATATTGTTATGTTAGGATATGTTCTCATATATCCTTATTGATGAAAATTTTATTTCCAAGTGATGAGATACCCTTTTTTTTATCTCTCATCAACTCATTTTGATGTGACGTCGTTAGGCTGTCAAGCGAACTTCTTAACCCAATTTCGATTTCTTTGGGTTCAACATGTAGTTATTGAATATGTCATCCTTTGAATATGTGTGAATGACCTTTGATTATTTTACACTTAATACCCACTTATATTTGGTGTATTCGTTTGTCACACATAATTATTTAATTGTTTTATCCTTAAACCAAGGATATCGTCTTTGTATGGGACTTGGTCTCAATATCCTTTCATTGAGGCATATTTTGTTTTGTACACAACCTTATTTTTTATGGTGTATAAACCCCTTTAAATTTTACTTTTATTCAAAAGGAATCTTTTTTATACAAAGCATTTACTAAATGACAAAAGAGTATGTTTTTGTCATACGTATGCGGCGACAACGACTTCTCCGCCGCCATGACCATTATTTGATTTTCGGCTTCCTATACAAGCCCTACCATTTTTTAAAGAAAAATAAATAACATGTTTTACTTTTATTTTAATTTGGTATTGAAAATGGTTTTCATAATGTTTTTATATCAATGTGTTGTATTGATATCTTGTGATTGAAAGGTGGAAATGTTATGTTTCCTTTATGCATGTTTTATGTGATACGATTATGTTGAGGTTCTTACGCATTATTATGAAAATGGGTGGTTCCGTGATAAACTAAGGGCAGGTGAGCTCGATATAGCTCTCCAATGCATTGGATAACGCGAAGGAGTGAAACGTTAAGGTTTCTCCGAATTGATTTGGGGAATATACTGTGATGGGTATTCCAAAACGTAACCAAGAGGGTTACTCCCTATGTAAGAATGTTTTGAATTCCTCAAGCTACCTTTTATGTCTTATGATTTCTATGATTTATTCAGGATTTGATGAGGTATGTTAAAGTGCCTATGTTTTATGGGTAATGTATGATTTCATTCTTATGTATATATGAACTCATGTTTCCTTTCCATATTTTTATATCCCATACTGAGGTTTTTATGCTCATCCCATGTTTTTGAAATTTTTTTCACAGGTCTAGGGAAAGGTACGTGATGTGATCATAGTGTCAAGGATGTTTCAAGAAAGAATCCAAGTTTTATTTTAAATATGTTTCTGTTGATGGGAAGAATGAATCTTTTCATTTATGTATCCACTTTGTTTAAATGTGGAATATAATGCAAGTTTTATGATCTAATTCTCTAAAACACTAAACCTGAAAAGATTCTCAATGTGTAATCTTGTATTAACTCAAGATTATGTAAGGTTTAAGGCTGGGGCCTTATAGTTGGTATCAAAGGTCGGTTTAGATAACTTTAGAGGTTAGGGTATTCTTTAATCATAAGTGACATTACCATAATGGTTAGGATTTCGGAAATAGTCCTGGTTTTAAATAAAGTGAATGAGTAAGTATATCTTAGTGTTTATCTTCCTCATTAGTACATGATGGTTTTGTTGATATACTCAGACTGACCTTTTTGGTTTTATTAAATGGATAGATCTAGCAAGAACCAAAGTAACAGTGGATGTGATGGAAACTGTGACAGTTTTTTGAGCAAGCAACCGAATGATATGGGAGCTGCAATGAGAACTTTTGTGATTATCCTCAACCAACTATCTGGAGTCATGATTGACCACCTAAACCTTGGTATTTTCTCTAAGGCATCATATATGCGAGAAACAAATCCCTACGGAAGTACAGGTAATAATCATAAAGGAAATTGTGTTAAAAAAACCTATGTGTCAAAGATGTGGAAAGAAACACCTAGGAAAATGTTTCAAAGGGAAATAAATATGCTATAGATGTGGAAATGAAGGTCATAAAGCATGAACCTGCCATGGAAAAAGGAAACAACTAGTTGACTCGAGGAAAGGTAAAGAAGTTCTTTCTGAGGGATCAATTGAATGTTTTAAATGTGGTGTGCATGGTCATTATGCAAACACATGTCCTATGAAGAAGTTTCATGAATGGGATCACTAAGATTGTACAAATGTTCGTTTACCAATACCTAATGTCATTACGATTGAGGATGAAGAAACTGACAATGACCAATCAAAGGTATGGATTATTTCATAACTATTGTTTTCCTATTTTGGAATCTTAGGATATGATTCATGATTTTGTTTGTAGGAAAGAAGTATTTCAGAATAAGTTGGAAAGGAATGGTTAATGGATCATGGAGAATGTTTAATGAGTAAGAAGTCAACATATAAGGGTTTCAAGAGTTATGGTGAAATTCTGAAGAGTATTATGTCTCTTTAGATGATGGGGTTACATTAGAGGACTTTTTATAGTATGTGTAACCCTGATGTTTAATATATGAAAATTTTATTCAAGGAATAGTTATCTGTTCTTTTATGGACATAGTTATAAATAACCATTTGGGTTTATATGATCCTAACTTTTCAGGTAATTATGGGTTACTATATGATATGATGGAAGTGAAAGGCATGAGATAAACTTGAGGTTAAAATATGTTATATTTATTTTTGAGGATTTTATCTCGTTTTGGGAAATGTTTTGAGAATTATATAGTTTTGGAAAAAGGACAACACGCAGATCGTGTGACAACCTGTCACGTCGGACAAAGTTGTGGGAATCGAACCCACAACCAAAGTGTGACTGGTATTTATCGCCTACCACTGGACTACGTGAAGTCCCTGGTTAGTTTGACTGATTCTTTTTAGTTAGATGATTTTATTAATTAAGAGTAATTTTATTTTTGGTTATCTATGGAAATATATTAACCTATCATGGAGGATATTTGATTAGGTTAATTACTGTTCAATATGAGATATTAAGAGCAACTGATGTGGTTTGGAGATAAATGATACGATTTAACATGGTAGACTATGGGACTAAATCCTTCAAATATTTGGGTTTCAATCTTAGTTTGGTTTATTTTGAAGAATTTTGTGGACAAATTGTTTATCGAATGGTCCTCGTTGAACTTTGGGTTTTGTTAGACAAATTTTAGAAATTAAGAATATATTTTCTTTTTATAAAGGGTTATCCTTTTTTGGATTATCTGATCTTTTACTAACCATTATGGTTTTGTTTTTGGTTAAAGTCTAAAGACATGGGAAGTATATAGTTCTCTTTTGTGGATTAGGTGATTCTCTAGAAGTTTATTATAGTACTCTTAATGTGAACAAGTCTTCCTAAATACTCGTCTTTTGGAGAAAATATGAGTTTGTGTAAGGAATATAATAAAAGTTGAAAGTCAACATGATAAGTGATTATGTTTCCTTATGAATAAATTCCTCAATAAAAAGTAACTTAAAACAAAAATGTTGTCTATTAACTTTTCCTACTAGGGAATCGAATACCGTTTAACCCATCACAAGTTTGTGATTTTCTTATGGTTAACTTTCTCCTAAACATTTTTTCTATCACTCTCCATCAGAACATGACCCATTGTTTTTTTCCTCCATGTCCATATTTTCATACTTGGAATCCTAGTATGGGTTAACTTGGGTGACCTTTGTACTTATCCTTCTTTATTTTGAAGTGATTTTTTTACCGACTGTTGTTCTGATGTGGGACTTTCAAGGATGTTTCCAAGCTCAATTTTAAAATTGCGAGGACGCAATTCCCAAAAGAGGGGAAGGATGTAACACCCTAGGTAAATAAAGAATAATACATCTTTATATTTATCCATATTTGTGAATAAAATATTAATATTACTTTAAAGGGGATGCTATGCTCAATGGCGTACCCAATACGCAACAACGAGTTTCTTGGGAATCTTACGTTGCACTCTAATAATAAAATAATATTATTTTAAATGGTAGTTAACGCCTAGCCGTTGTAATGGCGGGAACGAACAGAAATAACTAAAAAATGATTATATATGTTTGTCAAATATTTTTACTCTTTACAATAAAGGTTTGAGGATTAAAAATGCAAATGAATCCAGTTTTTAAGCGTAAACATTCTAATATTCATTAAAAGGTCGATTAACCACCTTTTGATGGAGAACCCCTTTTAAATCCACCTTTTGAAAATTATATAAGCTCTATTTTTCAAAATAAACTTATTATATATGATTGGGACATTGAAATTTACCTTGGGTTAATTTTTGGAATTTTTCTGACAATTTTCATTTTTCAATGAATAGTGAAAAATGCTGCATTTTACATCAAAACTGCATTTTCATATAATTAAATTATATGGTTATATTATCTTTTTAATTTGTTTTAAAGTGTAATTAGAATATATTTTTACCATTTAATTCAATTATGGTCATTGGGATTAATTTCACTTTGGAATTATGCATAAACAAGTGCCAAACTTTTCATAAATATTATTTCTAAAAAACCTGCTATTTGTTTTGACAACAGGAAGTTTTTTTAAATTAATTATTGCAATTTATGTGTTTGGAATTTGGTAAAATGGATTAAATATTTTTAATCATAAGGTCCAAATTATGTAATTAAGACTCTTTTGTTTTTGGACATTATGAATAGTAACGACGGTAATTGTCGTTAATTATCTTGATTAATGAGTAATCGGGTAGTTAAAGATAATAAGATAATATCATAATAATTAAAACTGACCACAAAATGTGTCATAAGGCTACTGTTTGTCTCATGGCCGACCATGGGATGCCTTTTGTCAAACTTGGGGGCCCCATGGAATCACTTTTGTGAGAAAGTGACTTTTTGTCTTTTTATTTTTTAAAAATGTTAAATGTAACAAAGAATGTATCACCTAAGTAAAATATTTTTAATTTTGTCTAAATAAATGATCATTTGGACTATAAATATTCATTGGAAAGCTAAAAAGATTTCCTACATCATAGTATTTGTTTATAATTTTTATACATTAAATAATTAAATTATTTATGACATCATGATGATGTAGCGATGACCTCATTATTTAACGATTTAATTAAAATTGAAAGATAATGTAAAATATAAAACCTACACATGTCCAAAACCTATTTGATGGTGGATTTCAAACCCTTATCAACTTATCTTCGACACACATCAATGTGGGACCATTAAAATCCGAAAATCATTTGAAAATAAAGTTACATTTTATACCTTTCCAAGAGTGCCCCTCCTCTCCTCTTATAAAAGCCCCCCACCTCTACCTCCTTACCCACACTTCCAAAGCCTTTGGCTCAGCCAAAACCAGCCGATTTTGTCTCTCCACATCCCTCTCTTACTCCTTGAAGCCTCTCTTTGGGCATAAGTCTTCCCAAGGAAGCCTTTAATCTCAAACCAAAGGGAGTTACCCGATTTTAAGGTTATGTCTTCACTTGTGTCCTTTTGTTTTATTTTTCTTCTCCAACCCCATAAACTCTTTTTTTTCATTTATTTTGTAAAAAATACAGTATCTTCAATATACTATTATTTTTTTATAAGAATTATTCGAGCTACACTTACACACACCTACATCTAATGGTTAAAGAAGATATTGTTTCTGTGGATGGCGAATTTCTACCTCACGAAATGATGATTGTTCAACATTATTCTAACACCTTCAAAGGTGGCCATTAAGATGAAACTATATTTATATATGATATATAATATATTTATTTTTTACTTAATCTTCTGTATTTTTCATTTATTTCATACCTTTATGGTTTCTATTATGGGTAAACGCGATATTTTCATTTAAGGAAGTGCGGACTACCGCCCCCTCAAACTGATTTGATTCGTTATTACCATATGTGGTACGTATAAAGGGTATATTTAATGATATTATATATGATACCATACTGGAATTAAAATAATATTATGTATCATTATGTTTTAATTCCATTAAATATGAAATAGAAATGGAAGTAGCGTTCATGCGTACGTACGACTTACCGTCTCCATGAACGGTACATTTCATTTATTATCTCAAAATGTTATGTACTATTATAAGTACATATATATAATGGATATATATGTAATATATTACATATAAATTATGGATATAATTCTGGAATTATAACATATATATATATATATATATCTCATTTTGTTTTAATTACATTAATATGACAAAAAAATGAAGGTAGTGTTCATGCATACGTACAACCTACCATCTCCATGAACGGTGCTTTTAATTTTTATCTCCAAATTCTAAGGAATAGTATAAAATGAATATATAATGGATGTATATGATTTTTAAAACATCAATAATATTCTGGATATTATTTACCTATAACTACATGGAAAATTATTTTCCAACAAGTTCAATTTTTGACTCATGTACCAAACTCGACAAAAACGTCTGATATGAACTCATATTATTAACCAATTATTATAACATTAAAATATGTGATATGAACTGAATAATAATCTTTATATTAGGTCTATAATAAATTATAAATTGACCAAAGTTTATTATTCAGTAATATAAAGAAACGAACAAGACAAGTTGGACTTGAGGTACGGGATCTTACTCCACTCTTTCATTTTAAGTACACTCTTTTAAGTCATTCCTTTTAAAGCTCATCTTTCTTGTTATTGGGATGTTATTTTACTGTAATTTTAATGTTCATGTGATGAGAGACCATATTATCTCTCATCAATACATTTTGTATTTTTTGAGTGGCGCCGTTAGGCTGCCGAATTTTCGTAATAGATCTAACCTCTCTCTTTCTTTTTAAGTACTCTCCTTTATGTCACATCGTTTAAGCTCTTCTTTGTTATGTTGGGGGATGTTATTTTATATTCATCTTTCTATAAACATTATATTAATACGATGAGAGACCCTATTTGATCTCATCAATCCATTTTTGGAAGTTTTAAGGGGCGTCGTTAGGCTGCCGAGTTTTCGTAAGGGATTTTTCATCTCACTTTTATTCCCGTGAGATTTATGCCACATTTGCCACAATTTCCTTTGAGTGGTGTATGTACTGCCCATTATTTTACACATTGTGTAATATAATTTCTTTTATTAGTATTTAAATCAATGTTGTATTGTCCTTCTTTCGCGAGGTGTATGTTTCGAACGATACCCATGTCGGTAAGGGAACCATTCACCCTCCTCTTTTTAAAAGACTTCTTTTGTTGGGTCTTTTAATTTACATATTCTTATGTTGGGATATGTTCTCAAATATCCATATTGATGTACATTTTATGACCAAGTGATGATATAACCTTTTTTATCTCTCATCAACTCATTTTGATGTGACGCCGTTAGGCTGTCAAGGGAACTTCTTAACCCAATTTCGATTTCTTTGGGTTCAACATGTAGTTATTGAATATGTCATCCTTTGAATATGTGTGAATGACCTTTGATTATTGTACACTTAATATCCACTTATATTTGGTGTATTCGTTTGTCACACATAATTATGTATTTGATTTATCCTTAAACCAAGGATACCGTCTTTGTATGGGACTTCGTCTCAATCTCCTTTCATTGAGGCATATTTTGTTTTATACACAACCTTCTTTTATACGGTGTATAAACCCCTTTGAATTTTATGTTTATTCAAAAGGAATATTTTTTATACAAAGAGTTTACTAAATTAAAAAAGAGAATGTTTTTGTCGTACGTATGTGGCGAAACGACTTCTCCGCCACCGTGACCATTATTTGAGTTTCGGCTCCCTCTACAAGCCCTACCTTTTTTTAAAAGAAAAATAAATACCATGTTTTACTTTTCTTTTATTTTGGTATTGAAAATGTTTTTCATAATGTTTTTATATCAATGTTTTGTATTGATATCATGTGATTGAAAGGTGGAAATGTTATGTTTCCTTTATGCATGTTTTATGTGATACGATTATGATGATGTTCTTGGGCATTATTAAGAATACGGGTGGTTCCGTGATAAACTAAGGGCGGGTGAGCCCGATATAGCTATCCAATGCATTGGGTAACGCGAAGGAGTGAAACGTTAAGGTTTCTCCGAAGATATTTAGGGAATATACTGTGATGGGTATTCCAAAACGTAACCAAGAGGGTTATTCCCTACGTAAGAATGTTATGAATGCCTCAAGTTACCTTTTATGTCTTATGATTTCTATGATTTATTCATGATTTGATGAGGTATGTTAATGTGCCTATGTTTTATGGGTAAAGTATGATTTCATTCTTATGTATATATGAACTCATGTTTCCTTTAAATATTTTTATATCCCTTACTGAGATTTTTATGCTCATCCCAGGTTTTTGAAATATTTTTCACAGGTCAAGGGAAAGGTACGTGATGTGATGATAGTGTCAAGGATGTGTCAAGAAAGAATCCAAGTTTCATTTTAAATATGTTTTCGTTGATGGGAAGAATGAATCCTGTCTTTTATGTAACCACTTTGTTTAAATGTGGAATGTAATGCAAGTTTTATGATCTAATTCTCTAAAACTCTAAACCAGAAAAGATCCTCATTGTGTAATCTTGTATTAACTTAAGATTAAGTAAGGTTAAAGGCTGGGGCCTTATAGTTTTTATGATGGCATATTATTTTTATGCAACAATTTAAGTAAATCACTACTGATGGAGGGTTTTAATAAAATGTATTCATAATATGTAACATAATATAAATTAACATTCATCTAATGATGTTATATTAATTAATATGAGTAAATTAATATTTATTATTAATGATACATTTTTCCAAAAAATGGTATCTATGTGTTATGAATATTGATATTAAATTTAATATTTTTTACCTTTGGAATTTTCTTTTATAAAATGTTTTTTTTATTTTTTGTTACTGTATTCAAATTTTTTTATAAGATTATTTTAATATTTAACTATAAAAATAAGTAACCTATGTTGATGTTAGTCCCAATGGTAAGGGTAAAAATATAGTAAAATAGTAACAATATTGTGAAAATAGTATAAATATATAAAAATACTTATCCATTATTGATTGGTGGGAGGATTATGAAATAACCTATCTAATATTTTAAATTTTTCAATTTGGTTCTAGTTAACTTTGAGAATTACATTTATTTACATTAACATAAGAGTATTTAAAAAAATGACACACCTCACACTTATAAAAGGACACCTCTACTCTCTACATTGAACCACAACATTTCATTAAATTTATATTGAATAACTATTCTAATTATCTCTCCTATAATCCAATGTCATTTTGTTAACCTCATGTCCCTTGAAGAATTCCTAAACCTTTCAATTCGAAGAGGTCCATCAAGAGTACATTCAAGGTCTCATTATAAGCAATATCTTCTCTTGATTTTTTAATTTCAATATGCTTAATCAACCTATTTATAAATAATTTATCACTTTCATAACATTATTTTCTAAATCATTAATCATATAAAAAATATATTATTATTTTGAAATAACATTCTATTACCCATTCAATCATTTTAAAACTCTTTTTTTAGGTCAGTTTTATCACCTACTTAAATGATGTTATAATTTTTAGGTCATGGATAATAAAATAATGTTATATTCTAGTAATATTATGTTAAATTAATTAGTTTAACACTTTTTCAGGAATTTTTAATTGTTATATGTAAATTGTTTTCACTAATAAATTCAATTCATTTTATGGAATCAAAATTTCAAAAAAAAATAAGCCTTCTATGAAAACAATCTCTATAAGATCCATGAAATGACTATTAGACTCCAAAATATAGAAAATAACATAATATAAAACATGGTGAACAATTTATAGTGAATGAAACTATAACTATGGTGCAAGGACCAAAATCATAAAATAGGAAGAGGTATGGGAAACCGTGTAGTTAACTTAGAAATATTGTTTTTAATAATGAATTATTACTTAATAGGTAAAAAGAAATGGAAGTGAATGGAATATTGTAAAATAAATAAATAATAATAATGAAATATATGTATAATAAATCTAAATTTATTATACACATGATTAATGATTTTTTCTGACCAAGTGGAAATCAGTGGGAGGTGTTTCTTTCTAAATTTTAGTTTATTGAGACATGTTTCATGTTCTAAAACTATTTTCATTTATATAGTGTATATATTTCATATTTGAAATACTATATCAATAATCTATTTATAATCATTTTATTTTATTTTCCCTCTAATTTTATTTCTTTTATAGGGGTTTTTTATTTTAAAATTCATATGGGGTTTTATATAAAAATATTTATTTTAATTTTATCAAGCCTTTTAGGAAACTCCTTTCCCACCATATTTATATTCATAATATTTTTTCTAGAATTACTTACATATAGTTATTTTATTTTTAAATTCATTTTAAACTATATTTTATATTATTTATAATTTTTTAAAAAGATCATTTTTACTATTTTCTGTATGGTTATTTTTTATTTTCATATAAAGGTATGAAGAAATGTTTCTGTTTAATGTTTTATAATTGACCAAATTTTCTCACAGTCATGAATATTCTTTATTATTAATCTTACTTTCTAATATTTCATGTTTTCATAAATAATATTTTTTTCTTATTGTTCTATGAATTTTTTTTATTTTTTTAATATTGTCAAAAGAAAAGGATATTTTTTAAAAATATATTTCTAATGATTTTTTAATGTTACTTCTCATCTATGTCAAAATGTATTAAATTATTATTACGATTAATTTGGGATATGATATAATGAAACCATCCATACTCATTCTATGGATAAATATGATTATGTTTTATGTAATTTTTCATGACACTTGTTTCTCTCCCATAGGTTAATTTAGTAATAGTAGAAGATGAATTTTATAGGTTCTTATAACACACATATATATTTTAAATTATGGTACAAAATTATAGTCACCGATAATGATTCGGGTAACTCTTTATACCTCACAAGATAACCTGAAAGGTATTAGATGTTCAACCAAATTCACTATGGTATGATATCTACCAATTTTTAAAGAGAATGGAGAGTGAACCCATCCACCCTGGGACTCTATCCATTATGTGATGAGGGCGTTGATAGTGATCCTTATAAATGAATTGGTTTTTTATGCTTATGTATATTCCGTACATTTATTCAAAAAAAATTATACCTATGTTATGCTATTATGGATCATGATGGATTGATGTTTCCACACACTTATGAAGCTTGTATAATGATATGTGAAATGCTTATTCCATTACTCATGATTTAATATCTATGGTTTTTTTGGGTATGATTTTCATACATTATGATCATGAATAGTGATTATGTTTCTATACCCTTATGATTATATTAGTACCATATATGATCTTCAATTGTTATCTCCCAAGATTAAACTTACTAAGAATCCGATCTCATCTCTTCTTATGATTCCATTTACTCTGGTTTTGAAGAATATTGTTAAGTATGATATATCTAGTAGGGTACCATGTTGGAGGAGTATTTTTTGGAAATAATAAAGAATGGTTATAATATAAATTTATTATGTACCAAATATTAAAATGAAATGAACCTTATGGTTCTATAGTGTGAATTATTTTGATATGTGTTGAATAATAATATAGAGTTATTTAATTCACATGTATGTTATACTAAACTAACCTTAGTTGGTTTTTTATATGCATTTAGTTTATTTATTGGGTTATGAATAATAAGATAATAATAACTAAAAAACATATGATTAACCAGAGGTGATATAAGATGAACCTAAAATGTCATGTATTGAAATAAGGTGTTATAATATATGACATATTTTGAATTTAATTTTTATCATATGATTAATCAATATAATTATTAATTATTGAGACTCAAATTAACTATTTTTTTGATTTACTCGACTGATCGAACATGGAGTAATAATGTTTACAATGACTGTGACAACCAACATATTGGTCATCCTCTATAGAAACCAAATGTCATGAAATATTTAATAACAAATGTTGTGTCTATGCTCATCCAAATATCAATATTTGGAATGGGGTGATCCACCTTGATAGGCCTCTTACCTCATGTTGGTTGAACTTCCACAATTCTCTTCTTGAAATAAAATACATTGCCACACATACATATCGTGAAGCAAACACGGTGGCGTATTACCTTGCCAACAAAGGAGTCAACCAAGATATGACATGGAGTGATACTTTGCCGATTGACCTTATCCCTAACATTGAAAGAGATTTAAATAAGATACCATTGTTCCACTTCATGTAACACATCACCATTTTTTAATAAAGTGATTCTTGGACTCTGACCAGGACTTTACCTTAAAAAACCCTTCAAAATAAAATATATTGATAATTTTTAGAGTTGAAATAGAAGGATGATGATTATATTAGTACCAAGGAATAAGAAATTACTAGACACTAAATCTATTATTCTATTTTTATCCTTATCTATGAATGAAAAATTGACCAGTTCTTATATGTCATAAAAATATATAAAATTAATAAGACAGAAGATAATTTCATAGTAATGAAAAAATGATTTTATTTTCTATAAAGGAAGAAAAGGTGATTTGAGACTCTCGTTATTCTCATATTTTTTTGTATAAGAATATAAAAATGAATTTTTAAGTGTATTCAAGTAATAAAATCCATAGATGAAATAAAATAAATCAAATAAAAAATGTTGAAAGAAATGTGGGGGAATTACCTTAATGGGATATGTAAATTCTTCATGTATAAAAACTTATTACAGTAATGTAATATAATATTATTTTCTTAGGTGTTAATAAACCCCTGATATTATCATTCTTTAGTTTGGTTTAATTTAAGGGTGATTCGGGTGAAAATTTGAAAATTTTAATGTTTTTGGGTGGTGCGTGGTTGTCACATAGTTCACCCCAACTATGTACCCTCTCAGAGGAAACCATGAAAACCTCGATAGAGAGGGATTCCATAGCTAGAAAATGGTTTCAAAAATCATGCTCCAACCTAGGAGAAACCATGAAACCCGATTAAAATGGTCATAAAATTAGGGTTCATGATTTTTATAACTATGAAATCCTACCAAAGAAACCTTGCATGGTTATTAATTAATCTGAAAATATTTTTTTAAAATCCAAAAACCATATTTTTAAGTGCCTGCTGGACCTAACTCAACCACATATAGTTTCTTCTTTCTTATAGTCTATCAAGATGTGATTTTATTCCTTCTACACCCCTTAAAAAGAGAATTAATGATTATAGAATAAAGTTCAATATTTACCCAATAGGTTTCCTCTTCCCATTGTATTTCTCCTTCATTGTCTTCCTTTCTCCCAATGGTGTTATATATCTCCATTTTTATATGATATAATATCTACTGTATTGGATCTTGGATTTATATTTTATTCTCATAACTTCATTTTCAACTTTATTTATTGTATTTTCAATGTTAGGGATTCTCATTTTGAGATCATATGATACTAATGTAGGCATTTCTATCATGATGACAATATTTTGTAAACCCAAAATTATTTGTTTTAAATACAATTATTTTATTTGAATTTAATTACATTATTTAAATGATATTTATTTCAACTGTTTTATCAAAAACCAAATTCATTTTAATTGAGATTTGAAATTTTATTTGGATTGAAATTGGGAAAACCCACAAATTCTAATGAATTAGGGTGTATTGTGGAATTGGATGGAAATTGATTAAATTAAATAAGATTAATTTAATTATGGAATTTTAATTCTGAAATTGATTTCATGAAATTAATTTAAAATTGGTGTGTCAAAAAATGTGTTTAAATTGTCTGATAGAAACCAATTTCCTTTATCTTTTAAAAGATAACTATTTAATTAATACCCCATTTATTGGTTTTTAAATGGTAATTGGAATATGTAAATGGTAAATGAGTTGAATTTTATATTTAATATGATTAAAATAAATTTCTAATTTTTTATTATATTTTAGAACATGAAATTCAAGTTATTTAGTGATATATTTAGATAAGCACTCTGGTTTGAGATTTCACTAGCAATGGATAGAATCATTACAACACTAACAAAAAATTTTGAGAACATGTTATTACTCAATAGGTTGAAGAGGAGTTCTCTCTGGCCAATGTTGTGGGACATGTGTAATCATTGTTTTAATGATCATATAAGTGTGTGAATATCCAATAACCTAGAATTATCATACCTATTGAAAGATGACCATGGTTATCATTTTTATTTAAAATATATGATAGTGTTTTTACCTTTGTAACATCAATTTTTGAATTTATAAAAACTATTTATTAATAATTTTTTTATAATATTTCCATAATTTTTAATGAAATCCTCATATTCATACATATTAATTTAAATTCCATACATGATTGTTTGAAATTGAAATATTGATTTAGTTAATTAAATGTTTGCATCATAGTATGTAATCCTTAGTGATACCTTGTTTGGAAATTTGGTCACACCCAACCTGTTCTATAGGTTGTTTGTATATTACCTTTATCTTTGCTGCAGCTAGGGTAATGTTCCACTTAGAGTTGGTAGTAGCTGTTGATCCTTGGGATCATAGTTTTTCCCATCTAGACTTGGTATTTTATCCTATTATTCTAGCACTCATGCTTGTACTTTGAGTTTTAATAACAATTTCACTTCTAGTAAAATTGTACCTATTGAGTTTTTCTTGTTTGCATGCTGACTTATTTATCTTTCTTCTATTGTGTTTGAGGAAAATTCATTCCCAATTTCAGATTGTGTGATTCCAAGTGCTAGTAACCTACCCATGGTGATTGGGAATGCCATTCAGGCCATGTGAGGATTGGCATAGTTACTGGGTAACCATGATGGTTCGTGATAATGTGGTATAGAAAATGTATGTTTTTTATAATTCCTTGAGGTTAGTATATAGTTGTGTAATCTTGTTGGGACTTATGAAGTAGTGGAAATTGAGTGTCTGACCATCTCTCACTACAATGAGCATAAATTTACCAGGTGTGGATTGAAAAATACATATTGTGGTATAGTTCTAGGATTCTCCATTATTTTGATTTGGATAGGATGAAATACAAATCTTATGTATCCTTCTGTTGGGATTAATTTCCCCAGTTTCTTTTTTTAGTGTTAATTTGATGACTACAATGCTTTCTTATAATGTTGTGCAGGATCATAACTCTGAGAAGATTTGAGGATTATATCCAAAACTAAGCAACTAATTAAAAATAGTGAGAAAATACTCTTATGGACCCAATTTTGGTGGAGGTGAATGTGTTCACTAACCATGATCTAGGATATACACAGCCACCAATTCCCATGAAGACCCCAGATGTAGAGCCTTAAAAAGTGATTTCCAAAATCGTTTTAGGAGTTCCTTTTCTTGAATACACTATAATTCTAAGGTTCCTATGATCCTCAAGAGTTTTGGGTATAGTTGAGAAAAACTATAATTTATTTGAGTTCATGGAGAAACCTAATTAAATCAAGGTGAAGTGTTCCACCTTCATGTTTGAGGGATCAAGCCAGAGATGGTAGGACATGATGGTACCGACAAAGAAGCATGAGATCATAGAGTGTAAATAATTCAAGGATCTTTTAACCAACTATTTTTATCCAAATTCAATGGTGTTTTCCAAGGGTTTTGAGTTTTCAAAAATAATAATGATGGAAAGACAATGATAGAGTATGAAAATAGTTGTTCTCATCTAGTGTAGTTTTCACCAGAGATTGCATCAAATGAGAAAATAAATAATTGATGATTCAAGCTCGTACTTTGATCAAATATTTGTTCTCAGGTTTTCTTGATTAATCATTCCTCTAAAATATAACTATCTATCATGTAATGTTTAGAATGATTTTATTTTTCTTCCTGTTGGATTGTGAATTCCTCTAAAGGAAAAAAGGAAGCATGATGACCCTCAAGGTAGATCTCTGTATAAGATTTTTTCTTGACCTCCTATAGTGCCAAGAAGAGGCCCTTTGAATTTCTACTATTGTGGAAATCTAGGTAACTCAGTGAGTATTCAATGAGGTGCCCAAAATATGTGGCTCCTATAGACACTCAGGTAACCTACAGAATTTTTTCCTAATCTATTCCTTTCTTTATAGTGGAATAGGATCATCACCACCTTCTAAAACTATTGTGGAATCAAATGCCCCATGTAAAAAAGGGTTCCATCCACAGGAATTCAAAATGAAGCTTCTATAAATAGTTAAAGAGACTCCATAAAAAGTTTATATGGGTCAATCAACTGTAAGAGGTACCATAATTATAGATTCACCATTAGTGGTTGGTTTATTTTACACTAGTGATTCTCATTTGTTTATATCATCATGTATGTTCAATTAGGTAAATATTCAAATAGAGATTTTATCTTATCTAATGGATATAGCTACACCCCTCAGAATAAAGGGAGGGAAGGGTATTTGTAGTATTGATTGCGATTTATCTATTTATATTTTCATTATGTCATTTAGATTCATAATTATCAACATGAAACTACTTAAAGTCATATTTGGGATTCATTGGATCATTTCCAATAAAATCTGGATTATTTTTTGTCATCTATGGGTCTCCTTCAAAATAGCTGATGGGGTGTTCCATATCTTTCAAAGAGAGTGTGACCCAAGTTCATGTTGATATAGACCTTATTATCTAGAATTGGGGTAAGTAATTCCATCATTTTATTTAAGCTTATATAGGGAATATTTGAGCTGTAATGTTACACTAGTTATCATAGATTATCCTAATTTTTATCCATATGAATTCTCAATTTTTAAACCGATATTTGAGGTACATTTTTATATTAATTTACTACATGGTACTGAACATTTTTTTATTCCCCCTTACTATGTGGAAGTAGATGAAATGAAAGAGTTAGAGACTATGTTCGATGATCTTCTGGAGAAATTCTTTATAAACCTGAGTGTGTCACCTTTGGCGGTGTCGATTCTATTTTCTAAGAAAGTTAGTGGTTCCCTTCACCATCGAGTTCATTACCAAAAAATCTATAGAGTAATGGTAAATAAATATAATCTATATCAACATATTGATGATTTTTTTTGAAATGATAAAAAGGGATAAGTGGTTATAAAAGATTGGTCTTCAATCTGGTTATCATCAGTTGAAAATAAAAGAGTCTAACATTCTGAAAACCAACTTTCAGAGTAGGTACATACATTATGAGTTCCTTTTCATGCCTTTTGGTTGAACCAAATCTATTTCGGTCTTTAGAGAATTGATGAACATAATTTTATTTGAGTATCTTGATGATTTCATGGTGGTCTTTGTCGATGAAATCCTTGTTTAATCTAGGTTCGGGGAGGATCATGTGTGTTATCTGAGAGATTTTATTATTTTCTTTAGAAACAATTGAAATAATTCCAAGATTTTAAAAAGTGATTTCTAGATTCATGAAGTTAATTTAATTGGAAATATGGTGTTGGAAGACGGTATATCAGTTAATCCTATGAAGATGCTAGTAGTTTTGACATTGGAACAACCATTAATTGTTTTAATGATTTGGAGCTTGTCGGTTTTAGGTGGGTATTATCGCCGGTTCACTAAGGAATTCTCAATATTTGATTCTATGTTGACTAATCTAACCAAAAAATGAGTAAATTTATCCTATAATGAAAAATATGAGAATTAATTTTTTGATCTGAAATGTGTATTGATTAGTACACTGTTGTTGACTCTCCCAGAGGTTGGGTGGGGTTTTGTGGTATGTTGTGATTCATTAGGTTAAAGTTTGGTATGCGTTCTTATTAAGGTTTATCATGTCATTTCTTATGTCTCTTGACATCATAGGCCAGATGATAAGAATTATTTAACCCATGAGTTTCAACTCATAGCATTCATTCACATGCTTAATAGTTGGTTGCACTACCATTTCAGATAAAGGATTACCATGTATCCCAGCTAAAAAATCTCCATTTATATATTCTCTCAAATGGGTTTTAATGTATTCAAGATATATTGAGTGTAATACCTGAAATCATAAAACTTTTCCATCACCAATAACATTGGAAAGGGGAATGTTATCATGGATGTGTTGAGAATGAAACATTCATCATAGGAAATGAAATAATAATTAGAAGAGTGGAACTCAATGGTTCTCTTTGCACAGTTTCATATGAGCATCCATGAATCGGGGGAAGAGGTTTCCTTCTCTAGTATTCTATTGACCTCTACTCTTCTTGAGATGATTCTTCAGGATCATAAGCTTTATGATGAATTATGTATCTTTAAAGAATCTATTTTTGGTGGGTAAACCATTACATATTTTTTTCCACCACAGAGGGAATTTTATGATATTTTAATCACTTTGTTATATTGATAGTGTTATGTAATGTTGTGATGGGGGATTTTCAGAGCTCTATGTGGCCTGTGCACCAAGTAACCAAAAATATGTTCAATGACATGAGGTATAAATTTTGGTTTCTCAGTATGATGTGAGGTTTTGCTGAATTTTTCTCTCATTATTGTATGTTTCAACAGGTCAAGGCCGTGCACCAGAGCCATTTTGGTTTTCTTAAGACACTTCCACTTCAATATTTGTATCCGGATGATATATTTTTAGACTATGAGTTTGTATTCCCATGTAACTAGAGAAAATAGAATGTGATACAGATTTTGATCGAATGGATGACTGAAGCAGATCACTTTATACCCATTCATGATACAACCGGAGTTAAGGAGTTGAGAAATATCTATGTGAGATATAATTTTGGTTTTCACAAAGATCCATCTGCAAGAATCACTGGTAGGGATGATTGGATCACTTTTCAACTATGGAGATACCTTCATGAGTCATTGGGATATCATGTCTGATTGAGCATAGTATTCAATATTCAGTTAGATGGCCTGATAGAAAATGCTATAAATATTTTTGTGGATATGCTAGGTGATTTCATTCGTGACATTGGTGGGAATTGGGATGGTCATATTTGGATGGTTGAGTTTTCTTATAAAACTATTTACCAATATATGATTATAATGGCCCCTTTTGAGGTCTTTTATGACTGTCCATGTAGATCTCTATTGTGTTTCTCGAATATTGGTGAAGGATCCTTGGATGGATTGAGCTAGGTTCAAAATATTATGGTAAATATTTAGTTGATTAAATAAAAAATGTTAATGGAATATAGGGAATATAAATATTATGTGTATCATCATCATAGACCTTTATATTTTTCAGTTAGTGACCCTGTGTTCTTTAACGTTTCACCATGTTTGGGTCATCAACAATTTGGGATGAAAGGGAAAATTTCTCCTTATTTTGATTGACATTTTGATTTTTTTGAGATGGTGAGGAAAGTGGCTTACTCTTTTGAACATCCAACACAACTCACATTGATACCTAATGGGTTACATGTATCACATCTCCAAATGTATCTATCTAATCTATCTCATTTTCTCAGATAGAGTGATCTATATGTCAAACCTATATTCTGAAACCACGGTACTTCATGCGAGGATGATACATTTTGTTTTGTTTCTATGGAATCATAGTTTTGATTCTCTCGATGCGTGGGATAGACATTTTGGGGCATATGGTTAGGGTGCATGATTTTTCTAATCATATGACCTTATCCAAAAAACCATGGATGGGTTTAAATTAATATAAAAATCATATTTTTATACTAAAACGTTATTTTTAGGATCTCGATGGACCTAAATAGACCCCATATAATTTTTTATTAATTGCAGGATCCCAATAAGTGATTTTATCTCCTCTACACCCCTCTAGAAGTGAATCAAAACTAGGTGAACAATGTTCAATCTCTACCCTGCAGGTTTCCTATTCCAATTCTCTTTATCCAATTTCTCTTCTTTCCTCTAAATGATTTTATAGATATAATTTTTTGTGGATCTAATATCTATTTATTTAGATCTTGGATCTAGTTATTATTCCCAAATCCTTTTTCCAATCATTCTGACAGGGATTTTCCTAGTTAGGGTTTTCCATTTCGAGATCCCGTGATCCCAAGGTAGGTGGTTCCGTCCTGATGGCCAATTTTGATTAACAATTAATTTCTTGTTTTAAATATAATTGGTTTTTTATTTAGTTACATGATTTAAATGAAATTTATTTTTTATGGATTATAAAAACACCTCATTCCATTGAATTGGTATTTGAAATTATAT
Source organism: Viscum album (assembly GCA_963277665.1). Lineage (NCBI taxonomy): Eukaryota > Viridiplantae > Streptophyta > Magnoliopsida > Santalales > Viscaceae > Viscum > Viscum album. The sequence continues at coordinate 489,786,908 of OY728159.1, read as the reverse complement.
TTGGTTTGAAAATGGGAAACACCTCCAATTCCATTGAATTGGGGTGTGTTGTGAAATTAAATAGAAATTTTTAAAATAAAAGTGTGGAATTTAATTTTGGAATTTGAATTGTGAAATTGATTTGATGAAATTTATTTCAAAATCATATTTGAAAAAAGATATTAAAATGGTTTTATAGAAACCCATTGGTTTTATCTTGTAAATTAAATTATTTCATTAAAACCCCATTTATTTGTTTTCAAATGGAAATTGGACAAGGGAAATGGTAAATGTGTTGAATTTTATTTGTATAGTTTTAAAATAAACTCCCCATTTTTTATTATATAAGTGAACATGAAGGCCTAGGCTGTTAGTGAGTCATTTGTAAAAAAACAATATATTGGAATTTCCCAAGTTACAAATTAACTCTTTATAACACTAACAAAAATGTTATTAGCACATCTTTTTCCTTAGTAGGATACAGATGAGTTCTCTTTATGTATTGTCGAGGGCTGTGTGTACACATTATGATTATTAACATATGAGTGTGTGAGGATCCCATAACATGGAACTATTATACCTATTGGTAGAAGACCATTTTTCTTGTTTTTATTTGAAATATATACCTATATTTGTAACTATTTAGCATACTTTATGAAATTATATTAGTTGTTTTTATAAAATTATTATTAATCCATTTTTTAAAATTATTATAATTATTCCAAATGTAACACATGATTTTATTAAATATTCATTGAAATTCCATGCATATTTATTTTAAATTGAATGATTTATTTATTTAATTAAATGTTGGAATATTATTATAGAATAATTACTAAGACCCTATTGGTATTTTATCTCACACCCAACCTGGGCCTTATGGGGTTTCAAGATTATCTTGTTCCAGGTATGAGGAATAGTAAGGTGCCACTTAGTGGTTATAGTAGCTACTAATCCAAATTCTTGGAGAATTTTTTCTATTAGGACACGGTCTTTAATCATATTTTTCTGGTACTTATGGTTATACATTGAGTTTAATTCATTTTTCAATACTCGTACACTTCTCTTTATAGAGGTTTTTTATATGCATACTAACTTTTTTATACTTATTCTATTTTCTTTGTGGAAAATTTCTTCCCACATTCATATTGTATGATGCCAGGTGTTAGTCACAAAACCATAGGGATTGGGAACACCCATCAGGATATGTCAGGACCAGATCAGATATCATGTTACCAGAATACCCTAGATAGATTTTTAAAATTATGCAAATGAATTGTAAAAATATTTGAAGAGGACAAACAGTTAAATGAATGGATATAATGATAAATTATATCCACCACCAAAAATATAATGATTAAATTTTAAGTATTTTGGAAATTATTCTATCCAATACATGAATCCAAGGGATAATAATGGAAATTGATGTCAAAACCATTTATTATTACGGTAAAAAGGAAAATACTTTATAATTACATTGACTAAAATGGTCCATAAGAATAAAGTACATAATGGTGCACTTATCATCCACTAAATAATTATTAATGTATTATTTGATTCTGTTTTTACCCAATAATTTGTATATAGATAATTTAATAGGGCTATATCATCACCACGTTAATGATTATATAATCAATTATTTTTGAAAAAACATAATATCATGATGATTGCATCTCATGTCTATAAATCCTCTCTGATATATGATTATGATAATTGGTTTCCTTCTAATATTATTATTCTCTATATAGTTGAATTTGATGTTATTTTTGGCATGGTTTCACTCTCCCAATATATATCCCATGTTATGTTTCATGGTAGGGAATTCAAATTTCATATCTCAAATCAACAAATGTTCATCCATCTGTGAAATGATTACTATAAACATTTAATAGAAATAACTTTCATTATATATCTCTAAACACCTTAACCAGACGGGTATCTATCTGAAATGGTTGGAGATTATATCAACAATGAATATATTCCAATTATTCAGGAGTACACTAATATATTTATTGATGTGTTTCCAAGCCCTCCCTAAAATAATAAAGATGAGATTTTAATTGAACTCATACATAATTCTATTGTTATTTAAAAAAAATCCTTATATAATAGACCAAATTCAGTTATATGAATTATAGAATTAAATCCATGAGAATCAATTAATGGATTGATATGCCCTATTTCTCACCATAGGGGGTACTGGTATTTTTTTAGGAGGAAATGTGGGTCAATGTGTCTCTAAATTGATTATCTTGGACATAAGAAGATCTAGATCATGATCAAATATCATGTAACATGTATCGATGAATTTTTTAATAAAATATGTGGGGATTAGAACTTCTCAAAGATTTACCATTGATCTATATATCAACATTTATAGTTCATAAGGGATTATATACCCATCATACTTCCATATTATGTATACAGAATAATAATTTACTATAATTCCATTTTTACATACAAATTCCCCCACTACATTCATGGATCTAATGAATACAATGATTAGATATTAACTAAATAATTTTTTCATAGTATATATTGATGATATTATTATATATTCAAAGATCAAGGAAGATTAGGATATAATTTGAGGATTATTTTTAAGACCTTGAGGAAGGATAAATTGTACACCAAATTGAGTGAGTATATAGAAATTTTCATTCTTAGGTCATGTAATAAAAAAAGGGTATATCTATGGATCCTTTGGAAATAGTTGTTGTTGAAAATGGACCACTCTAACCATTTTGACCAACATCTATAGTTTTCTTGGTTTGGGTGGATACTATCAACAATTATTGAGAAATTTCTCATATATAGCAAATACAATAACCACGTTTACTTCGAAGAGAGCTATGTTTCTTTATATATATGAATATGAATAAAATTTCAAATAATATAAGATATACTTGATTTATGAACATGTACTCATGTTACCATAATTTAGGGAATATTTCCTGATATACATTTCTTCGAAGAATGGATTAGGATTTTTCCTCATGAAAAATGTCCTGGTGGTATGATATGCCTTTCTATAAATAATGGTTCTTGATAAAAGTTACCTAACTCTTGATTTGGAGCTAATAGCACCAGTTTTTTCCTTAAAAATAGGAACGTGTTATCTCTACATGAAATGTGTGAAAACTTGCATATTATTGAATCGAAAATTATATATTCATACAAAAGTACTTTATTACACACCAAATTAGATAGTTAATGTTGATTAAGGATGATAAATTTTCAATACAGTAACACCTTGACTAGGGAATCAAGGTGGTTTATGCTCTTAGAAGAATTGACCATTCTACATTATCAATGAATAAGATTCAATAATATCTAATACTCATGTATTTTTAGAAGATGGGACATTAAAACATAAATAAAGGTAATAATACTATCATTATACAATGTATTCCCAACAATACATTCATGTTATTAGAAAATATTCATAGAAGGAGGATATATATATATATATAATAATGTAAAAACTGTTAGGGTGTCAAACCTTAACCATGAGGGGATGATATGGTTAGGGCCTCAAATATGTGTTCCATTAACACTAGAACTGGTAAATAATCTATTTGAGGAAGTGCATGACTCACCATAATCTATCCATCATAAAATCAAGAATATGTATAGAGATATTTAGAAGTTATTCTTGTGGGACAACTTGAGAGACTAAACTATGCAGTATGCATCGTGATACATATTATTCCAGCAAGTTATAGAAGGACATTATAACTCTATGGTTATGATGTAACTAAAAACCATAATTTTATGAAATTGGGAAAAACGTCACCAAAGATTTCATCATAGGACTTACCATGAATTCTAAAGTCCATAATTATCTTATGGTTGATTTTGATCAAATTTTGAAGTCAAAACATTAATTTTGATCAAAGATTATTTATCAGATTACCAAAATTCTATGATATACCTTAAATAAGTTTTAATATTGCATAGAGTACAACATTCAATTGTATATAGTCTGTATATGAGGTTTTTTTTCAATGTTCTGAAAAATTATTTAGAAATTATTGGATACAAAAATTATTTTTAGCATTGCATATCATCCATATATAGATGGATAGTATTAGTAGACTATTAAAACTGTAAACTATATGCTAAGATCTTACTCAATAGATTTCAAAAGTGTTCTGGATCAACACATTCTTTTTATATAATTCTCATATGACATTAGTTTCTATTATAACATCTAGGAGTAACAATATGTGGCTCTCTATAGTAAGAGGTGATGAATTCGATCATTTTATGATAACTTTAGAGAGTGTGAGCATATGGGACTGAATATTTCTTAAGAAATTATATAGAAAATCCGAAAAATTTCATAGTACACTAAAACTACACATAATTGAAAAAAAATCAATGATGAAAATTGATGAAGAAATTTTAAGTCAGAAATAATAGAAAATGCTTTTCTTCCAATATCTCTATGGGAGAAGGTTATGAGATTTTTAAATAAGGGAAAGTTAAACTGTAGATACATTTACCATTTTTAAATCCTCCATAATGTGGGAGTAATATATTATCACCATACACCTCAACCAAACCTATCCAAAGTGCATGATGTATTACATGTATAAATTTTTTTAGGTTTATACCTAACCCTACACATGTGTAGAAAATAATGGTTTTATAGTTGGATCATGACATTTCTTTCAAGGAGTAACATATATAAATCTCAGATCGTAGATACAATATTCTACAAATAAAACTACTCACCTAGTTATGTTTCTCCAAAGGAATAATAAATTCAAGGAATCAATGTGGGAACTTAATGTTGAAATTAGGTAGAGGTGTCCTCATTTATTTAATCAAAGTAATGGAGTTTCATGGGCATAATTATTTTATGGGGGTATTTTGTAACACCCCATGATTTGACTATATATTTCACTTTAGAATAAATGCATCACGTTTTATAACTTATGATGCAAGAAAAATAAAAATAAATCAAATTGTGATTTTAAAATAAAAAATGAAACAAAATATAAATTTTTTTGAAAAAAAAATGATTAACTATCAATATAAATGATTCTTTTATAATTTAAATATTCTAATTCATCGGGAAAATCTAATGTATTTTAAAGAAACTATTTTAATAAATTATGATTTTTTTCAAATTAACTATTTTTATGAGTTCATATCAATGAAATGTATTTATAAAATTCATGGAATTTTTGAAAATAAATTAGAAACGATAAAGAAATGATTTAGTTGTTATAAGGAGTACTAATTTAATTATCCAGGACGGAACATTAACTTTTTACTTAAAAATCATGTTTCTTTGAGAAATACATCTTATTTAGAGTATTACATTTATTTAAATACAATTTTTATATAGATAGATAAATTAATAATCAATTATAAATTAATCCACAGTTATTTATAAATTAAAATAAAATCATTTCATAATAAATAGATATATATTTAAATTACCATTTTTTGTGAGAAATGTAATAATATTTTAAAAAAATTAAATTAATAACAACTGATGACTAATTTCAATATGTTTTGCAGATAATATATACCATAAATTTAATTACTGTTAAATTAATGATTATTATATGTAATTTAATAAGAGTAAATTCATTTTCATAGTTAAATATACACTATTCTAACAGATGGTTTTTACGTATTAAGTTGGCAGATAATAAAATTAAATTTTATCTCCTTTAAAATTTTTATTTTCATAAATTGTTTTTATATTAGTATGTATAATTATCAAAAAAATTATAAGATAAATTTTATTTTTATTAGTAAAAATAAGTTACCTTGGTAAAAGTTATTCACCACAGTGAGGGTTAAAATAAGGTAAAATGGATAAAACTAAGTGAAATGGTGACAAATAGAAAAAAAACAATTAACTATAATTTATTAAATGAGTGGATTCTTTAATCCTAAATCATATATTTATAATTTGGATTATTTTGTGCCACATTAATTATATAATGACATTAATTTTATTTAATGTTACCAATATTTACATAATTACAAAAACTCTCCCTTATAAAAATATCCCTCCTATACCCACCACAAACTTCCCCATTACATTGAAGTTATATTTAATATCTTACCAAATCCCCTCTCTAAAAATACACTCATGCATTATGGATCCATTTATCCCAAAATAAACTTCATAATCCTCTCATTTTCAAGAGGTCATTCTATAGGAGATTCAATCTCTCATTATAGGGGATATCATCATATTGATTTTTATTTATATATTATTTAACTAAATATTATTAAATCCTATTTATCACTAATTTTTTTTGTATTTTAATTTATTAATATTATTTAAAAGAGATATTATAATTTTTAAATATCATTTTCTCACTCATTCAATCATTATAACTTTTCCTTCATTGGGTTGATTTTACAACATAAATTATTGATGATATAATTTATACGTTATGAATGATTAAGTAATGTTATATACTATAATTATAATCTATAATTAACTAATTTATGCTGTTTTATGATTTTTATAATTCTTATACAACAATACTATCAATTTTTTTAATGGAACCAAAATTTCTAAAAATTGTATTTTTTTCGTGAAAACAATCTCCATAAGTTCTATTAAATGAAAATGGGACTTAATACATTTATTATAAAAACACTATAAACATTTATAAAAAAAATTTCGATTATGATACCATAATCATGATGGAAGTACTAGAACAACAAAATTAAAACATACATTGAAAATTGAATTATTAACACTAAAATATTGATTTTAATAAAAACGTTTTACTAAATGGTTAACATGAGATTGTTGTTGTATATTATATAGTAAAATAAATATAAATACATTTCTAATATATACATATAATAAATCTAAATTCATTATATATGAGTTTAGAGTGTTTCCGACCAAGAAGATGTTGGAGGTAAGAGTTTTTCATCTCAATCTCAATTTATTAAGACATTTTTCATATTATACACAAGTTTTATTAATATTTTGTACATACTTACTATTTAAAATATTATGTCAAAATTCTATTTATACCCAAGGTGTTATAATTTACATATATTTTTCTTTCTTTTAAGAGTGTTTTTAATTTAAAATTGATAGGGGGATTTATTTGAAAACATTGCATTAAATGTTTTAAATTATTTTTCCCAAATATTTTCCATTTATATCCATTTTCCTAATATTGTTCCAAAAAAGTTATTAAATATAATTTAATGATTTTAAGATCATTTTATGCTATCATTTAATTTCTTTAAAATGGTTTTGAAGCGAATCTTTTCAAAAATTTCCATATGGTTCATTTTATTCTTTCTTAATAATTGTGTGAAAAGAATATTTTCGGTTGTCATTTTACACATGGATGAATTTTTAAGCCACCATAAAAATTACTATTTATGAATATTCCTTTATAGTTTTACATTATTTTTTAAAGAAAATTATATTTAATTTATTTTTGTGAAATTTTCTCAGTTTTTAAAATTCACCAAAATAAAATTATATGTCTTTTTGTCTTCCAATGAATATTTCCATTAAGTTAAAAAAACATTATTTTCAACTATTTTAGAATAATTTAGTCTTTATTAATCTTAGATGTGGATATTATATAATTAAACCATCCACATTTATTCCATGTATAAAATATGTTAATTAACTATGTAATTTTTTAAGAAACCTTTTTTCCTACCATGGGAAATTAATCTATAATATAAATTTTAACCTTTTTATGTTATTGTGGAAAAAAATTGTATATTTTTCTTTATGTTATGGGTGGGAAAATAATTATATTATCTTAAAATACATTGGAAAAATATTTATATCTCATTATATAACATGTAAGGGGTTGGGGAGTGAACACAATAAACTATGGGACTCTTTGCACCATGGTTTATAAGGAATTGGGATTTGAACCAATGTACTATGGTTCTATATCCACAACGTGATGATGGTATTGATAGTGATCCATAACAAGGTAAACTATTTTATATGATTATATGTGTTCCAAAGCCTTGTTAATAATTTTACTCATACTTTATTCTCTCGATGCCCATGATTGATTAGTGTTTCCCAACTCTTATGACTCTTATATTATGATATGTTAAAACATTATTCAAGGAATTATGATCTATAATCTATGAATTTTTTAGTGTTATTTTAATACTTATGATTATTTAACTTGATTAGGATCTCATCACCTTAATCAAATAATAGGAGAACTTATTATCTTCGATCGTTATCTCCCATTTTTACCTTTACTTAGCATCTGGTCTCAACCCATATTATGATTCTATTTCCCTTGGATATGAATAAATGCATTATGTATGATATGTCCAGATAGTTACCAGATTTAAATCATATTTTCGAGAATTGTTATAGAATTATTGGGAAATAAATTTACTATGTATATAATATTCAAACCCAATAACCCTTAAGGTTTTGGGGTGTGAAATAATAATATATGAATTGAATATTCATCTAAAAGATGAAATTTTCATGTATTATATAATCAGATCACCATAATTAGTTTTATATAATGGTTTAGTTATTTATTGGAATTAGGTTATGAATAATAATATGACAAAAATTGAAACTCCTGTAATAAACTAAAAGTGATATTAGGTGAACCTAAAATTTCATGGACTGTAATAAAGAGTCCTAATTTATGAGATATTGAAAATTATTTCGATTATTATACAATTACTAACTCTTATTATTTAGGTTTGATAATCACACTAAATATTTTGGTTTTAATCAATCGATATAACTATTAAGAATATTTTTATAAAATAATTTGGTGTAAAATAAACATACATACCTAATGAGAAACCAAATAGAATGGGATATGGGATAAAAATGTTGTGGCTATTCTCACCCAAATCTCCAATTCTTCGAGTAATAACATTAATCTTGCTAAACAATAAAACATGAAATGGATTGAAGAACAAACCATTGATTCATTACTATTCTAATTTCCACATTCTATTAGTGGGTCTTTTTATCAATAAATTACTGAGAAATATATTATTGATATATTAGGTGTTTTAGACAATCCAATTCTAAAATAATAAAAATGTTGTTTTAACCATATATAATTTTGAAGAGATATTTTACCAGTGGTGGACTCTTATCAAGAATACAAGGAAGAAGGAATAAATTTACTCCATTATATAGGAGAGTTTAAGAATTTATTATTCAATAAGTATTTTCTATGAAGTATTAAAACTAAAATGTATAGAGAATTTTTAATATTAAAATAAAACGATATTGAATCTATTTTCACAAATAATGAAAAATTTCAAGATATTCTTATATTATTATCATTGAACCTAAAATCAAAATTGATTGGTAATTTAGTGCATTAAAACATTTTATATTAAAGAAATTTTAAATAACATTATTTTTAAGAATTAAGAAATTTTTTGATGTTATCTATGGGTATAAATAAAATTATAGACTTCAAATGTTCTAATGGTTTTTGTGATAAGAATAAGAAAAAATCATTTTTGAGGGAATTTAAGTAATAAAATACATAAATAAAAGAAAATAAATATTACTTTATAGAAAAAAAATATAGAAAGAGGAATTTTTTTAAGTACCCTATGGGTATAGTTAAATGATTTAACTGTGTAATAACGTTTAGAAAAAAATGAATTCCAAAGACATATCAACTGGTTATCCAATTAAATGAATAGAGATAAAGACTAATGGAATAAACCAACTACACTAAAATAAATAAATATAAATGAGAATATAAATTATTTAAACCATTTCATGAATTTAATGGTTTGTGGAAGAAATTGATATTAGTGACCTATTATTCCAACGGACAAATAGAAGTCCTATGAAATCACAATTTCTGAAGTGGGTCATGAGAAGGAAGTGGTGAAAGGTTCACTTATAATCTACTCAATAACATAAAATATATTGTTTGTTTATTCTTTTAACTATTATATATATATATATATATAATTTACTAACGGTATCACATCACTTATATAATGATTAGATGTTGAAAATCTGTGGGAACTCTTAATCTCATGATAATTTCACCTCAAATATATTACTCATATCCTATCGATGTTTTTAGAAATCGGTTCCCTTTAAAAATAATTTTTATAATTTTTATTTTATTTTATGTAATTTTTTTATAGATTATCACTCTCAATATAGATCCAAAATCAATTTTCAATGTTGTCAAGTCAAATTCCATATCTCAAACAAACCAATGATTTTATATCAATTAATGGATTACTATAAATTCTCAATCTAAAGTACTTCCATTATATGAGCCTTAAAAAATTTTCTTGTGCGGTATATATCTAAATGGTTGGGTAAATATCAACATTTAAAATATTTCAATTATTTGGGAGTATATCAATGTATTTAAAGAATATTTTTCTACCCTTCCCCCAAAACATGATGTTTTTTTCAAAATAACCCATACCTAGAGTTATGAATATTTCAAATACTTCTTATTATATCAACCTAATTAAGTTGAGTAAATTTATGAATATACTATAAGAGAACCTAGATAAATGATTCATATTACCTAGTTCTTTACCATGTGATGTAATAATGATTTTTTTTAATAATAAATACGGGTCAATGTATATCTATATTTATTATCATGAAATTCAGAAACTCATTATCAAGAACAAGTTTCATCTGCCATGTATTGATTACTCATTTTATTAACAATTAGGGGATCAATACTTCTCAACGATTGTCATTTAATATGGATATCATCAATTAAGGGTTAAAATTGAGGTTATAGCCATGAAAACCTTTAATATGAGGTATGGACACTAAAAATTTATAATAAATTAATTCAAAAATACATGTTACCTTACTTTATTTAAAGATCTATTGAATATGGACTTCAATTATTAACTTGATCAAATTTTTGTTGTCTTTATAGAAAATATTCTTATATATTCCAACAGAATGTAAGATCAAGAATATCATTTTAGTATTGTGATGAATTCCTTGACGAAAGATAAACTATATTATAAATTTATTTTCAGTATTAAATTTTTAATTATTGGTTCCTAAAATCACAATAAAGAGTATATTTTTTCATCCTATAAAAATTGAGGTTATTAAATAATGGAATGGACTAACCACTATGACCAAGATCTGTAGTTTTCATGTTTTTCTTGTATAATAACACTACATTGTGAGAAATTTCTCATGTACATAAAATACAGTAAGATATTTAACTCTAAATGGAACCATGATTATTTTTATCGGTGAGTAAGAATAAAATTGTACTGAAATTAATACATAGTTGATATCTATACATGAAATTATATTTTCTTTCTATGGGTAAGGGTTTGTGATATACAATGATACATAGAAGAATTAATTTTGAGGTTTCCTTGTACAAAATGACATAGTGGTAGCATATTAATATAACTAATTGACGATTCATGAGAAAAATAACACAACCCATGATTTTGAGCTAGCAACAAAAATTTTTTGCCTTAAAATATTAACAAATTATATCTATGTTGAAAGGTTTGATATATATATATATAAATATTATTTATAAAACAATAGAAAATATATTAATACAAATGGATTTGAATATGTGATAAAGGATGTGGCTAAATTTGATCAATGATTATGATTTCCCAATACACTAGCACCCTATGATGGAAAACAATGTCACTGATTATCTCAGTGGAACAGATCATTATATCTTATAGATGATGGGGATTGAAAAATCTCCAATAATCATGTATTTTTAGATGGTAGACATTTATATAATATATAAATGGTAAAATAATATATTTTTAATGTTATGAATAATAATTCATCCTTGTGAATAACAAAAAGGCATATAATGAGGCTATAGAGATATAAAAGAAGGTAAGAAATCCTTTGGAGTTCAAGTTAGACCTTTATGGAATGATAGGGACCAAGACCTGAACATTTGTTCCATAAATATGAAAAATTAATGGGTTATTTTATGAAGCATAAAGATCGCCATTCTCTATTGATCTAGGAATTAAAAAGTTATATATATAACAAAAGAATAAATTTTAGTGGGAACATATAAAAAACTGACATTACAGAGTATATAGATAGCTGGTTGGTTTGAAAAAAAGTAATGGTTGAACATTATAAGTATAAGGGGATATCAAAATTCTTACTCATACAAGTATGGACCTGGGAAAACATAACCATAGATTTCGTAATTGGACTTCCCAATATATAAAAAAGTCATAATTGGATTTGGGTTATAGTTAATCTCCTTATGAAGATATAACATTCAATTTCTATAATAGGATATTTTTGGAATGATCACTTTACAATATATTTTTTAAGTATTTTGTAAGATTGTATGGATTACCACATTTAATTGAATCAGATCGTGATATTATGGTTACCTCGTATTTTTGGTAAATTCATTAGTAATTATTGAATAAAACATTTAAAATTAGCCATAAATATTATCCTCAGATACATGGTTTGTCTGAGAGGACAATTCAAACCCTTTAAGATATTTTGATATCTAATTTAATGAATGTGAATGGAGAATTGGATCAACACAATCACTTGGAAGAGTTATTAAAGATTAATAGTTTCTATTATAGAATTTATATATAACTATATGAAGCTCTATATAGGTATATGCATAGAAATACAACAATATTGAATATATTTAGATAGAATAATATGTTGGGACTGGATATTTCTTAAAAGATGATAGAAAAGATTCAAACCATTCACCAATACATTAAAATTGACCAAATTTGAAAGAAAACTGACAATGATAATAATGGATAAAATTTTGAGTTTGAGATTTATGAAATTTTATTCCATTGAATATCTCATTGGAATAAGGTTATGATATTTTGAAAGATGGAAAATTTGTTCCCTATGAATATTATCCATTTTTAAATCCTTAATCAGAATAGGGTGGTAGCTTATCATATTGACCTTACACTAATCTTATCCAAAGTTCACTATGTGTTTCATGTATCAATTTTGAGGAAGTACATAAATAAACTTCATCATCTATTAAACATATATGTTATATAAATAGATTATGACATTTCTTATGAGGAGTAACCTGTAGGAATCATGGATCAAAGAGACAAATTATCACTATAGGAAAATGTCAATGTCGTAGTGGTTATTTTTTGATATGGCAGCGGTTTAAAATGATTTCCATACGCTTCTGTGGAAGTTTCCAAAACATCGTCACTAAATTTCATGTCGAGAAACTATTTATGGAATTTAAAGCGATTTAGTGGAATGTTATGGGAACCGTTTTAGTTGGCGGATTTTTTTAGTGGTTATATTGTTTTTCACATAGGGTTTTCCATGTAGGGGATTACTATTTTTAGTAGCAGTTAAAACGGCTACTATAAAAAAGTAATGTCATGCCGGGAGAAACTGCCATGATAAACAATATAATCGTCATGAAAAAAGAACGGAAGATGGGCTACTATAGCAGTGGTTAGAACCACCACTAAATTTTAGACCGTAGCAGCGATTAAATCCACCACTAATAGAAAAAAACAACATTTATCGATGATTAAAACTGCCACTAAATGTACCTATTACAGTTAGTTACGGTTAAAAACGCCACTAAAGAGTAGATTTTTAAAAAAATGAATCAATTTCTGGAGCCCCTATACCAGTGCCCTAAAAAATCATTCCAAGAATACCAAAACACCAACAGAATACATACTATAGTAAAAATAAAAAGATATAAATAGCTAAGCACAACAAAATTCATTGTTCAGTGAGTAAAGGAATGAAGATAAACATATCACATGGAATAATACTAGTTTCCAATAAAATTTATTGGCGAATTTACAAGTTTACCCCGGTCATGTTCTTTTAACACTTTACCTTTTCTATTTCATCTTCCAGTTATTTTGAATTTGTTAACCTCTTATATAACTCCGAATTTTTTAACATATGTTTATCCATATCTCTATCATTAGACACCCAATTCCAAATCGTAAGGAAGCATCAGATAGCTCAATGTTATGAAAAACCCACTCATACCTCTTATTTTAGTTTCCAATTTAATTCTTTGTGCTTTATAGGTATAGGCAAATTTTACATACTATCATGGAATTAAACCATTTCTAATATTTCTCCCAAAAATATTGGAATATGAATATGATATCGGGAGAGGCATCATCTATGGCCTTTAGTTAAGAAGTCTCATTATTTTCCCATTAGGGTTCGATGTTTTGTAATTAAGCCACAGTGTCGCACACCAAATTTGGTCAAGCATATCTATTTAAGTGATTTACGTATTTAAAATTTAAAATTACAGACTCATATGTACTACTTGATCCTTGATTGGATGTTCACATGTTGTGTGAAACTTATGTGGTCACCCATTGGGTGATCTTGGTGAAATGGGAAAATATTATTTTTTTTCAAATGTTGGTACTCCCACATATCTTCTGGAATTGTTTAAGAATGTAATATCTCCTTATATATGATTATTTGATAGAACCCAAGGCATCCCTTAGTTGTTTGGACAACTTATAGTTGGAATTTCTAAAGTGGGAAATTTCCTAGATTGACATGTCACCATCTAAGTGACTCCATTGAGATTATATATGGTTTTCCCATGCTTTAATGAATTTAATGAGTTAAATGTAAATGATAATTTGAAATGGATAATTAATTATGGGTTTCCTTTCTTAAAATAAATAAATTGGTTTAAAATGGAATGACCCCAAGTAATTGTAACGTCATGCTCTTGATTTATGCATTATAAAATGCTTCATACAAATTGTAATATTTTAAATCTGAATTGAACATGGATAAAGAAATGAATAAGAGGTTATTCCATATCAATTATGAAACAAATAATTATGCATTGATTATGTATATAGTGTAGATAGAAGATATGGATTTGTGGTAATTCCCTTTGCTAGTTATATTTAATATATGCCTTTATTGAGGTTGTGGTATGATGGTATGAGATTGTTGGGCAAAGAGATATCACAATTCCCTACCTCAGGTGTTGAGAATGGTGTATCACAAAAATGATACTATATAAGTATTTTTATTTACTCACCACATTCCCTGACAAGAAATTTGACCTGATGGTGTACTCAAAATCCCATGTGTTGTTTCATGGTGTCTCTCACTCTATTGGGATATAGAGCATGTAGCCAATTACATGAGCACATACGCTAATTTGACTAGTTAGGGATGTCTAAGTTATTCCATGGTTTATTCATCATTATTATTATAAGTATATGGCTATATACATCTTCACATACATTGGAAATATAGGTGGATGAAATATATATAAATTATATATATTTCTAATATATATATAGTAACTATTTAGATTTCTATTCCATCTATGTGTTGATAAATTTAAACCCTCCTACTGTCCATTAGGAACATGATTGGGTGGTTATTTATTTATTTATTAGTTACTCAAATGATTTGCGGTGTATTATGTTGGTGGTAAACCCATTATCATGGGAATAATGATGTGGTAATATTTTTTTGGGATTAATTTATGTTGGTGTTCTGTGTGGAATTATTATAGATGAAACATAACATAGGAATTAGGTAAAATCATCTCTCCCTTGAGTTATTCCATGTGGAATCATTATACATGACCCCAAAGATATAAAAAAGGTAAAATCATCTCTCCCATTAAAAAGGGTTCCTAATTTTTTAAGAGTGATGGATCATGTTCAAGTATCATATTTGTTTCACTAATGTGATTTCTTTAGAATAGGTTTCCTTAGTGTGGTTTCCTTAGAAGGAATGGAATCTTTATCCTAATATATTTCCAATCCCATTATGTATAATAGTTATTTTGATGTGTGGAATATAATAGAAGTTAACAGGAACATTCCTTCAAAGTGAAGAGTGTCTCGTGAAGGGTGTTGATATATTCTATCAAAGAATATGGATCCTTATAATATATTATTTTTGATAGGGTGGTTGATGTTATGAATGGTAAGTAATTGATCATGTGGTTTACATGACATTTTTCTAAGGTAGTGGGTTCTAGAGAATCTACATGGAGTTTCCATCGGCATGTCATGCCTTCTGAGAAAATGGACACTATCATTCACACTGTCTGACTGTTCTTCGAGGCGACATTATAAATGGTGGGAAAACCCCATTTCAGATAGTGTAGAAAAATTTCCCCTAATCTTGTATTAGTATCTAGGGATTCCAACTATTTTTTGAAATTTTGGATACTAGTCTTCTTCCACACTATAGGGTGATATATCTTAAACATGCTAGCAAGACACACATTCACATCCCTAGGGATTGCTATAAGAGCATAACTAAGTAGTACTTCTTTGAGATGGAAATATATTGATAAATGCATTGGGCTAAAAAATGTAGGATAAGTTGTTATAATGAAAAAATGAATTTAGAAAAAATGAATCATCATAATAAAGAGTCAATGTATATGGTGCATACCACACTCGAGAAATCTAGACATAAAAGGAAACATCTGAAATCAATAAAATACATAAAAGGAATCATGAGAAATCAAGAAATTGTTAGGTCATGAAAATGTTTGGAGGAAACTATGTGCCACACATGATACATATACAAACCGATTGTTATAATATTTGTCCACATATCAAAAATACTATTAATCACATTCTAGTGATGAACAGATATCATCACCCTCTTCACCTCCATCTCCACTTCCTGTTATCACCTGTAAGAACATTATATTGAAAATTAAATAGTGTTGCATATTTTTATTTAAACTTGAAACAAATAAAAGTTTGAAAACTAAATGATTTTGAATTTTTGGGATTTTCCCGCTCACCACAAGTCAATACAATACCACTGGGGTATATCTCCTCATCTACTGACGTATATCAGTCAATGCTTTCTATAAAGAAGATATCTAAGCACCTAGCCTTGAAATGTGTTTCTTAGGGAAACAGTCTCTTTCTAAAACTATCCAGGTATGGAATAAATAAAACCAAGTGTATATATAGATGTAGTCCCTGATGGACTACCAAAGACCTCAGATGGTACGGGTCCCAAACCCATCCTGTGCACTCTACCAGGATTCTCCTTCACAAGGACTTTAGCAACTGGGTTATCCTGGGAGACTGAGTAGAACTACCCAAGATAGGCATCCCATATTTCATTAATTTTTACCTATTAATCAAATATCAATATATATTTACTTAGTTAAAAATAATAATAAGTTATTATAATGAAAAAAATGAGTTCATACCCCAACTTATCTGGAAGACTCATTGACAAAACATCCATCATATTTTTTGTGAACAACCAACCACACTTCAATTCGGGATGATTCGTGCCCTAAACTCGATGACTTAATTAAACAAAAATAAATCAACAATTTAATATAATAAATAGATAATATTGTCTTATAAATATTTAATCTAATGAAAATATTACCAGAGTTGATCGGCTTGTAGAAAATCCATTTGACCCCATAGTGTGAGGGATGGCTTGCTCAGCCCAGCTTGATGCATTCTTTCTTCAGATATCCTGAAATAAAAAAAATGCAATTTAATAGTAATGTATTCAATTTTATCTCCTCTTCATATACATGTATAGATGTAAAATGAGGTTAATATAATAATATATATTTAAATACCATCTGTTTATCATCATGATGTCTGTAAACAGAAAATTCCCACTATTCTTTGGGTACCCCATTGGGTAGATTCTCATACATTTGTTAGACGTTCAATGAAGTATTATTGACATCGCTCCACAATTACCATTTGAAGACTTTATATTTCTTACCAAGATTTTTCAACCTCCACTTTCATGCTATCACATCAGCAACTATTAATTGGAAAAACATCTATATAAGGAAATTTATTTTTAACATATTTATTACATGACATTCAATTACATCATTATTTATTAAAATTACCTTTATTTGGGAATCAAAAACATCAATTTTCCAGCTTGGAGTCATATATCTCTAATAATCATAAGAAATAGGAAGGAAAATTGGCTCTGTTTCCAGCTGGCCTAGAATTTGGCCAAGTAATCCCACATCGTTATCCGTAGGGACCCCTTATGAACAAAATGGGAAAACTATCTTCTATCCATTAATATTCCACACATATGCACTTTTTATATATTTCTTTATAGTTTCATTTTTTCAACATTAATGGAAAACAGTTAGTATAAAAAAAGTGCAATAAATTTAATTATTTTAAAATTTGTACCTATAATAGTGACCCTCCAGTATGCCCACGATGAAATAGAAGTGGCGCGCTATCACCCCGCTGCTGAGGCAGCTGAAGGGGGAGTCGATAACGCATCTTTTGAAGGGACACTCACAGAGGGCATGATGGATGGTTCATGGGGAGATGGTGCAGTGGGCAGGCAGTTGGTTGCTCAGATGTCGTAGGGAGGGAGACAGATGGTTCATCATATATCACGTAAGTGGATGAAATTGTTCATTGCTTCCTCCTTAGAATTCATGTCATTTAATAAAATAAAATAAAGGTCAAAACATTTATTTCATAAAAAATATTCATAAAAAAAATAAAAAATGAAAATAGATTCCCAGTACGACCAAAAAAATATTCATAACAATGATAATGAATGACTGCACAAATGAAATAAGTGGTTGCTGAATGAATAAATAACTGTATATAAAATAATTTTCCCCTTCAGTCATGTCAGTTTCATACTCCATTACTTCATCCACATCATTCATCATTTCTTGTCTAATATTTTCAATTTCATGATGGACAAATAATATTGCTTCTTGTTGTTGATGAGATTCAATTTCAAAGGTTAAATCTTTCAATTCATCACCCATATCATACCAATATATTTGTATTACGTGAGAAACTACACTCCACCCTTCATCCACAACATCATTTACATAATATACCATTTTTTCTTATGATGATAAGATATATGGATCATGCAGTTCACGATCACCAACATCCATCAAGCAAGAGAAGTTCACAAAATTAAATTGCAAGGAATCTCTTTTAACACCTCTAATAATATAAACCCAATTTCATTTGAATAAAATGAAAAACTAATTCCCATTATTGTTTAATTCAATAATATCAGTCATCTTTCCCTAGTATCCCACTTCTGAAAATGTAAATATACCACTATTCTATGTTTTCAAACCCCTCTATCGATCGATTGTATGAAATCTAAAGTCATTCACATTATAAGCATCAAACATTCAATCTTGTTTTAGAGGACCTCGAGCAAGAAACATCGAATATTCCTAAAAATCAACTCGAGTATTCGTATTCATAATCCTAGAAAAGAAATATACTTTATTATATTTACAAAATATTTGTGTCAAACTAATATTTGTATTTATTTAAATATTTATGAACTTACAAGTCGTCCAAACCATTCTACAAGCTCTTTATTAACATATTTCATTATATATTTCTCATTTCGTATTCGACCACTTATTCTTATCTTTGTTTGTATCCTCAAATCATCAATAAATGTATATTCAATTTAATTACTCAGTAGTACATATCTATGCACCTGTAATAATTCCAATTCAATTAGTGTAACATTTGAGGTCCTCCAAACTAATCTTCCAGTGGTAGGAAATTTTTTTGATTTCTAATGTATTTGAGATTGAGTCTATGCTTCGTCAACACATCCAAATCAATTAAATATTGTCTCTATATCATCAAAGTATATCGAAAAAAAGTTAAGATGCTCCTCATCCAAAAAGCCTTTAGCAATAGAGCCTTCTGGTTGATCTTTATTTCTCACGTCTGATTTAAATTTCCCAAGATATCTGTGAAATAAAATCAACATAATTATAAATTTAATTAAGTACCAAAAAGGTTTTACCTAACTAAAAAACATATAAATAAAGTACCTCTCAATTGGATACATCCATTGATAATAAACAGGGCCTTATAATTCATCTTCCTCAACAAAATTCCCAGTTATATGCATCATGACAGTAAAAAACAGTGGAAATATCATCTCCATTATAAAAAGAGTCAATACAAACCTCTATTGGAGATTGTCAAGATGAAATTCATGTAGATATTTCTCAAATATTTGTCTGAAAATATGCAAAATTGGAGTACAACAACAGTAACTTTTTCATGTAATAATGCACACAATGCCAATGGTAGTAACTGTGGTAAAAAAATATGTCAATCCTGAATTTTTAATCCATTTCACTTATGATTCTTTAAGTCAACACAGCTCAAGATGTTACTTGAATACCCAATATATACCTTCACATTCTTTAAAAATTGAAGGAATGTATCATTATCCCTATTTGTCATTGCAAAAAATGTTGGAGCATACTTTTTATTCTCATCTAGAGATCACGTTTTGTGTTCATTACTTGTATGTCTTTCCAAGCATTGACATGGTCCTTCAAATTTCCCTTCTCATTAAGAAATTTGAAAATCAAATTGTTAAAGAAATTATTCTTAATATTCATTACATCAAGATTATGTCACAACAAATTAAATTCCCAATATGGATGTTTGAAGAATATACTTTTAAACCTTTGTTGCATTCTGATTTCACATAATGATGCACTTCGAACCCGTTTCACATAATCATTCAAATGATGAACCTTCCCAAATTTTGTTTCAACATTTTCAAGCTTTGTCTATATTTCATAACTACATAAAAACATTGGAGGTGGTCTATGATCAATGAAACTATTAAATTTTGGTCTTTTCAACTGCAATCTATTAGATTCCATGAGAAATCTAAAATGGCACAAGAAGAGCCATTTTCAACTGTGAGGTAGCCATTTGGGCTCAAAATCAAAGTTACAAATAGGAAAAACCAAACCCTTGTAAATGTTCCAACTATAAAAAATCTCATTCATAGGAAATTCAATAATGGTCCGCATTAAAACATAATGCATTTTGAACATTTTTTTTGAAGAAGAATCAAATGTATCAACACCGTTGCTCCATAACTCCAGTAATTCTTCATTAAAAGGCTGAAATTATATATCAATATCATTTCCAGGAATTGTTTTCTAGGAATAATCATCAAAATGATAAAAGATGTTTGTTGCATACACTTCCACATAGGAAAATTGTAAGGGATCAAAACAACTGACCGAATACTATTACTAGCACTCAAAGTCCCAAACTGGTTGAATCCATTTGTAGCCAATCCCAATCAAACATTCCTAGGATCATCTAAGAAATATTGATGTAATGAATAATATTTATTCCATGATTGTGAATCTCGTGGATGTCTCATTGACCCATCATTGTAATTATCTTTATAATTCCACTTCATGTGTTAGGTATTTTTCAAAGACATGAATAATCTTTACAATCGAGGATTTAAAGTAATGTAACTCAAAACCTCTACAGGTTTGTTCCCTTTCTTCTTCT
Source organism: Viscum album (assembly GCA_963277665.1). Lineage (NCBI taxonomy): Eukaryota > Viridiplantae > Streptophyta > Magnoliopsida > Santalales > Viscaceae > Viscum > Viscum album. The sequence continues at coordinate 489,765,587 of OY728159.1, read as the reverse complement.
TCCTGAAATTATGTTGATTTAGACTTCCAACATCACCCATTTACTTCTATCTAAAATAATAAATTTTTTTCAATTCTATCTACTTGAATCCTCTCACCAATAAAGCATTCAATCATTGGGACATGCATGCATTTTTGAATAATTCTAAACTGGCCTATTAACAAATTTTTTCATATTATAAAAAGACTTGGGGATTTTTTCTTTAGGAAATGCATCACGCAACAATTTCAATATCATGGACATTTCCTTATTTGTAATTCCACATAGATATTTGATATGGTACCACTTCATAAGAAAATAAATCATTGAATATTTCGAACATTCAATATACAACTCTTGATTTCCATCATCAACTAAATCATGAAACGTATTTTCCTCAGTTACGTTTTTTTACATTTGTCTCCACAGAATCAAGAGTAGGATCAAATGATATGTTACAATCTTGATCTGTTTGTATTATAGTCTTAAAAACATCACTTGTCATGTTGCAATTTGTAGAACCCTTATCCGGTTATTCTATTATGTTTATATGTTGATAGTGGTGTCTTGCAGTGCATAATGCATCATTTATGAAGTTTTTCATTTCATTTTCCATTTTTGATGAAGTTGGGAGCCCATTATGTGGTTTAACACCTGTGCTTAACCTTTCTATAACATTCGATTCTCCATGAAAAATCCAACACAAATATTGACCAGGGAATTTCTTCAGTATTAAATGTTCATAAACTTAATCTCTCTTCAACCATATTCTAAATTTACATTTAGGACATGGACATCTAATTCTCCCTTCAATGGATTGATTGTAAATTTAAAAATCTAAATACTCCTTCAAACCCTTAACATACTGAGGTGTGTTCCTCGAAACTGTGATCCATCTTTTATCCGTCTATATCACAATGTGCCAACACAATATTAAAAAAATTAAAACACATAGTTACTACTAAATATGGAAAGATATTCATATGTACTAGTTGAAAATATATATATATATATATATGTGTTACATAATGTTTTGCTATATAAATACATATGGTAAATCACCCACTAGAAAACCAAAGTACATATGTGAATGCATGTGCATGCTTATACACATGTGATTACAAAATAACTGGAAGAAACAAGAAGATAGTAAGTATTTTCATAGGCAATGTACATTTTAAATAGATGGTGAGTATTTTCTGATATATTTGAGGATGTTTAAAAGTAGTAATAAAGTTAATAGTTAAGCTGAATCATTATATAATAAATCAACTTACAGAGTATTGGAATATTTTCAAGTTGATCATTCTAATATAGCAGTTAGTTGAATTGGAAGTATTATCTTCTATAATTCATGAGAGTATACTGAACCAACATTCACACAGTGTTATTAATTATATTCAGTGTAAGTCATTGACATTTATTCCTTTTATAAGAGGAACTATAACTTCTTGTTTGAGAATAATAAAGAAACATAGTTTTTTTCCATTAACATGGTATATAAATATATAATATATAAAACATGAACTTTATCAATTCACAAAATTTATACGACCTGGTATAAAGATATTTTTCTAAAGAAATTACAATTCAATAGTCATTCATCTATCCTTAAAACAACACCCCTTTTATAAAAAAACAATTACATTGACTAAAAAATATCAAATTAATTTCTAATAATGGAAAGAAAATTTTAAAAAACTCTCCTCACTTAAAAGCATTGACACAACAAACTAAAAGTAAGTAAGGAAACTTGGATAACTATGAAGAAAAATTCCATATAAAAAGTCATAAAGTATGCCAATAAATAATTGGAACAACACTAACCACTATCAATACTAAATCATTGGAGGAACAATGATTCAATGAAATTCCATACAAGTAAAAAAGAAATACACAAGATAATAAATAATTAAAGGCATAAAAAATGATAAATATCATGAGGAAACACATTAAAAACTAATGGGACAGGTATAATAGATGAAAAGGTGGACCTAATTCCATCAGGTTAATGATCACACATCCATAAAACAAATCACTCTAAACCCAATCTCATTTGTGACACACCACTAGCTCCGTATTTTGTACAACTAGTGATAACTAAAAAGTGTCTAATCTCAATGTGCCTAGAAACATCCCATGCCTTCCCACTTAGTATCATAGGGTTCTCTATAAAATAAATGAAGGAGGCGTTAAAATTTTAAATTGGATGTCAGAAATGGAAAATAATATTACCCAAAGGCTGCCATAATAATGAAATCCTTCCCACATCCCACATTTAGCTTATATTGAGCCCCTAGTCATAAGAAAATCTTGAATCACATCACAAAAAACCATCACATGGATACAAATGACATCATAAATAAATGAAAAGGGTCTCAACAAGGGAAAATTGAACTAATAAACTCAAATATCACATCACAAAGTTCAATTCAATACTTTCAATTATCACATATAATATATACATTTGTAAAACCATTTTTAATATGTTTTGGAATCAAAACACCAATATAAGGGAAATCATAATCATTTCCAAAACACAACCAACATAACCCAAATAAATCACAATTCCATTTCGTAAAACAATATGTCCAGTTGAAACATGGAAACCATTTAAACCCCAAAGGGTAAACCACTTTGAAAAATAGATTTCCCTTAAAATTCAATAGCCATGTGTTTTTCTTATATAAAACCATTATTTTAATTTTATTAAACATGTTTAATGTATAAAATAGAAATTTACATAAAAATTTCATTTAAACATGAAATTAAAACCTTTAAGCCACATGAAAAACATGTTATGTTATATAAAACCATTATAAACCAAACCCAGATAACCCTAAACCTCATTATCTGGATTAGAAATTAATTTATAAATCCATTCACACATAAATCACTTAAATAAAATTCAATTAAATGAAAACACTGAACTAAATAAAATTCACCAGTGGCAGGGAAGAGAGCTAGGGTTCAGTTATCGCTGGGGTCGGGGGAAGAAGGTGGGTTTGTGGGGGTTGGGGGAGAAGGGGTTTGGGTCGGGTGTTGGGGAGATGTGGCATTGATGGACGGTGAGAAACGTTACTAGTGGCAGGGAGGCGAGCTGGGGTTTGGGGATCACTGTGATCAGGGGAAGAAGGTAGGGTCATTGGGGTTTGAGGGAGAAGGGGGGTCGGGCTCAGGGGGAAGTGTTGCCATGGAAAAAAATAGGTTTTAGAGGTGTTTTACAAAACTACCACAAAAAGACTACAATTAAAGCCGATTTATGTTGTAGTGTATTATGAAATAGGAACACTCACTTGTAAAAGTTTATCTGGATAAATCATAAATTTAAATAAGTATCATGGGAACCAATATATTATATGAGGTAGGGGGATACTCATTTTGTTCCTCAGCGTAATAGAATTTCAATGGACAAATTATTTTTAGTGGGGTAGAATAGAACACCATGTGATTTTAATATGCATTTAGAATAAATTCAAAATGTTATATATCTTATAATGAATGAAACACTAATCTAAATTCTATAATTATTTAAAAAATGAAAAATGAAACACATTAAAATATATTTATATAAAATAAAATTAGAAAAATAAATTATTCTTTTGATGATAAAATATTCAAATACACATTGGAAATACAATTGACTTCAACGACACTATTTTTTATGAATTATGAATTTATTAAATTTATACATTTTATAAATTTATATAAATCAAATTTATTGATAAAATTAATGGAATTATTTTAAAATTAATTTGTCGAATCGATGAAATAAATAAGTAACTATACGTAATAAACTATAAATTTTCAATGATAAATAGAAATATCTTACAAAAAACCTTATTTTCAAGATAAATATATATTATCTATATTATTTAATTTTATTTAATTTTATTTTTATACATATAAATAAATTAATAATCATTCATACATTTATTATCAATTAGTTATAAATTAATATGTAATAATTTGATGGAAAATAATAATTTTTTAGAATGGTTATTTATGTGTGAAATGTATTTTAATATTAATAAATTAAATTAATCACTAAATATGAATGATTTTAATAAAATTAATTGATAATATATATAATAAAATAAAATAAAAATAATTTAATTCTTATTATATGGAAATGAATAATAGTAAATTAATTTTTATTCTAAAAGATACATTTTGTTTTAAAATGGATTTCTAGCATTATATGTACTGATATTAAAAATAATATTTAATCACCAATAGAAATTGTATTTGATAAAAAAATTATATTTAAATTTTTAAGGTTTATACCATTTAATAAGTTCAATTTCAATTTTTAGTCATCAAAATATGTTACATAGGGAAAATGTATTCATCATAGTGACAGTTAAAATAAGAAAAAAGGGATAAAATAAGTGATAAGGCCAAAAGTTTCCTAAAAATAATATCTCAAATTTATTGGATGAGTTATATTCTGATTACCGAATATATGTTTTAAATTTTTACAATTTTTTCAAACTTAACGTTTATAATGAAATTTATTTTATTTAAAGAATACAATATTCATAAAAGTGTCACAACTCTCACTTATAAAAGGACTCGGTCTATCCCTACCTCAAAACACACCATTAATTTGAAGTTAACTATAATAATACAATAACTTTTCTCCCTTAAAATTATATCTCACATTTTTGGATCCATTGTTCCGAAGAAGAAGTCTTAAACCTTAATATTCTAAACAGCCCTTCTAGAGGATATTCAAGCTCACAAGGTAAGAGATATATTAATCTTGGTTTATCTTATATAGTTTATTTATCTAAATATTTATTAATATAATTTATCTCTTTCATAAATTTTGCCTTATATCATTAAGAATATTTAAAAGTGATATTATAAATATGAAATATCATTTTCTTACACATTCAATCATTATAACATGCTAGTATTTGCTCAATTTTACAACTTACATGATTGATGTTATAATTTTTATGTCATGAATGATTAAATAAATTTATATACTACAAATATAATGTAAATTTTTTCATTTAATATTTATTTATAGATTCTATAATTTTTATATACTTAATTTTATTCACTAATCAAATCAACTCTCTTTTGGAATCCAAATTTCTAAAAAATGTTTTTATGTTTTCCATGAAAATGTTCTCCATATGTTCCATGAATGACTATTGGACTCTAAAAATATATTTAAAAAATACTATAAACTTATAGAAACATATTTTAAAAGGTTAATCCATTACCAACGAGTAAGGACTAAAACCGCTGAATCCGAACAAGTGTGGAAAATTGAATTGTTAACACAAAAATATGGATTTTAACAAATAAGTACTGGTAAATGGTTAATAAGAAAATTTGCTGTTATATGGTAAAAAATATATTAACATGGTTCTGATATAGATTTATAATAAATCTAAATTTATTATACCTGAGGTTATACAATTTCCAACTGTGAAAAACTATAAGTTAAGTGTTTTTCATCTCAATTTTACTTAATTTCGGAATTTTCCATGTTAAACACAAATTTTCATTTATATGGTGCATATACTACATATTAAAAAAATTATCATGATTATATTTAAAAAACTAGTATGTTTAATTAATTTACATGTTAATTTTGAGGGGATTTTAATTTAAAAACATTTCAGGGATTTCATTTATAAATAATAATTTAAATATTTTGAAGTCCTTGAACACAATATTTTTCTTCTATATCAATATTGTTTATATTATTTCAATAATGTTATTATCTATAGAAAAGTTATTTTTTATATTAATATTCAAATATCTTTAAATTTTATTAAAATTTTGTTTAAAACTTATCTTTTCAATGTTTTTGTTAAAGGGTTATTTTTTAATTAATTTATAAAGTTGTGAAAAGAATGTTTTTGGTTAATGTTTACAAATTGAAAAAAAATCCCACTATTATGAACATTCTTCATTATTAATCTTAATTTCAATGTTCCATGTTTTTTTAAATAAAATTCTATTTCCATTTATTTGTGATTTTTTTTAATTTTTTAAATTTACCAAAAGTAAATGATATTTCCTCTTATTTTTCAAAGTGAATATCTAATGGTTTTATAAAGGTGGTTTTTCATCTATGAAAATGAACTTTAATTTTTATTATAGATAACTTATATTATTATATAATAAAAAAATTCACCTTTAATCCAAGGATGGAATACGATTATATTTTTGTTATTTTTTATGAAGTGCATTTCCCTCCCACGGGTTAATAAGGATATAATGTAAATATAAATGTCATAATGTTCTTATGGTACACATATATATATTTTTCATTATGTAAAGTGAATTATTGGAATTTCAAATCCCACTTACTTATTAGTTAAATCATTATATATCGTGAGATAACATGTAAGGTACTAGAGAGAGAACCCTAACCACTAGGGTGCTCTGTCCACAAATATAAGATCCCGTGTTTTTGAACTGGGTTAATATTATAAAATGTTTGTGAAATTATTTTTTGGTTTATCAATGGCTCGTTATATTAAAACCGAGCTCTAGAATTTTATTCTGGGTTTTGGAACACCTAAAGATGTCATTTCTCAAACTCGATTCATGTTTTGAGGCTCAGGGGAAGTCGCACAATCGGCGCACATTTTGTCTAACCATGTGGCCACACCATGCATATTCGAAGTTTTTATATAGTAGATCCCATATAGAAAAATCACGGTTATAAAATACCATGTGATGAGGCCGTGTGAGAGGGGTGACCGATGTAGTAGATAACACCTGGTTAGTACATGGTTTCTCTAACCGTGCGAGCAAACCGTGCAGGCACTTATGTGAGATACTAAAAAAGTGTATCTTAGATTTTTAAGACTCTAGATGGATTGATTTTCCTCATAAGTGGCCATAAATTGGGATTACACTCCCTTGAAAATTTTAAAACTTCTCCCAAGCATTTTGGAGGCGATCTGAAGGATTCTCTTGGTGAATCAAAGCCGAATTCTTGAGGTAGGTAGATGTTTTTCTTCATTTTTTCGGTTTCTTAGATCTACTAAGATATACATCTTCTCTTCTCACGATTTCTTAGATCTACACCCATTATATGTAATTCTAAGTGTGTATATGACATGTATGGTGAGTTTTTGTCTTGTTCATTCTGGGAGAAGTGATCTAAGGTCGGTTCTTGAAGAATCAACCAATTTCTATTGAGGGTTCTTTATTCATTGTGGTTTCAGTCAAAACCCCGAGGTAGGGTCCCAAATCATTAACATTTTATTTAATAATTATAGTTTCTTTAAATAAATTAGGAATGTGAGTTTCCTACATTATGATATGTCAATTAATGACAATTTTGATGTTATTAAATAATTCCTCCCACATGATATAAGTGAGAAATTGAACTTGTGTTGAGTTTAAGCATGTTTGACTAATTTGGATAAAGTGATATGATTAAAAAGTTTAATGATTTTAATGGGAAGAATGATTAATAGGGTAATTAATGGTAGAATTAATTATCATGTTATGACTTCTAATAAGATTCTGGCTTTTACAGATTATTGGGAATATCAAATATTTGATATGTACGGAAGATAATTGAAAACTGGTAATAATTAATAGAGGGATTAATTATTACATGTTAAATAGTAAATGGTTAACACATTGATGATTGGTTAAAGAGAAAAGGTTTGATTAATTAATTGTTGTATTAATTTATTTTCATGCATTAAATTAAGATTGTGAATTGATTGTTTGTTACGATTGATGTCCAAGAGTACATTTGGATAGGTATTGATTTTCCATGCCATAATTTAGCTTGGATGGAGTTTTTTAGAGATATGAAATGTTGTGTGATATGGTCACTAAATATCTTGGATTTTTTTCTGCATGTTTTGAGATGATTATGGTGTGCTTGTAGATTGTTATAGTCTTGGACAAACCATTTTTTGAATGGACAGGTTTAGACTTGTTAAAGAATTTGGATAATTAAGTGCTTAGTTAATTATTCAGTTGGCTTACTAAGAATAATTAATTGTTCACTAATTATTAATTAATGAGATTTTGAATGATTAATTAAGTTTTGACTTATCTGAATAGAAATTTGTGTTATTAATTAATTATTGAATTAATTAATGGTTTGGTAATGATAAATATATAAGTAAGATTGATGAATGGGTTGTGAGACTAGGATTGGGGTTCCAAATACTCATATGGTGTTATACATGATTTTTGACACCAATGATAGAAGTATATGTTTGATTGATAAATGGGTTGTGAGACAGGGACTTATGCTCCAAATACTCATGGGGTGCAAGACATGGCATTCTATACCCAGCTTGCAAAAAAATATTCTTTTATGGGACAACGACTGATGATCCAAATACCCATGGGTTTTGAGACAAGGACTGACGCTTCAAATTATCATAAGGGTGATATACATGATGTTCTACATCCACTAATTAACATTGTACTCTGGGTCTAATTGTTCGTGGATGAAATCATTTAAGGGTTTATGAAGGATGTTGTGACATGATGATTTGTGAATTGATTATAAAAAAGGGTTTATACTTATTAATGAGTAGGGTGAACAACTGTTATCAGATGAACCTAAGAGCGAATAACTATTTTTTTGGATGGGCATAGACATAATATATGAATGATTAAATTGAATAACTTATGACGTGTTATCCAATCCAAAGCACAATCTTATATTTGGTCTTTACATTGATTATTTAGATTGTCTATAGAGACATCTGTGGTGAGTGACTTATATGGGGGATATCGGGCGTAGGATGAATCTCAAGAATTTCATAATAATATTTGAGTAATTGATAAATAAAAAATGATTATGTAATGATTATTGAGTATGCATGAAAAATTAATAGTACAGGTTCAAACACCAGCTGAGGGCGAAGCAGGTACTTGAGTATATTGTTACTTTGTACTGCTTACTTTATTTTATGCATGCCTTCAAGTGTTTTAAATTATTTATTACATTTCTGTATAAGGGGTAGACACTGGTGGTCCCGGCATACTGAGATTTATATCTCACACCCTACTCAGGCTGCCATTGCGCTGGGTACCCGACTAGATTCTATTTGGATGCAGGACTATGTTGATTGCATTAACGTGGGAGTTAAGAGTATAGGACCGAGCAGAGGCTCAGGCTGCTCAAGGAGATCACCCTTGGGACTTTGACCCATTATTTATTTATTTTTTCCTTGGAATATAAAATCATGTTGTTTTTTAACTTTTTTCTACTTTTATAACATTAGAATGCCATGCATGCATCTGATGTATAATTTGGTTTTGTCCATTTGTTTTGTAAAAGATTTATAAAATCTGTTTTCTACTCCTTTATCAGTATAAGATCATTTCTTCTACTTATTGACTTTTCCTATTTTTGAAAACTAAAATGGGGGTATAGTCTCCCCACTAACTATTTTTAGACCCTTTCTGCAAGTCGGTAGACTCTTGTGTAAGGGGAGACACACTTGAAGTCATGTGGAGACCGGTCCAGCCACCTGTTCAGGGGTGACCCGGTCGGGAAGTTACAAAGCGGGATCAATGGTTTTGGGTTATTTATTTTCCTTTGTCTTACTATTTTGGGTCTGGAAGACAAGAGACTAGTAATGTTTTGGCGCTTGGGTTAATAGTCGTTCTTGGGACTGATCACCTCATGTACGATAAATGACCAAGCGGCCAGGGATGGGAATTTATGTTTATACTATTAGAGGTTACAGTTGATATGATTTCACCTTTAGTGACTGGTGTATTTTCTGTTGTTCATTGATTTTGAGAATTTGGAAAAGAATAATTTTTTTGGATTGATATGGAATGGAAGTTTTATACATGCATCATCTTAGGGACTTAGATATTCACATGTCATGAATATAACATGCCATGTAGTTGTATTAGAACAATGCCTGCTAATTTGGATTGTGTTCCTTGGGTGAAATTCCATGTTTGATCTTCTTTATCATGCCTCTCTAGATAGAATTTTATGGTGATATATTTAACATTCTTGAGTGATTATATTCCATACTACTTTGGTTATTAGTATGTTTTGTTTTTGTGACATGCTTCGGTGTTATAGCATGTTGTTGTGTTACTTCTTATGCTAACATGTTAGAGAAGTTTTGATATGTGAAAGGTTTGATAAAGAAAAATGATAAATAAATGTTGATTTTGTTAAATGGGATCCAAAATCCAGCGATAAGGTGTATTGGTTCTTTATCGATTGGTAGGTGGCCACCCATATAATTTGGAAAGTTAGGTTGATCATGTAAATTTATGAATTGACATTGGTATTGATTAATGAGATCCAGTTTTCAATCCATGGTGTATATGGGTGCTTCATGAGTTGGGAAATTAAGACTCGTATCAAATGTGATGACTTTATGCCGTGTGAAATTCATATAAATGTGAAAGATGTTTAATGTTGATCTAAAATAAATTGGCTAGCTTCTAAAATGTAACTGGATCCAAGTAGGTCAGTTGGGGAGTTTCTTTATGAGATAATCCATTAGGGTGTTTAAAATTTAAATACATGTGTGTTTGCTATTGCGTTGCTTTATAAGTAACCCATGTTGGTTAAAATGGGATCCTCGTAGGTCGCCTTATCTTCTTAAAAGAAATTTTTTTAAGTTTTCTAAAAATTGAGGGATGTCAACTAATGTAAATGTTTTTAAAAAGGTAGTTTTATGAAACTTGCATATTTTACATTGGGGAATTTCGAAAATGGTACATGATTTTTTGATTAAATCATTTGATAATTAAATATTCCAAGTGATTAAATATATGAGGCTTCGAAAAGGAACTTATTGTGGTGTCCACTATTTAAAACCCTCATGGAAAGGGTAGTTCAAATTTCTCTTGAGTTGCCTCAAAATAGAAGTGTGAGTAATTTCTGTAGGAATTCTTTTCCTCCAGAATGGGAATATTTTCGTCTTTTGAGCCTAGTGACTTGTTTGAAGTAACCTGGTTTATGGTTGACATTTTTTCTTCGTAGGGTTCTAACCTATGAAAGGTAGCACCTTCAGAACTTAAATTCCTTGCTTGCACTATGGAATTTATCACTCTTTTGGTGTTGTTGGATATCTTCATCCCAGGTAGGACTTCCAGTTTCCAATGAATCCTTTGTTATAATGGGTGGTGATGTGTTTCTTGACCTTGTTATGGGATTGAGCATCGATAAGATCTCTTTATCAGCTGGTTAGACATGCCTCGGGCATGGTTAGCTTCTTCATTGGTCGTTTGAGCCTTCCTTCATAGTAATGGATTACTGTTTATAGAGTCGTCTAGGAAAATGGTTGTATAAGGAAATATGACTCCATAATAAGACATTTTGTACTGATGAGTACGGTCTCGGGTCAACTACATGTAGAGTCACTTGAGCGTTAAATAATAAATTTGATTTTAATACAGGGAATGTTTTTTGAAAGACCTCGGTGTTTTGGCATGCTGATATTGTGGTTAATCTAGTGCACTTGTGAGCAGATGATAATTTCATGAGACATCATGGGAAATAATAAGGTGGGTATAGCAACTTTGTTCACAATGAATGTGTTGTAAGGTGATGAAGAGATTTTAGAATAGAGTTGTCGTGTAATGGTTTGATAGATCTTCTTCATGACCTTGGTTTTCTCTTACAACGCTCTTTTGGACATGATGAGCATGTCCCCTGTCTTGACTTCTTCGTGGAGACACTAAGATAGTCTTGGGCTTGGTCCATGCTACATTTTAAATGTTGTTTGGCTTGATGATTAATTGTTATCTGGGTAGTATGCTAGATGTGTTGATTCTTTTGGCTACTCCCATATTCGTGTTTTGGAACTATTGTTTTCAAAATAGCCTTGCGATGGCTAGACTTGGAAAATTTACCAGATGGTGGGTAAGGGCTTAATTATACTGGAAGATGGCTTGGAATAGTTTTAAGGCACATCATCAGATAAATGTTGAAAGTGGCTTTTGGGTCCGAAACATCTTTTGAGGGAATAATGTGAAACTTCTTCTATTGTTTGATCAAGGTTCAACCTTTTACATTGAGAAGGTCCTTCTAATGACCTAATATATAATATCTATTTCAATTTTTAAGCTTTAGAGTAATCTTTGGATCTAGTTAAAAAGTCTTATCCATCGTGTTAGAGAAGGTGTGAAGGTGTGGTTGGCATTGGGAATGCAACATGTCACTTCTAATGAGTATAAATGACCTTGGTAGGTCTGTTGTTTTAGTAGTGGTTCCTGATGGCTTCTCAGGGATGAGAAGTTTTTAAGTTGGGTATAATGTAAGATCCTGTGTTTTTGAATCGGGTTTAATTTAAAAAAACTTCTGAAATTCTTCATAGGTTTATCAACGGGTCTCTATTTTTAAACCAAGCCCTAGAATTTTATTCCGAGTGTTGGAACACATAATGTTTTCTTTTCTCGAACTTGATTGAAATTTTGAGGCTTGGGGGAAGTCGCACAGGAGGTGAAATTTTTGTCAAATGGTGCGTCCAAACCGTGAGTAGTTAAAGTTTTGAGTCAGTAGCTCTCACAAGGTTGGCACACAGTTAGTCTCCCTTGAATATTAGAAAACCTCTCCCAAGCATTTATGAGGCGATCTGAAGGCTTCACTTTGCGAATCGATGCCGAATTCTTAAGGTAGTAAGATGTTCTTCTTCGTTCTAGTTCGGTTTCTTAGATATACTTAGATCTAAATCTCATCTTCTCACGTTTTCCAATATCTAATACCTTTATGGGTAAATCTAAGTGTGTGGATGACAATTATGATGAGTTTTGGTCTTGGTCTTTCTAGGAGAAGTGATCTATGGTGGGTTCTTGAAGAATCAACCCATTTCTCTTGAGGGTTCTTCGTTCGTTGTGGTTTCTGTCAAAACTCCAATATAGGGTCCTAAATCTATAATACTTTATTTGAGAATTATATTTTCTTTAAAAAAATCAGGAATGTGAGTTTCCTTTATTATGATATGTCAATGAATGACACTTTTGATGTTATTAAATAATTTCACCCACATGAGATAAGTGAGGACTTGAACTTGTGTTGAGTTTAAGCATTTTTAGATAATTTGGTGAAAGTGATATAATTAAACAGTTAAATGATTTGAATGGGAAGAATTAATAATAGGGTAATTAATGGTAGGATTAATTATCAAGTCATGAGTTGAAATATGATTCTGGATTTTATAGATTATTTGGAATATCGAATATTTGACATGTTCGAAAGATAATTGGAAACTAGTGATAATTAATGGAGGAATTAATTATTACATGTTAAATGGTAAATGGATAAATAATTGACTATTAGTTAAATATATAAGGTTTTATTAATTAATATTTGAATTAATTAATTTTTAGGCATTAAATTAATATTGTGAATTTTTTGTTTGTTATGATTGATGGCCATGATTACCTTTTGATGTGTATTAGTTTTTCATGCATTAAGTTGTCATGGATGGAGTTGTTTAGAGATATGATATGTTGTGTGATATGGTCACTAAATATATTGGCTTTGTTTATCATTTTTTTGGATGATTATGGTTTGCTTGTAGATTTTTAATGTACTAGATGAACAATTGTTTGAATGGATGGGTTCAGACTTGTTATAGAATTTTAATAATTAAGTGTTGGGATAGTTATTTAGTTGTCGTGCTAAAAATAATTTATTTTCAATTAATTATTAAATAATGAGATTTTGAATGGTTAATTAAGTGTTGACTACTCTAAAGAGAAATTTGTTTTGTTAATTAATTATTGAATTAATTAACAGTTTGGTTTTGTAGTGTTAGATATGGTATTCTACACCAATGATAAATATATAAGTATGATTGATGAATGGGTTGTGAGACAAGGATTGAGGCTCCAAATACACACAAGGTGTTAGAAATGATGTTCAAAACCAATGATATATGTATATGTATGATTGATAAATTGGTTGTGAGACAGGGATTGATGCTCTAAATACTCACGGGGTGAAAAACATGGCGTTCTACACCCAACTTGCAAGAAAATATTCTTTTATGGGACAGGGACTGATTCTCTAAATGCCCATGGGTTCTGAGACAAGTGTTGATGCTCAAAATACTCACGAGGGTGATAGACATGATGTTTTACATCCATTAATTAACATTGGATTGTGGGACCAATTGTTCATTCATGAAATGAGATAATGGTTAATGAAGGTTCTTGTGCCATGAGGATTTGTGAATTGATTATGAGAAAGGGTATAGACATATTAATGAGTTGGGTGAACCACTGTTAGTGGATAGACCCAGGAGTGAATCACTATTTTAGTGGATGGTCTTAGACATGGTATATGAAAGATTAAATTTAATAACTTATACTTCATTATCCAAGACAAAGTAAAAGCATGGATTCAGTATTTACTTTGATTAGTTAGATGGTCTTTAGAGACATCTATGGTGAGTGACTTATACGGGGGGTGTCAGGCGTAGGCCAAATCTCAAGACTTTCATAATAATATTTCATTAATTGATTAATTAAAAATCATTATATAATGATTCTTGAGTATGCATTAAAAATGAATTGTTCAGTTTCAGACACCAGCTAAGGGCTGAAGCAGGTACTTGAGTATATAGTTACATTGTTCTGCATTATTTTTTGAAAGCCTTCATGTGTTTTAAATTATTTATTAAATGTCTAGATTTGAGGTAGACACTGGTGGTCCTTGCCTGCTGAGATTTATATCTCACAACCTACTCATGCCACCATTGCACTGGGTACCCGAGTTGATTCTATTTCATTGCAGGACTATGTTGTCTCCATTTACTTGGGAGTTAGGAGCAAAAGACCGAGCAGAGGCTCGGGATGCTCAAAGAGATCACCCTTGGGGCTTTGAGTCATTATTTATTTATTTCTACATTGGAATGTAAAAGAGTGTTGTTTTGTTCACTATTTTATACTTTTGAATCATTATCATTTCATGCATGCATCTTCTGTATAATTTGGTGTTGTCCATTTGTTTTATACAAGATTTAATAAATCATTTTTCCACTACATTATCAGTATTGGAGTTTTTCTGTTACTTATTTCCTTTTCCTATTTTTGAACACTAAAATGAGGGTATAGTCTCCCCACTAACTATCCTTAGACCCTCACAACTAGTCGGCAGCATCTGGCATAAGGGGAGACGCGCTTGAAGTCATGTGGTGACCGGTCCGACCACCAGTTCAGAGGTGACCCAGGTCAAGACAATAGAACAAAGGTTGGATGTTATGTGGAGTAAACCAAATCCACTTCGGGACTTTATACACTATGTGATAATGGTCTTGGTAGTGAAACTTACAAAATTCATTATTTTTTATTCTTATGTTTTTCACACACTCTTATTCAATATTGCTATACATTTTTTTTGATTGCTTGCATGGTTCTTGATTAATTGACTTTTTACACTCTTATGACTCTTGCCTTATGTTATGTGAATTCCTTATTCCATGATCCTTAATTTATAATATATTAATTGTTGGGTATTATTTTTTTACATTATTACCACATACCATGATTACTTTATCATACACTTATTATTATATTAGGCTCACATATGATCTTTTATTACATCTCTCATATTTACTCTTACTAATAATCCTAGTTCACCCATTATTTTTTTTATTTCTCCATGTTATAAAGAAGGGTGTTAAATATGATATGTCTGAATGGGTAACATTTTTTAATATTATTTATAGTAAATATTAAACAATTATTGGGAAATAAATTTATTGGGTATGTAATAAAAAAAACTAAACCTTGTGGTAATTTGATATGAGCTTTTGTGAGATGTATTGAATATTCATTTAAAATGATTTAATTTTCAAGTATGTTATGATCTGGTTTCTTCCTATTCTATTTTTTAAGAAATAGGAGGATGAATCATATTTTTGTTCTAAAATGTTCAAATATGTATTCCCTATATATAAAATGATAAATATATTTCCTCTACAAACACAATAATGTACGGAAATAGAAAACTCACATAAAATCTTAAAAATAGGCATGTTATGAATCAATTATACAAATTTTATTAGAAAAAATGAATATGTTTCTTCTTTGACACTAATTGTATTTCTAGAGGGGATTCTTCATGAGGGGGTGAATTTAATTTAAAATTGAACACCTAATTTTCCCACTCAATAATTTAATATGTTCAAAGGTTACAAAATCCTAATAGATCAATGTATAGTAAAGTATAAATGCAGTAGAAATTATAATAAAAAAAGTTAGAAACTATACAAAAATAAAAAACAATCTTAATAAAAGATAATAAAAAGTAAATTAAAAAAAATAATTGATGTTTAGGATAACAATAATTATATTCCATTAAAAAAATATTCAAAATATTTTAACAGTTCCTATCAAGTGGACTCATAGTTTTGTCCTGAAGTGGTTCAGGTTCCGAAAATAGAACATGTTAGAGTTGGTTTTTTACAACCAACATCTATAAACTTTTTGATGACATGTATTCATTTGGTTAATAATAATAAACTACTTATCACATCATGATTTTGATTTTGTTTAACATAGTATGTCATAATGTATTAATAGTATTTGTCGCACTAAAAGGTCATAGCAGTTCCCCACAATGATGATAAATCATCAGTTCTATGAAACTATTCTTTAATATATTTTATATAGTGAGATGATATAATATTAGGGATAGAAGCAATATAGGAAATCAAGGGTGGAGACTCATTGGACATTGAGGAACATTCTCATGGTGTACATCCTTGGTAATATGTAGTGTAAGATATTAGGAGAACATGACACGCTAGTATGAAATCCACATTTATAAGTTTCATAGGATGTTCCTCTCTACGGATGTGTGTATTGATCCTTAGACTATGAGATTATTATTAATGAGTATTATTAGTCATGTACTTTGATGTATTAATGAAAACCATAACGAAATATCTTCTTGGTGAACTAAGATATGTTGGGTGCATCACGAGTACTATGGAATTAATGAATAATATGAGAAATGATTTTTCAATTCTATTATTTAAGTGAAGATGATATATCATTCCCTTTTTTGGGAATGATTTAACCTAAATATGTCTATGGCCATGTTTTTCTGTTGGAAGGTTTGTTTTCCAGAAATATAAAGAAATGGACATCGAGCACATAGGTTGATGGAATCATTATGAAACCTTCTTTATTAGAGATATTATGATAATGAGATTATATTACATAGTAAGCATCTATATGAGGTATTATGTAATTGGGGAATTAACTTCCCCCTCTTTGGGTTTCATGTCATTTTTCTAGATACTAACATTGGAATTTATGATTTTTTTTCCTAATTCCACTAATAAATTGGCCTAGAGGTTCACATACTAAGGGTATCCAAAATCGTAGTTAAATGATAATATGATTATTTATTATTCAACATGTAGAATAAATATTATTAATGTATGTGGTTTAATAATTATTCATGTTTAATTTATCACATATATTTTTTCAACGGTTGTTCTAGATAATATAATGTGTGAATTATATGTAAAAAATATTTATTTTCTACTAAGTGAATATAATATTTATTTATTTATTAGGAAACAATTTAGTGATATTTATTTAATAAATAAATTTTAATTTTTCGAGGACTAATAAATATTTAGGAGGACTAGCAGACCAAGTTTAATGGTCTAATGATAAATAATAAATATTGAGTATTATTTGATTAAATAATGTTTAATTTAGGCTAAAAATTAAGCACATATCGAGAAATCATAATAATAATTTTTCTATTTGAAAATGGATTCTGAGGGGATTAAAAACTTATAAAGGTAACTAGTGTGATTATTTTATTTTAACCATATTGATTTATAAAACCAGTTAAATGTTTTTTGGGAAATCCAATTCATTTTTTTGGTTGTGCACAATGGATTTGAAAAATATTCTCAAGCCATAGAGAGCTCCCTTCTCCAAGAACGCTCCCAATAACAGGAGTGATCTTCCTCCACCTCCCACTCTCAATTAAAGAGATATCTAGGAGATAGGTTTCGAATCAGTTATTGAGGAAATCAAAGGAAGATGATTCAAGTGATGGTATCCTCCCTCATAGAACGTATAGATTCATATAAAGACTTTTGGAGTTTTGTGGAACATTTGTGGATCACGGCTAGATGGAATATTCACTTGATTCCTATAATGAAAAATGGAACAATGCAGATCTATTAAAATATCCATTAATGAAGAAATAATTCTAAAAAGGTAATTCTTTAATTAATTAAATTAATTATAAATAATATGTGATGATACACTCTATGGTTAGATTTTTTATCTATTGTCTATTTCTGTAGATTCAATTCCATTGATCATGGAGTTTTTTAGTAGTTAGATCTTTGATTAATCATCAATAATGATAAAAATGGAAAGATATGCATCTCCCAATGCACACTTCTACTATGCCCAGAACCTTCAAGTGGTATTATAGTGGTCACATAATTATTTATAATTACATAAATATCATTACGGATTTATGAATTTTTCATTTAGTTTTCAATTCATTTATAATCATTGTTTTAATCCAAATTGTGAGATATACTTATTCTTACATTTTTTATCATAGATCTAATAAAAAAATTAATTTTACAAATGAAATAAAATTTATGATATAATCTGAAGGTGCCACAGATTCTAGTCAGATAATACAAGAGTGCACTCCGTGTAACAAAAAATACATGTCATGTACCTATTTTCAATGCATCATTAATTAATGTAGAAATTAATTTATACAATGTAAATTGATTCCATGAGGATCATTTTTTTCCTACACCATGTGTTGAGTGGGCCATACTGGCACACAATCAACTAGAGTTCACACTGTGTGTCCCACATACATGACGTGTAGTCCCTTTGAGTCAAAGAAGGGCCACGAATTATCAAACATGGCCTACCTGATTAGTGACCATGCAACTCATAGACAATAATCCATATAGTCACTTATAAATGATATCTATTACAATTTTCTAAGGAAAAATTTATATTCCATGTCCCTACATGTGTTCCTTAGATAGAAGGTGGGAAATGTATAGTCCTTGTATCTATATTTATAAATCTGGTACTAATAATAAATTACACAGATTTAAATATTATTTATTATACTCTATAAACCTTATCAAAATGTTCTTGTGTGTGGACATTATGTTTATAGGACATGAATTATGATGGGTTTTAAATATATATATATATATATATATATATATATATATATATATATTTAATAACATTGTAATGTTTAGATCTTCATATCATGTATGAGTCATATTATAGTTGTTACTCAATGTAAATTGAAGCATAACATGTGACCGAAAAATCATGTAATTCTTGTAATCTTTAATTTCATAGTAGACATTATCAAAGTACATGATATGTTGTGTATTCCATATGTCAAAAGAGTAAATAGTATACAAGTATAATATATATTGGGTAGAAATGTATGGGTATTCACCATGTTTCCTCCAAGGAATATTTATGTACATAGTTATATTTGAAAAGATTTATTTAAATTGCTTAAAATTATGATGAATGATAATCTCAAGGAAGTTTGGATGAAAATTAAGGTTAAAAAAGTATTAATTAAAGAACAAAATTAATTCAATCAATCATTATTTATCTTAAATAAGAACGATTATGAATTTAATGCTAGTTTTATTAACTGCATAATTTGTTCCATGCATATGGATGATCATGATCAAAGACCACACCTTTGTAAGAGATTGGTTTTATGTAATTTATTATTAAATTAATGTGTGGGAATTCATTCCTTCCCTCCTCTTATTATGAAAGGGTTTTTGTACCAATGGTTTCTTTTATGTAAACCACATGATTAACTCACCTCCATGTGAGTAAAATAAAATATAATATATGGATCTCACAAGCTAGTGGAGGTGGTACATGTTTGGAGATGAGGAAAAATCTATCCAAGAGAGATACAATGGTGTATATGATGAAAGTTGTAACATAAGCCTTAATTGTTTCAAGGTGTTTTTTCCCAGGTCAATGGTTAGTTACAAACTGCTAGATAAATTAACCATAAATAAAAGACCATAATCATACCACTTTATTATTTTATTTTTGTCAAGTTTTAAGGTTATTTCATTTTGTTTTTTATATCAATCATTTTAATTATTTAAATTAATTATCATATAATATAGAACTAAAATAAATTTGATTATATGTGAATATTATCTAATACATAGATATTAACTTATGTAAATCCACTTAATATTAATAGTCATGTGATAAACATAATAGTTACTGTAATTCAAAATTATTTCATAAAAGGATAAAATACATCAATTATTTATATTAATTTGGTATAGTCATCCACTGCTTTAGTTAAAATCCAACCATAGTTCAAATTTCATGACCAGCCAATGTTGGGGTGCTTTCAATTATCTAGGAATTATAACATGATGATTTGGATTTAATTAACGTAGTTCACGTCAAGGGTTGACTTTCAAAGAAGGAATTCATGCAACTAAGAGGCAAGGGTTGATAAAATCCAATTTTAGGATTTCAGAATTGGGGTTTCCACTCAATTGATTAAGGAACTATGAGGTAATGTTGTTGGAATTTGGAATTCCTACCTAAAACCATTCAAATTGCATGACCGGCCAATTTTGGGGTAATTAAAAGAGGAATATGGATCCTTTCCACTATAATTTCTAAGAAAATGTTTATTCTAAATCCAATGGTGATGGTTATTGGTAGGTTAATAAATATAGTATTTGTTTATATGTCCAAATTTTATCAGATAAAGTACTAAATATATTATCATGTTAATTTTAGAAATAGAAAATATATCCTTGTGATCCATACTTGATAAGTACAACCTTCTCACTGGTACAAATTTACAAGAGTGGAAAAGGTGATTACCCATTATCCTTATCTATTAAAGGAAATTGTATATGTTAGAATAACCCATTCCTGATGAGCCTGGTAATGAGGGGAGTGATGATGAGTTGTCACTCTATGAGAACCATTTAAACAATTCCATATATGTTCAATGTTTCATTCTATTATCCATGTCCAAGGAGCTTTTAGAAAACATGAGGACATGGAGGTATATAAAATGATGTCCCACCTATGGGGTCTCAATAAAGAGAATTAATGACATGAGAGGTATAATGTATCCAATGCTTTGTATATAACTAATTTTGGATATACATTGTTAGTTGGGACTCATGTATTCAAGGTTATCGGCTACATTGAATTCATATACATCTTTTAGATAAAATTCCTAGATGAGTTTTGTATAGATATCATAATTTCGTCACATCCCAAGAACTTCTCTGATATTATTATTAATTGCAATATCAAAAATAAGAAGAAGAGTATTTTAGAAATTATCACATTGATTATCAAAGTGTATAAGGACATGGGGTATGATAAATCAATAGTAATTATAATGGATAAGAAAATTATGAAAAAGTAAAAGGTGCCTAAGAATCAAAATAAGTCTAAAGATCCCAAGAACCAACCTTCAAAGAAGATGAATATCAAGAGGGGAGGCTAGGAAAATGAGGCAGCATGTTTTGTAGTTGTAAATCTAGGTCCCTGAAGAGGAACTGTACCCAAATGCAAGGGGATGCTAAAGGTGTATTTTTTTGAGTGTAATGTTTCAATATCTGCACATTGGGTATTATATATAGCTTGTGGTGGTTACATCTACATCCAAATGTATAAACCATGTAGATTTCAAAAGATTATTAGTGGATAGGTGGATCTGAGAGCTAATAATGATGTGTGGTTGGCTTCTCCATCTATTGGTGGCTACCACATTTCATTAACTGCGTCAATGATTATGGTTTTAAAATATTTTTATTATGTTCATACGGTTAAAAAGAACATAATTTATGTATCACTCCCAGATGCAGATAGGTTAATTTTGACGTTTTGAAATCAACGTTGTTTCATTTACAAAGACAACATATGTTTTGGTATGGAACATTTAAATAACAGTAATTAAATATTAAATTATGAAAATCATGTATTGGAAATTAAAAATTCATCATGTTCACACGACTCACATAACAAACAACTATGGAACCACCATCTTAGACATGTAAACAAGTTGCAACTAGGAAATATACTTCAATATAGTAACTTAGAATCTTCTAATCTAAAACCACATGAATTATTTCGTTCATGTTTATGAGGAAAAATGACCAAACCACCATTTTTTGGATAGAATGAAAAGTCCACATAGCTTCTAGGATTATAACACATTGTTGAGTGTGGTTAATTTATAGAAACATATAGTGGTAGATATTATTAATTTATAACTTTTACTGATGACTTGAATAGATTTGGTTATGTATACTTGATGATCTATAAGACTGATTACTTCAAGAAATGAAAGTAATCCATGAATGAATTAGATAGTCTTGTTTGTAAGAAGATAGATAACATTTAATCAAATCAAATAGTTTCATATATTCTCCATGAGTTTATCAACTTCTAATGGGAATTTGGAATTCTATCTCAAATCACTCCACCTTACACACCATAGTGGAATGGTGTTAGTGAAAGGAAGAATTTTACCTGCTCATACATGGTGAGGTCAGTAATGATTCCCACATATCCTATATTATCCTTTTTGGGATATTAAATACAAACTATTGAATAAAAATTAAAATGAGTACCAAATAAAGTGACCAATGGAATTACATTCAAGTTATAGAGTGTAAATAAGCCCATTCTATCAAATACACAAGTATGGGGATACAAGGCAATTATTAAGGACTTATTAGGAAACGAACTATCACATTCGGGAATAAAGTATTTCATTACTGGATATCCCTTGAATACAAAGGGATACTACCTATAAAACTCCTCAGACAAAATATTGATTGTCATAATACAAGCTATCTTTTTCGAGAGAGAGCACATCATCAAAAAGGATAGTGGGAGAAAGATTGACTTTAATGAATTTGATGTTAATGATACAAAATATTTGGTATTGGAATAGGTTCCATAGTTCCCTATAGAAGAAGTAGTTCCTAAAACACAAGTACTACATATAAGTACAATAGAGGTAAGATAACCATATAGAAATGGTTTTCAAGTCACTGGATATGGTGAATCATTATTGTTTGAAAATTATGAACCTCCCTCTTATAAATAGGTAGTATAGATATTATAATCTAAAATATGAAATGATACCATGAATTTTGAAATGGATTTCCAGGTGTCAGTACTTGGTTTGGGTTCTATTTGATCTGAAACTTGATGTTTATCGAATTGCGTGAAAACATGTATTCAAGAAAAAGATAGATATGGAAGTTAAGGTAAATACCTAAAAAAACAAGGCTAGTGGATAAAGTATTTAAAAAAATAAGGAATTGACTAAAATGAAACATTTTTTCTAGTTTCCATGTTTAAATCCATCATAATTATACTTTCTATAGTAGCTTTCTAAGACTATAAGATTTGGAATAAGGATGTGAAAACTGCATTCCTTAATGTAAACCTTTGTGAAGATTTCTATATAGAATAATTAGAAGGTTTTGTGACTCCATGAGATACCAAAATGACATTCACGTCATCGATATCCATTTATGGATTGAATAAAGAATCCAGGCCCTAGAAAATTTGATCTCATGAAGATATAAAATAATTTGGTTTCATTAATAACAAATTTGAGCCATATTATTACAATAGATTTAGTGGAAATGAATTCATTATCCTAGTATTATATGTTGATAATGTATTAATTTTTGGGAATGAAAATTTGTCTTACAATATATTATCGATTGGTTAAAAAAATATTTTATTCATGAAGGACTTATGTGATGCAGCCTGTATTCTAGATATCATGGTCATTTGTGATAGTTACAAGTGGATTTTTGGACTAATTCAAAGTACATATGTTGACCAGATATTAAAGATATTTAGTATAGAGTAATCCAAAAGAGGATTTCTTACAGTTTCACATGGTTTACATCATTCTAAGAAGATCTTTCATCTGAAAAAATGGGATAAGGAGATAATGATTCATATCCCATATTCTTTTGTGATAGAATGAATAATTAATTCCATGTTATGTATTATACATGATGTTTCCTATGCATTGATCACGGTAGGAAGATATCAAGTTTCTCTAGGGGAACAACTTTGGTCTTCTATTATAGTCATCCTTATGTACATGAGAAGAACTGAGGATATATTCTTCATTTGTGGAGGAGATGAGGAGATAGTCATCAAAGGATATACTGATGCTAGTTTTCAAATATATAATAATGATCTAAATTCAATGTATTGATATATTTTTTTATACGAAGAAGATGTGAGGTGAAATATTTCAAAGCAGCCAGTTGTCCCAGATTCTATAGTGGATTATAAGTATATAGATCCTTCTGATGTATCCAAGGAAGACATTTGGATATGGATCTTTGTCTATGATCTTTCTTTGGTACCTAGAAATAAATACCCTATCACATTGTATTGTGATAATACTATAGCAGTGGATCTTGTTAAAGAGACAAGGTAACACCAACATATAATGCATATACTCTCAAAGTATAACATCTTAAGGTATTTTTAGAACAGGGATGAAGTTACATTAACCAGGATGCCCATGGAAGGGAATCTGGTGGACCCGTTGACGTAAGGTCTATCTCATGAGGAGCATGAGTATCATGTGAGAGCTAGCAGACTGAAGGTTGTTAAGAGTTTTCTCTACTGCTAGTGGGAGTATATTTTATTTTGTTCCCTATAACCAACTTATGTGTGATTTATGATGATATTTATTCATATTTTTTAATATTAATAAACTTCTCATCACATCATGATTGTTCTTCTGTGTAACATAGTATATGATAATGTCCTCGTAGTAGTTGTTTCACAAAAAGTACAAATTTCCTCCCTGATATGATGAGAACCCAAAAAGTTATACAATGCTATTATTAAATATATTTTATATGGTTGGATGACATTATATGAGGGACACAAGTTATAAATTCTATCAGGGGTGGAGGCTCATAGTACATTGAGTCTTCTTCTCATGATATACACTATTGTAAATATCCAGTGTAGGATATTATGAGAACAAGATTGGCCAGTAAGAAATCTACATTTAGATGTTTCATTGGATGTTCCAACCTAAGGACATGTGTATTGATCATTATAATTTTATATTATTATTAATAATTATTAGGATGGGCGTACTTGGATGAATTTATGAAAACCCTGGTGACATATTCTCATGATGAAGTAGAATATGTTGGGTGCATCACCAGTAATATTGTCTTAATGAAGAATGTGAGAAGGTATTTTCCCATTCTATTATTTAATAGAAGTTGATATGATATGCCATTTTATAGAAATTATATGTCTTAAATAAATTCATAAACAGTATGTTCTGTAGGGATGTTCATTATACTGTAATTCAAAGAAAGAGACATTGAGAACATAGGTTAATGGAATAGGTACACAACCTTCTTGATTAGAGATATCATGATAAAGAGATTATATTACATAAAATTAATCCATATGATATATTATTTCATTTTTTCAATAAATTATTTCTCTATGGGTTCCTTGGTGGGTTTCTAGACACTAACCTTGGACGTTTGGCTGCTTCGCCTAATTCCACTGAGAAAGAAACATATAGGGTCACACAATAAGTGTGTCTAAAATCTTATTTAAATAATAACATTATTATTTTGTATTTAACAATTTGAAGTTTTTTCCCATAGGTGGTTTAATAATTATTCAAATTTAATTAATCTCACATATTCCATCACCAGTTATTTGAGATAATATAATGTGTAAAGAATATTTAATAAATATTTATTTCCTATTTAGTGAATATAATATTTATTTATTTATTAGAGAATAATGAAAAAATATTTATTTAATAAATAAAATTTAAGAACATGATGAGAAATAATAATATTGTTATTATTTGAAATAGAGTTCTATAGGGATTAAATAAATAATAAAGGGAAATTCTTACAATTATTTAACTTTAACTTGAGAAATATATAAATGAATTTATATTTTTTATGAGATATCAAATAAAATTGTTTGGTTGTCAACAATGGATTTGGATAATCCTCTCAATCCCAAGAGATCTCCATTCACCAAGAATTCTTCCATAAATAGAGAGAGATCTTCCTCTACCTCCCCCTCTCAAGTCAAGAGAGTTCAAGGAGGATTAATTGGAAGTAGTTGTCAAGGAGATCATGGGTGGACGAAGAAAGTGATAGGATCTGTCATGAATGCACATAGATATTCCTATAATAGAGTAAGAATATTTTTGGAACATGTGTGGATCACCGCTAGAGGGAATATGCACTTGATTTCTATAATGAAATGATAGAACAACAGAGATCTGTTGATAGATCCATCAATGAAGAAATAAGTCCTACAAGGCAATTTCTTAATTAATTAAATTAATTATAAATATTATGTGATTGTCCTCCCTATGGTTAAGGAATTTTATCAATTGTATTTTTTTCAAAATTCAATTCCATTTATCATGATGATTATCATAGGGTAGATCATGAATTGACCATTAATAATGATAAAACAATAGTTGGGCATGACCATTGCATACTTCCTCTATTCATGGAACCCAAAAAAATGTATATATGTTTTGTACCAAGAGATTTATTGATCACATTGATTAGAATATGGAAGTTCTAAACTAAGAACATATTGAAAAAAATTCAAAATAGGAAACTATATCCTTAATATACTATTATATCAATTAGATAATAATCATATAAAATACTCAAACTTTATAAAAAAACAATACAGAATTATAAATAGCCTAGAACTGTTTCATACTCATCATTTTGAAGAAAACCAGATTATTTTCCCTAGTATCTCTTAAGTCAAAATGAATAATATAAATTATTAATAATAATTAAATTTTACAATAAATATCTACAAAGTAAAATCTTAATGAATAATGTTAGAAAATATTATAAAGGATCTCGAAATCACTGAGTCAGTGCAACTCAATATAAACAAATTTTATCTTCTTATAATGTAATGGAACATCCTTTACCCAAATCCTCTTTTGTAATTTATAAGAATTTTTAAGACGAACTTTCAAGGGTAATTTATAAGATATTTGGTTTTAGTTATAAAAAAATCAAAATAAATCACTTTCTTCCATTTGTTATAATTTTGTGTTACTTTACATAATTTTGGAAATTATATTGTTTAACTCAATTAACTAAGGTATTGAAATAGAAGTTTAGTTTTTACAAAAAATATAACTAACACAACATTAAGTAAGTACATGATTTGAATAAAGATTGTTTCTATTTTTAAAACAAATTATATGAGTGTAGTAATTTGATTCAATGTTTGGAACAAATATAGAGCTTTGGGAAGGTAAATAATCATCATGGTGTGTATACTGGTGTATCAAACACCAACACAACAGTAGATGTACTTAAAATATCCATTATGGACACTCATTGAGTTTTTATTCACTAATTAATGTGTTATAATACATTAATAAATGGTTTAATGAATTTATTAATTCAATATATGAATAAATTAATCCCATGATATTTTTTCTTATCAAATTTTCACTGTTAAAGATATTCTTTATAGGAATGATCTAAACATTATCCTTTAACAACCTAATTACCATAAAAAATTCAGACATAAAAAGACAGTGGTACTGAAATATTGAAGAAAACTACATTTCCTAATCATACATCATAGTTGGAAAAATATTGTGGTATTTTTTCTTATAAAATTCCATTTAATATTCTAATATCAATAAATCCTACAAGAATCACATGAATGTATGATTTTTTTCATATATCTTTCAATATATCATAACACTCTATGAGTGTAATGGATTCATCTAATATATGTGATCGGATTACCATAGGTGCGTGGATCAGTTAAGAGGAAATCATAACATGGGGACTTTTGATTTATAGGTCTTTTAACTTAAATGGTTTTCATGGATCTCGTACATTGGTGAACATGGTGCATGAGTATATAGAACATTAGGGTGAAACATTGAATCTATAGTGTGGTAAAGAGGAAAGGGTTGTATGGGGATATAATGGGGTCTATTTTAGAATAAAATAATTATATTATGCTTCTTTTGACCATATAGACATAATAGATTCATTCTGGAAATATTTTAGTGATTTTTTTGGGTTGAATTTGACATGTTTACTAAATAGTTGTCTTATATGAGATAATTGAATTTCTAGTTTTAGATATATTATGGAATAATCATGAAAATAGTGTAAACATATCAAAGTGATGATGTAAAATACTTATGATAAGAATGATGGCTACTTGTAATAACTAAAAATATTTCCTATTATGATGATATAAAATTCTTATGGAAATGCTATATAATTTTGATAATGATACTACTGTAAGGGTGATATGAAATTCACATGGTGATGATATAGGATTTTGTGGAGATAATATATATTTTGAATTATTTTGAAGTATAATTGTTGTAATAAATTTTTATAATTCATGTATAATGTAAGTAAATGTAGAATATGATCCTCTGTGTTTCACTTAAGCATAGAAATGAATCATGGCCTAATAATAGGATTTTTTTTAAGGTATAACATTAATGAGGATCAAATTAATTGGATAAATGATTGTTTAGATTAACAAAATATGGATTTTTTATTTATAGGTTCTTTATCTAGATATGTATGTATTAAAGGTAAGTTGATATTTTGGTTTATTTTAATGATTATGATATTCAGTGCTTAATAATATTAGTTTCACATCGTATGAAGTTCTAATGGTTTTGATCTGATTTAATATTATTAATTCTCATCCACTCCACTAGGATTGAGGTAAGATAGTTATAGTGGTACTTATTTGACATAAGATTACTGATTTCAATTATAGGTCTATTTGGTGAAAATAAGAAATGTGGGATGTGTACTTCTATATTATTATTTTCGATTATATGATGTCTTAACACCACTTCTCATTTTATGGTTGGGGTAAAGAAAATCCATATGGCTACATTATGTTATGTGATTAATATTTGTATACATGGTGGGTGATTTCAATCAGTCAATGGGGGTTATCTAGATAGATAGAGGGTTATTAATTATTACCCATCCTCGAAAAACCATGGTCTAGGTTGGAGACAAGTTGTGATTTGAGTATTTATGTTACCTAAGATAGGATATAGTATGCAAGATCCCTTGTATTATTATTATTATATTGTGAGTGTTATATTTATATATCATAATATTATAGAGTGTGTTTACAGTAACCTATGGGTGAATTAATTATGAAATATAGTGAGAAAGATTTTTTTTACTTTTATGGTGTGAATTTATTGGATTGAATTATACATTTTATATTTGTAACTTCCTGGGTATTTTGAATAGTGATTTAGGTAAGATCCTAGACCGATCAGGTGTTTTGGACCTTGTCATGGTTTTTGGAGTGTTTAGCTACGGAATGATTATCCAATTTTTTCCAAGACATGCCGAGGGGTTAATTTTTATTTAATTCTACTAATGGTTTTATTTTCAAAGGGTATAAATGGTTCTATATCTATTAGGTGATTTTATGTTAAATTTATATGTTTGGGTATTTTTTTGATTACTTTTAATTATTTCTATATTTTTTATTAATTTTTTTTAAAACAATATAATTATAGTACATCATGCTATTATTTTTTATCTAAAAAAGTAACCCTTGGTCTCTGAAAAATCAGCTAAGTGTGATTAGTAATCATGAGGTTCATTATGTGTAAGATTAACCCTTTGAAGTTTTTTTAAAATCATCTTAACTCTATATTATCCATGATTCATACTATTGGGAGAAAAAAGATAAGTTCTAGAAGAACTGTGATATGTAAGAGTAAAACTATGGCTAAATTTCATGCATAAAAGTAATCCCATTATGTGTAAGAGTAATTTTTTCATATGTAAAAGTAATTTTGAAGAGTATTAAATATGGTTAACTCATACATAAGTGTAAATATAGAGTCCCGTTTTATACATAAGATTTAATATATTGAAAATAGTTTATATGTAAGAGTGACTTCATGATACACAAGGGTAATTTGCAGAGATTCTTTAGAAAAATTTTTATTTATAGAAGTCACCCGATGATATGTAAGGGTAAATTTTTAATACATAAGGAATCGAGAAATAAATTTTTTCACAGATCATAAGTAAAAGAAATATTTTGGTATATAAATATTATCTCAAATATAATAGTCATGTTGTCTAAAAATAATTCAAAACTGATGAATGTTTTCTAGTTTTTTCCTCAGATTATTAAAATGAAAAATAAAAAAATAAATTTCATATAAAATGGATTTTAGGGAGTTTCATGAACAATATATCGCATAAGGACTATATTTTAAACCACTATATTCTCTCTTTTTTGTGAGACTCTATCTAGATATTTTTATTTTATAACATTGTTTAAAATATGTAGTAGTAATGGGAAAGGATACTAGTTTGTGTGTACCTATTATCCATATTTATGTTAATTATCTTATATTTTACTAAAAACTCTAAATTTAAGAAACTTATTTATATTTTGGTGAAATTATCATTGAATCAAAACTAGATAGAGGTTCTTGGAAAGTTGATTCAAATATAATTTAAGTTTTTAGTGTTTATCTTTTTCTTATGTTATAAATATGTTATATTTCGTGTAACAAAAAGGCATAGGTAGTGTACTCTATGTGTAATTGGGAATGGATCTGCATAGTATATTAAATATTTGTAATATATACCAAGGGGTAGTACCATATGAGAAATGGTGGTTTTATCCAATTATGGCTTTATAGTGTGTTTTTAGGGTTTGAGGGGCATGAGGTTGCATATTAAGGATTTTGGGTATTCTTGAGATGTGGTGTTAGTATGACTAACATGTTGGATTCCTATTGTTTTCACCATTTCCAATTGTGGAAATGGAGTTTCGCCAATGGAGTGCCTTGGGATTTTGTTTATTTCTACTCGCTATGGGGGTTGAGGCTGTTGGGATCATGTTCATAGAGGATAATAACTGTGAGATGGTTTGTTCCACTCATTATGAATGGTACCACCTATAGATTGAGTGAAATACGGGTGAAGTTGTTTACCAGAAATATGAATGAGGGGATATATAAATATATATATATATATATATAAGTCCATGGTTTGTGGTGTATGAGACCATCAATTGGGATATTGAATTATAGTTGATATTTTTTATGTGTCATGGAATTGTATGGATGTGATTTTAGCACATCATGGTTAACCCACAATAATTATAAGTCATGATCTAAAATTTGATTAAATGTGATATAAAATTATTGTTAATTATATAGAACAAAGGGTTTGAAATAATGTGGATGCATCATTCCACTTTGGCAATGTTTGAAGTAGGTAAATGATCACTCGGGGCAGGATGAGCATGAATGGGGAAGGTTTTGTAATATGTTTTCTTTTATATTTATTATTTGATTTATACAATTTTATAGGTATTGATACTATCTTCGGACACCATTAGTGGTTTAATACTGGGTTTATACTCAAACATTTCATGGTCGCTCTTGCACAAGTGTATAATTTATGAATTTTGGAATAGGTAGGGGAAAGGGATCATCAAATAGGGATTAGAGGATATGGTTGTATAGATGGTCTATATGATGGATGTAATATATTTTTATGGTAACATTGGATCCTCTATGTCAAGAGGGTGTTTATTTAGATTACATTCAAACATATATAAATCTAAATAGATTATAGGTAATTGGTTTATTTTTATATGATTAAATATATGTAGTATATTTTTATCATATTTGTATTTTACTTATTATTTTATATTGTTTGAAACTGATTTTATTTTGTTATGTTGAAATTATTCTTATTTATCTTCAAAGGGTATAGTATCTATAAAACCCCTAATAGATCCTCTCTACATGTTGGTAGTTTTTTTAATACAAAATGATACACTTAAGATCCAAATATATTGGGGTGAGATAGGTCTAGGAGTTATAAAGTAGTATTAGAGATGGTTGGAAAAAAATTATATAGATGAGTCTTATATTGTTTTCTAGGTTTGTGGTATATTGGATATTTAGGAGATGTGTTCCCACACAATTTGAAATAGAACTTTATATAGATTTCATGTTGTGTGATTGGCCAGAAAAAGTATGGATTAAATCCCAAGTTACATCGGGAACTACGATTGATGTTTAGGTTTTTATAGTTACAGTTGAGTTATTTGGTTCAGATAAATTAATATTTTATGTTATTTGTTTTTGATTTGGATTCTTGGTCCTAAGAAAAAAAAATTAGTAATAATGCATCTTTATAATAATTTATGGTTCAAATTAAATGCATATGCTTCTTTGGGTAAGAATTTTGGGCTCTAGAATAGAAAATAGTTTAGTTTTTTAATGATTCTAAAATATAATAAACAGTGTTTTATTGTATAGTATTTTGGTGG
This sequence comes from Viscum album, assembly GCA_963277665.1. Classification (NCBI taxonomy): domain Eukaryota; kingdom Viridiplantae; phylum Streptophyta; class Magnoliopsida; order Santalales; family Viscaceae; genus Viscum; species Viscum album. The sequence goes on along the minus strand of OY728159.1, from coordinate 489,733,202 downwards.
AATTCTACTTAAATAACCTGGTAAGGGAATTGATTATAAAAATGGAAAGTATCTGCACTATTAAAAGGGTCAAAAAAAACTATATGGTGTTTTCATATATATATATATTCTTGGAAAAAAGATTTATGCTGATTAAATTTTCAAAAATTGTGCACCATGATTGAATTATTGATCAGAACCTAGAGGATGAGGGAATACTATGCCCGAATATGGTGTTAGGTGAGATAGGAAATGGATATATGGGTAACCATAATCAAGGTCATAAAGAGACCAAACCTGGTAGTTACTATTCAGGTTTAATGATGGCACTATATAGTGGCTTATAATTGACATGGTTCCATTATTGACAAATGGGACATTCCCAGATGTAGTGTGATTTACCATCAAAGGAGTGATGATTATGTTTCCAAATAGGGAATTTGAAATGGTCTTATTGGATGAAATAACAGCTAGATGGGAGGCATATACTGAGTCAAACTCACAAATATGATGTAGGATAAGGAGCGGTTCTAGGAGAAGGTAGTTAGGATATAAAAAATTATATATAAAAACTTAAGCTTCTTATGAGATATTTTCCTTAAGTAATTTGATTTCATTGATTTATTGTGTTAAACACAACACTGAGTTAGCTTGTGTTATAAGCAACACTGAGTTTCTACATAGTATGATTTTATTATTATACTTGTTTAATTTATACAATTATAATCTAACTGTTATAATGGAATGTTTGAACAGTGTTTTCTAAGTTATTAAATTATTGTTTAAAAAAAATTCCTTAACTAATTATCTATTATTTAATGTAATTTTTTTAAATAAAAGGATTTTTTTTCAATATTATTTATATATGCACAAGTATGTTTTATACAAATAAATAAATAAATAACTCTTGTTGAACTATATTAATGATATATATATATATATATTATTCAATTTAAGTTTTAACTATCATCTTATGTGTTTTATATACTTTATATAAGAACAAATCAAATTTTATGTATCAATGAAGTATTTTTCTAAAAAATTGGTTCTACCGCCTTTTAATGGTGAACCCATTTTAAATATTTAATTTTAAACATTTATAATTATTATATGAAAAAATATACTTCCCCTTTGAAATATGGATATCAAAATTTACATTTTATGATTTTTTTTTGAAAACATTCGTGTTTTGATGATTATTGAAAAATACTAAATTTTAATTGAAAACAACATTTTCATCGAAAAAATATAATTTTTTTAAATATATATTTTATTTTCGAAAAGTATAATTAGATAAACTTTTTAATAGTTAATCCAATGTAGGTAATTGGAATCTCTTTCACATTTAATTTTGATATAACTACATTTCAATCATTTGAATGTTTTTTACTTTAAAAACATGTTTTATCGATTCATCAATAGTATTAATTTTTAATTTTTTCCAAAAAATTACATTTTTTTAATTATGAAAAAATTATTCATCATTTGGAATCATAATTTATAAATTTTTTAAATAGGTCCCTTATAATTTTGGACAATATGAAGCATAACTTTAATAATTTTTATTACCACAGTTGAGGGTAAATATGATAATTATGGTTAATAATAATTTTATATTTATTATAAAACTACCCTAAAACACTAAAAAAATTTATTTTATGAAGTTAAATAAAAAATTAACGTACAAGTATGTAAATTTAATAATTAAATGGGAAATTTTACAATAACATTACTTAAATATTATTAATCTCAAAGGTAGTGACAAAATGTCACACTCTTACATTTAATTTGTAAAATAATTTTAATAAGTGGATAAGTTGAAGATATTCATGACTATAAATAATATTATGTAAACTAAAAATATTTATCTACATCATAAAAATTTATTTTTAATTTTTTTTTTGAAGATATAATTTCCATAAATATTTACAAATTAATGATGAAATAATTACTCAATTAATAAAACAATCGATTAACTGATATCATATATATTAAAATAAATATAATTTGACTTAATTAACATGATACAAGAATTTCATAGGTTAATATGAAATATTTAAATTTTATTAAAATTAATTCTTTGAATTAATATTGTTGTATTGATTTTGTTAATGTCAATGTTATGAATAGTATCAAAATTGCAGCTTATGATATGTTATGAAAATAATATTTTATAAAATTATTTAAAAAATAATAAAAATGTTAAGTAAGGGAAAGGGGATGATATATGGACTAAAATATCTTAATATTTCCATTTATTTTATAATTTAATCTTTATATTTAAAAATTGAATCCTATTAATACTAATAACATTGTTACCAAAGGTAAAATTATAATAGCTTAACTAAGGGTTAATCAAAATGATAAGGTATACAATTATACCAAAACCTGTATTAAATCTATTTATTTATTATATTACAATCTGATATCATCTTATATGCTAATAAATTCCCTTTTAGGGTATTTTTATTAATGTTGAATTTAATATAAATTAGTATTTTCAAAAATTCCAAAACTGCTCGTCCCCTCCCTTACAAAAGGAAACCTCTTATCATCTTTTCCAAAAACGTCATAACCTACTTGGTTCATTAAAAAAATTTCTAAATGTCATAAAATATTTTCTCAATTCATCATATAAGCCTTAAGTGTTTCATAAAGTGAACTAAATAAGTCCTTTTGTGAAAATCAAAAGAAGATACCGAAAGAAGAGGTAACATTTATCAAAAAACATTTTTCTTTAATTTATTTCTTGAACACCCTAAATTATTATTATTTCATTATTATATAATAAAATTATTTCCCTAAATATACTTATATTTGTTTATTATAATTTTTATACTTACACGTATACACTCTTCTATATAATTGGTAATGAAATTACTTTTCTTGTGTACGGTGAACTACCGCCTCACGAAATGATGATGTTTGTTATTCCATTTCCACCTATCATTGTTTGTAATTATGATGGAAAATATATTTTAATATGATAAATATATTATTTATTATGTCTTTATTATTCATTAATTATTATATAAAATATACCTTCATTCTTTCCATTTTTTGGATATATGATAACTTTCTTTATGACGAGTAAACTACCACCACCTCAAAGCGATGTGATTAGTTCACACATTACATGGAGTGTATTAAATATGGGTTTCTTGAACTTATATTATATATATGAAATAATATTTCAAATATAATTATGTTTTATATAAACACATATTTCAATTAATTTCATTCTTTCAATATGATAATAAAATGGAAACAATGTCCATGTGTAAGTATAACATACCATCTCCATGAACAGTTTATTTCATTTTCAATATATATTTTTTATATTATTATAAATAAAAATATACTGAATATATATGTTTTTTATTTTATTATTTTATTATTTTATTCTATAAAATTTTATGTCATGATATAAATATGAGTATATAAAATATAGCAAGCCAAAACACATATGAAAAACAAAGCGGTTATTACCAGAAACATAAATTTAACATAGAATTGTTGATGAGTGGGTAATATAATGTCATAATTAAATCATATATATTATTATATAATTTAATAATGTTCTTTAATATATTTATAATAATTTTATATTTATTACATAGGAGTTTTTCATGATTTCATCGAGAGTCAAGACATAAGTTAAGGGGTTTTTGTCTCACTTTTGTTTATATCAGACACATGCTTTATACACTACATGTTTCTTTCGTGTCGTGTATATAATTCGCATGAATTAATTTTATTATTATTATTCTAAATTTTAAAAAATTATTAAATCCATATAATTTTCATTATTTCATGGGGTATATTCTTTTATTGATTATAAAGTGATTAGAGATTATTTTACAATCTCTTGAATAATTGAGATTGTTTCATTTTAAATCACCACTGTGGAATATTTATCTTCCATTTCCATGTTTTATAAATATGTTTTAAATTTTATTACTATTATCTTGTTAATATTAAAATAATTTTTTACCCATGTTCAACGTTTAATGAAATTTTTTGAAAATATTGTTTGTTTTGTTTTCTAAACAAGGGTTTTGGGACATTAACTTTAATAATATATAGAAGTAATGTTTTCTTAAGTTATATGGAAGGAATGGAATTATTCACCTTCATATTGAATTATTAATCTATATTTTTTTTATAATCATACATGTTTATTTTCAATGAAAAAATTTTATTTTAAAATTGCTTGACATTTTAATATAATAAAATGTTTTCAAAAAATAGAAGATATTTTAATGAAGAATTTTTTTCATGTGATCTTTAAATTTCATTTTCCATCGAAGAAAATGTTATTTTATGTTTCTTACTTTTCTAGGGGGATATGATCCAATGATATCATTCTTATTATTTCTATTAATGGTGTATGTTTATTATGGATTGGTACTTATGAATTTTGTTTCTTTTCTATGATTTATGTTATGATAAAATGTTTATGAAACTTGTTTCATTATATGGAATTCTAATATTAGTTATGTTCTTATGAAACACAAATTCATCTTTGTAATATTTGTTTGGGTGGGAACAATATCTCCGACCAATTAATTGGGTAAATATTTCTATCACATGAGATAGAAATGGATGGAATGGGGAGTGAACTCAGTTCAGTAAATTAATTTGTCTCCTAATATGGTCTTGAGAGTGAACCTTGACTACTATGATGGTCATTGAGTAAAGGCTGAATATCAAGATGGTATATGGATTGATCTCATACTAATAATATATTCTTGGTTGTGATGCCTTGAATACTTTGGAAATAATTTTATATACTTATGTGTACGCCAAAATTCCATGTCTTATGTTATTCTTTCAAAAAAATATTATATTTGATTATCTTTGAACTTCTACGATTTATTCTATAAAATTATTTCAGGATCTCTCATATACAGTAGATGATTTTCAATTGTTTTATTATGTAAATGTTCCTTATGATTATTTTATGATTTATCCCTCCTTTATTTACCTTTACTAATCCCCTGATATCACCCTTTCTTATGTTTATTTTCCCTAGGATATGAGGAAAGTTATTATGTTTTATATTTAAAAAAGGGTTCTAGTTATAAAGAAATATTTGTGGGAATAAGTAGATGTGTTTTGAACTAGTTGTTTATTTTTTCAGCTTTCTAAAGGCATTAAAATATTATGGTCTTTGGGAATGTGTTTTGGTAGAGTATTATATGTTATGTAAAAAATATATAATGATAATATACATTTAGATTGGGTTATTTGTAGTTAATATCATAGAAATGGTATATTCAACCATTGGAAATAAATATGAGAAAATATTAGTGAGATCCCTAGTTATATTTTAGAGGATATTCCTAGAGATGACTCTATGGACTAGTCTAACTATATGTTACAACCATACATTTTTAAAAATCATCATGAATAAACTAGGATTAAATATAATGTGTCATAAATTGTAACATGATAAATAATTTCCATTGATTATATGGTTTTCTCACTATTAATATTGTGACTCACATTTTATTGTAGTTTTAGTCAATGGATAGAACCTGAAGGAATCATGTCAATGATGAATGAAATGGTGAATGAAATGATTTTCCTCTTAACCAAGCAAATGTTATGGGAGATGGAATTGAAAATCATATCTCTATACTCACACAAGCTATGAGTCATTATGGACTTCCAGATGAGATGAGGTGGGAAAAAATTTGTATTGTGGCCTTCACGAGGTATCATATGCACTCCTTTAGTGGGAATTCCGATATACATATTCTTGAATAGTAGATCAATGCTAATAAAATGTTATTTTCCATAATTCAGTATTCAGAACATGAAAAAAATATTTTGGATGTTTATCATTTATAAGGAAAAGTGGACTAGTGGTGGACTCTAATCAAGAATAAGAGACAACAAGATGAAATTGAATCCATGGATTGGGTTGAGTTCAAGAACTTATTATTTTATATGAAATTTACTCACATTTTTATATGATAATAATGAAAGAGTTATTTGAGTTAAATAACACAAATGATGAGTCTGTTAGTACTTATGAGGCTAATTTTACAATAATTTCAAGGTATGCTTCTAGTATTATAATCCAACCAGAAAGTATGGTAGATAGATTCTCCAGTAGTAAAAAACCATGTCTTATAAGGGAGTTATCTATAAGAGACTTTAGTATCTATGAAGATATTGTGTGTTTTCATATCAAGGTGGAAATGGAGGTTGGAGTTACATATCAATCTCATGGTTTTGATAATAAATAGTAGGTGGTGATCAAAGGAAAATCTAAAAACCAAGGATAAAATAATATGATCTTTCCTTTATGCTCAATGTGTGGAATGAAACATGGATAAAAATGTCTTAAAAGGATCAGTAGATGTTTTAAGTGTGGGAAAGAAGGTAATTGGGCATTTTACTACTGAAGTGGTGGGAAAAAATTACCTAATTATGTGAATAGAGAGAAGGCTATACAGAATTTACCCCCAGACTTTAATGCTTCCAGTGTAAGTAAAATGGGAATTATGATAATAATTTCCCAAATTTAAGGGTTAATGATTATTATCAACATAAGAAACCTCAAAAATCCAAAGATAAAGGGAAACATCGTGCAATCACTATTGGAGATGAGGAGTATGTCAATGATGTGTCGAAATGATTGAATTTTTATGTATTATAATTCAATAATAATGTTTTAGAAATACTTTTATGGTATTTTAAAATAATGAAATATTTAAGGATTCACCCATTGTAGTTTTAATGTAAGGATTCAGAACCATATGATGAATGGTATTAGTAACCATGAAAATTAAATGAAGTGGTATGGTGGTATTTTTTTAGAATACATTATTTAGGGAAGGATGACCCTTAATATGTGCATGATGTTGGGATAATAAAAGGATAAATAGATATTAGATTATGTGATAAGATAAATTGGATAGTATTAATGACCTTTGAACGATTTACAAATATTATGTCAAGGTGGTTTAAGGACTGAATTTATAGATTTATGGTATAAAGAAGGAGTTAATTTTTTTAAGTAATGCTTGTTTTCACAGATACTTTATAGTAATTAAGTATATTACTATGTTTCAGGAGAGAATATGACAATTGTTTTCATGTGTTTGTGTGTAATAATTAAGCGCAACGTCATGTTTTTTTGGGGATTAATGATGTGTTTTTTTTGAAATTTAGAATCCATATTTCAAAATATTTTGATTTTAATATTTTGGATGGGTAAAAAATGTAACCATTTATGTAATTCTTTATGTTAAAATTCTAATGAAGTTTTATATATTAACGTATTATCTCTCTATATAATTATTTCATCATATTGGATAAACATTGTTAAAATTTTTATTATGATATTATGACATATGGAACAATCTATCATTCGATGGACATCATGAACTGTTAATGCTTCATGAATGGAAATATCACCTTTAATTATTGGAATAAGATATGAAGTGGAAATTAATCCTGGCATAATGAAAGGGTTATATTATTATTGTGAAATGTGATCAATTAAGTATTTATTCACATAAAAATTAGTCAAATATAGGGAAAGGATATTGAAACCCAAAAGAATTATTATTACCTTTTTTTCTGATTAATCAAAAGGTCGCTTAGATCATCCTAGATTTATGTCCTTGTGTCAATTAACTTTCACTTGACCATGTTATCTATTACTCTACATTTGATCTTGATTGTTACATTTCCCTTCAAAGTCCATGTTTTCATATCCCACCTATGTTCGCATTTTTGGAATCCAAGATATGAGTTAATTTGGTAAACCATTAAGTTTCTAACTTTACCTTTTTACAATGAAGTTTTAGAATTCATTTTTATGACGTGGGTTTCGATGAATAAAACATTCAGGTATCTAAACATTGATGTCCTAGATGAATTTTGATAGAGAAATTCATTTTAAGGGGGTAGAATTAGACAGACTAAGTTTTTCAGGAGAAATATTTTTTTACATTATTTTATTTATTTTATTTCTTGTGTTACAAGAAACATTGGCATAGCTTGTGATATACACACCACTGAATTTCAACGAAACATTTTTTTAGTAAACATATTTAAAAAAGACAATTATAACCAAGTTGATAAAATGGAAGGTATTAATAGGATTAAATGACTTGTGAAATTATGGTTTTCTGTTAATTCATTTACCAATTACATATATATTAATGTAAAATATTTTTAAAAATTAAAAGGAAAGTTTGTTCTGAAAATTATTTAAATATGTATAAGTGAGTTTACAAAAAATAAATAATCCAATCACCCTGGTTTTATTATATTAATAATATATATATATATATAATATTCAATTTAATGATTAACATTCAACTTTTTTTGTATACATGATATAAGAACAAATAAATTTTTACTTATTATAGAAGAATTTTTCTAAAATGTCAGATTTGTAGCCTTTTAATGGGAAACCCATTTAAAATCTAATTTTTGAAACATTTATAATTTATTATATTAAAAAATAAAATTATTTCTTGAAATAGGGATATCAAAATTTACTTTGGTTGAGTTTTTGATAATTCTCTTATGATGTACTCTTAAAGAACATGTTATTTGATTGTTTATGAACATCTATGATTTATTCCATGAAATTAAATCAGGATATTTGATATATAAGATATTATTTTAAATTGTTTTGTTTATTTAAATATTCATTATTATTATGTTATTATTGATCTCTCCCTTTTTATCCTTAATGACCATATGAGCTCACCCTTTCTTTTGTTTATTTTCCCCAGGATATCAAGAATTTTTTTAAGTATGATATGTCAAATGGGTTCTAGTTATTAAGAAATGGGAATGAGAATATGTAGGTGTGGTATGATCCATTATTTTATGTTTCCATGTTTCCAAAGGCACTAAACTATTATTGTATTTAGGCATAAAATTGTGTAATTTATGATATGTTATGAAAAAATGACATAAAGTTATTATATGTTCTGATTGGGTGGTTATAGTATACAACTCTATGTCAAGAACTAGAAATTTAGTTGTGGGAAAAGTCACAAAATGTGGGTATGACATTATTGAAGGGACATACATTGGGAAATTTAGCTTTTGGTAAGCTCATTCTTGAGTCAATATTCTCATAGTACGAGAGATACATATATAATTAGAGTTATTTCGTGATAATTATGATGATGGTCTTTATGTAATGGTACTGGATAATGATGTGTGTATGTGTTAAATTAATTGAACTAGTTCAGGTTGATGTATGGCAAGTCATATGATAAGAAATTATGATGGGTGATGATCTATGTCAATGTATGAATAGTTTATTTGTGAGATAGGTATGTCTCAATAATTATATCAGGTAGTTTTTTTGAGATGAAACTAGGTAGGTGATTCTTATAGTGGGAAGTTCCCATGGAAGAGATTGAATATTTTTAGTTAGGTAACTGGGGTGATTGAGAAGAATACATATATGTTCATGTTCATCATAGTGTTTTGTCAATATATTGAGTATGATGTTTAGGATCCATTAAAATTTGATTAGTGATTATAATGGATGTATTGGGGATGTTAAATCATATTATGTAGAGTTTATGAGGTATTGTGTACTTATAACAGTGAATCACGTCAAATCGTGGACCTTCTATGAATTTTAGACACTGTTGAGGTGTTGAGCTGTGGGTATAGGATAGGGATCCAGTCTTAGGAGTTTTCTTGAGCTTAAGGGTTTAATTTTTATTTAATTATACTAAAAGTAGATTATTAAAAGTTTCTAAAGGGTTGTCAGAATTTTTTTGATTTCATTTTTAATTTTGTGTTCTAGGATGTTTTTAAATTAACATTGGTACTTTTTAATAATTAAATTAATTTTCATGAAAATAGACTAACTATAGAAGGTAATGGTGAAAAATTATATTTAAAAGTAACTAGTGGTCTCTACAAAATATTCTAAGTATAATGAATAAGGGGAAGGGTATCCATGAATAAGATTATCCATTTGATGGATTTGGAAAATCAATAATGCTGGGAATATTTAAGAGTACTTATGTATGGAAATTTTTTCTATGTTATAAAAGAACAATGATTCATAAGAATAAAATTATGGCCATGATTTATAGGTAAAAATAAACCTTATATACGTAAGTGTATGTATTTTATAAATAAAAGTAATTATGAAGATTTGTAAAAATATTTAATCGTTATATATGGGATACTCTGGATTAACCTTTAATATGTATTAGTGAATAAATGGTGAATGTTCAATACATAAGAGTATCTTCATGATACATAAGTTTCATTTATAGAGTTATTTTAAAATGATAGAAATGAATGAAATCTACCATGTGATATATAAGGGTGTATTTTTAATACATAAGGGTTCTAGACATAGGAAATGCTTTTTGGTTTGTGGTTTTCTTTGGGTCAAGGTGATGTGGTGGATCTGGTGTGGCAGTCGCGCTTCTCATTGGAACTTCGTTAGGTGGATGGGCTTTGCAGCGACGATTTCCATGGTGGAAGAGCTTCATTGGTGGTGCACTAATTTTTCTTGGTACATTCTTCTAGATTTTATGGGTATGGGGTGGGGGAGATCTGTTGGGGTGCGATGGGATCTTTTGGTGATGATGTCCTTAGTGGAATTCTTTTGGTAATTGTGTTGCTGCTTCGGAAGAACGCAAATCTTCCTCGGAAGGAGACAATGGATCTACATAGCATGGTGGTGCATGACTTGGGACTCTTGACCTTGGGTAAGGACTATGGTTTCTTTTATTTTTTTATTGGATTTTGATTGGGGTTTTATTTTTTAGCGGATTATGTCTCACTGGGCTCTCGAGCCACAGGATTATATACCTTTGTTCCTTTAATCAAACGGGCTTGTTATGGTTTTTGGGTTCTCCATTTTCCCACAAAGCGGTTTTTGTTTTTTCTTTTAATAAACGGGTTTTCTAACAACTGTTCTATTATATTTAGTACATAAGGTTCATCCCATATGTAAGAACCAAAATGTTTGAGAAATATTAAAAAATATTTTTCTTATATATTTTTACTAAAATATTTAAAATATTAGATTAAATGGTAAATTCAATACAAAATGTATTTCATGGATTTTAATAACAAATACCCATGGATAATACATAGAGTCTCTCTCTCTCTTCTATTCTTCTCCAACTAAGATTCTAGCTAAATCATATTGGTTCCTCGTGCAATTTTAAATAGGGTGTATTCATTTGTAAGGATAGTAGTCCAAGTGTCTCTATCATCTATATTTCTCACGATTATTTCATATTTAGTTGAAAAACTAATTTCTGGTATTTTTTCATATTTTGGTGAATCTACCAATTAATGTTGAATAAGAAAATGTTTCATGTAAATTTGAGTCATTTATAATCCATGTAGATGGTTTCTATATTTTTCCTATGTTATATATGTGTTAGGATTTATGTAGTAAATGGACAAATTTATGGTTATCAATGTGTAACTAAAAAAACACTTATTGGAGTTTTTTGTTTTTAATATATAATAGGTGTTGTCTCATGTGATAAATGGTGGATTTATACTAGGATGTGTCAGTTGTGTTATTTTAGGATTTGATAGGCATGAGGTCACGTATTAGGGGTTTTAGGTAATATTGAGATGTTCAATTGGTTATCTAGTGTGATGTATATGGTGATTACCGTTATAATAAGTGGAGATGATGGTTTTCCAATGGTGTGTCCTAGGATAGTGGTGATTTTCACACACTATAGGTTAGGACCATGTGGGCCGTGTGTACATAGGACAGGGCATATTATGTGGTTTGGTTGACTTGTTGTGAAAGGTTACCTTCATATATTGGGTCACATAGGGGTGCTAGTGTTGAACATCAATACAAAGGGGGTTGAACCCTATAATTCCATGGAATGTGTTGTGTGACACCAATTTATGACAACTTAATGAATTCAGAATGTGTGATATATGTTTTAAAATGGTATGAATGATCCATTGCTTTGTCATAATTATCTCATAATGGTTGTAAGTTATTAACTGGAATGTAATTACATGTGATATAAAATGAATTGGAATGATACAAGAACATTTTAATTATAGAGACAAAATATATCATTCCACTCATGAATTAGTTGAAGTAGGTAAAGGAACACTCCAGACCGGTTGAGTATGAGTGGAGAAAGTTTTGTAATATGTTTTTGTGGTTATTTATTTTATATTCCATACATTTTTATATGTATTGATACAAACTCGGGACACAATTGGTTGTGTCCTATTAAATTAATACTAACACACTACATAGTACCTCATGGATCCATACATACTTTAAATATTATGGTATAGGTATGGGAAAGTGTCCATCTTCTGGATATTAATGAATATGGGTGTATATAAGGTTCATGGGCCAAATGTTATGGTTTTATAGATAGGTCAGGTGATTCCTTCAATGTTGGGCTTCTAGTTATTTTTGAATACTTATATACTCTTTCACATCTGATTGGCCTATGGGGAATAGGTTTTGTTTTGTATAACAAACATGACATGGTATATATTAATTTTGGTTTATCATATGTGTGTTTTGATTATTGTTTTCTATTGTTTAAAACCACTTCCTCTATGTTTTGTTGATATTTTAATTATTTATCTCTTGAGGGTATACTCTACAAATTATCACCCAATAGAGCATTGTTGTTAATTGGAATCCTTTGGTGTGCGGGGAGTCATTCCTAAGGTCATGTGATTCTCTAATCTAGTTATCATGGAGTGATCTGAGTTAGTTCATTATAATATTGATCAAGAAAATAGATATTGGCCTATGTAGAGGTAAAATCATTGTAAGGGATGATTATAATGAATATTTTTTCTCACCACTATATGTGAAGTAAAAAAAATTTCACACTTATATTTATACATATCAACAAGTAAAATGGAAGATTCCATGTTATGATATAGTACTTGTGGTAATAAATTACTGGTCTAAGTTTGGGTGAATATTTTTTATCATTTGTTTTTAGTTTTATTTTGTATTGTTTTTTTGAGTTATGATATTATAAATTTTTGTGTTTATAAATGTTTTATTACCCCAAATTTTGTTATGTAGATTTATTTCATTCTTGAATATGTTCATTCGTGGAATTTGATGTTGTTTTATATTATTTATGTTTATCTATTATTAGTAAATGCTAAGTTTTCAATATAGGAAATGTCTCCCATTTTATGTGTGGATACTATAGTGTTAGTCTCTATCCCCTAGTTTAATTGGTGATCAGATTAGGGATATTACTTATCAATGGGCTAGAATGTAACATAACCCATATATTAAATATTTAATATTCATTTATTTATTATTAACTAGATATATATGATACTATAGATTTGGGTTTTATTATATCTATCATTAGGCATGTTAAATATGATTAAGGCATGTTAGTGTTGTTAGAGAAATATTTGGTGATGTATTGAAGAATATTTCAAATAATAAAATACTAAACAATTTATATAGAATTAAATATTTAATACATTGATAAAAATATAGCATTAAATATGATATAACATGGTTGAATGTAATTCATTGGATGGATCTATTAGATCAAGTAATATAATATATCATAGCGTATAAAAAATATCCCAAAAAATGATAGACTGTATTAATATGTAAAAATATATTTCATTAAATAAAGGATATGTGAAATAAATCCATTATGAATATGATTCATTTGCCCATATTGTATTATTTGATATGGGGATATCATAAATCATGTTATCATGCAACTAACTTTGGCCAATCTTATTAAATGACTGGTCTATATCATATGGAAGTGTTATATGTTATATCATATTGTATGATAAACATTACTACCCTGTAGTTTTATGTGAAATAAAATGATAATATCCTCAAGGTTTATCTACAGGATCCTACTAGCATAGGATAATTTTAATCTTGTTCATGCATTATTGGAAGAAACACTCTCATACTCATAGATCTCTCTATTTTTCACCATTACTATGTGATACTCTAGAATGTCATGCTAATAAGAAAAGTCCCACTCAAATAATGAGTAATTCAATACAAATCATGGATACCTCCATCAGGGGAAACTCATTTGATTGCCTCACATGTGGTCTTAATCAATAACACTAGATAAAGAATATTTTTTGTCCATGTTCAAGAAAAGTACAATGATTTCTTTATTTTATAGTTTACATGATTTCATTTATCGAGAATATCTGATATTTAATTAGGGTTTCTTATATTGCTTAAAATGTGTTTAACAATGTTCATTAGATCCTTTTAAACCCAATAGTTGTATTATTTCCTTAACATACCATTTGATTCATGAAATCATATTGAAAATTATGTCTTTTGAATTTGTATTCCCTATCATTAAATAGAACAATAATTTTTTTTTTTGAACAATTGAGTGAAGGATAATGATATTGGCATATTATATCCAGGGAATCAGTAAAAATCTCTTAGATTATTAAAAATCATATAATATAGCTTCAGGACATGATATTTAAAAATAGTGTTTCATTTTTCTACTAAATCATAGCATCATATTGTTTTTACAGTTTTGATGTGAATCATAAAATATTACACATATGACATCTTTTTTCTGTGGATACCAAATGATTTTTTACCTGATTTGTAATGTTTTCACTTTTCCATAAAATTGAAAAAAAACTCACTTAATCCAAATATCATATTTGTAAATAGGACTATCAACAATAAAATATGATGGATATCACTTAAATGATTTAATCACTATGATCTTATTGATCGTATTCTTTGAGTCCACCCATATCGTTAAATATGATTGGAAAAGAAAAGTTATATTTCATAAAATTCAAGTATTAATTGAATTATGTAATTTATTAAATATTTATAAATAATACTAACATTTATTTTAGTATATGTATTGATTTAAAAAATTGTTTAATAAAATCAATTAATTATAATGTGTTTATTATTAATTAATTATTCTTTTATGAAAAACGTTTTAATAAAAATTCTATAATATTATGTGTTAATATTAAAATTAATTTTAAATTATATTTCATTCCTTATGACTTAAAAATAAAGTGTTTATTTATAAATCATAAATATAATGTATTAATATAATATAAAACTAAAAAGTACAAAATAAATAGTGTTTAATTTTACTATGAATCATTCTTAATTATTCAGTTAAATATTTAAAATTAAATCCTTATTTTGAAAAATTATCTAAACAACATCAATAGTGGTTATGTTTATTGATGTGATCAAATATTTAATTATGTTAAATATGTGATATTTAGATTATGTAAATAGTTTATATAATAGAAATTAAAATATAAATTGTTTTTATTTCATATAAAATCATATATTTAAAGTAAATTAATATAAAGTTTTTATATTAAAGATTATGTAATGTTTATAATGAGTAAATAAATTACCTAGTGGTTATAAAAAGATTTTAATTCTGAATTGATCATAAATGATTATTTCGTGTTTAAATATATTAATTATTAATTTATTTAAAAGTAATTCCCTGCATTATTCATAGTTATAAATTTTCTATATTATGAATGTGTATATATATATATTTAAATTGTTTAAATTGGTTTTTAGTTATTATAAACGGATATAAAGATATACAAACTAGGTATGAAAAATGGATTTAGTTTTCATCTACATTGAATTCAATTTTTATTTAAAGTCGTTAGGTTAAATGTTTTTATTTAATATAGTACATACAAATTAGTTATTACAATTATGATGAATTATAATCTCTCCGGTGTAAAGTATCCCAATATAGAGTGATTTTGGGTCAAAAATCCCTTTGTCTTGAATACTTATAACATGTTCTATAAAGGTGGTTGTTTTCTATATTTGTCTCCATGATTACTCATGAGGGGATTTTTAATTTTATATAATTCTAAACCATTACATAATAACATCATTTAACTTATATATGGAATGCGTTTGGATAAGTGTAAATTTGTTTGGCATATATTTTTGATTGATTAACACAAATTGTGGTTTTTGTAAAGAGTTTCACATAAATATTGTTTTAATTTATGGATTTATTGGAAGGAATAACATTTCAAAATAAATAACTAGGTGAATTAATATATGTTCAGTGAATAAAATGAGATTAGATATTGAGATTAAATCCCCTTTATAGTACTAAGTGATAGATTCCTTCCAATGTGTCACATTTCTAGACCTAAAACATTGAACTAGGTAAGTTCTACCAATACTGGTTTCTCATGAATTATCATGTGTGATTAATGATGTAATTACATAAACATAAGATTTAGGTAATAAAATCCAACTATTTTTTATGGGGTTTACTTAATTGGGTAACCATAAGAGTAAGGATACAAGAGTAATAAATTTTAATTTCTCTATAACTTGGATTGGGAAAAGAGTTGTTTTCTCAGTTATCAAATATATATATATATATAATATTTTTTGGATATTACCCAACCTGAATAGCTAAGTGTTGAGTGGAATGAAAAAATGGACTCCTTTATAAAAGAATTTAGGAACTTTACCCACTAATAGATATTATGAGTTCAAAAGTGGTCATCATTTTATTGGTAGGAAATTTCATAAAATCCTTTACTGATTGTTTGTAAATCATGATACTCATCTAATAAAAGATTGTATTTAGCTAAATAGAATCATCATCAAAAAATTAACTTTGATATCAATCCTATAGAAAGTAGAATATTAATATATTTAACTATTATGACTATTAACATAAATAAAATTATGTAATAAAGACTCTATGTGTTTGAGTAACAACTTCTTGTGTATCCAAGTATTGATATAGTTCAACAAATGAATCGATATTATTATGAGAAGAGTATAATGATTAATTTGTGGTGTTGTATTCATTTGATTCACGAAAATATAATTAATTTTTGGCTCCACTCAAATATTTAATATGATTGAGTATGCTAAAGACTATGTCATATTAGAGGTTTCGTTAAGGCGTTTTTTATTTTTTGAATTTCAATCTATTTTCATCAAATTAAATGTTTTAAAATTATGAATTATTTTAATAAATGATAACAAATTTTATCAAAATTATTAAAAAATTTAACAATAACATATTATCTCCATGTTACATCATTTTATAAATACTATATGTGGGTTAAAGATTGAACAGGGAGAAGAAACGTTCGTTGGAGAATCCCAAAATGCTTCTTTGATTAACTAGATAAGGACATTGAAACACAGAGGAAAAATAATTAAGGGAGGAGTAATCATTCAAAATGGTGGAATTATTAGGAAACCTAAAATTTTTAATGAAACTCCATAGATTATTTAACACCCTTAGTTTGAGGTAATTTTATGGTTTTTATGAATTTTCATGTTATATAATGTTTAGGTTGGGTAATGAGAGTTTTAATTTTGATTAAGTGTGTTTTGATTGTGTATTTAAGTGTTTATAGTTTGGGAATTATTAGGGTAAACTATTATGATTCTCAAGGAAACCAAATAAGATAATCTAGGTTTTATTAGGTAGGGGTATAGATAAAATTTGATTTATTCCAACCATGACACTACCCCGGGAAATTGGTATTTTTTGGATACTATAATCGTGTGGTTAGTTTACATATTGTCAAAAGTTATGGTACAACTATGTGGACACCTACGTTTTATCCAGAATCACTCACATGGTTGGGACATCATTTTTTAATCAATGAATCCTAACTATGTAATGAGCATTAATAACATATATACATTGGATTTTAATTCTAGTTTACAGCTGAGGCTGAAAATATTATCTCATTCACCTAGGATATTAATATAGAAAACTCCAATAGCTGATCTTGGTGATTCCTTTTGATCTGGAAGCCAGTTTTTATGGAACTAAGGTTGTTGGATATCCAGAATATATTTAAGCCTCCACTTTCATTCATTATTTATTGATCTCCTTATCTCCTACAATATAGAATGTCCTATATGATCTATTATTTATAAATATAGGATCTATGATGTGTTTTTGATGATATATTTATAAGATATATTAAAGTAATGATGCTTTTATACTGAATCTAGAGTGTTTTTGTGTGTCATTCATATTTTTTTTCACCCATTACGAATAAGGTGGAATCTCACATTTCTATATTTTTTCAATAACTTTATGTATTAGATATATAAAATAATTAAATAAAATTTCAATGGATACTCAAATTTATTTTTCATTATAAATAACCTCTTCTTACAGAATTTGATAGCAGGGATGTGAAACATTTTTGGCAAGCTCTTTTGGTCCATGTTTTAAATATAGAATTTTACATGAAATAGAAAAGGTTTCTGATTAAACAATTTAAAAATAATTAAAAATTTAAGGAAGTGATTATTGTGAGAAAATGTAATATGTAATTGGTGCGTGTTCATCATTTCACTGCATGTGGTGTTTTCATTACAAAATTAGTATGAGGAGTCAGACTGGAAGAAGATGGAGAACGGTCACCTAGTGAAGACTTGGTGTATTGATGAGTAAAAATTCATGTTTAGATGTTTATCACCCAGAATACATATGTGTGTGAGTAAAAGGATATTTTTTGGTATTCCATGTGAATTGAATAAAAATTTTCAACTATTTAATTGAATTAAGAAATTTTGTCTTGCTACTTGTTTTGATTTAATTTTAAATTTTATAATACTTTTGATGTTTCACTATTGATTAATTTTTCTATATTAAATATTTAGTTAACTAATTACTTTTTTAGTGGTATTATTTTGTAATTTTAATTGGTAATCCTTGATAGGATTGATTACTCACCCCTTTCATATTCACTTTAGTGCCTATCCATACATTATTCTTCATGGAGCATGTAAACAAAAGGTCTCTTATTTCTCAAATGCATAATCATAATGGTTCATTCTAGGGATGGTGGTGGGATATTGTAGTTATATTATAGAGTGGATTAGATTATTACATATAGGTTATGTTATATTAAAATGCCCTTCACGTTTCTTATGTCGCTTTTTTCTAAATGTTTTTGCTACTCTTATATTGTTTTTTAGTACTTCATTTGAGTTGTATTGTTTATAATTCACAAATCATATAGTTTGGATTGATATTTTAGTTTTATATTAATATGCTCTAGATTTTTTAATGGTATAATAATCCTTTGAAATTTTATTAATCCCTTGGAATTTATTTTTAGCCTTTGGTTTCTTGCGATCTTTACTTAATGTTAGTGTAACCTCAGCTCAATCCAAGCCAATGGACAGGGTCTGCATATTATATATGGTGTAATTTTTTTCATTCCATTATATTGGGGTGGTAGAAAAGATATAACATATAATTCACCAAATATTTAGTTTATACTTTAAAATAATTTTATATTTGATATCATAAACCACAAGCAACTGTGAGCTTAAAAAACTGTGAAAAAAATATTATTTAAATATGGCTGTTATAACCTAACCAGGGGATTGATATGTGTGAATAGTAATTACTGTATTATGAAATATATTATAAAATATATACTTAATAAAAATATTTAAATAAATAGATAAATTTATCATTTTTCTATTTTTTTTGTTATGATAATAATTATAATAAATTTAATTTATGCTTTAAAATTACTTTTTTTTGAAGAATTATTTTTATTGCATTTGGTGTGTAAATATAATAATTAATTTATACAAATCCTATAAATAGTATTTCAAAAATGGATATAATTTTTAAAATAATCAATACATATTACACATAGGATTATTTTTTTAGATTTTTCTGAAAATGTCGTTTTTTTTGTAAAGAGTGAAAACTAATGATTTTTTTAAAATTTTCATCTCTTTTAATTAAATGAAATAATTTAGAAGTTAAAATATATTTAGAATTTTATATGAAAGTAAAAAAAATATTTTAATAAAAAATAATCTATTTAATTACAAATGAATCATTATTATACATGATTTTGATAGGAGTTTATTTTTTGGCTTAAAACGCATTTTTCTAAAAATAGATTTTCATTTACCTTTATAAATTTATATTAAAGTTGGTTTCTTACACTTATATGAATATTAATTGATAAAATTTATTACATATGATGCATTAAAATTTCCAAATTTGGTAAATATTTCAACTTTATTTTTTCTATAATGAATTGTAACATTGGTAAAAATATAGTCACCACGGTAAGGGTAAAACGAGTAGAACAAGGTTAAAACAAATAAAAAAATCTATCAAATAATCCATAAGATTTCCAATATTTCATTTTATGAGTTTATTTTATCAACCACATCAAAAATTAGAAAATATATAATCTTTTGGAATTTTTTCTTTGATAAATACATTTACATTCTCTTAATTAAAGGAATATTCCACAATGGCCATTTCTAGTTTTTAATATATATAATATTATTTGACCGGTACAAAAATATTTTTTAAATGGTTAAAATTTTATTTTTAATTTTAATTTCTTATAATTATGTTAATTTATTTTTAATATTTCGTGAAAAAATATTTACATTAAATGCCTTTGCAATATCGAAAAATTTATTGTAAAAGAATAAGAAAAATAAAGTAAATGATTTTAAAAATATTAAAAGTATATATTTTGGGTTAGATATCGAATTAAATGAATTTTTAAGATAAATATAAGGTATTTTTATTTTTTAAAAAGTTTATTTTAATACTATATTACCTTCAAGATATTTTTTATGTCAGTTATGTGAACTGAAAATGACTTTAATGGCATTTTATGTTAAATAATATTTTATTAAGTGCTCTAAAATTAATAGAAAAATTAAAAGTTTACAATTGAATGTGATATGGTATATAATATCAAAAAAAAATCATATACTCGTCACTTTTCATTCTATACTAACTTTCATTACCCCAGATGTGTAAATATTTTATTATCACAATAATCGTTAAATTGGGTAAATAAGAGGTTAAAACTAATATGAAAGTGTTAAAACATTAGATAAACATGTATAAATGTTATTGGATAATATTATCTATTATTATATACATTATATATTTTAAATATGTACAATTTTTGTCAGATTAATATGTAAATTAATTTATACTAATTTAATACTTTAAGTAATTCTAAGGGTGCTCCCGTCACTTATAAAAGGACACCACCACTCCTCTCTTCCTCAAACTTATTGAGGTAATTAGCTTGATCATGCACAAAGAATAACTCTTATTAAATTCCTTATATACATTCGATATCTCATTTTATTATTCAATACTATCCCTAGAGTCCTTAATAAGATATTTGAAATAGGTTCTTCAAAGAATATGTTACCATCTTAATCGAGAATTTTCATTTTACTTGTTCTTATACCTCATTAAATTATTCTATAACCATAAACATATAATAACATATAAATATTACATATATGGAATTGATTTTCAGAAAAAAAACCTTATTCATCACTTTTCTATCTAATGGAAATTGAAAACTTCGCTTCCATGTATGTACTGTCTATTGTCTCCAAGAAGCTATGTAAATAATTTTTCATCACCACCTCACAAGGATGGTTATTATAATTAATTTAATATATATATATATATATATATTACATTATATTAAAATTATAAATATTTCTATTAAAAGATAATATATTACTTACCTTATTACGCTTCTATCCATTATAAATGGCAATGTTGTTCATGTGTACGCTTCGACTACCACCTCTAGGAAGCGATGCGATTAGTTTTTCATGTAAATAATTCCTAATGATTATAAATTGGAATTTAATGTATAAATATGGTAATTATTTCATGATTAATATATATATGATGAAATAATGACCAATATTCTAGTTCTATAACTATCGAACCCAAATATTTATGAAAAATAGAATAGTTAACACCTAATATGATGACTTTAATAAATAATTATTAATAAATTAGTGATATAATGTCATAACTGAATCATATATATTATGAAAACTACAGAAAATTATTCATTTATAGATTTATAGTAAATATAAATTTTTTATAAGGGATAATAATAGTTCATATAAAGAAAGTTGTAATTGAGGTATGGGTAATTTTGTCTTATTTTGACTTCTATGAGACATGTTTTACTTATACACCTAATTTCATTTGCATTATGTATATAAAAAAATTATGAAAATTTATATAATTAATCAATATTTATTCTTGGAATTAAACTTTTTTAATCAATTGATCTATTTATGTGGTTTTGATTCAAAATTTACCAATGTAGTAAGGGATTTCTATTACAATATTATTTTATTTTGGGACTATTTATGCTTATATTTCCTTTGTGGTAATTTTATGATTATAATATATTAAATCCCATATATATTCTTATTCTATTATTATTTTTTGGGTTTACATGTTTATATTATATTTCTTATCTTGTTGGAGCATTAATCAAAAATTAAGTAATAAGTAAAGTATTTTCTTTAAAGGATCATGTTTTGAAGTTTTCCTTCCAATTTATTTGCTTCCATGTTAATTTTTTCATTAAAATATTTTAATATATTTTTTAAAATTTTAAATTGATCTATTAATGTAATTTTTTCAGAAAACAAATTCTATAAAAATTTTGAAAGGAATCTTCTTAACATTTTTTTAAAGATATGAATTTGATCAAAGGTGTGAACACAATTTTTGTTTCCCTTATTATTTTCAAAGAATATATATTTTTCAATATTTTGAGAATTTTCTCATTTAAACTAATATCATGAGGAAAAATAATTATTTTCTTAATGGAATGAACATATTTTTTTAGGTGATTTACAACACCGTTCTTTCACAAAGTTACAAGGATAATATATTTAATATATTAATCCTGTTTTATTTTCCAAAATTATTTTTTTACTATAAAAATTAATTTATAT
Source organism: Viscum album (assembly GCA_963277665.1). Classification (NCBI taxonomy): domain Eukaryota; kingdom Viridiplantae; phylum Streptophyta; class Magnoliopsida; order Santalales; family Viscaceae; genus Viscum; species Viscum album. The sequence goes on along the minus strand of OY728159.1, from coordinate 489,710,416 downwards.
TGAATTGATGGTCTTCAATCCTCCTTTAATAACAATTGATTATACCTTATTTTGATATCATCCACATTCTTGTGATCATTTTCCTTATCCCTATCCATTATTCCTTATACATTACATTATTCTCCTTCAAGTCCATATTTTAAAATTCCATTAACGAATTTAGGATCATTTATATTACTTTGATTATATTTCAATCGTATACCTTTTCTATATATGGTGTCATTTTAAGGAATAAAATTATGTTTGTTAATTTTCTAGGAAATACTTATGTTCTGTATACATGATTCAATATAAATAATTATTTACTTAAAGGAATTTTGAGAATAAATTATATTGATCACTAAAAATATAAGGAATTCATAGGACCTTAAAGGGAAGGACGGGGTTAGTAATATATATCCCCTTGATCTTTAAATAGGTCTCATGATACAAAATAGGTGGAGACATTAAATGGGTATTTAGTTTACACCTACACATTTTTTCAAGAATGAAGTCTTGGTTGAGAGGACCTAATGGTAAGATTCATGATATCATGGTTAAGAGGCCCAGATCATGAATGTCTTGAAATATGGTTTTTTTAATTAAGAATTTAATTTCAATTATCCATGTGATTTGTATGATGATATTATTTATGGATGTTCATTGAACTCAGGTTGCTGATTGATGGAATATTTTTTGATTATCCACTCATCCATTTTGATTATTTGTTATTTATTCATGATTTTTTTTGTATATACCCCTTACTGAGAATATGACCTTACCCTTTTCTTATTTTACTTTCCTCGGGATATGAATAAGGATATTATGGATGATTTCAGGGATAAAATAATGTTTATTATTCTATTTTTTTACATTTCCAAAGTAATATCGAAATAAAAAATGTATATAGTTTTACAAGAGTGGTAAACTGATTGATCCGGTGTGGCGTGATCCCCTATATATTATAGCAATGTAATAACGGAAAAAATATCTCTGATTTACTGAAGTCAACATGCTACATTAGAAATTTCATAACCTTTTATGTCTATCTTAAAAACATATAGATAACATTTTTATATATAAATGAAAGTTACCAGGGTGGTCTAAGTACAAAATGTGTTATTTATACACCTATAGTAGTGTTTTCATTGATTTTTAATGGTTTTATCCAATAAGTGCATCATATCATTCATTAGTAATTAGACTTCCCACAAGGAATAAATTTTAAAAATTATATATTATTCTTCTCTAAAAATTGTTATAATTATCATTACTATTGATGATTTTTGGTTATTCTATGCCTTTAGTTTACTAGTGGTGGGGACTAAGTTGTTTTTCATTCCAACTATAGAAAAATGGAACTAATTAGAAGACCCACAAATCACTAAAAAGATGTTGTAATAAATATGGTTTCACCTATGCCACAAGTTAAATAATATATTTTTTAGATCATTTTTTAATTTTTCTAATTCGTTAAAAGAAGAAATTGAAATAAAAAACCATGACAAACAAATCATTATGAACGATTTTGGAAATATAATCCACCAATATTATAGGTGAATTTAGAATTAAAACAATTCATAGTCATGACTTTTAAAACAAAACCAGATAGTTGAAATACTCAAAACCATAGTTTATATAAAGGTGATGTTAGAAGTCTACCTGATAGAAGATATTTCATGTCAATTTTGGGATTTAGTTTTCTAGTAAAATATTTTCTATGAAAAAATTTTCTGGGAAAAAAAATAGGGTATTGCATGGGAGAGATTCAAAGAATTATTCAAAAAAAATTCTACATGCACACCTTCAGGATAGAAACAATGATATGTTTCATTAATTTAAAGAAATAAAAATTTTAGTGATGGGATATGAAACTTGTTTTATGAACATTTTTCTATTTTCTCCATAAATGGATACTATCACATCCCTTAAGGCTTGTATAATAGACAATGGACTATGATAATAAATTCATTAAAAGATATATATGTTATATATTATTAATTATACAGACATGGTTAATAGTGATAAAATATAGGAAAGGTATATTATCACGAATCTGACTGGAGAATGTACATTGGTCTACATAGGAAAAGGTGTGGTCTCTAATATTAGTAACAAGTAGAAGAGATACACCTGATGCAATGGAGGAAGAACATCATATAATAACACCACTCAATCATTTAAGATTCTTTGATACCCCATTAGATGTCTTGGATGATTCTAAAGTGGTTCATTAAATAATAAGAATTGGGATTGTAAAACACCACCCAAATTATATCATAACTATAATCATATGGGAAATCATTAGGTTTATTATAATAAAACTATAAATTCAAATAATGAAATTATAACACATGTGTATTGGATAAATTATAGTTCAACTAGATGATCACTTTAGACCAATTCTTATCCTCATAACTGAATGATCTAGGGTGATTTCAGGAACACCATGATTCCATAGACAATGCAACCAAATTATGAAATAAAGTTACAATGGGGTGAGTTGGAAATTATATGGTGATGAGAAGATGATCATAAAGTATCCATCAAGTCCTCCAACTTTTTGAGTTGTTATTCTTCTTAAATAAATTATTATAATTTTTTTTTTTGATACTAGTGTATCCCACAATGTTATTACTTCACATTTCACTAATCAAATGGATTTGAATGGAAGGACGAATCCAAATGTAATGAGAATTGAAAAACCCCTCAAACAATGAGATTATTGGGGATTTAAATGTGTACCATTTTCTATAAATATCGATATACTTCATTATGTTTGGAAATTTTCTATTTTTGAAACATATATCTTTGATATAATATTATGGATGGATTGGTTTGTTTATTTCAAGGATTATATCAATTATTATGTATGATCAATAATGTTTACATCTCCTTATAGGACATTGCATCTATTTAAAATAGAATGGTATGAGAATTAAATAATAAAATAACCTTCAGAACCAATGGTTGAAACTATTTCTTATCAATTATCAATGATCACTTTGGTCACTAATGATGTAATTGAGAGTAGAAGTCTTCCTACCACCCTGCAAAATTATCCTAACATATTTATTAAAAATTTAACTTGTTTCGCACCTGAAATAGAAGTGGAATTTCCTATTGAACATATTCTGGGAACAAATCCAATTGCACTTCCATTTTTATAAAATGGAAGAAATATCATTGTGGTAATTTAATATCCTAATAGAGGAATCATAAAGATAAGGTTTCATAAGACCATGTATGTTTCCTTAGGATACTTGAGTTATTTTTTATAGAGAATTTATATGATTTGTTATGAATCTCTATTGATTACTGTAAACTAAATTAGGTTATGGTAAATAATATATATCCTCATACTCAAAATTATGATCTTATTGATCAATTGAAAATGGCATAATGGTTCTCCAAAATTTATTTATGTTCTGGGTATCACCAAATCATCATTTTGAAATAAGATATTTCCAAAAAACTATTAGGATTTGGTTATTATGAATAATGGTTCATTCCCTTTGGACACATAAATTTAGTAATGTTTCCCATGAAAGGACATCATGTGATATATTATAGATCATGGTAGTTGAAAATTCTTAAAAATAATTATCTGACTAATGACATGGAATTGGTTATAGTGGTTCATGATTTCAATACATTTCATAATTATATCTTTATAGAGTAGTTAACTATGTTCATAGACCATAAAATTTTTAAGCACGCCTTTCATAAAGGGGATTTGAGCCTATGGTAAAGGCAATGGATGTAATATATCTAGATTCTTGGCATTGATGTTGTTATATAGTGGGAAAATGAAATTATATGGTTGAATCTTTAATAATTTATTCATATAATATTTTATCCATGGAATCATGTGATCAGTGGAAATTGATGAGTAATATTCTTAATATGCATTTATGTTGCACTAAATAGAATAAAGTCACAAGTTTCTCCCTAGTCATGAGAATACCATATCTGGTTGAGTAAGATAAGGATGATTAAAAATTACATTTTTATAGACATACCATTACATCCATATATAATAGTGTGAAGAAAATTCATGGATGAAAAAAATATGGGAACTCTATGCTAATTTTTCAAGATTAGACATAAATTCCACCCCCATTTCAAGAACAACGTTTTTTTCATATCACCATTATAAGTGGGAAATTCATCCAGGGATCCCGAAAATGTACAAGGAACTAAGTATTTGCTTTTTTTGGTTAGGTAAAAAATAAAATATGGTTGATTATATTCCAAAATTCCTAACCTATTATTAAGCCATGGATGAGTATCAATGACCAGTTATAATGTTGTAATATTTAAGTATAAACATATGGAAATGGGAGTACATAATGATAAACCTTTTTATGTGTTTAACAATAACTATTCAGAATCATGATTCAATTTGAGAAATAATAAACTCAATCAGGATTTCAACCCAATTATTTCTTATTTTTTAATCCAATATAGTAGGTGAATAAGATAATCTCTATATTTTGGAAGTGGAAAAACATAATGGAATTATCATATCAATCATCTTATACAAAGATCCTCATATTTCCCCTTTTATTTGGAAATAAATTCAAAAAAGTATCAGATTCCTAATTGACTATGGTCATAACATATCATCCTAAAATAGATCGGTAGTTGAAATAAATGCTTTAATAATTGGGTGACATGCACTGAGCTTGTGTTATGGATTTTTGTGGTTCATGGGATGATTATTTTCCCTCATTTGAGTTTTTGTATAATAATAGTTATATTCCAACAATATATATGGTTCCATTTGAGGAATTTTATGACTATCCATGTCCATCTCCCCTTCATTACGTATATACTATAAACAACATACTTTTAGAACATATCCTCATTCAAGAAATGGATGAGATGTTTTAAATTATCATGAAAAGGATGTGTCTAGAAAACATCATCAAAAATATTATGTGAATAATCAATGTAACCATTTATGTTTTTTATGGGAGGTCATATATTCTTGGAGGCATCTTCAAGACAGGGACATTGTTGATTGAGTATGAAAGTAAAAAAAATTCCTGGCATGTTACACATTTTCAGATACTCAAAAAAATTATGGTAATTTTTATTAGTTGTATTTACCACAATTTTTCATTTTAGTTTATAATTCCATAAATGTATATCAATTTAGTAAATAGAAACATGTTTTATTCCATTTTATTTGATGGAAACTGGTTTATATGTGGTGATATGGTATAATTATTCATACAATTTTTTATAATTTAGATAAACAATATAATGTCTTCCATGGAAAACATATTTCATTGGTTCCAGTATTATGGAAACATTGTCAAATTCAAGATAATACATAGTAACATGAGAAATATATTCTAGAACAATGGGAAGAACATTTCCAAAGAAATTAAAATCACTAGATTTTCATTGATGGAAATCCTAATAGTGAGGAGAATGTACCACCCCTAGTTTCTGATAATTCAAACTTTTATTATGTATTTTGATGTTAAATAATTCTTGGGTTGAGTTTTTAGTGTGTTTAAAAATAATTTTATGGGTATATAGTGTAACATCCAACCCCTCCACATTATTTTGAGGATAGACGGTGGTGATAACAATCCTTAGGTAACATTTCCAAGACACTAAAGGTGCCAAATGAATGTTGAAGACCTTATAAAAATTTGGGGGAAAATTTTCCCATTAAAGATACAATAGGTAAACCACTGAAATAGTAAACAATTTAACTTCTATGTGACACATGAGTAAAAAATACAAAATGATACATAACCAAACAAATAAACCATATTAAAGTGCAAGTGGAAACAATAATTCATTCTCGAACAGAACACAAAGATCAAAAAACTCAAAACTTCAAGGTGACCTCATCCAGAAACTCCCCACCCAATTCATAATCCAAATACACAAGTTATTCCCACAATATAAAAAATAATCTCTAATGAACTAAGATACCTTGAATTTACCTATGTCTTTATAGATGACATATCAAACTAACAATCATCCCTGGGAAAGAGGTGAGTCTAAACTCATTAATATTTCACTAATGACTTCAAAACTCATTCCATTAGGACAAAACATGTTAGTAAAATTTATAAAAAAATAGATCAAATTATTTAAAGTACTTTATTTCAAAACCATCAACAATTTCCAATGGAAAATAATTTATCATGTTCTAAAACCATTTCATGTCATTTTTGTTTACCTATAAACATGTCTACACACACCATGCATGCTCAGGTGATAGTTCCATACTAATGAGAGGATCTTATCGATCCACCAAGTCATTACAATGTGAGAATTAGCATGTGACCTAATAGAACACAACCCCTCTAGAGGTTCATGTCTATAAATGAACTCACACCAACCATGTATGTGAAATTCCCATGTCAAACCATTCCATATAAAACCTTTTAATTCTTTAAATAATCTCAATAAACACTTTACATGCTTCAAAAACCAAACCATAATTTTAAAACCATCATTTTCAACATATAAACCATTGGATGTTTCCTAAAACTCATCAATTGTTTCCAAATTTCAAATCCATAACAAAAAAATCCATAAATAATTAAATAAGGGTTTTAATTTTTTTAACCAAATCAATTAATAAACATAAATCATTTATGTTATAAATCAAGTATAGATAACCGATAAGCCACCTACATCACAATAGTTGCAAAAAATTTAATAATGGTATAAGAAATCTCTAGATCTATGCATTGATCTTCATCCCTTAAATCAATCCAATGAATAAAACATTGAAAATATCATCAAAGAACATGAATATTTCCACCATAGATCAGATCTATGCTATAAAGAAATATTGTAACACCCCATGATTCCACGGTATGCTTCTCTTTGAATAATACTGTAGAGTGTGTTGTACACAACTTCGAGTTCTAACACACTCCACGACCAATCAAAGTAACTGTTATGAATAGTAATTCCCACTTTTGATTTTTTTTTAAATTTTATCTCTCAAAATGGACATAATTTTTTGATTTGGAATATCGAATTTATCCTAGGGTGAAATTTTGGGACTTCTCAGATAACTTTTATATTTTGATGAATATTGAAAATAACTAAATTTTAATTTAAAACAACGTTTTTAATAAAAATAATTAATAGTGATAAATTATGAATTTGAGTGGATTTAAAGTATATTTAGAATATATTTTTACCATTTAATACAATTTTTGTCATTAGACATTATTTCACAATTAAACCGGACATAAACAACTGTCAATCTTTTGATAGTTACTATTTCTTAAAAACACGATTTTTGTTTTGACAGTGGGAATTAATTTTAAATTAATTTATGCCACTTGTGTGTTTTCTATTTTGAAAAAAGGATTATATATTTGAAGTCAAGATTTCCAAATTGTGTAAATAGGTAACTTTTATTTTTAGACATTTTGATTAATTACTTTGGTAAATATTTTATTTACCATGGTTAAAGGGTAAATCTGGTAAATAAGGGTAAAAAATAGTATTATAATAATAATAAATTACCCTAAAACGTGTCCTAGCTTTATTGGTGGATACATTTACAATCATGGGCATTTTTGGGTCGATTTTGGGACCCCATGGAGCCATTTGTTGGTGATAAGGACATGTTATAATTATTAAGTTAAAGTAAATACATAAATGACATAAGCATATATCTTTTAGAAAAACAGTTTTTTATAGGGTTATACATAAGATAAATTCAATTGTAAATATTCATTAAAAAACTAAAAATATTTCCAATATACTGTTATTTTATTTATAATTATTATACATTAAATAATTTAATTTATTTATGACACAATATTGATGTAGTAATTAACTAATTAATGAAATATTAAAATAATTGATATTATAAATATCCAAATAAATGTTATTTGATACTTTTTATGAATTAAACAAATTTTATAGGTTACTATGACATGTTATTATTCATTTAAGTATGTTTTTTGAAGTAATAATTCTGTTATGATTTTCAAAAAAATCAAATACCAAATAGTGTCAAAATTGACATAAAAGAGTTTTTAAAACAAATATTATATTATTAATTGATATTCAATTCTTAAAAATATAAGGTTCTGCCAAGAGACTTATATCATGATAGGTGTATCATTAATGGACCACTTGGGGTCTCTTGGATGTATATGGTATGTTTATTAACTATACAATATAAAAATACAATGTGACATGGTAAATGTCAATCTAATTAACTAAGAGTTAAAACTAAAAGATAAGGTTAATATAATGACCAAAACCTATCTAATATCTATTGGTTGAAAGTATTTCAACGTACATCCACTATATACTTTTAATAATCCACTTTTGATCCATTAAAACCTGAATATAATGTTATTATAAAATAATACTTTAAGTTTTCCTAAAGAGCCCCTCCTCCCCCTTATAAAAGGACACAACTTCTAACTAATTCTTCACACCTTCAAAGCCTTTTGGTTCGGCCAACCCCTACCCAAATACTCTCTCAACTTCCCTCTCCTCAACCTAGATGCCTTATTTTGATCAAAAAGCCAACCTAAGGAGCCATTTTGATCAAATCAAAAGGAAGAACCCGAAGAAGAGGTAATGTTTTCACCACCCTTTTTCAAGTTCCTTTCTTCTTCAACTTCTTCTTTCTTTGTTATTTCATTTATAAAGTAATGACTCTAGTATATTATATATAATTTATTGGTATTATAAATATGGTACAACCATATTCAGTATTCTATCCATCCTTTGAATGACATGTCACCATATTTGTGTACGTACGACTTACCATCTCCACGTTGTGCTGTAATTGTTATTCAAAAATAGTATTATTTGGATGGGTAAGATAATGATATGTAATTGATGTAAATAATAAATATAACATGATAATTATTATGTATATATGATATACCATCCAATTATATATTATTTTAATATCAAAATAATTATATTGTCGCTCGTGCGTACGTACGGACTACCGTCTCCACAAACGCAATGAGATTCATTCCTCATCGTATCCATTCAAGAATAATTTTCATTTTATGGTTAAAAATAATGTTTAAGGACTTGATATAATTCTGGATATTAATAAGATACAACTTATCCTTAATAAACACGGCTTATGTAACAAAACATATAAAATAAAACGAGTAAGTTAACAACCGAAACAACGGTAATGCTAAGATATTATTAACAAAGCAATGTTAAAAGATCATATATGATATCATATTAATGTATATGATTATTTTATAACTTAATAAGAATTATTTCACCATTATAAAGGAGGTTAAACTAACCCCAACCAAGGAAAAGTACAAGGTAATGGGTTTTCATCTCACTCCTTATTCCTGTGAGATTCATGCCATATTGACACTCTTACCTTTTGTGTGGTGTATTTACTACCCATAGTTGTATTATTTGTCTAATACACATTAATTTATGTATATTTACATATTCAATGTATGATACCTCTTTCATGGGTTGTATGGTTTGAAAGTTACCAAATTGGTATGGGTTAATTCCTCAATCTCTTCATTATCCGAGGTTCTTTTTACGTAAGTAACTACTGGGAAATATTTATTATCCATGTCCAAGTTTTATGAAAGAGTTTTCAAAGGGATTCTTTTAAGGGACTTTTTACTAAAACATCATTTCAACTGTTTTAAATATTTATTCTTCTAAATCTTCCTCATTAATGTCCATTTATTCAAAATGGGTTGTAAGGATTTATTTATATGGACTTTAATCTTTTTAAAATGATAATTTCTTTCAAAAGTTTCAAAGTGATATTGGACAATTTGATTCAAAAATGTCATTAAATGGATTCTTTTATAAATTTTGTGACTTTTAAATGTTTTCATGAAAATAGTGTATTTCTCTCAAAGAGTTTTACGAATCATTTTCATCCATGTCAAGCTCCTTTAATAAATTTTAAACTTGTTTTTAAGTTTATTTATCATGATACAAATCTTCCATATTGTGTTTAAGGTTTTGTGATATGTTTGACTGTGGATGTGTTATTCGTATACAATTCATGGTTTATGGGTAAAGTATTGACATTTTCTATGCTTTTTTTAATACAAATGACTATGTTATATTTCATCCTCTTCTTAAGATGAATGTGTTAGACTAGTATATTCCAGGTTGGGGTCCGGTTAAAGCAGACCATCCGGGTTGGTGTACAGTTATTAGAGGCACTTCGAGATGGTGTCCGGTTATTAGAGGCACTCCAGGATGGTGTCCAGTTATTAGAGGCACTCTGGGTTGGTGTCCGATTATTGGAGGAACTCCGGGATGGTGTCCAATTATTAGAGGCACTCCAGGTTGGTGTCTGGTTATCAGAGGCACTCCGGGTTAGTGTCCGATTATTAGAGGCACTTCGGGCTGGTGTCCGGTTATTAGAGGCACTCCAAGTTGGGTTCCGGTTACAGTTATCCCTTAGGTCTTGGCACGATGCCATGACACAGAAATTAAAGTTCAACATTATGCATTCCATCATCATGAAAGTGGTTATTGATGTTTCATGTGATTATTTGATTAGTAGAATATCCATGTGAATAAGTAAATGTCATTATTCCATTTTATTTTTCCATATTACGCTGAAGTTATAGTTTAAAAGGCTTTTGTTTTAGTTCTATACATTTCCTTAAATTTCTATGCTTATTTTTGAAAGTTTCCGCTGTATTGCTTACCTTTACTGAGCATTTGAGCTCACCCCTTTCTATGTTTTATTTTCCCAGGATTCCAAGAGGTGTATTGTGATTGATATGCAGGGTTAAGACAAGGTAATAATGGCGTTCATAAAGGATTATTTATATTTTTTTGTATGTTATAAAGTGTAATGTAACATTCATGTATGTAATCTATTTTCCAAGACTGCTAAACCGATCGGTCCTTCAAAACATTATTCCTTGTAGTCATGCCAATGTATTTAAATAATGCACCGACTCTGGGTAATGAGGGTCGGGGCGTTACAGTTAGTATCAGAGGAAGTTTAGAAATAAACTTGGAAGCTAGATTTAGATAAACTCTGATTAGAGCACATATCCCTAAGATAGACTTTGAGGATTAGTAGAGAAGAACTTCCTAGAATTTTGATGTTGTAGATATTTTGTGAGTTTTCCAAGAAATACATCCATGTCTAGATACGAGTAGGTAGAGGCAGCTCTGGAACAGATGTACCTAGGGGTAAAACCTGAAAACACCACATTGAGCTAGACTCAAACGGGAACTGGTGCACGACAACAGGCCTTGCTGCACTCTTGGTTACGACACTCTCGTGGGATATGTGTAGGTTAATTCTCATTTTCCTTACAAACCATTATTAAGGTTTTGTTAGTATATACTTCCTCAAAGAATCCATTTTTATGATTACGAATTATATCCATAAACTGTCTAATATATGTTAAGTGTTTTATAAGTTTGGGATAAGGTATTGCTATTTATAAACTAATCTAGTGTTTGCCGGTGTTTAGAAATGGCGCCCAGTAGAAGGAATGAGAACTCCAACAATACACATGATCCAAATAGTAAGAAAGATCATATCTTTCATTGTCTTAAGCCAAAATTTATAAGGGAAATAGTCTCCCACGTATTATCATCATATATATAAATAGTATCATGTGTTGATATGATAAGTAAATAATTCTCGGAGTCATATGGCTTTGATGGGAAGCCAGAGAAGTAAAGGATGGTAGAAAGAATGAAAGATAAAGGGAATAAGGTAAAGAAGGATTTTCCCATATGTGATAACTATAGAAAGAATAACCTTGGAAAATACATGAAGGTAATGGGAGTATGTTATAAGTGTAGAGAAAGATGACACCAAGTACGTGACTGAAAGGGTAAGAAAAATGTTTCAAATGTACAATGCTTCATCTGCAAGGATTTTGAACCCTACGCGAACCAATGTCCCAATCATCAGACTATGCCCCAAATGATGCTATTGGATAATATTCAAGTTATGATACTACTACAGATGAAGAGGAATGACTAGTGTTATTATGTTTTTATTTTGTAATTATTTCACTGAAGTGTTGTATCAATGATGTACTAGAAATAAATAAGGATTGCAATGCAGTACTATTTCATTGAGGATTTGAGATTTTGTGGTACTAAGAAAAGTGACTCTACACCGAGTTAAACTTTTTTGGAAATTACATGGTTGAAGGAAAGATAAGCCTTAATATGGTCTTAATATTGAGGTACTGATTTTGGAAGAAGATATGGTTGATTTGGGTAAATTATATTGGAAATTCTTGACTTACTTGAAATTGATTAATGATTTGTATATTCCATCATTGTTGGATTTTACAAAATTTTTGAATGGATGAAGTATATCCAGTATTATATAAATAATAAGGGAGCATGAATGTAATCAATAAGGTTTTATAGTAATTCAGGATGTTTTAGTGTTTTAAAAGAATACATGATGAAGGTATTCACATCCAATTACGGGGTAAAAAGGATCTACATTATGTTTACATTTCATATAAATTTTGTACTTAGAGTTTACAGAAGTATTTTGGATAAGTCTAAAGGTTGGAAGGGATTATGTTTGAAAGGTTATTTTTGTATTTTTATAAAAGGACAACACGCAGACCGTGTGACGACCCGTCACATCGGACAAAGCTGTGGGAATCGAACCCACAAACATAGTGCAATTGGGATTCATAGCCTACCACTGGACTACGTGAAGTTCTTGGATGGTATAATTTAGTTTCTTTTTTTAAATGGTCTGATATGTGAATTATAAATTCATTATATTTGGAACCCTATACGATTAGGATAAATAGAGTATTTTTGAGTTGTATTATGTTTTGGTGTTAAAGATGAGTTTTTGGTAGAAATTTATTAATGGATAAAACTATAATTATAAAGTAAGTATATCTCCTTATGATCTTATACAATATCATAAATAATTTATTCAACATTAAGAAAAGTAACTTAGATAAAAAATGTTGTCCTAGATGGTACCTTAGATCATCACAAATTTATGGCTTGGGGATTGTTGGTCTTCTCATAGCCATGTTATATACCACTCTCCATCAGATATTGATGGTTATATTTCTCTTCCATATACATATTTTCCTACATGGAACCCTAGTATGTGTTATTTTTTCTAACCTTAAAACTTATCACTCTTTATTTTCAATAGAGGCCTCATTAATCCATTTTTTGTTGTGGGATTTCAACTAAGATATTTTGAAATGTCAACCCCAAGTTTCCAATACTGAGAATAAATTGCGAAGATTCAATTTATTGAAGGAGGGGAGAATGTAACTCCCCGGGCTCCCATTGTATGTTTCCCTTTGAATAATATAGTAGCGTGTGTTGTATGCAACTTCGAGTTCTAACACACACCACCACCAATCAAAGTAGTCGTTAGGAATAATAATACCCACTTTTTTAAATTTTATAAATTTTATCTCTCAAAATTGACTTCATTTTTGGATTCAGAATATCAAATTTATCCTAGGGTGAAATTTTTGTACTTTTCAGATAAATTTTATATTTTGATGAATAGTGAAAATTATTAAATTTTAATTAAAAACAACCTTTTTAATAAAAATAATTAATAGTGTAAATTATGAATTTGAGTGGATTTATAGTATATTTAGAATATATGTTTACCATATAATACAATTTTGGTCATTGGACATAATTTCACAATTAAACCGAACATAAACAAGTGTCAATCTTTTGATAGTTATTATTTATTAAAACACGCTTTTTGTTTTGATAGTGGGAATTAATTTCTGCAACTTATGTGTTTTGAATTTGGAAAAATGGATTCCATATTTGAAATCAGGATTTACAAATTGTGTAAATAGGTAACTTTTTTTTGACATTTTGAATAATTACTTTGGTAAATATTTTATTTACCATGGTTAAAGGGTAAATCCGGTAAATATGGGAAACAAAATAATATTATTATAATAATTAATTACCCTAAAACGTGTCCAAAACTTATTAGGAGATACATTTCTGACCATGGGAATATTTTGGTTGAATTTGGGATCCCATGGAGCCACTTGTTGGTGATAGGGACACTTTATATTAATTAAGTTAATGTAAATAAAAATTGACATAAGCATATATATTTTAGAAAAACTATTATTTTATAGGGTTATACATAATATAAATTAGATTTTAAATATTAATTTGAAAGCTAAAAATATTTCATACATAATGGTATTTTACTTATAATTTTTAGACATTAAATAAGTTATTTTATTTATGACACAATGGTGATGCAGTAATTAACTAGTTAATGAAATATAAACATAATTGATATTATAAATACCCAAATAAAAGTAATTTGAGACTTTTATGAATTTCAATAGATTTATATGTTACTATGACATGTTATTATTCATTTAAGTATGTTTTTTCGAAGTAATAATGCTGTTATGATTTTCACAAATATCAAATACCAAATAGTGTCAAAATTGACATAAAAAAGTTTTTAAAACAAATATTATATTATTAATTGATATTAAATTCCTAAAAATATAAGGTTCGGCCAAGAGACATGTATCATGATATGTGTATCATTAATGGACCACTTGGGGGTCTCTTGGATGTATATGGTAATTTTATTAACTATATAATATAAAAATAAAAAGTGACATAAAAATGTTAATCTAATTAACTAAGAGTTAAAACTAAAAGATAAGGTTAATATAATGACCAAAACCTATCTAAAATCTATTGGTTGAAATTATTGAGACCTATAAACACCTTATTCTTCGAATAATCTAGTTTGTAGCCATTAGATACCGAATATGAATTTATTATAAAATAATACTTTATGTTTTCCTAAAGAGCCCCTCCTCCCCCTTATAAAAGGACACCACTTCTAACCAATTCTTCACACATTAAAAGCTTTTTGGTTCGGCCAAACCCTGCCCAAATACTCCCTCAAATTCTCTCAAATCAACCTATATACCTTATTTTGATCATAAATCCAACCTATGGAGCCCTTTTGATCAAATCAAAAGGAAGAACCCGAAGAAGAGGTAATGTTTTCACCACCCTCTTTCAAGTTCCTTTCTTCTTCAACTTCTTCTTTCTTTGTTATTTCCTTTCTAAAGTAATAAATACAGTATATTCTATATACATTAATGTTATTATAAATATTATACAACCATATTCAGTATTCTATCCATCCATTGAATTACATGTCACCATACATGCGTATGTACTGCATACCGTCTCCACGCCGTGGTGTAATTGTTATTCATAAACATTATTATTTGGATGGGTATGATAATGATATGTAATTGATGTAAATAATAAATATAACATGATAATTATTATGTATATATGATATACCACACAATTATATATTATTTTAATATCAAAAGAATGATATTGTCACTCGTGCGTACGTATGGACTACCGTCTCCACGAACGCAATGAGATTCATTCCCCATCGTATACATTCAAAAATAATTTTCATTTAATGGTTAAAAATAATGTTTAAGTACTTGATATAATTCTAGATATGAATAAGATACAACCGATCAATAAAAAACATGTCTTATGTAACAAAACATTTAGAAGAAAACGAGTATGTTAACACCCGAAACGACGATAATACTAAGATATTATTAACAAAGCAATGTTAAAAGAGCATATATGATATAATATAAATGTATATGATTCTTGTATAATTTAATAACAATTATTTCACCATTATATAGGATTTTAACCTACCCTCAACCAAGGAAAATTACTAGGTAAGGGGTTTTCATCTCACTCGTTATTCCTGTGAGATCCCTGCCATATTGCCACTATTACCTTTTGTGTGGTGTATTTACTGCCCATAATTGTATTATTTGTGTAATACACATTAATTTATGTGTATTTACATATTCAATGTATGATGCCTCTTTCATGGATTGTATGTTTCATTATATATCAAATTGGTAAGGGTTAATTCCTCAATATCTTTATTATCCGAGATTGTTTTTATGTAAGTATCTACTGAGATATATCTATTATCCATGTCCATGTTTTATGAAAGAGTTTTCAAAGGGATTATTTTATGGGAATTTTTACTAAAACATCATTTCAAATGTTTTAAATATTTATTCTTATAAATATTCCTCATTAATTTCCATATATTCAAAAAGGTTTTTAAGGATTTATTTATATGGACTTAAATGTTTTTAAAATGATAATTACATTCAAATGTTTAAAAGTGGTATGGGAAACATTGATTAAAAATGTTTTTAAATGGCTTCTTTTCTAAATTGTGTGACTTTAAAATGTTTTCATGAAAAAGATGTATTTCTCTCAAATATTTTTACGAATCATTTTCATCAATGTCAATATCCATTAATAGATTTTAAACTTGTTATGAAGTTGGTGTATAATGATACAGATCTTCCATATTGTATTGAAGGTGTTGTGATATGTTTGACTACGGATGTGTTATTATCATACCATTCATGGTTTATGGGAAAAGTATTGACATTTCGTATGCTAATTTTAATACAAATGTTTATGTTATATTTCATCCTATTCTTAAGATGAATGGGTTGGACTAGTTTGTTCTAGGTTGGGGTCCGGTTACAGCAGACCCTCCGGGTTAGGGTATGGTTATTAAAGGCACTTCGAGTTGGTTCCTGGTTGTTAGAGGCACTCTGGGTTGGTGTCCGGTTATTATAGGCACTCTGGGATGGTGTCCGGTTATTAGAGGCACTCCGGGTTAGTGTCTGGTTATTAGAGGCACTCCGGGTTGGGTTCCGGTTACAGTTATCCCTTAGGTCTTGGAACGAGGCCTTGAAACATCAATTTAAGTTCGACATTATGCATTCCATTGTTATAAAATTGGTTATTGATGTTGCATGTTATTATTATATTAGTAGAATATCCATGTGAATAATTAAATTGAATTATTCCATTTTATTTTTTCCATATTATGCTGACGTTCAAGTTTAAGAGGCTTTTGTTTTAGTTTTATATATTGCCTTAAATGTTTATGCTTATTTTTTAATGTTTCTGTTTTATTCCTTACCCTTACTTAGCATTTGATCTCACCCCTTTCTATGTTTTATTTTCCCAGGATTCTAAGAGGTGTATTGTGATTGATATGCAGGGTTAAGTCAAGAAAATAATGGCGTTCATAAAGGATTATTTATGATGTTTTGTATGTTATAAAGTGTAATGTAACATTCATGTATGTAATCTATTTTCCAAGTCTGCTAAACTGATCGGTCCTTTGGGACTTGATTCCTTGTAATCATGCAAATGTGATAAAATAATGCACCAACTCTGGGTAACGAGGGTTAGGGCGTTACAGAGATAGAGTAAGGCTAGATTTAAAAATAATGATGACACATAGTTATACCATGTGGGTTTTTGGACCATGTTACAAGTGTGTGGTGCTACTATCGTAAGGCCACACCTTGCACAGTCAGCTTACATGGTAAGAAAAATAGTATGCCAACTATACTTTTTCCACTATTTCAAGATTCATGGTTTTTTCTGGAAATAAAATGGGTTGGAAATACCATGTGACAACCATTCACCAAACCACTACCCATTATCATCCCTAGAATGATTTTCTAGAGGCAGTTCAGAGGTTCCATTAACCATGCACAAACCATGAACCTCCATAAAACCCTTTGAAACATGAAGACCCCCTTAGAACCACCCAAACCTAGCACAACAATTATATAAAAAATAAATGAATAAACGGTCATGAAACTGAAGAAGGGGGTGTATATTCACCCAACAATTTTTTCTTTCCATCCCCAGAAAGTATAAACCCAGAACTTCTCAACAATATGTTGGGACACTTCTCTAACATTTCTTTTTCTTGCTCTCATGGTTCTTCCAGAATATGACCATGTTTCCATAAAACCTTCACTATATGTATTCTTTTTCCACACAAGATATTCTATTGAATATCCCCAATCTGTATGAACATATGAATCAATATAGAATCCATCTCTTGGTCAAAGTCAAAAAATCAAATCACATTTTTTGGATCTGGTTGTTACTTCCTCAACTAAGAAACATGAAACACATTTTTCATTGAACTGAATGTTGGTGGCAAAGACAACTGATATGCCACCTATACACTCATTCAAGTATCTCAAAATGGCCAATGTATGGAGGTGAAAACATTCCCTTCTTTCAAAAATAATTATTCTCAAGACTTATATAGGTTAACAAGTACACATGACCACTCAAATAAAATGGAAATGGTCATCGATGATGATCAATATATTATTTCTAATGACATTGAGATGTATCTACACACTTCATGATAAAATAAATCATATTTGTTGACTCTTGAATGAGGTTGTGTCTAATTAGTAAAGTCTCACATGTTTCCACCTAAAAAATTATATAAAAACAAGGAAACCCATTAATTTATTCAAAAGTATCCATATGTATCATGTCTTGATAAATTTTATTATATGAGAACTCTGCTAATGGTCTTTTCTCATCCCATGTACCACTAAAATACAACATATAATCCCTAATCACGTCTTGTAACAATTTGATTGTATATTTAGACTTTCCATTAGTTTGATGATGATTATGCATTCTCATTGTCAACTATATTCCAAGGGATTGTAGTAAGGACTTAAAAATGACATGTAAACATAGGATTTTGGTAAGAAATAATATAGACTAGAAACCCATGTGTCTTTACCAATTCTTGAATGTAGATTTTGGACATGTCTTCTGCCTTATTTATTTCATGAATAGGGATGAAGTGTCAAAACATTATGAGTCAATCCATTATCATCAATATAGAATTGTGTTTTACATCCATCCATGGTCCACTTGTTAAAAAATCAATGACTAGATACCCTCATTTTCTCATGGGAATCAGTAAAGACTACAATATACCAGTTACTTGTTTGTGCTCTGCCTTGACATGATGATAGCTGAGGCATCTCAAGACATAGTATACTGGATCTCTTTTCATTCCAACAAAAAATGTTTTTTCAATTCTCTATACAAATTATGTATTCCAAGATTAGTGACCCATCATGAATGGTGTTGAGAAACAAGAAGTTGTTCTCAATAAACCAAAGGTAACACCATCTGATCTAAAAATAAAAACACTAAACTCCATCCAGCATCCGTCAAGTAATAGTCCCCCACCAATAATTTTTATTTGCCTCATAGATACAAATTTAGGATTATATGTGAAAGTGACTCTCACCAGGTCAACTAAATCAATAACTATAGAGATCATAAAGAAAATTACCTCATCCACTTGATTTAAGCAATCTAGATGCATGTCCTCTATGACTAACATTAGAATCCACTGACCTGAAGCCTTTTTATCCAACTAACCATATGAATTTTTTTTCTATTGAATCCTCTATATTGTTCCCTTTACCTGTTGTATACATAAATTCTAAGTCAAACATCTGTAAATACATCATCTATCTATGCTACTTTAAATACAAACTTATTTGTGATAAATATGTTTCAACTCTTATGATCTGAAAACACTGTGAATTTATCACCAAAGAGATAATGATTCCAAGTATTTAAGGCATGAACCAAAATATATAAATAAAAATTTTGTGTTGGGTAATTATTCTCATGAGGCTGTAATTGTCATGACTCATAAGGAGCAATATGATCTCCATGCATGAGAACATGTCCTAACCAAGTTCTTGATTCATCATAATAGATTTCATATCCCTTTTTTGACTCTAGAAACACAAGTATAGGTAATGATGTCAGTCTAACCATTGGTTTATGAAAGGATTTCTATAATATATAATTCTATTGAAAAAGAATGCATTTTCTCATGAAATTTCGTATTCATCTGAGAAAAATCACATACAAAATGAGTATATTATCCTTCTAATCAAATGAAACTGCGTATTTTAAAAAAAATTATGTTGTTTCCATGAGATAAAATCTTATATCTTTTCAAGATATACATAAAAAATTAGAAATGACAAGGCCAACGAAACACCCCTCTTATATCCATAAATCATACTTTGATAACTTTGCATGCCGAAAATGCTCCCATCAGATACCCAAAACTATATCCAATTGATTATTAGGATCTGATTTTATATTATAATATATAATAATATCATACAAAAAACCACAAAAATGGAAAGTAGATATCTATGAAATATTCTACTCATCAGTTCCATAATGATGGTTGGTGAATTATTAAGAAAAAAATCATAGCGAAATATTATTAATGACCCTATCTCCTTATGGAAGATTTTTTTAGATATCCTCCTTCTAAATATGAAATTTGGGATATCTTAAATGCAATTAGATTTTATAGATACAATTGGATCAGTTAATTGATCAAAAATTAATTGATTCATGGAATAGGATACCCATTGTTTTTCATAACAACGTTATGTTTATGTTAATATATAAAATTCTTAGATTTATACCCACCTAATTCTCAAAAAGAACTGGTGTTATCCATAGAGACACGCTTAGTCAGATTAACCCTTTACATTCTAACGCATCTAACAGAACTTTTAATTGCTTAATTTTTGTTTATGTCATCTAATAAGAAGAAATATAAATAGTACTAGCCTTGATATAAGATCAATCACAAACTCCACTTTTATTTTTAGTGTCAACATTGAGAAATTTTATTGGAAAACATCCAGAAATAAGTCAATGATAGTGGGAAAATATATATTCCCAATATCATTCATAGATTCCAATGTAACTACTAACAACTGATATGATACATTACCAACCATTGGTGCCAAATGTATTTATTTACTCTCTTTTACATCCCAATCATCTCGATAGAGATGCTCAGAGCCATAAAGATATTTGAATATAACCATCCAATTATAATAAACAATGTTTTAATTAAATGATTCCAACTAATCTATAGAAAAAATCACATCATAGACATCTATATCAGGCATAGAGAAATCCCAAATAATTTCACCTCCATCGATAGTTATTGAATGTGTTTTACACATTAAGGATACACTATCTTTGTACTAGAGTATTTTGATGTTTCAAAATGGAAGGCATAACCTAAACCAAAAAACCCATATGATCAATAACATGAGAATAAATAAATAAGCAGGATTTACCCGTATTAAAAAATATTTTTCATAAGGGTATAATTCTAAAAAACCATACCTCTAACTATTTAAGTATCTAAATGATTTTTCATGATTACATTCTTAAATCCCTAAAATTTCGTACTAACTACGCTTTTCTATTTAATACCCTATAGAGATTAAACCAAATAAGGATTCATGGTTTCCCTAGAATCACCTTCGATCACATTGTTTTGGGAATGAGAATTATTTTTTTACACTCATCCCATCGAAGAATACATTGTTTTGGAACCATGTGATTTGTATCAAGCTCTTAAACTAGTATCATTGCCACAATAGTAGGGATGATGTTCCATCTAGTTGCAATTTGAACAAACTTTTGGCATTATTGTGAAATCTCACTTCATATGGTCAAAGGAACCACATTAAAAATATATTTTCATACTTTTAGATCAAGGAGGAATGTTTAATGGTCTCATAATTTTGTTTTGAGGTGTCCAACCACACTATAAGTAGGTGTCTATTTTCTTCTTTTTACCATCATTAGATCTCCCGCCAATTCTCATAGTAGAAAATAAAATTCCCATAAACGAATTTACTAAGAAAACCCTTTTTTTACCATCTCTCTATGGACCACTTCTTTATAATATATTATACTAAAACAAAAATCATTGAGAGAATATTCAGCCCCAACCCAGACTCAAAAATGTGTTTCTTCAAGGATACATATGTAGAAACATTCAGTTAAAATAAAAATAAGTTCATAAATTTTGTTTCATATTATGTCACCATGATATTCTCTTGATTTAATTTTATTAAGTCCATTTTTATATCAATTTTATCTGTTTGAGGATAGAATTATTTTTTAAAACTCTTCTTCCAATGGTCTAAAGGCATTTTTTTATTGATTTTTGATAATCCACCTTTCAAAGGGTGAGGTGGAACCCTTACAAGGCATGTAGGAATAAGTATTACATGACCCATAGGCCTTAGAGGAATTAATTTCCCATAGATTTCAAACATTACATACATCCCTGACTAACTACTTGGAACAGCTCCCCCAGCATCTTCATCATGAAATCAGCTCTCCACCGTAGCATGGCTATTCGTCTAGGCTTTCCGGTGCATGCATAGGCTTGTCCCGATGGTAGGTGACACACCCTCTCATTCTTGCAATTCGTTTAGCTTATACTACGGTGAAAGATCCTTTCTCATCCTCTTCCAGAAGCTAGTTCCTTGAAGGTTGTCTAGTTTTCATCTACACTTAAGGTGTCCTGAAGGCCTTGAGGTGGCCCGAAGGCCTTACTGACCCAAATTCCTGGTTGGCCTGAAGGACTTAAAGGACTTGAGGACAAAATCTATGGATCTAAGGCCCAATAGGGGGAATATTCCTGGCTTCTACAGTTCCAAATAGTACCTACTATGGTGCATGCTTCAGTACTGCACAATTCCTTCAACAATACCTACTCCAGTACTTCCTACAGTTCTTTCTATAGTACCCCTAGAAATTATACTCTTCTTAGATTCTATCTTGGTCTCCTGGATGCACATAATGAGTCCTCACCAAATAGGATGAGTCTTATGTTCTTATTTGTTAAACAATTCCAAAAAATCCTCTCATGTCATTCCTTGGCCAAATTTAGCCCAAAATTATAATTCTCATAGTTGGCATTAAAAATCACGAAAATATACATTGAAACATTCAATTTTAGATCTTATGGTTTACATTTTAAATCAATGTTTTGACTCATCAAATTCAACCATAGTTCTTCTTTTTTTTTGTCCTTGAATCTCCCTGAATGGTGGGAGGATTATACTTGTGGAAATGAACTGAATGGTCCAACTTCCATGGATTATTCTTCAAATTACATTTATCCATGTCTTAAAACTCTTGGATAACACATTAGATTGGCTATTGGTTCACCAGTGTCTTAGGTGAAACCACATTCTCCAAACCCTCTTTGATTTGGTTTCTATGACACCTGACTAGTGCAATTATATATAACCAAAAAAAACTCCATTTAGTCGTACTCATTATAAATTGAAGGATTAACAATTACAATTTACCATATGAACACATATCACAACATAATATTTCCAAATTTAACCATCACTAACATTTTATTCAATTTTGAAAATACTACAACCATGATTTTAAAAATCATCTATTTAAAATATTTTTACAAATTATCTATTTTTTTGTTCTCATAAACCACTGAACTCTAAATGAAAAATGTAGTCCTATTGGTAATTATTACAATCAATTCATTTCATGAAACTCTCATCCGTTGTACCCATGATGATGATGTGATAATATACCTATAAATGTTTCAATCCCTTATATACCAAAACACCCTGGTAACGTGATGTTCTATATAAAAAGGTTAGCTATGCATTTTTAGGCTCTACATTTCAAGTTACTAAAATAAAATCACCTTAATACCATCCAAACTCAATCAATAAATAAGAATGATACAAATTTGTTTCATAAATTAATGATGAACTAGTCAAGAATGATACCATTTCGAAGGACCAAACAAGTTGATACCATTTGTAACATCCCACCCCTCATTATTGGATTAAGGAAGGAAAGTGGTTCCACTAGGTCTTTAGTCACATACTCAAGACACCAAAGGATGGGAAAAAATTATGAGGGACTCAAAAACAATTTGGGAGATGATTTCGCTTTTAATGATATAGGAACTAAATTTACCTAACAATAAAAAACTGAACAACAATAAGATGCATGATTCCAAAATACAACTCGAAACATAACCAAACCAATAAACCATATTAGAATATAAGTGGAAACAAAATCACATAAAAAGAGAACCCGAATACCACAAAACTCAATACTCTAAGGTGAAATCATCTAGAAACACCCAATCCACTACAAGATCCAAAAATTCATGTGATTCCCCCAGTATTAAGAAGCATCACTAATGAATAAAGATGTGTTTCCTTTACCTGTGTCTCAATAGATGAGATTTTCTAATGCCCAACAGTACCCATGTGTAGGGCGAGTCTAAATTTAATAGGATATTCCAATTTCTTCCCAACTGATTCCACTGGGATAAAAAAATAGCACTATTTATATACAATAGTTTAAAATCAGTTTATAACAATTGATATCAAAAACATCAATAATTTCTAAAGGAAAATAATTTATAAAGTTCTAAAACCAATTCATGTTATTTGTAATACACATAACCATGTATCAATACACAACATCAATTACTAGTTTATATTTACATACTAATTAGAGGTCTCTCATCGATCCACCAAGTCTCCACAATGTGACCAATACCAAGTTCCCCAATGGCACACACCCCTTACAAAGGGCCATGTCTATCAATACACTCACACCAACCATATAAGAAAATAAATCATGAAAAATAATCCATATAAAACCTTTTATTTATTTAATTAATTTCAATGAACGATTTACATGCATAAAAACCAAACCATAATTTTAAAATAATCATTTCAAAATTATAAACCAAGGGACTGTTCCCAAAATCCATACATTTTTTCGAAATTCCAAAGCCATAACCAAAATAGATTTCCATCAAGAATCACATAAGAGTTCCACAAAAAAATTAATGCAAATAATTTCATAAATAATAATCCTTAAAGTTATAAATAATTTGGATATAAGAGAAAATCCACGTGCATCACAATAATTGGTGAAAATGAAGAATGACACTACAAATCTATGGATCTAATCTTAGATCATATTCTTTTTAACCAATACAATGATAAAACATCCTGATTCTTATAATATAACATGAATATATCCACCATTATTTACACATATGATTTATGGAGATAAAATAAGTCTACATTTGATAATAACAATGAATTAATAATGAATCCAGATCTTCAACACACTTCATTTCACCTGAGAATCACTTCTGAGTTGAAGGGGATCATATCCTATGCCTAGGGAGAAAAAGGAAATAATTTTATTTAGGGAATATAGAATTAAAGGGGGTATGAAGGCTAAATTATTATTTTATATGTATTTTAAGGGGTTACAATTGTATTTCCCACCATTAGACCACTTGGTTTATCAAACCGTTCACCAATTACAATGTCTTATTGTCTTAAGTTCACACCTCCTATAGTTGAATCAAACAATTTGAAAACCCATGTACCATACAATAGTTTCCCACACTTTCAAGATTCATAGTTTCTCCTAGGTACTTATACGGTCTTTACAAACCATGCACCAATCATCCACCTCCCCAGTGCTTGATGCCTTCCCTTTCATGAATTCTTAGAGGTTCTGTATAGTTTCTACTAATTATGCTCAAACTGTGCACCTCTAAAAAAGCATCTAAAACATTAAAAAACCCTAATAAGCTC
Source organism: Viscum album (assembly GCA_963277665.1). Taxonomy (NCBI): domain Eukaryota; kingdom Viridiplantae; phylum Streptophyta; class Magnoliopsida; order Santalales; family Viscaceae; genus Viscum; species Viscum album. The sequence goes on along the minus strand of OY728159.1, from coordinate 489,685,028 downwards.
TTTAAACTCAACCAAATAATATATAAATTTAGAATACAAAAATAAATGGTTATATACCTTAAACCTAGGGTGCTACACTTGGTTTGATCATAGTTAAGAGAATTGTGCAGCTTATCTAGTAAATTGGGCCAGAGAATCTAGGAGTTATTATGAAGGTACTTGTTTGGGGCATATTTTATCCAAATTGCACTAATAAACAAGTGAATTATGAGTTTTTGAATAGTATCATCACATATTTGGTGTATAGTTTTCCAAACCATGTGAGAAAACTATGTGTCCCCTAGGTGTTTTATAGTGGAGCTAACATGATTGGCACATAATTTGTAAAACCATGTTTTCTAACCAATTGTTTGGCATTCATAATATCAAAAAAGTGGGTTTTATTCATTTTTTTCACCTGAAAACTCTAATTCATCTCCTATTCACCTTCACTCTTGCTTAAAATAACTCCTCTCAGGGATTTTAGAGAATCTATTTGATGTGGAATCCTATGTTTCTGGATCTAAGTGCATTGGATCTCTAGAAACAATGGTAAGTATCTATAATATTTATTTCCCTTTAGATTTCCCAATATCCTCCCATATACAATTTTAGATCTGATTTTTTATAGATATATCTATGATCTAATATGTGATTTTGATGATATCTAGATTGAATACATATAAGGAAAAAACTTCAATCTAGGATCTTCATGTTTTGTTGTTTCATTCATTGAATTGAACTTATATTATCGGGTTAGTGGATTCTATATTTTCATGAATTTTTCTATAACTTTATGTCTTGGATATCTAAATTAATTTATTTTAATTTCAAATAAAATTAATGTTTATTTATATTTTGAAATCATATTTTCTTGATGATTTCTAAATCACAGATTTGAATAGGTTTTAAAAAATCTTGTTTGTTCCCTGTTTTAAATTGTGAATTTGAGATGATGCAGTCATGATTTTGGATTTAATGTTTTAAAAATAATTTTTTATTTAATAAATGAATTTATGTGATAAATTTTCAAACATTTGTGGTGTATTTTCAATATTTCATTGGATGTGGGATTTCAATTAGGGACATGGTGGAAGGTACCAAACTAGAGGCACCTATATAGTGGTTACCTAGTGATGACTTGGTGGATCGATGAGTAACTTCTCATGAGTATGGTACTATCACTTGGAATTAATGTGTGCATGAGTAAGAGTATGTGGTTTTGGTATGTTGAGTGAATTTAATAAAATGATTATGTAGTTTAATTGGATTGAGAAAAAATTTCTTCCTTATTATTTCAATATAATTTAAAATGTAAAATGCTCTATATTTTTATCACTTATTGTGTATTTATATATTGAACCTTTATCTAACATCTTATTGTCCAAATTTCTTGATTTGGGATGTCTCTTGGAAAATTATTTCTTTGTATGCTTATACACCGCCCTTCATACTCATTGTGTTGTGTATGTGAATGTTGTTCTTTATGACAAAGGAAAATTGAAAGTCTCTTGTTTCTTAAGTAGAGAATCATGAGGATACATTATCAATATGGTGGTGTAGGTTATAGTTATCTTATTGAGTTGTTAGTGTGATTTTACATTTGTGTTGTCGCATTAGGATATCCCATTTTTTTCTTAGGTCACCTGATTTCCACTTTTTTATGATAGCCTAGTTTTTGGTATTTCATTTGTGTTATATTGTTTACACTTTTTGAATCATATACTATGGTTAGGTTTTTTTATTTTGTCTTGATAGGTTATGATTTTTAGAAACTAAAAATCGCCCCCACCAAAGTTTTAGTAATCCATTTGAATTTATTGACAACCTTTAGTATCATGGTGATGAAAACTAAGGTAATGGATCCTAAGATATTTATAATCCAATGGTTAGGGTCAAGATTGTATAGAGTATCAATTTAATGTTTTGGTATTATAGAAATTATTTCCTCTGTTTTTAAGGTTATATGATACTAATTGTATACATAAAGTTTTTTTAAATAAACTAGAGTTCAAAATCATGTGAATAATTTATAAAGATTATGGATTTCATTAAAGTGCTAAAGAAAATATTTTCTACATTAATGTTTTCAATTTAAAGTAATTTATTTATCTTAGATAGATCTATATAAATCATTTTTATTATTATCATGTTTCAATTATATGATAAGAGAAATTGTTTTTTAACCATGTGTTGTTATAAACAATATGATATAATTAATTCAAATCACATGGTTTATGATTCTCCATATTTTTAACATAAAGGGGATAATGATAGATAAAATTATACAAGATAAAAGTTTATATATATATATATATATATGTATTTCATACAATATGAGGGAATATGTTATTGACACCCCTAAATGATATTTTTAAGGAATGAAATCTTATTTTAAAATTAAAATGCTTCAAATATATAAAATAGTATATATTGTATTGAAAAAATGGTTTATTTTTTAAATATTAATACTAAAAGTAAATAAGTTTTACTTCATAACATGAAGGTGATTTTGTATCTTAGTGTGATATTTCGAAAATAATATAATGTCTAGGAGTCCTGTGGGAGTATGTTTAGACTTAAAATTTTCAGTGTTCTACCACACCTAGATAGTACATATCTTCTTGAGTGAGGTATGTGTCAAACGGTCATTAAAAAAAGTGAATGACATGTGATATATTCTTTCACTAGGTTAATATATACTTAGTGAATGAAGAAAAAATGAGTTGGACATATGTATATAAATTCTATGTGTATCATGAGAAATCAATGTCATTGACAAATGGAATTTATGAGAATAAATTATTTTATATGACTCAAATAGTGGTTATAGGTATAGAGATACATGTGTATGATATAATTCATGCCAAATCCCTTGGTAGCTTCAGTAGGATTGAGGATTTTCTAGAGTCTTATCTTTTCATACATTTATAGGTCCATGGATTCATATTTATTTTCATTTCTACAAATTCTTATGGGTTCACACATTTTTTATGATGGAATGGAGATTGATTTTGACATAAAAAGATTCTCTACAAGTATTTTTAATTTTCTCAAAAATATATTTTTATGGGTATTCATAATGTATTTCATATGATGAAATACATAGTGAATATGATGATGTATTTAAAAAAATATTTTTAGAAGATATCCAAAAGGAGTTTTGGGTATTGTTTCATATGATATAGTATATGATGCATTCTATAGTGGAATCGAACAATGACAATTGGGATTCAGTTTAACTGGGATATTGATGGAGATATGACCTAAATCCATTATTCATATGATGAATTAGTCCATGTAATAATATTTGATAGTGGGTTATCATAAATCATATTATCATAATACTTCCTTTATCCAATCGTGAGGTATTATTCATTTATATCTCTTTGTAGTCTTATATATTTTATCTTGTTATACAATACACTCTAAAGAACTATTTATGATATTTGGACTAAAGAAAATAATTTTCATTTGATAAGATATTCTATGCAAGATATTATTAAACATGTTTTTTTTTATGATTAAATGGTCGTAATCCAGATTTTGACATTAATCAAGATATCATTAATAATGCTATGGATATATCATTTTCTATGATATATATATATTGTATTAATTGTTTATTTACTTATTTATTTCCATTTTTATAAATTCGTGAATATAATCTATTTATATTTTGAATAATTTTTTTCAATAATCTAAATTGAATAAATTAATCCATATAAATATTATGACATGATTCTAAGGAGTTTTAGGAAAATTACAATATGACACATAGTTTAGTTTCACTAAAATTAGTGTTTATTTTATATATATTCAAAGTAAATTATTATTATAAATAACTATTTTTATTTAGACTTATAATTTTACTAAAATTTATATTCCAATTGAGTATTGGTATATAGATAGTGAGACTTTAAATTAGACCTCCTACTATTATAGGAGCTCTTTCTCTAATCAATAAAATTAGGGGCTGACTAAATTTTTTATTATGTATTCTCTTAAGTGATATTCTAATTTCATATTATTTTTATCAATTCTATGAAAGTGTTTCATGTATCACTTTAATGAGATGAATATGGATATGCATTGGATATTATAATTAAAATTTTGTAATAGATTTTTTTAACACAAATCATTTATTTTATGAGATTTATAGATTAATGTGATCTAAAATATTAATTTGGTAGAAAACATGATATGTATTAGTTAAATTGTTAGAAACATTCCTACATATTGTTGTTTCATTTTTGTCAATATATATAATGTTTATATAAAATGGTGAACTCATTAAACCCCATTTAAAATAGTAATGTATTGGATATATTCCAATGAATACACTCGTCAGGTTCTCAATATTTTGGTATGAGTGGCCCTAGAAGTTATGTTACTATTGATTATCATGTGTAAGGAGTAAAAAATAAGTATTATTGAGACCTAAACTTTTCATACATAGATATCAAATCTTAATCGATGAGTTTTCATTACAGAACATAATGATCCACACCAGAATCTTGCAGGTTTTGTATCTTTGGAATAATGAAAACATAAAAAACTAGTTTATAAGAGTCTTTTAGTATGTTCTTCAAAACTAGAACCCTTATTAGACATATCATTCTTAAAAACATTATTTGTATAGTTCAATGCTTTTGAACCAGGAAACAATTCCCGGTTTTTTAACTTCTTTGTTTACTGGATTAGTTGAATTTAAAATAACAATTTAGGAGTCAATTATATGAATTGGAATGATTTAATGTGATGATTTTGGACTTGGGTAAAGTCCAGAAATGTTTTCTAAATGTATTGAAGTGTTTCATGGGTGCCAGAACTTGAAAAATATCAGTTTTGGAAATTCATCTGAGGGTACATGTTTTTTTTCTGAAACCATTCAGCCTTTTTGGGAGAGGACAGTGGTTGTGTGTATGGGTTGTGCATGGTTTTCCTAAATATGAACCTATAACACATGATCTACCATTTAAGGCAGTACATTTTCACTATTCACCACATAGTTTGTGCATGGTTTGGAAAATGATGTTGGTTAAACCGATCAGTATACCCTATTTTAAGAAATTAAATTAAAATAAAATAAACTAAAACTTATTCTGACCCCTTCTCCATCAGACCCATTCACTACACCCCCTTGGGGTTCCCTTTGGCTGCACGATGATGCCCCATACAGATCCTCATTAGATTATTGAACTTCCCATGTTTCTTTACAGTTATTCCCTATATCTTAAAGGTATTTCCTTCTCCTTACTCATCTTCCTTCACCTCAGATGATCATGGTCTTTCTGTCACCCCTCACAGTTCATCTGAACACCCAAGGTTAGGGTCTGATCCCGATTTTTCTCTTCTTCTAGTTTTAGGGTGTGGGAAGGATTAATCAGGACCCTTAGTTTCATATTCTAGAATATGTCATCTAAGGGGTCATGGATGGGATTCATTCGGTTCACCCCCTCCATCCAAGGTAAATATTTGTACCCATTTTTTTCTTTCACCCTTTTTATTTTGGGTCCTTTGAATATTTTGGATGCCTAGAAATTATTATATGGAGTTTTGATCAATCTTAAAGGTTAGTGCTCATATACATAGGTATTTAATATATATATATATATCCATTCTTTAATTCCCCCATGGGGGCGATATGTGCTTATATTTAAGGACATATGTATATGTATATGAATGTATGTTCATGTGAGGGAGGGGTGATTTTGGGTGGTCTCCCTCAAATCTGTCAAGTTCCAAAGTAGGTCTGCATGGTCTACCTCTTAAGGTAGGGTCCCTATCCTTTCCCTTTTATTTTATGATGAATTAGTTTTCTCTTAAAACTTATTTAGTAATTTTAATCTAAATTATAAAATGAACATATTAATTGTAATAATTTATTTCTTTGAGAATCAAAGGCATAATTTTATAATAAAACCCCTCAAACCGAGGTGTTCTAAATTTAAGCTAAAAATTTGTGATTATAATTTTTTTATTGATTGGTCTTTTGAACTAATAATTCATTATTCCTTGATTCTACATTTAAAATAATACATGTTTTGAAAATTTCCCTTAATGGAATTAGAAAAAAAAGAGTTTCTCTTTTTAAATGATTAAAGAACTAAAGCACCATCTAAGTTCTTGGACCAGTTTTTTTATTGGAATTACCTATGTAGATGGTTACCTTTTCCCATTTATTACTCCCAAGTGACCCGTAGAGCTTTATAAATACCATTGACATGATTTGTAAAATTTAATGAGTTGAATTAAATGAAATTGTTAATGCAGGACAATTAACCTTTAAATAAATTTATTATATTAGTTTCCAATGTTTTGAATGTCATTATAAAATTACTGATACCAAGATTCTCAAGTAGTAATTCCATGGATCCACTTAATGTATTATCAAACATATACCATGGGTGATACATGGATTCCCAGGTAGGAAGGTCATGGACAGACTTAGGATCATAAATGGAAAAATGGTTATATGTCCATATCTCCCCTTACCATGTTAATTGAAGGTAGTGGAGTGATCCTTGAAACATTAAAATGTCTTAAATAGACTAAAGTAATCGTTTCATGCTACGTGGCCTTGTCTTACTAATAAATTCAAGGCTTGAACAAAATAGACTAATTGATTAATTTTGACTTGATTAAAAGGATTAATGATCAATTAGACTTCTCAAACTAATGAAAGGTAATGTCATTAACCTTGTAAAATATTATATGAAGTCGTTATAAAAATAGGTGTAGCTTGACTCTATCTCACATTGGATTCAAGAGGGAATGACTTGACCACTTCAGGACCACATTACAAATTCATGGGTATGACTTTCTGAGGTTGAGACCCACCTAAAATTTGATCCTTTTATATAATTGGATGCATGGTATGACACTGTAGGATCCCTCATGTAGTACTACAGGATTCCTTGGATACACTCCTTGGATCTATCATTGATAAGAAGGTTCCATGGTTAAATCCCATAAATACTAGTCAATTTTTTTTGTCGTCGTAACATGGATGAACTACTTGAACTTGAAAGAAATATTTTTACAAGAATCCTTTAATAAAATCTTTGGATCCAGCATTAAATAGTAGGTTCCATAGTTAAATCCCATCAGGCCCAATAATTTCTTACCTCTATCTTACCATGGATGAAATATTTGGACTCGGTAGGCATATTATTGTGGAATGTCTTGGACTATGATCCTTGAATTACACTCTTACCCTTATCGCGGATATATTCATTTCTGAGTTAGTTAACCTTGAGGTATTTGTTTCCTTGGTTACTTCCTTGCAACTTCATTATTAAATATGTTTATAGGTTTCCTTATTATGACTTGGAACATTCATTATTGAAAACATGTGACTTATTTATAAACTAGTAATAATAAAATAATGAAATGATTACATTATTAGACACCAGCTAAGGGCCGAAGTAGGTATAGACACTAGGTGTCCCATAAGAAATTACATGGTGATGTTTATTTATTCTATTTGGTATTAATTTCTATGCCTACACAAACCTAAAATTTATATTACACTATCTGGTTTTTTCTAGACACCGTGTGTACCATACTACTAAGATTTATATTTTGAACCATGCTCTAGTACCCTTGGTACCCAGGTAGACCTTATATTTTTAGGATATAAGTTGATTGTTTTATTTATTGTACTTGGGAGTTAAGAGCAACGGACCGAGATGAAGGTCAGGATGCTCATGGAGATCACCCATGGGGCTTTGTTGTCTTTTATTTACTTTTGTATTGTAATTTAAAGTATGTTTTTGTTTATTTATTTATGTTATGTATCATCCATCGTCCAGGAATTATATAAACTAGTGTTAAACACTTTTTTCATTTTATATGAAACTTTTCTTCCACTTCATTTTGATTTATATTTAATGTTTCTAATTTTATCTTCTCTTTATTCTGATTCCATGATTGTGCAACTATGATATAAGGTTATTGTCTACCCACTATCACCTCCCAAGACCTTCACTGCAATTTAGTAGCCTCTAGCATACGGGGAGACACTCTTGAGGCCATGTTACCCACCAGTCAATCTACCATTTTAATGGTAAGATAGGTTGGGATGTTACAAAGTGGTATCTGAGGTGAGGAAAAAATTTCCTTAGTCTTTCTATTTTGGGTTGGTTGATAGTTATATAAGAATGTGTCAGTTCATGGTTAACAGATGTGCTTGGGGATGATCACCCCATATATGGAAAATGACTTAGTGGCTATATCCAGGATTTATTGTTCATGATTTTTTTTGTTTATAGTTGATATGATTTATCCTTGAGTGATTAGGTTATTTTCCACTGCAAAATGATTGATGGGATTTTTTGTATTTTTTCTATTGTCCTAATATGGTAAAGATGCTTCATGGAATGAATCATATAATAACATTGGAATTCACATTCCATACATAGTTCCATGACATGTTGTTTGATTATTAATATGTCATGATTAGTTTTATACCTAATTAGGTAATTCCTAATATGCTTGCTTGTATAACATGCTTTTTTGTCATTATTCCTTTCTTGATAATATGTCATGTTGTCTTGTTACTTATTATGACAACATGTATATAATATTTATTATGTAAATGGATTCATGGGATAAGATTATTGGTTTAGATTACGAAATGAGCAAGTTTTCAGTTATATGGTGTATGGGCATTGTATAACTGGGAAAAGGTAACCGATATATTTTAAACATTATAAAAGACTGCTAAATATTAACAATAAAGTGACATTGTTTTTTACTATAGGGGGCCAAATTCCAAACCATAAAATGTATGGAAACTTTATAGGTTGGTATGTGTCCACCCATCACATCGGACGATTATATTTAAGCAAGTCAAATTATAAAGTGGGTATAGTTTTGATTAATGAGATCCAATTATTATTCCATAAATTGTATGGGCTCTTAATGAATTGGGAAGTGGAAACCCATGTAGTTGAAAGTTATGTGTGACTATGTTATATTTTGAAACACTTATAAATGTAAAGGTCTATGTCATTTATAATTTCAAATGGTTTTGGAAACTATTATTGATTTGTTTTTTAAGAATATAGGTCGGCTTATGGGACCCTTGTAGGTTGCATGCTTGTTAGAAAGGAATTTTTGGATATAATTTCCTATTTATAATGTGATATTAATAAAAGGAAAATGTGTTAAAAAAAATTTTCTAAAAATAAATTCTTATTCTGATTGATGTATTAGTTAAATATTTTAAACGGTAGAAGATTTAAAATTTTAATAAATGTAATGTATTAGATATGTAACATATAGTGTTGTCCTTTGTTTGGAACCCTCGTGTAAGGGTAGTTATAATTTCTCTTTGATTTATATTGAAATGGAATCGTGCAAATTTTCTATAGGTTTTCTTTACTTTTAACAATGAATTTCATGATTTTTTTAATCCCATGACTTTAGTTAATGTTACCTAGTGTTAAGGTTGATGCATGTCCTTAGTATGGGGATAACCCATGGTAGGTAGTTCCCTTAGAATTTAAATTCCTAGAAAGTCCCATGATATTTATTATTTTTGGTGTCATTTAGTGGTTGTTATCCCTAGTAGGACTTTCATTTTTCAATGATATCCTTGTTTGGATTGGGGTACAGTGTTTCTTTGGCCTTATTATGGGAATGATAAGTGAGTGATGCTCATTTCGGTAGTTTAGACATTCCTTGATCGAGCGTGGTCAGATTCTATTTAAGTCATTTTACAATTTCTTATTCTTATTAATGGATGAATACTCATGTTTTTGTTCATTATAATGATCATATTAGGAAATGCGACTCTGAAATAAATTTCTTTTGGAGTTGAGTACGGTCTTGGGTCATCTCCAAGTAGAGTTACCAGAGTGATAAGGAATCATGTTCATCCTAATTATTGGGATAGATATTCTAAAGAAATAGGTTTTTTAACACTCAGGTCTAGTTGGTTTGTATTTTTTTGGTATGCTTTGACATACTTGAACATGGCTAAAAGGAGTGACATGTGTATAGTAAAGGTTTTTTTGTATTTGCACGCTTGTTAGGGGCATGTCTATCTTCTTATCTTTTAATGACTAGGAAACTCCTAACATGGGGACTATCATTTAGGTTATGGTAAATGTGTTCCATAAAATTAGAAGGATCAAAATTCGATAGGAACATTGAGAATGATCACCTACGCTTAAAATCCCTTAGGGCTATTTGGGTTTATTAATGTCGGTGCCTGCCCGAAAGCAGAAATTTGATCTGGTTTGTGGTGTATGCAACCTCTAGAAAACATTAGTGGTCATGGATGACTTCACTTGTTAAATATTGAGTGAACCAAGAAATCCTCGGGGGGTAAAGGTCTTGTTATTGGATCTAATGACATGTCAGTAGGTGAATCCAAGTTTCTTCTAAGAATTCAACTAGTTATGGTTTGATAGATCTCTTTTTTATTAATGGGGTATTTTTTACTAGAAGCTATGAAAATCCTCTTAGATTATTCTACATTGTTACGATAATGTCATCTATCATTTCTTCGTTCATGATGCACTAAGATAAATTTGGTCTTATTTTATGTTAAATATTTAAGACGTTGATCTTGTAGGGATAGTTTTCTAAATATAGTATACTGATGTGTCGTTCTTATTGAGGCTTGGTAAGTCCTGATTGATTCCTAAGATCCCTAGTAGGAACTCTTTAGTTGGACTCATGGACTCCAACTCTTTATTTTGACATTATCTCCAAGAGGATGCCACCTTGGACTCAGTTAACATTGATCTTTGGATGTTGTGGGATAGTACCAACGTCTTCTTTATAAAATGGAGAGTGAAATATCTTGTAATAGTTACTCATACTACAGTAAAAATGGTTTGTGATTGTTAGACCTATGAATCATCAATGGGAGTCAGGTATGGTATTCAGAGAATGAACTTTTTGTAAACACAATATTCCATAGAAGAAGTCATTAAGGTATAGTTAGAAATGCACCAGAAGTCTATGTTGATAATCATTGAGATAAGTCATCCAAGTGCATCAAATCATTATGCCTTCTTTTATTTCCATTTTTATGGTTGTAAGGAACTATTTTAAAGCACATTTTTGTTAGGTGAGTGTGGTTTTAATGTCGGAGGTGTCATATGAGAAATCTTGGGAAACAAATTTTGGTTAGGTCGATCAGGATTCAACAATTACACTCTTATAAAATCATTCCATGATCATCCTTAGGATGCATAGAGGCATTCTTTCAACAACAATTCTAATTGTGGGGGTGCTGTGTATTAGAATTGGCCCCTTACTTAATTTAAGACCTTTAGTGGGGATCACCATTGGTCAAAGATTTATTAAGATTATAATTTGATCATGTCTCTATCTTAATAGAAACATGTACCATTTGATTCTGTGTTTTAGTTGGAATGAGAGCATTGGCCCAGGATGTGAGGGCTTAAGTAATTCTCAAAGGTGCATTGGGCTTAGGAAATACAACACAACAGTTCAAAGGAAAAATCACAACCCTTTTAGGTCATGGGATTTTTTTTTGTATTTTTTGATGGCTTCTTAGGGATTAGAGGTTTTAAGGAGGTAATATTATAGAGTTCTATGTTTCTTTAACCGGAAAAAATATAATGGATTTTGAGATTTTTCATTTACTGGATGGGTTGAATCTATAACCAAGAATAGGAACTCAATTACATGACTTTGAAATATTTAATGTGATATTTATGGACTTAGTTAAAGGATCAAAAAAATTTATATAGGTCTTGAAATGTTTTGGGGGGCACCGAACCCAGAATAAAATGGTTTTTTAAACGTTGTAGAGGGCACACAGTTTGTCTGAAACCATATGGCCCAGTGCAAGAAACCATATAGCCTTGTTCAAAGAGGGAATTGGTGGTGTGAAAGGGTTATTCATGGTTTTGAAAACCATGCACTAGCCCACATATTCTTCCTTTTGAGGAAGCACCTTCAAACTATTCACTACATAGTTTGCCCATGGTTTGGAATACTATGTGGGTCAAACCATGTGGTATACCATATTTTAAGAGATTAAATTATATTATATTATATTAAAATAAATTAACATAACTAAAACCTATTTCAACCTTTTATCCCCCTAACCTGTGTGTGACACCCCCTGGGGTTCCATTTGGTTGTGCAATGACCCCCCTCCAGCTCCTCCTTCAACCACCGATATTCCCCTATTTCATTGCGGTTCTTATCCAGATCCTCTAGGTATGGCCTTCTCCATTCACTTACTTCTTCTCCGTGGCTGATCTCGGTCTTTATGTCTCCCCTCATAGTTTGTCCGAACACCCTAGGTTAGGGTTTGATTTTGATTTTTTTTTTCCGGTTTAAGGGCATTTGAATGCTTCTTTAGGACCCTTATGTTTGTATTCCGGTATCCACCGCCGATGGAATGGTGGGTGGGATCAATTTAGTTCACTACCACCATCTGAGGTAAATATTTATCCATGTTGTTTGGTTTTTTCCCTTTTATTTTGGGTATTTTTATGATTTAGTATTCTTAGAAAAACATTTAGGGATTTATTTTCCATCATGAAGGTTTTCTCTCAAATACATATGTATATATGTTTATATATATCTCCCCCATGTGTATTCCCTCATGCCGAGGGAAATACATGCTTGGATAATAGGATATTTTTATATTTATATGAATGAATGTGCGTATGAATGTGGGGTGGTGTCTGATGGTCGTCGTTAAATATTTTGAATGCCAATGTAGTTTTGGAATGGTCTATTACTTGAGGTATGATCCCTAAACATGCCCTTTTATTTAAGAATTCTTTATTTTTCAATTTAATTATTCTATAATAATTTTAATTGAAATTATAAAATGAACTTATTAATTGTGAAAATTGATTTTTTTTAGAAACAAATCCATCATTTTATAATAAAACCCCTCCAATGGAGTTGCGAGGTCTTCAAACTAAAAAGTAGTTATTAGACTTTTATACTTTCTTGGATTGTTGTACTGATAATTCTTTATGACTTGACGTTATGTTTAAAATATTTCATGTTTAGTACATGGACCATCATGGCATTAGAAAAATGGGGGTTTTATTTTTAAATGATTAATGAACCAAGGCACCGTCTAACTGATCAGCCCAATTTATAGATTGGAATAACCCATGTACGTGATTGACCTTTTCCATTGACACCTCTTAAGTGACCCACATAGAGTTATAAATAAAATTGAAATTAATTTCAAAATTTAATGGGTTGAATTAAATGAAATTTTTAATGCATGATGATTAACATAAAATGAATTTTTTAAATTATTTTCAAGTGTATTGAATTCCATTATACCTTCGGTGATACATGGATTCAAAATTAGTAATTCCATGGATGGACTTAATGGTTTATCATACTTGTACGATGGGTGATACATGGATTCCCATAAAGGAAGGTCATGGAAAGACTCGTGTTAATAAAGGAATAATTGGTTAAATATATGTATCCCCCCTATCCATGATAATGGAAGGTAGTAGAGTGAACATTGACTCTTTAAAATTCCTTAAATGGATTAAATTAATGGCTTCATGCTACTTGGCCTCAACATATAAATTAAAGTCATCTCATGAACCAAATAGACTTATTGATTAATTTTAAATTGATTAAATGGATACATGTTCAATTATCCTTATAACACAAATGAAAAGTAATGAATTGAAACTTGTGAATTATTATATGGCTTTATTATAAAAATATGAGTGGCCTCACTTGATATTTCCTTGTATTCCTTAAGGAGTTACTTGAGAACTCGAGGACCCCATTCTAAAATCCAGGATATGGATTGCTTAGGATGATACACACCTATAACCTGATCCTTTTTATTCTTGGATTCCATGTATGACACCGTAGGATCTTTCATGTAGTACTACTAGATGTCTTGAATACAATCATTCTATCCAACATAGAAATTTAGGTTCCATGGTAAAATCCAATCAGTACTACTCATTTCTTATCCTCGTTTTACCTTGGATGAACTCATTGGACTCGGTAGGGGTCTTATTATAGGATGCCTTGGATACACTCCTTGGATCCAACATTTATAAGTAGGCGACATGGTTAAATCCCATCGGGCCCAGTCATTGATTAGCCCTATTTTACCTTGGATGAAATCCTTAGACCCGATAGGCATATTATTGGGGAATGCATGGGACTATGCTCAATGCATTACACTCTTACCTTTAGCCATGATATAGTCATTACTAAGTTGGTGACCCTTGTGGTCTACTTTTCTGTGGTTATTATCTTGGAACATCATTTTTAAATATTTGTACAGGTTTCTTTGTTACATCATGGAACATTCATTATTGCAAAAATGTGAATTATTTATCAACTGGTAATTACCAATTAATGAACTAGTTATATGTTAAGACAACAACCAAGGGATGAAGCAGGTATAGCCACCCGGTGTCCCATAGAAACCATGATGGGTCATTTTTATTTATTCTGTTTGTTATTATTATTTATACATGGACACCATTTAATTTATATTACACTATCTAGTTTGGGCTAGACACTATGGGTGATGACCTACTATGATTTTGATCTCACGCCCTACTTGGGTACCCTTGGTACACGAGTACACCTTATATTTTTAGGATCTAGGTTTTTTGTTGTATTACAAGTATCTAGGAGTTAGGAGCAGAGGACCAAGCTGAAGCTTGGGATGTTCATGGAGATCATTCATGGTTATTTTCCATCTTTTCTTTATTTTTTAAATTATAATGTAAAGAATGTTGTTTTTTTACTGCTTTATCTTATGTATCATCCATCATCCATTCATTTTATAAACTAGAAATCCCCACATATTTTAATTTTAAATTATATCCATCTTCCTTTACTTTATCAACGTAATTTTCTTCTTCTATTTTTGTCTCCTATATATTCTATTTCTGCTATTGTTCCACTCTGATTTGAGGGTATAGTCTCCCCCTGTCACAACCTGATTCCCTCGCTACTATTCGGTAGCCTCTGTCATATGGGGAGAGACTCTTGATGCCATGAGACCCACTAGACCGACTACAATTTTAATGGTATGTCGGGTTAGGATGTTACATTATTCATAAAATGAAAAAAGGAAACATAATAAAGGGTGATATCAGATGTTTGGTAATGGTAAAAAGGGAGATATGTAACACACCAAGGTTTTCTAAAAATAAAATGAAATGCATGAAACTTGGTTTTATGTAAATAATTATAACTAGCCTTTTAACATAATTTTACTACTTCTATGTTTTGAATTTTGAAAAAACAGTCATCTACAATTGTGATCAAAAAGTTATTTGGAGTTTAATGAGACCAACTTGTTTTTTTGGTGAATAATAATATACCATTATGAATAGTAATATGAACCTAAGGAATATTAAATTGTATTATTATTTTTTTCTTAAGGATATATGATAATGACATCCTGGTTAATTTTTCAATGTGATATAAAAGCAGTTATAGAATTAAAATTGTTAATTTAGGAATTAAGTATGATTTTATTTAAAAATTAAATTAATAATATTTATAAAATTATTTTCAAAAAATGGAGTTCATTATTTAATTATAAACATCAAGAAATAGTAAGGTTATATTTTTGGGGTTTTTACTGACACATTTGATTTTTTTGGTGAATAGTAAAAATACAGTTTTGAGTTTTAACGTGTTTAATGACATCATTATCAATGTAATAACTATGTAATAATTCTTGTCAACTTATTTACAGTTAACTATGTTGTGATTTGTCCCAAGTGGATAATACCATGGGAAAATACCATGGGCATGCCCATGGTTTGGCAAATACCACTAATGAGGTGTCCCATGGAAATTATTAAAATATTCCCTCACTTTTTCTATAAATATGAACCCATTCCATCATTAAATTCATTCCAAATTCCTCATAAATGAATATCAATCCTTATTAACTCTCTATTAGTCCTCCCAAGTTTTCCACAATCCCCCATGGTCCCAACCTTCATGTTCTGTGATTTACTCTACAAGGTAAGAAAATTATCAGCTTCTTTCTTTTTCCACTCAAGTTCTCTTTTATGTGGTATATAATTCAAGAATCTATACCAGGTTATTAATTTCATCTTATTATTTATATATTCTTAATATGATTAATTTTTAGATGTGTGGCCCTGGTACCATCTTTTTTCAATGTTTTTTAAACCATGTTTCATAGCTATTTTACGACCAAATTTTTTGTAGGGGATTTCTCAACTATTCTTTTATTTTGAGTTCCTTTATTTTATTATTCATTCATCATCTCATATTACCCAATAAGAATTAAATATCCATAAATAATTTATATTATGTTTTTTCTCATGTTCATGGAAAATTCAACATCCTTATTCTTCTCCTCCCCCCCCCTTATTTAAGGAATAAAAACATTATTTGTGAAGTATCGAACAACTGACATCATAGATGATGTAATTTCAGTTTTATTTAATTACATAAATTATAGTCATGAAACCATTTTTATGTTTGAAAAAGGTTTTAATATATGTATTTTGTCTCATACATGGTTATGTAATTATTTTTTACATAGGGTTTTAATTTAAAAAACAAAATGAGGTCGTTATTATCAAATAACCACTAAAATGATCTAAACGATCATCATTAATATTTTAACTTATAAATCATCCTAATATAAAACATAAAAATGATAAATGGTATAATTTATGGTACTGGAAATATTTATATACATTTTTATTCCAATTATATAGTTTCACATCCAATCAACAAGAACATCTATAATGAACCGATCATGGAAATCATATAAAGAACGCTCCCAAAACAATAAAAGGAACAAAATACAAACAATTAATGGGCAAAATTATGTTATAAAATGGTCATATAAGATTTTATAAAGATAAATATGATTATTTAATATATTAATAACACTTTTTACCATTATACAGATGGTTTAAACAATTTTAAGTAAGAAAACCCTGGTGTAAGGGAATTCATAACCCAATTTCCATTCTTTTGGTTAACATTCTACTCTATTATTTATGTGGTATTAAAATTGTTTTTGTGATGGTTTTTGTTTATATTCTATTTAATGGTGTACATTTATAGTGTTTATACATATTACAAACACTATATTAAGTCTCTCATGAATTATATGATGTTTCTATGGGGCTTTTCTTTTAAATTCCTCTTTAAAAATTATGTTTTACAAAATTCAAAAGAAATGTTTATATGATATTATTCATGTTGTATGATTGTGTTCTGGAACATGGAAATTATCTATGATGAAGGGTGGGACCTATATCTCCCTCTAAAACATTGGGTATTCGTATGTTGAAGGTAGTACATATGGTTCTCTATGTGTAACTGTGATGGTTACACAAATTGTAAGGTAGTAGTGAGGGTGATGAATTAAAAGGTAGTCGTGAGGGTTAAAATATTATGTAATTAATAAAAATATACATCTTTATGGTTATATTGATGTTATTATATTTTTTTATCATCATTAAATATTATGTTTCAAAAATTAATGTTATATCGGTGACAAGTATGTGTTTTGAAAATGATTTCACACGACACAAGTATTCATTGACTAATGTGTTATTTCCTTCTTCTTATATCCCATACAGAGATTTTGGTTCTCATCCCATGTTTTTAAATGATTTTCATAGTTTATAAGGATGTGTATGAAAAAGAAGGTATCCAAGTTAAATGTTTGAATATTTTTCAAATAAATCATGTTTTAAGCATTAATGTTTTATATTTTGAAAAAAATGGAAACTACTTTTAGTAGTATCCTCTTGTATGAATGTGGTATGTTATGTATGTAAGGTATCATAATTCTATAAAACTATAAAATCAATTATATATTCAATGTTTAATAATGTATATTCTTGACTAAAATTCAATATTAACTAACATTATAAGTTTGGTCCTTATAGTTGGCATCAGAGGACGGTTTAGATAACTATATGCATTAAGATGATGTTAATATATTACCATAAATGATTTTTTTTACTCTATGGTCAATTTTAAATGATATTTAATTTATATATTACCATGTTTCTTTAACTAATATAGGTTTTTTCTGAATGTTTATATGAAGGAGAAACAGGGATGCTAAAGAAGAGAGGCTCTGACAGAATGACATCCTTTGGAATCTATAGCCCAAAATGGTGGGGATTGGAACCGAGCATTTTGTGACAATAATGGATTAGCTAATGTAGGAAATAAATGGTGGTGCAATCCATGAAAAAGAAAAACCAGAGGTACGACAATGGAATATAATAATAATGAAACATTTTATGAGACAACACCTTCCAGATTTCAATGGATCGTCTGATGGAGTAGCCTCAGAAGGGTGTATTAAAGCCCATGAAAAAATATCTGATGTTATGGGATGTTCACATAATCAAAATATAAGTCTTTCAATTTATTATTTTTAAGATTAATATGATTAGTGCAGGTTAATGTTAAAAAATATCAGGGATAGAGATTATATTGATGCCTTATAGTGGGATGAATTTTAAAGTATTTTCCTTGAAAAATATTTTCATAATGTTGTGCGACATAGAATGAAAAAGAAATTACATTAATTGAAGAAAAAGGAAGATTATTTAGTTGTTGTGAATGATGTGAACTTCACCCAACTGGTTAGGTATTCACGAAATATTATTCTGTATCTTGATAGAAAAATCAACTGATTTTACTCCGAATTGAAGATAAGGTATTAAAGGGTGTTGGACACCCATGAATTCAAAAGTTATGAGAAACTTGTCTGATGTGATGAGAGGGTAGAGATAGTGTTTGCTGATGATCATGTGAATTTTGGAAAAAAGGAGAAGAAGATGTCCAGATGGCAGGTGATGGGTAAGAATAAACCAAAGAAATATGATGTTAAGAGAATATAGCTTTCTGTTTTTGAAAAGTGTGGAAGGAAGCACTATAGGGAATGTCTTACAAAATCTGGGAAAAGGATTTAGATGTGGTAAGTATGTACATATGTCCTGAGATTGTGATGAAAATTATCCTGAGACTAAACCTGATAAGAAAATTGTTAAGAGTTTTAAATGTGCTCAGATGGGTCATTACAAAAATGCATGCCCAAAGAGAGATTTGAATGATGCAAAGAAGCAAGACTATAAGTGTAAAGGTGTCATGAGATCCTTTGTGACTATGTCAGTATATTTCAGTCCATCTACTTTAGTGGTATTAGGTACACTATTCATTTACTTGGATTTTTCTAATATTTTGTTTGATACAGGGTATACACATTCCATCATATTTGAGAAACATTCTGGTAAATTGGAAATATCACCTCAAAAAATGAGATCAGAACTTGTTGTTAAAACACTACGGGTAAATATTATAGCAAAAAAGAATTATAAAAATATTTATATTGCGGTATGTGGAAAGACTTTACCTATAAACCCTATTGTTTTACCTTTATTCGAGTTTGATGTTATTTTATGAATGGATTGTCTTTTGGTTTATCATGCCATGATTGACTATATAGATAAAGAAGTTTTTTTTTTCAAAGAGTGTAATTTTTAAAAACAAGAACAAACCCATATAATTGATAACATATTAGGAAACTCATAAACTGTTGAAGTATGGAAATGAATGTTATATTTCTCATATTATTCAAAACTAGGGAACTGTGGAGATTAATGATGTCGCAGTGGTAAATGAATACCTTGATGTTTTTTCTGATGAGTTACCTGGTGTCATACCTGATCAGGATGTCAAATTCACAATTGACTTAGTTCCTGATGCTAAGACAATTTCAAAACCCCCATATCATATGGATCAAATAGAACTTCTTGAATTGAACAATAATTTATAGGATTTTATTCAAAAAGCATTCATTCGTCCTAGAACATCACCATGGGGATCTCCTGTTTTGTTCATTAAAATTGAATATGGTTCCATGAGACTTTTCATTGATTATTGAGCCTCGAATAACATCACTGTTAAAAACAAGTATCCTTTTCCTCACATAGATGACTTGTTTGATCAGCTCTAGGGAGATTTGTACTTTTCCCAGATTGGCTTGAGATCAGGAAACCATCATCTGAAGGTGAAGGAGGATGACATCCTGAAAATAGCCTTTAGTAATAGATATAGTCATTATTAATTTGTTTTCATGTCTTTTGGGTTAACTACTGCACCTGTTGTATTCAGTGATCTTATGAAAAGAATATTTCATGAGTTCTTGTATAATTTTGTGGTAGTGTTTATTGATGACATTCTCATATTTTCTATGAGTAATGAAGAGTTTGAAATACATCTAAGGGTTGTTTTACAAACCTTAAAGGAAAATAAACTGTATGGAAAATTCATCAAGGGTGATTTTTGGTTACAACAAATTTCTTTTCTTAGGAACATTGTAAATAAGAATGAAATAATAGTTGATCCTTTCAAAACAAGAGTGGTTGATGAATGGACATGACCCACAAATGTTACATAGATTCATAGATTTATTGTATTTTTAGGTTATTACCAATTGTTTGTTAAAAAAATTGGACATTTATATATCCTGCTAACCATGTTAATGCAAAAGTGGGTTAAATTTATTTTTATTGAATAATGTGATGTTTGTTTTCATGAACTAAAGAAGAGATTGGTGAATTATCTAGTTTTGGCCTTGCCTCCCCGAAATGGTGAGTTTTTCATCTATAGTGATTCATATTTAAAGGGACATGGTTGTGTTTTGATACATAATGATTAGGTAATTTATTAGGCTTCTTGTAAACTAAAACCCCATGTGTTAAATTATCCCACACATGATTTGGAATTGGAATTTGTGGTTTTTGCTTTGACAATTTAGAGGCATCATTTATAAGAAGCCAAATGTAAAATATATGCTGACCATAAAAGTTTGAAGTATATATTCACTCAGAATGAATTAAACATGAGGTAGAGAATATGGATTGAACTGATAAATGATTGTGATTTATTGATTAATTATCTTCCAGGAAAAGAAAAGAATGTGGTGGATGTCTTCTATTTAAAACATCATGCATCATTAACCATGTTACGTTTGGAACATGATCCCTTGATTATTGATTTGTTGAATTTTGGAATACAAGTTATTGGTATAAGGAATATATCTAATTTGTTTTAGGTTTCAATGTAATCATCATTATTAAAGAGGATTAAAAAAGGGAAAAAATAAGACTATGAACTATAGGAAAAGGTATAATTGGATAAAATGGGTAAGCTTATAGAATTTAACTTTGCTAAAGATTGTGTTTTATGATTTTGAAAAAGGTTGTTTGTGCCTTTTGATTATCTGTTGAAGAAATATTTGTTATGTGAAGCTAATAGTACATCATTTTCTATTCATCCTAGAAGTACTAAGATGTACAGAGACTTTTGAGAGTATTACTGGTGGGATAGAATAAAAAGGGATATTGAAGAATTTGCTGTGAAATGTTTGACATGTCAATAGGTTAAAGAAAAGAGGTAGTTACCAAAGGGGATGATTCATCCATGCCAATTATAGAGTGGAAATTGGAGAATATATCCATGGAATTCGTGGAGGGACTACCAAGGACTTCTTCAGGAAACAATGCAATTTGAGTTATTGTTGATCGGCTAAAAAAATATGCACATTTTGTTTCTATTCAATATGCAATGTTTTTGGACTAGCTTTCTCAAATGTACCTCAATGAGATTGTTAGGTTACATGGAGTTCCTCTTTCCATTGTATTTGAACAGGATCAAAGGTTCACTTATAACTTTTAGATGGGACTTCAGATGCCATTGGGTAGAGAATTAAATATCAGTACATCCATTCATCATCAATCAGATAGGCAGTCATAACAAATGACTAAGACTTTGGAGGATATACATAGAGATTGTTCAATGGACTACTAGGGAAGATAGGATCATCATATTTATTTAATTTAGTTTTCTTTTAATAATATTTTTCATTCCATTATTCATATGGAACCTTACTATTTATATTTTCCTCTTATTTTGTCTCAGTAAAACATTTTTTTCATGTTTTGATGTTGATAAAGTATGTGCCATATTCAAGTCATGTTTTGATCCCAGAAGGAGTTCTACTGGAAGAGAACCTTTCTTATGAAGAAAAACCAGTTTAGATTATTGATCGAAGGGAACAGGTATTTCGGAAAAAGGTAATCCAACAAGTAAATTTATTTTTTAGAAACCACATGGTAGAATATGTAACATGGGATTCTAAATATTCTATGGGAGAAAAGTTCCCTCACTTGTTTAATATGTAATTGAAATTTTGAGGATGAAATTTCCATAAGGTGGGGAGAATGTAACACCCTAAAGATTTCTAAAAATAAATTGAAACGAATGAATTTTTTTTAGTATATAATTATAAATATCCTTTAAACATAATTTTACTACTTCTATGTTTTGAATTTTGAAAAATGGTCATCGGCAATAATGATCAGTAAGTTATTTGGTGTAATGACCCAAACATTGATTAATGAAAATTCTTCTTGATCTAATTAAATGTCTTATTATGGTTATATGAATTGTGATATTCATTGGTTTTATGTTTCTGGATTTTAAAATACCGTTATGAATTGTGATCATTGCAAATATAGTCGTTGAACAGTGATCACATAATTAGTATAAATATAGGGCTTTAACAAATCCAATTTACTCAGACAAAGGAAGAAATGTCCTCATCCAGTAGATTTTCCCCTTACGAAGCCCATTTTTTGGACCTATAAAAGGAGTTGGTGTCATTGGGCTTTGCTCTTGACCAAGCCCAAGCCGAGCTTGAACATGTTAATATTAAGTGGAACTGACTACAGGAGAAGTAGAAGTTAATAGAGATGACCACCCGAGTGATGTTATCGGAGCCACCCCAAGAGTCTGTGACCATCGGACACCTTACCCTTCATTCTTATGTGGGTTTTATAAGGGGTTATGTAACAAGACCCTAGCACTATGACTATGTACATTATTTTTTTATAAATAATGTGCATTCATATTATTATTGTTACCTTATAAATAGTTTTTAAAGCACAATTAGTATTTTTAGTTAATATTCAACTAAGAAATATATTTTGATGAATTATTGGATTCTTGAATTAAATAATATTTTAATAGAATATTATTATTATTAAATTACTTTTTTTTAATATAAATTTTCATATAATTTTATGAATGAAATTGTAAATATTATTAATGTTTGAAAGCTTTTTTTGTCAAAACCAACAAATTTTGGATAAATGTCAATTTTTATTTTAAAAGTGAAAATTCACATATTTAGAAAATTATTTATATAAAATGAATATTATTTATGGAAACAGGATGTTTAAATTATCCAATGGTAAATTGTTCATAATTTTTTGAGACAGTTGAATTTTTGGGTAATAAATAAATACTATTTAAATATATAATGTGTTTTATGACATCATAATAACCTAATAGTGATGTAATAAAATACTATAAACATTATGTGAGGACAATATATGTATTAACATTAAAATAATTTTATTTTGGGTTTGTTTAATTTATTTTACAAAGATTTAGTGGACCCTTCAAAGCTTATAAAACATTTTATCTTTTTAAATTGTTTTCCTTGAGAGTGTGACTCACCTCCACATATAAAAACCTATTATTTTAAGAAGATGGGATATTGGATTTATAAAATATTTTTTCCACTCCATTTTGGAAAAAACATTATGTGCAAAAACCATGGTCTGGTTTTTGGTTTTGATTAGTTTAATGTGAGGTGTCCCAAAACTAAATAATAAAAATTCCCTCTCCTTTCCTATATAACCCCACCCAAGCTCCCACATCATGTTCACTCAAAGCCTTTGGAGTTCGAAAAACCCCTATCCTAATCTCTCTAGAATCCTCCCAATGTTCCCCAATCTTCCAAGAATCCTCTCTCATGACTCTCCCAAACATTTGGGATCCCACTTCCAATTACGGGATTTATTCTTTTCTCATTTTTTTCCAAATTTCTTTAAGTTGTTATTCCATTTTGTTTTCAATTAAAAATGTTAGGGTATGATTTCACACCTCCCCCATACTGTCTTATTTATGTTTGGATTATGGGTACACCTTTCTATCTCATTAATACCTCCCATTTACACTCATTACCATGCCAAAATTCCTTAGTGGACTTCTCTCTCCTCTTTTACATCCAAGTACGTCTTTTGTATTATGCATCTAAATTACATTACGTTTTTTGGGACATGTATATATATGACCCACTTACTTTCCATTATAGTTATATATGATGAGACACCATTTTCTCTCTCATAAATCATTTTCATGAATTTTTATGCCATGTCGTTATGCTGCTGAAATTGCACCGCGTTTTTTCAAGCCAATATCATTGGGTAGTGAATACCATACTCATGTCTCTATCAAGGGTACTCACCTCTATACACATATTCATGTTTAATGGTACTTTCATTTATTTATTCCACATTACTTAATCTTGTAATAACTTATTATGTTGATTGATTCCATGATCCATGTGGCACACTTAAGCATGAAATGAAATGTTTAAGAAGGGTGTTCCCTGATAGCACTCCAATGCATTGTTAAATATGGGGAAATGTAGTTGTCATGTAAAGGAAGTTTTGAATAAAGATGTTGTTTGTTTTATATTCTAATATGTTATATATTTTTCTTAATCCCAAAACACACTTGACCTATTGATATTCTATGTTGTATCAAGTGAAGATTTTATATAATAAATCAGTTTTAAGCATGTAATAAAAAGGTAGGGTTGTTATAGTTGGTATGAGAGGATAGGTTTAGTTATTTTTGGGATTAGGATTATAAAACCCTAGTGAAGACTTAGAGACAAAAATAAGTATAATAAAAACATCCCTAAGTATTTTTGAGTATTGAGTAAGTGGTTTATCAAGAAAATACATCCCTTTCTAGATACGAGCAAGTAGAGTCAGCTCTGGCACAGATGTATCCTAGGGGTAAAACAAAAAAACACCTCTTTGATCTAGACTTGAATGGGAACTAGTGAATGACAATGTGACTTGATGTACTCTTGGTTATGACACTCCCAGGGGGTATGCTTTGTTAAATTCAAATGCTTAGTATGAACCATTATTATTGGAATTAAAAAATACCCCTAGGAATATATGTTCGAAAGTAGATCATGAATAGCATAAATTGATTCCTAGGGATTCATAAGTTATGAAAATAAAAGTTATTTATAAGTAATCAGTTTTTCCTTGGATTACCCTTTATATATTACCCCTAACAATCCTTTTATTCCAGCTAATTCCCAGTAATAGGAGGACTCAAGCTAACAACCAATCTGAAGATCAATGTGATGACTGTGCTAATGAGATGCCCAATCTTTTGGGAGTGGGAATCATGAACTTTGTCATGCTTCTCTCTCAGTTAACTCTATCATTTCAATAGAAACTTTGGTCAAGAGAAACGTTCACCCCCCTCCCCCAAGAAAGAAAAAGTCGCTATCGAGATCTTCATGAGAAAAAGGCCTCCTACTTTTAATGGATCATGTGATCCCTCAATCTCCAAACAATGGATCAACTCAATTGAAAATATCTTCTCCATACTCATTATTTTTAACAATAGAAGGTTATCCAGGAAACTTATTGTAGGAGGGTGAAGCTGATCAATGGTGGGCGTTGATCAAAAATACAAAGCCTATGGAGGACATTGAGGTGTTGGAATGGAAGGATTTCCGGAAGATGTTTTTCGTTATATATTTTCTGTAGACCCTCTGACTTAATATGGAAAGGGACATCCTTTCCCCTAATGAAAAAAATATGATGAACTTATTGGAGAGTATGAGTAAAACTTCACAATGCTTTCCCAATACTCCTTCGAATTTTTTGTTACCCCCGAATTCAAGGTTGACCACTTCTTTAGTGGGATAAAACCTATACTACAAAAACTGATGGCGATCAGTGACTTCAACAGCTATGAGTAAATTGTCTGATGTGGCCTCAAGTTCAAAATGGACATCAGAGAATCTCAGGGGTATCATGGGGATAAGAAGCGTAAGGTGGAATTCAATTCAGGCGTTCCGATGGATAAATCCAACAGTGCTAACTATATCCAACACACCACATTCCAAAGGAGTAGAAAGAAGCACCCTATAAATTGCCTCAATGGGATGAGTAAATGCTTTTGGTGTGTAAGAGAAGGGCACCTAGATGTTAACTGCCAACAAGAAAAACCTGCTGCTACAACTGAGGATAAGAATTCTCTGTTCGAACCTCAATGTTTTGTTCATTTCTACAACTAAAAAGAACCGGGGTATCATGTAAACTAGTTCCTAAGCCAAGGGTTTTTGGAGGCAACCAATAACCTCCAAGGTAGCATGGGAGAGCTTCTTTACATCACTACTGCCGAAGTGAACCCCGAAAACAAAGTGGTGACAAGTACCATTGTAATTCATTCAAGAATAGAAAATTTAATTTTTTATTCAGGTTCTACGCATTCTTTTATATCCCAAAAGTTTAGTAGAACAATCCCAACACCACAAAAAAACATGGAAGTAAAGATCTCGGTAAGTACGGAAAATGGGGAAATCATTGTATCCCATGAATATAACCCCTCCCCTGTCATAATCTGTGGATTGAATTTCTCAGAAAACCTCGTCATAATCCCTCTAGTATAATTTGATTCAATTTTTAGCATAAATTGGCTTTCATTATATAGAGCAAACATAAATTTCCGTGAGAGGTAAATCACTATCCATGTGGATAATCGACCCCCGATTCTATACAATTGCAAGGAGAAAGATGGATCTTCTTTAGCTCTATCATCTCAAGTGTGGATATTACTACCCTATGAGCATGTGTATCAGGCTTAGATGATTGATTCTAATATGGAAACCATCCTTGGAGGCATGCCTATTGTGAGGGAATTCACTGAAGTGTTTCTAGAGGAATTTCCTTGTCCTCCTCCTAGAAGTGTTGTTAAATTCTAAATTGATCTTATACCTGGGGCATTACCAATATCCAAGACTCTGTCCAGAATGGATATTGTAGTGCTTAAGGAGCTTAAGAAAAAACTACAAGAGAGTCTAAATAAAGGGGTTACATTCCCAAGTCATTTACCATGGGGTGCACCAGTCCTCTTCGTCATGAAGAAAGATTGGGAAATGCGCCATTGCATCGATTATCATGAGCTTAACAAAATCACGATAAAGAAAAAGTATCCTCTATTACAAATCAATGAATTTTTCAATCAAATACGTGGAGAACAATACTTCTCCAAGGTGGGTTTGTGGTTAGGATATTATCAATTAGGGGTGAAGAAGGAAGATATCCCCAAGATTGCATTTCATACAAGATACAGGCACTATGAATTCATATTAATTCTTTTTGGACTCACTAATCCTCTAGGAATCTTCATGGCATGAATGAATAGAGTCTTTAGAGATTACCACGAAAAAATTTGGGTTTTATTTATAGATGATATTCTGATATACTCATAAACCAAGGAGGGGAATGAGGAGAATCTAAGAACTATACTAGAGGCCTTATGGAAGGAGAATCTCTATGCAAAGTACATCAAGTGTATGTTCAGTTTTAAGGAGGTCTCATTATTGGGCCATATCATCACAAGCGAAAAGATATCAATGGGTCCCTCCAAAATAGTTGCAATCGAGGGATAGTCGAGGCCAAAATCAGTAACAGATATCTGTAGCTTCTGGTTGTTGGCTGGATATTATCGATTGTTTATGAGAAATTTCTCATGATTATCTAACCCTATTACCAAGCTAACTGAGAAATGGGTAAATATTTCTTGGAGCGATGAATGTGAAGAAAGCTTCAAAGAGTTAAAATGAAGGATTATCATTGTGCCTGTGCTCATTTTACCCACAAATGGGGAACTTTTTGTGGTATTTATTGATGCTTTGAAGAAGTTTCTGGGTTTTTTGTTGATGAAAAATGACAAATTCATTTTCTATGCTTCAAGGCAATTTAATGTTCATGAGATAAATTATCCAACACATGTTGTGGAGTTTTCTGTAGTGAACTTCACATTAAAAGTTTGGTGGAATTATCTACTTGGGGAGAAGTGTGAAATATATACAGACCACAAAAGAATCTTGTATATATTCACACAGAAATAGTTGAACATGCGCCAACGAATATGGTTAGAGATGATTAAAGACTATTACTCCCCAATCCATTACCACCCAGGGAAAGTGAACAAGGTGGAAAATTTTCTAAGTAGAAAGGACATGGAAATTCTATCATTGGTGAGAATTGAGAAGGATCCATTCTTCTTATACTTGATGAAGATGGACATGGGAATCATAAAGAAGGGAACATCATCAATCCTTTCATAAATTATTTCTTAACCATCTATTTTGGAAAGGTTAAAGGTGGCTCAAAAGGATGATGTGGGAATTCAAAAGAAAGTAAAATCTATCAGAAAAGGAAAATACATGGAGTTAAATGTCAATGAAGATATAATTATGAGATTTGGGAAAAGACTACATGTTCCAACAAGTCCAGAGACAAAGAAGAAATTTTTTGATGATGCATATAGTTCAAATTTCCTTATTCACCTAGGAAACACAAAGATGTTTCGAGATATCCAAGAGAATTATTTGTGGGATAATATGAAGAATTAGATCACTGAGTATACATCCATATTCTTGTTGTGTTATAAATTTAATGAGGAGAGGTAGAAGTCTAAGTGTGTAATTAAACCATTGCTTATACCAGCATGGAAATGGGAGAAGATCACCCTGGACATTGTCACCAGACATCTGAAGACATCAAAAGGCAACAATGCAATCTGGGTTGTTGTGGATCGTCTTACGAAGTATTAACACTTTATTTCAATTTAGGGGTATTTACCATTGGATCAACTAAAACAGATATATATCAAGGAAGTGGAAAGGCTTCATGGAGTAACTCTATCTATTGTATCCGATCGAGATCCAAGATTGACCTCTATGTTTTGGAAAAGTCTTCAACATGCCCTGGATACACAACTAATCTTTAGTACGGCCTATCATCCTCCAATTGATGGCCAATCTGAGAGAACTATTCATACACTGGAGGATTTGTTAAGATCATGTTCTTTGGACTCCAATTGAGGGTGGGACCAATATCTTCCACTGGTTGAATTCTTCTACAATAATAGTTACCACTCGAGCATCTGAATGAAACCTTTTGAAGCCCTGTATGGGAAAAGGTTCAAAACACTGACATATTGAGTTAAAGTCGGTGAACGCAAGATTCTAGGACATGAAATGGTTGAAGAAATGGTGGAGAAGGTGAAAACCATTCAGCAGCATATCAAGGCATCCCAGAGTCAATAGAAGAGTTATGCAGATAACTGTTGATGAGACCTTGAGTTTAATGTTGGAGACAGGTTATTTCTATGCATATCCCCATGGGTGAAGGTCGTGAGGTTTGGAAAAAAGGGATGTTATGTCCTTTGTAGATCGAACCCTTCGAGATTATTGGTCATGTCAAGGTTGTGGCCTATCGACTAGCACTTACACCATCCATGGCCAAAGTACATGATTTCTTTCATGTATCCCTCTTAAGGAAGTACACACCAGACACTTCACATGTACTCTCTTCAGAGGTAGTACAGCTAGAGGGTGATCTATCTTACGAGGAGGAACCAGTGAAAATTTTAGATCGTAGAGAAAATGTTCTACAAAATAAGACAATTTCCCTCGTCAAGGTGTTGTGGGGAAACCACAAGTTTGAATAAGCGACATGGGAATCAGAGGAAGTGATGAAGAAGAGTTACACAAATTAGTTATAGAGTGGGAAAAGGAAATTATGAGATCCAAATTTCTTAATGGGGAAGATTTTAATGACCCAAACATTCATTAGTGAAAACTACTCTTGATATAATTAAATGTATTATTATGGTTATTTGAAATTTGAACTTCATTGGTTTTATGTTTCTGGATTTTAAAATACCGTTATGAATTGTGACCATTGCTAATATAGTTGTTGAACTGTGATCACATGTTTAGTATAATTATAGGGCTTTAACAAATCCAGTTTACTCAGACAAAGGAAGTGATGACCTCATCCAGTAGACATTCCCTGTATAAATCCCAATTATTAGAGCTCAAAAAGGAGGTGGCATCATTGGGCTTCGCTCTTGACCAAGCCCCAGCCTAGTTTGAACATGTTATGCTTGAGCGAAATAAACTATGGTAGAAGTGGAAGTTAATAGAGATTACCACCCAAGCGATGTTATCCAATCCACCCCAATACTCTATTACCATTGCACACCGTACCCTTCGGTCTTATGTGGTTGTTATATGGGGTTATGTAAAAATACCCTAGCACTATGACTATGTGTATTATTTTTGTATAATGAATGTACATTCATTTTATTATTGTTACCTTGTAAATAGATTTTAAAGCATAAATAGTATTTTTAGTTAATATTCAACTAAGAAATCTATTTTAATGAATTAATGGATTTTTGAATTAAATAATATTTTAATAAAATATTATTATTATTATGAAATTTATTTTTATTAAATATAAATTATCGTATAATTTTATGAAGGCAGTTATAATTTTCATTAAGGTTTGAAAGTTGTTTTTGTCAAAACCCTTGAATTTTGGATAAATGATAGTTTTTATTTTAAAAGTCGAAATTCACATATATAAAAAATTATTTAGATAAAATTAAAATTATTTTTGGAATCAGGACATCAAAATTATTCAATAGTTAATTTTTCATAATTTTCAGAGACAATCGAATTTTTGGGTAAAAATTAAATAACATTTAAATATTTAGTGTGTTTTACGAAATCATAATGACCCAATAGGGATGTGATTAAATACTATAAACATTATTTAAGGAAAATATATTTTTTAACATTAAAATAATGTGATTTTGGCTTTGTTTTATTTATTTTAAAAAGCATTAGTGGACCCTTCAAGGCTTATAAAACTTTTTGACTTTTTAAATTGTTTTCCTTGAGAGTGTGACTCACCTCCACATAAGAAACCCTATAATTTTAAGAATTTTGGATATTGGTCGTATAAAATATTTTTTTCCACTCCCCTTTGTCAAAAAACCATGGGGAAAAACCATGGGCAGGTTTTTGGTTTTGATTAGATTAATGTGAGATGTCCCAAACCTAAATAATAAAGAATTCCCTCTCCTTTCCCATATAAACCCACCCAAGCTCCCACTTCCTCTTCACTCAAAGCCTTTGGAGTTAGAAAAACCCCTGAAATCCTCTTTATAGAATCCTTCCAAGGTTCCCCAATCACACAATAAGCCTCTCTCAAATCTCTCCCAATCCATTGGGATCACACTTCCAAGTAAGGGATTTCTTCCATTCCCATTTTTTTCCAATTTTCTTTATGTTTTTATGCCCTTTTTTTAATTAACAATTTTGGGGTATGATTTCACACCTCCCCAATACTGTAAAATTTATTTTTTGATGATGGGGGACCCCTTTATCTCTCATTAATTCTTCCCATGTACACCCTTTACCATGCCGAAATTCCTTGAGATATTTCTCTCTCCTATTATACATTCAAGTAATTCTATTGTATTATGCATCTAAATTACAATAATTTTGTTGGGACATGAATTTATATGACCCCCTTACTGTCCATTTCTTGTATATATTATGATACAACCTTATCTCTATTTTCAACCATTTCCATGAATCCTTATGTAATGTCGTTATGGTGCTGAAATTGCACCCTGTTTTTCCAAGTCAATATCATTATGTACTGAATACCATACCCATGTCTCTATCAAGGGTATTCACATTTATAAACATACACATATTGAATGGTAATTTAATTTATTTATTCCATAATCATGGAATAACTTATGATGTTTATTGATTCCATGATCCATGTGGCACACCTATACATGAAATGAAATGTTTAAGAAGGGTGTGCCCTAATAGCGCTCCAATGCATTGGGTAAAGTATAGTATCATGATACATCATGTGAAATGGGTGTTGATTCATTATAATTCAAGTTAAATGAGGTTTTACTCGTGCTTCATGTGAAATGAGGGTTTACTCATGCCCCATGTGAATTGAGCCTTGGATAATGCTATTTCCATGTTAAGTGTTGTTTCCACATTTCCATGTTATTATTATCATGCTTTATCATTCCTTTATTTTCATGTTTCTATTGTGCTCAATTGATTTGAATATTGTATAACATGTATTTTATTCCTCATGTTACGCCATTTTTATTCTCTTACTAGGCATTATATCTCTCCCTTTTCTTATACATGTCCTCAGGTTATCCCATTCAATTCTAAGTACGAGGGAATGTAGTGGTCATGTAAAGGAAGTTTTCAATAAAGATGTTCTCTATTTTCTGTTCTAAGCTATTATGTAATGTTCCTAAGCCACAAATACACTATACCTATCTATCTTATATGTTTTATCAAGTGAATATTTTATGTAATAAATCAGGTTTAACTCTGTAATAAAAAAGTAGGGTTTTTATATTTGGAGTCCGATGAAACCAACTTGTTTTTTTTGGTGAATTTTAACATACCCTTATAAATAGTAATATGAATTTTAATATGACCCTAATTAATATTAAATTGTATTATTGTATTATTTTTTTAGGATTTAAGAGAATGACATCCTGGTTACTTTTACAATCTAATATAAAAGTAGTT
Organism: Viscum album; assembly: GCA_963277665.1. Lineage (NCBI taxonomy): Eukaryota > Viridiplantae > Streptophyta > Magnoliopsida > Santalales > Viscaceae > Viscum > Viscum album. The sequence continues at coordinate 489,652,456 of OY728159.1, read as the reverse complement.
ATATAATTAAAAATGTTAATTTATAAATTAAGTATGATTTTATTTAAAAAAAGTTAATAATATTTAAAAAATTATTTTCGAAAAATGGATTTCATTTTTGAATTATACTCATCAAAAAAATTTAAGGGTAAATTTTTGGGTTTTTTCTGAAACAGTTGAGTTTTCAGTGAATAGTAAAAATATAGTTTTGAGTTTCGGTGTGTTTAATGAAATAATTAATGATGTAATAATGATGTAAAAATTTTGGTATACTTATTTACAGTATAATAATTTATGTGGTGTCCCATGTGTCTAATACCATGGTAAAATAACCTGGGAAATCCCTTGGTTTGGCAAATACCACTAATGAGGTGTCTCCTAGAAATTATTAAAATATTACCACTCTTTCTACAAATACCAACCCATTTGTTCATTAAATTCATCAAAAAATTCTAATAAACTAATATATGGCCTCCTTACATTCCTATTAGTCCTCCCAGGGTTTCTTCAAGCCACCATGGTCCCAACCATCATGTTTTAGGAGTTACTCTACAAGGTAAGAAAATTGTCAACATCTTTCTTTTTTCCATTCAAGTTCCCTTTTATATGGTATCGAATTTAGGGATCCATACCATGTTCTTATTTTCATATTATTATTGATATATTATGTATTATGATTCATTTCCATGTGGGTGACCCTTGTCCCCACTATTTTTAATTTTTTCAAAAACCATGTTGTATAGCTATTAGGGTGCCGAATTTATGTATGAGATTTCTGAACTATTCTTTTATTTTGAGTTCCTTTATATTATTATTATTTCTTCATATAATATTACCCAAGAGGCATAAAATCTCCAGAAATATAGTATATTCTGGATTTTCTCATGTTCATGGAAAATTTATCCTCATTATACTTCTCCTCTCCCACTTATTCAAGGAATAAAAACATTGTTCGTGGTGTGTCGAATAACTGACATCATGTATGATGTAACTTAAATTTGCTTTAATTCCTTCATGTTTGGTCATAAAACCATTTTTATCGTTGAAACAGGTTATAATAAATTTATTATGTCTCATCCATGGTTATGTAATTATTTTGTACACATCATTTTAATTTATAATACAAAATGAGATCGTTATTATCAAAAAAACCATTAAAATGATCTAAACGAATATCATTAAGGTTTTAACTTATGAATCATCATCATATAAAAATTTAAAATGATAAATGGCATAATTTATGGTTATTTAAAAATTTATATACCTTTACATTCAAATTTTGGAGGTTCAACATCCAATCGACAAGAACATCCATCGTGAACCGATTATGGAAATATTATAAAGAATGATCCCAAAACAATGGAAGGATCAAAATAGTAACAAATAAAGGGTGAAAAGATGTTATAAAATGATAATATAAAATTTTATAATGATAAATATGTTTATTTAAGATAATAATAACAATATTTTAACCATTATATAAAATGTTTAAACAAGTTTATCTAAGAAAAATATGAGGTAATGGAATTCTTATCCTGATTTCCATTCTTTGGGTTAACATTCTACTCCATTATTTATGTAGAATTTAAATTGGTTGTGGGAATGGTTTATGTTTATATTATATTGAATCATGTGTATTTATAGTTTGTATATATTTTACATCCACTATATTAAGTCTCACTTGAATTATATGATTTTTCTAAGGGGCTTTTGTTTTAAAATCCTCTTTAAAAATTCCACTTTACAAAATTCAAAACCAATGTCTTTATGTTGTTATTCATGTTGTATAGTTATGTTATGGTTCATGGGAATTTTTTATTACTAATGTAACGCCCCGACCCTAGTTACCCAGATTTGGTGCATTATTACATAACATTGGCATGATCACAAAAGATCATGTCTTGAGAGACCGATTACTTTAGTAGCCATAGAATCACTAGATACATTCATAAAGTTTACATTACATCATAAAGTGAAAAAATAAAACAACATATTGTATCCTTAAACCACACTCATAACCACTCAAACTATCCCTGTAGTTCATTCATAAAATTCTTCTTCACATCCTGGAAAAAATAAAACACAGAAAGGGGTGAGCTCAGATGCTTAATAAGGATAACAATATAGTAGAAACTTTCATAAATAAGCATAAACATTTAAGGAAATGTATAACTAAAACAAATGCCTTTTAAACTTGAACTTCGAAATCATATGGCAGAAATAAAATGAAATAATGCCATTTAATTATTCACATGGATATTCTACTAGTTGAATAATAACATGAAGTACCAATAACAACTTGCATAATGATGGAATGCATAATGCCAGACTATCATAACCACATAGTCAATGCCTTGTTCCAAGATTACAAATAAAAGTTTGTCAAGGCCTTATTCCAAGACACTAATTTTTCTCATGATACTTAACGATGCATCAAGGTTCTATAGAGAGATCCACCCCATGTGTAAGTTAAAAAAACATTCTTACCTTCATTCTGTTGAAAATGATAAAAAGGACCCTGTTTGGAAAATGATGGAAAGATTACTTTATAAACATCTTATAAAAATTCAAACAAGGGTAAAAATGACTTTAAACCATAGTCTGTAAAATAGTAATAATGATTTGAAATACATTTATAAGAATCATGGATGTGGATGATAGAGAGGTCCCAGTAGATAATTGTGTATAAACAACCTCGGATAATGAAGAGATTGTAGAATTAAACCCTTACCTTTTACTTTTCCTTGGTCTAGGGTAGGTTAACCTCATGTATAATGCTGAAATAATTGTTATTAAATTATACAAGAATCATATACATTAATATGATATCATATATTCCGAATGGCCCGAATGCCTTCTTTTTATTTTATTATAGATAATCCCCCTTTTAAGGGGTGAAGGGAAACTCGTACATGACCCATAGGCCCAAGGCACAAGGCCCGACATGACCCGCAATACATGACCCAAAGGCCCAGAGGCATAGCATACCCATTCATGACCCGTAGGCCCATCCCACTAGAACATCCCCTCCCCAGTGTCTTGCATCATTGATCGCCTTAGCTCCTCACCTTGAATTGATGATCAGCTAGCATTGCCCCGTACAAAGCTGCACGGTGCCTGGTCCCGATGGTCGCTACCATACCCTCTCATTCTTCTAATTTGGTTAACTCTGCATCTGGTAGATGCTACTCCTGCTGCTCTGATCCTCTTCTGGGGCATGTTCTATGTGAACAGGGCTACTCCATGGTCTACGTGACCCGAAGTCCCTGGAGACCCATATGCCCAAACCAGTGGCCCGAAGGCCCAAATCAGGTAAATAGATTATGCTGCTACAGTATCAATCAGTAACTGCTACATCACTGCTACTGTAACCCGAAAATTCTCCTCCACTGAGTTTTGAACCTGGGTCTCTTGGATTTCTAGCAGGAGCCCTTACCACTTTGGTACGGGCTCGTTGGCTGATATCATATATTATCTTTTAACATTGCTTTGTTAATAATAACTTAGTATTATCGTCGTTTCAAGTGTTAACTTACTCATTTTCTTTTATATGTTTTTTTACATAAGTATTGTTTGTTGTGGATATATTTTATTTTATTCATATCCAGAATGATATCAAGTCTTTAAACATTATTTTTAATCATCAAATGGGAATTATACTTGAATGGATATGATGGGAAATTAATCTCATCACGTTCGTGGAGACGGTAGTCCGTACGTACGCACGAGCGACAATATCATTCTTTTGATATTAAAATAATATATAATAGGATGTTATTTCATATATACAAAATTTATATCATTTTATATTTATTATATACATCAATTACACATCATTATCATACCCATCCATATAATAATGTTTTGAATAACAATTACACCACGATGTGGAGACGGTAAGTCGTACGTACGCATGTATGGTGACATGTCATTAAAAGGATGCATAGAATACTGAATATCATT